>OY723406.1:46272624-49186283 GCA_963210345.1 Inga oerstediana | reverse complement strand
TGGATTGAACAATCTTAATTTTTCCATTGCACTAGTGAATTCTTCATCCAACCTTACATATGCAATTGCATCTAGAAGAAGGAGTGCATTCTCCTTGCTATTCCCCGATGTTCGTGTCTGACCTCTATTGACTCTCAGCACTATAATTTTCCTTCAAATAGCGGTAACAAAAAGCATGTCTCTCGCTGCCAAATATTTCTTTTATAGCACCAATAATCGCATTATTGCGATCTGACACAATTATTATAAACATTGATCTGTTATATCTTTCACGTTCAATAGAAACCAAAAGACCATTCATCATATGCTCAACTCTAACAATGATATTGCTAGGGGAAACATTTGGTTGTCTACATCGTATGCACTAGCTAACAACATTGTTCCCTTCTAAGGGACACTTAGATGACAACCACCTATATAAAGTATAGGTCAACAACTACGTAAAAACCCTTTAACCGAACAACCATAAGCAATAAATACCCTCTGAAATCTATTATTAGATGAGCCTTCCCATTTTGCTATTGTGTCCGGATCACTCTTGATCAATCTGTCATATATCCAAGGAATTACCATGTAAGAGTCTTCTACTCAAACATGTAATTCCCTTAATGCTTTTTCTTTTATCCTATATGCTTGACGGTAGTTTAGCCGCACCCCATACTCTTTGTACATGTATGATCGAATTACATTAGCAGTCTTGTCAATATTGCACCTCAAACCATCCATTATGATTGATGATGTCAAGCTCGACCTGTGTGGATGCCAAACTATTAGGCTATCTTGTGCTTGGTGAATGTGTTCACTTTTACGTATTCTAATGGTTATAAACTCCATATCTTGATGTTCTCCTGATGGATATGCACCCATGTACCAAGGACAACCATCAACCTTACACTTCACAACTATCTTGTATTGATTATTCTTGACAAATTGGTATGAAAACTTGTGTGCAATGCTATATCTGTATAACGTTTGACGAAGGCTCACAGCATTCAAAAAAATCTATCCTGCTCTAATAATCAAATCCTTCCATTTTCTATGATTCATTTCTGGTATGTGTTGGCACTATTTGAGTAGAACAAGTCAATGATGGGATCACTTGACTTTCATTTAAAAAATCATGTGGGGACGTACACATTCCTCATTCACCTCCAAACAAATTATCAATCCTGCAAGAAATGTTCACTTACTAAAGTTGGAAAAAAATATTTTTCTTAGGACAACTCGACTTACACTTCTTGCTCTTCCATTTGACCATTCATTATTGGATCACTATCCTCTTCAATATACACATGACCATATTGTTCATTAAATTTGATTAAATGATCCACCCCTTCATCATATACAAGATCCACAAATGTTGATGTATCAAGGGTAACTTTGAACTTCATTTGGATTTCATTACTTTCTTTTCCCGTTATGGATAATATGATTCTTCGAAACTCCTCATATGTTGTGCCTTCCTTTACGCATCTTGTTCTTACCAAACCACCAATATATTACATTTCATCTTCTCCACCATTTAAAAACCTCCCCCACATGAAACAAACAGAATAATTCTGCCCCGAATTAGTTCCCATCTTTCATAAGAATCTGCAACACAAATGTCGTATTAACAGCTTCCACAACAATATTTACAACTACATATGCACATATTAGCAATACATTAACAACACGTTTTTCATCATCATATCAGCATTTTCTAATAACACAAACCATACTAACATTCAATCAGACCCACTTAAAACAAGGCCAAACCTCTATTTGCTTCTCCAAAAATAGAGCATTCCTTCTATTACATTGCTAAAAAATAGAGCACATGTTCTGTATTAACAACTACAATTGTCATAGTAACAACTACAACTGCACAAATTTACAACACTTTTTTGTTTTCATTTCAACATTTTCACTGCAAAGAACCACAATTACATTCACCATTCCCACTTAAAACACAGCAGTTCCTCTATAACCTTGCCCCAAAAACAGAGCACCCTAACATAAACACAACCCACCCAAGGTGAAACCCCAACTTCAATGGTCAAGATCATATGTGTAGCATATTCTTAGCATATCTTGTCTACCACCTACCACTTACTCCATTATTGAGCCCAAACTCCAACCTTTGACTAACCCTTCAATCTCAATCTAACCAACTTTCACAGAAAAAAAATTCCAGTTCGTTGTTGTACCTCGCTACCCATAGATGGAGGATGCAGAAGATGTTCCGAACGACATTAACACCACGCTTTATCCCTTCAATGTTGCACCTCTAATGCATGTCGTCCATCCATTTTTCTCGTTCTCCTTAATCACAAAAACGCGCCTTCCCTCCTCTCCTCTCGTGCCTTTTCTACAGTTATTTCAATGGGGGGTGATTGTGTAAATGGATATTGGGAAATAATCTCAGAAAAGTCTCTATGGACTTTTCTGATCATTGACTTTTCAAATGGAGGTGTTTTTTTTGTTGCTTGGGACCTAGGTGTCATTTTCCCATGAGAAATTGATCCAACAAGGAGAGAGAGGGAAAGAGGAATAGGAGTGACATAAATAAAGAGGTGAAAATGGGAAAGTGGCCCCCACACATGAAGATTAAGGGCCTATTTGGTTCGAAGGGAGGGTATGGAGGGGAAGGATAGGGGTTATCTGGTATGGATTGATTCGAGAGAGAGGAAAGGAAATGTTTTTAATGATCATTTATTTGGTTCAAGAGTCCAGAGGGTAGATAATAATTAATTTATCATTTTACCCTTATATGTTAGCTTATATTTTTATTGCTTATATAAATTGTTTAAATTATTTTTTTTTACTAAAAATTATTCAAATTAGTTTACACCCCAATAAAAATTACATAATTTATGAAAATTCAAATCATGAACTTATATAATGATATTTTTATCTCATTATGGAAAAAAATTGCCAATGTGCAAAAAAATTCTGGAGTTGGCTACTTTCACGAAATGGTTTTTCTCTGCATAATACCTGCTTGATTTTCATTACAAACACTTATGTGTGTTTCTTATAATCTTATCTGCTTTATTCTACAGCAAATTTGTCATAGAGATTTGGTAAAATAAATTAAATGTGACTAAATAATAACACTTTGAACAAAGAGCATCACCCACTTTTTTTGGATAAAGGAAATTGATATTCTTTAATTTAATATCAATCAGCCAATATCTACTTTACATCCTAAACTATCAGCAAAGATCAATTCAAAAAGAGATGGGGGATTTAACACCCACCCATAATAAGTCATCAATACATATCCAAATACTATATGTAGAGCATATGACAAAGCATATAAAAACTTATCAAATTGCCCGAAAGTTATATTTTCATCTACATCTACCAAAATAATCAAAATTTATTGTAATATACTGTCAAGAGATCATCTATTGAGAACCATAAAACATCTTTATTATCACTTGCTTCCTTATTGAGGCTAGAGATTGAATTGCAATCCTAAGCTTTTCATTATCATTCATAAGTAAGCAAAAAAATTTTGGTAATTTTTCAACATCACAACCACATTCTTCAAGTATATTGCATAGTTCTTCACCCGACAACTGGGGCACTTCCCTCTTATTGTTGCAAGCTCTTTATAAAACAGAATTTGCATGCATAATTGCTTCATTTCCTCTATCAAGTGATGCAACCATTACATACATTATTCCTGTAACATCCTTAAATTTTTAGGATTTAGAGAGTTAGTCATGGCTTAATATCTATAGAATAAAAAGGTATAAAATGATTTATGAGAAGTGATTTTTGAAAAAAAAATAATATTATTGTTGTTGTTGTAATATATATATATATATATATATTAATAAATGATGCTAATAAGAATTTTTTTAAAAAAAAAAATTGTACCTGAAGTATGTATATAGATTAATCTGGAATTAATTGGAAGAAAAGAGAGAATAAATATATTACTATTAAATATATATATATATATATATTATTTTATTCAGAAAAAGGGAACCCTAAATGTACTCCTATATAAACTCCTTCTTCTCACTCCACAATGCGCCGCTGTTCATTCCAGGTTCTTTTCTTTCTTCTCCTCTCCACTTGTCCGTTTTCTTCTGCCTTCAACGCGTTGAGTGATTTTCTTGTTAATCATTTTGTTGCCTCTTCTTTTACTGATATTTCGCTCTTGCTTGTCTTGTCAATCCATCCTGTTTTTCTCCATTTTTTTTACACATGTATAGGTCATTCCATACCCACTCCATTCAATTTCTATTGCTGGTGTGAGTGCCTTCCTATGCAAATATCCTATCTACTTATTATTTCCCCTTCTCTCTCACATCACTTTCTTTTTTTGGATCTACGCTATTGTAGGAGTGAGTGCCTAAACCCTCCATGACCCCACCTTACAGTGTGTGTAACTGTGTATCTCATTCAATTATTTTTCTTAAGTTTTCCTTCCTCCTTCAAACTTTATTGGGGAACTCTCATTTTATTTCTCTAGTTTTAATTAATGCATTAGTCTTTCTTTTTAGTTGGTAGCCTTTAGTATACTTTTTGTTGTCTGACCTTTTTTTTTTTTATTTCATTTTTTTATTCAACAAAAGAAAATTTGCATATGCTCCTTTACAAATCCTTTCACTTGCAGTATATGGTTTTGAGCCTTATACATACACACATACACACATACACACATACACACATACATACATACATGTGAAAGAGTACTCCCAAGTTTTTTTTTGAAATGCGTGATATCAAACTTGAAACTTCTCATCATATAAATATATATATATATATATATAATATGGTAATATATGTCATGAACACTATTGCTCTCCTTTCAGCCTATCAAGCCCGTAAATGTGCATTCATATATATATATATATATATATATGTTAAACTTAAATTTTTGCCTCATGTAAACATCTTTTTTAATTGTTGGATAATATTATACTCGTTGGATCAGTGAGAGAAAATGAGTATATGCAGTATTAGTTTTAAAGGGTAGTTTTAAAGTTTTAGAGTAGCTTTAGAATAATCTTACAGCAATTCTAAAGTAGTGTTGTCTAATATATTAATAGGCATATGTGTGTGTGATTTTATAGACTCTCATTGAGGGATTAGGAGTAACTCTTATGTGCTTACCATGTGCTAGGGAGAAACAGGTAACTCTGAATGACATATTCAAATTTCAAAATGACACACTTTGTAGCGGTTACAAGGTAAAAACTGCTACAAACTTTCATGACTGTTGGTAGGATTTGACATATTCAAATTTAAAAATGACACACTTTGTAGTGGTTATGGGGGTAGAAACCACTACAAATTTTCATGATCGTTGGCATGATTTATTATTTATTATTTCAAAAATAATTAACAGTTCGTAGCAGTTTTATAACCACTACAATTATATACTTATTTTTAAAAAATTAATCTACATTTTGTAGTGGTTTCTATGTAAAAATTGCTACAAATTGTAGTTATTTATTTATTTATTTTAATTATTTTTGGATGAGTTCTAATTGGAACAGGAAATTACATAAATGAAAATACAAATGTTCAAATTTTTTTGCAACTATTCCAAATCATAATACAACTATCCTAAATCATAAAAAAAGCTAACTAAGATAACTAACTATCCGGAGGCTGATCATTAGATCCTCTCTCAAAGGGGGAAGGATCACGAGGCTGACAAAATTAACAGCACCATCATCATCGGTAAAAGGAGAAGGTTGCTGGACGACAAACCTAGGGATTAGTGGGACCTCTAGATGCTCCTCGTTAGGAAACAACCATTCTACGACCTAGACAGCATCAAGTTTATGATATCCCACAATTGGGTCTGCTAAACGTAGAAGAAATTGGCTTGCACCTGAAGTTGTCTGGCGGTCCTTATGGATCTTCTGAATGGTCTCCTCCCTCAGCCTTCTAAAGCTGGAGGTTCCTACTCAAGAGGTGCTAGCCTTAGAGGCGCCGCTCCTGTCGTAGACCATGCTAGCCCTAGTGCCTAACTCCAAACCCCTACAGTGTTCAAGGTGCTCAACTAGGTCTAGACTAGCTTTCAAAGGCATATTGGGATCCATAGACCCATGTGACTTATGGGTCTGGGTCTCTCGCAACTTACCCTACAACTGCTGAATCCGCTCCTGCCGCATGTATTTTTTGAAACAATAAATTATTATTATAAAAAATAAATTATTTTTCTAAAATAATAAATTATTATTATAAACAATAAATTCTTATAATGGCCTCCTTTGCCTTCTGAGATGTCAAAGTCATGTCCTAGTCTCTATGGGTGACGGTAAATAACTCCCCATAGTCTGTCTGATGGTTCTTCTACTGTTTCTTCCTCTCCTAAAAGAATTATAACAATAAATTATTATTATAAACAATAAGACAATAATTTTTAGGTGCAAAAATACCCATGAACTTTTCTCAAAAGTGCATTCAACACCATAAACTTTTTTAGGTGCAAAAATACCCATGAACTTCTCAAAATGGGGCAAAAATGTCACACCGTTAATAAGTACAAAAATCCATTTTGTGGGACCCACAATATTATTTTTTGAGGTGTAAAAATACCCATGAACTTTTCTAAAAAGTGCACCCAACACCATAAAATTTTTTCTGGGTGCAAAAATGCCTATGAACTTTTCAAAAGTTTATGTAAAGCTAAAATTAATTGATATTGTAAAAAATTACCAATTCACTGTAAGTGACAGCAAATGTCTTCGATCCTTCCGGGTGATGGATCCTCTGCTACCCTCAGCTCTTGGTGTTTCTTTGAGAAAGAGGCTGTAGAAACAAAAAAATAGTAAAATTATTAAAAAATAATAATTATTAAAAAAATTACCTATCCCTTTGGGCTCCTCCTGTACTGGACAAAACTCGCTCAGTCATCAGGTGGATGCCGTCAAGCACATTCTCAATCAGCTGCTCCAGAGGTATCGTCCCATCTTTATTCATGCTATAATAGAGATGATTCCTCATGTTCTTCCAACCATCCCCCATCTTTATCATCATGTACCTCTGACGGCAAACATATCTTGTATCAAAATTGAATAAATAATAATTAAATACAATTAATTAATTAAAAATGACATAAATTATAACTATTTACATTTATAATATAATTAAATACAATTAATTACCTCCACTTCCTCGTTCAACATTATATTCTTTAGCTTCTGGGGAACATTCTTCCATGTCTTGAAGTAGATGGGGAACGACATCCAATTTAAGCCCAGCTCGTTTAGATAGCAGTTGAATAGTGACCATCATTCTCAATCATCTGGTTTGTGGCCTCATTCCATGGAACTATCACCCGTAATCCCCAATCACGTCCAGCCTCCTGGTGATTATGTTCCCCTGTTCATTTGCATAATTTACAACATACTTTAATTAAATTTAAATCTACATTTAAAAGTATGGAATCTAAATATTAAATTTATTAAAAGAATAATTAAACCCCTAGACCGTGAAGACGACTATCATGGGTTATTCTGGTCCTAGGCCTCCTCCTTATCCAAGAACCGCTCCATGTCACTGAGAATGGGAATGTTGAAGTCAAACTATTATTCTTGACGTAATCACTCAGACTGACGTCAACCCCTTCTGGCTAAACGGGCAGCTCTAGTAGGGTCACCTCCTATAGGGTCGTTTGCTTTGGGGTCATCTATTGTGGCTGCTATGGCGGGGTCACCTTTTGTGATGGCATGGGGACATGTCTACCTTCATGCTGCCCTTTACTGCTCCTGCCACTACCCCCTCTACTACTGCTCCTCCACAGAATAGGTCTGGGGGAAGCTCAGCCTCTTTCCCATTGCCCATATCTCTCTCGGATGTCATAATAATTGCAGTTATTTTTAAATAATTAAAACAATTATCAATGTATATAACAAAATTAGAATAATAGGGGGGAAACGAAATAAAGGAGTTAACTTTACTAACCTCAAATGCCTAACTCTTTAAATGCTTGAGTAAAACCTCAAATCTGAAGCAAAACCTTTCAGAGGGTGCACGAGAAATGAATTTGCCAAAAATGGTAAAATGGGGGGTGACGGCGTTTTTATAGCATTAATATTTGTAGCGGTTTTGCAAAAAGCCGCTACCTCAACCACTATAAATCACAAAACCCTACCTCGTGTAACGTGAAACTTTGTAGTGGTTCTGTAAAACCACTATAAATGTGCAAAATTTATGTATTCTGTAGTGGTTGTACATCAAAACCGCTATAAATATTCAGTGAAAGTTTGTAGCGGTTCTGTAAAACCAGTACAAATGTGCATACCCTTTGCATTCTGTAGTGGTTATACTTCAAAACCACTACAAATATATGGCCCTTTAGACTATGTAGCATTTCTTGTCATATAAACTACTACAAAGAAACCGCCACAAATGTGGCACCAGCTTGGCGCCATAAGGAGCCAAGCTAGCACCATATTTTTAGTTGTTCATATAATGAAATCACTACAAATTTGGTGCCAGCTTGGCACTAATCTAGTGCAACATTTTGTTGTGGTATGTTTGTGAAAACCGCTACAAATGTCGTTCACAAACCAATGCATCATACAATTGCAAATTTGTAGTAGTTTTGTGATAAACCACTACAAATCCTGATATTTGTAGCGGTTTCATCTAATTGCTACAAATTAAGCACTACGAATTGATAGTTTTTTTGTAGTACTACCAATGCACTAGTAGAAAGTATTGAGTTTCCAAGTCCATCTGACAAAGTAACTGAAAAATTTATACCAATAAATAAATAAGTGACCAAGAACACAAATGATAGATTTCACAAGGTAGCTATTTGTACAATGATTTTGAGTTATAAGTATATGCAACCAACTTATATGTCTAATAAAGTAAATGAAAACAGCTATCAATTGATATATATTCAAAGTAATAGAGTTACATGCAATAGAATAGTGCATATAGCCAAGCTTCTTCTATTTTTTTTTCTCTTAAGATTATATATTAAAGTTGCAATAAGGGAGACACCCAAGAATTAAAAAAACAATAAAACATAAAAGGTTAATTATATGATTGTCTTGAAAGTTTGGAATTTTTCAAAAAAGCCCAATCCAATACGAATTCAATCCTTATGTCAAAGTTGGGACTTTGAGTTATTTCCAAAGGCATATTAGTCCCAGCATTGAAACTTAACTTAATAGTTCGATTGCATTGTGTAATGACTCATTAGATCACGTTAAAAATAGGGGGGGTCTCACCTTCCCTCTTGAAAAGTTTTAAAACTATGAGGGGTAATAGAACCCAAAATGGATAATCTTAAGAGCCCGAAACTTGTAAGTTATAGGTGGTATCAGAGCCAAAGCAAGGCACTTGGAAGATATAAGTGGTATATGTAACATTCTAAATTTTATTCACCGAAATTTCCTTATATTAAAGGGAATAAAAAGGTGAAGTAAAGAGCATATGGAATGACAAAACAAGGCAATTAGTGGTGACACACAACATGATTATGTTTGGGACACAAATTGTAAAGCTTGGATTTGCTACCAGTGTGTTTTCTAGTGTGGCAGTCTAGTTGTATGACATTTTTAAATAGAAAAATGATGTCCAATGCCTATGAAATTTTTCAAAAATGAAAGTAGACTTATTTAGCTTTAATTTGACAGGTCACATAAGTCATTTAGAGCTATACATAAAGAGTTATGAATTTATGAGATTAGCCCAGTAAAACTGAAGAGTTTCGGTGGCAGTATCCAGAAACAATAATTCTGGGAATTATGAGTTTCTAGTTGGCTAAAGGCTATATTTTTCTTTAAAAATATACTTAATAAGGGTCACATATCCTTTGAAACCATACCAATTGATGAAAATTCTGCCAAATTTCTAGCAAAGTGCGAAAATGGAAAAAATGTAAGGGCAAGATGGTCATTTGACCAATAAAGCAAGAAGCCAAATATTTTTTCCTTTAATTCGGATAAATTTTGGTTGAAGTAGGGAGTAAGAAAGGAAAATAATTTACTTAGTCCATAATAATTCAAGAGGGATTAATTATAACCAAGTAAATAATGCATATGTTGAGTTAGCATTAAACAGTATTATTTCATAAAGTAAGAAGTTAACATTTTTCCACGCTTTGGAAGACACAAAATTTCGGTCAAGAAGTGTAGGAAAAGGGAAAAGAGGAAGCTAGAGAAATTACCATGATAACTTATGGTATATTATTACTTGTGGTAAATTAAGTGACTTGGTTAGTAAGAGTGAATTTGGACCACAAATTTTGTCCAAGCCTTGACCAAATTTTCGTCCAAGTAAATGGCCATAAGGTGGGAGGAAAAATATGATCATATTACACTTTCTCACCCTCTTCAAAAATATGATCATATTACACTTTCTCACCCTCTTCAAATTTTGGTCAAGTGGAGCTAGAGCAAAGGAAAGAAGACAACTTGAAGGTAAAATCTTCTTAAATTTTCACTTGGAAAATGACCTTTCTAACTCAAATACCCTTCATGAAACTTGTTCCTCTCTTCCTTAGCTTCATTTTTATGGTTTTTTGTTTTTGAAGAATAGGAGTTTTCAGCCATTTTGTAAGAACAAAAGTTGAGGAATCAAAAAAAGAACACGAGAAGAAGTAAGAGGTGAATAAGAACATCATTTTGATGTATATGATGCTTGATTTGGCTGAGTTTTGGTGGGCTATTTTGACAGCCCTAATTCTGGTTGTTGTGGTTCATTAGGGTTCATGAAGCTTTCATCCTATACATGTGCTTATATGTTGGTTTGGAAGCAATTGAGCTAAGTTTAGTGATTAAATTGTGAATTGGTTGTTTGTTGTAAAAAATCCTAAAATTCTGACCTAAACAAGATATCATGAAGCAATGGGAATTTGATCATTTTGATGACTCCATTGGATTTATAATGGAAAATTGTGTAGGAATACCCGTGTTCATGATTTTTGGATGTTGGTATGCAAATCTAGAAATTTATGAAGTTAAGAGGAAGTATTGTTTGATTTGTTTCACTAAAGGCAGTCTGATTGTGTAATGAATTTCGTTAGTCAAACCTAGTCCAAATATTATGAAATTTGGTTGGATTAAAGTAGAGATGTAGAACTTTAATATTATAGATAGATCATGATTTTTTGACAAGTACATTAAAAGATAAGGATTTTTGAAGTTGAGCCCTATTTCTGGAATACAATCTAGGAACAGGAGAGTTTGGCGAATTTCTGGGAAAAGTGCGCTGACTGTGGTCAGATTTAAGTATTTTTATACAAAATTAAATTTAAAAATCTTGACATAGGCTTTGGAGCCAATCAATTTGGAATTTCCTAGAATTAATTATGATTTTCCAAAGTCGACTGAAAATCTGTCAGTTTTCTGGAAAACAGTGAAACTGTACTGTGCAGAGTTGTACTGTGTAAAAATTGTTGAAACTGTGATAGATAACCAACAAACTGTGATTAAAGGAAGTAATAGTTCAATTAATAACCAGTTACTTGTAACTCTAATTTTATAGGAATTTGCAATTGCCCGAGCCGAATCAAAGGTATTGAACAGACAAGTAGAGCAAGAAAGGGCAGTTCCAGATAGTAACTCTTTCTTTCATGAACTATGTGATTACTGTATATTTGTGTATGACATTTTCTCAAACATGAGTACAATGTCTTAGACACGTATATTAGCTTAGTTGTGGTTTGGCACCCAATGGAGGCGCAGAGTTAAATCAAGGTTGTAAACAGTTGTTTGGCCTTGGACAGTATGCACACAACATTCTATCATTTTACATAATATGGTGCATGGCATATTTATTTTCACATCATATATGTTTAATTGTATGTTACTACTGAGATTCTTTGATCTCACCGTTTCCATAAACATTTAAAGTTTTCAGCTTAAGTAAGCGGCTCAGAGGGCAAAATCGTAATTACCGGCAACGAAAGGTTCCTGACCAGTATAGGAGGAGACATTGGTTATCTGAAGACCTTTATTATTTTAAGGTATGTAAACATTATGTACACCCCTATGGGGGAATTCCTGTAATAAAATTAAACACATTGTATCAATAATATCAGTATTTTTTATGCCATTCGTGTATGCCCATCAAACTGCGTGCAAACACTCTGAATAGCATGGAAGTAAGATAAGGGCTTGACAGTATAGAGTCAGGCATTGGAAAATCACATGTGGTATAAGAATCAAGCTAGGGTCAATATGCTAGTCACGATGTTGGGCCCCTATAAATGAACTGCAAGGACAAAAATCTTTAATAGAAAATATACGTAAAAATTATATTCCAAGTGGGAATCATCCAAATATTCCCAGTAAATTCTAAAATCTAATACCATGACAAGTTTCTAAATCCCGGATGCACAAGTCAATATTACTAGAAGACGGGAAGAAATGTACATAAAATGGTGCAGCAAATTAAAATAACTACAACCAAAGAGAGGAAGGGTTGTAATCTGGTAGCAAAATATCAACAAAAATTAAATGCTAGTGGGATTGACCTGACAATGCTTTCATCTTCCTTTTCACCAGTTTGCTTGAAAGTTATAGATAGTATCAGAGTCAGGCGCTAGAAAATTACATGCATTATCAAAATCAGGTTCGAGTCGATGTACTAGTGAGGATGTTGTACCCCTAAAAATGAATTGTGTTGAGAATGAAATCAATAAAGGGTAGAACACATTAGTTGTCAAATTAACTTAGCAACAAAAGTAAAAAAACATTGAATGAATATCATCAGGAAACCGAACAATATTCATTTATTTCGTCAATTATGCAACAATATTCATTAATACAATATTAAATGATATTAAAGCAAACATAAATATTAAAATTATTTTTACTCGGAAGAAGATAGCGAAGGAACTGGGTTCCAGAAAATGGAGATTCTATGTATTGCCAAAAGCAATGTCTAGATATATTAATAACTCTTTCATGTTCCCGCATATCATATTCATTTTATAAATGTAAGTACATACTACATGGTTCTCCCTCCTTTCTTTCTTTTTCTTTTTTTTTTTTATTGTACCTGCTCAAATAGTGTTCTGCTTCCTAATAAAACTTTCAAACATATACTTTAAACCAATTTTTCTTATTAAATATTGATCATCATCATCATCATCAAATAATTAGATATGTACTTTAAGTAAAAGTCGCATGTTATTGGACTACAAAATACAAAGAAAAACAGAAATAATATAAAACAAAATCCCTCTAATGCATTTTTTATACTATACCTTTAATACAACTCATTCAATGGTGTGGTAATTAAATTTTATACATGATATGGAGATTTTATAATCAAATTAATGGTTATGATTATTCAAAGACTTCAACTATAGAAACCTATCATGAAAATTTGCGGTAGACATTAAGCTTCCGTTAAAAACGACCTTTCACAAAAATTCTTATTCCCAGATTAATTCACGTATCATCATTCCAACTATAAGCTTAAACAGAATCTATCATAGATATCATGCAATGTAACATTTCATTCAAGTAATAATGGAATAATGGACATGGAATTGAGATCAAATTAGATAATATAATACTATTTTATTACCTCCTATATTTAAAAAAAATATATCCTAAACGACACACATCATAATTAACCAAGCCAAATCTCAAATCAAATGCTACTTCTAATTCCTTCAACACTTCACAACTGACATGTTTGGAACAAAATCTATACATATGGGACAAATATGAGTATGACAGGTAAACAATTAAACTAACAATTTGGCCCTTAAAGTGTACAAGTTAGCCTCTGTAATAAGCTTGTTGCCCAGTAAGTCTGTTACCAAGTAACTCAAAAATGCTAAAAGAAACTAATGTTCAACAAGTTTACTATTTTCAAGGCTAATTCATGCACGTACTACCATTTTTAAATCGCTGAAGCCAATCAAACCTAGTAATTTAAAGGCCAAACTGTTAGTTTACTAAATATTAGGGAGAAAACTTGAGGAACATAGAGTTGCCTTCCGCCAGATATATTTGATCCTCTATTCTTTTTGCTTTCTCAGAACAGAAACTTCACTATGATGATGAACAGAGTCTGGATTTAGACTGTTTCCCAATTGGGGATGTTAGCAGAGGCCTCGTTCACCATCTTTACAAGAGTTACCTGCACAGGAATGTGAGAAAGACCAGGTTAATGTTGCTTCTTATCATGCTTTCTCGTTCATGAAGAAAGCAAGAACAAGCCAGAATTGAATCAAAGGCCCAGGTCAGGCAAAGATGAGGAATCTGCTTTTATAATATGGTCATAATTATATTGATTTCTTGCTGCTCAAGAATTTAACGCCTATAGCGTGGGGCCTGCGCTTGGCATCTATTTCTTTGCGATTTTAATTTCTTTTTTCCCCTTTCCCAGTTAGAACATCAACTTCTGAGTGTGATATAACAAGGAAGCTGGTGGTGTTTGACCAAACAAAATGGTGATATGTGATAACTAGGAGCACGTTTGATATCAAGAACAGAATGAAATTAAACAAAAAATGAAAAAATTAACTTCTCCATGTCCATTCTTTTAAAAAGTAATAAAATACAAATAAAATAAAGTAATAAATATCACCCCCAAAAAAAAAATAAAAGAAAAGAAAAATAAAGTAACCGGAATTCTTTTCTCTGGGTATGCCAAACAGGGCACTTCTTGGGGAGAAGGACAAACGTTTATGGTGTATGGTAGCATATGTCAAGATTGTAATGCAAGACAAAAAGCGACAGGCTTCTCAGTTCATCTCACAGCTGCAAGTTTTCATCTGCCAGCCGTTAATTTGTTTTGAAATTTGATATGGCCGAATATATATACACTTCAAATTTTATTTAAATAAACCACGTTGAAGTTAAAAGAAACCAGATAAAGCATGCAGAACGCCAGAACCCAATCCTACATCTAAAATTGATAGAACATGTCGGAAAGTAGGCAGTGCCAAAATGTCATGCCTCAACTAAATGAAACAATCCGAAAATAGCTGTCTCAGATGAAGCATTAAGGATATCTTAGTTGCTGATGCTCACTAATTCATCTAGAAAATCAAAATATATATATAAACTAATAAAAAATTAACTAAGAACTAGCAAAAGAGAGGAGTAATATAGACTGATTGCATAAACCCCAGCAACTTTTCTAGTTTAGAACATGGTCATGCCAAAATGGCTCGGACCTACAAGAGCTATGCACATTGGTTCATTTTGGCAATTTTTTCCTTCCATTATTCCCCTTCTGATTTTTTTTCTTTTGTTTTTATCAGAGAGAGAGAGAGAGGTATTGTGGGATTTTGGTCCTCTTACATGACATGATGGTCATGTAAGAATAGAGATAAAAGAAAGATTTTATTTCGGAAAGACATTTAAATCTAGCAAATTATCTCTCTCCTCTCATGAATGTGATGTCAAATCAAGTATTATGCCAAAATTGTGCAAGGATAGGATAAACGTAAACTCGAGACGACGTCTCAGCTATCTATACTTTAGTCCAATCATGACATAAAAACCAAATATTTTCTGCGTCTTTGCTTAAAATAATGAAAATAATTCAATCACCGATCAAACCATTCCCTTTAAACTTCTAAACCTCGATTCATACCACAATCTCAACATACAGATCCATTGCAAAGGTGAAAATAAGGTACTGCAATGCAAAAATGCAATCAAAGAACACAACAGAGTAACTAATTCAACAGTTTGAACATTGGGTCATTGATTGAACTTGTAAAATAGGGATACCTTAGTTCCTAATGCACATAGTTTTAGGTAATAGTGGACATATAAATGGTAAGCAGGCCATTTTCCTAATAGATTACATACATGAATGTTATATTTTTAAGATATGCATGACTGATAAAATTTTAAGTAGGACCTATTATAATTTTGAAGCAAGAACCATTGATAATGAAGCAGAAATCTACATTTGCAGCCTCTTCTTTTTAACAAAAGAACAGAAAAGACAGAAATCCCTAGACATACCACACTTTCAGGAACTCCTGGCGGGGGTAAGGGCAGGTTTCTTGGGGGAGGTCCACGTAGATGTGACCTTTTGTCGAATCTCCACTCACCAATTTTACCATATGTCAACTCACCCTGAGCATAAGGATTAATGAAACATCAGTAAGAGTCCTATAAGATAATATCAGAATGAATAAGAAATGGCTGTGTCTTTCAGAAAGAGATAATATCAGCCCAAGCATAGCTTTATAGCGGAATAGATAATAGTGCAAGTTTCAGGAAATCATGCATGTTCACAAAAGAAATGAAATTCATAAGCATATATTCAACAACCAAAAGTTTTCATAATTCAAAAGGAGGAATGATAAGAAATAACTAACCTTTAAATTGTAATCACATCCATATGTATAATGAATGATAAACTTATTACGAGTTTCATGATCCCAAGGAGGCTGAAAAAATGGACAAAGATTAAGAAGAAATTATAGACTCGGATATGATTGTGCCACTCTGAAATTAAATGACATGACCCAATATGAAACCAGGAGCTTCAAGCTAAACCATACCTGTAGCATGAAGTCTTTCCGTAAAATATGTCGAACACCATGGAGAGCAGATGCTATAGCATAACCATACCTTGGTCCAACAAGAAAAAACCATTAACATGACATGAAAGTACCAGTATGCTTAGCCACTAGAATCTTGGAATGTATTAAATTGCAATAAGTGTCAACTTGGCATTCATACATTTCTAGCACCCATCCAAAAGCCTTATCAGTCTCTGGGTCCTCTTTCATTTTCATAGAAATATTCATCCATGTCGGAGCAATCTTTGAAAGCAAATCCTGAGGAAAAAGTGAGAGTATATATAAAATTATTGTCCGACTAAATCTCTCAATAGAAAGATAATGAACCATACAAGAAGGAGGAGAAGCAGTAGTTGATACTATTGACTGCAAGAATCACTATAATGACAAGGTGATGCAGAATGGAAAGGGTACAAAATAACCAAAAGTGAAGAAGTTCATAGGAATTTTTATTCACTCTTGTGTATTATTAAGGAATGGGTACATATATATATAGGGGCTGATGTTCAATCAGGAGGAGAGAAATCAGAGATTACAATAATCAGAAATTAATGATAAGATAACAATCAGTAATAATGAGGGACTGAATAGGAAATATTGACTAGCACATAATCAGGAGCTAATTAATGTTAGAATCAAGGGTTATAGATGCCAATCATTCCTAGCTTACATCGAAACCCTTCAAATTTAGCTCAGCCAAGTGGCTTTGTCATTACATCTGCAATCTGATCTACATATCGTATGTAGGATAGATTCATGATGCCTGCTTCAACCTTCTCTTTAATGAGGTAACTATCTATCTCAATATGTTTCATTCGATCGGAATAAACAGGATTTCTTGTCATTTCAATGCTGGCTTTGTTGTCACACCAGAGTTGCATCGGGCCTTCATATGGAATTCCCAACTCTTTTAGTAGGCTGATAACCCAAAATCCTTCACATACTCCTTCGTTCACAACTCTCAGCTCCACTTCTGCACCGCTTCTTGAAACCACATTTTATTTCTTGCTTCTCCACGTAACCAGATTTCCCCACACATATGAGCATTATCTTGAAGTTGACCTCCTTTTCTCCCTATCTCTTGCATGATCCGCATTGGTGTAGATTTCAATGTTTTTGGCTGTGCCTTTCTTAAAGAATATTCCTCTTATAGGATTAAGTTTCAGATAGCTCAGAATTTTGTATACAACCTCCATGTGCTCTTCTTATGGCTGATGCATGAACTGACTTACTATTCCAACTATATAACTAATATCTGGACGGGTGTGGGTTAAGTATATTAGCTTCCCCACCAGTCTTTCGTATTGTTCTGAGTTAATTAGGACATCATTCGGCTTGATCTCTAGGTGACAACCTTCTTCTATCAGTGTTCCTTCGGGCTGTGCTCCTAACATTCATGTTTCATGTAACAAGTCTAAGGTATACTTTCACTGAGATACATGAATGCCCTTTTTGGTTCTTGCCACTTCCATACCCAAGAAGTATCTTATTTGACCGAGATCCTTTACCTGGAATTCATTTGATAGGTCCCTCAATAGTCGGGCAACAAAATCTTCATCATTCCTTGTAACAACTATGTCATCAACATAGACAATCAGGATTTTCACTTTCCCACTATCATGTTTGATAAACAATGTGTCATCTGCTTGCCCTTTTTTATACCCGAGTTTCTTTACTTCCTTGGTGAATCGTCCAAACCATGCCCCAGAGATTGCTTTAGCATATACAAAGACTTGTTGAGCTTGCAGATAGTGACGTTTGGAGCTAGAACTCCATCAGGAACCTCCATATAGACTTTCTCCTCTAGGTTACCATTCAGGAATGCATTATTAACGTCCAATTGATGTAGTAACCAATCCAAGTTAGCTGCAATTGACAACAGTAATTGGATTGTATTGAATTTAGCTATCAGGGCAAAAGTCTCCTAATAATCAATTCCTTAAGTCTAAGTATACCCTTTTTGCGACCAGTCTTGCCTTGAATTTGTTGATACTCCCATCTGGATTAAACTTTGGGGTGAAAATCCACTTGCATCCTACCGGTTTCTTTCCTATAGGAGAAATGTGATTTCCCACATTTTATTTTCCTCAAGGGCCTTTAACTCTTCTTCTGCAACTTGCTTCCAGTTTGGATCAGCCATAACTTGTTAGAAAATATTTGGAATTTTGATCGATGCACTGTTTACAACAAAGCTCTGCATTTTTGCAAACAGGTCACCATACGAAACAAATCGTTGAATTGGATGCTGAGTGAAAGATCCTAACCCTTTTCTAAGCGCAATAGGCCAGCTCATCTCTTCAGGATTTAATCCCAGGTTAGAGTCATAGTCGTTCCTTTAAGCGGAAGAGACATTTCTACCATTATCTTCCTCTTCCTGCGATTGTTGGCTAGATTCTCCTTCTGATCCACCTTATATATCCATCCCAGAAATGATTTCAACATATGTTTCCAGTTCATTCAGAGATAATGGGACAGGTTCAAGTTGGTTGGTTGGGAAAGTAGTATTAGAAGATGATGATAGTAAGGTATCAAGGACTAGTGGCAAGGTATCAGGGGTATCAGGATCATGTGAAATTAGCCATTCGATATCTGAGCACTCCCCCTAAATGGATAATTTGAGATAATAGGCATCCTCCTCGTAGAATATAGTATCTTTGGAGACAAACAGTTTCTTTAAGGTAGGACAGTAACACTTGTAACCTTTTTGAGTGGAAGAGTATCCAAGAAATATACACTTTTAGGTATAATTTGGGATAATAGGCATCCTCCTCATAGAATACGGTATCTTTGGAGACAAAAAGTGTCTTTGAGATAGGACAGTAACACTTGTAACCTTTTTTAGTGGAAGAATATCCAAGAAATATACACTTTTGAGCTCTGGCATCAAACTTGCTTCCATCATGTGTGTGGACAAAGACAACACATCCAAATACTTTTTGAGGTAATGGGTTGATAAGAGGACAATTGGGAAAGATGTCAAGGATTTTTTGGATAGGGGTGGCATAGTGGAGGATTTTGGATGACATGCGGTTGATGAGATAGGCTACAGTTAGGACTACATCTCCCCAGAAGATCATGGGCACATTCCATTCCATTAATAAAGTTCTAGCTACTTCCAACAAGTGGTGGTTTTTCCGCTCAGCCACTCCATTCTGTTGAGGTGTGTATGGACAAGAAGTTTGGTGATGAATTTCTTATTGATCAAAAAACTCCTTAAAGGTACCACTCAAGTATTCCCTAGCATTGTCACTCCGGAGGACCATGATGGCAGTTTGAAATTGATTTCTTACAAAGGTATAGAAACTCTGAAAAACTTTGAATACTTCAGATTTTTCTTTCATTAAGTAAACCCACGTGATCATCTATGAAAGTGACAAACCATTTTGCATTTGCCAGGGTTTTTGTTCTTACAGGACCCCAGAATCACTATGGATTATTTGGAAAGGAGTGGATGGTGTGTAAGGCTGTTTTGGGTAGGAGAATCGCGTTTGTTTAGCAAACTGGCACGTTTCACATTGAAAAGGAATAGAATTTTTATTGAATAAACTTGGAAACACACATTTCATATAATCAAAGCTAGGATGAGCTGAGCAACATGCCACAATAATACATCTTTACCATTAGAACTTGAGCTAACTAGTGCCTTATGTGCATTCCAAGAATCTTTATTCTTCAATTCTGATTGTTCCAAGTAGAAAAGTCCATCCCACTCTCTACAAGTCCCAATCGTCTTTCCCGAGTTTGAATCCTGAAAACAAACACAAAACATCATCAAAGGGCAGTCGGCATAGTCACCCATTAGTTAATTTGCTCACAAAATGAGATTACATGTAAGTGTAGGTACAAACAGAACATTGTGAATCCTCAGATAATTAGATAGCATGACTATGCCAATTCCTTCAACTTTGGTAAACACGCCATTAGCAACTTTGACTTGAAGATTTTTAGGACATAATTTAAGAGTGGTAAACAACGTTCGATTACCAGTCGTGTGATCTATAACTCCTAAGTCAACAATCCATGTATCCTCACTAGTCCTTACAGCATTGAGAGCTATAATGGAATTACCTGATTGCACCAGATTGACACTAGGCATGGAGCTTGACTAATTCTGTTTATCAAGTATCCTACAAAGCACCTACAGTTCCTCCTGGCTTAGGGAGTCAGCATCATTCACTTTCTGCTCAATAGTGGGAGGTGGCTTTGTTGGGTGTGTTGTTTTCCAGCTGATAGCTTGCCATGTAGATTCCAGCATTCTTCTTTTATGTGGCCCTTCTTCTTGCAATAACTGCACCATTTAGTATTTTTCCTTTCATCTTGTAGTCCTTTCACTGCAAGGGTTAAACCCTCAATGTGATTCTGACTACTTCGATTCAAGACTTTTTTGCTTTCTTTAAATTGCACATGGTTAACTACATCAAACAAATATGATAAGGGTTTTAACCCCATAATTCTACCCCTTACCTCCTCAAAAGAATTGTTGAGTCCAAGGAAAAAATCATGAATTCTTCCTTCTTCCACTATCTTCCTACACAATTGAGCATCCTCAACGACCTTCCAAGGATGCACCACTAATAAGTCCTGTTGTTGCTAGAGTTTCAACAAAGCATTGTAATACTCGGTCACCGACATATTACCTCGTCTCAAATCTTGGAGTTGATGCTTCAAATGGAGCAAGGCCGCGTATTGTCAAGAGAAGAGTAGGTCCTTTTTGCTGCATCCCATATCTCCTTTGTCGTGTTTGCTAGGAGGTATCCTTCACTAATGTCCAGGGTCATAGAGTTGGATAACCAAGTCAAAAATTGGCTATTTTTTGCAAACCATGTGTCGAAACTTGGATCATCAGGAGCTAGTTGAGGGGCTGCTCCATTGATATATTTTTCCTTCCTTTTTCCACGAATGTATCTCAGTATGCTTTGAGACCATTGAAGATAATTTTTTCCATTAAGCTTAAGGTTAATAACCATAATTTGATTTTCTGAGAATTCTGGTATAGCTGTACTGATGGAAGAGGTAGAAGAAGTAGAGGAAGAAGCAGTACTAGACACAAAAGTTTGAGTTTGACCGATTGTACCCGACATAAGGGCCGTCGGAATTGAACCAAACAAGGGAGGAAATTGAGAGAGATCCATCAATGTAGGTAAGAAACTGATGAAAAACTGATCTGGAGACGTCAGCAAGTGGAGTTCACGCGCGGTCAGGATCTGCTAGAGTCATCGGAGTGTGGGTTCACACGCCCAGACTATGATGGGGTGTGTGCTTCACGCTCCAGTCAGATGCCTCCCAAACTTCTGGGAAACGCTGATCAGTGCCTTCCGGTCACCCTGGTGTGGGTGTAGTCCTATGCTCTCTCCATCAATAACCCTAGAGCACAACTTTTGTGCTCTGTTTCTATGTCTCACAGTCGCTCGTGTATCCCTCACTTACCTCACTGTTTCTGCCTCGTTTTCCTGGCATAGGACCGAAGTCCAAGCTCTGATACCATGAAGAAGTTCAGAGGAATTTGTGTTCACTCTTGTGTATTATTGAGAAGGAATGGGTACAATATATATAGGGGCTGATGTTTAATCAGGAGGAGAGAAATCAGCGATTACAATAATCAGAAATTAATGATAAGATAACAATCAGTAATAATGAGGGATTGAATAGGAAATATTGACTAGCACATAATCAGGAGCTAATTAATGTCAGAATCAAGAGTTGATTTCCAACAAAAAGAAAAAAAACGTTTTTCAAAATTCAACATTTAAAATTCAAGATGTGATGACCACTATATATTAAATGCATATTTTACGGTGATATATGGGCTAACCAAACCTAGGGCCAAAAACAAGAGATTTTGTTCAAATCAGTAATTAAATTGAGTTATCCGAACTACCCAAAATATAGACCCTAGTTCCCAAATATCTTCCCACACTGCACCACATGGTCACAGCAAGTCATGTAAGCATCGAGGAAGTGAATGGATCCTGGTCTAAGCAAGTAGGAGGCTAGTAACTTTGTGAGGAAATTCTACCTTTCTTATGATTACAGGAGAATTTCCAATTGGATCAACATTTGTTACAGGTCCATTCTCCTCAGGATAATACTTCCTTACTATTTTCTCATTCTGATTGGGCTTTATATAAAAAAATGGAAAAGCAGCTGGATGTTCCCCATGAGACAAATTTGGAAGAGGATTCACAATAATGTGATCAGGTTCTGCCATCAAAACATATCTGATAAAAACAGTGGAGGAATTAATTCAGGTTCAGGTATTAGTAACATTAAGAATGGATAACTTGGGTATAAAATATCTTACTCTTCCTCTATTGTTGTTTTCTTTAGCCATTGCACAAAGGCCCATGGTCTGTTTAGAACTATGTATCCCTACATACAAATTAAGAGATATGTCAGAATATCATTGAATGGCATTAATGAAGAAAGAGGAAAAATGTATTCTGGTATGCTGAGAAAAGAGACATACTATTCAATTCTTTAGTTAACAAAACCAGAGCTTCCCTCAATTCATAATTTAGTCTATAGAAATGGTGGACATTCCACATCACTTAGTTAATTCTAACGGCTATCCCTCCTAACTACTTTAACCAACAGCCATTAACTATCAACTAACTAGCTATTTCTCCGAACTGATTTTTCTAAAATTCCCATGTATCACATGCAGATGTGTATGGAATCTAGACATTTAAGAAGCTTCCAAGCATGGCATTCAAAATTCACTTTTGATTATACTTTTACTAATCAAAACTCTAGAGTGAAAAGCATTAAGTAGACAGACATCTAAAGATCAGCCTTGAATATAAGTAAAGTTTATTTGCTAGTAAAAAGGATGCATGCTTATATATATACACACATACACGTACTGAAAGTAGATTGAACCTTAAATAGTAACTGCCACACAAGACATTATGTATTACTGAGCTTCTATTTTTTCTCATCCAAAAGATTTAAAAACAAAAAAAAAAAATCCCGTTAACCTTTTAGAATGTGAGCCATATTTTTTTTTCTTGGGTCTATAACACAAACCGTGCGAATCAGCTCAAATTGAAACATGTCAGGGTTATTCTTGGTGTTGCATTGCATTCCTTCAAATCAATACTTCCTAAACACTGAATCAAATGTTACAATTTTGTGTAATCAAAGTCTTTCAAAGCCTGAGTTAATCTTATGCAGAAGGAAAAAAACTCATTGAAATAGAACAATAAGGATAGGCAGATATACATGCCCAAGCTTACATTGTACATTTTAACAGACTTTAATGATCATGAAGCATGTTTCTAGCAGCAATATTAAAAGACAAGGAAATAAAGATAGTAAATAATTAATAAATAGCTTTAGACATCCTCACCCGGTCCGACCCTGGAGGAAGAGGATTAACCACAACAGTGGGAATTTCATCCATCAAGTTGTCTGGCTTTCCTGAATGTAGAATTCTAGTGAATCCTCCCATCTCTGAACCAGGCAAGGTCTTTTTCTTTTTATACCAGTAATACATGATGCGGCATTGCCATTTATTGTATGGAGCATCAGTAGCTGTTAAGGCTACATGAAAGAGTGCTTTTGGTCTCTTCTGATACTTTACATTCTCAGGCATCTCAACAATGGGGTCAAATGATAATTTAACATCTATTTCATCAACTGTCAGGTTTGCTGAAGATGCGTAGCGAATTATCATTGTTACCAAATTATAAGTTGCAAAGGAAGAGCCAAGAACCAAAAGAATTAGAAATAATGGTGAACCCCGTGCCATGGTCTTCCTAATGGAGTTGGATATCAAATTATCATGGGGTGAACTTTCCTCAGTTCTTTATCGTTATAGAGGCTGTTCTCTTCTCTGTCAACCTTTTAAAAACAAACTGTTAGTCAATGGTGCAAGAACTAAAAAAGAATCATATTAAAGGTAAAAAATAATCCTTTACTATACTCTTAATTAACAATTCCACACTCAATCAGCAATCACTAGAAAGAGTTAGGGCAATTAACCAATCAAAGAGGGGGTAAAAGCACAAACCAGGAATGTAGAAAGGAAAAAAAATTTGAAATTCAGGAATAAAAGTCAGCAAGGAAAAATATCCTAGTAAATATTAGAAAGAAAATTCACCCGTTAATAAAAAGACACACCCATGAGAAAAATGGAGACAGTAAAATATTGAGATAATAATTTAGAACATGAAAAACAATCAAATAACTATACTCTATATTCAATAAGCATTAAAACAAAGTAGGAACCGAAGAAGGGAACAATCTAAGAAGCAATGGTACTAACACGGATTCAGACACAAGATATGAGTGATGGATATACATCTAACAAGATATAACTCCATTTTTAGGCATCGATGCTTCAAAGTTAAGAACTAAAAAGGAACATTCACCGAAGCCAAAGTCGGAGTAAAAAGTACAGAAACAGAAGGTTCATAAATTTCAGGATCTGGATCAAATCAACCACATTTAAAGTTGAAACTTACTAACTACGCCAAATCAGTCCATCAATGGTAATTTGAGTAGCATCGATGATCCAACGTAAAATTGGAACAATATAAAATACAGCGGCCAACTTCTGATAAAAAAAATACTCCACTTGGAAAATGGTACTGAATCGCCAATATTCAAATTACTGAGGAAATGAACTGGTTACGCGCAAAATAGAAGACAAAGACAGGCAAACAGGGAGCATGTCACGGGAAGACACTTCGTTGTAATTGCTTATTGTCAATAAATCAGTTAAAACAAAGCTAAATCAGTGCATCAAAAGTAATTTGACCAGCACCGATCCAACATAAAATTCAAACTGTCAATTGACGATAAATTACATTGGGGGACTGCTCAAAAAATAGGAAAGGCCAATAGAACTGAGGAAATCAACTTCTCAAACACAAAAAAGAAAACCCAGTTGGCAAAAAGAGTGCAAGTCGCAGGAAAACACTTCGTCGTTATTGCTTATTGTCAATAATTCAGTTCAAAAATTAAGCTAAAAATAAAATGTAACAAAAAGAAATTGAAAGGCTACCCGAGATCATAGAAAGAAGGAATTATCAATGTTACCTTCGAGACAGAGAGCAACGATTTTTGGATCCGGTGGATTGATTTGATAGGGAAAATATATAGATACCAGAGAAATGTACTTGGCGCGATCTGCACTCTTGCCTTCGACGGTGGCATCTTGGCGCGGCGAAAGTCTTTGAAGCAGATTATTACTGTCTTAATTAATTAATTATTGGCTCAAAAATTAATTTTTTAACTCTTAAGGATTATTTTTCTAGTTCATTATTTTTCTAAAAGGTGGGGATGATGAATTGCCAAGGGTGGAAAGAGGAAGGTATGCCAGAATTTGTGTGGAATTAGATCTCCAGAAAAAATTGGTACCAAGAATCATTCTAGCCTCTGCTCTGTATAATATTGAATATGAAGGTTTAAACATGATTTGCTTTGGGTGTGGTAGATATGGTCACCGTAAGGACAGTTGCCCATGGAATATAACTACTGAAGTCTCTACTAGTAATGTCTCAACACAGGTGCCAACGGTAAAAAGAACACAAGGGCCACCGGAAAAAATTGTTCCGATAGAAGGAGAAGAGTTTGGGTCTTGGATGCTTGTTCAGAGGATTCAGAGAATGCGAATGCCGAGAAATAATGGACAGAAAGGTCCATCAGCCAACGGAAATCACGGAGCAAGGAAGATTGGAAAATATGAAGCCAGGTCCCACGGCTCAAGATTTGCTGCAATGGCAGACTGGGAGGAAGAGAAAAATTTGTCAGAGGAACAGAGGATGCTCACAGGGGGCAGATTAAATTCAGGGGAAAAGGCTCTGGTCTTGTATGATGGGAAAACGAAAGGAACACACAAGGCTGGGGTCCACAGTGGTGCGGGACATAAGCAACAATCCATTAATGCGCAAGGGACGAAAAGCTTGTACAAAGTAAAGGAGAAAGACAAGGCCCACATGTTAGTTCAAAGTAGGACCGGCTCAGTTTCAACGGAAAACACAATGGAAATAGTTGCTGACCGAAAACAACATGGGGAGTCCAAAAAGCAAGAACCAACTTCTGAAAAGCAAAGAAAACACTGTGTAGTAAGTGGAAGTGTACAGAATCCAGAATCTGTTCGACTGGACCAAGAAACGGAAGACGTACACGTGCTGGACTCAAACAGAATGAAGGGGAACCAGAGAATGAGATCAAGAAGCCCGATGAGAGGGACGCAAGGAAATAGGCGAAATACGGATAATACTGTACATCAAGAATCTCGATTAAGGAAAAACCAGGAGGATGAACCCCCCGACAAGTAAGTTCTTTCTTATTCAAGAATTCACTATTTATTTTCTTATGATAGTTGCATCATGGAATTGCCGTGGGGCGGGCAGTAAATCCTTCCCACGTTTAATCAAAGAAATAGTTCAAAAATACAAGATCAATGTGTTGGGTCTTCTGGAAACTCGTATTAGTGGAGCCAGAGCTGATTGTGTGGTGAAAAAGTTGGGGTTCAGTAACTGGTTGAGGGTAGAGGCAACAGGATTTGCGGGTGGTATTTGGTTACTGTGGAATGAGCAAGATATTTTGGTCGATTATATTTTTTCCAATACCCAAATCCTTCATTGTCGTTTATCCAATAGAAGTACAGGTGAGATTCTGTTTGTCTCCCTTGTGTATGGTGAACCGAGAAGGGAACTTAGGACTGATTTATGGGCAGGTCTAAGAGCGCTATCTAGTATTACTCATGAACCTTGGCTGATATTGGGTGATTTTAATTCTTTTTTGAATTCATCTGATAAAAAAGGAGGCAACCCTGTTAGCTATCTACATCACCAACAATTTCGTGCATGTGTTGAGGATTGTAATTTACTTGAGGTTCCGATTGTGGGTGACAATTTTACTTGGGAAAAAAACCAGGTGCAAGAAAGATTAGATTGGGTATTCTGCAACATGAATTGGGAAATGACTCATCCAGCTTTTAAGGCTTTCCACCAACTTAGATTTAAGTCAGATCATCGGGTTGTTGTGGTTTCATCTGGGACTGGTGAACAATGTCAAGCTAGGAGTCTTTCTTTTAAATACCAAGCAGGCTGGTGTTTACAGGAAGGGTTCTCTGGTATTGTTAAAGAGGCTTGGCAGGAGAAATCGTGGTTAGCAGGGTGCAAAGATTTTGAAAAAAAGGCGACAGAATGGAATAAGGATGTGATTGGCAGTTTGCCTAAGAAGAAAAGGGAGCTTATGCGAAGACTAGAAGGAGTTGATAAGGCCTTGCTAAGAAATCCTCACGAAGGACTGATGCGACTTGAGAAAAACCTGTGGCGAGAATATCTAAAGGTGTTGAATCAAGAGGAATTACTGTGGTACCAAAAATCCCGTTGCAATTGGCTAAAGTTTGGGGATAAAAATACTACGTTTTTTCATGCATCCACGGTTGTGAAGAGGAAACGAAACCGAGTTGAAAGGCTACAAGATGATCAGGGTCAGTGGATTACGGATCAAACAAATTTAAAAGAGTTGGCTTTTAACTACTTCAAAGATTTGTATACTCGCGATGAGGGTGTTATCCCGGTGCATGACTGGCCAACCACCTTCCCTACACTTCAACAATCTCAAATTGATGTCATCCATAGAGATATAACAATCATTGAAATCAAGAATTCAGCTTTTGAAATGGGTGCCTTCAAAGCTCCGGGTCCTGACGGATTAAATCCGCATTTTTTCCAATCTCAATGGGCGGTAATTGGAACTAAAGTTTGTGATCTGATTTCAGAAATGGTGAGCAATCCAGATAAAATCAAGGAGGTAAATCATACAAACATTGTGCTAATCCCTAAAATAGATGGTCCTATATCCATTAAGGATTTTCGACCCATTGCATTGTGTAATGTATGTTTCAAGATCCTCAGCAAGGTCCTTACAAATAGGCTGAAAAAGATCATGTCATTTCTGATACATCCAGCTCAGTGCAGTTTTATCAGTGGCCGACAAAGTTGCGATAATATCATTCTTGCCCAGGAGGCCATTCATACGATGAGAACAAAAAAAAGAGGTAAGAAATATATTGCTATTAAAGTGGATATGGAGAAGGCTTATGATAGATTGGATTGGGGTTTTATCAAATTCAATCTTCAAAGCTTGGGATTTCAGGATCATTTTGTTCAACTTATTATGAAGTGTATTTCTTCAGCCTCAATGAAAGTAAGCTGGAATGGTGATCTTTCAGATTCATTTTGCCCCTCCAGAGGAATTAGGCAAGGAGATCCTCTAAGTCCATATCTTTTTGTATTATGTATGGATAGACTTGGACAAATCATTAACCGAGAAGTGGAGGCTGGGAGATGGAAACCTCTAAAGATGTGTACTCATGGTCCTGCAATCTCTCATTTATTTTTTGCAGACGATCTCATACTATTCTGTGAAGCATCAAGAGGTCAAATAGAAAATGTCAGGAATATCATGACTATGTTTTGCAATGTTTCAGGTCACAAAATCAGCTTCCCGAAATCTAAATGTTTCGTATCCCATAATGTGAATTTTAACAGGGCTATTGAATTCAGTCAGATCCTAGGGATTGGTATCACTTCTGATCTTGGGAAATATCTCGGAGTACCATTGTTACACAAGAGAATGGTAAAGATGACGTTCGCTCCCCTAATTGATAAGGTGAAGAAAAAACTCTCAGGGTGGAAAGGGAAATATTTGAGTATGGCGGGTAAATCAGTACTGATAAAGTCGGTCTTGTCTACTCTTCCTTCCTATCAAATGCAAACTCTTCTCATACCTATAGGAGTTCTGAAAGACATTGAAAAGCTTAGTAGAGAATTCTTCTGGAGCCAAGGTCTAGGAGCTAGGAAACTTCATCTAATACCCTGGGAAACTATTAAAGCAGATAAAGATGAGGGGGGGCTTGGAATTAAAGATCTAGCTACCCAAAACAAAGCTTTCATAATGAAGTTGTGCTGGGGTCTCCTGACTAAGCCTGATGCCCTCTGGGTTAGATGCTTGAAGAGTAAATATTCATGCGGAACAGAGAAAATCCCTATGATAAATAAGAAGAAGAATCAATCAGCAGTTTGGAGTGCAATAATCAAAGTTTGGGGTAAGTTTAAAAAGGAATTGGGAAGTAAACTCAAAAGTGGCAGGACTACAAATGCTTGGTGGGAAACATGGTCTCCGCTGGATCAACCCTTAATTCAATATGTAGATAAGAACCCAGAATGGGTTAGTCATGAGGAATCGGTGAGAGCATTTGTATCCCCAAATGGCTCATGGGATATCATGAAGTGGAGACTATTTTTACCAGAATGGGTGATTGAGAAAATCAAGATGGTGAAACCTCCAACGATAGAAGGGGAGGACCTGTTCTACTGGAAGGCGTCAAATGATGGAAATTTCAGTGTCAGATCAGCATACAAGATGTTAGGGAGTACTAATGTGTCATTAAAAGAACCTCTCTGGCAACAAATCTGGCGTTGGCCAATTCCAGAAAGAGCCAAGTTTTTCATGTGGCAAGCTTTTCATGGAAGATTACCTACCAATTCCATTCGGAAATTGCGAGGGTTAAGTGTTCATGGTGAGTGTCCATTTGAGTGTCTCGGTGAGGAATCAATTTTACATACACTGAGAGACTGCGAGGCTGCTTATTCGGTGTGGCAAGATTTAATTGACCCTATATATTATAGTACTTTTTTTAGTGGTAATATACAGGAATGGATAAGGTGGAATAGCAAACAAGAACCTGGTAGCAGGAAAGTCAAAAACTGGCCTTGGTTGCGGATATTCGGTTCGACTTGCTGGCTTATATGGAAGAATAGATGCAAGAAGTCCTTTGAGGGTATCGCTGATCAACCACGTAGCATTGTTCAAAGCTGTCTTCACCAGCTAATGGAAGGTGTAGAGCAAGGTAGATTGAAACATCGGATTTTCCAGATTCCTGATAGAGTAGATGTCAAGTGGAGTGTTCCCCCTTCTGGCTATGTTCGGGTCGATGTAGATGGTTCGGTTAATAACCATAATACTGCTGCGTGTGGTGGCATTGTCCGAGATAGCAATGGGATGTGGATTACAGGATTCCAACAGAAAATTGGCTACACCTCTGTTACTGCAGCGGAGTTACAAGCAATTAAGGCAGGTATGCAAATCTGTAAACAGCTGAAACTCACAAAAATAAAGCTTTACTCAGATTCTTTAGAGGCTATTCAACTACTGATATCAGGACATGGGCCGTTTCATCCTTTGGCCCAGGAGATCATTGAGACTCGATCGTTAATTTATTCTGGTTGGGATATAGAGATACTTCACACAAACAGGGAAGCGTTGAAATGTGCAGATTATTTGGCTAAAATGGCGCAGGAGGCGAACACTGAGCTGAGTCTAATACATGTGCCACCAAATTGGTGTTTGAGTCAAATGTCAGTTGATCTAGATTAACTTGATTGTTGTATTATCATCTCTTTTGGTTTGTAGTGTCAACATGACACATCTCAAGAGTTAACTCTTGTCCTAGCAATTCAAAAAAAAAAAAAAAAAAACAAAAAAAAAAAACAAAAAAAAAAAAACAAAAAAAACAAAAAAAAAAACAAAAAAAACAAAAAAAAAACAAAAAAAAAAAACAAAAAAAAAAAAAAAACAAAAAAAAAAAACAAAAAAAAAAAACAAAAAAAAAAAAAAAAAAATCAATTTTTGTCTTTTTTTAGTTATTTCATTTTATTTATGCTTCGTTGTCTTTTTGTCCTTTTAATTTTTTTTATTCCAAAGCCTAGTTGTACTTTGAAAAATAAAGGGAGTAGGGTCACATCCTGACCGGATTCATTTCTTTTTAATTTTAATTTAAAGTTTTATGAAAAACTAGAACCACAATTTGTTTAATTTAAACACACGGGGCAATATGCTTGCTTTGCAATAAATAATAGAGAATATATATTATAAAAATATAATATATTAATCAAATTGTCATATTTCTTCTAGCCAATAGGGATTTTATCTTTTTTTATTGAAAAAATGCCAAAAACACTTTGAAATTGTAAAATTTCAAATCAGATTTATTATTAAATATTAATAAAATAATGACGAGACTTGATAAGTAATTCATAAATCTTTTAATAGAAAATATCTGATTTGAAATTTTTTAATTTCAAAATTCTTTTTCTATCATTTTTCCAATTTTATACTAGTATAAATTTTTGTCTTATTTATTTTATTTTAAAGCTTAGTTGTTGTGCTTTTTATGTTCGGAAGGTGCGTTCCTTTTATAAATCTATATGAATATACAGGGCTACTGAACAATTAAGGCTGTATCTCGCATAACTTAGTGCTTATTTGGATTAGCGGTGAAGAACAATAGTACAAAAAAGGTGATTTAGACCGGCACATTTAAACCGGTTATAGTAAATGAGGTCTAAAAGAAATGCGCGGTGGCATTTACGTAATTATAAAGAATTTGGGAGACCGGTTATTATAATAACCGGTCTAAAAAATAAAATTTAGACCGGTTGTACACTAACCGGTCTTAAAAGATTAATTTTTAGACCGGTTATTCTAATAACCGGTCTAAAAATTAATCTTTTTAAGACCGGTTACTAGAGAACCGGTCTAAAATGAAAGATTTTTAAGACCGGTTGTCTTAAAAATCCACTTTTAAGACCGGTTGTCTCACACCCGGTCTTAAAAGTGGAGTTTTAAGACCGGTTGTCTCACAACCGGTCTTAAAACTGTCCCCAAATTTCAACCCCAGCTCCTGCGCGCCATCTTTCCCCAAACTTTCCCCAAATTTTTGAAATCAACTCACTCCGACGCACTCTCCGCCTCCGTCAAATCCGTCTTCCACCTCCCAAATCCGTCTTCCATCACCGACGCACTCTCCCAAATCCGTCTTCCATTCCGTCACCGACGCACTCTCCGCCTCCGTCAACCTCTTTCTGGGCCGCCCTCTTTCTCTATCCCTCCGCCTCCGTCAATCTCTTTCCGGGCCGGCACCATCACAGATCTGGCTTTATTTCCAGCACCGCCAGCAACTGTCATCACTGCTTAGAAGCACGCAGTTGGTAATTTCCCCTGTTTTACTGTCTTCATGTCTTTAATCCTGATTTCAGGTCTAGGCGAATTAACTTGATACCTTCATTTTCGTTGGCATGCGATTATCATATTCCATTTCTTGTTATGGCCTTTTCTGTCTTCTTAGGCAGACGGTAATAGGCAGAGAGGAGAATGGGAGGCAAGTATAGAACTATCAACTACTAGCTACGAACTATACTACCTGTCTTGGTTTGGTTTAGCAAAATTAATTGCTGTTGCACCTCGGGTGAGAAAGTCAACATTCTCATCCATTGTACAACCCCATCCAGACATTGGTTCACTGATATAAGAGGGCTATATATATATATATAGATAAGTAAGCTTTTACATTTCAAGTTTGATTAGAGTGTTAGTGTGAATTAATTAGAATCGGTGTGAGGGAATCTGTATGTATCTATATATATAACGAGAGGGGTTAATGTAGTCAATTAATTTGTGGTTTGAGAAAATAAATGGATGTTTGGCCCCAAAAAAAAATGCCTGGATGAAAATGAAGGGGTAGTATTTGATGGATTTTAGATTTGTCTTTTTGAGATTGAACTGTAGTATTTGATGGATTTTATATTTGTCTTTTTGAGATTGAACTATCTGTATTATAAGAGTCAAGTTTTTTTAATGCTATGAGCAGCTGAATATTATAAATATCAACTGTCCAAATTTGATCATTAGTAATAGGGGAAAACTATTGTTGAGGTAGTTCCATTCATTTTCTATTATGTTCCTCGTGTGTGCTGAATTTTTGAAGTTTTCAACGGTATTGCTTGGATATTATTAGTCGAAGGACCAAAGTCACCCTAAAAAATATATCCAGGGACAAACAATATAATAATGGATCTAGCGTGTGCAGGCGTTAGACATTAAAAGAATATATATCCAAGTCACTTTCTCTGACGAAAGCGCATTCTTTCCTTCCTCTTTCCACCTCCATTCCTCATTCCCTCACTCCTTCTCTATTCCACTTTCCCTCATTCCATTTTTTCCTCACACGCTACTCTAAATCACGATATTCTTTGTTTACTTCTAGTTACACTATGTACTTGGGTGTAATGATTGCATCCTCTCATCATTCTCCTACCTTTTCCAGGGAAAAAGTACAAAACAAATAAAAGGTGTTAGAATATATGGATCGTAGTTGGATACAAGCTAAACGGACGAGTGTTGAATATGATGTTGGGGTCAAGGGTTTTTTAGACTTTGCAAAAAGAAATGCCGATGATGATAGTGGAATGTTTTATTGCCCTTGTGTAAAATGTTTGAATGAGAAGCGATTAAGTGCTGCAGATATATATACACATTTAATTTGTGAAGGGTTTTGTAAGACGTATGTAGTATGGGTATGGCATGGTGAACAATTAGAAATGCCAAGTGCATCTCAACAGGGGGAAGTGACTTGTGATGATAATGACACGGATATGGATGATCGGATAGAGGACATTATTCGTGATGTAGGAGAAGAGGCTTTTGAACAATCACATGCATATGGTAATATGTGCAGTGATGCTGAGAAGCCGTTGTACCCAGGGTGTAAAAAATACCAATTGCTGAATGCTGTATTGAAATTGGTAAGCTTGAAAGCACGGCATGGATGGAGCGACAAGAGTTTTTCAGAAACGCTTGAGGCCTTTAAAGATATGCTTCCTGATGATAATGTGTTGCCTTGTCGATACTATGATGCTAAGAAAATACTGTGTCCACTAGGGATGCAGTATAAAAAGATCCATGCTTGCCCTAATGATTGCATATTGTATAGAAAAGATCATGAAGAGAACGAGCAATGTCTGATATGTGAAACTCCGAGGTATAAATCAAATAAGGGCCCTGCAAAAGTGTTGTGGTATCTTCCAATCATTCCAAGGTTCAAGCGCCTGTTTGCTAATGAAATTGATGCCAAAAATTTGAGATGGCACGCAGATGAGCGGATTTCTGATGGAAAGCTTCGGCATCCAGCTGATTCTTCGCAATGGCAGAAAATCAATCAATTATTTCCTAGCTTCGGTGAAGAACCTAGGAATCTCAGGCTTGGGCTTAGCACAGATGGTATGAATCCTTATGGTAGCCTAAGCAGTATACATAGTTCATGGCCTGTTCTGTTGGTAATTTACAACTTATCTCCTTTGTTATGTATGAAACGAAAGTACATAATGTTGTCTATGTTGATTTCGGGACCAAAGCAACCCGGAAATGACATAGATGTTTACCTACAACCCTTGATCGAAGACTTGAAAGAGTTGTGGGATAAAGGTGTCGATGTTTTTGATGCGAACAAGAAGGAGACTTTTAATATGCGAGCAATGATCTTTTGTACTATAAATGACTTCCCTGCATATGGGAACTTGTCAGGATATAGCGTTAAAGGCCACAAAGCTTGTCCGATATGTGAAGAAGGCACATGCTACCATCAACTTCAACATGGAAGAAAGACGGTTTACCTTGGCCATAGGCGATTTCTAAGACGAAGCCACCCTTATCGTAGATTAAAAAAAGCTTTTTTCGGTGGCCAAGAGTTTGAAGATGCTCCAGAGGCATTGACTGGGGAGCAAATTTATGAAAAGGTGAAAAATATCAATACTATGTTTGGTAAGTCATCAAAGAGTAGAAATGAGAAAAATATATGGAAAAAAAGGTCCGTCTTCTTCGATCTTCCATATTGGCGCAATCTTGACGTCAGACACTGTATTGATTTCATGCATGTGGAGAAGAACGTATGTGATAGTATCGTTGGGACACTGCTCAACATACAGGGAAGTTCTAAGGATGGCGTGAAGGCAAGATTAGACTTGCAAGAAATGGGAATACGAGAAGATTTACATCCAAGGCCATACGGTAATAGAACATTTTGTCCTCCAGCTGCTCATACTTTGTCTAAGGTTGAGAAAAGAAGCTTTTGTGAGTGTTTACATGGCGCTAAAGTTCCCTCAGGGTATTGTTCAAATTTTAAAAAGCTTGTATCGATGAAAAACTTGAAGTTAATAGGGCTAAAGTCTCATGATTGTCATGTCTTAATGCAACAACTACTCCCAGTAGCTATTCGAGGCATTGCCGAATATGATCTTCAACACATATTGACTAGACTTTGTTTCTTCTTCAATGCCATTTGTTGTAAAGTCATTGACACGGAAAGATTGGAGGAATTGGAAAATGAAGGATACATTATCTTATGCCAGCTTGAGAAGCTTTTTCTTCCGTCCTTTTTTGATATCATGGCACACTTGGTTGTTCATCTAGTGAGGGAGATAAAGTTGTGTGGCCCTATCTATTTCCGGTGGATGTACCCGATCGAAAGAACTATGAAAATACTAAAAGGGTATGTGAAGAACCCCAATCGGCCTGAAGCATCTATTGTTCAAAAATATGTTTCTGAAGAAGCTATGGAATTTTGTCAACAGTATTTGTCAAATGTACGACATATTGGCCTTCCTAAGCGTCATGATCAAGAAGGGGGTAGACGCGGGGCAACAGTAAAGAGCATAGATGCTGATGAATTGCAACAAGTCCACCTGTACATCTTGAACAATGTTGATGAAGTTCAATATTACATGAATGCCCATAAAGAAATTGTACGGAAACAAAATAGTCGAATGAGCGAACAAAGGTTAATCAGGGAGCATAACAGAACTTTCGCACATTGGTTCAAACAAAAGGTTGACGGAGAAGAATGTGTTTCTGATACAATAAATTGGTTAGCACGTGGTCCTGAAGTTGATGTCATAAGTTGGACTTCATTTGTGATCAATGGTTATACCTTTTACACGAAGTCCCTAGATGATAAGAGCACCGTCCAGAACAGTGGTGTTGTATTAGTGGCTGAATCTATGCACTTCTCTAGTTCGAAAGATAAGAACCCTACGTTGGCTGCCATACCTTATTATGGGGTGATTGAAGAGATTTGGGTGGTTGACTATGTTAAAATTAGATTTCCCATTTTCAAATGCAAGTGGGTTGATGTCAATAATGGTGTGAAGATCGATAGGTTAGGATTGACATTAGTAGATCTGAATAGTAGAAGTTTTGGAGATGAACCTTTCATTATGGCAGATCAGGCGCAACAAGTGTTCTATATCACTGATCAGGCAAATAAAATGTGGTCTGTAGCTCTCCAAGGAAAAAGGGTCGTTGATATTGACGAGAAAAGTCACTCAAATTATGATCTTCTTGAGACTCCTTCTTTTTCCAGGGGTCTACCAGAACTGAACGAAGAAGATGAAGCAGATAATGCGCACGGCACAAGAAATGATCATCACGAGGGAATATGGGAGGATATCTCTTTATGATACTACTTTGACCTTAACTAACTAAAGTGATTATGATTATGATTATTATCTGAAGAATATGTTTAGTTATTTTATCGATATAGTCTTCACATGTCATAGCTTAGGATTTATCTTTCTTTGTTGTCGTTACAGGAAAATGACGGATCCCCAGCGTCCTAGTGCAGAGGATCAGCCGCCACCTCCACCTCTGGGTCAGTCACCTAGTGCTCAGCAGAGTCAGCCAGATAGTGTTAACCAGGGCGAGCCTAGCAATGCTCCGAGCCAGGGTCGTAGTGAGCGCAGTAGCCAGTCTGTACGGAGGGGTAGACGTGCCACACGGTTGACAGATGTTTCCCTCAGTCGGAGTGCAGGCCAAAAGATACCGATTGAGTTTGATAGACATTGGAAACCAATCGGGCCTAATGCACAACGATATAGGAGTTTCGTCGGCCTCCTTGCACGTAACAAGCCGAGCATCTTGATAGAGGAGTGGAGAAATGTCGATCCAAAGGTGAAGCAGCATATTTGGGACACTATTCAGGTATATAATTATCTTCTGTATGTAATTAATTATTATCAAATGTCACTTCATTTGTTACTTACTCCTTCAATGCATGCATTTCAGCTCACCTACGACGTTCCTCAGAGTGAGATCTTGTACAACAAGACGATGACGTATTGTTATGAGCGCTGGAGCAAGTTTAAGACAAGTCTGACCAACAATTACATTCATATTGAGGTGCAAGATGGTCAGCCTCGTCCTAATCCGTGCAGCACGTATACATTTCTTGATCAAGCGACTTGGGAAGATTTTGTTAGGCTTCGGACTACTCCTGAATCTTTGGTTAGTTGACTTATTTTTTATTTTATTTACTTAGCAATTATCTTAATTGATTATAACACTTTCCTTTTGTATCATTTCTTATTCGCAGGCAAAAAGGCAAAAAGCACAAGAGAGTGGTAGAAAGAATGATTGCCCTCATACAATGTCTCGTGGGGGTTATGCAAAGGCTGAAAGAGACTTGTTGGCAGCCAAACGGAAGAAATTGGAAGAAGCATCTCAATCCGATCCTTCTGTTCTTCTTTCTCCGCCATCTCCGATTCGTCGAGAAGAAAAATGGCAATTTGCCCACCAAAAGAGGAGTGGGACTTATACGAGTGAACAATCTCGTATAGTTGGTGAAAGAATTGTAAGTATATAACGTTATTGTAATTAATTACATAAGAAACGTACATTATTACTTACGTTTGTTATTTTGTATTATGTTACAGGATGAACTTAGAAAACAACAAGCTGAGGGATCTTTTAAGTCGGAGGGCAGGAATGACATCCTCACAGTTGCTACTGGCAAACACGAGCATCCAGGCCGTGTCAGGGGAGTTGGAGGAGGGGTAGGGATACGGGATTACTTTGGAGCCCCCGTACACTATTCCTCAAACATCGTGACTAGGGAGGAATTGGAGAATATGTTGGCCATTGCAAGAGCAGAAGCAAAGGCCGAGGCTGAAGCATCTTTTGATGCACTTTTAGAGACCCGGTTGAGCAAGATGAAAGAGGAAATGATAGTGTTTATGAGCTCAAGACAAGATACCAGTGCTCCCCAGCCACAATCGATTGATCCTAATAAGCAGAGCACTAAAGGTAGTTGTTGCAACATCGGGCAGTCATCAGAGGGTCCTAACCCGCAAATTACTGGGCTTTGTGATCTTTTTGTCGAGGATCCTTTGAGACGGTTAGTTGCACGGGGTAGTGTGCATAACCTGGGATCAACTGTCCACCACCGACAAATGGAAGGTGATCAAGTCCGGGTGTCAGTTGACGAGGTGATTATTGCGGATGCACCTGTCCCTATCCCTTCTGATGAATTCAAGGTCGTTAGCGATGTCTTGGGCACATTCATCTTGTGGCCAACGAACCTTGTTTCTGGTCGAGCCGAGGATAGTCCGATCAAAGGCCCACCACCAAGTCCGATCAAAGCCCCACCAAGTCCAGCTCCCTTCACTCAGCAAGAAGTTTCACAGCCTCCATTGAATATCATGCAGCAAGTGATTCTGATGGCATATGATACATCCTTCAAAACAAGAGAGTGGCCTACGGATTCAGTTGTTGGACAGTCAGGAGTGACATGCTATCTTGAGAGGGATGATTTGATGTCCCTGGTAGCTCCTGGACAAAATCTTACGATTGGGATTGTCCAATTGTTCTTAATGTAAGTAGCTTCTGCAATTCAAAGTAAATATTTTAAAAGTTTCACCGTTTACCTTTTATTTATGTGCTTGCGTTATTGTAGGTACATGCATCGTAGGTTGGTCTCCTCTGGCAAAAGCGAAAAATTTGGATTCTTATGCCCCCATCACATCCAAGAGAAAGGGACTACTGCTGCTACTAGACATACATACTTGTCACAGAGGCTTAGTGAAACTGGAACCGAGTGTTTCTTGGCTCCATATGTGCATAGGTAAGAAACATATTGATATTTTATAATTTATATAATGTTTTATGTTTGCTTATTAATATTCTTCTGTTTTTTTCAGTGATAATTGGCAGTTGCTTCTTCTATGCAAGAGTAGTTACACTGTCATCCTCTTATGTTCCCTCCACTTCAAACCAGGGAATGATTTGAAAAAGACCATTAATTCGTTAGTTTTCTTGCATTATTACCTTTTCTATGTAATGTTTATGGAATTTATGTAAAACCAATAACATTTGTCATTGTGATGATCATAGGGCTATGCGGACATTCCTACACAGTGCTTGTGGTAAGCATGTTCATGACTTAAAGGACCCTACATGGATCATGCCAAAGGTTAGTACATATGGATTTGTTTAAAGAATGTAATAAGACATGCCTTTATATTTGTTTTAATGATATCATGTTTTTTCTCAGAGCCGTCGGCAACCAAAGGGGTCCAACTTATGTGGTTTTTATGTTTTGAGACACATTTACAATATTATCACTCTAGGCACGACTGATTTTACTCAAGAGGTAAATTTATATTTCAGAACTTTTGTTTTACTTTATTGTTTTTAAGTTACTAAGTCAATGTTTCGTCTGGTTTTGGTGTTACAGATGTTTGATCTTGCTGATCCCTTTCCTGAAGAAGATATTGATTTCATTCGCACATCTTGTGCTGAATTCATCCATGAGCTATTACAAAATTAGTGAGTTTTTGAATCCAAAGTTCATTGTAAAAATGTACCCATATTAGGTTAGATTATTATGTCCTTTGTGAAGCTTGAAGACCTTTATGAGATGTTTTATCTCTAATTATGAATATGAATGTAGATATTTAATGACAGATGTTTCTAGCTGTATTTGGCATTTGTTAGTTTGTCCCTTTTTTTGTTTACAAGATGGATGTCAATGGATCAAATCGCATATAAGCACTATTTCATTATTATGTATTTCATAAGTATCTCCAAGTAAGCTTTAAATGTTATAAACAGGGAAGCATGTTCTTGAGGCTTAAGTAATTCTAGAGCTAGTGAGGGGGTTGAAGGTATTGTACGTATATGCCTCCAATTTCTGTGTCTTCCTATAGAAGAGGCAATTAGAGGGACTTTTACATTATTCCTATTGGGTTTCAGTTTTCTGGGACTTTTACTGCTGTCATTTGGTCATCCTTACTGCTGTCTGGTGATATATGACTGTACTGCCTGGTGATTTTGAATTTTGAAATTGAAATGAGTGATTGTTATGTACTGCTGTTTAAAATTGGAGCATTCTGTGCGTGTACATATAATAAAAGGGCGTTTTTTTAAAAAAAAATTAAGCTTTAAGACCGGTTGTAGTCACAACCGGTCTTAAAAAGTACTTTAAGACCGGTTGTGGCACAACCGGTCTTAAATGTCTAAGCTTTAAGACCGGTTGTACCCATAACCGGTCTAAAAACTCCACATTTAAGACCGGTTGTGGCACAACCGGTCTTAAATGTCTCACATTTAAGACCTGTTGCGCCACAACCGGTCTTAAATGTGAGACATTTAAGACCGATTGTGGGGCGCAACAGGTCTTAAATGTCTCACCTTTAAGACCGGTTGTGCCACAACCGGTCTTAAATGTGGAGTTTTTAGACTGGTTGTGGGTACAACCGGTCTTAAAAGTTTGACTTTTAAGACCGGTTCTAACAACCGGTCTAAAAAATAACAGACTTTTTAGACCGGCTGTATCAAGACCTAATACAGAACCGGTCTAAAAAGTCATTTTTAACCGGTCTTAAAAGTCATTTTTCTACTGGTGGAAGGAGCTTTTTTTACAGATGGGCTTTTGGAAAAGTCATATAGAAAAAAAGGAGTTTTGTAGATGTTATTTGTGTTTGAATTGGCGGTGTCAGAAGTGACTTTTTTTTTCATAAAAGTTGAGAGAAGTAACTTGGATGAGCTTCTCATAAAAACTCCATTTGCTTCATAAGTCCAGCCATCCCAAAAGCTTTCCCAAACACATCAAATGAGCTTTTGGAGCTTTTAACCCACAGATGGGCTTTTTTTAGACCCAAACAGGTTCCCAAACAAACCCTTATTTGTGCTCAAGGGTGATTCTAACTTGTGCCAAGATTTTTTTGTCCAAACATGTCCTAAAAGCCCAACCTTATTTATCTTCTAGGCGACACTAGCCATGAGTTCAACAACATTCATTTTTGAAATTTTTATTCCTGGATTTCATTCTGTAAAACTTGAAAGCTAGGTTCATTGATGGGTATGTGCTTATACTAATAAACTAGAGTTGGAATTAGAATGAATCTTTAAAGAAAAATGTGCTAAAAAAGGCCTGTTTATAAAATTTATTATCTAAATGTACTTAACATTTATTTAAGAGGCATGTTTGATCTATCTTCAACAGTGTGCAGTAACATATTTTTAACTACATGTAAAACAAAAGTCATTTACATATAAATGAAAATATGTTGCACATAGTCAAATAAGAGTTGCACTACGAAAGACCCTTTGGTTTAGTGGCACAAGATACACCCTTTATAGCTTAAGTTTAGAGTTCAATCTTCATTGCTCCTTGGTCGCTATGCCTGCTATTAAATATCTTTGGATAATAAATTTTATAATAATATATTAAATCAATTTTTCCATATTTAAAAGGATGAGTCACATACACCCTACCCCTTAAAAGGCTGAGACACATAAGGGTTAAACTTAAAAAAGGCCCTTTTATATTTAAGTTGGCTTAGTTTTTTAATCCCACATTTTATACATAAGCACATGTCTTCTGCTATACGACATCTTATACAAATAATACCATGTTTTGCAATTCTGACATGCAACATCGAAGGGCTCCCCTAACCTCTTCCATACCAAAGAATTTCCCATTTAACGATGCATTGACTTTTTGTCATTCTAACATGCATGCAGCTTCGAAGCTTCTATGGCTTTTTCCTTTATAATTTTTTATCTAAAAAAAAATAATTTGGGAAAACTGTTACTAAAAATTCCTTTATAATAAGGAGAATTTTTTTCATATATTACATGCAGCTAAAGAAGAGTTGTGATCACTTAAAAAAGTTGCATATGAGCCTTTACACAAATTTCAGGAACTTTGAGCAAGACAATATATAATGGAGATTTTTTATTAACCCCGTGTCATAAAAAAATATTTTACCTTCAAAATTTGATAAATATGAATAGTATTAAGTAGATGTGAACCACTTTTGGTGTCGATATATAGTGGGGCCAAACATAAAATTTATGAAAATCATAAAGCATTGTATTGCCATTTATTTACTGGACATTGGGTTCAATAAACTTCTATAGACGACAAAATTTGCACGAGTTGTGGCAGCCCTCAATGTTTTAATTTTTAATTTTGAAATGTTATGAATATTAATTATGTGGATGTCCATTGATGCACATCATAGTTAGCATCCATAAACACGTTGTTAAAAAACTAAAAGGCTATTTAATAATATGAAGGGTCATATAATATTGACTGTACTATTTATTGTATATTAATTGTGACTCTTAATAGTAAATCTTGGAAACTTATAAATAGAGGCATTGTATAAAGTATTGTAATCACAAGAAACTGAATGAGAATTGCTCCCCATCTTTTTCTCTCCCCATTTTCTCTCTATCGTCGTACTCTTCTCTATCTCTTATCCTAAATCTCTTTTATTTTCACAATATGTTAGCAAGACAAAAACTCTAATGAAGTTATGTTTCTCTCATAGTTTCTTTAATGATTTTATCTATCTTCTTTTACAGTATATTTATTTGATCTATCTGGAATAATATGAGCTACTATATAAAAATAAAGAAACTCTTTTACTGATTATTTTAATCATCGGGTTCCATGACTAAAATTGAAGATTGTTATTGCTTTTATATCTTATTTTAGTATCCTTTACAAGGTCTTCTATATTATTGATGTTGTTACTTTTATTATAGTCATTAGCCATACACCACTGATTTCATAATATGAAATTACATTACCAGAAGCTATATTGCTTTAATTTCCTATTTTGAATATATGGCTAGAAGCCATATGATTTAATATCTCATCTTGAGATTAATTGGCCCGGAGCCATATAACTAATTTGCTTGAAGCCATGAGAATTAAATGGCCCAAAGTCATAAAGGTTTAATTTTGTTATCTTATTCTATAAATTATTTCTTGACTTTAAAAGTTTCCTTGACTATAATGGTTCGATTGTTTGAGTTTTATGTTATTATACTGCATTTTTATATTTCATATTTTGATAATTCCCTTTACTTTGTTTTATTTATAATACATGTTTGTGAATAACTTTTTAGTATCGCTAATGTAATGGGTTGCTCTCTCCTTTAGTCCTTACTTGATGTTACACTTATATTTTTTATTTGGGTTAAGGTACTAAAATAATATTTAGCTTTTATCAAAAGTGTAAAAGTAACGATAAAATATTTTTTGAAGCAAAAATAACATTAAACTTTTAAAATTGGAGCAAAATCGTTAAACCAAACTAACTTCCATATATTACAATAGGGAAAATTATTCTTTTGATCCTTAAAGTTTTGACTCACTTATGACTTTGTCTCTAAACTGTTGACTTGCTTGCAACTCAGTCCCTAATGCTTATGAGTCATCCTATGTGGCAAAAAAATGTTAAAATAATGTTAAGAATTGCTTAGATGCAGTGATGTTAGAGCCGGACCGGACCGGACAGTCAAACCGTTGACCGGAGCTCTGAACAGTTCGTTTCTTAATTGAAAACCGTTTTGAAGATTGGGTCGTGTTGAGCCGGCAAGAACCGGCTTTTAAGCCGGAAATCGCTATCAAGTCGGAAACCGGAGCGATTTTTCAAAAATCGGACGGTTCACACCAGTGACATTAAAACCGAAAGAAGGAGAAGAGGAAGAACCAACAAAAAAAACCCCATTACCCCGTATCTACCTTTATGAAATAACCGAAAGAATGAAAAAAAGTTGGCGACAAATCAGAGTATAAAACTTGAACCACTTACTAGCCATGATTCTCGAATATGCTGTACTTATCCACCCAAGAAAATGTCGAAGAAAGAAACTTAGAAGACATGGGAAGGATGAAAGAAAAACGAAGGCAAACCAATTTTACAGGCACTGATAGATGAAGTATACAGCAATAATCTCTTTCCTCTGCCATTGGTACAATCACTTTAATGTATTCTCTCTTTTCAACACCCCATCACAGCCACACACGTTCACCGAGGAGTCATTGAAAGTTCAAAATTTTTAAAAGCTTTTTATTTTTTTATAATTTGAATGAAAGCTAATGATATTATATTTAAGTTATTTATTAACTCTTTCTTTTACTTTTTTTTTCGTTTTATATTTTTTATAGATTTAAATTTTTTAAAACTTATTTACATATTCTCAATTTCTCATTTCATTTTTATTTTTTATCTAAAATACTTAATACAAAATATTACGTGTGCTTATCACCAAAAAAAGAGCTATCATAAAAAAAATTAAACATATGCTATGAGATACCTTATAAATTTATTAAATTATTTTAAAATTAAAATAAATAAATGTATTTTTAATTTTGATAAAAAATTTTATTTTAAAATTATTTGATAATTTAATATTTTATTTTTTACTTATAGTATTGTATAAGTATATAATATTATTTTTTATTTAATTATTACATTACTAGTCCGACTGAATGGTCGGACCGTTTCATATTCGGTTTGGCTTTTAATTTGGATCAATCAAGAGCTATCAAATACCAATGTTTTAACAAGGCATGAAATCACTGGCAAAAAAAAAACAAGGCATGAAATAATTATTATTTGTGCTTTTTGGTAGGTTAATAGTTGATTTAAATGTTCTTCCTTAAATAGTGTTTTGTGACTTTACTAACTTCATATGAAATTAAACTAAAGACTAATTATTGTAATATATATATATATATATATATATAAATATAATATTTTTAAATTTAATTACTACATCACCGGTCCGGCTCAACCGGTCCAACCGGTTGAATCTTGACCCGCTAACTTTTCTGGCTCAACATCCGGTCCGGCTTTTAAAACATTGCTTAGGTGGATTTCATATAAATTAAAAATAAATAAATCGCATCCCTCACTGCCTTTGTTTTCCAAAAACCTCACTAGGCAAAATTCCCAAATAAAGTTTAAAAATATATAATAAAATAGGGATTTGTCACCCAAAATTGAGTCCCCAAAATTATAAAATGTAGGAAACCCACAAGTTGTAGGGCCATAATCACCACCCACACTCCACATGCCAAAACCACAACTAAACACCCAATAATATTAAGCTATTTGCTACAATTCATGGTTGGTTCCTCCTTCTTACGAGTTGACGGTAGATCACCGAATGGGTTTATATAAGTAAAACTCAAAAGAGGTTTGTACTTAGTATTGGTGTAAATTTGTTTTTTTTCATAGGTGAAATTTTTAGTAAGGTTCGGTTCCATTCCCTGATGGACGAGAACAAAAATGGGACGATACATTTTAGTGTTGACTCAAAAATACCTTTGTCATGGATATTGTTTGTTTGATCAAACAGACATGTGAGACAAATTTTCAAAATTGAAAGATACTTTGCTATTGCTAACAATTCTTAATTTGAACAACTCCGTGGTGTTTTTTAAAGAAAGACATGTTAAACACAATTATTATGACAAAATTACCAAATAAAGTTTGAAAATATATAACAAAATAGGGATTTGTCACCCAGCGAGGTTTTTGGAAAACAGAGTGGAGGAGGATCGAGTTTGTGGGAACAAGGATGCTGCTTTTTATTTTTAAATTTATGTAAAATCCATCTTAGAAATTTTTAACAATATTTTAACATATTTTTTCCTTATAGGATGACTCATCAAAAACATCAGGGATTGAGTTAAAAGTGAGTCAAAAATTCATGGATTGAGTTATAAGTGAGTCAAAACTTTAAGAGTCAATAGATTAATTTTTTCATTGTAATATATGGAAGATAGTTTGGGCTTAATGATTTTGCCCCAATTTTGAAAATTTATAGTTATTTTTGCTCCAAAGAAATAATTTATGGTTACTTTTACACTTTTGATAAAAGTTGAAAGTTATTTTAACACCTTAACCCTTTTTTATTTTATCATTTAAAGTTTAAATTTTATTCTTCCACACGTTTATGTTAATCAATTAGATATCTATTGATATTTTAACTTCATTGAATGGCCAATAGCTATAATATTCTTAATTTTGTGATTGGATGATAAGAAGTGTCGTCCCTTTTTGTGATGGATCTTTTGTAAAAGAGCACCATCGATTTGATGAAATGGCATGACAGAAGTGTCATCCCTTTTTGTGATGATAAAAGAAAAACTTTTGTGGCATATTAAAGCCCTGAAGGCTTGTGTTTCAAATTTCGAATGATACAAAGGGGTTTTGGTAGCCTTGAAAAAGTATTTTTACTTTTGTCCTGAAGACAAATAACTTGTAGAAAATTATGACTCTCAAGAACGATAGTTTCGGAGGCTAATAATTCTAAAGGCTAATAATCTTGAAGACACTTGGCATATTTTGCCCAAATTGTAATTAGAGGCAACAATGTTGAATAATATTAAAATAATTATATTTGGATGTAAAGTCATAAGCAATTGTTGTAATATATATGGCCAGAAGTCATTGACAAATATGTATCAATGTATTAAAAATAAAGACCAAATTATGAAAGGAAAAACATGAGATGTTAAGGAAAAAATATTAAAAGAGGCAATAAGTTGTGAAGAAAGATGCACAAATTCATTGTAAAGTCAAGAGAAATAGTAACAAGCCCAGAAGGCTATATGATGTTTAATTTTTGTTGTTATTGAAATTTATTATTGTTTAAATTTATTGTAATTGAGTTGTGTGAGAGAAATTATTATAATGATTTAATATTGCTCTATTGATAACTATTATCATGGGTGATATATGAAATAAACCAAAAAGTAATTATTAATCCTTTTCAAATTTGAATATATGATGCCAATTTATGGTGTGTGAATAATTTTATGATCTCTTCGGATTCCATCTCATGGTTAATGCTATTATACCTTATAACTCCCAAATTGAAGGATTTATTAATATAACCTCCAATTGTACAATTAAGTTCTTTAATTATCTTCTTTATGCATAAATGTACAATTTATTTGTAAATTTAAATATAGGGAGGAAATAGGGAAATCCCAAATCAATCCACTGAAATTACAAAATCCTAGGTCAATACTATGTCAGTATAGAGGAGGAATCTAGGATTTTGAAATCTCGGCGAAAAGACGAATGTGCCCTTTAGCTGTCCCCCCTCTCAGCTCAGAATAACAACACCTCCCTCTTTATTAACAACACCGCATTCTACATTAACAACTCCGCTTTATTATTTCACATCTTCGTATCTCAAAATATAACGTTGTTAATGTAAAATACGTTGTTGCTAATAAAGAAAGAGATGTTGTTATTCGCCCTGAAACTTAAATTATGAAGTTGTGAAACAAGAAAGTTAAGTTGTTAATATAGAATGTGTGTTGTTAATATAGAGACTGGTGTTGTTATTGAGAACAAGAAAGTCGAGTTGTTAATGTACAATATGGTGTTGTTAATAAAGAGAACGGTGTTGTTATTGTGAAAGTACAAAGTGGAGTTGTTAATATAGAATTCAGTGTTGTTAATCAAGAGTAGGGTGTTGTTATTCCCAGCTGATAGGGGGGACAGCTGAAGGGCATATTCGTCTTTTCGCTAAGATTTCAAAATCTCATATTCCTCCTCCGTATTGACAAAGCACTGACCTCAAATTTTGCAATTTTGGTGCACTGATTTGGGATTTCCCTATTTCCAAGGTATTTTTTTGGAATTTTCCCTTAAATATATTATGTGCATGAAAAGTATTCATGCATTAATCATGATATGATATAATATGATGACATATACATATATTGGAATTACACAAGCTTTCTAATCTTGTAATGGATTAAAATTTTCATATCAAGCTCCAAACCCGCCTCCATGTTTTCTTCTTGGAATTTCTACTTCTCAGTTTATTCATAGATTTCCCCCAAATACTCAACTCATATATGCTCTAACATAAAGATGCATTCTTCCATTACTTGCCCCTACTTTTCATTCACTACTACAGATTCAGGCATATATAGCGCTTAATAAAATGGTTACAACATATAAATGTCATATATATTGAAGCAAAGGTTGCACAAGAATATATAATGCTAAAACATAATAGTTAAATATTGCATCATCATGTATTAAGAGACAAAATTTGTGAAAACACAAAAATAACGGTCGTAGTTAAGAACGAAACAACCGTCATGTAACATTTACAAACAATTTTTCTTCCAACATTATACTAGTAAAAATAAATACATAACGATTATAATAATTAATCGTAAAGTATGATTATATAAATCTAAGATATTGTTAGATATTCCTCTATTTCGAGTAAAAGAAGGGCCAACTTCATATGGTCCATGCAGGCTTGTTTGTTTGAGGTAGCTGTGAGACTGGCATAGATGTGATTCCTTTTGTTTAAAAATTTGCTTGTCTTTGAAACTAATCATCCACTGTGGGTTGTCTTTAAGCCCTTCTTTGACAGCATTGACATCGGCCCTTAGCCCCCAAAACTTGCATGCCATTTTATATATGGGATTCTCTAGAGGACATGATACCCACTAGAGAGGGTGTTGTACTTGTAATGCCAAGCAAAGACCCAGGACATGGACAACTTGGATAAAAAATGAATGGTTAATGGCAAGGCATTATATGAAAGGTTAACATGATCCTTGAAGTACTGGAATCCTCCTCAAATCTTAGGTGTAAAAATGTCCTCTATGAGTCCAAAATAGTCCCACCATTTGTTGCACCACTGAGGGAAATGATAGGTGAGGATTTTATTGAAATATATGAACCAAATGTGGCAAGTGTATTTGTTTTGATACAAGAAGGTGTTTTATACTGGGAATCTATGTAATCCCAGTAATTAAATCCTATGGGATCAAACTTTATGTTCTCAAATTTTTTGGGTTTGTTTAGGTCAGGTCCTCAGTCTAAAAGAGTGAGGATTTTGAGGATCTAGATTGTGGAGTGGATCTAGGTTGAGTGGTCCTCTTCTCCATTGAACTCACATGATTTGTGGTTTAAGGACACAGATTTGGTGTGTATGAGGATGAGTTCCTAGAATTGTTGCGTCTTATTTAATGCTAGGGGTTTGAAATAGAATCTCATATGGAATACCTTTCTAGCCACTTGGTTGGGGTTGTTTTCAACATAAAATTCAAGTTATGTTTGGATGATATCTATGGCTTTATCATATTTTAGGATGTATTTTAATAAGGTAGCCTGGGTTTTTTGTACAAGTTTTGGCAATTTGGCTACTTGTTTACCCTTTGGCTTAGGTTAACAATAACCTATTTCTTTTTCATGTTTTCAAGGAGTTGGGATAGAGAAATAAGGTCCTCAACTAGGTCTTCCTCATCCGCTATATCTACCAGGATTTCAAGGAGCTTGAAGATTTTTAATAGTCATGTCATAGTCTTGGGGCGTTGCCCTTTATGGCTTGCATTTGGTCTGGCTTGATGGGTTTTTTTTTGTCATTGAAGGAGAATGGGTTAATAAAAGGTTTGATGACTCGGCTAACTGTGGGGTAAAAGATCAAAAACTTTTGGTTTAATAAATCTTCGTAGAGTTTTTGAATTGCACAAAACAATGGCTAGTATTTCTTTTTTTATGCTAAAATAATTGTGCAAGGTTGGATTCCAATGTTTTGAAGTGAAGGCAATAATCCTTTGCATCTTATAAAATTTAAGCCAGACCCTTGACTTAAGCAAGTTTAAATATATTGAGCTTGTTAGGCCGACCCGTTTTGTTGTCTTTATGTGTGATGTTCCTTTTAAGAATTTCTTGGATGCACGCAGTACACCACGTCATTTATGCACTATCTAATAAAATCATACAACATCTATTATTAAATCTTCCTTGTTATCTCTCATTTAAGAAATTCTTGGATACACCTAGACCACCACGTCATTTGTGCTTTATCCAACAAGAATACACCAAGTAACATCACTTAAGTCCAACTTGGAAATATTTTAATCTTATTACATGTCATTCATACAAAATTGTAAAACATAATAAATCTTTATGTGGGTTCCACTGTAATACCCCGAATTTTGAGACTTGAGGCTAGAGAATAAGCCTGAGATAAGTGGACTGCTAAGCCCCAGTTTAGGAAGATCCCAAATTGTGATTAAGAGATAATGACTCCAAAAGTGGATGTGGTTAGTGATGAATAAACCCTTTTGGAGATTATGGTGTGATTTGGCACCCGATGTGATTCGTATGTGTTGTAGGTAGCGCCGAAACCCTGTATTTAAGTTCAATTATGGATTAACATCTAAATTGACTTAAAATAGAGGGGAGGGCGCATTGTGGAAGAAAAGGAATGATATAGTGTGTTTGGTGGTGATTCAAGAGGAATTTCCATAATTAGGGGCAAAACGGTAAAGTGACCGACCGATTGGTCAGTTACCGAAGAGGGAACTCATTGGTAACTTCAAGATCAAGGGTTGAGATTGATTTGTGCAATAGATCAAAGGGTGGAATCCCATGTGTTTGAGCTTATGTGAACTCATGGAGGTGTGATAAGATCTTGACACTTGGCATCTTTTGAGCCATGGGATTGAGTCAACATGTCAAAGCTCTTTCCTCTCTCCTCTCCCTCTCTTTAGGTCAGTTTTAGAGGCCCAAAAACTGATCACTCTCTTCATCATCTTCATCTCTCTCCAAAGCCTCCATTTTCGCCAAGCAAGGAAGGAAAGAGAAAGGAGAAAGCTCATGGTAAGTGCTCTATATGGTCCTCTATTGCTAAAACACCCTTCTATAATGTTGTTCATAGTGATGAGAGCTTCATCTCTATGGTTTTAGATTCTTGATTGGTGGTGTTTGATAGCTTGAGGAAAATTGGAAGTATGAAGAATCAAGGAATTGATTTGGGAAAGAGGAAGAGGTGAGTATTTGAAGCCTTTTGATCTAAGTTTTGTGACTTTTGGTTAAGTATTGTGATTTGTGAATTTTGCCCTGATTTTGTGGTATTTTTGTATGGCAAGTAATTGGATGATTTGAGTGGTGAATTGTGGTTAAATTGATGCCATAATGTGTTTTGGTGTCGTTGGAATTGGTTTGAGAACTTGGAATGAAAAGAATGGCAATGTGTGTTTGTGTTGTAGTTTTGTGATGACATGTTATGATTATTGGTAAAACATGTCAATGTGATGTGAATTTGGTTGATTTGATATTTCCAATGGATTCCTTGTGAAGTTTTGTGTGAGAATGATGTTTGATATGAAAATTGGACCATTGGAAGCCAATTGTGCAAATTTGGAATTCTGTCTTTTGAAACTCTGTTCTGGACAGTCTTCTTGTGTTGCCGTTTTTAATGGGAAAATGATGTCATAAAGATCTGAAACTTTCTAGTCTTGAAGTTCACATCCCAAGCTTCAAAATGGACATATAAATTGTGTCATTTCGTTTTGTGAACTGGGATTTATGTTTGCCCAAAGTTTGAGGTCGAAACTGGGTTTGATTCTGGAGCAGTAGTGGATTTTGGGGAATTCTGTATTTTTGTGGTGATTTCCAGTAATGGCTCATATTTTTCCTATGAACAGGACTTAAATAGCTTTCATTTGGATTTGGAATCACCTCATTTCGATTTTTTTGGAATTAGTTATAAATTTCCTAAGTTGCCTTGGCTGCAGCAGAAAATCCTAGCTGCAGCGCAAAAGTTTCTGTGCACGTTTTGGCCATAGCCAGAAATTCTTGGCTGTAGCCAAAAACCTTCTGTGCGTGTTCTGGCTGCAGCCAACCCCAATTTTTGGCATTTTGAGATTTTGAAAGGTGATTTCCAACCTAGTACGTCCCAATCCTTTAAGCTTTCGTTGAGCTTATTTTAGCCACCTAAAGGGTGTGAATGATAACCAACCTTAAGTGATATGAAAGTAAGGTTTTGGAATAGAGAATAACCCTATGTCCTTGCTTTGGTTATAGGGTTGATATTCGCCCTAGACGTGGTTTGGTATTCATTCTGATCGCGAGTAAGCGGAGCTGGAGCATACGTGGAAAGAACAAGTGTAGGGAACTTACCTCTCTTTCATGCTTTGATATTTGTGTTTGTGTATTGATGCATGTATTGCTTTGCTGGATTATGTGAAACATGTATGAATGATTGTAGCTCTGTTTCTAGTTATGCTATGGCCATGATTATGTTGTTGAAACATTGAGCACGCAGATATGTCATTGTGTGAACATGAGTTATGTATTGCAAGCATGTCATGCATTAAACACATATCATACATGCATATAGGTATCTGTTTCCTACTGAGATTCTCTCGAATCTCACCCTCCCCTACCAACATTTTAGATAGGGTAGGTGGATCGAGGATGGAGCAAGCAGTCAAGGGCGACGGGACTCGTTCGGGTTGTAATCTTTTGATAGTTGGTTATCATAATTGGGATGCTTTGTATTCGTATTTGGATATGAGTTGTATATATTGTGGAATGTATATTTGGTTTTATGTTAAATGAGAATATTTGATTATGTATTTGGAATGAGCATTTGGGTATTTGTATTTGTATTTAAGGAGAACTGTGTAATCCCCATTCGAAGAATTGTAAAGGGTGGATGTGCCCTATGAATTCTATGTAAAGGTATGAACCCGGGAGTTGCCGGGATGATATTGTTGTACACTCTGATATTTGTATAAATGTGATATTCCACGTGATGTGATTATATTCGAAATTGAATATGAAACCAGGTTAATTAGATTTCGAAACGTATTTGTGAAAACCCCGTCTGGTATATGGGTTTGTAAATGTTATTTAATTGTTATTGGTCTCTATTTCACTTTAATAACATATTTCGGATATAATTACGGAAGGGGGTTACATCCACCATCTTCTTTTCTTAAAATTACTCTACAGAATCAACAGAGTAAGAAAGATAAAAGTTGCAATTGAGAAGGAAGCTAGTATGCAAATATTATGATTTTATAAGAGTTGAGGTGTTGATGTTGGTGGACACGATGAAAGAGGTTAAATGGAGCAAGGACGAAGAATAGAGGAAGAGAAGGAAGAATGGTTCAACGGAGATAATTTTTTATGAAATTGGTTTCACTAGACTGAGTATTTGTCGAGGGTTGGGGAGGTGGGATTGAAGAGTCATTTTTTAAATAACGAACAACCTTAACTATGAAGTCTTAGCCTCTCCACTACTTCTCGCTACCTTTCTTGAACAAGGGTGGCAAGAATCAAACTAATATTGGCCATCGTTACCATCATCAGATATCACTCCATTTCTTGTAACGAGGTTAGCTTATAGCAATGATTATGAGAATAGCAACCATGTAGCGGAGATGGGCAAGATCATAAAAGAAGAGCAACAATATGCAACAAAAAAAGGAGCAATGGGCTTTGAGATTTGATAGGAACTAAAAAAAATGATTGTCTTTCGTTGGAGGAAAAATGCAAATCATGAAAATGAAATCAACATGTTTCTCAAAATTCTACCCTCAAAATGACAATGGCCAATAACTAGTGTCATGAATGAAAAACTAGATCTGAATAAAAGAACTCGATAATGCTTGATCATAGGGACAAGTGATGAGTAGAACAATGAGACTAATGGCGAGAATGTTAGTGAAGCATCCCTATTTCATTATTGGCTTCAATCGGCGAGTATAATGAGGAAGAATGAATCGGGTAAGGGGAGACATAAATGGACTACATGCTTTATCACAAACCTCAACCAGATTTTAACCACAACAGACACATACTTAGCCTTGATGAATAGTGAGTGAAAAATTACATAAGTTCACTGCTAGCTTTAACCTAACTTTAATATTTAAAGCAAGGACAATGATGTGATCAAGGCTAAAGAGCTCAACGACAATGATGAGTATAGTGATTTACCGCTAGTCTTGATGCAGACTTCGATGAGTGTACGACTGTGGTGAATACATCTAAGGAATTCTTGAAAAATAATGTAGCAAGAAAAGACCAATGAATCAAGATCTTAAGGCAGATAATACAATATAACGTTGTTGAATCAAGAAACATGTGGACTGTAAACATCAACTGGGCCTTTCTTCTTTTATTTTTTTTTACCCAAAATAACTTGCTTATGATACCATATAAGAGAGCAAACAGCTAACATGTAGAAGAATGTAAAAAAGGAATATTAAGACTTAAGAGTGGTATTGCCTTCCCTATATTCTCATCTATAAACAACACAATTTCTCTCCCCTCACTAGTAGTAAGACTATCTTGAAAAATAAGGGTTATAGGAAAGGCAACTAGCTAACACTACTGTAGAAGTAGCCTTAAGACTTGTGAGGCCAGGAAGGATGAACAAGGATGTTACTCAACCACTTTCATAAGGTTGATGTTGCCTATGATTGTACAATTTGGTGGGAACCGTTTTTCAATCATTGGCGGGCTCTGTACTAGTTGGAAATTGTGAAACTTGAGTGTGCACAACACTTTCTCTCATTCCTTCAACTGCTTCCTCTTCCATAGTCCTCATTTACTCTGTCATGACCACCACATCTCTTACTTCCTCTTTCTTCAAATATCAAAAGCAAAATTCGCATCCACCCTGTCAATATTTCTCCATCACTAAACACACACACATACTCTCCCCCCTCTCTCTTTCTCTCTCACACACATTCCTCTAACTGCTTCCTTCTCCTCATTCCTCATCGACTCTACCACCAACGACCACATCTTCTACTTTCTCTTTCTTCAACATAACAATTGAGTTGGTGAATTGGCTTTTTTTCATTTGGGTTTGGGTCATTACTTTGTTATGTTAGCTAAGAACAGGGGCAAATAGAGTGAAATTTTTTCATGTTTTAAAAAAGCAAGTGGCATTTGACTAGATGCACATGATGAGAACCTCATATTTAAGAGGAAATTAATTCATATGTCGCCTAACCATGGGTTACTCATCATATGCATATGGTTAAATATGTTAAATTATTAAGAGCTTTAATGTGTTTGACTAGATGCATGTAACTGATACCTTATAGTTAAGAGGAAATTAATTCATATGTTGCTTAACCATGAATTACTCATCATGTGCATATGGTTAAATATGTTAAATTATCAAGAGATTCAATAGAGATTTAATGTGTTTGACTAGATGCACGTGATAGACACCTTGTGGTTAATAGAAAATTAATTCATATGTTGCCTAACCATAGGTTACTCATCATATGCATATGTTAAATTATTAAGAGCAATAATTCATTGCCTAGAGGCAGCTGCACCTCATGGTTAAACGACAGTTTGTTTAAATAATGGGTTCTCACCCAGGCTGTTGATTCAGGTTCTTCTTCAAATTTTCAAAGCCCTATCTTCAAGGCCTATCTCAAACACTCTTGTTGATTAAAACTACCCATATGTCATTTAAAGAATCTAAGCTTAAAAATTGTAGATTACTCATACCTGGCAATAAAAAAATTATAATAGCAGTTGATACAGTTATTGCATTCTCATCGTCAATCATTCCTTGCTCTGAGATATCCCCATCAGCATTCAATTTAGGATTTCTTGGCTGAAAATTATGCTATTGGAGAAGGGGGGAAATATACCGTGGGTATTTCCTTGTTTTTCCTTTTAAACATTTACTTTTGGATAAAGGGAAAAATTATCATTCACCTCATTTTCCTACCTATCTTACCACCATTTTTACTATACCAAACATAAATTTTCCCATCAATCCATTTTCTTTTCTAGTGCATAGGAAACATCTCTGTGGCAAAATATTTTACATTCTCTTCCCTTCCTTTCCATCCCATCAAATGTTGTGATCCAAATGGGCCTTAAAACAATGAGCAAGTTTCCTTTGTATCATATTGATGTTGAAGAAGCGCAGGCACTAATAGAAGGAATTGGTCTACACATGGTCTTTATTGACGATTAACATGGCTAAGAGTGTTCTGGAGAAATTTTCATGATTTTACAAAGTGCAAAAGTGCCTTGGAAGTTTTTAGTGATGGCCATTGGGTATCTAGAAGTTTTCAAGGGGGAATATTGGCCCGGAAGTTTAAAAAATGGTGTAATGTTGCTCCAACCATTTAAAATGTTAATTTTGACATAGTCAAGATTCACTATTTATCCACTTGATACTCCTCACTTGTCACATAATCACTCCATCTCCACCTAATCCTTTTTTTCTCTCTCCCTCTCTTATAAAGCCATTATTGTTGCTCTCCTCTCTTCCCTTCTCCCTCCCTCCCCCCTCTCTCTCATTTTCTTTCATCTTAGCAACCTAGCAGATAGAAAACCAAAAATAAAGAAAGAAAGGGGGACATTTGAACAAAAGCTTTAAATTCTAATCACAAAAAAATCCAATAAAATTCACAAGATAACCTTTTTATTTATTTTACCAGGTTTTGCTGTGGTACCCCGCAGTTTTGCCCACATAGAGAAGCTTAGCATTGGGACCAACCAAATCTAACATATCATTCATCACTAATCTATCCTACAGCAACAAATTAGCAATCTCTATAATCCTAACAGCCTTTAATGTTAAGAGCTCAAGATCCCCATGCCCACTCTCAACCAAGAACACATTCCCCTAAGGTGAACCTTTACCTCTGCCGCTATACTTCCCTTCACTTTCCCTCTTCTCTCTTAACACTTAAAGCAACTTTCATCTCCAGGAGCTATAGTGCAATCTCATCTTCCCTAATGGAACCCCAAGAGGATGGGAAAAGGCAGGATAGAGTTCTCCCCAAATGGTTCTCATAAACCCATTGGTCCATTTCGCACCTCTCAACGGAGTGCTTCTCAGTGTAAGTCGAAGCAGAGAGATTACAGTTGAATAACATAAATGGGTTGGGGGGTTTGAAGCATTGGGGTTTTTGGAATGAGTTTAATTGTAGAGAGAAGAAAAGAAAGATGCAAGCTTGGGAACAAAGGCCATAATGTAGAGTTGTAGAGAGATTAGGACAAGTGTGGGAATTGGATTCCCACATATTAGAATCCAAGGGTTAAATCAGACTTGCTTGTTTTATTTTTGGTTTTTTGTCTGATGAGTTGATAAAATGAAAGAAAATGAGAGAGAGAGAGACAGAGAGAGAGAGAGAGGAGAGCCACGACGGTGAGTTCAAAAGAGAAAGAGAGAGAAAAGAAAGGGTTAGGTCAAGATGAAGTGATTCTGTAGCATGTATGGAGTGATTACATGGCATGTGAGGAGTGCAGTGTGGATAAATTAGTCAACATTGACAGTCAAAATTAATATTTTAAATAGTAGGGGCAATATTGCATCATTTTTTAAACTTTCGAGGCAATACTGCCCTCTCAAAAACTTCCAGACACCTAGTTCATATGGTTGGAAACTTTTAGGTTGTTTTTTCCCTTTAATCTTTTTATAAATTGAAAATTGTTTGGTTTATTTCGCCTCATCCCCTATAGTTTGTATTACCTTGAGTTAAGGAGTGTCAACTTGATGGGGCTTGTTAGAGATACTGAAATGATTAGTTAGTTGGTTGATGGCCCCAATCTATATAAGGGGAGGGTCCCAATGCATTAGTTTAGATGCTAAGGGATATTGATCCCAACTAATGTAAAAGGGAAAGGGTAACTTGGGTCTCTCCCAAGAGAGACAAGTCTTTCTCAAGTACTTCCCTATGTGGGATTGATTTATCAACCTCAAGTGAGGGATGATCATTATTAAACTAAAGGGAGGGGTGGGTGACGCGCCTTTGGTGCTGTCACCCCTGTTGCCCCGCCAATATGGGGGCCTTCCCAAGTTTTTTTTCATGTTCTTTTTTACCATTAGATTCTACATAAAATGAGTGACATTTTGATATATTATGGGCATAAAACGAAGTTGTTTTCAATTTTTTATAATTTTTCAAAGATTCAGTGCTTAGAGTGGGGGCAAAAAAGTACTATTTTTCTGAAAGATCTTTGAAAAATCATAAAAAATTGAAAACAGCTCCGTTTTTTGCCCATAATATATGTAATGCCCCAAATTTTGATTAAGGGCTAATGAAAATTATTGAGAATGATTTATGAATTTAAATTGGAATTTTTATGTGTTTTATGGCAATTTTAATTAATATGCCAAAAATCAGGAAAATTGTCGGGTAATTAGTCAGTGATTAATGAGGAAATTAATTACTAACTGGAGGAAATGATATGTGTAACTAAATGGCTAATGGAGTGGTTAGAGTAACTAATTGTTACTTATTTGAGGAAAGCCAATGAGATGGTGACAAGTGGCAAGTTAGCATGAAGAGAGGGAGCATGGAAAAGTCAAATGGTATTTTAATATGATTCTTTCTCTCTCTTCTTCCCTCCATTTTGGCTGAAGCAAGGAGGCATGGGCAAGCATCATCATTCTACCTCCTTCATCACTCATCTCTCTCATTCCTCTTTCTCTCTCTTGCGCCATTATTGGAGAAAAAGGGGAGAAGAAAAGCTTGATTTAAGGTGAGTAAATATCCTCTAATGCCAAAACTCACTTCTTTAATGTTGTTCCTTGGATTGAGGGCTTCATTTTGATGGTTATAGATCTTCCATTGGTGTTGATTTGAGCTCTCAAGGAATTGTGAAGTTTGGAGAATCAAGAAACCTCTTTGGCAAAGTTATAGGGTGAGTAAGAGAAACACTTCTATCTAAGTTTTGTACCAAATGATTTAGGTTGGAATTTATGGATTTATTGCCCTATTTTCGAAAATATGGGTCATTGGTAGTTTGACATGTTGTTGGTATGGAAATGGGTGTTTTGATATGTGTTTTGGATAGATAGTTTGATTGGAGAATGAAATGGTATGTTAAAAGATTTTGGAATTTTGGTGTTGATTGTAGAATTTGACTAAAGCATGATAATAGAATAGGAATTTGGTAATTCTAATGGTTCTAGTGGATTCCTTGGGTGTTTTTTTTATATAGGAGTAGCCTTGGTTGAGAGTTTTGAACCATTAGAATCAATTGGGCAAAAGTGGGGATGTGCTGTCATACCTTCTACGTTTTCTGGTTTCTGATAGCATCACTCAAGTGATCTGGGGTCCACTCGAGTGCGGGATGAACAACACTCGAGTGAGGATGGGTTCCACTCGAGTGCTGTAGTGTATTTTCCCTTTATGCTTCCAGTTTCATGTTGCACTTCCGTGTGATGAGGCAAGAGTGTTGTCTTACTTGTGGGTGTTGTGGGTTTCCACTCGAGTGAGCCTTGTGACCCCCTTCACGATTAAGACTGAGATTAGTTCGTAAAAACGTAATTAATGTGGAATTAGAGACCATAGACGATTTGTGACTTAAAGAAAGTAAATTTCCCAAAATCAGGGTTTTCGAAAAACTTTTTCAAAATCGGTTCACAATGGTCTCCTATTCACATTTCAATACACAAATGGCATGTACAAGTTGATTTCATTCATACATATCAGAGTACAGCATAATTTCCTGACACACTCGGGTTCCATTAATCAAATAAGGGTCTACAAGGCATAATTTCCTATAGAGTTTCCCATAATTAGAGGATTACACAAATACTATCCACTATGTACATGTAATTCCTAACAAAATGTATCCAAATGATTACAAAATGATAACCAAATATTCCAAAAGTAAAACTCCTTGCCCGGAGCTCTAACTACTCTTCGTCACCCGCTTTCCCTTGGATCCTTTAGCCCTGTCTAAAAATTTGTGTTTTTAGGAAAGTGAGATTATAAAGAATCCTCATAGTAACAAATCACTCATAATATGCACAACATCAAAGCATGAAAGTAAATCGTCTACAATACACAGTAATCACAACAACAGTTGCAATGGCCGGGGTAGGTATTATGGGCATCGCCCCCCTACGACGGCTCACGCTGAACTGCTTGCTGTATTGCACATCCACATATCACATATCACATATATAACCACAGTTGGGATCTATATAACACATTTCATAATACGCAGCCCCACGGGCTGGATACTCAAACAGGAATCCACGATTCCATCACACACCCTCGGCACTTACAACGGCAGATACAACGGTCGGGTAGTTATCATGAGCATTGCTCCCCCTACCACGGCTCACGCTGAACTGCTCATGCTGTAATGCCCTATAGCCGATAACAAATTCACAATGATAAACATGCATATCAAGTATCATACACAATATGAGAGAAAAGTCACTACCTTGATCCTTCCGTGCGTGTCCTAACGCCGGTCTCTCCCGAGTAGGGCAAATGTCAAATCCTATATTCATAATTAGGGACGAAGTATCAATTCTCTATTCCAACTCTCAATGACTTCTTAACGCTTAATTTGGTTATCAATATTGCTCTTTTAGAGTCATTAAATACCCCTAACAAAACTCTTAAAGGGTTGGAAGAACTATCCCAAATGAGGCAACACTCTTGCAAGTGAGGCAACACTCTTGCCTCTCGCCCGGAAGTGCAACATGAAAACCGAAGGCCAGAGGGGAAAATACACTAACGCACTCGAGTGATCCCACCCTCACTCGAGTGATGTTCTTCCCTCACTAGAGTGATTTTATCAGAAACCAGAAAACGCAGAAGGTAACACAGCACTTCCATAATTTTTACCAAGTGATCTAAATGAACCCAAAACCTCTACCCAAGCTACTCCCACACAAAAACACCCAAGGAATCCAATGGAATCATCATAATTATCCAAATCCTAGTCCATTATCATACTTTGGTTTTGGGCAATATAATCATCCAAATTCTAAAATCATACAAACATACCATTTCAATCCCAAATCAATCTATCTATCCCAAAACTCATACTAGCATACCATTACTATACCAAAAACATGCCAAAAGCCCAATGACTCTCATTTTCGAATTAAAGGCCAAAATTTCCAGAAATTCCAAACTAAACCATTTGGCATAAAACTTAGATAGATAGATTAGTCTCACTTACCTCTTTCACTTTGCCAAAGAGGTTCTTTGATCTCAAATCTCTAAATTTCGTGGGAGCTCAAACTAACACCAATGGCCAAACTATACACTTCAAATGGAAGCTCTTAACCCAAGGAGCAACATTAAAGAAAAGAATTTGAGCAATGGAGGTCATTTACCTACCCAAATCACAAGCTTTAACTTCCTCTTTCTTGGCCAACAATGGCGCCAGAATTGGAAAAAGGGAAGAGAGAGATGAGAGCTTGGAGATGATAGGGAATGCTGATTCTTTTCCCCTAGCCATGCCTCATCAACGAAAAGGAGAGGAGAGAGGAGAGAGGAGAGAGGAGAGAGAAAATCATAAAATAACCCATTTGACTTTTCTAACTCCACTCCCTCCACCAACTTGCCACTTGTTAATTCATCATTGGCTTTCATAAAGGTAAACACCAAATTAGCCACTTAATCCCTCTATTAGCCATTTAATCACACTTCTCATTTTTTTCTCTTAGCTAGTAATTAATTTCTCCGTTAATCACTAACTTATAGCCAATAAATTCCATTCTTCCAATTTTTCCACCAATTATGACATATTAATTTATATTGCTATAAAACACATAATAATGCCAATTAAATCCATAATTATCCACAATAATCATGATTAGCCCTTAATCAAAAATTGGGATATTACAAGCCTCGTCCCACTCGAGTGAAGGTGTATGAAACACCATGAACTCGCGTCTCAAGTTGTCACTTGCGTCTGTTTTTCAAAAGTGTGTCTTGGCACTCGCGGGTGTCAAGCCATCACTCGAGTTATAAGGTTTATGCTCGAGTGATATTCCCTTCTGAAAGTTTCTTGTGCTCTCGAGTGAGCACTTCCTGAACCTCACTTTGGGGTACTTGGGTGAGCATTAGGCTTCCACTCAAGTGATAGAGGTCATGCTCGAGTGCAGCGAGCAATTCTGGATGCTGTCATTCCTTTCTGCTCTCGGGTGAGCACTTTCTGCACCTCACTTTCTAGGACTCGAGTGAGAGTAAGGCTATCACTCGAGTGTTGCTTTCATGACTCGAGTGTTTGTACATTATCACTCGAGTGACGTAATCTTCACTCGAGTGTCTCAGTGAAAAATCAGTGTTTGTATTTCCAAAAGGGGATCTTTGGGATAGTTCTTCCAACCCTTTAGGGCTTTTATTAGAAGCAATTGTGGCTTCTTAAAGAGCAATAATGATAACCAATATAAGTATTGTGAAGTAAATTAAGTACCGAAATAAGAATGACTCTTCATCCCTAATTGTGAAATATAGGATACGATATTTGCCCTACTCGGGATAGACCTGTGACAGAGCACGCATGGAACAAACTAGGTAGTGACTTTTCTCTCATGTTGTGTATGATGCTTGGTATGCATGACTTATCATTGTTTTGTGTGAAAGTCTTTGGCATGAGGCCATTGTGTTATCTCTCATAGTGCATTACAGCGTGAGCAGTCATAGGAGGTGATGGTTATCACACCTACCCCTGCCGTTGTTTTTGCCGTTGTAATTGCCAAGGGTGCGTTGTGGAATCACGGATTCCTGTTTGAGTATCTGGCTAGTATGGGTATGTGAAATATTTTATATGGATCCTAGCTGTGGTGATATATGTGATATGATCATGTGATGGTGCAATACAGCATGAGCACTTCAGCGTGAGCAAACGTAAGCGTGATGCAAGTCATACCTGCCCTTGCCGCTGTAACTGCCGTTGTAGTTGCCATGTGTTGTGTGATGATTTGCTTTCATGCTTTGTTATTGTGCATATTATGAGTGATTTGACACTATGGGGATTCCTTAGAATCTCACTCTCCCACAAACAAATTTTTAGACAGGGCCGAAGGATCTAAGGGAAAGTGAGCGACGCAGTGCGGATAGAGCTCCAGTGTAGGAAATTATTTTGGATTTTGGTTATCATGTAAAATTATTTGGATGTTTTTGGAAACAATTGTATATATTGGAATTCGTACTATAGTTTTGTGTAATCCCCAAGAAGAAAAAAAGTGAAAAAGTTTATGGGCTTTGTGCCTCTGTAGAACCCTTATTTATTGAATGGAACCCGAGTGTGTCGGGAATTTGCATTATACTCTGATATGTATGAATGGAATCAACGCGTACAGGCCATTTATGTTTGAAATGTGAGTATGAGACCATTGTTGAACAGGGTTTGGAAAGTTTTTTGAAAACCTTGATTTTGGAAAATTTACTTTTATTAAGTCTCAAATCATCTTATAGTCTCTAACCTCACACAATCACGTATTTATGAACTAAATCTTGGCCTTGATCGTGAAGGGGGTTACAATATATCAAAATGTCACTCATTTTATATAGAATCTAATGGTAAAAAAGAACACGAAAAGAAAACTTGGGAAGTCCCCCATATTGGCGGGGTAGCACCAAAGGCGCATCACCCACCCCCCTCCCTAAACTAAATGGGTTGATTTGTCTCTTGTAAACAATCATTTGTCATCAATAAAGATTCTTGTTAATTTGTTTAACAGACATAAATGAGGAAAGGATTTAACAAGAGTGATGTGGTATGTTTTTATTGAGTAGTGCATATATGACGTGGTGAACTCAATGCATGCCAGAATTTCTCCTTTTCTTTCTCTTCCCACAATAAAATCTTGTGGCTCGCCCTCATCTTTCTGGCCATCAACACTACACTAGTCCAATGATGCAGTTCTTCAAGTGGCTCTACCTCTCCATAACATTGATACACTGCTTCTATATGTGACTTCTTGTGGATTTAGCACAATTGGTTCCACTTCTCCATAACAATCTAGCTGGGGTTGGGCGGCTAAACTGGTAAGTGAACTAATCCCGTCAAGTTCATTAAGAGTTTTAAGCAGATTAGTTGTATTGGATTTTATAGAGTATTTTGTTTTCTCATTCCTGAGTATGATGCAACGCCATTTTAAATTTAAAAAATATAACAATATGTCAGATTTGTGCTTCAATAATTCTAGGTTGCTGGATGATGTGTGTTTCAATGTTGGGATTAATATTATTTTTATTGAAATATGACTCTTTTCAAAATTATATAGGGATACTGGAATACTTTTACATATTAATTAATTATATTAGTTTAATTATAAATATTGAACAAGCTAACGGGATTCAACTTGGACTTCCTAGTGGCCCATGTGATTTCCGCTAAAAGATGCCAAGATTACATTCCAACTAATGAACAAACAAAAGGCGACAATTTTCTAATTTACCATTTGTTTTGCTAATTGCTCCTCCTCGTATGTAACGTATTAAAATGTCATTCATCAATCTCCCTTGGCCCGTCCCTCATCTCAAACTTTCGAAGCCAAAGCATACATGTCAATCTCCATATAGTCCCAGTGTCCCACACAAAAAACCGATGGCTGGAGCCGCCGGCGCTCCATTGCTAGTGATCAAATTGGTGGCACTTTGCGTGTAAAGGTTATGGGTGTGTTTGGAACAGCGATTGATAATTGGGCTTGTTTTAATTGGGTTTGTTATAATATTACTTTTGGTAAAAGCTAAATTGTGTAATATGATTTATGTTTGGACTGGCGATTGTCAATTGGGCTTTTGTAAAAATAAAACTTGTTTGGATTGGCTTAAGCATAAGGGCTTTTGTGATAATGGTAAAATATTTAAGCATAAGGTTGGAAAAATATTTAAAAAATCAAGTAATTACTCTAAAATATTAGGTGCTACTGAAAAAATATTTTAGAGTTGGTGTAAATCAATAAATCAGTATTCTAAGTTTTGAGTGCTCTTTACTACTAAAAAAAATACATTAAAGGTAAAATTTTAGTCGGTCTCCTAAGACTGGGTATAACTGAAAAAATATTTTAAAGAGTTAAAAGCACAAAAAAATATTTTAAAGTAATTTTTGGAGTTGAAAAAATACATTAATGGTAAAATTGCAATCAGTATGATAACACACTGGGTATAGTTGGAAAAAATATTTTAAGGGGTTAAAAGCACCGAAAAATATTTTAAATTAATTTTTGTAGCTGAAAAAATATATTAAAGATAAAATTGCAATCAGTTTGATAACACACTAGACACAACTGAAAAAATATTTTGATTGCAGGCAAGAGAGAGAGAGAGAATATCCACCCTTAATTGTAATTGCAGGAGAGAGAGAGAAAAGAAAAAAAAATGTGGGACCATGGGATATATTTCAATTAAGCTTTTAATAAAAGCTCCAATATTGAGCTTTACCCAATCTTATGTGAATAGTGCTCAATTTGCCAAAAGCCCAATTGCTCATTTTGTTAACCAAACATGCACTTTTTTTTTTCAGCCACCTATTGAGCTTAAGGCTAAAATAAGCCCAATTGACCCCTCCAATTGAGGCTCCAAACACACACTCTTTCCACGAAGGCCTTACCCGTTCTAGTTGGCTTTTCCTTATATATTATAGATACTAATGTTTTCAACATAATGAAAATTAAGGAACCAAAATATATGATTTAAAACTTGATGGATCAAAACTAAAATGAGAATAAAATTGAGAGACTAAAAATTATATTAATCCTATTTTTATTTAAAGCACATATTTTCTTAATATAAGGTTCCAAGTAGAATCAAATATATGACTTTCTACTTGATGAGATTTCATGCCACTTGGCTATAAAGTTCTTAACAAAGAATCGCCTCACATTAACTTTGTAAGAATCTCCCATCTTAACTATACAAAGTTTTCCTGCTTTTTTTCTTTTTAATTTTTTTATCTTACAAATTTTAATTTTTGGGTCCCTAAGCATGCATGTGAACTATTGTTGTCGTTGATAGAGATGGGCAAACATAAAATTTGATGAAATATAATATTTATGAAAAACCTTATACAAGTCAAAAAGCATTATATTACAATTTATTTCCATGACTTTATGATCAAGAAAATTTCTATCGATAATATTAAACAAAATTGCAGGAGTTGTAGCCTCCACTAGTGGCAGCCATCGATGTTTTGATTTTTAATTTCTCTTGGCCCCACTCTAAAAATTTGATCTGGGTTTCTTTCTTTGTTTTTCCCCCTCCTTTTCTTTCCTCTACGGCCAGTAAAATAGAAGAAGTAAAAAGGGTGAGGTGTGCCGCATGTAATTACTTAAATTATTAATAAAAAAAAGAAACCATACTTAAATAATTACTTAAATTACTAACACTCTCCTTTGACGCCTCTTTCTTTAACTGACTTAAATTATTTCTTTAGATCATTCCTGCTTCCAATAATTAATAATAAATAAGACACAACCATTAATCAAAAAATGAAATAAGACAAGATCCCTCTTAAAAATTATATACAAATCAGAACAATGAATGAAATATGACTACACCTGAATATAACATGTCCAAGATTGACTATCCAAATTAAATTAGATAATCGAAATTTTATACTCCCTCTTGTTCTTAATATAAGACATATTTAGGGAGTTAATCTTGATTCTCAATATAAGACATATTTTTTATATTTATCAATATTTTCCTAATTTATCTCCTATTGGTGCTCCTTCGATAATAATCAAGAATGAGAGGAGATGAGGGAATATAGGAAGATGACTGGAGTGTTTTAAAAAATACATGTCATATTAACTAATTTATTTAATCTAATCAAATTAAGTAAGTATGTCTTATATTAAAAATAGGAGGAGTAGTATATCTTTTATGAGATATTGATGGTACAATCAGTCAATCACTGTGATTAATCTTCCAAAGATATTAATATAATAATCTTTTGTTGGCAAAAAAAAAAAAGACTCATATTTTATTTTAATAAAATATAATATAAAATAGGGAAAATTCTAGAAAAATACAATTAAAATTGGGGAAAGACAAATTGGTACTGCAAATTTATCAAATCTCAAGTCAAAACTGAAGTAGGAATATGGGATTTTCAATTTTCATCAAATGACCAAAATGCCCTTAGTTTAGTTCACAAGTTTTAGGGGTCAATAACAACATTTGTATCTACATTAACAATATCAGATTTTACATTAATGACTTTACTTTCATTTTTACAACTTTATATCCCAAAAAACAAGGATAATTTTGAGAGCATAAATTTCAGGGGTTAATAACAACATCTGTATCTATATTAACAATATCATATTTTACATTAACGACTTTACTTTTATGTTTCAGAACTTCATATCTCAAAAATCAGGGATAATTTTGAGAGCACAAGTTTCAAAGATCAATAACAACATTTGTATCTATATTAACAATATTAGATTTTGCATTAACAACTTCACTTTCATGTTTCACAACTGAACTAAGGGCAATTTAGTCATTTGTTCAGAATTGGAAATCTTATATTCCTACTTCAATTCTTACCTATGATTTTATAAATTCGCAGCACCAATTTGTCTTTTCCCTTTATTAAATATATTTTTCTGGAATTTTCCCTATAAAATACTAAAAAAAGTATAATATCAAATAAAATAAATTTATGAAAAAGTAAAAATTTAATTATTTTATATACAGATTCCAACTACAGAATAAATAAAAGATGATAATCCTTTTGCTAAAAAAAGATTATAATCCTTTTTTCATAAAGTAAAAACCAAGGAACGAAAAACCGGACCGGGTAAGGAACCGATCACAGCACAGGTTCAAGGGTTAATGGGTCAACTAGGGTCTAACCGGTAGTTGAACCGGTAGTGAACCGGTCATATTAAAATATTATAATTTATTAGTGGCAATATATATTAATATATTCTTAAACTTCTATAGATAAAAATGAAGATTTTTAAGAAAAAAAATACTTAAAATCTATTAGTATGAGTTATAATACATATACTTATACAATGATATCTCCTTTTCTATAATTATTATATCTTTTTAAATAAATTTTTTCATTATCTTCTTCATTTTTTTAAAATTTGTTCTTTCTTTTCCTATTTTTTTCTTCATTTTGGTCTTCAACTTTCAATTTTCCCCTAAAAAAAGCAAAAACAAAAAAATAAAAAAATTGAAACCGGTTCAACCGGTTTCAGACCGGTTCGACCGGTTCCCCGGTTCAACCATCAAACCAGACCGGACCACTGACCGGTTCCCGGTTCAACCGGTCGAACCAGCTGTCCAATCCGATTTTTTGTATAGTAGTAAAAACATGATAATTCCTTTTGAGAAAATTGTAGAAAATCCCTCGTCATAAAATTTAGAGTAAATATTCTAACTTCCCTTGTATTTTACCTAAATTACATAGACCTTCCCTTTATTTTAAAAACATACACTTAAGTCCAAACAATTAACTCCATTAATAATATTCTAAAAAAATTTAAATAAATTTAATTACTAATACACCCTTCATTTAATGTTTTTCAGATGAATACCCTTCATCATTCTAAATCCAAAAATCTTAGCTAATTTTTTTTTGAAGCAATTAATAGTCTTATGTTTTATCTTATTTTTTCCTTTTTGCACAGTTATTTATTTATTTTTTAACATATTGTGACAAAAATTCAAGTAATCTAATTAATGTAGACAACTAGACATAGACATTTGATTAATACATGCTTAACTGAATATATTCATAATTTTTTATGACAATAATTGTGTTCAAAAAGTTTAAATTTTAAATATAAACTATTTATATAATCTCGCTAACTTGCATCATTTATAATATATGATAAAAAATGTGGCTTGAAATATGTTTTTAGGCCTTTAAAAGAAATATTAGATAAGTTTCAATAAATTTAAAGAAAAACTTAAACTAAAAAATTTGTAATATAATATAAAATAATAAGTCTTGTAACATATTAAAAAGTTTGAAAACATATGTATTAGCCAAAATATTTTTAACATTGTGTAAAAATTATTTTGTGGTAATATAAAAAACAATTAACATCTGGGAATAATTTTATGTTAAATATGAATGTTTTGGTCAAAACAAAATTTAAGAATCAAACTTAATAGTTAACTAACGGTTTGAGTGGATAGAAATGAGATCTCAAAAAATGATGGAGGTTTGTGTAACATGTATTTTAATTTTAAAAGAGGTTTATATACATTTTCAAAATAAAGAGAAATTTCAGTAATTTAGATAAAATAGGAGGATATTTAGGGCATTTTATTCTAAAATTTATTATCAAAAAATACCTCAAAGTTGTTTAAAGCTGTAAAATTAAATTTTCTTTAGTTTTACCTCGTATAGATATGTCGCATACAGTTAAAAAAGGCATTTTTACTAAAATACTACAAACAGTATAAAAAATTACTAAAATGCTATAGAATGAAAAGTATTTACTAAAATACTGCATTAGAACTCGTTCACTAGAAGAACAAGTTTGGATTTATGAAGAAATCGTTCTTCATAAGAGCGATTTCAATATCTGATATATATTTTTTTAATTAAAAATATGAAACTTGTTCATGAGGTGAACGATTTCACCTCTCCTTTTCCGTTCCGCATGCTTTCTCTTTCTATTCTTCTTATATTCAATGAAAATCACACCTAAAAACCCCATTTTCATAGACATTTAAGTTTCCACACTCCTTTTTTATTTAGAAAAATTATAGTTATAGACCCACTAGTCCTTATTTATTCATTCTATATTTGTTTTTTTTTTTTGGAATCATAAAGGCAAGTCGCAGCTTGTACAGATATAATGGAGAAGTTCCCCAAGACAATAGCTAATACAAAATCAACAACTATTAACTTCTATAACTAAATTCTGATGATTCATCGCATGACAAAGCATAATTTCTTAACACGCCTAAGGAGCATTCATAACCAGAACAGTCACATAGGAACTGATATGTCCGTATCTAGCCATGAAATCCGCACACCGAATGAACTCCTTGCTTGTGTGGTGCAGCTTCACCTCCCAATCTTCAAACATCAAACCCCTTGTGTCAGTAATGAGATCTCTTAATGGGTGATCAATCCCCCCTTCCCTCATCAAACAATTGAAAGCCTCCAAAGAATCTGTATAAATTAAGACCCTTTGGAAACCATTCTGCCTTGCAACTTGAAGCCATATATTAATAGCCATCTTTTATATAAATGCGCTCATTTCTTCTATTTTGCAGGAAATAAAATAGACTCATCTTTAAATTTGTTTGAAATATAGAATAAATGTTGCTGGGATTTCACAGAAACATTTATTCTATATTTCAAAAAATTTAAAAATGAGTCTATTTTATTTCCTGCAAAATAGAATAAATGAGCGCATTTATGTAAAAAAATACCTTTTATGCTAATAATTAAATTATGTAAATTACTATTATTCTACATAATAATAGTAATTACATAATAAAAGAAATAATGATTGCAAAAATAGGATAAGGAGTACATAGACCAAATAAAGCATTAAAAAATTACTACAAAATAATAATTAAGTGTATATGACTGAAAAATGAAAATGAATTAACCTTATAAATAATGACTTCCTGTACCACATCTAGGTCTCCTCCGCATACGTTGTAGCCGTTGTGGTTGTTGTTGTTGTTGTTGTACGTAAAGTTCTTGAGATTCAAGTATTTCATTTTTTTGTGTTATTGACGTATTTAAATCAAACTACGGCAATTCATTTAAAGAAATGAATTGTCTAGGAGTAACAAATGCTTCATTTGACGGCCCACCATGCTCAAAAGTAAAAGTATTGTATTCATTCGAAAATAATGCATGATCATCTAATAAAGATGTGAATGACTGAGACTGAACAGCATTGGGTAGGTTGGAAGGGGAAGATAATAACGGTGACATGTGATGAGGTTGGTGTTGTGTAGGGTTAAAGGAAGTGAAATGGGATGATGATGACGTTGACATGTCATGAGGCTGACTAAAATTTGGAAGGTCTTGTTCCAAAATATTTTCATTTTCAATTGGTGGTTGGGTTAACAACTAACCGCCACGTTGCTTGCTCGGTCTATCATGAGGAATTTGTGGTCGAGGCAATTCAATTATTGGGGGAAGCAGGTTGACGACTCATGTTAAATCGTTGTTTTCTAAGTAAGGGTGGAAACAGGCCAGGCGGCCTACAGCCTGGCCTATTTTCGGCCTGCTTAGGCCTGGCCTGTCAGAAAAAAAGGCCAGGCTCAGGCCTGTTTTTCTAAACATGCCAGGCCTAGGCCTATTACTAGGCCTTTTAGGCCTATCAGGCTGGCTTGATACTATTTATAAAAAAAAATTTAGGCCACCCCAAATTCTCTTACTCTTAACTTGGGCCGCCCTAACTCTCAACTCTCAATCACTCTGGTCTCTTCTCTCCTGTACCAAAAAAAAAAACAAATCACTCAGGTCTCTGGCTCTCACTTTCACTCTCACGCTCACTGTCACTTAGACACTCGGACCCTATCGACTCCCACTCTCTATCTCAGATATGAGATTATCAGCTTTCAGTCGATCATTATCCCAATCTCACACTCTCAGTCGATCGCTGTCACTCCGATCTTGGCCCTATTCCTTTTGTTAGATCCCAAGTTTTGATGATAACAATAATTCAATTATAAGTAAAACATGTTTTTTAGAAGGTTAAGAAAAGATTACAAGTTACCAAATGCATATTCGAAGTTTGCTGATATCTGCTGTGAAATTGCACTTGAGTGCTCGAGCATGAAATCTGCACTCGAGCACAAATCACTTCTGTACTCGAGCAGGTGTGAGAGAAAGCCAGGAAGTGAGTACCCGAGAGGCATTCTCCCTTTGTATTCAATGTATCACTCGAAGCACAAGGTATGCACTCGAGCAGAGAAGTCATTCTAACTCGAGCACGTATGCGAGTGAAGGCATGCGAGCACTTAGCCGAGAGCAAGTAATGGCATGCTTCCTCTATTCACTTGAGAAAGGCATGCGAGCACTTGGCCGAGAGCAAGTAATGGTATGCTTCCTCTATTCACTCGAGAAAGGCACTGCGAGTACTTGGCCGAGAGTCTTGAAGTTCAGAAAAGTACAAGTGTGCTCGAGCACACCCATCCATGCTTGGAGTGACACGTCCATGCTTGCGAGTAATATTTCCATCCCTCTCCAGATCAGTTGCGAGTGCTTGTTCAAGAGAGCATATTCCTTGAGAATATGCTTCTCACTCGAGCAGAGGTAAGTGTGCTCGAGTGAGGGCCCACATCACTCGCGAGTGAAAATTCTATCCCTCTGAAATTCTGATGCGAGTGATGGTTTAGAGAGCATATTCCTTGAGAATATGCTTCTCACTCGAGCAGAGGTAAGTGTGCTCGAGTGAGGGTCCATATCACCCGCGAGTGCAAATTCTCACTCTTGTCAAAATGGTATGCGAGTGATGACCCGAGAAGACATTCCCTGTATAAAGTGCAAAGATCACTTGAGCAGAGATTTTGTGCTCGAGTGAGACCTCTCTTCACCCGCGAGTGAAGATCTTTTCTCTCTGATATTCCATGCAAGCACAACCCGATAACAGAGGTATATGAAGGAAAATAGGAGATCACTCGAGGTGAGTCTTTCATGCTCGAGGTGATGCCCTGTTGACCACAGAAAGTGCTAAGTATCACAACGTTCATTACGAATATGGTTTATTGTTATTAATTCATATCATCATTACTTTTTATCTTTGTTTAACATTGTTTTGAATGTTTTAAGAGGATGATACAGGAATATGAACGTTTGATTTAAACCACATGAGAAAAGTGATACAACGGCAGACAAGATGATTATGAACATGCTGGCACCTACCGCACTCAGATTATTCTAACATGCACGTGTCTGCCAATATTTTCAAATATCCAGCTCCACAACTGAAGAATTTCCAAACGGGCAAAAACTGGAGCAACTATATATATACAGAGACTCAACGAGAAAGAAGAACACATCACATGCATTCATAAGCTCAAATCAAGTTTCTGCTATTTCATCATTTTTCTCTGTATACACTTTGATCTTCAGTGTTTATTCACTTGCTCTGTAAGAGAGTCCTCATACAAACTCAAAATTCTATATTTGTGTGATCTCAAGATATTGGGATCTTGAGAGGGTAGTTATTCCTTACGAGAGAAGCAGTTGAGAGAATTCCTTGTAGTGTCTTTCACTCATAAGCCTTATAAGATACAAGCAGGAGAGAACGTTGTTGTTCATAAGACTTACAGTGGTGTAAGCGGAAGAAAACGTTGCTGCTCATAAGTCTTGTATACATAAGCAAGTGAGAAGAGTCATAGGTTGTTTCTCTGCACATAAGACTTGTCGTAAGGGGGAGAGAAGTTTCTTGTTGAGAGAATATTTCTGCTCATAATCCGTTCAAGGACGATTGTTGTTTTGTGGCGTTCTAAGAGCCCATTGAATCTTGGAGGTATAGTGAAAAGCTCAGTAGGTTTTGATCTCTGAGGACTGGACGTAGGCATTGTTGTTAAGCCGAACCAGTATAACTCTCTGTGTTCAAATCTTCTCTACTCTACTCTATCTACTATATTTTCATATCACCGCTTCAAACGAAAAATTTATAACATCACCCAATTCACCCCCCTCTTGGGTGAAGCTTGCCTCTTACACCTTTCTCAGTCTCAGATCTCAGTCTCAGTCTCAGATCTCAGGTCTCAGTCTCAGATCTCAGATCTCGTCCTTGTTCCTTTCTTCATCTTCGCATTGATCGGAAGAGCTAACCAGTCGATCATTCTCGCCTTGATCTCAGTCGATCACCATTCATCCTTTCCTTCTTAACCTGTAGTCGTGAACCTCTGAGAGTCATCGTCCTCTCCACTCTCCGTCGGACCGTTGGCCATCCTCTGCATCCTGAACCTCTGAGAGTCATCAACCGTCGACAGATCTCAAGCTCTGGTGAGTCAACTCTTTCGATTTTCTTGTTCTGAACCTTGTATGATGTTGAAGCTTGAAATCACTCACTCGGACCCTCTCTCGACCCTGTTCTAAGTTGCATGATTCTAGTTATACGTGTGTGTGTGTGTGTGTGTGTGTGTGTGTGTATGTGTTAATTGGAATTGAAATCACTCACTCGGACTCTCTCTCGACCCTCTTTCGATTTGCTTGTTTTAAACCCTGTTATGATATTCTAAGTTACATGATTCTGGTTCTGGGGATGAATGTGTTCTTAGGGGAGGGCCTGTTGATCTTGAAGAGCTATCTGTTGTTCTGGTTCTGGTTCATTTACTTTGAACATGAATCTGACATAAAAATATATGATTGATGATTGTGATTACTTTGTTTTGGTTCTAGTTCTGTTAATTGTTCTTTCGATTTGCTTGTTCTGAACCCTGTCATTAATATATGTTTGAGCTTCAAATCCGTCAATGTTCGTCCTAACCCTTCCACAGTATGAGCACTTTTTCGTTTGAGATAAAATCCTTTATTCTTTAAATTGGTTTGTGCTCGTGGTAATTGGAATTTGGAAATTTAGTTCACTTGAAGAATCTTAATTCAAAGAAATTAGTTTATAGTAGAAATTGGTTTATTATAGAATCTGCATTCACTTAAAGAAATTGGTTTATTTGACATTTATTGCTTGCCTTTAAAGAATCTAAATTCATTTTTGTATGTTGCTCATTTCTTATACATATTCCTTGTTAAAATTGTGTTATGCTCTAATATTATACATTTGATTAATTTTTTCCAAGGTCTTCAAAGGAGAAGAAGAAATTATATTGAAGATTTGATGTAAAGACGAGAAAATCCTTTGGCTGTTGTATTTGGTTAATGTTATGTTGTATTGTTGTATTTTGTTTCATTTTTTATGATTTATGTCAGATCATTATTGTAATTGGGCCTGTTTTCAACCTGTTTTAATTTGGCCTGTTTTCGGCCTGTTTGAGTTTGGCCTGTTTTTAGCCTATTTGATGTAGGCCTGTTGTGAGGCCTGTGGCCTGTTTCCCCCACTATTCTAGTTTCAGGCATTCTTAACAGGCCACGGGCCAGGCCAGGCACAGGCCATCCTGACACAAAATAGGCCAGGCCTGTTAGGGTGGAAGCCTGGCCTGGCCTGACCTGTTTCCACCCCTATTTCTAAGTACAAGTAAAATGTTTTGTTGGTCTCAAGCAACTCTGTCTCGATAATCAATACAATTTGAGCATGTAGAACGAGTATTAATTGTCAGCCTATATAACTCCTCTGCTATGTCAGACTGAAATAAATAAAAAGAGATTGTGTTATAACACTTATTAAATGAAGGAAAACATGGTATTGATGGAAAAAAGAAGAAATACTTACTGTGCAACCAGTGTCACCACTAATGTGTTGAATCCATCATCTCGTATGTCTCCAGTACCATTGCATGTATTGAGACGTTCTATCAAGTTCATTATGTGCCATTGAAGCATTAACAATAGCATGTGACCAAGTATCCCATGCCTGAATAAATGTTGAGTATTGATTAATCCAATTTGTAGTTGTTCTACCTCATAGTTGAATTGTGTGGTAATTTCCCAAATGAACAGGTGGGGCAGGAATTGGTTGCTGACGACTAAACTGCCTTAGCACACGATCAAGGTGGTGCCATTCTATGATATTAAAGCATATTAAAAGAACAGAAGCGAGCCAAATTTCTACTGTTTGTAAGCAATACTTTGGAATCAATTGGCGCACTTCATAAGATTCATATGGCTGCCAGATTATCTCATCATCAACCATTTTATCTAGGAAACCCCTATATCGAAGCAAAGTCATGGCACTTGGACGAGAGCTTTGTCTAACATTTTTTCATCTGTTATTACAAAAGTAGTATCATAATTTATATAATTTTAATAATATAAGTGGATATGAAACGTTTTATAAGTGAATTTAGCATACCTAAAACCCAAGGAGGTAAGAGATGATAGACATCTAAATTTGGATCTGGATACACAGGTAGGGGTGGTGAGATCATAGGGAAGCGATCCCATGCCCATAAATGTATCAATGACAAGCATCCTCCAATCCCATTCTCAGTTGGGTTAGTAGCATTACATAATTCTCTATATAGATGAGCTAAAACTGCCGATCCCCAACTAAATTTTCCAAATTCTTCAAGATTGTAAAGTAGTGGAATGTACATTAAGTAAACTCGATTACCCGATCTATATGGCATGAGGTATCCACCTATTAACTTGAGAATATATGCACGAGTAAATTGTTAAACTTGTACGTCATCAACAGCTTCGGGTTACTATGTCCAGCTTTGTTGTTGATATTTTATTAAACTCACAAACAACACAAGCAGATGCATTTTGTGTTACTATGTCCAGCTTCGTTGTTAGTGTCTCCGAAAACACTTGTTTGGCCGCAATTTGTGCATGAGTTTGTCGACCACGTTTCACAAAATATTCATTCACTCTATACATCGTTGCCTTGACTAAACCAATTATTAGTAGACTTCGAACACCTTTAAATACACTATTCATGCACTCTACAAGGTTGGTTGTCATATGTCCAAATTGTCGACCTTCAAAGTCATAAGCACGTGACCATTTCTCTTTTGGGATGGCTCCAATCCATTGAGCTGCAGGTGCGTGATGCAATGCTATCTCTGCTAATTGTTGGTCAACAACATGATGTTCGTAAGCGCACCCTACAAATAATAACTATGTTGTTACAATGTTCATAAAATCATATAGTTATAAGATCATAAAGAATATGAGAAATCTCACCAATATTTATTTCCATGAGCTTTGTGAAGATTTGATGCCACATGCCTGCAAACAAAAAACATGATGTGCTTGTGGTGGTTGCCATCCAACTTGGGGCTGAGCAACTGCTGCCAAAATTGAACGATGTCTATCTGAAATTAAGCAAATTTTCATTCTATCTTTTATGGCATATTAGCGTACGAGGTATAAGAACCATGCCCAAGCAGATCTTGTCTCCCCTTCAACTATACCAAACGCAAGCGGTACAACATTTCGGTCGTGATCTTGTGATATTGCCATAAGCAATGTGCCCTTATATTTTCCATATAAGAATGTTCCATCAACTTGTATAATGGGCTGCATGGTTTGAATGCCCAGAACACATGATGAAACATTTCAACTGGTTGACCATTTGAATCGACTTCAGAGCATTGTTTATGTGAAAATTGTATGCATGACCTAGGCATAAAGTGTTGAACTGCAGCTAACCACCTTGGAAGTAAGGAATAAGATGTCTCCCAATTCCCAAAAACAGCAACAACAGCTAATTGTTTTGCCTTCCATGCTTTCCTGTATGACACAGTATAACCAAACATTGATTGCATTCTCTTAATAATTTGTGAAATTTTCACATCTAACTTACCAGTTACCATTGCCATAATACAAGATGATATAACATCGGCATCTAACTTTGGATGGTCTTGAGTCAATGATGTGCTCAAGCATGTGTAAGGCCCCCCATATTTTGTTATCTCCCAAAATTTTCTATTTTTCTTTCCTGCATGCCCTTACTTTCCAATTGCAATTTGCTCCATAGTTAACACATCGATACTCTTCATATTTTTTACATGAATAATGCACCTTAAGTGTGTGATGAACTCGAACAGAGTATAGCTTGATTGCACGTATTAGAATCCAGACACTGTTAAACACCTTTTCAATATGTAACTCATCCTTATCACTTAGATTTAGAATTTCTTCTAAATTATCAATCTCATGAGTCATATTCAGCTCAACATTAATTTATGATAAGAAAGCAGTTGCAAGCTCATTGTGCTCATTCTCCTCTTCATGGTCATTGGCATTATCTTCATTATGATTCTCACCACCAACATTTAAATAAGAATCATATTCATCCTCTTCCTCGATTTCATCCATGATGTCTTCTACATGAGGAAGTGAACATGGTGGTTCATTGTTGCCACCATATAACGGATGTTCAAATGAGTGGAAATTTTCCATGTCACTAGTAAACATAGACTCTTGTCCCACAATGTTAACCTCACTGCTACTTACTGGAAGTGTATTTCCAACATCATTGATTATTGGTTGTGATTCAACGTGGTCATCTTATGGTAAATCACATATGTTGGCATACAACTCTGCACATGTCAATTGAGTTGAAAATCTTCCAGTCACTTGCCTCATTTGTTGTATGTCCGAGTCATCTTCCAAATTGCATGCCTAGTACTGTGGTGGATTTATAAGTGTAGGATATATGTATACTATATTTGTCACAATTTGGTTGGGAGGAAGTTGTAGCTTTTGTCCGATAACTTGCTTCAATTTACTCAAGGTAATATTTGGGTTACCTTTGATTATTTTCACCCTATCAAACTCAAATGTTACACCGGATGGGCCGTTATAAATTCGTCCATTTGAAAATATACACACGAACTCCTTTCTATGATTCATCCTACTTCCTAAATATTACATAACAATTATTAATAAAATTAAATGAAATTGTCAAAACAATTTAAATTCAAAATATCACATTTAATAAAATCATCATAAAAAATATTCAGAATTGTCTCACCACAATATGTATAACACCAACAAATAATCATAAAAAAATATAAAATATTATTCTTCATTTACCTTTCACTACTTTTTTATTTATAAATTTTTGTGGCAACGTATTTCAAAATATATTTCATTTCTTATTATATTTTTGGTTAACTACAAAATAATATATATTACCATCAAAATATACAAAATCGACGATCATAAATTTGGCACACTAAAAAATTGTATTTATTTGTTTATTCATTATATTTATTAATATATTTTTCTGAAACATCTTTCATTCACAAATAATAAATATACCCATTTTTTAAATCTACAAATAGATATGCCTTTATATTCTATCATTTTATATTTATACTCCCTGAGGTCCTGTTTATAAGTTACATTCTCTCTCATAGTGATATATTCTGATTTTATCATAATATTTAATATCTTATTTAGGGATTTTATCATTAATTTTGGGGTAAATAACATTTATTATGATTAAATTGAATTAAAAATGCTTGTGTGAAAATAAATCTTAAAATGATATATTTGCTATAATCTTGTGATTGCTCTTTAAATTTGAATTTTAAATAAAGATATTATAAGATATTGATTTGAATTATAGGTCACTTTGGAAACTTGAAGATGAATGACCAAAAAGTAAAGATGCACAAGGATTAAAGAAGACAATGAAATTCTAAGTGTGGCCTATGGGAATTGTGATAGAAATAAGGGTCATTTTCTATAATATTAGCCACTACCTTCAGTAGAGAACATATCAGCGGAAATTACATAACATACACCGAAATTATAAAATGCCAGTTTGGTCCAAAATAGAAAATCACCCCTGGAAGTAAACAGTACCCCTATTTTTTTAAAAAAAAAAAGTTTTATCCTACCAACATTAAAGTTTTTGGGTGAGCTAGTCTTTTGGCAAATATCTTAAATATACAAACAAGGTTCCACAAAATAAAACATATTTACTAATATCATGACACAAGGTTCATATAGGCGAAATCACATGCTTAAAAATAAAGATCAAATTTAAATTTTGATATCTCAAAACTAACCTATATTACCATATAATATAGGATCATACTTACAATCAAAATAAGAGGCACCTATTTTGATTTTCCAAATTGTTGAACCAACCACTTACCACCTAAAATAAAAAATAGCAAAATAATAGTTATCAAGGGCAACATAAATGAAATTCAAATTACATATTACAAACTATTTAATTAAGAAATAAACCTAGAGAAAAAATTTAGCCACAACAACAATAAGAAAAAAGACCGATGCAAATAACCAAGAATGGAATAACAAAATAAAAGAATATAGTAAGGAGGAGGTGGAAAGAACTGAGTAATATGTAAAAAGGAGAGAGGAAGATGTTAGAGTTAAATGAGATGAGAAAGAAATTAAAAGAACGACGGAATGAGGATATTTTGGGTAGAAGCTCTCATTCTTGTCATCTCAAACATAATCTGCACTAAGCTTGTTTATTTGCAATGATTTTATTTAATTATTTGTGCCATTTTGATATTATATATTTTCATAATAAGTCATATATATATATAGAATATATATACTACCATATATAAATACTAATGCATATTAAAAAAAAAAGATATACTTCTACATATGAATGGGATTAGATTTCATGAATATGCATATAATCTTATTTAATCTTCTAATAAAAGAAGTAAACTAAAATGTATTTTATAATAAAATTATTTACATGTCTACATATATAATTTTTGTAAAAAATTAACATGTAAACAATTTGATGATGAAATATCTTAGTGGTATCATTCAACAAAAGGAATACAAAAATTATAAATAAAAACTAACCAAGAGAATGTACCTTACTCAGATGAAAGATCGAGCTCCAAGTTTAAAATAAATAGTGCAATTAGTTAATACCACAAATTCCACTCTTTAAAGGAGGAGGATGGAATGAAATGAGAAGACAGAGAAGAGAGGGCTTCAAAAGGAGGAAAATGGAATGAAGGGAGTTAGAGAAATCAAAAGGATTTCAATGCCGGAATAAGAATGCTGAAGAAGTATGTTGGATGCACAAATATATTTGAAAAAAATACTGTGTAATCACATGCATCCTTGATTTGATGAGGCCGTGGGAATCTCTGAAAAAGCATGAATCTCTACGTTAATTTTACTTATGGGAATCTCTTTTTATCTTGATACGACAGGTCTATGAAGGCGTGGAAATTGAAAAGTCTAAAAGCGTGGAAATGGGGTCTTTAGGTGTGATTTTCACTAAATATATGAAGAATAGAAAGAGAAAGCATGTGGTACGGAAAAACAGAAGTGAAATCATTCACTCATGAACGAGTTTCATATTTTTTATTAAAAAAATATATATCAGACATTGAAATCGTTCTTCACAAGAACGATTTCTTCATAAATCCAAACTCATTCTTCTAGTAAACAGGTTCTTTTTTTTTTTTTTTGAATGAAATCTGGAATTCATTAAGTCTCAACTAAAACTTAGTATAAAACAAAATAGGAGTCAAGGGGTAACCCCATATCAATCATCAACGACTGCCTCTTCTAATGAATATGGTGCTTGATCAAAGAAAATAAAAATCCCCGCATTAGTATGCCCTAACCTAGCAAGATGATCAGCATCCCCATTCTATTCCCTAGGAATATAATTCAACAAAACATGTCAATTCCTAAATAACCATAACCTAGCTTCTACAATAATAACACTGAAAGGATGGTATTGCTCTCCACCTCTCGTTAACAAATTGATAGCCTCAATACAATCAGTGCGAATCAAAATGTTTTTGTAGCCTCTGCTCCAACAAATCTGAAGCCCATGAATAATTGCTAAAATCTCTGTGTTGCAGGAGGAACTGTTAACAGCTTACAGGTGAAACCACCAATCCAAGTTCCTTTCGTATCACGTAAAACTCCCCCGCGGTTGCATTGACGTGAGTCCATAGCCGATCCATCTACCTCCAAGTGTACGAAGTCTGCTTGCCTATCTCTTGCACTTTGTTCTTCAGATGACTGGTGAGAGTAAAACTGACATTGGGAAAGAAGATCCTGATCCCAACTAGTGCGAAAGAAGCTGGCATATGCATCCTGTGAATAAAACTCAAGATCCTCGCCAAAGACTTTCCTGCATCTGGTTACCCATATATCCCAACAGACATAACCAAACAAGGAAGCCCATTGGACTTTTCTCGTAAAATCTCTGTCAAATCTATGTTTTAGGTTTCAATTTATCCACTCTCTCCCTTGTAAGGATGTGAATTTATCCCACAAGGTCGGGTGAATTAAAGCAATCCATCGCTCCCGAGCATTCCCACAATCTCTAAGCATGTGCATCATTTCCTCCTCTTGGTTACAGTCGAAAGGGCAACTTGCCGAATCCAAAAGGCCTCTCTGGGTTCTCAGCTTCGCCATATGCAGTCAATCATGAGAGATTAACCACATAAAGGATTTGATCTTCTCTAGCATTTTGGTATTTTAATGCAGCATTTTGGTAAATACTTTTCATTCTATAGCATTTTAGTAATTTTTTATTCTGTTTGTAGTATTTTAGTAAAATTGCCGCTAAAAAACAATTGCATATTTTAAAAATAAGTTACCTATGATAAATTGCACTCGCTCAACAGTGACATGGATCTTAGGTATTTGTATATAATAAATTTTAAAATCATACATACATATACATTAAATTTCTTATATTTATTATATCAAGTTCTCCAATTACGAATAATCATGTGTCCTATTTTTTTATATAGATTTATAGTTAAATCATAATTATTCAAAAATAGGATACATGGTCAAATATAATTGTAGAACTTGATAGAATGACTATAAGGAACTTGACATAAGTATTTTCTTAAATTTTATAATGGGAAACTTTTTATTTTTATTTATTTATTACCTTCTTTTTCAGTTGTATAAACAGTCATTTATCAGTCTCCCTAGGCCGCCCCTGATCCTCAAGCTTCGGAAACCACACCACACACACCAACCTCCCCACACACAACACAAGACCGATGGCTGGAGTCGCCGGAGTTCCATCACCGGCGATCAAAGTGGCGGCACTTTGCGGCTCGCTGCGCAAAGGCTCATTCAACCGAGGCCTTATCCGTTCTGGTGCGCTTTCCCTCTGACTCACTCTCCTCTCCCTCTCTCTCTGCTTAACCTTTTTCGTTTCTCCTTCCCTGTTCTTTTTCAATTCTCGATATTAATCGCCGATTAAGAAATTTCAGAGCTCGATTATGTTTAGAAATGAGATGAAAATGTAATGCTCCTGTGACCTGTAAAGTTTGATTTCTATTGATCGTAGCAATCGAGCTGAGCAAAGGAGACATTAAAGGAATGGACATCGAGTACATCGATATTTCTCCCCTACCTATGCTCAATACTGATCTTGAGAGTAACGGCACTTATCCAACTGAGGTGGAAGATTTTCGCCGGAAGATTCTTGCCGCCGATAGTGTTCTCTTTGCTTCGCCGGAGTATAATTACTCTCTCACAGGTTCTCTCATGTTCTCCATCTTCTTTCATACTATTGAACTTTGCTGCGCATTTTTTGTTTTTATGCTGAGATTCCAGTGTCTTATCTGCGAAGTTTTTCCAGAAATTACAGGACTGGGAATATGGAATTCTTTTTAAAATATAAATTTTATGTTTGTCTGGTTTTGTTTTGGCCTGTAATAATGTTAAGATTTGGGAATTTTGGCTTAGTTGTACTTGGGTAGGGGTAGTATTCGATTTCGAATTTTATTATCTTATCTTAAAAGAAAATAACAAAATGTGATGACTCATAAAATTTGAATAATTATTTTCAAATATAAAAAATAAGGAGTTATGTTATTGTTATTTGAATTAAGTAATTTTCTTTCATATTCATTCACTACCCAATATGAATCATGGTAAATGATGAGATGAGGGTTATTGTTTTTTCTGCTGATACTCACCACTAAAATAAGCATGCACAGGTCTAAATTTTAATTTATGATTGTGGAATGAGATAGCACATTTACTAATCACAAAACAAGTTGATGTAAATGCTTTGTTTCAAATAATCATTCATTGTTTCAGATTATCTGTGTGAATATAGGGAGTGTCTAATATTGCCACTTGAATTACTTCAGTTATTTCTTCCACGCTCACCACTTAATTAATATGCATCCTCAACCACAAAATTACAGTATCAAAACAATTTTATTAATCATAGCAAAAGTTGAGAACTCTGACATAAAGTCCTCTGATCATATCCAACTATTCCTTACTTCCAAATAACTTGATATTCTGTGTTTTCTTTGAGAATGACAATAAAGAAACATGTAACTTATTTTCCTACTTAAATTAACTCAGTAAACACATAACACAGCTGGTAGGAGGTTGTCCTACTAGCTTAATCAGTGGTATTGTGAATATGTAGTTGTGTTAAACATAACTTGATATGAAGTCTTTCATGGAATCCTTTGTTAGGAACACAAGTTCAAAGGAATAACCCAATTCTAAGAGACTAACTTGATATGAACTCTTTCATGGAATCCTTTGTTAAGAACACAAGTTCAAAGGAAGAAACCCATTCTAAAAGACTAACCTATTAGGAGTGTAAATCCCTTAACTTATAAACCATTTTTCACCGATGTGAGATTTATAACATCCTTTGATAACATCCTTTGATCCTATCGAATTAGCTCTTCTCCATGGATGCTTTCTTTGAGAAATCTCAACCGTTTCAGCTTATGGTTTCTGTATCAGCTCCGCTGAAGAATGCAATTGACTGGGCATCAAGGCCACCAAATGTGTGGGCAGGCAAAGCTGCAGCCATTGTAAGCACAGGAGGAAGTGTCGGAGGAGCGAAAGCTCAGTATCATCTTCGTCAAGTGGGAGTGTTCATTGACCTTCATTTCATCAACAAGCCTGAGTTCTTCCTCAATGCATTCCAGCCTCCTGCTAAGTTCAATACTGATGGCGATTTGATTGATGAAGAAGCCAAAAATAGGCTCATGCAGCTTCTTCTTTCTCTGCAGCGATTTACTCTCAGACTTCAAGGCAAAGCCTGATCAACTTAAAACCTCACAAATACTGAACATAGAGAATAATAAGCTGTGGATTTCAGATTCACCATCACATTATTGATTGCAACTTCTGTATTGTCCGTATTTTTTTGGAATTTTTCCTCATATAATGCTTTGTAATTTCTGTGTAAGGTTTATTATTTGCCGTGAGTGAAATGTTTCTGTTGAATAATACTGATTGATTAACCTTGAAAAAGATTATCACATTAGTCTGATTCATGTGCGTGACAATCTGTGTTTAGCTCTTTTGAAATCGGGTGGAGAAGATTACATCTAAAAATTTACCTCCGTTTAGATGAGAAGAATAGTTCGGGAAAGAAAATGGAGAGTAGAAAATTAGATAGAAAATGTTATCACATAGGGCCCGTTTGAATCACAAAATTTGTTGGAATGGAAGGAAAGAGAATTGAAAATATTTTGCCACAAAGATGTATGGTATGCACAGGAAAAGAAAATGAGTTGATAGGAAAATTTATGTTTGATATGATGAAAATGAGATGAATACAACTTTGCCCTTAGTTCAAAAATTAATATTTTGGATCATTTGGGATTGGTTCATTTGAATCACCACTTCTTACTATGGCGTCATTGCCGATGACAGCAATTTTCTTACTGCAAATTCCGGTAAAGAGACGGCGCTCTTTTCTGATTTTCTTGTCGGTGACTATCCCTGCTAATTTAGCTATTATTATGACTAATATTGTTGTTGATGTTAGAGTTTATATTTTGGGCCTTTAGTTTGTGGCCTTTTTTATTCTCTTGGATTGTGTAATTCCCTATACTTATAGTAATGAAATATCATTATATCTGATAAAAAAAAAAGGTAAAAAAAAAAAAAAAAAGACCACTATATGTTCTCCCGCTTCTCTAGTCGAATTATCATTAGCAAGAAACCCCAAATTGAACCTTGACGGAGCGATCTCAGAGCAAAGAGCTATCGATGGCGGGAACGCCGCAGCTGCGCCGACCGTCATTACGCGATGTTTGGTAATATGAAGTTTTTAATCTTGGGTTGTGAATTTGATGGGGAGGTATTTTCTACACTTTCCCTCCACACTTCTTAGCTTGGTACCTCTCACTCTCCTTTGTCCTTCGTTGTCTTTGGAAGCTCAACATTTTTCATATTTGTGCGAGCCATTCCAATAACCCTGAAAACGAAAACACAATGAGAATCTGCAGATATTAAAACACACATAAGCTCTTGATCACCATGTGACCATCAACTACATCTGGTCAAATCCACTAAAGCACTTAATAATTTAACTTATTTAATCATATGCACATAATGAGTAACCCATGATTAAGCGACATATGGATTAAGTTCCTCTTAACCACAACATGCCTATCACATGCATCTAGTCAAACTCACTTATGCTGTTAATAATTAAACTTATTTAACCATATTCACGTGATGAGTAACCCATGGTTAGGCAACATGTGAATTAATTTCCTTTAAATCACGAGGTGCCCATCACATTTGATCTGTGATTGCTTCATGTCAGTGAAAGGAAAACAACGTTTCTTACTTCTAACATTTGAGAGATTGAAAGATCAAACCTGAATTTTGAAATCAAATGAGGGATAGTAAGGTAAGATTATTAAATTCTAGAATTCTATTTGACCTGATTTAGAATTTGTTTTATTTAATGACTTAAGTTATAATTTAAATATTTCAGCTGTCTTTTAATGAGATTTTTCCTTTGTGTCAAGGGCTAATTATAATCCACATTATGAGAAAAGTTATTTTAGGGAATATGTTACAAATAACCTACTTAACTCATTTCCTTAATATTCTCAAATTAGCTATGTAACTCCTATATTAAGGACTAATGGAAGAAAAGATCCGCAGTAATATATTTCTTAGAGGTTAGATATAGTTTTCTTTAGAACTGATTTCTTATAATTTTATATGGACGTAAATAAATTTAAATTGATCTGATCAAAGCTAAAATTTTCTTGACAATAATTAAGATTAACATTTCAAAGGAAACGGCTGGCTGAAAACTTGTCAAACTTCATCTGCTCTGTCCAGTGGTGGACAATTCAGTTTGAAAATTCAAATAAAATGGGACAAAAGCAATTTCATCATTTTTTAGTGAATTTTGCAATATATGAAAAATTTGTATTGGCGATGTATCACTTCATTGACTTGAATATGTTTCATGTCGCTTTATAAATATGTTTAGTCTTGTCACCGGATTCAACTTGACATTTTATATAAAACAAAGGTTAAATTATATAAATTCCTATAAATTTTGGACAAGTTACATATAAGCCATGACATTTTAAATTTTAAAATTAACCCCTTGACCTTTTATATTTTGATTATAAGCATGCTGTTATTAACTAACCGTTATTTTTTTAACAGAAATTGCTACGTTAGATTAATAGGTGACATGTGACTTCTTACATGGCATACTATATAAATTGCTAATTTTACAAAATTTTCTTGAACTTTGATTAGTTATATATAATCTCCTGAACTTTAATTAGCAATAAATAACCCACCTGAACTTTAATCGGTTCAAAATAACCCCATGACATTTCAAAATTTAAATTTCACTTTCTTAAAAGTTTGATTCATGACCATGTGTCATAATTTTTATCATCTTAATAATCTTACTAAGATTTTTAGAATCATTTGTCAATTAACATAGCTATTTTTTTATGGCAAAAACTAAAGGAATAATAATTAAAAAAATATAAAAATAAAATATTGAACCTCTTATTCATATGGAAGTTTCTTCATAACCCTTTGTGACAAAGAAAAATTAAGAAAAAAAAGGGAGAATTGTGAAAAAATATCTCACTGGCAGATTAATTGCCAAATATGACCTGGGAAGATCGTCTGTACATGGGGGAAGATATTGTGCATATAGGTTAAGATCTTGTGCATACAGGGGAAAATGTTTTGCATACCGGGGTCCCTGGCAATTAAGTTCCCATTAAGGTATTTTTTCACAATTCTCCCCAAAAAAAATCTACAACATTTTATTTTTATATATTTTTTAAAAATTATTCTTTTGGTTTTTGCTATTAAAAAAAAAAAAAGCTACTCCCTCCATTCATATATATAAGAGCCTTTCAACCCAATCATAAGATTAAAAAAAAACAATTAAAAATATTTAAATATAATAATTATGCAGGAAATTTAATTTTTCCCCCAAAAAGTGCCCCTATTTATGAATAGGGGGAGAGAGAGAGAGAGTAATAATGAAAAAAGGATAAAGGAGAATGCATGTGGTATAATAATTATTTGAGACAAACCTTATATTTATTATAATGAAAAAGTGCACTTATTATTGAGAAAAACTCAAAAAAAATATTATATTTAGAGATAAGCCTAATAAAAAAAAAGGCCCTTATATATAGGGACAGAGGGAGTATTTAAATTGATAAATGATAGTAAAAAAACTTAATAAGATTACAAGGATTATAAAAGTAATGATGCGTGGTTTAATACTACAAAACAAATTTTTAAGGGAGTTAAATTTAAATTTTAAAATGTCATGGGGTTATTTGTAATCGATCAAAGTTTAGCTGTAACTGATAAAAGTTCAAAAGAGTTATTTGTAACTAAGCAAAGTTTGGGGATATTGTGAAATTAGCAATTTACATAAGATGTCACGTGTCACATGTTAACCTGACATGATAATTTTCGTTAAAAAAATAACTGTCAGTTAACAACATGGTGCATATAATCAAAATATAAAATGTCAGAGAGATTATGTACTGATCCAAAGGGGTTTTGTATAATTTATTCCAAAACAAAAGGAAAAAATGTCTTAATTTTTTAACCGTTGTTTTGAAAATCTTTATAAATGAATAAATTGTACCCACTTTAACTCAAGCAACAGAAAGAGGTAAACGAGTCTTGAAAGTTAAAAAAACCGCGTTTGTTAGCCTGAACCTATTTTTTCGGGGGTATCAGGGATGGGTTTAATTAAAAACTCTTTTATATTCAAAATCTCTAAGCTTTAAGGCCCAAAACTTATTGGCCCATATTCTTACTCTAATTGTGATATATATTTGAAATTAATTATAGGAGAAGAATAACTAACAAGCTGTTGGTTGATATGGTAAATAATCTCATATTCATAAGGAGAAAAACAAATTTTTTGATATAAGACTTAATTGAATTATTTGGGGAGATTAAAAAAGCTAAATAAATTATTTAATTATATAATAGCTTATAAGTTAAGCAAATTTTAAAAAAAATTATAAGTATAAGTACACTAAAGTAATTTACTTATAGCTTCTTTAACCGCCAAATTAATCAACTTGTGGAACTAGTGTGTCTTTTTTTTTTCTTTTTGAAAAAAAATTATATAATTAAGTAATTTATTTATTTTTTTTAATCTTCCCAAATAACTATACTGAGTCTTATATCAAGGACTGGAAACATTGAAAAAGAGGATCTGAATTTTTTTTACAAAAAAAATACTACTAAATAAGCTGACGACAGATGTGGATAAAAAAAAGTGAAGTGAATGCCACATAGACATGTCACCTTTGGATATTTGGTCAACAAACATTGACCTGTAGGGTTAGTTAACAGAAGGACAAAATTGCCCCATTTTTTAAACTTTTCGGGGTACATTTACCCCCTTAAAAACTTTCAGGTATCCAATGCCTATACACAAAAACTTCCCGAGCATTTAAACCCTTTAACCCAACAAAATATAGTAGTAGAATAATAAGTTAACAATAAAAAAGAGTTATTTGTGCCAAACCTATGGATAGAGAATTTCTTATTTTCTCTTATTATTTAAGTTTGAATTGTTAATTGGCATTTGACACGTATTAAATAATTATTTTCCCATTTTGGTGGGTGAATGATATGCTTCATAATTTTAGAAAAATAGATTTTAAATTGAAACGATGTGTAGAGTTTGTACTCATCTACGTGATCCTCAATTTTTATATCAAAATTCTGTGATCCTCCGTGAATAAAAGGAAAATTTTATTAAAAAGGCTTAATTATTTGTTGCTTGCAGAATGAGCCACTTGTTGGTTCGATAATTAATTTCCATATTCATATATAAGTTGGTAGTTTTTGTTAAGCTTTAGCTTGTAAATAATAATCGTCAAAGATATCCTGAGAAAAAGAGACTGTTTGAAAAATGTTATAAACCTTCCCCTCAAGAAAATGTTTTAAATGAAGGGGTTTCTTTACCAATGATTAATATGTGAAAAACTACCATTTGTTATTTTCAAGCTAAGGTTGCTATCGATACTCATGAAAAGTAGAGCAATGTTGCCCTATCCCTAAGCCAGTGTTAATTTTGACCCTTAAAAACACGTATCACTGCCACATCACATCCCATATGTCCTCATCATCTAACTCAAACCTAGCTTCTGAAAATTCTCCTCACAGGGGTCCCATAGCTGTCGGAGAGGAGGAAAAAAATCCAAAGAGAGAGAAACCCAAGCCTAAGAGAAGATAATTAAGGCTTGCACGGAGGAAATCAAGAGACATATCCACGGAACGAATGGTATATAAAAAGTTGCCATCTTTTTTCTTTTCTGCATTTTCTTAATCAAATCAGGTAACCATCTTGTGATATTTTAGATTATAATATATATTAATCAGATAGTTTTGTCATCCAAGTCCTTTTGAGGCAACGTAGATTTCTTTAGAACTGATCATGTTGCTGCTCTGGAGAGGCGCTGATTCACTTTATTGGATAAAAAATGATTGTAATATTTAGTCCCACAACTTGCAAACAGTTGTCTCATATGGTAATTGCAATAATCTTCTTTCACAGTTCAGAATTTCTCTTAGCCCTTTCTATTCATGAGAAATCTAATGTATCTCTCACTTCTCTTTTGATTAGCAAAAGCTATCTTCTAGCAACTTTCTTTTCATTGGTGGAATATGGTATTGAGATTACTTTATTTCCAGGCTAAAGGAACATTGGGCGATCCGTAACCTGGTACTCACAATGGTTGGGATTGGAGAAATTATAAGGAAGATGTCAATTATAACGGCGAGCCTTTGCTCATAATAATTTATTATGAAGAGCATCACCAATTGATTACACATGGCATATACAATTTCATGCGTCATCTAGGGTAATGTGGTTTCCTCATTTGGTCTGTTGGCACGCAAATAACGCTCTGGAATCCCTTATCAACTATAGCATTTCCTGCTGTTGTTTGGCACTTCTTTGCTAGGAGAATACCATATGACACTAGTACAAAATTATCCTTTTAGACCGTCATATTTAAATTGGTTACAGTAGATAAAGTCTAAAAAGTATGATCGGTGTCAATTTTATAATTATAAAAAATTTGTAAGACTAGTTCTTAAAAAGTGCAGTCTAAAATAAATTATTTAGACTGGTTATTCAAATAACGGGTCTAAAAAAATAAAAAATTTTAAAATTTTTTAAACCAGTTGTTACTAATAACCGGTCTTAAAGATGAAACCTTGTAGACCAGTTTAAGATGGGGAATTAAAAAATACTATCTTTTTCTCTTTTAAGACCAATTATTAGTGACAATAGGTCTAAAAGGTAAGATTTTTAGATCTGATTTTTATTTTAACCGGTCTAAAAAGACATCTCTAGATCTCAGACCCTACCCTGCTCCTCCGTGCCTAAATTGAATTGTGCCCTCTTTGAACCTTGCTTCTCTTCTTGTTGCCATTCTAAACCCTCCGATCTCGCTCGAACCAGAGGCGGTACTGGAGGTGAAGGCCCTGACGAAGGTGAAAGGGAACACAAGAACACTAGCTATGGTGCTTCGGAGTGAGAGACCCTATAAACATTGTTAATCCGAAGAGCTTCTTGAAGTTGGGAAGGAGTAGAGTTTATTCCAAGTTGAAAAATGAAGACTACGAGTGACTGGATCAATTCATGCTCAAAAGAGCAGGTGAAGATCTATGAGAAATGGTTTAAGTTGGCCAATTCAGGTTTTCTTCTCTTATTTTTGTCTCTTTTTCACATTAACACATCACCAATCTATCAATTTCTTGTTATTTCACTGTTCATGGAAAAATGTTTAGGTTTACATTACTTAATTTATTTTGTACGATTCAGAAAAATTAATATATATCTTGTTGTTTCACTATCGCAGATTTCCTGACTCCAATTCGGGAAGGAGTTTGTTGTAGTGGATGTACCTTAGATTTTTTAAATATCCTAATGAACATCATGTTGTGGAAGTTAGACAGTTGAACAAGGGGGTGAATGCCATTTAAGCCATGTCATTAACATTTAGTATATACTTCACTTAATGGGAGTGAAATTGTTAGACTCTGAATAAATACTTGTTTTGATTCATTTGGTATTTCCTGGAATTTCACTCTAAACTTTTTATATAATTGGTTAAATTGTAACAACGAGTTATACATCATTATGGTCCTTTCTCTTTCACTTCCATTTCGCAAGGCAAGGGTACTTCAACATCTTTTTCTGAACTATGAAGCTCCTGTTGGAAGGTACTTCAATATCTTTTTGGGAAAATGGAAGATCTTATTATTTTAATTGTTTTGTCGAAGTCACTATCGATTCTAGCTTGATATTGCTTATTATGATTTGCTTGCAGGGTAATTTGATACTTTCAGATGTTGGGCTAGTTGAAAAGCGGGAATAGTAATAATAGATAATTTCATGGCGCCTTTCTCGAATGATATGTTGATCCCTTCAAGTTTCATAGTTTCAAACTTGGCATTTGCACTTGAAATTCATATTTAACCAAACATCTAAATGATACATGTGTATTCTTATTGAAAATGATATAGCCAATTATGTGTTCTTAATTGCTGGTGAACTCTTGTTGAACTTGAAGCATCCACTTCAAGGGTCACGCTTGCTGTAGTAGAAATGCTCAATGTGATGAATGAACTGAGCTCTTCCAGATTCTTCTCTTTTGTGTTCCTACAAGTTTCTCTGTTTCATTGATAACTCGGATTCATGGTATGTCATTCATTGTGTGGTTATGATAGTAACGACATGTTTCTTACATTGTTTAGTTTACCTATTTCCATTTTGCTACCTTCATACCATATGATTCCATTAAAGTGCAGCATGTTGTTGTAGGACACCTTCGGTGAAGAGTGACGGGCACAGTTTCAGGATAGTTGTGCTAGATTTGCTGACAAGACGAAAGGCCATAGACAAGAATAGGCCAACTTAAACAGGTGTATAGCTTCTCTGATTTTCTGACCGTTGTGCACTTCAGAATCAACTTTGTGTAATAATTTTTATATAATATGTGGCCTTACTAATGGGATATAAGCAACTTTTTGTGAGCGGAGACCTTTTGTCAATGGTTAATCTGTAACTTCTTCCCTATCCAACTAGGGATATTAAAGTGTTTTACGTGTAAATGTTTTCCCCCATTTCTTGTGTGTGAATTACTTTGTCAAGCTAATTATATCTGGTTTCTTAAATTAAAAAAATGGTCTTTTGCATGTTATATCACACGAAACCTTTTCCATAGTAGACAATCATGAAGTGCAATATAAGCAGGAACCAGTGAACTGTATGAAGTGGATAAATCTGGAATACTTTGTAACTTTTTGATTTCTTCTGATCCTTTACTTGTTTCTTACAAAAATGAGCTGATGTTTTTGCATTTTGAAGGAACTCTACCACTTCCATGGTCCAATAGGGTAAAGATTGCACTTGGTGAAGCTAAAGGGTTAGCCTTTCTCCATAGTGGTCCAGAACCAATCATTTATAGAGATTTCAAAACATCAAACAGTTTGCTTGATTCGGTATGTGGGTTTTGACTAGATGAATGCCTGTGATCTTTAAATGCATTTCTTTGATTATTAATTTGGATCTTTTCTTTATAGGAGTATAATGTGAAGCTTTCAAATTTTGGTCTAGCTAAAGCAGGGCCTCAAGGAGACAAGACACATGTTTCTACCAGAGTTGTTGGAACTTATGGTTATGCAACTCCTAAATATGTCATGACTGGTAAAAAGATATCTGTAGATAGCTTCATGTATGATAAAATTACCCTTGGAATCTAACCCACCTCAAAAGCTTCTTCATATATTGTGCTGAAAGTAATAACATGTGTAATAATTTCTGCTAAACATTTTCTGTAAGCAGCACATGATAATAATTTAAATATGGAGGCTTTCTGAGACCTTTGAGATTCAACTTATTCATATGATTTCTGTTTCTTTTTTTACCACTCTCGTTCGTCGTCTCAACAAGGGAGAAGAAAAAAGAAAGCAGATGGAACTCCACATCCATAACTTGCCTACACACAATTCAAGAGCATTAAGGGTACTTCTCCCTTGAACACCAGCAAGCATCATCGATTTTGAAGCTTTAAGTGCTTTTGCAACTTGCAACTTTGAAGCTTTTTCCACCCCTATAGCTGCAATCATGTTAGAGATGGTCTTTTTTCTTTTTTTCCCCCCTTGTACTTGTTAATAATAAAAGATGAATAGTTGTTTGATTAAATTTGTTCACACTTTAATTGTAAGATTGAGATTTTTTTGTTAATTATTAAGTTTTTATCTTATGAGTTGTTTTTCATCATTAACTTATGGTTGCATAGCTTACTTAAAGTTATTTGATAGTAAAAAAATAGGGCACTTTTTTTTTGGATTGGGGTGATTTAAACCGGGACCGGGATCACACCTTGTGATCCCGGGAATTCCCGATCCCGGTTTTTTTTCCCTTAAAAAATAAGTTATTATTTTATTTTTATATTTTTTACCCCATAAATTAAGTTATCATTTGATAAAATGTATATCACATATTTAGTTAGAGTTAAATCGTATATATCGTGATACATATCCTAACTATATAATGTATAAAGATAATAACAAAAATGATGAATGTGATGATAATATTAATAATAATATGTTATTCTTCAATTCTAGCTCAATTTGTGTGATTTTTATGACCTTATTAGGTGTTAAATAATCACTTTAAACACTAGATTATAAAAAAATTTAACTAATATAATTATATTATTAAAACCGGAAATTCCCGATCCCGGTCCCGGTTGTCCTGGAAATCTCCCCGGACCGGGACCAGGACCGGGAATGACATCCCAGTCCCGGCCACCCCCCGGGACAGGAATCGGGAATGGGTGATCCCGGTTCCGTCCCATCCCAGGATTTGAACACTCCTAATTAAAACATGAGGTCTAAAAAATTTTCAGAACAACCGATCTAAAATGTCTAGACCTTTTAGACCGGCTGTTCTAAAATTGATCTAAAAAGTGATTTTTAAGGCCGATTGCTTAACCAATCTAAAAAGTAATAGACTTTTTAGATCGGCTATATCAAGACCTTATCTAGAACCGGTCTAAAAAGTGATTTTTCTACTCGTGTGAAGAGTTCTTTCTGAGATAGTTTTTTTAGAACAAAGTATGAGGAATAGTCTGGACGCTGTGACTGGGGTCCCGTTTGTAGGGTGGAAGACTTGGATGACAAAGCTTTACGGTTCGTCTATAATACACAAGGAGATGTGAATTTCCTTGAGGGATGAAGGGGGAAGTGCTCATCATAATGTTGCCATCGTGGAACTTGTGGGATGCAAGACGGTCTTGTAACCTAACTCCTAAAGGGCAAAATTGGCATTTAAATTTTAAAATAAAATAATGTAATTATGTAAATGACATGTAAGCTACAAGAGGAGATGAGAAGCCATGCAAGCAAGCCATATGTGCATAAATCAGTCAAACATGGGATTTCACTGTCAAAATTAACACTTGCTAATGGACTAGGCAACATTGCTCTGTTTTTGATCCTTCTGGGGCGACATTGCCCAAAAAAAACTTCCGAGGCTATATTGCTCTTTTGTAAAAACTGCTGGAACAATAATAAACTTTAACCCATACTTCATTGGGTCATGTAAACCCCATTCAGAAATTCCCCAGATTGTAAATACCATCTCCATCCTTTACTTAATAGTAGAACATGTTTTTAAATTAAAGGGTCTTTTTGCCCCAAGATCTATTTTGAAATAATATGATGGGCATTGACCCCAGTTTTTCTTAAAAAAGTACTTGTTGTAAATATTATATGATGTGGATGTTCATAAACTATCTAATTCTTGGTCTTTCATATGCCCTTCATTCCATAACCTCTCACTCTTAGAATTCCATGTGTTCAATGCTATAACCTTATAACTTCCCCAATGAATGGATTATAGGAGTTTCTTATGATTAAACCCATTATACTCATCTTTATTTCCTTGTAACCATATGTATAGAATTCAATGGTTAGAGGCCTATAAATAAAGGCCATGTACAATGTATTGGGACCAACAACAATGAAGTGAATAAGAGCTCCTCCATGTTTCTCCTCCAACATTCTCTCAATATTCTCCATCTCCCTCATGTCAAACTCTTGTATTTTTCTTATTTTTATGACACGTTATCGGCACAAACTCGCTCAGAAGGCCTATGGTCTAGTTTTCTATCTCTTCTACTCTCTAACTTTCTTATTTCCATACTATGTTTTATATTGTTTATTTTCTATGTTATTTTATCTTTCTAGTCTACATTTTCGATCTATTGTTCTATATTATTTTTATTATTTTTCTTTTACGCTATCTATTTTTATCCATCATGTTGTTATCTTTTACATATTTCTGAAATAATCTAAACCATTATATAGAATTAAATAGACTCTTTTACCCATTGTTTTATACATCGAGTTCCATGGCTAAGATTTGATATTATATTATCCTTCACAAGTTTTCTTTCCTTTCACTTTTATTTATCGTTTTCCGTTAATCTCTTGTTATGCAAAATTTATATTTATTTATTTTATATTCTAGTATTCTTTACATTTTATGTTATTATATTATGTTATTTCATTTTATTTACACTTATTTAAAATTTATATTTCTTTATTTTATTTACATTTTATGTTATATATTATTGTTTGTTTCTTTATTTTTTGTCATTTATTTCATCTTGTTTTATTGTTATTTTATTTACATTTCATTTATTTATGTTAATACAATGTTAATACATTATTGTTATATCATTATGTCAATCTTTTATTTTCATTTGTTTATTATATTACATTAATATATAATAATATTATATATGAGCATATAATATGGTCTATATGATCATGGGCTTATCTATTATTTATATTTGATTATGAATTTAAATTTACTTAATTTATTTTATAGTATTTTGAATTTATCGAGAGGCCAGAAGCCATAATATTCTTAGTTTTGTGATCAAATAACCAGAAGTCACATCACTTTGGTAATAGTTTTTATAAGAAAGAACGTTATTGATTTCATTAAATTGTAAGATTGACAAGAAAAAAATTTGGCACTTTAATGATTTAATTGTTACAAATATCAAAGCCCTAAAAGTTAAAGGTTCAAATATCAAATTAAAAAAAAAAAAAAGAACTTCTTAGCTTTGTACGATTTTTGCTATGGTCCTACAGACCAATATTTGGAGAAATTGATGATGTGATATTGAAAGTTAAGAATATGTATATAAAGGTGAAAATGAACATAATCACATTGATTTGTAGAATTGATAGTTGAAAGCCAAGAATACTTTATTTTTTGTTTTGGCTATTGAACCACAGTTATGGAAATATTAATATTTCTAAGGTCATTAAAATTATGAACAAATGTTATACTATGACTAGAAGTCATATGAATAGAAAAAATGGTATAATATGACTAGAAGTCATATAGACTCATATGTATCAATTTATTGAAAATAAAGATCAAAATGGTTGTGAAGCCAAAAAGACCATGATATATTGTGAAAAATATCAAAAGTAGTTATGATGCTTAAAGCAATAAGTTATGGAGAAAGATTACCAACTTGTAAAACCAAAAGAAATAATTGTAAGCCCTGAAGACTATATGATTTTGATTTTGAGTAGTGTTTAAATTTAAACTTAAATTGATTTTGATTAATTTACGAGGGAGAAATTATTATTTAATATTGTGATATCAACATGAGTGATATATGACCCATTGTCTAGTTTTCTATCTCTTCTACTCTCTAACTTTCTCATTTCCATACCATATTTTATATTGTTTATTCTCTATGTTATTTTGTCTTTCTAGTCTGCATTATCAATCTATTGTTCTATATTATTTTTTATTATTTTTCTTTTACTCTATCTATTTTTATCTATCCTGTTGTTATCGTTTACATATATCTGGGATAATATAAGTCATTATATGGATTAAATAGACTTTTTTACCGATTGTTTTATACATCAGGTTCCATGACTAAGATTTGAGATTATATTATCCTTCACAAGTTTTTTTTCCTTTCACTTTTATTTATCATTTTCCATTAATCTCTTATTATGCAAAATTTATATTTGTTTTTATATTATAATATTCTTTACATTTTATAATATTATATTATGTTATTTCATTTTATTTACGTTTCATTTTTTTTACACTTATTTAACATTTACATTTTATGTTATATATTATTATTTGTTTCTTTATTTTATGTCATTTATTTCATCTTTTTTTATTGTTATTTTATTTGCATTTCATTTATTTATGTTAATGCATTATTGTTATATCATTATGTCAATCTTTTATTTTCATTTATTTATTATATTACATTAATATATAATAGTATTATATATGAGCATGTAATGTGGTCTATATGATCATGGATTTATCTATTATTTATATTTGATTATCAATTTGAATTTACTTAATTTATTTTCTAGAATTTTAATTTTTTCAAAAGGCCAGAAGCCATAATATTCTTAATTTTGTGATCAGATGGTCATAAGTCACATCATTTTTGTAATAGCTCTTATAAGAAAGAACGCTATTAGTTTCATTAAATTGCAAGATTGACAAGAAAAATTTTGACACTTTGATGATTTAATTGTTACAAATATCAAAGCCCTGAAGGCTAAATGTTCAAATATCAAACTAAAGAAAAAAAAATAGCTTTGCAAGATTTTGCTATGGTCTTGAAGACCAATATTTGTAAAAATTGATGATGCTATTGCAAGTAAAGAACATATGTAAGAGTGAAAATGAATATGATCACATTACATTTGTGGAATTGATAGTTAAAAGCTAAGAATATTGTCTTAGCTATTGAACTACAATTATGGAAATAATATCATTTCTAAGGTGATTAAAATTATGAGCAAATATCATACTATGACTAGAAGTCATATGGATAGAAAAAATGGTATAATATGACCAAAATTCATAAAGACTAATATGTACTAATTTATTGAAAATAAATATCAAAATGGCTGTGAAGTCAAAAAGGCCATGAGATATTTTGAAAAATATCAAAATTAGGTATGATGCTTAAAGCAATAAGTTATAGAGAAAGATGATCAGCTTGTAAAGCCAAAAGAAATAATCGTAAACTCTGAAGGTTATATGATTTTGAGTAAGAAATAATTGTAAGCCCCAAAGACTATATGATTTTGATTTTTTATGTTTAAATTTAAATTTAAATAGATTGTGGTTAATTTGTGAGAGAGAAATTATTATTTAACATTGTGATATCAACACAAGTGATATATGAAATCAAATAGATAAAAAGGTAATTATTGGTCATTTTAAAATTTCAATATAGTGTCAATTTATTTACAAATTTAAACATTATTGGTAATTATTGATATTTTGATTTCATGACCTTTTAGGATTTTAACTACCTCATGGTTAATCCCTATAACTCCCAAATCAAATGGTTTTTTCAGTATTTATTTATATAACCTTCAATTATACAATTAAGTTGTTTAATTATCTTCTTTATGTATAATTGTACAATTTATTTGTAATTTTAAATATACTGTGTATGTGAATACTATTCATACATTAATGGAGTTTACCATATCTATTTTCTTCTTGGGACTTGTATTTCTCTGTTGCACCAAAGATTTTCTAACAAACATTCAACTCATATACCTCAACATCAAGGAACTTTCTTTCATTATTAGTTATATTTTTCATTTTACCTTTATCTTTCATCTATTTTCTCCTTTTGAGCACTATTATGTTGCCTTACATATATATGCAATTTTTCTTAGTTCCAAACTTTCATTATTGAAAGACATACAAATACTCTTCAATTTGTATTTTATTTTATTATTTATAATTTATTGCCTCCTCTCCTAATTCATTGTATTGATATTTCTTCTACTCCTTAACATTCTTATATGATATGTGCAAGTTTCATACATTAATTATGATATAATATATAATATGATATATATTGGAATTAAATTGGTTTTACGTGACATTGAGGAAAAAAAATTCTATATCATATTTGAATTAAGAGAATAAGAACTTATTTATTTAATTTAATGAGAAAATTCATTATGAATAGTTTATTATTTGTTAGCATGAACTATATATATTGTGTAAGTCAAATTTATGGATGATCAAACAGTAAGGAATATTTGAAAGAAGACTATGTATATCATAAGTATTTATTATTTTATATTATAAAATATTTATCTTTATATTTCTCTCAAATTAATTTTAGTCCCTAAACATCAGAATTCATTGCAATAAAATCTTTATGTATTTTGATTATGGATCTCCTCATATTTTTCTTTATGTAGTCATAAATTCTAAACATTTCATATTTTGAATATGCATCAAAAGAGGCAAATTGAAGCATATTATTGTGTTGTTGTTGTTGTTGTTGTTGTTGTTGTTGTTGAGTAATAAAATTATATAAATATGTGACAATATATATTAGTTCCTAAATAATATAAATGTAACAAAGTTGATATAATTCCTGAAGAACTAATATAGATTTTTCTTAAATTCTATGGGAAAAAGAAGAATTGATCAAGGAAAGTTATAACCCATAGATTTACATTAGAGTTTCACTCTATTACAAGATTTAAATGATAGCTTAATTGGCTGAAACCCATGATTAATTGTGAGTTATGAAGCACTTAAGTTTTGAAATGAAAGATATATTACTAGCTTGTTATATACAAATTTGTCTTTGAAATAGAGAAATAACGAAAGTGTATTTATATAACTCACACTTGAGGAGGAGATTGTTAGAATATAAGTGTGATTTAATATTGAAAAGTTATATTCATATACTTTCTCACAAAACCTATTGATCTCCGAAAAATGGATGTCATATTGACATTTTATATCAATACTTGTGGAAATTGAAAAGTTTGTTGTTGGTTAAACAACATGTTACAATAAACTAGCAGTTTACTAATCCAAACAAATTTATTGTTGGTATGATTTGTTTGATTCATCCGAATTATATATAAAAGATTATGTGTGATATCCATTGAAGATTAGAAGATTCTTCATGAATAGCCAACATATTATATAATTCAAGAATGATCATGTGCTGCTTGTTCTCAAAGAAATTTGATTATGAGAGTATCACAAGTTATGATTTGGAATGGATCTCTATATTTTTGGAAATATATCAAACTCATATATGGGTCCATTCAAATAGCATGTAAGCCAGATGAATGTTCAATAATTTTGATAAATGTATCTACAAGATGGTTACATGTGATATTACTATTAGTTTGTAACCCGAAGTTTGCAAGAATGTTTGAATAAATTATTATGTTAAGTGCAATTTCTAGATTATACGATTCATTCATTGAAGCCTTCATAAATAGCTAGATTAATACTTATGGGAACAAAATTGATTTTTCAGTGTTGGCATATTTGATCTTACATATTGCAGCACTTATATTAGCTAACCAAATTCTCCCGATATAATTGGCTTTTGGTCAAAAGTCAGGTATATTCTATCTTAAAAAGTTTGAATGTGCATTCATATTGATCCACTATAATGCACATAGATGGATATTTAGAGGAAATTGAGATAAATATTGGGTAAGAACATCCTTCTTCTTTTTGTCTTTAAATGAAACAACAGGATGTTTCTAATGGAAATAAAAGGATTTAGGAGACTTATACTGTATGATTAGTCGATTGTCATTTGATAAAGTTTTCTTAACATGAAGGGGGAGAAATTAAATAGCAGGAAAAAAAATAAAAGGAATGCATTATTACTAACAAATATAGATTCTCAAATATAACAATATAAACCAGAAGTTCATTTGATTTTGCATTCATGAAATATTGCATAAAATATGTCAGATGCAATTACTGATCTAAATGGGAATTACTAAATCTCATATTCCAGCTATAAATGCTCTAATTAGTATAACTGAAAGTGAGACATGCCTGAAGTATAAGAGAAAAACCAGTTTCAAAAGAAAAGAGAAAGAAGCAAATAATCAAGATGATCATATTAAGGAGGCAAATATTCCAGAAGAGGTCAATACATAACAACTTGCAAAACCCTCAAAAGAGGTTCAGGTACCTGAAAGTAATAAAGAGATCTTAATGAATTATGTCACAACAAGAAAAATGGAACTGAAAAGATAAAGTTGTCGACAATATTTTTAATAATAATATCACGTGATCAAATGATGATCTTATACATAAATATGTTGGCAGAAAAAAAAAAGGTGATTGGCCAACAAAAAAAGGGGATAAGACACAATAAAAAAATGTTCTTTCAATATGTGAAATTTATGGACCTGCAGTCCAAAACATTTGAAATATAAAGTTATTTGTGATATATGAATATTTATGTGAAAATAAAGATGTTCACAAGGTTTAATAATGATTATAATAAGGTACAATATTTGGTGGTGGATACAATAATTGTTACATATATTATTAGTTTGGTAGTATATACAAACAAAATAATGCGCTATGATATATCATTATATATAGCATATGCATATGGATAGTAAATTTTACATGAGAATTCTTGAAGGGTCTAAAATGTTGAAAGCATGTCTAAGAAAAGTATTCAGTTTATAAAATGTCACATAGATTAAAATGATTTGAGTATATATATAATTGATTGAAAGATATATTGAAAAATGATAATTTTACATATCAAATTATTGGAAACCTTAATGATTTCAAAATCATATATTTTTGTTATGATGATTGTTTGCAAAAATTTATTGAATTTAATGGTCTATAAGTATCACATATTTATGAATATTTACATCATGTTAATATTGTAATTATTATGTTCTTTCTAGTAAAATCAAGATGCTGCAAGTACACTATGGATACTATGAAACTGAGATTTAGCGTAGTAGTTTTATGAAACTATTCTATAAGTATATTTTATTTATAACAAATTGAACATGTGGATAGAAGATATATCATGGTGATTTTTAGGATAATTTTCTTTTATTATTTCCACAATGCATAGAGACAAGTGGAGAATATAATATTTAACATATCCAGAAGATATGGTAGATAATTATATTTCAGCATATGATTTGATGACAATGCATTATGCATAGTTTAGATAAAGAGGACATCAATTGCTTAAAAAAATCATTGATGACAGTTGCAATTGAGAAATCAGTATATTGTCTTGAAATATGACAATCTAATCAAAATGAGTGATGTTGCTATCAGGGGGAGTAAAGATCATGTTGTACTCTTTTTCTTAACCAAGGTTTTATCCCACTGGATTTTCCTGATAAGGTTTTTAATGAGGCAACTTCAATATGTACAGTGTACTCTTTTTCCTTCACTGGGTTTTTGTCTCATTGGGTTTAATGAGGCACAATATTTGTTCATGGACATTCAAAGGGGAGTGTTGTAAATATTATATGATGTGAATGTCCATAAACTATCCAACTCTTGACCTTTTATATGTTCTTCACTCCATACCTTTCACTCTTAGAATTCCATGTATTCAATGCTATAACCTTATAACTTCCCCAATGAATGGCTTATGGGAGTTTTTTATGATTAAAACCATTATGCTCATCTTTATTTTCTTGTAACCATATGTATAGAATTCAATTGTTAGAGGCCTATAAATAAAAGTCATGTACAATGTATTAGGACCAACAACAACGAAGTGAATAAGAGCTCCTCCATATTTCTCCTCCAACATTCTCTATCTCCCTCATGTCAGTCTCTTATATTTTTCTTATTTTTATAACAGTACTAGAATAAGTTCCAATTTTCCTATTATTAGAGATCAATAAAAATGTATAGTACATAAAAAGGTTTAGTTTTGTAAAAATATCAGTATATATTGTTACAAAATTTTAAATGTTAATTCTATTATTCTAAATTGCATTAGCTGAATTAGTTATTAATTTTTTAACATTTAAAGAAATCTGATGAAGGTCATTTCAGTCATATAATTTAGGTGGATTTTAATTTCTTGCAATATATGAAAAATCCTATTGATATATAATCGATGCATCACTTCATTCACTAATCGTTCGCGTCTCTGGTCGCTTTATAAATATTTGGTCATATTACAAGAATTGACCATGACATATTTTATGAATCATGGATAAATATTTGTCTCTCCCAAAAACAATTATATATTTACCGTAAATATTGGTCCTTTTTATTGTTCAAAAAAAATATTGGTCCTTTTTTTCTACTCCTGTCTTTTTCGTCCAAGTCCTTCCATATTACTCCCTTCGGTCTTATTTATAAGTTACTTTCCTCTTGATTATGTAAAACTAACGAATTAGTAGTTAAAAATAATAAGTGTGTTAAAAATGACATATTTTTTTTCATATATACCTCTATTTATGAAAAGAGTATAGGAAATAGAATAAATAAAAATATGAGAAATAAATTTTAGTGTGTGTGATAATTAATTATAAATATATGTATTTAATAAGGATAAAATAGAAAAAAGAAACTTACATTTTCAGACACAAAGTGAAAATTGCTTATAAAAAAGATCAAGCCCATAAAAGAGAAAGTTACTTATGAATAAGGTTGGAGGGAGTATTAAAGTTGTCAAATAGAGAGTGGTTAAACAAACCCATGAATAAACAAACCCATGAATAAGTATGTACTAATAATGTATAATTAAATAATTAAGATAAAAATGATAACAATTTAATTTAAATATATTTTAAATTTTAAATTCAAATAATTGAAATTGAATTCATCAACTTTCATAATTTATCATATTAATTTTTTTTATAAAAAGTATATTTAAAACTACTGAATATTATCAAATCCAAAAAAATTCACATAAGTTTAAAAATAAGTTAATATAATATTGTCAGTTAGAAAAATAAAAAGCAATAACCTTAATATATAAATTCATGAGTTCGACCAAATTTATAATTAACATAAATAGTGATTCCAATTGATTTTGTAAATTTAAAACGTAAAAATAGTGAGCTCAGAGACCCAAAATTCAAAGATAACAAAGATAAATTGATTGGAGAATTACATTAAGATCCTAAGAAAGAAGAGAAATGAAAAAATGATCCCAATAGATTACAAAATAAAAAAATGGTCCCATTGAGTTGTTAATACAGACTCATGAAGTTGTTAACAAGTTGTCAATACAAGCTCTTGGAATTCTTAATGAGACCATTTTTTCATTTTACAATCTATAAAGATCATTTCTTCTTTTTTTTCCTTCCTTCGACCTTATTATAATTCTCCCTAAATTGAATTCTTTTTTCGTTTTTGGTCAACAAACGTGAATTGAAATAAGCCTACGAATCCTTGCGAGTGAGATACTGGCCAGAAAATAACGAGGGTGAGATATTTTGATCAAATTGAAGTCCCAATTTTATTTTATAGAGAAGAAAATAAAAATGGCGGGACCAGTTGCAGAGCCGCCGGTAACGATCAAAGTGGCGGCCATTTGTGGCTCTCTTCGCAAAGCTTCCTACAACAGAGGCCTCATTCGTGTCGGTAAGTACCTTCACTGCTTCAATTATTTTCCCCGATTTTGATTTTCTGATTTCCGATTTGATGTTTCGGAGTTTGCAGCGATTGAGATTAGCAAGGAGGAAATCGACGGCATGGAGGTGGAGTACATAGAGATATCGTCGCTGCCGATGATCAACCCTGATCTTGAAGTCGACGGCACATATCCGCCAGAGGTGGAGGATTTCCGCCGCAAGATTCTTCGAGCTGATTCCTGTCTCTTCGCTTCTCCTGATTACAACTACTCCATCACTCGTAAGCTATTTCCTTCATCCATCATCAATCTTCAATAATATGTGTATCACTGTCAGATTAATCTCAAATACGATACCTGTAATTGCATTAAACACATAGTAAGTTCAAGTTCTTCTCAAGTGTTATCTCCTTCAATGTCGTCTCATTTCTGGTTATCATTAACTGAGTTGTCTCAGTTTTCTAGCTGATTAATTTATTTTCTGTTAATTTAATTATATTATGGGTTTAGGAAAATGTTCTCTAAATTGGAAACAAAGTCTCTGTTATATTCTTATACACACAGCCACCAACCCAAAAAGGTAATAAACGGAGCAGAGTGTTGGGGGAAAAAACAAAAGAAAATAAACAGAGCAGAGTGAGAGAGAGTAATTTTTTTTTTTTTGGTCAAGAGAGAGAGTAATTTATGACTATAGAAAGAAACAATAAAGTTGTCAAAAAAAAGAAAAAACAATAAAAAATGAATTCTTTCATGCATCATCCTTGATTAATATAACAAGTAATCCAATTAGTACTCACTGATACACACATTAATCCCCTATCCCTTTAGCTGTTATTTACTTATTTGATGGTGATCATACTTGCTAAAATTTAACAGTAAGTCACTTCAAACATAGGTTTGAGTGGAATAAAAAAATATCTTAAACCTCATTAAATTTACCTTAAAATTTAATAGATTTCCAACTTTTTTTTTTCTATATCTAATATACACTATACCTTGTGTGAAAATAAAATCAACATAATAATAAATGAAGGTAAAATTGTACGGTTATATGAAAAATATAAAGGTAAATTATTAGAAAGTTTCAATGATAACTGAGGAACATGCAATAAAAAGTTCCAATAGACAAAATAACAACACCTTACTTTCATTGAGACTTCTTGATGATTAAATCATTTGCTTATGATCTAATAGCAACTCCATCAATTTTATGTGACTTATAAATATGACGGAAAAAAAATCTCTACCTATGTTATAAATAGGAGCCAAGAAGTATATAAATATCAAATTATGTAGGCAATATTATTTTATTACTACAATTGTTGCTTCTAGTTTCTGTTTATCATGGCCTCCTAATAAATGCATTCAGAATAGTATGCAGAAAAACTTCAAATTATATGATCATATATTTAAATTAACTAAATAGAAAGCATGATTTAAATAAATAGATATACAAATATCCTAATAAAGTAATAATTACAATATTAATGATTTGTTAGCGCCATTGAAGAATGCATTGGATTGGGGATCTAGACCTCCAAATGTATGGGGTGGAAAAACTGCAGCAGCATTAAGTGCTGTAGGAGGTGGGAGAAGAGCACAATATCATCTCCGGCAAATAGGAGTGTTTCTTGATCTTCATTTCATCAATAAGCCTGAGTTCTACCTTAATGCCCACCGTCCTCCCGGAAAGTTCAACGATGACGGCGACTTGGTTGATTCTGAGACCAAGGACAAGCTCAAGGAGGTGCTTGTTTCCCTCCACACCTTCACATTGAGACTTCATGGCAACTGCTGAAAATTTTTATCATTTTAGTTAGTTGGCATGAGAGGAGGAAGTTCCTTAGTAGCTCTTTTATGTGTGGGATTAAAGCGCATTTTTGTCTTGAAACTAATTTTGGAGGAGCAATTGATATTATATATACATATATACAAAATTGTGGAACAATATACTCTTTCCATTTCTAATTATAGGAATTTGATGACTAATATATAGAGACTACGGAAATTAGTTAAATTAGAAATTGATTACGTTACAACACTCAAGAAATTGATTACCTACTCATATCTCATATATCATCTCCCAATGGATAACATGGTAGTTTTTTAAGAGAAAGAGAAAACTACCTTATGTGACCCATATGTTTTATTTATTCAAAATATGTCTCACTTATTTAATTGGTTTTGAGCCTTAATCCACAAAAAGTGGAGTTATAGTATAATCTAACATTTTGGTTGGAGAGGAAGAGAGGAGAAGTGTTTCCCTCCCTTAGTTATAACAAAATGTTTCCTCCACTCCCCTTAACTCTCCTCCTCCTCTATTGTTTTTAATAAAAGGAAAAAAGATGTTAATAATAAAAATAGTTTACATCAACCATGGAAGAAAGACGAAGCAAATTATTTACAAGATTATAAAATAGAGAGGGGGGAGCTATATAAAAGAAGTTGAAGAGAAAGCCTTAAACAACCCCGTCCCGGTCTTGTCTTATCCCGTGAACAACCCTACTTGAGGGTAAGATAATCTAATTATGAAATTACCAAGTTACCCTTGTTCATTTGAAAATAAGGGAAAAGGGGAGGGCTTGCTATGGTTTCACAAGACGTCTCAGCCTCTCGCATTCACCACTGTCACCTTGAATCCTCGTTGCTTTATCGTCATCGCTCTGCTCACCAATCCTTGTCGTCTACACTTCTCTTAGATTGTCAGCGCTCTCACCCACTTTAGCTTTTGTGTTCATCATATTTCGTTACGTATGTTTTCCATTCTTCAATTTCAATTTAAATAAAACCAACCGCCCGCCTTCGAATACCAGTGAAGAGATCCCTTCTATTAGTTGGCCTGGTTTCAGTATAAATAAAACCAATTTCATAAAATTGGTATGTCTTATTTATATTTTTTCATAGAGAAGAAGCTTTCGAGACGAATATGGCTTGGAATTTCAAATATGCTATGAAAGTTGGTTCTAGAAGTTATTGAAATCTCTTGAGGGTTTATTTCTTTGAATGCCTGGAAATGCGTTCATATTTGGTGGCATTTGTTGCTGACATTAATTGATTACTGATGGCTTCTGAAATTTGACGTAAACTTGTGAATATAACTTTTGAGTGTATGTTTCTTCCTTGTTTTTGCTAGTAGAAAAGCATAACGAGTTTTTGTTCATGAATGATACGATTCTAATGCATTTTGAACTGGTACATGGGGTGGAGGAAATGTTTTCCGTGAATGAGGGATTTTGGTTTTATTTTTCTCATATTGTTTTGCAGCTTTCCATTCTATAGCATATTGTTGCCAAAAATTTTGAAGCCTGTTGCAGTAAAATTAATTGAGTATTTTAACCTTGACCGTAATTGTTGGAATATATATACCTAGTCCAACATTGATAGATTAGGGTGCAAGTCCAATTCATGTGGGGCTATTATGTACATATTGAGAGATATGGGTCTAAAGAAGGAATTTTATATTTAGAATTTGAAATTCAAATGAATATCTTTAGAATTTTAGCTTTCTCGTTCGGTTTCCTATGATGAGTAGCGAGATAAAATGTCTTCATTTCCCGATTATGAAAATCACAAAGTTAGTAACTTCTTTATCATCACAGGCCATTATGTTGCAGAATAAGACTCACGTGTTCATCACCCTCACATTAGATCCCGGTTTGTAGTGAAGAAAGTGTAAAAAGACGGCGGTATGGCTCTTCTTACACAACAACACCAACTACGTACTAATGGTTTTTGAAAAAAAGAAATGAATAATAAGCAAACACAAAAGCATTATAATTCAAGTGAAATTTTTTTACTTGCTCATTGATAAATAATGCGATGAAACACCGGAAGGAATGAATGGAAAAAAATTTAAGTGTAAATAATTATGTTTTATCAACTAAATTGACTACGCTGGCCAGAAATTGCGCACGCAAATTTTAAATAAGCTAAAATGTTGTAGTGGCATGTGCTATCCATCCATATGCAACCCTCTATCACAAAACCCAAGAAGCAATATATAAAATTTAAATCAAGTAAACCAGCATCCCAACAAAAATTAAAGGCATGATATTTATACGGAGAATTCAGAGAGTTTACTTGAGCCTGTTAAAAAAAAAATGAAGGCATGTCATATTAGACTATCACGTGACAAGTGGTGATCTGTTACACAAACAGTTCAGCATCTGTTATATATTAGCTGTCACCAGTGTACACGTGTCACCTAGTTGGATTACACATATACTCTATATATTGTATCCTACATCACTATTGAATAAAAGATGAGAAAGTAAGATTCTTCTCAAGTCTTCTTCTACGTCTCATTCTCAGATCTGGTCTTCTGGCATGGTATCAGAGCTGGGCACAATCGCCTGACTCTGACGCCGCCGATCACCACTTATATAGAAGCACAGAACACTCCCTAATTTAGGTTGAGTGATCTGTTCATCCCATACTTGTTTCCATGGCACATTCAGGAACAGTGTCGCACTCACATTCATCTACTGGTTCGCTTCCTTCATTTCCACTCTCGGCAACTCCTCAACGGGGATTCACTAACAAGAAGATCAGTGTGCGCCTTGATGATCACAATTTTTTAATCTGGAAACAACAAGTGTTTCTTATGGTTAAACAACACCGTGTTCATCGCATTCTTGATGGTACTGCCGAGATCCCTCCGGCGAGGATCCACGATGATTCAGGTAATCTCATACCAAATCCAGCTCTTGAGGATTATGAATCGTTAGATTCTGCACTTGCTTCTTGGTTATTAGCATCTGTTGCACCGTCGATTTTACCGGAACTGGTTGGATTAGACACTTCAGCTCATATTTGGGCAAAACTGACGAAACTTTATTCTAGTAAGTCAGACTCGAAGATTCTACTCTACAAAAATCAGCTTAGTGCTCAGAAGAAAGGTAGTTTGAGTATGCGTGAGTACTTAGCAAACGTGAAATCTCTGTGTGATCATTTAGCTGTTCTTGGCGAGAAAATTGAAGAGACGACTCAGATTTCACACATCCTCAATGGTCTCACTGCGGAATATGAAGCTGTCATCACTGTAATTAACGCTGCGAGACCGCGTTATGACCTTGATACTGTGGCTACTATGCTTGTCGATTCTGAAGCTCGGCAACATACTTTCGTTGCCAACAGTGTTCCTTCTCAAGCACACTATACGACCAATGATGATGATGCCTATGATGATTCGTATGCCTTCTACTCTCAGGGCCCCTATACTGCTTCTGGTGGTCGCGGCTATCGTCCCTCTTTTAATCCTGGTCGCTCTCATTACAACTATGGTGGATTTCGTGGTAGCCGTGGTGGTCGATTCGCTCATCTTAATCCTTCTTCTAATCGACCGGAATGTCAGATCTGCACCAAAGTTGGTCATATCGCCAAAAAATGCTATTATAGGTATGATCCTGATGATTCACCACCAAATCCTACTCCTGCTAATGCTTATTATGCTAATTCTGGTCCATCTACTGATCATCTTCATGTCTCCTCTGCACCTGCCTCATCTGTTCCGGTGATTGCCAAGCCGTCCCCTGTTATAGCACCTCCTGATTCTTCTGGACCAGCAGATACATCTCCTCCGTCTGCATTAGCTCAGGCCTATGTGGCTACACCTGCTATGGTTAATGATTCCAGCTGGTACTTCGATTCCGGTGCTACTCAGCATATCACATATGATCCTGTCAATCTTAATGCTCTTGCTTCATCAACCCATGGCAATGTTCTTGTTGGCACTGGCGATGCTGCTTCCATCACTCACATAGGTGAGTCTTCTATTTCTTCTTCTTCTGGTACTTATACAATGAAGAGAGTGTTGTGTGTGCCTCAAATGAAAAAGAACTTGGTCTCTATTGCTCGTTTTACAAAGGAAAACATTGTTTCTGTTGAATTTTTTCCTCATGGAAGTATTGTCAAGGATTTGCAGACTCGACATATCCTTATGCATGGTCCTGAACATGGAGGCCTCTATCCAGTTGCTGGCACCTGTCATCCTTCCCTCTCTGCATCAGTTACCTCAGGTGCAGAAGCGTATAGTACTGTCCTCAGTGGTGATCTTTCTCTCTGGCACTCACGTTTAGGCCATCCCTCACTTGATACTGTCAAACATGTTTTGAAGAATAATAACATTTCTTTTTCTAATACTCTTGATAATATTCTCTGTACGTCCTGTCAATTAGGAAAGTTTCATAAACTCCCTTTTGCCCCTTCTACAACAGTGTATACTCATCCCCTAGAGCTGATTGTCATGGATGTATGGGGTCCAGCCCCTCTTGTTTCTCATGGATTTGTATACTATGTTGCTTTTGTTGATGCCTACAGTCGCTTCACTTGGCTTTATATGCTTCGCTCTAAGTCAGACGCTTTAACTAAATTCAAAGAATTCAAGCTCTTGGTGGAAAATAAATTTAGTCATAAAATTAAGGCTGTTCAAAGTGACAATGGAGGAGAATTTTTGGCCTTTAAGTCTTTTTTATCTGAGTCTGGTATTGAACAGCGGTTTTCTTGCCCATACACTTCTGAACAAAATGGTTTAGTTGAAAGAAGACATAGGAGTATTGTTGAGACAGGTCTCACATTGTTAGCTCATGCCTCTTTGTCATTATTTTATTGGCCTGATGCTTTTATGTCTGCTGTCTTTTTGCTTAATCGTCTCCCATCTAAATCCATTGCCAATGTCTCTCCTTATGAGAAACTTTTTGGTTTCCAACCTGACTATTCTTTGTTGCGAGTATTTGGCTGTCAATGTTTTCCTCTTACACGTCCATTCCACAGTCACAAACTTGATTTTCGTACTGCCTCATGTGTTTTTCTGGGCTATAGCTCTCATCATCAAGGTTATAAGTGCCTTGATCTTTCCACTGGGCATTTATATATTTCTCGCCATGTTCGGTTCAATGAGTCTGTTTTTCCAGGCGGTTCTCAGTTTAGTGTCTGTGCAACCACTAGTACTACTTCTATCGCTCCTGTGTCTGTTGTATCCCCTGCTCTACCTACCATATCGCCTCCACATTCTTCTGTCTCACCATCTCCCTCTCTATCCTTATCCATTTCCTTGCCTAGTCCATCTTCATCTTCTGCTACTTCCCTTCTTCCTTCCCCTCCACACAATCATCATCCTATGATTACCCGGGCTAAAGATGGTATTTACAAGCCAAAGGTCTTTGTTGCTTTAGAACACCTTGATTGTCCTCGTTCTATTCATGAAGCTATGTCAGATCCCTTGTGGAAACAGGCTGCTCAGGATGAGTTTGATGCTCTTGTACGGTTTGGCACTTGGGAAATGGCTCCTCTACCATCTGATCGTAAAGCAATTGGGTGCAAATGGATTTTTAAAGTCAAAACACATGCTGATGGGTCCCTTGCTCGTCGTAAAGGTCGTCTTGTGGCTAAAGGTTTTTCTCAAGAAGCTGGCTCCGATTACAATGAAACCTTCAGCCCTGTTGTTAAGGCTGCCACAGTCAGAATCCTCTTAACTCTTGCTGTCACATATAACTGGAAGCTTCATCAGGTGGACTTTAATAATGCCTTCCTTAATGGCGATCTTGCTGAAGACATTTTTATGTCTCCACCTCCTGGATTTGAGAGTGTTTTTGTTGATTCTGTCACTGGCCAGTCTCTTGTTTGTAGACTTAAAAAGTCACTTTATGGTCTCAAACAGGCACCTCGAGCATGGTTTCAAAAGTTGCAAGCATTTCTTTGCACATTGTCTTTTCTACCTTCTCGGGCTGATCCCTGTCTATTTGTCCGATCAAATGATCTTGGTACAACATATCTACTCATTTATGTTGATGACTTGGTTATCACTGGTACTCATGAACCTAGTGTGCAGACATTACTTGATCAGATGAGTGGTTATTTCTCCTTAAAGGTGTTGGGTGAACTATCATATTTTCTTGGCATTGAATTTCATCGTTCAGATGTTGGGATCTTTCTTGGACAACGCAAGTACATCCGTCAGTTACTTACAGAGACGGGTCTTATCACTGCTAATTCTACTTCTACACCTATGGTTGCTAATATCCAGCTTGATACATATGGTGGTCATTTATTTCCAGATCCGTCCTACTATCGCAGCATTATGGGCAAATTACAGTACTTATGCTACACTAGGCCAGATATTGCCTTTTCAGTCAATCGCTTAAGCCAATTCCTTCAGGCACCAAGGATGCCACATTGGCACTGCGTGAAGCGTCTGCTTAGGTATCTTGCTGGCACTGCTGATCATGGTCTTTTACTCAAGCCAGCTTCACACCTTCGCATCCAATCCTTTGCTGATGCTGACTGGGCAACCAATCGAGAAGATCGTAGGTCTATCAGTGGTTTCTGTACCTTCCTTGGTCCCAATCCCATTACGTGGGTCTCCAAAAAGCAACAAGTGGTTTCCAGAGGCACTTCAGAAGCTGAATATCGAAGTGTTGCTGATGCTGTTACAGAGGTCATGTGGGTCTCTTCATTACTGCAAGATTTACATATTAAGACTGTTCATCCCCCACTTGTGTGGTGTGATAATTCTGGCGCAGTTGCGCTTGCTGCTAATCCAGTCCTTCATTCTAAAACAAAACATGTTGAACTTGATTTGCACTTTGTCCGCGAGAAGGTCCAAGCTGGTTTGGTTCAAGTTGGCTTTGTTCCATCTCTTGAGCAGGTCGCTGATATACTCACAAAGCCTCTTGCATTTGGTCCATTTACTTATCTGCGCACTCGCTTGAATATTGTAGGCCGAGATCATATAGCCTGCTGTACGTGGTCTGTGCATTATGATGACTTCTGCTGTACTGCTTGTCATGATTCGGATGATGTTTATTCTGCTTCTAATGAGTGGCAATTTTATATGAATTTTTAATTTTCATTTCGCAGGGGGGATATTAGACTATCACGTGACAAGTGGTGATCTGTTACACAAACAGTTCAGCATCTGTTATATATTAGCTGTCACCAGTGTACACGTGTCACCTAGTTGGATTACACATATACTCTATATATTGTATCCTACATCACTATTGAATAAAAGATGAGAAAGTAAGATTCTTCTCAAGTCTTCTTCTACGTCTCATTCTCAGATCTGGTCTTCTGGCATGTCACACCTAATGAGACGTGAAAACAAAAGCTTCCGCCTTAATCAAAGTTTTGCATATTATAAAAGTGACAACCAACCTGCCACGTAAATTTTAAATCATATATACTACTAGAGAGGCGAAAATTCGCGCTGTATGGCTAACAGGAGCTTTTCAAACAAATTAAAAAGGTTGGGATTACCTTCTTTAATAATGATGACAAGAGTAGTGGCAGTTTGAATTAGCGGTAGCAGAAGTGTCTTTTTTTTAATCTGATTTTTACAAACTTAAGATAGGATACAAGTCAGATTGTAAATGTGATTTGTGTTTAGATTGACAATGGCAGAAATGGCCTTTTTCCAAACTTAAATTTTCTTGATTATTATTTAAAAAGCAAATTGAAATGAAAAATAACTGAAAATTACATAAATCTTATTGAAAACTACATATATATATATATATATATTATTTGTATATATTGTAACAATTGAAGAGAAAAATTAAAATTAAAATTTGATAAAATAAAAAAATTTAAATTATCATTGAAAAAAAGAGAGTAAAAAACACTTAAGTTCTTAATTAAATATATTTAATGAATAAAATTATATATAAATTAGAACGCATACAAATTTATATTAAATGTTGATACTAAATAATAGTACATTACTAATTTGATCACCTATCTTTAACAAGTTTTGCGTGGAAGCCTGAGAAGACAAAGCATCAAAAAGACTCAGCTGGAAGTAGATTATCATCTATGAGAGCATCGTGCAGAAGCATGAGAGCATAATATTAGAACCAGAACAAAGCACTAAAGAAAAATATGGCAAGGCATCGTTCAAAGCACCCACACACTCCATCATTGAACTCCAACTCCAATTCCTCCAAGCATCCACTATTGAAATCAGCAACTCCACTTCAGCCAACTTGGAAAAACCACTTCATATAGTGTATCCATGAGAGCTCTTTTCCCTCTCCTCCCGTGAGAGCTGTGTAAGGTTCCTGAGTATGCCCAGTTTGCCGGCGTGATTTGCACGTCGACCAGCATTCCGTTGACTGTCTTTCCCTTCCTTACTTTAATACTCACCCAACCTTTTCCACTTTCTTTTCCCCCTTACGAGCCTTCTATGTGTGTGTGTATAGCTACTGTGGTGTCTGGAGGAATGGAGGTTGGTCAGAGTAGTGGTGCCAAGAAAGCTAAGGAGGTTGTTCTGAACCTTGAACGAAGAGCCGAAAGAAAAGGTGGTGCCCTAGTTGGTAAGAGCTCTACCAACAAAAATCTTAATATCCCGACTGTTATCTCCATGATAAAGAAAGGACGGCAGCTAGATGAAGAAGTAGAAATACACGAGTTAGATAGAAGTAGGTTTATCTTCCTTTTTAGGTTTGCAAAACCCGATGACTACATTCGTATTTTGAAGGGTAGACCATAGTCCATTCAGGGCCATCTTCTAAACCTTCAAATATGGGAGGATTATATGGTTATCAAAGAAGTTGATTTTGGTTCAGCTCCTTTTTGGGTGCAATATTCCACGGTCTCTCACTAGAATCCTTCGATTCTTCAAATGCCATAACATTAGGTAATGTGGTAGGGGAGACCGCTATGTATAAGAAGCCAACGGTGGGGGCCAAAATGGTTCGTAGCTTCATCAGAGTACGATCTCTTATCCAACTGAGTGAGCCTCTAACCACGAGTTTATGGGTTCCGCGCGAGGAGAAGGAACTAGCTTGGGTGACAGTGCGATATGAACGTCTTCAAAATTTGTTATAAGTGTGGCTGTATTGGCCATGATATGCCCGTGGATGCAAGAACTCAATTGGCAAAGAGGAGGAAGACGAGTCATCTAGTGAATTTGGTAAATGGCTGAGTATCCCACCGATTAAAACATATGAGGATGTCGTAGTAGTCCACAAGAAGAACTGGGTTGAAGCTCAAGGCAATACCAATCGCCCACCGCCGTATAGCTCCCACCGGAACAAAATGCCTTGAGGCTTCCTTTCTAATTATGGAAAACAGATTGATGGGAGTAATCTGCGAAGGATTGACGATGAATCGGGAAATAAAGTGATTGACAATATTCCTGGGACCAATAATAATGACATCGGTCCTATGCAATCAGATTCAATGCCAATTATTGTGATTGATACGGAGTCCCAGGGTATCCTGAGAATGCATGAGCCCTTACGTGCAACCGACATCCTAGAACCTTTGACCTTGAGGAAATACAAAAAATTCAACTGATCCACTATTAAAGGCATCATTATCAATTTAGAAGGTGACCGGGCCCAACCATTAAAGACCCCAATTAGTGGAGAGACATATGCTTGTCCCATGGCCTAAGCCTGATACAATGTAGAATTCCCAAAAGATGATAAGGTAAATTTAAAAGCAATTATTCCCTTCAATGGTTTATCCCCTATGTCTGCAGTAACAGTTGGGCTTAATGGAATCAATCTGAAGAGGACTTTTAATGATGAGGGTGACGTGGATGAACATAAAAGTAGGAAAAAGCTTATGTTTAATGAAGATGAGGATATGATTACATAGACAAATGTAAAGACTAGGATGACGCAGGAATTACCATACACTCAAACAACACTTATGTCAGTCCCCACATATTGAGAAAGCTCCAGCACGTGATACAACTTTCTACCCAGGTGAAATTGACTTCCCCAAAAGCTGGTTTTCTTCAATCAGTACCTCCAATGGTGATAACGCGCACTCTTCTCAAACCGCCGGTGGTTGGATGGGACCAACCACCGTTCGCCATGAATATCTTAGCCTGGAACTGTCAAGGGTTTGGTGTTGCCTTGACAGCCAGGAACTTAAAGGAAGAGTGCTTCCGGAAACAACCTCAGATAGCGTTCTTGAGCGAGGCAAAACAAAAGAGCAAAGTAGTCAGGAAAGTCAAAAGAAGATGTGGTTTTGATGAGGAATGATTGGTAGACCCTGTTGAACGTAGTGGAGGCCTTGCTCTCTGGTGGAAAGATTCTATTGTGATAAATATATTATTCTCTTTTGCTCATATAATTCACATCAATGTTTCAGCCTCTAGGCTCGAAACTCCTTCTTACATGACCTTTATCTATGGCCCAACTAATGAGGAAGCGCGTCTTTTGTGTTGGCATGAGATCTGAAGAATTAGCAGAAATATTAGTAGCTCTTGGCTATGTTTGGGAGATTTTAATGATATATTATCTCAAGAGGAAAAGAGTAGGGCTCGACCGCGTGCATGGTGGAAGATTCTCAACTTTAAGTGTTTTGTTGCGGACTGAGTTGGATTCGATAGGTACCGGTCTACTTGGTGCAATAACCGAGAGGGCCAGGGAACTATCAAAGAATGAATTGATCGTGCCTTGGGTAATATTCAGTTGAGGGAGCAATTCCCAAACCTCCAAGTTTGTCATGTTGACCCAGTGGGATCCGACCATCACCTTCTCTTCATTCGGTGCTGTTTTGACTCTCAATGAGGAAGGAGGGCCTTAGATTTGAATCCAAATGGGCCTCCCATGCCAACTATCTACAAACTGTGAGAAATAGTTGGCTCCAACCGAGTGTAAGTGACACCTCATCCATTGAGATATTTATTGACAAACTGATATTATGGAGGACCAACCTATTAAAGTGGAGCAAGAAAGAATTCCCAAACAATGCTAGAGTTATAGATCATTTAAAATCACAATTGGCTCTACTTATGCAGGATGATCTTACTCCTCTTAATATCCATGCTATCTCTGAAGTGAGATTGTCTCTTGAAAAGGCGTTTGACCAAGAGGAAAGTACTGGTGGCAATGTTCACGCATTAATTGGCTTACTGCTGGGGATAAAAATTCTCATTTTTTTTATCTTTCTACCATCAAGGGGAGACAAATTAATAGAATTGTGTGTCTCAAGGATGATGTTGGGGATTGGCTTTTGGAGAAAGAGGCAATTTCTCAAAGCATTGCAACTTTCTTTCAGAATCTATTTTCAGCTTCAGGAGCAAGATCTATGGAGGGAGTCCTACACTTCATTGATAGGAAAATCATTGATGACATCAATTTGAACCTTATGTCACCCATTAGTAAGGAAGAGATTCATGCTGCAACTTTTAGCCTTGGGAGCTCAAAGGCACCTGGTCCTGATGGCTTCTCCGGTAAATTTTATCAATTTTCCTGGCTTGAAATTGGTGATTCTATTTGTGCAATGGTTTTGGATTTTTTTGCAGGAAAAGCTGTGCTCCATGAGTTAAATGAAACCAATGTCACTCTAATCCCAAAGGTGGCTAAGCCACGACATGGGTCGCATTTTTGCCCTATTGGGTTGTGTAATTTCTCATACAAGATCATCTCTAAGACCCTTGCTAATAGAATGTGCCCTCTTCTTGATAAATGTATATCTCAAAATCAGAGTGCTTTTATACTAGGTCGTTGCATCCATGATAATATCATCATTGCTCATGAGGTTTACCATTATCTCCAACGTAAGAAATCTAGGGGTAAATATGAGTTCGCTCTCAAGATGGACATGAGCAAAGCATATGATAGAGTGGAATGGGATTTCTTAGAGAGAGGCCTCTTACAATTTGGCTTCTGTAGTGCATGGATCTCCTTGATTATACGTTGTGTCAACTCGGTTCAACTAAACATACGTATCTCCAGTGAGAATCTCAGCTCTTTCACACCAGGAAGAGGACTTTGCCAAGGAGACCCTCTTTCACCCTATCTATTTATTCTTGTTGCTAAGGTCCTTTCCATCATGATCTCTAAAAGCCAGTTGGATAGCAAGATTAAAGGGATTAAACTGAGTTACACATGCCCAGAATTGACATATAGTTTCTTTGTTGATGATGCTCTCCACTTCATGCATGCTAGTAAGAGGAACTGCCTACAATTAGCAAAAATTTTAGCAATGTATTGCTTTGCTTCAGGCCAAGCTGCTAATTTAGATAAGTTGAGTGTTTTCTTCTCCACAAATACCCCAGAGGATATCCGATCTATGGTTGGACAAACCCTGGGTACCCCTGCAACTGATGACCCGGGATGTTACCTTGGTATTTGTAACCCCCTTCCGTAATTATATCCGAAATACAAAATAAAAATGAAATTAGAGACCAATAAGAACAAAACTTATTTAAATTCCCATCTTCACGATAGGGTTTTCACAAATCACTTTCGAAATCTAATTAACCTGGTCTCATATTCAATTTCGAATACAATTACATCACGCGGAATATCACATTTAAACAAATATCAAAGTGTATAACAATAACTTCCCGGCAACCCCCGGGTTCATACCTTTACATAGAATTCATAGGGCACATTCGCCCTTTACAATTTCAACATGGGGATTGCACAAATCCTCTCAAATACATCTACAAATATCATATCCAAACATATTCCAATCCGTACATATCCAAATCTAAATCCAAATATACATAATACTCCCAACTATGATAACCAACTACCAACTCAAATATCCCGAAGGAAGCCTCGTCGCCCCTGGTTGCTTGCCTCCATCCTCGATCCACCTACCCTGTCTAAAATGTTGGTAGGGGAGGGTGAGATTCGAGAGAATCTCAGTAGGAAACAGATACCTATATGCATGTATGATATGTGTTTAATGCATGACATGCTTGCAATACATAACTCATATTCACACAATGACATATCTGCGTGCTCAATGTTTCAACAATATACTCATGGCCATAGCATAACTAGAAACAGAGCTACAATCATTCATACATGTTTCACATAATCCAGCAAAGCAATACATGCATCAATACACAAACACAAATATCAAAGCATGCAAGAGAGGTAAGTTCCCTACACTTTTCTTTCCACGTATGCTCCAGCTCCGCTTACTCGCGATCCAAACGAATACTGAACCCTATAAACCAAATCAAGGATATAGGGTCAATCTCAATTCCAAATCCTTACTTTTATATCACTTAAAGTTGGTTACCATTCACACCCTTTAGGTGGCTAAAATAAGTTCAACGAAAGCCTAAAGGATTGGGACGTACTAGGTTGGAAATCACCTTTCAAAATCACAAATTGCTGAAAATTGGGTTCTGGCTGCAGCCAAGAATTCTCTGGCTGCAGCCAAAAATGGCTAAAAACGTCACAGAAACATTTTGGCTGCAGCCAAGAATTTCTGGCTGCGGCCAGGACACACACAGAAAGTTTTGCACTGGAGCCAGAATTTTGGCTGCAGCCAAGGAAACTTCAAAAATTCATAACTTGCTCTAGAAAACTTGAAACAAGGTGATTCCAAAGCCCATTGAAAGATATTCAAGTCCCCTTTATGGGAAAAATATGTCTGATTACCAGAAATCACCACACAAATCCAGATTTACACAAAATCCAACATTGCTCCAAAACAGAATCCAGTTTCGTCCTCAAACTTTGGGCAAACATAAATCCCAGTTCATAAAACGAAATGGCACAATTTATATGTCCATTTTGAAGCTTAAGATGTGAACTTCAAGACTGGAAAGTTTCATAATTTTTAGAGACCATTTGCCTATTCAAAACGCTCACACAAACTGACTGCCCAGAACAGAACCTCAAAAGACAGAATTCCAGTTTTTGCAATTTGGCTTCCAATGGTTTCATTTTCATATCAACCATCATTCTCACACAAAATTTCACAAGAAATCCATTGGAAATACCAAATCAACCAAATTCACATTATATTGACATGTTTTACCAACATTCACATATGTCATCACAAATCACAACACAAATACCACATTGCCATTCTTTTCATTCCAAGTTCTCATACCAATTCCAATGGCTCTATAACACAACAAGACACCAATTGCCACTCAAACACAAGGCCATTCATGCAATTCAAAAATCACACAAAATCAGGGCAAAATTCGAAATTCACAATACTCAACCATAATTCACAAAACTTGGATCAAAAGGCTTCAAATACTCACCTCTTCCTCTTTCCCAAACCAATTTCTTGATTCTCCATCTTTCCAAATTTCCTCAAGCCATCAAACACCTCCAATCAAGAATCTAAAACCATAGAGATGAAGCTCTCATCACTATGAACAACTTTATAGAAAGGTGTTTTAGCAATAGAGGACAAGAAACAAGGCAAATCTTACCTTTTTCTTTTCTCTTTCCACCTTGAAGCATGGCGCCATGGAGAACAAGAGAGAGAGAGATGAGATGATGAAATGAAGATGATGAAGAGAGAATCAGTTTTTTGGGAGCCAAAACCGTCCACATAAAGAGAGGAAAGAGGGAAAATGAGTTGAAATCCTTGACCAAATCCAAGGGCTCAAATTGTGACACTTGTCACACCCTTAATCCATCTCTATGAGTTCACATGAACCCACACACATGGGATTCCACCCACTTAATCTCTACACAAATCAATCTCAACCATTGATCTTGAAGTTACCAATGAGTTTCCTCTTCGGTAACTGACCAATTGGTCGGTAACTTTACCGTTTTGCCCCTGATTTCGGTAATTCGGTAATTCTCATTGAATCACCACCAAACACTTCATATCGTTTCATTTAGCCACAATATGCACCTTCCCTCTATTTTAAGTCAATTTAGATGTTAATCCATAATTGAGCTTAAATACAGGGTTTTGGCACTGCTCACAGCACATACGAATCACATCGGGTACTAACTCACACCATAATCTCCAAAAGGGTTCATTTATCACTAATGACATCCACTTTTGGAGTCAATATCTCTTAATCATAATTTAGGATCTTGCTAAACCATGGCTTAGCAGTCCACTAATCTCAGGCTTATTCTCTAGCCTCGAATCTCAGAATTCGGGGTATTACAGTATTCCTAGTATTTGGGGAAAGACAAAGCACCAAGCATTGGCTTATATTAGAGAAAGGATAGTAAATAAAATCCAAGGGTGGGGACACTCCCTTTTATCCTTCGCTAGGAGAAAAGTTATGATCAAAGCTGTTTAGCAAGCCATTCCAATATATCCTATGAATTGTTTTAAGTATCCAGTTAAAATGTGTAAGGAGTTTAACAGTCTCTAGGAAAACTTTTGGTGGGATTCTCTTACACAAGATAAAAGTAACGGTGGGATGGGTCTTCATGATCTTACAATCATGAACGACAATTTGCTAGCCAAGACAGCTTGGAGACTACTCATGAAGCCAGATGAGCTATGGGCACGTGTATTAAAGAGCATGTATTTTCCCAGGGATGACTTTATGGATGCTGAGAAAGGCTATAAGGCCTCTTGGTGCTGGTCTAGTGTCCTTACTATAAGGGATTTCTTAAAGAAAGATCTATGCTGGGATGTGGGCAATGGCTCCGCAATTCGCATTTGGGGAGATAAGTAGGTGCCCAAAGTTCAATTCCCTGATAAACCAACTAATCATGAGGATTATTTTGTGAAGTATGGCAAGGTGATTGACCTCATCGTTAATGGAGAATATGATCTAAGGCCAATTATTCAATATCTATCCCTTGAAGTCCAGCAAGCCATTTACACTATTCCAATCCCTTCTAATAGGCTAGAAGATAAGCTAGTTTGGGAACCGACAAGAAATGGCGAATACCTTGTTAAATTGGGGTACAAACAAGGCAAAGAAGAGTTGACTGGCAACAATACTCGAGCTAGCACCTCCATTGTTGTCTCTACTACTGCATGGCGATTTATTTGGCATATTAACATCATCCCTCAGGTGCAACAATTTATATGGAGACTTCTCAATAATGTTGTTGCAACCAATGTAGCGTTGTTCAACCGTAAACGAGCCCCTGGGAACCAATGCCCTATCTGTGATAATGCAATAGAGAGTACTGAGCACTTGTTCTTCCAATGCCCGTGGACAAGATGTGTCAGGTTTGGTTGTTCTCTCAGAGCCAAAACAGATGTACTTCAAGTCACTAATTTCACTGCTTGGTGGTTGCAAATAACAAGTTCTGGAAGTTCATTGAGTAGCAAAGATATCTCTCTAGTGTGCTGGCTTCTCTGGTTCACTTAGAAGCAACGAAATGAGATGGTCTTCAATGCCTAAGAGCCCAGACCTGAGTTTGTTATTGAAATGGCCACTAAAAGCAATGAAGACTACTGGTATACATGCACACACACAAAGAACTCGACTCCCTCGTCACCAAGCATGGAGAATCAGAACACTAATTGGACCCCCCACCCTTGGGCCACCTAAAAATTAATTGTGACGGTGCTTATAAATCTCAAACTGAGGACACTACAATGGGAGTGGTGTGCCGAGACTCTCTTGGCCAATTTAAATGGGGCTATGTGGATAAGGTTAAGTCAATTTCTGCTTTTATGACTGAAGCTATGGCACTTAAAAAAGCTCTCATGCTTGCAATGGACATAGGTCATGATAAAGTGATCTTCGAAACTGATAGTCTCCTTCTATAGTCTTGTGTTAAATCAAATAAACCAGATCTGTTTGATTGGAAGAGTAGGAGTATTGTGATAGACATTATTGGCCTTCTTTCATCTAAGGTTGGGTTCTCTTTATCCTTTACTCCAAGACGGGGTAACCAAGTTGCTGTCTTACTTGCAGCGGATACTTATAAGAATGTGTGCTCGTGGGTGGGTTGACCAACCATTACTTCCTTTGATGTCTTCTAACCTTAGACGTCTAGGAGCCCAGTGGTGACGTCTAGGAGCCCAGTGGTGCCACTCATAGTACTTCTATATCCAACTCTTGAATGGGATCTGAATTGTTAGCTTTGTTGCTTTCCTAGTTGCTTGGCTTTTCGTTATTGCTTTCCTTCAGCTAATTTACTTTCCCATTCTGAACTTGTTCATTTGTTATTGGAGTTTTAATAGAAGTACCTTATTCTAAGCAAAAAAAAAAAAATCATCCATCAACCAAACGCGGAAGGCACTTGCTTCTTCCTTCAAACAACATGACCTAATGTGTGCTTCAATCTTTTTTTAAATCATTAAGGTTAATTTGGTAATTGCATAATACTAATCTCCTACCATCACCCTTGGAACTTGTTAATTATTTGAAGATTTCCTGGAGTCAGTCATTAATAATTTCTCTTGCTTAGGATTTCAGTGTAATTTCTCCAATAATATATTTTTTCACATAGTGCCGCGAAATTTAAGTTCAAATAAAAAATAAACACCATCAAACTAAAGACTAAAGTAAAACTAAATGAAAATATGTTTCTATTTTAGTTTAGAGTTTAAATGTTAAGAAAAATATATTTCAAGACAAGCTAAATGAATTAAAAAAAAATTTTAAAAAAATAAACATGTAACAATGACAGTAATATACTTATATCCTGATTTAATAAAATCAAAATATTTTTTTTATATACTCAAATTTTCAATTTTATTTATAATTTATAATTATAATTTAAATTTGTAATTATAACATAAATAATTAATATTGTAATTATAAAATTTTATTAATATAAAAAACAAATGATATAAAACCACATGGCCCACGAAATTCGTTGAGAAAGCTTTATGACAAGGGTAGAAACGGGAGAATATGAAATTAGGGCTTTGATCGAGAAAGGGTTTGAAGTTAAGTTGTGTTGGGGTGTGGACTAATGCAGTTGGGTTGGGATTGCTTTGAAAAACTAGTTTTGTCCCCAAAATTTCTCTAATATTAGGATGAAATTTAAGGAGAAAAATATATGGGACCCATGTCATTTTTTCCTCCCATTTTTCTCTTACCCTTACGCCTTTTCTTTAATCTAAATAGGGAAAAATCCATCTTCACCTAATTTTGTCCTAATTCAAACATAATGTTAGGATTGATGAAGGGAAGGAGAAAGGAAAGGATGTGAGTTATGTTTTTTTTTGTTTGCTATACAAGGTATTCATTGGAACGAAGTCAATGACTAATCCTTCAGATACTGTCAGGTTCAAGAAGGGGGCAACCTCCCAAACAGATTTTCTCCTAATTTTGAGTTATTTATTTTAATATTCAAAAGAAAAAACAAGTAAACGGAAACATAGGTTTGCCCTAGCCCAAACCCATATTTTTTCGGGCTTACCTGGGATGAGTTTAAAAACCTTTTTAGGATTAAATCTTCATATTTCAAGGCCCAAACCTTTTCGGCCCATATTTTAATTATGATAGGGATTTGAATTTAATTAAGTAATGAATTAATAAGCTAACAACAATTAAAAAGGTGGTGTTACTAAAACTTATATTTCTAGAAATTTTATTATTTTCTCTTAATTTTTGAAGCAATTTTTGAAGATTCAATTTTTAAAATATTATAATTAGTTGGAATCTGACGCAATATCACAATTATGTGAATGATATGCTTCACAACTAATTTTAGGTAAAAAGTTCCAATATAAATGATAGGTGAACTCATCAAGATTTTGTGATCCTCCTTGATTAAAAGTAAATATATATATATATTAGAAAGGCTTCTTTATTTGTTCCTAACAAATATATATATATATATATATATATTAAAAAGGCTTCTTTATTTGTTCCTAACAAAATGCGCCACTTGCTGCTTCCATAATTAATTATACACACATATATATAGGTCACCGGTAGAGCCGGTAATACGGGCTCAACCCGCGGGCTCAACCCGCGGGTTGCGGGTTTTGACAGGGTTAGGGTTGGCTATTTTCAGGCCCGCAAAACTGCGGGTCGCACAGGCCCGCACCGCTTAACCCGCGGGTTGACGCGGGTTGGCCCGCAATTTTTTTTGTTTTTTGGCCTTTTATGGCCCTCTTGTTCAGTTGGGCTCGGTTTGGGCTTGGAGTGTGAATATGATTGCAGGCTTGCTCCACGCGACCAGTGACCACGCCTCCACCCCACTTCTTCCACTGCCTCTACACTGTACACTTCTATAGCTCAAGATCTCAAATTCTCGATTCTGAATTCTCAACTCCTCGACCTCGACCTCGACCATCGGCATCGCCCCTAAACCTAACCCTAAATGACAAGATCCGGACGGCGTCTTCCTCCCTCGCCTTAGCCCGTCGCCCGTCGCCCTGTCGCCGGTCGCGCGTCGCCCGTAGCCCTGTCGGCCGTCGCACGCCCTGTCGGCCGTCGCACGCCCTGTCGCCCGTCGCCCTGGCGTCTTCCTCCCTCGCCTTAGCCCGTCGCCCTGTGTATGGTGCTCCCACAGTCCCACTGTTCCGGCTTCTGTGTCACTCCTCAACCTCAGCCCTTCTCGTTCTCGATCGCTCAGCCATCGTAGGGTTCGTAGCTCCCTCCTCTGCCTTCTCGATCGCCTTATTGCTTTTCTTATTTGCTTTTATTTCTGTGTCCTTGTTCAGTATATAGTGGTCACTTGGATGTTGTTGTGGCCTGTGAGGATGATGATGATAATGAGTTAATCTGTTTTGCCGTATGAGATGATAATAAGCTTATTTTCTCCAACCTTGATCAACAGATATAACCACTCTTCGGTTGTTCCAAGTTCTTTTCTTAATTTATATAGTTCAGAACTCATGATAGTAGCCTTCCACTTCCTTGACATCAACCTTATATTGAAGTAGCACATTCTAGGAACTCTGGCCATAATCTGAAGTGATAACTCATCAGGAAGATTTGGAATTAATCTTGGACTCTCCTCATCAAAGCTAGATGACATTCTTCTCCTCTTGCAGGTCTCATCAAAGATTTGGAATTAATTTATATAGCCACTGATAATTTTAATAATTAATAAGGAAAACCAGAACATAAAACTATGTCTCACATCTTCGGCTTGAATTTGAATATATCTAGATATTGAAAATACAGCCATGCATATCATAGGGTATTAATCAATCTCTTAACGTTTGACTTGTTCTGTTCTTGTCCCCTTGGGTGAGTTGGAAGAACAACTACGCTTCATTAAACAAACCTTGTAAACTTTCTCGATCATTAGTCTTGCTTAGTGTGACTGTGTCATTGTCTCATTAGTATCTTTTGTTGCAGTTTATTATAAAAAGAAAAAGATGGATTTGCCTGTGAAGGAAGGTCAAGTACTTTGGGTTAATCTACAAAGTAGTGAAGAAGCAGTTGTGGAAGACCAAGCTGCACAATCACAAGCACAACCAGTAAGGGCAGGACCAGTCTCTACTACCTCTGGGCAAGATTTGGAAGGTGATTCAAGTAGAAAGCGGAAAAAGAGACCCACATCTGAGGTTTGGCAGTATTTCACTAGAGTTACAATAGAAGGTAAAGAAAAAGCAAAATGTAAGGGGTGTGGGAAAGACTATATAATTGGAGGAAGGGATTATGGGACTTCAACCCTTAGGCGCCATATAAGTATTTGCAATTCACTCCCAAAGTATAAAGACATTGGTGCTATGATGATAGACCAAGAAGGAAAACTTAGAGCTAGACAAATTGATCATAGCATAGCTAGGGAAAAGCTTGCTTTTGCTATCATTAAACATGATCTCCCCTATTCCTTTGTTGAGTATGATGCAATGAAGGATTTCCACACTTTTCTAAATCCTGACTATAAATGCATTTCTAGAAAAACTGCTGTTATGGATGTATGGAATTTTTATGTTAATCAGAAAGAGATCTTAAAGAAAACAATAATGAACAGCCCTGGTAGAGTGTGTTTAACTTCTGATTGTTGGACTTCAATAACTAGTGAAGGATATCTTTGTTTGACTATTCATTTTGTTGATGATAAATGGAAAATGAATAGCAAAATTCTTGCTTTCTCTAAGTTGGATCCTCCTCACTCCGGTCTTGAATTGGCTACAAGGGCTCATGATATATTGCTTGAGTGGGGTATTGATAAGAAAGTTTTTTCTATCACTCTTGACAATGCTTCTGCAAATGACAGTATGCAAAATTTATTGAAAGAAAGGTTGCTTTTGGGTAATAGCTTGATATGCAATGGGGATTTTTTTCATGTGAGGTGTTGTGCCCATATCTTAAATCTCATCGTTCAAGAGGGTTTAAAGGTAACTAGTGAAGCTGTTCATAAGATTAGGGAGAGTGTTAGATATGTGAAGCAATCTCAGGCGCGTTTGATAAATTTCAAAAAATGTATTGATCATGTTGGGGGTATTGATGCTTCAGTTGGTTTGCGATTAGATGTTGCAACAAGATGGAATTCCACTTATACAATGCTTGAAAGTGCTCTTAAGTATCGTCGTGCTTTTGCTTATTTGTCTATCATTGATGCCAATTATCGCCATTGTCCAACAAACCCAGAGTGGTCTAGAGCAGAGGCAATGCGTTCTTTCTTGGAGCCATTTTCACTTATAACAAACTTGTTTTCTGGGTCCTCATATCCAACATCTAACATGTATTTCATGCAAATATCAAGAATTGAGTTAATGTTGAAAGCTTATGTGGACCATGATGATCCTGTGATTCAAGATATGGCAGTGAGAATGCTTGAAAAGTTTGACAAGTATTGGAGTGATTATAGTGACATTCTTTCTCTTGCTATTATTCTTGATCCTCGGATGAAATTGAATGTCATTCAATTTTGTTATGCGAAACTTGATCCCTTAACTTGTGATGCCAAGGTTGAACACATTAAGAGAAAGTTATACTATATGTTTCATCAGTATAATGATATGGGATCTTCATCATCATCTTTAGCCTCTTTTGTTGGGTCTTCTTCAAGTTCCAATTTCCAAGATTCATGGGAAACATATTCAACAACCACTCATCCCTCTTCGTCTTCCACCAAAAGTGATGAAGACAACTACTTGTTATGTTTTGCTGTAAGCTTGTAAATCTTGAATATTTCATTCTCTTTCTTTATTGTTATTTTTATTTGATTAGCATTATACTAATACTCCACTTTTAACATTATATGCTGTAGGATTATCTTGAGAGCATGAGCAAACACACTGCAGCAATGTGTAAATCTGAGTTGGACAATTATTTGGAAGAACAAACCCTTGATCCCACATTGTATGTCAAATTCAATGTTTTGGAATATTGGAGAACTAACTCACCTCGTTTTCCATGTCTTGCAAGAATGGCTTGTGACATTCTTAGCATTCCTATTACTACAGTTGCTAGTGAATCAGCTTTTAGTATTGGTTCACGAGTTCTCACAAAGTATCGAAGTAGTCTCCTTCCAGAGAATGTTCAAGCCTTAATTTGTACTCGTAATTGGATGCTTGGTTTTCCTAGTACTGGTAATATCTGCCCATTTAGTATTTACCTTATATCTACCAAAATACTAATTTTGTAATTGAGCAATATAGGAAACTATGAACTATTAATCTAACTTTTTTTTTTTTTTTGCATTTTGTGGGATGTGTGGCAGATGGATTTGAGGCTGAGGCAAAGGAGGAAACTATTAATGCTTCGCCTGCTTTAGATGCTACTTCAATTCAGAATTCCAATAAATGAAATGGGTTAGGCAACCAGAATTGGCATTTGGGAACCAGAATTGGCAACCAGAATTGTATTCCCCCACAATTCATCATTTATTTTAGTTAATTGTTCCCCTTCCAGGACAATTCATCATTTGTAGACCTCAACTGGCACTTGTTGTTGTTATGTATGTTTTGAAGGATTTAAAAGACTTTCATTTGAATTATTTAGGCCCAGCGCCAGCGAGCTGTAATGTATTGTATATTAATATGGACTTGTCAATTGTCATTAGTGAATTTCTAACTTTACTACCTTCTGTCAGTTCTGTGCTAATTAGGGAAAAGTGATAAAAAAAAAAAAATTTGTGCGGGCCCGCACTAGCCCGCGGGTTGTGCGGTGCGGGCCTGTGCAGCCCGCACTCTCGCGGGCTGAAAAAACACCAACCCTAACCCGCGGCTGCGGGTTTGCGGGCTAGCCCGCAGCCCGCACACATTTTTTTTTTATCACTTTTCCCTAATTAGCACAGAACTGACAGAAGGTAGTAAAGTTAGAAATTCACTAATGACAATTGACAAGTCCATATTAATATACAATACATTACAGCTCGCTGGCGCTGGGCCTAAATAATTCAAATGAAAGTCTTTTAAATCCTTCAAAACATACATAACAACAACAAGTGCCAGTTGAGGTCTACAAATGATGAATTGTCCTGGAAGGGGAACAATTAACTAAAATAAATGATGAATTGTGGGGGAATACAATTCTGGTTGCCAATTCTGGTTCCCAAATGCCAATTCTGGTTGCCTAACCCATTTCATTTATTGGAATTCTGAATTGAAGTAGCATCTAAAGCAGGCGAAGCATTAATAGTTTCCTCCTTTGCCTCAGCCTCAAATCCATCTGCCACACATCCCACAAAATGCAAAAAAAAAAAAAAAGTTAGATTAATAGTTCATAGTTTCCTATATTGCTCAATTACAAAATTAGTATTTTGGTAGATATAAGGTAAATACTAAATGGGCAGATATTACCAGTACTAGGAAAACCAAGCATCCAATTACGAGTACAAATTAAGGCTTGAACATTCTCTGGAAGGAGACTACTTCGATACTTTGTGAGAACTCGTGAACCAATACTAAAAGCTGATTCACTAGCAACTGTAGTAATAGGAATGCTAAGAATGTCACAAGCCATTCTTGCAAGACATGGAAAACGAGGTGAGTTAGTTCTCCAATATTCCAAAACATTGAATTTGACATACAATGTGGGATCAAGGGTTTGTTCTTCCAAATAATTGTCCAACTCAGATTTACACATTGCTGCAGTGTGTTTGCTCATGCTCTCAAGATAATCCTACAGCATATAATGTTAAAAGTGGAGTATTAGTATAATGCTAATCAAATAAAAATAACAATAAAGAAAGAGAATGAAATATTCAAGATTTACAAGCTTACAGCAAAACATAACAAGTAGTTGTCTTCATCACTTTTGGTGGAAGACGAAGAGGGATGAGTGGTTGTTGAATATGTTTCCCATGAATCTTGGAAATTGGAACTTGAAGAAGACCCAACAAAAGAGGCTAAAGATGATGATGAAGATCCCATATCATTATACTGATGAAACATATAGTATAACTTTCTCTTAATGTGTTCAACCTTGGCATCACAAGTTAAGGGATCAAGTTTCGCATAACAAAATTGAATGACATTCAATTTCATCCGAGGATCAAGAATAATAGCAAGAGAAAGAATGTCACTATAATCACTCCAATACTTGTCAAACTTTTCAAGCATTCTCACTGCCATATCTTGAATCACAGGATCATCATGGTCCACATAAGCTTTCAACATTAACTCAATTCTTGATATTTGCATGAAATACATGTTAGATGTTGGATATGAGGACCCAGAAAACAAGTTTGTTATAAGTGAAAATGGCTCCAAGAAAGAACACATTGCCTCTGCTCTAGACCACTCTGGGTTTGTTGGACAATGGCGATAATTGGCATCAATGATAGACAAATAAGCAAAAGCACGACGATACTTAAGAGCACTTTCAAGCATTGTATAAGTGGAATTCCATCTTGTTGCAACATCTAATCGCAAACCAACTGAAGCATCAATACCCCCAACATGATCAATACATTTTTTGAAATTTATCAAACGCGCCTGAGATTGCTTCACATATCTAACACTCTCCCTAATCTTATGAACAGCTTCACTAGTTACCTTTAAACCCTCTTGAACGATGAGATTTAAGATATGGGCACAACACCTCACATGAAAAAAATCCCCATTGCATATCAAGCTATTACCCAAAAGCAACCTTTCTTTCAATAAATTTTGCATACTGTCATTTGCAGAAGCATTGTCAAGAGTGATAGAAAAAACTTTCTTATCAATACCCCACTCAAGCAATATATCATGAGCCCTTGTAGCCAATTCAAGACCGGAGTGAGGAGGATCCAACTTAGAGAAAGCAAGAATTTTGCTATTCATTTTCCATTTATCATCAACAAAATGAATAGTCAAACAAAGATATCCTTCACTAGTTATTGAAGTCCAACAATCAGAAGTTAAACACACTCTACCAGGGCTGTTCATTATTGTTTTCTTTAAGATCTCTTTCTGATTAACATAAAAATTCCATACATCCATAACAGCAGTTTTTCTAGAAATGCATTTATAGTCAGGATTTAGAAAAGTGTGGAAATCCTTCATTGCATCATACTCAACAAAGGAATAGGGGAGATCATGTTTAATGATAGCAAAAGCAAGCTTTTCCCTAGCTATGCTATGATCAATTTGTCTAGCTCTAAGTTTTCCTTCTTGGTCTATCATCATAGCACCAATGTCTTTATACTTTGGGAGTGAATTGCAAATACTTATATGGCGCCTAAGGGTTGAAGTCCCATAATCCCTTCCTCCAATTATATAGTCTTTCCCACACCCCTTACATTTTGCTTTTTCTTTACCTTCTATTGTAACTCTAGTGAAATACTGCCAAACCTCAGATGTGGGTCTCTTTTTCCGCTTTCTACTTGAATCACCTTCCAAATCTTGCCCAGAGGTAGTAGAGACTGGTCCTGCCCTTACTGGTTGTGCTTGTGATTGTGCAGCTTGGTCTTCCACAACTGCTTCTTCACTACTTTGTAGATTAACCCAAAGTACTTGACCTTCCTTCACAGGCAAATCCATCTTTTTCTTTTTATAATAAACTGCAACAAAAGATACTAATGAGACAATGACACAGTCACACTAAGCAAGACTAATGATCGAGAAAGTTTACAAGGTTTGTTTAATGAAGCGTAGTTGTTCTTCCAACTCACCTAAGGGGACAAGAACAGAACAAGTCAAACGTTAAGAGATTGATTAATACCCTATGATATGCATGGCTGTATTTTCAATATCTAGATATATTCAAATTCAAGCCGAAGATGTGAGACATAGTTTTATGTTCTGGTTTTCCTTATTAATTATTAAAATTATCAGTGGCTATATAAATTAATTCCAAATCTTTGATGAGACCTGCAAGAGGAGAAGAATGTCATCTAGCTTTGATGAGGAGAGTCCAAGATTAATTCCAAATCTTCCTGATGAGTTATCACTTCAGATTATGGCCAGAGTTCCTAGAATGTGCTACTTCAATATAAGGTTGATGTCAAGGAAGTGGAAGGCTACTATCATGAGTTCTGAACTATATAAATTAAGAAAAGAACTTGGAACAACCGAAGAGTGGTTATATCTGTTGATCAAGGTTGGAGAAAATAAGCTTATTATCATCTCATACGGCAAAACAGATTAACTCATTATCATCATCATCCTCACAGGCCACAACAACATCCAAGTGACCACTATATACTGAACAAGGACACAGAAATAAAAGCAAATAAGAAAAGCAATAAGGCGATCGAGAAGGCAGAGGAGGGAGCTACGAACCCTACGATGGCTGAGCGATCGAGAACGAGAAGGGCTGAGGTTGAGGAGTGACACAGAAGCCGGAACAGTGGGACTGTGGGAGCACCATACACAGGGCGACGGGCTAAGGCGAGGGAGGAAGACGCCAGGGCGACGGCCGACAGGGCGTGCGACGGCCGACAGGGCGACGGGCGACGGGCTAAGGCGAGGGAGGAAGACGCCGTCCGGATCTTGTCATTTAGGGTTAGGTTTAGGGGCGATGCCGATGGTCGAGGTCGAGGAGTTGAGAATTCAGAATCGAGAATTTGAGATCTTGAGCTATAGAAGTGTACAGTGTAGAGGCAGTGGAAGAAGTGGGGTGGAGGCGTGGTCACTGGTCGCGTGGAGCAAGCCTGCAATCATATTCACACTCCAAGCCCAAACCGAGCCCAACTGAACAAGAGGGCCATAAAAGGCCAAAAAACAAAAAAAAACAAAAAAAATTGCGGGCCAGCCCGCAAACCCGCGGGCCAACCCGCGGGTTAAGCGGTGCGGGCCTGTGCGACCCGCAGTTTTGCGGGCCTGAAAATAGCCAACCCTAACCCTGTCAAAACCCGCAACCCGCGGGTTGAGCCCGCGGGTTGAGCCCGTATTACCGGCTCTAGTCACCGGTTTTTGTTGAATTTTAGGGTGTACGTATCAATGATAAAAGATACCCCTCGTTATTTAGTAACATTTTCTTAAGAGAATTGTTAATAAGATTTTTCAAACAATGTCCCTATATTTCAATAGTTATCCTCTATATTGTGTGCGAAGTGGCAACTAACTCAATAGGGATAAGTCCATTGATAGAATCCACGTATTGCATATTTCCGTTTTAGGACCGACTGGAGCAGCAACGTGATCTCTAGCTTCCCCCTCTTCTAAGAGGAATTAGATCTTCTGCCATATGAAAACATATTGATAAAGTTTATTATTATTATATACAATGTGACAATATCAATTCTTTTTCCATAATTCAAATATTTTCTAGTGTTAGGTTATTGTAATTATTTTTCAACTATTATCTTTATTTTTAACGAATTTCGTAAGTAATAGTTAAAATATTTTATTCCATATTTAAATTGAATAAATTTACTAGTTTTAGTTTTAAATATGTCTCAATGTTTATTTATGACTAAATTATACCTAAAAATTTATTTAGGCGTAAAATAATAAGTAAAATAAACTGTGGTTTGTAGGGTATCAATCACTTTAATTTAGAAAATATGTAAAAGGTGTTTATACGCTTTATTGATCATGAACTTTGAGTGGGTTTTATTGAGGTCTTTTTGGACTTTTCCCAAATTAGTTATTGGTAGCAAACTATGATTCTTGTTTTAAAAAAAAAAACTAAAACCGTAAAATGTCAAAAGCTATCTAAATCCAAAACCATATATAATTTTTTTTGGGTAAGAAAAACCATATACAATTTTATTATAAGTCATTCATATCAGTTTAACAAACTTATTTTCAAAATTATAATAACTATAAATTAATTTTATTGAAAATTTATACTTCTCATTAATAATTTAAATTTGTATTACATGTGAACAAAATCAATTTAAGAAAATAATGTTTCATGAAACCAAACTTGCTGCTTCTATGGTGATAATCTTCACAAAAACTATTTATTAATAAAATCGGAGATCCTATCACAAAAAATTGTAACATTGTTTGAGGACAATCTCAAGAGAATAAATTCCAATTTTTGTATTAATAGAGATACATAAGCATATATAGTATACATAAAGCTTTAATTTTTGTGTAAAAATGGTTGGGAGATATTGTCACAAAAATTTAAATGTTAATTTTAATATAAATTACACTAGCTCAATTAAGTTTTAATTTCGTAAACATTCAACAAATTTGATCAACACATTTTTGTCATGTAAGTTATATAATAAAGAGCTAACGGTTTATAGTTCAATTGATCCAATCAGTTTGACATTGTTCTAGTGACATGCTAGCATTGAAGGATTGTGCCCGTCGTCATTCCTTTTTCTTTTCTTTTTTTCTTTTTTTTTTTTGGAAGAACATAGTTAAGATTTGGCAAGATGCTTCTTTTCCTGTCAAATGGAAACTTGGTGATGGTCATAAGATAAGACTCTTGTCAGATTTGAAGGTTGGTGCTCATCGTCCACTAAAACGTAGTTTATCTTTCGCCCCGATTGAAATTGACATTTCGAGAGCTATATCTAACTAGCTTGAGGATTATGGAAATTGAAAATGGCACCTATTTGAACCTTTATCAACACCTTTCTTGAAAGGGAAACTCTTGATCAAATAAATTTTTTTTAGCATTTTGAATTTTTTTATTTTTTAATAATTTAGTATTTATTAGTAATTTTATAAAATACTAAATCTAGACAACTCAAATTTTAATCTAAAGGTAAAATTAGGTAGTGGAAGAGAAGAGGATGGTAAAAGGATAAAAGCATATGAGGGAAGCCAAACCTGATGTTTTCCCATGGCACAACATGCCCTAATGTTTACTTCAGTTTTTTTTTAAAAAAATCATTAAGGTTAATTTGGTAATTGCATAATAGCAATCTCCTACCAACCTTGGGACTTGTTAATTATTTGAAGATTTCCTGGAGTCTCTCTTTAATAATTTCTCTTACTTGACAAAAAAAAAAAAAAGGTAGTTGTACTAAAACTGTTATTGCTAGACAATCTCTTATTTTCTCTTAATTTTTTAAGTAATTTTTGAAGATTGAACCGTTAAAATATTATAATTAGTTGGAATCTGACCCAATATAATAATTGTATGTTTGGATGAGAAACAAAACCATGATTTGGAGACAAAATCATGGTTTTGTAAAAAATAATCTAAACACCCAATTTTTTGCTAAATCATGGTTTTGATCTCAAATCATGGTTTTGTCAAAATTAGACCGGGAAATCTCATTTTTTTTAAAAAAATATTAAATTTAAAAAATATTTTTATATTAGTTAAATTTTTTATAATTTAGTATTTAAAGTAATTATTTAACACCTAATAAGGTCATAATAATCACACAAATTGATCTAGAATTGAAGAACAATATTTTATTTTTATTATTATTATTATCACCTTCATCATTTTTGTTATTATTTTCATACATTATATAGTATGATTAGTATCATGATATATACAATTTAACTCCAACTAAATATGTGATACACATTTTATTAAATGATAACTTAAATTATGGGATAAAAAATAAAATAATAAGATAATAACTTGGTTTTTAAGAAAAAAATTTTAAAAAAAAAAAGCAGGGACCGGGACGGGTCTGGGATCACAAGGTGTGTTCCCGGTCCAGGTCCCGCCCGGGACGGAAAATTCCAGGAATCAAAATGTCCAGGATCGGGAACAGACAACTGGGACCGAGACACTTTGAACACCTCTACTCAAAACCATAGTTTTGAAAAAAACCAATTTTTTTGCTTTTTTTTCTATGTGGGCCCCACCAACTCTCTCTAATTGGTCCTTTTTCATTAATGTGGGCCCCACACCACTCTCTCTCTCTCTCTTTTTTAAGTTCACCATTTTTTTTCTTCAATCCTTGTTTTTTTTAAGAATTTTAAAATTTTAATAATCCCTTTTATTTTTAATATAAAACTCATTTATCTAATTTGATTATATTAGAAAAATTAGTTAAGTTAATTAACATTACATATAGACAAATTTATTTTATTTTTGGTATTTCTTATGAAATTTAATGTTAAATAATGGGTTAAGATGCATCCTTTTTAATGTCGTTAAGAGTTTTTTCTCTTATAATTTAATGCCGTAAGGTTAAATTTAACAGTTTTGTTAAATTTACATCATTTTTAATTGTTCATTGTTATTTTTGTATCTTTCAAAACTTATTTGTACCAGACGCCCTTTAGGAAAAACTTTGATATTAAATTTGGACCTTAACCCTTAAATAATACATAAAATATAATCTTATTCATTATATGTAATTATCACAAAATTTAATGTCCTTTTTAGTAATTTGACAATGAAAAAAGTTATTCTGATCACAATACTCAAATACTCTAATTTTATCAAAATCACTTTTTTCTCATAATCTATTCTACTCACAACACCCGTTTCCATTTTGATATTCAAAAAGTAATAAAGACAGAATTTCATGAGCATACAGAAAAGTACAATTATAATGATAAAAATATTCGTTTACAATACAAATATCGTTCGTCGACGGAAAATAGAAAAATACAGCGAAAACTTAATATTTACAAATTTCATCAAAATATCACAAAATATATTAAATATGACCACGATCTTGTCCTCGCCTCGAGACACGTGCCGTTCACTTTCCAACGTCTACATCTTTTCCCTTTGTCCTACTGGTACCCGCTGAGGTATTTATTTAAAAATAAGGTGAGATTCCGAAGAATCCTCATAGAGACATAATATCGTTCATAGAAAATGCGAAAAGTAAATATGACATGCGCTAAGGTATGCACAAATTAATGAACAATATAAACACATCACCGTCATGTATACATGAGTAAGGCCCAGCCCCACAATCTACACTGGTTGGACTGCTGCCAACTCCCAGTGTAAGTGCACCTCTCGCACTAACTGCCCCTCTCTAGGCAAATCATGTTGATTAATAAAGTGCATTTAAAAACAATTGCATCCATACAATCACATAACTTATGGCATAGTGTATGAAGGATAATGTTCCTATTTCAAAGCTTTATAATCCCTTTTTCCCGATGTGTCTCGTAACGCGTGTCGTTTCAGCTTTCGAATCGGTTCTAAAATATTAAATGTACCAGAAATAGATAATAACTTATCCAAGTATCATTTTAGACTATTCCATAGTGTTTATTGTGGTTATATTAGTCTATGATGTAAATTTACCAAAATGCCCTCGAGACCCCGGTCCGGCCTCTCCGTACCCGACCCAATGACACGTTTTTTCAAAATTTTGACCAAGGCTATTCTGACTTATTTTTGCCCAAGGAATTCATTTCTGGGCTCAAAATCGTCAAATTCAGTGTCCAATTATGAAAATACCTTTGACAACCCCTAATTAGGAATTTTAGTGGCGTTTTCGTAATTATACTTTTTCGACCTCTATCGAAAAAGTGTCCAACTATAACCCCACCTATTTTTGCCCACTGAGTCCAATGGAACCATTTATTTCATGAAAATCCAACTTCTAGTATCAGTTCTGGTCCTGGCCAAAATATAAAGAAAAATAGAAAAAATGGAGCTTTGTGTTTTGGCTTCTAAAACTTATACTTTTCCACTTCTAATCCTTAGTTAACTCATTTAAACACTTCATAATCATGATTTAAAGGATTTTGGGCAGCATAACCCCTTAGGTTTATGGTTTTTCTAATTTTACAACTCATCCCAAAAATCACAAAACCAAACAACAATCACCAACAACAATCACATACTGTCATAGTTTTAGGATTGGTGAAGTTACCTCTTGAGTTCCTTTCCTCTTACTCTCTAAACGCCCTCCTCCCTCTCTCCTTGGGATCAAGATGAGCTTGATAAACCATGGATTTCGTAGGAGAATATAGATTAGAGAAGAAGCTTATACTAGTTTAGAAGGAAATATTAAAAAAATCACAAGCCTACCTTGATCTTTCTCTTCCACCTTCTCTCCAAGTCTTCAAAGTTTCTCCAAGGCACTTTCTCTCTCTCCTTCTCTTGTGTTATGCGTGAAGTGTATAAAGGGAAGGGAAGAGAAATGCTTCATAAACTTCCTCCCCTAATTATACAACATTGATATCATCAATGAGCCATAATGTGACACTTGTCACAACCTTACATCCACCCATGCCTCCTTCCTATTTACTCATGATTACTCCTTTAGTTCCCTTTGACATTTAGACAACATTTTCCTGCCTTGATTAGGCAAGAAAACCATCCCTCCTCTCCTCTTACAAGACAAGTAAGTTCTGTTCTTACTAAGTTCAAGTTTGCACTCCTCCAAGCACTCAAGTTCTTTCATTCCTTCACTCAAGCTATTCTCATCATACACTTCACCATACTTCCCTCCATAATTGCTCCCTTTGACTCTCCTTAACATTGAACTAGCCTTCTCCCTTGTTAGCTTTTAAAACAAACGTGCTCCCCCTTCTCATCCTCCAACTAAACAATTACTCTTCCAACTAGACCAATTCTTGCACTCAAGGTAGCATACCATTTCATCATTATTTGTCCATGTAGCATTTTTTTTAATGTAATTTGACATATGCTCATACAAATCCATTATAATTTAATCCCCTCCTCATATGATCATGACACTTGGCATTTTAATTCCATTAATCAATTTCTAACACCTTTTATTTTCAATTTTCGGAATAATGTCAATTCTGGTAGATTTTGTTTCTTAACTTTGAAAAATCATCACTAATTTTGTAAACATCATTTCAAAGCGATTCTAAAGCCTATGGAACCCTTATTGAGTCTAGTTTCAAGAAAAAATATGGAATTTTACTAGATGGGATCATATCATTCGCAGATTTTCAATATTTGACCGCTTCTCTAGAAATTAGTCAATTTTGCTGGGCAAAATTTGAAAATTCATAACTCTCAATCCACAAGTCAAAATTGGTTATAATGCCTATCAAATTAAAGCTTAGGATATCTACTTTCACCCTGTAAAATTTTATAATTTTTACTCATCATTTGGTCTTCCAAAACTATATGACAATTTCATTATGTCACGCCCTTATTTTAATTTCACATTTACCAGAGTATTTGCGGAAAACGATATGCGGTTTGGTAGGCAACACAGGAATAGCATAACTATACTGATAATATGTGCATGATTACATAAATTCCCCATAAGGGTTTGTACATGATACTTACGATTAAGGTAGCCGCACAAGACTACTAGGGTGTCTAAACTCATCCCAGTGACACGGAGACTTCTTCCCGTCTTCGGTCCACAACTCTAATACCCTCATACGGTGCTCTGCATTGTTGTTTACTTATCTTCTGTCGTATCCTGTCTAAATTGTTGGTAGGGGAGGGTGAGATTCGAGAGAATCTCAGTAGGAAACATATACCATAATGCATGTATGATTGATGCTATGTGTATGACATGTTAGCTTTATCTAGATGTATGCCTCAAAATGACATTTCTGCATGCTTAATGTTTCATACAACAAGACTATGGCCACAGCGAAAACAGAAACAGAGCTTCATTTATTCAAATATTCTCTACAGAATCAAGTAAAGCAATCACATACATCATTACACAAGCAAAGATATCAAATACATGCAAGTAAGGTAAGTCCCCTACCTCCAATCTTTCTCCTCGATTTGTGTGCCAACAGCTCGAGGCTCCATATTCGATCCTACAATGTCAAATGTACCATTTAGACACTTCCATAGTGTTTCTGAGGGTTATATGAGTCTATCTTGAAAAATTACTAAAATACCCCCGGGGACCCGGCCTATCATACCCAGTCCGGCTGTACTTTTCTCGAAATTCTAACCTGGGCTATCCTGACATATTTTCACCCAAGGAATCCATTTTTGGACTTGCAATTACCAAATTCACTGTCAAAAGACAAAATTGCCCTTGGCAGCCCTTATTTCAATGTTTTAGGGGCATTTTCGTAATTATGCTTTCTCGGCCTTTTCCGAAAAAGTGCCCAACTGTAACCCCACCTAATTTTCCCTCCTGAACTCAATGGAACCATCAAATCATTGAAAATCCAACTCTAAGACCCATTTACAATGCTGGCCGAAATATATGGGTTTTAAGGGGAAGATCGGGGTTTTTCGGTTTCGGCTCCGTAAACGTGTTCCTTTCTACTCCTAACAACTTTATTGACTATTCCATTAGGTTACAACTACAATTTAGTACCAATTTGGGCAGCATAACAACCCCACATACCCATTTTCCATTTTTAAAACCAATGACAATCCGGCGAAATTTCATCGATTAAATTGTCCACAACAGCCAGAATAGTCAATATACAAGAGTTTGGAAGTTACCTCAAGCTCCCACTGGCTCTCCCTTGATATGGCTGAACCCTAGGTCACTTCAACAAGCAAATTTGAGCTTCCAACCCTTGAATCACATAGGAGAATAGCTTAGGAACGGAGTTATACGCATTAGGAACCGATTTACCAAAGAAATCACTTACCTTTGCAAGTTTTTTCTTCTCCTTCTCTCTCTAAAAATCTCAACTCTTCTCTCTCTCTAAAAATGAAAATGGCATCAGTTATGGCTGCTGGAAGGAGATGATCACTTTTTATTTTAATATCTAATATCATATTTCATTTATTTGATAATTTCCCAATTTTCGGATTTTTACAAAATTCTGGCAGATTTCTGCCCAAACTTTGAAAAATCATAACTAATTCTAGAAAAATAGAATTGGAGTGATTCCAAAGTATATAGAACCCTTATTGAGTCTAGTTTCAAGAAAAAATATAGAATTTTGCTGAATGGAATCACAAAATTCCCAGAATTTTAATCTTTACATGCTGTTCCAGAAATTTCACAGTTTTTCTGTGCTGACTTTAAAAATTCATATCTTTTTGTATATAAATCTAATTGAGTCATATGACCTATCAAATTAAAGCTTATGATGTCTACTTTCATCTTATAAAATATTATAATTTTTGGTCATCATTTGATCATTTAAAATCATATGGCATGCTCACTACCTTATAGGTTATTTCACCGAAAACTTAATTACTTTCTCCAAAATTCACCATTTTACTTTCTTAATACCCTAAAGATATAAGAATCATTAGGGGATAAATTTGGGACACCTACTAAAATGGGGTTTAGTAGTCTGCTTAATTTAGGTTTATTCCCAAGCCTCCAATCTATTCTTCAGAAGCTATTCTGCTCAGAATCTATTCTCCAAAAGCTAACCCAAACACACTCTTCTAGGTGAATGATATGCTTCGTAGTTTAAGGAAAAAAATTTCCAATATAAATGATAGGTGGACTCATTAAAGTTGGGTGACCCTATCCTTGATTAAGAGTAAAAAAAGATATTAAAAAGGCTTCATTATTTGTTCCTAACAAAAAGCGCCACTTGCTGCTTCTATATATATATATATATATATATAAGTCAGTGGTTTTTGTTGAGTTTTAGGGTGAACATAACAATCACAAAAGATACCCCTCATTTTTTTTTGATAGTATAAGGAAAACTACAAACACCTCAGCAGCTATCCTCCTGAGTCAACCTGCGATCTCGACCTATTTTGATCAGTAAGTAATAAGCTCGTAATAACTACTGGAGGCGATTCAGTGATATGGAGATCCAACGCCATCTTCCAAGCTTCCTTTGCCATGGCGTTTGCAACTGTGTTAACATCTTGATTACAATGTAACATTCCGACTTCCTAGTCACGAGCTATCAACGTGCGAATCTCTATGATAAGTTGAAAATCTGGGTGTTCTTGAGACACCGTTACTTGAATAAGTTCCATGACTTCACTACAATCACTCTCAATTAGGATTTGTCTGTATCCTCTATCCCAGGCAATTTTAAGACCCCACAATACCCCCCAAGCTTCAGCAGAGACCATCGTCCCTTGGCCAATTTGATACATGTACCCTAGCAAAAACTCACCATTATGATCTCGCAGCACACCACCACAAGTGCACCTCCCTAAATTGTCACTCCTGGATCCATCAGTATTAATCTTCACCCACCCAGGCGGAGGTGGTTTCCAATGTGTACAACTCTCTTTCTCATTATGGTTTCTACACAGGCTTGTATTACCCCATGCTAAGCATGCACGAGCACGGGCTAAAATGGCATTTCTACTCCAAGAGTTGTTGTTAAAACATCGGTCATTTCGAGCCAACCAGATATATCGGCATAAGACGGTAAACCAAAGACGAAACTCAAAAGCCTGTACAACATCCTTTCTCTCCATACACCATGCAAGCCAGTCATTTCTATCCAAGATGCCAAAAAATAGATACCGCAAACCCGACGATAAGAAACTATTCCAAAATTCAGAAATGGTCGGGCAATCCCGTAGAACGTGGAGTATTGACTCACGTGCTTTATGGCATACTTCACAAGTACCCGTAGGATGACTACCACGATAGAACCGTTCCATGTTCATCATTAAATGACCATGAAAACATAGCCACAAGAAAGTACGGTACCTTTGAGGGACCTTTATTTTCCAAACACATTTCCATCAGTATTTAGTGTGAGCCTGTGGGTTACCCACAATATATTTGTAAGCAGAGCTAAGGGAGAAATTTCCATTAGAAAACCATCTCCATGCTGGAAAATCCTCCCTATTTAGCTCACGAATATTAACCCGTCTGATAGCGGTACATACATGTCCTGGGAGTAGGTGATCAAACTTGCTCATATCCCATTGTCCGGAGGGAGTGATGCAGTCAGCTACTCTCCATTCAGTAACATCTCTAGGCAATGCTTGGGTTACTAAACTCTGAAGCCTATCCAAATGTGGCACCCACACATCATTCCAGAAAGAAATATTCTCTCCATTTGCTACTCTCTATGTTATACTATCATTGACCTTCTCCCAATTGTGAAGAATACCCCTTCATGTACTTGACTCCGACCGACGCTTTTCAATTTTAGGAATAATATCATTGCCTACTTTATACTTTTCACGCAAAAACTTGACCCAGAGCGAGTCTTGTCTATTAATCATATTCCATCCAAGCTTCATCATGAAAGCCTGGTTCTGGTAACAAGCCTTCCTGAGACCAAGGCCACCATTTTCTTTACGTGCACACACCAAATCCCAGGAGACTAGATGTGGTTTTCTACTAACTGAGCTACTACCCCAGAGGAAGTTACGACATCATTTGTCAATTTCATTACATGTTCCCAAAGGTAGAGGCACTGTTTGCATAGCATAAGATGGCATAGTCGACATTACAGAGGACACTAGAATATGCATGGCCGCCATCGATAGCATGTTGGACTTCCAATTTTCCAGACGAGCATTCATCTTATTCAGGAGGAAATTATACGTTGCCTTTGAGCTCCGTTCATGTAATATAAGCATTCCTAGGTATTTCCCCAAATTCGACGTCGGAGTAAAATTCAAAAACTCACTGATTTCTTTACACCTGATGTGATTCACATTTCTTGAGAAGTAAATTCTTGACTTTCCAGCATTCACTTTCTGGCCCGAAATGTCGTAGAAGTCATCCAAGATGGCATTCACAACCCCTGCGTGATCAAGATCTGCTTCTGCAAACAAAATGAGATCATCAGTAAAAAAATATGAGAGACAGGAGTACCTCTTTTGGAGAGCTAAAGGTTTCTAGTCACCCTCATCTACTGCTGTTTGGATAAGATGCCCCAACCTTTCCATCATGATAACAAAAAGATACGGCGATATTGGGTCACCCTGTCAAACTCCACGAGAAGGGCAAAACATATTAGTAGCTTTTCCGTTCCAAATCAGTTGCATTTGAGACGTTGAGATACAAGCTTGAATAACTCTAAGAAGATAGTCAGGAATCTTTAGCTCTTTTAAGCATTCAGAAATAAAACTCCATCAGACCCAGTCATAAGCTTTCTCCAAATCGATCTTAATGGCCATAAAACCCTTTTTCCTCTTTAAGGACTTTATAGAGTGAATGATCTCCTGAATTAGGATAATATTGTCCGAGCTCTAGCGTCCTTTCACAAAACTTCATTGGTTCGGGGCTATCACTAAAGTCATGACCGCCTTGAGTCTATTTGATATAACTTTCGTAACTATTTTGTATACAACATTGCAAAGACTTATGGGACGAAAATCTTTAATCGTCTCAGGATGTTCCACCTTTGGTATGAGTACAATTTGAGTGGCATTGATTTGTCGTATCCACATAGGATCATTAAAGACTTTTTTAACTAAATCAATCACTGACGGTCCTACCGTTTCCCATTGGCTCTGATAAAATAACGGGTTGAAACCGTCTGGTCCTGGTGCTTTCAGAGGCCCCATATCAAACAAAGCTCGTCTAATCTCGTGATCTTCAATCGATCTCCCCAGAGTACGCATATTAACGTCATCAATAACAGGATAAGTGCATCCAAAAACCAAAGATCCACTATATATCTGGGTCTCCGTATATAAATTTTCAAAGAATTGACTTCCCATTTTCATAATTTCAGCCGCATCATATGTCCACTCCCCAGTGTCAAGCTTTAAAGCCTTAATTTTATTCCTTCTTCGCCTGCTGTTAGCCACCGAATGAAAATATTTGGTGTTTCGATCCCCATCCACATACCAGTTAACACGATAGTATTGTAGCCACATGACTTCTTCCCGTGTCAAGAGTTTCTCCAGCTCGCCCCTTAGCTCCCCTCGTAACTTTTCAAGAGACTCAGAGATACCAATCGAAGCTATCTTTGCATTAATCTCATCTAATCGTCGATATAAACTTTCTTTTATATAGAAGATGTTACCGAAAACCTCCTTATTCCATAGCCTCAAATCCTCCGTGAACTGATCTATGGATATGTACCAGTCGTCCCCCAACCCCCAGTGACGCTGCACAAACTTCTTGAAATCTTCATGCATAACCCAGGGGGCAAAGAATCTAAAAGGCATTCGATTCTTTGCAGTAAGAACATGAGATTCAGTATCCAAAAGCACCGAACAATGATCGGACTTATATTTTGGCAGGTGTGTCACAGTTGCATTAGTATTCTCTATAAACCAACAATTATTCACCAAGGCCCTATCAATTCTGCTTTGGGTAATCAAATTGCCCCATGTAAATCGAGGTCCACTAAAACCAATATCAAGTAACTCACTACCCAATAACCAATTACGGAAGGACCTATCAATACCTATATTCTCCCTGTGTTTCTTACTCCAGCGTTCTTCAGGACAAGAAACAGCATTGAAAGCTCCAATCACCACCCAGCCTCCAGCAATTGATTGTTGAAAACCCTCAAGAGTGGGCCAAAGTTGTCGTCTAATAACCATATTTGGATTCCCATATACCACAGTAAGAGACCATTCTACACTTGTGCCTTTGTTAACCATTCCATGAACAAATTGATCACCACAACAAGTCACAGAAAAATGAAACGTAGAATCCCAGAATAACCATATACCTCCACTAAATCCCCGAGCTTCTACAATGTGCATATTCGTCCATCCCAATTTCCTTGCAATGAGCTTAGCTTTCATCCCCTTCTGTCTGGGCTCTAACAAAGCAAAGAAATTAATCCCATGTCTGACAACATCACTAAGTAATCTGGTAAAAGAGGCACCACCGACACCCCGAGTATTCCAAGTCGTAATAATCATAAAAAATTGATAAATATGAAGAAGAACACAACCAAATCAGTCATTATTGAGACATATGTCCCTCCTGCACCTCGACAATACCATTCATCACCACATCATCAACAGTCCCAAGTGGATTAATTGGACTTGCAAAATTCACCCCTTGTTCTGCACCTGGGTCAAGAGGATCAGTGGCTTCTAGGTGGATAGTAGTGGAATTAGGGTCTATTTGAATAATATTTTTTTTAATTCTTAACCCAGCCTCCCCACTTGAATTATACGACGATTTGGCTTTATGAATTAACATGTGAGAGTTAAACAAATGAGAGTCCACTTGAGTTCTTGTTTGCTGCATTTTCGAGCCCATACTTAAATATCCATGGGAAGCTCCCTCCTCAATCCCTTTCTTCTTTGCTGTCTATGTCGCACGATTTTTATTCAACGTCTTCAATTGGCCAACACTATTCGGATTCTCACAAATTCTCTCTTTTTTTCCTAAATTCAGATTATCCGATCCCTTATTCCCCTTACTCCCTTTACTTATTTCAATTAGATGACCAGAGTTCCCTTTTGATTCACGCGATCTTTCTCCTGGCTTTGAACTGACATGAATCTTGCCTTGATTTGCACTATCATTATAACCTCCATGATTAATTCCCATATCTTCAACATTAAGAGCCTCAAAACGTGATCCTCCTCCCGTATTTCGAGAACGTAAATCACTCCTAGACTCACGCCCATGATTACCATTCCCTGTGTTTGAGATCCATTGTCCCCTTCTATGACTCGGTGCGACCATCCACTCCCCATACATCCTGGAAGCGGTCTCAGAGCATGTAGGCTCTTGTATTGTATCTGTGGAAGCCAACGGGTTCGACATGCATGGCGACTTTAACGTGCTTATCGCTTGATTATTAGGGCAATGCGCCTTGTCGTGGCCGTACCGTCCACATGAAAAGCAAATCAAATGCAAACCCTCATAAACAATCTTCTTCTCTTTCCCATTAATCATCAATGACGGAAGTAAAGGCACACTCAGATCGACCTCAACACATATACGGGCAAAACGACCTTTGGTTTTCCGAAGGGTGTTTGCATCCACTTTTAGAACCCTTCCAATTTGGTTACCCACGACATATAAAATACCCTTATCATAGAAATCAACTGGGAATTTAGGAATTCTCACCCACGCTGTGATTTTGGAAACCTCACTAGAGTCAGGATCAAACTCTGACTTCTATGGTTGCACTGCTAGGTAGTGATCCATATATAACCAAGGGCCTCCTGTTAATGCAAAATCATAATCCTCCTTATTGCTCATACGAACCAAAAAATACCCGGATCCTATCTCAATAGTTTCAACCTGGCCTCTACGTTCCCACAGCTGTTGTAGTTTGTGACCCAATTGATCCTCACGCACCATCCTACCAAGGAGTTCAGCAACATTTTCTTAAGAGAATTGCTAATAACATTTTTTTAAAAATGTCCCTACATTTCAATAGTTAGCAACTCTTTTTGCATAATTTAAATATTTTCTAGTGTTAGGTTATTGTAATTATTTTTCAACTATTTTAATTTTTTAAACAAATTTTGTAAGTAATAGTTAAAATATTTAATTCCATATTTAAATTGAATAAATTTACCAGTTTTAGTTTTAAAATATGTCTCGATGTTTATTTATGACTATATTATACCTAAAAATTTATTTAGACATAATATAATATGTAAAATAAATTGTGGTTTGCAGGGTATCAATCTCTTTAATTCATAAAATATGTAAAAAGTATTTATAGCCTTTATTTCTCATGAACTTTAACCGGGTTTTATTTAGGTCCTTTTGGATTTTTTAAAAAATTAGTTATTGATAGCAAACTATGATTATTGTTTACAAAAAGAAAAAAGAAAAAAGAAACCTAAACATGGCTGAAAATGTCAAAAGCTATTTATAATCCAAAACCATATATAATTAATTTTATAAGAAAAACCATATACAATTTTATTATAAGTCATTCATATCAGTTTAACAAACTTATTTTCAAAATTATAATAATTATAAATTAATTTTATTTAAAATTTATTATTCTCATTAATAATTTAAATTAGCATTACATTTGAATAAAATCAATTTAAGAAAATAATGTTTTCATGAAACCAAACTTGTTGCTTCTAGGGTGATCATCTTCACAAAAACTATTTATTAATAAAATAGGAGATCCTATCACAAAAAATTGTGACATTGTTTGAGGACAATCTCAAGAGAATAAATTTCAATTTTTGTATGAATAGAGATACATAAACATATATAGTATACATAAAGCTTTAATTTTTGTGTAAAAATATTCGGGAGATATTGCTACCAAAATTTAAATATTTATTTTAATATAAATTACGCTAGCTCAATTAACTTTTGATTTTGTAAATATAATAAAGAGCTAACGGTTTACGGTTCACATGATCCAATCAATTTGATCTAGTCCTAATGACATACTAGCATTGAAGGATTGTGGCCGTCCTCATTCCTTTCTTTTTTTGGAAGAACGTAGTTAAGATTTGGCAAGATGCTTCTTTTCTTGTCTAATGGAAACCTGGTGATGGTCATAAGATATATGTTAAAGAATTTGTGTCCTCACTGTCACCTTCGCTTTGCCCTGACACCTTTGAATTCTTCACTCTTCTTTAATATATATATATATATATATATAGGTGTAGAGGCGAATGGGTTTAGTAATAGGATAATGAAAGGATAAATATGGTTATGGGGTAATTAGATTAGAATATATATATATATATATATATATATTATGTTATCTTTCTTTTCATTTGTAAAAGTCTGCACATGTCTTCCCTTTTCTCTATCTTGTGTATATAGGAAAGTGTGAACCACTTAGTATTATCTTTTGTATTAAATACTCCCACGCTGACTTGTCTACCCTTTTTGTTTTATGATACTTCTTTCTTTAATTTTTATTTTTATTATTATTATTTATTTTCTTGACGAACATTATCTATATTTATAAGATAAGTTTTATCATATTTTAACATTTTGTCCCAGACAAATAAATAAGATAACTTATGTTATTAGTTAATATGTGTGTATATAATATTAGTCTTCAAGAGGTTAGCCTTAATGTTTTACTGTAGTTTTAGAATAGTTCTATAGAAACTATAGAATAGTTTTTGGGTAAAATGTTAATAGATATTTATGTTCATGTTTTGTAGACTCTCATTGAGAACTTTTGAGTCACTCTGTGTAATTGCTTGTGAGTTAGAGAGTACTAGGTAATTCTGAATATTCTTCCATATACTTGTGAATTGTGTATGATTGTGAATGCTTATATTTGTTTATTAAAAAAATGGACCAAATTATTTGTATATGTGTATGTAGTGTAATTTCTTAAATAAGTCATGTTACAAGTAAATTTCTCTATAACTAATTTTGTTCACATAATTAATAATTTATATATAATTAATGTATTGTTAGATTATTATTTCCTTTTTAGTATGTTTGAATATGTGATGATATCTAATATGAATGGAATCATGATTTATTGTACCTTTTTTTTATGATATTATATTTATTGATGATTAAATATAACAGTCATGGTGGTTGTATTTATGATGGGTTGGAGTAAGAAGGAATTTGTATGTTGAGATCTTTTACCACGTGGTATGCCATCACTCGGTGCACAATGGATGACACTTGTCAGGGCCCTTTCTTTCATATTTTCCTTTGGCTAGGATTGCATTGGAGTTATGGGATATGTGACACCTCCTTAGTTTACTCTTTTAAGGAGGGAAGCTATAATTCAGACTTAATCTCTATACCTTTGGCCGAGTGTATCTTAAGAACTGGTGAGCTTGAGACAATCCAGTCAAATGGATGTGTTTTTGTTGGGCTATGTGTTAGCCTATGACAATAATCAGCGGTATAAGGACGGACAGTGATATAAGGGAAGTTGCACTTTGCATATTACATAATTGTATATTATATGTTGTGATAGAAATATTGATTGGCATAATGATAATTAAATTTGCAATTGATTTGTATGAAAATTATGGTACATGCAAATACATACATAATCAGTTCCTTCTTTTTATCATATATGGTTTGCTTGTGTATGGTAGAAACTTTTAGTAGTTACTGAGACGTGAAATCTCATCCCTATATATATTAACATTTTTCAAGTGATTGTTCTAGTGGGGAATAAAGGAAGGTACCTTTGGAGTGAGCCTTGAAGGCTCTTTTGTACTCTTAAATTTCATGTTATGTCATTTTTATTTATCATAACCCTAAGACTTTTGCATTTCATTTTGTTTGTTGAAATATTTTGAAGATTTGATTTAATACTGTAATGTGGGCTTTATTTGAACTGATTTTGTATTTTAATGATTTGGATGTTAAACATCCTTATTAGTGATATTTCAAATACTTTGGTTAAATATTTAGTTGTTTAATTTAAGGTGTTACAGTTAGCATTTTTCGTTAGCATTTATTAACGGTGTTATGTTTTATGGACTAAAAACACACTTTATAAATTTAAGCGACGAAAACTTAACCTCATGCAAATTTAAAGAACCAAAAGTATACTTTAGTTCAAATATAAATATAAATACTTTAAAGTATTTTCATTAGTTTCCTTGATCTTTTCAAAAAAATTTAACTAGATCTTATATTTAGAATCAAAAGAAGTATAATTTTCTGCATTCTGTTAATTGCATAACATGGTGACCCAATGGTCACCTTTAATTTTGGTATCCAAGTGGTGATGGGACCAAATGGCATCTCCACCCTTTTGCCAAAAAAAAAAAAAAAAATTGGTGCCTTCTATTTTTTAAAATATGGGGGCATTTTTGCCTGAATTTCAAAATCCCATTTTGAGAAGTCACACTTCATAGAGATTGTAGAAATTCAGGTACCCTTTCTGCCATTTAGCAATTCACAAGTTCTTTATGTGTCACTTTGCCTATTATTTAGGACAGTTACTTTTTTTTTTGCCAGAATGCCTAGAAAAGGATTTTACTAACAAATAATTAATATAAATATCTTTTATACGAAGAATGTAACACCCCAAATTTTATATTCACTAAAAGCATATCGTAATTATTTGAGAAATTCAATAAAATGGTGAATATTTAATGTCAAAGGAATTAAATATTGGAAATTGAAAGTTGAATAGTGTTTTCAGTGAAATCGCCTGCGAGGTAGTAAGTTTGTGATGTGATTTTAGAAGACCCAATGATGAGAAAAAATTATGAAATTTTACAGGGTGAAATTAGACATCATAAGCTTTAATTTGATAGATCACATGAATCAATTGAAGCTATGTACAAAAAGATATGAATTTTTAAAGTTAGTCCAGAAAATCTGGAAAGTCTCTAGAGCAGCAGTCAAAGAAATGAAATCTGGAAATGATATGCTTCTAGATGGATAAAGTCCATATTTTTCCTTGAAACTAGACTCAATAAGGGTTCCATAACCTTTAGAATCGCTCTGAAACAATGTCTACAAAATTAGTTATGATTTTTCAAAGTTAGGGCAAAATTTTTTCAAGAATTGGCATTATTCTGAAAATTGAAAATAAAATGTGTTAGACATTGATTAATGGAATTAAAGACGCCAAGTGTTATGATCATATGAAGAGGGGATTAGATTATGATTTATGAATATGAGTACATGTTCAATTGCATTAAAATAATGATGCATGAACATAGCAATCATGATTGATGATGGTAAGGATTATCTTGAGTGTAAGGTTGGAATTACCTCGAGTGCAAGTTTGGTTTAGTTGGAAGAGCACTCATTTGGTTAGAAGAGCAAGAGGGAGGAAGTTAGTTTAAAACCAATGAGAAGCCTAATGGAGTAAGTGTGTCATGATATGAAGGGGGTATGGGTTGTGATATGAAGGAGATAAGAGTTGGTACAAGTATCCTTAAGTGTCATCATATGAGGGATTTTTGAAGAATTTAGTAATTAAGGGAAAATGAGATATATTTTAGAAATTCTTCCTTCATCTTTCCTTGTCATTTCTCATGCCTAGACACTCAAGAAGAGAAAGAGAAAGTGTCATAAAATTGAGCCAAGTATATGTAGTGTCATAAATAGGATTTTTGTAATAAGCTTAATTAAGGAAAATGGTAGGATATTTTATAGTGCTTGAACATCTTTCCTTCCTTCTCATTTTCGTTTTTAACACACCCAGAGAGAGAGGGAGGAAGCTTGAAGAAAATCTAGAAAGAAGGAGGAGCCAAGAGGAAGAGAAAGATCAAGGTAAGTTTGAGATTTCTTAAAATTTGTCTTCCAAACTTGTGCAGCCTCTTCTCTAAACTCTTCTTCTCCATGAAAACTCATTGTTTAGCAAGAAAATCTTAGGCTTAAGGGGAGAGGAGGAGGATGCCTAGAGAGAGGAAATCCAAGAACTCAAGAGGTAGCTACACCAAACTCAAATCTATATTAGTATGAAGTTGTTGTTGGTTTTGGTGATTTTTGGTCAATTTGTGAATTTGGAAAGCCCTAACCCTAAGGGGTTATGTTGCCCAAATTTCTTTGAATCATGGTTATAATGTGTTTAAATGAGTTAAAACGGGATTATTTAAGTGAAAAAGTACAAGTTTTGGAAGCTAAAACACAAAAGATCATTTTTCTATTTTTCTTCAAATGTTTTGACTAGCACTGTTTTGGGGGAAGGAGCTGGATTTTCATAAAATATATGGTTTCATTGGATTCAGTGGGCAAACATAGATAGGGTTACAGTTGGTCACTTTTTCAGAAAAGGCCGAAAAAGCATAATTACGAAAATGCCCCTAAAACCCTAAATCGGGGTTGTCAAGGGTGTTTTCGCAATTTGACATTGAATTTGGTGATTTTGAGCCCGGAAATGGATTCCTTGGGCGAAAATACGTTAGGATAGCCCTAGTCAAAATTTTGAGAAAACATGCCTTCAGCTGGGTACGACAGGGCCGGGCCGGGGTCCCCAGCCATTTTGGTAAATTTTCACCATATGCTAATATAACCATAAGAAACACTATGGAAGATTCTAAAATGATACTTGGATAGGTTATGACATATTTCTTGTACATTTAATATTTTAGGACCAAGCCGGAAGCCGAAATGACACGTTTTACGAAGCACACTAAAAAGAGAATTGATAAGACTTTGAGGTAGGGACTACCATCCTTCATACACTATGTGAATAATTGTATGTATATGTTATTGTATTTCATGATATAATTGTGTGCTAAAGGCACAGTACCTAGTCGTGGTTCAGTGCTCAACAAAGGTATATCGGAAAATTCTAGCTGAGGTTCGATGCCCAGCCAAGGTATATCGAAAATCCTAGCTGTGGTCGATGATTCGGCTGTGGTAATTATATGTGAATCGAATTGATCTTTCATTTTTGCCTAATATGATACATTACATATTTAATTTTTACATTTTATATGTCGATCGTATGTTTCTATAGGGATTCTTCGGAATCTCACCCTATTGTTAAATAAACATCTCAGCGGGTGCCAGTGGATCAAAAGGCAAAGGCGTAGACGCCGAGAAGTGGTTGGCATGTGTCTCGAGGCAAGGTCAAGACTGGTGGTTATAATTAGTTTATGTTTAAGATATTTTGAAAAATCCTGTAAACGTTGAAATTTCCGTTGTATTTCTGTACTTTCCGTATTTCGTTAACGAACGCCGTTGGAATTGAAAACGAATATTTTTATCAGTATAATTGTACTTTTCTGTATGCTTATGGAATCTTATCTTTATTACTCTTCAATTATCGAAATGGAAACGGGTGTTAACAAAGAAGCAATCAAGAGTCCACACACCTAATGCTCATCCTTAAAACGAGGCCGATTTGCCACATTTCAAGTTTTCAAACTCAACATTCCCCCTCCCCACATGAGCCCCATCTCCTCATCTTTCTTGTTCTCTTTTTCAATTTTTTTATTCTAAGCATCTTTATGATAAAAAAAAATAAACATGGCAGATTTTTAAATTATCATATACTCTTGTAATTCTATTTGTAAAACATAGGTTAGGTCAAAAAAAATTATAAAGCATAGAGAGGGTTTTTTTTTTATTTATAGGTCACATCATTATACTTTTCAGTTCTCACATAATTTTTGCAGTGATTGGGGGTAAAATATATATTGAATTAGTTAAAAATTATTATATACTAATCTAATTCTATTTGTAAGTCATTTTCAACATGTTTCACTAAAACGATAAAAATCTTAAATCTTATTAAATCTATCTTAAAATTTAACAACTATTCAACCTTACTCCTACTTAATATAGACTTTACTCCAAGATTACAAATTTGACACAATACTAAATGAAAGATAAAATTGTGTATTTATGAGAAATGTATCATTATGTGAGTTATAAATTAAAAAAAAAAAATCTTCTCATATCTATACTTTATAAATAGAACAACAAAAGTATATGATAATTTAAAAAAGGGTTAAGGTGCAAAAATACACATGAGTTTTTATCAAAAGTGCACCTAACACCAAATGCTTTTTTTAGGGGCAAAAGTAACTATGTGGTTATAAAATAGATGCAAGAATCACATTTTCTGTTAATGTCAGAAAATCTCCGTTACTTTTCCTTAACTGTAACAGCTGGAGCCCATGTGTAATTTGCTCATCCTTTGACTAAAGTAGACGTGGCAGTTGGCGGTTGAAAAGACTCCTTTAAACCCGTAGCCGGAGATTGCTGGACACTCATCGCTGCATCCTGATTCGGTGCTTTTCTGAAAACCCATCGTTATTTTTCTCTCTTTTGCAAAAAAAGGAATTCAGGAAATGGATGATTCTTGACAAGAACATACATGGATGATAGGGGAAAATCGAAGTTGAGTTGCAGTAAATTAGTTTACCTTGTCGTCGTTGTCTCCCTGGTTCCTTTTGTCAGTGTCTTTGGTGGGAGATCTAAATGCCCTTTTCACAATGGTCAACCAGGAGTTACCTCCCTTCTTCTCCATCAGAAAAAGAAGTACAGTAAAACTGGGCTACATCACAATTACAGCGCACAAGGGAAGTGCTAAAAAACAGAGTGAGGAAAAGGGCCAGAAACTACGAAGTTAAAAAGACAAAGACAGAGAGGGGGGAATTAACAAGAGGAGAAGTGGGTGGCGTATTATTGAATCTTATGGGATCTCATATGATTCAGCAGTAGCAGTAGCAAAGCAAGAGAGGGAATGGTACAATGAGCTCATCCTCATCACTTGGATCGTGAAGGCCCACTCTCTCAACAGGTTTTGCGATCAATGATATTATGGATAAACTCTGCATTGATTCAATTAAATGTGTGAGGAAGAAACGAATATAATTATTGATAAACTAATCATATAACACTAAGTAGTACTGCAAACCAAAGAAGGAGTGGAGTAATAAAACATGGGTTGTGAAAAGGAAAAAGATGACCTTTGGAAGGGGGTTTAATTGCAGTATTATTAAAATAATATAATAACAACAACAATAAAATCATTAGCAGCTGAAGAAGATTATAGCATGATTATAATATTTGTACGAGTACATAATAAGAATAATATTAAAATGATAAAATCAATGGAATTAAGAGGAAGAATAAGAAAGACTATGGAGCAGAGAACAAAGCAGAATCAGAAGCTGACATTAACGGCGGTTTTCTGACGTTAACGGAAAATGTGATTTTTGCATCTATTTTGTAACCACATAGTTACTTTTGTCCCTAAAAAAAGCATTTGGTGTTGGATGCACTTTTGAGAAAAACTCATGTATATTTTTCATAGTACAAAAAACCGGACCGGACCGGCCTGTTCGACTGGTTGAACCGGGAACCGGTCCTTGGTCTGGTCCGGTTTGATCAAAAACCGGTCAGACCGGTTAAAACCGGTGGTCCAACCGGTTGACCCGGTTTCTTCCTTTTTTTTTTTTAATTTTCCAAATTTTTATTTTGTGTTTTTTGAGGACAAAATGGAAAGTTGAAGACTAAAATGAAGAGAAAAATAGATAAAGAAAGAACAAATCTAAAAAAATGAAGAAAATAATGAAAAAAATTATTTAAAAAGATATAATAATTACAGAAAATGAGATATCTTTACATAAATATAGGTATTATAACTAATACTAATAGATTTTAAACATTTTTTTTTCTAAAAATCTTTATTTTTATCTATAGAAGTTTAAAAATATATTAATATATATTATCACTAATAAATTATAATATTTTAATATGACCGGTTATGACCTGTTCAATTACCGATTAGACCCCGGTTGACCCATTAACCCTTGAACCTGTGCTGTGACCGGTTCATTGCTCGGTCCGATTTTTCGTTCCTTGATATTTTTACACCTTAACCCTTTAAAAAATCTGCCATGTTATTTTTTAAGCAAAAAAATGTGCCATGTTAGAGGGGGAGATGAGGCCACGTGGGGAGGGGAAATGCTGAATCTTGAAAACTTGAAATGTGGCAAAACAGCCTCGTTTTTAGGTTGAGCATTAATTGCTCATTGATTCCATAAGCAGCTAATGTGGGCTCAGCAATCAGGGAATAGAATTCACACTGTAGATTCGCGGACTCAGCTTCTTTCCGCTGCTGCCTGTCCGCCACTTTAAAACGGTTGTGTTTGAATTTGAATGAGTGGGATGAGATGCAAGTCACACAGCACAAGTGAACGGGGTAAAAAATAGCGAAAGGAGCATTGATGAAGCCCGATGCTTAAATGGTTGGATTCATTGGCTTTAGATCATTTTTGGCTAAAAAATATAAAACTATATTTTTGAGATAAATAATAAATAACTTCTATTTTTATAAAGCTTATATATATATATATATATGTATGTATGTATATGTATATAAATATATATTAAAATTAAATAATTTTTTGTGCAATTTTATTCTTATGTTTTAAGAAGCAATTTTATCCCGTCATTTTGAAAACAAAGCAATTTTAATCTTGCATTCAATATCTTAAAGTATCTTTAAAGTTACATTTAACACCTCAAAATAATTTGTTGTCCAATTTTACTCTTAAAGTAATTTCTTAGTTAAATTTTTCCTCTTTTTTTGTATTTTTGATATTCATCTTCTATATCTTTAATATTTTAGGATGAAAACATAGAAGATCAGGTAAAAATTATCTAAGCTGACTATTGAAAATGTTGAAGATGAGTATTAAAAATAGGGATATAGTTAGGTTAAATTTTTGATACCCATTATGTCAAATTCTCTAATCACATGTGGTTATATATCCTATTTTTAAAACAATATCATTTAACTATAAAGCCATTTGAAAAAAAATATGATACATGGCCATATGTAATTGAAAAATTTGATATAATGAATATAAGAAATTTGAATTAAGTATTGTCCTTAAAAATATAATAGATAATTCATTTCAAATCCTTATTTTTTTAAGAAGCAATTTTACCCTCATGATTGGAGTGCTAAAAATATGAAAAAAAAAAAGTGATTAAAAATTAAATAAGAAAATTCATTAAGAACAAATTTTGATAAAAAATTATTTGAAGATGTTAAATGTAGTTTAGAAGATATTTTAAGATAATGACTGCAAGATTAAAATTGCATTGCTTTCAAAAGTACAATGGTAAAATTGTTTCTGAAATAATAAGGATAAAATTGTATAAAAATTATTTAATTTTAATATAAATTTATATATGATATAAACTTTTTAAAAATAGAAATTATTCATTATATATCTCATAAATACCCTTTTATATTTTTTATGCCAAAAAGCAGAAGGGAAAATCTCATATAAAGCTATTTAAAATAGGATAATTCTAAATCAGGTTGGTAAATTTAACAAATCCCTAAATGAGTCATCAACCTAATTTAGGATTTTAAAATATAAGTAAAATGACTTTAATGTTCTCTCATCTATCCTCTTTAAAGAGTTTCCTTACTTTATGACTTATGTCTCTCTCTCTCTCTCTCTCTATATATATATATATATATGTATATATATCAACATTAATATTTAATAAAACAAAATATGATTCACCTATAATTTAAATATATTAATTATCATCGTAAGAACAAAAGCTTACAGTATTTTTAAGAAATGAGTTCATTTTATTAACACGAACAAATTTTTCCAAAAAAAAAAAAAAAGGAATATATGTCACAATAAAAATTTATTTTTGAAATAAATATATTAATTATAAATTTTACTATATTTATTACATATATAAAGTTTTTCTTGAAAAATTTTTATATTTCAATAAGCATTTTATGAAATTTTAAGTGCATTTAATATTTTTATCTAAAATATCCTTAGAAATATATCAAAATTTCTCGCATTTCTAATAGAAATGAATAATTCATATTAAAAAAGTGAAATCTTAACTAAATTATTTTTACGAAATTCACATTTATGCATTAGGGAAAATTATTTAGAGTTTGTTTAGGTTACTGTTGAAAAAAGTAGTTTTTATTTTAATTAATTTTTGCAAACTGAAGTTGACAAATATTATCCTTTCCTTTTTCTTTTGTTTCACTTGATAAAAATAACTACATTATTTTTTTAAAGAAAAACTGAAATTTATTATTATTTTTTATTTTTAATATCAATTGAATGATTTTTGGTTGAAAAAAATCAATTTTTTAATTGATTTTAATATCAATTAAATGATTTTTAGTTGGTATGTATCATGGTTCCTTTTTTTTTTTTTTTTGCTTGAATTATTTTTTATAATCCTTCTAGAGCATAAAAAATTCCTTTGATTTAGAAAAATTATATTGTGTTTGATTATATATTAATGTTGATATATATAGAGGAATAAAATCATATGGCAATAAAACTCTTTTAAAAGGGGAGAGAATAAGAGGGAGGGCATTAAAATTATTTTACCCATATTTTAAAATCCTAAATTAGATTGATGACTTAATTAAAGATTTGTTAAATTTACTAACCTAATTTAAAATTTTCCTATTTTAACTTAAATAGCTTTACATGGGATTTTCCCAAAGCAGAAATATCCAAATCCAATGAACCTTAGGCTTGACGTCATCAATGTTCCTTTTGCTTTTTTTTTTTTTTTTTTTTTAACTTCACTTGCGTAAGCATGACTTGCGTCTCATTCACCACTCATTCAAATTAAAACACATCCGTTTTAAAGCAGCGGACAGGCAGCTAATGGTCGTGGCAGCGGAGAGAAGCCGAACCGGTAGATTCGCTGTTCGTACTCCAGAATTCAGAAGGTATTTCGTGAGACATGAGCTCTTCCCTCACGTCGTTCTTATATTACAGTTCCTTGTCCTATTCACCTTTTCCATCAGTAGTGGCGACATCGAGCAAAGCGCCAGTGAGTGTGCCCCTCAGATCCAGGTCTTGCCGCTCCACCCGCTTTGCAGCAAGAGCAAGCAGCCGCCTCATGGAGCCTGAGGTCCTTAAGAAGGGTATTGCTGAGTTCTATGATGAGTCTTCTGGCATTTGGGAAGACATCTGGGGCGACCATATGCACCACGGCTTTTACGACCCAGATTCCATCGTTTCCGTTTCCGATCACCGAGCTGCTCAGATCCACATGATTGAGGAGGCCCTTCGTTTCGCTGCTGTTTCTGGTACTCTCCTCTACCCTGTTTACCTTAAAACTTTCAAGTTTATAATATCATCCTTACAGTGGAACCCGCAAGTATTCGGAAGTTTGAATCTGAAGCTGTACTCCCTTCTTTTTCCCCCCTTTAACGGCCTTAAATCTACAAAGAAGGACAAAAGATCCAAAATAACCGTGTGAATGAACGCTTTACAATTTCTGCCGGGAAGTTGAAGTGGGCCTTGGTAGTCCAGATCTCCAAAGACGTTAAGTGAGAGGAGAAAAAAGGGATCTTTTTTATCAAGAAAAGAGACAGTCTTGAGCATTGAGAATAAACGAGACATGCTTCATCTTGCTGGGATTTTTTGTAGTGGAATATCTTCACACACTGGCGCCGGTAGCAAACCCAAGCATCGCAGGATGGACCTTGAGGGTGTTTGTTCATGATAATGCACCATCCGAAGTCCGAAATGTTTTAGAGAGCCGCAGAATTGTGAGAGAAATCTGAAGCTGTATTCAATGAAAACCTGCTGGCAAAATGGAGCAGAAGCTATTTAAATATTTCTTTTAATTAATTCAGGTTATAAAAAAGTAGGGATATAACAAGATTGAAAACTTTTGCATGAAATGGTCATGTCTCGTGAAGTTTAGGGGCTTGTTTTCAGCAACAAAATTTTTTTTGTTAAACTTTGATGTTTAAACTGTTTCATAAACTCTCAATAATTTCGAAAAGTGATTCTGTCAATCTTGTTATCTTTTTCTTTGAAAAAATAGATCCATGGCCATAAATGTCACAATCAATTAAAAGGAATTGGAACTGGGTCCATGCTCCTTGGTCCTGATTTCTCTCAATATAATGTTTTGCATTGGAGCTGAAAAGGCACTGACTCCTAATTTTATCTCTGAACGCCTAGAGGACCCAACCAAGTGGCCCAAGGCTATTGTTGATGTTGGATGTGGCATAGGTGGCAGTTCAAGATACATGGCAAGGAAATTTGGGGCAAAGAGCATGGGCATCACTCTAAGCCCTGTTCAAGCTGCTAGAGCAAATGCTCTTTCTGCTTCCCAAGGATTAACTGACCAGGTCTCTGTTGATCTTTTCGTTTTTTTTTTTTCCATATGTTTTCTGCCTAAAATTGATATTAAAAGAAAAATTAAGAAACCAAGGTTCTTGAATTTTTTTTAAAGGATATATTCAATGTTGCTCCTTTATTTTTACCTTCCTATTTCTGCGTTAGCAGGTTTCTTTTCAAGTTGCAGATGCTTTGAAGCAGCCATTTCCTGATGGGCAGTTTGATCTGGTATGGTCCATGGAGAGTGGAGAACATATGCCTGACAAAGCAAAGGTTTCTTTCTCTCTTTTAGTATCAAGCATTAATAGGGAAGGACTGATCTTTATGAAATTCTTTAGTTCCACCTGACAATAGCATGCAAGTATGCTTGAATATCCATTTTCGTTCCAAGTGCTGGTAAGTGATAACCTTATCTCAATGTCTTCACGTAACACTCTACTGGCAGTTTGTTGGTGAGTTAGCTCGAGTGGCAGCACCGGGTGGCACAATAATTATCGTAACATGGTGCCACAGGGATCTTGGCCCTTGTGAAGAATCTCTGAAGCCATGGGAGGAAAATCTCCTGAAGAAGATATGTGATTCATATTATCTCCCAGCCTGGTGCTCAACTGGTGATTATGTCAGATTACTTGAGTCTCTGTCACTCCAGGTAGTTAACTGAAAAGGCTGGAACTCAGTTATTGAGGAGAGTTATGTGTTCACGAGAGTCTTGTCTTGAACATGTCCTATCTTGTGCTTAGTCTATGTATAGAGGCAGAGCATGGACCATATCAGGTTCTGTGCGTATCTGACATGGTTGCTTGCTGTTGCAGAACATCAAATCGGCAGATTGGTCTCCCTTTGTGGCTCCATTTTGGCCAGCAGTCATCCGCTCAGCTTTGACATGGAAAGGTCTTGCATCACTCTTGCGCAGCGGTAAGAACTCCCCTGTCTTGTCGCCTCTTAAATCTGGCCTAGTTAACAGTTATTTTCTTGAGTTACCTTTGATAAATTCGTCCACAAACACACGTCAAACATGCTTTGTGCCACAACATCTATCATTCATATATTGTAGTATATTCATGAATAATTTCATCCCTTTGGTGGATCATCTGAATGCGCTTGCTCTTTTGGGGCAGGATTGAAAACCATAAAAGGAGCGCTGGCTATGCCATTGATGATAGAAGGATACAAGAAAGGTCTAATTAAATTTGCGGTCATTACATGTCAAAAGCCTAAATGAATGAGGGCGTAAAATTATAATTATTTAGCTTCAGATCGACATTCTCATTCAGTCACGGTTCCTTGCAATAATGAGGTGCTTGTTATGGCAGAGAAATGAAGAAGTGATTTTCTCCAGTAAAATTAATTGTGCAAAATGATTCATTTCCATTACATCATATTATCAGTGTAAAAACTCCTGGGTTTGTAAAAACACCACCTGTAGCATGCAATCTTTCGGGGTATTTAAATCCCTAAAAAATCGATGAGAATAAGAGCGTGAAATTGAATGGTGATGGGTTGATCTATATTGGAGTTGATACATTCCACACATCCCTCCCATGTCCCATCACCATTGAATTTTACACTTGTCATTGCGATCTCAAAATTCTGGAGTTTCCTTTGTCTATGGTTGCCGACCATATGGAGTCACTCGAGAGGGGGTTGGGGTTCATGACTTCATGGTTTTGTCGATATTTTCTATTGTGTGTGTGTGTGTTTTTTTAAGTTTTAGAAGTTATTTATTTTTCTTTTAATTTTTTCTCTAGATTTTGCCAACTAGGATTAAACTTTTCTTAGTTAATATTTTCCGTTAGTATTATCAACCGTGTTATGTTATAAGGACCAAAAATATACTTCATAAACCTTAGGGACTAAAGCTTAACCTTATGCAAAATTTAAATGACCAAAAATATACTTTAATCTTATATTTATAAACTGATATATTATTTAATTATATACTCTATATGATATAATTAAGTAACTTAATTAATTTCCTTAATGAATATTAAACAAAAGTTGTGAATTGCATGATATAGTTGCCTTGTTACTTGCTAAATTGAAAGTTATTGATAGCTAATAAAATGTAGTAAATAACTAAACAAAAGTTGTAAATGACTTGAAAAAATGATATTATTACTTGCTAAATAAAAGTTATTAATAACTAATAAAATGGAGTGAATAGCTATATAAAAGGTTTCAATGAGTTACAGTCAAAACTAAGGAGTTAGTTTATATAATTTTTTGCATAATGATTTCAATGTGTTGTTAGCTCAATGGTCACCTATAATTTTGGCATCCAAGTGGACGTGGGATCATATCTCACCTTCATCACTTTACCAAAATAAGATCTTCCCTCGGACTTGGTTGCCTACCTGCGGCAAGGAGGGTTTCAACTTTTTTCCAAGAAAAATATAGGGACATTTTTGTCTTTTTGCTTAAATTTGAAAAATCCTATTTTGGAAAAGTGAAGGTGTAAAAATCAAGGCATTAAAACTTGGACCGGGTATGGAACCGGTCGGGGTACTGGGTTAAGGGTCAGTGGGTCAAACCAGAGCTAAACCGGGACCAAATCGGTGAGTAATTGAAGATTTTAGGCTTATAGTATGAAATTCTAAAGGAAAAAGTCAAAAAAATTTTTTTTTTTTGAAAATTGGGACCCAGACTGGACCGATCTACTGACCGGTTCGGCGGGTTCCGAGCCGGACCGGCCGGTTCAGTCCGGGTCTGAGAACCCTGGTAAAAATACCTATCTACATATCCTGCATGGGCATCTAGCACTATAAAATATCATTGGGCACAAAAATATTTATGATTATTAAAAAGGGGACAAAAATGCTAGCTCTGTTAGTGAAGACAAACATCTGTTAATACCCATCTACATATTCTACATGTGCGTTTGACATCATATACAATATTAGGTGCAAAATACCTACGATCTTTGAAAAAAAGGTGGACAAAATGCCAACTTTGTTAATGAAGGCAAACGTTCGTTAATTTTTGGCTCTGTTAATGAATGGAAAAGTTCCGATGATAGACTATGAAAGGTCATTTGGAGGGAGCGCGTAGCACAAAGGTGGTGACCATGTGGGTGGCCAGAGAGAGTCATTGCCGGTGTGGAGGTGAGGCTCTGGTTTGGAGGGGGGAAAAAGAGGAGGGTGAGAGGGAGAGAGGTGAGTTTTTTAAATAATTCTCCAAAAAATTTTAAAGTGGGACCGACAAAACCAGAAATTAAAGGATATTTGCCTTCATTAACCGAGCCCATGAACATTAACACATCAAATAAGTCATAATTTTCTTCCTTGGTAATGCAAAAAGTTAACATTCAAATTATATCTGATAGTATATATTTAATTGAATGTTCCGAAAGAACTAATATTTTATTATTTGAAGGAACACAATTATGTATTAATAATGTATTTTATTTTCTTAACTACCAAATGATTCAGATATAGGATCATTATCCCTCAACAATACTATTGTGATAAAATTATAGGATGATGGTATAGAGGTTGAAATAAGGAGACTAAAATTGGAGCTTAAGTGAACAATGGAAATGTATAGCGCTGCCTGTGAAGAAGCGCTCCTAGCCCAGCAGAAGATACAAAATAATTTTTTCTCTACATATGCATAAACACATGAAGATTTGGCGCTGTCACAGACAATGGAACTCCAACAATGGAAAAGGGGGGAAGAAAGGAGATTGGAAGAGGCAAGGCTTGCTGAGGAAGCTGCATTTACGGTTGCAGAAAAGGAGATGGCCAGAAGCAAAGCTGCCAAGGAGGCTGCTGAAGCACGAAAGAGGATTGCAGAACTGAAAACACAAAAGAGAATTACTGCACAAGTGGAAGTACTGAAAGAATCAGAAGAGAATACAGAAGCACTTGGTGCTTTAACAAACACAGGCATCAGTTATAGAAAGTATTCAATCGAGGAGATTGAAGCTGCGACAGAGTACTTTTCAAATTCATTAAAGATTGGAGAAGGGGGTTATGGCCCGGTATATAGGTGCCATCTAGACGGTACACCGGTGGCAGTGAAGGCTCTACGTCCTGATGCAGAACAAGGGAGGTCACAGTTTCAACGAGAGGTAATCAGTGAAACAAATGAAACAAAACTGGGTCTATTGGCAATATAGTTAACTTGCTGATATATTGTTACAGGTTGAGGTACTGAGCGGCATAAGGCATCCAAACATGGTTCTCCTCCTGGGAGGATGTCCAGAATATGGCTGCCTTGTCTATGAGTACATGGCCAACGGAAGCTTAGAAGATCGCCTCTTTTGTTGCGGAAACACTCCCCCTCTTCCATGGCAGCTCAGGTTCAAAATTGCAGCCGGAATAGTCACTGGCTGCTTGTTTCTGCACCAGAGAAAACCAGAGCCTCTGGTGCACAGGGACTTGAAACCATCTAGCATATTTGGGAAGTGAATATGAATATCAACATTTCAACTGTAACCAGGCTTAAAGAGCTCATATAAAGGTATTTATAGATTGTCTACCAATAAGGTCCTCACATTCAGGAGATTCGAACCCACAATCTTATTGTTATGAGCCAACCATTTTATCAATTGGACCAACCTTTAGCTCGAAAGAAGTATCTCTCTTTGAAAATAAATATTTAGATTATTTCTTAACACTCGGCAATTAACATTAAATGATTTTTAATCTTTTCATTTTAAAATTTAGGTGATACTAATAGTCGAACTTGAGTCTTTTAAGACATGAAAACTCAAGCCAAGCCACGAGGACCACATTTACCTGTTCATTTTTAAATTCAGTTCATCTTTTCAACATACTAGGAAGATGGGATTTGTCAGCCTTCCAAGCCTTTTCGTGTGCTTTGAGAGCTCTTTCTTCCCAGCATTGTTCATTTGCTTAAATCTCTTTACCACTACCAGTGGTCCATTAAGAACAAGAGCCTTGTGTGTTCATCCAAATTTATTGGGTTGGTTTTTATTCAAAATTTATTGGAGCCTGAATATCGTTTTTTCACTTTATTAAACATGTATTTTGATATTAAAGCTTATGGCATTAATTAAAACATGACTTTAATATTCCCTCAACGTTTCCTTAACGTTATTGAAGTAATTTAACAGAAATTATTATGGCACAACTTAACAGATATTCAGTAAAAACGATATTATGATCCCTTGAAACTGACATCAGTTCCTCCAGCAATTGCATATTTAAAAACTTACATCAGTCCGTTGAAACTGTGTGGTATTATTAATAACTTTATAACAAAGCCCGAAGTGGCGGGAGCACAGAATGAGTGAGAAGGAGAAAGAAGAAGCTTCTGGAGAAGGCAAGTCAGAAAATATCTGTAGCAGCGGGCAATCTCAGCCCTGCATGATCACTGATCGCCTTATCCCACAGTGACCTATATGATAATATAAAACGAACATGTAATTAACAAAAACTTCAATTTAATGAATTAACAAAAGAAGAAAGTTGAAAAGTGTGTGTAAATATATATAAAGTGTGAGCATCTGGATTGTTCCTGGACCTTACAGCGAAGAAGTTGGAGTTCGAAGACCTTCTTCCTTCCTTCCCTCTCCCTTAATCTCAACCCACAGAATAGTCAAATTTCCAACACTTAGTCTCTTGCCCACAAATATGTAGTCTCTTATACATGTGTTCTAAGAACTGGTATAATTATTATGATTACCATATATGTATAGTAGCCTCTGTGTGGGATTTGTGGTAATGGCTAATAATAATGAAGGAGGAGGTAATGACTTGCACGGGGTTCTGGGTGAGAACAAGGACTGCTCCGAATCAGAGCTCAGACATGCCTACAAGAAACTTGCTTTGGTTAGTTAAATTAAATTTTCTTGCATTTTCAAAGTAAGTGGATTTTTGTTAAAAGGGGTTTATGTTTTTGATATATATAGCAATGGCACCCAGATCGTTTTTTGGCGTTGGGGAATTCAAAGCCCATAGAAGAAGCTAAGAACAAGTTCCAGGCAATCCACCAGGCCTACTCTGATATTTATATATTTTTTCTCCTATTATCTTAATTGCTTTCTGCATTTTTAGTGTGATGACTCAAGATACATCGTCAAAGCCACTATCGTATAACTCTCAGAAATAGTAAATTTTTTTTATTATTTATAGAAGTTTTCCAACTTAGTATCCCCTTCTGATTTCCCCCATCACTGTGCTCTCAATCCAAATATAGGCTAAGAGTGCGTTTTCTAATATCACCATAATATTTTTTAAGTGCTTGTTTGGGAAGCAACCAAACTGTAGTTTTAGAAGTCACTTTCCGCAAGCCGAAACAAAACTTCTCCCACATATTTACTTCATAAATCTTAAAATCACTTCTAAAAAGCTAAAACAAATAGGCACTTATTTTTGCATGATTGTATCATGGTGAGTATGAAAACTCTACTCACCAATAAGATACTCATATTGGTAGAATTTAAACTCACATGCTTATGATAATAAGCCTATTTCTTTACTCACTATACCTTTATTGGCTGAAATTAATAGCTATTCATGAAGAAGTGGTGTTAGGAATCGTCTCATTTTTAAGGGCCCAAATGGCTTATAGGCCTAGTAAAATGGATTTATATTAGAATAGGCTTATACCAAAAAACAAATATCAGAATGGGCTACAAGAAGCGGAGTTGCACAATGTTATTTTAGGAAGCCCACTTCGGCGGCCCAGGCCTCCTTCAAATAACTCCCAAAAGGTACATACCTGAAGTTGCTTTCTCCTGAGTGGGTGTGACCGTGCAACTGGCCAGATGTATGAACTGGAAGAATTTTCTCTGCATTTTGCCCAATCGGACACCACAGAAAGGAACTACGGAACGTTAATAAATGGCTATAACCAAATAGAAGGATTTGAATGAGATGAGGGAGATGAGTGATCAACACCTTCTTATCAAGACGCTATCATTGATGAAATCTTCTATCCAATCTCTATAATGCTTTATTAGGTGTTTCAATGAATTCTAGTTTCCATTAAAAAAAAACACTCTGGTCATCTTTCTCTCTCATTCCTTCTCCTCTTTGATTATTATCAAGGGAGTATCAATAGGAATAAATTAGAAAAAATTGATAAATATAAAAATTATGTCTTATATTTATAATCAAAATTAGTTCCCCAAATATATTTTATATTAAGAATAGAAGAAGTATTATGTTAAATGTGCCACATTTTTATGAGTAACAAAAACTTCCCTTCTCTTTACCGCCTCAAGATCTCTCCTTTGAAAGAAGACAAATGAATGCCATTCAAAGATAAAGATATAGTAGCATATGGTAGGTGAGGTCTCAAAAAGTTGACGAACCAAGTTAATTAGTGAGTGGTGATACATTTTTTTTTTTTTGAAAGATAACTGGAATTCATTAAGTTACAACTTAGAACTTAATACAAAGCAAAAGGGGAAACCCCAAAGTGATCATCAACGACCGTCTCCTCCAACGAAGGTGGTGGTTGATTAAAGAAGACAAAAACCTCTGCATTAGTATGCGCTAATCTAGCAAGATGATCAGCATTCCTATTCTGTTCTCTAGGAATGTAATTCAACAAAACATGCCAATCTCTAGACAACCATAGTCTAGCTTCTACAATAATAACACTGAAAGGGTGGTTTTGCTCTCCACCTCTCGTTAACAAATTGATAGCCTCAATACAATCAGTGTGGATCAGAATGTTTCTGTATCCTCTGTTCCAGCAAATCTGTAATCCTTGGATAATTGCTAAAATCTCTGTGATTGCAGGAGGAACTGTCAACAGCTTACATATGAAACCACCAAGCCAAGCTCCTTCCATATCACGTAAAACTCCCCCACAGCTGCATTGACCTGAGTCCATAGCCGATCCATTTACCTCCAAGTGTACAAAGCCTTCCTGCCTGTCTCTCGTACTCTGATATTCAGATGACTGGGAAGAGTAAAACTTACAATGGGAAAGCAGATCCTGATCGCAGCTAGCGCGAAAGAAGCTGGCCTGTGCATCCTGTGAACAAAACTCAAGCTCCTCGCCAAAGACATTCTTGCATCTGGATACCCATATATCCCAACAGACATAACCAAACAAGGAAGCCCATTGGACTGTTCTCGTGAAATCTCTGCCAAATCCATGTTTAAGATTCCAATTTATCCATTTTTTCCCTTGTAATGATATGAATTTATTCCACAAGGTCGGATGAATTAAAGCAATCCATCGCTCCCGGGCGTTGCCACAATCTCTAAGCATGTGCATCATGTCCTCCTCTTGGTTACAGCCGAAGGAACAACTTGCCGAATCCAGGAGGCCTCTCTGAGTTCTCAACTTTGCCGTATGTAGTCGATCATGAGAGGCTAGCCACATAAAAGATTTGATCTTCTCTGGAATTGAGCATCTCCACAGTGTCCTCCAGAATGGCTCTCTGACAGCATGAGTACCTGCAGAAAGGAAGTAATATGCAGATTTAACAGAAAAGCAGCCATCCGAAGAAGGCTTCCAGTAATACTTATCCTCACCCCTCTCCTCACAAGGAGGGTGGGCTCGCATAAGATGATCAGTAACATGAGGCTGGAACCATTGACTTAGCTTATCCCTGTCCCATTCTCCTAACAGATTAGTGTAATCATTTACTTTAGCTTCCCTATCCACAAAAGCTTCATAACCAGGAATGAGCTCAATTAAAGGTCTATTCATCTCAGACCAATTATCATGCCAGAAGGAGGCCAAATGCCCATTCCCAATATTGACTCTTACGCCTTTGATAAACTTTTCCCATACAGCACATATACCTCTCCAAGACGCAGATAAGTTTTTCTTGCGTTGAATCCTTGGCATGAAGCCAATGCCACATCTATACTTCGATCGGAGAACCCTAACCCATAGAGCATCTTTGCTGTTAAGGAGGTGCCAGCATAGCTTCATCAAAAAAGCTTCATTTTGTCTTCCCAATTCACGGATCCCAAGTCCTCCGTCTTTCTTATCTCTGGTTATTTGATCCCAAGAAATCAAATGAAGTTTCTTTCTATCGTCTTCTCCCCCCCATAGGAAGTTTTTGCTTCTTTTTTCAAGCTCGTTCAGCATTCCTTTGGGAAATAACATTGTCTGCATGTAATACGATGGCAAGGCATTTAAAACTGATTTAACAAGAGTAGCACGACCGGCCAGGTTCAGGTATCTCCTTTTCCATCCTGAAAGCTTATTCCTGGTTTTTTCCAAGATAGGCATAAAAGTGATGTAGTTCGCTCTTTTGTGTATCCAAGGAATTCCCAGATATTTACCCAGATCCCCTGTAAGGCCAACTCCCATACTCCGACTCATACTTAAAGCTCTGGAGAAGTTCACATTCTTCGAAAAACAGACTTTTGTCTTACCTCAGTTCATTTTTTGCCCCAAAGCCTCACAAAATCTCTGGATACAATCTAACATCACCTCAACCTGACTTTCAGAGGCCTCCCCAAAACAGAATGAGGTCATCGGCAAAAAATAGATGAGAAATAAGAGGACCGCCTCTGTTCAGCTGAATCGGTGTCCACGTGTCATTATCAATAGCATCATGAATTATATGGCTTAATCTCTCCATACACAAGGTAAATATATAGGGAGAGATTGGATCTCCCTGACGAATGCCTCTAGTTGAATTGAAAGTAGAAGTGACTTCACCATTCCATAGAATTTGAGAAGATGAGGTGGTAATACATGCCATGATAGCTTCACACAATTTATCCTCAAGACCCAACATTCTAAGAGTATCTTGAATAAAACCCCATTCAAGACGATCGAAAGCCTTCTCTAAGTCAACCTTGAGTGCCATCCAACCTGTCTTGCCAGATTTAGTCTTCATTGAATGGATAACCTCCTGTGCCACAATAATGTTATCACTGCTCTGTCTTCCAGCTATAAAGCTACACTGATGTTGACCAATAACTTTCCCCATAATCTCCCGGAGTCTATGTGAAATAGTTTTAGTAATAATTTTGTAGCTCACATTACAAAGAGATATCGGCCGAAAATCCTTGATTGTTTGAGGGCTTTCTATCTTGGGAATGAGCACAATATTAGTATTATTTATGCCCCTGACCGACATAGGATCGTTGAAGAAATCCCTCACTAGAGAAAAAATGGACTCGCCAACTATAGGCTAGAACTCTTGATAGAGAATAGCTTGAATACCATCTGGTCCCGGTGCCTTGAAACCTCCCAAATCAAAAGTAGATTTTTTTATTTCCTCATTTGTAACTCTTGCTTGAAGATGTTCCATATCCCTGTCATTCAATCTAGGAAAGCCTGAACTTGTTATGAGCTGATTGACAGAAGACCCGTTACTGCTAAAGAGATTCATAAAATAATTAATGGAAAGATTCTTCGATTCATACTCATCGAACGTCCAGCTACCATCCTCCCTTTTCAAGCCCTCAATTCTATTTTTCTTACGTCGAATTTGAGCAGCAGAGTGAAAGAATTTACTATTTTTATCCCCCCATTTGAGCCATTGGCAACGGGATTTTTGGTAACACATCAATTCTTCTTGAGCTAAGATTCTGTTATAATCCTTCCAAAGTTCCTTTTCTGTTTGGACAAGATATTGATTATCACGTCTTCCCCTAGCCCTTTCCACCCCTTCAATCCTTCTAAAAAGCCTCTTCTTTTTCTCATTAATATTACCTATTTTTTTACGATTCCATTCCTCTGCTGAGCTTGCAAAATTAGTCACTTTATCAATCCATTGATCTAAGCTCCAACAATTTTGAACCATATCCGCAAACCCATCTTCAAGAAACCAAGCAGCTTGACAACGAAAGGGCATTGTTCTTCTTCTATAAGACCTATCCGGATTGCAGTGGAGAAGAATAGGCCTGTGATCGGAACCAAATTTGTTCAGGTGATGAGTTTTAGTTAGAGGGTAAACCTGGTTCCAATCAGCATTTATGAAGGCCTAATCAAGCCTTTCCTTCAAGAGATCTCGTTCCCATGTGAATCGCTCGCCAACAAACTCAGATTCAATTAATTCAGCTTTCATTATGCAATCTCTGAAATGATGCATAGATCGAAGATTTGGAGCTGAGCCTCCTTTCTTATCTTCAGTAGACAAATAAGCATTAAAGTCTCCTATGATCAGCCACGGCTCATTAACCGAGTCATTGAAGTTGACAATATCATCCCAAAGGTTTTGACGCAGCATACAATTAGGTTCAGCATACACGCATGAGAGCAAAAAACTAACAGAGTTATTCTTAACCGTAGCTCTAACATGGATAACTTGAGTGGAGGAAGAGATATACTGAAGATTTAGTTCTTCCTCATTCCAAAGGATCCAAATCCCACCGGCAAACCCAGTAGCTTCAAGTCTTAGCCAAGCACTGAAACCAAGACGTCTGATAATTTTGTCCGCTTTACTACCACTGACACGAGTTTCACAGAGAATAAGAATATTAACCTTTTTACCTCTGAGCATATCCCTGATTCGACCTGGAAAAATTTTTGAGGCTGCGCCTCTACAATTCCAAGAAATAATATCCATAACAAAATTAATTTAAAAGAGAGAGATGGAGAAAAAGAACCTGAGCTCCAAGGCTATTGACCTGAATCCGAGAGCTGCATTATTGCCTGCTCCATTGCTGCCTCTTCCTCTTGGTTGATCACATCTCCTGCCTCTATTAAGACTACTGATGGGTCATTCAAGCATTCCTGGTAGTCCTCTTCAGCGGGTGCAGTTCGGTTGTCAACACGTTCCTCCTTTCTATTTTCTCTCTTTTGCCCAAGCAATTGGTTTACATTATTGATATCTAATGGCCCAGATATAGATGAAGATCCGAAGACCAAATGATGAGTCCGAGCAGCTGTTTGCTTTTTTTTAAATAAGGGAGTAATCAGTGTAGGCCTAGAAAAACCTTTATTTTTTTTCCCTCTACCATAGATTTCGACAGCCCATCGGCATTATCACCTGGTCCATTAATACTTGCTTGAGAGATGCCTGCTTGAACATCTTGGGCATGCCCAAATTGATTATTCGACACCGAACCGGTCTCCTTCTTCGATTTCTCTTTCTTTTGACTCTTCACTGCGCAGATCTCCATAACTGTCACTTCCCCTCATCCTTTGTTCCACTCGGACCTGCTCTATCAGAGGTCAGGACACTCTGAAGCTCTTTCTTTTCCGAGATACCTACTGCAACTTCTTTCTTCTTCCATTGCTTTCCCATATTTTTTTTTCCCAGGCTAATCCTTCCCTATCTTTAGGTAACGGCTCTGCTTCAGAATTTTGCAGGATATGAAAACGCGATCCTTCTCCTCTCTCTTCCACCCGTCTATTCATCCGAACATTGGTCACTGTTTGCATTGAGTTCTTCATGTACGAATCAGCTCGTTGGGTCCTCTGTCGAGACCTTGATTTGACCTTCATCCATTCTCCATACTCCTCCTCTACTGCTACTCCCGGAATAGACATTAAAGTTACTGTACTTTTTCCCTTCTCATTACTTACAACCGGTGTTATGGATTCCGGCGACACCTCCGTTGGCATTCCGTTTGTCATCAGATCCGATTGCTTTTGGTGGCAAGTTTCTTGAGTATGTCCATATAACCCACATTTAAAACATATAATTTCCAGGCCTTCATACTCCACTGTGTAGATTCGGTTTCTGAAAGAGAATTTGGATTGTAGTGGTTTATTTAGATCCACTTCTACACTGACTCTGGCGAATTTTCCTCTTTCTACCACAAACTTATCACTTTCCTTGTGAGCTAAAGTGTTTAAATCAACTTTGAGAGCTCTGCCAATTAAATTCCCAATCGCAAGCATACAATCCTCTGAATACACATGCAGTGGAAGTGTTGGGATTCTAACCCAGATTGCAACTTTTTTAACCTTATTGCAATATGGGTTAAAATTTGGATTACATCTCTGCACTGCAAGATAATGACCCTGAACCAACCAAGGACCCTCAAAGAGGAGTTTTGCAGAGAAGGATTTATCTGATGATTTGAAGACAAAGTAATTGTTGGGTAAGTCAACAAGATCGAAATTCTCAGATCTTAACAACCACTTAATTCTATCCTTCATCACAATCAAATTGACTCTTCTTCCTAACACCGTTAGAACAAGAGCATTCTTCCAAGGTCTGCAAAGCTCTTTGAACCTTTCTTCTGGGATGTTGAGGCATGGAACTGAGGCCAAAACTTTCTTCTGCTCCTCTGTCATTGCCTGATTAGTCTCTCTTTCCTCTTGAAGCCATTCTTCCACTTGGTCCTTAAAACTCCTATCAACTTCCTTCTCTTCTTCCCCCAATAGCTTTGCTTTATAAGAGATTATGCTTCTAGTGACCATGGAGGTCTGCTTGACTTGCATAGCCTTCCCACTAGCCTCTTCCATCGCTATATCCATATGACCACCTTTGTTCTCTGCCTTGTACAATGCATCAATCCCTTGCTCCGTCATTCTTTTGATGTTTCTCCCTTTGATTTCATCTTCTTCTTTTGATGCTTCCATGGGATGCTCACTAACTTTTTCACTCATGCTTATAAACAATATCTACTGACCACAGATGCCAACACCGACCAGCAGATCTGGCCAGCAGTTGGAGATGCCTTTTGAAACAGAAAAGGTCAACAAACGATGAACAGTGCCAACGTCTCTCTCCCTGTCGCTCTCAGATCTGCAATCGAAACAGAAAAAACAGAGCCAAAATGCCAACGTCTCTCTCCCTCACTGCAGATTCTCCCTCAACAGTGGAGGCGCCTTTACCTTTCTGTCGGTCGGAGGAGCGTATCGCTCTCGCGTTTATGAGAGTTACACAGTTGCTGCAACACCAGACTCTTCCAAGACTTTCTTCAAGGTGAGGCTGAGAATACCAGCGAAAAACGAAAAACAATTCCCACTGAACCAGATCAGAAGTTAATCATTCGACGCTGCAAAAATTTCTTCGTTGAAACAGGATTGAAGCTAAAGAATCAAGTCGTTGGACATTCAGGATTAACCGCCGATCATTGCCACCATTGGAAGCAAGACGACGGACTTCCAGGAACAACCGCCGAGCACAGTCTCCGATATCGTTTTCCGACCGTTACAGGCAACGGTCAAAAGCAATACCACCAGACTCTCTCTTTCTAGTGGTGATACATTGATGCCGATCCGGTTGATATATAAATATTAACTTAATAAGTATTTTTCTGATTTTTAATATAAGACATATTTGATTTTTTTTAAAGAGATTAAAGAAGCTAAATGTATGACTTAATTATAATATATATTATGTATCATTGGATTATATATTAATTTATAAGTTATACAAATTAATTTGAAGAAAAATGATAAATATAAATATTCTAAAACAATTTATTTAACTCCCTTAATTTCCCCAAATAAATCAACTATGTATTATATCTAGAAATGGAGGTAGTAGTATCTAAAAAATAAAATCAATGAGAGGTTTGGGGACAACCGATTCAATGGGACACAACTTCTCTCTTTTTCCTTTATGGTCCACTCCCATCATTTTCTATCAAAATGCACTATTTTGGTACAAAATACACAAGCTTCTCATTTTTTTTTAAAAAAATTGCATTCACCATCCTAAAGTATTTTTTAAGTACCCGTCAATTCTTCAAAATATTTTTTTCAATATCCTAAAATAATTTTTCAGTATTATCCAGTATCTTGAAGTATTTTTTAGTGTCATTCAGTACTCTAAAATATTTTTTGTGCAATATTTTAGGATGTTGGAATTACTAAAAATTAGTTTAGGGTATTGGATAATACTAAAAAAATATTGTAAAGTATTGATTGGTACTTAAAAAATACTTCATGATGTCTAAAATATTGTTTTAAGATCCTAAAATAATTTTTTAGTATTATCCAAAATTCTGAAATATTTTTTTTGTTATTACTAATACTCTGAAATATTTTTGGTACAATATTTTAAAATATTGGATGCATTAAAAATTAGTTCAAGATACTGGATAATACTAAAAAAATATTACAAACTACTGACATACTGAAAAAATATTTCATGATGGTAGATACAATTTAAAAGAAAAATAAGTTAGGAGCTTGTATATTTTACATGAAAAAAATGCTGTTTGATAGAAAAGGATGGGAGTGGACCACAAGGGAAAAGGAAAAAAGCCGCGTGCCTTCAATGATCTTACTGATCGACCTAATTTGGGGCTTAATACGAATAAAATGGTCGCGGTTGCAGACTGAGATTGGACTTATTTTCGACCAAAAACAAAGAAAAAGAAGACTCAGATCTGACTTGATCTATTTTTCTGCTTATTTATTTAACTGGAAAAGCCCTGCAAAACATCTCTTTTGAAACGTGTTTGATTCAATCTTGGCCTTTGTCGTCTTTTCTGAGGACCGGACAGATTGTGTGCTGTGTACCAGCTGTACACAATCAGAATGGTTACAAGGGACGGAGATGGCGACGGTGAATAGTACAGTTGTGTATTATAACAAAATGGCGCGAAGAGAGTTTCCGTGGCGCCATTATAATGACAGTGTGATCCTGTATGCATTTAAATTTGTGAGATCTTGGCACCAAATTTACAACTTTGGAAGAGCAAAGAATCGAGAGAATCTAGATGGCTTTTGCATTACTATTGTTTTGGAGATCCTGTTTTATTTGCTGCGAGTTAGCTTGAAACACTGTGATCAACCTATGAATTATTCCGTATCAAATGTTCTAAATTATCCTACTTCATGACAAAGAAGAGATAAGTCATCCTCTGTTAATGTTTTCGAATATAAGTCTCCTTCACTCACTTATGAAAAGAGTATTCATTTAATCATCTTCGTTATCCCTCTCTTTCAACACTTCAATCTTGGCTATTACTCGTCTCCAATTTGACTTGTTCTTCACACTCCATTGGCAGTTCAAATATCACACCCTCCCAGCCCCTTGCCCGTGTTATCTCCTTATTAGACGCCTCCCCTACCAATTCATCTTTCAACATCGATCTCATCCATGTTACCAGATCTTCATTTCGGTATTCACTTTTCTACATCTTAATTAATCTGTGTTGGAAATTATCCGGTAAGTAGTTCAAGAAACAGTATCCCTAGGCACCACACGTCTGCCTTCTAATTGGTTTGCTCTAATTGGCTCACCTCTGGTGCCTTCTACATAGCTATGAACTTTTGAGCATGGCTTTCGTTTATCAGTGGGGTAATATCGTTCTTTGTCAGATAGGGTTCAAGATTGTTATTACAGCGAAACATTTGAGGATTTTCAGATGGCCGAGAGAAGGTAATGCCACAGAAATTCTTCGTACAGGTATGCTAACCCCCTTACTAGCTCTTTTATAATGTTCAATCGAGTCGACCAATCCAAATGAGAATCAACCCTACTTGCAAACCAAAAGGCTGATAGAGAAGTGAGACGAAGAGATGTAGTTCTCCTATAGATTGATTAGAGAATAATGCAGCGTGCTTTATGGGGCAAGTACTTGCGGTTACAATGTTGCATAACTAAAGTAATTTAACAGAAAGCAAACGATGTATTAGCTCTAAACACGACAAAACAACATTAGATTGGAAGGAGACTAGAGAGCGTTTTGGAGCTTTTCTTTGGCTCTCTCTCATGAAACAAAGAAGCCACCTATCCTGGGCTTTTTGTAGAGGTTTTTTCACTTTGCACCCGCGCTTCATCTGAGATTCCCGCAAAGCTAGATATTGCCAAGCCAGAAATGGTTTTATGGTCGTGGGATCTCTGGATCAACTTAGATTTTTAAAATCTTGAAAAGTTGGGAATGAGATTTCTTGTCAATCAATGATAGCCCCCACTTAGTCCCCTTAACTTTTAAGATTGCTCAAATAGTTTCTCGTCCCTTTGTTATCCATTGCATTATCCTTATCATTATATACTTGAGGGAGCGGGGAAGTGAGACCAGACCAAACCATTGTGTTGGGTTCTAGTGAAGTTTCCATTATGATTCTTTAAAACATATTTTTATTTTTGTGAACACCTGTTAGTGATTCTGAATTAAAAACTATTTGTTGCAGTTGGAGGCGCTGAAGCTCGTGCATTTTGTTGGGACCCTTTGCAAGTTGTGAGTACACAATCATATGAGGATTCCATTTCTTAGGGTTTCAATTTGTCATCCCAATTCATTCATTACCAGCTCAAGATTTTCTATCTAAGTTTACACAACCAGGTGGTCCACTTGCTCACAAATGCAAGGCTCTGATTGAACTTAGCCGTCTCATTATTCTTACTGCTCAGCGTTTCGTTTAAACATTCCTGGGGAGGAACTTCATTGCTTTACATTTTCCCCACGGGAATGTGGTTGTTATCAATGAGTGGCCAGAGAACTGAGGGATCCACTTGGGCAACCTCACCCACAAAACCCAATTCGGCGGCTTTGGGGCTCGGGCGAGCCGTCATGAGCCGTCCATCAATGCCGGAAAGCCCAACGACAGTCGCCCCTGCCTTATTGATGAGCGACACTAGGGTCTTGTTCACCTTGCTGACTAAAACCATGGACACAATCTCCATCGTCTCAGCATCCGTAACTCGGAGGTCATCACGAAAAACCGCCAGAATGTTGAGGCGGTTGAGCCAATGAACAGGTAAATGTGGGAAAATCGTCGTTGATGCTAGGAAGCTCCCAAAACAAGAAATTGCTCTGAACACACATGAATCTTTGAATTAGTAAACCAAAAAAAAAAAAAAAGCGAAGACCAGCTAATTCAAATCTGAAATTGAATATCGTTGCTGGAGGAGAATCGAAGGACAGGAAGGGAGAAGCTTGAGAGAGGCATTGCGCATTGGTTGTCGCATCATGTAGGAAAATAGGCATTGTTTGTAAGGACATTATTGGGCCGAGCCCATTAGCCCATTCTGGTCTGTGTATTTTAGTTGTAGGGCGTGTAGTATATATAAGTGTGTGTACAGGAATAAGAAAACTGATGATGAATGTACACTTAGTTCATGAATAAAATTGTTTCTATTTTATTCAACATGGCATCAGAGACTCAGGCTTGATCCAAGAAAACAAAGAAGATTCATCATCACCTTATGGGCCACATACAGTAAATCAAGAAAAGCCCACTACATACCAAGATTAGCTGATCTCACCGATTTGGGCACGACAGAGGGTCCATTATCCACAAAGCTCCGTCGCATGACCCGACCCGGAAAGAAGATCCAGCCATTCACGCACAATCGTCTCTGCAAATCTGATCAGCGATGATTCATCCAGTGACCATCGCGAAACCGAGACGGCGCGATTCTGTAACACCTGAAGGCGATTCGGACGGCGCACACCAACATGCTCCCAGAAATCGACCTCTCTTGATCTTGAAGTGTTAACAGTCACAAGCCTGGTGGATAACGGCGCAATCGACGGTATTGATCTCACCGCTACTCCTGTCCGATCCAGAATTTTCAGTGACCGTCTCAGCATAATCAAACACCGATTCTCAAATGCTTCGGTGCAGTCGAGAGAAATTCTTGATTCTTAAAGGTTACACTAACTCTCTTCTACTACCTCTCGATTCTTGATTCATGACGACCAGAAAATCAGGGGACGAATCTGCCGTGGATGGTCTCACTTTCACCCACCATCTATACTTACACCCGTCAGATACTCAAGGTAACTCTATCATTCCACACATCCTGACTGGCAGCGAAAATTATACTGTTTGGAGCAGAGCGATGCGAATTGCATTGCTTGGAAAACACAAATTAGGATTTGTTGATGGCTCTTGCACCAAAGAATCACAAGAAGAATCCCTTCAGGCTCAGTGGGAAAGGTGCAATGCCATCGTTCTGTCCTGGTTATTGAACTCCATATCTAAAGAACTTGCGAGCAGTGTGATTTTCTTCCAGAATGCTCATCTGGTGTGGACTGATCTTCAAGAACGTTTCGACAAGGTAACTGGTTCCAGGATTTTTTCCCTTCATCGTGAAATTACTATGCTGCGACAAGGGTCATTATCTGTTTCTGCATATCATACGAAACTCAAAGAGTTATGGGAGGAGCAGGCGTCCTTACTACCTCTGCCCTCTTGTAAATGTGATACTTCCAAAGTATATAATGAAAGAACACAACAGCAGAAACTTCTGCAATTTCTTTTGGGTTTAAATGACAGCTATAATGCAGCACGGAGTCAGATTTTGCTGATGCAACCCCTGCCCAGTATTAACCAGGCGTTTGCTATGGTATCTGAGGATGAGGCACAGAAGTCTCTCTCACTTTCTGGCAGAAGTGACCCACTTGAACCTGCTGCAATGACAGCCAGAGGAAGGGGGAGAGGCCGAGGGAGAGGCCGAGGAGCTTCTCTCCCTGACTGTTCACACTGTGGTAAGAAAGGCCATAGTAAAGAGGGGTGCTGGCATCTCATAGGGTTCCCTGCTGACTTTAAAGGAAACAGAGGGAAATCAAATGTAGAAGCTCATGTCAGTCAGTTTATAAAGGAATCTGGAAAAGAGACAGAGGTAAATGGTCATACAGCTAACATAATCACTCCAACATTTACCCCGGAACAATATGAGCGACTGCTGGAATTTCTGAATAAGGATGCAAAACCGTTCTCAACTGTTCATGCGCTCACTGGTACAGGTTTGACTAGATCCTCCTCACATAATCATTCACATATAAATTGGATAATAGATTCTGGAGCCACAACACACTTAGTAGATAAGTTGACATATCTAGATACATATAAATTGTATACAGGACCTCTCAAACATATCAAAATACCTAATGGAGATGTCATAACTGCCACACATATAGGTAGCGTGAGAATTAATAATACATTTACACTTCATAATGTCCTGTATGCTCCACAACTTCAATTTAACCTCATATCTGTATCTAGATTGGCCACCGAGCTACAATGCATGGTGGTTTTCTTCCCTGATCATTGTTTGCTACAGGGCCTTCAGGGTGGAACGATGAGGGAGACTGGTAAGCTTGTTGATGGATTGTACATCTTACAACACGAGAAAGTACCTGCCATTGCTTATGTGAATTCTGCTGAAAAGAACAATAATGTGCATGTTTTGAATGATAATGTACTTGTTTCGTTTGATGCTCAATTGTTACATCATAGACTAGGGCATGCCCCATATTCTGTCATGAAGTATCTGAATTTTGTAAAGAAAGATAGTATACCAATGAATAATAATTGTGATGTTTGTATTCGTTCTAAACAGACTAGACTACCCTTCTCTTCTAGTTGCATTAAGACTGAACAATGTTTTGAATTGTTACTTATGGATGTATGGGGTCCTTATAGAACTCCCACACATCAAGGTCACCAATATTTTCTCACCATTGTTGATGATTTCTCTCGTGCAACTTGGATATTTTTAATGAAATCTAAATCTGAAACAGGAGTGCACATAAAAACATTTATTGCATATGTTCTAACCCAATTTGGATTGAGTGTTAAAAGGATAAGAAGTGATAATGGGACTGAGTTCCTTAATCACGATCTTAAACATTATTTTCTCAATCAGGGAATTATGCATGAAACAAGTTGCCCCTATACGCCAGAACAAAATGGGATTGTTGAAAGAAAACATCATACCTTGATGCAACTGGCTAGGAGCCTTATGCTTCAATCTCACCTTCCCATCCGGTATTGGGGAGAATGTATAAAAATGTCTGCATATTTAGTAAATAGAATTCATTCCCGTATTTTGGATTACAAAACACCTTATGAGAAGGTTCATGGTCATATTCCCGATTACACTACATTACGAGTATTTGGTTCCCTTGCTTATGCTACTGATTTACTTGTTTCTGATAAATTCCAATCTAGATCTTTTCCTTGTGTCTTTTTGGGTTACCCTCCGAACCAAAAGGGATTTTTACTCTTAGATTTGCGTAATCACAATATTTTTGTAAGCAGACATGTCACCTTTGTAGAGGACAAATTTCCCTTCAAAGATAGCATGTCTTCTCACCAAGGGGGAGTGTCTAAAGAGATACAAGAGATGTTCTTATTTGATTCAGAACCTAATGAGCTATCTATTAGTAACTTTGGTAATGACAATACTAGTGTGCATGAGCAAATATATAGGGTGCCAAATGAAAACAATGCAGGGAGCGAAGATGAAGTTGAGGATGAGAACCATATGCGAACAGAAACTCCAGCAGCAGGACGTCCTAACCGTGAGAGAAAGGCACTAATTTGGGCTAAAGACTACATTTGCAGTCTTGCTGCAACAAAAGAACCCCAAGGGTTGGTTAGTAAGTGTTCCTATCCCATTAAAGATTACATGTCTTACACTAATGTATCATCCTCCCACATGTGTTTTCTTGTTAATGTGGACTCAATCATAGAACCTAGAACATATGATGAAGCAGTAAAACATAAGGAATGGGTGCATGCAATGAACTTAGAAATGGAAGCTTTAGAAAATAACAAAACATGGGAAATGGTCACCTTACCAAAAGGAAAGAAATCAATAGGATGTAAGTGGGTCTATAAGGTTAAATACAAACCAAATGGAGAGGTAGATAAGTATAAGGCAAGGTTGGTAGCCAAAGGCTACACACAGAGAGAGGGAATTGATTATCATGAAACTTTTTCTCCGGTAATCAAAATGGTAACTATTCGAATAATACTGAAATTGGCTGTAATGTTTAGTTGGAACTTATATCATATGGATGTGCATAATGCTTTCTTGCAGGGAGATTTGGAAGAGGAAGTGTATATGTCTATTCCTCAAGGTTATAAGACCAAAGGGGAGAATCTGGTTTGTAAACTCAAGAAATCCTTGTATGGGCTTAAGCAAGCCTCTAGGCAATGGAATTATAAATTGTCCAAAGCCTTGGTAAAAGGAGGATTTGAACAGAGTAAACATGATTATTCTCTTTTTGTTAAAACATATGATAAAGATGTTGTGTTTGTTCTTGTATCTGTGGATGACCTCTTAATTACAGGATCATCGGATACAAAAATAAGTGAGGTAAAGAAGTTCCTACATGATCAATTTAAGATCAAAGACTTGGGAGAAATGAAATACTTCCTTGGAATTGAAATGGCAAGGTCTAAGAAGGGAATTGTGTTGTCTCAAAGAAAATATGTTTTGGATTTGCTTTCTGACACAGGGATGAGTGGTTGTAAGCCACTAGGAATTCCGATGTCTCAAAGGGCTAAACTTATGGCCTATGAAGAAGGCAAAGACAAGAAAGAGGATTTGTTGAGAGATCCAGAACGTTATAGGAGATTGGTAGGCCGGTTAATTTATCTAACTGTTACTCGCCCTGACATTTCGTTTTCTGTTCAGGTACTTAGTCAATTTATGCAAAACCCCATGAAGAGTCATATGGCAGCAGCACTTGATGTTGTTAGATACTTGAAGTAGAGTCCGGGAGTTGGAGTTCTCATCAGCTCGTTGGGAACTTTGACAGTAGAATGCTATTGTGATTCAGATTGGGGGGCTTGCGGCACTACACGACGTTCAGTCTCCGGATACTTGTTGAAACTTGGAGGATCTCTCATCATGTGGAAAACAAAGAAGCAACACACCGTTTCAAGATCTTCTGCTGAAGCTGAATATAGAGCCCTCGGTTCTGCAGTAGCTGAAGTAGTGTGGGTCATAGGACTGTTGAAGGAGCTGGATATCTACCATGACTGTCCAGTTAAAGTATATTGTGATAGCAAGGCGGCAATCTACATCGCTTCTAACCCAGTTTTTCATGAGCGTACAAAGCACATTGAAATAGATTTGCATTTTGTTCGAGAAAAATTATTGGACAAATTGATTTGTTTAGAGCATGTAAAGACCTTTGATCAACAGGCTGACATACTCACAAAAGTAACAGGGAAGGATCTGCAGAATAAGATGTTACACAAGTTAGAAGTAGTAGACATCTACAACCCCAACTTGAGGGGGAGTGTAGGAAAATAGGCATTGTTTGTAAGGACATTATTGGGCCGAGCCAATTAGCCCATTCTGGTCTGTGTATTTTAGTTGTAGGGCGTGTAGTATATATAAGTGTGTGTACAGGAATAAGAAAACTGATAATGAATGTACACTTAGTTCATGAATAAAATTGTTTCTATTTTATTCAACACATCAACTACTATCGCTGCCGTAAGTGAACGTTGGGGGTGACCAATTTGATTCTCTCTCTAAATCCTCCTTTGATTTCCTTTGAACAGATTGTTTTTTTTTTGGCTATGGTGAGGAAGGGCCATGGTGAGAGGAAGAGACGAGTTGATTCTGGGTTTGCCCAATTCATTTGAAGGGCAATTTTGTCTTTCTATTCTCATCTTATTTCCTCTAATGTACCTCCAAATTGCAGAGACCATGGGCCAATTAATTTTTCAATGGGTATACTAAGCGACTAGCGCGCCTAAATACCCAATCTAACGACCGCCAAGGTATTCAGCCCAATTTTCATTTCAATTCTCATATACGACGCCGTCTAAGCTCGCTGGGCTCGCTCACCATTTCCATCGATGACGGCAAATGTTGTTACACTCTGCCTCACTGTTGTTTGCCGCTGGTAACAATCACGTTGGCGACAACGAAAAGTTGTGGCTGAGCTTTGTGTTTCTTGTTTCTGTTTTGCATTAGATCTTCCTGAAACTGCTGCTTCTTAATCATGGCTTATGTGCATCAGATATTGAATTTGAGATCCGTGGTTTGTGCCGTTTTTTGGTTGTAGTTTAAGCACTCTAAAGTTAATTGTAAGAAAGGTTTTTTTTTTATTTTTCAATTTGCTTCCCTCTTGTATTGCCATTCCTGTCCTAATTTGTTTTGGGATTGAATTTGTTATAGTATGTTGATATGTACTGCGTAGATTAATCTTTGTTTTTATTTCATCCGAAACAGAATTAGTGCTGAACTTGAAACTAAAGAGGAGCTTCGAGTGTGGGAGACATGTCAAATTTGCGATTTCAATTGAAACCTTATTAGATAATTTAAACAATAAATCATATATTAATTACGATATAAATGACTACTTAAAATAGTTTTGACTGAGTGCTCTTTGAAATATTCCAATTTCATTTTTCTTACCATATTGCTATCTTGGAAATGGTTGGCCTGTCCTTGAAATTAATTGCCCTTTGGCTTCCTACATAAGCATTATAACAGCTTATCAGGCATCAATGAGAAAAAGAAAATAAAATGGAAAGGTATTTTTAGATTAAGTAATCCGACAGGGCAAAAAAAATTAAAGGCAAGATATTTATGCAGAGAATTTAGAGAATTTACTTGAACCTGTTCAACAAAGAAGAAGAAGAAGAAGAAGAAGAAGAAGAGAATTCAGAGAATTTACATGTCACAGCCTAATGAGACTTGAAAGTAAAAGCTTCGGCCTTAATCAAAGTTCTGCAAATTATAAATGTGACAACAAACCTGCCATGCAAATTCTCTGATTAGGTTGTGTTCAAATTTAGACTGGAGTTTGGATTTGAAATTGAAAAAAAAAATTATAGCTTGAAGCTCCATTTATTGATTTATGCAATGGTGAAAAATTAATACTGGTCTTATGCTCTGCCTTTTTATCTTCGAAACAGGACACCCTATGCCCTTAAAATAGTATATTTGTATCATTGCAAAGCTGAGCCAAGTCACATCCATTTGGGGCACCTCTCTCATTTTATTGTTCATATGAACAGTAACATCTTATATAGGGCTACGTGTCATTGTTCTATTTTTTGTGTGGCTCCGAGCTCTGACTTTTTCTATTAAGCTAGTGTTTTTCTTTTGGGTGGGTAGAGTTGATTTTAAATTTTAAAATTCTCAGCCCCTTTTTTCATCTTTCCTTCCCTCTATTTAACTATGAAACCCTTCTCTCTCTTCCATTATAAAACCCATTACCCTTCCCTTTTCTTCTCGACTTCTCTATATAACCTTTCACAAAAAGTGGATCTCTCTTCTAATCCCTCCATTTAGGCGTTTCAATGATGGCTTCATCAATTAATCTGAGTTCACCGATATCTGCTGCTCCAACTCAGCTAATGGCAACTCTACAAGGCTCCACGCCTTTAACCTCTAGATCAAAACAAGGATGGTCTCATCTCCACATCCAAACCCCACTAGGTGTTAAATAGCTTGGGATTGAATAGCTCTATGGAGAAATTCAAAAACATGATCAATTTGTTAACACCGATAGTGATAACTTCATTGGTGTGTGGTCATCTTTTTGGATGGGAAACCAGGTTCTCCTCTTTTCTCATCTGCTGAATTTGTGGGCAATATTGTCTCCTCCTTCTTTATTCCTCATCAGCTTCTACTTTTTTCGCAATACTTTTTTAGGAAATTTTTAGTAATGAGTTTTGATTTCTTAAATTGTCATGCATTCTTTCCTTTTTAATTTTTTTTATCATTTGTCTTTTTTTTCTCTACTACCATGATAATATTTTTGCGTTTTGTCTCTTGTCTCACTCTGCCATATGGTTATCAGTTTCTAAGCATTGAAAGAAGAAAAGTTAGTTCACCTTCTGCATTGGGTGAATCGTTAGTGTTCATGTATAGCTCATTGTTTTTCCTAATAACTTCTCCTTCTGTATTTTTCCTAGTCTGTTTAATTATTGTATACTTGTATCCATATTCTTTAATCGTATATGAGGGAGGATCAATGGGTATTTTTTCAATTTGTGTTGCCTACATGTTAGTTTTGAACTCTCTTTTTTTTTTCTTTTTGATAGTGGTTATTGGTCAAGATTAGAGGGGTCTTAACATTGTTTAGTTTACGCCCTAGATTTTTTTTTTCTTTCTTAGACTGGTAGGTTTTGGAACTCATCCAATTTGACAACCCCAAAAGGAGGATTTTGTATCAATCTTATTTTGCCAGTGAGTTATTAGTTGTTAGGATATTCTATGATATAACATGGTTGATGTATATGGTATGGTCTTCCATTTTGGCAGCTGAAAAACCATTGGGTCTTCTTTTTCACTATCATGTAAATGTGTAGTTATCCAATCATATATTTCTTGGATGTAGTTGGTGATGTTTTGATAAAGACTACTGAATCCACCCTCATCCCCCATTCCAGATGAGTTTCCTTCAAGGTAGCATATGTGGTTCAGGAATTGGTCCTTATACCTATAGGTTAATGGTAGTACATAAGTGTATAGAGGGTGTTCTAACTTCTATCAGTAAAAGCTACCTGTTTATTCAATTTGCATGTATAAGTCCAGGTCTATCCTTATGATTTTGCTAAGCAATGTGATAGTCTATAGTACATATTTTTTCTTTTAAAGGGATGGAAGCAATCTAGAACCAACTATATGCCTAATTAAAGTTGTGTTTTGTCTTTTGTGACTATTTCCTTTGTTTCAAGTTAGTCAATTCTAGAATTCTATGTGTTTTTATATGCCACATGCCAGCACTTAGCATTGAGAGGTAAAAAAGTTTATAAGGATTGCTCTAATCTCAATTGAATGAGGGAATCAGAGGAAGAAGGACAAGTTTAAAAGCTTTGATTTTGCTGAGCAGCCACGAGTACCCCAGTCATTTTATCGATGGGTTTGTGTTGAATAAGAATGGTGATTGGGGCAGGTTTTGAGGCTTAAATGTTTTGACAATATGATTAAAGTAAATCACTACAATCTTCTGTTTACATTGGAAGGTAAATCATGAATTTATATTTTGATAAAACATGGTTGTCGGTGAGTGGTTTTCGAGTATGGTGGGTATAAAACTTTTGGGTTTCTAAGTTTATTGTCATGGAAAAGATATTTTAATCTAGTCCCTTATTATGCCCTGATTATGCCCTTTAATGCGTGTATCATCATGGGTTCTAAATGTCTTTTTTTATTATTTCCAGCATTAGTAGGCATATGAAGTTATTATGTTCCATTTTTTTTTAATCTTTTTGGGAAACAATCCATATTTAGATGTCAACATCATTCTTATTTATAGTTCCAGCAACCTACCATCTGAGCTTGGCTATGTTAAAGGAAGATAAGTGTTACAGTATGCTAGAGTTGTGAATGATGTAAGTGCTTCTTATCTCCCCCTTAACTTATTGTTTTATTTATTTATTTTTTTAATATGCCAATAATCACTTCACTTGTGAGTTATGTAAACTTTGTTATAAATGGAGAGTCAAAACGAAACTTTGAGTTGTTAAAAGAAACCTCCTACAAACAATTCTATTCCAATCTTTAGCAATATGTTCATAGTAGTGAGATAATTGAATGTTGTACTATTGCAAACCAAGAAGCAAAGCTAAAAGCAGCAAGGATACACATTTAAGTAAGGAGAGGGCCCCCCAACTACTAGAAGGGTCTTGTTAAAATGAAAGCACTTAGAGAGGAGATTGGAATCCCCGTTTAGGTTGAAAAATAATTCATTTGCCGATAGTATTATGTACATTTTGTGAGTATTGTCTTCCTTAATTTCTCCAAAAAAGTCAACTTTATCCTATAATTAGGACCGAAGGGAGTATTGTCTTTAATTAGGAGTACTTTTACAATTTATCATTTTTCCTTTTACGTTCGTAACACAGCCTGTACCGTTGAAGATGAGGATGAATCATGAAACTTGCATCTAGATTGTAGATTAAATTTGGGATTTAGGGTTGGGGTATTTGGGTCTTTTCATAACTAATAGCTACTTATAAAATAAAATTAATGAAATCATTCCCTCTAACTATTACTTCGTACCAAATGTATTTTTAAAGATCAGTCCCAGTCCCAATCCCAGTCCCAGTCCCAATCCCAATGCCAATCCCAATCCCAATCCCAATCCCAATCCATCGAAATTTAGTGCTTCATACCAAACAGGTCCTTAGAGTGTGTTTGGTTTGAGGGGAGGGTGGGGGGGGGGAGGGGAGGGTGGGAAAATTACAATTTTGGACAAAAGAAATCCAAAATTTACCTTCTCATTTTTTAAAATTTTGAGTTCCCGCCCAAAATTTTTCTTTCTTATTCTTTTTAAATTTTGGATTCCCGCTCAAAATTTAAATTCCTTAACCCCAGAAAAGTAGTTTACCTACCCTCCCATTCCTTCCCACCCCTCCCCTCCCCTCAAACCAAACACATCCTTAGGCCTCGATTGGTATGTAGGAATTGAGAGGGGTGGATATGGAAATGGAATTCATTTACACCATGAAGTTTGTTTGGTACAAAAAAAGATCATGGAATTAAATTCCATGTGGAAGCCAAGTTATAGAATTGATCTCATTTTGGCTTCCATCAGAAAACATATGGAATTATGAGAAACTCCATGGAATCCGTTTCTTGCCCTTCTCATTTTTTCATCTCCCCCAATCCATCTCCATCGTATCATCCCTGCTCACAACCTGACGGCGACCTCCAGTGACAACGACGACAACCTCCAGCGACCAACGACAACAACCTCCAGCCAAACCCCTTTTCAAATTTAGCCCTCTTCTCTCACTACGATCTAAGGTTCTCCTTCATCCTCAAGTGTTCCAAGCTCAAAGTGCAGCAACCCATTCTCCTCCCCCGCCACCGACGATCTTCCGTACTCGACCACAAGCAATCTGTGAAGCCCACTGTCGGTGAGCGTCTTTACACTATGAAGCTTTTTGGTTCATCATCTTCGCATCTTAGAACCCATCGATTTCCAGATCTGCTTGCTGAAATCTGATTTTGTTGAAATCTGATTTTTGTTTCTTCTTGGTTCCAGAACTAGTCGACAATGGCTTTTGGTGAGCTTATGATTGTCTGTGAATGGGGTTGCAAAGTTTGGGCCTTTTTTTGTTTTTAATTAATAAGGGTATTTTTGTCTTTTTATATATATACTTGATCCTATTTCCATGACATACCAAACATCCTTTTAAAACTCATTTCCATATTCATTTCCATATCTATTTCCATTTCTATCAAAATCAATTCCACTGTACTAAACGGGCCCTTAGTGACGGCTGAAGCCGGGAAAACGGGCCGAGCCCGTCGGGCCAACCCTTTTAGGCCTTGGCCCTTCAAAGGCCGGGCTTGTAAATTGTAGCCTTAAAAGGAAGTCGGGCCTAAAAGGGCCGGCCCTGTAGGGCCTCGGGCTTAAAAGGGCCGGCCCTTTAGGCCCGTTTATTTTTTATTTTTTTTACTTGGAAAGGAACCATGTTACATTTTTGAATTACTTTATTGAATCTATATGTCACTTTGTCCTCATATTGTATAGAGTATGATTTTTAAGTATATTGTTTTGTCTAATTGACTCATATTGTGATTTTTGAGTATATTGTTCTGCCTATTTAGACTAAAATCATATTATATACTATTCTTCCTGATAGAGTATGATTTTTGATGGAGGTTGTGATTATTTGACTACTTGAACCTACTGCTCAAAGTGAAACACAATCAAATGTCATTGAAATTGATGATAGTGGCAAAGAAGGTGAAATGATAATCGTCATACTCATGTTGTTTAGAGGTTAGAGTATTTAGCTTATTGCCTTCTTATACTTTGGCCTTTGTGTGAGTTATTTGTGAACATGATTTTACCTTTGATTATACATTAGTAACTGTGTTTGTTTGTTGCAAGAGACGTGTTATTTAAACCTTAATGTTGGCAACATTTATATATTAAATTAGAACTTTAATCATTGTTATTTACTAATTATATCTCTTTGGGGAAAATACGCAGGAAAAATAGTTAAATATTGTGAAAAGGATTTCCCGGCCTTGATGCTCTGTTCGGCCCTGGCCAATCAAGGGCCGGCCCTGTAAGGCCAGGCTGGCCCTGATTCCCAGCTCTAGTGACGGTTGGATAATCCTATAAAGCAAATCTGGTATGTCCGAATGGCTTATCAGAACAGCACCTAGGGGGGATGACCGGCATGATGTTTGAAATGTTATGAGGAACGTAAGTTTCAGGGGGAAATGAGAGGGTAGGCCATTATTTTGAAATTTGAGTGAGGTATGGGGAAAGGCGGGAGCTTGGCTGCACAATTTCAAATTTGAAACAACTTTTGAGAATGAAACCAAGCTTCTACACAGACAGCTGTAAGCCAATACACATAGCTGAGATGATGCCAACATGTGTTGAGCAGCTTGAAGATACAATTAAAATATTCAACTTTAATTTGTAGCCATTCAATCCTTGTGAACGGTAACCTTTGTGAGAGGAAAGAAGCCCTATTTGAGCCAATAGCAATGAAACGGCTTAGTGGAACAGCATTGATAATTGATAAATATATTGATCTCAAGAGAATAAATTCCAATTTTCCTATTAATAGAGATACGTAAACATATATAGTATACATAAAGGTTTAGTTTTTTTTTTTTGTAAAAATGGTCGGGAGATATTGTCACAAAAATTTAAATGTTGATTTTATTATGAATTACACTAGCTCAATTAACTTTTGATTTTGTAAACATTCAACAAATCTTATCAACGCATTTTTGTCATGTAAGTTATATAATAAAGATCAAATGTTTAAAATTTGAAAGGCATGTGTAACCAAAAAGGCTAACGGTTTATGATTCACATGATCCAATCAGTTTGATATAGTCTTAGTGACATGCTAGCATTGAAGGATTGTGCTCGTCCTCATTCCTCTTTTTTTGGGGGGGGGGGGAGAATATGGTTAAGTGTGTGTTCGGATAGCAAGTTAAAAAGCGATTATTTGATAAAACCATGGTTTCAGCCCAAAAGTCACCGAACACTCATAAATTTCTGAGAATCCCGTTTTTTGTCGAAACCGAGGTTTTGAGGATAAAAAGCTATTGTGAGAAGAAGTTATTTTCGACCGCTTTGAGCCATATTCTCTTTCCCTTTTCCCTTTTCCCTTTTCTCTTTCCCTTTCCCTTTCTCGTCTTCTTCCTTCATTCCCGTCTTCTGCAAATTCTCGTGTCTGCCATCTTCCCTTTCCTTCTGTGTTTCCCTTCCCAGTCGGCATATCTGTCTTCGGTCCTCAACAGATCCCCTCTTCCCCTTTCTTCTTCATTCCCGTCTTTCCTTTGTTCCTCTTCCGACCGTCTTCCCTTTCATTTTCCCTTTCCCTTTCCTGTCGCCAATCCTGTTCGCCAATAGATACAATCCCCTCTTCCCCTTCTCGTTCCCATTCTCTTCCAGATCCGAAATAGATTGCTTCATTTCGGCCGATTGTTGAGCATCGCTTCAAGGTTTCCATTGTCCTCTTTGTCGAGTTCATTTCTCGGCTTCCCGTTACTTGCAATGGAGGCAGTGTAGCGAAAACTGCGGCTTTTGTCAGCGAGGTGGTCAGTGGTGGAGGTTAAACGTCGATCGGAGCGGTGAACGGCTCGGTGGCTATTCCTCTGTCCTGTGAGCATTTCTTTGCTTTTAAAGGAAAATCTTGGCCGTCCCTTGACAAACTTATCTCTCTCTTCTCTTCCCCATCTCAGAAGGTATGTTGTTGCAGATCGGAAATGGCAGTCGATGGTGCTCTGGTGTTGTTGGCCGAAAGGGAAAGAGTCACTGGCTGGTGTATTTGTCTTTGCTCTGGTGTTCTTTTCATATGTGTGTCATTTTTATGTTGTATTTCTCTTTATGTTGTATTTTCGTTTGGTGCTCTGGTGTTCTGGTGTATTCTCTGTGTATCGCTTTGCATTCTATGGTTCTGGTGCTGTGGTTCTGGTACTTATGTTGATCCTAGATGATTTGTGGTCCTTGGTTCTGGTGCTATATTTGATTCACAAATGCTAGATGATTTGTGGTAGTTGTGTATCACTTTTATGTTGTATTTTCATTTGGTGCTCTGGTTTATTTAGAACATAAGCACATTGTAATACATGTGAATCAAACTTGAATGATGAATGGTATTCCTATTTATTCTTTACCATGAAAGTGAGCTGCTTCTTAGAGATTGTGCAGGGGTGGTAAACGAAAAACAAAACAGAATTTAAAGATACGGACACACTTGCAAAAATAAAAAATATTCACAAGAATTTAATGAAGAATAATATAGTGGGTTTGACCGAAGATAACCCGGACTATGAAAGGAGATAAAAAATAATATAGTGTACGTCTTTAATGTGTATGTTTGATCTATTTTTGTAATTTACTACATAATTAACTAATGTTATAATTTTAAAAATTTTGCATATATTTTTTTATATTTCATAATTGACAAATGTTATGATTTTAAAATTTTTTGATAAATTTATTTTATTTTTTGTATTTATTATGCAATTTAATGTTAAATAATACTTAAAATATAATTTTATCCTTTATATGTAATTTTTACAAAAGTTAATGTCCTTTTTAGTCATTTGACCATGAAAAAAGATATTCTGATCAAAACATCCAAACACTCTCATTTTACCAAAATCACTTTTTTCCCATAATCTATTCTCCTCATAATCTAGGGGTGGGCATGGGCAGGGCTGGGCAGGGTGAGACCCCTGCCCGATGCCCAGCCCAAAGGATGAACGGGCTACATTTTGCAGCCTGCTGCCCAGCCCTGCTCGATAGAAGCCCTAACCATTTCGGGTAGGGTAAGGGTGGGCTGGGCAGGGCGGGCTTGTCCAAGTGGTAACTCCTTAACCAATACCACATGTACAAAACCTCCAATTACACTTAATAAATACTATTAAAAACTTCAAATACATTTCATAATTTCACACCTTGAGATATCTCAAAATAAATCTATAACTTAAGTCTTGAAAAAAGAAAAAAAAACTAACACGTCTTAATAATTACATGACAAATTATGAAGTAATATGTGTTTATGTATGAATATTGATTGATATGAATAGATGCAATTGCGATGGAGACCTCAAAGAAACTAAATTTTTTATCTTTGATCTCAACTTTTTAATGCTTTGTATCATCTATCCAAATCAAAAAACCACGTCCATCCAAAAAGCAATGAGTTATATGTAAACTGTGGTGGATGGATATTAAATAAAAATATAAAATGTTTCATAAACATGAAATAATATATATACATATTAAATAAAATAATATGTATAAAATACTATTTATTTTATATAAAATAATATATTTTTTAAATAAATTGTATATAATTTTCAGGGCAGGGCCAAATGGGCAGGGCAGTACCTCCTGCCCGATGCCCGGCCCTGCCCAATAGTTTGCCCTGCCCAAAGATGCCCAAATTTTTATTGGGCCACTTTTTTTGGGCTGGGCAGGGTAATTTGTGACCGGGCTCGAGTGGGCATACCGGGCTCCTGGGCACCATGCTCACCCCTATCATAATCTATTCTCTAAAAGTTATTCTCCACTTTTTCTCTAAAAGCTATTCTCTAAAAGCTAATCCGAACACACCCTAAGATTTGGCAAGATGCTTCTTTTCCTTTTAAATGGAAACCTGGTGATGGCCATAAGATAAGGCTCTTGTCAGATTTCTAAGTAGATGCCCATCATCCACTAAAACATAATGTATATTTTGCCCCATTTGAAATTGACATTTCGAGACCTATATCTAACTAGTTTGACGAGTATGGCAATTGAAAATGGCACCTATTTGAACCTCTATCACCACCTATTTAAAAGATATCATAGCAGGTTCAATAGCCTTTCCATCTTGTATTTTGTAATTCAACAACATCTGGAAAATTCACAGCTAAATCAGTTTATATAGCCCCAAAATCTCTAAATTGAAATGATACTAATACTCAATGGGTTCACATATGGAAGCTTCTTGCTGCTCAATGAGTATGGACACTCACATGGTTTCTTTTTAAAGGGAAACTACTCACCAATTTAGAAAGACATAGAAGCGAGATGGCCTCAAGTCGATGTTCTCTTTATCGTGCTGATATATAGAAGACATAAATAATGTTTTTTAAGGTTTGCTCTTTTGCTTCCTCAATTTGGAAGTGAATTCTTGCCCCATGATATGAGTACAAATTTTTTTGCAGCTAGCTCTGATGTGGCAACTTAGTTAATAATTATGTTCATATAAGATTTGACAGTGTTTTACATCTTCCTCCTTTACCCAAGTTTGAGACTGGTTGTAAAAGATAGGCGGAGCTCAACTTGGTTAATAAACCAATTGAGGAATTCATGTTTGGATGATTCATGGAGGATTGGATTTTGCATTACTTGCTGGAAAATATGGGCAGCATCAAGTTAGAAATCATCACATTTTGGCTAATGAGACTTGCACTACAGAAGGGTAATGGGCGCACATTCGAGCTATGATTCATCATACTATATAAAGAGTTCTGCTGTTTTCAGATTCATGATGTAAATTAAAAGAAACCATTGCACTATAAAAAAAAAATAGTTCTTTTCATTTCTTTTTTTTTTGGGAGAAAAGGGTGTGTTGTAAAAAAATGAAGCCAATAAAAAACAATTTAGTGCTCATGAGAATTAAATCAATGAAAAACTGATACAAACGAATTTTGGTCACTAGCTTAATTTTATAATAAAGACTAATAATGACAAATTTTACGTGCCATTGATTAAATTGAAAAATTTTAAAATACTCAAGGTTTATATATATATATATATATATATATAGACATATAGTGCTCATGAGAATTAAATCAATGAAAAACTGATACAAACGAATTTTGGTCACTAGCTTAATTTTATAATAAAGACTAATAATGACAAATTTTACGTTCTAAGTCTTGAAAGAGCGATTGATTAAATTGAAAAATTTTAAAATACTCAAGGTTTATATATATATATATATATAGACATAGGCATCCAGGTTAAAAAGAAAAATCAGGTAAAAAAAATATAGGTATAAATATTCTCCTATTAGGGATAATTGTATTCGAGATAATTGTTAAGCCAAGTATGTGGGATAACTTTAATAACTTGCAGGGTACTGAATGGATTGAATGGAACCTAAAGAATGCAACGGGCCATGACTTCACAAAGAAGATCAGCTGAGCAACTTTGTTTGGGTATGTTTGCTGGGACATTTGGGTGGATAGGTGCCAGAAGCTTTATGGAGAGGATGCCGACATTGACAACCGTAGCGCTCATTCTAGTCTCTTCCGGGCGAGTTGGGATATGGACCTAAGTGTTCATAACAACTTTTACAGTCAAGGCCATAATGCAACTGGAGATCAACTAGCTGGGGGCAGGGTTTCTACACTCTAGAAGCGGACGGGTCAGTGCTTGATTCAGGTCATAGCGGAAACGCGGGAGTCATTAGAAATGAAGATGGAAGATGGGTGTGTGGCTACGTGTGCAAACTTATATAGGTTCCGCCGGTTATTGTAGAAGTTATAGCCATCATCCAGGAACTCCAAATCTGTTGGAATAGAGATATTAGAAACATTATTCTTTATACTAACTGTATTGAAGTTGTGAATTTACTCACCAGGGGTTGTGATCATAAACACCCCTTTAGAGAAGTCATTGAAGAAGCTAGGTTATGGTTGGCCAGAAATTGGCATGTTCTTATTAGACATATATCTAGGGATTAGAATACACATATATCTAGGGATTAGAATACACAAGCATATTATTTAACTAAACTTTCTCATACTAGTCTTGATAATTTTGTCATCTTTAATCACCCACCACCTCCTTTATTGGTAGGCTGTGGTTGATAAAGGATTTCTAGGTTTCCTTTTCTTATGGGGAGCTTTATTGTATTATTGTTGATTTATGAATTCCAATTTTAATTCAAAAATCATATTCGAGATATTATCAGAGGATATATATAGACATCTCTCCTAAAAACAATTTGAATTGTGACGTGTTGTACGGGTTTCTAACCCCTCCCACTAGATCCTGATAGTATAACTATATATCTATTTATTTTATGAACATGAGATAAAAGTGGAAACAAGGAATCGACGAGAGGCCTTGCATTCAATCTCATTCCAGCCGTTCCTGACTCAGATATCGACCCTGTCGGTTTCCCTCTCGGTTGGGGTTCGATACCTCAAATTCCCCATTAACGGTCGTCGCGCGACGGCGACGCCGCGGTTTTTCACCTCTCTCTTGTCACCATTCCACCGCATCTCAATTTCTCGTTTGACGTCTGGCCGTAATTAATCTCACCACTGTGGTTTTCGGCTCTTTCCCTGTAAGCGTCTCTTACTTTCTATTAATTTGCTAAAGCAATGCTCTTAATTTTCTCTAATATGTTCATATTCCTTCATTGCGTTTGCTAATATGGATGTAAGTTTTGAAAATCGTCTTCTTGATGAAATCCATAACTAGCTGGTACAAAGAAATTGAATTTTGTTGTGCTAAAGAATAGTAGCTCTCTGTCGCTTATGTTAGACAAAATAAAATTCCCCGTGCGTGGGGTTAAGTTCCAAATTTCCGACATTTATCATAAATGTTGAGATGTTCTAGTTTTTTAAGTAAAGGAATTATAATACAGTACTAAATTGGATAGTTTCAGATCAAAATATAAGTGTACTACTTAGAACTCTTGCATAATGATATTAATACATTTTATGCATTCACGTTAGATTCTCTGACTTCTATACTGTTGCAATTGACATTATCTGACTAAAAGTCAGCTACACCAGTTTAGAACGCGCATAGCTCTTAGTAATATGTTGGATTTTCCAGAATTATGCTTTAATTACAGTGTGAGCTGTTGTATCTCCGTAACAGAAGTCTGCAGAAATAGTGAATTATGGCTCTCAAAGCTGTTCCATTGTCTGATAAACTGTATAAGAACAAAGGACTGCTGGGCCAGGTGTAGATAAGCTAAATGAGATTACTAATTGCATTAACATTTTCATCCTCCTGGATTTCAACACAAGGATTCCATCTTTGTTTATGCTGCTTGATTAATTTCACAATCTCTTGGGCTTCAACGTCGTCAAGATTCCTTCGAAGATTTATGTTGCTTACTGGTAACGTTTTGGAGGATACCCTTTATAAAATTGAATATGAAAGTATATGTGTGTGTTTGTGTCTGTCTCTCTGTGTTTGAATGTTTGTCTGTATCTGGGACAGGGGGGGGGGGGGGGTGGGGTTGATTCTCATATACAAAAGTACAAAACCAACTATAATAGAATTTCAAATGTTATAGTAAGAGTAGTATATGCATTTCCCTTAACTTTCTCATATCCTTTCATGCAAACTTCAAAATCGAATATTTGTTTGAAAGGCTGTTAGTTTATACTTTCCATAAAAAGTAGAATATGAATATTGTAAAAATGTTTTCTTGCATCAAAATCTTATAGTGGTTGAAAATAAGATGTGCAGGAAAAAAAAGGTAGGATACCATGAGTATTTGAGTAACTGAGTTAGGTCATTGAACATCAACTAAATTTTTTCCTGAGATAATACTTCTCCAGTCAGACAATAAATACTTTAATCATTGCAGCTAACTCACAGTGGGTGACCATTCTCTGTTAATTTGATTGTCTTACACACACATGCACGAATATGCATACTTTCCAGTCAGACCGCTAATGAACTCAAGATCAAAGACTTGCATTAGATGAATGGTTGTCACTGGAACCACCAATTATAAGGCAGCAGAGTTTGCTATTGGGTTATCTATGTGGATGTTTTACTTTATTTGAGATGCATTTATTTCATTGGAAATAACTCTTTCTTATCATAGATTTGTTTACTCAGTCAAGAAAGCTGCATTTTGAACTTATAATTTAAAAATTTTATCCCAAAATTTAAGAATGCAGACTTCTTGTTAAACAGCATGCATGATGAGCCTTTTTGGCAATTTAATGGTTCATTTTGGAAATTCAGTAGATGATGCAATCTCTGTTATGAGAACCAAAATAATGGAAACATGAAAGGCAGAAAATAATCTACTAGAGAGCTGAGGTAAGGAATCACACTCACAACTCACTAATAGCCAAGATAAATTTCTATTTAAGCAAAGCAAGGATCTCACTCTACACACCCTCATTAGCCAACAACAGGAGAATCTCCAATCGAGTCAAAGTAATTCTTTTGTTTCTCAATGTTTGCCTAGCATAGGAAGTGGTAGGATATTTATGAAATTACAGCATTAATAAAAATCTGAAAGTTCCTCAATTATCTGACAATCTCTTAAAACAGAATTGACTGTGGGTAAACCTTCCGTTAACATAATGGTTCACTTATTCTGTTAAAAAATATATATATATATATATATATATAATGGTCCACTTATTTCTCAGCTGACTCTTAAAGTAATTAAACTTCTAATGTTCCAGCGATGAATTAATAATAACTTATTTCTAAGTCAGCGAAATAGAATCAGATTTCAACTGTGTTTTTTTTCTTTTGCTACTGGTAGGTGGTGCTTTACTGACTAGGATTCGTAACTCTCTGGGTGTTATACCTTAATCATTATTAATCTTAGTGAAAAATTAAGATGAAGATGTTTTAATCAGGCCTATGTTTTGGCAAATTTGCTATTTGCTGGTCCTTAATAATGGGTGGTATTTTCTGTCATAGTAGCAAACAAAACCATGGCTACTGCAAAGGATGATGGACCTACTGAGCAGAGTCCTGACGAACTGGCTCAGTCGCTTAATGATCTCTTCTCCAGCATTTCAGCCATGGTCAAATCAGAGCTTCAAGTAAGCCCAAATTCTTTCTTTTAGAAACTTATGTTTCCTTGAAATTTGTAGAGCATGAAGATCAATATTCATCACGGTGGTTAACACGATATTAGATTGAAAACTAAACTGTTTTGGAAAATTTCTTCTTCCATTCTTTCCCAGGGGACCAACAATCATTTAGAGCTTCTGGAGAAGATGAACACGAGAGTAGCAGAAGAATACACAGGCTTTGGTGATTTGGCTTCTGGGTTAAGGGTATACGTAGAACAGTTGAAATCCAAGAGTGGTAACTTTGATGAGTATGTTCAGCAAATTGACGCGATAGAGCAGCAAGTGACTGAATTTGAGGCTGTGGTGTCCATGCTTGATAAATATGTATCCTTGTTGGAATCAAAAGTACATTATGTGTGCCGGAATCGATCTTCCTAAATTTCATGGGATTCATTTGACGGACTGTATTGTTTTATTGTGTTATTTAGAGTGAGTGCTCTTTGAAATTTTCCAGTTTCTTTTGAGGATCTCGTTTTCTTACCATGCGGTCTTGGAAATGGTTGGTACGTGATTTGTCCTTATTTTATTATATATTTTTATATTTATTTTTAAGATTTTATCATTATTATTGTGCTTAAATATAGGTATTATGATTATTTTGGATACAATAAATGCTAAAAAGGGTATAATTGTGATATTTTATTTCCCTATATTAAACTGATTTTCATGAGGATGTTTTTGGTTGTGTTTATTGTAGGGAAATTATCCAATTAAAGCCAAAAAGGACAATCAATTATAAAGGAGGGTAGAAATTCGTATAGAAAAAAGTATTTATGAAAAACAAGGCATTAAGAGTACTTTTAAGTCAAATTATATAATGGCTAGGGTTTATATATATTAACTTATGACTTAAGCTTCTTAAATGGGCCCAATAACCACTATTTAAGTCCAAATGCGTGTCTTGCATGATCCATGAAGATCAAAAACAAGGTCACCTATAATTAATGAAGGGCATGATGGTCACTTTACATGATTTATTTTCCCATAAGCTATCATATGGCACCACCTAAGAGGATAGAATTAAATATAAATCAAAAAAGGATTTAATGAATTAAATTTAATTTTTTCCTCAAATAAATTAAATCCAAATACAAGGAAAGTATGAAGATATTCAAGAAAAAGATAGAAATTCAAGGATTTAAGACAAAGATTTATCTCTATTCATTCAATAGTCTATGAAGAATTCAAATTCCACTAATTAAAGGTGAAGAAAACACCACAAGCTCATCAAAATTTATATAGAAGATATAAAGATAGAGCAAACCTTATCCAACTCAAACAGTCATGCCTCCTTCCTCTTTCCTTCTTCAATTCGGACTCTTCTCAAGGCACATCACGAGAAATCTATAAAAGGGACCTCATGGCTTCATTCCAAGAGCTTGACCACACATATAACCACACACCACCCTTCTCTTCTTCCATAATAATCTGTGGTTAATTAGTCCTCTTCTTAAGGATGAATCTTGTGGCTTGAGTTTTTGTTCTTTAATTTGGGAGTAGTATTAGGGTTCAGATCTTGTAACACCCATCTCTAGACTTGTTTACTATACGTCACGGAAGTATTACCGGCTTAGGGGAAACATTGCTTAAGCCCCCAAACCCAAATTTACATTTCTCTTTTTGGGTTCATTATTCTTTTGGTAAAATTGTATTTACTAGATTAACTCATTTACAGGATTACTTTACACTTTAACTCATCGGTTTCTCCATTCATTAGTATCAGAGTTTTCTCTGCTTATTAATTCCTCTGTTTACTTAACTAATGGGCTCGTACTATGTGATTACCCATTCCTAGTCCAATTATTGTGCTTAGGAATTCAATTAATCCGTTATGCAGCGATATACAATTAATCACTCAAAGGTCAATTACACAATGGTACAGCATGTAAATAATTCTTCTCTTCTTCATTGCAACTTCTTCTTCTAGCACCGCGTCCTGCACTCTCCTTTTAAACCCAGCTGCCTATATGGTTGGTTGAGGGAAGGTGAGATTCAGGGGAATCTCAATAGCAAACAATACCACTATGTATACAAGATATATATTTAATGCATGACATGCTTACTTACATACATACCAACATATTGGCATGTTTGCATGCTCAATGTTACAATATACTCATAGCCATAACATAAATGTAAACAGAGCTTCAATCATTCAATCATGCTCAACACAATTAGGCAAAGCAATAGCATAGATCAATGCACAAATATACATATCAAGTACATGCATATTAGGCAAGTTATACTACCTTTGGTCTTTGTGTCCTCCTCTTGTACCTTTTCTTCCAACCTCTGAAGTTGCTCGGGAAACCTTCCATTTCCTCTTCCTTGTCATCTTGTGACTCTAGGCATATGATTACACTATTAGAGTCATGACAAATGAATATTCTATATGGTTACATTAGCCTATAGGACATGTCCATTATCTTTGGGCCCATACTTGTCTCAAATTACCTCAAATGCCACAAATTTGTGGGTCCACCTAAACTGTCATATTTTTCACCCAACTTTGAAAAAGCAAAACTTAATCTAGAAAAGTCTAATTGCAATGGTTCAAAGTCCTATGTGACACTCTTTGAGTCTATTTTAAAGAAAAAAAAAAATCTTCTACAGCCTATTATGAGCACACAGTTCCAGAATCCCCAATTAATCCTCACTGCCACAAAAAAAGTTCCAAATTCAATGCCTAACTTCAAAATAATGACACATATTATATATCAAATTAAAGCTTATGATGTCTACTTTAAATGTGGAAAGTTTCATGGCTATTGGACAAGATTTGATCACTCAAAAACTTGTCACAAGCATACTGCCTCTAGAAAACGAAATCTGGCAGCACTTTTCCAAAATTCCAACTTTTGGTTTTTCATTCCCATTTATTCAAGATTATAACTAGGGGCTACTCCCATACCTTTTTCATGTAGAATCCATTGGTGACATCAAAAATACCAACATCACACTCCTTCCTTGGTTTCTGGTTCTGGTTGAACCATAGACCCAAACTAACAATAACCAAGTTTGCATTTTTGACAACTAACTAGTCTAACACCATCATTAATCATCATATACCATCTTATATATGATTAATACAACATAAATCCCCAAAAATCTCTCTTGGCTAAAAATCAAGGTAGCCCAGGAAGTGTATGAAAACTCAACTAAACCTCAAAATATATGGTTCAAATCGAAGCTTAGGCTTACCTCTTCATGATTCTACAACTGATTCTTGATTTCGATAGTACTTTAGGTTGACATCACCAAACACCTTTGATCAGAAGTCCAAAACCATAAAATGTTGCTCTCACTGAGACGAACAACTTTAGAGAGGACTCCGAGAACTAGAAACGCCAAATCGGAGGTGAAATCAGCTTTGAAGCTCAAGAACACAACATTATTCATCCATCTTTTCTCCTCTTCCATTTTCTATTTGATTTTCTCTATTTTTTCTTTCCTTTATCCATGTTGGTCAAAATTATTAAAAGGGAAGCAAGGTGTTGGATTTTTGCCTAGTGTCTTAATCTTTTGATCTAATGGTACCATAATGTGGCAAGTGTCCTTTCAACCTCTTCTTTTCTCTTTTTCTCTCTCTTTAGGGCGTCCTTTTTGGTCTGGGGAAGAGAGGCCTAATGAATTCCCTTGACTCCTGGGTTTGGTGTTCGAGAAAGTCAAGTACCTAATCGGACTGGAGACTGATGGATTTCCCAGACTCAGAGGTTAGGTGACGCCTTTTTGGAGTACCACCTCAAAAGGCAAAAAGCAAGTGCTATTATGAAGGACACTTGTCACCCTCTTATTAAGCCAACACAAAAGTGATCTTGTACTTTGTCATGATGAGGAGACACTAGTCATTTTCTTGTGGTGCTAACCATCAAGTGGTATCATCATTAGTCATCATTACTTAATTTTTTAATGCTACTTTAATAAAGTTACTTTAATAAGCTACTTTATCGGGTTTCCTATGGGACTTTGCTTGGGCTTTGCTTGGGAATGTGTCATGCATATCGAGGCTCGCCAAAGGGCGTTACTATCTATGTGCCGGTACATTCTACTTGACCAACTACGCACTTAGGGCATCGGTTGCTAAACGTCGATATGCCACATGTGGGGCCCACATGGCGCCACATGTACTATGTATGCCATCAAAATGGTGCCTAAGTGTACTTCCGTACACACACACACACCGGTATATTCTACTCTAATGACGTTCACATACTAGGCCCTCATTCTATCTGGAGAGTCACTCTCTACCCAAAGTGTTGAGTCTTACAGTCCTTGATAGTCACTCTATCTCTCATCATTCTTGGAACTCTTCCCAAACTGGGCTTAGTTGTTTTCCTGATACAGGCTTTTCCTCAAATTGCTATGCCCCAAATTTAGGATATTATAGATATTTTCTATTTAAGCATTTTAATGATTTCCTAGTTTTAGGTTTTGAGATTTTTTTTCATAGACTTATAATTTTTGGTTGAATTTTATTTGTGATCTTTTTGCGAATTTCATGAATAATTGCAATTTGATGTTTTAATTTATATATTTTATTTTTCCTCATATATATATATATATTCTTTGTTGTGATTTTATGATGTTGTTAATTTAATTACAAGAATGATTATATATTTGAATATGACAGTTGTCTATTCTACGGTTTGACGTTTAAATAACTCTATCAGAGGAACGAATTGTAATTGGAATTGATTCTCACATGCTAAGTAATGCTTAAAAAATTAATTTAAAAGTTATTATATGCTGGGTTCAGGTGTAATAATTGATTAATTAGTTGAGACCTATGGCGGTTATCAATGGTATTTTTGTTAGACTTAGTACTATTTATACACTTCATATCTTTTGTTGAGCTATGATGGTCGTTAATACATTCTCAAGAAGATTCACCATATCTTGTGCGTGCTTGTCTTTTTTTTATCTTTTTATTTTTATTATTAACAATCCCAAAAATTACCACTCTTTATTTCTTTTGAGCTTTTCACACTTATCTAATTTAAGAATTAAATACTATCGACTTTGCAAAAGAGAATACAACCTAGGTTGTGTTGCTACGCTACATTATCTAGTTATTAATTTGAGCGCTAGTGACAAGCGTGATCAAATTTTGACACTATTGCCAGAGAGTCAATTTATTTGATTCCTTGGTTAATTGTGTTTTATTTTTGTTTTTAGTGTGTAATAGGGTCATTGAGTCTTTCATCCTCCTCTTAATTTTATGATGGCTTGGTTTAATAATAATAATAATAATAATAATTATGAATGTAGTTGTTATCTAACCATACCATGTCATAGCTTTTCTAGATAGTCCTGCGTGCACTGTCATTTTTCCACTACAAAAAAATATGAAATTTTTGATAGAATTTGCCACAGAAAATTCCAGCGGAAATCTGTCGGAAAAGTTTCCTAGGGAATTTTTTCCGATTTGCCACAAAAAATATTCCGTGGCAAATTTTGTCTTTTGCCACAGAATTTCCGACGGAATAATTCCGTCGCAAATTTTCGACGGAATCGAATTCTGTCATAATTTCTGATGGAATCAAATTTTGTTGCAAATTCTGCCGCAATTTCCGACCGAATTGAATTCTATCAGAAAATTAAAAATTTATTATTTTTTAATTAATTAATTATTTTTAATTAAATTAAATTTTAAAATATTCTTTTTTAAAAATTTATTATTTATTAATTAAAGTTTAATTTTGAATATATTTTTTAATTATTATTTTCTAATTTCTAAAATATTTTAAATTTCTAATCATAGGTTTTTGTCCCTGTAGGGGCAAAATGGTCATAAAAAAATTTATTAGTTATTAATTAATATTAGTAAAAAAATATTAGTTAAAAATTATTTAGTAGTTATTAATTAATGTTAATAAAAAATTAATTTTAGAAATTAGAAAAAAATATAGTCATATGAAATTTATTTAAGATGTAAAATTTTTTAATGTGAAGTTAATTTATATTAAAAATTATAAGAATATATAAAATTATTTTATATTACTATTATATTTTTATATAAGAAAAAAATGTATATTTATAAATAATTGATTATGTATAATAAGATTATATATATAACTGTGTAATAATAGAGCGGTAAAACAGTCGAGCCTATCCGACAAGGCATTACACGCGTACGGATGAGGTTGTGGGTTCATATCAAAGGAGGGGCAAGTTGAGTTGCATTTCCAGGAATAAAGAGGTTGCGACACGTGGCGGAGGGAGGTTGCCACACGTGGCGGATTTGGGCACCGGCGACAAGGTGGATGCCACCGTAGCTTCCATGTGCAACTGCCGGCGATGAAGGAGCGGTCGTCGGAATTGCCACATGGCTTTTTAAATTTAAAAAAAAAAAGTTTACGACGGAATTTCCTACGGAATTCAATTTCGTCGGAAGTTGTGAGGGAATTTCTGACGGAATATTCCGTTGGAAATTGCGAGGTAATTTCCAAATTTTTCCGTCGAAAATTGTGATGAAAATTCCATTGGAAATTTGCAATGGAATTAATTTCGTTGGAAATTACGACGGAATCTAAATTCTGTCGCAAATTTTTTTTTTTGCGATATTATTACTGACGGAATCCATTCTGTCAGAAACTCTAAATTCTGTTGGAAATTTAGAGTTTTTTTGTAGTGTTCAGATCACAAGGTCAACTTTTGCCTACTTAGAAATATGAGTGTAGAGGATGCTCATGTGTTTAAATCGATAACTTTACAAGACAACCAAGGAAATGGTTACAACACTAGTTGGATGGGTCGACCACAGTATGAACCATATTATGAATCATCTCTCCCACCGCAAGCAAATTAGGAAGCCAAGTTGGATATCTTCATGAATAAAATGTTAAGCAGATTTGATGAGTTGATTCTTCACACTGAAAAAAGTTAGAGTAACTCACAGGTACCTCAGAATCTACAAATATATCATAAGGATAAGGCCTATCCCCTAATAGCTACACCCAGCATATCCACACCAATGAAAAAGGCAAAACAAGTATGCTTTCAAATTCTAAAGGAGTCTTCTTTTTTCGGTAATATATCTTCTGTTCTTGAGACAGTTGATCCCTCCTTTATTACTATTACTATTGTAGCGCGTAAAATTTGGAAAACATGGAACCGCCCCCAAAATTTTAAATAAAGGGGTAATTATGGAAACCTTTTTTAAAAAATGAAAATCAGATAGGGTTCAAGAGTTGATTATATGTGAGGAAGGTGTTAGGCACCCCCACAACTCCCATTCATAAGAATGGTTACCCTAAGTCAATTATTTAAAAATAAATATGGCCTTTTAGTTTAATTACACAAAAAAGAAATAGAATAGAATATTTACATAAAGAAATAAAATGAAAACTAAAGAAAAAAATGTTTATTTAAACAAAAGGAAAATAAGGGCAAATAGTTTTATTTAGAAAATCAGATTTGACCTAGAAAGATAACCTAAGGCCTACGTATCCTTTAGAGAGATTAAAACTCACGTAGTTCAGGGTAGAAATACATATCAATGGGTTGGTATCTTTTAGGAAAATTTTTATTTAATGTATTTAGGAAAACATTTTTTGATTGGCTTGTTTTTGTTTTTTTATGAAAAAGATGACTTCTTGAAAGGCTTTTGGATTAAACTTCCTGAGGAGATTCCCATAATGTCACACAGAAGAATAATCAATTTGTGCTTGAAGAGGCTCTAAAAACCTCACATGACATAAATCCCTTTTGAAATCAAAATAATTTATTTTTCATAAAAAAGAGCTTTTCCATTTTATTTTCATTTATGAAAATGGGTCACAATCATCAGTAAGCAAACAATAGCATTATTCTCATGATCAACATATCATTCATGGTAAAAGCTTCAAAAGCAATGTGAGAGCACATAACTTTCATGCTTTGAATTTGGCTACAAAAGAGATAAAGTAAAAAGACCATATAATAAAAAAGATCACCACAAGTCCACAATATTCATACTTTACACTTCTCTACTTCTTGGCTTAAACATGAAAAGGTTAGTAGCAAGCCAATAGGTAAGTAAATTTTGTACAAAGTCAAGTTTAGGAACACTTCCACCTTAATCAAGGGCACAAGAAATAATAGAAGAGGATCAAATGAACATATAGAGGAAAGAGAGTGTAAAAAAGAACAAGAAGGCACTACTTACAATGAACCCATTACAAGAAAACATGTTATCAGTTGGGTGGTAAGAAGAAGCAACGTTCATCTCCATAAGGCTGACACATCATGCATGAATAAGTTGTAAAAGACAAACAAGATGTTAGGAATAATAAAAAAGATTATGATCACCCCTGGACATCAGCGAAAATATGTTGAAAAAAAGAAGAAAAGAAAAAGAAGATGAATACATGCCCAGAGTTTGGTACCTACATGCCTCAATCTCATGTATATGTTTATTAGCATACCAATCACATCTGGAGAAAGGGATATCATGTAACCCCTTACCGTAATTATATCCGAAATATGCGGTTAAAGTGAAATAGAGACCAGTAATTATTAAATAACATTTTTTTAAACCCATCTACCAGACGGGGTTTTCACAAGTACTCTTTGAAATCTAATACACCTGGTCTCATATTCACGTTTCGAATACAATTACTATATGGATAAATCACATTCATTACAATTACAGTGCACAACAATAATCCCGGTAATCCCAGGTTCCATACATTATGCAAAGCCTTACAGGGCATATTCACCCCTATAAGCCCTCATACGGGGATTACACAAATCTCATCTTGAAGACATATACAAATATCCAATAACTCATTTCAAATACATAACCAAATATACTCATCCGAATGTACATAATAATTCCAACTATGATAACCAACCCCCATATCAAATACTGAAGAAGCCCTTGTCGCCCTTGGGTGCTTACTTCTTCCTCGAGCCTCTTGCCCTGTCTACATGGTTAGTAGGGTAGGGTGATATTCGAGAGAATCTCATTAGGAAACAGATACCTATATGCATGTATGATATGTGTTTAATGCATGACATGCTTGCAATACATAACTCATGCTCACACAATGACATATCTGCGTGCTCAATGTTTCAATGACATACTCATGGCTATAGCATAACTAGAAACAGAGCTACAATCATTCATGTATGTTTCACATAATCAAGAAAAGCAATACATGCATCAATACACAAACACAAATATCAAAGCATGCAAGAGAGGTAAGTTCTCTATAACCAAAGCAAGGACATAGGGTTATTCTCTATTCCAAAACTTTACTTTCATATCACTTAAAGTTGGTTATCATTCATGACTTTTAGGTGGCTAATCAAAGCCTAAACATATGCCTAAAGGCTTGGGAAACACTTCACTAAAGATCACCTTTTAAAAGTCTAAAATACTGATTTTTAGGGTTGGCCGCGGCCCACAAATCCACTGGCCGTGGCCAAAAACTACTCAGAAACATTTGGGCCGCGGCCAAGAAAATTCTGTTTTTTGGCTGAACTTCTGAAAATTATAACTAATTCCACGAAACTCAAAATGAGGTGATTCCAAAGCTAAATGAAATCTATTCAAGTCCTCTACACAGGAAAAATATTGGCCATTACTAGAAATTACCACAAAAATACAGAATTCCCCAAAACTCAAGACTATCCAAAAACAGTGTTCCTTTTTGACCTCAAATTTTGGACAGTCATATCTCCCAGTTCCCAAAACGAAATGGCACAAATTATATGTCCATTTTGAAGCTTGGGATGTGAAATTTAAGAATGCAAAGTTTCATAATTTTATGACATTATTTTCTGAATCAAAACATCCACATGAGAAGACTGCCCAAAACAGACTTCCAATTGACAGATTTTCAAATTTTACACATTTGCTTCTAATGGTTCCATTTTCACATCAAACATAATTCCCACACAAAATTTCACAAGGAATCCATTGGAATCACCAAAAAAACCAAATTTAAATCATATGGACATGTTATACCATAGCCACAACATATGTCACACAATGTCAAAATACAATGCACCACATTGCAATCCTTTCCAACTAAAGTTTCAAACAAATACCAATGGTCATAAAATATAATAAAAGACCATTTGCAACACACTACACAATGCAATTCCTCCATTTCAAAATTCACAAAACTCATCCACAAATCACAAAACTTAGATCAAAATGTTACAAATACTCACCTCTTCCTCTTCCCAATGCCAAGTCTTAGATTCCTCAACTTTCCAAATTCTTCAAGCTCTCAAACATCTTCTTTCACAAATCTAAAACCATAGATATGAAGCTCTCATCACTATAAACAACATTATAGAAGGGTATTTGAGCTAAAGAAGACATCTACCAAGCCAAAAACTCACCTTGAACTTTCTCTTTCCACCCTTGCTTTGGACGAAAATGGAGGCTTGGAAGAGAGAGAGAGATGAGATAAAAAGGAATCAGATTTTGGCCCCTTAATACACTCATGGCCGACTTAAAACAAAGAAGAGGGAAGAGGAAAACACTTTGAACATTTGACCAAGATCTAAGGCTCAAGAGTTGCCACTTGTCATCCTCCTATTCCATCTCACATGAGTTTACATAAACACACATACACTTGATTCCGCCCCTTGATCTCTACACAAATTAATCTCAACTATTGATCTTAAAGTTACCAATAAGTTTCCTCTTCGGTAACTGATCAATTGGTTGGTAACTTTACCGTTTTGCCCCTGATTACGGTAATTCTCGCTGAATCACCACCAACATTTCACATCTTTCCATTTATCCACAATATGCGCCTTCCCTCTATTTTAAGTTAATTTAGAGGTTAATCCATAATTAAACTTAAATACAGGGTTTCAGTGTTGCTCACAACACATACGAATCATATTTGAATCCCAAATCACATCGTATTCTCCAAAAGGGTTATTTATCACTAACCACATCCACTTTTGGAGTCATTAACACTTAATTGAAATTTAGGATCTTGCTAAACTGGGGCTTAGCAATCCACTTATTTCAGGCTTATTCTTTAGCCTCGAGTCTCAAAATTTGGGGTATTACATAGCAGGCTCTTCAAGTAAATTTCTAATTCCCAAGACCCATCACCAAATAAAAGGAAGCAATAGAATAGCGACTCTCTACCTTTCTCACTTACCTCCTTTCTCTCCCAAGATTCTTGGCTTTGCTTTCCTAAATTTTTGTGTCTTACTTCAACCCTTGCTCTTCTATTTATAGCCTCAAAATAGGGCTTTCCTTATAAATGCATCTTTTTTTTGAATTTTTTTTCTATTTGTTTTTTATTTTCTATTATTAAAACTTCTTAACTTGACCTAATTACCATCAATGAGAGGTTTATTTTTTTAAATGTTTGTTTTTTTTATTTTTTTAATTTTTTGACAAGCAATTTCTAATTTAAACCTATCAACCTAAATGAGAGATATTTTTTCATATTTTTATTTTAATTTTTTTATATTTTTTCCACAAGTAATTATTAATGTAAACTTATCAACATAAAGGAGAGTTATTTTTTTGTATTTTTTTAATTTCTATTTTTCTCTTACAAAATGACTCCACATTAAATTTCCTAATCCGAATATCAGTCAACATCAATGAGATGAAGAATAGTGCATGCCATTACATGGCTTTAAAAGAATTGTGTTAGGCGTTACTAGACTTTGAGGGTGCCTGCTGATATAGGGCTTTGAAAGAATAGCGCCTGCCATTTTAAGGCTTTAAAAGAATTTTGTCATTCGTTATTGGGCTTTAAGGGTGCCTGCAAATGTAGGGCTTTAAAAGAATAGGGCCGCCATTATAGGACTCTAAAGGAATTATACCATCCGCTACTGGGCTTTGAGGGCATGCCTGTCGATACAAGGCTTTGAAAGAATAATGCTTGCTATTTCAGGGCTTTAAAAGCATTGTGCCAACCGTTACTTGGCTTTGAGGGTACTTGCTGATACAGGGCTTGAAAAGAGTACTTGCTGGTATTGGGCTTAAAAGGGTGCTAGCTATTACTGTACTTTAAGGGTGCCTATCGGTGTAGGGCTTTGAAAGGGTTCCAACCATTACTAGGCTTTGAGGGTGCCTGCCGTTACTGGGCCTTGAAAGGGTAATAGCCATTATTGGGATTTGAAAGTGCTTGCCGATATTGGGCTTGAAAAGGGTGTCAATCGATATAGGGCTTGAAATGGGACCAACCATTACTGGGATTTGTGGGTACCTACTGATACAGGGCTTCAAAAGTGTGCCAGCTGTTATTGGGCTTTGAGGGTACTTACCGATATAAGGCTTCAACAATGTGTTAGTTATTACTAGACTTTTGAGGGTGCCTGCTTGTATAGGGCTTTAAAAAGGTTCCATAAAATAAACATGTGATGACCCTTTAGTGATTATCATATGGAATGCCAATAAGGATGATAACATTGATGATGATTATGATAGTGATGGAGATGATGTCATAAATGATGATAATGATAGTCATGAGTGGCATTAAGAATACAATGCCCCACATAATAAGGTGTATGATGATGAAAATGTTGATAAAGATAATGTCCAAATGAGGCAGTCATAAATAATGATGACAATGGTAGTGATGGTGAGACATCAAGCATACGGTAACCCAAACATGAAATATGATAATGACATGAATGATGGCAGTGATGGTAAAATCTAGATATGGATAACAACAATGATGATAAAGATGAAGCTCGAATGAGGAATTCATGCGTGATGACATTGATAATGATGATGAAATCCTAATAAGGATAATGAATATGATAATAAAGATGAAGTGCTCATGTAAATGACAACAATAATGGTGGATGTGATGTAACACTAATAATATGGTGCCTCAGATACATAGTTGTTAATGATGAAGATAGTGATGAAAAAATCCTAATGAGAATGATGGCAATGTTGTTGATAATGAAATTCTTTGAGGATGATGATAAGGATAAGGAGATGATGAAATGCTAATGAGGATGATAATGATGATAAGGAGATAAAGATAATGATGAAGATGATCATGGTGAAGATGATGACACTCATGATGATGGTGGTGGTGGTGGTGATGATGACTTGGTCTCAATTCTATTCAGAATCCCTTCTCTCATTGGTTTATGTGGGATATTATTTATATTTAGGCCATTATAACTCTTGTTGAGAAGCTTTTAGGCTTGCCCTAGTCTTGGCAAAGGCACATTTTGAGACAATACATGACATAATCTCAATAGAAGCCTCTTTTAATTTGGTTTACAAATTAATTCCAAATTTGACCCAATTGCTGAAGTAGCTTGCAATACATGTTAAGTAGGGTGAGGATATGATTGATGCAAAGCCCAATGCAAGAAAATTTTTCCTAATTTGATAGGATATTACAATTTTTCTTTGGGAATAACTTAGTGCTACACTTTTGATAAAGGAAAGCACTTTTGAGTAATAAGCCAAATTTTGAATATTCAACTTTCTTTCTTTAGCCTATTAATTTATGCAGCATGAGAATCTTTTTTTTTTTTGTCTATCTTCATCTTTAATGCTTGCATTAACAATTTGTTTTTTCAAAACTTCAATTAACAATGTCAATATTGTCCTAAGAAATGGATGGGGGCAACTGAATTGAGGAGAAGCCCAAATTCTAACTTAGTCCCCTTTATTGAAAGGCAAATAGAAGGAAGGTAATGTCCCAAATGTGAAGTAATAAGTTTGGGAAAGACTCATGCCACATTAGGAGTGGAAAATGATTGAAATGGAAGAATCTAAATGTTTGAGGAAAACCCTTTGGTCATAACTCAAGAAACCATGTAAGGTGTTTAGATCTGGTCATAAAATTTTAGGAATTGAACCATAGAAGACAATGTCCAAGTCACAAAAATAAATGATCAGCACATATATCAATGCATTTCTATCTAAATCATATCATCCACCTCAAGTTAGCCATTCTTAAGGTAAAAGGTTTGACAAGACACTACTACAAAAAGGTTGAAAAATGGCACCCATTTTGTGACCTTTCTTTAAAGAAGTGCCACATCTTCCTTTTTTTTTTTTACTTTTTCAATTTTATTTTTTTTAGTTTTGGGCACCAGCTGTGGCGCTTGTCCGATCAAGTACCATAGCTGGTGCGTGGCTAACGCGGCCCTTACTTTTGTAAGCGCTACGTCAGCTTAAATGACCCAGCTATGGCGCCTGGCTAACTAAGCGCCACAACTGGTTTGTGGCCAAGTGTGGCGATTGCCTTGGCAGGCGCCATGATTGGCTGGAAGTGGATAGACAATCCACTTCCCACCAATCAGATTTCCCTCTTTATTACCTTTACTTTTATCTTTGCCAATCAAATTTCCCTCCTTGTTACCTTTACTTTTATCCTTTCAATTTCCCTCCTTCTTTCCTTTTTATTCCCTCTTCCTCGCGCCGACACCCGCCCCTTGTAAAAGATATATCACTTTCTCTACACAACAAACACACAAACACACACATCTTCTTCATCAAATTCTCTTGTTCCTTTTTCCATTTTTGTTTCGTCTGTCCCCATTCATGTCCCTAGTTGTTCCCTTTTCTTCCTACTTTCTATCTCTCTTCCTCTTTTGAACCCCACTCCATTCCACAGCTCACATTTGCTCATCCTTGTCACTTAAGCTAGCGTTACCAACGTGGTCCCCCACTCCCTACGCTGGTCAATTAATAGATTTGCAAGTGTCTGTGCTTTTTTAATTTTTATTTTTTTCAGGTTCTTTTATATGATAGCTTGCTTTGTTTTAATTTTTTGGTCGACAAGCTTGTGTTTTTTAGTAATCTTTTAATTTACTTAATTAGTTGCTGATATAATGAGTTCACATATCACGTTCTTGTACTGTGATATTTTTTATGTTAGCTTTGGAGAGTATTAATGTAAGAACATTATTGTTGGATAGTCTATCAACATCTTCATAAGCATAGTAAGTTTTGAGTTGCATTCTAAGTTTTTTTTTTCTTAAAAGTAAAAGGGGAATCTTTTGTTCTTTGGTAAATAGGCACTTTTTTATTTTTGAAAAATAATTTGGATATATAGTTTTCCTCAATTTTGAATTAGGTCATGAACTTTTCTCTTTTCCCCTTTTTAATTGGATCCTTAAACTTGTTGTTGTTAGATCCGTGAGTCCCTAAATTATAAAACTGTTGAATAAACATTAATAGAGTTAAAAATTTAAGTTAAAAATGTCTGAAACTTTCTTCTCCTTCTGTCTCTTTATTGACTTCCACCATAGCCCAAGTTTAAGCAATCTTGATCTCCACACTTGATGAAAATTATTCAATGAATAAGCTAAACACAATGTCGCAATAAGGATTTTTTAAAAAAACTGCAACTAGATGTTATTTCATTTAAATTTTACCAATGTTAAAAGTCTTATTTGAAGGTTTCCTGGAAGTAAAAGCTTGTCTTAAACCCAAAACACAAAATTCCAGATAAAGATTTATAAAACTGCAAGTGGATATTATTTTAATATTACGTGTTACTGATGGTTAGATCAAGTGGAGGGTATTTGGTCCTTTTTAAGTAAGGTTAAGGCTTAAGGGTTGAAGTATCTTAAATACTCATCATGTGGAGAAATTAATATAGCCTCTTGAATAAATGAAAAAAATCATGTTGAGGCAACAAACTTGTTGTTGAGGTGGTAAGGGCCTTACTTCCGTAAAAAGAAGAACATAAATTCAAGTCCCAAGAAAGACTTACCGGGAGAGCTGAGAACCCTTTACCTTTTAAGCCTCAAGGGGAAACTTTTGATTAAATAAAAAAGAAAATTATGTTTAAATGTGCCCAGCAATATGCAAATCTAATCAAATAATATCAAATATGATATGAATAATTGCATGATAGGAATATTATTTTAGCTCTTTATAAAGTGTTGATTAGCATAATTTATAGTAAAATAATAAAAATTAATTGAATTTGATATACTTCAAAAAAAATACTATTAAAATTGAAGTTTAAATTTGAAAAAAATAAATGTTATATATATATATATATATATAATATTTTAGAAGGAAATGATACAAGTGAAAGGAAAATTATTTTAAACAAGTTTTAGTATTTCAATAATAATGATTGTATTATTGTTAGATATCTTAAATGAATGTGTATTTGAAGTTTAATTTTTTTGGTAAAATCATATAAAACCTCTGAACTTTGGGTCAGTTGTAACTAACCCCCTGACTTTTTATTAAATTTCAAAAAATTAAAGTAGTTTTTACGTGAAAAGAATTAACACTTGGAAAATAAAAAATATAAGTAATTTTTTAATAAAATATAATTATAATATATTAATATAAGGATGTGAAAACTATATCATTTTATAATTTAATTGGAAAATAAATATATGTATATATGTGAGATTTCAAAACATATATATTATTGCTTGTTGGTATATATATAAAAAAGAACATATTAAAATATTTAGTTTGCTTTCCTATGATTCATAGTATCATGAAACAACACATACAACAAATTAATTTTTGTGTTCCATATTGCCAAAGCTTGCTTTCCTATGTGTTGGGAAATATGATTTCTTTCCTTATGAGCTATATTACTTGTTAATTAAAACATATAGGGTTTAATTTAAGACTTAGAAAGCTTCAATTTTATTTTAAAATTGGTAAGAGAATATAAAAGTAATTAGTAAAATAGTCATACAACTAACCACGTACTTTTTTAAAAATAGATTGAAGGAATAGATGGATCGTAAATGGATGTCATCTAATCGGTGTTCAAGGGAATATATAGATAGGGGTGAAAGAGTTTATTACATTTGCAATCGAGCATACAAAAGATCATGACAAAATCTTGTGTCCTTGCTTATCTTGTTGCTTTGGAAAGCGGATTAGCCCACTTGATTTGCTAGATCATTTAGTGTGTTATGAAATTGATCAAACATATATACGATGGAGAAGGCATGCTGAGATGAACGATGCATGTAGTGATCGGGTGCATACCATGAGTGGTGCTTCTAATGAATTTGATGAAAGCATGTTTGATGAAGATGATGTTCTTGAAGAAATGTTAAATGTGGTTGAAGAGGTGCTTCATAACTGCCCTAACGAATTTAAGAAGTTGAAAGGTGATGTAGAGAAACCATTATATGCTGGTAGTACTAAATACACAAGATTGCTAGTAGTGTTGAAGTTGTACAACTTTAGAGCTCACTATGGATTGAGTGATTCAGGTTTCACTGCACTGCTTGAACTATTGCTAGATATGCTTCTAGAAGAAAATATACTTCCTACCAAGATATACGAGGCAAAGCGAATTCTTTGCTCTATAACCGGTATGGAATATAAGAAGATACATACATGTCCTAACGATTGCATATTATTTCAAAATTAGTATGCAATGTTGGAGAAGTGCTCTAAATGCAACGCATCTAGATATAGGAAGAAGAAAGGAAAAATTTCGTTGAAGGTCCTATGCTATTTTCTCATTATTCTGAGATTCAAGCGACTGTATAGTAATGCAGAGATTGCTAAACAGTTGACATGGCATACAGATGAAAGGATTAAAGACACGAAGCTTAGGTGTAACCCCCTGCCATAATTATATATGAAATACGCGATTAAAGTGAAGTAGATATCAATAACAATCAAATAACATTTATAAACCCATCTACCAGACGAGGTTTTCACAAATACCTTTCAAAATATAACCAACCTGGTCTCATATTCACATTCCGAATACAATTACTATATGAAGATAAATCACATTTAAATATATCAGAGTACGTAATGTAATAATCCCAACAATCCCGGATTCCATATATTAATCAAAGAGTTACAGGTCACAATCACCTATACAAGCCCTCATATGGGGATTACACAGATCTTTCTCATACACATAATCAAATCCTCATCCACATATACACAACTAAATCCAAATACAAATATCCCAACTATGATGATAACCAACTACCAGAATGACAACCCGAAAGAGTCCTCATTGCCCTTGGCTGCATGCTCCATCCTCGATCCACTACCCTATATGAAAGGTTAGTAGGGGAGGGTGAGATTCTAGAGAATCTCAGTAGGAAAACAATATCAATATGCATGTACGATAAATGTTTAATGCATGACATGCTTGCATCACATAATTCATGCTAACACAATGACAATTTATAAGCTCAATACTTCGAACAATATACTAATAGCCATAGCATAAATTGAAACATAACTTCAAATCACATATAATCATGCAAAGTAAAGACATGCACCAACACACTAACACAAATATTAAATACATGTAGAAGAGTTATGTTCCCTACACTCTTTCCACATAAGTTCCAACTCCGGCTGCTCACGATTAGGGCAAACACCAAACCCTATAACCAAAACAAGGACACAGGGTTAATCCCTTTTCCAATTCCTTAACTTTTAAACACTTAATTTGGTTATCATTCACAATCTTTAGGTAGCTACTCAAAGCCTAAACACATGCCTAAAGGGTTGGGAAATACTTGACAAAAGACCATCTTTTGAATCCTCAAAATCCCCTTTTTGACCGTAGCACTCGAGTGAAGATGACCCTACTAGAGTGATGGATGTCTTTCACTCGAGTGATAACCTTAACACTCGAGTGTTGCCTCCTTAAGCACCCGAGTCCTACCAAGTGAAGCTCCAAAAGTGCTTACCTTAAAGCACATAAATCCTAGAGTCAAAAGTGCACTCGAGCACAAAGACCGCTACTCGAGTGATATCCCAACACTTGTGAGTACTAGCTTATACTCTTGACAACCCAACTATGAGTGACAACCCAAGAAGCGGCTCTTAGTGCAGAAGCACATGATCACTCGAGTGATAACCCATATCACTCGCAGGTGAGGAAGTGTACTTTTGCTTCTTCCATGAACAAATGCAACCAAAACCGAAGGGGAAAGGGAAAATATGATGCCGCACTCGAGTGAGATCTTAGTTTACTCAAGTGATGCTTATTAGAACCCAGAAATGCAGCAGATATTAGAATTCTCCCTAACTTAACTAATATGTCTCTAATGGTCCTAAAAATTTAACACAAAGCTATTCCCACCTAATTTCACTTAAGGAACCCATTGGAAACCTCAAAACATCTAAAATCATACCACAATGACATTTTCCCCCTATGGTCACACTTATCACACACATTACCCAAATCACACCAATTTCCTTTCCAATGATCATAAACAATCCCAAAGACCATTTTACACATTCATACACCATTTTAACCACAATACTCCATCATTCCACAATTATACCAAATTAGGGCAAAAACTACAAATCATAAAACTCAACCAAATATCACAAATAATAGATCAAATGGGAGATATTACTCACCTCTTCCTCTTTCTCAAAGCAAATCCTTGATTCTTCATCTTTCTAAATTCCACCAACTCTCAAAACACCTTCTTTCCCAAATCTAAAACAATACCAATGAAGCTCTCATTACCATGAACAACTTTAAAGAAAGGTATTTGAGCTAAAGATGATATTAAGCTATCCAAATCTTACCTTTTCTATTTCTCTTTCCTTCCCCAAGCTTAACGAAAATGGAGGAAGTAGAGAGAGATGAGAGATGATGATGATGATAAAGAGAAATAGTTTTTAGGCCTCACACACACACACAAACCGATTTATGGGAGAGAGGAGAGAGGAGAGAGGAGAGAGGGAATGGTTTGAAAGTTTGACCAAGATCCAAGGGCTCAATTGTTGCCACTTGTCATGATCTCCCCACATCTCCCATGAGCTCACATACTCACATATATATAGGATTCCACCCCTTGATCTATTGCACAATTCAATCATAGCCATTGATCTTGAAGTTACCAATGAGTTCCCTCTTCGGTAGCCGATCAATTGGTCGGCAACTTTACCGTTTAGCCCCTGATTATGGTAATTCACACTGAATTACCACCAAACATATTTTCTCATTCTTCGAGTCATGATAAGCACCCTCCCTATATTTGAAGTCAATTTAGATGTTAATCCATAATTGAACTTAAATACAGGGTTTTAGTGCTGCTCATAACACAAGCGACTACAATCCACTTCATATTCTCCAAAAGGGTTTATTTATCACTAATCACATCCAGTTTTGGAGTCAAAATCCCTTAATAAAAAATTGGGATATTACATTAGGCACCTTGCAGATGCTCCTTAATGGAAAAAAAATTGAGCATGAGTACCCTGACTTTGTGGATAAAGTAAGGAACCTTCGCCTTGCATTGTCAATTGATGGAATTAATCCTCACGGTGTTCATAGTAGTACACATAGCACGTGGCCAGTGATATTGATGATTTATAACCTTCCTCCATACTTGATCATGAAACGTAAGTTTATGATGTTGTCCATGTTTATTCTGGGCGAAGGCAACCTGTGATGATATATATGTATACTTGGCTCCTTTAATTGATGACTTGAAGCTGCTTTGGGAGGAAGGCGTTAGTGTGATGACGGGTACATGGAAGAAAGTTTCACTTTGAAAGCCATGTTCTTTGGCACAATTAATGATTTCCCTACTTATGGTAATTTGTTGGGATACAAAGTCAAAGGATATGGTGCATGCCCTATATGTAAAGATTACACTCATTTAGTGTGACTTCATCATTGTAAGAAAAATGTTTACATGGTGCATCGAAGATTCTTACCATCACAACATCGTTGAAGGAAGTGTAAAAAGCCTTTTAATGGTGACTCAGAAGAAGGCATTGTTAGGGTCGACAGGCATAGTGGAAGAATTTTAAAATTTTTACCGATCCTAATCGAGGATCTATCAACGGCGTTTAAACTAAGTTAGAAGGATTCATACCTTTTGATTCATGGTTTTCGATCTCTAGGAGCCAACACGTGAGGTCTGCTCCCTCTACCGGTATCCACACAAATGCTCTCCAACAGAGACTGCGTGCTAGCACCTCCAATGTCTCCTAGGGTTTCCGTTGCGGCTCTAAATTGTCGTACGTGTATTAGTCCATCTGCTCTATCAAGTTTATAGCCTATGAGGGCTATATTTGAATTTCAAAATTAATCCTTATTAATTTCAAAATTAATTAACAATTAATTATCTTGATAAGCTAATTAAATAAATTTAGTTTAAATTAAATCTGTCTAATAGTTTTAATTTAACTAATTTATTTAATCCAAATAAAGTGCCATTAAATTTAATTTATCTTCATAAATTAAATCTGAGATATTATATCTCTATCATGTTAGTTATTAAATTTAATATATCTTAATAAATTAAATTTAAAACTAACACAATATAATAATATCATATAATACACACACACACACACACACACACACACACACACACATAATATGTATTTCGAAAATACATATTTATATAATATTATTAACGAATTTTTATATTACATATATATAAATATAAAATTCGTCCACCCTAAATTAAAAATTATCTCATGTTGGGCCATTTTTGTGTGCGACCCTGTAGGCCCATATGAAGTTGGCAGTGGGCCAATAACTGTACTAACCCACAAGTCGCAAGTGGCCTCTAGCAAGACATTACGACAACCCAATTCATATGAGGATCGTTAACACGATGCAACCTGTCATATAACCATGTCATGTCCCTTTTGTCACACGATATATCGGTCAAGGATGAGGCATGGATAATGTCATCCTCTTGTCCTGACCATTACTTTCTTGGTTCCTGGGTAGTCTAACAATGGAAATGGAAAATCCTTTCTATTGTAGTATGGCCATACATTTTTGGTATAGAAACCAAACTCAAATGTGTTTATTTAAAACTCAGATGCCATTACAATGAAAATCACACACCTATTTATACTAAAATACAACCTTGTAAATTCTTTAAAATAATGCAAAAGTCAGAACTGGCAACCATACATCAACCCCTCTGTCGTCGTTCCCTATTCACAACGTCATTGCATACATCATATGTAATATTTTCATATCAACATTGGCTGCTCTATTTCCATTCTCCCTATTCTGTTTCATTCCCCCGGGGTTGGACAGGACTCATCCTCGAGTCAGAATCAACATCATCAATATACGGAGTTAGATCCGCAACATTGAAAGTGGTGGAAACACCGTAAGCACTAGGTAATTCCACTTTGTAAGCATTATTGTTAATTTTCTGTACTATCTTGAATGGTCCATCAGCTCGCGGAGATAACTTGGCGTTTGGTTGTTTAGGAAAATGTTCCTTCCTCAAATGTATCCGACCAAATCCCCCATATTAAAGACTTGATGTTTTCGATGCTTGTCTCGTTGTGTCTTGAGTTTCAAACTCTACTTCTGAATCTTATTACAGACCTGTTCATGTAATTTCTTAATTTCCTTGGCCCGCTGGTCCGCATTGACACTGTATTGTTGCTTATTAGAAGATGGTGTCAAATCAAGTGGGCTGAGAGGACGGGCGCCATAAACAACTTCAAATGGACATTTTCCAGTTGCTTGATTGACTGAGTTGTTATAAGCAAATTCAACTTGAGAAAGAATAAGATCCTACTGCTTCAAGTTCTTTCCAACAAAGCTTCGTAAAAGATTTCCAAGAATTCTATTAACAGCTTCTGTTTGTCCATCAGTTTGTGGATGGCTAGCACTACTAGACTGAAGTTTTATTCCCATCTTTTTCATAAAGTCCTCCAGAAATGGCTTACAAACTTGATGTCTCTATCAGAGGTGACGATTTTTGGAATTCCATGGAGACGAACAATCTCCTTGAAATACAAATCTGCAACTTGAACCGCATCATTAGTCTTCTGGCAAGGAATGAAGTGAGCCATTTTTGAAAAACGGTCAACAACCACCATTATAGAGTCCTTTTGTCTCTGGGTCCGAGGTAACCCGAGGACAAAATCCATACTCACATCCTCCCAAGGTGCTTTGGGTACTGGCAATGGCATGTATAACCCAATATTTTGGCTTTTGGATTTAGCCAGGTGGCATGTTCTGCACCTTTGGATATGCTTGTTGATATCCTGTTCAAGTCTTAGCCAATAGAAGTTCTCCTTTACTAAGGCTACAGTTTTATCTCTACCAAAATGACCAGCTAATCCTCCATTATATGCTTCCCAAATTATAGCTTCTCATAGTGAGCAACGAGGAATGCAAAGAGTTTTTCCTTTGAATAAAAATCTTTCTTCCCTGTAATACTATTGAAATGGTTGAGATTCAGTGGCACTCCAGGCACCCTGGAAATTTGGATCATCTTGATACAACTCTTTTATAGTTTCAAAGCCTACTACTTTGGTTTGCATAGTTGTTAACAAAGCATGGCGACGACTAAGCGCATCTGCTACTGAATTTAGGATTCTAGCCTTATGTTTGAGTAAAAATGGATAGGTCTACAACATTTCACTCCAAGCGACATGCCTTCGATTGATCTTCTGTTGAGAATTCAAATGCTTGAGTGATTCATGATCAGAATAGAGAATAAACTCTTTATGCAACAGGTAGTGGCTCCAATGTTGTAAAGTTCGAACAACAACATAGAATTCTTTATCATAGGTAGAATATTTGAGCTTAGCATCATTAAGTTTCTCGCTGAAGAAAGCAATTGGGTGGCCTTCTTGACTCAGAACAGCACCAATCCCAGTGTTAGAGGCATCACAACTAACCTCAAACACTTAGTTAAAATTAGGAAGAGCTAGCACAGGAGTTTCTGTCAAGCGTTTCTTCAGTTCTTCAAAACTTATTTGAGCCTTTTCTGTCCATTGGAACTTGTCTCCCTTGATGCAATCTGTGAGGGGTGCAGTAACGGAACTAAAATTTCGAATGAACCTCCTATAGAAGGAAGCTAATCCATGGAAGCTCCGAACTTCTTGGATAGATTGCGGAGTTGGCCAACTGTTAATGGCTTCAATTTTGCTTGGGTCAACTCGTACACCTTCTGCAGTGATAATGTAACCCAGAAAAATGACTTCATTTGTCAAGAAAGTGCATTTCTTCAAATTGGCATAAAGTTTCTGTTCACGAAGAGCTTGCAATACTTGACGTAAGTGCTCTAAGTGATCTGCTATGCTCTTACTGTAGATAAGAATGTCGTCAAAGTAGACAACAACAAACTTGCTAATGAAAGGGCGAAGGACCTGGTTCATCAGGCGCATAAACGTGCTAGGAGCATTTGTTAACCCAAATGGTATCACATTCCATTCGTACAACCCATCTCTGGTTTTGAAAGCAGTCTTCCATTCATCTCCGGGACGAATTCGGATTTGATGATATCCACTACGAAGGTCAATCTTAGAGAAGATGGTAGAGCCATATAACTGGTCGAGCATGTCATCAAGCCTGGGTATCGGAAACCGATACTTAATTGTTATCTTGTTGACGGCACGACAATCTATGCACATTCTCCAGCTTCCATCTTTCTTGGGAACTAGGAGTATAGGTACGGCACAAGGGCTGACACTTTCACGGATCAATCCTTTTTTAAGCAATTCTTCAATTTGGCCTTGAACTTCAGCATGTTCTTGAGGACTCATTCTATAAGTTGGCCTGTTAGGAATTACTGCTCCTGGAATAAAATCCATAGCATGTTGAATGTCTCGCATGGGTGGTAATCCCGACGGAATTTCATCTGGAATCACATCAGGAAACTCTTCTAACAATGGCTGCACTTCAGGTGGAATGACGTTCCGTTATTTGTCTTGAGTAATAGAAGAAAACCCATTACTTGGCTTTCTGTTTTGGTCACCTTCTCGACTAAAGACACTAATGATTTGGATTCATTTTTGCCTTTATTATGTTTATCAGGTGGCAAAGGAGCAAGTTGAATTTTCACGCCATCCTTCTGGAAGGAATACGTGTTTACGTGACCGTCATACAAAACATGTCGATCATATTGCCAAGGTCTCCCCAAAAGAAGATGACAAGCGTCCATTAGAACAACATCACACCAAACTTCATCATGATACCTTTTACCGATAGAAAAAGTAATAAGGCATCATTTCGAAACTTTTACCTCACTGTCTTGGTTAAGCCATTGAAGCTTGTAAGGGCTCGGATGGTTGTGAGTCGGTAGTTGTAATTTTTCTACCATGTAGTTGGAGACTACATTTTCACAGCTTCCATTGTCAATAATGACGTCATAGACTTTACCCTGGTAGTGTAGTGAGTATGAAAAATGTTGCAACGTAGCCAAGGTTCTTTTTTCACAGTGGCTGTATGCAGACTTCTCCTAATAACAAGTGATTCACCGTGATTTGCAGGAGTAATTTCCTTATCAAATATTGGCTCCTCATCAAATATTGGCTCCGTTTCAGGCATAGGCTCCCTTTCTTCATCAAATACTGTAGAAGCTTCCCCTTCCATAATAGTGACAACTCTGCGGTTAGGACAGTTAGAAGCGATATGACCGAATCCTTGACATTTGAAGCACTTAGGTGCTTTGGAGTTGAATTCCTTAGTAGCCTTTGGTGGAGGCGCATTTGAAGAGCTAGGATGATGTATTTGTGACTTATGCCCATCAAAAGGAATTCTGGTTGAGGAAGACGATTGGTATGGAGGCCTTCTGGACATCTGCTTGTCAATACGGATGGCTAAACGGAAGACATCATCTAGAGTCCAGTATTGTTGGAGTTGTACTGGATGGGCGATGTTTGTATTTAACCCCCTGAGATAACGAGCTATTGTTTGCTCCTCCCTTTCTTATATATCACATTTCATCATAAGTTTCTCAAATTCCCTGGTATATTCCTCTACAGACATAGCCTTTTGGTGGAGATTATGTAACTAAAGGAAATTATCTTGATAATAATTTTTTGGAAGAAACTTATGTGAGAGCTCACGCCGCATCTTGTCCTACATTCGTATCTTGCTCTTTCCTTCTCTTTCACGCCTTCTTTTGAGATTCTCCCACCATATGGAGGCATGTTTCTTCAATTTGATGGCAACAATTTTAACTTTATGCTCATTTGGAATCTCTTTGTACTCAAAGATACGTTCAACTGTTTGTAGCCAGTCAATGAATTCGTTCGGTTGGAGTCTTCCCTCGAATTCAGGAATGTCTACCTTAATATCATTAAGGTGGAATGATTGTTGGTGAGGATGATGACGGTAGTCAGAGGATGACGAACTGTGGCTATTCAAATCATCTTCTGAGTGGTCTCTATGAGTTTTGAGCAAGGCTTGCTGTTCTGCTATAGTGGCCTCTAGTTCTTGAATCCGGTGTCTCATCTCCTCCATCTCAATCTCATGTCTATTTCTGCGTCTTGGAGGCATTTTGCAGTTTGTTTGACAGGTTATGACTTTAAGTACGCAGTTATTAGGTACAAGGTAGAAGGGTTGGGGAAGGATTTGTGTTTATGGAAAAGTCAGGGGTAAAATAGGAAATTTGGGTAATTAGGGGCAACAATGTAATTTTGGGCAAAATCTGGGGGTCAAAATGCAATTTCAGAAAGTTTGGGGGGGTCTGAAATGTAATTTTGGCAGAATCTGGGGGTCAAAATATAATTTCAGAAAGTTCAGGGGTCTAAAATATAATTTTGGCAAATACTGGGGTCAAAATGTAATTTTAGAAAGTTCAGGGGTCAGAAATATAATTTTGGCAAATTCTGGGGGTCAAAATGTAATTTCAGGGGTCTGAAATGTAATTTTCGCAGAATGTAGGGGCCAAAATGGTAATTTTAACAAAATTCTAGCTGACCGTTATGCTGACGTGGCCAGAGTGACACGTGGCATTCAGTGATTGGTCCACGTTGCGTTGACTGATGACGTGGATGATGATTGGACTTTGTGACGTGGCAATGCTGACGGTGATGCTGGCGTGGCGCTATTGACACGTGGCGTAAGCTGAGTGGACGACGTGGTGCTGACTGGTCAGATAGTGATGTCGTGGCAGCTGACTGGGTTGTCTTCAACCTCTGGACTCCAGCGACTGTTTGAAATTCCGGCAACTTTCCGGCGACTTCCGTGGAGGCGTTTCACGGCGGTGACCGGGGCTATTCCTAGGTTTTTCGGCCTTTTGAACACGATGGTGAGGTCGGTTTCTTCAAAAAATGCTCCGAGAGTGAAAATACGACACCCCCTTTTTCTCACATTTTTTGTTTCTCACCCACTCCTCATTCTTTCGCTCTCTGGCACTCTAGAACTCAACTCTGGTACCAAAAATGGTATAGAAACCAAACTCAAATATGTTTATTCAAAACTTAGATGCCATTACAATGAAAATCACACACCTATTTATACTAAAATACAACCTTATAAATTCTTTAAAATAATGCAAAAGTTAGAATTGGCAACCATACACCAACCCCTCTGTGGTTGTTCCCTGTTCACAACGTCATTGCATACATCATATGCAATATTTTCATGTAAACGTTGGCTGCTTTGTTTCCATTCTCCCTGTTTTGTTTCAATTTTTCAGACTCACTCATCGAGGGGCCCAGTAATATCTCTCTACTAATGTAAGGGACAAATTCCATCTTGATCATTTATATTCCTTTGCATGAAAAATCTCCAAGCCCAATCGTAGTCTTTATCATCACCCGGTCGAAAGTGACTTTTGACTATTTCAAAGCTTAGCAACTCTCATGTAGAATCCATGATGACCTAGGTCTAAGGGCATTGTGGCGTGGTTATACATGAGAAAAGCTTATGACTTGATCCATGTAGCTTTCTCATAGTGGGTCGGTCCAGCACCTTGTTCTCTTACAAGTGCCTAAGACTTTGAATCGTATCTCCATATCTTATCAAAGTCATACTGATCTTGTTTCATCTCTGCTCCCGCATAAATGACTGACCAGGGACATTTTAGGACAATCTTTATGAATTATCCATGGATACAATTATCACAGTTAACATGCAAATAATATGATAACAGAATGGAGAAATTTCATTAAAATAATAATGTTCAAAGTACAATGATTGGGTTAGGGCACAATTTCCAATAGGTATCCCACCGAAGATGTTGACCGGTGCCCAGGTATATTCCAAGGTAAAAGACTTGGATAACAATTTTGGCAAACCTTTCGCAAAACAAATCGAGCAAGTGGTTGGAAGAAAAAGTCCAGTTTCTTTGAACTTCCATATTGGAAGTCTTTATATGTTAGACATTTTCTTGATTTAATGCACATAGAAAAAAATATATGTGATAGTCTAATTGGCACGTTGCTTAATATCTAAGGAAAAAGAAAGGATGGTGTAAATTCAAGGTTGGTTTGGTGAACTTAGGAATTAGAGAAGTGTTGGCACTGATTGAGCAAAGGCATCGTACTTACCTACTACCAGTGGCATACACTCTGTCGAGGAAAGAGAAGAAATTGTTTTGTGAGTTTCTGCAACAAATTAAAGTTCTCGAGGGCTACTCTTCAAATATAAAGAACCTTGTATCAGTGAAAGAGTTGAAGTTAAACAACCTCAAGTCTTATAATTGTCATGTGCTTATGCAGAATTTCCTACTAGTTGGTATACGATCCATTTTACCCAAAAATTTAAGAAACACCATCACTAAACTTTACGTGTTTTTCAAGTTGATCTGTAGTAAAGTAGTAGATTCAACTAAGTTACAAGATTTGCAAAGGCTAATTGTGTGTACTCTATGTGAACTTGAAATGTATTTTCCACTTTCTTTTTTTGACATCATGGTACATCTAATCGTACACTTGGTCAAAGAGATTCAATTGTGCGGTCCAGTGTATTTGAGATGGATGTACCCGAATGAGTGATTCATGAAATATTAAAGGGCATGTGAAAAATAGATATTACCTAGAGGGTTGTATTGCTAAAAGGTACATGGTTGAAGAAGCAAGTGACTTTTGTGTTGATTTTCTATCAAATGTTGGCCCTGTAGGGATCCTTAAGTCCAGTCATGGTGGATGAAGATCAGTGATTGGAACAAGTAGGAGGGCTGTAATAACGATATCAGCGACTAAACATGAGCAAGCCTACTTGTATGTGCTATATAACACTGATGAGGTCGAACCATATGTTGAAGAACACAAGGATGCTATTCAATTGGTACATGGTGAAGGAATGAAAATTTGATAGTAAAAGAACATAATAAATAATTTTCAGACTGGTTGAAAAATCATATTAATGATGAGATGGAGAGGAATCCTGATTCAGTTTCTGAAAAATTGAAGTGGCTATAGAAGGGATCGAGCTTAAATGTATTATCTTACAATGGTCATGCAATCAATGGTTACACATTCTATACACAAGACTATGATACATACAACATGATACAGAATAATGGGGTAACACTTGCTGCTAATTCTTGGCATAGATCCAGTGCTCTAGACATACACTTATCTATGCATCAATGTCATACTTTAGCGTCATTGAACACATATGGGAGTTAGATTGCTCTATGTTTAGGGTCCCTGTCTTCATATGTAAGTGGGTTAACAACAATAGTGGATTATAGATAGATGACTTAGGCTTTGTTCAAGTGGACCTTTCTAAGGTTTGGTATGAAGATGATCCTTTTATTTTAGCAGCACAAGCAGAATAACCATTTTTTATTCCAGATCTTGCTAAGAAGAATTGATCTATTGTACTCATATCCAATAAGAATCATCAAGAACAAGTTGATTTTAAAAGTAATGAATATTTGAACATCAATGATGATGATCCTTCATTTGAGAATTTATGGTAAGTAGACATTGGTATAGATGCAGATGAAGATGAAGATGAAGATGGAGATGGAGGTGGACCTGTATATTGAGACATGATCATAAAGAGGGAACTTGGGTCAAGAGAAACACAATTCTCAATCCAACACGAATTCTGAAGAATAAAATTTTAAATCAAACGAGAAAAAGGTAAAGCTAATGAGTGCATTGACTTGTTTACTTGTACGTATGTTTTTATATATTTCAAAATAATTTACTTTGATTAACACAAATGATATTATGCATTGATGTTTTGTTTTTGTTTATTTCACTTTCAGGAGTATGGACTCACCACACAATGAAACTGATGATGTTCCAAAGAACATTAGTAGATAAAGATTTGTGGGGAACGTAAGACGTGGCAGGATCGTTATGGTGAGGTTGATCAAATTGAGAAGTAAGGGAGTCAAGTTACAACTGGAGTGGAATGAAAAGGGAAACCCAGTCAGCGAGAACAGTACCTCATTACATAACTTGATTGGTACTATAGTTCGAGATAGAGTCCCTATTATAGTTCAAGACTGGAGATTGGAAAGAAAAAATCATGAGGATAAACTTTGAGATGAAGTACAGGTAACACATTAATTATATTATTGTTTGGTTTGCTTTGTTTCACTTTTTTTTATTGTTACAGAGCATTTTTATTATTGATGATGATTGGAAGAACTTTATGCTAAGAAAAGCCGAAAAACTTATAAAAAAGTTTTGTTCTAATCTTGTCAAATACTTCTTGAGGGATGATAATGAGATTATCATTACTACACCGCCGACATTGTATGAAGGAATCATCACTCAAGAAATGTGGGATGAGTTTATCAGAACACATACAACTCGAGAATTCCAGGTAATATAATATGTTTGACTTTCCTTATTACTTGTAATGTACATATTTGCAATTAACATTTATATATTGATATGAATCATTTTGATCTAAATAGGATTTGGGTGAGAAAATCATGCTAACGTGACCAATATGGTATATCGGTACACACAAGGACACGTTTCATTCACACAGTTAGAAAGAAAAATGGTAAGAACTAATGATTATTTCATATGTAGATAAATTGTATGAATATCATTTAACTTCAACTAACTTTGATGTGCAGATAGAAGAATCAAGTTTAGATATTACATAGGTGCCATGACATGATCTGTGGGTAGCCGGTTGCACAAATAAGAAAGGTGTAATTCGTAGTGAAGAAGCAAGAAGAGTAGCCGAATATTGTGTAAGTATTGGATTATGCGTACATACAAAAAATAATTAGCTTTACTTAAATGAATTTGATTTATAATAACTAATATTGTTGTAATTCTTTTTGTGATAGCGACAAATGACACAGGATGATCCTGCGTTGGTAAGCTATGTTGGTCGGGATCATTTGTTGAGCAGAGCGCTAGGAGTACCCGAGTATGATGGTCGTGTTTGGTGTACTGGTTTTGTAGTCACCCAATAAGCATACTTCAGACATCAAAAGTGCCGCAATAAAAGTGACGTTTCCCAGCTGCGTGAGGAGATGACTAGTTTCAAGCATCAAATGCAAGAACTTCAAGGAAAAATGCACTACAAGGAACAACAAGAAGAACAATTCTTAGAACAAATGCATTTGATGCTAGAGCAAAATGCGTTGTTAACAACGCAAATATAATAGTTGGTGCAGTGTAGGTTAACACAAAATGTTCCCTTCTATGATAGCCCAAGTGTTAGAGATAGTTGCACTTCCATGCCTAAAGTCCCTTTTCCTTTGGTAATTAATTTCTTCTCTACTTAACTTTATGTTACATTATAATTTAGCAAACTTCAACATATTAACTCTATTTTCTATAGGGTGAATTTCAATGCAAGTTATATGTCGATCAAGCTTCCAAGCACATAGTTGCAGTGGTTGCTGCCTACAACACTGATAAGGACACATTGCACAATTCTCTGTTGTTCGACAACACACTCCGAGTGAGGGTTGACGTCTGCACGAATGAAGAAGCCCTCTTATTGATCTCGTCTAGGGATGAGCAAATAATGGTGAAAGATGTTGTAGGTGGCTATGTTGCTTGGCCAATAGGTCTTCAAGTCATATGAAAAGGTCGTTCATTTATAATTCCCTGCGCTTTTCCTTCATACTTCCATCTAAAACTATGATTTAATTTTATTTTTCGCAGGGTGAACAATCTAGAGATAAACGAATCCAACCTTATGGTAAGATTTCAAAGTGTTCAACAACACAACCTAAGTCAAAAGTATCGGTTAGCCAACAGAGCAAAAGAAAACCGACCTCATATCGTGATCAATTAGCATCGATTACACCAAAATTGATCGGTGTAGGAGGATTGGAAATACATTTTGAAAGACATATCTACAGTGTTAGTGATCTAGTTGATCATGTTAATAATAGTGATGTCATGCATGACATATGTACTTGTGATTGGGTTAGTGCTTCAGCTATCAACATCTAGATAAGGTACTTGACCATTATCATTTATCACTGTTATTAATATTTCTCATTCCATTTCTTTTGTTTTTCATGACACTATTTGTTTTATACCAGGCATTTGTACTATGACATCTTAATGGATGCAAATAGGGTCTAATACGTATTTGTCAACCCTTATCTCGTTGGCCACCATGGGGGTAAAGTAGATATAAATACATAGTCTAATGATCTCAAAGATTACTTGAAAAAGAAAGCGACACCAACTACGCTATTTTCAGTGCCATACAATGCAAGGTAAGTTATTAGTGGTATAATTTTTATTTTTATTGTTTAACTTTGATCATAACATGATTGTTGAAACATTTTTTTTAAAATATATTAGGCGCCATTGGATATTGATAGTTATTGTTACGAGTGTGAATGATCAATTAAATAGTGCAAGTGTACACTGTCGTAATCAAGTAATATAGAAGTAAGTAGAGTATCTTTCCCCCGAGGATTGATCACTAAGTACCAAAATGGGTAATTTTAATTCTATTTAGTTGATCGATTAATTGGTGATTGACAAAATAAAATAAAATAAAAACAATTAAATATGAGTACAGATGATATGAAAGCAAATATGAGAAAAAAGCCCTAGGGATTAGATTTTACTTAACAAATTCCAGATTGAATCACTTATCTATTCTAGCCCAATTTATTCCACATGATTGATAGTCGAGTTTCCCTAATTTAATTACTAGCCTCTTCCAAGGTCAAGCAATTCTATAATTCATTGCTAATCCAAATATTCCTATATGAATTTAAGCAATTAATTATGCATTAAGATTTATGGAACTCAATAAGACTACACAACTCATATGAATATATTCCTATTTCATATGCAAGTCATGGTTTTAATTATAGGATCTACACACATGCATCTCCTTCTGGTCTCAACATGTATATTGTAATCATTCAAAAGGTGGCCAATCAAATGAAAGCCTTAAGAACAATAATTAAATCTCAATCATAAAGAAGAAATTAAAACTAGATTTAATAAGTTAAGATTCAAGCCGTCATTAGTAAGCTATGTCATCACCCTAGGAAAATGAAAATTTAGCTCATGATAAAATTTAAACAAATCCAAAATAAATTGACATTATATAAAGCTAGAATGAAATCCTCATAAATACTGCATAAACTTGAATATTAAATTCTCAAACATAAATATACAACAAAAAAGATGCATGAAAAATGGACAAATCTAGCCGTCCCTTTAGGAGGTAAAACTTCCATGTAGGCGGCATGCAGAAAGTAATACAATACTAAGCCTTCCATGTAGGAGGCATGCAGAAAGTAATATAATATAATATAATATAATATAATATAATATAATACTAAGCCTTCCATATAGGAGGTATGCAAAAAATAATACAATACACCAAATTAAATCTAAAAAATAACACAATTTATTTAGAACTGTCAGAGAAAATATCTCTCCCTATCAGATAAGTATCTCCTTGTCAGAGAAAATATCTCCACACCTCTTTTGAATCTACGCTTGATGCTTTGTATTTATAGGCAGTGTCGTGTCATTTTTTTCCTTGATGCTACAGTGTTTTGTCAATTTTTTCCACGATGCTATAGTAGTGAACAGTATCTTGTCAGCGGATTTATGCGTTGTTTCCATGTTGCTACAGTGTTATAGTGATTCCATCAACTACAATCACCTCCGTTCACTACAGTAACGTCCTGCTACAGTGATTCCGTCATGAAAAGTGACCGACGCTACAGTACTAACCTTTTTTATATTTTCTTTATTTTTTAAATACTATTTATTTTACACCCAAATATATTATATTAAACTCAAATATCGTCCATAAAATCATCATATAAGGGAAAATAAATATGCAAATATTTTACTTATTAGTTATCAATCTAGTGGAACCTTTAGGCCCTCGCATTTACTATGTGGATCCTTTAAAAAATGGTCTTCCACAAAACCGTTATGATATGTTACTATTGTTCAATAGGTAAGTGTACGTGCGTATGTGTAAATATTTGCATATGTTATTGAATAACCAAAAGTAATAAGTTGCTATTTGTTTTGTTAGCACATTGATTGCGTATCGGTCCTTTGTCTCCTTAAGATATTCTAAGGCTATTGACCCTCACCTTAGCTATCCTTGGAAGAAGATACTAGTACTGGTATATGAATTTACTCAAACTTTGTGAGTAAACTATTTTTATTCATAAATAGAGTTAAATATTGCATTATATTTTTACAATGCCCTTTCCAACCTAATGACAATGATTGTGGGTATTACATCCTGAAATTTATGAAAGATGTAATTATGCATGATCATCTATTTATTCCTCAAAAAGTAAGTCATTTAGTTGCACTTCATATTATGTTTTAATTAAATTTTATTAGTGTCTGATAATTACGTTTTATTGATTCTAGTTCATTTTAATTTGTGGCTGATTGTATATATGTGTAGTATTATGAAGATCAACGTTGTGACACTTTGACTAACCATCAACTTAATGAAGTGATCGAGGAATGGTGTGAATATGTGTTGAGGCAAATCTCTGGGTAGCTATACTATTTAATTCACTAGCTGGTGTTTGTTGTGTTAATTGTTTCTTGCCAATTGTTATGTCATGTATTCAAGTTGAATTTGTTGTATTTCATTCACAATATATTGTATAACTATTTTAGTATTAATTATCTGTTTGTATTATTTTAAAGTTATCTCTCATTGTTGTTGTTTGCTTTTCTTCATTTTGCTGTGGATATATATAGAAAATGTTTAAACCATACAGTGTAATATTGCAATTATGGGAGATATGAATAAAAAATATGGCAAAAAAGAAGTTTCTGTGGCGTTTCCTTAAACAAGGGCCACATGAAGAATGCAAAAAGAGAAAAAAAGGTTTGACCTTGCTGTGACGCTTCCTTAAGAAAGGGCTACAAGAAGGGATGCCCTCCTTGCTTGCATTAGCAAGCGTCACAGGAGGGCATAGTTTCCTGTGGTGCTTGCTAAGGAGACCCCTCTCTTGTGGCACTTCCTCCAAAAAGCGCCACAGGAGGGTTTTTTTTTTCAAACAAAAATTAAATGCTGTGGTTCTTGGCTTTTTTTAGTTGCGTCCGGATATGTGGCACTTCTTTATCGCCACAGCTAATGTAATTATAAGCACCACAGCTTTGCTTTTTTGTAATAGTGAGAGTATAATTCCCCAATAACTTCCCTCACCAGGTGTAACACCCTGCCTTTAATCATGTAATTATAATTCAATATTAAATAATTAAAGTAGATTAGAGACCTTCGGATAACTTAAACTCGTTTCAATCTCCTACTTTGTGGTAGGGTTTTCACAAAATCATTCAAAATCTCTTTCCTGTTCCTGGTCTCCATTTCAAAATTCGAATATAATCACCTGTGCAGTTTATCTACATTCACGTATGACAGAGTGTAAAACCAATTCCCCGGCAACTCCCGGATATATAACCTGAGGTTTAAGTATCCACTAGGGGATTACATCCAAAATCGAATATACTATTCATATTTCAGATTATACAGTAATCCCGAATTCAAAAGAAATGACCAACATTTCCAAAATCAACATACCCCTAAGGGTCCTAAGTGCTCCGGGTCAGCCTCTTCTCCTTTGAGCCACATGCCCTGTCTGAAAGGTTAGTCATAGGAAGGAATGAGATTCAAGAGAATCTCAGTAGTAACAAACCACTCATACAATGTATAAATACCAAGCATGTATATAAATCACAAACAGCAACAGCAGCAGCAATCTCAGAGATACATGGTTTTCACCACAAACGACAGCACTCACGGCTGTATACGCAATACGACAGCTCTCGCTGTAATCATAATCACGACAGCTTACGCTGTAATCACAATAACGACAGCTTATGCTGTAAACGACAGCTTGCGCTGTAAACGACAGCTTGCGCTGTAAACGACAGCTTACGCTGTAAACGACAGCTATCACCAGCTGTAACCATAGCAACATCAAAGATTCATCACAGAATAGTGATAACACACACATACAGAGCATTACACACAGTATAAGAAAGAGAGAGAGTCACTACCTGATCCTTTCCTGACGTCCTTCAGCGCAGTTGGCTCACGAGAGCGGCAAATATCGAATCCTACAATTCCAAATGCACTATTTAGACACTTCCATAGTGTTACTTAGGGTTATATGAGTCTATAATGAAAATTTACAAAAATACCCGCGGGGACCCGGCCTAGGCCCGCCATACCCAGACCGGTTGCACTTTTCTTGAAATTCTAATCTGGGCTATCCTAACATATTTCCGCCCAAGGAATCCATTTCCGTACTCAGAATTATCAAATTCAATGTCAAATTACGAAATTGCCCTTGGCAGCCCTACTTTTAGGGTTTTAGGGGTGTTTCCGTAATTATGCTTTCTCGGCCTTTTTTGAAAAAGTGCCCAACTGTAACCCCACCTATTTTCGCCCACTGAATCCAATGGAATCATCAAATCATTGAAAATCCAACTCTAAGACCCATTTACAGCCTTGGCCGAAATATACATGTTCTCCGGGAAAAATTGGGGTTTTACGATTTCGGCTCCGTAAACGCGTTCCTTTCTACTCCTAACCACTTTATTAACCATTACATTAGGTTACAACTAACATTAAGACCCAATTTGGGCAGCATAACCCCTAGGCCACATCATTTCCAAACTTTAAAACCAATGGCAATCCGGCGAAATTTCACCGATTAAATTGCCCACAGCAGCCAGAATAAGCAATATACGAAAGTTTGGAATTACCTCAAGCTCCTTCTAGCTTTTCTCAAGAGTGGCTGAAAACCCTAGCCCCTTGAACACCAAATTTTCTTCTCAAACACCTTAAATAACATAGAAGAGAAGCTTAGGAACAAGGTTATACGCGTTAGGAGCTAGATCGTCGGAGAAATCGGCTTACCTTGCGAGATTTCTCCTCTTTCTCTCTCTAAGAGCTCTCAACTTTCTCTCACTATCTTCAGCTGGAAATGGCGTGAAATGGCTGAAGAAGATGAGCAATTTGATTAATAATCCATGCTGACATCATCTTTTAATGAGATGATGTCATAATTCCCATTTTCGGATTTTCTGGCAGATTTTCTGCCCAAACTTTGAAAAATCATAACTAATTCTAGAAAAATCGAAATGAGATAATTCCATAGCCAAAAGAAAGATATTTAAGTCCTCTTCATAGGAAAAATATTAGCCATTACTGAAAATCACCACAAAATTCCCAGAATTTCAATCTTTGCATACTGTTCCAGAAAATAATTAATTTCGCTGGGCAAACTTCAAAAATCCAAAACTCTTAGGTCACAAATCAAAATGATACAAATTATATGTTCATTGTGAAGCTTGACATGTGAACTTTAATACTGGAAAAGTTCAGAATTTGTAGACACCATTTGCCTATTTAAAACGTCCATACAAATTGGCTGCCCTGTACAGAGTTTCAATGGACAGAGTTTTCAACTTTTGCACGATTGTTCCCAATGGTTCCAATTTCACAATAAACACTCTCCCCACCTGAATTTTCACAAGGAAGCCATTGGAATCATTAAAATATCTAAATTCCCGTCACACATTCTCCAAAAATATTTATTCAACAATAATTATATCCACTTTTAAAGTCATTAGCCCTTAATCACTTTTTGGGATATTACATTTCTTCCCCCGAAAATTAAATTTCGTCCTCGAAATTGCTACATAACTTGAGCCATAAACTCCGGATATCGTCTTCGTATATCTTCCTCCACTTCCCAAGTTGCCTCTCTTTACGTCATTCCCTTCCAGATCACCTTCACATATGGAATGCTCCTGTGTCTGAGCCGTCGCTCTTCTCGGTCAATGACTTGCTCTGGCTCCACTGCATATGTGAAATTGTCTTGAAGCTCAACTTCTTCGTATTCAACAATATGAGATGGATCCGGTTGATACTTCTTCAGTTGGGAAACATGAAACACATCATGGAGTCTGCTCAAGTTTGGGGGTAGGGCTACTCGATAAGCAACAGGCCCAATCCTCTCAAGGATTTCAAAAGGACCTATGTACCTTGGGCTCAGCTTCTTTCGCTTGATAGCTCTCCCGATGCCAGTGACTGGTGATACTCTCAGAAATATGTGATCACCAACCTCAAATTCTAGAGGCCTTCTCCTCTTGTCAGCGTAACTTTTCTGTCGACTTTGCACTGCAAGGAGCCTCTTAGGAATGATCCGAATCTGTGCTGAGGTTTGATCAACCAAATCTGGCCCATAAAGCTTCCTTTCGGATAATTCATTCCAGCATAAAGGTGATTGACACCGTCTTCCATACAACGCTTCATACGGAGCCATTTGAATACTCGCATGATTGCTATTGTTATAGGCGAACTCAGCTAGTGGAAGGAAACGATCCCAACTTCCTTTAAAGTCGAGAACACAAGCTCGCAACATATCTTCCAACGTCTAAATTGTTCTCTCAGATTGTCCATCCGTTTGAGGATGATAAGCCGTACTGAATCTTAGTTGAGTACCTAAGGCTTCATACAATACTTTCCAGAATCTCGAAGTGAATCGGGGATCTCGATCGGAAATGATATTCTTCGGTACACCATGGAGTTTCACAATTTCTCGGATATAAATCTCTGCTAGCTTATCCGGAGAGTAACCAGCATCGATTGGTATGAAGTGGGCTAACTTTGTTAATCAGTCCACAATTACCCAGATCGCATCATAGTTTCTGATCCTGGGTAATCCCACAACCAAATCCATGGTCACGCTTTCCCATTTCTATTCCAGAATCTCAGGACTCTGAAGTAAACCAGGCGCTCTCTGGTGCTCGATTTTCACTTTCTGACAAGTGAGACACCTTGCAACATATTTGGTCACGTCACTCTTCAAACCCGGCCACCAATACACCGATTTCAGATTCTGATACATCTTGGTCATACCAGGATGAAGAGTATATCGGCTCTTGTGTGCTTCATCCAGAATCTTCTGCCTCAACTCTGCCTTAAGTGGAACACAGACTCTTTTCTGGTAACGAACCAATCCACGAGGCGATATGTCGTAGCCTGGAACTTCTCCCTGTTTGATTCGAGTCAGATTGCGCTGTATCCAGTCATCTTGACTCTCAGCTTCTTCAATTTCCACCCTTAGATCACTCTCCTCTTGAGAAACAGTGTAATTGGCACAGATGATCTGATTTGTCAAATTTAAATCACGGAAATCTTCAATCAATTTCCTTTCTTGTATCATCATAGCTGCAACGAGCACAGTCTTTCGACTAAGAGCATCAGCGACTACATTTGCCTTACCTGGATGATATTTTATTTCCAGGTCATAGTTCTTAAGCAATTCCATCCAGCGACGCTGTCTCATATTCGGCTCTTTTTGATCATATAGATATTTAAGACTCCTGTGGTCGCAGTACAGTTCCACAGTCACACCATACAGGTAATGACGCCAAATCTTTAAAGCAAATACAATGGCCGCAAGCTCCAGATCATGAGTGGGATAATTCAATTCATGAGGTCTGAGCTGTCGAGAGGCGTAGGCCACCACACGTCCCTGCTGCATAAGGACACACCCTGATCCCTGCCCACTGGCATCAGAATACACAACGTATGTCAAACTGGGATCGGGTAAAATCAACACAGGTGCCGTCGTCAACCTCTCCTTCAGCTCCACAAAATAGTTTTCACATTTCTCATCCCACACAAACGGCTGATCCTTTCTTGTGAGCTTGGTCATCGGCAACGCAATACGGGAGAAATTTTGGATAAATCTCCGATAATAACCAGCAAGACCCAGAAAACTGCGTATTTCCGCCACAGATTCTGGCCTCTTCCAGTTCAGTACTGCTTCCACTTTGCTGGGATCCACAGAGACCCCTTCTTGCGAGATAACATGGCCTAAGAATTTCACTTCTGATAGCCAAAACTCGCACTTGCTCAATTTAGCATATAATTGCTTCTCGCACAAGATATTCAATACGATTCTCAAATGATGCTCATGCTCATCCTTATTCTTGGAATATATCAAAATGTCATCGATAAACACAACAACAAACTGATCCAGATATTGCCGAAAGATACGGTTCATGTAATCCATGAAAACCGCAGGCGCATTGGTTAGCCCAAATGGCATCACCAAGAACTCATAATGACCATATCGGGTCCTGAAAGCAGTCTTTGGAATATCTTCTGCTTTCACTCGCAGCTGATGATACCCTGACCTTAGATCAATCTTTGAAAACACACACGAACCAGAGAGTTGTTCTAATAGGTCATCAATTCGGGGAAGAGGGTACTTGTTTTTTATAGTAACTTTATTCAGCTCTCTGTAGTCGACACACAAGCGAAGACTCCCATCTTTCTTCTTTACAAACAACACTGGAGCTCCACAAGGTGACACACTGGGTCTAATAAACCCTTTCTCAAGCAAATCTTCTATTTGTTTCTTTAACTCCGCCATTTCGTTTGTGGCCATGCGGTATGGGGCCTTGGATATAGAACCAGCTCCAGGTACAATGTCAATTGGGAACTGAACTTCCCTTTCTGGAGGTAATCCGCTCAGATCGTCCGGAAACACCTCAGGGAATTCATTCACCACAGGTATATTATTCAAGGTTTCGCCATTTTCCCCTTGCACAGAGAAAAACACTACATACCCCTGGCAACCCTTTTCAAGATACTTTTCAGCTTTGGCTGCCAAAAGAAAATTCATACTAGCATTCACATCTTCAGCCCTCTGAGATACAGGATATACTATCCTCTTGTTTCCACAATCAAGCATAATATTATTTGCCATTAACCAATCAAAACCCAAAATGACTTCTAATTGACTAAGAGGCAAACATATCAAATCTACAATAGATTGATGCCCTTCCACAGTTATGACACAACTCAAACAATCTTCTGTGGTCAAGGCCTTAATACCTATTGGAGTTGACACTACTAATTCAAATGGCAGTTTGTGCACATGCAATCCCAGGCGCTTCACGCAATCATAGGCAATGAAGGAGTGACTTGCACCCGAGTCAAATAAAACTTGCAACAGATGGCCATGAAGTAGAAGTTTACCTTGCATTAGCTCAGGAGATTTGCGGGCTTCCTCATGGGTCATAGTTAATACTCGGCCCTGTGTCCTCGGTATCTGGTCTGGTCGTGGCTCTTTGCATTCAGCAGAAGTATGCCCCACACGCTTACAATTGAAGCATATTATTTTGCCATCACAAGTTTTGCCTTGATGTGGTTGGTTACACCGACGACAAATCCATGGTCCAGAATATGTTCTTTGCTGGTCACGGCTCCCAGACTGGTAGGGCTTCTTACCACTTCCAGACGAAGATCCTTGCCCCTTTCGCTTTTGTGAGGTAGCACCCTTATTAGGTTCATTGCGGTGGCTAGTAGCTCTGGCAGGATACAAATCTCTCAAGTTGTTCTCTGTAATCCTGCACTGTTCAACCGCCTTGTTGAACTTGGTAAATTGATGAGTAGCTAAGCGCTTCCTCAACTCTCACCTCAGACCGTGAATGAGCATATCAGAACTCCATTCTTCATCATCCTTGAACCGGAGATAGGAGGAGTATCGAGCCAATCGGACAAAACAGGACAAGTAATCATCAAAGCTTTCCGCGTCCCCTTGCCTGATATTCAGGAATTCTGTCTCCTTCTCGAGCCTCACTGATTTGGGAAAATACTTCTCGTTGAATTCTTGTTGAAACAATTCCCAAGTCAATGGCATCTTGTTGCTCTTCAAGGTTAGGGCGATATTCCGCCACCAACGGTCTGCATCCCCTTCGAGTTTGTAAACGGCCAGTTGTGGCTTCACCTCATCCGGACAATTAAGCACCTCAAATATTTTCTCCAGTTTGTTCATCCAATCTTCGGCTGCTTGAGGGTCAAACCTCCCTCTGAACGCAGGAGGCAGATGCTTGTAGAACCTGGAAACCCAAAACTGAAGGTCTCTTTCCTCTCTAAGCGGCATCCCATATGATTCTTGATTTGGGACAATGTGAGGTGGGGACTCCAGGGGTCGTGCTGACCCTTCAGCAGTGTCCTCATGACGGGTTTCTCCTTGAGTTTCCTCCGGAGTGGACTGAACTGGACCTTCCTTGTTCTTCGCCTTCTCTGCTCTAAGCTCTTCTCTCAACTCAGTTATCATATCTCTTTGATCCTGGATTAGACCCATCAGCTCTTGCATAGGATCTGGTGGATTATCATTGACGACCTCCACCTCTGGGTCTACACGCGGAATATTGGGGCGTCCTCTAGTTTTCTTCATTCTACAAACAACTTGCCCCATTAATTTAGCAGAGATAGTATGCACAAATAGTCACAAAACTCATATATATATATCCATGTTAATAAAACATACATGTGCATACACAACAATCATTCACAAATAATCTTCTATCCCTACTACTATCTAAGGGATCTATCCTAGCAACCTCTACCCTTGCCAAGAACTACAGCTCTGATACCAAAATGTAACACCCTGCTTTTAATCATATAATTATAATTCGATATTAAATAATTAAAGTAGATTAGAGACCTTCAGATAACTTAAACTCGTTTCAATCTCCTACTTTGTGGTAGGGTTTTCACAAAATCATTCAAAATCTCTTTCCTGTTCCTGGTCTCCATTTCAAAATTCAAATATAATCACCTGTGCAGTTTATCTACATTCACGTATGACAGAGTGTAAAACCAATTCCCCGGCAACTCCCGGATATATAACCTGAGGTTTAAGTATCCACTAGGGGATTACATCCAAAATCGAATATACTATTCATATTTCAGATTATACAGTAATCCCGAATTCAAAAGAAATGACCAACATTTCCAAAATCAACATACCCCTAAGGGTCCTAAGTGCTCCGGGTCGGCCTCTTCTCCTTTGAGCCACATGCCCTGTCTGAAAGGTTATCATAGGAAGGAATGAGATTCAAGAGAATCTCAGTAGTAACAAACCACTCATACAATGTATAAATACCAAGCATGTATATAAATCACAAACAGCAACAGCAGCAGCAATCTCAGAGATACATGGTTTTCACCACAAATGACAGCACTCACGGCTGTATACACAATACGACAGCTCTCGCTGTAATCATAATCACGACAGCTTACGCTGTAATCACAATAACGACAGCTTATGCTGTAAACGACAGCTTGCGCTGTAAACGACAGCTTACGCTGTAAACGACAGCTATCACCAGCTGTAACCATAGCAACATCAAAGATTCATCACAGAATAGTGATAACACACACATACAGAGCATTACACACAGTATAAGAAAGAGAGAGAGAGTCACTACCTGATCCTTTCCTGACGTCCTTCAGCGCAGTTGGCTCACGAGAGCGGCAAATATCGAATCCTATAATTCCAAATGCACTATTTAGACACTTCCATAGTGTTACTTAGGGTTATATGAGTCTATAATGAAAATTTACAAAAATACCCCCGGGGACCCGGCCTGGGCCCGCCATACCCAGACCGGTTGCACTTTTCTCGAAATTCTAATCTGGGCTATCCTAACATATTTCCACCCAAGGAATCCATTTCCGTACTCAGAATTATCAAATTCAATGTCAAATTACGAAATTGCCCTTGGCAGCCCTACTTTTACGGTTTTAGGGGTGTTTCCGTAATTATGCTTTCTCGGCCTTTTTTGAAAAAGTGCCCAACTGTAACCCCACCTATTTTCGCCCACTGAATCCAATGGAATCATCAAATCATTGAAAATCCAACTCTAAGACCCATTTACAGCCTTGGCCGAAATATACATGTTCTCCGGGAAAAATTGGGGTTTTACGATTTCGGCTCCGTAAACGCGTTCCTTTCTACTCCTAACCACTTTATTAACCTTTACATTAGGTTACAACTAACATTAAGACCCAATTTGGGCAGCATAACCCCTAGGCCACATCATTTCCAAACTTTAAAACCAATGGCAATCCGGCGAAATTTCACCGATTAAATTGCCCACAGCAGCCAGAATAAGCAATATACGAAAGTTTGGAAGTTACCTCAAGCTCCTTCTAGCTTTTATCAAGAGTGGCTGAAAACCCTAGCCCCTTGAACACCAAATTTTCTTCTCAAACACCTTAAATAACATAGAAGAGAAGCTTAGGAACAAGGTTATACGCGTTAGAAGTTAGATCGTCGGAGAAATCGGCTTACCTTGCGAGATTTCTCCTCTTTCTCTCTCTAAGAGCTCTCAACTTTCTCTCACTATCTTCAGCTGGAAATGGCGTGAAATGGCTGAAGAAGATGAGAAATTTGATTAATAATCCATGCTGACATCATCTTTTAATGAGATGATGTCATAATTCCCATTTTCGGATTTTCTGGCAGATTTTCTGTCCAAACTTTGAAAAATCATAACTAATTCTAGAAAAATCGAAATGAGGTAATTCCACAGCCAAATGAAAGATATTTAAGTCCTCTTCATAGGAAAAATATTGGCCATTACTGCAAATCACCACAAAATTCCCAGAATTTCAATCTTTGCATACTGTTCCAGAAAATAATTAATTTCGCTGGGCAAACTTCAAAAATCCAAAACTCTTAGGTCACAAATCAAAATGATACAAATTATATATTCATTTTGAAGCTTGACATGTGAACTTTAATACTGGATTATTTCAGAATTTTTAGACACCATTTGCCTATTTAAAACGTCCATACAAATTGACTGCCCTGTACAGAGTTTCAATGGACAGAGTTTTCAACTTTTGCACGATTGTTCCCAATGGTTCCAATTTCACAATAAACACTCTCCCCACCTGAATTTTCACAAGGAAGCCATTGGAATCATTAAAATATCCAAATTCCCATCACACATTCTCCAAAAGTATTTATTCAACAATAATTATATCCACTTTTAAAGTCATTAGCCCTTAATCACTTTTTGGGATATTACACCAAGTTTAGTGTTTATCTCACCACTAAGTATTTGAGGGTTAATGTTTGTTATCTATATCCTAATTATCCAATTCCTGTTTGAAAAGCTTGGCAATAATCTAAGTTTTCCATCACTAATAGAGCCATATGCTAACATAGATCACATGGACTTTTTATGTGGGCATGGGGTACAAACAAAGGGTAAAGAGGAGATGAAGAATATCTGATTCCCATTCTCATGTATTTGTTCTTATCGCTTTTGATTTTTTCTTTTTGTTCTTTTTTCTTCTTCATTTTTTGCTCTAACTTCTGCATAAGCAGCCCTTTTAGGTTTTCAACTTAGCTAGCTTTTTTTCTTTCTTTCTTTCTTCTATTTTTTTCCTTCTTTTTTCAACTATATCTTTGTTTTCTTAATTTCTTAGCCACTTTTCAAACTTTAAAATATCCAAAATAGAGCAGGCTTACAACTAGATTACCCTGACATACTCATCTAACCAAGAAGATAAGGTGCTATGAGAAACAAAAATTACCTTGAGTAGAAGATAAAGGATATCGAAGAACTGAAGTAGATAGTCATGATAACTAAGGGTAATAAGAACCAAACATAGCGTCAAGCAAGTGTATACTCTAAAGGCCTTAAAACGAAAGAAGAACTGAATGAAGCTCCTTCCATGTTTCCCTTTTTATTTGCCCATATTTCTTTTGATTTTTTTTCTATTTTTTTTTTGTTCAAACTTTTGCCTAAGCTGCTTTTTCAAGTTTTCAACTTAGCAAGCTTCTTTTTTTTTTCCCTTTTTCTTTCAACTATTCCTTTTTTTTTCCTACTTTTCTTTCATTTACTACTCAAACTTTGAACCATTCATATAATAGAAACCTTATAACAAGGTTAACCTTGAAGCCTTAATAGTTGCTAGAGTATACAGAGGATCCTCTAACTAGGAAGAGTGAGTCCTATGAGAAACTAGCATTAACTATTTGAGGTTTCTACATGCTAAGAGATAGGAAAGGAATGTCACATGGGTTCAAATGACTATCATGCAAGGGTGGCTCTTTGGCTATGTTTTTAGTAAGGATGAAAAATGAATGCATTGGTCCTCTCTATATTAAGCAAATGAACATAAAATTTGACGTTAAATAAGATACATGCCATGTTCTAGATTGGGTCAGGGATAAGTGGTACACACATGAAAATGAAATCATATCAATACACTTAAATCCTCTCATGGCTTGTGTAACCATCTTCACATTGCACCCAAGTTAACCAATTTAACCTTTAACTAGCCTCATCAATGTGGGGTCAACTCATTTTCAAAACTAAGAATCTCAAATGTAATATCCCGATTTGTAATTAGGGCTAATGACTCTGATAATTATTGTAATTATCTTGATTAAGCACTATTATGATCAATGTAATGTAAATTTTGGGATAAATACATGTGGTATTTAAGATCAAGGGTTGTGATTCCTTGACCATGGGTCGGAATCCTATGTTTTGTGACTTGGTGAGCTCATAGAGGGAATTGTGTAGATGGTGACAAGTGGCATGATGGTGGCCATTGGATGTGTCACTAGAGGACAAAAGGACACTTTTCTCCTCTTCTCCTCCATACCTCACTAGTTTCTCTCTCTTCTCTCTTTCTCCTCCATTTCCGGTGACATTGAGGCAAGAAGAGGAAGAAGAAAAGCTTTGATCTTGGTAAGTTATGCTCCTCCTTTGCTCAAAACCTCTTCTCTAACATTGTTCATCTCAATGAGAGCTACATTGTGATGGTTGTAGAACCTTGAGGAGTGTTGATTTGTGATTTGACTGAAATTGGAAGTTGAGGAATCAAGGTTCTGAATTGGGCAAAGAGAAGAGGTAGGCATTTAAAGCATTTTGGTATATTGTTTGTGATGTTTGGTTAAGTGGAGTAAAATCTGGAAATTTGCCCTAATTTGCACCAAATGTGGACTTTAGGAGTTTCATTGTGATTGATGTTAGAAATGGGTTAATGTTGAGTTATTTGATTATTGGAAATAATCTGGAATGTTGGAAATGTGTTAAGGGAAATTTGGAAAATGTGTATCATAGAGACCTTAGTGTTTGATTATGGTCAAAGTGGTTTTTGGGGTGCTTTTGGAGTTGCCATTGTGTTCCCTAGTTAGTGCTTTGAGTGTATGAGCAATTGGGAAGAGTTGGGAACCATTGGGCATGATTTTGACCATATGGCGTTTTCTGGTTTTTACTGCATTTTGGGTCTCTGATGCACATCACTCGAGCAGAGGAAGAACGTGCTCGAGTGATGCGTGAGTTTTTCCCTTTGTGCTTCGAGTTCACTTGGGTTTTTATGAGTAATGCTCGAGCACATCGCTTTGTGCTCGAGTGAGCGAAGAACATGCTCGAGTGAGCATGGTCTGCTCGAGTGAGATTGTGCCTCAGGTGGGAGTAGTACTTTCGGGTTGTCACTCGCGAGTAAGGTGCTCGAGTGTGCCTTCTCACTCACGGGAATGGAGTGTGTGCTCGAGTGCAAATGGTTGTGCTCGAGTGATCCTGGTCTTGGAGAGCGTTGTGTGCTCTCGGGTCCTCACTTCCTGGACTTCTCTCGCGGGTGCTCGAGTGAGGCATTTGGCCTTGTGCTCGAGTGAGGTTCAGCGTGCTCGAGTGAGCCAGTTCCTGAAAGTGTCTTTGTGCTCTCGGGTGCTCACTCGTTGTCTCACTTTCTCTTGTGCTCGAGTGATGTCTGTACTTGTGCTCGAGTGAGAGCATCTGTGCTCGAGTGAGATGACCAAAAAATAGTGTTTTGCCTTCGAGTAAGGGGTCTTTTGGGTAGCTTCTTCCAACCCTTTAGGCATATGTTTAGGCCTCTAATAGTCACCTAAAGAGTCTTAAATGATAACCAACTTAGAGTATTATTGAAATATACATATGGAAAAGAGAATTGATTGGTTGTCCCGAATTTGAATAGGATTCGACATCTGTCGTCCTCGTGAGGCCAAGGTGCCGGAGCCAGTCAGGAAAGATACAGATAGTGACTCTTTCTTCATACCTTATGTGATGTATGATATGCATACTATGTCATTGTTTTTGAAATGGATTTAGTATGCTGCGAGTTTTATGAAAACTGTGGAAGCACCGCTATACCAATAGTCCCTGAGTCGCTAACAACGGTTTGGGTGAAGGTCGTATGCCTTCCCGGCGGTAAAAGGGGATGAGGTTAGGGTGTGATATATGTGTATATGTGGACCGAAAGGCTAACTGTGAGCCAAAAGGCTATTTGTGAAGGCCGACGGGCCATTTTTGAAAGCCGAAAGGCTATATGTGAGCCGTGTGGCTAATCGTATGCACTGCCACACCAATAGTCCCTGAGTCGCTAACAACGGTTCGGGTGAAGGTCGTATGCCTTCCCGGCGGTAAAAGGGGATGAGGGTGGAGTGATTTGTGTTGCTGTATGAGATAAATTGTTTACATATTATGTTATTGCATGTGGTATGAAATAGTTGTTACTACGGGGATTCTTTAGAATCTCACTCCTCCAAATGACTAATCTTTTCAGACAGGGCGAGTGGCTCGAAAGGGAAGCGGACAACCAGGAGTAGTTAGGACTACTCTGAGACTTAGTGGGTGTTGGTTATCATAGTTTTGGATTTGGGATTGTCAAGTGTACATTTAATGTAAATGATTCTTTTGGATATGTAATCCCCATTTTAGGAACTTGTAAACCCAAGTTATATATGTAAGTAACCCGGGGTTTGCCGGGATTTAGTTTTCGCACTTTGATATTTATTATGTACTCTGATTTCTCAAGTAATTATATCCGCCTGTGAATGTGAGACCAGCAATAAGTATGTTTTGGAACTGATTTTTTAAAATACCCCATCTCTTGGATGTGGGACTATAAATTGTTATTTCATCTTATTGGTCTCTATTTCACATTAAATATAGTAATCCGGATGTAATTACGGTGAGGGGGTTACATCAAAAGTATGATATCTCCTCTAAAATATATTTTTAGATTGTAAAAAATTTACTCCATTCAAGAATAATTCAAGAAATTAAAAGGAGAAAAAAAAACTTAGCCTCATGTGTATGACAAGAATTTTCAATTTCTCACCGGTTTGGCGCTGGTTAGCTTCGGTTTGACTCCGGTCTGACCCACTGACCCTTGACTCAATGCCCAGGCCAGTTCATTGATCGGTACGGGTTTCATTACCTTGCCTCTCATATACTTATCTCATATAATTTAAATCACTATTGAAAAGCTACTTTTAAAGGTTTCAATCGCTATTCAAACAATCACTTAAATCAAATCAACTTCACCGAATCCATAATGACTTGACTAAAGTCAAATTCATCTATCAACCTAAATGCTTGTTTGAGAACTTCTTAAAAGTGCTTTCTTAAGTACTTTTTCACAAGGTGAAACAAAACTCATCTTACATACTTGTCTTGTAAATGATAAAAACACTTCTAAAAAAGCTAAAACAAACATGTGATTTCTAGATCTGCTTATGGAAATCACATCCTCTACTTCATCATTTGGGTATCAGTTTCTTTTCTAGCTGGGAGTTCCTGCAAAATTTTTTGGTTAAGTTTTACTTTAGCTTGTTAACTAATTTGTACAAGTTATAAAGAGAAGTGTTAATTCCATCTCATTTCACACCAAATCTTATATGCCTGCTAAAGTCCGATTTTTGTTTCTTGTTGGTTTTTGAACTTGGTCGACAATGGCTTTGTGGTGAGCTCATGGTTGTTGGGGAGATGGGTTTGCAGAGTTTGGGCTTTTTGGTTTTTTTAATTGACAAGTGTATTTTCATCTTTTAAACTTCATACTAAACATATTTGGTCTCATTTCCATTATATACTAAACATACTTTTAAACTCCATTTCCATATCGATCTTCATTTCTATTTCCATCAAAATCAATTCTAACTTACCAAACAAGCCCTAAAATGTACTAAATTCTCTGAATTTAGTATTAAAATACAAAATAAAATAATAATTCATATTTTTAAAGTGATGAAAAGGATTGTAATATCAGGTCTTATCCTTTCATGGGTAGTTGATCTCCGATGGTGTCATAATTTTCATTTCATTTTGTCCTATTTCAAAAAAAATTTTATATTTCATTTATCTATATTTCAGCAAGCTTCCAACTTCCAAGCATTATTACAGATATTTTCACTTTCATTGGAAATTTTTTTTTAAAAACTTTTTTTCCCTTGGTTTTATAAAGGAAGAAGAACCTTACAAGTAAAGGTAGGTGAACATACAATCGCTCGATCTTCTCCTCAGTCTTCCAATAAATATTTTTATGAACTTGAGCTCCTAGTATACAACAGTATCTCGTGCTACTTCTTTCTTTAATTAAAAGGTATATATATTTTTTATTCTTAAGATCTTTTGATGCTACTTGATACTGCGTCTGGTTGATAATTATGATTTTTTTTACCTGAGTTAATAATCATGAATTTAGTTTGAAATCTCTTTGAAGGCTATGAATTAATGTACTGATTCCCGACTTAATATGGCTTGAGTTCTGAAATGTAAGAAAAATATAACTAAAAGGAGATTTGGCGTACCGGGGCGAATCCATGTTCGAATCCGAGTCAAAACTCCAATGCTCCATACTTGTGCCCACATAATTATTAGAATATTAGAGCCTAATTGTAATTTGCACAGCACATCACTAGAACCAGAAAGATGGTAGGAGAGAAGAGAATTGTCAGAAAACTCAATGGCGGGGTGAATTGCAATTGAGGAGGCACACCTTATTTATAGTGGTTTATGGAGGCCACTAATTAGGAAACGTGTGCACTCCTTCTTGCCCTCCAAGACAGCAATTAATTGATTCTCAATTAATTCCCTAATTATGGTGATTTGTTCCTCATTTAACAAATCCATAATTATTGTTGAATTATTCCCCAATATGTAATTAATGCTAGTTTTATTCTTATTTGATTAGGCTACTTATATCCTAATGAAATAGTCTGGCCCATCAAGGGCAGACTTAGACCCAAAGTCCAACATCTCCCACTAGCACTTGATGGGCCTCCCATCGTGTGTGCGTTACTCTTTCTTGTTTCATACTTGGCATCTGTCATGACCGCGTGGGCAAAAACGTCTTTAAGATTTGGTGCTTGTGATACTAGAAATCCTTTATATCGGATCAACATCCAAGGACACCCTTTATATATAACCGTAAGCTATATGTTCATTGCCTCATATACCCCAGATTCTCCCATACATATTCCTCATGGCATATCTAATGCCTCTCGAGTTAATGTGTTGATTAACTCAGATTGCCTCCCACGCATATAGTATCCACACTTATCAGCTACACATAGAGCTAGTAAGGGGTTGACCACAGATACTAGCACATGTTATGTATCTAGGAGTAAAGCTTCCTTTTTTACTAAACATCAGTCCATCTTGACTTGGTCGCTTTCCTAGTTTTCACTCATATGACTGAATCGAGTGTGATCATGGAGTTTCAGCTAAAGTAGATGTCACCAAACAAAGCTTTCATGATGCCGCCTAAGTCTTAAGGGCATCGTGGAAGTATTCTTCCTTCCTAGGACTCACACTGTGGTGAACTAGGGATCTTTCACCTATATCTCGTGTTGCAATTTAACTCTTAAGCACATGCAGTATGAATTACATGCTACGGTGAGGTGTATGTCGATTTCTTTATCTTTTACCGTACAGACATTAGTTCCAAAATGTACTCAACATTCGAACCTAGAACTTTCTTTTTCACAATATCTCTTTTACAATCTCATTTGTGAAAAAGAGTTCTTTGCCTGGCTACAGGTCTATATTCATGCTTCGATCCATTTTCTGTGTATATGCATACATGTAGATCTCATCTCAGTCTAACCGAGGCGACTCAAACGCAAAGATTCTTCTTAACTATCTCATGGTTATCATTTGCTCGTCTTACCTTCCCATTCCCCCGCAAAACATGGGAAGATGGTTGTTCGTGTGAGTGAGCCAACCTTTTCTGACCTGTACGACATACAAACTTGTATACCTTATATGTATTTACTCATAACATACATACTATTTCTTTTATCTTCATATAAAAGAAGTTCACGACCTTATATTTTATTCACGCCCCAAGATTTTCACTAACTCAATGAAAATCAAGCTATGGGCTTAGTAAGGGGATCTACCAACATTCTATCAGTAGGAGGTCACTGAACTGTCACTTTTCCTCTTTAAGCGCATATCTTTTATAGATATATATCAAAAAGTATGTTTCGCCTTATTGTGATAGTTAGGATCCTCATCATAAGACGTTATCGCTTGGGGTCTTTCTATCCACCATTCATTCCCAATCTCTCATAGGAATTACTTTTGCCATATGGCACTTTCAATGATGGCAGAACACACCTTGCAGTCTATTTCCAAGGATAACAGGAAAAAATACTTTGTATATTTCCTTACTCCATTACCATTTGCATAGGTCTTGTATTGGAGTATCCTTTCAAAAGGAAAGTTGTTGTCTTGACAACTTAATCCATGGTTATTCTCATAACCCATTTCACAGCAGGACCAAAAACAACTTCCAAGTCTGACAAAAAACATTTGGTCTTATGTACACCAATGTGTACATTCATATTACCAACTATAGTCTCACATGGGACTCTATCCACCTTTCTTATGTTGGATTCCTCATAGGACATGTAACCTCTTTAGGTTTATGCCCTTGACTTCAGGGGTGTCCATGGGTTTGCAGTTTGACATCCTAAGATGTCTAAGGATTACACTTGTACATGTCTTAGGTGGAAAAGACTGTATCTTTCTTGTGCAATCTCCATTTATCTTGTCATTCAAGATATTTGTTCAACCCATGACTTTTTCAACTCAGAATTTAAAGATTCTCTGATCCTTTATTCTTTTGACTCCTTTGACACTTGTTTCATATGTCATTTGACAAAGGATGACTTCACAAAGAATCATCACTAGACCATTTGGGACTTATATAGTGTTCTTCGATTATTTCAAAGTTGGTAAGGCTTTCACCTTGTGAAAACCTCATATACTACTATTTGGGTGATTGTTTCTACAAAGCCCTTAAGCTGCTCCATGTAGAGTTCATCATCCAATTTCCAAAATTCTAAATTGGAAGGTGGTCTTTACATCAACTTGATGCTTGTTGTCATAGCCAAAGTTCAGAGTTAAAAACGCACAATGGACAACCTTCCATTATAGTACCCCTTAGCCACTAAATGTTTTAGGTTTTATATGTCCTCAACAGATTTGAGAATCTACTTGTTCCCAATCGCCTCTTGGCTAGGCTATAAATTGCCTAAAACATATACTTTGCTCAATGAGAATCTAAATCCTCTTGCATGACACTTTGCTATTCATCTTAGCAGGTCCTTCTAGTGTCTTTTAGAAACTTATAGGTAGTTATCATCACCTTCTAAATGATGAAGAGAGCACTTAATCCATTTGGAAATCTATCCCTTGTAATGGTTCGCTAGCTGACAATTTGCTTCGAGGTGGATTTCATAGGATTCTTTTCCTATTTGTGAATGAGGTAATTCTCTCGTAATTTACCTCTTACCTCTTTCGTTGTGAAAATGGTCTCAATCCTCCCACTCGGATAAGTGAACTTAGGAACACTTGGTTATTCCTTGTCACTTGTGAACCTCTTAAAGAGATTTATTGTGATTCATGCTCATTTCCTGTTAGGAAATCGGGGTTTTATGAATGTTGTGTCCCACGGTTTTCTCTCAATCACTGAACCGCCATCATTTTCACTAATGAAGATGTGTCATGTCAAATTCTCATGTCTTTTCACAAAGAGATACCTTGACCCTAATCTTCCTTACTTATAGGAATTATGAATATAAAGTTGATGACCCTTATGGTCTTAACGAGCTTGGCCCTGGTCTAAGGCCCATCCACGATTAATAGGGTAAGGTCGTGACTGACATAGGGGGCATTTTGTTAAGTGTGAATATAATAACTGTGAGTCTACTTACCAACATATGGCTGATAGCCTCATTGATGTCATTATGTTCACAACCAAATCAAGGAGAAGTCTATCTCTCCATTTCAATAACTCTATTATATTGAAGGGTTCTAGGTATTGATAGTTGCCTAACAATGCCTTTCTTGTACACAAAACTGTTTGAACTAATCACATGGGTGTCCTAAACCCTTGTTAGTTCAAAAAAGGTCTTATCCTTTTATTTTAACTGATTCCTGACTAGTTTAGCCATTATCTAACATCTTCACACTTGCCAAAAATCAAGTAAACATTACTGTATTTTGAGTAAACATCCACAACGTTAACGAAACACCAAGCTTTGTGTCTTGCCCTCACGTTCATTGGTTCACTAATGTCATAATTTGCCAATTGCAGTGGATTTTCTCAAAAAATGTTTCTCTGTCTTTCTTGCCAGGTAGAATAAGTTTTCAACTTATTCATAAGGGTATTAACCCTTTAGCACACATTGTTTAGCAAATACTCTTTTGCTAGTTTGATCATTCCCTTTGATCAAGTTGTACATGTGGCAAGAAATGGAATCTTTTATCCCTAAAAGGAAACATCAAAATCCAACTATGGATTTTGAGAATTATAGTCTCATCGATCCTTAACCAAAGAGATAGCAAAGGTGTGATTTTGTCAGTTGCAATTGCATGGAGTGAATTAGGGTGGTTTATCTATGCAAATTTAACGTGCAAGTTTAAATCCCTTGATTTTATCTCTTTATTGCTTTACATTTGAGATGAAGCCATATACTTCTGTAAAACATCCACAACTAATATGGATTGCTACTTTTACAACCCTTAAAGGTTTATCAATATAGCATTTCATCTTTGTAGAAATCATTGACCTCTTCTAGATCAAGTTTATAGGTTTCTTGCCCTTAGGCATGGAGGATAAATCCTCCCACTCTTTAGCTAAGTTCATCTGATTGATGGATCTTGAATCCTTCAGTCTTTCACACTCAAGTTCAATGTGGCGAATTACATTGCTGAAGGTTACAATATGCTTATCAGAGGCAATCTTTACTTTCGTATACGCCCACTCATTAGAAGACGTGCCTTACTGCCACTCACTGGGAGACATAGCTTACTCCCATTCACTCAGAGACGTCTTGTCACAACATACATTTGTTGTTTGTTAGAAAGAACTTGGCATTTAGTTTGACTCAACTTCTTAGTTTGACATCTTCCTCAAGTGTTACCTAAACAACATGTTAGGACTTAGTACACTATGTTAAAACTTAAATTAGTTTTAACTTTATGGAAGAAGATCACATATTTCACTATTTTCCAACACTATCCACACGGCTTGGATAAGGTTACATTGCTCATACCAACATAAGTTTAAGCAATGTTGTTCTTTTTATACTTGATAGCATAAACCTTTTGTATCCTTCGGTTGCTTGAACCTTTAAATGCTGAAGATTAGTTGGTAGGATGTCCCTGACATCTCATTCTTCTTGAATGAAAGAGATTTGAGAGTTTTTAACTCCACAGATATCTCTATTGAGCTTGTCTTCATAAGCTCAGTCAAATAAACTTGGTCATAATTGGTCACTTAGACGATTATGGTATACAAATCATATTTGTTCAAGTTAGACAAAGGATAATTAGATAATAAGTTTACTAGTTTCATGTTCAGGAGACAACTATGTTGACTCCCATCCCAATCATGCTAGTTAGCTCATCACCCTTTTAACTAGTCTTCCTTGAACACATTTCCTTTTGGATTTCTAGATGTATTCCAGAAACCCCCACTCAATCAAAGATGTTTATTCAAAGAAGATAATACAATATCATCTAATAAACATGAATGTTCATGAAAACAAGAAGTGAATATGCTTAATTCAATTCTAAAAAACAGAGAATTTAATAATAAATTCAATGATAAAGAACATTCAAAAAAATTTTTGCCTCATTTTGTTGTCTCTTAATTAGGTTCTCCTTCTCATAGGCCCTCCTAACCATATTAACTCATGTAGCATCTAGCTACAATGTCCAGCTCTTCTTTTGCCATGTTTACATCCACTTACTTGGATATAATTAGAGCATACTTCCCACTTGATGAGATGATTCTAACATCTTTATCTATTTTATCCTTTGTCACAACATTTATGATAAAGGATTGACTTTTAGAAGTCATTGCTTCAATCCAAGTGGATCAATGTGGTTAGAAGCATAGGAAGACTTATTATTATTCAATAATTATTGAATAATTTTAAGTTGCTGCAATTTTTCATGTTTTTATCTCTAAGAGTTTGAGTCAAGGTTGGATTCGATTTTATATTCAAAAACTCATTTGAATAATCCCTTACTTTTAAAGAATCTTGCAGCATTAACCTTATGTTGTAGCTAAAATACTCTTAATAAGTAAGTCAACCTATCCCAAAAATAATAGAATCCACAAAGACTCAATTTCAATATTTTTGGGAATCTCTAGGTGCATATAAGCACATTTTTGACTCAAAACAGATCCAAACGTACTTCAAATATACGCAAATTAAATATCAAATTAAAGCTCTCAAATTTAAGGATTTTTAGGAACCAACCACATCTCAATCAGAGGTCCCATGCACCGTCACGTACCCTTAGAATGTGTCTGGATAAAAAATATAGTGAAAAATTGAAAAAATTCCAGCGTTGGCCATTCTCAGCGGCGGTGTGTGACTTACACGCGCTGCCTTGCGGCCATCCGCCAGCAACACGCGTCAGTTCCCAAGACTCCACGTGTCATCCTCTCTTCGACGGTGCTTGCCACGTGTCAAATGGATGTCCCAGTGGGTCCCACACTCCACTTGTCAATTTCTGGTTTTTTTTTCCAATGCTGACCGTTAACCGGTCAACATTGACTGTTGGCTAGTCAATGTTGACCGGTCAACCCTGACCCCATCACTGCTGACATGGCACTGACATGGCTCGGTTGGCGTGGCTGGTCAATAGATGATGTGGCCTTCGTTGACCTATGCTGATGTGGCACTTGATGCTGACGTGGCGACCTGGATGTGTGTCCTCTGCATTTCAAAAGCTTTCCTAGCTTTTGAGGGTTAAATTCTCTTGTTTTTGGTTCCACATAGGTTCCAAAAACGTTAACCCCTAAGACATTGAAGATGTGAGGAGAAAACGAAGGAATTGTGCCATAAGATATACACACACACTTATTATATGTATATATATAAAACAACCAGAGGAGGAAACAATCAAGAACCTAGCATTTTATATGTGTGCACATTGAGCTCAAGTTGAATAACAAATCTGGGAAGCGAGAATCCAATGCACACACAGACACGCATATAACACAGTTTATATTCATATGGAGGCAAAGGCAGAAGCATCGATACACAAGAAAAAAAACGCATCTCTTGTTGCATGAATATATCAAGTTCAATTACTTAGATAAATTTCAGCACATCCATGTCTAGATACATGCGAAAGTCATATGAGAGCAATCATATTAAAAAAAATACAGCGGAAGCCTATAAGCATTAAAAAGCATTACACGCTTGTCAACATGCAATATATATAATGGAATATATATATTTACGAAAAAAAACATATTCATATGCGAATAAGATAACAGAAAAAGAAGTATATATTAACATCATATAGACTCATATAGATGGTTGCACAGCAGAAATAAATGGAGATATAAACAAATTATATCATATAGTTTATTCACATAGAATAATCACAGCCTCAAGGATCAAATGGCTCTGATGCCAATGTAAGAAAAATATAACTAAAAGGAGATTTGGCGTACCGGGGCGAATCCATGTTCGGATCTGGGTCAAAGCTCCAATGCTCCATGCTTGTGCCCACACAATTATTAAACTATTAGCGCCTAATTGTGATTTGCACAGCAGATCACCAGAACCAAAAAGATGGTAGGAGAGAAGAGAATTGCCAAAAACTCAATGGCAGGGTGAATTGCAATTGAGGAGGCATACCCTATTTATAGTGGTTTATGGAGGCCACTAATTAGGAAACGTGTGCACTCCTTCTTGCCCTCCAAGATAGCAATTAATTGATTCTCAATTAATTCCCTAATTATGGTGATTTGTTCCTCATTTAACAAATCCATAATTATTGTTGAATTATTCCCTAATCTGCAATTAATGCTGATTTTATTCTTATTTGATTAGGCTACTTATATCTTAATCAAATAGTCCGGCCCATCAAGGGCAGACTTGGACCCAAAGTCCAACATGAAATATTGGAATGATGCAGTATCACTTGAGTTTGTGATTATTTCCTTTTGTGTTTCCTTCCTTTCTTGTTATAGTCATTTATATAGGTTCCTGAATTGCGTCGAAAAAACGATTTGAACTATCTACTCTAGTAATCTACTTTGCATCTCCTTTATCTATGATAGTCATGAAGAAAATTGAGTTAAACTCATTCTGATTCAATTGCTATCGCTGTTTAATGCAGACTATAGTTTTTGGGCACGAAAACTCTATCGTATGGTTCGGCACCATGTTGTTATGTGGTGAACTTAAAGTTGAAATTGAGTTAGAGGTGCTTCAATTCCCCACAATTAGGGTTTCCCAATGCTGGAACTCACATTGATGTGATTTCCTAATAATTATTGATATAGCTCAAAGAAGTTTTTAGTTGTATACAAGTTTATTTAAAGGTTGTTAATGATTATTTTTTAAATTTATCTTTATTTATTTTTTCATTGGAAAGAGAGAAATAGAAGAGAGGGAAGAGAATGATTTGTAATGAGACAGAAAATTTTAATAAAGGTAAACTTGTAAAATTTTAATAGTTTAAGGCATATTTAATAATTTAATTATCAGTCGTTAGTATGTGAAAAAAAGATAAAATGGACTTATAATAAGGAATTCAAGACTAAAAGTAGAGCAATCAAAATGGGTCGAGCTTGTCGGGCTGGTTCATTTAAGCCTGTCTAAGTATCGAGCCATGCTTGATGAATCAAATGAGCTTATCAATAATTGATAATGACATGGCTTTCCGCAATACAAACGTTAAAAGACAGAACGAGATGTGGCAGGACCTCTCAGATCATTTGAATGAGGCAACAAAAGGTCAAAGCAAGGATAAAACTAGAATATGTGCACACTCAAAACATAAATATGGCTTTCTCATTCAGTGACCACAAACACGAGAGTTTCCCAACATGTGAAGAAGATTATTGTCTCTTTAGAGTTGTCAATATTTATTTAGGCTTTTTTATAATTCTGCAAGCCCCAGTTGGTGAGTAGGCAATGCCAAAACATCCTGCTAAGCCATTTTGGATTGCACACGTGAACTGCCTCTTCATCAATTGTCTTCATGTAACAACCATTTGTTCTTGTCAACAATTATGTTATCTCTTTGTTCAATTATATATTATTGGCAAGGAAACTTATTATCAGTGGTTAAATTATGTTAATGAAGTGAATATTCTTCATTGGATAAGACTGAACTAGGCAAAAAACAAACCGAAGCTGCCCGATAATAATTACAAAAAAAAAAGTAACGAATAAGTTATTAACTTTTTATTTTTTGGTTAGAGTTATTAACTATTTTTAATTATTAGTTAATAACACATATTCAAGCCCTAAATTGTCTTGTCTTCTGTTATTTTATTTCATTTTCTTTCAAAATTTAACTATTATTATGTTTTTCTTAAATGGGATCCTAGTGTGATTTCCCCCTTTTTTTTCCTTCTAAACTACCCTAATAATGAAGTGCACAATGTGAGGGCAAATTAATAGCTAGTTTCAATGCAAATAATTATTAGAGAGAATAGTTTGCTCTTTTCTTTTTTTATAAATAACTAATCTACCTAATTTTTTTTAATATATGTAAATCAGTTATGTACCCTTATAGTTATAAGGAGAGATCAATGCTTTTCCTTGTTTTTAAGATGTGAATAGCGAGTAAAAATCAAAAACCCAACAAGCCAAATCAACACAACATTAATGCACAAATAAAGCTATTTGAATGGGAAGATACATAAAAATTGAATATACTACGAGTAGCACCTAATATTCTAGCTCTAGTTTTTAAGTATCCACAATGGTCACTTTATTGTGGAGATGTTGTCTCTTGAGAGCGTTGAACTTAGCAGCTAAATCATCATAATCTAGCAACTTAGGATGAAAATGTTTAGGATTATGAGGCGGACATGAATACGTCCTCGCCATCTTATAGCTGTAAGTTTTTTGGCTCTCTGGGGGCATAGTCACAGCTCTCGCATCCATTTTTGATCTTCCATTCTTCTGCTTCTTTGTTTTTTCACAATCTGGGTATGTGAATACCTTATACACTCACTATTACAGGAAATAGATTTTACTACCACAAAAGATGTCCATTTTTTAAAAAAGGGAAGTCAAAATAAAATGGGGTGACATTTTTGTAATTTAGGGGGGAAATTTTGAGTTTTAGGCATCCTAAGTCACCTAAAGGGTACCTTTAGGCATCCCAATCCAAAAAGGAGGCCTAAAGGAACTGTTTAGGCCTCCCCAAATCCAAAAAGGATGCCTAAAGTAGGGCTTTTGGCTCCAAAATCAGGCCAAAAGCCTTGCTTTAGGCATTCCTTTTTTTTGGGATTCCTAAAGCTATCCTTTAATTAGGCGTCCCAAATTCAAACTTAGGACGCCTAAAGTGTACCTAAAGAGTACTTTAGGTGTCCCAAGTCAAACTTGGGATGCCTTTTGCATGTCAGACACATGTCAGACAAGTCTTCCTCCCCCTTCAAGTCTCCTTCACTCATCATCTTCTTCACTCTCTTTCTCTCCTCTATCATCTTCACTTCATCATTCTCATTTCATTCTCCCAAGCTTCCGAGTTCCGTCACATCACTCTCCTCTTTCCATTGTCATACCTCCATCACTCTCCAAACACACACCGTTGCTTGTCATCATCGTCCTCCTTATCATACTTCCGCTACTCTCCAACACCACCATCGCTCTATGCCTCTCAATGTCATTGCTCTCTCCCTCTCACCACTGTGGGTCATCTCTCCTTAGTGTCACACCAACACCGAGCTCCTCCCTTTCCCTCTAAATTATCGGCCCTCTCCCTCCAGGTTGGTTTTTCTTTTTTAAATAGAATGCTTTGTATTAATTGTTAAAAAGAATAATATATATTGTTTAGGGACCACACAAAATTTTGTTTTTAATAGAATGAACAATTATTGTATCGTGGCAAAAAAAAAGAACAATTATTGTATCAGATACATTCTAATGAAGTCATGTTAATTCAACCGAATAGACTGAGTAGAAGAAATAATGATGGTGGGGATGTTTGTCTGTTTCTTATTTATTTACAATGAGTCCATCTGGCAAAGAACAGATATCTATCAAATTGATTTACTTCTTTAATTTATTTACAAATTAATCACTTAATTCTTATCAGATTGATTGGAATATTTTATTATTATTGACTTTGTACTATTTAATGGTTTTTCAGTCCAAGGTTACTAGCTAACTAGCAAAGTAGCAAATTAAATAATTAATTGATAAAATCAAGCAGGATGGGATTAATTATTAATGAGTGAGATAAATATATTGATTTCCATAAGAAAGTTCATTGGTTTGTGACCTAAAGATCGTTAGGAGTTAGTTTTTATTTTAAAAAATAGAGCTAGCATGTCATGTACTGTATGCCACTACTTTCATGTAAATTTAAATAACTGTTATTTGGGCAACCATGTAATTAGAAATTGGCAATACAATTGCTTTTGAAGAGTAGTAAGGGACCTGGATATATACTCCTTTTATAATTTATAAACACGTCTTGCTTTTTCCATTTCTCTTATTTTTATGTCTTTAACTTTATCTTTTATTTATATATTCAACTTTAGGAGGAGTACGTGTATACGTAAATATAAATTTTGTAAATGTAAATGTAGGAAAAAATATTAACTAAAAGGAGATTAGGCGTACCTGGACGAATCCATGTTCAGATCCGGGTCAAGGCTCCAATACTCCATACTTGTGCCCACACAATTATTAGACTACTAGAGCCTAATTGTGATTTGCACAGCAGATCACCAGACCCAGAAAGATGGTAGGAGAGAAGGGAATTGCCAGAAAATTCAATGGCGGGGTGAATTGCAATTGAGGAGGCACACCCTATTTATAGTGGTTTATGGAGGCCACTAATTAGGAAATGTGTGCACTCTTTCTTGCCCTCCAAGACAGTAATTAATTGTCTCTCAATCAATTCCCTAATTATGGTGATTTGTTACTCTTTTAACAAATCCATAATTATTGCTGAAATATTCCCAAATCTGCATTTTATGCTGATTTTATTCTTATTTGATTAGGCTACTTATTTCCTAATCAAATAGTCCGGCCCATCAAGGGCGGACTTTGACCCAAAGTCCAACATCTCCCACTCACACTTGATAGGCCTCCCATCGTGCATGCGTTACTCTTTCTTGTTTCATACTTTGCGTCTGCCGTGACTGCGTGGGCAAAAACGTCTTTCAGATTTGGTGCTTGTGATACTAGAAATCCTTTATATCGTACCAGCATCCAAGGACACCCTTTATATATAACCGTAAGCTATATGTTCATTGCCTCATATGCCCCAGATTCTCCCATACACATTACTCATGGCATATCTAATCCCTCTCGAGTTAATATATTGATTAACTCAGATTGCCTTCCACGCACATAGTATCCGCACTTACTAGCTACACAAAGAGCTAGTAAGGGGTCGACCACAGATACTAGTACATCTTATGTATCTAGGAGTAAATCTTCCTTTTTGACTAAACATCAGTCCATCTTGACTTGGTCGCTTTCCTAGTTTTCACTCATATGACTGAATCGAGTGTGATCATGGAGCTTCAGCTAAAGTAGATGTCACCAAACAAAGGTTTCATGATGCCGCCTAAGTATTAAGGGCATCGTAGAAGTATTCTTCCTTCCTAGGACTCACACTGTGGTGAACTAGGGATCTTTCACCCATATCCCATGTTGCAGTTTAACTCTCAAGTACATCCAGTATGAATTGCATGCTACAGTGAATGGTTTGAGGTGTATGTCGATTTCTTTATCTTTCACCGTACAGACATTAGTTCCAAAATGTACTCAACATTCGAACTAGAACTTTCTTTTTCATAATATCTCGTTTGTGAAAAAGAGTTCTTTACTTGGCTACAAGTCTATATTCATGCTTCGATCCATTTTCTGTGTATATGCACACATGTAGATCTCATCTCAGTCTAACTGAGGTGACTCAAACGCAAAGATTATTCTCAACCATCTCATGGTGATCATTTGCTCTTCTTACCTTCCCATGCCCCCTCAAAACATGGGAAGACAGTTGTTCGTGTGAGTGAACCAACCTCTTTTGACCTGTACGACATACAAAACTCTATACCTTTATGTATTTACTCATAACATACATACCATTTCTTTTATCTTCATATAAAAGAAGTTCACGACCTTATATTTTATTTGCGCCACTAGATTTTCACTAACTCAATAAAAATCAAGCTATGGGCTCAATAAAGGGATCTTCCAACATTCTGTCAGTAGAAGGTCATTGAACTATCACTTTCCCTCTTTGAAAGCATATCTCTCATAGAGATGTATCAAAAGGTATGTTTCGCCTTACTGTGATACTTAGGATCCTCATCATAAGATGTTAACGTTTGGATCCTTCTATCCACCATTCATTTCCAATCTCTCATAGGAATTACTTTAGCCATATGGCATTTTGAATGATGGTGGAACGCGCCCTACGTTCTATTTCCATGGATAACAGGAAAAAATACTTTGTATATTTCCTTACTCCATCACTATTTGCCTAGGTCTTGTATTGGAGTAGCCTTTCAAAAAAGAAAGTTGTTGTCTTGACAACTTAATCCATGATTATTCTCATAACCCATTTCACAGCAGGATCGAAAAGCAACTTCCAAGTCTGACAAAAAAATATTTGGTCTTATGTACACCAATGCGCACATTCATATTACCAACTATAGTCTCATATGGGACTCTATCTACCTTTCTTATGTTAGATTCCTCATAGGACATGTAACCTCTTTAGGTTTATGCCCTTGACTTCAGGGGTGTCCATGGGTTTGCACTTTGACATACTAAGATGTCTAAGGATTACACTTGTACATGTCTTAGGTGGAAAAGAATGTATCTTTCTTGTGCAACTCCGTTTATCTTGTCAATCAAGATATTTGTTCAACCCATGACTTTCTCAACTCAGAATTTAAGGATTCTCTGATCCTTTATTCCTTTGACTCCCTTGACACTTGTTTCATTTGTTACTTGACAAAGGATGACTTCACAAAGAATCATCACTAGACCATTTGGAACTTATGTAGTGTTCTTCGATTATTTCGAAGTTGGTGAGGCTTTCACCTTGTGAAACCCTCATATACTACTATTTAGGTGATTGTTTCTACAAAGCCCTTAAGCTGCTTCATGTAGAGTTCATCATCCAATTTCCAAAATTTCAAATTGGAAGGTGGTCTTTACATCATCTTGATGCAATTTTCAAGACTAAGCTTGTTGTCATAGCCAAAGTTCAGAGTTAATACACATAATGGACAACCTTCCATTGTATTACCCCTTAGCCACTAAATGTTTTAGGTTCTACATGCCCCCAACAGATTTGATAACCTACTTGTTCCCAATCGCCTCTTGGCTAGGTGACAAATTACCCAAACACGTATTTATCTTAAAAGGAACCCAAATCCTTCTGCATGACACTTTGCAATTCATCTTAGCAGGTCCTTCTAGTGTCTTTCAGACACTTATAGGTACTTATCATCACCTTCTAAATGATGAAGGGAGCATTCAATCCATTAGGGAATCTATCCCTTATAGTTATTCGCTAGATGACAATTTGCTCCGAGGTGGATTTCATAGGATTCTTTTCCTATATATGAGTAAGGTATTTCTCTCGTAACTTACCTCTTACCTCTTTCATTGTGAAAATGGTCTCAATTCTCCCACTCGGATCAGTGAATTTAGGAACACTTGGTTATTCCTTGTCACTTATAAACCTCTTAAAGAGATTTATTGCGATGAATGCTCATTTCCTGGTAGGAAATCTGGGTTTTATGAACGTTGTGTCCCAAGGTTTTCTCTCAGTCACTGAACCGCCATCATTTTCACTAATGAAGATGTGTCATATCAAATTCTCATGTCATCTCACAAAGAGATACTTTGTTTACCTTGACCCCAATCTCCCTTACTCATAGGAAGAATTGTGAATATAAAGTTGATGACCATTATTGTCTTAACGAGCTTGGCCCTGGTCTAAGGCCCATCCACGATTCATGGGGTAAGGTCGTGACTGACATAGGGGGCATTTAGTTAAGTGTGAATATAATAACTGTGAGTCTACCTACCAACATATGGCTGATAGCCTCATTGATGTCATTATGTTCACAACCAAATCAAGGAGAAGTCTATCTCTCCATTTCAACAACTCTATTATATTGAAGGGTTCTAGGTATTGATAGTTGCCTAACAATGCCTTTCTTGTACACAAAACTGTTTGAACTAATCACATGGATGTCCTAAACCCTTGTTAGTTCAAAAAAGGTCTTATCCTTTTATTTTAACTGATTCCTGACTAGTTTAGCCATTATCTAACATCTTCACACTTGCCAAAAATCAAGTAAACATTACTGTATTTTGAGTAAACGTCCACAACGTTAACGAAACACCAAGCTTTGTGTCTTGCCCTTACGTTCATTGGTTCACTAATGTCATAATTTGCCAATTGTAGTGGATTTTCTCAAAAAATGTTTCTCTATCTTTCTTGCCAGGTAGAATAAGTTTTCAACTTATTCATAAGGGTATTAACCCTTTAGCATACATTGTTTAGCAAATACTCTTTTGCTAGTTTGATCATTCCCTTTGATCAAGTTGTATATCTGGCAAGAAATGGAATCTTTTATCCCTAGGAAAGAAACATCAAAATCCAACAAAGGATTTGAGAATAATAGTCCCATCGATCCTTAACTAAAGAGATAGCAAAGATGTGATTCTGTCAGTTGCAATTGCATGGAGTGAATCAGGGTGGTTTATCTATACAGAGTTAATGTGCAAGTTCCAATCCCCTGATTCTATCTCTTCATCGCTATGCATTTGACATAAAGCCATATGCTTCATTTGAAACATCCATAACTCATGTGGGTTGCTACTTTTACAACCCTTAAGGATTATCAACATAGCTTTTCATCTTTGTAGAAACCATTGACCTCTTCTAGATCAAGTTTACCTCATAGGTTTCTTGCCCTTGGGCTTAGAGGATAAATCCTCCCACTCTTTAGCTAAGTTCGTCTGACTGATGGATCTTGAATCCTTTAGTCTTTCACATTCAAGTTCAATGTCGTGAATCACATTGCTGAAGGTTACAATATGCATATCAGAGGCAATCTTTACTTTCGTATACGCCCACTCACTGGAAGACATGGCTCACTCCCACTCATTGAGAGATATAGCTTCCTCCCACTCATTGGGAGATGTCTTATCACAACATACATTTGTTTTTTGTTAGAAAGAACTTGGCATTTAGTTTTGTCTCAACTTCTTAGTTTGACATCTGTCTCAAGTGTTGCCTAAACAACATGTTAGGACTTAGTACATCATGTTAAAACTTAACTTAGTTTTAACTTTATGGAAGAAGATCACTTATTTCACTATCTTCCAACACTATCCACACGGTTTGGATAAGGTTACATTGCTCAAACCAACATAAGTTTAAGCAATGTTGTTCTTTCTATGCTTGATAGCATAAACCTCTTGTATCCTTCAGTTGCTTCAGCCTCTAAATGCTGAAGACTAGTTGGTAGGATGTCCCTGACATCTCATTCTTCTTGAATGAAAGAGATTTGAGAGTTTTTTTAACTCCACATATATCTCTATTGAGCTTGTCTTCATAAGCTCAGTCAAATAGACTTGGTCATAATTGGTCACTTAGACGATTATGGTATACAAATCTTAGTTGTTCAAATAAGACAAAGGATAATTAGATAATAAGTTCACTAGTTTCATGTTCAGGAGACAACTATGTTGACTCCCATCCCAGTCATACTAGTTAGCTCATCACCCTTTTAACCACAGTCTTCATTTGAACACTTTCCCCTTTGGATTTCTAGACATATTCCAGAAAACTCCCACTCAATCAAAGAGCAGTTATATTAACAAGATAATAACACAATATCATCTAACTAACATGAATGTTCAAGAAAACAAGAAGAGAATATACTGAATTCAATTCTAAAAACTAACAGAGAATTTAATCTTAAATTTAATGGAAAAACAAGAACATTAAAAAATTTAAGCCTCATATTGTTGTCTCTTAACTAGGTTCTCCTTTTCATAAGCCCTTCTGACCATATTAACTCATGTAGCATCTAGCTACAATGTCAAGCTCCTCTTTGCCATGTTTACATCCACTCATTTAGATGTATTTGCAGTATACCTCCAACTTGATGAGATGATTCTTAGGAACTAACCGCATCTGAATCAGAGGTCCCATGCGCCGTCACGTACCCCTAGAATGTGTCTGGATAAAAAATATCCTGAAAAATTGAAAAAATTCTAGCGTTGGCCAATTTCAGCGACGGTGCATGACTTACACGCGCTGCCTTGCGGCCGTCCGCCAGCAACACGTGTCGGCTCCCAAGACTCCATGTGTTATTGGTTGACCGATGACATGGCGTTTACTGCCACGTTATCGTCTTCAACCTCCAGCCAGGTCAACTCGACCCGGTTGGAGCTCCGTTTTAGCTATGTTTTTCGCATTCTTGGTGTCGTTGGAATTGTAGTTCGGCAAACTACAAATCCATGGCATTTATTTGATCTTAAAACCTCTGTTTCATTGATCAAATAACGAGTGAAGTTGCGGCAGCGACTAACGACCCACGAACTTCTTTCCTTTGTTTCTCCCTCATCCGAACTCTGTTTGACACGTTCTAAGTATCGTTGGAATCATCTTTTCGAGATCTACACATCCATGTCCTTACTTTGGGCAAAAACATTGAGTTTCAAAACACCCAATTTTTCTCGACGTTGTCGGCGCGACGTAATTCGACCGGATGTGTGTCTCTGTGTTTTAAAGGCTCTTCTAACCTTTGAGGGGTCAAGTCTTTTCCGTTTTTAGTTCCACACAGGTTCCAAAAACACCCAACTTGAAAGAGATCAAAGAAGTTAAGAGAAGAGATGAAGGAAATCGCATATGAGTTATGCGTGTAGATACATATTGTTAGACCTCATGTTTTGATGATAACAAAAGAATGGTTTGAAAATGGAAATGTTTAAATGATCAAGCTTGAAAAGAGTAATGACAGGAACAAGTCATACTTGAGGTAAGCATGGAAGTAGTGAAGATTGGCCAAGAGAAAATGCTGAGGAACTTGATCAGAAGTACAGTTTTTAAGACATTACTCGAGGCGCTACTCGAGTAATGAGACAAAACTTGAAGTAATGAAGGAAAACTTCCAGTAACCTACCACCATTACTCGAGGCGCTACTCGAGTAACCAGGTAAAATTTTGAGGTTGCTCTCGGCCTGCTAATGTTACTCGAGGAGGTACTCGAGTTGTTAGATATGATTAGTTTTGATGATGTCAAATATAGATATTAAGTGATAAGAGCAAAAAGTTCATATAATGTATTTCTTTGACTAACTACTATATTTAATGTTACATATTTTGTAGATTAGTCAAGCAAAGAATGAAGAAGATTGAATTAATGAAAATGAACAAGAGGAAGAAGAAGAAAGAAATTGAAGATAATCAAAGAGATGCTTACTTTGGTTATGGAGAATTATTATCAAGAGGAAAACCAAGAAGAAAGATATTGAAGAATGAAGAACTTGGAAGATCTATCATGAATATCAAGATTCAAGTTGTTAGATGTGATATTGGAGGTTTCTATAATGATTCCGAAGGTTTCTATGATCAAATGATGGATGGAATATGTTAATATGAAGCTAAGATGACTTATATATGAGTTTTGGCACTTTTAGGGGAGTTATGCTCGAGCACAAGGTGTTATGCTCGAGCACAAGAAGAACATGCTCGAGCACAGGCCATTTCACTCGAGCACGGGGTGCATACTCTGTTCTACTCTGTTTTACGTTCAGCTTGAGCGAGGTCTGGTATTTTGATCATATCTCTCAAACCACACGTCGGATTGACCCGAAACCGGTGGCATATGAAAGAGGACTCCCAACACGTAAAATTGGCACCAGAATCACATTGAAAGAAGATCAAATGAAGGATCTATGATTCGTCGAAAATGAAACTGAAATCACCGTCACTTTCTGACACAGGTTCGGTATTTTGAGTATATCTCACAAACCACACATCGGATTGAGACGAGACCAGTGCCAAATGAAAGTAGACTCAAAGAGCTTTCCATGGATAGCTAATTTGCCTAATTTGAACGTATATTCTAGGAGCTATACCTTCTGGAAGTTGATGCTTGTGCAGACTAGCGAAATATACACTCCTTCGATCATAACTTGCAGAATACAAGGAGTTTGGAGCTGATTCTTGTTGCATTGGAATGCATATGATAAGAGCATTCTTATGATACATCATTTGAATCAAATGAATCAAATTTTTCTAAAGGGGCCCCACATCACCCGCGAGTGTAAAAACTGACTCTCTGAAAATGTCGTGCGAGTGATGTCCAGAAGCAGCTGAAACGTGAAGAAAGTTGCAACACTCGAGCACTAGGATTCATGCTCGAGCATTGGATCATTTCTCACTCGAGCAGATGCGAGAGAAGAGCTGCGAGTGACAACCCGAGAAGAAGCATGCACGTGAAAACAGAAGACGCACTCGAGCAGGAAGTTTTGTGCTCGAGTGATGTTGAGAATTCACTCGAGCAGATACGAGAGAAGAGTTGCGAGTGCTTGCCCGAGAGGAAGTCAGAACGTGGAAATATGAACTGCACTCGAAGTGAGCCATTCATGCTCGAGTGATATTCTGCAGAAGACCAAAACGCCAAGTCTCACAGCGGACAATCCGAACATGATTACATGTTATTAAATCAGTGTGTTTTCACTTGTTATTGATTCTAAATGTTATCTAACATATTTTTCAAGTGTGAAACAGGATATTAGACGTTCGGATTATAAATTCAAATTTAAGTCAACTAAGGTGAACTTCGTCATTACACACCGAGCATCGGCTACCTACCACGACAAGCAACTGACACACCACGAAAGACTGTCGAATATTCAAACATCCCACTACAGCTCACAATGAAACATCCCACTCTTCAACGGGATGCTCCACTCTGCAACGGACAGGAGATCATTTTGAAATATGCTCAACGGTCAAATGAAGCAATGAGTCTCCAACGGGCAAATGCTTACAACGGTCATCATCTTCATCAACTATAAAGGAGAAAGCATTCAATATTGATGGGTAACTGGAAAAGATAGAGGAAACAGAGAAAAACGGAGAAAGACAAAAAAAAACAGAGAAACGACCCAACATGTGAATAACATGAATCCTCTGCTTCTATCCATACACTCTCTATTTTCAGTTTCTGTATTACTTATCATTGAGAGAGTGATTATTTGTATTGTACTTCAGTGAGTATTATATCCACTCTGTGAGAGAGTCTGTAAACACTTTCATCTATATTTCTGAGTTGATCTCAAGGTAGAGGGACCTTGAGAGGGATGATTTTCTTACGGAGAAGCTGTAGAGAGAATTGCCGTAAGATATTCTGCTCGTAAGACTTACAAGGTGCAAGCAGAAGAGAACGTTGCTGCTCATAAGACTTACAGGGGTGTAAGCAGGAGAGAACGTTGCTGCTCGTAAGACTTGCATGAGTAAGAAGGAGAGGAAGATCTTCGGGATTGCTCTGCTCGTAAGACTTGCCGTAAGGGGAGATTTGTAAAAGGTTTCACAAGTACCCGGCTAAACTTGTGGGATTGTAAAGGCTTTTCTTGTGCCCGGATTAAACAAGAAGATAGTGGATTTGAAAATCTCAGGAGGAGCCTGGGGACTGGACGTAGGCCATCACAGATTGGACCGAACCAGGATAAATCACAGTTTGCATATTCTCTTCCCTAAACTCTTATATTTCCAGCATATATTATTTAATCTAATTGTTGATTTATGAACCTTCATACTTACCGCTTTCGTTAAGATACGAAAAGATTTCTAAAGTTCTTAAGTTTTTATTATACACCCAATTCACCCCCCCTCTTGGGTGATAGCCGGTCCTAACATTTGGTATCAGAGCCCGGGCTCTTGTTTAAAGGACTTAACCGTCTCAAGAGTTACAATGGCTAATTTTGGGTGTTCTATACTTTCAGAAGGTTTTGATTATACAATTCCACCTCTTTTGAAAGATATTGATTTCTGGTTTTGGAAAGCTAGAATGACTAGTTTTATAAAAGCTTTTGATTTTGATATGTGGAATGTTTTTACAAATATTTTTTATTTCAAACCAAGAAAGGATTGGACAGAAAGTGAAAAGAAAATGTTTTCGTTGAACATTAGAGCAATGAAAATTCTATATAGTGCTTTAACCGAAAATGATTTTGAGAAAATTAGATTTTGTTCTAATACTAAACATATTTGGGACACTCTTGATTCTATCTATGTTTCTAACAATTGTGTTGAAGTTGAAAGTGTTGACAGTTCATGTGAAACTACACGCTACGCATCTACTGTGCATGAACAATTGGAAGTTGATGATGAAAATGGAAAAATCATAGAACACTTCCATACAGTCAACATGGATGAACAAGAAAAAGAGGATTCCCGAAAAGAGCTCAGTATGGACGAACATGAAAAATCACTCTCCAGAGCTCAAGATGAACTTAAGGTAAAAAGTTCTAATTCTTTGTGTGATTTTCATAAATATGATTTTCAGAGTTTACAAAAGTTTGTTTCTCAACCAATTGTTGATTCTATTGAGAAAAGGAAAAATGTTTTCAAATATGCTGGAAAGTTTGTTGGGAAGAAAGAATATTCAAATCAAATTCATTCGAATTTCTACTCTCATGATCGTCATAATACTTGCATGATATCCCATAATGTATATCTTGATACAATTTGCAATTATTGTGGCAAATCCGGTCATATTTCTCACACATGCTATATTAGAAGAAATTCCCATGTGAGAAATAAGTATATTTGGGTACCGAAGAAACATGTAAGGTTTAATACTAACAATCAAGGACCCAAGTATATGTGGGTACCAAAATGTCCATCTAGTACTTTATGTATGCAGGATGATTCGAAAAGAAATGGACATAAGGGTAAGGAGAAAATGAAAAAGAAGCCAAGAGTTTCTCATGCGCCAATAAAGAGGTTCATACCATTTGTATCAAAAAGGAGAACTCTCAAGGCACCCATTGCTAGAACTGCAAAGTTTAACCACAAAGAAAGGCAATGGAGAAAAGGAGTACGTTCCACCTCAAGAATGAACTACCATAGAATACCATTCAACTATCTTGAGGAGAACAAGAAAAGGAGGGTCTCTCAAGCATCAAATAAAAGACTCCTGGAGTCTATATATTTTGAGAGAAGGTTGCCAGCACCTAAAGCAAGATATTCAAAGTATCAACATCATAGAAAGATGCAATGGGTAAGCAAAAGCAATCCTCCAAATATCTAAGGCAAAGGTACACAATGATAAAACCTCCTATACTATTGTTTGTAATATTTGTTGAGGTTTTATATTTTGGAACCTTAGGAATGAGCATTGCAAATGATTTTTAAATTATGTTTTCGCATCTCTTAAAAAGTCATTTAATAGATTTATTTAGAAAGGGATTGTAATGCTCAACAGGTTAATTCTTTATGCATGTTTAATTCATTATGCTCAATTGTCTCAAATTAATTATATTCTTAGAGCATGTGAATTATGATTCCTACAAGGTAACCATGAGTGGATCCAAGTAAAATTGGATACCAAAGGAAGAAAAATATCTATAAGGTTTTGTAGGAAGAAGAAAGGAAGAGCTTCATCTCAAGATTATGACTACATAAGATTTCACTCAAATCTTGATGAAGTTGGACCTTGAGGCTACATCTTAAATATGTAAACAAAAGGAGGCATTACTTGAGGCAACACTGCAAGTGCCTAGCTAGCAATAAAGGAAGATAAGATGCACAGTGAAGTGTTACTCAAGTAACTAATCAAGTGATCATCATCACTGCATGACAACTGGGAGTGAATGTTCAAGTGATAACACCAACTGGAAGATTGGAAGGTAAAAGTCAAGGAATTATGCACAAATGAATTCCAAAGGATAATTTCTCAAGTAATTACGAGATTACTTGAGCACGGTACTGTCTTCTTTATTCTTACCTGATATTATGCTTATATAAATTATTTATTTGGGTAATGAATAACTTGCTCATTATTGCATACCATTAGCAATCAATCATTTATGGGTTTTAAATTGTTTTTAGATTGCTAAATGGACTGAAAGTGAAATTGTGCATAATCTTTCTATGTATTTAAGTTTCGAAATGCATATCTCAAAAATGTACCTAGATTCCAAATTATGCATAATTTTTCTATGAATTGGAAATTTGAAATGCACATTTCATAAATTTACTTGGATTTCAAATTCATCTTGTTATAAAAATGCATACACATTATTTGAAAATTATTCATATCTTGTTTGCATTTAAATCGGTTTCAAAATTGGAAGTTAATATTTTTATAATGAAAGTCAGAATGCTTCAAATTCATTTATCAAAGTATTTTCCCATCATTGACACATTGATCTTAAATGTGCTATCCAATACTTGAACTCTCTTCATTCCTTAACATGCTAGACCTTACGTCTAAACAAGTTAACTATCTATATGAGTGTCAAGTATATTCCCTTGATAAGAATTCAACTTGTGAAAGCCTTGTGCCTAATGCATAAATCATTAGTTGGCCACGTTATTCCAAGCATTATAAATGTTCATTAGTGCATTGAATCTTAATGCATTAACCATTATTGTGGAATAACTTACCAGGATAATATTCTAGAACTCTAGTCATTTGGATCAATGAGTATGTGCTTCATCATCCATAAATTCTTATACTCATATTGTTGCTCAAATGCATTACCATTTGTCTTCATCCATTTTTGAGTAACTAGAATCTTGCACTTTAAGTCTTGCTGCCTTAAATATTTATCCATTTTAAGATGCAACTCTAAGAGGCAAGGTTATCTCTTGATCTATACTAAAGTCATCATGCTTATATATGTCAAGATAAACCATTTTGGCTAATTCATTCTTCATATGACTTTTGTTCTTGAAGAAATTCTCCAACATGTTAACTCTTGTAATTAACATGTTATCTTAGTTGAATTCCTTAATGAAGCTTTCTGATATATATTTTACAACTGTTGACTTCCATTGTTTTTGACATAAGTATTAGTATTTAACAAGCTTCATAAATGAGTTTTCATGCATTCAAAATCTTAATGTCATAATGCATATTTATGATTCGAAAGAACATTTGAGATTTTGAAACAATTTGCACATCGCATTATCATTCTTGAAAATTTGGTTTTATTCATGATTTATCATTTCATAAAAGTTGGTCATTATGGATAGATTCTCTACTCTCTTTGATCCAACTTACATGGATTGCACGAAAATCTTATCAATGACATATCTTTTAAAGTGTATTTACAAATTGTCATTGATCATCATCATTCTTGGTATCACTTATTCATCATGCTTCATGTCTCAATGGATTGATTTTACTAGGTAAAATTATATTTTGATATTTGTTGATTTATCATACTCTTTACTCAAAATTCATATGATTAATTGCATAGGAGCATAAGTGTTGTTATGTCTAATATTGTACGGACCCAAAAGAAGATGGGTACCAGAGAGCATATGTTTATACTTTTACAGGAGTTTATCAAGATGCTTTCATTTTGGATACAAAGGTCAGAGGCTAACAGAAAAGGCATGACCGATAGTGTTGCAGTAGAAAGAGAAAGAGAAGGAAGATTCCTTAGAAGACCCAGCGAAGATTATTTCAAAGCAGCGCAGAGCCAAGAATAAGTTTATCCAATATGAATCTTTGTTGGATAGCCACCTTCCTTATCGTTTCAAGGTGATAAGACATTTTCACTATGATATGGAGCCAACAGAGATGTTCAGAGGAAAATGCTGAGATGCACAGAATCATCAAGCTTAATGGGCCTATGAGGATTCTCAACAACTATCCTAGCTCTATGTCGAATCTTCACTGGATTATCTGCTATACCTACACTAGAGCTATGGTGAACAAGGCCAATAAATGAGAGACGACAATTTGCTAGAGTTGGCCTCCATAATTCTTCATGCTTTGGTCCATTTGTCTAAGGCTTTCTGAGAGAGGAGCTTCAACAATCACACTGAGCTTGCTACAAACAATGCTGATATCATCAGTCAATGATAAGATGAAGCAGCTATGTGAACCAGAACTTCAAAGTTCTATTTGAGATGATGGATGACAAAATAAGGGCATTATGTGCTATGATAAAAGTTCTCAATGATGTTTGCTAAGCAAGGGGCACATACTAAGCCAATATGCGCATAAAGCCTTATTCTGAGCTCATATTGGTATCCTGAAGTGCTCACAGAAGACTTCACTTCAGAATCCCTCAGTATCAGTCACATCATTCGATATTGACTAGGACATGATGCATCAATGGACTACAGAGGATTATAACTCGAGTGATTACGATATTACTCGAGTGAGGTATTGTATTCTTGCTTAATTCAAAATCCTTGAGTTGTATCACTTGAATATACAATCGAGTTATGATTGAGTAGAATCACTCAAGTAACCACTCAGGTGATATTGGGTTATATCACTTAAAACCTCTTATTAGCATTGCCATTTAATTTCTCTCTAAATCTTCATACTTTCAAAATCATTTTCTGTATAAAGTTTCCAATGGTTTCTTAAATCCAGGAGAGTTATTAACTGTTTTCCTAAAATTTTTAAAACCATGCATCAATTAAGGGGGAGCTTCACATTCACATGTGTTTTATATATTGAAAGCTCATCTCTTATTGGAAAGAAAATCCTTTTAACATACTCATCTGTATTCACCATGTCTTGATTAGTTTTGATGATGAGTTATTCTTATATTGTTCTTTTCATGATCTTAATTTTAATATATCATATGGAAAGGAACAGTTTGTTACTTGATTGAACTAACAACTCTCTTTGCAAAGAAAGATTTAAATTTTATGACAGGAGAATTTGTTTTGTGCAATAGCATTCCTCAACATACTACAAGAAGACTCTATCAACCTTGAGGATGTTTCTAACGCTCAGTCAAGGAATATATATTGGCTACAACATTCAAAGCAATATAACTGAGCATTGAATATGCTAAACAGAAGTGTGGAGAATCCTGGCAACAACATGGATATATATATTGAGTTGCATAACAGAAGTGTGGTGTACATCATCATGACCTAGCATTACCAAAGGATAAAGCAACGGACTTCATGGAGCGCTTCATCAATTTTCAAAATCTACATGAGCATTTCTAAACCTTTTCTTTTTACATTTCAAGAATACGTTTCATATATTTCATTTATCTTGATTATAAAAGTTTTCTTGAAAACCTCTTCAAATTTTTTTTAGTTCCCTCTCATTAAAAAATGAAAGTACTTTCACATAGAGGGAGTGTAAATTATTTTCTTGGTTCATTCATTTTGATTAAAATAATTTCTACTCTATTTACTTCTTCACAAGCCTTACTTCTTTATATATTTCAAACTTTTTGCTGATGTCAAATAGGGGGAGAAAAATGTAAGAAAAATATGTATGTTGCACTTTGCATTATATATGCATGTTGCACTTTGCATTATATATAATATGTATATGTATGTTTGCACTTTGCATTATACATGTATGTTGTACTTCATTTAGACATATTTTTCTTAAAGGATTTGTCATCATCAAAAAGGGGGAGAATGTTAGATATGATTAGTTTTGATGATGTCAAATATAGATATTAAGTGATAAGAGCAAAAAGTTCATATAATGTATTTCTTTGACTAACTACTATATTTAATGTTACATATTTTGTAGATTAGTCAAGCAAAGAATGAAGAAGATTGAATTAATGAAAATGAACAAGAGGAAGAAGAAGAAAGAAATTGAAGATAATCAAAGAGATGCTTACTTTGGTTATGGAGAATTATTATCAAGAGGAAAACCAAGAAGAAAGATATTGAAGAATGAAGAACTTGGAAGATCTATCATGAATATCAAGATTCAAGTTGTTAGATGTGATATTGGAGGTTTCTATAATGATTCCGAAGGTTTCTATGATCAAATGATGGATGGAATATGTTAATATGAAGCTAAGATGACTTATATATGAGTTTTGGCACTTTTAGGGGAGTTATGCTCGAGCACAAGGTGTTATGCTCGAGCACAAGAAGAACATGCTCGAGCACAGGCCATTTCACTCGAGCACGGGGTGCATACTCTGTTCTACTCTGTTTTACGTTCAGCTTGAGCGAGGTCTGGTATTTTGATCATATCTCTCAAACCACACGTCGGATTGACCCGAAACCGGTGGCATATGAAAGAGGACTCCCAACACGTAAAATTGGCACCAGAATCACATTGAAAGAAGATCAAATGAAGGAGCTATGATTCGTCGAAAATGAAACTGAAATCACCGTCAATTTCTGACACAGGTTCGGTATTTTGAGTATATCTCACAAACCACACATCGGATTGAGACGAGACCAGTGCCAAATGAAAGTAGACTCAAAGAGCTTTCCATGGATAGCTAATTTGCCTAATTTGAACGTATATTCTAGGAGCTATGCCTTCTGGAAGTTGATGCTTGTGCAGACTAGCGAAATATACACTCCTTCGATCATAACTTGCAGAATACAAGGAGTTTGGAGCTGATTCTTGTTGCATTGGAATGCATATGATAAGAGCATTCTTATGATACATCATTTGAATCAAATGAATCAAATTTTTCTAAAGGGGCCCCACATCACCCGCGAGTGTAAAAACTGACTCTCTGAAAATGTCGTGCGAGTGATGTCCAGAAGCAGCTGAAACGTGAAGAAAGTTGCAACACTCGAGCACTAGGATTCATGCTCGAGCATTGGATCATTTCTCACTCGAGCAGATGCGAGAGAAGAGCTGCGAGTGACAACCCGAGAAGAAGCATGCACGTGAAAACAGAAGACGCACTCGAGCAGGAAGTTTTGTGCTCGAGTGATGTTGAGAATTCACTCGAGCAGATACGAGAGAAGAGTTGCGAGTGCTTGCCCGAGAGGAAGTCAGAACGTGGAAATATGAACTGCACTCGAAGTGAGCCATTCATGCTCGAGTGATATTCTGCAGAAGACCAAAACGCCAAGTCTCACAGCGGACAATCCGAACATGATTACATGTTATTAAATCAGTGTGTTTTCACTTGTTATTGATTCTAAATGTTATCTAACATATTTTTCAAGTGTGAAACAGGATATTAAACGTTCGGATTATAAATTCAAATTTAAGTCAACTAAGGTGAACTTCGTCATTACACACCGAGCATCGGCTACCTACCACGACAAGCAACTGACACACCACGAAAGACTGTCGAATATTCAAACATCCCACTACAGCTCACAATGAAACATCCCACTCTTCAACGGGATGCTCCACTCTGCAACGGACAGGAGATCATTTTGAAATATGCTCAACGGTCAAATGAAGCAATGAGTCTCCAACGGGAAAATGCTTACAACGGTCATCATCTTCATCAACTATAAAGGAGAAAGCATTCAATATTGATGGGTAACTGGAAAAGATAGAGGAAACAGAGAAAAACGGAGAAAGACAAAAAAAAAACAGAGAAACGACCCAACATGTGAATAACATGAATCCTCTGCTTCTATCCATACACTCTCTATTTTCAGTTTCTGTATTACTTATCATTGAGAGAGTGATTATTTGTATTGTACTTCAGTGAGTATTATATCCACTCTGTGAGAGAGTCTGTAAACACTTTCATCTATATTTCTGAGTTGATCTCAAGGTAGAGGGACCTTGAGAGGGATGATTTTCTTACGGAGAAGCTGTAGAGAGAATTGCCGTAAGATATTCTGCTCGTAAGACTTACAAGGTGCAAGCAGTAGAGAACGTTGCTGCTCATAAGACTTACAGGGGTGTAAGCAGGAGAGAACGTTGCTGCTCGTAAGACTTGCATGAGTAAGAAGGAGAGGAAGATCTTCGGGATTGCTCTGCTCGTAAGACTTGCCATAAGGGGAGATTTGTAAAAGGTTTCACAAGTACCCGGCTAAACTTGTGGGATTGTAAAGGCTTTTCTTGTGCTCGGATTAAACAAGAAGATAGTGGATTTGAAAATCTCAGGAGGAGCCTGGGGACTGGACGTAGGCCATCACAGATTGGACCGAACCAGGATAAATCACAGTTTGCATATTCTCTTCCCTAAACTCTTATATTTCCAGCATATATTATTTAATCTAATTGTTGATTTATGAACCTTCATACTTACCGCTTTCGTTAAGATACGAAAAGATTTCTAAAGTTCTTAAGTTTTTATTATACACCCAATTCACCCCCCCTCTTGGGTGATAGCCGGTCCTAACACGAGTAACCAAGTAAAAACTTCGAGTTGCCTTCAAGTTCTCCCAATGATACTCGAGGAGCTACTCGAGTACCAGTGTTTGTGAAAATATGGACCTCTCGGCATTTTATACGACTGCTAATGTTACTCGAGGAGCTACTCGAGTAACCCTGTGAAAACTTCCAGTTGCCTTCAAGTTTTCCTCATGATACTCGAGGAGCTACTCGAGTAACTTTGTTCCTAAAATGTGTAACTCTCGGCATTTTGTACCACTGCGAATATTACTCGAGGAGCTACTCGAGTAACCCTGTGAAAACTTCCAGTTGCCTTCAAGTTTTCCCCATGTTACTTAAGGAGCTACCCGAGTAACATACTAAAGTAAGTAAAAACTTGAGGTTGGTACCCGAGTAACCAATGCAAAAATGAGTGCATTACTCGAGTCCCTACTCGAGTAACAAGTATATTTACAGATAAACAATGAAGAAATCATATCAAGAGATGGAAGTCAAAAGAAACGTTCAAATGCCAACCACCGCCAACAGATATTTTTCAAAAACTTGAAAAGTCAATAGTGGCTGCGCACTCACCAACGGACGAAAGGAAGTGTTCCAACGGTCATCATCAACATACCTATATATATGGGAACCTTCAAACAGAGAAAGAACAACCAAGCACACATACGAACGTATCATTAAGTTCATTGCTCTGTTTTGACGTTGAAATTGTATTTCTATGCATCAGTGATTATCATTTACTCTGTAAGAGAGATATTTCATTCAAACTCAATATTTGTTATTGAGATAACTTAAGGTTGTGGAACCTTGAGTTGGGATTAGATTACAACCTGTAAGGGGGAGCGAGTGTCCAGGTGTAAGGAACTTGCTTGTACTGTGGTGCCAAGAACCCATTGTCAAAGTTTTATATTTTCGAAAGAAATTTTAGTATCACCCAATTCACCCCCCTCTTGGGTGAAACGCTTGATCTAACACATATATCTATAATAACCATAGGAGCAAACAATCAAGAACCTAGTATTATTTGTGTGCATATGGATCTCAGGTCGAATGGCAAATCTGGGAAGAAGAATAGAAGCACACAGAACACAGACGCAGGTATCATTGTTCATACTTAGCTTAGATAAATTTCATCACATCCATGTCCAGATACATGCGAGAGCAATCATATTCAAATATTGTAACAGAAGCCCAGAAGCATTGAAGCATCACACGCATGTCAACATGCAATATATATATATATATATAATGGCGAATAAGATAACAGAAAAGGAAGCATGTATTAACATCATATATTTTGCACAGCGGAAATAAAAATTGTGATGGAGATATAAACAAATTATATCATTTAATTATTCATAAAGAATAAATCACAGCCTCATGGATCAACAACGCTCTGATGCCAATGTAGGAAAAAATATTAACTAAAAGGAGATTAGGCGTACCTGGACGAATCCATGTTCGGATCCGGGTCAAGGCTCCAATACTCCATACTTGTGCCTACACAATTATTAGACTACTAGAACCTAATTATGATCTGCACAGCAGATCACCAGAACCAGAAAGATGGTAGGAGAGAAGGGAATTGCCAGAAAACTCAATGGCGGGGTAAATTGCAATTGAGGAGGCACACCCTATTTATAGTGGTTTATGGAGGCCACTAATTAGGAAACGTGTGCACTCCTTCTTGCCCTCCAAGACAGTAATTAATTTTCTCTCAATTAATTCCCTAATTATGGTGATTTGTTACTCTTTTAACAAATCCATAATTATTGCTGAAATATTCCCAAATCTGCATTTTATGCTGATTTTATTCTTATTTGATTAGGCTACTTATTTCCTAATCAAATAGTCCAGCCCATCAAGGGCGGACTTGGACCCAAAGTCTAACAGTAATATTTTTGTTTTGCATTTATTCGAACTTCGCATGTATATATGTTTGGTTTTGTTACATATAGTGAAATTGCATAATCACAACATAGTTGGCCATTGTTATAAACTTGAGTATTGTTGGAAATGGCTTAGATGGTGATAAAATGGATCATAATTGGATGAATGTTTTGAGAACTAGTGAAGAATACGAGAATAGAGTGAAAGAGTTTATTAATTTTGCTAGAAGGAATGCTCCTTCAAAAAATGGGATGTATTTTTGCCTTTATTTAAATGAGAGGCGACGGGATATTGATGTTATAAGAGATATATTACCTACTTTGTGATGGAATAAGTCTTCAATACATAAGGTGGATATGGCATGGTAAGGAATTAACTGATTGTCTGTCGCATAAGAAGGAAGTTGTGGATATCACAGATGAAGATAGAATGAAGAAAATAATAAAAAAATGTTGAGGTAGAATCCTTTGCATAATCGAATAAATATGATAGCCTGTAAAGTGATGCAGAGACACCATTATACCCTAGGAGTAAGTACACACGGTTGACAGGAACCATACATTTGTTCAACTTAAAGGTAACTTGTGGGTGGACTGATAGTAGTTTCACATTGCTGCTTAAATTGTTGTATGATATGTTTCCATATGATAATGTACTTCTAAACCGTATGTATGAGACCAAGAAAATCTTGTCTATGATGAGTATGGAGTATAAAAAGATACACGATTACCTTAATGACTACATATTATACAAAAAGGAGTATGAAGATCTTAGTGAGTGTCATAAATGTAAAACTTCAGATACAAAGTAAAGAAAGATGGTGGTTATGTTGAAGGGACAACTAAAATGCAACCTTTAAAGTTGTTTAAGCGTTTGTTTGCAAGTGCAACAAAAATGAAGAAGTTGAGATGGCATTTTAAGGAGAGAATATTTGATGAAATATATCTTCGGAACCCGGTTGACTCTCCACAATGGAAGAAAATAGATGAAATATTTCCTTAATTTGACAGCCAGCCGAGAAACCTTTGGGTTGGGCTTTGTACAGATAAAATAAATTCGTATGGAACTCTTAATAGCACACATAGTGCATGGCCAGTTCTCCTTGTAATATACAATTTTCTATAATGATTTCTGGACCAAAATAGCCATGTATGTGATATACACTCCTCGCTATGTATGAAACACAAGTATGTGATGCTTTCTATAATGATTTCTGGACCAAAATAGCCAAGGAACGATATCGATGTCTACTTGGCGCCTTTTATTAAGGACCTAAAGAAATTGTGGGAGGAAGGCGTAGATGTGTTTGATTCATATAAGAAGGAGTCCTTCAAGCTACGTGTAATGATTTTCACCATGATAAAGGACTTCCCTGCATACAAAAACTTGTTAGGATATAGTATGAAGGGGCATAAAACATGTCTGATCTGTGAAGCAAACACACACTTCCATTAACTTAAGCATGAAAAAACAATTTACCTTGGTTATAGGAGGTTTCTTCATCAGTTCCACCTATATTATAGTTTAAGAAAGTGTTTTAACGCCTTACCGGAGCATATAATGGCTCCAAAGGCATTAACTGGAGAGAAAGTTTATAGTCGGGTAGAACATATCAATGTCATTTATGGTAAGAATCAGAGGACTACAGTTAAGAAGAACATATGGAAGAAGAGATCAATTTTCTTTGATCTTCCATATTGACATAGTCTTGATGTGAGACACAATATTGATGTGATGCTTGTGGAGAAAAATGCTTGTGAGAGTCTTGTTAGTACGCTTTTGCACATACTAGGAAAGACTAAGGATGAAATTAGTATGAGACTTGACCTTATTGATATGGGAATAAGAGAATGGTTGCATCCACAACTAAGAGATGATGGTAGGAGGGCATACATGGAGCCAACAGTGCATACACTATCAAAAATAAAGAAAAGAAGTTTGTGTGGGTGTTTACATGAGATTAAGACGCCACAAGGGTATTCTTCTAATGTGAATAGGTGTGTCTTAATGGACGATTTGAAGTTAATGGGAATGAAGTCCCATGATTATCATGTGTTAATACAACAACTATTACCAGTAGCTATTAGAGGCATTATGAAAGATGAAGTGCAAACCACTGTAACAAGATTGTGTGTTTTATTTAATGCTATCTGTAACAAAGTTATTGACACTAAAAAGTTGGATGAACTAAGAAATGATGGTTTCATTTTCCTCCTTCATTTGATAGTCCCAACTAGATATTCATTTTCCTCCTTCATTTTTTGATATAATGGTGCATTTGATAGTTCATTTGGTAAGGGAGGTAAGGCTTTGCAGTTCAGTTTACTTGAGGTGGATGGACTCTTTTGAGTGATACATGAAGATCTTAAAAGGGTATTCTAAAAATCCTTATCGACCTGAAGCCTCAATAGTTGAAAGATATGTAGTTAAAAAGGCTATAAACTTTTGCAAAGATTATCTAGCAAGGAAGAAGGAACAATCTCAACATGAAGAGGGGAGAAGTAAGGGAAGACAAGGATTGAAAGTGAAGAATATGCCTCATGAAGAAGTGTTGCAAGAACACTTGTATATTCTGATAATAATATGGAAGAAGTTCAACTATATGTAGATGAACACAGAAAGAGTTTGAAGAAAATGAATCCAAGGAAGAATGACATGCAAATAGCTATTGAGCAAAACAAGACATTCATAGAGTGATTTGAGAAAAAGGTTTCACATGAGACTGGTGTGTCTGAGACAATCAAGTGGCTAGCTTGGGGGTCTTCGTTTCAGGTTATTACTTGGATCGGTTATAATATAAATGGGGTATTCTTTCTACATAAAAGACCAATATGACAAAAATACCACGCAACATAGTGGGATGATGGTAGAAGCTGAAGCCTTGTACTTTTCTAGTTTGAAAGACAAAAACCCCATCACTACTTCAAAAAACACAATAAGTGGTGCTTGTTTTAAAGAATACTATGGCGTTTAGGAAGCACCATAGCTTTCAGCGCCATAAAAAAAAGCTATGGCACTTCTTAAATCTATGGAAGTGCCATAGCTTGTTTCTTTTTTTGAAAAAAATAGCTTCCTATGGCGTTTCCTCAAGGAAGGGCCATAGGAACTGTACATTGCCTATGATGCTTCTTTGGAGAAGTGCCATAAGAAGTGATACTTCCTATGGTGCTTCTCTAAAGAAGCACCATAAGAAGTGTTTTTTTAAAAAAATAATTTTACATAATTTTTTCTTTTCCTAATAAACTATGTTGCAGCACAAATTCATAGCAAAATGAACAAAATCAAATCAGAATCAAACCAAATCAGAATGACATAACATTAAAAAAATAACTACATGGAGCAAATTAAACTAGTAACAACTGATAACATTATATTTGTAAGCTTAAAAATTAAAAAACTTACAATGTATAGAAAGTTTAGTAAGAGAGAGTTGTAACTTCAAGCAAATACTTGGAAAAAAATTATAAGTAGAGATAAAACTACATGCTAAGATTCATGATAGAGTTTAAACTTACAAGGAAGTTTCTGTAGGAGGATACAATAAGAAGAAAAACTTCTAAGATTTGGGAATTCAATATGTACTTAGAGAAGAGGGTACCACAGTCGCACTTATTTTCTCTAGTACCACAAGCTTTGGTGTAAGTTTTTCAATTGGACTAGACTGCGTATTTCTTCTAATATGAGAGACTTAGGAGACAGAGCGATGACTTCCGTATCTAGATCTATACGTATAATTCACAATACGAAGAAGAAAATATATGGTGAGATGGACAAAGTTTTTAAAATAAAGTCTTGTATGGTGTAGGGTAGAATGAAAGCATGGCTTTCAATAATTGAAAAAAAAGGCCTTCAAAGGCACTTGAGTTTTAAGCACCTTTGAGGGCCTTAGCTAGCCACTGTTTTAACCTTTATATGATGCCTTAAAACTTTTGAGGGTGGCTTTGTATGACGCTTGACTAAGCAAGTGCCATAAAACTTTTAAGGGTGGCTTTGTATGACGTTTGACTAGGCAAGCACCATATAAGGCCTATATTTTTTAAAAAAAATAAGGCCAGCTATGGCAGTTGTCCTGGTAAGCGCCATACAAGCAGTCTATTTTTTTTTTAAAATAACCCCTTGTATGTCACTTCCCCAGGGAAGCACCATACAAGGTATTAGGCAGTTATGACACTTTCTTGGTCAAGCGTTATAGCTACTACATGTATTTTTTTAAAAAAAGCATAAAAGTCTGTTTCGATGCTTGTTTGAAGAAGTATAATAAGATTAGCACTACTAAATCTATATTTTGTAGTAATGCATATTAGTATTCATAACCTTTTATGGAGTTATAGAAGAAATATGGGGGATTACCTACAACAAGTTCAACGTTTCTTTATTTAAATGTAACTGGATTAGTAATAATGCTTTGGTAATATATGAACAATTTGGATTTTTCTCAATTGATCTTCGAAGAGTTGGTTATAGAGATAAGCTCTTCATTATAGCAAGTCAGGTGAAACAAGTGTTTTATGTCACAGATCTTGCAAATAAAAAAATGCCCATTATACTTCAAAGTAAAAAACATAAGTATGGTGATCCAACCTTTAAACTTGACAATATACCACCTTTCACAATAAATCCATCTAGAATAAGTGAAGTAGGATTGGTAGATGATGAGAATATGTTGTAAGAAATGATCATTGTGAAGGAATATGAGAAACAATATAGAGTAAGACCTTAACTTAGAAAATAGTATTGTGTGCTTTTTGTTTTAATCCAGTTAGTTTATTCATTTAATTACAATTTATTGGTTATCTGACAATGATTTTTGTATTAACAGGAATATGGACAATTTTTGTGACTTATAAAGTGATAGGAAGAATGAAATGGATAGAGGTGAACCCATTGCAAGAAGGGTTAGAGGCAGCACAAAGATAGGAGCATTGATTGCACATCATCAATATCAACAGGAGAAGCTGAATGTGGACTTTGATGCCAATATGAATCCATTTTGTCTTAAGGAAGACCATTTCATTAGCTATTTAGGCTATAAGGGTCAAAGCAAAGTTTGCATTATCTATAATAATTGGAAGTTGGTTCCTCCAAAAACAAAAGACATGATTTGGAAACAAATTTTGGTATATAAGTTTCGATACATATGCATTTGTAGCTTTATTCCTATTGCTTCAAATATAATCATCTTATATTTTACCTTGCAATAAACATTCGATGTCCCAGACATAAGGGCAATGTATAATCACTGGATTGGGAAGGTTTGTCTATGATGGAAAGATTTCAAGAACAAGGTTACACGAAGGTATATTAGAAGGGCAAGGAGGGGTCAAGATCCATGTAAAAACTATTCGTATTTGTCTCCAGATAACTAGAGGTTGTTTGTGGCATCATGGGAAGATTCTCAACTTTTGGTAAATTTTCTTTTATCATAGTATAGAACTTTTTATTTGAATATACTTGACATCATTAACTCGATTTTTTTGTTTTCCTTTCACAGGAAGTAAGTGCAGCAAATACAGAGAGGCAAGAAAAAAATAAGTATCAATATTGCATGTCTTGTGGTGGTTATCGAAAGCTTGAGTAGAGGATGATGGAGGAAGAGTTAGAGAAAATGAAGGAAGCAGCGAAATCAAATCCTAGCGTTGTTGTCCAAGCCCAGGTTCCTCCTCCGCGACACAAAAAATGAATAGCAGGGAGGATTAAGGGTCAAAAGTCGATAAATCCAACTATTGTTAATGTTGCAACGAGGATTGAAAGTAATTAAAGCATAAATATTTAATTTTTAAATTTTTTTCATATTTTGAGTTTTTAATTTTCATTTACGATAAATTGTATGCAATAGGATAAACTTGAAGATCATAGTAGCCAAGGTTCTTTCACTCCAAGTGGATGGATGGAAATCTTGTCAATGACGATTGGGAAGATAGATTACCCTGGTCAAGTTAAAGGGGAGCCAAGGGGAGTTAGTGTCACGAAGTATTTTGGATGAGACTCATATTATTCATCACAAGTTGAACATAGTAGGGAGCTTGTGGCCAAGATTTGTGAGGAAGTCAAACAAGAACTCAAGGTCAAACTTCACGACAAATGTAGATTAGAGTATCCCTTTACGGTTGACAGGAAAGATCTCAAGGAGTTCATTAAGTTGGAGAAGATAAATGTAGGATGGTTCTCGACGGTTTGGTTTATGCGAAGTTTTCTTATACTTTTACTTAATATTATATTCTATAATTTGCAATCCGGTAAGTATTTTTTCTTTCAATTAATGCAGTAGTATTTTGGTATCAAACATTCAATAATTCATGTATCATTTTAATTCTATTATAGCTCCTTCCAACACATATGCATCAATATAGAAAGATATGATTTATATGGATTCTTATGTCCTACAAATACGACAAGGGATACAAATACTTTGGAAGCAAGGATGAGCTATGTGGCCTATGCAATGGTACAGACCAAATTTCATTGTTTTCTAGCACCAACTGTTCAAGGATAGTTATTTTAATTTTGTCTATTTCATATGTTTATTAAATAATTGCCTTGTCATCTAACTTTATTTTAATATGTATATGTTGTTATAGTTACCATTGGAACCTGTGTGTTGTTTGTCCTCGCCTCAACACAATCTATTGGTTTGATTCTTTGGGCAAAAAGCCGTCTTCAACACATAAGTTATTTTATATGTATTTCATTGATTCTTAACTTAAATAAATTGTTCTAATTTCTATTGATTTTCATTTTAAGGATAGTGTGACCCAAAATATAGATTCCTTGACGGGTTACGTGAGGATAAAGTTATTAGAGACCCGAAGTGGTTTTATCAGAAAGTAAGTAGTTTTAATTCAAGTTCTTTCATTGACGGTCATTTTATATATGCATTTATTGATTTTGACCATTTGCTTTTGATTTATAGTGCCATCGACAATCAAGGAGCATTCAATGCGGATACTATGTTATACTTTATATGTATAACATCATTCAAAGCGGAATTACAAGCGATTTTCAATAGGTATTCACTTCTTCATTCTTAAATGATAATATTTTTGGTATTGTAATTGAATTGTTAATTAATTTATTTACTTGATTGATTTTATCTATCCTTATTTTCTAATTTGCAGATTTTTGATGATGAAGCTACCTACTTATATGAAGACATTAATTTGATAAGAGACCTTTTAGCTAGACATCTTCTTCAATACATAGATTAGTAAAGTTTGTTTTATATTAGTTAATAGTTGTATAATATATAACTTCTTAACACTTTGTGGTAGTTATTGTACATAGTATTAACTAGTACTGGATGTTTCCTTACTATTTGTAAGGACATTGTGGTTTATGATTAATTACTCGATCTTGTTTGTGTAGTTTTATTTGTTTGGCAGTGAAAACAAACACCTTTCAATATCCATAAAGAAAAAGGGACATCTTAAGTGACTTTAGGTGTCCCTTTTCCAAAAAGGGAAGCCTAAAGTGAACCTTTTGAAAAAGAGATATCTAAAATCACTTACGATGTCCCTTTTTTAATAGATGTTGTATTTTGATTTTACTATGTCTTTGGTATAGGTGTCTTACTGTTTTCATACATTAAAAGAGTTAAAAAAAAGGGACGTTAAAAGCATTATCTGTAGTAGTGACTACTCTCCCAGGAACTGAAACTAATTCCATTCCCTTGTTTGATTCCTCACTCGAAATGGATTTGGATATTCCTATGTTTGGATTCACCTGTAATTCTTCCAAACAGGCTCTAGTGTCATCATGATCAGAGAAATAGCAGGCATTTATTCGTTCAATTTCTGATGAGTTATCAGTCTCTTACGCACATAACCCGTTTGTGAAAATGCTTCTGTAAAAGGGTACTTATGCTTTAAGCGGTAGCGAGAGCAAGTTCTGTGAGAAGAGGCATTTCTGGATGGTTTTTGATAATATATCAGGCAGCCGATATCCATTATGAACTGGTTTTCTTGTGACAGTGATCTTCTTCTTGTTCTTTTCTCATGTGTACTCTTGCCCTTTCTGAAGCCCCTCGTGCTTGACTTGTCGCTCTGACTTCATTTTATCACACTCACTTTGATGATCACAGTCCAATAGAGTTTTTTCTCTGAACTTTAATAACCTTTGGTCATGAAAGGATCTGTTTTTTGATGCAGAAAACTCACATTCCTCTATGTCATCATCATATGCTACCAATTCTCTTGTGTCTTGTAAACCAGGAAGGAGCTTGGAGAAGTTCTAAATTTTCTCCATTTGGATATAAGGGAGATATTTCTGAACATTAGAAATTATTTCAGAAGCATCACCTACATTAGATTCTCGCAGAAAACAAAGACTTGTTGGCTTGAACAACAACTTCTTGATAGGTGAATCAACGCAAATGATTTCTCTCTGGATCTCTTCAACCTCTGAAGCATGTATCTCTGCTTCTGCAATCATACCATTTATTGGGTCACCATCTTCCTCTACTTGACACCCTTTGATTTCTCACTCTTGTACAGAAGAGTTGAATATAAATCTGGTACCACTAAACAAGATATACATATATCAAGATAGAGGTGAAGTTTGATACAGAGTAATGAGCAACCTTCTCTGTTTTGTTTATGTTTTTATCTCTTAAAAGTTTTTAGATTATAATTTTTTCACCAAAATATAAAGAATCATTTCCTTCTTCACATCAATCAGGGTAGTACTCAATAGCCAAAAGCTCTCGTTGGAGGCAGAGGTCTCTAGCTATTTCATCGGCTACTGTTGGACTTTGGGTCCAAGTCCACCCTTGATAGGCTGGACTATTTGATTAGGAAATAAGTAGCCTAATCAAATAAGAATAAAAATCAGCATTAATTGCAGATTATGGAATTAATTGAGGGACAATTAATTGCTGTCTTGGAGGGCAAGAAGGAGTGCACACGTTTCTTAATTAGTGGCCTCCATAAACCACTATAAATAGGGTGTGCCTCCTCAATTGCAATTCACCCCGCCATTGAGTTTTCTGACAATTCTCTTCTCTCCTACCATCTTTCTGGTTCTGGTGATCTGCTGTGCAAATCACAATTAGGCTCTAGTAGTCTAATAATTGTGTGGGTACAAGTATAGAGTATTGGAGCTTTGACCCGGATCTGAACATGGATTCGTCTAAGTACGCCTAATCTCCTTTTAGTTAATATTTTTTTCCTACATTGGCATCAGAGCCATTTGATCCTTGAGGCTGTGATTATTCTTTGTGAATAATAATATGATATATTTTTGTTTATATCCCTATCGTGTTTATTTCCACTGTGCTACTATGTGTGTGTGTGTGTATATATATATATGAAAGTATATACTGTATATATTGTTCATACATATATAATCTGTATATAGATTGTTCATGCATATTCTCTTTATTTTGTTGCAGCTCGAATATCTTTTTTTATGCCTCATTTTTTGATAATATGCGTATGTATATGTGCGTCTGTGTGCGTTCGGTTTCTTCCTTCTAGATTTGATATTCGACCATGAAGCTCAATATGCACACATATAAAATACTAGGTTCCTTCTTGTTTTCCTCCTTCAATTATTATATATGTATCTACATGCACATATATATATATATATATATAACTCAAACACAATTTCCTTCGTCTGTTCATCACTTCTTCGATTTCTTAAAGTTGTGTTTTTGGAACCTATGTGGAACTAAAAATGAAAAAGACTTAACCCCTCAAAGGTTTGAAGAGCCTTTGAAACACAGAGACACACATCCGGTCGAATTACATCGCACCGACAACGTCGAGAAAAATTGGGTGTTTGAAACTTAGTGTTTTTTGCCTAAAGTAAGGCCATGGATGTGTAGATCTTGAAGAGATGATTCCAACGATGCTTAGAACACATCAAACGGAGTCCATATGAGGGAGAAACAAAGGAAAGAAGTTCGCGGGTCATTAGTCGCTGCGGTAACTTCACTCATGATTTGATCAATGAAACAGAGGTTTTAAGATCAAATAAATGCTATGGATTTGTAGTTCGTTGAACTATGATTCCAACGACACCAAGAACACAAAAAACGAAGCTAAAACAAGGGAGATATGGCCTCTCGAAGTTGGCGAGTCACGATGATCCACCGAAGCTCCAACCTGGTCGGGTTGACCCAGCTGGAGAATGAAGATGATGACGTAGCAGTCAATGCCACGTCATCGGTCAACCATTGACATGTGACACCAACGAGAGGTCACTACGTCATCACCGAATGACACGTCAGCATTGGTCAATGAGGCCACGTCATCCGTTGACTAGCTATGTTGACCGAGACACGTCAGCGCCACGGTCAACGATCAACAGTCATTCGTTGACTATTGACCCCAAAAAAAAAAGGAGGACACATGGCGCGTGGGGCCCACTGGGGTCTCCATTTGACACGTGGCAAGCACCGTCGGAGAGAGGACGGCGTGTGGAGTCTTGAGAGCTGGCGCGTGTCTCCGGCGGACGGCCGTATGGCAGCGCGTGTACGTCACGCCACCGCCGAGAGTGGCCAACGCAGGAATTTTCCAATTTTTCAGGATTTTTCCATCCAGACACCTAGGGGCGCGTGAGAGCGTGTAGGACCTCTGATTGAGATGTGGTTGGTTCCTAAAAATCTCTAAATTCGAGAGCTTCAATTTGATATATAATTTTCATAGATTTGAAGCACGTTTGGATATGATTTGAGTCAAATAGGTGCTTATGTGCACTTAGAGGGTCCCAGAAACGTTGGAATTAAATCAATGTTGGTTCTATTATTTTTTGGGATAGGTTGGCTTATTTTTTTAAGAGTATTTTCAGTTGCAACATAAGGTTAAATGCTGAAAGATTCTTTAAAGGTAAGGGATTATTCAAATGAGTTTTTGAATATAAAATCCTATCCAACCTTGACTCAAACTCTTAGAGATAAAAACCTGAAAAATTGCAGCAACTTAAAATAATTCAATAATTATTGAATAATAATAAGTCTTCCCATGCTTCTAACCATATTGATCCACTTGGATTGAAGCAATGACTTCTAAAAGTTAACCTTTTATCACATATGTTGTGACAAAGGACAAGAGAGATAAAAATGTGAGAATCATCTCATCAAGTGGGAGGTATGCTGCAAATACATCCAAATGAGTGGATGTAAACATGGCAAAGAGGAGCTTGAAATTGGAGCTATATGCTACATGAGTTAATATGGTCAGAAGGGCCTATGAGAAGGAGAACCTAGTTAAGAGACAATGATATGAGGCTTAAATTCTTTGAATGTTCTTGTTTTTCCATTGAATTTAAGATTAAATTCTCTGTTTATTCTTAGAGTTGAATTCAATATATTCTCTTGTTGTTTTCTTGAACATTCATGCTAGTTAGATAATATTGTGTTATTATCTTGTTAATATAACTGCTCTTTGATTGAGTGGGAGTTTTCTGGAATACGTCTAGAAATCTAAAGGGGAAAGTGTTCAAATGAAGACTGTGGTTAAAAGGGTGATGAGCTAACTAGTATGATTGGGATGGGAGTCAACATAGTTGTCTCCTAAACATGAAACTAGTGAACTTATTATCTAATTATCCTTTGTCTTATTTGAACAAATAAGATTTGTATACCATAATCGTCTAAGTGACCAATTATGACCAAGTCTACTTGACTGAGCTTATGAAGATAAGCTTAATAGAGGTATCTGTGGAGTTAAAAACTCTCAAATCTCTTTCATTCAAGAAGAATGAGATGTTAGGGACATCCTACTAACTAGTCTTCAGCATTTAACGGTTGAAGCAACCAAAGGATACAAAAGATTTATGCTATCAGGTATAGAAAGAACAGCATTGCTTAAACTTATGTTGGTTTGAGCAATGTAACCTTATCCAAGCCGTGTGGATAGTGTTGGAAGATAGTGAAATAGGTGATCTTCTTCCATAAAGTTAAAACTAAGTTAAGTTTTAACATAGTGTACTAACTCCTAACATGTTGTTTAGGCAACACTTGAGGTAGATGTCAAACTAAGAAGTTGAGACAAACTAAATGCCAAGTTCTTTCTAACAAACAACAAGTGTATGTTGTGATAAGACATCTCTTAGTGAGTGGGATGAAGCTATGTCTCTCAATGAGTGGGAGTGAGCCATGTCTTCCAGTAAGTGGGCGTATATGAAAGTAAAGATTGCCTCTGATATGCATATTGTAACCTTCAACAATGTGATTCACCATATTGAACTTGAATGTAAAAGACTGAAGGATTCAAGATCCATCAGTCAGACGAACTTAGCTAAAGAGTGGGAGGATTCATCCTCTAAGCCCAAGGGCAAGAAACCTATGAGGTAAACTTGATCTAGAAGAGGTCAATGGTTTCTAGAAAGATGAAAAGCTATGTTGATAATCCTTAAGGGTTGTAAAAGTAGCAATCCACATGAGTTGTGGATGTTTCAAATGAAGCATATGGCTTTATGTCAAATGCAAAGCGATGAAGAGATAGAATCAAGGGATTGGAACTTGCACGTTAACTCTGCATAGATAAACCACCCTGATTCACTCCATGCAATAGCAACTGATAGAATCACATCTTTGCTATCTCTTTAGTTAAGGATCGATGGGACTATGATTCTCAAATCCTTTATTGGATTTTGATGTTTCTTTCCTAGGGATAAAAGATTCCATTTCTTGCCAGATATACACCTTGATCAAAGGGAATGATCAAACTAGCAAAAGAGTATTTGCTAAATAACGTGTGCTAAAGGGTTAATACCCTTATGAATAAGTTGAAAACTTATTCTACCTGGCAAGAAAGATAAAGAAACATTTTTTGAGAAAATCCACTGCTATTGGCAAATTATGATGTTAGTGAACCAATGAACGTGAGGGCAAAACACAAAGATCTTGGTGTTTTGTTAACGTTATGGACGTTTACTCGAAATACAGTAATGTTTACTTGATTTTTGGCAAGTGTGAAGCTGTTACATAATGGCTGATCTAGTCAAGAATCAGTGAAATTGAAAGGATAAGACCTTTTGAACTAACAAGGGTTAAAGACACCCATGTGCTTAGTTCAAGCTGTTTTGTGTACAAGAAAGGCATTGTTAGGCAACTATCAATACCTAGAACCCTTCAACATAATAGAGTTGTTGAAATGAAGAGATAGACCTCTCCTTTGATTTGGTTGTGAACATAATGGCATCAATGAGGCTATTAACCATATATTGGTAGGTAGACTCACAGCTATTATATTCATACTTAACCAAATGCCCTCTATGTCAGTCACGACCTTACCCTATGAATCGTGGATGGGCCTTAAACCAGGGCCAAGCTCGTTAAGACCATAAGGGTCATCAACTTTATATTCACAATTCTTCCTATGAGTAAGGAAGATTGGGGTCAAGGTATACAAAGTATCTCTTTGTGAGATGACATGAGAATTTGACATGACATGTCTTCATTAGTAAAAATGATGGCGGTTCAGTGACTGAGAGAAAATCATGGGACACAACGTTCATAAAACCCAGATTTCCTAGCAGGAAATGAGCATTAATCACAATAAATCTCTTTAAGAGGTTCACAAGTGATAAGGAATAACCAAGTGTTCCTAAGTTCACTGATCCGAGTGGGAGAATTGAGACCATTTTCACAATGAAAGAGGTAAGAGGTAAGTTACGAGAGAATTACCTTACTCATACATAGGAAAAGAATCCTATAAAATCTACCTCAGAGCAAATTGTCATCTAGCGAATGACTATAAGGGATAGATTCCCTAATAGATTGAATGCTCTCTTCATCACTTAGAAAGTGATGATAAGTACCTATAAGTGTTTAAAAGACACTAAAAGGACCTGCTAAGATGAATTGCAAAATGTCATGCAAGAGGATTTGGATTCCTTTAAAGCCAAATACGTGTTTAGGTAGTTTGTCACCTAGCCAAGAGGAGATTGGGAACAAGTAGGTTCTCAAATCTGTTGGGGGCATGTAGAACCTAAAACACTTAGTGGCTAAGGGGTAATACAATGGAAGGTTGTCCATTGTAATATAATGGAAGGTTGTCCATTGTGCGTTTTAACTCTGAACTTTGGCTATGACAAACAAGCTTAGTCTTGAAATTGCATCAAGATGATGTAAAGACTACATTCCAATTTGAAATTTTGGAAATTGGATGATGAACTCTACATGAAGCAGCTTAAGGGTTTCATAGAAACAATCACCCAAATAGTAGTATATGAGGTTTTCATAGGGTGAAGATCGAAGAACACTACATAAGTTCCAAATGGTCTAGTGATGATTCTTTGTGAAGTCATCCTTTGTCAAGTGACATATGAAACAAGTGTCAAGGGAGTCAAAGGAATAAAGGATCATAGAATCCTTAAATTCTGAGTTGAGAAAGTCATGGGTTGAACAAATATCTTGATTGACAAGATAAACGGAGTTGCACAAGAAAGATACAGTCTTTTCCACCTAAGACATATACAAGTGTAATCCCTAGACATCTTAGGATGTCAAACTGCAAACCTATGGACACCCTTGAAGTCAAGGGCATAAACATAAAGAGGTTACATGTCCTATGAGGAATCCAACATAAGAAAGGTGGATAGAGTCCCATGTGAGACTATAGTTGGTAATATGAATGTACACATTGGTGTACATTAGACCAAATGTTTTTGGGTCAGACTTGGAAGTTGTTTTTGGTCCTGCTGTGAAATGGGTTATGAGAATAACCATGGATTAAGTTGTCAAGACAACAACTTTCCTTTTTGAAAGGATACTCCAATACAAGACCTAGGCAAATGGTGATGGAGTAAGGAAATATACATAGTATTTTTTCCTGTTATCCATGGAAATAAAACGCAGGGCGTGTTCTGCCATCATTCAAAGTGCCATATGTCTAAAGTAATTCCTATGAGAGATTGGGAATGAATGGTGGATAGAAGGATCTAAATGATAACATCTTATGATGAGGATCCTAAGTATCACAGCAAGGCGAAACATACTTTTTGATATATCTCTATGAGAGATATGCTTTCAAAGAGGGAAAGCGATAGTTCAATGACCTTCTACTGACAGAATATTGGTAGATCCCCTTATTGAGCCCATAGCTTGATTTTCATTGAGTTAGTGAAAATCTAGGGGCGCAAATAAAATATAAGGCCGTGAACTTCTTTTATGTGAAGATAAAAGAAATGGTATGTATGTTATGAGTAAATACATAAAGGTATACAGTTTTGTATGTTGTACAGGTCAAAAGAGGTTGGTTCACTCACACGAACAACCGTCTTCCCATGTTTTTGCAGGGACATGGGAAGGTAAGACGAGCAAATGATCACCATGTGATGGTTGAGAAGAATCTTTGCGTTTGAGTCGTCTCAGTTAGACTGAGATGAGATCTACATGTGTGCATATACACAGAAAATGGATCAAATCATGAATATAGACCTGTAGCCAGGCAAAGAACTCTTTTTCACAAATGAGATATTGTGAAAAAGAAAGTTCTGGTTCGAATGTTGAGTACATTTTGGAACTAATGTCTGTACGGTGAAAGATAAAGAAATCGATGTACACCTCAAACCATTCACCGTAACATGCAATTCATACTGCATGTGCTTGAGAGTTAAACTGCAACACGGGATGTGGGTAAAAGATCCCTAGTTCACCACAGTGTGAGTCCTAGGAAGGAAGAATTCTTCCACGATGCCCTTAAGACTTAGGCGGCATCATGAAAGCTTGGTTTGGTGACATCTACTTTAGCTGAAGCTCCATGATCACACTCAATCGGTCAAACGAGTGAAAACTAGGAAAGCGACTAAGTCAAGATGGATTGATGTTTAGTCAAAAAGGAAGATTTACTTCTAGATACATAAGATGTACTAGTATCTGTGGTCGACCCCTTACTAGCTCAATGTGTAGCTAGTAAGTGCGGATACTATGTGCGTAGAAGGCAATCTGAGTTAATCAACATATTAACTCGAGAGGGATTAGATATGCCATGAGTAATATGTATGGGAGAATCTGGGGCATATGAGGCAATGGACATATAGCTTACGGTTATATATAAAGGGTGTCCTTGGATGCTGGTCCGATATAAAGGATTTCTAGTATCACAAGCACCAAATATGAAAGACGTTTTTGCCCACGCAATCACGGCAGATGCCAAGTATGAAATAAGAAAGAGTAACGCACGCACGATGGGAGGCCCATCAAGTGCGAGTGGGAGATGTTGGACTTTGGGTCCAAGTCCGCCCTTGATGGGCCGGACTATTTGATTAGAAAATAAGTAGCCTAATCAAATAAGAATAAAAATTAGCATTAATTGCAGATTATGGAATTAATTGAGGGACAATTAATTGCTGTCTTGGAGGGCAAGAAGGAATGCACACATTTCCTAATTAGTGGCCTCCATAAACCACTATAAATAGGGTGTGCCTCCTCAATTGCAATTCACCCCGCCATTGAGTTTTTTGGCAATTCTCTTCTGTCCTATCATCTTTCTGGTTCTGGTGATCTGCTGTGCAAATCACAATTAGGCTCTAGTAGTCTAATAATTGTGTGGGCACAAGTATGGAGTTTTGGAGCTTTGACCCGAATCCGAACATGGATTCGTCCAGGTACGCCTAATCTCCTTTTAGTTAATATTTTTTCCTACAGCTATTATGTACTTTACATCGTCTGACACAAACTTCAATGAGAGGCTCTCTATTAACTGTGATTTTAAGAGATCATCACTATATATATACATACATGGATTGATCTATAACTGTAAGCTGATCAAAATGAACAGAGTACATGAGTCTAAAAAGACTCTGATGAGGACCCTGATTCAATAGTCAAGGAATTTAAAGAGGTGATCAAAATGAACAGAGTACATGAGTCTAAAAAGACTCTGATGAGGACCCTGATTCAATAGTCAAGGAATTTAAAGAGGAAACCGGCAAAAAAGAAAAAAAAAATAGAATTTTGGAGTCTGGGTTTTGAACTTCTGATATAGAGAGCAAAGCGTGAAGAATATGGAGAGATTTCTTGTGCGAGGCACAGAGAGGGAACAGGGGAGATCAGAGGTTTATATAAGAATGGGATGAAAAGAATCGAATATAAGAACATGCATCTTTATTAACTATTAAAAGGTTTAAGTTGTGACCACGTCATTATTTCAGACAGTCACTAAAAGTTCACAAAATCAATCACGAGTAGGGGTGGAAACAGGCCAGGCCGGCTGACAGGGGCCTCCGGCCTGGCCTGTTATAGGCCTGTTCAGGCCTGGCCTGACAGGCCAAAAGGCCAGGCCAAGGCCTCTTTGAAGGCCTGTTTTCCTTAACAGGCCAGGCCAAGGCCTCTTGACAGGCCTGTCAGGCCTGTCAGGCCGGCCTGAGCCTGTAAGGATTATTTAAAAAAAAAAAAAAAAATATAGATCACCTTACGTCATTCACCTCCCCTCTTCTTCTCTATTCTCTAATGTGTAAAGTGTAAACCTAATTCCTAAATCAACTCTCGCGCTCTCAGCCTCTCACCGCTCTGCCTAGCTGCCCTCGCACGAATCACCGTCGGCGACTCCCCTCGACCACCGTCGACTGCCAGTCTGCCACCGCCCTCGACGTCCGTCTGCCTCCCAAGCCCTCTGCGCTCTGCCTCGCACGACTCCCCTCGACCACCCTCGACTGCCATCCCCCTCGACGATACTCCGTCTGCCTCCCGAGTCCCGACCCCCCCGAGACGGAGCTCCACCGTGAGTCACCAGCGAACCACAACTCCACAAGTGGGCTACCCTCGTCGGATCTGTGGTCCTCTCCGTCAAGCTCTTCGTCGGATCTGTGGTACATTTCTTTTTCTGGTTAAGCTTCAGCTATGTTGAATCTCTGTTCTGTTCTGCTGCGTCTGCATTCTGGAATATGCTATGGGCTGATACATTATTGTGCAAATATTCCAGAGCTTAGTTTTTTTTTATCTATTAATCAATGAACCAATTTTTGAAACCAAATCCTCTACTTCTGTCGGATAGTGTCTCACTATTAATCAAGAGCATCCTCTCATGTTTCTGTCGGATAGTGTCTCACTACTATATCTATTCATTGTAAACGTGTAACAGGTTCCCGTTTTGGAAACTTTGATACTGGTCTGAAGTTTCTTCCTCGAATTAAGAATTCCTTTGGTGTATTCCCTAATCATGCGAGTATTTGTAGATGTTAGCTGTTAGGGATCAGCCTCGTGCTTGTGCTTGATTACTTTAGCATAAAGAAGAGGCATGTTACAAATGGGAATCTGAACCAGATAAGCAGTGCAGCCGAAACTGTCATTGCGTATATGTGAATTTGTTTGAAGTTTTGATGACGTGCTCATTGTGAGCAAACATGGCTAGATGGGCTATGAAAAATTGATTTTCTTTATTATTGCATGTTAGGAGTTGAGCGTGATCTTGTTTATAGAAATACTTTTCTGCACCTTTGTTCATAAGCTTCTTGATTTGTTTTGTTTGAAAGAGCTAACTTAGTTTGAAGCTCTCACCTGTGAACAAGCTCTGATTTGTTTTGGTTGACATTCTAAATTCTTCGACCTTCTGAAACCTCCAGTGGACTTTGGAGATGTCATATATTTGATATGTCCTTTATATGTATATGTACTTTAAATCTTTAATTGTTTGGTGTCCCATCTTTGGCTTTGAATGAAAACAAGTTCATTTCATAACACCTAATTGCTAGACAATTTAAAGTTAATGGCTTTACTTTGGTCATCCATTAGTTATCAAATTCTGTTAAGTAGCCGAATAGTTAAGGATAATTTATTTCTGTCAAATTCTGTTAAATTCTGTTAAGTTATCAAATTCTGTCAAATTCTGTCAAATTCTGTCAAGTTAAAAAAAATTCTGTTCATTTCAATAGCTCATCCCATTTGACTTAATTTATCTTTTTCTTTTTCCTAAATCAAAGTTGAATATCTAGAATTCCATTTGATTAAATACCTACCATGCTGATCATCATCATCTAGACGTTATAAAGGGTTATCTGTACATGCTATAAAGGGTTCTATAAATAGAGTTTGGCTCTCACTTTTTCTTTCCATAATCTCCCTCCTCATATCTTCTAGTAATGCTTTACTGGTGTCAATACCTGTTCAAGTTAAATTTCATATTCAAGTTAATAATTTAGCTATGAAGTTGGTTTGGTTACATCATATTACTTCTTGTGCATGTTAAATTGTGTTATGATCTAATACTATATATTTCATTGATTTTTTTCAAGGCCTTTGAAGGAGAAGAAGAAATTATTTTGAAGATTTGATGTGAAGGTGAGAAGAATCATTAGCTTGAAATGGGTATGTTATAAAAAATATAGAACTAGAAACAATGGTTTTAATCATTAGCTTTAAATGTTCTGTTTAGTTTCAACACATATTCCTGCAACGTTTTACTATTTACACATGCCATTTTGTTGTGGTTTTAAACTTATCTCAGGTGTTCTGTTGCATTTTGCTATTGGAGTCTCATTTGGCACATCTGCTTCAGCGTTTTGTATTTGGGACATAATTTGAACACAATTTGGCACATTTGTGTGACTTTTGCTTTAGGAGAACAAGGATATTTATTGTAACAATTATGTGATTTGTAAAATTTTAGTACGGCCCTCTTATGTACATGTGGTGTTCTGGTTATTTGCTAGTTTTGATTCATGCAATGGTGTTCTCTATCAGGAAAAAAAGAATCTGAGTCCTAGGCCTGTGTTAGGCCTGTTTGTGTCGGCCTGTGTTAGGCCTGTAGGTGTCGGCCTGTGTTAGGCCTGTTTGTGTCGGCCTGTGTTAGGCCTGTTAGGTGTCGGCCTGTGTTAGGCCTGTTAGGTGTCGGCCTGTTTGGCCTGTTAGTATCTTTTACAAATCCAGGCCTTCTTAACAGGCCACAGGCCAGGCCAGGCCTGTGTACAGGCCAGGCTTAGGCCTAATAAAAAGCCTGAAACAGGCCACAGGCCAGGCTCAGGCCGTCTTGTGCCTTAACAGGCCAGGCCTGTTAAGGCACAAGCCTGGCCTGGCCTGGCCTGTTTCCACCCCTAATCACGAGTCACGAGTTCTTTTGAGATCGATAAAAAAAATGCTTGCGCTTACCTGATTTCCCTTGGGCCTTGGCCCTGTGAATTGAGTCATTAAAATCGTTTTCTTTGCTTCTAAATCTGTGTGAATATGGTAGAACTAGGTTTTAGAACCTCGTACGTCGTTCTCAAACAACCATATAAGATTATTTATTATGTTGGATTCCTCAAGAATTAATAATACCTTAAAAATGGATTTTATATATCTATGATTTTTAAGGTCGGATGAATAAAATTGCACTTGTGACTTTGTGATCGTGATGGCCTGGCGTGCTCTGTCTCAATCTCAAATAATTAATCCAATTGAAGTACATTAATGCTATTTATTTTTTGTCCAAAAAAAAAGCCATCTATTTAGTATTAAATTCCTTTTCCTCACAATGATTCCATCACTTCTATTATTAAATTATTTATATAGACGGAAAAAAATTTATTATATATATATATATATCATAGCTCGAATGCAAAAATTTCTCTGTAATGGGTTTGTCAGCAGGTTTTGTGCCATGAACCCCGATGTGTCTTCTTGAAAGAATTGGTTTTCAATTATCTCTAGTTAATGAAGTTTTCCTAAAACCATTATGGATAATTGTTATATACGAGAATAAGTCTTTTCAATTTTCAAGACCTTTTAATTATGTATAAAGTTGAAAATTTATTTTGAGGCAAATTAAATTAATGATTTTTCTTGATTTTGATCAAACATATTGAAAAGAATATATATATATATATATATATATAGCTCAAAAAATGAATATATATATATATATATATATTCTCACATAAACCAACACAGGTTTTTTTTTTTTTTTTTTTCAGAAACCACACATTTGATAGAGAAAACAAACACTCAAAACTAGAATTGTCACAATCCTAGCATTGCTAGTAAGCGCTAAGAAAGATAAGGCTTTCCCTTTAATTTATTGCCCAATTTATAGAATACAAGAACGAAAAAGAAGAAAATATATAAAAGTTGCTTTCGTTTTTTTACTTTAAAAAACATGTTATTGTTTTTTAACATAACTCTTAACTAAAAATATATTATTAGACAAGTTTTTCATTTTTTATTTTAAAATAAAAAAATTGTTGTCGGGATAATAAAACAATAAGCCCTTAGTTTCGGTTTTATCCATATTCCATACATGAGTTGATTAACAGGAATGTATGGGAAACATAGGAGTCATTCAGTAATTCAGGTTGTCATTATCAAATTTCCCTCTTTTCTTATTCTAACATTTCGGTCACATGGGTAGTATGGGAACACATTTTGTGCTTATTATTTTGATGAACATAGTTTGCTCATCATTAATATGAATTGTCTAAGTTGATTTTAAACAGTCCAGATTTAATTTAATTTAATTTTTTTATGTATAAATAATTTTTTGTTTTAATATATGTAAAATTTAAAATAAAAATAACCTTATAATTGCCAGTTATCAAAAATTGAATTTATGATTTTAAAAACTCAGATTAAAAATTTTAAATTTTAACCATTCATATTAGACTTGAATGGTATGGGTCTCATGACAGCAGTGAGGACTCAGTACCGTGATGATCAATAGACACCAAATGAGAACCCAGGGTAGTAGACAAAGAAGCGTACCAGACTAACAGAGAAAAATGCTGTCATGGTCAAATATTGATGTGAAGAGTAAACCTAAAAGTAAAAGAAGTCGTGTATGTTTGAAATATCAGAAAGATGCGCATAGCTTTTCTTGTGTCATTTTTTAATTGCAAGAAAAGTTAGCTAGACTCTTTACCTTCGGCTTTTTCACACTACTATAGAAAGCACTTTTAACGTTTGTTTTTATACCCTTTAAATGACAATTTTTAGAGAAACATGTACGTGAGTGTCGTTAAAAATTTTAAAATAGACGATTATTTTAAAACAGGCGTTGTAAGCAACTTACAAAGACTATTTTAAGATTATAGTTGTTGTAAGCCTAGAGCATACAACAACTGTTTTCAAAAAGTAGTCATTGTAATTAGCATATAATGATTGTTTTTTTTAAAACATTCGTTGTAAGTGACGTACAACGACCATTTTTAAGAAAAATAGTCATTGTAAGCCATTTTTTTTAAAAAAAAATATTATTCGCATTTTCTCTCCCACAACCATTTTAAAAACCACCAATTCCCTAACAATTATATTTTGAATTTTGAACTATTTTTTTTAAAAGACATAGGTTAAAATCACTATATTAAATCTTGAATCTTCAAAGTTCAATCATCACATATCGCATAAAAAGAACTTAAATTTAGACATACAGCATCATAACATCATTTTAATGTTCAAACTTCAACTTTTAAACTAAATCATGACAATTATATGCCCAAAGATTTATGAGAGACATGGTTCCATCAAATCTACATGCTTCATCATCATTTTCCAAAGTCTTCTCTATAAATCATAATGCCTCTAACAAATTCATAGCACTCGTATAAACAAGAAAGCAAGAAACTAACAGGAGGCAAAGTATTCGAGTATGCAAACATAATATACCACTGAACTAAACCACTGCACTATGTAAAAGAAACCTCTACACATCATCCTCTATATGTTGTAGAAAATATCATGATAAAAGGTCTTCAATCAAATTAATGTTTTTGACTGTGTAGACATCCTGATTACAAAAAAAAAATGTGCACAAATTGGAGAATAAGTTAATATAAATCAATCAATTGAATGAAATAACTAACAATTCAATTATAAGAACAAAAATGAAATTCAGTTGAGAATTAAGAAATGATCACCTATTCAAAATTGGTAGTAAGTCCACTAAAAATAATGTTATAGATATATAGTAAAACATGGTAGCCGCACTCAGTTTTTCCTGGTTGCTGAGGGCACTATACATTAAAAGCAAATGGTAAAAAAGAATAAAGGCATATATAAAGTGCTTGTCAACTAAAGAAGTTAAATTAAAACAACTTACTTTCGGTTGGAACCACTTCGTCAAAGCACTTTTACCTTCATGCTTCCCATCCATTATATAATATGTCTTCAGTGCACTATAAGTAAAATGAAAAATAAAAGACATTAAAATAATTTAGTCAAGTCAAAAACCAATGATTTATAAAAAAAATTAACTTACATGTTGAAAATGGCTTTTATCTCTTCGTCTGGCTTGCGACCCAAGGAATCAAACCAAAAGATGATGTTGATGAAAGGGCAAGCAACACACAGACTCCAATGATAACTATAATAATATATCTAGATTAAAATGAGGTTAGATAACATGATACTTCATAGCAAACTGAATATATATATAAATAGATAAAATTAAGTTACTTGCTTTTCAACAATTCGTGCAAGATAACAAGGCAGCTTAGTTTGTTTGATTGTATTGCCCACATAGCTCATCCTTTCTTCCAACTTATTATTATTACGCCTTGCCAAATTGTCAGGACATAAGAATCCATACAAAGTGTTCATCTTCCTTTTGACACTCATTTTGTGGAAGTAGCTACTGCAAACTTAAAATGAGAAATGATTTGGTGAATGTACAAACCTAAAAATCCTGAATCTCATTGCATTAATTAAAGTTAAAAATTAAAAAAAAAAAACTCACATGATTGCAAATGTGACCCATCCTATGTCTATCTCCTGCAAAGATAGGAACTCTCTAAAATCCTTGCTATTAAATGCATAAAAATATGAGATTATACGACCCACAATCCTACAAGGCATTTGCAAGTCGACCTTGTTAATTTTTTTATGCATATTTTGCAGTTGTACCAAGAAGGGAAATTTTATCGCTTCTTCTTGATCCTAGTAACACACAAAATAAAGATTATACACTGGTGGAAAAATCACTTTTGAGATTGGGTAAAAATGACTTTTTAGACCAGTTTTGGATGAGGTCTTGATACAACCAATCTAAAAAGTCTGTTACAACCAGTCCAAAAAGTTATTTTTAAGATCGATTGCTTAACAATCGGTCTAAAAATTTGTTTTTTCCTGTTTGTATAGATCATTTACTCTGTTGGTCAAATGAACATTAACTATACTCTGAGAGTATGGATTGCCATGATTAGACATCCTAAAAGCATGCTTCCAAGGCTATACTGAGGCATATAATATTACTTATCACTCATACTTACATGCATATCCTAATTTATATGCCAATTCTGGTGTGCAATTAACAACTTATAACAAAATAAATGTTGCCATATGGAGTTCATTTCTCCTTCAACTTACTATTGCCTCTTTTTTTAGCTTTCTCGTTGGAGACTTGTAACCTAGCATTGTTAGTTATTGGCGGGGTGAGGTCCAAAGAATCCTTGTAGCAAACATATACCACTTAAATATACATGGAAAAGGTAGTACAACATGCTTGCAACTTAAGATCCACCCTCATCGTGTAATGACATGTTTAAAACTATCATGCATTAACTATAAAACATATAGGCCTATGACTTGTATCAAACAAGTTCACATGTATAAATGCATGATTTCACATAATCACAAAAACAACAAACACATCAATTCTTACAAGCAACAACTAGGGATATAAGAGCAAGGGAAAGTTATTTCCTTCCTTTAAACTTCAACTTCTCTTACTTTCTTTGTTTCCTCTCTTTCCATACTATAAGTTTCATTGTACAGAAAATTCCTTAGTATATACAGAACATTCCTTAGTTTTACAGAAAATATAATTAGAGGGAAGAAAAAGTATAGAGGTCAATCTTTCAAATTACTTGTATCAACATCATACCTGTATCACCCATCTCCCAGAAATTGTCCTACGCAAAGACATAAACCCAGTCAGATGTGAAAACCACAAGTTGTGCTTTCAAGTTTGGATGGTTCACTAATGTCTGATTAAAAATTATAGCAAAAGCAATACGTATTAGCCCAACATTGGATTTAAAAACTCACTATTATTGTAAAAGCTTATAAATGATTTCAGTAAGATCAAACATCTGTAACACCAAAGCTAGACCAAACATTAACTTACTAACTTAAAAAACAATAAAAGTAATACAAAATTTTTGAAATATACATTTACCTCTTGAGTAAATTCAGTCATACCTAGGGTGATAATATTAAAAATATGTCTCAAAACATACAAACCATATAAGTTGGACCCTGGTGGTTACCTACAGCTCTGAAAAAGAACATGACATCATTAAAACATATATAAAACATAGCTTATTGAACACGTTCTTAAAGCAAACAAATATATCCTAACTTTTGGGATAATCCATTTAGAATCTTTTATCTCATGAACATGCTTACCACAAGTAGCGTGTCAGAATGTCCTTATAGCCTTATCATCAAATCCACAAAGGTTAATTATTTTGCACAAATTCCATGAACTTCCAATAGTAGGTAATGCAAGAAAACCTACGAGTTCATGATCTTCTTCAATTCATTCATTGGTTTGTAGTGGAAGGAAGATAAGAGGATGACAGTATAACTCTTGTTGCATAAAAGCACCAATTGCTAATGATCACTGAAAAAAGGGGATAACTATTAAGCAAATATAAAGCATTATCTATATATATATATATATTATGAAATATAAATTTGTTTCTTATCCATGCACATATGGTGCTAAGAAACACTCAATTGTGGTTTCACTAAGCCTCTTTGATAAGTTTGCATGTTTGATAGCAATAATGGTCCCTTTGTCTTGTATTTGAACTGGGCATACGAATCCAAATTTATCGCTTTTGCCAGAAGAAACTAACATACGATTCATGTACCTACAATAATGCAAGCACACAAATTATAACGGTGTAATTGTTAAAATATTTACTTCCCAAGTTAAAATCTTTTAACAACTCTATCCACTTTCATTATTTCATATTCAATTCTTCCTAATCACGTAGATATTTAAGATTATAGTGGTCATAGTATAGTTTAACAGTCACGCCATACACATGTTATCCCCATCTTTTTAAATAAACACAATTGCCACTAGCTCAAAACCATGAGCGGGGTAACTCATCTCATTAGGCTTCAGCTGTCGAGAGGCACATGCCACCACTCCACCCTACTATATTAAGGCACATCCCAATGTTAGAATCGACAGGCACAGTGGAAGAATTTTAAAAATTTTCACCAATCCTAATCGAGGATCTATCAACGGATTTAAACCAAGTAGGAAGGATTCATACCTTTTGATGATTCAGGGTTTACACGATCTCTAGGAGCCAACACATCAGGTTTGCTCCCTCTACCGGTATCCACACGAATGCTCTCTAACCGAGACTACGTGCTAGCACCTCTAATGTCTCCTAGGGTTTCCCTTACGGCTCTCAATTCTAATGTATATCTCAGTATATCTGCTCTATCAAGTTTATAACCTATGATGGCTATTTTCAAATTTCAAAATTAATCATCATTAATTTCGAAATTAATTAACTATTAATTATCTTGATGAGCTAATTAAATAAATTCAGTTTAAATTAAATATGTCCAACAGTTTTAATTTATCCTATTTATTTAATCCAAATAAAGAGCCATTAGATTTAAGCTATCTTCATAAATTAAATCTGAGATACCATATCATGTTAGTTATTAGATTTAATATATCTTAATAAATTAAATTTAAAACTAACACAATATAATAATATCATATAATATATATACATATATATATATATATAATATGTATTTCGAAAATACATATCTATATAATATTATTAACAAATTCTTTTTATAGTACATATACATATATATATATATATATAAATATAAAATTCGTCCACCCTAATTAAATATTATCTCGTGTTGGGCCATTCTTGTGTGCGACCCTGTAGGCCCATATGAAGTTGGTAGTGGGTCAATAACTGTATTAACCCACAAGTCGCAAGAGGCCTCTAGCAAGACATCACGACTACCTAATTCATATGAGGATCGTTAACACGATGCAACCTGTCATACAACCATGCCACGTCCCTTTTCTTACACGATATATCGGTCAAGGATGAGGCATGGATAATGTCATCCTCTTATTCCTGACTATTACTTTCTCGATTCATGAGTAGTCTAACAATAGAAATGGAAACTCCTTTCCATTGTAGTATGGCCATACATTTCTCAGACTTATTCATCGAGGGGCCTAGTAATATCTCTCTACTAATGTGAGGGACAAATTCCATCTTGATCATTCATATTCCTCTGCATGAAAAATCACCAAGCCCGATTGTAGCCTTTATCATCACTCGGTCAAAGGTGACTTTTGACTAGTTCAAAGTTTAGCAACTCTCATGTAGAAATCCATGATGACCTCAGGTTAAAGGGCATTGTGACGTGGTTATACATAAGAAAAGCTTATGACTTGGTCCATGTAGGTTTCTCATAGTGGGTCAGTCCAGCACCTTGTACTCTTACAAGTGCCTAAGACTTTGATTCGTATCTCCATATCTTATCAAAGTCATACTGATCTTGTTTCATCTCTGCTCCCACATAGATGACCAACCAGGGACATTTTAGGACAATCTTTATGAATTATCCAAGCATACAATTATCATAGTTAATATGCAAATAATATGATAACAGAATGGAGAAATTTCTTTAAATTAATAATATTCAAAGTACAATGATTGGCCCTTTGGGCACAATTTCCAACATCTTCCCACTTGCCATAGGTACAATCATTAATTTGCCTAATTCCCATTGTCCTAACATGAAGCTCATGCTTTGCCTATGCAAGCGGCTTAGTAAGTATCTTCTCCTGCTACTTTGCATATCTTTATATCACCTCTATCATTGATTTCTCTAATAAGATGAAATCGCCTGAGTATATGCTTGGTCCTTTAATATGACCTAGGCTCTTTGGCATGTGCAATAGCAACGCTATTGTCACAGAACAAATCTATTGGATTTGAGATGGTAGGCACCACCCCTGGTTCAATAATGAACTTTCTGATCTAAACGTCTTCTTTAACTGCATCCGATGCTTCTACATACTCAGCTTCTGTTGCAGAATCTGCTACAGTGCTATACTTAGAGCTCTTCCAGGTTAATGGTCCACCATTCAAAAGGAATATGTATCCAGATTGCTATTTAAGGTCATCTTGGTCAGTCTGAAAACTTGCATCTATGTAATTGGTTACGCAGAGCTCATCATCCAATTCACCATAGACAAAAATTAAGTCTTTAGTCCTTCTTAAGTATTTTAGGATATTCTTGACGGCAGTTCAATGACCCTCACCAGGATCTTGTTGGTATCTGCTGGTCATACTTAAGGCAAATGAGACATCCGGTAGAGTATATAACATGGCATACATGATGGATCCAATGGCTGAGGCATATGGAACCTTACTCATGTGATCTTGCTGATCAGGTGTACTGGGACACAGATCCTTGCTAAGATGGATGCCATAAGACATAGGCATGTAACCCCTTTTTAAATCATGCATACTGAACCTATGCAGTATCTTGTCTATGCATGTGCTTTGACTTAGGCCTATTAGTCTTTTGGATCTATCCCTATAGATCCTAATCCCTAGGATATAGGTGGCTTCACCTAAGTCTTTCATTGAAAAGGACTTTCCTAACCAAGACTTGACACTCTGCAAGGTAGGAATATCATTCCCAATGAGTAGGATGTCATCTATATAAAGCACTAGAAATACAACTATGATCCCACTAACCTTCTTATAAACACAAGGTTCATCGATGTTTTGAATGAATCCAAACTCTTTGACTACTTCATCAAAACGATGATTCCAGCTCCAAGATGCTTGCTTTAATCTATAAATGGATCTTTGAAGCTTGCAAATTTTACCAGAGTCCTCTGGACGCATAAAACCTTCAGGTTGTGTCATGTACACATCCTCAAGCAGGTTTCCATTAAGGAAGGCTGTTTTGACATCCATCTGCCATATTTCATAGTCATAATATGCTGCAATGGCAAGAAGGATTCTGATTGATTTTACCATTGCAACTGGGGAAAAGATTTCATCATAGTCTACACCATAAGTTTGAGTGAATCCTTTTGCAACCAGTCATGCCTTGAAGACATTTACATTGCCATCCATGTCAGTTTTCTCCTTGAAAACCCATTTTCACCCATGGTTTTTACACCTTTAGGTGGATCGACTAAGGTCCATACCTAATTGTCGTACATGGATTGCATTTCAAACTTCATGGCATTTAGCCATTTCTTAGAGTTTAGTCTCACTGTGGCTTCTTGATAGGTGGTGGGCTCATTGTACTCAATGAGCAACACATCATGGCCTTCAGTAATCAGAAATCCATATCTCTGAGGCTGATGCCATATCCTATCAGATCTTTGTGGACCTTGTGTTACTTTAGGAGGCTTAGCAACTTACTGTGAGTCTTCTCTAATTTCGATCTGTGGTTCTGTACTATCTTGTGACTCTCAGATTTTTTTGAGATATACCTCACTCCCACTGGTTGTTTCAGAGACAAACTCTCTTTCTAGAAACTTATCATTTTGAATAACAAACACTTTGTAATCAGTGGGATTGTAGACGTAATATCCTTTCATTTCTTTAGGATACCCCATGAAAAGGCACTCTGTGGATCTGGGCACTAATTTATTAGAGGCTTGTTGCTTAACATATACCTCACATCCCTAGATCTTGAGAAATGATAAACTTGGTTTCTTTCCAGTCCATATCTCATATGGTGTCTTTTCAATTGCCTTAGATGGAACACGATTTAGTGTGAACGCAGCTGTCTCTAGGGCATGTCCCCAAAAGGATAGTGGAAGATCTATTTGACTCATCATAGATCGAACCATATCTAATAGTGTTTGATTCCTCCGTTCAGAAATGCCATTCCATTATGGTGTTCCTGGAGGAGTCAATTGTGAGATTATCCCACAACACCTAAGATGGTCAATGAATTGTTAGCTCAAATATTCACCACCTCGATCAGATCGAAGTGCTTTAATTGTTTTACCAAGTTGGTTTTGTACTTCATTTTGGAATATTTTAAACATTTCAAAAGATTCATATTTATGTTTCATTAGATAGATATAGCCATATCTACTAAAGTCATCTATAAATGTAATGAAGTAGACATAACCTCCTCTGGCAGCTATATTTAATGGTCTACATACATCTGTATGTATGAGGCCTAATAATTCAATGGCCCTCTTACTATGCCCAGTGAAAGGTGCCTTCGTCATCTTTTTTAATAAGCAAGATTTACATATATCATATGATTCAAAATCAAATGAGTTTAGAAATCCATCTTGATGGAGTTTAGAAATGAGTTTCTCATTTATATGGCCTAGACAACAATGCTATAGGTAGGTCGGATTCAAATCGTTTGATTTTATCCTCTTAGTAGTTACGTTATAGATATTCCCATTATTAGGATGTTCCAAATTTAATATATAATGACCAACATGCAAATCACCATTAGCATAGAAAATATCATTACGATAAATAGAACATTTACCATTCCTAGTAATGGAAGTATAACCTTCCTTATCCAAATAAGAAAGAGAAACAATGTTACTACTCAAAGCAGGAACATAATAGCAATTGTTCAAAACTAACAAAAGCCCACTGGGCAGAACTAATTCATAAGTGCCTACGGCTAAAGCAGCAACTCTTGCTTTGTTTCCAACTCGTAGGTCCACCTCGCCCTTCTTTAGCTTTCTACTGTCCTTTAGACCCTGCACATTTGTACAAGCATCAGGCAACCTACATCCACAGAGTGTCCTTATGCTTTGTGTAAGCATCTCTCTGAGATCTTGGAGCATTGGCTGCAGGCTCCTCGGAATGGGTTGATCTAGGACATAAGCCTTTCTTTCCTGCTTGAGAACAATTCTCAAGTTCCTGAACCAGTCAAGAAAGTTTGTCCCATTGAGTTTGTCCTTCTCAAGGACCGATCATAATGATAGTGTAGTAGTATTACTAGTCGACATGATTCTACAATTAAAATATGGAAAGTTAGCTAGTAATCTCCCACTAAGTTAACAACCCTCAAAATAACAATTAGTGGGCTAAGATCCATATTTGGCTTAAACTTAAGTCCGCTTTGGCAAGACGCTTAAATTCAAGTTATTTATGTAGGTAACCTATTTACCAATTACATCGCATGTAACTCTTAGATGTTTATGGGATTCGACCATCATATAATCCCCGCATGTTTAATCCCATCTAATGCCTTGAGATGCAAAACTGTTTTGTTAATCTCAATTAAGTCCAAATAATAATGAATATTATGAGCAGCACCATTACTCATGCTTGTCTCATCAAGATAACTCAAGTGCATCCACTTTGGTAGTTTCCAAAATTGAGCAATCTAGGTTTTGACAAGTATTCATTAATTGACGGCATTATAACTTAAGATTTGATTCAGAGGGCTTAATTAATTAGTTTTGTTTATATGGATGCAATCATGGTCGTATCTCATATAGATAAATACATATAAATGTAAAAGTATTCATGCAATGATCTAATCAAAAGCATAATTTAAATGTGACACAACATGGCTTACATAACCTAAAATCCTCCCAAGCCAATGAGAGGACTTCTCTAAATAAGAAAAGAAATACATTGAGAGAAACCTCATTTAAACATTCGAGGGGAGTGAGATGAGAAGAGAATGTACATCAAGTATTTAGAGAAAGGCACGGCACGTAGGCCGTATTTAAATATTACAACCCTTTGTAAAATTCTAAGCCATGTTGTTCACCATACCCAAACAAGTATAAATAATAAACCACAAGAAGAATTCATACAATATAAAAAGCAATAAATGTCGTGATCATATTATATTGTGCTACGCAGAAGTAATCATGACGGTCCCGCTTTCAAAAGAAATATTTGAAATTTTAAAATTTTTAAATTTCGGACCCAATTTTTCAAAACAAAAACAACAATGGCCCAAAACGCTTCTGATCCAGATTGTCTTCCCCATAGTTTGGATCCCTATTACCCGAATAGATATCCGAACCTAGACCTGATTTGATTGCCGCCAACTATGATCTCAGGTACCCTACCCAATTTCGTGCTTGTTAAAAAAAAATAACATACATGTTTCAAGATATACATGTTCAGAATCGATTTCATGCTTGTTCCAAAATGAGAATCAATACATGTTTCAAAACCGAAAATGAAACAATTTCAAGATTCAATTTAAACGAAAACGAAAATCAGCAGAATTACAAGATCACATCTTTCTAAATAATTTCGTTTCGTATTAACCAAATTATATGCATATTTGAATGTTTCTTATAAACATACGTACACATCCCATATATATCACATGTATAAGAAAACTCAATTTAAACACACAATTGATCTGGCTCTGATACCACTGTTAGAATCGGCAGGCACAACAGAAGAATTTTAAAAATTTTCACCGATCCTAATCAAGGATCTATCAACGGCGTTTAAACCAAGTTGGAAGGATTCATACCTTTTGATGATTCAGGGTTTTCATGATCTCTAGGAGCCAACACGTCAGGTCTGCTCCCTCACCGGTATCCACATGAATGCTCTCCAACCTAGACTGTGTGCATCACAGAATGGAGAAATTTCATTCGTATCTCCATATTTTATCAAAGTCATACTAATCTTGTTTCATCTCTGCTCCCGCATAGATGACTGACCAGGGACATTTTAGGACAATCTTTATGAATTATCCAAGGATACAATTATCATAGTTAACATGCAAATAATAAGATAACAGAATGGAGAAATTTCATTAAATTAATAATGTTTAAAGTACAATTATTGGCCCTTTGGGCACAATTTCCAACACCCAATCCTACTCACTAGCATCACATTATCACTGTAGACCTCATAAGTCACATTAGGATTCGGGGTAATCAATGTTGGAGCGAGTGTTAGCCTCTCCCACAGCTCTTGGAAGCTACTGTCATAGACATCATCCCTCATAATCAATCAATTCATTCATATAACCTTTATCAATGGCAAGGTGATTCAAAAGAAATTCTAAATCAATTTTTGATAATAACCAGCAAGACCCAGAAAGCTATCTATCTCAGCAACAATTTCTAGCCTCTTTTTATTCAATATTGCTTCCATTGTACTGGGATCCACTAAGACTCTTTTATGGCCCAAAAATTTCACTTCTAAAAGATGTAACTCACATTTACTCAACTTGATATAGAGCTGCTTCTTTTTCAAGAACCACAACACTATTCTCAAGTGTTCCTCATGCTCTACTCTTTACTTTGAGCATATCAGAATATTGTCACTAAAGACCATTGTCACTAGTCTAGATATTACCTAAAAAATTTGACACATTTAATTTATAAAGATATCAGGTGCATTGGTTAGTCCAACTAGCATCACTAGGAATTCATAATGCCTATTCATGCTTTTCAAACGCATGGTTGTACTATCTGTCATGTGCTTCAGCACACTATGGTGTGCTGAAGCATATGACACAGTAAGGTTTGATCCTCGGTGGCTTCAGCCAAGGGTTAAGTTGTAATGCCCCAAATGGTGTATAAGGGCTCATGACTCCAAAAGTGAATGTAATTAATGTTAGAAAAACACTTTTAGATAATACAATCTGAATTATGACCCGAATTAGCAGTGGAAAATGCTCAAACCCATTATTTAAAATTTAATTGTGATAACAAAGTCTAATTGGGATATTTTGAGAGATCATTTTCCTCTCCCAAAGGCCCTAGATTTCGTATGACATGATAAGGGAAGAGAAGATGAATAATTGATTAAAAAAAGGGTGTCTCTTGGAAGTTATTAGAGACAAGTTCAAAAAGAGAGCTTGAAAAGTCAAAATTATGGCTAGACACAAAGAAAGCAAGAAGAGTAAATTGGTCAACATTTTCCTCCCTTCTTGAGTGATATTTCGTCCAACATAAAGGAAAGCCAAGAGGAAATGATATTTGGCTCATAATTAAAGCATATGGAGGTATATCATGCTAAAAGTAATATAAGAGGAGGCAAAAACCATGAGAATTTAAGAGGGAAGGAAAGAGAAACACAATTAAGACCAAGAAAAGGTGAAGGCTTGGTGAACAATTTCAACTAAAAGATGAAATTGTAAGTAGGCAAAATATATGATAATTGAAGAAGCTTTTTTAGCTCATTCAAGAGCCATATTTCAGTGGAAATGTTATGGCCAAGGAAATAAAGAAACAGAAGATTATGTGTAACACCCTGCCTTAAATAGCATAATTATAATTCGATATTACGTAATTAAATTGGTTTAGAGACCGTCGAATAGTTCAAAACTCATTTAGAACTCCCTGTGAAGTAGGGACTTTATAAAATTTTCAAAACTTCTTTCCTATTCCGATCTCAAGTTCAATTATCGAATATAATCACATGTGCAGTTAATTCACATTCATTCATATCAAAATATCTAATAGCAATCCCGGCAACCCCCGGGTTCCATTCATACACAAAAAGGGTTTACAACCTCCATATAGGGGACTACACAACTACGTTCAACTATTCTTTACAGCAAACATAATATACAGACACCCTGTCCAACAGGTTTAACCAACATAACCAAAATAAATGTCCCTACAGGATTCTAACCGCTCCGGGTCGTACGCTTCTCCTTAGAGCCACTCGCCCTGTCTGAAGGGTTAGTTAAAGGAAAGAATGAGATTCAAGAGAATCCCAGTAGTAACAAAACATTTATACCACACATAAGCACATAGCATGTAAGCAAATCATCATACAGCAGCACCACCACAAATCACACTCCACCCTCATCCCCTTTCTCCGCCGGGAAGGCACGCCGCCTAACCTGAACCGTTGTTAGCTACTCAGGGACTATTGGCGTGGCAGTGCATAAACATAGCCTTATAGCTCACATAGCTATCCGGCTTCCACAAATGGCCCGTCGGCCTTCACAAATAGCCTTTCGGCTCACAATCAGCCTTTCGGCCCTCATGTCACATAATCACACCTCATCCTCATCCCCTTTCTCCGCCGGGAAGGCACACAACCCTTACCCGATCTGTTGTTAGCTACTCAGGGACTATTGGACTGACGGTGCTTGCACATATCCACATAAGTCGCAACATATGAACTTATCACACATCAATGATAATACACACATACAATGCATCACATATGGTACGAAAGAAAAGTCACTACCTCGTTCCTTTCTGACGTTCGCTGGCGTAGTTGGCTCACGAGGGCGGCAAATATCAAATCCTACAATTCCAAATGCACTATTTAGACACTTCCATAGTGTTACTTAGGGTTATATGAGTCTATAATGAAAATTTACAAAAATACCCCCGGGGACCCGGCCTGGGCCCGCCATACCCGGACCGGTTGCACTTTTCTCGAAATTCTAATATGGGCTATCCTAACATATTTCCTCCCAAGGAATCCATTTCCGGACTTGGAATTATCAAATTCAATGTAAAATTACAAATTTACCCTTGGCAGCCCCACTTTAAGGGTTTTAGGGGCGTTTTCGTAATTATGCTTTTTCGGCCTTTTCCGAAAAAGTGACCAACTGTAACCCCACCTAATTTTCGCCCCTGAACTCAATGGAACCATCAAATCATTGAAAATCCAACTCTAAGACCCATTTCTAGGGCTGGCCGAAATTTATGAGTTCTCCGGGGAAAATCGGGGTTTTACGATTTCGGCTCCGTAAACGCGTTCCTTTCTACTCCTAACCACTTTATTAACCATTACATTAGGTTACAACTAACATTAAGACCCAATTTGGGCAGCATAACCCCTAGGCCATATCATTTCCAAACTTTAAAACCAATGGTAATCCGGCGAAATTTCACCGATTAAATTGCCCACAGCAGCCAGAATAAGCAATATATGAAAGTTTGGAAGTTACCTCAAGCTCCTTCTAGTTTTTCCCAAATTTGGCTGAACCCTAGCCTCTTTGAAACACCAAATTCTTTGCTTCAAAACCTTAATTCACATAGAGGAATAGCTTAGGAGAAGGATTGTACGCATTAGGAGCTAGATCGTCGGAGAAATCGGCTTACCTTGCGAGATTTCTTCCTCTTTTCTCTCTTTTCTCCAAGCTCTCTCTCACGTCTTTTTGTTTTCTGAATGGGGTCGGGAATGGCTGATGAAGATGGTGTAATTGGTTTTAATTCCATGTTGATGTCATCATACAATATGATGATGTCATAATTTTTAATTTCCCATTTTCGGATTTCTTAGAAATTCTGGCAGATTTTCTGCCCTAACTTTGAAAAATCATAACTAATTCTAGAAAAATTGAAATGAGGTGATCCCAAAGCCAAATAAAATGTATTTAAGTCCTCTTCATAGGAAAAATATGGACCATTATTAGAAATCACCACACAAATACAGAATTACACAAAACTCAACACTGCTCCAAAACAGAGTCCAGTTTTGATCCCAAACTTTGGACAGACATATCTCCAAGTTCCCAAAACGAAATGGTACAAATTATATGTCCATTTTGAAGCTTGGGATATGAAATTTAAGACTGGAAAGTTTCATAATTTTTAGACACCATTTGCCTATTTAAAACGTCCACACAAATCGGCTGCCCTGTACAGAGAATAAATGGACAGAGTTTTCAACTTTTGCACAATTGTTCCCAATGGTTCCAATTTCACAATAAACACTCTCCCCACACGAATTTTCACAAGGAAGCCATTGGAATCATTAAAATATCCAAATTCTCATCACACATTCTCCAAAAGTGTTTATTCAACAATAATTACATCTACTTTTGAAATCATTAGCCCTTAATCACTTTTTGGGATATTACATTATGTCATGCATTAAAAAGGGGCCAAATGCGTATGATATAAATAGATCAAGAGAAAGATGATGATCTAAGGATGTGCCACATGTTTATTGCAATTAAATATAATAGTTGAAGGAGGTGGATTGGGATATTTTTAAAGGCTCTTTATCTCTTTCTTTGGCTTCATTTTCAGCCAAGTATTAAGGCTAAAGGGAAGAGAAAAAAATCTAACTTCATCTCACTCTCTCTCTTGGCTCAAGTTTCGTTCAAGTTCAAGAAGAAAGAGAAAAGGAAGAACAAAGTTAAGGTGAGATCTTCTTCCTTGATTTTGACCTAGCAAATCACTTCTATGGCTCAAATACCCTTCATTAACATTGTTCCTCTTGATAAGAGCTTCATTTCTATGGTTTAATAATTTCAAGAGGAGGTGTTTTAAGTCATCTTCCAAGAACCAAAGTTGTAGAATCAAAGAAAGAACCTAAGGAGGAGCAAGAGGTGAGTATTAGCTTCAATTTAAGCTATGGATTGTGTAGGTTGAAAGAGTATTTTGACATGTATAATTCAGCCCTAATTTAGTCCAAGATAGTGTTTTGAAGTGTCATGGTGATTTGATTATGTTCATGGTGTTTTACGATGCTTAGAGGACATATGAAGCTAGTTAAGGGCTTAAATTGGAACTTTTGTTAAATTTCTGCCCAAAACAAGACATAGGGAATGAGTGAGAATTTGTTCATTTTGATGTTACCATTGTGTTCTACATGAAAAATTGTGTGGGTATAGCCCTGGGTTGTGAATTTTGGGTCATTGAACTCAAAATGCAAAACTGGATATTTTGCTAAGCTTTAATTTGATAGGTCATTTGTATCATTTTGATTTGTACACTGGGAGTTATGAATTTTTAAAATTAGGTCATGAAAACTCAGTTAAATTATGGCCATGTACAATAAATGACAATTCTGGGATTGCGGAACGTCTAACTGGCTGTGGGTGATATTTTTCATTGAAAATATACTAAATAAGGGTCACATAGCCTTTAGAATCACTTCAATTTTATTTTTTTACAAAAAGATGAGAATTTTCAAAGTTGATGAAAAATTCTGGTAGATTTGGTTGATTTGATTAAATGACTATAATGATAATTAACCCAAGTATTATTTGTTATTAAAGAATTGGAATAGGTAATAACCCATCGTCCTTAAATTCTAATTTATAGGATTTGATATCTGCCCTGAGCGTAAGAGATCAGTGCAAGAACAAGACCAGAAAGAACAAAGTAGTGACTCTTTCTCTTATATCATGTATATATGTATGTGCTTATCATTGAATTGTGATGAAAGTGAATGCTGCAATGTATACAACTGTGAAAGCTATCGTGAATGTGACGAATGTCACAAGTGTGTATACAACTGTGAAAGTTGTCGTGAATAACATGAATTGTGATGAATGTGACACAAGTCACGAATGTGAATGTGTGTATGCTGTTGTGAATACTGTGATGAATGCTGCTTTGAGATAATTGCTTACATGCCTTGTTATTATATATCATATGAGTGAAATGTTACTACTGATATTCATATGAATCTCACTCTTTCCAATAGCTAACCTACAGCCAGGGCAAGTGGATCAAAGGAGAAGCAAGTAATCATAGGTGGCTAGTGCTTATGGCTAGGAGTTTAGAGTCCTGTTTTGGTTATCAAATTTTTGGGCAAATGTAGAAGTTGTGCATGATGTACACGTAAGACCAATGTAGTAGACTTGAGAATGTTTATGTAATCCCCCGTATGGTAACTAAAATGGACGACTATGCCCTGTAGGCCCTATTAGATATTGAATATAACCCAAGGATTCGTCAGGAAATTTTGTTGAGTACTTTGATATTAATGAATGGAACAAAACTGAATAAACCAAAGAGATTTGAAAAGTGGAAGTAAGACCTTATTAAACATGTTTTGACAATTTTTTGAAAACCCACTATATCTCAAGACCGAATCCAATCTTGAAGTCGGGACCTCTAATGAGTTTTAAATTATCCTTTGGTCTCTAGTTTAACATTATTACACGTTTTTGAACTATATTCATGGTTTTTAAGGAAGGGGATTACATTTTCAAGTGCTGAAGCATATGACACAGTAAGTGTCACACCCTTATTTTAATTTCACATTTACCAGAGTATTAGCGGAAAATGATATGCGGTTCAGTGGGTAACACAGGAATAGCATAATTATACTGATAATATGTACATGATTACAGAAATTCCCTATAGGGGTTTATACATGATAATTACCATCAATATAGCTGTACAGGGCTACTAGGGTGTCTAAACTCATTCCAGTGAAACGAAGACATGCTCCTACTTTTTGTTCCACCACTACAATCCCCTCATACGGTTCTCTTCTTTGTTGTTAGCATATTTTCTATCTCCTCCTGTCTAAATTGTTAGTAGGGGAGGGTGAGATTCAGGAGAATCTCAGTAGGAAACATATACCATAATGCATATTTGATAGATGCTATGTGTATGATAGTTAGCTTTAACTAGATGTATGCCCCATAATGACATTTCTGCATGCTCAATGCAACAAGACTATGGCTACATTGAAAATAGAAACAGAGCTACATTTATTCAAATATGCTCTACACAATCAAGTAAATGAATCACATACATCACTACACAAGCAAAGATATCAAATACATGTAAGTAAGGTAAGTCCCCTACCTTAATCGCCTTCCCTAATCCTCAAATAACGCGCCTCGATTTGCATGCCAGTCCCTCAAACTCTTAACTCGATCCTACAATTCCAAATGTACCATTTAGACATTTCCATAGTATTTCTGGGGTTTATATGAGTTTATATTGAAAATTACTAAATTGCCCCTGTGGACCCGGCCTAGCCCCGCCGTACCCGGTCTGACTGTACTTTTCCTGAAATTATAACCTGGGCTATTCTAACATATTTTCTGCCAAGGAATCCATTTCCAGGTTTGAAATTATCAAATCCAATGTCAAATTACAAAAATACCTTTGACAGCCCCACTTTAAAGGTTTAATGGGCATTTTCGTAATTATGCTTTTTTCGGGCTTTTCCAAAAAAGTGACCAACTGTAACCCCACCTAATTTTCCCTCCTGAACTCAATGGAATCATCAAAATATCAAATATCCAGCCCTTGCTCCTTCAAATAGAACTGGCTGAAACTTGAAATTCTCATGAGAAAATTGGGGTTTTTGAATTCTGACCTCAAATCCTTGCTCCTTTCTACTCCTAACCACTTTATTAACTATTTAATTACGTTATAACTACCATTTAGACCCAATTTTGGCAGCATAACGCTTAAGGTTCAATATTTCCAAATTTTACAAACAGAGCTAAACCAACAGAAATCCACCAATTAAACTATCCTCAATAGCCAGAACAACCAAAGATTGAAGTGTAGGAAGTTACCTCAAGCTCCTTCTGGCCTTTTCCTCTTGTGGCTGAAAACCCTAGCTTCTTAAGCAATGAAATTTGCTTCAAAAAACCTTAAATAACATAGAAGAGAAGCTTAGGAGAAGGGTTATATGCGTTAAGTATGAATTCACCGAAGAAATTGACCTACCTTGTGAGATTTTCCTCCTTGTCTCTCTAAACTCTCTGAAGCTTTCTCTCTCCTTTTTATGCCCAAAACTAATGTGAATGAGCATGGAAAGCATGAAGATAACTTTTTAAAATATCCCATAATTTTCCTTTAATTTATTTCCCCATTTTCGGATTTTTTACAAATTATGACAGATTGTTTGCCTAAACTTTGAAAAATCATAACTAATTCTAGAAAAATTGAAATGGAGTGATTCCAAAAGCTATGAAACCCTCATTGAGTCTAGTTTCAAGGAAAATAATATTCTTTAGCCAATTGAAAGCACATCATTCCCAGAAATTCCATCTTTAGACGCTACCATAGAAACTTTTTAGTTTCTCTAGGTAAATTTAAAAAATCCATATCTTCTTGCATATAACTTTAAATGATTCACATACCTGTCAAATTAAAGCTCAGGATTTTTACTTTCACCATATAAAATTTCATAATTTTTGATCATCATTTGGTCATACAAAATCACATGACAAGCTCACTGCCTCATAGGCGATTTCACCAAAAACATAATTATATTCTCCAAAATTCACCACTTCATTTCATTGACTATTTCCAATAATTACTATATATTTGGGGAATAAAATTTGGGGTGTTACAGTAAGTTCTGACCCCATCTGGTTCAGCACACATGTCATTTGTTGTAGCATGTCACACAGTGAGTTTAGTTCTGACCCCGTTTGCTTTAGCACATGCATTATTGGCTAAAGCTAACAACACTGCAACTTCCTCTTGGCCCATGAGCTTTCTTTCATCTTTGAGAGCTTTTAGGACTTGTCATCTTCCACCTACAAGGAGGAGGGCTTCATGAGCTTTTAAGTTTAGCAGATAATCATACTTATATGTATTTAACTCATGATTTGAACTTTTCTTTTGTTCTATCACATTTTCTTCTATATATGCACAATTTTTACCCAAAAGTAAGTGGAAAGAGAAGAAAATATGCTAGAATGTTATCGATTTCTATGAGTTAATAATATGGAAGAAGTTCAACCATACATAGATGAATGCAGAACAAGTTTAAAGAACATAAATCCAAGGAAGAATGACATGCATATAGATATTGAGCAAAACAGGACATTCATAGAGTGGTTGAGGAAAAAGTTTCGCATGAGACCAGTGTGTCTGAGACAATCGAGTGGCTAGGTTGGGAGCCTTCGTTTCAAGTCATTACTTGGACCAGTTATGATAAAACAAGTATTCTTTCTACAAAAAAAGACCAAGATGATAGAAGTACCATGCAAACTAGTGGGGTGATGGTAGAAGCTGAAGCCATGCACTTTTCCAGTTCAAAAGACAAAAACCCCATATTATCATCTATGGCCTATTATAGAGTTATTAAAGAAATATGGGAGATTACCTACAACAAGTTCAAAGTTGCTTTATTCAAATATAAGTGGATTAGCAAAAAATGCTATGGTAATAGATCAACTATTTGTATCAGTTGATCTTCGAAGAGTTGGTTATAGAGATGAGTCCTTCATTATAGCAAGCTAGGCGAAACAAGTGTTTTATGTCACAGATCCTATAAATAAAAAAATGTCCATTATACTTTAAAGTAAAAAACAGAAGTATGGTGATCCAACCTTCAACCTTGATGACATACCACCTTTCACAACAAATCTACCTAGAGTAAGTGAAGTAGAATTGGTATATGGTGACGAATATGCTGCAAGAAATGATCATTGTGAAGGAATCTAGGAAACCATATAAAGTAAGACCTTAAGTTAGAAAATAGTACTGTGTGCTTTTTGTTTTAATTATAGTTAGTTTATTTTATTCATTCATTGCAATTTATTTCCTTATCTGACAATAATTTTCATCTTAACAGGAATACGGACAATTCTGATGACTCACAAAGTGATAGGGAGGATGAAAGGGATAGAAGCAAACCCGTTAAGAGAAGGTTAGAGGCTTCACAAAGATGGGAGCATTGGTTGCACATCATCAACATCAATAGGAGAGGCTACATGTGAACTTCGATGCCAATACGAATCCATTTGGTCCTAAGGAGTCGATTCATTAGCTATTTAGGCTATTTGGCACAAAGCAAAGTTCACATTGTCTACGATAATTAGAAGTTGGTTCTACTAAAAACGAAAGACATGATTTGGCAAAAAATTTTGGTATATAAGTTTCAATACATCTATATTTGTATCTTTATTCCTATTACTTCAAATATAATTATATTATGTTTTACCTTGTGGCAAACATTCGATGTCCCAGACACCAGGATGATGTACAAGCACTAGATAAGGGAGGTTCATCTATGATGGAAAGATTTCAAGAACAAGCTCACATGAAAGTGGATTCGAGGAGCAAAGGGGGCTAAAGATCCATGTCAAAAATATTCGTATTTGTCTCCAGAGGACTGGAGGTTGTTTGTGGCATCATGTCAAGATCCTGAATTTTTTGGTAAATTTTATTTCATTATGGTATAGAAATTTTTATTTGGAACTTCTTCATATCATTGACTCAGATTTCTTTGTTTTACTCTTACAGGAAGTAAGTGAAGCAAATAGAGAGAGGCGAGCAAGAATCAATATCAGCATTACATGTCTCGTGGTGGTTATCGAAAGCTTGAACGGAGGATAATAGAAGAAAAGTTGGAGAAAATGAAAGAAGCTGCCAAATCAGATCCTAGCATTATTGTCCATGCCTCGACTTCTCCTCCGCGTCATAAAAATTAGAAAGCAAGGAGGCTTAAGAGTGGCAAGTACATAAATTCGATTATTGCTAAGGTTGCCATAAAGATCATAAGTAGTTAAAACATAAGGATTTAATTTTGGAAATATTTCATATTCAGAGTATTTTATTTTCTTTTATGATAAATTGTATGCTATAGGATGAACTTAAAGAGTAGAACAACCAAGGTTCCTTCACTCCAAGTGGACGGATGGACATCTTATCAACAGCATTTGGGAAGGAAGATCACCCCAGTAGTATTCGAGGGGAGCCAAGGGGAGTTAGTGTCGTGAAGTATTTTGGACAAGCTTTACGATACTCGTCATAAGGTGAACCCAGTCAAGAGTTTATGGCCAGGGTTTGAGAGGAAGTTTGACAAGAGCTCAAGGAAAAACTTCACAATTCACTCCTAGAAGAGCTATTGACAGAGCTACGTGGTGAAATGAAATCCCTATTTGATTTACATAAAGGGAAATTAAGTCACATAGAACACAGGAATCCCCTGCCTTCCCCAACACCAAAGGAATTTATAACCTATCAGAGGTACCACTTGGTACCTCTTCTCCCACTCCAAAGCCTGGTGAACCTTGACCCTCTATTTGGATTACCTACTGCGATGTCTTGTTTCCTATGTTCTCATTCACAAACAAGCTACCACCTACTATCATAAGCAAATTCCACAGCATTTATATAGGGTTATTGTGATGTGTGTTCGAGAAGGGGTAGAAGTTGTTGCCATCATGGTTCCTGATGAAGAGGTTGCCACACAGGGTCATCCGATAGGATCTTTCATACTTTATCCTCAACATCTTATTGGCATATCGGCAACAACTCCCATTGTAGGAATTACCTTACTATTACTTGAGTTTTGTTGGCATCCTACTAATAATCTATTTTTTGTGTTAAAAAAGGATGAACAAAATGCGACAAAATGGCCCTTCTTGGCATAACCGCAATAGCTTCACAAAGGCATTGGGCAGATCAACTTACAGATGCCTTATGGGATTATGGGCCCAAGTTGGACATATCCCTTTATAATTGACAGGAAAGATCTTAAGGAGTTCATCCATTTGGAGGAGACAAATGTAGGATGGGTTAAACTTGCAATCCAGTAAGTTTTTTTTTCACTTTTTCCTTCAATTAATGTAGTAGTTTTTTGGTTTTATAGATTCAATAACTCATTTATCATTTTAATTCTATTATAGCTCCTTCCACCACATATGTGTCGACATAGACAGAAATGGTTTTTATGGATCTTATGTCTTGCAAATACAACAAGGGGTAGCAATACTTTGGAAGCAAGGACAAGATATGTGGGGACATAATGAGAGGGACTAAATTGCCTTGTTATCTAGCACCAATTGTTCAAGGGTACGTATTTTAGTTTTGGCAACTTAAGATGTTTAAGAATAAATTGTCTTGTCATCTAACCTTATTTTAATAAGTATATCTTGTTATAGTTACCATTGGAATTTGTGTGTTGTTTGTCCTCACATCAACATTGTCTATTGGTTTGATTGCTTACGTCACAAGCCAGATAGAGAAACAAAGTCCATCTTCAATATGTAAGTTAATTTGTTTGTATTTCATTGATTTTTGACTTAAAATGAATTGTCCTAATGTCTATTGATTTTCATTCTAATGAAAGTATGACCTAAACATATAGCATACTTGGCAGCACATGCGAGGGTAAAATTATTAAAGACCCAAAGTGGTTTTTTACAAAAGTAAGTAGTTTGAATTCAAGTTCATTCACTGACGGTCACTTTAGAAATTTATTCATCTTAACCATTTGCTTTTAATTTATAGTGCCCTCGACAACCAGGGAGCACTAAATGTGGATTCTATGTTATACTTCATATGTATAACATCATTCAGAATGGAATTACATGCAATTTTGAGCAAGTAATCGCTTCTTCATTCTCAAATGATATAATAATATTTTTGGTGTTGTAATTAAATTGTTAATTAATTCATTTACTCTATTGATTTTATCTAAGCTTATTTTCCATTTTGTAGATTTTTTATGATGAAGCTGCCTACTTATACGAAGACATTAATTTTATATGAGATTTTTTGGTTAGACATCTTCTTCAACACATAGATCAGTATAGTTTATTTTTATTAGTTAGTAGTTGTGTAGATTTTATGGTAATTATTATACATTGTATTTGTAACCCCCTGCCGTAATTAATATTCGGATTACGCAATAAAGTGAAATAGAGACCAATAAGAACAAAATTTAATATTATAAACCCATCTACCAGACGGGGTTTTCACAAACACCTTTCGAAATCATTTATAAACTTGGTCTCAGAATCACATTTCCGAATACAATTACTACGCGGAATATCACATTCATAACAAATCAGAGTACACATCAATAATCCCGGCAATCCCGGTTTCCATATATTAACTCAAGCTTTATAGAGCACATTCGCCCATACAAGCCCTCATATGGGGATTACACAAAGTCTTCTCAAATACATAGAAAATCCTCATCCACATACTTATATACACATCCAAATCTATATACTCCCATCTGGGATGATAACCAACTACCAAAACAACTATTGAAGGAAGTCCTCATCGCCCTTGGCTGCTTACTCCATCATCGATCTACTACCCTGTCTGAAAGGTTAGTAGGGGAGGGTGAGATTCTAGAGAATCTCAGTAGGATAACAATATCAATATGCATGTACGATAAATGTTTAATGCATGACATGCTTGCATCACACAACTCATGATAACACAATGACAATTTGCCAGCTCAATGCTTCGAACAATATACCTATGGCCATAGCATAAATTGAAACATAGCTTCAAATTACACATAATTATGCAAAGCTAAGACATGCACCAACACACTAACACATATATCAAATACAAGCAGAAGAGATATGTTTCCTACCTCCAGTCTTTTCTCCTCGATTTGCGTGCCAGCAACTCGGGGCTTCACATTCGATCCTACAATGTCAAATGTACTATTTAGACACTTCCATAGTGTTTTTGGGGGTTATATGAGGCTATATTGAAAATTTACTAAAATACCCCCGGGGACCCGGCCCGGCCCCGCCGTACCCGGTCCGGCTGTACTTTTCTTGAAATATTGACATGGGCTATTCTAACATATTTTCGCCCAAGGAATCCATTTTCGGACTCGGAATTATCAAATTCAATGTCAATTACAAAATTACCCTTGGCAGCCCCACTTTAAGGGTTTCAGGGGCGTTTTCGTAATTATGCTTTTTCGGCCTTTTCCGAAAAAGTGACCAACTGTAACCCTACCTAATTTTTGCTCCTGAACTCAATGGAATCATCAAATCATTGAAAATCCATCTCTAACCCCTCCAAACCAGGCTTGGCCGAAATTCTCAATTCCCCGGGAAAAATTGGGGTTTTTCGGTTCCGGCTCCGTAAACGCGTTCCTTTCTACTCCTAACCACTTTATTGACTATTCCATTAGGTTAGAACTACCATTTAGTATCAATTTGGGCAGCATAACACCTAGGCCAACCCATTTTCCAAATTTACAAACAAAGACAATCCGGTGAAATTTCACCGATTAAATCAACCACAGCAGCCAGAATAGTCAATATGCACGAGTTTGGAAGTTACCTCAAGCTCCCACTAGCTTTTCCTTCTTGTGGCTGAAAACCCTAACTTCAAAACACCAAAAGAGGAGCTTCCAAACCTTAAAGAACAAAGAGGAGTAGTTTAGAGTCGGAGTTATACGCGTTAGGAGCGAAATAGTCGGAGAAATCGGCTTACCTTGTGATTTTTCTTCTCTTTCTCTCTCTAAACTCTCTCAACTTTCTCACACTATGTTCAGGTGCTGTCCGTGAATGAGCAGCTGAAGATGATGAGAAGATGTTTTAATTCCATGCTTATGTCATCTTGCCTTTTGATGATGTCATAATTCCCAAAATTGGCATTTTCGGATTTTCTGGCAGATTTTCTGCCCAATCTTTGAAAAATCATAACTAATTCTAGAAAACTCTAAATGAGGTGATCCTAAAGCCAAATGAAAGATATTTAAGTCCTCTTCATAGGAAAAATATTGGCCATTACTAAAAATCACCACACAATTCCAGAATTACATAAAACTCATCACTGCCCCAAAACAGAGTTCAGTTTCCATCCCAAACTTTGGACAGTCATATCTCCTAGTTCACAAAACTAAATGGCACAAATTATATGTCCATTTCGAAGCTTGAGATGTGAACTATAAGACGGGAAAGTTTCATAATTTTATGACATCATACGCCTAGTAAAAACGTCTACACGAGAAGACTGCCCAGACAGAATTCACACTGGACAGCATTTCCAATTTTGCAACCAATGTGTCCAATCCAATTTAAATCAATTCCAATGATTAAATACCACAACATGACACCATTTCCATCACAATACCCCATTCAATTCTTCCCTTTATTCTAAGTCAATTTGGATGTTAATCCACAATTGAACTCAAATACAGGGTTTTGGCGTTGCTCATAACACAAGCGACTACAATCCACTTTATATTCTCTAAAAGGGTTCATTAATCACTAACCACGTCCACTTTTGTAGTCATTAACTCCTAATCACAATTTGGGATCTTGCTAAACCGGGGCTTAGCAATCCACTAACCTCAGGCTTATTCTCTAGCCTCGAGTCTCAAAATTCGGGGTGTTACAGTATTAGTAGGAGTTAACACTTTAATTAGCTAGTACTGGATATTCCTTTACCATTTGTAAGGACATTTTGGTTTATGAGGAATTGTTCAATCATGTTTCTGTAGGAATAAATTTCTAGGCAGTGAGAAATATAAACAATTTTTTTTAAACAAAGAACCTTTACAAAAAGGGACGCCATAACCCACTTATGAAGTCCCTTTTTTTAAAAAAGGGACACCGTAAGTGGGTCACTTATGGCATCCCTTTTTAATAAAGGGACGTCGTAAGTGACTTACGAAGTCCCTTTTTTAACGAATGCCATATCTTGAGTTTTCTACATCCCTGGCATAGGCGTCCCCCTGTTTTCAAAAGTTAAAGGGCTAAAAGAATGGATGTTAAAAGTGTTGTCTATAGTAGTGGTAGCATGAAATTACATTCATAGGACACATTGGTCCATGCCCACAATGCTACGTATTCTAGTGGGCCTCTGCCCTTCTCAATCTGAACGCTTAATAGGCCTTACTACATATCTCATGTTCACAACACAAGTGATCATAATGGTAAAAAATACATGTACAAGAATACATAGTATGTTAGAGAAAAGTTACTACTTGATAGCATTTCCAATGTTCAAAAATGAGTTACTAGTTACTTGATTGTCACAAACAAATATCAAATCCTATATGTCAGAATTCACGAACGGATGAGTTATTACTTATCTAAATGCTTTGATAACTCAAGACACTTGAGTTGGTTATCTTTAAGGTTAGTGCATTATGCTAAATAAGTAGTTAATGTGCCTATACTAGCCCCAAATACTTAGCTCCAGCCTTGGAGATCAAACATATTACCATTTACCCCAAGTGTCTTAAATTCTCATGATAACCATAAGTTGCCAGAATTTTCACCTAACTTTGTGAAATTTATAACTTTGTTTATGAACCTCCAATTGGGGTGCTTCAAAGTCATTTGTGACACTATTTAATCTACTTTAAGGGCAAAATACCTCCTACTGCCAGTTATACGCACACAGTTCCAAAATCTTCAATCAATCATCACTACCATAGGATTTATTCCAGATTCAATACCTAACTTTAATGGGTCATATCTACCAATATACTAATCCAAAAGCCACATATTATATACCAAAGTAAAGCTTAGCATGTCTACTATTATTATGTAAAATATCATAACCATTAGATAACATTTTCTTAGTCAAAAACAAGCTAAGATCAACCTGCCTCAAATATGGCAGCATTTAACCCTAATAACTTCAAATTTCAATTTTAAGATTTTTTATCTAATTCATCCTAGATCATAACCATAGGCTATTCCCACACAGGTTTTCATGTAGAATCCCTTGGTGACCTCAAATTCTTTAAAATCAAACTCCTCTCTATTGCCATGCACCTAACCAAAACTCACTTCCGAAGCCAACAATCAACAAGTTTGCAATTTCACTACCAAACTAGTCTAGTACTATCTTTAAACATCATATATCATCATAATCATACTTATAACAATATCAAACCCTAAATTCATGCTTTGAACAAATTAGGTTAGCAGTAAGAAATCCATAAAACTCAACCAAACCTCAAGATTTTTTATTCAAATTAAGGCCTAAGCTCACCTCTTTCACTTTCTATGGCTTTTTCTTGGTTTCTTCAACTTTAGATCTTCCTTGGCAACTCAAAACTCCTTCCCTTGAGAAACAAAATCCATAGAAATGTAGCCCTTACTGAGAAGAACAATGTTTGTGAAGGTGTTTTAAACTATAAAGGTGATTTAGAAGGTGAAAATGGGCAAGAATCCCTTACCTGGCCACTTTGTTCTTCAAATGCTTCTTTCTCTTTGCTTTTTCTTTTTCATCTTCTTTTTCTCGCTTTTTCCTCTATCTTGGTCGACTTTTTGAGTGTAAGTGGAAGGATGAAATGGTTAAATCATTCATCCTCTTCTCTTTTAAACACTTGGCCGAAATTTTTAAGTCCAGGAGAGTAAGAGGAGATGATGTGTCAATTGCCTATGGTGTCTTGCAAAAGTGGCTAGTTAATTAACCAAAGATGGTTGGGTTAATTTGAGATTTACTCCTTCTCTCTTTCTTCTTGTCTTTGGCTGAATTTTCCATTCAAAGAGGGAAAATATGTTAACCAATTTCTTCTTGCATTCTTGCCTTTTTGGTCAACTCTTCAAATTGGACAAGGTTGAAGACTTGTTGACTTTTCTTCTTCTCTTCTTCTCTTCCTTTTTGGATTGGTCAATGGATATGGATTTCCTCTAAATTATATTCTTTCTCTTTCCCTTTGGATGTCTTGACTGAAGTGCTTCATCAAAAAATTAAGGAAAAATATTGACAAATTCATTACATGTGTGATAAGTAAAATATTTATATATTTATTTTCCTTTATATAATTACTTTATGGATGATATTTAAGCTTAATTTAATGAATTTGGGTGTAATTGATAAATAAATAATGATTTTGCAATAAAATAAAATTTCTTGAAAAATACTAAATTTGACCTTGTTTCGGTTTTTAGGTAATATATGGAGCTCTAGATGTCAGATTGAGACATTTTTTATATGGATAAAAAGCTAAGAAAAATCTCTACAACTATCATGTTGAACCAAAAACCCAGTTTTGCCTTCAATGGTGTCAAATTGTGCTTGGAAGTTAAGGATGTGAATTTATCCCTGATTGAACTTCTCCCACTAATTTGACTATACCTCGAGCTACAAATGTTGAAATGAGGTGATTTCAATTGGGTTTTCATGCTAAGATCCATGCCTACAACATTCATGAAGATCCCAAGTAGAGATTACACGATTTTGGATGTCAAAATCAGGCAGCAATCAAGAAGTTTGGTAGCCTAACGTTTAAGGTCAAGATTTCTGCCTAACTTTCTTGGAAACTTTTGCACCTCTTCCATCTATAAATAGATGAGCTCAAGACACAAGCAAACACACCATCTTAGAGTTAATCTCAAACATTTTATTTGCTTCTTGCATGCCTCCTTCATGGAAGGCTTAGCTAGTCCTCCTTTATGGATGGTTTAGGTTGCCACCTACATGGAAGGTTTTACCTCCTATATGGAAGGCTATATTTTTTCCATTTTCTTGCATCTTGTGGTTGTATATTTATGTTTTAGAATTTAATATTCAAGTTTTATGGAGTATTTATGAGATTTTCATTCAAGCATTATGCAATATTTATGAAGTTTTCAATTTATTTTGGTTTTATTTTTAATTTCATCATGAGCTAAATTTCTATTTTCCTAGGGTGATGACGTAGCTTACTAATGACGGATTGAATCTTAACTTATTAAATCTAGTTGTAATTTTTCCTTCATGATTGAGTTTTAATTATTGTACTTAATGCTTTCAATTGATTGGCCATCTTTTGAATGATTTAAATATGTGTGTTGAGTTTGGAAGGAGATGCATGTGTGTAGATCCTACAATTAAAACCATGACTATGAAATAGGAATATATTCATATAAGTTGTGTAGTCTTACTGAGTTCCATAAATCTTAATGCATAATTAATTGTTTAAATTCATATAGGAATATATTGGATTAACAATTAAGTACAAAATTTCTTGACCTTGGAGGAGGCTAGTAATTAAATTAGGGAAACTTGACTATCAATCAAGCAGAATAAATTGAACTAGAATAGATAAGTGATTCAATCCAAAATTTGTTAAGTGAAATCTGACCCCTAAGTCTTTTCTCATATTTGCTTTCATATTATTTGCATTCATATTTAATCATTTTATTTTGTTTTCTCAATCACCAAATAATCGATCGACTAAATAGAACTAAAATTACCCAGTTTGGTACTTGGTAATCAATCCTCGTGGGAACAATAATTTACTCACTTCTGTATTACATGATTATGACAGTGTACACTTGCACTATTTAATAGATCATCTAAACTCGTAACAAGTTTTTGGCATCGTTGCCGGGGATTGTTGTCATTAATATCAATACCAAGTAACTTTAATACTAATTTAGTCTTCATGTTAAAATTTCAATAAAAATTAAAAACTTAAAAAATTAAAAAATATGGATTATTCTCAGCATTCATTTGGTTTAATTAGTAATAAATTGTCACATCTTGGTTCTTTTTTAGGAAGGCATGTGGATAGAATGAGACAAGAAAATATAAATGCTGGTTGGATTGAAAATTCTTCTCTTTATAATTATCTTTCTTGTGCTTATTGTGGAGGGTATCATTCTTATGAGCATTGTCCATATAGCACTATCAGTCATTATGTGAGAGATGATTTCACTATAAATCAAACTTCTTTTGATCATCTATTTTATCTTAGTGGAATTTTAGAGCAACAAGATTCTTTGGATCCATATGTCAAGTATTGTCCTATTCCTCCTTTCTACTATTATCCACATATTGAAGAACACACCCTTGAGCATAAGGAAAAATCTAATCTAGAAAGATCATGTGTGGAGTATGTGGAATCAACAGAGAGATTTAGTAGAGAGCAAAAGAAACTTGTCACTAAAGTTGAGTCAAGTGTCCAAAATATTGGAATATATGAGTCAAATTATTTCATCACTTGAGACTATGAGGCAAGATAATTCTTTAAGCAAGATGACCACTTATTGTGTTGAAGATGAATTTTGTGAGGATGTGGAAGTAGATGAAACTTTAGCTCTTGTGAAATGTGATAACAAATTTGAAATCAATTTTGGACAGGATAGTGGGTGTAGTCTAGAAGAGATTTCGGTTGTTGAACCTAATTCCTATCATTTTGATGTTGAAATTAATATGGATGCTCGAAAAGTTGTTGTTCATATCTCTCCCGTTGAAGTGTTGACTCTTACAGATAAGAGTCAAGTAGATTTTGTGGGCTATTCTAAATTTTTGAAAGCTACTAAATCTGTTTGCAAATATATGCATGTTATGCTTTATTTGAATTCAGTAATAATTGTACTCTAAAATTGTCTATGATTGAAGAAGTACAATTAATTACCTTGAATGATCAATTTTTGTGTATGAACCATTGTTTCTTGAAAAGAAATGAAAACAAGGTAATCCTTGTGTTGGATACTTTTGATTAATAGTTTGTTTTGAGAATTCTGGCTAAAGACTATAAATTTATTGCTACTTGGGAGGCACCCCAAGGTTTGATTTGATGTTTTATTGTGATTTTCCAAGACTTTTAGTAGCCCTGATGATGTATTCCACTTTAGTGGTTACAATCAAGGAGTATAATGACGGTTTACTTAACACTTTGACAACTATCATCACATTTAAGGAACCAACAGGTAAGTCTTCCTTCTCGTAAAAATAAATCAATAAATAAATAATAAAAAATAAAAATATTGTTTTGTTTTTGTCTAGCTAAAGATATTAAAGAAGGGTGGTTGTTTAGGAGGCAACCCAAAACTTTCCCTACTCACTCATTTTTCTTTTCTACTCACTGAAACACACTGCACTACGTTGAGAATTTTAATTTTCATCAGTTTTATTCCAAGATAATGTGGAGGAATCTCTTGTAAAGCTTAAGAACAGTTTCCCCACTCTTCCTAAAGATGTGCTCAAGAAGATCTATAGCTGTCCACTTGAAAGGATGAAGATATTCAAGCATTTGGGCCTTCCTGTAAACGTATGCTGGATCATTAATGCTAAGGTACGTTTAGCAGGTGAGATTCATAAATCATTTCTTAAACCTATACCAGGAATGGGAAGAAGTTCTTACTCCAAAAAGAGAAGAGCTAAAAGAATGAATGTCTGTGATAAATGCGCAAGGTGGGCATGTGATCAGCGATGTAGGAGCAAAGATATGGTTTCTATAAATCGAGAAGATAAAATTAAATTTATAAAGGATGGACTGAGTAATGAGTCACTGGATGATATCATTCAAACTCTTGAGACATATCCGAGTGGTGATGCTTATTGTATTCTTCTCGATTTAGTAGACATATTCAACAGAGAAAAATAGGGCTACTGTCTTGGGAATCTGAGGTTAAAAGACCATATTTGCCAGTTTATATGAAAACTGGATGGGATACAAATCCTCGAGTTATAGAAAACATTTAAGCCGTTACTGGACGTAAAACCAAAGGAAGATGTGAGCCAAAATCACAACTACTGTACATAATCATGCTTTTGTCTAATCTGTCTTATCTTTTCAGTAGCTTTTGTCTAATCTGTTTTATCTTTTCAGTAACTTTTGACTTTTGTTCTTCTTTTTGTTTAATTTCTTCACGCAAATTATGCTGGCCATTCGTGTTGGAAATTTTTCAAACTTATTTGAAAAATTCCTGATTTACATGATCTTGTTGTCACTATTTTAGTATTATATATCTATATGCACTCTTCCACTTGTAAATATGTACCCTTTACTTATAAATATGCAATCTTCTACTTGTGAACACAAATGGTCTGAGAGAGAAAAAGGGTATCACATAAAAATGTAGATTTACATCTATCTGCATTTTTTGTGAAACAGATTCAGGCAAGAATGGAGAGTTTGTAACTACAGTAAAAGAACTTGGAATTGTATTAGCTACCAGAAAGATCAGCTTTGTATATAGGGGAGGCATTCAATGCCTAAGGAGATGTGTGATCATTTCTGCATCCATGAATGGAAGCAAGGGTTTAAGTGTAAAGGTGAAGGAGTTACAAGATCACACCTTTTCCTTAGAACAAGATTTATAGGTTTCAAGCTTGCCTAAACGAATGGGACGAATGTTCTTCTATGCTTAAGCTTTCATTGCTCTACCCAATGGTTTGGAGATGTTGGATGACATTTCTAGCGTTGCATATTGGGCTATGTTAAACTTTCACAAAAAAGCCATTAGGATTGTTAAATGTTAATGGTTTTTATGATGATCTGTTGCCTTTTCTTTATCATGCTTTGGACACAGGATTCATACCCCAAGCGACTCGCAATTCCAGATATTCGATCAACTGCAAACCTATGAACCTAGAGAAGATCTATTAGTCAAGCAAGTAGGTGGGCAATCTGTTGGAAATTATGCCCAAAGGGCCAATCATTGTACTTTGAACATTATTAATTTAATGAAATTTCTTCATTCTGTTATCATATTATTTGCATGTTAACTGTGATAATTGTATCCTTGGATAATTCATAAAGATTGTCCTAAAATGTCCCTGGTCGGTCATCCATGAGGGAGCAGAGATGAAACAAGATCAATATGACTTTGATAAGATATGGAGATAGGAATCAAAGTCTTAAGCACTTGTAAGAGTACAAGGTATTGGAACGACCCACTATGAGAAAGCTACATGGATCAAGTCATAAGCTTTTCTCATGTATAACCACGTCACAATGCCCTTTGACCTGGGATCATCATGGATTCCTACATGAGAGTTGCTAAGCTTTGAACTAGTCAAAAGTCACCTTTGACCGAGTGATGATAAAGGCTACAATCGGGCTTGGTGGTTTTTCATGTAGAGGAATATAAATGATCAAGATGGAATTTGTCCCTCACATTAGTAGAGAGATATTACTGGGCCCCTCGATGAGTAAGTCTGAGAAATGTATGGCCATACTATAATGGAAAGGAGTTTCCATTTCTATTGTTAGACTACTCAGGAATCGAGAAAGTAATAGTCAGGAATAAGAGGATGACATTATCCATGCCTCATCCTTGACCGATATATCGTGTGACAAAAGGGATGTGACATGGTTGTATGACAGGTTGCATCATGTTAACAATCCTCATATGAATTGGGTAGTCGTGATGTCTTACTAGAGGCCACTTGCGACTCGTAGGTTAGTACAGTTATTGGCTCATTGCCAACTTCATATGGGCCTACAGGATTGCACATAAGAATGGCCGAACACGAGATAAAGTTTAATTAGGATGGACGAATTTTATATTTATATATATATATATATATGTATATATGTAATATAAAAAAATTTGAATATTATATAGATATGTATTTTCGAAATACATATTTTATATATGTATATATATATATGTATATTTTTATATATATTATATGATATTATTATATTGTATTAGTTTTAAATTTAATTTATTAAGATAAATTAAATCTAATAATTAACATGATAGAGATATGGTATCTCATATTTAATTTATGAAGATAACTTAAATATAATGGCTTTTTATTTGGATTAAATAAATAGGTTAAATTAAAACTATTGGACAGATTTAATTTAAACTGAATTTATTTAATTAGCTTATCAAGATAATTAATAGTTAATTAATTTTGAAATTAATGATGATTAATTTTGAAATTTGAAAATAGCCCTCATAGGTTATAAACTTGATAGAGCAGATATACTGATATACACATTTTAGAATTGAGAGCCGCAAGGGAAACCCTAGGAGACATTAGAGGCGCTAGCACGCAGTCTCGGTTGGAAAGCATTCGTGTGGATACCGGTAGAGGGAGCGGACCTGACGTGTTGGCTCCTAAAGATCGTGAAAACCCTGAATCATAAAAGGTATGAATCCTTCAAACTTGGTTTAAACGCTGTTGATAGATCCTCGATTAGGATCGGTGAAAATTTTTAAAATTCTTCCGCTGTGCCTGCCGATTCTAACACAATCTTCATATAGCAGTCAGAAGCAGAATCCATATACCACTCTTCGGTTGTAACTCTCCTTAATCTCTTGGTTTTACTCTTAGCATCTTGGTATATTATGTGTTTTTTTAAAAGACTTTCTCTAAGCTCTAGAAGATATTGAGGACAATGTCTGATTTAGGTTGGGAGAGTAATTATTAAAAAAATTAGCTAGTTAGTAAAAAAATCATTAGATGCATGGGGTATGAAAAAAATGGCAGAGTAAGTAGTTATTCTTAACTCTTGACACGCATGTTATTAGTTGTATTTTAATAATTACATGCTTTTGTTCTTTTAAAAAAAAGTAAAAAGGTAAAACAAAATCATCATGTTCAAGTGCTTTGTAATGATCTTAAGAAGTATAAAAGTTTTAAGTATGGATCAATTGAATTTAGGGATTTCATAGCATGAATGAACAATTGATTGTTGCAATTGGTGATGAATTTTGAGATTGAATGAGTTGAGTTTGAAAAACCCTAACCATGAGCTTTTGAGCCTATAATGATTATTTCTCTTATGTGTGATATTCACCTATTAAGTTGTCAATCTAGAACTTGCTTTAAATCTGGTTGAAATTACATCTCACATGCACATTCAAAAATGATAAGGCATTCATTTTCTTTAGCCAGAGCCAAATAGCCAACCTTACAATTATATCATTGATAAGCCCCTTTGAGCCTAATCGATTGTTCTTTGTTCTCAACCCATTAACATGTATTTTAATGATATATCAAATGCTTTTACCTCATTCGAAAGATTAGTAGAGCATTTGAAATTCTTACGAAATGGGCTTTTGACAAGTGTGGGGGTGTATATATCATCAACTTTATAGTTGCAAATTTAGTTAAAAGGAAAAACAAAAAAAAAATATTAAGCATTTAAATTGTGGGTTGTTGTGATAAGATAAAATTATTCATAAGTAGCCCATTTTTCAATTGCCCTATTTCTTTAGCCCTTCATATTATGTTTTACATTCTTTTTACCTTAACTCCATTACAACCCTTAATAAGTCCTTTTAATTTGAATTATGAATGTGAATTAGGTAGTAGAGATTGAGATTTTTAGCAATCCTATAATAGTGCAATTTTTTCGGTTGAATTTGAGCGAAACACTTACCTTTAAACACTTAAAAGATTGAGAGAATGAGTTAAACTTACGAACTTGGTTCATTCATTTTCAATTAAAGTTACCTATTTATATTTTTGTTGATTCATGAATATTATGATCTCTTTATGTTACAATTGTGTTCTTGCTTATAACTTACCACTTTTGATTTTGTTGGAAGTACTTATTAGTCACTCCTTGTTGTCCGAGGACGTCCAAGAGCTAAGTGTGGGGGAATTTGATAAGTAAAATATTTGTATATTTATTTTCCCTTTTATAATGACTTTATGGATGATATTTGAACTTAATTTGATAAATTTGGATGTAATTGATAAATAAATAGTGATTTTGGCATAAAATAGAATTTCTTGAAAAATACTAAATTTGACCTTGTTTTGGTTTTTAGGTAATATCTAGAGCTCTAGATATCAGATTAGGACATTCTTTTAATGGATAAAAAGCTAAGAAAAATCTCTACAACTTTTATGTTGAACCAAAAATCCAATTATGCCTTCAATGGTGTCGAATTTTGCTTGGAAGTTGAGGATGTGAATTTGTCCTTGATTGACCTTTGCCCACTTATTTGACTATAACTTGATCTACAAATGTTGAACTGAGGTGATTCTAGTTGGGTTTTCACGTTAAGATCCATACCTACAACTTTTATCAAGATCCCAAGTTTAAATTCCACCGTTTTGGATGTCAAAAGCAGGTAGCAATCAAGAAGTTTGGCAGCCTAACTTTTAAAGTCAATGTTGGAGGCTTAAGGTCAAGATTTGTGCCTAACTTTCTTGGATATTGTTGCACATCTTCCATCTATAAATAGATGAGCTCAAGACACAAGAAAAAACACCATCTTAGAGTTAATTTCATGCATTTTATTTGCTTCTTGCATGCCTCCTTCATGGAAGGCTTAGCTAGTCCTCCTTTATGGATGGTTTAGGTTGCCACCTACATGGAAGGTTTTACCTCATATATGGAAGGCTATATTTTTTTTCCATTTTCTTGCATCTTGTGGTTGTATATTTATGTTTTAGAATTTAATATTCAAGTTTTATGGAGTATTTATGAGATTTTCATTCAAGCGTTATACAATATTTATGAAGTTTTTAATTTATTTTTGGTTTTGTTTTTAATTTCATCATGAGCTAAATTTCTATTTTCCTAGGGTGATGACGTAGCTTACTAATGACGGATTGAATCTTAACTTATTAAATCTAGTTGTAATTTTTCCTTCATGATTGAGTTTTAATTATTGTACTTAATGCTTTCAATTGATTGACCATCTTTTGAATGATTTAAATATGTGTGTTGAGTTTGGAAGGAGATGCATGTGTGTTGATCCTATAATTAAAACCATGACTTGTATATGAAATAGGAATATATTCATATAAGTTGTGTAGTCTTACTAAGTTTCATAAATCGTAATGCATAATTAATTGCTTAAATTCATATAGGAATATATTGGATTAACAATTAAGTACAAAATTTCTTGACCTTGGAGGAGGCTAGTAATTAAATTAGGGAAACGTGACTATCAATCATATGGAATAAATTGGGTTAGAATATATAAGTGATTCAATCCAAAATTTGTTAAGTGAAATCTGACCCCTATGGCTTTTCTTATATTTGCTTCCATATTATTTTCATTCATATTTAATCATTTTATTTTGTTTTCTCAATCACCAACTAATCGATCGACTAAATAGAATAAAAATTACCCATTTTGGTACTTAGTGATCAATCCTCATGGGAACAATACTTTACTCACTTCTATATTATTTGATTACGATAATGTACACTTACACTATTTAATAGATCATCTAAACTCGTAACAATGCGTTTGGGTTCAAGTTGACCAAAGTCTTCTTCAAAAGTGAGTTGACACTTTAACCAACTCCTTCCTTCTTTCATTTTTACCCTTAGTTATCCCTTATCATCTTAAAGAGAGAGAAATAATTTTCTTTTTACATCTTCATCATTACTTTTACTTTTCAAGAGCAAATCCTAGCCCTTCATTTTGGTTTCCAATTCCAACCTCAAGATTAAGTGGTAAATGTCTCTTTTGCTTTTGATTATGGCAATATTGATTAAATGGTCTTTAGTTCTTTTATTCTACTTTATTTTTTCTTCTAAAATTTTCCCTTCTTTTTAAATCCAAGTTAGGCTTTGTGTCATATTTGAATTTTTTTTTTTTTTTTTTTTTTTTGGACTGAGTGTCATATTTGAATTTAGATAAAGGGTTTAGGCATTTTCTATAACTAATTTCAATAATAACACATACTTTATTCCCAAAGTAGTCTCTATCACTACTTACACTTGCCCTTAGGTCAGTCAGCCCTTAAATACATTTTGGGATATTACATTATGGCCTCTGGACATACTAGTCCCCTGTACAAACTGGTCCATATCATACTCAATGGTAAAACTTATATGCAGAACATTACATAAGATACGAGAGCAAGAGTTACTTGTCTTTCTCTATCTCATTGAGATTGTTTTGCCTTAGTCTCTTTTTTATCTTTCTTTCAACAAATAGCAATGAAGAACCCCATGGCGATACATTGGGTCATAGAAACTCCTTTTCAAGGAAACTTACCCGATATGGGATTCGTTACCATGCACCACCCTCAAGAGTCGACGTCCCTGTAGCTCTACTCTATGGCACTTGACTCGAAGCTTTACTCAGTCACTAACTAGTCAGCCCCTCTAGTCAGAACCCTCCGTAAGTAGCCCTCTCCGGTAGGCCGGCTGAGACAACATCCCTAGGGCTTCACTCTATGGCGCTTTACTTAACTTTCTATTGGTCATCCCCTCCGCAGGTAGCCCTCTTCGGTTAACCGTCTCTCAATGCAAGCTCCATTGTAATGGGAACAAGTCCTTAGAAGAACCATACTCTAGAAACTAATCATTAGGGTTAGTGAACCTAATGCCTTATAAGGCCTTTTTTCTCTAGCAGTTCTGCAATCTACTTCTTTAATTTTGCCATTTAATCTTGGGCCATTCTGTATGGACTCTCGATATCGATCCAGCTTCAGGCTTGACCACAAACTCTACTTCCCTTACCGGGGTAACCCATTCACGTCTTTTGAAAAGACTTCAAGGAATTTGTTAGTGCAAGCGTTTTACCTAAGAGAGGGAGTGAATTGGGTGATAACAGAAAATTCATTTTGTATATAAAATTTGACTGGAAATTTAAATTAGTTAAGAGCTAGGAGAAATATCACCGAAATATATATCAGGAATTATACTTGTTCGGCCACAACCACTTTGACATATGTCCAGTCCTCGGAGCATATCTGAGAGTTTCACTATATCTTCCAAGATTCAGTGGGTTCTTCACACCTCAGTACACAGCAAGTTCCTTCACTGGACACTCGCTCCCCTTACACGTTGTAATCAAATCCTTGACTCAAGGTTCCACAACCTTAAGTTGTCTCAATAACAAATATTGAGTTTGTAATGAAAAACTCTCTCACAGAGCAAATATATAATTACTGAAGGACATAGAGTGAATATAAGAAACAAAACACTAAGAATATGTTGATCGGTGTATGTTTGTATGTTCTCAGTCGTGTCTGTTCTTTATTGAATGTTCCAATATTTATAGATGAGTTGTGATAGCTGTTGGAACAATTTCAACTTGTCCGTTAGAGTTGTGCAACTACGTTTGACCGTTCTTCAACTTTGAAAACTATCCGTTTGCATTAGGTGAACGTTCGGACATTTTGTTTGACTTTTCTCTCAATACATGATCTCTTCATTGTTTCTCTGCAAATATACTCAAAATACTAATACAATGAAATGTTAATCATATGAATAACAAATTCATGAACAACAGATTAAAATCATGCTCTCTGTATAGCATTACTCGAGTAATCATCATCAATTAATCGAGTGGCTACTCAAGTGGCTCATTAGAAAAATTGGCAGAGTTGATTACTTAAGTGATCCCTCGAGTAAGTCTTTCTTTTCTTCTCTGATTACTCGAGTGATCCCTCGATTGATGCTTCCAATTATTTTCTGATTACTCAAGTGATCCCTCGAGTAATGTCATCCAAATCTTAGCCGAGAGTAACTGCTTCTTTCCTTACCTGATTACTTGAGTGATCCCTCAAGTAATGCAATCTTTTCATTTCAAATTACTCGAGTGATCCCTCAAGTAATGTCACTTATTTCTTGGCCAAGAGTTACTGCATTATTTCTTCTCTTATAACTCGAGTGATCCCTTAAGAAATGCCATGCAATTTTTGACAGAGAGCTTCTGGAACAATTTCTAACACATTACTCAAGTAATCCCTCGAGTAATGAAGGATTATTACTCAAAATCTTACTCGAGTAATGCCTTCAAAAATCTACCAGTAATGCTTTCTTTTATTCTCTGTCTTTCAGTTCTTCTTCATTACTGGTGTAGTTACTTGAGTAATGATTTTTCCTGCCACCAAGAGCTTAGTTAGTTTATTCAAACCTATTTGTTTATTATCAAAACCTTTTGTAACATTAATCTAATCTTTGTTATCATCAAAACATATGTGATCTAACAGAATTCGCTAGCCACAAGTATGTCTTTTATTATCTGTCTCAACGATGAGACGATAATTCGCGGCTATCCCTTTTCTCCATCAGAGAACGATCTCCCAATCAATCTTTTCAAAGGAACATTCTATGATCAAGATCTTTCCCTATGCTAGGATGCCAGCTAGCAACCTTCAAAATTCCTTTACACATCTTCAACCTATTCTAATACCTCAAACTGCTCAAGACAATTCAAATTCTTAAAGAATCAATTCAACTATTAAGTTTGATTCTTATGTTACAATTCTCTTGATTACAATCCTTCTAAATTTAGAACCTTAATATCAATTGAGTCAAGGAATCATTTTTTCCTTAGTCATACCCCACATGTATACTAGGGATCATAAATCATAATGATTCCTATTCTAAACTTCACAATATTTAATCTATCATCATCATAAAATCTGTCAAATATTACCAATTTTTCCTCAATCACCAAACCCAAATCTTATATACCATAAGATCTTATTCAATAATTATCATGTATCATACCTTAGAACACTCAAACCTTTAATCAAAAGGTTGCAAATCCATAAACTTTGAACAATATACTTTCATGCACTCTAACACTTGAGTCAAAGGGGTTAACATGAGGACTTCCCAGGGGTCACCCATCTCAGCACTACTCTCACCCAAGCACGCTTAACTATGGAGTTCTGATGGGATCTGGTACATTAGTGCTGATATGATTGAACTCTTCAAGTCATAATATATCAAAAGCAGTTTGTTCTATACTATCATTATAAAATAGGTTTACAGTGGTACCATATATGATCTATTACATATTTATCTCAAAACAAGGGTCATTTCAAAACATACCTATCTTACTATATCTTCTACCACATATAGTCCCTAACAAAACCTCTTATATGCTCAAGAAAACTAGTTACACCAAAGGGACCTTGCTCTATAACCTCATTTTTCTTTCTCGACCAGAAAGCAGTGCTGGGAAAAAAGCACAAGATGGTACAAGTCCACATTTCCCCAGCTATCTGCAATCTGTAGATCTCACTATCCCAATATAGCACAGATACTTTCTCTAATATTGTTAAATGTTTGCTCCTCGGGTATCCTATTGGGCTCTTATAGTCTGATTAATCTCCTCTATATACTCCCACAACAAAGGGTAGGGATCTATATTATATTTAAGCTATGTCTAAAAACTCCAAAATTAAAGGCAGTGTCTTATGCTACTTCCACCTACTTCCAGTTCTCATTGTCACTAGTGGAAGATTCAACATTGGACACCTCATTCACCAGAGCTAGTGGAAGAGTCACTGTCTCTTTAATAAACCCTAATAAGGTATGGCTACCAATCTAGGGTTCTTATCTTTTAAACTAGAGAAGTGCATAGTTAAGCTACTAACACAACACCACTATTATGGACGATGCTCCAATAATCTAGGGACTTCGAGTAAAAGGTATAACCATTGATGACAAATGAAGTCCAACTTATGACATCAACCTCAAGACCATGTGCTAACCATTTAATTATATCATAAACACATTCTTCTCCATCAATATTTTGTTTAAACCAATATGCAAAAATTCTGTTATGCTCCCTAATTAACCTTTGCTCAGTCATTCGACTATTTTTTTTCCTTACAATTTCTTTATAAGCATTAATGTTGTCTTGAACTTCATCAACATTATTCAAGATGTACAAGTGGACTTGTTGCAATTCATCAGGATCCACACTCATTATTGTAGCCCCGTGTCTACCCCCTTCTTCATCATGACATTTAGGAAGCACATTATGTCTTACATTTGACAAATAATGTTGACAAAGTTCCATAGCTTCTTCAGAAACATATTTATGAACAATAGATGCTTCAGGCCAGTTTGTATTCTTTACATACCCTTTTAGAATTTTTATAGTTCTTTTAATTAGGTACATCCACCGTAAATAGATTAGGCCACATAACTTTATCTCCCACACTAGATGTACCATGATGTAAAAAAAGACGGAAGAAAAAGCTTCTCAATCTGGCACAAGATCATATATCCTTCATTTTTTAGTTCATCCACTCTTTCAATTTCAATGAATTTACTATAAATAGCATTAAAGAAGAAACAAAGTCTAGTCAATATGTGTTGAAGATCATATTTGATAATGCCTCGAATAGCTACTGGGAGTAGTTGTTGCATTAAGACATGACAATCATGATACTTTAGCCCTACTAATTTCAAGTCTTTTATTGATACAAGCTTCTTAAAATTTGAAGAATACCCTAAGGGAACTTTGATGCCATGTAAATACTCACAAAAACTTCTTTTCTAATCCTTAGACAAAGTATGAGAAGCTGGAGGACAAAAAGTTCTCTTACCATATGGCCTTGGATGTAAGTCTTCTCGTATTCCCATTTTTTGCAAATCTAATCTTGCCTTCACACAATCCTTAGAACTACCTTGTATGTTGAGCAGTGTCCCAACAATATTATCACATAGGTTTTTCTCTATATGCATGAAATCAGTACAGTGTCTCACATCAAGATTGCATCAATTTGGAATATCAAAGAAGATAGACCTCTTTTTCCATATTTTTTTTTATTTCTACTCTTTGTAGTCTTTCCAAAGATAACATTAATATTTTTCACATTTTCATAAACTTACTCCTCAGTCAATTCCTTTAAAGCATCTTCATACTTTTAGCTACCAAAAAAAGCTTTCTTTAATCTAGATATGGTGGCCCCGTCTAAGAAATCTCCTATGGCCAATATAAATCATCTTTCTTCTATATTGAAGTTAATGGTAGCATGTGCCTTCTTCACAAATCGAATATGCTTTATGGCCTTTAACATTATATCCTGACAAGTTTTCATATGTAGGGAAGTCATTTATAGTACAAAAGATTATGGCTTGCATTTTAAAACCTCCTTCTTGTTCACATAAAAAACGACAACACCTTCGTCTTACAACTCTTACAAGTCTTCGATCAAATGTTCTATTAAATATCTATATCATTTCTGGGTTGTTTTGGTCCTGAAATCAACATAGACAACATGATGTACTTTTGTTTAATGAATAACATAGGAGATAAGTTGAAAATAACCAACAGAACAAGCCATGAACTATAAATATTGCTTAGGTAATCATAAGGATTCATGCCATCAGTGCTAAGCCCAAGCCTAAGGTTCCTAGGTTCTTCGCTAAAGCTAGTAAATAATTGATCAATTTTCTTCCATTGAGAAGAATCAGCCTCATGTTGAAGATTTCCATAAAAAATCCTCTCATTCGCATGCCATCTCAAATTTTTGCATCATTTTCATTAGCAAACAAGCACTTGAACATTGATATGATTGGAAGATACCACAACACTTTTGTAGGGGCCTTACTTGATTTATACCTCAAGGTTTCACATATCAGAAACTGTTGTTTCAATTTATGCTCTTTTTTATACAATATGTAATCATTAAGGCATGCATGGATCTTTTTATACTTCATCCCTATGAACACAGTATTTTGTTAGCATTATAGTATCGATAAGGCAACACATTATCATTTAGAAGCATGTCCTTAAAAACCTCAAGCATTTCAGAAAAACTCTTGTCGCTTCATCCATGCCGTGCTTTCAAGCTTACCAATTTTAATACTGCTTTCAACAATTGGTATTTTTTACACTTTAAGTACAGCGGCTTCTCAGTATCACTGCACATATTACCATATGCATATGATTGCTCAAAAGCCTCTTCGATTACATCATGAATAATATCCTCTATCAGATCATCCATATCCGTGACATTATCATCAAAGGCCACTCGCCCTACTGAGATGCACTTGGCATTTTTAATTCTTCACCATGCCATACCCATACTATATAACTCTTATAAAATCCTTCACAAATTAAATGTGTGTGTATATCTGCAGCACTTAGGCACTTCTTAGTCAAACATTCTGCATAAGGGCAATAAAACATCCTACCATCATCATTGGCATTTCTTCTAGCAAAGTCTAAAAAATCCCTCACCCCATTATCATATTCAACACTCATATGTTTAGCTTTTATCCAACTACAATCTATATATTTCAACATCTTTTTTTCTCTTTTCTATTTTTTCCCCTAGAAAAGGCAGGAGCATGCAATCATTACAATCATATACCTAGTTTAACTACTACATAATGAACAAGTACATAGCAAATTTTATATTATAGTGCGTTTATATAACAAAGATCAGTTTGGTAGGCATTACTTCAATTAATTAATGGTAAAGACTAATTGAATTACCCATCAATCACTCGAATAACGGCTTTCAAGACTGGAAACAACACATCAAAGATCAGTTTGGTATAATGGGGTAGATTGCACAATGGAAGAAAGGCTTTCAAGACCGAAAACTACACAACAATAACCAAATGCAAAATAAGCCTCATCAACAACAATAGAAAAGCTGAACTTTAGCAATAATAAAATCCAAGTTCATAAGCAATCATGACTTAATGGAGAGAATGATAGTACATGTCTCATGATAGTTCATGTCTCATCAAACAGTTGTAAAAATAATATTTCAAGTTTTAGTTGAAACAAGCAATGTTTTTGGCAAGAAAGGTAACAGACACAAAGTAAAAGTAAATGGGCTCTTGTAATGTGATTAATGCCCACATGCTTAAATAAGCTAATTTATATTCCTCTGTAGTAATGACACTTTAAATTTTAGCCTCCAATTTTCATTTAAAGCACTACATTAACATTCTAGACTTTACTAGATCCTTGTTGGTACTTAATATCAGTGCAAGCGTTTCAACCAAGAGAGGGGGTGAATTGGGTGATACCAGAAAATTCGTTGAGTATATAAAAATTGACCATAAATTTAAAGCAGTTAAGAGCTAGAAGAAATATCACCGAAGTGTACATCGGGAGATATACTGCTTCGGCCATAACCACTTTAACCTACATCCAGTCCTCAGAGCTTCTCTGAGAGTTTCACTATATCTTCCAAGATTCAGTGGGTTCTTGGCACCTCAATACACAGCAAGTTCCTTCACTTGGACACTCGTTCCACCTTACACTTTGTAAACCAATCCCCAACTCAAGGTTCCACAACCTTAAGTTGTCTCAATAACAAATATTGAGTTTAAAAAGAAAATCTATCTCACAAAGCAAATATATAATCACTAAAGTACAACAACTGAATAAAAGAAATAGAGCACTAAGAATATGTTGATCAATGTATATTCGTATGTTTTTCGTCCTGTTTTGTTCTTCGTTGAATGTTCCCATATTTATAGGTGAATTTTGATAGCCGTTGGAACAATTTCAACTTGTCCGTTAGAGTCGTTCAGCTATGGTTGACCATTTTTCGAATTTGAAAAACTATCTATTTGTGGTAGGTGAACGTTTGGACGTTTTGTTTGACTCTTCTCTCAACGCATGATCTCTTCATTGTTTTTTTGTAAATATACTCAGAATACTAATACAATAAAAGGTTAATCAGATAAATAACAAATCAATGAACAACAGATTAAAATATGCTTTACGTACTACATTACTCGAGTGATCATGATCCATTACTCGAGTAGTCCCTTGAGTAATCACATTAAAAATAAGTCAGAGAGTAAGTCAACATTGTTTGACTAGATTACTCAGGTAATCCATAAATTCATTTTATAAAACTTGGCACACCTGATTACTCGAGTAAGTCTTTCTTTTCTTCTCTGATTACTGAGTGATCCCTTAAGTAATGTCATCCAAATCTTAGCTGAGATTAATTTCTTCTTTGCTTACCTGATTACTCGAGTGATCCCTCGAGTAATGCTTTCTTTGCATTTCTAGTTACTTGAGTGATCCCCTGAGTAATGTCACTCATTTCTTGGCCGAGAGTTATTGCATCATTTCTGCTTTGATTACTTGAGTGATACCTCGAGTAATGTTTCATATAACTTTTCCTATTACTTAAGTGATCCCCCAAGTAATGCCATGCAATTTTTGACAGAGAGCTTCTGGAATAATTTCTCACACATTACTCGAGTGATCCCTTAAGTAATGAAGGATCATTACCCAAGGGCTTACTCGAGTAATGCCTTCAGAATTTTGCTAGTGATGTTTTCTCCTATTCTCTGTCTTTCAGTTCTTCTTCATTACTTGAGTAGTTACTCAAGTAATGGTTTTTCCTGCCATGAAAAGTTTGGTTACTTTATTCAAACCTTTTTGTTTATTATCAAAACCTTTTATAACATTAATCCAATCTTTGTTATCATCAAAATATATGGGATCTAACATTCTCCCCCTTTTTAATGATGACGAAACTTGGTGATTTTGAACAAAGTTTTTGAAATTGAATTTTCAATCATATGCTTCTTGATAACTTTTCATATAGAAACTTTTATCCAATTTAAACTTGAAAACTCTTTTGAAATGACTTGGGAAAGATCATTTTGAATTCAATCTAATGATTTTATGAAATTTTGTACTTGAAATCTTTTTGAATCCAATTTCAATCAAAAAACTTATAACTTTTGAAAGTATGCTCTAATTTTTCATTTAATCACCATGCATACACAATCAGAAAACACATTTGTCCATAACTACAGAATTAATGCATTACAAAACAAAAATGAGTTAGTGTATTATCAAAAACTATCAAAAAATCCCTAAAGCCCAATACACCAATAAGTAAGCCTATGTTATATCTGTGCAATATCAATGTCAATGCTCACTCAAAAAATCACTTCTAGCTCTTCTCCCCCTTTTTGTCTTCATCACAAAGGTGGGAATCAATCGAGAGAAAGACTAGGGCTAGATGGCAGGTTTGCAGAAATGGTAGTAACAGGACGAGGTGTAAATCCAGAGCCATGTGAATCACTTGAACTGGAAGTATCTGAAGATGATGGTTCTAGTTCAGGAAGATTCACTGGAGGTACTTGAAGAGGATCCTCTAGAGGGTTCTGTGGTGATAGAATCAGAGAAGTAACCTCTACCTCCTTTGTACCAGTAGGTGACTGATGATCACCAGAAGAAATAATCACTTCCTCAGTGCCTGCAGGTGAAGCAATAGGAGTAGGCACTAGCTGGGGTCAGACAGGCTGGGCTAGCTGGACTAGATCATCAATGGTGATGTGAATAGGTTCGGATGTGTCTGGGCTAGGATCAGGCATAAAGAATAGGATGTTTCTGGGGATAGTGATAGTTATGATAGGAAAAGGGACAGAAGAAGGTCAAGGCTCAGAAAGTCTGGGCACAGTAGCCGATACTGGCTCAGGTGTAAGAGTAGGCATAGATGGACTAAGAGGAGATAGACCAGGTGCTATAGCATCAAGTTTGCCGTGAGGTGATCTCAGAAGCTCACCTTAGGCACGTTGTTCTACCAACATCTCCTCATGCCTCTTATCCATAATTGCTACAAACTATCCCATCTTTTCATTCATGTGAGTGCAAGCTCCGCATTAGTATTGGCAATATCTACATGAAAGTCTTTAAAGACATTTTGCATAAAAGTCTGCAATATGGATCCAAAGAAAGAAGGAGGAGTAGTAGAGGCAAGGGCAGAAGACTGTGTATCATCCATCTGACTAGTCTTAGTCTTAGTCTTCTTCTTCCTTTTGGAACTAGATTCAAGAGGAGCCTTCAGGGGAATATCAATATTCAATTTCCTAATCTGATTTCGTCCTACTGGAGTTAGCCTCTCAATTGGTTCATTCTTCTCTATGTACCAAATCTTATTCTTTTTCAAGAATAAAGATATAAGCTGAGGATAAGGCATTAGAGTAATGGTTTTTCCTTCAAATCTATATCTTTTAATTTCAGCAAAAATATATTCTCCCAAGTCCTTTTTCTCTTTAAGAAGAAATGGGGCAAATTTTGTGTAATCCCTCTCTATAAAATGAGTGTAGTTGTTGGATTTGTTGACTATAGCTCTCGAATAGATATACCATAAAACTCGATGAAAATCACACATATCACTCAGGTTAAAGTTGAGGGGTCCTACTATCTCACCAAGCCTTAGGATAAAAAACAACTGGTTTGAACCAAGATTAGAATAATTATCTTTAGGAGGGTCCTCTATTCCTAACCAAGTGTTGATTTTGGAAGGTAAGATTAGGATTTCTTGTCCTCTAACCTTAGAGATCATTTCTTCTTCTAGAGAATTTCTAACAGGATCATTGATAGGCTCTAAGTTGCATAACTATTTTTGTACAAAAAGGAAGTTTAACGATAGCCAGAGCATATAGGACTTAAGATAAGGACTGAGGTCGAATTTCAATATCTCTTGAAGAATCTTGAGATCAATAAAGTACATCTTGCATACTCTTCTCCGTGGCAAGTGATATATGTATTCTGAGATTCCTCAAGCTTTTTCACATTGAATCCCTTTGGAGGGAATGTGATTTCTTCTTCCTTCTTTTCTGATTTCTTTGAAGATTGGCCCACCTTTCCTCTTTTGGATTGTAGAGCTGCTTCTAGCATGTTTGTCATGGCTGTGGCAAGATTCTTATCAAGCTTGGACCCTTTAGATGATTTTCCAAAAAAAGTAGGTGTGTCGGATGAGTCAAAAAGAGGAGGAGATGGTGTTTTGGCCCCCTTGCCTCTTCCCAGAGGTAAACTCTTCTTAGTTTGACCTCTTATGATAATGGGTTCCTTGATCACAACTCCTTTGACTTTAGGTTTGGCTTGCAGCTTTACTTTAGCTTTTGGTTTGGGAGATAGCTTTCATTTCTTGGTAGGAGGAGAAGAAGGTAAATCAGAGGGTTGATACGGTTTAGAAGACTCAGAAGGAGTATTAGGAGTAGGAGATTTAGTTCTTACCATTGTGATTGAGAGGAAAGATGAATCTTTGAAAATAAAGTGCCGAAAGTCGTGAGCTTAGGGCCACGAATTTTGAGACGTTTATGAGGATGAAAATCACTGGGTTTTGACTGAAATGGACTAAGTGTTTGTGAAAAAAATTTTAAGAGAGCACTAGGAGAATCACTCAAGGAGATTTTGAGAAAAATGACTGAGTTGTGATAGATAAAGCCTTAGTGCCCGACATCACTTGAGGGCTTACTCGAGTGATCATGAGGCATTACTCTAGTGGCTACTCAAGTGGTCATACCAAAAATTCAAAAATACGGCACATTTAAGTGCGTACCTAGCATAAATAATATTGTAATTATAATGTATATTCCTGTTTTGATATGATGATACTTTAAGGCATATTTAAGTTGAAACCAGGTGAATTTGTGATCTACAAACAGGATTACTGGAGGCCTTACTTGAGTAAGTTTGAAATTTTACTCGAGGAATCCCTCGGGTAATCTGTCTCTTCATTTTCTGACTATTCATCTCCAACCGTTATGCTGTTTCCTTTTGAATTAATACTTCTCAGACAATTTTCAAGATCATCACTCGAGTGGTCTTTCCAGTAAGGCTTACCATTACTTCCAGTTATCACTCAGGTAATGCTAATTACTTGAAGTTATTACTAGAGTGATATGGTATTCTATTAACCTCTACTTTTCATACCCCAAAATAGAGTTTCAAATTCCTGCAAAACAAATTACTAGAAACTCCAATGCTTAAGTTAGTAATCATCAAAACATCATTAAATAACATCATCTAATATTTTTTAAACACTAGATAACTTATAATTCACTGGGATTTACCATTCCCAATTCTCTTCTAATGAATAGAAGTTTTTTTTACAAGGGATTTTGTAAAGATATCAGCTAGTTAAAGATGGGTTAGAATGAATATCACTTTGACATCTTTCTTTTGGACATGACCTCTAATGAAGTAATGCCTAACATCAATGTGCTTGGTTCTGGAGTGTTGAACTACATTCTTTGCCAAGCTTATCATGCTAGTGTTATCACAGTATAGTGGTATCTCCTTGAGATAAAATACCAAGATCTTTTAATTTTTGCTTCAGCCATAACACTTGTGCACAACAACTTGATGCTGCAATGTACTCGGCTTCTGTTGACGAAAGAGACACTGTATTTTGTTTCTTGCTAAACCATGACACGAGTGAACCTCTAAGAAACTAGCATTGTCCATTAGTACTCTTTTTGTCTGTCTTGTATCCTCCATGATCAGAATCTGAATATACTGCTAGATATTTATTTCTTCCTTAGGATACTAGAGACCTAATTCTGATGTGTCAGTAAGGTATCTAAAGATTCGTTTGACAGTTTCAGCATATGATTCCTTTGGTCCTGATTGATATCTTGCATGTAAACCAACATTGAATTGGATGTCCAATCTACTTGCAGTAAGATACAGTAATGATCCAATCATTCCTCTATATCTTGTGATATTGTAATCTTTCCCCTTGACATCAGCATCAAGTAATGTAGTTGAGCTCATAAGCGTGTCCATTCCATTTGCTTCATCCATTCCATATTTCTTCAATAGCTCTTTCAAATACTTTATTTGAGATATGAAAATCCTATTCTTTCTTTGTTTGATTTGTAGACCGAGAAAGAAATTTAATTCTCCCATCATTGACATCTCAAACTCCCCCTGCATTATCTCAAAAAATTCCTTGCACAAGGTTTCATTAGTAGCACCGAAAACTATATCATCAATATATATTTATACAATTAAAATATCATTTCATTTTCATTTTGTAAAAAGGTGTTGTATCAACTTTTCCTCATATAAAACATTGATCAATGAGAAATTTACTAAGTCTTTTGTACCATGCTCTAAGGGATTGTTTTAAGCCTTATAAAGCTTTTCTTAGTTTAAAAACATGGTCAGGCTTGGTTACATCTTTAAAACCTGGAGGTTGATCTGCATATACCTCCTCCATGATATATCCATTTAAAAATGCACTTTTTACATCCATTTGATATAACTTGAATCCTTTGATGCATGTAAAGACTAAGAGTACTCGTATAGCTTCCAATCTAGCCACTAAAGCATATGTTTCGTCATAATCAATTTCTTCTTCCTGATTATAGCCTTTAGCCAATAATATTGCCTTGTTTCTGACAATGATTGCGGATTCATCAAGTTTGTTCATGAATACCCATTTAGTACTAATGATCGGATAATCCTTAGGTTGAAATACAAAATCCCAAACTTGATTTCTTTCAAATTGGTTTAGTTCTTCTTGCGTTGCTATTATCCAATCGTTGTCTGATAGGGCATCGTCAATGTTAAAAGGTTCAATCTCATAAATAAAGGCAGAAAAATTAACTTCATTGAAAATTTTATTTCTAGTTTTTACTCCTTCATTCATATCTCCTATGACTTGTTCCAATGGATGACTCCTGTTATATTTTTAGGCTCTAGGTTGTCCTAGTGGTTGTACTTCTTCCTTAGTTTGGTCAACCTCTGGGATAAAAGGTTTAGGATTAGGTTGGTCATTCTCTTGATTTAAAACAATTTCCTACTCATCATCAATAGTTTTGTCAGGATTCAAATTCATCGAATACAACATGAATTGATTCTTCAACAACAGATGTTCATTTATTGAAAACTCTGTATGCTCTACTTCGGTTAGAATAGCCTAGAAATATTCCTTCATCTTTTTTAGAATCAAATTTTACTAAGTTATCTTTACCATTATTATAAATGAAACACTTACAACTGAAGATGTGCAAATGAGCAAGATTTGACTTCCTTCCTTTGTATAATTCATACAGTGTCTTTCCACGTTTTGTTCTGATATAGGCTCTGTTTGAAATATACCATGTTGTGCTCATTACGTCGGACCAAAAAACTTGAGACACATTTTTTTCATTCAGCATTGCTCTGTTCTTTCGTTCCATGACTCCATTTTGTTGAGGTATCCTTGGAGCAAAGAAGTTATGATTAATGCCATTAGTGTCACCGTAATCTCCAAAGGCTTGATTCTAAAATTCTCCACTGTGATCTGTCTTGATACCTGCAATGGATATACCTTTCTCATTTTTCACTTTCTTGGCAAAAATAATAAAGTAATCGAAGGTTTCATCCTTTAATGATAAGAAAATAGTCCATATAAATCTAGAGAAATCATCAACAATGACTAATAACTATAAGTTGCCACCAAGACTTTAATTCTTGCTGGTCCAACTAAATCCATATGTAGCAATTAAAGTGGTCTATTGGTTGTGATTTCATTTTTTGGTTTGAAAGATGATTTAGTTTGTTTACCTTTTTGGTATGCGTTACAAATCAAATTGTTTTTAAAGTTTACTTTGGGCAATCCAATTACTAAATCCTTTTTAAGTAACTTGCCTAGTTGATGCATATTGACATAAGCTTGTCTTTTATGCCATAACCAGCTTTCATCGGCATTACTTAGAAAACAATTCTCAGAAACATTTCTACTAATATCAAGAGTATAGCAGTTACCTTCCCATTTTACTCTGAGCTTTGTTTTTAGATTCTTCTTATCTAATTGTAAATCTTTCTTGTTTACAATTAGACATTCTTCTAAGTCAAAGATTACCCAGTTGTCTTTATCTGTGCTTTGACTAACGGTCAGTAAGTTGTGACACAATCCTTCAACATAGTATACATTCTTGACTTGTATACCCTTATCGTTTTTTATTTCACCAATTCCTGCTATCTTTCTGGATTGATTTCTTCCAAATTTTACCTTTCCACCATCTTTAGGTTGTAATGTGGTAAAACTTTCAAAATCTCCGGTCATATGTCTAGAGCATCTATTGTCTATGTACCATTTATTGTTTTTGGATGCTTTAAGACATATCTCTTCTTCTTCTGTTTCTTTTTGAGCAACCAAGCAGATATTAGCTACTTCATCATCATCACTCTCTTCATTAGATGAATTGTCTCCCCATATGGCATATACAAATACTTTCTTCTTGTTGTAGAACTTGTCTTTTCTCTTTTCTTTATTCTTCTGAGCCAGTTCTTGACATTCTGATTTGATATGTCCATGTTTTCCACATTCATAGCAGGTGATGTGTTCTTTACTGCTTGTTCCTCATTTCTGAAAGTTTTTGAATTCTTGTCTTTTCTTGTAAAACTTTCTAAATCATTTTATAATTAGGCACATTTCATCATCGTCGAACTCTTCATCCTCATCTTAGTTTTCTTCAAAATGTTTTATACTTGGTTATGTTGATCATAGACTTTCCCAAGTGCTGCAAGTTGATTAACAAGATGAGTATATCTAAGTTCAAATTCAGCTATTGATTCACCTGATTTCATTCAAAGTAAATCAAATTCAGTGGCTAGAGTGTTGATCTGATTTTCCTTTATTCCTGAAGTTCCTTCGTGAGCTATTTCCATGGCTTCCCATATTTCCTTAGCTGTTGAAAATGTGCAGATCCTGAAATACTCATTTTGACTCAAGGCACTTTGAATCATTAGAATTGCCTTGCTGTTGAGAGTGATGAGTTTCTTCTCACTCTCATCATACTCTGCTGGTATCTTAGGAACCTTCTGTGAATCTACAATTTTCATAGGTTGATAGTTCCCACTCTCAATCACATCCCATAGTCCATATTCTATAGCCATTATGAATACTCAAAACTTGGCTTTTCAGATAGTGAAGTGTTTGCCACTGAAACCTAGAGGTCTAGTGATAAAAGCTCCGTTTGGAAGAATTCTTTCACCATGCTTGCCCTTGGATCCTCTTTAGGTTGTTATACCATAACAAGAAGACCTATATTCTGATACCAAATGTTAGTGCAAGTGTTTCACCCAAGAGGGGGTGAATTGGGTGATACCAAAAAATTTGTTACATATATAAAAATTGACTGTAAATTTAAAGTAGTTAAGGGCTAGGAGAAATATTACCGAAGTGTACACTGGGAGTAATACTGGTTCGGCCACAACCACTTTGACTGACGTCCAATCCTTAGAGCTTCTCTGAGAGTTTCAATATATCTTCCAAGATTCAGTTGGTTCTTGGCACCTCAATACACAGCAAGTTCCTTCACTTGGACACTTGCTTCCCCTTACACTTTGTAAACCAATTCCCAATTCAATGTTCCACAACCTTAAGTTGTCTCAATAAAAAATATTAAGTTTGTAAAGAAAATATCTCTCACAGAGCAAATATATAATCACTAAAGTACAACGAGTGAATAAAAGAAACATAACACTAAGAATAAGTTGATCGATATATGTTCGTATGTTTTCCGTTGTGTCTGTTCTTCATTGAATGGTCCCATATTTATAGGTGAATTGTGATAGCCTTTGGAACAATTTCAACACTTCCATTAGAGTCGGGCAGCTACAGTTAACCTTTCTTTGAATTTGAAAAACTATCTATTTGCAGTAGGTGAACAATCGAACGGTTTGTTTGACTTTTCTCTCAACGCATAATCTCTTCATTGTTTTTCTGCAAATATACTCAGAATACAAATATAATGAAAGGTTAGTCATATTAATAACAAATCAATGAACAACATATTAAAATATGCTTTCTGTACTGCATTACTTGAGTGGCTACTCGAGCGATCATGATCCATTACTGGAGTAGTTCCTCAAGTAATCTCATTAAAAATATGCTAGAGAGTAAGTCAACGTTGTCTAACTAGATTACTCAGGTATCCATCAAGTAATTCATTTTATAAAACTTGGCAGACTTGATTAGTCGAGTGATCCCTCAAGTAAGTCTTTCTTTTCTTCTCTAATTACTCGAGTGATCCCTCGAGTAATACTTCTAATTCTTCTCTCATTACTCGAGTGATCCCTCAAGTAATGTCATCCAAATCTTGGCCAAGAGTAACTTCTTCTTTGCTTACCTAATTACTCTAGTAATCCCTCGAGTAATGATTTCTTTTCATTTCAAGTTACTTGAGTGATCCTTCAAGTAATGTTACTCATTTCTTGGCCGAGAGCTACTGCATTATTTCTGCTCAGATTACTCGAGTGATCCCTCGAGTAATGTTTCATATAAATTTTCAGTATAACTTTTCATAGAGAGCTTCTTGAACAATTTCTCACACATTACTCGAGTGATCCCTCGAGTAAAGAAGGATTATTACTCGAGGGCTTACTCAAGTAATGCCTTTAGAATTCTGCCAGTGATGTTTTCTCCTTTTCTCTGTCTTTCAGTTCTTCTTCATTACTTGAGTAGTTACTCAAGTAATGGTTTTTCCTGCAACAAAAAGCTTAGTTACTTTGTTCAAACCTTTTTTTATTATCAAAACCTTTTGTAACATTAATCCAATCTTTGTTATCATCAAAACATATAGGATCTAATACTTAAGTATAATGCAGGGCAGCAAAATATCCAATTCTAAATCAATTTCTAACTTTTTATAATTTTCTCAATCACTCCAAATAATTTCTCATTAAAATCTTGAATTTTCCAACAACTACATATACTTTAATTGTCTCTAACTTTGCTCTTGAAACTTTAATTTTAACTTGCTTAGTTTTGTTAGATCCCAAGTTTTGATGATAACAATAATTCAATTATGTGTAAAACATGTTTTTAGAAGGTTAAGAAAAGATTCCAAGTTACCAAATGCATATTTGAAGTTTGCTGATATCTGCTGTGAAAATGCACTGGAGTGCTCTAGCATGAAGTCTGCACTCGAGCACAAATCACTTCTGTGCTCGAGCAGGTGTGAGAGAAAGCCAGGAAGTGAGTACCCGAGAGGCATTCTCCCTTTGTATTCACTGGATCACTCGAAGCACAAGGTATGCACTCGAGCAGAGAAGTCATTCTCACTCGAGCACACATGCGAGTGAGGGCATGTGAGTGTTTGGCCGAGAGCAAGTAATGGTATGCTTCCATCATTCACTCGAGCAAGGCACTGCGAGTGCTTGGACGAGAGCAAGTTATAGCATGCTTCCATCATTCACTCGAGCAAGGCACTGCGAGTACTTGGCCGAGAGTCTTGAGGTTCAGAAAAGTACAAGTGTGCTCGAGCACACCCATCCATGCTCGAAGTAACACGTCCATGCTTGCGAGTAATATTTCCATCCCTCTCCAGATCAGTTGCGAGTGCTTGTTCAAAAGGTATAATTCTTGAGAATATTCTTCTCACTCGAGCAGGAGTCTTTGTGCTCGAGTGAGAGCCCACATCACTCGCGAGTGAAAATTCTATCCCTCTGAAATTCTGATACGAGTGATGGTTTTGAGAGCATATTCCTTGAGAATATGCTTCTCACTCGAGCAGAGGTAAGTGTGCTCGAGTGAGGGTCCATATACTCGCAAGTGCAAATTCTCACTCTTGTCAAAATGGTATGCGAGTGATAACCCGAGAAGACATTCCCTGTGTAAACTGCAAAGATCACTCGAGCAGAGGTTTTGTGCTCGAGTGAGACCCTTCTTCACCCGCGAGTGAAGATTTTGTCTCTCTGATTTTCTATGCAAGCACAACCCGATAACAGAGGTATATGAAGGAAAATAGGAGATCACTCTAGGTGAGCCTTTCATGCTCGAAGTGATGCCCTGTTGACCACAGAAAATGCTAAGTATCACAACGTTCATTACGAATATGGTTTATTGTTATTAATTCATATCATCATTACTTTTTATCTTTGTTTAACATTATTTTGGATGTTTTTAAAAGGATGATACAGGAATATGAACGTTTGAATTGAACCACATGAGAAAAGTGATACAACGGCAGACAAGATGATTATAAACACGCTGGCACCTACCGCACTCAGATTATTCAAACATGCACGTGTCTACCAATACTTTCAAATGTCCCACTCCACAAATGAAGAATTTCCAAACGAGCAAAAACTGGAGCAACTATATATATACAGAGACTCATGGAGAAACAAGAACAACGAAGCACAAGAATTCACAAGCTTATACCAATTCTCTGTTATTCATCAGTTTTCTCTGTATACATATTGATCTTCAGTGTTTATTCATTTGCTCTGTAAGAGAGTCCTCATACAAACTTAAAATTCTATGTTTATGTGATCTCAAGGTATTGGGACCTTGAGAGGGTAGTTATTCCTTACGAGAGAAGCAGTTGAGAGAATTCCTTGTAGTGTCTTCCACTCATAAGTCTTACAAGATACAAGCAGTAGAGAACGTTGTTGTTCATAAGGCTTACAGTGGTGTAAGCAGAAGAAAATGTTGCTTCTCATAAGTCTTGTATACATAAGCAAGTGAGAAGGGTCATAGGTTGTTTCTCTGCACATAAGACTTGTCGTAAGGGGGAGAGAAGTTTCTTGTTGAGAGAATATTTCTGCTCGTAGTCCGTTCAAGGACGATTGTTGTTTTGTGGCATTCTGAGAGCCCATTAAATCTTGGAAATATTGTGAAAAGCTCAGTAGGTCTTGATCTCTGAGGACTGGACGTAGGCATTATTGTTAGGCCGAACCAGTATAACTCTCTGTGTTCAAATCTTCTCTACTCTACTCTATCTACTATATTTACATATCACCACCTCAAGCGAAAAATTTATAACATCACCCAATTCACCCCCCTCTTGGGTGAAGCTTGCCTCTTACATTTGGTATCAGAGCCTCGTCTTCTTCGAAGAGCCTAACAGCTTGAGAAGGATCCAACAAATGGCAACAATGGGTGAAAATATCCTTCCAGACGGTGCTTCAATCACTAGACCTCCTGGTTTTGCTGGAGAACATTTTTCGTTCTGGAAAGCCAAATTCAGAGTGTTCGTGATGGCCAACGAGTACGGATTATGGAATGTTATACAAGATGGTGACTATGTTCCAATGAAGAAAATTGAAGATAGAGCAGTTAAAAAGAGTCCAGATGAGTTCGACAAAAATGACAAAAGGTTAGTAACATTAAATAGCAAAGCCATTTTAATGATACAGAGTGCTCTTAGTCAAAAAGAATATTTTCGTATATGTACTCTACCTACTGCCAAAGATATGTGGGATGCTCTTGAAATTGCTCACGAAGGTACATCTGGAATCAAAGAAAATAGGATCAATACTTTAATTACAGAGTATGATTTATTTCGTATGAAATCTGGAGAGAGTATATCAGAATTTGAACTAAGGTATACTCATCTTGTTAATCAATTATCTGCTCTTGGAAAGTCGTTTGATCAAAATTCCCAGGTAAGAAAAATTCTTAATATTCTTACGAAAGAATGGGAAGCAAAGGTGACAGCCATCGAAGAAGCCAAAGGAGAGTCTATGAGATCCATAGCTGCTCTCTTTGGTAGTCTTTCCGAATATGAAGGTAAGTTGAGATTCAAAAAGGAACTTGAAGAAGTCGATGATAGAAAGAAAAAGGGAGTTGCATTTAAAGCGATTAAAGAAGAAGAAGAAACTTCCGAGAATGAAGATGTTCCTAGTGATGATGAAATGGGAATGATCGTGAGAAAGTTCAAGAAATTATACAGAAGAGGACAAAGGAATTTCAAGAATTATCAAGGTGGACCAAGCAAGAAAGAAAACAAAGAACACCAAATAGTATGCTATGAATGTGGAAAACTAGGACACATCAAATCTGAATGCTTCAGGAACAAAGACAAAAAGAAGCAGAAAAAGAAAGCATATATATCATCTATTTGGGGTGATAGTTCGTCAGACGAAGAAAATGACAACGACGAAGTAGCCAATCTATGTTTGGTAGCTAAGGAAGAAGAATAAGACTCTGAGGTAAGTGACTCTGAACCCTCTTATAATGAATTGTTATCTGAATATAATGCATTGCATACAGAGTTCATTAAAGTTGCTAAAGAAATGGTTAGTTATAAGAAGAAAGTAAAAGAATTAGAATGTAATGTCATATCATCACATGAAATGTGTAAAGAGAAAGATAAGAAAATAGAAGACTTAACAAAGATTGTTGAAAAATTTACTAAAGGAAGTGAAACTCTCAAGGTTATCTTAAGTTCTCAGAAAGTTTCCTTTGATAAATCTGGAATTGGATATAATGCTGTGCATGATAAGAATAAGAAAAGTAGTAGAGACTATCTTAAATATTTCAGGAATTCTGTGCATACATCAAATCCATTTGTGTCATGCAATTTTTGTAATAGGAAAGGACATTATACTTCATCGTGTTATTTCAAAAAGGGAAAGATTGTTGGAACATATAAATGGGTTCCGAAAGGGACACATATTCCAAATACTAACCACAAAGGACCCAAGAAAGTGTGGGTACCTAAAACTTGATCATCTTATTCTAGGTATGTCTCAAAGCATCTCGAGCGAACAAATGGTATATTGATAGTAGATGTTCGAGACACATGACTGGTGACAAAAATAAGTTTACCATGTTTGAACCTAGAGAAGGAGGAAAGGTGACTTTTGGAGGAAATCAATCCGGACGTATTGCTGGAATTGGTGAAGTGGGAAGAACAGATGGCTTTCAAATCAACGGAGTATATTATGTTGAAGGATTATGCCACAATCTCTTAAGCGTAAGCCAAAGCACTGACAAAGATAACTGGGTGATTTTTGACTCGAAAGAATGCTTGATAGTAAGTAAGAAAGATCTACTTCTAAACAAAGAAACTATCAAGGCAAAAATCCGAGCTCAAAGGGACGGTAATTGTTATACAATTGATTTAAATTCAAATTCTTCTGAAAATTGTTTTCTTAGTCGATCAGAGGAAAGTTGGTTATGGCATAAGCGTTTGGCTCATGTCAATATGAATCAACTTGACAAATTGATCAGAAAAGATTTAGTTGTTGGCCTTCCCAAGCTCAAATTCAAAGATAACATGATTTGTGAAGCATGTCAAAAAGGCAAACAAACTAAATCTTCTTTTAAAACAAAATATGAAATTTCTACTTCAAAACCTTTACAATTACTTCATATGGATTTAGTAGGACCTGCAAGAGTAAAAAGTTTTGGAGGAAATTTATATACATTAGTAATTGTAGATGATTTTACTAGATTTGCTTGGACTATATTCATTGCCTCAAAAGATGAAACTTTTGCTGAATTTATATTGTTTGCCAAAAAGGTTCAAAATAAGAAAGGTATTTCTATTGTCTCTATTAGAACAGATCATGGAGGAGAATTTGATAATCAATTGTTTGAAGATTACTGCAACAACGAGGGGATAGATCACAACTTCTCAGCTCCTAGAACACCTCAACAAAATGGAGTAGTAGAAAGGAAGAACAGAGTGCTTACAGAAATGGCAAGAGCTTTACTTAATGAAAAAGAAATGTCACAAGTGTTCTGGGCAGATGCAATGAGTACTGCATGCTATATTTCAAACAGAGCATATATTCGCAAATCTCTTGGAAAGACACCATATGAACTCTACAAAGGAAGAAAGCCAAATATTGCTCATCTTCATATCTTCGGGTGTAAGTGTTTCATTCACAACAATGGTAAGGAAAATTTAGGTAAATTTGATTCAAAGTCTGATGAAGGTATTTTTCTAGGATATTCTAATAGAAGTAAAGCTTATAGAATTTTCAATAAAAGAACATGTACTATTGAAGAATCTATTCATGTTGTGTTTGATGAAATTGAATCTCAGACAAAACTTAATGATGAAGAAGAAATGGATTCAATCAAGAAAAACAAATCTATTTCAAAGCAGGATGATTTTGAAACAAATGATTTTCAAAATTTAGAAGATGTTGATGATCATGATCAACCTAAAGCATGGAGACATATGAAGGATCATCCAATTGATCAAGTTATAGGAGATATTCATGAAGGTGTCAAAACCAGAAATAGAATCCTCAATGAGGTAACATTTTCTGCTTTTATTTCTGAAATTGAACCTTCTAATATAGAAGAAGCTTTATCTGACAATGATTGGGTAATTGCTATGCAAGAAGAATTAAATCAATTTCAAAGAAATCAAGTTTGGGATTTGGTTCCTCGACCTAAAGATCATACGGTTATAGGGACCAAATGGGTTTTCAAAAATAAACTTGATGAATCAGCAATCATTGTGAGAAATAAAGCAAGATTGGTTGCCAAAGGCTATAATCAAGAAGAAGGTATTGATTATGAGGAAATATATGCTCCAGTGGCAAGATTGGAAGCAATACGAGTACTCTTAGCTTTTGCTTGCATCAAAAGTTTTAAACTTTATCAAATGGATGTAAAAAGTGCTTTTCTAAATGGTTATATTATGGAGGAAGTTTATGTCGAACAGCCTCCTGGTTTTGAAGATGAAACAAAACCTTATTATGTCTTCAAACTTAAGAAAGCATTATATGGTTTGAAACAAGCTCCCAGAGCTTGGTATGAAAGATTAAGCAAATTTCTTCTTGATCAAGGTTTTGTCAGAGGTAAAGTTGATACAACTCTATTCATCAAACATAACAAAAATGATATTCTAATAGTTCAAATTTATGTTGATGATATTATTTTTGGTGCTACTAACGAATCTATGTGTCAAGATTTCTCTAAGATTATGCAGGGAGAATTTGAAATGTCCATGATGGGAGAATTGAACTTCTTTCTTGGACTTCAGATCAAACAAAAGAAGAATGGCATATTTATATCTCAGACAAAGTATTTGAAAGAATTGCTGAAGAAATATGGTCTAGATAATGCTAACGGAGCTGATACTCCAATGAGTTCTACAACATTGCTGGATGCTGATGTAAAGGGACCTAGCTTCAACATCACAAAGTATAGAGGAATGATTGGATCATTACTCTATCTTACAGCAAGCAGGCCAGATATTCAGTTCAGTGTAGGAATGTGTGCAAGGTATCAATCCAATCCTAAAGTATCTCATGCAGAGACAGTAAAAAGAATTTTCAAATATCTAGGAGATACTTCAGAGCTTGGACTTTGGTATCCAAAGAGAGGGAACGAGTACTTAATGGTATATTCAGATTCAGATCACGGTGGATATAAAACTGACAGAAAGAATACCAGTGGACAATGTCAATTTCTCGGAGGTTCTCTAGTGTCATGGTTAAGCAAGAAACAGAACACAGTTTCATTATCCTCGACTGAAGCTGAATATATAGCTGTAGCAAGCTGCTATTCTCAAGTGCTATGGTTAAAACAACAACTTCAAGATTTGGGAATTTATTTAAAGGAAATCCCAATCTATTGTGATAATACTAGCACGATAAGCTTGGCAAAGAATCCTGTACAACATTCAAGAACCAAGCATATAGACATTCGACATCACTTCATTCGAGATCATGTTCAAAAGAAAGATGTCAAAGTGGAATTCATACCAACTCATCTTCAACTTGCGGATATTTTCACAAAACCTATTGCAAAAGATCAATTCCTTTATATTCGAAGAGAATTGGGAATGGTTAATCCCAATGAGTTGTAAGTTTTATTGTTAAAAACTTTAATTAAATGTTTATTTTGATGATAACCATACTGACTTTAGCATCGGAGTGGCCAAAATGTGTTTTTACAGGAGTCTCACTCGAAGCACTGAAGGTACTGCTCGAGTGAGGAGCTGTGTCACTCGAGCACAAGAAGCTCTGCTCGAGCACAGCACTATTCATGATGCTCTGTTCTCTTATAGTTAAAACAGAGGTTAACAGAGGAGTTAAGAACACCAAGGGAATATATCATAAACTACAGTGAGAATTGAGCTCACTCGCGAGTGAGGAATTCTCACTCGAGCATGATATGAACATGCTTGAGGTGAGGAATGCCTGCTCGAGTGAGGAAGAAGAATCTCTGTGCAAAAGCTATCCAAATCATGGTTACTCAAATGATCTTGGAGGATTTGAGTACAAAGATGCAAAAATATGTCAGGGAATCCACAATCCAGGTACGTTTTACTTGTTTCTTTATTTTTCCAGAACATCACTCGAGCACAGATAGAACACACTCGAGCACAGAATGAACATCACTCGAGCACTAGGGTTCATGCTCGAGCACTGTCACTTATATCAGTTACTGGGGAGCTCAGAACGTCGTACTTTCTCCTCTCACTCGAAAGACACAACTCTTCATCTTCAACCATTTTCTCATCATTCAATCACGTCCTTCTGCTTCAAATCGCCGTTACAACCTTTCAATCTTCTATAAGAGGTGATTTTTGTCTTCTGCATTCTTCACTTGTGCCCTAATCTCTACTTGTATTTTTTTTCTTTCTTTCAAAAACAAGAGTACTTGTTTCTCTTCCACTTTTCAATGGCAAGAACAAAGTTACCCTCTATTCCTCAAAAGTCTCATTCTCCTTCTCCTACTCACTCTGCTGCCAGTGAATCTGGAACCCCTGAACTTACTCCTCCATCTCCCAAAAACTCTCCCTCACCTTCACCTCCTCCTAAGCCTAAGACCAAAAAGAGAACTCCCACTAAGAAACCTCACCCAAAGCCTCAAGTTTCCAAGAAAGACCAACCTCCTCAAAAGAAACCAAAGGGTGTGGTCTTTAAGGATCCCATAATCAAGGAACCCATAATCACTCGGTCTCAATCCAAAGAGGTACAGGGAAAGGGAAAAAGGAAGGATTCAGAGCAACCCCAATCATCTTCTTCTTCTGGGGATACCTTCAGTAAACAACTCAGGGAAGCAATAGAAAAATCCAAATTGGACAAGATAGTTGGGAAGATTACATCTCAAGCCGGTGTTTCAAGTTCACACCAAGTTAAGCACCCAAGTGCTTCTGCTTCAGGAGCACCTTCTGCCTCTCAAGCACCAGTGGATGACCAACTCACTAGTCCTCCTGAGGGATTCAATGTGACAGAGCTTAAGGCTTTACCACAGAAGGTATATGATGATGAATTTAAGCATAGACATTTCTGCCCTGTAGTGTATGTTGATCTGGATTATTTGAAAAAGAATTGTCATTTGGACTTGTATCCTTACCTTCAATACTATGCTCCCTGGCTAAATATCCATTTGCCATATTCCCCCACTGTTGTGAAAACCTTTTATTGCAACATGAAAACCCATAATATTATGTCTAGATCTGGTGATTTGATTGAAGAAGCTGTATCTACAACCATTAGAGGGAAATTCATTATGATTTCTGCCAAAATCATTAATGATTTACTTGGTTATGTTGCACCTCCTACTGATCCACCCTCATTCTCTGCCAATGAAACTTTTAAAATCTTGAGACCAAAAGACCCAATTGGCCCCCTCACTTTCAAGCCTATTGATATGCCTGATAATCACAGAATCCTTCATTACATTTATTCCCAGAGCATAGTCAATAAATCCAAAAACTTTACCCACTTTGCTCAAAAGGATTACTATCTATTGGCTTCATTGGTTGCTGCGCAACAAAGGAATGTAGGGTAGATCATTTTTAATGAGATGAGGCGGTTTCGATTCTCTTCAACAAGATCCACAACCATACCTTACCCTCAACTTGTTTCCTTTATCTTGATGAAAAACAAAATCTGGTATTTGGAAGGAAAAGAAAGGGTTCTCATCTCAAGGTTTGGAAAGACTCAGTTAACTCACATGGGTATCAATCTTCCGGTGAGTCGAACCAAAGCCACATCAAAGAGGGAAGCCACTCCATCTAGAGGAGATGAGGCACAATCATCTGCACAAGGTCCTATTCCTCCTCCTTTATTTCTCAATGCCTCTCTATCCAATCATCTGTCTGAGGTAATTAATCAAGCTGTGTCAAGTTTGAAGAAGGAGTTAGTGACTGAATATGAGAAGCTTGTGGAGAAAATGGAAGCACAAGTCATCAATCTGGTAGACAAGGCCAATCTGAATTTTGAACTGATGTTCAAAACTCAGGATGAGATGTCACAGAGGATCACCAATATGGAGACCTTCCTGTATTCACATTTTCCCTCTTCATCTTCCGGGTTGCCTCCAGAGACCACACATACCTCACCACTTCATCCACAGACTCATGTACTTTTCACTGATCCTGAGTCTAATGTTGATGTCACATTTGATCGGTCGCCTTCACTACCTCCCTCATCATCTGTACCACAGCCACCATCTCCTTCTGACCAGCCCATTGACCCTCTCTCTGCCATGGTATCTTTTGTTCCACCTCCAGACCCCCCTTCTGATGTTGACAAAACGGGGGAGAAGGATGTGTGATGTCTTCTGAGCTTCTGTAGGGTGTATATGGGTGTTTGGGTAGTTTTCTGTATTGGGTAGGATTTGATATGTCATTTTGCTATTTTGAAGTTATCTTGTGTTGATCTTGTGTTGTTCAAGTTTGTTTTTGTTTTCCTTAAAGTTAATGAAATGGTTCAAGTTTTTGATTATCAAAATTTCAATGTTTCAAGTTATTAAGTTATATACCTCATACTATACTTATCTTGGCTGTTAAGTGTCCAGAGGAAACATTGCAGGAAAACTTGAATTTGGAACTTAAACTTGATATGCATTTTGGAAACATTGAAGAAATTTCAAAACTTTTCAATTTCTTTTAAACCTTCATCACAAAGAGTTTTGTCATCATCAAAAAGGGGGAGAATGTTAGATCCCAAGTTTTGATGATAACAATAATTCAATTATGTGTAAAACATGTTTTTAGAAGGTTAAGAAAAGATTCCAAGTTACCAAATGCATATTTGAAGTTTGCTGATATCTGCTGTGAAAATGCACTGGAGTGCTCTAGCATGAAGTCTGCACTCGAGCACAAATCACTTCTGTGCTCGAGCAGGTGTGAGAGAAAGCCAGGAAGTGAGTACCCGAGAGGTATTCTCCCTTTATATTCACTGGATCACTCGAAGCACAAGGTATGCACTCGAGCAGAGAAGTCATTCTCACTCGAGCACACATGCGAGTGAGGGCATGCGAGTGTTTGGCCGAGAGCAAGTAATGGTATGCTTCCATCATTCACTCGAGCAAGGCACTGCGAGTGCTTGGACGAGAGCAAGTTATAGCATGCTTCCATCATTCACTCGAGCAAGGCACTGCGAGTACTTGGCCGAGAGTCTTGAGGTTCAGAAAAGTACAAGTGTGCTCGAGTACACCCATCCATGCTCGAAGTAACACGTCCATGCTTGCGAGTAATATTTCCATCCCTCTCCAGATCAGTTGCGAGTGCTTGTTCAAAAGGTATAATTCTTGAGAATATTCTTCTCACTCGAGCAGGAGTTTTTGTGCTCGAGTGAGGGCCCACATCACTCGCGAGTGAAAATTCTATCCCTCTGAAATTCTGATGCGAGTGATGGTTTTGAGAGCATATTCCTTGAGAATATGCTTCTCACTCGAGCAGAGGTAAGTGTGCTCGAGTGAGGGTCCATATCACTCGCGAGTGCAAATTCTCACTCTTGTCAAAATGGTATGCGAGTGATAACCCGAGAAGACATTCCCTGTGTAAACTGCAAAGATCACTCGAGCAGAGGTTTTGTGCTCGAGTGAGACCCTTCTTCACCCGCGAGTGAAGATTTTGTCTCTCTGATTTTCTATGCAAGCACAACCCGATAACAGAGGTATATGAAGGAAAATAGGAGATCACTCTAGGTGAGCCTTTCATGCTCGAAGTGATGCCCTGTTGACCACAGAAAATGCTAAGTATCACAACGTTCATTATGAATATGGTTTATTGTTATTAATTCATATCATCATTACTTTTTATCTTTGTTTAACATTGTTTTGGATGTTTTTAAAAGGATGATACAGGAATATGAACGTTTGAATTGAACCACATGAGAAAAGTGATACAACGGCAGACAAGATGATTATAAACACGCTGGCACCTACCGCACTCAGATTATTCAAACATGCACGTGTCTACCAATACTTTCAAATGTCCCGCTTCACAAATGAAGAATTTCCAAACGGGCAAAAACTGGAGCAACTATATATATATAGAGACTCATGGAGAAACAAGAACAACGAAGCACAAGAATTCACAAGCTTATACCAATTCTCTGTTATTCATCAGTTTTCTCTGTATACATATTGATCTTCAGTGTTTATTCATTTGCTCTGTAAGAGAGTCCTCATACAAACTCAAAATTCTATGTTTATGTGATCTCAAGGTATTGGGACCTTGAGAGGGTAGTTATTCCTTACGAGAGAAGCAGTTGAGAGAATTCCTTGTAGTGTCTTCCACTCATAAGTCTTACAAGATACAAGCAGTAGAGAACGTTGTTGTTCATAAGGCTTACAGTGGTGTAAGCAGAAGAAAATGTTGCTTCTCATAAGTCTTGTATACATAAGCAAGTGAGAAGGGTCATAGGTTGTTTCTCTGCACATAAGACTTGTCGTAAGGGGGAGAGAAGTTTCTTGTTGAGAGAATATTTCTGCTCGTAGTCCGTTCAAGGACGATTGTTGTTTTGTGGCATTCTGAGAGCCCATTGAATCTTGGAAATATTGTGAAAAGCTCAGTAGGTCTTGATCTCTGAGGACTGGACGTAGGCATTGTTGTTAGGCCGAACCAGTATAACTCTCTGTGTTTAAATCTTCTCTACTCTACTCTATCTACTATATTTACATATCACCACCTCAAGCGAAAAATTTATAACATCACCCAATTCACCCCCCTCTTGGGTGAAGCTTGCCTCTTACAAGTTTCTTACATGAAAATTACTTCTTCATGCTCTCCCTATACAATTCCACCTCCTAGATTCATTGGAGCCATAAAACAAAATAAAATCTAACTTTTTCTAGCTAAAACAAAAAGCCTCAAAGGACAGCATCTAACCGTGTCTAGCTAAAATAAAACAAAGGGGAAAGAGAAGTCAAGTACATAAAAGGATAAAGAACACATAATTCAACAAAATAGAGTTACTAAAACATAAAACTAACATACTGCTATTTATTTAACTCAGAGCAGCTTTATTTCAGGCTTAGCAATGTGAAAACAAAAATATAAAATTCAATCCTATTGACCAGTTCAAAACTCTTAATTGGACCAGTCAGGAGACTAGTTCATCAGTTCACTAATCTAATTGGCCAAACTAAATGGGGTTTTAATACCAAGAGCATGTATAAAAATAATATGAGATGTCACCAGGTTGAAATTACCATTTAAGGTGCCTGCAAGTCCAATAAGAACTAGCTATACATACATATATGTACACCACCAATGCATTTAATCATCAGTTGCAGTTATTGGCAAGATTAAGCATTAGTTAATTTGTATATTTCCATATGAAATGCTTAAATGCATAGAGTTGAGTATAGGAATAAACCTTTGGTTTAATAAGGAATACAGATTGGTATATAGACGAAGAAGAAGACCCCTTGCTGCACAATTAATATCGTTGAATCAAGCTTAGGCAAATATATATTAATGAACATAATTATTCATGTATGATTCACAAGTCTTACAAACAACCAAAAACCACATAGTTTACTAACACAAAGTTCATCAGAAATTTCACTTACTGTTAGGATTGAGTATTTCTCATGATTTTGTATCTCAAATTTAGATAGCAAAACAAAGAAGAAGAAGGGGAAAAAGGGAGAACAATGCCTCGAGCAATTTATCAACCATAAAAGCCCTATGTATCTCATAATTACCTGGAGTCTGGGCTTGAGGAAGACACAAAGGTAAGGCAAAAAACAACGATCGATACGGTAATGCAATCCATCATCCTTTTGCATTTACCGGCAGTATTGATTAAGGATGGAGGAATGACATGTCGTACCCTTATCTTATTTTCACCTTTTTCAAAGTATTTACGGAAAATAATAGGTAGTTCAATAGGCAACATAGGAATAGCATAAATATACTGATAATATGTGCATGATTAGTAAATTTCTCATAGGGGTTCGTACATGATAATTACCACTAATATAGCCTCACAGGGTTATTAGAGTGTATAACATGTCCCAACGAAATGGATACATCTGCCCGTCTTTGTTCCACCAATACAATTCTCTAGTATAGTTCTTGTCTCTGATCTCTGCATATCTTCTGTATTTACCTGTCTAAATGATTGGTAAGGGAGGGTGAGATTCAAGAGAATCTCAATAGGAAAATAGTACCAATATGCATGCAAGATAAGTGCTTAATGATGACATGCTTGCATTACATAACTCATGCTTACACAATGACATATCTGCATGCTCAATGTTTCATATAACATACTTATGGCCATAGCATAAATAGAAACAAAGCTTCAATTGTTCATTTAAGTTTCACATAAACAAGTAAAGCAAAAACATGCATCAATACATCAGCACAAATACCAAATACATGCAAGAGAGGTAAGTTCCCTACCTTAGACCTTTTCCACCTCGAACCGTGTGCCTCGATTTATGTGCCAATCCCTCGGGCTCTCAACTTGGTCCTAAAATGTCCAATGTACCATTTTAGACACTTTCATAGTGTTTCTGATGGTTATACGAGTCTATTGTAAAAATGTACCAAAATGCCCTCGAGGTCTCGGCCCAACCACGCCTTACCCGGTCCAACTGTACTTTTCCTGAAATTTTGACTAGGGCTATTCTAATATATTTTTGCCCCAGGAATCCATTTCTAAACTCAGAATTATCAAATTCATTGTCAAAGGATAAAACTGCCCTTGGCAGCCTCACTTTATAGGTTTCAGGGTTGTTTTTCTAATTATGCTTTTTCAGGTTTTTTCTAAAAAGTGACCAACAGTAACCCCACCTAATTTTCCCTCCTAGACTCAATAGAATCATCAAATCATTGAAAATCCAAATCTAAGCCCTATTTCTACTCTTGGTCGAATTGCACAAGTTCCCTGAGGAAAATTGAGGTTTTCGAAATCCGACTCCGCAGACGTGTCCCTTTTTACTACTAACCACTTTATTAACGATTTAATTAGGTTATAACTACTATTTAGACCCAATTTCGGCAGCATAACACCTAAGCTATGTCATTTCTAAATTTTAAAACCAAAGGCAATCCGACAAAATTTCACCTATTAAATTGTTCACAACAGTCAGAACAAAAATATTTGAAGTTTAGGAAGTTACCTCTTCTTCCTTCTAGCTTTTTCTCTCTTGACCGAACCCTAACTTCAAAAAACCCTTAGTTTTTGCTTTCTAAACACCATAGATCATGTAGAAAGGAAGCTTAGGAGAAGGATTATGCAAGATAGGAGCTAATTCACCGAAGAAATCAAGTTTGCCTAGCGAATTTTCTCCTCTTTCTCTCTAGAAATCTCAAAGTCACACACACACTCTCTCTCTCTTATTTCAGTTTTTACATCAGTTTACAAGGAAATAGATGAAGGAGATGACTTTTATAATATGATTATGTCTTCTTAGACTATGATGATGTCATATTTAGCAAATTTCCCATTTTTGGATTTTCTGGCAGATTTTATGCCCGTACTTTGAAAAATCATAACTAACCTTGTAGACCTCGTGTCGAAGTGATTTTAAAGGCTATAGAACTCTTATTGAGTCTAGTTTCAAGGCAAATATAGAATTTTTCCAATTGGAATCACACAATTCCCAGAATTTCAATCTTTCCATGCTATTCCAGAAAATAATCAATTTCGCTGGGTAAACTTCACAAATTCATAAATTTTTTTATATAGTTCCAAAAATTACCCATTACCTGTCAAATTCAAGCCTAGGATGTCTACTTCCATACTTCAAATTTCCATAATTTTTTAACATCATTTGGTTAGTGAAATTCATTGCACAACAACACTGCCTCACTAGAACTAATGAAGTGGCATGCACTTGCTTATTTTTGTATACAAATTTCCCATACTCTTTAATTCACTATTTTATTCCCTTTAATACCTCACAAATATAAGAAATGTTAGAGAATAGATTTGGGACACCTGCTAAATTGGAGCTTAGCAGTTTACTTAATTCAGGCTTATTCTCAAACCTCCAATCCCACAATTCGGGATATTACACAATGTGGGAAGGAAGTGTTGCCGGGGCACGACAAAGGAGTTTAAAAGAAGAAGAGTCTAAGCTAGAGGAAGACACCGAGGGGAGGCAAGAAATGATGACCAGTACAGTAATGCAATCCACCGTCCCTCTAAGTCCACAGGTGGCGTTGGTTAAGGATAAAGGAGAGATGTAGGGAGGAAGAGCGGTCGGGTTGTGGTGGAGGAGTTTAGAAAAAGATTGAGTCTTAGATTCTAAAATTAGGTTCAAGGAACAGAGATTCTGAAATGTTTTAGGGCGGGTTCTTTTAGATCGGTTTTGTTCAATAACCGATTTTAAAAGGTCATCTTTTAGACCAGTTATTTAGAATAACCGATCTTAAAAGCAAGGAATATTTTAATTTTTTATTCCTCATCTTCTTAGACCAATTCCTAAAAACAACTAGTCTAAAAAGTTTAATCTTTTAGACTGGTTGTCAAAACAACCGGTCTAAAAAGTAATAAACATATTATTTTTTTAATTATTTTTATTCAGAAAATATACTAGACCTGTTGTAGGGATAACCAGTTTAAAAAATATCTTACATATATTTTTTTAATTATTGTGATCTTTTTAGACTAGTTCTATATGAAACTGGTCTAAATAATATATTTTAGACCTGATATTAAGGGAACCGGTCTCAAACGTGTTCTATAATTACAAAACTGCCACCGATAATTCCTTTTTGACCTTATCCGCTATAATTGGTCTAAATGTGTTAGTCAAAAATGCCTTTTATATACTAGTGATAAGTAGGATGTCAAGGAAAAATCAAGTAATAGTAAGGTGTTTTCTACTATTGGAGGTGTTGTTGCTGTATGAACAAGATTTGAGGCCAAAGAATGAAAGATCCTATTGCCTGACCTAGTTTGTCAACCTCATCATCAAGGAAGGGGAATTTACACCTTCCTCCCTCTGTTGAACACTTGTGACATTGACCTTATGTTGATCGTCTTGAATTTGCTTATAATGGTGGGTGGTAGCATGCGTGTATGCAATAGCATCGGCAACAACACATAGCAATGGAACATCCAACAAAAAGAGCAAGTTTCTCTAGCCTCTAGTGTAGGACGAGGGTCGCCATATCCAATCTCTAGCAGATTGTAACTGCCTTTGGTGTTTGGGAAAGGCTAGGAATTCTTGAATAAGAGAAATAAGATAATTAATTAAACTAACTTAAGGAAAACTCAATGTTATATTCATTGAAATTATTTACAAACCTGAGATCTATGTTTGTCGTCACCCATCCCAACTTGAATGCTAGAAAACACCATCAATCTCATCTCACCATGTAGCTCATGCAACAACTCTTATTGAAGTGATTGACGCATTTCCACCTCGAGGTCTGTTCGGACTTCCTCTCGAACCTTAGGCACAAACTCTCTACTCGATTTACTTTGTATATAAGGTTGTGAACTTCATCTAAAGTATCTTGATAGACCAATTCCCCTTGGCTCCCCTATAACATGACCAAGGTGATCTAGCTTCCCACGTGCCATTGCTAAGATATCCATCCTTCCACTTTGAGTGAAGGAACCTTGTTTGCTCTACTCTTCAAGTTCATCTTAAAGCATACAATTGATAAATACAAATTAATTACATGCAATCTTCTAAGGAAAATAAAAAACACTTAAATATACTTTAAATTAAATACTCACAATCCTTCCAGTGACGTCAGCAAGGATTGGATTTATTTATTTTTCTCCCTTCATCCTCCCTGCTTTCTATTTTCTGTGACGTGGGGGAGGAGGTAGCACCTGCACAGTAATGCTAGAATCTGATTTGACTGCTTGCTCCTTTTTTTGCAAATCAAACTACATGATCTTCTTTTCCATCTTCAGATAATCCCTATGAGACATGTAATGCATATAACTATTTTTACCTCGCCTCTCTTTATTTGATTCTCTTAATTCCTAGAAATAGATAATAAAGAAAACTAAGTTAGTGAGGTCAAATAAATTCAAATGAAATGTTGCATACTATGATGAACAAAATATATATACCAAAAATTTGGGATCTTGTCATGATGTCATAAACAATCTCCAATCATCTAGAGAAAGATAAGAATAAATTTTACATGGATCCTTATTACTCTTTGGCCTCAAATGTACTTGATTGTGAGTGTGGACTTGAAATCTTTCCATTGCTTACGAATGTACTTTAATATTCTTAAAAATAATAAAGGCCTTGTGTGGCACTTGTTTGACAAGTTCCACATAAGCCAAACACTAATTATGGCACTTATAATAGCAAGAGCCACAGCTTCTAAATATTTCTATGAAAAAGAAATTATCTGTCGCACTTCTTTAAAGAAGTGCCATGAGAGGAGTGCCACTAAATCCCTCTTTTGTAGTAGTGATATTTAATGTTATAATAATATTTTTATATAGTATTAAATCTTAGCCACTAAAACTTGATCTAATAGTAGATACATTAAATGGAGGGAGTGGTCAACGGAAACATTTCTCTCCCAAGTTTTCTAGACACAATCTAGAAGCCAGCTGGAAATCACTAGTCACTTTGGATAGTGCATCAAAAAGTTCTAAACTGAATTCACCAAAAAAGAGTTTTTTTTAATCGCAATTACATTATAGTAATTGGAAGAAATTAAACCACTATAAGTTTGAATATTTGTTGCAGTTAATGGTGCAACTGCTACAAATTTACAAGACTTTGACTATGTACTAGGTTGCAGGAACATTTTCATCGACATTTGTAGTGATTGTTAAGACTATTAATGGATACGAGTTGCTCTCGCCATGTAGCATGAATATGGTACCAGTTGATGTAGTGTATGTTTGTTGTAGTTTTTTATGCTTTTATGATTTACGATATAAGTATATGAAAAGAGTTTTGTCTTGACTTGCGAAAAAAGGGATTTTAAAACCATGATTTGGGGGTTTTCCAAACATATGTGGTTGCTAATGGCTAGATTTCATAATCATATCCTTGTTTAGAATAGCGATTAGATCCTTCAAAAGTAGCTTTTCAATCATGATTTATGGTATATAAGGTAAGTATCTGATAGGAGTTTTGTCTCAGTTTATGTGAATAAACCCTTTTGGGATCCAAATCATGATCCCATATAAGCTTAACAGTGGTTTTTATAAAGTGACTATTCAGCTTCGGTACTTGTAGTGCTTTATATGAATCGCTATAAAAGCCACACAATAACAGTTATTTGTAGTGGGTTAATGATGTGTAACTGCCACAAAATCGAAAGGTGTGGCTTAATTAAGTTCAACATTTGTAGTGGTTGGAGACAAACCTCTACAAATTTTCATGGGAAACAATAAAAGGGATGCATTTATAGCAGTTATGTTATGCCCCATTTGGTAGCATGGAAGAGTTTTTGATGGAACTGGAAGTGGAAATAAAAGTGGAGGTGGAATTGGAAGTGGGAGTGGAATTGGGTTTTAAAGTGTGTTTGATATGCCGATGGAAGTATTGTGAAACCTTACATTTCTGCCCCTTTCATACTTGTCGGAAGCATTACTATTTGATTCTTTAGGGGTTTAATTCTTAATTCCGGCTATTGAGACGTTATTCTTACCATGTTCATATATCAAAGTTAGTTCTATTTCTCCGCTCTTACTTTTAGTTTCAATGATCTCGATTACCGTTCAATTCAAATTCGTGTATTCATACTAGCACATATTCATACATATACGTCAAGTGTAAATATTTTACATACAAAAAACATAAATACACTTGGCTCTTCGATTCTTCATCTTCTTTCTTTCTAGTTCATCTTCATCATTCTTTTCTTTCATACTCCCATGCCTATATGGTTGGTGGGGGAGGGTGAGATTTGGAAGAATCTCAGTAGCAAACATACAGATAATGCATGTAAGATGAATGCTAATGCATGATATGCTTGCCTTACATAGGTTTATGTTCATATAATGATATTATGTATGCTCAATGTTTCGTGCAACACACTTATGGCCATAATAAACACAGAAACATATCTTTATTCATTCATACGTGATTCACATAATCAAGTAAAGCAATACAACAAATCAATACATAGCATAAACATCACATACATATAAGTAAGTTTACTATCTGTTGTCTTCGAGTCCCCTTTTGTACCTTTTCTTCCAACCATTGAAGTTGTTTGGAAATTCTTTCACTTTTCTTCTTTCTTGACTTCTCATGACCCTAGATATATATCATCATATCATTAGGTTTAATACCCTAAGTCAAAAGTAAAGTCAAAGTGGTCCAACTATCGCAAGTTGGTTAACTTCACTCTTAAAGTTCCACTTAATTACCTAGTGCTATTACATTTTTTTCATTTTCACTCGTATTCTCAATTCTGCCAGCTTTTCTATTAACTTTAAAAATTCACAATTAATTCTTGGAAACTCTAAATTGATTGGTTCAAAATTCTATGTAAAGCTTTTTCAGTATAGTTTCATATAAAACTCAATTCTGGCCATTACAGCCACAAGACTCCCAAAATTACACCTAACCCAACCTGTTCCAGAAACAAGACCTGACTTTAAAAAATTATATTTAATTGTATAGATGTTTGATTGTGATGATTCCAAAGGCTATGTGACCATAATCAGTCTAGTTTCAGGGCAAAATATAGCCATTACACTTCTAGACGCACATCGATAATGTAACCCCCGTAGTCATCAAGGCCAAAATTAATTTTTAAACATGTTTAATAAATAAATGAGAGATCAAGGATAATCAAAAACTTTTTACAAAACCTGTAAAATAAGATCTCCATTCATTTTGAAATAAAAAGCGTTTGGCCTGTTTGGTTTGTCACATACATAATATCATAGTGCTAGCAAAATTCCCGTCATTCACCCGGGATAATATCATTAATCCAAGAGTTTTACAGGGCATCATTGCCCATCTCAGTTTCCCATACCGGGGATTACACAATAATACTATTCTATGGTCAACATATATTTACAGTTGTCCAGAATGATAACCAAAACCAAAAGCTAAGACTACCACTGGCAATCCTAGTCATCCTTGTTCACTTGCTTGTCCCTTAATCAACTTGTCCTGGCTAAAATTGTTAATTGGAAAGAGTGAGATTCAAAAGAATCCCAGTAGTAACATTTCAGATATATGAAGCATAATTAAACAAAAGCATGTAAGCATATTTTATAATTCAGCAACATTAGCATTCAAAGCTAGGCTACTCGCCACAACTCAATCAATCATTCAAGGCTGGGCTAACCGCCACATCCGAATCAGCTACATTCAAGGCTAGGCTAACTGCCACAGACCCAATCAGCAACAATCAAGGCCGAGCTAACTACCACAGACCCAATCAGCAATAACAGCATTCAAGGTTAGGCTACCCGCCATGACCCAATCGATCATTCAAAGATAAATACACACATACATTTTATTAAACATGATATAGGAGAAAGTGTCACTATCTTATTCTTTCTGTTCTTGTTCAGGCGTAGGCCTTCTACGTTCCAGGAAAATATCAAATCCTATAATCATAGCTAAGGACGATAGGTTATCACTTATCCTAATACACAAATGACTTCAAAACACTTAGATTTGGTTATTATTAAAGTCCCTTAGGTGGCTACTAGAAGCCCAAACAAATGCCTAAAGGGTTGGGGAAGTACTATCTCAAAGACCACCTTACGATAGAAAAAAGTTCTGATTTTTTGGTGTTGGCTATAGCCAAAAGAAGGTCAAAAAGTTTTGGGCTACAGCCAAAATCAAGTCAGAGAGTTTTTGGCTATGGCCAAGAGTCTTCTAGCTACTGCCAAAAGCAGGTCAGAAGCTTTTAGGCTGCGGCCAGGAAAATTTTCAATTTCTTGGCTAAACTTCCAAAAATCATAACTAATTCTAGAAAAATTGAAATGAGGTGATCCTAAGTCCTACTTAAATATTTTTAAGTCCAATTTATAGGAAAAAAATGAATCATTGTTGTCTATAACTATAAAAATCCAGAATTCCACAAATGTCCATATTGTTCCAGAATAAAGTCCAGTTTCAACCTTAAATTTTGGAAATGCATAACTCCCAGCACACATATCGAAATGACATCCATTATTTATTCATTTTGAAGCTTGGCATGTGCTCTATTAGACTGAAAATTTTCAAAATTTTTTGTCACCATTTACCCATTCAAAACGTCCAGGCAAGGCAACTGCCCAGCATAGAGTTTTCACTTGACAGAATTTTCCAATTTTCAACATGTGTTTCTAATAGTTCCAAAATCTACTAATACTATTTCTACACAATTTTTCACAAGGAAACCAATGGAAACATCAAAACAACCAAATTTCCATTCCATTATCATGCTTTATTTTAGGCAACATTCAACACAAAACCCCAAAATTGCCAAACTTTACATTCAAGGTTCAATTCACTTCTATCTTTCCAAAATACAATACAAAGCACCATTTCTATGACCACATCATACAAAACTCTCAATGACCCTAATTTTCAAAAAATAGGTCAAGAGTCCCAGAAATTCAAAGGTCTACCAAATGCCACAAAACATAGGTAGAAATGTTCATCTTACTCACCCCTACAACTTTCCCAAACTTGTTCCTTGCTTCAACAACTTTCAACTTTTCTCAAGCATAAAAACACCTTCTCTTGAGAATCTAAAATCATAGGATGAAAGCTCTTAATAAGTGGAACAAGATTAATGAAGAGATTTTTTGCATTTAAACTCATCTTAAAGGTCAAAATGCTCACTTTTCACAAGCTTCTTCTTCTTTCCTCTTCAAACATGGATGTCGAAAGTGGAGGACAAGAGAGAGAGAAATGAGAGATGAGACTGTGAGGAAGATGAAGAATTGATGGGCTCCTCTCATGCTCATACCATTTCAGCTGAAGTGAGGGGGAAGAAAGAGGGAAAAACGATAAAATAATGTGTGTTTGATTCTCACCACTCTATTATCATTTCAACTTGCCACTTGTCCAACACTAATTGGTTCTCATAAAATAAGTAAATAATTAGTTACTCTAACCACTCTATTAGCTATTTAGTTACCCTTCTCATTTCTCTTAGTTAGTAATTAATTTATCTATTAATGACTGACTAATTGGCCGATAATTTTTCCATTCTTTCAAATTTTCCCCTGATTATGGCACATTCAATAGAATTGCCCTATAACACATATTCTAATTCTTTTTCTTTTCTCCATGCACCATTTCCCTCTTATTTTAGTCCAAAATTACTTTGTCACATAATTATGCTAAAATATAGGGTGTTGGGCATTTCCAATAATTAATTCGGATCTCAATTCAACTTTAATTCACAAAATCATTCTCCATAAATGCAATTAGCCCTTAGTCAAAATTTAGGGCATTACAGATACAATATATCACTTAATTGATCACTGCCCCCAAAATTTGCCAGTTTTTCAAACCAAACTTTAGAAATTCATAATTAATTCTATAAAAATCAAAATGGTTTGGTTCTAGGTTCTATAAAAATATTTTAAAGTTCTATCTCAATTAAAAATATTATAGAGTCCCAATTATAATCACACAATTCTCACAAATTCGTCAAACTCAGATTGTTACAGATTTCCTTTCAGATTCAAGGTCAAATTTTGAAAAATCATAACTTTTAATCTACTACTCCAAATGTCTTGTATTACCTATCAAATTAAAGTCCAGGATGTCTACTTTAATAATGTAAAATTTCATAGCATTTGGACTCAGTTTTATCGATCAAAAACACGTTGCAAGTTCACTACCTCCAAAAAATGAATTCAAGCAGCTTTAAACATAACTTTCAAAATCATCATTTAACCATAAACACATGATTAAACCTCAAAAATATCTAATGGATGAAAAATGAATAGTACCCCCTTCATAAATACTCATCCAAACAATAAACCAATCGGTTCAAAATGAAGCTTAGACTTGTCTATTTTCATTTCCGCAACCAGTTCGAAAATCTAGCAGTACTCTGGCAAGCAAGACGGCACTAAACACCTCCAAATGAAAATCCAAAACCATAGAAATGAAGCTTGAGATGAGTAAAAGAAGGTTTGTAAAGGGTATTTTGAGAGAAAACACCGATTTGGAAGTGAAATCGGCTCCGAAGCTCAAGAACATTCATTATTTATCCACCTTCTCTCCTCTTTCATTTTCTCTTGAATTTCTCTATTTTCCCTTTATTTTTGAGGGGCTACAAACAATTATTAGAGTGAAGATAGGGTGTTTACTTTATTTAAAGATATGTGTCATGTGCTAAAATATCCCAAGGTGCCCGGCGCTCCTTTTCCCTAATCCCGGAGTCGGGGACCGACAAGTTGTCCTGACTAAAGGATTGGGTGGCGCCTTTTCCATGGTGCCAACACATAAAGCATAAAATCACTTTATGGATTTATGGTCCATGTTGTGCCATGTGCCCCTTATGTGGGACCCAATCTCTTTCTTGGCCGTACACTTTATCAGGGGAAAGGAAAGGCCTGGCAATTTCCCCAGACTCCCGTTTTGGTGTTCGAGAAGTTAGGTACATGACCGGGGAAGGAGACCGGTGGATTCCCTGGACTCAGGCGCTAGGTGGCACTCTCAGGGAATGCCAACACAAAAGGCATAAAGGTGAGTATCATCATTATGGACATGTGTCACCTTCCTATCAAGCCAACACTTTGTGCTTTGTCATGATGAAGGGACACTTGTCAATTTCTTCTGGTGCCAACCAAAAAGTTGTGTCATCATTACTCATCATGACTTTACTTTAGTAAGGCTATTTTAATAAAGTTACTTTATCAGTACTCACCCGGGATTCCACTTGGGACTTACTCAGGGTTGCTTCATGTATACTGAGGCTCACCAAATGATGCTGGTCAGAGTGTATAAGTATGCCCCACATAGCTCCACATGTAACCCCTGCCACGATCAAGGCCGAGATTAAGCTTTTAAATATGTTTAATAATTGAATAAAAGGTCCGGGATAATTAAAAACTTTTTACAACACTTGTACAAATGGATCTCCATTCCATTCATTTCAAATAAAAGCACTAGGCTCGTTCGATCAGTCACATATACAATATCAGAGTACCGTTTCAATTCCTGACATATACCCAGGATAATGACATTAATCCAAAGGTTCATACAAGGCATCATTGCCTATCTCAGTATCTATACCGGGGATTACACAAAACTATAATGCTATGATCTATTCAATATATATACATTTATCCAAAATGATAACCAATTTAGTATAAACCAAAATATCTAAGACTACCGCCGGCAGTCCTAATCATCCTTGCCCACTTGCTTGCTCTTCGACCACTTGCTCTATCTAAAAATGTTATTTGGAAAGAATGAGATTCTAGAGAATCCCAATAGCAACAGTTTACGAATATGATGCATATATACAAAACAAGTAAACATATATCACAATGCAGCAATCAATATTCGAGGCCGGGCACGCTGCCACGTCCCCTTCACTGTATACAAGGTCAGGCTTTTGCCACATCCCCTCACTGTATCTGTATTCAAGGCCAGGCTTTAACCACATCCTATCAACTGTATCTGTATTCGAGATCGGGCTTACGCCACGTTCCCTTCACTGTATCGGTATTCAAGGCCGGGCTTTCGCCACGTCCCCCACTGTATTCAATGACTAATGCATACAAGCAATTCAATATACATGATATAGGATAAAGTGTCACTACCTTTGTCTTTCCGTTCTTGAGCAAGCACGGCCTTCTACGCTCCAGGTAAATATCGAATCCTAAAGTCATAATTAAAGACGATTCATTACCACTTATTCCAATACTCAATAACTTCATAATACTTAATTTGGTTATCATTACTGTCTCTTTAACACTAATATATGCCTCTAATAAAAGCCCTAACGGGTTGGAAGAACTACCCCAGGGATCCCCTTTTGGAAGCACAAACACTAACGTCTTTCACTGATTCACTTGAGTGATAGTATGATCTGTGCTCGGGTACCAAGGAGTGAAGGGTAGCAAGTGAGCACCCGAGAGCACGAGAACTTTTCAGAGACAGGAGCACTCAAGCAGACTGGACTTCACTCGAGTGAAAGCCAAATGCTTCACTCGAGCACTAGTGAGTGGAGTCCAGGAAGTGAAAACCCCAGAGCAAACAAAAATTTCAAAGGAAAGGGGTCACTCGAGCACTGGCCTTTGTACTCAAGTGAGAAGGAATGCTCGCGAGTGTAAGGGCACACTCTTGCACTTTTGCAGAAGTTAAACACTGAAATTGAAGGAAAAACGAAGAATTACACTGACTCCCTCAAGTGGGATCCAACCTCACCTGAGTGATATTCATCCTTCACTCGAGTGAGCCCCAGATCACTCGAGTGACCATATCAGAACCCAGAAAAAGCTGACAAAATGACAGTTTTCCAGAATTTATACCAAAGGCTACCAATGTACTCAAAACCTCAACTAAAGCTATCCCCACATGAAAACACTCAAGGACTCCAATAAACCCATCAGAACATCCAATTTCCTACTCCATTATCATGCTTTGGTCTTGGGCAACAATAAACACTAAATGTCCAACATTTCCAAACTCAACCATTCACTCTACAATCAATCATATCCATCCATACACATTCCAAATACACCATTTCCATACCCATAACATACCAAATGACCAATGATTATCATTTTTCGAAAATAGCCAATAAATCCCAGAAATTCAAAGCTAATCCAAATGGCACAAAACTTAGATAGATAGGTTCTTTTAACTCACCTTAACAACTTTCTTAAAGCAACTTGTTGATTCTCCAACTTTCACAATCTCTTAGGATCACAAACCAACACCAATAAACAAGCTATAACCATCAAAATGAAGCCCATTACTCAAGGAACAATTTTTTAGAAGGAAGTTTGAGCAATGGAGATCATTTTCTTACCTTAAAGTGAAGCTTTTTCCTTTCTCTTTCTTGCCCAAAACTGTCGCCGGAAATGAGAAGAGAAGAGAAGAGAAAGATGGAGTGCGGAGGAAGAAGATGATGATGATGATGCTACTCCCTCCCTTGTCAGCCGAACTTGAAGAAAGAGGAAAGAGAAAATAGAATTTTAAAATCCTCAATTGACTTTTCTCCTTATCCCTATACATGTGAGCTTGCCAAGTGTCCTTCTCTCATTGGCTCACATACAATAAGAACCCAATTAGCTTATCTAATCCATCCATTAGTCATTTAAATTACACATCTCATTTCCTCTTAGTAATTAATTTTCCCATTAATCACCAACATAAGACCAATATTTCCATTCTATCAATTTTCCATCAATTATAACATATTAGATAATATTATCACAAATACACATTAATTCGACTTTAATCCACAATTACATTCTTAATAATCCTCATTAGCCCATAATCAAAATTTGGGGTGTTACATCACATACCGGTGTCTTCTTTCAAAAAAGCAAGGTATACATGCTCGCCCTAAAAATGCCATATGCACACCTACACAAGCCTATTTTGCCTGACTAATTAGTCCCTTACCTCATGATATAGCTGGGCAGCATCTTTCAACCAACCTAATAGCACCGTATATGTGTCATATGCATATTTGCATCAATACTTTGATCCTCTAGCCTACGCATACTGCACCCTCTGCCCGATAGGGCTAAAATATATAGCCCCCGAGAGTCTTTCTACTTCTCATCATTCTTGGGACTCTTTCCGAACTGGGCTTAATTGTCTTCCTGATACAAGCTTATCCTCAAGTTTTTAAGCCTAAAATTTGGGATATTACAAGTGTGGTATTATTTTTAATTTATATATGTATTTATAATACAAAAGTACCAAAATACCCCCATCTGAAAAAATAAAACAGCCCCTTGGTTCATCATCTTCAGCATCCCAACTCCTCAGATTAAACTTCCACCATGAATGATAAATTCATCAAGAATCCATATCATGAAATGAATCTAACCAAGATTAATTTCAAAAAAATGAAACACAAAACAAAGATTAAAACTATTGTAACTATCTTCACCCAGAACCACGATTAATCTCAAAAAAATCAAACCTAGAATCGTTATCTATCTTTGTCAACTTATATCTGAAGAGGGAGGAGAAGACAAAGAATATCATTGTCCTTTGTCAGCCTTTGCCATTGTAGATTTGAAGAAGGAGGAGGAGTCAAAAATATTGTTGTCCTCCATCCATCTTCACCATAGTAAATCTGAAGAGGGAAAAGGGGAGGACAATAAAGGTCATCATCTTCCGTCTTTTACTGTCGAAAATCTGAAGAGGGAGAAGGTGATGATAGAAGGTCGCCGTCCTTTGTTGCAGTGTCATTCGTCATCCTCATCTTCTGTCGCAATGCCGTCATCCTCACGTTTGCTTTATCATTAGTGGAGGTGGATGGAAGCTCTATCGCACAGGGGAGACTGTTAAAAAGGTATAGTTAAAATGTAAAGGGCAAACTTGTCAATAAATTATAAAATTAAGGGTATAATGGTATGAAAAATTCACTTTAAATGGAACTCGTCCAGTTCCTTTGGTAAAAGGGTGGAAGTGACCTCCATCAATTTTGATGGAAGTGGCTTCCATGAGGAAGTGGTTTCCAACCCATCAAACACACACATACACCACTTCCACTTCCACTTCCACTTCCTTGTCTTCAATTCTATACTACCAAACAGGGCATTAGTGTTAGAAAGAGGCGTAGTGGATGTTAAATGTTCTTATTACTAGCAAGAGTTTATGAGGAAACAAATAAACAAATATATGGCAGAAAATTAAATAACACAAGAGACACTAGAATTATTAATGTGAAAACCCCTCAATTCAAGGGTAAGAACCACAAGTTGTCCAGATCAATGAAAATATGATATACCATTATCAAAACAAGGTATCACAGAGCCTCAACCAAATATACAAATATGTGCATTCACTCAGCCAAACAACCAAAGTTACAAACTTACAATAGAGAACAAAGAAGCTGAGAATACAAAAAAAAAGGTCCTTGGCCACAAACATAATGTCTCTTACACTAGAACACCAAAAGATGATCTAACCGTTGAAAGTGATAAACCAGATGTGTTGAGCCAGCTGACCAAATTTCAGCTCGATCCAATGATTAATGAGAGCCAAAATGCCAATAGTGCTGGGAAAACGGGCCGGCCCTTGACGGGCTCTGGCCTAAACGGGCCGGCCCGTTTAGGCCCGAGTCCAAATCCGTACCCTTTTAGGGTGGCTCGGCCCGTTTAAGTTAAGCCCGCGGGCTTTTGGCCCGTTTACTTTTTTTTTACCATTCCTTTTTTGTTTTTTATTCTCATAAAGACTAAAATATCTAATTTAAAACATAAATATCATCAACACTAATTTAAAACATAAATATTATCCAAGTTTAATAGAACACAAACACTAAAACTTAAGTCCAAACCATAATTAATGTTCATAACCAATTAGATAAGTTCACAGCCACAATCAAACAAGCCTACAAACTTCAAATGTCAGTAATAATATAACACCTGATTTGGATTTTGGCGTATACATGCAAAAAAAGAATAAAGAAAATCAAAGAAGAGAAGCTTCAAATGATGTCTGAATCAATGTGAGAGCATTTTTGATATGAGGGTTAGGTTAGGTTAACTCTACCTCTGACCAATGCTTACTGCCCATTGTCTTGTGCCCATTTTTTTTTTTAAAAAAAAAAGTTAAACGGGCTTAAAAGGGCCAGCCCTCAGGGCTTCAGGGCCGGCCCTACAGGGCTTGCGGCCCTACAGGGCCGGCCCTTTTAGGCCCGCTTCCATTTTCAGCCTCCAAATCATAGGCCCGGCCCTTGACGGGCTCGGGCCTAAACGGGCCGGCCCGACGGGCTCGGCCTGAATTCCCAGCTCTAAATGCCAATTTACTGTGATTGTCTTGTGAATATGCATTTTTGACTTCCACTCTTCTTTTCTCTCACATGGCTACATAATTAGATCTCTTTGGGCTACCTAGCCTCTCTAATGGGTCTCTTTGGCCTCTTCCACCTTATACAAAAACTTAATTAATATGCCACCTCTTCACTCAAATAAGTGAGACACAATAAGCCACAAATTAAGAAACTCTTAAGAGAATATTCTTTCTCACAAAGAACAATTAAGAGAATTTCCTTTTAAATTTCTCTCACTTGTTTTCTTCTTTAACTTTTTTTTTCTTTTTATAAAATAAGAAATATATAAAATTTGGACTTTTCTCCACGTAGAAAAGGAGTTAAAAAAATCCAACAGTTAGAACCATTACAAGCATTGTGGCCTTTAAATGGCGGCGCTCGATGCCTTATGTTCAAGGTATTAAAACCCGGACCGGGCATTGAACCGGTCGGGGTACTGGGTTAAGGGTCAGTGGGTCAAACCGGGACCAAACCGGTGAGAAATTGAAAATTTTGGACTTATAGTATGAAATTCTGAAGGAAAAATTAAAAAAAAAAAATTTTTTTAAAAAGTGAACCCGGACCGGTTTCCCGGCCGGTTCGCCGGTTCCTGGGCCGGACCGGCCGGTCCGGTCCGGGTTCCATTACACTGCTTATTTTACAACTTTTGTCAAAATCAAACTGTGATATGCACTCTCTCTCTCTCAAGCTGCCTTTTAAGGACAGAAGGAAGTATATACATGAAACACTGGTTAATGCCCGTTTTATCAACACAACTTGATTAAAAGAATGTGGAATATTAGTAGTCATTCGGTAATTCATGTAGTCGATCGTCATTATCAAATTTCCCTCATTAATCTTCTTATTCTGCCTCGTCAGCACGGTCACGGGGACATAGCAGTAGCGCAAAAGAAGGAAAAGTAGAGAAAGATGCTCGCCTCGTATTATTGGTGTGAGGGTTGCAAAACAAACCAAAAAAAAAAAAAGTAAGTCATGCATGTTTACATTAAAATATCTGAAAGATGTACATATTACACTGCTTTCTTGTATCATTTTTTCATTGGGGAGAAGCTAGACTTTTATTCCTTTTTTTTTTCATTTTCTAACGAGTAACCATCAAACCCACCATTGGTTTATTTTTTAGGGAAAATTATATTAACATCTCAGATAAAAAAAATAAAAAATAAAAAAATGGTCCCTTCAGATTTCAAAATTACAACAAGTCCCAAAAACTTGTCAATGGCATCCTTGAACTTGTCAATGACCCACATCTGGAGTTGTCAATGGGAATTACTGATAATTTTGAAATCTAAAGGGATTTTTTTTTTATCTGAGACCTGAATGTAATTTTCCCTATCTTTAATTTGTCATCGTGGAGATAGAAGAAAGAGCTTAATGTGGGTCCTACCTTATTTAAATGAGAAAAATAAAATCACTCCAAAAGTCCAATAATTTTATGTTTATAAAAATATCAAAAAATTAGATACAAATTTTGGGTAAAATTAGGGAAAGGACCTCATATTTAGTTGGTGAAAAGAATATGATGAATTCTTATAACATAGAATATCAATATCCTACAAATTTTGTACACAAGCGTATGAGTACTATGCATTTTTATTATTTTATAATATAATACCTCAATTCATTTTATCTTCCAAATTTATATTTTTACCTCAAAATATCATATTGTTTTCACCTAAGGATAATCATGCTAAAAGATAGTATTTCAGGAAAACTCACATATATTTGTTACAAATAACTAATATAACTAATTTATTTAATTTACCTAAATCAGTTTTCTAACACTTACATTAAAGATTATATGTGGTAAAATTTATATATTTTTCACTCATTTTGCACCTAAACTTATTTTTCCATTAATCATTCAAACAAGTTATAGATTGTACTTTAAACAAACTTTTTTCACAAAAATCAATCTAAACATAAATTACATCATACAATCCAACTTCTACCTAACTTTAAGTTTGCAAGAGTCAAATTAAAAAAAAAAAAAAAACCTCACTTTTGTCGTAGCTAATGCAAATACACAGTGTATGCATAGGTTGACTTATGCAAATTAGGTCCAGAATATTATACAGTCGAAATTGTATAATGAAAATTCGTTGATTTATTGTAATATGTTATGATTAGAATTGCATTGTCTTATTTAACGGTGCAAATCATACAACTTATGAAACCAATACGTCTCCTCTTAAAATGATTTTTTTTTTCATAATTTTAAAAGAGAGAGTCGTTGTTTAATAAATTGAAACCAAAGCCTAATTAAAACCAGGTTCTTGACCCCGGACCGGACCAGCCCGGAAACCGGTGAACCGGCCGGTAAACCGGTCCGGGTTCATATTTAAAAAAAAAAATTTTTAAAATTTTTCCGTTAAAATTTCATATTATAAGTCTAAAATTTTCAATTTCTCACCGGTTTAGCTCTGGTTTGGCCACGGTCTGACCCACTGTAGTCCCATAGAAGGCAAAATTCAAAGAAATGGTCCCGGGAAAATCTGAAATTACCGCCAAGTCCCATGGGACCATTTTGGAATAAATTCCAAATGAGAAAAGTCACAAATACCCTTAAGTATTTCCTCTCTCCCCTTCATGATAGACCAAATTTCTTTGCTGAAACTTGAGAACCACAGTTCGCCAGCCAACTTCGGCTGTCTCGTAGCCATTGCATTCGGTCGCCGTTGCCGTCGCACTTTATTTCCAGTCATTGTCGTGAGTTATTGCCTCCCAAATTTTTTGGTGTTTGTCTGAACACAGATGATTCCTCATCTACTGGTTCAATTTATTTACTCCAAAGAAAGCCCCAAGTTTCGACTCAGGCGGTCTCCGAAGGAGCAGAAGCCATGACTCTGTTGCAACCATGGTATGTTTGTTGTTTGATTCTTCAAGTGTTTGTGAGCGTTTCTACGATCCAGTATGTTTGATTCCCAAGTGTTAATAACCCATGTTAAGATACTCATTAATAGTTGCTTGATGAGTTCATAACTGGCTATAACGCACGTACCCATGTTTTTGCAATATCAGAGGTAAGGAATGAAGATGAGGGTAAAAGGTTTGGGGTTACATGACTTGATTTGCATAGGAGAAAAAAGAGTTGTTAATGGAAACAGCGATAGTTGTCAATGGAGGCTCCTTAACTTGTTAATGACAACTAGAGGTCATATTTAAATATTTTCTGTGACAACTAAAGGTTGTTTTGATTGATATTTGTTTTGGTTATGATAAATTGAAAGAGCTTGTCTGATTTTTGTGGGCATTGTCCTCAATATGCTTGCAAACTATAAAAGAAGGCCTAGTGAATGCAATGGATATGCTTTGGCTAAGGTTTCAATGTGTTTGGGTATGGTTTTGTATGCTCTATTTTTGCTGTCATTATACCATGTTTTCTGGTTTATAGTGGTGTGTTTCTGCAGTAGAAGAGGTAAGGAATGAAGATGAGGGTGAAAGATTTGGGGCTACATAACCTGATTTGCATAGGGAAAAAAGAGTTGTTAATGGGAGCAGCGATAATTGTCAATAAAGGCTCCTTAACTTGTTAATAACAACTAGTGGTAATATTTAAATGTTTTGCTTGTGGTGTAATGTTGTTTGGAATGAGTTTGAAAAGTTTGCTATGTTTTTTGGTATTTTGTGCTGTTTTGGAAGGCCCAAAAATGCTTTTACTATCTGTAACAATTATTTAAGTACATTTTTCACGTTTTGTGTTTTCTTCTCTCTTTATCTCTATGAGGCAATGATTAAGGGAGATTTCTCACAATTGGAGTAGAATACTCATGACTTCTGTGACCTGAAGCAATGTATGAGTATAAGTGAAGTGTATATGGCTAAAAGGAATTATAAGGACTTTTCCTCTGTGTTTTCAAGCACCAAGGGTCTTTCTTATTAACACATGTAGCTAGAACATACATAAAAATAAAACTAATTCCAGTCACCTTTTTGACTCGTGTATACTTTAAAACTCTTGACCATTTATTCATAGAGTTTGTGATATAGCGGCAAGTGATTTCAAGCCACTGTGATTTCAAGCGCCAAGGGTCTTTCCTATTTGTGTGTTGCTTTTCCATGAGCTTGACAGAGATAGAAAAGCCTGAAGAAATCCAAAAGTTTTGTTTTGAGACTTGTAAAATGCTAAGCAAGTAATTCAAGTACTACAGTTTGATTTAGGATGCTGAAATAATCAATAGACATGTTTTGAGACATTATAATGAGGAATTAAGAACTTTGACCTTTATATTTCACCTTGACAGCACATAACATGTTATTGGCACTTACTGCTTTTATCTCTCAAACCAAAGGTGTTGTGCAACTTAGTAAGTACTTAGTTAATGTTTTGTCATTGTTTGATAAGCCTTGAATTTATTTTCAGGTAAAAAAGATGGAGAAGGGAAAAATGATTACATAAAAAAGGAAGGGGGGAAAAAGCAAAACTAGACCAAGGGCGCCGAGCTTCTTTGGTTACACTTTGTTTACCGAAGAATTTTACAATGAGAAGGAGGAGAAGTAGAAGGAGAAGCAGAAGTAAAAAGGGAAGGGGAAGGGGAAGCGTAAGGAGAAGGAGGAGGATGGTGATAAGTTAAAGACATTTAAAGAGGTTAATCTACGAGTGAGAGATGCTTGGAATAAGTTAAGTGATAATAAGAGAGGTTAATGATCAAATTCACACTGATTGTATTCATGACATGTTTTTTTTGTAAGTATCAAGTACAGACTTATTGTATTGACTTCATACTAGTCTTCAGTTATATTATGCAGAATTTGTGTTTGTCATTGCACTTTCACCTATTAGTAAACACAACTAAAGATTTGCTGACAAGAGTAGGGATTGACCTAAGAAGTCCATGGGCCTTGATTGACAAATCCATAGGCTTCCATTAATAAGTCCATGAGACTCTATTGACAACTCCATGAGGCTCTGTTGACAACTTCATGGGTGTCCATTGATAAGTCCATGAGCCTCAGTTGACAACTTCATGAGGCTCTGTCGATAAGTTCCTAGACATCCATTGACAAGTCTATGAGCCTCGGTTGACAACTCCATGAGTATCCATTGACAAGTCTATGTGCCTCAGTTAACAACTCCTCGGTTGTAATGGAAGGGTTGATGAGTTGTCAATGGAGGCTCAATGACTTATCTGTGGAGGCTCCTATGAATTATCAGTGGAGGTTTCTAGACTTGTCAATAGAGGCTTAATGACTTGTCACTAGAGGCTTTTGGAGTTGTTAATGGAGTTTCCTTGACTTATCAATGGAGTCTCTTATAGTTGTCAATGGAGTCAAACAATGTACAAGGAAAAGCAGCATATGTGTATTACATAACTTTAGCACTAATGTTAACTCATAAAAATGACTCTGTAATTCATAATTACAACAAACATTTCAAGTACAACTTGTTTGAAATTGATCATAACAAAAAATATCACATCTATACAATGTCACTAACAACTCATGGTGCCTCCATTGAAAAGCGATTGAGACTCCATTGACAACTCTTCATAACAGCATAACTGTGTTAACAACTCAAGGGGCCTTCACTTACAACTCAAGGGGCCTTCAGTGATAACTCAAGGTGCCTTTATTAACAACTCATTGGGCGTCTATTGACAACTCTACAGAACAACATAACTGTGTTAACAACTTAAGGGGCCTACACTGACAACTCAAGGGGCCTTCACTAATAACTCATGGTGCCTTTATTGACACCTCGTGGTGCCTCCATTGCCAAGTAAAGGAGCGTACACATGTGACTATGACCACCTAATTAATGTGGAATATTAACAACATAGGAAATCTATAAGTATACACGCATAAACTCATTTTCCAATGTCATCATATTTGCATATATATGTTAACAACTCCATGGGCGTACATTGATAACTCCATGGGCCTATAATGACAACCCAAGATCCATTCATTGACAACATAATTTACATTAGATTAAACCTTTCAATGCATGACAATGAGATATACAAATGTCAACATAACTGCATATATATATTAACAACTCCATGGGTCTATAATGACAACCCAAGGTCCATTTGTTGACAAACTAATTTATATCAGATTAAAACTTTCAATATATGACAGTGGGATACAAAAATGCCAATAGAACTGCATATATATATATATATATATTAACAATTACATGAGCCTCCAATGACAACTTTAGGTCCATAAATTGACAACATAATTTACAACTCTTTTCAACTTTCCATAAATGAAAGTTGGATACCAAGCCATATTATATCTAACCTTCATTTACAGTTGAAAATGCATACACAAGTAAGAAAAAAGTCACAAACCATCGCTATAGAAGTAGTATGGATTTGTATCTAATCATATTTACACAAATACTATGACATGCACTTTCCAAAAACAAAAGAACCCAAACGACCATAATTGATCAGCTCGGATTAGGATTCTTGCAAGTCTTTATAGTATGGCCAGCTTCATTGAACCTGCCACAATGATAAACCCTTTTGTCTTGAAATTGAGATTCAATCCTTTTTTGTTTTGGCCTTCCCAAGGGCCTTCTAAACTTGTTCCTTTCTTAATGGTTCTAAATCTGCCAGTTCTACCAACATATGTTAAATCACCATCTCTACAAACTTCAAACCTTCCCTTTATATGAAGGAAACATAGTATATTCTTGCCAGATGTGGTAGCCATCACCGCTGTCTACTGCACAAAAAAGTTTTCATTAACAATTTCAACAGCCTTATTAACAAATGTCGCAGCCTCTATTAACAACACATTTTTACTACCTAATCAGGACCTCCAACCACACATATTTCATACCTTGTTCATTAAATCCCACTTATAATGACTGAAAATAGTACAAAATACCAAAAAAACATAGCAAACTTTTCAAACCCAGTCCAAACAATATTACACCACAAGCAAAACATTTAAATATTACCACTAGTTGTCGTTAACAAGTTAAGGAGCCTCTATTAACAACTATCGCTACTCTCATTAACAATTCTTTTTTCCCTACGCAAATCAGGTTATGTAGCCCCCAAACCTTTCACCCTCATCTTCATTCCTTACATCTTCTATTGCAGAAACACACCACCATGAACCAGAAAACAAAGCATAATGACAGCAAAAACAGAGCATACAAAACCATACCAAACATATTGAAACCTTAGCCAAAGCATATCCATTGCATTTACTAGGCCTTCCTTTATAGTTTACAAGCATATTGAGGACAATAACCACAAAAATCAGACAGTCTATTTCAATTTATCATGACCAAAACAAATATCAATCAAAACAACCTTTAGTTGTCACAAAAACATTTAAATATGACCTCTAGTTGTCATTAACAAGTTAAGGAGCCTCCATTGACACTATCGCTGCTTCCATTAACAACTCTTTTTATCCTACGCAAATCAAGTCATGTAACCACAAACCTTTTACCCTCATCTTCATTCCTTACCTCTGATATTGCAGAAACATGGGTACGTGCGTCATAGCCAGTTATGAACTCATCAAGCAACTATTAATGAGTATCTTAACATGGGTTATTAACACTTGGGAATCAAACATATTGGATCGTAGAGATGCTCACAAACACTTGAAGAATCAAACAACAAACATACCATGGTTGCAATAGAGTCGTGGCTTCTGCTCCTTTGGAGACTGCCTAAGTCAAAACTTGGGGCTTTCTTTGGAGTAAATAAATTGAACCAGCAGATGAGGAATCATCTATGTTTAGACGAACACTGGCAAATTTGGGAGGTAACGACTTGTGACAATGACTGGAAACAAAGTACGACGGCAATAGGGACCGAACGCAATGGCTACGAGACTGTCAAAGTGGGCCGACGAACTATGGTTCTCAAGTCTCCACAAAGAAATTGGGGCTATCGTGAAGGAGAGAGAGAGGAAATACTTAAGGGTATTTGTGACTTTTCTCATTTGGAATTTATTCCAAAATGGTCCCATGGGACTTGGCGGTAATTTCATATTTTCCTGGGACAATTTCTTCGTATTTTGCCTTCCATGGGACTACAGTGTAATTCTCCCTAACATTTTCTCTCAAATGGATAATAAGAGTAAAAGATAAATTGTTCTTTCCTTTACTAAGTTGAGTCCTTATATATGAAAAAGATATGCTTGACATCTCTAATGTGTCTTTTTCTAGTAATTCTCTAATGCTCTTATAGTAACCTAACTTCCTGTATCTTTTTTTTTTCTCTTGATAATTATATTTTACATAAAATGAGTAACATTTTATTTTAAGGGTATGAAATAATGCAGATTTGATTTTCTTCAATAATTTTTTTAAAAATAAATTGAAAATGCACAATTTTAAAGTATTTTTTCTATAAAAAAAATTGAAACTACCTTATTTCATACCCATAAAATATTAAAATGTTACTCTTTTTATGTAGAATCTATTATTGATCAAAAGAAGGGGGGAAAAAAGAAAAAAAAAACATTTAGGAAGTTGGGCATTAAGATGGAGGCTTATTAAATGTCTCAAACCCATTAGAATTGAACATGTTCCCAATAACTTGTTTAAGAGATTAAAATTCCTACCATTCACATCAATTCAAAGTTAATCCTTCCGAGGCATTTTATTGGGTTAAATACATGATTAAAAAAATTGAGAGTACTAAATTGAAGAAAATTAAAAAAATGATCCCTTCAAAATATAAAGAAGTCAGAACTGAGAAACGCAAAGGAATAATGAAGCATGTATATGATTAAGACTCCTCCATTAGAAGCAAATGAATACAGCAGAAACTATTTATGAAGTACCCTATTAATGATCAGAACCTAGCTTGGAGAGATACTCCTCAATGCAAACTTCGCTGAAAATAATCATTTCAGCTTTTATTAATTTATTATCATGAAAAAAATTGGAATTTTCGTTTACTGTGTGCCCGTGTTAATGGGTTGCGTGAGAGATGTTAGGATCGGTACGTAGGCACAACGGAAGAATTTAAAATTTCATCAATCCCAATTATGGATCCATCAATGACATTTAAACCGAGTTAAAAAAATAAATACCCTTTCAATTTAGAGTTTTTCGATCTCTAGAAGCCAACACCTCAGGTCCGCTCGCTCTACCGATATCTACACGAATGCTCTCCAACACAGATTACGTGCTAGCGCCTCCAATGTCTCATAGGGTTTCCCTTGTGGCTCTGAATTCTCATCCATATATGAGCTTTTCTGTTCTATCAATTTTATAACCCATGAGGGTTATATTCGAATTTCAAAATTAATCTTTATTAATTTGGAAATTAATTAACCCTTAATTATCTTGATGAGCTAATTAAATAAATTCAGTTTAAATTAAATCTGTCCAACAATTTTAATTTAACATATTTACTTAATCCAAATAAAGAGCCAATAGATTTTATTTATCTTCATAAATTAAATCTGAGATATTATATCTCTATCATGTTAGTTATTAAATTTAATTTATCTTAATAAAATTAAATTTAAAACTAACACTATATAATAATATCATATAATATACATATATATATATATATAATATTATTGTCTCAAATTTTATATTATATATATAAATATAAAATTCGCCTACCCTAGATTAAACATTATCTCGTGTCGGGTCATTCTTGTATGCGACCCTGTAGGCCCATACGAAGTTGGCAGTGGGCCAATAACTATACTAACCCACAAGTCACAAGTGGCCTATAGTAAGACATTACGATTACCCAATTCATATGAGGATCGTTAACACGATGCAACCTGTCATACAACCATATCACGTCCCTTTTGTCACACGATATATCGGTCAAGGATGAGACATGGATAATGTCATCTTTTTGTTCCTAACCATTACTTTCTCGATTCCTGAGTAGTTTGACAATAGAAATGGAAACTCTTTTCCATCGCAGTATGACCATACATTTCTCAAACTCACTCATCGAAGGGCCCAGTAATATCTCTCTACTAATGTGAAGGACAAATTTCATCTTGACTATTCATATTCCTCTGCATGAAAAAAAACCATCAAGCCCGATCATAGTCTTTATCATCACCTGGTCAAAAGTGACTTTTGACTAGTTTAAAGCTTAGCAACTCTCATGTAGGAATCCATGATGACCTTAGGTCGAAGGGCATTGTCACGTGGTTATATATGAGATAAGCTTATGACTTGATCCATGCATCTTTTTCATAGCGGGTCAGTCTAGCACCTTGTACTCTTACAAGTGCCTAAGGCTTTGATTTGTATCTCCATATCTTATCAAAGTCATACTGGTTTTGTTTCATCTCTACTCCCACATAGATGATCGACCAGGGACATTTAGGATAATCTTTATGATTTATCCAAGGATACAGTCATTACAGTGAACATATGAATAATATGATAACGTAATAGAGAAAATTCATTGAATTAATAACGTTCAGAGTGGATGACTCAAGATATAAGCATGTTTATGTCATTGTGTTCTCGTCGTTGTTTCTGAACTCTGAATACTCTTTTATTTATAGTTGATGAAGATTGATGACCGTTTGAGCATTTCAACATATCCGTTGGAGTGCGATTGCTTCTTTTGTTCATTTGCTTGAGTTTGAAAAACTAGCCGTTAAAATGTTGGACGCTCTGCTTCCGTAAAGTCAAGTTTTATCTCTTCACATCATCTCTTCATTGCATTCCTGGAGAAATCCATTAAACACTAATACAATGAAGTGTTAGAGTGATTAGAAGCAAGATGGATGGATTACATAATCATTTCATTGATTCTCAGAAGCTTCGGATACGTTGTCTGTCGTATTACTCGAGTGGTCCCTTGAGTTATTCTTTCTTTTTCAATTCAAATTACTCGAGTGCTCCCTCGAGTAATGCTTCCCATTCTTTTTTGATTACTCGAGTGACCCTTGAGTAATGTCATCCAAATATTAGCCGAGAGTAACTGCTTCTTTGCTTACCTAATTACTCGAGTGATCCCTCGAGTAATATCACTCATTTCTTCTTTGATTACTCGAGTGATCCCTCGAGTATGCTTCATTTTCTTTTCTGATTACTTAAGTGATCCCTCGAGTAATCTTTTCATTTTAATTCTAAACGTGGAAAATAATATATCATCAGAAAGCTCTTGCCACCTACATTCCAATGCAACAAGAATCACCTCCAAACTCATTGTAGATAGAAAGTAATGATCGAAAGAGTTCTACTATTCCCAACAGTCTTCAAAGTTTCCAATGTCAACTTCTAAAAGGCATAACTCTTAGCATATAACTTCAAATATGGAAAACTACCTATACATGGAAAGCTACTTTCATATGGCACTAGTTTCGTCTCAATCCAATGTGTAATTTGAGAGTTATGTCCAAAATACCAAAACTGTTATGGCAAAAGATGCTGATTTGAGGGGCAACTTCAATAGATCATATCTCCATCATCTGAACTCCTTTGAAAGTGATCTTGGTGTGTATTTTTCATGTTGGGAGTCTAGTTTCATATGCAACTAGTTTCAGTTCAATCTGATGTGTGGTTAAAGAGATATCATCATAATACCAAACCTCTATCCTGCTGTGCAAAAACAGAGCACATCAGAATTCTTATTACTCGAGGGAGCCCTCGAGTAATCATAGGTCATTACCTGAGGGAGCCCTCGAGTAATCACCTCCAAAATAAGGCAGTGGCATATACGTCATTTTAGCATCATATTGACCCATTCCAACTTCTGTTTGAGCATAGAAATCCCTTGTATTACTTCTAATAGCTTGGATTTGATATTCCTATTAGTTCTTACAAGTTATTCTTTCTTCAATCGCTTTCTTCACTATCTTCAATCTTCTTCTTTCTTCTTTTGGCTAATGTACAAAATATCTTGTTTTTCCTCTTGATGATTATTCTTCATAACCTAACTAGATATCTTCTTGAATATCTTCAATTTTCTTCTTTCTTCAATCTCTTTCTTCTTATTTTTCTTCTTGATGATCATTCTCCATTTATGAGGCATTATAAGTAAAATAACGTCAACCCACCATTGGGTTTATGACTAATCTACAAAATATACAACATTAAATATAGTAGTTAGTCAAAGTATAAAATAAATACATTATATAAACTTTTTGCTCTTATCATTTCACATATATATTTCACATCATCAAAATTAATCATATCTAACAGAATTAACTAAGGTCCATACCTGATTATCATACATTGATTGCATTTCAGACTTCATGGAATTTAGTCATTTCTCGAAGTTTGGTCCCATTATAGCTTCTCAATAGGTGGTTGGCTCGTTCTGCTCAATTAGCAACACATCACGACTTTCAGTGATCAGAAATCCATATCTTTGAGGCTGATGCCGTGTCCTATCAGATCTTCATGGACCTTGTGTTACTTGAGGAGGCTTAACAACTTGTTATGAGTCTTCTCTATTTTTGATCTGTGGTTTTGTACTATCTTGTAACTCTCAAACTTCTTCAAGATGTACCTTGCTCCCACTGTTTCTTTTAGAAATAAACTCTCTTTCTAGAAACTTACCATTTTGAATAACAAACACTTTGTTATTGGTGGGATTGTAGACATAGTATCCTTTTGTTTCCTTAGGATACCCAATGAAAAAGACACTTTAAGGATCTGGACACTAATTTATCTGAAGCTTGTTGCTTAACATATACCTCACATCCCTAGATGTAGAGAAAAGATAAACTTGATTTCCTTCCAATCCATATTTCATATGGTGTCTTTTCAATTGCCTTAGATAGAACACGATTTAATGTGAATGCAGTTGTCTCTAGGGCATGTCATCAAAAGGACGGTGGAAGATCTGTTTGATTCATTATAAATCGAACCATATCTAATAGTGTTCAATTCCTCTATTCAGAAACGCCATTTCATTGTGGTGTTCCTGGAGGAGTCAATTGTGGGATTATCCTACAACTCCTAAGATGGTCAATGAATTCTTGGCTCAAATATTCACCACCTCAATCAAATCGAAATGCTTTAATTATTTTGTCAAGTTGGTTTTGTACTTCATTTTGGAATATTTTGAACATTTCAAAAGATTCAATTTATGCTTCATTAGATAGATATATCCATATCTACTAAAGTCGTCTATAAATTTAATGAAGTGCATATAACATCTTCTGTCAGCTATATTTAATAGTCCACATACATCTGTATGTATGAGGCCCAATAATTCAGTGGCCCTCTCACTATGCCCAGTAAAAGGTGTCTTTATCATCTTTCCTAATAAGTAAAATTTTCATGTATCATATGATTCAAAATCAAATGAGTTAAGAAATCCATCTTGATAGAGTTTAAAAATGCGTTTCTCACTTATATGGCCTAGACGACAATGCCATAGGTAGGTTGGATTCAAGTCATTTGATTTTATCCTTTTAGTAGTTACGTTATAGATATTGTCATTATTAGGATGTTCAAAATTTAATACATAATGACCAACATGCAAATCACTATCAGCATAGAAAACATCCTTACGATAAATAAAACATTTACCATTCATAGTAACGGAAGTATAACCTTCCTTATCCAAATATGAAAGAGAAATAACGTTACTACTTTAAGCAAGAACATAATAGCAATTGTTCAAAACTAATAAAAGCCCACTGGATAAAACTAATTCATAAGTGCCTACGGCTAAAACAGCAACTCTTGCTCTGTTTCCAACTCATAGGTCCACCTCACCCTTCTTCAACTTTCTACTGTCCTTTAGACCATGAAGCGATAGCCCCGCTATCCTTCTTGTTCTTTTACAGATTTTTGAGTTAGAGTCTACAATTCTTCTTCCAATGGCCGGGTTTATTGCAGAAGTAGCAAACTCCTTCCTTTGGAGGCTTTGCCTTCTTAGGTGCAGGCTTGGTTTTGGGCTTGTTTGTCTCTTTGGTCTTACCACCTGAGCCATTACCCTTCCATTTTCCCTTCCCTTTTTTTTTCATACCCTTTCCTTTTGAACCATCAAAACAATACTAGGCTTTTTCTTAATGCTTTGTTCAACAGTTTTGAGCATCCCATGCAGTTCAGAAATTGATTTTTCCATGTTATTCATGTTGTAGTTCATGACAAACTGGTCATAACTTATCAGGAGTGAGTTCAGGATCAAATCCGTAGCTAACTCCTGGCTCATGGGAAATCCAAGCCTCTCAAGGTGATCAATGTAGCCTTTCATCTTTTAACACATGAGCACTAATTGATGCATCTTCAGCCATCTTACAGGAATAAAAGGCCTTTATAGTCTCATACCGTTCTTGCTTTGCCTGTTACTAGAACATTTCCTTGAGATGGACAATCATCTCATGTGCCTCCATAGGTTCCAGATCTCTTTGGAGCTCTAGAACCGTAGTGACAAGCATCAAGCAACGTATATCCACGGAGTCATCCTTATGCTTCGTGTAAGCATCTCTTTGAGCTCTTGGAGTATTGACTGTAGGCTCCTTAGGAATGGGTTGATCTAGGACATAAGCCTTTCTTTCCTGCTTGAGAACAATTCTCAAGTTCCTGAACCAGTTAAGAAAGTTTGTTCCATTGAGTTTGTCCTTCTCAAGGACTGATCGCAACGATAGTGTAGCAGTATTACTAGTTGACATGATTATACAATAAAATATGCAAAGTTTAGTTAGTAATCTCCCACTAAATTAACAACCCTCAATATAATAATTAGTGGGCTAAGATCCATATGTGGCTTAAACTTAAGTCCACTTTAGCAGGACGCTTAAATTCAAGTTATTTAGGTAAGTAACCTATTTATCAATTACATCACATGTAACTCTTAGATGTTTATGGGATTCAATCATCATATGATCTGACATGTTTAATCTCATCTAATGCCTTCAGATCCAAAACTATTTTGTTAATCTCAATTAAGTCAAAACCATAATGAACTTTGTGAGTAGCAAAATTACTCACTCTTATCTCACCAAGATAACTCAAAAGCATCCACTTTAGTAGTTCCCACAATTGAGCGGTCTAGGTTTTGATAAGTATTCATTTATTGAAGGCATTATGACTTAAGATTTGTTTTCGAGGGCTTAATTAATTAGTTTTGTTTATATTAATACAATCGTTGTTGTATCTTATACAAATAAATACATATAAACGCAAAAGTATTCATGCAATGATCTAATTAAAAGTATAATTTAAATGTGACACAATATGGCTTATCTAACCTAAAATCCTCCCAAGCCAATGAGAAGACTTCTCTAAATAAGAAAAGAAATACATTGAGAGAAACCTCGTTTAAACATTCGAGGGGAGTGAGATAAGAAGAGAATGTACATTGAGAGTATTTAGAGAAAGGCACGGCACGCAGTCCGTATTTAAATATGACAACGCTTTGCAAAAATCTAAAGCCATGTTGTACACCATACCCAAACAAGTATGAAGAATAACCACAACAAGTAAGAATTTATACAATATGAAAAGCAATAAATGTCATGATTAGGTTATATCGTGCTACGAACAGGTAGTCACAGCGATCCCGCTAGTCAATTAGCGGGCAGGGTCAGGGGGCAGTGCCCTAAAGCATTTGAAAAAGACACATTCCTTTTAGAAGAAATATTTGAAAATTGAAAACATTTAAAAATTTCTAGCCTATTTTTTAAAATATTTGTTTTAGTCCAGTTCAAAAAGATTTCGGGCCAGTTTCAAAAATGTCCCAGAACGCTTCTGATCCGAATTGTCATCCCCACAGTTTCGGATCCTTAAAAGCCAAATAGAGATATGAACTAGACCTGATTCTTCTCCAAGCTTTCGTATCCCTAAATCCGATTATAGACCCGAATGTGACCTGTATGCTGTGATCTTCAGGTGACAATTTCAAGCGATCTAGTGACCTCGACGACTGACAATTTTAGCCTCTTTTTCGCAATCATGTTCCGCACATAATTGAAATCCAAAACCAAAACAAAAACATTTTTCGCACATAGTCTAGTAGAATCCAAAAACGGAAAAAGGAAAAAAACGCATGTTATGTATCATGTTTCCAATACATTCATGATTTACTTCAAAAGGCAAATCATACAGATTTAAAAAAAACCATATATATCACATGATTAAGAACATAAATTCAATTTAAATTCACAATTGACCTAGCTCTGATGCCACTATTAAGATCGGCAGGCACAGCGGAAGAATTTAAAATTTCACCAATCCCAATTGCAGATCTATCAATGAAGTTTAAACCGAGTTAGAAAGATTCATAGCTTTTCAATTTAGGATTTTTCGATTTCTAAGAGTTAACACCTCAGGTCTACTCTCTCTACCGGTATTCACACGAATACTCTCCAACACAGACTACGTGCTAGCGCCTTTAATGTCTCCTAAGGCTGCCCTTGCGACTCTGAATTCTCATCTGTGTATGAGTTTTTCTACTCTATGAATTTTATAACCCATAAGGGCTCTATTCAAATTTCAAAATTAATCTTTATTAATTTTGAAATTAATTAACCCTTAATTATCTTGATGAGCTAATAAATAAATTCAATTTAAATTAAATCTGTTCAACAGTTTTAATTTAACATATTTATTTAATCCAAATAAGAGCCAATAGATTTTATTTATCTTCATAAATTAAATCTAAGATACTATATCACTATCATGTTAGTTATTAAATTTAATTTATTTTAATAAAATTAAATTTAAAACTAACACAATATAAGAATATAATATATATATATATATAATATTATTAATTTTATTGTCACGAATTTTATATTTTATATATAAATATAAAATTCGTCTACCCTAAATTAAACATTATCTCATGCTGGGCCATTCTTATGTGTGACTCTATAGGCCCATACGAAGTTGGTAGTAGGCTAATAACTGTACGAACCCACAAGTCACAAGCGGCCTCTAGCAAGACATTATGACTACCCAGTTTATATGAGGATCATTAACACAATGCAACCTATCATACAACCATGTCACGTCCCTTTTGTCATAGTATATATCAGTCAAGGATGAGGCATGGATAATGTCATCCTCTTGTTCCTGACCATTACTTTCTCGATTCCTGAGTAGTCTGACAATAAAAATGTAAACTCTTTTCCATTGCAGTATGACCATACATTTCTCAGACTCACTCATCGAAGGGCCCAGTAATATCTCTCTACTAATGTAAGGGACAAATTCCATCTGACTATTCATATTCCTCTGCATGAAAAAAAACCATCAAGGCCAATCGTAGCCTTTATCATCACCCAGTCAAAAGTGAATTTTGACTAGTTCAAAGCTCTGCAACTCTCATGTAGGAATCCATAATGACCTCAGGTTGAAGGGAATTGTGACGTGGTTATACATGAGATAAGCTTATGACTTCATCCATGCAGCTTTCTTATAGCGGGTCGGTTTAGCACCTTATACTCTTACAAATGCTTAAGACTTTGATTCATATCTCCATATCTTATCAAAGTCATACTGGTTTTGTTTCATTTCTATTCCCATATAGATGACCGACCAGGGACATTTAGGATAATTTTTATGATTTATCCAACGATACAGTCATCGTAGTGACACTACAAAAAATGGTATTTTGTAGCAGTGCAATTGTAGCGGTTTTAACCTAAACTGCTACAAAATTGTAGCAGCAAGCTACGCGCCAAGAGGCGTGACAGATTAGCAGCGTTTTTTGTAGCGGTTGGGTAGCCAAAACCGCTAGAAAGTTGGCGCGAAATTCCCACCAAAACTTGTAGCAGTTAATACACAGAAACCGCTACAATATTCCCGCCACTTGGCGCAACCAAGTCCCACTAACAGTGTAGCGGTTATTTGTAGCGGTTATAGCAACCAAACCACTACAAAATACCGAATGTCAGCTATTTGTAGCTGTTATAGGAATATAACCGCTACAGAATTTCATTAGTCTCCACTTTTGTAGCGGTTCTGGGCAATAACCGCTACAGAATTTCAGGAGTCTCCACTTTTGTAGCGGTTCTGGGCAATAACCGCTACAGAATCTCAAAGGTTGTTGTAATTTGTAGCGGTTATTGTAGAACCGCTACTAACTTAAGGAAACGTGGGTGATTTATAGTGGTTGTGGTAGCAGTTATTGGAATAACCGCTACTAATATCTGGCCTATTTAAGCCACTGCTTCCTTCATTTCTCCATTTGTTCATTTTGTTTCCTGAGGTTTCTCTGAGTGGTTTGTTCAAGATTTGAGCGTTTAGACGTCCGTGTAGGAGTTTTTGCTACAGTATTTCTCAGTATTTGCACTTGAGGTACGTATATAACACGTATTTTATTTGTATTTGTATTTTTAATAGATTTTTACATAATAATGTGACTAAATTTTTTTTTATTTTTACAGTTGATATGGCTTCAAGACAGGATAAAGGGAAGGCCCCTGAGGTCCCCAGACTGATTTTACGGGGTGGCAGTAGCCGAGCAGGGGGCAGCGCGGAGGTAGGGCGACTGCGGCATTTCAGCCCATCCCCCTACAGGAGTCGGCCCTACCACAGGCACCGCAGATGATCCCACAGGAGACGACCACACCAGAGGTGCCTGAGTTTGGGGGCCAGATATCAGCGTCGAGGATTACGACGAGGAGTAGTTTGAGATCCCGATTGCGATCAGGGAGATGGAGCAGTTTCTCAATGAAGAGGAGGCTCGGGAGCAGAACAACCCACGAGGGTCATCTTCGCAGTCCACTGGGTTTGAGGTGCAAGTCCAAGGTAAATTAATTTTTTAATTTAGTAAATTATTTATTTAAATTTGAAATGTTAACTTTGAATTACAATTGATCTAACGTGCGGTAAACTGTGTAGATGAGCAGGGGAACGTTTCGACGAGGAGGCTAGACGTGGCCGGTGTGAACAGCATGGACCGGAGCCTGCGAGTTATAGTGTCGTGGAATGAGGGCACTGACCAGCCCATCCACAATGGGGGTCACCTGCTCAACCGCTTCCTGAACGACCTGGGCGCGAATTGAATACGGTTCCCCCTCTACTTCAAGACGTGGAGGCACGTTCCGAGGGGGCCGAAGGACCAGGCTTGGGATGAAGTGGTTCAGATAATTAAAATTATTTAATTAATATTATTTGTAATTAATTCTATTTAATTAATATTTTTTTTAAATTATGTTTTTGTAATTATTGATATTTAAATAATTTTTTTCAGCTGCGGTTTGCCGTCTGCGCCAACCAGAAGAGGTACGCCTTCGTTAAGATGGGTGACGCCTGGAGGAACAGGAGGAACCGTCTCTTCCACACGGTGAATAAGGACGGGAAGATGCCTCTGTAAGCGGCAAGCTTCACCCAAGAGGGGGGTGAATTGGGTGATGTTATAAATTTTTCGTTTGAGATGGTGATATGTAAATATAGTGGATAGAGTAGAGTAGAGAAGATTTGAACACAGAGAGTTATACTGGTTCGGCCTAACAACAATGCCTACGTCCAGTCCTCAGAGATCAAGACCTACTGAGCTTTTCACACTATCTCCAAGATTCAATGGGCTCTCAGAACGCCACAAGACAACAATCGTCCTTGAATGGACTACGAGCAGAAATATTCTCTCGACAAGAAACTTCTCTCCCCCTTACGACAAGTCTTATGTGCAGAGAAACAACCTATGACTCTTCTCACTTGCTTATGTATACAAGACTTATGAGCAGCAACGTTTTCTTCTGCTTACACCACTGTAAGTCTTATGAACAACAACGTTCTCTCCTGCTTGTATCTTATAAGGCTTATGAGTGACAGATGCTACAAGGAATTCTCTCAACTGCTTCTCTCGTAAGGAATAACTACCGTCTCAAGATCCCAATATCTTGAGATTACACAAATATAGAGTTTTGAGTTTGGATGTGGACTCTCTTACAGAGTAAATGAATAAACACTGAAGATCAAAAGTGTATACAGAGAAATCAGATGAATAACAGAGAATTGATATGAGCTTGTGAATTCTTGTGCTGTGTTGTTATGTTTTCTCCGTGAGTCTCTGTATATATATAGTTGCTCCAACTTTTGCCCGTTTGGAATCTCTTCAGTTGTGGAGCGGGACATTTGAAAATATTGGCAGACACGTGCATATTAGAATAGTTTGAGTGCGGTAGGTGCCAGCGTGTTCATAATCATCTTGTCTGCCGTTGTATCACTTTTCTCATGTGACTCAGTTCAAACGTTCATATTCCTGTATCATCCTCTTAAAACATTCAAAACAATGTTAAACAAAGATAAAGAGTAAAGATGATATGAATTAATAACAATAAATTATATTCGTAATGAACGTTGTGAAACTTATCATATTCTGTGGTCAACAGGGCATCACTCGAGCATGAAAAGCTCACTTCGAGTGATCTCCTATTTTCCTTCATTTACCTCTGTTATCGGGTTGTGCTCGCATGGAGAATCAGAGAGAAAATATCTTCACTCGCGGGTGAAGAGAGGTCTCACTCGAGCACAAAATCTCTGCTCGAGTGATCCTTGCACTTTTACCTGGGAGTGCCTTCTCGGGTCATCACTCGCATACCATTTTGACAAGAGTGAGAATTTGCACTCGCGAGTGATCTGGACCCTCACTCGAGCACACTTACCTCTGCTCGAGTGAGAAGCATATTCTCAAGGAATATGCTCTTTAAACCATCACTCGCACCATAATTCCAGAGGGATAGAATTTTCACTCGCGGGTGATATTGACCCTCACTCGAGCACACTTACCTCTGCTCGAGTGAGAAGCATATTCTCAAGGAATATGCTCTCTAAAACATCACTCGCATCAGAAATCCAGAGGGATGGAATTTTCACTCGCAGGTGATATTGGCCCTCACTCGAGCACACTTACCTCTGCTCGAGTGAGAAGCATATTCTGAAAGAATATGCTCTCTTGAACAAGCACTCGCAACTGATCTGGAGAGGGATGAAAATCTTACTCGCAAGCATGGATGGGTGTGCTCGAGCACACTTGTATTTTTCTGAGTTTCAAGACTCTCGGCCAAGTGCTCGCAGTGCCTTTCTCGAGTGAATGAGGAAGCATGCCTTAACTTGCTCTCGGCCAATCACTCGCATACCCTTGCTCGAGTGAATATAGGAAGCACACCATTGCTTTGCTCTCGGCCAAGTGCTCGCATGCCCTGCTCGCATACGTGCTCGAGTGAGAATGACTTCTCTGCTCGAGTGCATACCTTGTGCTCCGAGTGATCCATTGGTTACCAAGGGAGAATGTCTCTCGGGTACTCACTTCCTGGCTTTCTCTCACACCTGCTCGAGTACAGAAGTGTTTTGTGCTCGAGTGCAGATTTCATGCTCGAGCACTCAAGTGCATTTTTACAGCAGATATCAGCAAACACCCGATATGCATTTGGTTAACTTGGAATCTTTTCTTAACCTTCTAAAAACATGTTTTAATCATAATTGAATTATTGTTATCATCAAAACTTGGGATCTAACATTCTCCCCCTTTTTGATGATGACAAAACTCTTTGTGATGAAGGTTTAAAAGAAAATGAATGAAATTGGAAAGTTTTGAAATTTCTTTAAAGTTTCCAAAATGCATATCAAGTTTAAGTTCCAAATTCCAATTTTCCTGCAATGTTTCCTCTGGACACTTAACAGCCAAGATAAGTATAGTATGAGGTATATAACTTAACAAATAACTTGGAACATTGAAATTTTGATAATGAAAAACTTAAACCATATCATTAACTTTACCAAACTTGAACAATACAAGATAACTTCAAAATAGAAAAATGACATACATATCAAATCCTACCCAATACAGAAAACTACCCAAACACCCATATACACCCTACAGCCTACAGAAAGCTCAGAAAACATCACACATCCTTCTCCCCCGTTTTGTCAACATCAGAAGGGAGTTCTGGAGGTGGAACAAAAGATATCATGGCAGAGAGAGGGTCAATGGGCTGATCAGGAGGAGATGGTGGTTGAGGGACAAAAGTAACATCTACATTAGACTCAGGATCAGTGAAAAGTACATGAGTCTCTGGATGAGGGGGTGAGGTCTGAGTGGTCTCTGGAGGTACTCCGGAAGATGAGGAGGGAAAGTGTGAATGCAGGAAGGTCTCCATATTAGTGATCCTCTGTGACATCTCATCTTGTGTTTTGAACATCAGTTCAAAGTTAAGATTGGCCTGATCTACCAATTTAACCACTTGTGTTTCCATCTTCTCCACAAGCTTCTCATACTCAGTCACTAACTCCTTCTTCAAGCTTGATACAGCTTGATTAATTACCTCTGTCAAATGATTGGACAATGAGGCATTGAGAAATGAAGGTGGGGGAATAGGACCTTGTGCAGATGATTGTGCCTCATCTCCTCTAGATGGTGTTGCTTCCCTCTTTGATGTGGCTTTGGTTCGACTCACTGAAAGATTGATACCCATGTGTGTTAATTGAGTCTTTCCAAACCTTGAGATGAGCACCCTTTCTTTCCCTTCCAGATACCAGATTTTGTTCTTCATCAAGATGAAAGAAACAAGTTGAGGGTAAGGTATGGTTGTGGATCTTGTTGAAGAAAATCGAAACCTTCTCATCTCACTAAAAATGATTTCCCCTACATTCCTCTGTTGCCCAGCAACCAATGAAGCCAGAAGATAGTAATCCTTTTGTGCAAAGTGGGTAAAGTTTCTGGATTTATTGACTATGCTCCGGGAATAAATGTAATGGAGAATTCTGTGATTATCAGGCATGTCAATAGGCTTGAAAGTGAGGGGTCCAATTGGGTCTTTTGGTCTCAAGATGTTAAAGGTATCATTGGCAGAGAATGAGGGTGGATCAGTAGGAGGTGCCACATAACCAAGCAAATCATTAATGATTTTGGCAGAAATCATAATGAACTTCCCTCTAATAGTTGTAGATACAGCTTCTTCAATCAAATCACCGGATCTAGACATGATATTATGAGTTTTCATGTTGGAATAAAATGTCTTTACAACAGTGGGGGAATATGGCATATGGATGTTTAACCAAGGAGCATAGTATTGAAGATAAGGGTATAGGTCCAAATGACAGTTCTTTTTCAGATAATCCAAATCAACATATACTACTGGACAGAAATGCCTATGTTTGAATTCATCATCATATACCTTTTGTGGTAAAGCCTTAAGTTCTGACACATTGAATCCCTCAGGAGGACTAGTGAGTTGGTCATCCACTGGTGCTTGAGAGGCAGAAGGTGCTCCTGAAGCAGAAGCACTTGGGTGCTTAACTTGATGTGAACTTGAGACACCGGCCTGAGATGTGATCTTCCCAACTAACTTGTCCAATTTGGATTTTTCTATTGCATCCCTGAGTTGTTTGCTGAAGGTATCCCCAGATGAAGAGGAAGATTGAGGTTGCTCTAAATCCTTCTTCTTTCCCTTCCCTTGCACTTCTTTGGATTGAGACCGGGTGAGTATGGGTTCCTTGAAGACCACACCCTTTGCTTTCTTTTGAGGAGGTTGGTCTTTCTTGGAAACTTTAGGTTTTGGATGTGTTTTCAGGGTCCTCTTCTTGGTTTTGTGCTTAGGAGGAGGTGAAGGTGAGGGTGAGTTTTTTGGAGATGGAGGAGTAATTTCAGGGGTTCCAGAAACACTGGCAGCAGAGTGAGTGGAAGAAGGAGAATGAGACTTTTGAGGAATAGAGGGTAACTTTGTTCTTGCCATTTGACAAATAGAAGAGAAACAAGAAACTTGTTTTTGGAAGAAATAGGAAAAAAAATAGACGCAGAGATTAGGGCACAAGTGAAGAATGCAGAGAACGAGAATCACCTCTTATAGAAGATTGAGAGGTTGTAACGTCGATTTGGAGCAGAAGGACGTGATTAAATGATGAAAGAACGGTTGAAGATGAAGAGTTGTGACTCTCGAGTGAGAGAGCACTTCGAGTGAGATGAGGAAGTGCGACGTTCTGAGCTCCCCAGTAACTGATATAAGTGCCAGTGCTCGAGCATGAATCCTAGTGCTCGAGTGATGTTCATACTGTGCTCGCGAGTGTTCTAACTGTGCTCGAGTGATGTTCTGGAAAATAAAGAAACAAGTAGAACGTACCTGGATTGTTGTTTTCCTGACATATTTTCCAACTTTGTACTCAAATCCTCCAAGATCATTTGAGTAACCTTGATTTGGATAGCTCTTGCACAGAGATTCTTCTTCCTCACTCGAGCAGGCATTTCTCACCTCAAGCATGTTCATACCATGCTCGAGTGAGAATTCCTCACTCGCGAGTGAGCTCAATTCTCACTGCAGTTTATGTTATATTCCTTGTGTGTTCTTGACTCCTCTGTTAACCTCTGTTCTAACTATAAGAAAACAGAGCTTCATGAATAGTGCTGTGCTCGAGCAGAGCTTCTTGTGCTCGAGTGACACAGCTCCTCACTCGAGCAGTGTCTCCTGTGCTTCGAGTGAGAATCCTGCAAAAACACATTTTGGCCACTCCGATGCCAAAGTTAGTATGATTATCATCAAAACAAATACTTAATTAGGCATTTTAACAATAAAACTTACAACTCATTGGGATTAACCATTCCCAATTCTCTCCGAATATAGAGAAATTGCTCTTTTGCAATTGGTTTCGTGAAAATATCCGCAAGTTGAAGATGAGTTGGTATGAATTCCACTTTGACATCTTTCTTTTGAACATGATCTCGAATGAAATGATGTCGAATGTCTATATGCTTGGTTCTTGAGTGTTGTACGGGGTTCTTTGCCAAGCTTATTGTGCTAGTATTATCACAATAGATTGGAATTTCTTTTAAATAAATTCCCAAATCTTGAAGTTGTTGTTTTAACCATAGCACTTGAGAACAGCAACTTGCTACAGCTATATATTCAGCTTCAGTCGAAGATAATGAAACTGTGTTCTGCTTCTTGCTGAACCATGACACTAGAGAACCACCGAGAAATTGACATTGACCACTGGTACTCTTTCTGTCAGTTTTATATCCTCCGTGATCTGAATCTGAATATGCCATTAAGTACTCATTCCCTCTCTTTGGATACCAAAGTCCAAGCTCTGAAGTATCTCCTAGATATTTGAAGATTCTTTTTACTGTCTCTGCATGAGATACTTTAGGATTGGATTGATATCTTGCACACATTCCTACACTGAACTGAATGTCTGGCCTGCTTGCTGTAAGATAGAGTAATGAACCAATCATTCCTCTATACTTTGTGATATTGAAGCTAGGTCCCTTTACATCAGCATCCAGCAATGTTGTAGAACTCATTGGAGTATCAGCTCCATTGGCATTATCTAACCCATATTTCTTCAGCAACTCTTTCAAATATTTTGTCTGAGATATAAATATGCCATTCTTCTTTTGTTTGATCTGAAGTCCAAGAAAGAAGTTCAATTCTCCCATCATGGACATCTCAAATTCTCCCTGCATAATCTTAGAGAAATCTTGACACATAGATTCGTTAGTAGCACCAAAAATAATATCATCAACATAAATTTGAACTATTAGAATATCATTTTTGTTATGTTTGATGAATAAAGTAGTGTCAACTTTACCTCTGACAAAACCTTGATCAAGAAGAAATTTGCTTAGTCTTTCATACCAAGCCCTGGGTGCTTGTTTCAAACCATATAATGCTTTCTTAAGTTTGAAGACATAATCAGGTTTTGTTTCATCTTCAAAACCAGGAGGCTGTTCGACATAAACTTCCTCCATAATATAACCATTTAGAAAAGCACTTTTTACATCCATTTGATAAAGTTTAAAATTTTTGATGCAAGCAAAGGCTAAGAGTACTCGTATTGCTTCCAATCTTGCCACTGGAGCATACGTTTCCTCATAATCAATACCTTCTTCTTGATTATAGCCTTTTGCAACCAATCTTGCTTTATTTCTCACAATGATTGCAGATTCATCAAGTTTGTTTTTGAACACCCATTTGGTTCCTATAACCGTATGGTCTTTAGGTCGAGGAACCAAATCCCAGACTTGATTTCTTTGAAATTGATTTAGTTCTTCTTGCATAGCAATCACCCAATCATTGTCAGATAAAGCTTCTTCTATATTAGAAGGTTCAATCTCAGAAATAAAAGCAGAAAATGTTACCTCATTGAGGATTCTATTTCTGGTTTTGACACCTTCATGAATATCTCCTATAACTTGATCAATTGGATGATCCTTCATATGTCTCCACGCTTTAGGTTGATCATGATCATCAACATCTTCTAAATTTTGAAAATCATTTGTTTCAAAATCATCCTGTTTTGAAATAGATTTGTTTTTCTTGATTGAATCCATTTCTTCTTCATCATTAAGTTTTGTCTGAGATTCAATTTCATCAAACACAACATGAATAGATTCTTCAATAGTACATGTTCTTTTATTGAAAATTCTATAAGCTTTACTTCTATTAGAATATCCTAGAAAAATACCTTCATCAGACTTTGAATCAAATTTACCTAGATTTTCCTTACCATTGTTGTGAATGAAACACTTACACCCGAAGATATGAAGATGAGCAATATTTGGCTTTCTTCCTTTGTAGAGTTCATATGGTGTCTTTCCAAGAGATTTGCGAATATATGCTCTGTTTGAAATGTAGCATGCAGTACTCATTGCATCTGCCCAGAACACTTGTGACATTTCTTTTTCATTAAGTAAAGCTCTTGCCATTTCTGTAAGCACTCTATTCTTCCTTTCCACTACTCCATTTTGTTGAGGTGTTCTTGGAGCTGAGAAGTTGTGATCTATCCCCTCGTTGTTGCAGTAATCTTCAAACAATTGATTATCAAATTCTCCTCCATGATCTGTTCTAATAGAGACAATAGAAACACCTTTCTCATTTTGAACCTTTTTGGCAAACATAATAAATTCAGCAAAAGTTTCATCTTTTGAGGCAATGAATATAGTCCAAGCAAATCTAGTAAAATCATCTACAATTACTAACGTATACAAGTTTCCTCCAAAACTTTTTACTCTTGCCGGTCCTACTAAATCCATATGAAGTAATTGTAAAGGTTTTGAAGTAGAAATTTCATATTTTGTTTTAAAAGAAGATTTAGTTTGTTTGCCTTTTTGACATGCTTCACATATCATGTCATCTTTGAATTTTAGCTTGGGAAGGCCAACAACTAAATCTTTTCTGATCAATTTGTCAAGTTGATTCATATTGACATGAGCCAGACGCTTATGCCATAACCAGCTTTCCTCTGATCGACTCAGAAAACAATTTTCAGAAGAACTTGAATTTAAATCAATTGTATAACAGTTACCGTCCCTTTGAGCTCGAATTTTTGCCTTGATTGTTTCTTTGTTTAAAGGTAGATCTTTCTTACTGACTATCAAGCATTCTTTTGAGTCGAAGATCACCCAGTTATCTTTGTCAGTGCTTTGGCTCACGCTTAAGAGATTGTGACATAATCCTTCAACATAATATACTCCGTTGATTTGAAATCCATCTGTCCTTCCAACCTCACCAATTCCAGCAATACGTCCGGATTGATTACCTCCAAAAGTCACCTTTCCTCCTTCTCTAGGTTCAAACATGGTGAACTTATTTTTGTCACCAGTCATGTGTCTCGAACATCCACTATCGATATACCATTTGTTCGCTCGAGATGCCTTGAGACATACCTAGAATATGATGATCAAGTTTTAGGTACCCACACTTTCTTGGGTCCTTTGTGGTTAGTATTTGGAATATGTGTCCCTTTCGGAACCCATTTATATGTTCCAACAACCTTTCCCTTTTTAAAATAACATGATGAAGTATAATGTCCTTTCCTATTGCAAAAATTGCATGACACAAATGGATTTGATGTATGCACAGAATTCCTAAAATATTTAAGATAGTCTCTACTACTCTTTTTATTCTTATCATGCACAGCGTTATATCCAATTCCAGATTTATCAAAAGAAACTTTCTGAGAACTTAAGATAACCTTGAGAGTTTCACTTCCTTTAGTAAATTTTTCAACAATCTTTGTTAAGTCTTCTATTTTCTTATCTTTCTCTTTACACATTTTATGTGATGACATGACATTATTTTCTAATTCTTTTACTCTCTTCTTATAACTAACCATTTCTTTAGCAACTTTAATGAACTCTGTATGCAATGCATTATATTCAGATAATAATTCATTATAAGATGGTTCAGAGTCACTTACCTCAGAGTCTGATTCTTCTTCTTTAGCTACCAAGCATAGATTGGCTACTTCGTCGTTGTCATTTTCTTCGTCCGACGAACTATCACCCCAAATAGATGATATATATGCTTTCTTTTTCTGCTTCTTTTTGTCTTTGTTCCTGAAGCATTCAGATTTGATGTGTCCTGGTTTTCCGCATTCATAGCATACTATTTGGTGTTCTTTGTTTTCTTTCTTGCTTGGTCCTCCTTGATAATTCTTGAAATTCCTTTGTCCTCTTCGGTAGAATTTCTTGAACTTTCTCACGATCATTCCCATTTCATCATCACTAGGAATTTCTTCATTCTCGGAAGTTTCTTCTTCTTCTTTGATAGCTTTAAATGCAACTCCCCTTTTCTTTCTATCATCAACTTCTTCAAGTTCCTTTTTGAATCTCAACTTACCTTCATATTCAGAAAGACTACCAAAGAGAGCAGCTACGGATCTCATTGACTCTCCTTTGGCTTCTTCGATGGCTGTCACCTTTGCTTCCCATTCTTTTGTAAGAATATTAAGAATCTTTCTTACCTGGGAATTTTGATCAAACGACTTTCCAAGAGCAGATAATTGATTAACAAGATGAGTATACCTTAGTTCAAATTCTGATATATTTTCTCCAGATTTCATACGAAATAAATCATACTCTGTTATTAAAGTATTGATCCTATTTTCTTTGATTCCAGATGTACCTTCGTGAGCAATTTCAAGGGCATCCCACATATCTTTGGCAGTAGGTAGAGTACATATACGAAAATATTCTTTTTGACTAAGAGCACTCTGTATCATTAAAATGGCTTTGCTATTTAACGTTACTAACCTCTTGTCATTTTCGTCAAACTCATCTGGAGTCTTTTTGACTACTCTATCTTCGATTTTCTTCACTGGAACATAGTCACCATCTTGTATAACATTCCATAATCCATACTCGTTGGCCATCACGAACACTCTGAATTTAGCTTTCCAGAACGAAAAATGTTCTCCAGCAAAACCAGGAGGTCTAGTGATTGAAGCACCGTCTGGAAGGATATTTTCACCCATTGTTGCCATTGATAGGATCCTTCTCAAGCTGTTAGGCTCTTCGGAGAAGACGAGTCTCTGATACCAAATGTAAGCGGCAAGCTTCACCCAAGAGGGGGGTGAATTGGGTGATGTTATAAATTTTTCGTTTGAGATGGTGATATGTAAATATAGTGGATAGAGTAGAGTAGAGAAGATTTGAACACAGAGAGTTATACTGGTTCGGCCTAACAACAATGCCTACGTCCAGTCCTCAGAGATCAAGACCTACTGAGCTTTTCACACTATCTCCAAGATTCAATGGGCTCTCAGAACGCCACAAGACAACAATCGTCCTTGAATGGACTACGAGCAGAAATATTCTCTCGACAAGAAACTTCTCTCCCCCTTACGACAAGTCTTATGTGCAGAGAAACAACCTATGACTCTTCTCACTTGCTTATGTATACAAGACTTATGAGCAGCAACGTTTTCTTCTGCTTACACCACTGTAAGTCTTATGAACAACAACGTTCTCTCCTGCTTGTATCTTATAAGGCTTATGAGTGACAGATGCTACAAGGAATTCTCTCAACTGCTTCTCTCGTAAGGAATAACTACCGTCTCAAGATCCCAATATCTTGAGATTACACAAATATAGAGTTTTGAGTTTGGATGTGGACTCTCTTACAGAGTAAATGAATAAACACTGAAGATCAAAAGTGTATACAGAGAAATCAGATGAATAACAGAGAATTGATATGAGCTTGTGAATTCTTGTGCTGTGTTGTTATGTTTTCTCCGTGAGTCTCTGTATATATATAGTTGCTCCAACTTTTGCCCGTTTGGAATCTCTTCAGTTGTGGAGCGGGACATTTGAAAATATTGGCAGACACGTGCATATTAGAATAGTTTGAGTGCGGTAGGTGCCAGCGTGTTCATAATCATCTTGTCTGCCGTTGTATCACTTTTCTCATGTGACTCAGTTCAAACGTTCATATTCCTGTATCATCCTCTTAAAACATTCAAAACAATGTTAAACAAAGATAAAGAGTAAAGATGATATGAATTAATAACAATAAATTATATTCGTAATGAACGTTGTGAAACTTATCATATTCTGTGGTCAACAGGGCATCACTCGAGCATGAAAAGCTCACTTCGAGTGATCTCCTATTTTCCTTCATTTACCTCTGTTATCGGGTTGTGCTCGCATGGAGAATCAGAGAGAAAATATCTTCACTCGCGGGTGAAGAGAGGTCTCACTCGAGCACAAAATCTCTGCTCGAGTGATCCTTGCACTTTTACCTGGGAGTGCCTTCTCGGGTCATCACTCGCATACCATTTTGACAAGAGTGAGAATTTGCACTCGCGAGTGATCTGGACCCTCACTCGAGCACACTTACCTCTGCTCGAGTGAGAAGCATATTCTCAAGGAATATGCTCTTTAAACCATCACTCGCACCATAATTCCAGAGGGATAGAATTTTCACTCGCGGGTGATATTGACCCTCACTCGAGCACACTTACCTCTGCTCGAGTGAGAAGCATATTCTCAAGGAATATGCTCTCTAAAACATCACTCGCATCAGAAATCCAGAGGGATGGAATTTTCACTCGCAGGTGATATTGGCCCTCACTCGAGCACACTTACCTCTGCTCGAGTGAGAAGCATATTCTGAAAGAATATGCTCTCTTGAACAAGCACTCGCAACTGATCTGGAGAGGGATGAAAATCTTACTCGCAAGCATGGATGGGTGTGCTCGAGCACACTTGTATTTTTCTGAGTTTCAAGACTCTCGGCCAAGTGCTCGCAGTGCCTTTCTCGAGTGAATGAGGAAGCATGCCTTAACTTGCTCTCGGCCAATCACTCGCATACCCTTGCTCGAGTGAATATAGGAAGCACACCATTGCTTTGCTCTCGGCCAAGTGCTCGCATGCCCTGCTCGCATACGTGCTCGAGTGAGAATGACTTCTCTGCTCGAGTGCATACCTTGTGCTCCGAGTGATCCATTGGTTACCAAGGGAGAATGTCTCTCGGGTACTCACTTCCTGGCTTTCTCTCACACCTGCTCGAGTACAGAAGTGTTTTGTGCTCGAGTGCAGATTTCATGCTCGAGCACTCAAGTGCATTTTTACAGCAGATATCAGCAAACACCCGATATGCATTTGGTTAACTTGGAATCTTTTCTTAACCTTCTAAAAACATGTTTTAATCATAATTGAATTATTGTTATCATCAAAACTTGGGATCTAACAGCCTCTGGAGCAGCTGATTGAGAGCATCCCAGACGGCGTGCCGCCAAACGACTGGGCGAGTTTCGTCCAGTTCAGGAGGAGCCCTGAGGGCCAGGTAATGTATTTATTAGATTTTTTATATATAATTTTGTAATTGCTAATTATTAAATTATAATTTCAATTTAATTGTATTTAATTTGAAATTTTTTAATTTTAAATGTTTTTTATTGTTTTAATACATTTAATATTGTTTTTTCTAGGAGATTTCTCAGAGGAACACTAGGATCCGTGCGCAGCAGACGATCCACCACACAATAGGATCAAAGACCTTTGCTGTGACCTATAGTGAGCTGGTAACTTTTCAAAATTACACTGACTTTTAGCTGGTTATTTCATAATACTAATTGAATTTTGTAATTGTTTCAGGAGACGAAGGCACAGCAAGAAAACCGTCAGACGAACTATGGGGAGTTGTACGTCGTCACACACAGACACCGTGACGGGACTGCGACCTCTCAGCAGGCAGAGGAGGCCATTGTAAGTAATTTTATTATTATAATTTTTATAAAACCAAGTTAATAATGAAAAATGCTAATTAGTAATTGTTTCATAAAATGGCAGGAGCAGATGCAGCAGTCACAGGCTGAGCTACGACAGACCCAGCCTAAGGAGTCACAGGGGTCAGTGGACCCGACGGCTCCTTTGAAGGTGGGTCTGGATCAGGCTGAGCACCCCGGACGCGTGCGGGGGATGGGAATAGGTGCCAGACCTAGCATGGTTTATGGCAGGAGCGCCGCCTCTGAGGCTGGCAGCTCTAGAGAGGTCAGATATCCGAGGGAAGAGTCTATTGACCAGCTGTGGTTAGATTTGGAGTAGCAGATGGCACAGAAACAGGAGCAGCAGTAGCAGTAGATGCAGATGCAGCTGCAGTATATGCAGCTACAAGCTGATTTGATCTACGCTTAGCAGACGCAGTGGCGTGAAATCGCGAACAACATGCTCGAGCTGTCATGGAGTCGCCTGTTCCCGGACGAGCAGCATCCACAGGTTCCCCCTGTCCCTCGCTACGTCGTCCCGAGTACTACTCCTCCTCCTCCTCCTCCTGATGATGATGGTGCGATTCAGTCTGCGCAGTGGCCCGATCCAGCAGCACCTGAGGGAGCCCCACCTGAGGGAGCACCAGATGATCAGCCCCCAGCTACTTAGTTCAGGACATCTTTTTTTTTTTGTTGAAACATTTGTAAATATATATATATATATATATATGAGTTTGTATTTCAGAACTTAAATTCTTATTGTGTTTATGAATTAATTGCAACAATATTATTTATATTTCTAAATTAAAAAAATGAAGCATATATATATTTGTAGCGGTTTTAGATCAAAACCGCTACAAATATATATTTTTGTAGCGGTTTTCAGCAACAACCGCTACAAATGTATATATTTGTAGCGGTTCTAAAATAAAAACCACTACAAAAAATATATATAGTTGTATCAGTTTTTCTTGTAGAACCGCTACAACTATATATATATTAGTAGCGGTTCTACAATAGAAACCTCTACAAATATGTACATAGTTGTAGCGGTTTTACATTAAAAACCGCTACAAATACTCATCATTTAAATTTTGAAATTTGCCGCCTTTGTTCACATTTGTAGTGGTTATGTTATATGTAACCGCTACAAATAAAAAATTATTTTTAAATTTGCTGTCCAACGACTTTAATGTTAGTAGCGGTTTTATACACATAACCGCTACAAATACTCAACGTGTATATTTTGAATTTCCCACCAATGTATAACGGCTTGAAAATTAGTAGCGGTTGTATATATAGAACCGCTACTAATATTTTATAACTGTAGCGGTTAGTGTAGTGGTTTTAGAACCGCTACAAAATTATAAACGTTGGAATTTCAGAATATATAGTTCTTGGCATTCGTCATTCTCTTCTCACTCATCTTCTTCTCTATACTTTCTTCTCTCTCACTTGTAGTTATGGATAAATCATGGATCAGGTTGCCGTGCAATTCTCCTAAATATTTGTATGGATTAAATAGTTTCTTGGATTTCGCATTCACTCACGCCAGCTGTAATGGCAAGATCGTCTGTCCATGTCAGAAATGCAAGTTCAAGAAGTGGCATGCACGAAATGTTGTGAAGGAACATATGCTTGTGAAGCCTTTCCTTGAGGACTATACGTTCTGGGCAGTTCATGGTAAGAAGACCGGCATTAGATATGACGATGCTCTTCCTCGAAGTTCTCAAGTAGGCGTTCAAGTAGATGAAGATGATCCTGTGAATGATGCTGTGCGTGATGCGTTTGGATTTCAAGGCGACAACTTCAATGAAGAAGTGCACGGCTCTGAGCCTGTTTTTATGGGGAATGAAGCAGCTCGGGATTTTTTCAGCTTGATGGATGAAGCAGATCATCCTTTATATCAAGGTTGTCGCAAATATTCTAAATTATCTTTCTTGATCAAATTGTATCATATCAAGTGCTTGTGTGGGATCACAGATAAGGGAATTTCGATGTTGCTCGACTTATTACAAGATGCATTCCCCGACGCTGAGATTCCCACAACGTTCTACGAGGCCAAGAAGATTATCAACAGGTTGGGGTTGAATTATCAAAAGATTGATGCATGCCCAAATGATTGTATGCTGTATTGGGGAGACAATTCCAGCAGGGAGACTTGTAAGAGATGTCACACATCAAGGTACAAGACAATTCGGAAGGGGAAAAAGCAGAAGAACAAACCTGTAAAGATTCTCAGGTACTTCCCTTTGAAACCTCGTCTACAAAGATTATTTATGTCGTCTAAAACTACGGAGCACATGAGGTGGCATGCCGTTGATAAAAATGAAGATGGTAAATTAAGACATCCGCGGGATGCAGCTGCTTGGAAAACGTTTGACAACGACTTTCCAGATTTTGCGACTGACCCCAGAAATGTTCGGCTTGCGTTGGCGACCGACGGTTTCAATCCTTTCGGGAATCTTAGCACAAGTTATAGTATTTGGCCAGTAGTCTTAGTTCCCTACAACTTACCCCCTGGATGTGTATGAAACAAAGCTCTTTTATTATGTCTATGATCATTCTAGGCAAAAAGGCACCGGGCAATGACATCGATGTGTATCTCTAACTGCTTATTGCAGAATTGCTTGACCTGTGGAATATCGGCTTGGAGACGTACGATGCTTACGGCAAGACTTTGTTCAACATGCGTGCAGCCTTGATGTGGACGATTAGTGACTTTCCTGGCCTTGGCACATTATCTGGTTAGAATGTGCATACTAGGTCAGCGTGTCCAGCTTGCAATTTTGACTCTGACGCAGTGCGCCTTCTCCACAGCCGAAAGTGGTGCTTTATGGGGCATCGGAGGTATTCTCAATGGAAGGCATAAGTTCAGATTGCAACGGAATCGCTTCAATGGGAAACCAGAAAAAAGAGGACCACCTTAGATTTTGTCCGGTACAGATATCTTATAGCATCTTGAGCATGTTGACTTCGAGTTTGGAAAAAGCGACGATTCAGCACAAACTCGCCAAAAGACGCGCAGGACTTCGGCGCCTCAGCAGTGGAAGAAGATAAGTATTTTATTCACTCTTCCATATTGGAGATCTAATTTACTTCGCCACAGTCTTGATGTAATGTACATTGAAAAAATGTTTGTAACAATGTGCTATATACGCTGCGTAATGAACCCAGCAAGACAAAAGATCACCTTCAAGCGAGGAAAGATTTACGCGATATGGGAGTTCATGAAGATGCTTGGCCAGATGAGCATGACAGATTTCAACCGGCAAAGTTTACCCTCACAAAACTGAACAAGGAAGTCTTCCTCACGACGTTGAAGAAATTAAAAGTTCCTGATGGGTATTCGAGCAACATTTCTTGATGTGTTGACTTGCAGGCTCGAAAGGTTGCTGGCCTAAAGAGTCATGACTCACATGTTCTTAGGCAGCAGTTACTCCCTCTGGCTATAAAGAATACACTTCCTCCTAATGTTTCCATCGTTTTGGTGGAACTTTGTTCTTTCTTTCGGAAGTTGTGTTCTAAGGTTTTAATCGTTGAGGAGCTCGATCAGCTGCAATTGAAAATCATTCTTACGCTTTGTCATTTGGAGATGATCTTTCCTCCGTCCTTTTTTAATGTGATGGTTCACCTCACAGTCCACCTCGTTCATGAAACAAAGCTCGTTGGACCAGTACAATATCGTTGGATGTATCCGATTGAGAGGTACTCATTTTAAATATGTGCTTTAATTTATTCTCCGTATTTAATGTTTGCTAGTTGTTCTTTTCAGCATTTTATATCAATTTTCTCTTCTGTACTTCGTAGGTTCCTTGGGAAATTAAAATCTTATGTGAGGAATAAGGCGTGGCCAGAAGGTTCTATAGCTGAAGACTATATAGGGGATGAGGTGCTATAGTTTTGCTCAAGGTACTTTGATGATCTTGAGACGGCTTTCAACCACCCACCTCGTGTTGACGATTGTCCTGAACCTGCGCCGACATCAGGAGAATTTATCCCTTGTGTTGGTAAACTAGTTGGAGCAACTGAGAACTTCAAACTAACTGCAACTAAGAAGTTGCAAGCACATAGACATGTCTTGATTAATTGCACTCAAGTTGAACCTTTCATACGGTAAGAATTGTACACTCACATGTTATTCGATCTATATCTTTCGTAACATTTCTCACTTTCATTTTACTAACGCCTTTCCATTATTAATTGCAGCGAATTCAGAAGTCATGTTAAGCGTCAACTCAGAATCTGTACACAGACATCCTCGGAAGTTGATAGGAGGGTCCACAGAGAATTCTCGAGCTGGTTTACGCGCAGAATACTAAATGACCACAAACCACACTCACCAGATTTCAGAGCTCTCGCAATCGGCCCTCTTGATCATGCAAAACGGTTTACAGCATACAATGTCAATGGTTTTAAGTTTTGCACGGTTTCACGGGATCAAGGATTGCAAACACAGAATTCGGGTGTTTATGGCACATTTGGGACAAGGAGTTATGCAAGCAGCAGTGACGCCAACATGCAGTTCAGAGGTGTCCCTTACTATGGCAAGCTTCTTGATGTGGTCAAACTTAATTATCAAGGTCGTTTCACTGTGACGCTATTCAAGTGTTTGTGGGCAAATACTACTACTTCTCGGGGACTGACAACTGACGACTTAGGGATCACATCAGTCAATTTCTCACGGCCGATTCATACTGGTATTTCTCAAGATGATGAGCTGTATATTCTAGCTTTAGAGGCACATCAGGTTTATTATGTTGAGGACGAGAGGCACAAGGATTGGCACATGGTCGTTCATTTAAAGCCAAGAGACCTTTACGACACGGGTGAAGGCGATAACATTGCCTACGAGAGTGAGCCATTTCAGCCAGCTGATTTTGAAAACTACTTCCCTGAAGGCGATGACAATTTACCTCTACTGCGATGAGTTTTTTTAAGTCCACGTCATTTGAATTAAATTTTTTAAATTTAATAATACATCCATAACAATAATTTTTCTACAAAATTTCTGTAGGGATGGCGACGATGAGTGATCAAATTCAAATTATGCTTTTCTCAATAGCAATTTTACCGAAGTATTTTTTTCAAAGAGCAATTTTAACCTCACCATTAACTCCTTAAAATATTTTTTTTGTAAAGCACTCAACTTCTTAAAGTAATTTTTTTATTAAATTTTACTCTTAAAGTATTTTTTGAGCTAATTTTTTTATAACTTTTTTTAATATTTTCAGTACTCATCTTTAACTGTTTAATTAATCATATTTTTAATTCTTTGCAGTAGGCATCTTATATATTTTCTAGACTTATCTTCTATATTTTCAACGCTAATCTTTAATTATTTTTTCACTAAGTAAAAGTTGAATAGAAGCTTTTCAATTTTTCAGTAGTCATCTTAAATATTTGCAATATTTATCTTCCAAATTTCCAAGGCTAAAAATATTTAAGGATTATGGTTGAAAACAAGGAAGATAATAAGTTTATTAAAAATGTTAAAGATGACTACTCAAAATATGTAAGATGATTACTAATTAAAAATATGAAAAAAGAGTGATAAGAAAATTAACTCAGAGAATATATTTTATGAGAAAAATTACACTAAAAAAATTATTTTATGATGTTGAGTGAATAATATAAAAAAGAATAAATAATTTACGGCGCTAGATGGACATTAACTTAATAGATTTTTTTTTTTTTGGAGTCAATGACAAGTTTAAATTTGCTCCTAATCATTATTTTAGAATATTTGACTCACCTAAAAAATACCTCAAAGACACCGACTGTAATGAGCGGTTAATGCCACATTAACGATGACATTTGTTAATGTAATGCAGGATTGCTACTTTTATGCCATTTGTGAGTACCCACAACTCTTTCAATGGAGCTTCCACAACGAAAATAACATTTAATCCGGAAATTAAAAATAACCAAATGACAACAAAGGGTAAGTTGTAGTACCTATTAATGTTTAAAAGTCGGATTAAATGTCGAAATTAGCTCATCCAGTTCAAACAATCAGAATATTCAAGTCATCCAATCAGTAATACGATAATTAAATTAAAAATAATATTATATTATTCGTAGTCCCATATGAAAAATTTATTTAAAGCATATTTTTGCTTATTTTTATAACCCAGTAAATCTTTCATATTTAGATCAATAGTTATGATTTTATCCCACAATTCATTTAAATTCTTACCCCCAAAATTAACATTAATTAAAAAAATGAGAACTTATGCGAAATCTTAATTTTATGGGACAATTATAATGAAATCCCATATAAAAGAAAAAATGATGAAATGGTCCTTGAAGTTATCAGTGTAAGCTCCTCAACTTGTTAATGGACGCTCCTCGACTTGTCATTAACAACTTTAAGGACCATTTTTTCATTTTTTCTCTTGTATGAGATTTCATTGTAATTGTCCCTAATTTTATCCAAAAGATAAAACTGATCTGTCTTAATAATTAATTAATATTTATTATAACTTTTTTTTATTTTGGTTAGGAAGAAGACGAAAGTAGTCCTGTGGCTTCGACATTAAATAGTCAATGCTGAAAGTACAGCAGGTCTGCAACACGTTTTCGCACCGGTCCCCCGCTTTCTCCCCTCCCAATATTTACTTTTCTCCATTGTCCATCACCGGCTTCATTTCTTTGTCTTCATCCAGGGTCGACGGAAACGTCACCGGAGATGGGCTCCTTTATTTCTTCTAGCTGCCTAAGAAATCGTATCTCGTTGCGGTTATGCTCGTTCGATAAGACAATTCCATGGCAGCATACACCTGTTTTTCTGTGTCTTCTTCTCTCTTCTTTGCCTTTCTCTTTGACTACCTATGTTACAAATCTTAATTAAACACTGCTGATCGAGAGGATTCCATTATTGAGACTATTCCCTTTTATCAATTGGCCCCAAGATCCCTTCAATGGTGTTCACCCGTGCTGCTGCTGCTGCTGCTCATCCAACTCAGCCTATGCGTTATCACGTTTTCCTGAGTTTTAGAGGGCCAGATAGTCGCAAAACTTTTACTGATCATTTATATGCTGCGTTAGTACGGAAAGGAATTGTAACTTTTAGAGATGATTTGGAAATTGAGAAAGGAGAACATGTTCCAGAGGAACTCCGTAAAGCTATTGGGCAGTCTCGCTATTTTATTATTGTCCTCTCTAAGGAATTTGCTTCTTCCCGGTGGTGTTTGGATGAATTGCAGCAGATCGTGGAAACCAAGCCAAAGCAAACGGTTTTCCCGGTTTTTTATGATGTAAAAGCGGGTTATATTGGACGAGGAAGACTTGAACAGCTTGAAGGAAGATATTCGAGAGCTCAAATAAAACGATGGAGTCAAGCTTTGTCTCAGGTTGCCAAATTCACTGGTTGGTTCACTCAAAATAAGTAAGATTTTAATCCCCGCTAATCATTTTATCTTTCATGTTACGTTCAGATCTAAACACAATGTTTGAATTTATTTTTCAAACTAAAGATGAGCTCCTTAATTATAAGAAGAGATTGGAGGTCTAATTTGAAAATAAATAAATTAATTTGGGATAATGGGTGCCTAAAATATAGGGTGTAGTATATAATTTAATCAAAATAAATAAGAATATACGAAAAATTTCAAAAAAGTAAAAATGGATTCCCTCACCCACAAAGCGTTGACGTTTTGCGGGATGAACATGCCCTACTCATAGATGTGTTGAGGAGGGCATGTAGACCTATCACTATGGACAACAAACCTACCATCATCAATAATATTTCGAAAGGGGTGATTATGATTGCACCCGAGTAACAAGATTAATAGCTTTAGTGTAGTCTGAATAAAGAGCTATTTTCATATATCCTCTTGATCAACACAAATTAAGTCATGTAAGATTCTCATGACTTTTGCCATAGCTAGAGGAACTAGTGTAAGTTTACAGTTGAATCCACAAATCCATGTATTTTTATTTGAATGACTCACCATATCCACTATTACCATGTGGCAGAACTGATTCCTCCACTTTAAGCTTGATTCATTTGTCATGGATAGTGTGTCATTTATTGTAGATTCCAAAGGATATGTGTCTAGAAAGCACAATTTCCTGCCAAATCTTGAATCAAGCATAATGGAAACTAGTCTGGCTATTGGACTAGTTGTCTAAATAATTAGAAGGATTAAAATGTTTCCCGCATCTCATAACCCAAATATCCCAACAAACATAATCAAATAGAATTGGCCATGGAATATTTTTGGTCAAGAGCTGACCCACTTTATTTATCAAATTCCATCTGACCTACTCCACTCCTTTCAGGTAGAGAAGGTGCTCCATATATTAGGAGAAACCACTGGTCACCACTTGTGTATATAACTTGAATAGTCAATAGGTGCGTTGAGTCTTCTCCCAACTCAAGCAAAACGACAATGCTCCGAACCAACATCTCATCCTTAGGGTTGCTATGTGTGTTCTCCAATGTTTAAAGAGAAAGATGAAGGATTTAATCTGTTTTTTGGGCACTTACCATCTCTTGAGAAGATCCCAAACAACATCTGCTTACTGAGGAGTACCCACACCAAGGAAATTATAAGCAAACTTAATAGTAAAAAGACCATCAGTGGATGGTTTCTAGAAGAAGTTATCCTCTCGGGTAAGCACAAATAATACAATCAATCACATGCTAGAGAAGCCTAGCCCCAAGTTTTGTTAGTGGCAGAATTACCTACAAGGGGGTGAATTAGGTGATAATAAAAATTTAATATTTGAAATTGAACAACGTAACTTAAAAGGAGTATTAGTTAGAGAGATATCACCATAAGTTGAGGAAGAGTAGAGAGAAGATAACACAGTGATTTATACTGGTTCTGTTTACCATTTGACCTACATTCAGTCCCCAAAGCACCTCTTAGATTCCAATGGGCTCTTGGCCAATGCCTCAGTACAAACCAAGTACTTACAACAATTACCACCCCAGTAATCACCAATTATCACCAAGGTAATCACTCCCCCTTACTAACCTAAGAGTACAATCCCACTCAAGATTCCACCTAAGAATATCTCGCTACAACTCCTCTGTTTTATCCATTGATGACGACTTTTTGTTTGTTTGTCCAAGGGTCCATGATCAACAATTAACCAAGGATTATGAAATAGATAAACGTAAGATCGTTCTTTCTTTCTCAAGGAACTATTTATTAGGTTCCAAGTAAATGCCATGTAATGCAATAAAAACAAGGGGAAAATGGCTTTAGGTTTTGTTTGAAAGTATATAGATGGAAAATTGAATTAAAATCCTGAGCTACTATATTTTTGGTCTTTTTGGATAAAAATGGGATGGATATGGGAATGAACGAAGTGACTTTCTTGGATTGGTTCATTGGCTATCCTAGCTCACTAAAAGATATGGGAGTTGGAATTCATCAAGTCTAGCTAATTGAAAATTCCCAAATAATCACATTGGGTCTAATACTCCTAATTAAAAGCTGCTCATACGATCGCATTCATAGCTATTTCTTAAGGAATATCATTAAAGAACCACTTAATGTGTGAATTAGAATGAATCAATGCATTTATCATGACACTCAAATTAACCAAAATCAACTACATATACTAGTAATCACATAGCAAATATAATCTCATTGAATAAATAGAAACTATATAAATGAAAATCATCCAAATACAATAATCCAATCCAAATTACAATCTTAACTCAATATTATGGAGTCTACATACATAACTCAAAGTTAATAACCTAAATAAAACTACCTCGGACATAGAATTACAATAACATAGGAAATTCATAAATGAAGTAAGAAAAACTCTCCATTGAAGATCTATAACTCAAGCCAAATCACCAATCCTCAAGAGTTGAGAAGTTAGCCATGCATAGAGTCTATTTTATCACCAAGTTCCAAAACGCAACACCTATCGAGGAGTAAGTGAAGGAGATGAAGGAAATGAAGACAAATAGGTGAAAATGGGATGGAGAGGCCAAATGGATTAAAAGGATGGAGAAAGTGGCGTGTAGTGTTGACCTAGGTCGAAAATGAAGGGAATAGTTGAATTTATCATATGGGAGCCGGGTTAGATGAGAAAAATGGGTTTGGAGCTTGGGTTGCTGTCAAAGTGCATGTTTTGAATTATGCAGAATTGTGATTCGCTTTTGCTTTGCCATGGAAAAGCAACAGTGAAAACCACCAAATTTGCAAAAATTTTGTCTCTGTTGGCTTTTGCTTGGCCACAATGAAGCAACGTTGAAAACCATCAAATTTTCATAGCTTATGTCTGTGTTCGCTTTTGCTTTGCCTCAACGAAACAAGAGCGAGTGTTCTCCTACTTCTTTTTATTCCTTGATTGGTCTTCTACTTCTAAATTCTTCATCTTTCAAGGTCCCTACAATACAAAATAAGTCCAAACAACATTAAAGGGTCTCAATAAATCAAATATAAAGTAAATGTACAAATAGTGACAAAAATGCCCTTTGTAACCCAATTTCCATGTAATCACTCTTTATCCAAAATTATCTATAGGTTATGTGATAATGACTTGAATATATGTTAAAAAACCCCAAATATACACCAAAATAACCTTTAGCAATTTGGTTAGATCATCCACCACGATCTTAGCCCTTTGACTAATGTTCCCTTCTACAATTTTCTCTACAATAAGATGTAGAGGATCCACAATTTTTCGGGCTTTTCCAAAATGGAGTTAAAGACCAATTGATGAGATCTTAAAACCTATTTCAGTTTAAAAATTTTAAAACTATTTTGGTCTATGAGTGTTAACCCCTTTTTCCCTACCTGATGTTTCTTAGTGACCTCCCTATCTCAATTTATTAGGCCTTAGCCCAAATTTGTGTCCTTAGGGTTTTGTTTCATTACTCGATGCCTCCCACCTTCTAAATCTTCCCTTGTCTCATCTTGTCATTCATGCCATCGCTCTCAAGGATATTCAAGTCTGTATACTTGCTACTCTCACCATTTTCAAACTTGCTACTTCCATGAGGTTTGCAAATCGATCCCAGCACCTCACTCTCGATATTTTCTAGGGACCCATCTCCCCTCACAGCTTTAAAATATGTTGAGAGGGGATGTATCCAGACCCTTATAAGGCGTTTTGGGTTCCCCTCCCCAGCTGAAGTAGGATATAACACTTTACCCAACTTTTCTGAAGTGGGATATAACACTTTACCCAACTTTGGGCTTACATTCTCGCTGACACATTGAGTGAGCCTGACTTTGATGCCAATTGTAACATCCTAGCGCCTTGCTCTCAGTATTGTTCGCTTAATGTTATGTCCTACATTGGCTGGGGAGGGGAATAAAACACGCTTTATAAGGGTCTGGATGCCTCTCTCTCTCAATGTATTTTAAAGCTGGGAGGGGTGATGAATCCCCAGAATGGACGATATCAAGAGCATGATGTTGGGATGTTACAAATGTTATCAAAGCCAAATTCGAGTTGATGTGGGCTAATGTGCCAGCGAGGACACTGGGCCTAAAGGTGGTGGGGTGTTATGTCTTATATTTGCTGGAGTGGGGAACGAAAGAAGTCTTATAAAGGTTTAAATACCTCCTCTCTTGACGTGTTTTAAAATCTTGAAGGGTGATAGGAGCCCCAATGCAGACAATATCGAGAGCGGGCGATGGGATGGTACAAGGTTGACTATTTTCAAATGAAAAATATTCGCCTCTCGGGGTACTATAAGCTTTAACATTCGTTTGCCACTAAGTACTTGTTTCCTTAAACTTGTTAGAATGTTGCGTTTATCTGATAGAAAAGGAATCTCAGGATCCTGAAACCCATGAAATCACATGGTAGGTATGTTTTTTGCTTTATTACATTTGATTTGCTTCCCCCCCCCCTCAGTTTTTTGTTGAAATTTCTTATTCATTTTTGCTTGTTGAGGGTGTTGTTCAAAAGTACTCTTCACGTTCTTCAATCCTTGGCATACCTAATAGTGGTTGCCTTTCATCATTCACGTTTTCCAGCATCGTTTGCCATTCCTTCGATGTGTGGTTTGTTGTAGTCTTAGCTTCTCCATCTCCCTTAGCATTTAGAGGGCCATTCTCATACTTGACATTGGAGAATCTCTTTACATCACAAATCTAGTTTGGATTATTTTTTTGTTCAAATCAATTTCAATACTAACTCTCGTAAATTTCCCTTTTTCCACGATCGTGGTTTTGTTGTTTAGATGCACCACGGTATTTAAGTCCACTTTCAAAGCTTTACCAATCATATTGCCCAATTCTAGCATGCAATCGTCAAAGTAAAATTTTTTTGAATTAAAGAGGTAGATACTAATGGCCTGAGGTTACAAGCAAGATTAAACATGTAACAATTGAGCACCTCGCTTTCAAAATTGTTTGTTTCGGATATCCATTTCCCCTTACAATTTTAAAACATATCATGAGGGGTAGGTATCTAGACCCTTATAGAAGTCTTTTGTTTCCCTCTCCAATCGTTATGGAATTTCACAATCCTTTAACATCTTTGTGTCGCACTATTGAAATTGTCCACTTTAGGCCTCCATTATCCTCACGATTTCAAAATGTGTCAAGAATAATAGGTATCCAGACCCTTATAAGGCATCTTGTGTTCTCCTACTTAGCCAGTATGGGACTTCACAATCCACACCCCTTGTGGGCCAATGTCCTTGCTGGCATGTCGACCTATGCCTAGTTCTGATACAACTTGCAATAACCTAGCACCTTGCTCTTGAAATTGTCCTCTTTGGGCCATAAAGCAGAGAATTTCAAGATCAAGGCACTAGGGTGTTACAAAACCCACAAGCTCCCACTTACAAGGAAGCTTACACTCTACTAGGTTATAAGGCCATTGGCATCTTCGATTCAACAATTAATTGGTAGAGTAGGAACTTTTGCCCAAATTGCAACCTTCTTGCCCTTGTTACTATATGGATTAAAATTTGGACTCCACTGTTGTACAACCAAATAATGACCTTGAATCAACCATGGTCCGTCGAGCAGGATCTTTTTACACAACTCCTTGTCTGCTAAAATGACCTCGAATCAACCATGGTCCGTCAAGTAGGATCTTTCTACACAACTTTTTGTCTGATAAACGAAATATGAGGTAATTATTAAGGAGGTCAATGATTTCAAGATTCGTCACCTTGAGCATCCAACCAACCTTGTCCTTCATCATTCTGAGATTCATACTCTTTTAGCCTGTCGCCATTCATGCTTGGCTTCGGTAGGCTCTCAATTAGTTTTTATTGTTCCTTTGAAAGAGTGGTAGTGCGCCACCTCCTCCTCTTTAAGCCATTTATTCATAAGTTCATCAAAATCCTATTCGAAGGCCTTCTCTTTCTCATTGCCTAACAATTTAGCCTTGTATGAGAATTGGGCCTCACCAGCCCCTGTTGAATCTCTTTGTGTATGGTTTCCCAGTTCCTCACCATCTTTCTTGCTATTCCCATATTATTGGTCACGCTTGTCTCTTTGTGTATATTTTTGATATTTCGTCTTCTTGTATCATCCTCTTCCTTTGATGGATCAGCAGAGTCTGACACCGGAGTCCCTGCATTGATCAAAGATCTGTGTTCACCCACCCTTTACCCCACTTCGTATCTCACTGCCTTTCTCTCACCTATCTCCTTTAAAATGGTTTTGAAATGATTTTGTTCCTGCCAATAGCCTTATTATAGCCTAGTGGCATGAAACTCCCCTGGTGGCCTATATGTGAGAGGTTGTGGGTTCAATTCCGGTTAGAGCCTGCCACAGTAATTAAAAAAATGGTTTTATTCCCAAAAATGGAAAATTTGTATAAATAGAACTGTGGTTTCTGGATATTTTTAATCATTGATTCAGTCGTTGTAATTTAACTAAAAATAACTCAATTCTTTATTTTCTAGACTTGGAACAAAATTGTCCTTGTAGTTTGTTAAATAAGAATAACTTAAGCCCTAAAATTTTTTACTTCAAAACATCTCAGTTCATCATGTATTTCTTAATCATAAGGAGGATTTAATTTGTTTTGGAGTCAAATGATAAGAATTGAATCAATAACTAAAAAAAATTTAAAACAAAAAAAAAATTATGTTTCCAAGAAGTTTGTGAGATTGTAGAATTTTGGTTATTTGATTGCATGATTTCTGAACCCCGCAACAATATGATTTAAATAATCAGGATAAACATCACCTTAAATATATAACTCTGCAACTTAAGTTGCTAATCAGGAAACATGTACTTCTTTTTAGTCCTTTTATACCTCTTCCTTTATTTGTATTGCAATTTCTATCTAACTTGTTAGAATAATAATAATTTAATCCTCACAGGCATGAAGCAAAGCTAGTTGAAGAAATTGCAACACACATATGGAACAAATTATGTGATCAACTGCCGTCTAATTTTGAATATCTAGTAGGAGACACTCGATCAAAAGCTCAAAGGATAATCTCCCTTCTAAGGATAGGATTGGATGATAAACGCTTCATAGGAATATGGGGAATGGGTGGCTCAGGCAAAACGACTTTGGGTCGTGTTGTTTATGATACTGCGAATAAGAAAGGTAACTTTGATGCTAGTTGTTTTCTTACCAATATAAGGGAAGATTCAGAGAAGTTTGGCTTGGTCCAATTACAAAAGAAGCTTCTTTCTAATCTGAAACTAGGAGAACCAAATAACATAAAGGATTCCTTTCATGGAGCAGAGATAATAAGAAGTTTCTTATGTGATAAAAAAGTTCTCATTGTTTTTGATGATGTGAGCCATAGAAGTCAACTGGACAATTTGGCTAGAAACGAGGAGTGGTTTGGTGCAGGTAGCAAAATAGTAATAACTACAAGAGATAAACACTTGCTGACACAATATAGAGATTTCTATGTGTGTAAAGTTGACATGTTATGCCATGATGAATCCCTTAAGCTATTACGCCGAAAAGCATTCAAGAATGATCAGCCAGGAGAAGATTTTACAAATTTATCAAACGAAGTAGTCGAATACGCTGGTGGACACCCTATGGCACTTGAGGTCTTGGGATCATTTCTTTGTAGAAGAGAACAACATGAATGGAGATGTACAATAGATTGGTTAAGGCAAAATTTAAATAAAGAAATATTAAGCCAACTTCGCATTAGTTATGATGAATTGGAAGAAAAGTACAAGACAATATTTTTGGATATTGCTTGTTTCTTTAACAAGGAGGCCAAATTTAGGGTGGCAAATATGTTGAAAATATGCGGTCTTGATGAAATAGTTGGAGTTAAAGTTCTTACTGAAAAATCGTTGTTAAGTTCCTCTCAATCTAAGTTGGAATCAGGGCAAACTACAGGAGAACGTCAGAACATGCATGATAGTCTTGAAAGGTTGAGAGGGAACACTGGAATGGCCGCATGTCTCTACGAGGCGTTGCAAGAAGAGGCTTCAAAAGAATATTTATATATGCATGATTTGCTTCAAGAGATGGGAAGGAACATTGTCTTTCATGAATGTCCTATTAATGCTGGTAGACGCAGCAGATTATGGTCATTGGAGGATATCGATCTTGTATTGAAAGAAAATAAGGTGAATTCTTTTTCTTTTTAGTGTGCTAAAGTTATTTTATACTACCTTTGGTCCTTTATATAAAATCTTATTCGAGGTGTAATTTATACTACTTAGATTAAAGACCGGAGATAATATAATGCATTATTTGCTTGATATTATATTATCATATATCATCATGTTTAATATTCGTACATGTGAATTAGGGAACAAAACACGTTCAAAGTATAGTTTTGGAGACACAAGAAGGTTTTGAAGCGGATTGGGACTCTAACTGCTTTTCAAAGATGATAAATCTTAGATTGTTGAACTTGAGTAAGGTGCGCCTTTTGAGAGGGCTCCCGTCTCTTCCAATTGCATTGAAGTTTCTGAGATGGGATGGTTACGCTCAGAATAAGCTGCCATCAATTCAAAATTTATGGAATCTTGAAAGCCTTCAATTGTGCAATAGCAATATCAGAAAGTTATGGGAAGGAAATCCGGTATATGTTCCTTCCACAGTCTTGAATAAGACACACAAATGTTATCATACACTTAATAAATACTGATTCATTCTCTTTGTCATGTCTTATCTGTGGATCAGGTTTTGAATAAGCTGAGGATCATTGATATGAGTGGTTCCGAATCTCTAAGTGAAACCCCAGATTTCAGTGGAACACCAAACCTTGAAGAGTTATTACTTAATGAGTGCAGAAACTTGACCAAGGTTCATGACTCTGTCGCAAAGCTGAAGAAGCTGGCTAAGTTGAGTTTAAAAAATTGTAGAAAACTTGAAGATCTTCCTGAAAAATTGGAAACAAATAATCTACAAGAGTTCATTCTTACAGGATGCCTAGGGCTTGAGAAGCTGCCCAACTTTGGTGAGGGCATGACAAGTCTATATTTCTTTGATGTGAGTGGCACAAGCATCGAACAAATTCCTTCATCCATCAACAATTTAAAAAATCTCAAGATTTTAGACTTGTGGGACAGCAAAATTCAGTCCCTACCTGCTGAGCTTCCTTCTTCATTAATTGTATGTACAAGCAACTCTCTCAAGCTGGGAAAAGGAATAGCTGATATTAATCTCCCTGTATCAGGTGCTCCAAAGGTAGTGATCTCTATATCTTTCTTTGTTTCTCATATTGCTTTTCACGTTTTGACAATTTAAATCAAGAATAAATTTATTATTTTTATAAATCATTATTTCCTGAATTTAGTGTGCAAAAGCTGGATAACTCCAATTTGCAACAAGGCAAAAATCAATTATGAAATGCATGTTCATTCATCGCAACATGATGAAACAAGGTATGAAATCTTGGTGGGAGAGGTATCTTCAATAGGAGAATACATGTGCCTTGGGAAAAAAAAAGGAAAGGATCAATTATGAGGTCATCAACCAAACAATTCTATTTTGATTAAAATCAGTTATGAGACCATCAATCATGTTTCTCATAAATAGTCCCCACATGTTTCAGGTACATTTAGATTAGAGTTAGGTTAAGAAAGTGCTTATAAAATTGATTTATAAGCATAACTAGTTTAAAGTTAGGGTGTTTGGATAAATTCTTAGGAAAATCTATTTGAAAAGCATGTAATTGTAGTTTATCAGATAATCATGATTTTTGGTTCAAAATTGATTTTAGGGTTAAAATTTGTCATTGAAGTATTTACTTGGGAACACTGGATATCTAGAAGGGTTTATTGGTTCAATGTCATCACAGAAATTTACAAATCATAGTATTGTCGCCTTGCTATTATCCTAGTTAAGTTTGAACGTTAGTTGACTAAATATGCTGATATGGTAGGTCCACTTGTCATCTATATTGTTTTTTGGGTTAATGTGTAAATTTATCTTAGAAGTTTTCATTGAGAAACGATAGGTATCCTGATTTTTTTTTTTTTGTTTCAATGTTGCCTCGAAAGTTTCCAAATCGTAGCAATATTGCCCTACCATTAAAGGATGTTAATTTTGACGGCTAAATAAGTTTGTTTGACTATATGCACTCCCACATGACACCAAGCAATTGCCAAACTTATGTAATTAAAGCTGTTAATCTGTCATTAAAACATATGACAAATTGTAAGTCAAATTTATTATTAATAACCCCAACGCCATTTCTCGCTATTGCTGGAGTACGAAGGCGGAGGATTGTTAACGGCCTTGTTCCTGACAATCTTCCTCAGTTTGGCATGCATCCAATAATCGAATCTTTTTCTTTGCTCTCTAACAAATGTGAGCTTCTTTTATCTACTTTCTATTTTTTTCCCTAAAAGGGCTTAAAATTTTTGTAATAAGGCATCATATTCCCCTTCATTAAAAGGGTGACTAATGCTATAAAACTAACAAATGTGTAGGAAGTATTGTTCTTTTGCGGAAAAAAGTGGTGTTGAGGTTAATGATGATGGTGATGATGATGATGATGATGATGATGATGATTAATCAGACTTGCAATATGTTAAGTGCTCATATTAACGACTGTAATAGCATTAACTGGCAATTTCTTGGTGCAACATGAGTGTGCATATATTCAAACTAACTCATTTAACAGTTAAAATTTACATTTTTTGACAAGAGGGCAACATTGCTTGATTTGGAAACTTTTGGGGAACATTGAACTCAAAATCTCACAAATACCCAGTGTTCTTAAGTGAAAAATTTGGGGGTAAATTTACATGTTAACCCAAAAGAAATAACATGAATGATATGTGGATGTGTCATCTCAGTAAAATTGGTCAACTAACAATAAAATTTAACTTAATAATAGTCATAATAATAGTTAGGGTGACAATGTTACCATTCATAAACTTTCAGGCAATATTGAACCATTGAACCTAAAATAACTTATTGGGGAAATTTGTACCTTAACCCTTGCTTTTAGTATGTATAGAAGTTTTTGGTGACTTATGACATAGCTATGACTTTTTTTGCTGATAATTAAATTTTGACATGATATAATAATTTTGGTCTTGCCAAATATTTTTGCCTGGTAAAAATGGTTGTTCCAATGGGTCAAATTGAGATGAGATTTTAAATGATCGTCACTAATAAAAAACAACTAGATGAGATTTAAAACGTGGCCTTTTTTGTAGTATAGCGACAGAAAAATACTCTTTGAAGGGGTCATTAATTATATTTTGATTTGCAAACATCTTTCTTTTTTCTTTTTTGTTCCTTCCAGCGTCCAGGAAATCTGCAGGGCCCCATTCACATGTTTGGCGAATTGAGAGCAGGGGCAACAATCTTAGAATGGTTTGAACGGTGGGACTATTGTTGGGGTAAGGATACCTCAGGTGAATTTGTAACCATAAACATACCTTCCAACTTTGTTGCGGATTCTAATGAAGAATGCTGGGGAATTGCTATATGCCTTTATCTTAAATCCTTATCCCAAGAATGGCGAAGTTACATAGTTTGGAGGTTCCAAGATCAATGCGAAACCCATCTAACTAATAAAATGAATGGAATCCTGACGCCAGATGATGATGATGGTTGGAGGGTTTATGTTGGATTTTACCCTTTGGATAAGGAACAGGGTAGAAGAAATCCAACTAATGGTGAACCCACCCGACTCGATTTCACTCTTTCTTTTCTAACAACCAGCACTGATAGGGATCTCAGTGATTTGGCAATAATGGGATGTGGATGGCGGCTAACAAGTAAACTTGATTTTGACGAATGGTGGAAAAATAGAGCACTATCACCTTCTGGTCATGGCTCTCGTGACAGGTAATGATTAATATTTGTGATATACTCGTATCAACGATGAAAAATTGGAAAGCAAGACCAAACATTAGCTGTTTTTTTTTTTTTTTTTTGGTTGGATTGCCATTCAGGGAGGGGGGAGAAAGTAACCGCAGTGCTGCTGAAAGGAAAGGAAAAAGAAAAATTCAAGAAATTCAGTAAGATATCTCTCCAAGCTTTTTCAATTCAACCCTGGACAGCTTTACTAGTCTCCATCAAATGAATCTACTATTAGATAAAAATGATATAGTATTATTTATTTAGATAGCTAATCTTAATTACTCGGTTCTTTCCTTATTTAATATAGAACCCAACGCCTCATAACCAGAGGCAGCGAGGGAGATAAAAAGCCAGAGTAGATTATACATATGCAACGGTGCAATACATCAAATTAAGCTCTATTCTACTCAAATTTACCATTAGTACTCGACTTAATCGCTGCGTTGTCGTGGCTTAGCCTCGGATTACGGCCACCTTGTGGTCTCAAAGCATCACTTAAATGGTGAAATAGGTAGAAGGAGGATCAGGAAACTTGGGTGAAATTTAACTTTGCGTGTAGGAAATCCCCTTTCTTTCTTCCTCTTCCTTACCTCTGACCCTCCTCTGTCCCTCTCGCACTCCTCACTCTGTTTCAGGAATAAAGTATATATTTAATATCTAACTATTTTTCGTCAATAATTATTTTAGGTAATAGACCTTTAATTTTCATAAATTAGCTTTAAAATTATTTTGGTCATTTTTGAGAAAATAAACTCCTTTCATAATTTTTTCGAATCGCAAAACATTATTTCATGATGTTCTCTTACTTTTATGGGCTCTTAATAATTTTAATAATTATTTTTCCTTTGTTTCTTTAAAATTTCTCCCGATAATATGTTATTTTGGCTAATAATTCATTTTTGAGATATTTAAATTCTAAATAATCTCTGTAAATTAACTTCAAAAATATCTTAGAAGGATCTTTTCTATTTTACTTCCATTTTCTCATTGTACTTGTAATCTGAAAAATTGGATGTTAACATTTAGTCAAGTATATATTTATTAAGGGAATTAATCAAAATTTAGAATCAAATTTTTTTTTTTTTTTGTCTATGTTAACGAAATTACTTGAACTTCTATATTTATATGAAAAATATTAAACACATAATTATTTGTTAAAGAAAAATAAAATTAAGAAAAAGAAAAAGCAAACTCTTAAATTCTTTGAAACAATTTTATCCAAAATTAAAGATTTAGTATAATGAACGGTAAATTAGTAAATGAAATTTATTCTAATATAACTTTCATTTAAAAATGTTTTTTAGAATATTCTAAAAAGAGTTAAGAGCTTAGATTTAAGTGTATATTTTTAAAATATAGGTGATGTTTGTATAATTAAGATAAAATGTAAAGAGGGCAATTAGGGGTGGAAACAGGTTAGGTCAGGCCAGATTTTTGCCTTAACAGGCCAGGCCTGTTAAGGCACAAACTGGCCTGATTCTGGCCTGTGGCCTGTTGGAGGCCAATTTTAAGGCCTGGCCTGGTCTGAAGCTTGTTAAGGAGACTTGAATTTTTAAAATTTTTTAAGCAAACCGACAGGCCTACAGACCACATTACAAAACAAGCCAATAGCCAATAGGCGGAAAACAGGCTTCCTTAAATATGCCGAAAACAGGCTAAAACTTACAGGCTCAGGTGAAATAATTCTTTAACCCTTATCTGATTTTTCTCTTTTAATATTTTAACAGGCTCAGACCGGCCTAACAGGTCTGTCAATAGGCCTTAGCCTAGTCTATTAAACAAAACATGCTTTTGTTTTGGCCTTGGCCTGACCTTTTAACTTGACAGGCCAGGCCTGAATAAGCCAGCCTACAGGCCCTTGACAGGCCGCCTGACCTGTTTCCTCCCCTAAGGGCAATATATATATATTGGGGATGATTGAGATAAAATGTAAAGAGGGTTAGGATATTAAACTGAAAAACAAAAAGGAAAGAAAAGGCAGCATTGTTTACAAGCCCAAATATAAATAGTGGCTCATTTTATGGCTTATGTGTACATGTACAAGGCCTTACACCAGCATAAAAATAAAGGCAAAGATTATATGTACAGTTGGAGCTCATGATTTAATTGCCTACTGTTGTTTACACACCCCGCCATCCATTCTTGTGTATTATAATATTCCTATATTTTTAATTTTAATATTTGATCATGCGTGATAGCTAATTTATACTAGGCCACCTTGTTTCTTTAATAATAGTACAAGCATATTATTTTTCAGTTTGGTTATAACTTTTCAAGTAGACAACTGGAATCATTTTAAATAAACATTTCCAAGCGTATATAGTGTACGTTCAACAGTTTTAATTTCAATCAATTAGTTAGATTGACCTGAACCATTGGTAAAAAAAAAAAAGAAGTTAGATTGACCTGAACGTGAGTACTTAGATGAAAAGATGTGCATAAAAAGCGACAATTACAAGAAAACAATTAAAAAAGGTTCATATATAATTTCATTGAAACTGATATGAAGGAAGATTTATATTAAAGTAGTTTAACTTAAAGAGCACCATCACCTTCTGGACATGACTCCCGTAACTGGTAATCATTAATATTAATATTGGTAATTTTTAATATATCGATAATCAATTTAAAATCAAGACCTAACGTTAGCTGTTTTTCTTATTGCCACAGGGAAAGGGGAGAAAGTAGCCGCATGGCTGCCGAAAGGAAAGGAAAAAGGAAAAAGAAAGAAAATCTGTAAGTTATCTCCCCAAGCCTTTTCAAAATATGAAGAAGTGGAGTAAGTTTGATCTCTCTGGCTAAGCTTTTTAACTCAACCCTGGACAAGTATTATCACCCTAGAATTAATTGTTAACTAAAAACCAAAATTATTTCTCCAGCACTATTTCGTGACTTGAGCATGCATGTTTACAATAGTTTTTTCCAATATTTTTATGAAAAACCAGAAAATATCCTATGCGTTCCGTGGATATCTGATCTTATGCATTGCATACAATATATATATGTCTTTATCTGATTAAGTAGGTTTGGTTACATAAATTTTACAACTCATTTTACATATGCATACATAGGATGAATAAGTGTATTGTTAGAAGTTCCATATGCATACACATAAGAGGTTAAATATTTGATCATGATAGCTAGTAATAGGCATACTTATTTTCTTCAATAAGAATATTATTTCAGTTTGGTTCTGTTAATTATGAAGGAGAAACGGGTTTTATATTTTTCAAGTAGACAACAAGAATAATTTAAAATAAAATTTTGAAGCGTAACATCATATAGTTTTTCAGTCACTTAGTTGGATTCACCTCAACGTGAGTACTTTGATGATAAGATGTGAATATAAAAAGCAGTAATTGCAACAAAACAGTTAAAAAAATTTTCATGTATAATTTCTATGAAACTGATGTAAAGGAAGATTTGTTAAACCTATTTACCATCTTGTAAAAAAAAACCTAGGGAGTTAGCGTTGGAATTCTACAACAAAATTCCATTGCTAATCAATTAGTCACTGATCAATTAGTGATAGTTAATTCAATGTTTTTTAGTTAAATACAAGAGGTGGAAACGACCTTTCATAAAGTAAACATATATACTTATTTTACAGTTTCCAATATGTTACTGTTCTGCAGCTAGGAGAAAGTCAGACGGGATTTACCACCATGCAAGATTACTTATTTTATAGGTTTACAATTCCTTAAAGTAAAAGAAAGCCCAAAAAACAGGGAGAGAAACTGATTTAATTCATAATATTGAACTTCAGAAGAAACTTCCATATAATTCATTGAAAAAAAATTTCAAATATCTAATTGCATTTCTATCATTCGTTATTATATATACACTGAAGTTTTATTCTCTGAATTTCATTTCAAGTTTATCCAGATTTCTGTTCTTTATGCATCCTACTCTAACCTTAAAATAATTAAGTTTCCAATTTACTCATCAATTGCAGGTCAACACGAAGGAATTATGCTCTAAGATCTCAAAAAACACGTAAAATAAGCTAGCAAGCTTATTGCAAAGTCAACATGAGGAACTGCTTTGATTGTGTGTTATATGTGCTTGCTAGGATAAGAGGTCATAGTGAAATAAAACTTGGGGGTCCAATGTTGGCAAGGCACTCTAGAATGCGAGACCAAAATAAAAAAAAAGAAAACATTTTTGAAGTTTAATTTTGTGGATTTTTCCAACAAAATTACACACTTATCGTCCTTTAGTGGATGTCTGTTGATGTGAACTCGAAATATGATATTTTGAAGGGCGTCTTACCATGTGATTTGATGCAATTATATTTAATTTAATTAGAATAAATTGGACAGCTATATGTGCGCTTATTTGCGAGATATTGAATTTGCAAGGCTTAGCTGCAGGGATCATAGATTTGGATTGATTAATTGACTAGAAGCTGCCAGAAAACCCAACAATGTTGAAGTAGGCTACTAGTTTATTAAGGAAGATCTGTACTGTCAAGTGATAAGCATGATTTGCTTATTATGTTAACTTGAATGATTAATTCAAAGCTACGTCTTTTAAAAAAAGTGCTCAAAAAAATTAGCTTCTGAATTTCATGCATTTACCCCGGTTTTAATGGAGAGGAGGAGAGGAGGGAAAAGACTTTAATGAGTTAGATTTAAAAAAAATTGGGATGACTGTTATTATAAAATTTTAATAATAAAAATTTATAAGATAAAAGAGTATAAAAGATTAATTAAATTCAATCACAATTTCCTTCTCATCCATCTTATAAGGATTGCAGAGGGTCCAACGGCTTCATCATCCATTTTATAATTGAATGATTAAAATCTCTATCTTCAAAGTACACCTTCCTCGCTTGCATTACCAAATACTATCTATTTTGTTTTGCAGGGGATTGGACAGTTTCTAGCTACTTCAGTGGTGGTTTGACGACAATAAAAGGCGGTTCTTCAAATTAAACCCAGATTTGAAAGCTCCAATGGTGGCGCAACTTTCTTCTTCAAAACCCAGATCTGAAAGCTGTTATCAAGTTCTGGTTTTACTTTAAACTGTCATCTTTTTTATTCCCGGGGCTCGGAAGGCTACTCTTTTGCATGTAAAAAATATTTTATTATATATAATTGAGGTAACATGTTTTTGAAATTCAAAATTTATGAAATAACAATTCTGATATGGATATTATAAAAAAAGAAGGAAAAAATATAAGTAAAATGAGAAAGGTATATTTGTTAATTTTTAATTAGCTCCCTTACCCTAGTCAACCAAAAGGGAATTATTAAAATATCCCCACCCATTTCCTCCAATGCTACTATGCTACTACAGAATTTGTCATATTTGATGTTTAATAATTGATGATTAAAGAAGGAAACACTACTACATATTTAGATATATATAACACTTAATAAATAACGGTTACAACAAATAAACGTCATATATATTGAGGTGGAGGTCATGCAAGAATATATAACGCTAAAACATAATGGTTAAGAAGAGTGATGAAGTGGGAAGCGAGTGGAGTGAGCGAGAAGACGGCTAGAGATTCCAAGGACAACGGTAAGGGGGGTGGTTGAGAGCGAGACAAGATTGAGGTGAGAGTGGGTGGGAGTTTCGTATTCAGGGGTTCAGAGGGTCCACAGAAGCCGGGAGGGAGCAAGGGAGTGAATGAAGCAAAGGCAGCCCGTAGGAGGACAACACTATTCTCGTATAGGGATAAACTTATGTCACCTAGGATTGGAGACTTCTTGGTGAAACATGATGAGGAGGATGATATTGTGAGAGGATAGAAGGCATACTTTCACAAGATGAATAAGACTGAGAATGAGGGAAATAAATCAAAGGACTCTGAGGAGGATGAGGGGGAAGAGGGTGGAGTGAGAGTGAGGCAGTTCTGAAGTGTACGGCTGAATAATATACGAACTGGTGCAAGCCGTGGATGAATTCTTTGATAACCAAGGTTCTTGGTGCTGAAATCCCAAAGAATATTATCAAGGATCATATTAACCGTATGTGGAAACCGTAGGAACAGTTGAAACTAATGTAGGACAAAACTCATGAATATCCAAATAAATCACAAATTAGAGTACATGAATTTTCTTATATTAATAGCGGAAGACTTATAAGAATTACCTCTCACCATTGCTAAGCTTTGATCAAATGGAGAACTCATGAATCTTCATGAAAGAGAGCTGCAAAAGAATTGAATACAGGATATGATTGTCAGGTCTCTTTTTGACTGGCTGTGAGGCACAGCGATGGCAACTGGATTAAGAGCCGTCACCAGTCAGGGAACCTCAGATGAGCAGATAGGGTTTTTTCTTATACGCTCAATTTAGACGGCTGAAACCTTATTGTGTGTTTTCCACTATCAGAAAAACCACATTAATAGCCAATAACCCTAATCATGAATTGGGCCTAAATCTGACTAACGGGCCACATTCTGGATATTTTAATTAATTATCTAATTAATAACTAATAATAATTATAATATATATTAAAATATCTAACAACTAATACCTTTGAGCAATGGTTATTTGATTGTGTCTTTTACTATGAAAGAGGATAGAGACTATGCTTTTCAGGAAGGCCCATGGATGATCGATGATCATTATTCGCTTGTGCAACAATGGTGTCCAAATTTTAATACATGGAAGGCTGATCACCGGCAGAGAATTTGGTGAACTCCGCAAGTATGCAGTTTGTGTAAAGTAATAAAATGATAAGTGAGATATCGTTCCCACGAGGAACCAAGCAATCAATTTTTATGTAGTAAAATCTTAAGTTCTTTTAAGTAAAACAAATCTAGATATAGTTAAAGTCAAATAAAATAACGGAAACTACTAATGTCAAACGCAACCTAAAGTAACTAATCCCTCACTAACTCCCTAAATCTTATTTTCACTTAATTATTTAGTCTAAATGTTAATTTTGTCAATCTTGAGTATTAATAGCTACAAGTGCCTGTCAATTCACTGACAACCTTCTCTTAAATATAAATTGTTATGTTTAACATAATTACTCAAGAGACAAGATAACTCAAATACACTCTTGAACAATCATATGGGGCTATTAGTTTCAGTTAGATGATGAAAAAACTACTTTTCCAAGTAGAGTTAGGGAAGTGTGTCTGAAGAGGCTACAGAGAGTGATGAGTATGAAGATGATGCAAGTAGTCCGTGCCAAAAGACGAGAAAATACCCTTCCTTGAAGATGATAGCTGAGGAGTATGCATCATGGTGTAAACCATACATGAATTCCCTTATTGTGAAACTTTTGGGAAAGACGCTTTGTGTGGGTTTTATGAGGCAACGTATGGAATGGATGTGATGCAAGGACCCTCGGCATCCTATTAAAGTAATGCCTCTGAACAATGGATATTTTATTGTGTCTTTTTCAAGAAAGGAGGATCGAGATTTTGCCTTGCAAGAGGGTCCTTGGATGATTGCCAACCATTATCTAATGGTTCAACGGTGGCGGCCAAATTTTAATCCACGGAAAGTGGATCATCAAAAGTGTATTGTATCATGGATTCGTATCCCGAATCTTCCGGCAGAGTTTTACAGTGTTGAGTCTCTCCAAAGGATTGGTAATCTCGTTGGCACAACATTGAAGATTGATCGTACCACTACTTTTTTTGACAAGGGGGGTTTGCTAGAATTTGTGTTGAATTGTATCTACAAAAGCCATTGCTTCCAGCTTTCGACCATTTTAGTGTGGATAAGAAAATTGAGTATGAGGGTGTCCATCTTGTGTGCTTCCACTGTGGAAAATATGGTTATCACATGAGCCAATGTCCTGAGAAAAAAGATGGACAACCCAGGAACACTCATTCCAATTCAAATGTCAGTACCTCTCTGAGAAGAACTCTGAACCAGTGCCGCTATTGAAGTCGAAAGGATCGGAGGAAGAGAGATTAGTGGCGTTAAGAGGGATCTGTATGGGCCCTACATGCTTGTTAAACGAGATTTTAGCCGGAAGATTAATACTGCAGATAATAAGGGATTACCTGTGAATCAAGAAGCGAAGAATACAGGCAAACCAGCTAAGGAAAAAGCACAGGTCAATGGTCACGAAATAGTAAGGATAAGGAAAGGATCGTGGTAAATCGGGATAATAAAAGGAAGGTTTTAATTAAGGAAGAACGGAAATTTGGGGTGGATACTAATAATGTGAAGGATTAAGTATGGACCCCAGTACGAAATAAAAGGAAGGCAACTGCGATATTGAAGGCACGTAGGAAGGAGAATGTGCATGAATCAAGCACAGGAACAAGTCGGCAGGAGTCCTTGGGCGAAGCTGGTAAGAAATTAATGAGAAGATTTTCCTCAAATCCTTATGCTGTCCTTAGTGATGGGCCTGATGAAGGGGCGAGGCCCGTGGAGGAAAATAATGATGGTGGGCATTTGTCCATGGAGGAGCATAATTATGGTGGGCCTTTACTAATTGGTGATCCAAGATGTTTGGATGTGGAGAGTAGGAACGAATGTGGAGGCGTGGGGCAGATTTGGTGGTTTTGCAGAATGGAAGTGTGGGGCCATCCTCCTACCCAAATGATGCTAATGTTAATCACCAAGGTCACATTATGGACACTGAGACTATGGATGTTTTGAGGACTGAATCCTCACAAGTACAAATGATTTCCTTATGAATTGCTTGTTCTCGAATGTACGAGGTGTGGTGGTGTCAAAGTCTCTCACATTGCAAGTAAGCTCGGGTTTCAAATTATGGAACTCATAGATGCGGATGGTTTTAAGGGTGGAATTTGGTGCTTATGGTCTCATAAACTTTGAAGGGTAGATATTCTGCAGAAATCTTCTCAGTTTATTCACTTGTTTGTTGAGAATAATGACCTTCAAATATGGGAGCTAATGATAGTTTATGCTAGTCCGGCTATTTCTCAACAGCGTGAATTGTGGCAGCAGCTAGGAGATATTAGAAGTCAAGTTCACCACCCATGGTGTCTAGGTGGTGATTTCAATGCAACGCTACTATCAATTGAAAGAAAGACAACAGGTGAAAATAGAGGGCCAGATCGTGACTTTGGGAATTTTGTGAATGATGCTGAGTTGAATGATCTTGGATTTGTCGGACTACACGATATATGGCTCCAAACAGATGTTGAAAGCAGGATTGATCAGGTTTTAAGTTCAAGCTCATGGTTACATTAAGTATTTCCAAATATGATAGTCTCTCATCTTCTGTGGTACAAGTCAGACCATCGCCCGTTAGTACTGCAGCTTAAAGTCATGGGACAGTCGAACAATGTACAAAAACCGTTCAGGATCAACGCAGCATGGACTTTACATGACGAGTTCGAATCGTTTGTTGTAAATAAATGGGACTCGACACTTCCATGTACAAATATTGTGGAACATTTTATAGAAGAATGTCATGTCTAGAATAAAAAGGTGTTTGGGTTTGCTGATAAGAGGAAAAAGTTACTAATTTGGCGGCTAAACGGGATTGCACAAGCAGAGGCAAGATATAGGTTATTGTTGTCAGAGTTAGCTAGCCTATAGGTGCAATTATGGAGGGAATTGGAGGACATTTTGTTGCAAGATTCTCTTATTTAGGCTTAAAATGTCAAATCTCATTAATTTGACATTTATATCAGAGTGACGTTGCGCAGTTCAGTGGGCAAACAAAAATAGGATAAGTACTAATATAAAATACTTGATTATATTACAGGAGTATCCTACAGGATTCAAAAGAAAATATTTACAATATCCAAAATTACAAAAGGAGCTACAGACATTTATACTCAAACTGGACCCGAACTCTCAGTTACCGGTATTTACATCCTTGCCCTTTGAGCCGCTTCTTCCAGTTGAATAATTTAAATTTTATGGAAAAGGGGTGAGATTCACACGAATTTCAGTAGTAACATACAATGAATCATATAAAATGCAATAAATAAACATGCAATGCACCATATTGTGTAATAGAAATAAACATTACAAAATGTTTGTTTGTTTAGTGTTCAGGATCAAAATGACTATTTTGTCCCCACTAGCCATACTGTGTTCACTGTTTAGGATCAAATTACTGTTTGACCCCTACTTATCTCACTACCTCAACTAGGTCCTACTTGGCCGAATGGTATTTGTGCTTTTCCCATCGGGAGGTACTTGTGCTTTTCCCCCATGACATTGAGGATTTGTAACAAGCTTGTGTCACTACTAAGCTAGGTCCCACTAGGCCTGACGGTACTTGTTGTAATATCCCAATTTTTGATTAAGGGATAATCATGATTATTATAGATAATTATGGATTTAATTGGGATTATTATGTATTTTATGACAATATTAATTTATGTCATAATTAGTGGAAATTGGAAATATTATTGCATGTGAGTGGTATTTAAGATTAAGGGTTGTGATTCCTTGACCGTGGGTCGGGATCCAGTGTGCTTAGCTTGTGTGAGCCTATTAAGGGAATGAAGGAGATGCTAACATGTGGCATTGTGGTGGCCATTAGATGAGATCATATGAGGACAAATGATCACTTTTCCTCTTTTCTCTCTCTCCCTTCATCTCTCTCGTGCTCTCTCTCTTTCCTCTCTCTTTCTCCATTGTTGAAGGCAAGGGAAGGAAAAGCTTGGATTTTGGGTAAGTAAATGATCTCCATTGCTTAAGTTCCCTTCTTAAATGTTGATCCTTGAATCATGGGTTTCATTTTGGTGTGTGTAGTGTAGCCATTTGGTGCTGATTTGTGCTACACGAAAATTTGGAAAGTGGTGAATCAAAGAGTGTCTTTGGAAAAGTGAAAGAGGTAAGGGAACTCAATCTATCTATCTATGTTTCATGCCATTTGGAATAGTTTATAAATTCTGGGAATTTTGGCTTGAATCCGAAAATTGGATGCCACTGTTCATTTGGTATGTTTTTGGTATGAGAATGGTGTTTTGGAATGAGTATGTGATAGATAGATTGATTAGAAGTTGAAATGTGAAGTTTGGTTAAGATTGGTGTTTTGATGAAAATTGTTGCCCAAAACCCAAAGCATGATATTGGAGTAGGATTTTGATGATTCTGAGTATTCCATTGAGTTTATTGGGTGTTTTTGTGTGGGAATGGCTTTGGGTTAAGTTTTGAGTCCATAGGAATCAATTGGGCAAAGGTTAAGGAGAGTGCCTCTGTTTTCTGCGTTTTCTGCTATCTGAGGTATTCACTCGAGCAGACAGGGGTGTGCTCGAGTGAAGTATGAACATCACCCGAGCAGAAGGGGTCTGCTCGAGTGAGGGATGAGTTTCACCCGAGCAGGGATGAACTCTGCTCGAGTGATATGAGAGTTTTCCCTTTTGTGCTCGAGTGAGCTTGTGCCTCAGGTGTGGGGTGGTGCTCTCGGGTTGTCACTCGCGAGTAAGGTGCGTGAGTGTGCCTTCTCACTCGCGGGTGTGAGGTGTGTGCTCGAGTGCATGTGGTTGTGCTCGAGTGATCATGGTCTTGGAGAGCGTTGTGTGCTCTCGGGTCCTCACTTCCTGGACTTCTCTCGCGGGTGCTCGAGTGAGGCATTTGGCCTTATGCTCGAGTGAGGATTTTGTGCTCGAGTGAGCCAGTTCCTGAAAGTTTCTTTGTGCTCTCGGGCAAGTGCTTCTGTCTTCACTTTCTCTTGTGCCCGAGTGATTTTCGTACGTGTGCTCGAGTGAGGTCATTCATGCTCGAGTGATCCTCTTCCTTGAAAGGTGTTATGCTCTCGGGCAAGTGCTTCAGTTTTCACTTTCTCTTGTACCCGAGTGATTTCCGTACCAATGCTCGAGTGAGAGCATTTGTGCTCGAGTGTCCGTACATCTGTGCTCGAGCATGGTCATCTGTGCTCGAGTGAAGCAATGTAAAATCTGAGTTTTGTGCTTCCAAAAGGGGATCTTTGGGATAGTTCTTCCTACCCTTTAGGAGTTGTGTTAGGAGTATTTAGTGACTCTAAAAGAGCAATAATGATAACCAATTAAGTATGAATAAGTGGATTAAGTCTTGGAATAGAGATTAACTCTTCGTCCCTAATGATAAATATAGGATTTGATATTTGCCCGACGCGGGAGAGACCGGCGCTAGGACACGCCCGGAAGAACTCAGGTAGTGACTTTTCTCTCATATCTTGTATGATGTTTTGGTATGCATATCTTATCATTGAACTTGTGAATTGTGTGCCATGGTACATTACGGCGTGAGCACTTCAATGTGAGCCGTATAGGGAGTGACAGTGGTCATCTCTAGGTCGGCCGTTGAACTGCCGTCGTAATCGACATGGATCTTTGTGAATCCGACCCGTGGGGGCGGCGTTTGTGAAACCAGCCGTGGGCTGTGTGTGGGTATCTTGCCTATGTGGCTTGCGAATATGATATGCTTTATATGGATCCCAGCTGTGGTGAATTATACTGTGTTGATTGTTGTGATGCAATACAACGTGAGCAATTCAGCGTGAGCAATCGTCAGGGATGACATGTGTCATACTAACCATTGCCATTGTAACTGCCGTTGTAGTTGCTTGTGTGGATAATGATTTGATTACATGAATTATTGTTGTACATTATATGATTGACTTGTTACTACGGGGATTCTTTAGAATCTCACTCTCCCAAAATTAAACCTTTTAGACAGGGCTGAAGGATCGAGAGGCAAGCGGGCGACGAAGAGTAGTTAGAGCTCCGTGTTAGGAGTTCCTTTTTGGTTTTGGTTATCATTGTATAGTATTGGATAATGAGTGGAATGTATATGGGTATTTTGGAATTGTTTATAGTGGATTTTGTGTAATCCCCAAGAAAAAGGGTACGAATTGTAGGCTTCGTGCCTTGTGTAAATCCCTTTTTATTTTTGAATGGAACCCGAGTGAGTCGGGAATTTATTTGCACTCTGATATTTGTAAATGGAATCCACCTGTTCAGGCCAGTATTATTTTGTATTGAGAACTTGAGACCATTGCGATTAAGTTTTGAAAAATGTTTTGCAAATCCGATTTTTGGGCAAAAGATTGTCTTACTAAGTCCCAAATTGAAATATGGTCTCTAATTACAAGTTAATTGTGAGTTTAAGAACTAAATCTCGGCCTCAGGTGGGAAGGGGGTTACATTTGTGGTATCAGAGACGTAGTTCCTGGCAAGGTGAGCGTTTGCTAGGATAGCTCCTTAGTTGACCTTAATCCTTTGAGTTTAGGTTAGCTTAATGATTGATAAGTGCTTGTTGCGTATACACATGAGTATTTCTACTGATTATGGATTGAGATGAATTCTATGGATTATGTGTATACATTGGCTAAGGTACTGACATGGTGAATCATTGTAGAGTAAAGGACAACATGGTTCGCCCTAGAGGTAGACAAGGGGATCCAGATGTGGAGGAGTTGAATGACAATCCTCCTGATCCAATGCAAGAGATGATGGATCTCGTGCGGGAGCAAAGAGATATGATCCGTGAGCTAAGAGAAGAGCTCCGGGAGGAAAGGGCCAAGCGTAATGAGGAAAGGGCCCAGTCGACTCGTGAGGAGACTCAAGCAGAGACTCATCATGAGGAGACAGCTGAGGGGTCCAATCGGTCCCATGAATCCCTACCTCACACGGTGCCTAACCAAGAGTCTCAAGGGGTACTGGTTCGTGAGGGAAGAGGCTTGCAATACTGGGTCTCTGAATTTTGCAAGCATCTACCTCCAGTGTTTAGAGGGAGGTTTGAGCCCCAAGTTGCTGAGGACTGGTTAAACCGGTTAGAGAAGATCTTTGAAGTCCTCGAGAGCTCTACGGAGGTTAAGGCGAAGCTAGCTGTGTATAAGCTAGAGGGGGATGCAGACCGGTGGTGGCGGAATATCGCCATGACACTTCGAAGCCGGAATGTGTCATTGACTTGGGAATTGTTCCAAGAGAAGTTCAACGAGAAGTACTTCCCCAAGTCTGTGAGATTGGAGAAAGAATCTGAGTTTTTGGCTATCAGACAGGGAGATACCGAGAGTTTTGATGAGTACCTTTCCCGTTTTGTCCGACTATCTCGGTACTCTACACATCTTCGAGAAAAGGATGATGAGGAGTGGAGCTCTGATATGCTTATCAGGGGCTTGAGGCGTGAACTGAAAAAGAGATTGGCCACTCATCTGTTTACTGACTTCAACAAGGCGGTGGAGCAGTGTCGGATTGTCGAGAACAATCTGAGGGATTGGTACCCAACTAAGGGTAAAGACAGCCGGAGTGAACCTAGCAAGGCTAATATGTCCCAGAAGCGGAAGGGACAAGGATCCTCATATGGGGGTGGTAACAAGAAGCCCTATCAACCTGGGGGTCGTAGTGACCAGAGACCTCCAGCGGGACCGGTGTGCAACCAATGCAGAAAGTACCATCCGGGAAGAACTTGTGCTGGGGAGATGATTTGCTTCAACTGCAAGCAAGTGGGTCATGTTTCTTTTAAGTGCCCACGACAGCCGGCAGAGCAAAGGCCCAGGAATCAGGGTCGAGTGTTTGCAATGACGCATGAGGAAGCTCGGAAGTCGCCTGAATTGATCCAAGGTAAAATTCTTCTCGGTGATAATGAATTAGATACTTTGTTTGATTCGGGTGCAAGTCACTCTTTTATTGCTTATGATTGTGTAAAGCGCCTGGGATTGCATGTACATAGACTACCATTTGATTTGGTTGTGTCGACGCCGATGGGTGTCAAGGCTGTGGCGGCCGAAGCTTGTTTAAATTGTGTGATAGTTGTTGAGGGTCGTGAGTCTGCAGTAGATTTAATCTGTTTGCCACTCCAACAATTGGAAGTTATTTTGGGCTTTGACTGGTTGACAGCAAATGATGTATTGCTGGATTATGGTAATAAGAGGATTACTTTCCGTAGTGCACAGCGGGATAGCAATGTAAATGCCAGTTTGAATTTACTTTCAACGGCTAAAGCTGAGAGATATCTTGAGAAAGGATGCCAAGGGTATATAGTGTTTTTCTCCGTTCAGGGAGAGTCAAGTGAAGCCATAGAGAGTATACCTGTGGTAAACGAATTCCCTGAGGTATTTCTAGACGATCTTAGTGGATTGCCTCCGGAAAGGGAAGTGGAATTTCCAATTGAGATTGTGCCTGGAGCTGGTTCGATATCGAAAGCCCCATATCGTATGGCCCCGAATGAAATGGCGGAGTTGAAGAAGCAAATTGAAGAATTGCTTGAGAAAGGGTTCATCCGACCCAGTGTATCGCCGTGGGGAGCTCCAGTGTTGTTTGTGAAAAAGAAAGATGGGAGTTTGCGATTATGCATCGATTATCGAGAACTTAACAAGGTAACTGTTAAGAATAAATATCCTCTCCCAAGGATTGACGACCTGTTAGATCAATTGTCTAGTTCGTGCATATTCTCCAAGATTGATCTAAGGTCGGGGTATCATCAGTTGCGTGTGAAAGCGGCGGATGTTCCGAAGACTGCTTTTAGAACGAGATACGGGCACTATGAGTTCCTTGTGATGCCCTTTGGGTTAACAAATGCACCGGCGGTATTCATGGATTATATGAACCGCATCTTCCGGCAGTATCTTGACCAGTTTGTGGTGGTGTTTATCGACGACATCTTGATCTACTCTAAGAGTAGGGAGGATTATGAGCAACATCTGAGAATCGTGTTGAGAATTCTGCGCGAAAAGCAACTCTATGCCAAGCTGAGCAAGTGTGAGTTTTGGCTTACGGAAGTGAAGTTCCTTGGCCATGTGATCTCTCAAGACGGGGTATCAGTGGATCCCAGTAAGGTGGAAGCAGTACCTGATTGGAAAAGGCCAGAAACTGTTTCTGAGATTCGCAGTTTTCTGGGTCTTGCTGGTTATTACCGAAGGTTCATTCAGAACTTCTCGCGTATTGCATTGCCGATGACCAAGCTCACGAGGAAGGATCAACCGTTTTTGTGGGATGAACGTGTTAGATCTCATGTTTTGATGATAACAAAAGAATGGTTTGAAAAGGAAATGTTTAATAATCAAGCTTGAACTAAGTAATGACAGGAATAAGCTTACTTGAAGTAAGCATGGAAGTAATGAAGATTGGACAAGAGAAAATGCTGAGGAACTTGATCAGTAGCAAATCTTCTAAGGCATTACTCGAGGCGCTACTCGAGTAATGAGACAAAACTTGAAGTAACAGAGGAGAACTTCCAGTAACCTGCCACCATTACTCGAGGAACTACTCGAGTAACAAGGTAAAATTTCAAGGTTGCTCTCGGCCTGCTAATGTTACTCGAGGAGTTACTCGAGTAACCATGTGAAAACTTCCAGTTGCCTTTAAGTTATCAAAATGATACTCGAGGAGCTACTCGAGTAACCGTATGTACCTCTCGGCATTTTGTACCACTGCTAATGTTACTCGAGGAGCCACTCGAGTAACCAGGTCAGAAACTTCCAGTTTGCCTTCAAGTTTTCCATGATACTCGAGGCGCTACTCGAGTAACCATGTATTTGAAAATGTGTAACTCTCGGCATTTTGTACCACTGTTAATGTTACTCGAGGAGCCACTCGAGTAACCAGGTCAGAAACTTCCAGTTTGCCTTCAAGTTTTCCATGATACTCGAGGCGCTACTCGAGTAACCATGTATTTGAAAATGTGTAACTCTCGGCACTTTGTACCACTGCCAATGTTACTCGAGGAGCTACTCGAGTAACAGACTAAGGTAAGTGAAAACTTGAGGTTGGTACCGGATTAACTTGATTTCTTCTTATTTCATCATCCTCGAGTACTTACTCTAGTATACAAGTTTTTCATGGTTTATATTAAGTGGATTCCTCGAGTATGTATCCCAGTATGCTCAAATATTTTCAAAGGAAACTTCAAGTCATTACCCGGGTAAGTTATGTTCAAATGTCTCAGTTACTCGAGGTGCTACCCGAGTAACCTATGCAAAAATGTGTGCATTACTCGAGGAGCTACTCGAGTAATGAGGTAAGTGCTCTCGGCATTTTAATCCTGCCAACATTATTGGAGTAGAGCATCGAGTAATCAAAAGTTTTTCAAAGGATTACTCGAGGTGTTACCCGAGTAACTCATAAAGTTGTGAGTGCATTACTCGAGTAGCTACCCGAGTAACTAACTATTCCAAAGGTTTGAAATTTAGTTTACTCCATGCACTACCCGAGTAATCTTATACTTGTTCATTAACTTGCAGTTGATAAATGATTTCCCGATGTTACTCGAGGAGCTACTCGAGTAAACTTCAAGTGTTACTCGAGGAGCTACTCGAGTAAGCATACCCAGAAATTTAGAAATCATTCAAACGTTCATTGATTTGTTTCCTATATGATTAACCTTTCATTGTATTAGTATTCTTAGTCTATTTACAGATAAACAATGAAGGAATCACTTCAAGAGATGAAAGTCAAATCAAACGTTCAAATGCCAACCACCGCCAACGGATATTTTTCAAAAACTTGAAAAGTCAACAGTGGCTGCGCACTCACCAACGGACGAAAGGAAGTGTTCCAATGGTCATCACCAACATATCTATATATATGGGAACCTTCAAACAGAGAAGAACAACTAAGCATCCATACGAACGTATCATTAAGTTCATTGCTCTGTTTTCACGTTGAAATTGTATTCATATGCTTCAGTGATTATCACTTACTCTTTGAGAGAGATATTTCATTCAAACTCAATATTTGTTATTGAGATAACTTAAGGTTGTGGAACCTTGAGTTGGGATTGGATTACAACCTGTAAGGGGGAGCGAGTGTCCAGGTGTAAGGAACTTGCTTGTACTGAGGTGCCAAGAACCCACTGAATCTTGGAAGTTATAGTGAAACTCTCAGAGAAGCTCTGAGGACTGGATGTAGGTCAAAGTGGTTGTGACCGAACCAGTATAACTCCCGGTGTACACTTCGGTGATATTTCTCCTTACTCATTACTGTTTTTATTCTTTTGTCAAAGTTTTATATTTTCGAAAGAAATTTCAGTATCACCCAATTCACCCCCCCTCTTGGGTGAAACGCTTGATCTTACATTTGGTATCAGAGCGTAGGTCTTCTTGTTAAGGTATAACAACCTAAGAAGGATCCAATGGCAAGCATGGGTGAAGGAATTCTTCCCGACGAAGCATCCATCACTAGACCTCCCGGTTTCAATGGAGAACACTTTTCTTTCTGGAAAGCTAAATTCAGAGTGTTCGTGATGGCTACTGAATATGGGCTATGGGATGTAATCGAGAGTGGAAACTATCAACCTACAAAGACTGTAGATTCTCAGAAAATTCCAAAGACGCCAGCGGAATATGATGAGAATGACAAGAAACTTATCACTCTCAATAGCAAGGCAATTCTGATGTTACAAAGCTCCTTGAGTCAAAATGAATACTTCAGAATTTGCACACTTCCAACAGCAAAGGAAATGTGGGAAGCTCTAGAAATAGCTCATGAAGGAACTTCGGGAATAAAGGAGAATCGAATCAACACCTTGATCACAGAATTCGATCTACTTCGAATGAAATCAAGTGAGTCAATTTCTGAATTCGAACTTAGATATACTCATCTTGTTAATCAACTTGCAGCACTTGGTAAAGTCTATGATCAAAATATCCAAGTACGAAAGATTTTGAATATTCTTTCTAAAGAGTGGGAGGCCAAAGTCACTGCGATAGAAGAGGCAAAAGGAGAATCAATGAGATCAGTTGCTTCTCTATTTGGAAGTCTTTCTGAATATGAAAGCAAGTTAAAGTTCAAACGGGAACTAGACGACATCAGTGACAAAAGAAAGAAAGGTCTAGCTCTAAAAGCAAAAGAAGAAAATCAAGATGAAGATGAGGAGTTTGATGATGATGAAATGGGCTTAATCATAAAACGATTCAGAAAGTTCTACAAGAAAGGTCAAGGCTTCAAACACTTTCAAAAAAGAGGAACTAGCAACAAAGACCATATCATTTGCTATGAATGTGGTAAACCAGGACATATCAAATCAGAATGTCCAGAGCTCAATCAAAAGAGCAAAGAAAAGAGAAAAGGCAAATTCTTTAACAAAAAGAAGGCCTTTGTATCTGCTATATGGGGAGATAGTTCCTCAGACGAAGAAAGTGATGAGGAAGAAGTAGCCAACATATGTCTTGTTGCTCAAGAAGAGACAGAAGAAGAGGTAAATGATTCTGACCCTACCTATGATGAATTATTATCTGAATATAATGCTTTACATTCTGAATTCATCAAAGTAGTTAAAGAACTAATTGTTTTCAAAAAGAAAAACAAAGCTCTTGAAATTGAGCTTAAAGAAAGTTCAGAAAAGAATTGTGAAAATTGTTCTTCTTTGAAAAAGAAAAACATTGATCTCACAAAAACTCTTGAAAAGTTTACCAAAGGAAGTGAGATGCTAAGTGTGATTTTAAAAGAACAACGATTTGTAAATGACCGATCTGGGATTGGATATGATCCAAAATCAGATAAAAGGAAAGGTAGAAAGAAAGCAGGAGGTAAGTCATATTTGAATTATTTCCAGCATTCTGTGCATATATCAAATCCTTTTGCATTTTGTAATTACTGTAATAGAAAAGGTCATTATACCTCCTCATGCATTCATAAGAAGAAAGGAAACATAGGAACTTACAAATGGGTACCTAAAGGCACATATGTTCAGAAAATCATTTATACTAACTCAAAAGGACCCAAAAAGAAGTGGGTACCTAAGACTTAGTCATTTGATTGTAGGTATGTCTTAAAGCATCCAAAAATAACAAGTGGTTCATAGACAGTGGATGCTCTAGACATATGATCGGAGATTTCGAAAGTTTTACCACATTACAACCTAAGGAAGGTGGAAAGGTAAAATTTGGAGGAAATCAATCCGGAAAAATAGCAGGAATTGGTGAAATCAAAAATGACAAAGGCATACAAATCAAAGATGTATATTACGTTGAAGGCTTGTGTCATAATTTGCTGAGCGTAAGTTAAAGTGCAGATAAAGACAACTGGATAATATTTGATTCAGAGGAATGTCTAATTATCAACAAGAATGACTTACAGCTTGATAAGAAAAATATCAAGGCTAAGCTCAGAGCAAAAAGGGAAGGTAACTGCTATACTCTAGATATTAGTAGAAATGAATCTGAAAATTGTTTTCTGAGTAATACCGATGAAAGTTGGCTATGGCATAAGAGATTGGCTCATGTCAATATGCATCAACTAGGTAAACTACTCAAAAAGGATTTAGTTCTTGGATTACCCAAAGTAAATTTCAAAAACGATTTGATTTGTGACGCATGTCAAAAGGGTAAACAAACTAAATCATCTTTCAAATTGAAAAATGAGATCTCAACAAATAGACCATTACAATTATTGCATATGGATTTAGTTGGTCCAGCAAGAGTAAAGAGTCTTGGTGGCAACTTGTATTCATTGGTCATTGTTGATGATTTTTCTAGATTTACATGGGTTATTTTTCTATCATCAAAAGATGAAACCTTTGAAGAATTTATTGTTTTTGCCAAGAAAGTGCAAAATGAGAAAGGTATGTCTATTGCAGGTATTAGGACTGATCATGGTGGAGAATTTGAGAATCAAGCCTTTGAAGAATATTGTGATACTAATGGCATTGATCACAATTTCTCTGCTCCAAGGACGCCCCAACAAAATGGAGTTGTGGAACGCAAGAATAGAGTACTTACTGAAATGGCTAGAACAATGTTAAATGAAAAGAACATGTCTCAAGTTTTCTGGGCTGATGCTATGAGTACAGCATGCTATATTTCAAATAGAGCCTATATCAGAACGAAACTTGGAAAGACACCATATGAGCTATACAAAGGAAGGAAGCCAAACATTGCTCATCTACACATCTTCGGTTGTAAGTGTTTCATTCATAATAATGGTAAAGATAACTTAGGAAAATCTGATTCTAAAACTGATGAAGGAATTTTCCTAGGATATTCTAACCGAAGTAAAGCATATAGAATTTTCAATAAAAGAACTTGTGTTGTTGAAGAATCAATTCATGTTGTATTTGATGAATTTGAATCTTCTGACAAAACCATTGATGAAGAACAGGAAGTTGTTTTAAATCAAGAAAATGGTCAATCTATTTCTAAGTCTCTTATTCCAGAGGTTGATGAAACTAAGGATGAAGAGCAATCCCTAGGTCAACCTAAAGCCTGGAAATACAATAGAAGTCATCCCTTAGATCAAGTCATAGGAGATGTGAATGAAGGGATCAAAACTAGAAATAGAGTTTTCAATGAAGTAAGTTTTTCTGCATTCATTTCTGAGATTGAACCTTCTAACATTGATGAAGCCCTATCAGACAATGATTGGGTCATAGCAATGCAAGAAGAATTAAATCAATTTGAAAGGAATCAAGTCTGGGATTTGGTGCCCCGACCCAAAGATCATACGATCATTGGTACTAAATGGGTATTCAAAAACAAACTTGATGAATCTGCAATTATTGTCAGAAACAAGGCAAGATTGGTGGCCAAAGGCTATAATCAGGAAGAAGGAATTGATTATGAGGAAACGTATGCTCCAGTGGCTAGATTGGAAGCTATACGTGTACTCTTAGCCTTTGCATGCATCAAAGGATTCAAACTCTATCAAATGGATGTTAAGAGTGCTTTTCTAAATGGTTATATCATGGAAGAAGTGTATGTAGAACAACCTCCAGGTTTTGAAGATGTCACTAAACCGGACCATGTTTTCAAACTTAAAAAGGCTTTGTATGGTTTAAAACAAGCTCCTAGAGCCTGGTATGAAAGGCTTAGTAAGTTTCTCATCGATCAAGGTTTTGTACGAGGAAAAGTTGATACAACATTATTTATAAATCGAAAACATGATGATATTTTAATTGTTCAAATATATGTTGATGATATTGTTTTCGGTGCTACTAATGAATCTCTATGTAAGGAATTTTCTGAGATAATGCAGGGAGAGTTTGAGATGTCAATGATGGGAGAATTGAATTTCTTTCTGGGTTTGCAAATCAAACAAAGAAAGAATGGAATTTTCATATCTCAAACAAAGTATTTAAAAGAGCTATTGAAGAAATATGGAATGGATGAATCAAATGGCTCAGATACGCCTATGAGTTCAACAACGTTGCTTGATGCTGATGTTAAAGGGAAAGACTACAATATCACAAGATATAGAGGAATGATTGGATCATTACTCTATCTCACGGCAAGCAGACCAGACATCCAATTTAGTGTTGGCATATGTGCAAGATATCAATCGGTGCCAAAGGAATCACATGCTGAAACAGTCAAACGAATCTTTAGATACCTTGTTGACACACCAGAATTGGGTCTGTGGTATCCCAAAGGAAGAAGTGAATATTTAATTGCTTATTCAGATTCTGATCATGGAGGATACAAGACAGACAGAAAGAGCACCAGTGGACAAGGGCAATTCCTTGGAGGATCTCTTGTCTCGTGGTTCAGCAAGAAACAAAATACAGTGTCACTTTCGTCAACTGAAGCCGAATATGTTGCAGTCTCAAGTTGTTGTGCACAAGTGATATGGTTAAAACAACAACTACAAGACCTTGGTATTTATCTCAAGGAAATACCAATCTATTGTGACAATACAAGTACGATAAGCTTGGCAAAGAATCCAGTTCAACACTCTAGAACCAAGCATATCGATGTCAGACATCACTTCATCAGAGATCATGTCCAAAAGAAAGATGTGAAAGTGATATTCATTCCTACTCATCTTCAACTAGCTGATATCTTCACAAAACCCCTTGCAAAAGATCAATTTCTATACATTAGAAGAGAATTGGGAATGGTAAATCCCAATGAGTTATAAGTAATTTCAGCATTTCATAATATTAGATGAAGTCATTTGATAATGTTTTGATGATCACTAACTTAAGCTTCGGAGTGTATAGAAATGTGTTTTGCAGGAAGGTAAAAATTCTGTTTTGAGAAACAAAAACAGAGGTGATCAGAGGACACATTTACTGGAGTACCAACTTGAAGTAATGTGTGACAGAAAAGCAATACCCGAGGAGCAACTTGAAGTAAAGAAGTACTTTACTCGAGTATGTACTCGAGTAATGGCCCCCAAAACTGGAAGTAACGGATCAAGTTACTTGATTTTCAAATGTAACGGTTCAGATCTTAAAGAAATGAAGAGTCAGAAGTGGTAAAGCTATTTACTCGAGGCAGGCCTCGAGTAAACTTGAAGCTTACTCGAGGAAGGCCTCGAGTAATGACGGAGCTTAGATTCTCAAAAGGTTAAATAATGACTCAAATCTGAATCAAATGGACTATGAATGATCGAGGGAACATCCATGGATAATTACTATATTATTCATGCCAGGTACGCAATTTAAATGAATTATTTTTGAATTTTTCTGTATGAACACTCGAGGAAGGCCTCGAGTAAACATGAATGTTACTCGAGTAAGGCCTCGAGTAAAGTCAGGATTTAGGTCTTTATCTTGCGCAAACTTGGTCATTTCCACAAAATCTCCTCGAGTAAATCACTATACACCCTTTCAAAAAGTTTTCCCAATCGATTCCTTGCCTCATTACCGTCAAAACCCAACTGGTTTCAAGATCAAAAACTTCCTATTTTGTTCAAAATCCCTCTGCCCTATTCTCGCGACAGTAGCTCTGTTTTCTGAGACTTCTGTTTTTTTTTTGTGATTCAAAATGGTTAGAACCAAGAATCTCAACTTCACTGATTCCTCTGATTCTCTACAAAACCCTGATCTTCTTTCTCCTCCTCCAACAAAAAGAAGAAAATTGATTCCTTGACCAAAAGGCAAAACCCCTCTTAAACCTCAACCACAACCTAAAGCCAAAGGTGTGGTAATCAAAGAGCCTATTGTGACTAGGGCTCAATCTAAAAAGAGCACATCTACAGGAAGGAGTAAAGGTATCAAAACTCCCTCACCCTCTCACTCAGACTCATCCACACCCTCTTTTACTCCAAAACCTCCCAAGAAGCCAAAATATGACAAAAATGTGGCTAAGGCAATGGCTGGGATCATTGACCAATTGGATAAGGGTCAATCATCCAAGAAATCCAAGATTCCAGAGGCAGAGATCACTACCCCTCCAAAGGGATTCAATGTGGGGAAACTGGCGGAATCTCCCAAGTACCGGATACAGTTCTCCAGAAGGAAATTGTGTAAAACACACTACGTTGATCTGAAGTTGCTTCAAGAGGTAGTGAAGTATGACCTTAGCTCTTATCTTGATCCTTTTATGCCTTGGTTATCTGTTCGATTGCCTTTTTGCACAAAGGTAATCACCCATTTTTACTGTAACCTAGAAATCACTGATGAGCCTAACCGAACCTCAGTTGAGGAAGAGATGACCACCTCAGTGAGAGGTCAAAAAATTCTTATATCTCCCTCTAGGATCAATCTATGGTTAGGAATTGAGAATCCCCCGGATGATATCTATTCTGAGCTTGAGCCAAACCAAATTTTCACTATCCTTAAGCCCGGTGAGTTAGTTGGCCCCTTCAATTTTAAACCGAGTGATATGTGTGATCATCACAGGGTCCTATGGTACATCTACTCTAGGTCCCTTATGAACAAAGCCAACAACTATACCCACTTCTCAGATAGGGACTATAGATGGTTTGCTTCACTCCTCTTGAAAGAAGAAAAGGATCTGGGAGAGTATATATTCTCAGAAATGAAGAGGTATAAGGTGGATGGAAAAGGGACTACTCCAATGCCATATCCCCAAATTGTGTCTCTTATCCTAAAAGAGAACAAAATATGGTACTTGGATAGTAAAGAGCCAATTGAGAGAATGACCCCAGTGGGGAGGAATCAGATTGGTAAACTGAACATCGACATCCCTCTTAAAGGCCCACTGGAGTCTGGGTCCAAGAAGAAGCGGAAGGCTACTGAGACTGAGACCAGTAGGATGGATGACACTCAGTCATCGGCTCCAGCTGCTACCACATCTTCACCATCCTTCCTGAATGCCACTCTCCAGCACTTCATGGAGAACATACTCAGAGGCTTCCATGTGGACATAGCCAACACAAATGCTGAGCTAATTACCAACACCAACTTCAAGATGGGTGAACTAGTTGAGAAAATTGACAAAAGGCATGAGGAGTTGGTTGAGAGAATGGATAGGAGACATGAGGAGTTGCTTGAAGAGCAACGTGCCCAGGGAGAAACCCTGAGATTGATCTTAGCATGACTGGATTCATTGGGTCCTGGACCTTCTGCAGGTCCCTCCTCATCTGCACCACCACCACCACCTTCAGTACACCCTCCTTCAGACATTCCTATTCCTACCCCCACTCCTGAGGCTGAACCATCTACCCCTCTGGTTTCTGATCCACTTGAGCCCCAAGAAAAAGACATCTTGTTCACAGTAGATGATCCTGAAACCCTTGAGTCTACACATATCATTATTGGTGATTCACCTAAAAAACCACAGCCTGAGACCACTCCTAAACCTATTCCCTCTCCTACCCAAACAGAGGTAGTATCATCTTCTTCTTCTGAGCATCTCACTCCAGCTTTTGACACAACTCCAGAAGCTGAGACCACTATGGTTGTCTTCCAGCCTTCTCCTCTCCTGCTTAGAGATGATATCCAAATTCCACCTCTCAATCTTCCTGAACCAGAGTCATCCAGCTCCTTTGATTCATCTAGTTCAGATAGTGTTCTTCCAGTTAAGCCCATCTCTATGGTGAAGCCTCCTAGCCCTACTCTTGATTGATGAAGCCAAAAAGGGGGAGAAGCTTGAGAGTGATTTTGTGGATGTGTCCTTGTTTATTTTGGGGATTTGGTTGTATATGGGCTTTAGGGTGCATTTTGTTATTAATCTTTCTTGAACTTAACGTGTAATTTGAATTTCTTAAAGTTTAATGCAAGTGTGTTTAAATTATAACTTCATTTGATTTCATTTAAGTTTGTAAATTGTGATACATGTTTGGACTAATGAAGTTGTTATGTATGCAAGGTTTAATCAACTTATTAAGAAATAATTAATTAAGAATCCAATTTGAAAAACCATGTTCAAAATCACCAAGTTTTGTCATCATCAAAAAGGGGGAGAATGTTAGATCTCATGTTTTGATGATAACAAAAGAATGGTTTGAAAAGGAAATGTTTAATAATCAAGCTTGAACTAAGTAATGACAGGAATAAGCTTACTTGAAGTAAGCATGGAAGTAATGAAGATTGGACAAGAGAAAATGCTGAGGAACTTGATCAGTAGCAAATCTTCTAAGGCATTACTCGAGGCGCTACTCGAGTAATGAGACAAAACTTGAAGTAACAGAGGAGAACTTCCAGTAACCTGCCACCATTACTCGAGGAACTACTCGAGTAACAAGGTAAAATTTCAAGGTTGCTCTCGGCCTGCTAATGTTACTCGAGGAGTTACTCGAGTAACCATGTGAAAACTTCCAGTTGCCTTTAAGTTATCAAAATGATACTCGAGGAGCTACTCGAGTAACCGTATGTACCTCTCGGCATTTTGTACCACTGCTAATGTTACTCGAGGAGCCACTCGAGTAACCAGGTCAGAAACTTCCAGTTTGCCTTCAAGTTTTCCATGATACTCGAGGCGCTACTCGAGTAACCATGTATTTGAAAATGTGTAACTCTCGGCATTTTGTACCACTGCTAATGTTACTCGAGGAGCCACTCGAGTAACCAGGTCAGAAACTTCCAGTTTGCCTTCAAGTTTTCCATGATACTCGAGGCGCTACTCGAGTAACCATGTATTTGAAAATGTGTAACTCTCGGCACTTTGTACCACTGCCAATGTTACTCGAGGAGCTACTCGAGTAACAGACTAAGGTAAGTGAAAACTTGAGGTTGGTACCGGATTAACTTGATTTCTTCTTATTTCATCATCCTCGAGTACTTACTCTAGTATACAAGTTTTTCATGGTTTATATTAAGTGGATTCCTCGAGTATGTATCCCAGTATGCTCAAATATTTTCAAAGGAAACTTCAAGTCATTACCCGGGTAAGTTATGTTCAAATGTCTCAGTTACTCGAGGTGCTACCCGAGTAACCTATGCAAAAATGTGTGCATTACTCGAGGAGCTACTCGAGTAATGAGGTAAGTGCTCTCGGCATTTTAATCCTGCCAACATTATTGGAGTAGAGCATCGAGTAATCAAAAGTTTTTCAAAGGATTACTCGAGGTGTTACCCGAGTAACTCATAAAGTTGTGAGTGCATTACTCGAGTAGCTACCCGAGTAACTAACTATTCCAAAGGTTTGAAATTTAGTTTACTCCATGCACTACCCGAGTAATCTTATACTTGTTCATTAACTTGCAGTTGATAAATGATTTCCCGATGTTACTCGAGGAGCTACTCGAGTAAACTTCAAGTGTTACTCGAGGAGCTACTCGAGTAAGCATACCCAGAAATTTAGAAATCATTCAAACGTTCATTGATTTGTTTCCTATATGATTAACCTTTCATTGTATTAGTATTCTTAGTCTATTTACAGATAAACAATGAAGGAATCACTTCAAGAGATGAAAGTCAAATCAAACGTTCAAATGCCAACCACCGCCAACGGATATTTTTCAAAAACTTGAAAAGTCAACAGTGGCTGCGCACTCACCAACGGACGAAAGGAAGTGTTCCAACGGTCATCACCAACATATCTATATATATGGGAACCTTCAAACAGAGAAGAACAACTAAGCATCCATACGAACGTATCATTAAGTTCATTGCTCTGTTTTCACGTTGAAATTGTATTCATATGCTTCAGTGATTATCACTTACTCTTTGAGAGAGATATTTCATTCAAACTCAATATTTGTTATTGAGATAACTTAAGGTTGTGGAACCTTGAGTTGGGATTGGATTACAACCTGTAAGGGGGAGCGAGTGTCCAGGTGTAAGGAACTTGCTTGTACTGAGGTGCCAAGAACCCACTGAATCTTGGAAGTTATAGTGAAACTCTCAGAGAAGCTCTGAGGACTGGACGTAGGTCAAAGTGGTTGTGACCGAACCAGTATAACTCCCGGTGTACACTTCGGTGATATTTCTCCTTACTCATTACTGTTTTTATTCTTTTATCAAAGTTTTATATTTTCGAAAGAAATTTCAGTATCACCCAATTCACCCCCCCTCTTGGGTGAAACGCTTGATCTTACAGAACGTTGTGAGCGGAGTTTCATTGAGCTGAAGGAGAGATTGACTACGGCACCAGTGTTGATTATACCTGATCCCAGTGAGGCTTACGTCGTGTATAGTGATGCGAGTAAGCAGGGGTTAGGGTGTGTCCTGATGCAGCAGGGACGTGTGGTGGCCTATGCCTCTCGACAGCTGAAACTGCATGAGATGAACTACCCCACTCACGATCTGGAGCTTGCGGCAATTGTGTTTGCATTGAAAATTTGGCGTCATTACCTGTATGGTGTGACAGTGGAACTGTACTGCGACCACAAAAGTCTCAAATATCTGTATGATCAGAAAGAGTTGAACATGAGACAGCGTCGGTGGATGGAGTTGCTGAAAGATTATAACCTGGAGATCAAATATCATCCGGGTAAGGCTAATGTCGTCGCGGATGCTTTGAGTCGGAAGGCGGTGCTAGTGGCAACAATGATGATCCAGGAATGGAAACTGATAGAGGATTTTCAGGATTTGAATCTCTCGAAGGAAATCCTGTGTGCCAGTTATGGTGTGGTCCAAGGGGAGAATGACCTGAGGACTGAGATTGAAGAAGCTCAAATGCATGATGAGCTAGCCCAGTCGATCCGAGCTAGGATTGAGCGAGGGGAGACTCGAGATTATGACTTGTCACCAAATGGACTGGTGCGTTATCAGAAGAGAATCTATGTACCACTGAAGGCTGGGTTGAGACTGAGAATTCTTGATGAGGCACATAAGAGTCAGTATACTCTTCACCCCGGTATGACCAAGATGTATCACAATTTGAAATCTATGTATTGGTGGCCAGGGTTGAAGAGTGATGTGACTAAGTACGTCGCGCGGTGTCTTACCTGTCAAAAGGTAAAGATTGAGCACCAGAGACGACCAGGTTTGCTCCAGAGTCCAGAAATTCCAGAATGGAAGTGGGAGAGTGTGACCATGGATTTGGTAGTGGGTCTGCCCAAGATCAGGAACTATGATGCGATTTGGGTGATTGTTGATCGACTCACGAAGTCTGCGCACTTTATACCTATCAACTCTAGCTATTCTCCTGATAGGCTGGCGGAGATCTATATCAAAGAGATTGTGAGACTCCATGGTACACCGAAGAATATTATCTCCGATAGAGATCCTCGATTTACTTCGAGATTCTGGGGGGCTCTGCACAAAGCTATGGGTACTCAGTTGAGGTTTAGTACGGCCTACCATCCTCAGACAGACGGACAGTCAGAGAGGACTATCCAGACTTTAGAAGATATGCTGAGAGCATGTGTCCTAGACTTCAAGGGAAGGTGGGACTATTATCTTCCATTGGCGGAGTTTGCGTATAACAACAGTTACCATGCGAGCATTCAAATGGCTCCGTATGAGGCACTGTATGGAAGAAAGTGCCAGTCACCGTTGTGCTGGTCAGAGTTGTCTGAGAGAAAGTTGTATGGGCCGGATCTTGTTGACCAAACCGCTGAACAGATCCGAGTTATCAGGAAGAGGCTCTTTACAGCACAGAGTCGTCAGAAGAGCTACGCTGATAAGAGGAGAAAACCTCTTGAGTTTGAAGAGGGGGATCATATTTTCTTGAGAGTGTCTCCGGTCACAGGCATCGGGAGAGCGATCAAGCGGAAGAAGCTGAGTCCGAGATACATTGGTCCATTTGAGATTCTGGCAAGAATCGGGCCGGTGGCATATCGGATAGCCCTACCCCCGAGTTTGAGTCGATTGCATGATGTATTCCATGTCTCGCAGCTCAAGAAGTACCAACCAGACCCTGAGCATATCATTGAGTATGAAGAAGTGGAATTGCAAGATAACTTCACTTATGCGGTAGAGCCAGAGAGAATCATTGATCGAGAAGAGCGGAAGCTCAGGCATCGAAGCTTACCGTTTGTGAAGGTGGTTTGGAAGGGAATGTCTCCAAGGGAAGCCACTTGGGAGGCGGAAGCGGACATGAGGAAGAGATTTCCTGATTTTATGCCCCAAGTTGTGTAACAAATTTCGAGGGCGAAATTTATTGAACGGGGGGAGAATTGTAATATCCCAATTTTTGATTAAGGGATAATCATGATTATTATGGATAATTATGGATTTAATTGGGATTATTATGTATTTTATGACAATATTAATTTATGTCATAATTAGTGGAAATTGGAAATATTATTGCATGTGAGTGGTATTTAAGATTAAGGGTTGTGATTCCTTGACCGTGGGTCGGGATCCAGTGTGCTTAGCTTGTGTGAGCCTATTAAGGGAATGAAGGAGATGCTGACATGTGGCATTGTGGTGGCCATTAGATGAGATCATATGAGGACAAATGATCACTTTTCCTCTTTTCTCTCTCTCCCTTCATCTCTCTCGTGCTCTCTCTTTTTCCTCTCTCTTTCTCCATTGTTGAAGGCAAGGGAAGGAAAAGCTTGGATTTTGGGTAAGTAAATGATCTCCATTGCTTAAGTTCCCTTCTTAAATGTTGATCCTTGAATCATGGGTTTCATTTTGGTGTGTGTAGTGTAGCCATTTGGTGCTGATTTGTGCTACACGAAAATTTGGAAAGTGGTGAATCAAAGAGTGTCTTTGGAAAAGTGAAAGAGGTAAGGGAACTCAATCTATCTATCTATGTTTCATGCCATTTGGAATAGTTTATAAATTCTGGGAATTTTGGCTTGAATCCGAAAATTGGATGCCACTGTTCATTTGGTATGTTTTTGGTATGAGAATGGTGTTTTGGAATGAGTATGTGATAGATAGATTGATTAGAAGTTGAAATGTGAAGTTTGGTTAAGATTGGTGTTTTGATGAAAATTGTTGCCCAAAACCCAAAGCATGATATTGGAGTAGGATTTTGATGATTCTGAGTATTCCATTGAGTTTATTGGGTGTTTTTGTGTGGGAATGGCTTTGGGTTAAATTTTGAGTCCATAGGAATCAATTGGGCAAAGGTTAAGGAGAGTGCCTCTGTTTTCTGCGTTTTCTGCTATCTGAGGTATTCACTCGAGCAGACAGGGGTGTGCTCGAGTGAAGTATGAACATCACCCGAGCAGAAGGGGTCTGCTCGAGTGAGGGATGAGTTTCACCCGAGCAGGGATGAACTCTGCTCGAGTGATATGAGAGTTTTCCCTTTTGTGCTCGAGTGAGCTTGTGCCTCAGGTGTGGGGTGGTGCTCTCGGGTTGTCACTCGCGAGTAAGGTGCGCGAGTGTGCCTTCTCACTCGCGGGTGTGAGGTGTGTGCTCGAGTGCATGTGGTTGTGCTCGAGTGATCATGGTCTTGGAGAGCGTTGTGTGCTCTCGGGTCCTCACTTCCTGACTTCTCTCGCGGGTGCTCGAGTGAGGCATTTGGCCTTGTGCTCGAGTGAGGATTTTGTGCTCGAGTGAGCCAGTTCCTGAAAGTTTCTTTGTGCTCTCGGGCAAGTGCTTCTGTCTTCACTTTCTCTTGTGCCCGAGTGATTTTCGTACGTGTGCTCGAGTGAGGTCATTCATGCTCGAGTGATCCTCTTCCTTGAAAGGTGTTGTGCTCTCGGGCAAGTACTTCAGTTTTCACTTTCTCTTGTACCCGAGTGATGTCCGTACCAATGCTCGAGTGAGAGCATTTGTGCTCGAGTGTCCGTACATCTGTGCTCGAGTGAAGCAATGTAAAATCTGAGTTTTGTGCTTCCAAAAGGGGATCTTTGGGATAGTTCTTCCTACCCTTTAGGAGTTGTGTTAGGAGTATTTAGTGACTCTAAAAGAGCAATAATGATAACCAATTAAGTATGAATAAGTGGATTAAGTCTTGGAATAGAGATTAACTCTTCGTCCCTAATGATAAATATAGGATTTGATATTTGCCCGACGCGGGAGAGACCGGCGCTAGGACACGCCCGGAAGAACTCAGGTAGTGACTTTTCTCTCATATCTTGTATGATGTTTTGGTATGCATATCTTATCATTGAACTTGTGAATTGTGTGCCATGATACATTACGGCGTGAGCACTTCAATGTGAGCCGTATAGGGAGTGACAGTGGTCATCTCTAGGTCGGCCGTTGAACTGCCGTCATAATCGACATGGATCTTTGTGAATCCGACCCGTGGGGGCGGCGTTTGTGAAACCAGCCGTGGGCTGTGTGTGGGTATCTTGCCTATGTGGCTTGCGAATATGATATGCTTTATATGGATCCCAGCTGTGGTGAATTATACTATGTTGATTGTTGTGATGCAATACAACGTGAGCAATTCAGCGTGAGCAATCGTCAGGGATGACATGTGTCATACTAACCATTGCCGTTGTAACTGCCGTTGTAGTTGCTTGTGTGGATAATGATTTGATTACATGCATTATTGTTGTACATTATATGATTGACTTGTTACTACGGGGATTCTTTAGAATCTCACTCTCCCAAAATTAAACCTTTTAGACAGGGCTGAAGGATCGAGAGGTAAGCGGGCGACGAAGAGTAGTTAGAGCTCCGTGTTAGGAGTTCCTTTTTGGTTTTGGTTATCATTGTATAGTATTGGATAATGAGTGGAATGTATATGGGTATTTTGGAATTGTTTATAGTGGATTTTGTGTAATCCCCAAGAAAAAGGGTACGAATTGTAGGCTTCGTGCCTTGTGTAAATCCCTTTTTATTTTTGAATGGAACCCGAGTGAGTCGGGAATTTATTTGCACTCTGATATTTGTAAATGGAATCCACCTGTTCAGGCCAGTATTATTTTGTATTGAGAACTTGAGACCATTGCGATTAAGTTTTGAAAAATGTTTTGCAAATCCGATTTTTGGGCAAAAGATTGTCTTACTAAGTCCCAAATTGAAATATGGTCTCTAATTACAAGTTAATTGTGAGTTTAAGAACTAAATCTCGGCCTCAGGTGGGAAGGGGGTTACACTTGTGCTTTTCCCACATCACAACTAGGTATTGTGACTTGTATTTCACATCACAGAACATAGCAATACAATGCCTATAAATAATCAACAGTATATGAAAGACAGAGTTACTACTAGAAATCCCTTTCAACCTAGCTATTGGTCCAATACCCTCTGTATGGCTCGGGTAGACAAGTAGTCCTAAAATTCCAAATTTTATAATAAATTAGTTATTACTCATTCAAGTCTTATTCTAAACTTATGTAGTTCTTTATTTTGACTCCAAAACACAAAATGACCAAAATGCCCCTGGGGACCCGTACTTATTCCCTTTATACCTAGTTTAATTGTGCTTTTTCAAAAATTATGACCCGGGCTATTTCTACATAATTTTGTGTGTAGAATCTATTGTTGACCTTTGTTTTGACAAATTCATACTCAAATGACCAAAACACTCTTGGCAGCAATTCACACTCTAAGGCCTTCATACTTCATATTTCACATGTTCCTTACACAAATTTCACATGTTCCGAAAGTCATGAGAAATTGGAAAAATTGAAAATTTCATGTTTTATTCCATAAAAGACCTTCTTTTCATTCCTATCATTTGTTTAACCACTTAAACACCTATTGAACATGATTAATCAAAATTTGGGCAACACCTCCCCTTAGAGTTCATGCATCCCAATTCATCAAATCAAGACATCCAAGCCAAATAACCAACCAAATCACTTACAACAAACACCAATCAGCAAATAGAATCAAGTTTCATGATTTACCTTTTGATTCTCTTCTCTTTCCCTCAAAACCCCCACCTCTCCTTTTTACTCTTTGATTTTATTCTTGCCTAATGAGATTTCAAGGAGGATATGATGATTCGAAGAGGTTACTAAAGATTAAGAGACAAGAATAAGTGGATTTTGCAACCAAACTTTCCTTGATCTTGCTTCTTGTCTCTCGCTCTTTCTCTTTATTCTTGTGTTTTCAAGACACACTCTCTCTTTTCTCTTGTATTTGGCTGAAAATATGGCCTTTGGAAGAGTTTTAATTAGCTCTTCTAGTGTCTTCTTCCACCTCCTCAATTACATATTATTTTATTAGACTTTTTGCACATTTCACATTATTTTATTATTTTCTTTTTCCACTTGGCTTGAAATGCCTCCAAATGGCATCCTTGGTGTAAAAATCTCATTTCCTATTCCTCCTTTATCTCTTGGCCAAAATTGGCCATCAATTTGTAGAAAAATCAAGAGCCTTCTTGATTATTCAATAATTGACCATTTTGCCCTTACATTTTTCAAATTTTTTGTAAATAAATGTTGTCTTTCTTTCTCTTCTTCTTTTCGGCTGAATTTTACACATAATATTAGGCCACGAATGGTGCTCTTCTAAGCTCCATTTTAGGTTATTTTTGTGGCCCTTTATGAGACAAAAATTAAACTTTTATGTCTCAACTTAACCAAACTTCATGTAACCTCTATTTCAAATATTTTGTCATTGCATGTGCACCAAAATTCACCATTTTATTCCATTCAACATAACTAATGTACAAGGAATTCTGGTGATTGAAAATTAGGATATTACATAAAAGGCAAGATGTGAGCGGGCAATTGATGGAGACAAGAATACTTGATGGTTTGAATGCTTTGTTTTACCAAAGCCAATGGAAGTTTGTAGAGAAATCGGTGCGTGAATGTGTTATAGAAATGTGGAGACACCCATGATCTATAAAAAGCATAAATAACACTCACATTGTACTAATTCCTAAGAAAGATCATCCGAAAGAGTTAAAAGATTTGTGACCCATTAGCTTATGCAATGTTATCTTTAAAGTTATTACAAAGATAATTACAAAATGGTTGAAAGGTTGTATGACTACTGTAGTCATCCCAAATCAATATAGTTTTGTGCTAGGGAGACATAGCTCAGATAACATTATAGTCGCCTAGAAGGTTATTCATAGTATAGGGCATATGCAAGGAAAGTGTGGTTTTATGGTGATTAAAATTGACCTTGAAAAGGCTTATGACAAAGTTAATTAGGACTTTCTTAATGCTTGCCTTATGGAACTATGTATCCTTTGCCATGTGGTTGATGTAATTATGAATTGTGTCTTGTCTCCGTCTATAGAGCTTATGTGGAATGGGAAGGTTGCTGGTTGTTTTAACCCTTTTAGGGGTGTGAGACAAGGTGACCCACTTTCACCTTATCTTTTTGTTCTATGTATGGAGAAGTTAGCACACTTGATTCAAGATTGAATATCAAGGTAGAAGTGGCATCCGATCAGACTTTTTAAGGATGGTCCTCCACTTTCCCATTTGTTTTGCTGATGACATTATTCTATTTGCAAAAGCTTCTTTAGTACAAGTAGAATAGATTCAGCATACTTTGATTACATTTTATGAATGTTCGGGGTTGTAGGTGAATGCACAAAATACTAGGGTTTCCTTCTCAAAGAATGTGAACTAGACCTGTCAAACGGTGTTGAGTAATGTATTAGGTTTTTAGGTGGTGACTGATTTAGGCAAATAGGGTGTACCTTGCCATCACAAAAGAGTGACGAAGAATAGCTACCAAGAAGTTATGGATAAGCTATGTGGAAGGCTCTCAAATTAGAAGGCCAATTCTTTTTCATTGGCCAGACGGACCACATTAGTATCTTCGGTCACGTCTGCTATTCCTAGCTATCCATACAAATGGTATCTCTACCAGTTAATACTTGTGAAAGTATTGAGAAAAGTAACTAGAAATTTGTTTGGGGATCAATGGAGACAAATAGAAAGATTCACTTGGTCTCTTTGGACATAATTTTCAAAATAAAGAAGAATGGGGGCTTAGGGTTAAAATACTTGCAAAGTTAAAATCAAGCTTACATGATGAAATTGGGTTGGTATCTTATCAAGTGAAGTGACACACTTTGGGTGCAAGTTATCCAAAGTAAGTACAAATACGAGGATGACTTGTTGCCATCCATTAACATTGAATGAGTTGGATCGAATACATGGTCTAGAATTAAGAACTCATGGAAGTATGAGTTAGAACGGTGTGACATGAATCAAGATGCCTAGGTTGTCAGATTGAAACATGATAGGCATGGGGCTTTCACGGTTAGATTTGCTTATAAAGCTAAATTAAGGAGCCAGATAGTACTAATCTACTATGGCATAAGGTTTGGAACTTATGAACACTTCAGAGGTGCAAGATGTTTATTTGGTTAACGTTACATACTCGTCTCTTAACAAATGAGGAGAGATACAAGTGTGGAATGTGTACTGATGCTGTTTGCTCAAGATATAACATTCACGTCGAAAGCCTACATGTTCTCTATGATTGTACAGAATCAAAAACTCTATGGACTGGCCTGGTCCAATAACATCATCAGACACAATTTTTTAGTGTAAACTTATAGACGTGGTTGCATTTGAATATGCAAGAATGTATTAGGTTTAGCAGAGAAAGGGAGGTGCTTTATTTTCAACCTTGTTTTGGATATTCTAGAAATGGATGAATGAGTGGATATTTGAGAACAAGCTACTGAGTAACCAAAGTTTAATGTTTAGAGCTACTTCCATCTTAACTTGTATTAGTAATACTTGTAGAAAGCTGAAAGGAGTTACTATAGAAGGTTAGGCTGTGGTTGACCATGAAGAACGATGAAGCCGCCCTCTATTGAATTGGACTAAGATTAATGTGGATGGTGCTTTCTCTAATTTAAGTGGCATCAGGTGTGGGGGAGTGCTACGAAACTTAGAAGGTGTTTTCATTAGGGGCTTCATGTTTGATGAGTATGAGGGGGATAGTCTCACTGCAAAATTATGGGTGGCATTACTTGGCTTGAAATTTGTATGGGATATGGGGGTGAGACAAGCCATTCTAGAAAAGGATGAAGTTGAAGTGGTTTGACTATTACTTGAAGAGTATGATGATAATCACACTACTACAGAATATACTTATAAAGACCCTAAAGGACGTCCCTTTTTAAAAAAGGGACGTCCAAAATATGGTCAGGTTCAAATTATAGAGATTGGCGCGTCTGATTACCTTTAAATGTCATAAAAAAAAAGAAAAAAAGAAAGCCTTTAGACGTCCCCAACTGGGCTGGGGACGTCTAAAGGTATGTTTAGACGTCCCCAGCACAGCTGGGGACGTTGTAGACACTCACATGCACCAGAAATGACGTGACTGGTGCATGTGAGGATGTCAGATAGCTCTTCCTACTCCCCTGCCATCTATCTCTCCTCCTCCCACTTTACTCAATCACTCATTATTCATTCACTCCCATCTCCGTCCCCATCTGCTGCAATTTTTTCATTCTTTCTCCGTCCCCATTCACTCCCCTGCTACATCTCCTCCCAAATTCATCACTCTATCCCCATTGATCGGTCTCCTCTCCCTTTCTTAGTTTTTTAATTTCTTTCTCCAAAGCTTCACCACTTCCGTCACCAGGCCACCTTCTTTGCTCTGGGTTTTCAGAGTGTTTTCCTAATTGGATCTCCTCTCCACCACCGTCGGCCTCCTTCAAAGCTTCACCACTTTTCAGGTTAGCATTTTCGTTTTGAACAAGATGACATGGCGTTTTATTATTCTTTTTATTATTAGTTTTGTATGAATTGAATAAGTGTTTATTTTTTTATATTTTTAGTATAGTATATTTTTAGTATTAGTTAGAGGTTTATTTTATTACTCTGTTTATGCGTTTTGATTAGGTTGATGATGGTAACTATTAGTTTTGGCACATGATAATGCTTTTAATTAGTAGGGAAAGGAAAAGAAATGAGAAAAGAATAAAGAATAAAAAGAAACTAAAAAAATACAAAAAAAATTATCTTGTAGACACACACATTATTTTTTTTTGCCATAAGACACACACATTAATATATATATTTAGTGCTAGAATTAGGCAATCTTATTGTAACTTAGTGTACGTAGACATTAATATAAGAAATTCGCATACTTGCATTTTTTTTTACAATTTTTCATTAAATTCGCGTACTTGATTTAATAATTTGGTTGCTAAAATATAAGTGTATTATGTTTGTGCTTGGTGCTAGAAGCTAAAGTTTTGTTTCATTTAAATTAAGCTGAGATGGTTTGTTATTTTGATTTTGGGATGTCTCAATTTTAAGGGGAAATACTGTCAAAATTTTGAAAAACAAAATAGTAAATGGCATTCCTAGTGTTGACAATTATTATTAACTTGAGTGTAAATGGGAATGACGTAGGTGGTAATAAAATGGATCATAGTTGGATGAATGCTTTGAGAACAAGTGAAGAATATGAGAATGGGGTTGAAGAGTTTATTGAATATGCTAGAAGGAATGCTCCAGCCAGAAATGACATGTATTTTTGTCCTTGTGTCAATTGTTTAAATGAGAGAAGACGGGATGTTGAAGTTATAAGGGATCACCTACTTTGTGATGGAATAAATCTTCGATATACAAGGTGGATATGGCATGGTGAGGAAGTAACTGATTGTTCGTCGCACAAGAAGGAAGCTGTGGATGTCATAGATGAAGATACAATAGAGAGAATGATTCATGATGTTGAGGTAGAATCCTTTGTACAGTCGCATGAATATGACAGCCTGCGGAGTGATGCACAGACACCGTTGTACCCAGGGAGTAAATACACACGGCTGACAGGAACATTACATTTGGTGAACTTAAAAAGCAACTTGTGGGTGGACTGATAGTAGTTTCACATTGCTACTTGAACTGTTGTGTGATATGTTTCCAGACGATAATGTGCTTCCAAATCGTATGTATGAGGCAAAAAAAATCCTATCTACGATGGGTATGGAGTATAAAAAGCTTCACGCTTGCCCTAATGACTGTGTACTGTACAGAAATGAGTATGAAGGTCTGAGTGAGTGCCCTAAGTGTCAAACTGCACGATACAAAGTGAGGAAAAATGGTGGTTGTGTTGATGCGATAACTAAAAGGCAACCTGTAAAGGTTCTGTGGTATCTTCCAATAATACCACACTTTAAGCGTTTGTTTGGGACTGCAAAAAAAGCGAAGAAGTTGAGATGGCATTTGGATGATAGAATATCTGACGGAAAATATCTTTGGCACCCGGCTGACTCTCCACAGTAGAAGAAAATAGATGAAATGTTCCCTGAATTTGGCAGCGAGCCGAGAAACCTTCGGCTTGGGCTTTGTACAGATGGCATCAATCTGTATGGAACTCTTAATAGCACACACAGTGCGTGGCCAGTACTCCTTGTAATATACAACTTGCCTCCCTGGTTTTGTATGAAACGCAAGTATGTGATGCTTTCTATGATGATTTTTGGACCAAAACAGCCAGGAAACGATATCGATGTCTACTTGATGCCTTTGATTGAGGACTTGAAGAAGTTGTGGGTGGAAGGTGTAGAAGTGTTTGATGCATATAAGAATGAGTCCTTCAAGCTACGTGTAATGATTTTCACCACGATAAATGACTTCCCTGCGTACGGGAACCTCTTAGGGTACAGTGTGAAGGGGCATAAAGCATGTCCGATCTGTGAAGCAGACACTCACTTCCACCAACTTAAACATAGAAGAAAAATGGTCTACCTTGGTCACAGGAGGTTCCTTCCTAGGTTCCACCCGTATCGTAGGTTAAGAAAGCGTTTTAACGGCTTGCCGGAGCATGGAATGGCTCCAAAGGCACTAACCGGAGAGGAAGTTTACAGTCGGGTTGAACGTATCAATATCTTACTCGGTAAGAATCAGAAGACTTCGGGTGAGAAGAACATATGGAAGAAGAGATCAATTTTCTTTGATCTTCCATATTGGCGTAGTCTTGACGTGAGACACAGTATTAATGTAATGCACGTGGAGAAAAATATTTGTGATAGCCTTGTCAGTACGCTTTTGCACATTCCAGGGAAGACCAAGGATGGGATTAGTGCGAGACTAGACCTTGTTGATATGGGAATAAGAGAACAGTTACATCCACAGCTAAGAGATGATGGTAGGAGGGCATGTATGGAGCTAGCAGCGCATACACTATCAAAAGCGGAGAAATGAAGTTTGTGTGGGTGTTTGTATGAAATTAAGGCACCACAAGGATATTCTTCGAATGTGAGAAGGTGTGTGTCAATGGACGATTTGAAGTTAGTGGGAATGAAGTCCCATGATTATCATGTGTTGATGCAACAACTATTACCAGTAGCTATTAGAGGTATTATGAAAGATGAAGTTTGAAGCACTGTGACAAGATTGTGTGTTTTCTTTAATGCTATCTGTAACAAAGTCATTGACACTGAAAAGCTGGATGAACTGGAAGCTGAGGGTTATATCATATTGTACCAATTAGAGATGCACTTCCCTCCTTCATTTTTTGATATAATGATGCATTTGATAGTTCATTTGGTAAGGGAGGTAAGGCTCTGCGGTCCAGTTTACCTGAGGTGGATGTACCCTTTCGAGCGATACATGAAGATCTTAAAAGGGTACTCTAAAAATCCCTGTCGACCAGAAGCCTCAATAGTTGAAAGGTATGTTGTTGAAGAGGCTATGGACTTCTGCAGCGATTATCTATCAGGGAAGAAGGAGCAATCTCGACATGAAGAGGGGAGGAGCAAGGGAACACAAGGACTGAAAGTGAAGACTATGCCTCGTGAAGAGGTGTTGCAAGCACACCTTTATATCCTGAATAACATGGCAGAAGTTCAATCGTACATAGACGAACACAGAAAGAGATTGAAGAACATGAATTCGAGGAAGAATGACATGCAGATTACTATTGAGCAAAACAAGACATTCATTCAGTGGTTTGAGGAAAAGGTTTTGCATGAGACCGGTGTGTTTGGGACAATAGAGTGGCTAGCCTGGGGGCCTTCATTTCAGATCATTACTTGGAGTGGTTATGATATAAACGGGTATTCTTTCTACACAAAAGACCAAGATGACCGAAGTACCATGCAAAATAGTGGGGTGATGGTAGAAGCTGAAGCCATGCACTTTTCCAGTTCGAAAGACAAAAACCCCATATTAGCATCCATGGCTTATTATGGAGTGATAGAAGAAATATGGGAAATCACTTACAACAAGTTCAAAGTTGCTTTATTCAAATGTAAGTGGGTTAGCAATAATGCTGTGGTAATAGATCAACAATTTGGATTTGTCTCAGCTGATCTTGAAAGAGTAGGTTATAGGGATGAGCCCTTCATTCTAGCAAGCCAGGCGAAACAAGTGTTTTATGTCACAGATCCCGCAAATAAAAAAATTTCCATTGTACTTCAAAGTAAAAAATAGAAGCATGGTGATCCAACCTTCAACCTTGACGACACACCACCTTTCACAATTAATCCACCTACAACAAGTGAAGTAGAATTGGTAGATGATGAAGAATATGCTGTGAGAAATGATCATGGTGAAGGAATATGGGAAACAATATAGAGTAAGATGATTTGTTTTATATAGTAATGTGTGGTGTTTTTTTTATATCTTGTTAGTTTATTCATTTACTTACAATTTATTCACCTATCTGACAATGATTTTTGTGCTTACAGGAATATGGACAATTTTGGTGACTCACAAAGTGATAGGGACAATGAAATGAATAGGCCTGAACCTGATGCGACACCTGAACCAGTTGCGAGAAGAAGGGTTAGAGCAGTACAAAAATGCCTGCATTAGTAGCACGTCATCACCATCAATAGGAGAGGTTGCATATTGACTTTGATGAAAATATGAAACCAATTGGTCCGGAGGAAGACCATTTCATTAGCTACGTAGGTTTTTTGGCTTGAAGCAAAGTTCGCATTACCTATGATAATTGGAAGTTGGTTCCACCAAAAACCAAAGACTTGATTTGGCAACAACTTTTGGTATATAAGTTTCAATACATCTGCATTATATCTTTATTCCTATCGCTTTGAATATAATTAACTTATGTTTTTACCTTGCAGCAAACCTATGATGTCCCTGACACCGCGGAGATGTACAAGGAGTGGATGACGGAGGTTCGTCTACGATGGAAAGATTTCAAGAACAGGCTCACACGAGATTACATTCGAGGGGACATGAGGGGTCAGGATCCATGTCATGAGTATCCGTTTTTGTCTCCAGAGGACTGGAGGTTGTTTATGGCATCACGAGAAGATCCAAACTTTTTGGTAAGATTTCTGTCATCATAGTGTTTTATTTTAATATAGTTGACATTATTGATTCGGTGTTTTGTTGTCCTTTCAAAGGCATTAAGTGCAGCAAATGTAGAGAGGCAAGTAGCTAATAACTATCAACATTGCATGTCTCGTGGTGGTTATCGGAAGCTTGAGCGAAAGATGATGGCAGAAGAGTTGGAGAAATTGAAGGAAGCAGCCATATCAGATCCTACCGTTGTGGTCCAGCCCCCGCCACCTCCACCACATCACAAAAAATGGAAAGCAGGGAGGCTTAAGGGTGGGAAGTACGTAAATCCGACTGTTGCTGAGGTTGCTGCAAGAATTGTAAGTAGTTAGAGCATAAGTACAAACTTATTTTTTCGTATTGGTAGTGCTTACGTTAACTTTTATGCTGCAGGATGAACTGGAAGAGCACAGTAGCCAAGTTTCGTTCACTCCAAGTGGACGGATGGACATCTTGTCAACAGCAATTGGGAAGGCAGATCACCCTGGTCATGTTCGAGGGGAGGCAGTGGGAGTTCGTGTCACGAAGTATTTTGGCCGAGCCTCACATCCTTATTCGTCACAAGCTGAACCCAGTAGGGAGCTTGTGGCCAAGATTCATCAGGAAGTCTCACAAGAGCTCGAGGACAACCTTCGCGACAAGCTCCAACAAGAGCTGTTGCCAGAGCTACATCTTGAGCTGATGCCTGAGCTACGAGCTGAAATGCAGAAGATGTTTGAATCACAGATGGCAACTATCGAGCGTAGAACCCATCCATCCCCGGCCTTCCACAGCACCAAAGGAAGTTACAACCCGGCGGAGGAACCACTTGGTGACCCTTCTCCCATTCTAGCGCAGGGAGAACCTACCATCCTCTCTTTGGATGCCCCAGTGCTGCGTGTAGTTGTAGATGCTCTCGTTCACACAGAAGCTACTACCTACTATAATCAGCAAATTCCACAGCATTTGCATAGGGTGACTGTGACGTGTGTTCGAGTGGGGGAAGAAGGTACAACCATCCCTATTCCTGATGACGAGGTTGCCACGATAGCTCAGGCGAGAGGATCTTTCATCCTTTGACCTGTACATCTTATTGGCTTGTTATCACCAACACCTCCAATGGTATAGAACTACCTTACTTTTACTTGAGATGTGTTGACATCCTACTAACAGTATGTGTTTTTATGTTCTAAAAGAACGAGCAGGAAGCAGAGAAATGGCCCTTCTTAGCACGACTGCAGCATATCTATAAAGGCATTCGCCAGATTGATTTGCATATGCCTACAGGGATTGTGGGCCAGGAAACAGAGTATCACTTCACAATTGATAAACAAGATCTTAAACAGTTCATGAAGTTCGAGGAGCTAGATGTTGGATGGGGCAAATTTGCAATCCTATAAGTTTTTTATTTCCCATTTTTTGATTCATTTAGTTAAGTTGATTTTAACTAGCTAATACATTCATCATTTTAATTCTATTATAGCTCCTTCCTTCGTATATGCATTGACTCTCAGAGAGTTGATTTGTATGGATTCTTGTCTCCTGCACATACGACAAGGATTGGGAATACATTGAAAAGAAGGACGAACTATGTGGGCTTTACATTGGCAGAGGACGAGTATCGTTGTTATCTAGCACCAATTGTTCAAGGGTAGGCATTTTAATTTTGTGTATTTGAGATTTTTAATAACTAATTGCCTTGCCATCTAACTTCATTTTAATCTGTATATGTTGTGATAGTTATCACTGAAGTTTGTGTGTTGTGTGTCCTCGGTCCCACGTTGTTTACTGGTTTGATTCCTTAAATAGAAGACCAGACAAAGAAACTAAAAGCGTCTTCAACACGTAAGTTATTTTTTTGTGTTTCATTGCTTCTTGATTCTTGACTTAATGAATTATTCTAATTTATGTTGATTTTCATTTTAATGATAGGGCATGCACGACGTATCGAGCGCTTGGTGGGCCACGCGAACGTAGAGGTGGCAAAGATCCGAGATGGTTGTTTCCAAAGGTACATAGTTTCAAATCAAGTTCTTTTGATTGACGGTCGTTTTAGATATGCCTTTATTGATTTTAACCATTTGCTTTTGATTTATAGTGCCCTCGACAACCTGGCGGGTGGGAATGTGGATATTATGTCTTGCTTTATATGTTTAACATCATTCAGAGTGGCATTACGACAGATTTTGAACAAGTAATCGCTTCTTCTTTCTCAGAGGATAATATTCTTGGTGTTGTGATTCAATGGCAATTCATTCACTTCATTCATTATTTCATCTAAGCTTATTTTCTAATTTACAGATTTTTGACAATGAAGATGCCTACTCATATAAAGACTTAAATATGATCAGAGACGTTTTGGTTGGACATCTTCTTCAACGTATACCAGAAGAGTAAAGTCTTTAGTAGTTTGTGTAGGACAACTTTTATGGTAGTACATATAATTAGCGTTATTGTTGTTGGATATGGATTGGATTTTAGTCTTGGTTATTGTACAAACTGGGGACTTGGATATAGATTGCTGTGTAGTTTGTGTGGCATGTAGTAGACTTGGATATAGATTGTTTTGTAGTTTGTGTGGTTTGAAAGTTTGTGTGGTATGTAGTAGCCTTGGGTTGATCACTGTGTTTGTTGTTGTTTCCATTCTGCTGAACTGCTGTTGTTTATTCTGTTGTTGGAATCATATTTCTGCAGTTTACATTTTCCAGACAGTGCAATATATAAAAAGTCCATTTAAAAAAAAAACTTTCAACGTCCTTAATAAAAAAGGGACGTGGATAGTACTGCTGGCGACACGTTAGATGTCCCCAGTTCCAACTGGGGACGTCTAAACTGGGACCTTAAACGTCCCCAACTCTTCTGGGGACGTCTAAGGTCCACCTTAGATGTCCCCAGTTTGAACTGGGGACGTCTAAGGTCCCTTCCACGTCCCCTGTTTTACGGACGTTAATGACGTTTTTTTCTACGATCCTCACATAGACGTCCCTCTATTTTCAGACGTTAAAAGGCCAAAAAAAGGGACGTTAAAACCCTTTTTTCTAGTCATGTCACGCACAAGTTGCTATAATAGCTAAAGCAAGGGAGATCCTTAAGAGAGTTTGAGTCATTGAGGTGCAGTATGCTCCATGAAGTACCAATAGAGTGGCAGACTCTTTAGCTAAACAGGTGTTAAGTCACATGATAGGATTCCAGCATGTTTTAAATCTTAGGGAAAAGACCCAAGCTATACTGGAGCTAATTGTAATTTACCCAGAGGTAATGAACAATATGTAAGGTGTTGCTTTCGATTGTTATAAAAAATAAACAAAGAAAGAAGAAAGAAAGCAAGACTATCAAAGACTCCTTTTATTCTTCATTGCTATCACATGAGGAAGGGGACCAAGAAGTTGCCTACTGCCCAGGTGGTTCGTTCCTCTGCTCTTCTCTATTTGAATCCCTCGATTGCGTCCTGACCTCCTCCTTTTATAATAGATAAAAGATAGATATGTTGGTTGTTTTCTCTTAGCCTGTAGACCCAAATCTAATAATTCAAAGATATATCCTATCCTTTCTTAATGTAAATCTCTAGCATGTTGTTTTTGTCCTTTTCATGGCGTGGGGTTTTGGCTGATTGCATGATTCTCATAAATTGCTTTATCTACTTCTTTTCTCTTATATTATAATATATATATATATATATATTCTTCTTCTAAATCTACTACTATTTCCAGCAAGATACAAAAGGATATGAGTAAATCTTGTAAGATCATTTTTAACAAGGATATGAATAGGTTTTTATATCAAAATTTCTTCTAATCTGATAACTTAATTAAATGATAGAAAATATATAAAGGATAATTAAATAGGTCTAAAATATCAGCAATTTAATCAATTATATCTCAAAATCTATACCTATTTAATTATAAAATATAATCTATCAAATTCCCCTACACTTCAACATTTGCTTGTCGTCAACCAAAAGAAAGAGAAATTATTATTCGAACAAGAAAATCATTGCTGATGAAATTCCTAAACAAAGAGCAGCACACCACCACACTTAGATCATGTTATCAAATTTTATTCAATTTAATGTCTTAGAAGAATGGGTCCCTAAGCCAATAGCCTTAAATGATTGTCATAGTCTCTTAACATCCCATGATCAAATGATCCGCAAGTAATAAGTGCAACAATAAGATTAATAAAAGAATATTACCCTACTCAACTCCTCTATAAAAATTCAATTGCTCCACTTAACCAAGCTTTTCATTTAATTTAATTAGGATCCTAAGGTAGAAAATTGATTCATTCACTTTTCTTTTTTTCCCCCTCATCTTGAGCTATTGTAGGTCCTCTTTTGATGCAACATCGGTTACTTAGTTGCTTCAATAGATACCTCAATTTTTCTTTCTTTATTTTTTTGCTTTTTCCATTTTGAGATGTTGTACGTCCCCTTTTGACGCAACACTGCACATAGGTGAAGCAGTATCAGTTACTCGTTACTCCAACATTAACTTAAGAGCTTTTTAGCCCACCTCAAAGCCCTCTTTGACTTTATTATTTGACATGAGTGTCAACATAGGTGATGAAGTGCCCTTGGTTACTAGGTTAGGTCTAGAAATGCCATTTGAGTTGTGTCTCTTATTCTTTATTTTCTTTTATATAATTTTTTTATTCACATGAGTCATTTACCTACATAGAAGTTTTACTTAGCCAACAAAGGTCATCATCACATTTTCTAAAGAAATAAAGTAGCAAAATATTCATAAACTAATCCTCTATTGGTTATATTACAAATTGACCCTATTCTCATAATTCATATCAAGAATCATACAAAAAACTAGGGCTTAGAGGCTTAATTAAAACATTATTTTTAATTTTAATTTTTAATTCAATTACATTTTCTAAGATGGGGAAGGTTCAAAGTTAGGCTCAATACTAAGCAATGAAAAAATTTTAACTCAATTTTTTTAATTGCTTAAAAGGACAAGCGTTGCAAAAACAAAAATAATCATATCCCTCCCCCACATGTAAATCAAATACTGTCCTCAATGTTGTAAAAGTTAATAAGGGAAAGGAACTAGTACTCCCTTGGTTTAATTCTCTGATTCTGATGTAGAGTTCTTCCTCCAGTACCATCAACAATGTCCTAACTTTCAAAGGAGGAGAGAGTGCCCAATTAGGAAATTGTAGCCACAAGAGGAGGATCATCTTTAAAATTGAATAAGAAAGAAAGAAATAAAACAATAAATGAAAGAAAAATAATTAGGTTGCTTGCCTCCCAACAAGCACTTGTTTTATAGTTCTCAACCAAACATTTTTAGATAATTAAGGTGGCTTCATTAAATCAACAGTGGTCTTAAGCTTCTTTATTTCATCTTCCCAGTGTTGCTTTTGAACTGGACCCTTAGCCTTAAAAATTCTCCCTGATTTTTCTTTCAAATTTTCCTTTTCTTCAAAATCAATTGTCGCCTTTTCTTTTATAGGGGGATCTTTTATAGCGACAGACTTCAATTCTTTATGGATGAGCCCATTTGTCACTGAAATGTTTGCTCAAGGTTCCATCCCCCTTATATCTTTTACTGTCCATCCATGTTGAATGTTATTCGTTCACCACCAAATTGCAAAGCTACTATCCCTTCTTCTACTTTTATTCATGCTCTTGATGTAGCCAAAAACGGTCTTCCAACAATTAGTGGGATTTATTTATCTTTTTCTATATCAAGAAGTATAAAATCAACAAGGTAAATAAAAGAGTCAGCTTTTACCAACACATCCTCAATCATGCCAAATGGATGAGAAATACTTCTATTAACTAATTGAAGTGCAACAGTTGAAGATTTACTCTCTCCTAAATTAAGTTTCTTAATAATAGATAATGGCATCAAGTTCATAGCAGACCCTAAATCACACAATGCATGTCCTCTAAATCTTTACCAATCGAACATGGAATATAGAATGAACTAGGATCCTTACTCTTAAAAGGGATTTGAGACTTGATGATGTTAGTGATCTCCTTGGTTAGTGCCATGGTTGCATACTCAAAAACACACTTCTTTTTGCATAGCAAATCTTTGAGGAAATTGGCATACTTTGGCATGTACTGCAATGCTTTAGAGAATGGAATATTGATATGAAGTTGCTTGAAAATTTCTAGAAACTTAGAGTATTGTTGATCCTCAACCTGCTTTTGAAACACCTAAGGAAAAGGAAGGGGGTAGAACTACTTTAGGATGCTCAAATGTATGCTCCTTCCCTTTTTTGGCTGTATCTTTAACAACAACTAGAGCAACTTCACTAGGCTTAGAAGATTTCTGAGTTTTTGGTTGATTAGCTTGTTGTTTAGATCAAGAATCTAATATTGAGGATGATATTTCTAGTAATTGCTTGCCACTCCTCAAAGTAATTGCCTTGTACTTTACATTGTCATTGCCTCTTAGATTGATAATGGTGTTACTTGGCAAGCCATTTGTCTTCAAAGTATTGAGATCTATAGCTAGCTGCCCAATTTGTACTTTGATAGGGGCAAAATATAGAACCAAAAACTTTGCAAGTGTACGGGCCGTATCAAGTAATAAAGAGTGAATAAGATATCATTCCCATGAGGACTTGGTACCAATAATGCAGTTGAGCAATGACTTTACACTTTTGCTTAAGTTGAGTCAACACAATTTGAATTATGAATAAAAGCTAACTAGGGGAAAAAAAGAAAGCAAATCTAACCATGTTTTAGCGGTGACTTGAATTATTATAGCCTTGATTACTTCTTAGTGTCTAATTCATCCCTTTAATTGAATTTAAAGTTATATTTGATAGTCTAGGTCTTTTATTTACCTAATAGTGTCTTTCAATTCACTAAAAGGCATTCCAACTATGTTAATCCCTAATTAATGTCTTAGGCGATTAGTATGTAATTGGATTAATTTAAGTGCAAGCCTAACGAGACTATGTAGGGCCAGTAGGTATATGTCTATCCTATAAGCAAATTAAATATGAAAACCTAATCCTACATGATTCAATTGAACGTCTAGTCTAAATTTCCTACGTCTAGGCTCCTTTATAACACTAAAATAATTCCAATCAGATTCCTCTTATTTCAGGATAATCAGGCACACAATTAAATCAACAAATATAATATTAAAGCAATTAAAGGAAAAAATTATCATCAAGTAATTCATAATCAAACTAAATAATCCAAAACTAACGGTTTAGCTATATAAACTGAATATTGTCATGACCAAAATAACAGCTAATAAAAGACAAACTAAAGAAGATAAAGAAAGGAGAACTAAAACTCAGTGCCGAATCTTTATCTGCGCTATCGCTCTTCTGAATCTCCAAACTTTACTCTTCCTTCACTAAAGCTCTTTCCTTGCTGTCATAAATCAGGAAAATAGAACACACCTCGCTTTTGCTACTCTTAGCATATATAGGTATATACTGCCTCCCTGCGTGTGTCTTTACCATGATATCTTGGTTTACCTCTTTTCTTTATTATTGATTATCATATAATACAGATATATTATATTGTTATTTTGTTATCCCTTGAATTTTATAATATCTCCTGCAAAATAAATTAGGATATGAGTAGATTTTATATGAAAATATCCTTTTATATTATAATTAATTAAAAGATAGAAAAATATATAAAAGATAATTAAAGAAGTATAAAATATTAATAAATTTGATCAAATATATCTCAGAATCTACACTTATTTAATTATAAAATATATACTTATCTTACTTGCATTAGTATTACACTGCTCTTGCACAAAATGAATCATTATGTCTTCAAGATTACTCTTCTTTTCAACTTGATGAAATAAGGGATACTTAGCTTGAGCTTCAAACCCTGGAGGATTTATTAGTTTAGACCCAGAGCACGAAGCTTGATTAAGGGTTTGACCTTGCCTTTAAGAGAAATTAGGGTGATTACTTAACCTTAGATTGTAGGTATTAGAGTAGGGATTGTTCTGGTTGTTGCCATAGTAATTTCTAGCATAGTTGACTGTCGTTATCTGTTAAGATATGAGGCATTGATCATTAGCATGGTCATCTCAACAATAATAGCAAGGAGCATAGATAGCATTCACTCATATGTGTCCATTATTAGATCAGTCAATTCATGCTTCTAGGTGGTCAAACATTTTATTTATAGCATTAAGCATAGCCATTATTTGCAGAGAAGAATCATCAGGGACTCTTTCTATTAAGTTTAATAATCTCCCATCATTGTTATTCTGAATATAGTCAGCTGCTAAATCATCTAAATCGTTCCATACATGATTCACTAGTTACTTCATAATTCCTTTGTTAGTCACAACATTTAATTTAGATTCAGATTCAGGTCTCAGCCAACTACTGAAGATCTGAAGTAAAACACACTTCTCTTGATCATATCTAGGGCTTTTCCTAACTAACAACTTAAACCTTTCCCACGCTTCATATAGATATTCACCAGTTTATTGACAAAAAATCACAAGATTAGCTCTTGCATCCACATCTTATTGTTTGGGAAGAATCTTGATATGAACTTCACTTCTAACTTATCCTGTAAAGTGATACTCCATTCTACCAAGTTGTCAAGACATTCTCTAGTACTCCCTTGTAAAGAATAAGGGAAGGGGTCAAAGATGAATAATGTCCTTTGGAGCTCCATTCTATTTGAAACAATCACACACATCAAGAAATTGGATCAAATGTCAGTTAGGATCTTGACCATAGTTTCCTACAAATTGTCCTTGAAGCTCTATCATCATAAGCATAGCCTGCTTTATCTCAAAATTATTTGCTTGAAACTTGGGTACTTTGATACTAAATTGTTACACTCGAGTTTTCCTACTTATGAAGTCATTAACACCCAAGGTATCATTCTCATCCTCAGCCATCTCTTATGGTTTCTTCTTCCTTATGATCTAAATGCTAGGTGTTGTTGTCTCTAAAAGTTCATTGACCTTCTTTGTCTTCTTAGATGTTTCCTTTGCTCCACCTGACATATAATGTAAAGACCTGCAGAGACAAAGAGATAAAGAAAAAAATTTTAAAAATGCTTAAGCTTAAATTACTAAAGATCCTCTAATACTAAAAATTAGTTGCCTTGATTTCCTGGCAACAACGCCAGAAACTTAGTGCACTCTGCAAGTACACGGGTCATGCCTAGTAATAAAGTGATAAGTGAGATATCGTTCTCATGAGGAACCAAGCAATCAATATTTAGGTATTAAATCTTAAGTTCTTTTAAGTTAAAAACATCTAGTTATAATTAAAGTTAAATAAAATAATGAATACTACTAATGTCAAACGCAACCTAGAGTCAGTAATCCCTCACTAGCTCCCTAAATCTTATTTCCATTTTATTAGTTAGTCTAAATGTTAATTTTGTTGATCTTGAGTATTAATAGCTGTAAGTACCTGTCGGTTTACTTACAACCCTCTCTTAAATATAAATTGTTATGTCTAACATAAATATACAAGAGGAAAGATAACTTAAACACACTCATTGTAATATCCCAAGATGTATACAAGGGCTAAATGTACCAAATAGAATGTGTAAATAACGTTAAAAACTACTTTGAGAATTTTACAAGGAACTTAGTTCCAATTGATTAAAGGAAAGCACCTAATTCATTTACCGAAAGCTAGAAATGATATAGAGCCTAACTTGGACTTAAAAAGAAGAGGAAATGGCATCTAGTAAGAGAGACTAAAGAGAAATGAAAGAACTAATGGCCAAACAATTAATATTTCCATGATCAAGGGCAAAAGAGACTATTGCCACTTGATCTTGAGGTTAAAATTGGAAGATAAAATGAAGGGCTAGGATTTACTTATGAAAAGTAAGAGTAATCATGAGTTCAAAAGCAACTTAACCCTCCTATCATAAGGGTTGAATTTGGTTAAGAGGGACAAGAAAGGAAGAAGAAAGAATAATGATCAAAATGTCAAACCATTTGGAAGACCAAAGTCAAACATAAACCTATGCATATGTGATCAAATTGGTCAACATAACTCGCTCCTTTTGAATGCTTAAATTTGGTCAAGATTAAGAGGAGAACGAGAAGGAATGAAACTCCAATTAACCAAACCAACTTAGGTTAGTAACTTGGTAACTTTTCAAGAAGCCACTATATGTTGACACATAACATTTTTCCTATCTTTCTTGAATCATTTTCGGCTAAGTAAAATAAAAGGGTTGAAGATAAATGAATTAAACCATATTTCACTCTTAAACATTTACTCAAGTCACCCAAGTGAGAAAAATAAGAGATAAAAAGAGTGGAAAAAGGAAAAAGAAAGAGGAAGAGCATTTGGAGAATTCAAGAAGCAAGGTAAGTTTCTTGCTTGATTTTCACCATTAAGATCACCTTTCTTGCTCTTGAAGCCTTAAATAATGTTGTGCTCCTCACTAAGAGCTTCCTTTCTATGGTTTTTATTTCTCAAGAGGAACATTTTTGAGCTGCCACAAAAGTACCAAAATTGGAGAAACAAAGAATAAGCTCTAGAAAGTGAAAGATGTGAGCTTAGGCTTTGATTTGAACCATATATTGTGTTGTTTGGTTAAGTATTTTGGATTTTCTTGGCTACCCTAATTTCATTTAAGATGAGGTCTTTAGGATTTCATGTTGCTATGACCATGTATATGATGATATGTGATGCTTAATGATCATATAAGGCTAGTTTAGTGTTAACATTGTAAAGTTGTGGATTATTGGTTTGGATAGTGTGTTTCGACCAGAACAAGGTGTGAAGAGGGAGTGTGATTTTGATAAAATTGATGTCACCAATGGGTTCTACATGGAAAATTGAGTTGGGGTAGCCTATGGTTATTCTTTTAGATGAATTGGATAGAAAATGTCAAAATTGGAATTTCGTATAGCTTAGGTTTAATGTTGCTAGATTTAAGGTAGGATGTTTATGGCATGTTTTTAATTGACCAAATGTTATCCAATGGCCATAAAAATTTTCATAATAAAATTAGACATGATAAGTTTAATTTGATATATAATATGTGGCATTTGGATTAGTATATTGGGAGATGTGGCTTATTGAAAAGCTAGGCATTAAATCTGGAATGATATTTGTAGTAGTGAGGATTTATTAGAGTTTCTGAAATAATATATGTGTAATTAGTAGTAAGGGATATTTGTTTCCTTGAAATAGTCTTAAAGAGGGTCATATAGGACTTTGAACCACCTTAATCAGTGATTTGTAGATTAAGTTATGATTTTTCAAAGTTAGGTGAAAATTCTAGCAGCATAGGCTTGACATACGAAAATGAGAAAGTAGGAATGAATTGTAAATAAGCTTGAAATCCAAGGATAGAAACAAGTGCTAGTACTTAGAATGGATTGTAATAAGCTTGCAATCCAAGGGTAGGGATACGAATTAGTACTTGGGTGAATTGTAATAAGATGGATACCTAAGAGCAGAATATACTTGGGGTAAATTGTAATAAAGTTGAACTCCAAGGGTAAAAATTAAGCACTGGGGGTTAGTGTAGGCACATTAACTATTCCTATGGCATAATGCACTAACCTTAAAGATAAGAAACTCAAGTATTTTGAGTTATTAAAGAACTTGGATAAATAATAACTCGTTCGTCCGTGAATTCTAATTTATAGGATTTGATATTTGCCCAGGACGCCCAAGAGACTGGGAACAAGAACAAGACTTGGAAAGGCTACCAAGTAGTAACTTTTCCCTAACATATTACGTATTCTCTTACATGCATGTTTTACCATTATGAATACTTATGTTGAGAACATGAAATAGGCTGTAAGGCCTATTAACCATTTAGATTGAGAAGGACAGAGGCCTAATAGAATACTCAGCGTTGTGGGAAGGGACCAGCGTGTCCCAAGAATGTGAGCTATGTTGCATAATGTGAATATCTCTGAATGTTGAATGTGTGTTGTGTAATGAAATGATGGTTGATCTAGCATGTTTTATGTATTCATTTTATATGAGTGATATCTATTACTACTTATATTCTTTTGAATCTCAGTCCTTTCTAAATACCAATTTACAATATGGAGAAGTAGCTCTAAATGGAAGAAGGTAATCATGAACGAGTAGAGAACAAGACTCAAAGATTTACATCAGTTGGTTATCTAATTTTTGAATTGAATATGATGTATATATAACAAAAGTCAGACTAGTATTAGCAGTAGTGAAAGACGCGATAGCCATAGCCTCAAATTAGTACTATAATGTTATAAGTGAACTAGAATCGGGTAACAGTATGCTTAGTGCCCATTAGTTAACAAATGCAATGTGGGTTTTAGCAGAGAACTCTTTGGTAAGCCCTCTGATATTAACAAATGGAACTAAAAACACATGGGTTGTAATGAAACTGCAAACTATTATGAGACTACACTAAAAATATTTTAGAAAGGTTTTGAAATCCTACTGTTTATAAGCATGTATAGGCTCAAAACCTGTATTGATGTCGGTGTCCCAACTGTTTATAAGCAAATTTCTAGTTTCTGGTTTGAAGACATTACATATTTAAATTCATCTATACACTTTGAAAATAACAATGTTACACTTATATAAGGATACGCTTGGATCACCGTTTCAGAGCCCAAAACGTAAGATAAAGGACTAAAAGCTAGATTGGATATTTTTTATATGTTTGGGATGGATTTCCTAAATAAGTGTTGCTTCTCCAAAAGTCATCAAAAGCCATGATGTAAGGGAAGACACTTTTTATGGCTTATAACGGTCAAAAAATCATGATTTCATTTACTCCCTCCTTATTCTTTCTTCTTTTTACAATTTTGTCATTATTTGCCTATAGATCAACACCTCCTTATTTTGTTCCCTCTGCTTCACTTACGTTTCTTTAGTTTTTGTTAGATATGATTAGTTTTGATGATGCCAAATATTAAGAGCAAAAAGTTTATATAATATATTTATTTTATATTTTGACTAACTACTATGTTTAATATAAAATATATTATCGATTAGTCAAGAAAAGGAAGAAGATATCAAATTGAATTGATGAAAATTATTAAGAAGAAGCAAGAGAATGAAGAAAGAAAAAATTATAAGATCTAATGGGAATATCAAGATTCAAGCTCTTAGATTTGATTTTAGAAGTCTCAATGATCAAATAGAAGTTGAGATGACTCAATTTGAAGTTAAAATACTCAATAAGGAAGCTTATCTATGTTCACTTGGAGTGATATGAAAATAACTTGGAGTGATAAGGCAACACTTAAGTGAAATCTCAGTGCACTCGAGTGATCTTTGAATCACTTGGAGTGATTTCCAAAAATTATCGATCAATTAGAGTGACTTCAGAATCACTTGAGTGAATATTAAAATTGACAGATCACTTCCAGTAACGTCCCACTACACTTGAAGTGAATTCTTAGTGCACTCGAGTGAACAATAGAATCACTTGAAGTGATTTCTAAAAATGTGAGATTACTTCCTATGAATACACATTGCACTCGAGTGAACATCAAAATCACTTGAAGTGATTTCCAAAACAGCTGATCACTTCTAGTGATTACTAAAATTAACAGATAACTTCCAGTGAATTCTAAACACACTCAAGTGATGCAAAAACTTGACAGATCACTTCCAGTGAAATCCCATTGCACTTGGAGTGATACTCAAAACTGATAGCACTCTGTTTTTATTCAGCATAAGCAAGGTTCAGTAATTTGATCATATCTCATAAACGACAACTTGGAATGAGGTGAAACTAGTGGCATATAAAACTAGACCCCAATACGTCATTTTGATACTAAGATCAAGTAAAAATGAGGTCAAATGAAAGAGATATGAATTTTACTAAATGACACTCAAGTTACAATCATATTCCAAAACATTTTGGTATTTTAGATATAACTCCAAAATACATGTTAGATTGAGATGAAATTAGTGGCATATGAAACTAGGCTTAAATACCTCTAGTTTGATAGGTCATGGGTCAAATTTAGAGTTATATTCAAAGAGTTGTGCCTACTGGAAGTTGACCTTTGTGCAGAAGGTTTGCTCAATGGGAGTGAAAGAGTTGCAGTGATCTGATAGATCACTTGAGTGATTAGGAAATTCACTTGAGTGTTATATGACTCGAAGCAAATCACTCAAGTAATAAAAAAAAATTTACTCGAGTGATACACGATAAAAGCCAAATCACTTGAGTGAGAGGCTAAACTACTCGAGTGATATATAATTCTAGAAAATAGAGCATGCATCGTAACTTCTGAAAATCATTGGAATAATTATGTAGTTGATTCTTCTTGCTTCTAATCACTCTAACACTCCATTGATTTATTGTTTAAAGTATTTCTCTAGGAAAGCAATGGGAAGGTCATGCGTTGAGAAGAAAAGCCACCTCACGGGAATGGAAAGTCAATCGAATGTAATGGCTAGTTTTTCAAATATGAAGAATAGTCAAACAAAGCAACGAGGCTCAACATATGGTTGAAATACTCACAACGGTCATATCCTACCCAACTATAAATACAGGAGATTCAATCAAAGAACAACAACGACGCAAATATGCTTATATCATGAGTCATCCACTCTGACCCATCCACTCTTTGTTCTTATCTATTTTCTATATCATATGTATTTGAGAGTGTAATCATTTATATTGTACTTCAGTGTTCATCTTTTTCACTTCTGAGAGAGAAGATTGATTGTAATTCTTTAACATCAAGGTTGTATCCTTACAGTGTGTAAGGGGGAGTAACTCGGTGAGAGATTTGTAAAAGGCTTTGCAAGTTCCTGGCTAAACTTGTGAGACTGTAAAGGCTTTTCTTATACCTGGATTAAACAAGAAGATAGTGGATTTGAAAATCTCAGGAGGAGCTTGGGGACTGGACGTAGGTCATCACAGATGGGACTGAACCAGGATAAATCATAGTTTGGATATTCTCTTTCCTAAGCTCTTATAATTCCAGCATATATTATTTAATCTAATTGTTAATTTATGATTCATTACTTTCATACTTATTACTTTTACGAAGATGGAAAAAGATCTTCAAAATTCTTAAGTTTTTATCTTACACTCAAGTCAGCCCCCTATTGGTTGTTAGTCGGTTCTAACATTTGGTATCAGAGCTAGACTCTTGTTTAAAGGACTTAACCATATGAAGAGTTTAAAATGGCTGATTTTGGGTGTTATATGCATTCTAAAGGTTTTGACTATTTAATTCCACCTATTTTGAAAGATATTGTTTTTTGGTTTTGGAAAGCTAGAATGTCTAGTTTTATTAAAGCATATGATTTTTGATATGTGAAATGTTTTTACAAATACCTTTGATTTCAAATCAAGAAAGGATTGGATAGAAAGAGAAAAGAAATTGTTTTCGTTGAATATTAAAGCAATGGAAATTTTGTATAGTGCTTTAACCAAAAATGATTTTGAGAAAATTGGATTTTGCTCTATTGCTAGAGATATTTGGAATACTATTGATTCTATGTATACTTCTAACAAGTGTGTTAAAGTTGAAAGTGTTAACAGTTCATGTGAAACTATGAGCTGTGCATCTACGGTGCATGAACAATTGGAAGTTGATGATGAAGAAGGAGAAATCATAGAACCCTTCCACACAGTCAACATGGATAGACAAGAAGAAGAGGATTTCTAAAAAGAGCTCATTATAGGCAGACATGACAAATCACTCTCCAGAGCTCAAGATGAACTTAAGGTAAAAAGTTCCAATTCTTCTCGTGATTTTCATAAAACTGATTTTCAAAGTCTACATAAGATTGTTTTCCAAACAATTGTTGATTCTACTGAGAAAATAAAAAATGTTTTCAAATATGTTGGAAAGTTTGTTGAGAAGAAAGAATGCTCAAATAAAATCCATTCAAGTTTCTACTCTCATGACCGACATAATACTTGCATGATATCCCATAATGCATATCTTCATACGATTTGCAATTATTGTGGTAAATACAATCATATTACTCACACATGCTATATTAGAAGAAACTCCTATATGAGAAATAAATATGTTTGGGTTCCGAAAGGACGTGTAAAGTCGAATGATAACAATTAAGGACCTAAGTATATGTGGTTACCAAAATATCGATATAGTACTTTATGTATGTATGATGATCTGAAAAGAAATGAACATAAGGGTATAGAGAAGATGAAGAAGCTGAGAGGTTCTCATGCACCAATTAAGAGGTTCATATCATTGCAAAAGAGAACTCTCAGAACATCCATTGCTGGAGCTACAGAGCATAACCACAAAAAGAAACAGTGGATAAAAGGAGTATATTTCACCTCAAGGAAGGGCTACTATAATGTACCATTCAACTACCTTGAGGAGAACAAGAAGAGGAGAATCTCTCATACACAAAGAAAAATACTCTTAAAGCCTACATTATATGAGAGAACTTTGCATAGAGCCAAATAAGCAAAAACAGAGCTTCAAAGAAAGGTGCAGTGGGTACGCAAAGACAATCCTTTAAGCACCTAATATAAAAGTAAACAACGATAAAACCTCTTACATTATCATCTTTAATATTTATTGAGGTTTATACCTTGTTACCTTAGATATAAGCATTGCACATAAGTTTTCACAATCTTTAGAAAATTCATCCATAAAGAATCGCAATGTTCAATAGCTTAACACTTTATGCATATACGCATATTTCAATAGAAAATATTTTTATGCATAAATCATGTTTAATTCATTATGCTCAATTTCTTTGAATTGACTATATTCTTAGAGCATGTGAATTATGATTCCTACAAGCTAACCATAAGTGGATCCAAATAAACCTGGATACCGAAAGAAGAAAAAGATCTATATGCTTTTGTAGGAAGAAGAAAGGAATGCTTTATTTATAGTCATTAAAACAAGGGTAAATAGAGGGTACATGAACCCTGTGTGAGAACTCAAGTTCATATCAAGTTATGGAATTAAACTTGAGTTCTAGACATACTTGAACTCACAAGTTGTAGTTTTAGAGTGAAAATCGAGTTCATGAAGGAAATTGCAGAAAAGCTTGATTCAAAAGGCATAGGTTACTCAAGTGATCTTGAAGAACTTGAGTACAAAGATATAAGGAGATGGAAATTAACTTGGGTGTCTACAAGTTACACTCAAGCCAGGTACATTGTATTGGTATAGGCAATCTTATGCAGAACTTGAGTATCGAGACTTCATTTCAAAACTCAACCTTTACACTTGTTCTTCCTAACTCATGTTGAGTGGTAAATACTTGCTCATTACTGCATACCATTACTGATCAATCATTTATGGTTTTTAAAATGTTTTCAGATTGCTAAATGTACTAGATATAGAATTTTGCATAATCTTTCAATGTATTGGAAGTTTGAAATATACATTTCACAAATTTACTTAGATTTCAATTCATTATGTTTATAAAAATTGTATACACATTATTTGAAAATTATTCATATCTTTTTTGCATTTAAATTAGTTTCAAAATTGGAAGTTAATATTTTTGTATAATGAAAGTAAAAAATGCTTCAAATCCATGCACTAGAGTTTTCCCCATCATTCACATATTATTTCTTGATTTTAAACTTGTTATTGCTTGAACTCCTTAACCATTATTTTCTAGCAAGTTAGACCTTATGTCTAACAAGTTAACTATCTCTATGAGTTTCAAGTGTATTTCCTATAAAAGAATTCAATATGTGAAAGCCTTATGCCTAATGCATAAATCTTTGGTTGGCCATGTTATTCCAAGCATTATGAATGTTCATTAGTGCATTGAATCATAATGCATTAACCATTATAGTGGAATAACTTACTAAGATAATATTATAGTACTCTAGTCAGTTGTGTTAGATCTCACATGTTTTGATGATAACAAAGAATGGTATGAAAAAGATTTGATAAACAAATAAGTTTGAACAAAGTAATAACAGGGAAAATAATCACTTGAAGTAAGCACTGGAGTAATGAAGAAAGGCCAAGAAAAAAGCTGAGAAACTTCACCACTGGCAAAATTCCTAAAGGGTTACTCGAGTAAGTACTCGAGTAATGAGACAAAAACTTGAAGTAACCAGAGTCAACCTTAAAGTAACCTGCCAATGTTACTCGAGTAAGTACTCAAGTAACCAAGAGAAAGACTTGCAGTTGCTCTCGGCCTGCCAACGTTACTCGAGTAAGTATTCGAGTAACCAGGTAAAAGACTTCCAGTTGCTCTCGGCCTGCCAACGTTACTCGAGTCTGTACTCGAGTCCCCTGCTTCAAGAAATATGTTGCTCTCGGCATTTTCAATCCTGCCAATGTTACTTGAGGTACTACTCGAGTAACTCACTGTGGTAAGCAAAACTTGAGGGTAATACTTGAATATCTTGAAATGCTATTATCACTTCACTCGAGGCACTACTCAAGTATGCAGATATTCAATTATTCCTTATCAAATATTTAAACTAGATTATTCTAGTAAGTAATCGAGTAATCTGTAGAGTTATTTTCAAAGCACTTGAAGTATCTACCCGAGTAAGCTATGCAGAAAATTTATGTTTATTTGAGTAAGTACTCAAGTAACAAGGTAAGCAAACTTGAAGTGCTCTAGGCTTTGTAATCCTGCCAACATTACTGGAGTGAAGCATCGAGTAACCTGAAGTTTATTTGAGAGATTACTCGAGTAGCTACTCAAGTAACCTATGAAGGAAATTGTACCATACTCGAGTAAATACCCGAGTAAACAGGTATTTCCAAGGTTTCTAAATTTGTTTACTTCATGCACTACTCGAGTTTTGTGATGTTCATTCATTAACTTGCTATCATTACTCTCACGATGATACTCGAGTAAGTACTCGAGTAAACTTAATGAATACTCGAGTAAGTACTCGAGTATGAAAGTCCAAAAATTCAGAAATCATTCCAACGTTCATTGATTTGTTTCCAATGTGATTAACCCTTCATTGTATTAGTTAACAGTGGCTGTGCACACTCTAACGGGCGAGAAGAAAATGTTCCAACAGTCATTACCAACATATCTATATATATGGGAACATCCAAACAGAGAAAAATAACAAGAACACACACGAACGCATTATCAAGTTCACGTTCAATACTCTGTTTTACATATACTTGTAATTCTATACTTCAGTGATTCTTATTCACTCTGTGAGAGAGATATTTCATTCAAACTCAATATTTGTTATTGAGGTAACTTAAGATTGTGGAACCTTGAGTTGGGATTGGATTACAATTTGTAAGGGGGAGCGAGTGTCAAGGCGAAGGAACTTGCTTGTACTGAGGTGCCAAGAACCCACTGAATCTTGGAAATTATAGTGAAACTCTTAGAGATATTCTGAGGACTGGACGTAGGTCAAAGTGGTTGTGGCCGAACTAGTATAACTCTCGGTGTACACTTCGGTGATATTTCTCCTTACTCTTTACTGCATTATATTCACCGTCAAGTTTTCATATTTACAACGAAATTTTTAGTATCACCCAATTCACCCCCCTCTTGGGTGAAACGCTTGCTCTAACAATTTGGACTAATGAGTATATGCTTCATCATTCTTGTACTCTCTTTGTTGCTCAAAAACATGAACCATTCATATGATCTATCTTTGAGTAATAAGTGTCATGTATCTGAATCCTTAAACTGAATATTCATATCTTTCATGACACAACTCTAAGTGTCAAGATAGTCTATGAATCAATAGCAAAGTCATGATGTTCATATATATCTATCGAGCCAATACTTTAGGTTATTTATATGACTTTATCACCTAGAAAACTTCTCCAATATGTCAAATCTTATAACTAACATGCTATCTTAGTAGAAATTCTGCCTTCTCCTTCATCATCTTCATCATCACACATTCTCTCTCTCTTGCTCTCTCCATTTTCATTCAACAAGAAGGAAGAAAGAGAAAAGAAAAGCTTGAGATTAAGGTAAGATCTTGACCTCAAATGCCAAAACCTCCTTCTATAATTTTATTCTCCTTGTTGAGATATTTCATCCTATGGTTTTAGATTCTTAAGAGGAGGTGTTTTTATACTTGAGAAAATTTGGAAGTTGGTGAATCAAGAAACAAGTTTGGGAAAGTGAAAGTAGTGAGTGAAAGCTTTATTTTGGTATATAAGCTGTGACTATTGGTTGAGTCTTGAATTTTTGGGATTTTTTCCCTGAATTTCATGGCATTTAGAGTTGTATGAATGGTGTGTTGTATTGTGTTGGAAATGGTGTATTGTTGTGTCTTTGGACAAAGAAATTGGTTTGAAACATTGATTGTGAAATTTAGAGATTTTGGGATTTTGTATGAAATGTTGCTTAAAACAAAGCAAGATAATAGAATGGGAATTTGGTTGTTTTGATGTTTCCATTGGATTTCTTGTGAAAAATTGTGTGGAAATAGTATTGGTTATGGATTTTAGAACTATTGGAAACATATGTTGAAAATTGGAAAATTCTGTCAAGTGAAAACTCTGTGCTGGGAAGTTGGTTTACATGGATGTTTTGAATGATAAAGTCTAAAAATTCTACAACTTTCCGGTCTAATATTTCACATGCTAACCTTCAAAATGGATGCATAATAGATGTTATTTTGATATGTGTGCTGGGAGTTATAATTTTCTAAAATTTGATGTTGAAACTGGGATCAATTCTGGAACAGAGAAGAGAATTGTTGAATTATGTATTTTTGTGGGTATAGAAAGCGATGTTTCATATTTTTCCTGTATAGATGACCTAAATAGCTTTCTATAGGCTTTCAAATCATACCATTTCGATTTTTCTAGAATTAGTTATGATTTTTGAAAGTTCAGCCAAGAAACAGAATTTTTCCTGGCCCCAGCCAGAAGATGCTTAGTTGCAGCCAAGGACCTCCGGATCACTTTTTGGCCGCAGATAGAAAATTCTTGGCTGTATCCAAGAACTCTTTGAGCTATTTTTAGCCACAACCAGAGATTTGTTGGCCGTAGCCAACCCCTGTTTTTAGTGCTTTATGATTTTGAAAAGTGGTTTCTAACCTAGTTTTTACTTCCCAATCCTATTAGGCTATTGTTAGAGACTTTCATAGCTACCTAAGGACTTTAATGATAACCAAATCTAAGTGCTTTGAAGTCATTTGTGTATTGGGATAAGTGATAACTCTTCATTCTTAATTATGATTCTAGGATTTGATATTTGCCCTGCTCACGAGATACCAGTGGCAAAGCAAGCGTGAAAAGACCATGGTAGTAACCTTTCTCTTATGTTGTGTATGATACATTATATGCATGACTTATCATTATGTTGTCGTTGTCAAATATGTTGTACAAAACCTTGCTGTGGTGAAATATGTCATTATGCGTTGTAGCATGAGCAATTCACTGTGAGTAGTCATAGGGGGTGATGCACGTCACACCTACCCCTGTCATTGTAATTGCTATTGTTTTGTTGCTGTGTTGTGATTTGCTTACATGCTTTGTGGTTATGCATACTATGAGTGAATTATTACTACTAGGATTCTTTAGAATCTGATTCTTTCCATCGAACAATCTACAGACAAGGCAATGGGTTCCAAGGAGAAGCAGGTGACGAAGGGTGGCTAAGCTCCTAGTTAGGGGTTTGCATTTTGGGTAGTTGGTTATCATACTAATAGCTCTTGGATATTTTGTTGGGAATTTGACGCATATGTAGTATATATTGGAATAGTTTCATGTAATCCCCTGTTTGGGAAACTGTAAATAGGTGAATGTGCCTTATAAACCCTTAGATAGATTAATGGAACCTAAGTATGTTGGGAGTTTTGTACACTCTGATATTTATGAATGCAATCAAACTGCGCAGGCTAATTATATTCTTGAAATGTGAAATTGAGATCATATTAACCATGTTTTTTAGAAGTTTTTTTGAAAACCCTATTTTGGTAAGGGATTTTTTAACAAGTTTCAAATTATCTTTTGGTTTCAATTCAAAGTAATTTTGTAATTGTAAACTTAATCTCAGCCTTTACATGAAAGGGGTTACATTTGTAATATCCGAGTTGAAGTTCCTGGCGAGGGTAGTTTTGCTAGGATAGTTGTGATAGTTCTCTATTATAGAGTGGGTAGCTAACCTATGATCGTTGTTGTATACACGTAAATGTTCCTGTTATTAGCGGGTATGTGAGTTTTAAGGAACATGTGCGTATACCTAGTATGATATTGATGTGGTGAATCATTTATGTTAGAGAGGAAAGAACACAATGATTCGACCAGAGATTTGATGAGTAGAACCAGAGGTAGAAGAAATAAGCCTCATTCCACCTGATCTCATACAGCAGAGAATTGAGGTATGAATTGAGGAAACGATTGGCTTCCAGATAGTTTATTGAATTCAATAAATTTTGGGGAGACATGCACGAAAGTTTAGCGTACTCAACTTAGGAAAAATCTTTGGATGGGTGGCCTTGAGATAATGAGTTAGTAAGGTCATGGATACTTGAGGAATGGTTATTATCTTGAGGTTTCTCTATGATTAATGATCAATTAAGTTAGATGGTTTAAAGGGTGCTTAGATGCATAGAGATATTGATAATGTAAATATTGATTTTAAATTGGGACAGTTCTGTCATAGTGAATACTGTTAGAAAGGTCTATTTGATAGGATTTTGGCAATTTGAGGCATAGTAAATATTTTGCGGTTTCTCTATGCTAAGTGATGATCCTTAGTAATACTGTAGGGTCAAAGGAATGTAGATATGATATACGGTGCTATATAAGGAGTGGTGACCGTAGCGTTTGTTGATCCTAGAAGATCCGATCTGATGATATTGAAGGTTAGGAATAGGCTTGAATTGGATCTAAGCTAACATAGTGCTTAGGTCAAAATGCGAATTGGTTGTACTATGGTTTTGATGCATGTCAGAAGCTCAAACCATGTGAACCTGATGGATACTATTGAACCTTCAGTAATGTTTTGAGGTTATTACCCAAATACCATGAAGAGTAGAGTAGGTACTATTGATCTTGATTCTTAGCCTAACCTATTGGGTATAATTGTGGAAAATGATTCCCAAGGTAAGTGATATTAAGGTTCTAGATTTCATGATGAATCTAAATGTTAGGTTAGAGACCCTAAGCTGTATAATAATATATGCCAGTGATTTTATAGTGGACTTGTATGTCCAAAGGCCCTAAGACCTATGGGACCTATGTGCCTTTAGGCTAGCAGATATACTTAAACTTGTGTTGGGTTGTGATGCTCTATGAAAATGAGAAAAATGATTTCCTGGCTTAGCTAGTGTTGAGGTTTTAAGAGTTGAATGGTGATCTAAGGATCAAATTCAATAGTTTAACTGAGTCTTAGGAATTTTATTTGGCCTAGAGGGTTTGAGGTACTAGAACATGTTATGAAAATGAATTGAAATGTGTATGAGGTTTCTTGAGGATGCTAGTTGCTGTTAGAGCAAGCGTTTCACCCAAGAGGGGGGTGAATTGGGTGACACTAAAAATTTTGTTGCAAATATGAAAACTTGACGGTGAATATAATGCAGTAAAGAGTAAGGAGAAATATCACCGAAGTGTACACCGGGAGTTATACTAGTTCGGCCACAACCACTTTGACCTATGTCCAGTCCTCATAATATCTCTGAGAGTTTCACTATAACTTCCAAGATTCAGTGGGTGCTTGGCACCTCAGTACAAGCAAGGTCCTTTGCCTGGACACTCGCTCCCCCTTACAAGTTGTAATCCAATCCCAACTCAAGGTTCCACAACCTTAAGTTACCTTAATAACAAATATTGAGTTTGAATGAAATATCTCTCTCACAGAGTGAATAAGAATCACTGAAGTACAGAATTACAAGTATATGTAAAACAGAGTATTGAACGTGAACTTTGATAATGTGTTCGTGTGTGTGTTCTTATTATTTCTCTGTTTGGATGTTCCCATATATATAGGTGTCTTGGTAATGATTGTTGGAACATTTTTCTTCTTGCTCGTTAGAGTGTACGCAGCCACTGTTGACTTTTCTAGTATTTGAAAAATATCTATTTGTGGTAGGTGGCAGTAGGTGGCATTTGAACGTTACATTTGAATTTCCTTATTTGGTAAGATCTCTTCATTATTTATCTGTGGATAAGCTAAGAATACTAATACAATGAAGGGTTAATCATATAGGAAACAAATCAATGAATGTTTGAATGATTTCTAAATTTCTGGACTTGCATACTCGAGTATTCATTAAGTTTACTCGAGTACTTACTCGAGTATCATCGTGAGAGTAATGATTGCAAGTTATTAAATGAACATCACATAACTCGAGTAGTGCATGAAGTAAACAAATTTACAAACCTTGGAAATACCTGTTTACTCGGGTACATACTCGGGTATAGCACATTTTTCGTCATAGGTTACTCAAGTAACTACTCGAGTAATCTCTCAAATAAACTTTAGGTTACTGATGCTTCACTCCAGTAATGTTGGTAGGATTTCAGGTCCAAGAGCACTTCAAGTTTGATTACTTTGTTACTCGAGTACTTACTCGAGTAAACATAAATTTTCTGCATAGCTTACTTGGGTAGATACTTCAAGTGCTTTGTAAATAACTTTGCAGATTACTCGATTACTGACTCGAGTAATCTAGTTCAAATGTTTGATAAAGAGTAATTGAATACCTATATACTGGAGTAGTGACTCGAGTGAAGTGTGACAAAAGCATTTTATGTTATTCGAGTATTACCTTCAGGTTTTGCTTACCACAGTGAGTTACTCGAGTAGCTCCTCGAGTAACATTGGCAGGATTGAAAATGCCGAGAGCAACATATTTCTTGAAGCAGGGGACTCGAGTACAGACTCAAGTAAAGTTGGCAGGCCGAGAGCAACTGAAAGTCTTTTACCTTATTACTTGAGTGCTTACTCGAGTAACGTTGGCAGGTTACTTGAAGATTGACTCTGGTTACTTCAAGTTTTGATCTCATTACTCTAATACTTACTCGAGTAACCCTTTAGAATTTTTGCCAGTGATGAAGTTTCTCAGCTTTTTCTCTTGGCCTTTCTTCATTACTCCAGTGCTTACTTCAAGTAATGATATGCCCTGTTATTACTTTGTTCAAACTTGTCTGTTTATCAAATCTTTTTCATACCATTCTTTATTATCATCAAAACATGAGAGATCTAACATTCTCCCCCTTTTTGATGATGACAAAACTTGGTGATTTTGAACAAAGTTTTTGAAATTGAGTTCTCAAATAAACACTCCTGAAGTCAATGGTAATTTTGAAAACCTTTTTGAAATAACTTGTTAAGTGTCAATTCAAAGTGTTTTGGAAAATGTTGAAAACATAACATATTCACCTTGCATACATAATAAACTCATTAGTCCCACAATGTATTATAACTTAAAAACTTAAATGGACTTAAATTGAAATTATAACTTAAAGAAGCTTGCATTGAACTTAAAATTGCATTACAAATATGAAAAAGCTCTATGAATACTCCTTAAATCCCATGTACACCCATATACCCAAAATGAAAGAAAAGAAACCTTAAAAGAAACTCAAAAACTCCACAAAATCACTCAAGCTCTTCTCCCCCTTTTTGTCTTCATCAATCAAGTGGAGGATCAGAAGGCTTGACTGGAAGAACCAAGAAGCCATCTGAACTAGAAGAGTCAGAAGTAGAACTGGAAGATTCTGGTTCAGGAAGGTTAAGTTGAGGGATATGAATGTCATCTCTTGGAGGAATTGGAGGAGGTTTATAAACAACAACAGAGGTGGTCTCAACCTCTTCTGTGGCATCTGCAGAATGATAACTAGAGGATCAGGGAGAAATTTCCTCCGTATGAGTGGGGAAAGGAATAGGTGTAGGTGTAGGTTAAGGCTGTGCTCTAGGTGGTGAATCCTCAATAGTAATGTGAAAAGTTTCATTGGTTTTAGGATCATCCACTGAGCATAGGATGTCTCTAGGAAGAATGATTGGGAATTTAAGTGCAGAGGGTCTTCGTTCAAGTAGACTAGAAACTGGAGGTTTAGGAAAGGATATCTGAGGGATAGTTGGCTCAACCTCAGTATGATGAACCTCAAAGGGGATGTTCTCTGGAGGTGAAGAAGCCTCAGGTGCAGATGATGATGGACCAGCAGAAAGTCCAGAACCCATAGAGTCCAATCTTGCCAGAATCGGTAGAGTGATCAAGCAAAAGAAATTGAACCACGACGCATTGTTCTATTGAGATTCTTGCGAGAATTGGACCTGTAACATACTATTTGTACAAGTGGTCTTGAAGGGAATATCCCAATGAGAAATAATTTGAGAAAGAGAAGCCGTCATGAAGAGACGTTCGAGGTTTATGTCCTAGGTTTTGTAACAAATTTTGAGGATGAAATTTATTGTACGGGGGGATAATTGTAATGCCCCAAATTTTGATTAAGGGCTAATGATATTTATTGAGAATATTTTTGTGAATTAAAGTTGAATTGAGACCAAATTAATTATTGAAAATATCCAACACCCTATATTTTAGCATAATTATGTGATAAAGTAATTTTGGACTAAAATAAGAGGGAAATAGCGCATGGAAAAAGGATAAAGAATTAGAATATATGTTATATGGCAATTCTTGTGAAAGTGTCGTAATCAAGCGAAAATTTGGAAAAATGGAAAACTTACCAGTCAAGTAGTCAATGATTAATGAAGAAATTAATTACTAACTAAAAGAAATGAGGAGTATGAATAAATGGTTAATGGAGCTAGTTAGAGTAACCAAGTGGTTACTTACTTTTTGAGAAACAAGGAGATTATGACATGTGGTACCATTAGATGAAGAGTGGTTGGTGGGAAAAATCAAATAATCATATTTTAACATTTTCTCTCTCCCTCTCCCTCTCTCTTATGCGTATGAGCATGGGAATGAGCAAAAATTCTACCTTCTCCTTCATCATCTTCATCATCACATATTCTCTCTCTCTTACTCTCTCCATTTTCATTCAACAAGAAGGAAGAAAGAGAAAAGAAAAGCTTGAGATTAAGGTAAGATCTTGACCTCAAATGCCAAAACCTCCTTCTATAATTTTGTTCTCCTTGTTGAGAGATTTCATCCCATCATTTTAGATTCTCAAAAGGAGGTGTTTTTATGCTTGAGAAAATTTGGAAGTTGGTGAATCAAGAAACAAGTTTGGGAAAGTGAAAGAGGTGAGTGAAAGCTTCATTTTGGTATATAAGCTGTGACTATTGGTTGAGTCTTGAATTTTTGGGATTTTTGCCCTGAATTTCATGGGGTTTAGAGTTGTATCAATGGTGTGTTGTATTGTGTTGGAAATGGTGTATCGTTGTGTCTTTGGACAAAGAAATTGGTTTGAAACATTGATGGTGAAATTTATAGATTTAGGGATTTTGTATGAAATATTGCTTAAAACAAAGCAAGATAATGTAATGGGAGTTTGATTGTTTTGATGTTTCCATTGGATTTCTTGTGAAAAATTGTGTGGAAATAGTATTGGTTATGGATTTTGGAACCATTGGAAACACATGTTGAAAATTGGAAAATTTTGTCAAGTGAAAACTCTATTCTGGGTAGTTGGTTTACATGGATGTTTTGAATGATAAAGTCTAAAAATTCTGCAAATCTCTAGTCTAATATTTCATATGTTAAGCCTCAAAATGGATATATAATGGATGTCATTTCGATGTATGTGCTGGTAGTTATGATTTTCCAAAATTTGATGTTGAAACTGGGATCAATTCTAGAACAGAGAAGAGCATTGTTTAATTCTATATTTTCGTGGGTATAGAAAGTGATGGTTCATATTTTTCCTGTAGAGACAACTTAAATAGCTTTCCATAGGCTTGGGAATCACCCCATTTCAATTTTTCTAGAATTAGTTATGATTTTTGGAATTTCAGCCAAGAAACAGAATTTTTCCTAGCCGCAGCCAGAAGATACCTGGCTACAGCCAAGGACCTTCGGATCACTTTCTGGCCGCAGCTAGAAAATTCTTGGCTGCAGACAAAAACTCTCAGATAGTTTTTGGCTGCAGCCAGAGCTTTCTTGGCCGCAACCAATCCCTGTTTTCTATACTTTGTGATGTTGAAAAGTGGTTTCTAACCTAGTACTTCCTAATCCTTTTTGGTTATTGTTAGAGACTTTTATAGCTACTTAAGGGACTTTAATGATAACCAAATCTAAGTGTTTTGAAGTCATTTGAGTATTGGGATAAGTGATAACTGTTCATCGTTAATTATGATTCTAGGATTTGATATTTGCCCTACTTGTGAGAAACCAATGGCAGAGCAAGCGCGGAAAGGCCAAGGTAGTGACCTTTCTCTTGTGTTGTGTATGATACATTGTATGCATGACTTATCATTGTGAAATATGTTGTACAAAACCTTGCTGTGGTGAAATATGCGGATGTGAAATATGTCGTTGTGGGTCGCAGCGTGAGCAGTCGTAAGGGGTGATTCACGTCACACCTACCCCTGCCGTTATAATTGCTGTTGTTGTGTTGTGGTATTTTGAAATTCCCACTTTTAAGAAACATGACGGTGTAGCTATGTTGTTGTGAAATGTGTCATATGGATGTGAAATATGTCGTTGTGCATTGCTGCGTGAGCATTACAACGTGAGCAGTCGGAAGGGGTGGTGCACGTCATACCTACCCCTGCCATTGTAAATGCCGTTGTAAATGATGTTGTTTTGTTGCTGTTTTGTGATTTGCTTATATACTTTGTGGTTGTGCATACTATGAGTGAATTGTTACTACTATGATTTTTTAAAATCTGATTCTTTCTAGTGAACAATCTACAAACAGGGCAAGGTGTTCCAAGGAGAAGCAGGTGACGAAGGGTGGTTAAGCTTCTAGTTAGGGGTTTACATTTTGGGTAGTTGGTTATCATGCTAATAATTCTTGGATATTTTGTAGGGAATTTGACATACATGTGGTATATATTGGAATAGTTTCATGTAATCCCTTGTTTATGAAACTGTAAATAGGCGAATGTGCCTTGTAAACCCTTAGATAAATTAATAGAACCCAAGTGTGTCTGGAATTTTGTACACTCTGATATGTATGAATGAAATCAAACTGCGCAAGCTAATTATATTCTTGAAATGTGAATGTGAGACCATATTAACCAAGTTTTTGAAATTTTTTTTGAAACCCTTATTTTGGTAAGGGAATTTTTAACAAGTTTCAACTTATCTTTTGGTCTCTAATTCAAAGTAATTTTGTAATTGTGAACTTAATCTCGGTCTTTACATGAAGGGGGTTACAATTTATCTCTTCATAAAATTTGGTCGTTATGAATAGATTTTCCACTCTCTTTTGATCCAAGTTACATTGATTGCATGAAAATATTTTCAATGACATATATTTCTATACAGAGCATATTTGCATACTGTTATTTTGAAAATATCATTGGTGGTATCAATTGTTTGCTATTCTTTATGGCATGAATTAATTGGATAACATTATATTTTTAATCTTTGATGGTTTAATATACTCTTTGCTTAATAATCATGTTCAATTGTATAAGAGCAAGAGTGTTATTATGCCTAATATTGTATGGATCCAAGAGAAGTTAGGTACCAAAGAGCATATATTTATACTTTTGCAGGAGTTGATCAAGATGCTCTGCTTTTGGGTACAAAGAACAGAGACTAACAAAATAAGAGTGACTGACAGTGTTATAGTGTGAGCAAAGGTTGAATTTGTAGTAATGATTCGAGTGACACCCCATCATTAGCAAGTAATTAGCTAGTGATGTAGTTAGAAAAATAGAAAAGAGGAGGAAGTCTCTTAGTGGCCACAACAGAATTCAACTTAAAAGCTCAAGCCATGAGCAAGGCCAGAAATGACAATGATTATACCCAGAGATCTTTTTGGTCCAACTGTCTATTCATACTTCCAATACTATAAGCCTTCGCTATCCAACCATCTTCCCTACTACCAAAGACAGCTAGACATCTCTACTATGACATGGAGCTTATTGAGTTATGCTATGAGGAAGGCATAATAGTTGAAGGGACATAGGAGACAATAGCTAGATATTGGAGAGTCACCATTTTAGCCTCAAAAATCAATAAGTTGGGCTTCAACAACTCTCCTACTAGACCTTTTAAGGAGTATAATAACCTAAGAAGTACATAATCATCAAATCATTATAGCTAATAAGGATTCTCAACTTCAATCCTAGCTTTATGTGTGATCTTCATAGGATTATCTGATATACCTATACTAGAGCTATGGTGAACAAGGCCAATAACTTCATCAAGAAGAATTATCACATAATGGCCTATATTATTAGCAAGGAGGAGAGGAATATTAGAGAGATCATGTCTTTCATAGAATAAGAGGTGCATATGTTTTCTACAAGGCATACTCCAATGACATACCCTCATTTGGTATTTCTATTCCTTAAAGCTAACAAAATTTAGTACATGGAACCCAATGAGCCATTGATTAAGATTCCAAAATTTTATGGGTTGCACATTCATAGGATGAAGATTCAATTGCCTCTTTCTATTTTGTTAAGCTTTATAAGAAACAGGGCTATATGAGAAGAGGAGCTTCAACAATCACACAGCTTGCTATGAGCAACATTGAGTTCATCACTTTTATGAATGGCAAGATTAGGCAGCTTTGTGACTTGATCAATTAGAACTTCAAGGCCTTATTTCGAGATTATCTTGGTATCCTTAAGTGCTCACATAAACTACATTTCAGAATACCTCAATACTGATCACATCAACGGACTATAGAGGACTATGACTCGAGTGATTACGACATTACTCGAGTGAGGTATTGTATTCTTTCTTAATGCTCTAAGTTGCATCACTCGAGTGAGCATTCGAGTGATGGTTGAGTAGGATCACTCAAGCGACCACTCAGGTGATATTGGATTATATCTCTTAAAACCCCTGAATAACATTGTCATTTTTAAAATTTGATTTCTCTCCAAATCTTCATACTCTCACAATATTTTCTCTACAAAGTTTCTAATGATCTTTCAAATCAAGGACCATTCTTAACTATTTTCCTCACAATGATTTTTTTTAAAAAAATCATTCATCAATTAAGGGGGAGCTTCACATTCACATATGTTTTATATCTTAAAAGCTCATCTCCTATTTTGAATATTTTTTAACATACTCATATACATTTACTATCTTTTGATTAGTTTTGATGATGAGTTACTCTTTTATTTTTCCACTCATGATCTTAATTTAATATATCATATAGAATGGAAACTTTTAGTACTCGATTGCACTAACCATTCTCCTTGTTAAAATGTCTTAAACTTATAACAGGAGAAATTGTTCTATGCCAGATTATTCCTCAACATACTACGAAAAGGAACTATCAAACTTGAGGAAAGATGCTTTAACATTAAATCAAGGGAAATATATTGGCTGCAACATTCAAAGCAACAAATGCATATGCTAATACAAATGAGTATTAAGTATGATGTGCAAAAGCTCAACTCAAATAGAGAATCCTGGCAACAACATGAATATACATCAGAGTTGCATAGCAGAAGTGTGGTAAACCCAACATCATGAACTAGCATTGCCAAAGAATAAAGTAACAAACTTCATAGAGCGCTTCATCATTTTTCAAAAATCTACATGAGCATTTCTAAACCTTTTCTCTTTACATTTTGAGAATACGTTTTGTATCTTCAATGAGCGTGTTTGTTTCAGCGTTTGACAGCCCAATTGACCGATTGAGAGGGTTAATTGGGTTTAAACAGTGTTTTATAATAAAGTAGGTGTTTGGTTGGGCGTTTCACTTTCAGAAATAAGTTAGAAAAAGCTCCGATGGGGGATTGCTCAGAATTGAAGCTTATGAAAGTGTTGGCTTCTGTTTGAGGAGTATTTTCATATTTTTGGGGATCAATGAGGTACTCAAAATCACTTCTAATCACACGACTTCTTTTATGAAAAATATTCTAAATAATTTTCTCTTTCTTCAGATAGTAATCTTCTGTTAATTAGAGAATATTTTGGGATAAGAGTTTAGGCAAGTTTTGATTTTTGTCAATATATAACTGTAGAAATTTAGAGAATAATTAATAATTAATTTTAATTAGTTTAGATTTATTATTTAATTGTTTTATGATTTTATAATCAATTTATTTTATAAAAAATATCATAAATTAGTTTCTATATGGTGTTTTTACCAATTAAATTTGGTTTAAATAATTTATTTGGATTATTGGAGGTATTATTGAGGTTTTAATTGGTTTATTTTGTTAGATTTTGAGCTATATGAAAATATAAGTTAGGATTTAATATTTAAATTAGAGTTTGATATAATTTATAAAATTTAAGCTTGAGGTGCACAATAGATAATACTTTTGGAGTGTACCAATTTAAATTAGAGTTTGATATAATTTTATTTAAAATTGTACCATTGCCAAATTTTCAAAGTTAATTTTTAGAAAAATTGTGAAAAAATTCCTCCGTGTGTAGATATCTTCCCATGTCCCATTTGATAGTTAAATTGCCAATGAGGTATTTTTTCACAATTATCCCTTCATTTTTTCATTTTTTATAATTTTTATAATTAAATAATACAACAGTCACTTATGCAAAAGCCAAACCAAACATCATTCACTTTTACATAAGTCACTTATCCAATTGCCAATCTAAACACTCATTATTTTATCCCATCTTACTTTTTTCCAATCTTAAGATGCAATAAGTCTAAGTAAAAATAAGTCACTTATCCAATCGCCAATCCAAAGACACCCAATATCAACTTAATTTGATTCTGAAAGTTTTCTTGAAAACTTTTTCAAATTGTTTCAACCTTGTTTCCATGAAAATCATCTTTCATTTATATCACATTAAAAATGAAAATATCTTCAAATAAGGGAGAGGAAATTATACTTTTGACACATTTCTTTTGATAAGAGGGGAGAAAGGCATTTCTAAATTTGGTTTCATATTTTCTTTTCAAGGAGCTTTTCCTATTTATCCTTCACATTTTTTGCTGATGTCAAATAGGGGGAGAGAAAGGCAAGAAAAATATGTTGTACTTAATTTATGTCTTATTATGATGTCAAATATAACTCACACATATTTTTCTTAAAGGATTTGGCACCATTAAAAAGGGGGAGAATGTTAGATATGATGAGTTTTGATGATGCCAAATATTAAGAGCAAAAAGTTTATATAATGTATTTATTTTATACTTTGACTAACTACTATGTTTAATATAAAATATATTATAGATTAGTCAAGAAAAGGAAGAAGATATCAAACTGAATTGATGAGAATGATTAAGAAGAAGCAAGAGATTAAAGAAAGAAGAATTTGCAAGATCTAATGGGAATATCTAGATTCAAGCTCTTAGATTTGATATTGGAAGTTTTGATGATCAAATGGAAGTTGGGATGACTCAATTCGAAGTTAAAATACTCAATCTGGAAGCTTTTCTATGTTCACTTGGAGTGATCTAAAAATCACTTGGAGTGATAAGACAACACTCGAGTGAAATCTCAGTGCATTCGAGTGATCTTCAAAATCACTTGGAGTGATTTAAAAAAATTATTGATCACTTGGAGTGATCTCAGAATCACTCGAGTGAATATTAAAATTGACAGATCACTTCCAGTGACGTCCCGTTGCACTTGAAGTGAATTCTCAGTGCACTAAAGTGAACACTAGAATCACTTGAAGTGATTTCTAAAAATGTGAGATTACTTCCAATGAATACATATTGCACTCAAGTGAACATCAGAATCACTTGAAGTGATTTCCAAAACAGTTGATCACTTCCAGTGAATATCAGAATCACTTAAAGTGATTACCAAAATTGACATATCACTTCTAGTGAATTCTCAACACACTCAAGTGGTGCAGAAATTTGACAGATCACTTCCAATAAAATCCCATTGCACTTAGAGCGATACTCAAAAGTGACAGCACTCTATTTTTGTTCAGTATGAGCAATGTTAAGTAATTTGATCATATCTCCCAAACCAAACTTTGAATGAGGTGAAACTAGTGGCATATGAAACTAGACTCCGAATGGGTCATTTTGACACTAACATCAAGTAAAAAGGAGGTTAGATGAAAGATATATGAATTTTAATAAATGACACTCAAATTACTGTCATATTCCAAAACATGTTTGGTATTTTGGACATAACTCTCAAAATACATGTTGGATTGAGATGAAACTAGTGGCATATGAAACTAAACCTAAATTCCTTTCATTTGATAGGTCATAGGTTAAATTTAGAGTTATATTCAGAGTTATGCCCACTGGAAGTTGACCTTTATGCAGAAGGTTTGCTCAATGGGAGTGAAAGAGTTGTAGTGATTTGATAGATCACTCGAGTGATTAGGAAATTCACTCTAGTTATATATGACTGAAAGCATATCACTCGAGTGATTAAATAAATTCACTCGAGTGAAACACAATAAAAGCTAGATCACTCGAGTAAAAGGCTAAACCACTCGAGTGATATATAATTCCAAAAAACAGAGCATGCATCGTAACTTCTCAAAATCATTATAATAATATTGTAATTCATTCTTCTCGCTTCTAATCACTCTAACACTTCATTGAATTAGTGTTTAAAGTATTTCTCCTGGAAAACAATAAGAAGATCATACGAAGAGAAGAAAAGCCACCTTACAGGAATGGAAAGTCAATCGAATGTAACGACTAGTTTTTAAAATATGAAGAACAGTCAAACAGAGCAACGGGCCTCAATAGATAGGTTGAAATACTCACAACGGTCATATCCTACTCAACTATAAATACAGGGGATTCAAGCAAAGAACAACAACGACGCAAATATGCTTATATCATGTGTCATCCACTCCGACCCAACCACTCTTTGTTCTTATCTATTTTCTATATCATGTGTATTTGAGAGTGTAATCATTTGTATTGTACTTCAGTTTCATCTTATTCACTTCTGAGAGAGAAGATTGATTGTAATCATTTATCATCAAGGTTGTATCCTTACAGTGCATAAGGGGAGAAACTCGGTGAGAGATTTGTAAAAGGCTTCGCAAGTGCCCAGCTAAAGTTGTGAGACTGTAAAGGCTTTTCTTGTGCCCAGATTAAATAAGAAGATAGTGGATTTGAAAATCTCAGGAGAACCTAGGGACTAGACATAGGTCATCACGGATTGGAATGAATCAAGATAAATCACAGTTTGTATATTCTCTTTCCTAAGTTCTTATAATTCCAGCATATATTATTTAATTTAATTGTTGATTTATGATTTATTACTTTCATACTTATTACTTTCACTAAGATGCATAAAGATTTTCAAAGTTCTTAAGTTTTTATCTTATACTCGATTCACCCTCTCTTGGGTGTCAGCCGGTTCTAACAATTTTTACTGCCAACTGTTATTTATTTTTAATGCTCTCTTGAGTGAAAATAATTTTCAACATATTCTTTTATCATTTTTTAATTTTTAATATCATTTTTCTGGCCAACAATTTTTTTATATTATTTTTAAATTTTATACGTACATATATTTATATTTATTGAATACATTTAATTAAATGCTTTTTAGCATTCACATTTTTTTGATAATACACTGAATTTTATTTTTATTGTTTTAATTTTAATATTTTTCTTAAATTATTAAATTATATAATGTATATATTATACAACTCATGCCATTTTCAGTCATTTTGGATCTAAACTTGTTTTTCAAAAAAATCATCCAAATAAGTTTTACTTTCAGAAAAGCTATTTAATCCAAACATAAAGAACATTACACAATCTGACTTTTACCCAATTTTAAGTATATAGAAGGCAAATTGCAAAAAAAAAAAAACTACTTTTGACATCACTATTCCAAACACACACTAATTCAAAAATATAGCCTATCCTTTCCTTTGTGCAAATCTCTCAGCATGTTGTTTTTATCCTTTTCATAGTGTAGGGTCCACATTTTGGCTAATTATATGATTCTCTTAAATTACTTTATCTGCTTCTTTTCTCTTATATATATATATATATATATATATATTTACAACATATTCTTCTTCTAAATCTACTAATATTTCCTACAAAATATAAAAGGACATGAGTAAATCTGGCAAGATATTTTTTAACAAGGATATGACTAGATTTTTATATCAAAATTCCTTCTTATCTTATTACTTAATTAAAGGATAGAAAATATATAAAGGATAATTAAATAGGTCTAAAATATCTACAAAATTAATCAATTATATCTCAAAATCTATACCTATTTAATTATAAAATATATATCTATCAGAATTTGCACCTTGGGTTAGACTACCAAATATCTCGATAAAGTGCTATATTGTGGAGTCAATTTTAAGGATTGGAAATATGATTGGGAAAACTCTAAAAATTGATTGATCAACGTCAATTTATGACAAGGGAGACTTCATCGATATTTGTGTCAAAATCAATCTCCAACAACCTTTACTGCCCACTTTCTTTGCTTTTGGGGAAGATAGGGTGATTATCTATGAGGGTTTGTATATGGTTTGTTTTGGGCATTATGGTCATCAGAAAGAGAATTGTCCTGAACAGGGTGTTGATCGCGCAAAGGATAAGTATGAAGCATAGGATAAGCCAGTTGGGAAGGATATTCCTTCTGAGTTACCAAAGGATACATTGCCAGCAATAATAGAGGTTGCATCCATGATAAAAATGAAGGAGCATGTTGGAGGTAATACCACTGGGCCTACTTGACAGAATAAGACTTCCAACGACTTGAGCACAGAGTCTCCATATGGGAAATTGAAATTATTAAGGTGAGATTTTAGGGAGGCAATCAATTTTGATAGAAATTAGGGATTTAAATAATGGATTAGCAAGGATTAAGAAAGAAGATACAAATCAGGATTTAAAAAGGAAGGAGATGAGGTCATTAGATAAAGAAAAGGGTAAGGAAGGAAGCAAACAAAAATCTCAGGATTTGAACCAGAGATCAACCCAATCAAACCAATTAAATAAGATATCAGAGTAGACCCTAGTGGGTTCAAAAAGAAAAAGTGAAATTAAAGCAAGGTAGAAGGGGAAGGAAAACAAGGCACCAAATAGAGGAAAAATAAAAAAAGATTTACCCAATGAGCTTGGAGAAGTGGGAGATGGGTGTCTGCATTGATTTCCCTCTCTATTTACTCTTAATTAAGGGTATCTACCAATAGATGAACTTTCAAAGGTTGAGATTTACCATGATAGATTTTTATTATGAAATCTCAACCATTGAAAATTGATCTAATAGTAGATACCCTTAATAAAGAGTAAATGGAGAGGAAAATCAATGGAGACACTCCTCTCCCTTGGAAAAACATGCTGTAAGTGTCAATAATTCCTTTACTATGCTCCAATAGGTTTTAAATGAGGATCATATGGAGGATACTCATGTGACCTATCCACCTATACTAGTAGAGGTGCATCTAGATGCATGTGTAGCATCTTCATTAAAAAGCCCACCTGAGAGTAACATGAGCACCACTCCTCTTGACTATATGCTGGGTGATAAGTCGATGGAAGGGATGTTCTCTAATACAGAAGAAGAATTGTATGTTAGTATAGTTGAAGTGGATAAAGTTCTGGCTACGATCTCATCTAACCACAAACTAATTTCAACTGTTTCCCTATGAATGTTATGGTATTGGTACTCGTAGTTTCTCATGATTGGTACGTGATTTACAATGACATTTTAGTTTGAATTTTTTGACTTTCGTGGAAACTCCATGTGATAAAAGTAAATCAAAGAAGTGAATTGCAGTGTTGGTTTTGCTCACTTAGCATTCATCGACACAGAAGGATATAGTGTTGGCATATGGTGTCTTTGGGATGCACATTCTTTTCAAATTTCAGTCCTTGAGAGCTATCCTCAATTTATTTGTCAACACCCATTTCCATTTCGATATGCGTAGAGTGATAAAAGATCAAATTTCATAGGTATATAGAAAAGTACAAATATACTGATAAAAGCATTTTTTACATACAGGAAACAACAGAATAGAATTCAATAATATTTAAATTTTTGTCCAAAGTATTCAGAAATAACTATACATATAACCACTAGCTCTATCTTGGGATCCGTACCATCATTTCTCCATGTCTGCCAACTTGCTTTTGTATCTGCTAGTTCCCGCTGGCACATTTTCATATTTGAAAAATGGAATGAGATTCCAAAGAATACTAGTAGCAACATATAACCAATCACATAAAATACAAGAATTTAAATATGCAATGTACCATATAGTGTAAAATGAAAATCTATATCATAACATGTGTGTACACAAAGCTCAGGGCTAAATCGCTATTTGGATCCCCTACGTGTACCTCAACTAGGCACCTAACACAACTAGGTAATGTACCCCAGGCCTACCTTAATTGGGTGCCTAACCATAGCTATATAACGTACCTCAGGCATCATGTTCATATCACAAAATATAGAAACATATAGCATATTAACTATCACATAACATATGAGAGATTATAGTTACTACCTTAGGCCTTTCTCAACTTGAATTGTGTACCTCCAAAGGCATGCCAACCCCTCAACTCTCAACTTGGTCCTAAAATGTTAAAGTACAAGAATTTGGTTGAAACATATTCATGTACTATTTTAGGCACTACCATAGTGTTTTTAGTGGTTATATGAGTCTATTATGAAAATTTACCAAAGTGCCCCCTCGGACCCTATTTGGCCCAGCGTACCTGGTCCGATCACACTATTTTTGAAATTTTGACTTGGGCTATTCTGACATATTTTTACCCAAGGAATCCATTTTTGACCTCCTAATTACCAAATTCACTGCCAAAAGATGAAAATGCCCTTGGCAGCCCCTACTTTAGAGTTTCAGCGGCGTTTTGGTCATTATGCTTTTCAGGGCTTTTCTGGAAAAGTGTTCAACTGTAACCCCACCTAATTTTTCCTCTTAAACATAATAGAATTTTCAGATTATGAAAATCTAGCCCTAACCCCCTGATATAACTCTAACCGGAATCCTAGGGTCCTCCGGGAAAAATTGGGGTTTTTCGATTTTGACTCTGCAAACTTGCTACTTTCCACTCCTAATCACTTTATTAAATATTTAATCATGTTATAACCACCATTTAGACTCAAATTGGGCAGCATAATGTTTAAGGCACCACTTTTCCCAAATTTACAATCAGAGCAAATCCAGGAGAAATTTATCGATTAAATTACTCACAACAGCAAAAACAACCAATATTTGGAGTTTAGGAAGTTACCTGTAATATCCCGAATTGTAATTAAGGGCTAAAGACTTTAAAAGTGATGTAATTAATGTTAATCAAATGCTTTTAAAGATTGTGATGATATTTTGATCTGAAAGAGTTCCAAGCAGTGCTTAAACCTTGTATTTGAGAACAATTGCGGATTAATATTTAAATCAAGTTAAATATGGGGGGAGGGGCACATATTTGAGTTAAATGAGGGGTATAAATGTGTTGGTGATGGTTTGGTAAGCATTGTGATAACCAGGGGCAAAGTGGTAAAGTTACCGACCAATTGGTCAGTTGCCAAAGAGGAAACTTATTGGTAACCTAAAGATTAATGGTTGGATTAACTCTTAAGTGTTAAAAAGGGGGTGAAATTATGTGTTTTGGAGCCATGTGAGTCTATGTTAGAGAAAGCAAGATCATGACATGTGGCAAGATGTGAGCCATAGGATTGTTCAATGTTTCAAAACACTCTCCTCTCTCTCCTCTCCCTCCAAATTTGGCTATGTGGGTATGGGAGACAAGAAAATTTGCTTCTTCATCTTCTCTCTCATCATTCTCCATTTTCGTGCAAGTGAAGAAGGAAAGAGGAAGTGTAAAGGTGAGTTTTGTCTTGATAAATGATCTCTTTGGCCCAAATGCTATTCTTTAAAGTTGTTCATGATAGTAAGGGCTTCATGGCTATGGTTTCAGATTTTTGAAAGGTGGTGTTTTGGTGTTTGAAGAAATTTGAAGGTTGAGAAATCAAAGAACCAACCTTGGGAAAAGGAAGAAGTAAGAGTTAGTAGCATTTTGATCTAAATTGTGTAACCATTGAATGAGTTTTGGAAATCCTAAAATTTTTCCCTGGTTTCATGAGAATTGCAAATGGATGAATTAGATATGGTAATGTGGGGAAAATGGTATTAGGGTGTGTTGTTGTGTCATTGGTTTTGGTTGGGAATTTGAAAGGGGAAAGATTGGTCATTAGTGGTTTGTGTGTAATGTATTGACCCCAAGACAAAAATTGTTGTTAGGAGATGATTTTAGGTGTTTTGAGGTTCTCAATAGGTTTCTTATGATATTTTAGGTGGGAATGAATTTTGGTATGGGTACTGGAACCATTTGAATCAGATTTGGCAAGTTTGGAAAACTTCATCAGTTGCTGCGTTTTGGCTTCTCATAAGCCTCACTTGAGTAAGGTAGGGTCTCACTCGAGTACATATGATATTTTCCCTTTCTCTTCAGTGTTTTGGTTAAGTCCTCAGGCAGAGATCACAAGTAAACTTCCTCACTTCTAAGTGAGATAAGTCCTCACTCGAGTGACCCACGGCTCACTCGAGTGTAAGGGTGTTTTGGATGTCTCGAGTTAGCACTCTAGGCCATTTTTCAAGAGTGTGCCTCAGCACTCGTAGGTGTTGGGTGGTCACTCGAGTGCTAGGGCTAGTGCTCGAGTGCACTTTGTTAGATATAATTAGTTATGATGATGTCAAATATAGATATAAATTGATAAGAGCAAAAGTTTATATAATGTATTTCTTTGACTAATTACTGTATTTAATGTGAAATATCTTGTAGATTAATTAAGTTGAATTATGGAGGAAGAATGAGAAGACAAAATTATCAAATATACAAAGAAGTGATTGAATTGATGAGAATGAACAAAAGGAAGAAGAAGAAAGAAACTAAAGATAGTTAAGGAGCGTCTACTCGGATTATGGAGAATTATTATCAAGAGGAAAATCAAGAAGAAAGATAGTAAAGAGAGAAGAAATTGTAAGATCTAATGAGAATATCAAGATTCAAGCTCTTAGAAGTGATACAAGAAGCTTCTATGATGATACCAAAGGCTTCTATGATCAAATGATGATTGGAATGGGTTAATACGAAGCTAATATGGCTTATATATGAGTTATGGCACTTCTAGAGGAGTTTCACTTGAGTGTGAGCTCAACACTCAATTGCCAGAGGTGTTGCACTCGAGTGCAGGATGAACACACTCGAGTGTCGGGGCTACTCTGTTTAGCTCTGGTTTTCGTTCGGCTTGACAGAGGTCTGGTATTTTGGCTATATCTCTCAAACCACACGTCGGATTGACCTGAAACCAGTGGCATATGAAAGAAGACTCACAACATGAAAAAGGTGCGCCAATATCACATTAAAAGAAGCTCAGATGAAGGAGATATGATCCATGGAAGTAGACACTGAAATCACCGTCACTTTTCAAGATAGGTTCAGTATTTTGGACATAACTCACAAACGACACATCGGATTGAGACGAAACTGGTGCCATATGAAACTAGACTTAAAAAGCCTTCCATGGATAGGTAATTTTCCAACTTTGAAGTTATATTCTAGGAGCTATGCCTTCTGGAAGTTGATGTTTGTGTAGTTTAGTGCGACAGACACTCTTTCGATCATAACTTGCAGAATACAAGGAGTTTGGACCTGATTCTTTTTGCATTGGAATGCATATGACAAGAGCTTTCTTATGATATATCATTTTTCATATTTAGAATCAAATAAATAAGTTGAGTCCGGCGTGGCCCTACATCACCCGCAAGTCCAAAAATGCACTCTTGGAAAATATCACGCGAATGTTGCCCAGAAGCTCAACTCCATAGTGCAATATATATGTGCACTTGAGTGAGGCCATTCACACTCTACTGAGAGCCCAATACACTTGCGAGTGAGAATCCCACTCTTAAAAATATCATGCGAGTGTGTTCCAGAAGCATTTGTGAAGTGGAAGAATTTCAGCAACACTCGAGTGATGTCCAGATTTGTACTCGAGTTCTGCAAGTGAGGAGCAGCAAGTGTTTGCCTGAGAGTAAGCTGAAGCTTGAAAGCATGAAGTGCACTCGAGTGAGACCTATTGCACTGGAGTGACGAAGCAAAACTCACGAATGTGCAGACCAGAAACGAAAAAGAGCCTCATAGTGATCAACTCAAACATGGTTAAATGCTATTTAATCATTGTGTTCTCACTTGTTCCTAACCTTAACTAACAAATATTTGAAGTGTAAAACAGGAAGATGAACATTTGGATTACAGTTTGAAATGAGAAAGTCAATTGTCGTGGGCGGCATCATTACACACCGAATATTGGCTACCTACCAGGACAAAAGATTGACCCACCATGAACGAATGTCTAAAACACCAATGCTCCACAACGTGACGTACAGGTCATAATGAAACATCCCACTCTTCAACGGGATGCTCAGCTCTACAACGGACAGTTCATAGTAGCTAGTGTTTCAAATGTGCTCAATGGTCAAATGAAGCAATAGGAATCTAACGGAAGAATGCTTACAACAGTTATCTTCTATAACTCATGTATAAATATGGTAGCATTCAGAGAAGAGAAAAATAGTGTAACAAAGATGAGAGCTCAACACGCCAACATGAGAATATCATGAGTTATCCACTTCGACCCAAACACTCTCTGTTCTGCAGTTTCTATGTTACTTATCATTGAGAGAGTGATTATTTGTATTATACTTTAGTGATCATTTTATTCACTCTATGAGAGAGTCTGTAAACATCTTCATCTATATTTCTGAATTGATCTTATGGTAGAACGACCTTGAGAGGGTTGATTTCCTTACGGGGGAAGCTGTAAAGAAAATTGCCAGTAAGACATTCTGCTCGTAAGACTTACAAGGTGCAAGCAATAGAGAATGTTGCTGCTCATAAGACTTACAGGAGTATAAGCGGGAGAGAACGTTACTGCTTGTAAGCCTTGCATGAGTAAGTTGGAGAGGAAGATCTTCGGGATTGCTCTGCTCATAAGACTTGCCGTAAGGGGGAGTATTTCAGTGAGAGATTTGTGAAAGGCTTCACAAGTACTCAGCTAAACTTGTGGGTTTGTAAAGGCTTTTCATGTGCCTGGATTAAACAAGAAGATAGTGGATTTGAAAATCTCAGGAGGAGCCTGGGGACTGGACCTAGGCCATCACAGATTGGACCAAACCCAGGATAAATCACAGTTTGCATATTCTCTTCCCTAAGCTCTTATATTTCCAGCATATATTATTTAATCTAACTGTTGATTTATAATTCATTATCTTCATACTTACCGCTTTCATTAATACACACAGATTTTCAAAGTCCTTAAGTTTTTATCATACACCCAATTCACCCCCCCTCTCGGGTGTCAGCCGGTTCTAACACACTTGTCACTTTGGGGTTCTTTAGTTGCTCTCAGGTTGTCACTTTCTGCACATCACTCGATAAGATTCGGGTGAATATGTGTCATCACTCGAGTGCTAAGGATAGTGCTCGAGTGAACTGGCTACTCTAAGGTGTGGTTGTGCCCTTGGGTACACACTTTCTATGTGTCACTTTATGGGACTCGAGTGTGAATGGGGACATCACTCGAGTGACTCAGCCAAAAATCAGTGTTTTCTTCTGAAAGAAGGATCTTCAAGGTAGATTGTCTAACCCTTCAGGCATATATTTAGGCTTTTAGTAGCCATTAAAAGATTTCAAATGATAACCAACTTTAAGTATTATAGAAGAAAGAGCTTGGAATAAGAGATTAATTTGCCATTCTTAAATTTGGTTTATAGGATTTGACATTTGCCTTGGTCTTGAACGAACTATGCCACAGCAAGTAAGAAAGAACAAGGTAGTGACTCTTTCTCTTATACTGTGTATAAAACATTGTATGCATGTTGTCATGCATTGAGATGCTTTGTGATGCTGCTACCATTATAGCGTAAGCTGTCGCATTAAGTATAGTGATTACATCATAGGCTGTCACATTGGGCATAGAGATTACAGCGAAAGCTGTAGCATTGTGTATATAGCCGTGAGTGTTGTCGTGTGTGGCATGAGCCATGTGTCATTGTGTTGCTGCTATTCGTGATCTTACATGCTGTGTGTTTATATACTCTGAGTGATTTATTACTACTGGGATTCTCTTGAATCTCATTCTTTCTATTAACTAACCTTACAGACAGGGCAAGTGGCTCCAAGGAGAAACGGACGACTAGGAGTGGCTAAGACCTTGTAGGGATAATTAGTTTTGGATTGTTTGTTATCTATTTTGGATTTGAGATTACTATATTGCTTTAGAATGTAAATATTATTTTGGGATATGGTTATGTAATCCCCAAAAAGGGAATCATGTAAACCCTTAGCAGACATAAATGAAACCCAGGGGTTGCCGGGACTTTGTTATACACTCTGATATATTGAATGCGACTAACTGCACATGTAATTATATTCGAAACTTGAAAATTGAGACTAGGGAAGGGATGAAGTTTTGAAAGAATTTGTGAAAATCCTGCAGAAAGGAAGGGATTAGAAATGAAATTTAATTATTCACTGGTCTCTAATTCACTTTAATTAAGCATTTTCGAATTATAATTACTGTTTATAAGGCAGGGGGTTACATTACCTCTTCTTCCTTTGGCTTTTCCTTGGTGTCGCCAAAACCCTAACCCTTTTAACTTCAAAATTCTTGCTTTAAACACCTTAAATAACATAGAAGAGAAGCTTAGAGAAAGGATTACACATGTTAGGAGCTAATTCACCGAAGAAATCAAGCTTACTTGGTGCACTTTCTCCTCCTTCTCTCTACAATTTCTTAAAATCACTTTCTCTCTTTATGCTCTCTAATGGCGTCAGTTTATGGCTAAAGAAGGGAGGAGCAATTGCTTTTTATCATATATTATATTGTATTTTAATTATTTATTTAATTACAAAATTAATTTTAGAACTTTAACTTTTATAACATAAACCCTTATGTACATGTAAATGGTTCACAAACCCAATTGACATGCAATTAATATTTCACTCTTCATGTTACATGTAGGAGATGCCTAGGGGTCCTTCCCTTTGGTCTCAATTGGCTTCAAAACTTGTTCAAGTTACGTGTACACTTTATATCACAATTTTGGTCAAATTTGCACCTTTGCTCTAATTTTCCATAAATTCATATTTATTTGACCAAAATACTCCAAATATATATTTCCCCTTTATTTTCTTGAATTAATTGAATTTAACCTCAATTAGTTGGAAAATAATTAAGTTTATACTTGTTTGGCAAAATTACAAATTTGCCGTTACATTTTTCTTCATATTCGAATTTATTGGAAATTCTGTCAGATTTTCTGTACAAAAAATCATAACTAAATTTTTAGGCATCATATTGGAGTGATTCCAAAGGCTATAAAACCCTTATTGAGTCTAGTTTCAAGGAAAAATATAGACTTTTGCTAATTTGAAGCACATAATTTCTAGAATTTAAATATTTGAATGTTGTTCCATAAAATCAACAGTTTTTATAGGTTAAATTCAAAACATCATAACTCTTTGTATATAGCTCTAATTAATTCATATGACCTATCAAATTAAATATTAGGATGTCTAATTTTATTCATGAAAATTCCATAAAGTTTTGTTATCATTTGGTCATCTAAAACCACATGACAAATCTCACTGCCTCACAGGCGATTTCATCGGAAGTATTGTTCACCTTCCAACTTCCAATATTTCATTTCTATGGCCATGAATATTTACCATTTTATTGAATATACTTAATAATTACAATATATTCAGTGAATAAAAATTTGGGGCATTATAGTTCTCCCCCACTTAAATAAATTTCGTCCCTGAAATTTTTCTATATCTCTGTAGCCATAAATTCTAGGTAACGTTTCTTCATACTTTCTTATGTTTCCTATGTAGCTTCCCTTGGAGATAACCCTTTCTAGGCAATCTTAATGAAGGGAAGGCTCTTATTCCTAAGCTACTTCTCCTGCCGATCTATGATTCAGTCAGGCATGACTTCATAAGTCAAATCGTCGCGTATTTCCATGTCTTCATACTCAATCATATGTTCTGGATTGGGTTGATACTTTTCCAATTAGGAAACTTGGAAAACAACGTGCAGCCTACTCAGATTTGATGGCAAAGCTATACGGTATGCCACTAGCCCAATCCTTGCCAAGATCTCAAATAGACCAATATACCTCAGATGTAGCTTCATTACTTTCAGTACTCTACCAATACCTGTAAATGGTGATACTTTCATGAATATATGGCCGCTAACTTTAAATTCTATAGGTTTTCGCCTCTTATCAGCATAACTTTTCTATCAGCTCTGAGCAGTTAGCAATCTTTGCTTAGTTAACTTTATTTACTCAGTTGTCTGATCAACAATATCTGGTCCAAGAAAATGACTCTCGGACAACTCTATCCAGCATAGGGATGATTGACACTTCCTTCCATACAATGCCTTGTACGGAGCCATCTGAATGCTTGAATGATAACTGTTATTATAGGAAAACTCTACCAATGGAAGGAATTTGTCCCAATTGCCTTTGAAATCAAGTGCGCATACCCTCAACATATCCTCAAGTATTTGAATTGTTTATTTTGTCTGCCCATCTGTTTGAGGAAGATATGCCATATTAACCTCAGTTAGTTAGAACTGGCTGACACCCAAAAGGGGTGAATTGGGTGTATGATAAAAACTTAAGAACTTTGAAAACCTTTTTACATCTTATTGAAAGCAGTAAATATGAAAGTAATGAATCATAAATCACAGTTAGATATTTAAATAATATATGCTAGAAATACAAGAGCTTAGGGAAGAGAATATACAAACTGTGATTTATCCTGGTTCGGTCCAATCCATGATGACCTATGTCCAATCTCCAAGCTCCTCCTTAGATTTTTAATCCACTATCTTCTTATTTAATTTGGGTACAAGAGAAGCCTTTACAATCCCACAAGTTTAGTTGGGCACTTGTGAAACCTTTTACAAATCTCTCACAGAGTTACTCCCCCTTACACATCGTAGGGTTAGAACCAATTACCCCCTTACACATACCGTAAGGATACAACCTTGATGATGAAAGATTATAATCGATCTTCTCTCTCAGAAGTACATAATATGAATACTGAAGCACAATACAATTAATCACTCTCTCAAATACACCTGATATAGAAAATAAATAAGAACAGAGAGTGTTTGGGTCGAGGTGGATAGCTTATGATATGAGCATATTGATGTGGGATTTTTGTTCTCATTGTCCTTCTAAATTTTGAATGCTCTTTTATTTATAGTTGATGAAAATTGATGACCGTTTAAGCATTTCAACCTATCTATTAGAGTGCAGCTACTTCTTTTATCTGTTTGCTTGAATTTGAAAACTAGCTGTTACGAACGTTGGACACTCCACTTCCATAAAGTCAACTTTTGTCTCTTTGCATCACCCCTTCATTTTATTCTTGGATAAATGCATTAAACAGTAATACAATGAAGTGTTAGAATGATTGGAAGTAAGAAGAGTGAGTTTCATAATCATTCCCAAGATTTTCAGAAACTTCAGAACGTTGTTTGTCGCATCACTCCAGTGGTCACACAAGTGATCCAGCCACCTACCTTGGAGTCTGATTCTTCTTCCTTGGCCACCAAACATAGATTTACAACTTCATCGTTGTCGCTTACTTCATCCAACGAGCTATCACCCCATATGTATGATATGTATGCTTTCTTTTCTGCTTCTTCTTGTCTTTATTTTTGAAGCATTTAGACTTGATATGTCCAGGTTTTCCATATTCATAGCAACTATTTGTTGCTCCTTGTTTTCTTTCTTGCTTGGTCCACCTTGGCAATTCTTAAAGTTCTTTTAACCTCTTCTATAGAAATTTTTGAAGTTCCTCATGATCATTCCCATATCATTATCATCAGGGACATCTTCATTTTTCGAAGAATCAGCTTCCTTAATGCTTTGAGAGTGACTCCTCTTTTCTTTGTATCATCGAACTCTTCTAGTTCCTTTTTGAACTTTAGCTTTCTTTCATACTTAAAAAGACTACCAAAGAGTATATCTACGGATCTCATTGATTCTCCTTTGGCTTCTTCGATAGCCGTCACCTTTGCTTCCCATTCTTTCATAAGAATGTTAAAGATCTTTCTTACCTAGGAATTTTGATCAAATGTTTTCCTAAGTGCTGATAGTTGGTTGACGATATGGGTATATCTAAGTTCAAATTCAGAGATCCTCTCTTTAGGTTTCATTCAAAACAAATCATAGTTTGTAATTATAGTGTTGATTCTATTTTCTTTGATCTTGAGTATACCTTCATGCTCAAGTGCAAATTAGATCATCACTTAAGTGCTAGGTTTATCACTCGAGTAGTCCTACAATTTTTACCTGGAAGACTGCTTCTTAAAACACTTTTAGTCCCACATTCACTGTGCTTAAGTGCAAAACTGCTTCTCACTTGAGTGCAAGCTCCATCACTCGAATGCATTAGTTAAAATCACAGTATTATCCTCTGAACTTTGTGAAATGCATTTGGTAACATTTTGAATCATTGTTTATACTTCCAAAGCATGAGTTTATTACCAAAAGACATAATCACCTTTTGTTATCATCAAAACTTGGATTCTAACATTCTCCCCCTTTTTGATGATGTCAAAACCTTTGTGGTGGATTTAAAGACCTAACTGAATTGAAAATTCTTGAAAACTCTTTAAAGATTTCCAAATGCATATTCACTTAAGTTTTGAGTCATTTTTCAGATTTTTGCACTTTACTTCAAAAACTTCCTACAATTCTTCCAATATACACTTAAGGTAAAGAAAAGTCATAATACCATAAAGATTAAAGAGTAAGCTTAAGAAACATGAAAATAGCCACATATGTATTGATAAACCTGTCCAGTACATTGGCAAATTTAAAACAGAATGTTAAGCTGAAAATAAAAAGCTACCTATATTCAACCCAAATACACCCATATAAACCTAAAAATAGTAAAATCACTAGAACCAGCAAAAACACCACAGAATATCCAAAACATATTAAAACTACCTAAACTCCCCCTTAAACTAGCCCTATCCCACATCAGTCTAATAAGTAGCAATAACTCAAAATACATCACACGTTCTTCTCCCCAATTTTGTCAACATCAGAAGGGGGCTAAGGAAAAGTAATGTCAGATGGCAGTAGAGTATACAACACCATGGTGATGGATGGGTTAATAGGATCATGCTAAAATTGTGGAGATGAGGGCTGAGGAGTAGAGGTCTTAGGCCGGGATTGTTGATCAACTGTGATATCGACAGAGTCAATAGTCTTGGGATTGGTGTAGGTAAAAAGTATATGGGTTTGAGAAGGTAAAATGGTTGTAGGTGTAGAATTGGAGGAGTATCAAGCTGAGGAGTAGGAAGATGTGTATGTAAATAAGTTTCCAATTCAATAATTCTCCTTAACTGATATTCTTGAGCTTTGAACATGAAGTCAAAGTTGGTATTTGCCTTATCTACCAACTTGGTGACTTGAAATTCCATCTTGTCCACCAGTTTCTCATACTTATTTAACAATTCCCGTTTCAGGCCAGCCACTACTTGATTGATCACATCGGTCAGATATCCATAAAGTGAAGGACTATGGAATAATAAAGGTGGAGGTGGACCTTGTACAGATGACTGAGCCTCTTCACCTCTTAAGGTGTGGCTTCTCTCTGTTATGTAACCTTGGTCTTGCTAACTCGAAAAGTAATCCCCATATGTGTTAATTTTGTTTTTCCAAACCTTGGGATTCTTACCCTCTCTGTTCCCTCCAAGTTCCAAACTTTTTTGTGTAGAAGAATGAGAGAGACAAGTTGGGGATATGGTATTGTGGTGGATCTAGATGAAGAAAATTGAAATCTTCTCATCTCACTAAAAATCAACTCACCAACATCCCTTTGTTGGCCAGCTAGAAACCAACATGTAGTAATCTCTCTTGGCAAAATAGGTAAATTTTTTGGATTTGTTGATTATACTTCGAGTATAAATATAGTAAAGGGCTCGATGAGAGTCAGGCATATCGTTGGGTTTGAAAATGAGGGGTCTAACTGGGTCATCAGGTCTTATTCTCTAGAAGGCTTCATTGGCTGATAGTGTGGGTGGATTGGTAGGAGGAGCTACATAGCCAAGGATGTGATTGATGATAGAGAGGGATATCATAATATGTTGGCCTTTAACAGTTGTGGATATTCCTTTATCTACTGTTTCTCCGTCTCTAGACATGATATTGAGTACTTTTGTAATACCCCGAATTTTGAGATTCGAGGCTAGAAAATAAGCCTGAAATAAGTGGATTGCTAAGCCCCGGTTTAGCAAGATCCCAAATTGTGATTAAGAGATAATGACTCCAAAAGTGGATGTGGTTAGTGATGAATAAACCCTTTTGGAGATTATGGTGTGATTTGGCACCCGATGTGATTCGTATGCGTTGTGAGCAACGCCGAAACCCTGTATTTAAGTTCAATTATGGATTAACATCCAAATTGATTTAGAATAGAGGGAAGGCGCATATTGTGGCTAAATGAAAAGATGTGAAGTGTTGGTGGTGATTCAATGAGAATTACCGTAATAAGGGGCAAAACGGTAAAGTTACCGACCAATTGGTAAGTTACCGAAGAGGAAACTCATTGGTAACTTCAAGATCAATGGTTGAGATTGATTTGTACAATAGATCAAGGGGTGGAATCCCATGTGGTGTGCCTATGTGAGCCCATGGTTGATGGAGCAAGAGGATGACACTTGGCACAATTTGGACCCTTGGATCTTGGTCAAAAGTTCAACATTCTTTTTCTCTTCTCTCTCCCTTATTTGGTCGTCCATGTTTGTATTTTTGGGGCCAAAATCTGATCATCATCTTCATCTCTCTCTTGTTCTCCATTGTCGCCAAGAACAAGGTGGAAAGAGAAAGGAAAAAGGTGAGATTTTGTTATCTTGGTGTCCTCTTTAGCTCAAACATCCTTCTATAATGTTGTTCATAGTGATGAGAGCTTCATCTCTACGGTTTTAGATTTGTGAAAGGAGGTGTTTGATAGCTTGAGGAAAAGTGGAAAGATGAATAATCAAGGAATTGGTTTGGGAAAGAGGTAGAGGTGAGTATTTGAAGACTTTTGATCTAAGTTTTGTGAGTTTTGGTTGAGCTTTGTGAATTTCGAATTTTGCCCTAATTTTCATGTGATTTTGGATTGGATGAATTGGGTTGTGTTTTATGTTGAAAATGGTTCCATGTTGTGGTATTTGGTCATTGGAATTGATTTGAGAACTTGGAATGAAAAGAATGGCAATGTGGTATTTGTGTTGTGATTTGTGATGACATGTTGTGAATGTTGGTAAAACATGTCAATATAATGTGAATTTGGTTGTTTTGGTGTTTCCAATGGATTCCTTGTGAAATTTTGTGTGAGAATGATGTTTGATATGAAAATTGGACCATTGGAAGCCAATTGTGCAAATTTGGAATTCTGTCTTTTGAAGTTCTGTTCTGGGCAGTCTGGTGTTGTGGACGTTTTAAATGACCAAATGGTCTCTAAAAATTATGAAACTTTCCAGTCTAAAATTTCACATCCCAAGCTTCAAAATGGACATATAATTTGTGCCATTTCGTTTTGTGAACTGGGATTTATGTTTGCCCAAAGTTTGAGGACGAAACTGGATTCTGTTTTGGAGCAATGTTGGATTTTGTGTAAATCTGGATTTGTGTGGTGATTTCTGGTAATGAGCCATATTTTTCCTATGAAGAGGACTTAAAAATATTTCATTTGGCTTTGGTATCACCTCATTTCGATTTTTTTGGAATTAGTTATGAATTTCCTAAGTTGCCTTGGCTGCAGCAGAAAATCCTGGCTGCAGCGTAAAAGTTTCTGTGCAAGTTTTGGCTGCAGCCAGAAATTTCTAGCTGCAGCCAAAAACCTTCTGTGCTTGTTCTGGCTGTAGCCAGAAGATTCTTGGCTGCAGCCAACCCCCATTTTCAGCATTTTGAGATTTTGAAAGGTGATTTCCAACCTAGTACGTCCCAATCCTTTAAGCTTTCGTTGAGCTTATTTTAGCCACCTAAAGGGTGTTAATGGTAACCAACTTTAAGTGATATAAAAGTAAGGATTTGGAATTGAGATTGACCCTATATCCTTGATTTGGTTTATAGGGTTCAGTATTCGTTTGGATCGCGAGTAAGTGGAGCTGGAGCTTACGTGGAAAGAGAGTAGGGAACATATCTCTCCTGCTTGTATTTGATATATGTATTAATGTGTTGGTGCATGTCTTTGCTTTGCATGGTTATGTGTTATTTGAAGCTATGTTTCAATTTATGCTATGGCCATTAGTATATTGTTGGAAGCATTGAGCTTACAGATTTGTCATTGTGATAGTTATGTGATGCAAGCATGTCATGCATTAAACATTTATCATACATGCATATTGATATTGTTTTCCTACTGAGATTCTCTAGAATCTCACCCTCCCCTACTAACCTTTCAGATAGGGTAGTGGATCGAGGATGGAACAAGTAGCCAAGGGCGATGAGGACTCCTTCGGGTAGTCATTCTGATAGTTGGTTATCATATTTGGAAGTATTACGTATATTTGGATTCAGATTTAGATATGTACGGGTTGGAATGTGTTTGGATACGATATTTATATATGTATTTGAGAGAATTTGTGTAATCCCCTTATGGAAATTGTAAAGGGCAATTGTGCCCGTGTATATTTAGTAAAGATATGAACCCGGGAGTTGTCGGGATGATATTGTTGTGCACTCTGATATTTGTATAAATGTGATATTCCGCGTGATGTAATTGTATTCGAAATTGAATTTGAGACCAGGTTAATTAGATTTCGAAAGTGGATTGTGAAAACCCTATCATGAAGATAGGATTTTAAATAAGTTTTGTTTCTTATGGTCTCTATTTCACTTTAATCCTGTATTTTGGATATAATTACGGAAGGGGGTTACAACTTTCATATTGCAGTAAAATGTTCTCACAACAGTGGATGAATATGAAAGGTGTACACTTAACTAGGGATCATAGAATCTAAGGAAAGGTTGAAAATCTAGGCTATAAGTTTTACTCAGATAGTCTAAATCCACATAAACCACAGGACAAAAGCTTCTATATGAAAATTCAGTATTATATACCTTCTGATTAAGTAGCTTCAGTTCTTGGGTGTTGAAACCTTCAGGAGGAACTAGTTCTTGTTCTTCTTCCTCTATAATCTATGAAGTAGAAGGCACTCCTGATAGTGAAACAGTATGACTGGATTGTCCAATATGATGAGAGCTTGAGGTACCTACTTGGGAGGCAATAGTGCCAACCAAGTCATCCAATTTGGGTTTCTCCATTGCTTCCTGAAGTTACAGGTTGAAGGAATCATCAGAGGAGAATTATTGAGGTTCCTCTGTGGTGGTCTTCTTTCCTCTTTCCTTCACTTTAGACTGTGACTTTGACTGTGTCACAATTGGGTCTTTGAATGCTACCCCCTTTATTTTCTTCGGAGGAGGTTGAACTTCTTTGGCCACTTTTGGCTTAGGTTGCTTCTTCTTAGCCGAGGTTGCCTTTTTCTTAGTCACTTTGGGCTTTAGAGAAGGTGAAGGAGTTGGAGTTGGTGTAGGTGTTAGAGTTATAGTTGTAGTTGGAGTTGCTGTCATAGTTGCTGTCAGATTTTTTAATTTACTAGCGGCCGAGTAAGGAGGTGAAGGAGTAGGAGACTTTTGGGAGACTTGAGTGGTCTTTGTTCTAACCATTTTGAATGATTTAGAAAGAGATTGGGAGTCAAGGATTCTATGAAGACTTGAAGAATGATTTTCAGAGGTTTTGCTTCGGTTAGGGTAAGAATGAAGGATTAAAAGGTAGTGATTAGGCGTTGTGGAATGGATTTAAGGAGTGTAACGATTGATTGAAGAATTTGGAGGTGTGGAATCGGTGGGTAACGATTAGAGGTAAAGAGGTGTGACTATCGAGTAAGGAGACACTTTTGAGTGAGAAGAGGAAGTGCGACGGTTTGAATTGTCACATGTCTAGTATAAGCCCCAACACTTGAGTAAGAACCCTAAGTGCTCGAGTGTTATTCATACCACACTCGAGTAAGCCATTTTTGTGCTCGAGTGCTATAGGAAAAATTTTACAAAATTTGTAGATTTGTACTTGGTCTGAGTATATCTTGATATAATCTTTACCTTTGTACTCACTTCCTCTAAGATCACTTGAGTCAACCATTTTTAGAAGCTAATTCTTGTATTTGTGCCTATAGTGCTTGAGTGTTCTTGCTGCACTTTCAGGTATGTTCTTCCGTCACTTGAGTGAACTCTTTTATCACTCAAGTGAGGATAAACACTTTTGATGTGCTTGGGTGTGTCCCAAGAGTTCTTGAATACTCTGTTAATCCCTGTTTTACATAGCTAAAAGCAGAGTATGTTGATTAATAAGTGAACTCAAGTGAGAGTTGTTGTGCTCGAGTGAGAGTGGCTTGCACTCGAGTTATCCATAGGGCAGTTGAAGTGCAATCCTACAAAACAAACTACTATATACTCTAATGCTTAAGTTAGTATGGTTATCATCAAAACTCATATTAAACAAAATAATTAATAAGAAACATTTACAACTCATTGGGATTAACTATTCACAATTCTCTTCGTATATAAAAAAATTGGTCTTTAGCAATCAGCTTTGTGAATATATTGGCGAGTTGAAGATAGGTAGGAATGAATTCTACTTTAACATCTTTCCTCTGTACATGATCTCGGATGAAGTGATGTTGGATATCTATATGCCTGGTTCTTAAATGTTGCATAAGATTCTTAACCAAGCTAATGGTGCTAGTGTTGTCGCAGTAAATAGGTATCGCCTTCAAGTTGATTCCCAAGTCATGAAGTTGTTGCTTTAACCAAATTACTTGAGAATAACAACTTGCTGCATCTATATATTCAGCTTCAGTAGAAGATAGTGAGACTGTGTTCTGCTTCTTGCTGAACCATGATACTAGAATACCTCTAAGAAATTGATATTGTCCACTTGTACTCTTTCTGTCAGTTTTGAATCCTCCGTGATCTGAATCTAAATAGGCCATCAAATATTCGTTTCCTCCTTTCGACTACCATAGGCCAAGTTCTGTAGTGTCTCATAAGTACCTGAAGATTCTCTTCACAGTTTCTGCATGTCATACCTTTGAAGCAGATTGATACCTTGTACACATCCCGACGCTGAATTGAATATCTGGTCTGCTTGTTGTTAACTAGAGTAATGAACCAATCATTCCTCTATATTTAGTAATGTTGAATTCAGGGCCTTTTACATCGGCATCCAGTAATGTGGTAGAACTTATTAGAGTGCCAACTCTATTAGCATTTTCCATTTCGTACTTCTTCAACAACTCCTTTAAATATTTGGTTTGAGATACAAAGATCTCATTTCTTCAATGCTTGCTTTTAGTCCAAGAAAAAAGTTTAGTTCACCTATTATGGACATTTCAAATTCTCCCTACATAAGCTGAGAGAATTCTTTGTTGGAAATTGTGCCCTAAGGGCCAATCATTGTACTTTAAACATTATTATTTTAATGAAATTTCTCCATTCTGTTATCATATTATTTGCATGTTAATTGTGATAATTGTATCCTTGGATAATTCATAAAGATTGTCCTAAAATGTCCCTGGTCGGTCATCTATGCGGGAGCAGAGATGAAACAAGACCAGTATGACTTTGATAAGATATGGAGATATGAATCAAAGTCTTAGGCACTTGTAAGAGTACAAGGTGCTGGACCGACCCACTATGAGAAAGCTACATGGATCAAGTCATAAGCTTTTCTCATGTATAACCACGTCACAATGCCCTTGGACCTGAGGTCATCATGGATTCCTACATGAGAGTTGCTAAGCTTTGAACTAGTCAAAAGTCACTTTTGACCGGGTGATGATAAAGGCTACGATCGGGCTTGGTGGTTTTTCATGTAGAGGAATATGAATGATCAAGATGGAATTTGTCCCTCACATTAGTAGAGAGATATTACTGGGCCCCTCGATGAGTGAGTCTGAGAAATGTATGGCCATACTATGATGAAAGGAGTTTCTGTCTCTGTTATCAGGCTACTCAGGAATCGAGAAAGTAATGGTCAGGAACAAGAGGATGACATTTTCCATGCCTTATCCTTGATCGATATATCGTGTGACAAAAGGGACGTGACATGGTTGTATGACAGGTTGCATCGTGATAACGATCCTCATATGAATTGGGTAGTCGTAATGTCTTGCTAGAGGTCGCTTGCGACTTTTGGGTTAGTGTAGTTATTGGCCCACTGCCAACTTCATATGGGCGTACAGGGTCGCACACAAGAATGGCCCAACACGAGATAATGTTTGATTTAGGGTGGATGAATTTTATATTTATATATATATATATAATATAAAATTCATTAATAATATTATATAGATATATATATTTTCGAAATATATATCTTATATATATATATATATTATATTATATTATTATATTTAATAATATTATATAGATATATTTTTTTTGAAATATTATATATATATATATATGTATATATATTATATGATATTATTATATTGTGTTGGTTTTAAATTTAATTTATTAAGATATATTAAATTTAATAACTAACACGATAGAGATATAGTATCTCAGATTTAATTTATGTAGATAAATTAAATCTAATGGCTCTTTATTTAGATTAAATAAATAGGTTAAATTAAAAATGTTGGACAGATTTAATTTAAACTGAATTTATTTAATTAGCTCATCAAGATAATTAATTATTAATTAATTTCGAAATTAATGATGATTAATTTTGAAATTTGAAAATAACCCTCATGGGTTATAAACTTGATAGAGCTGATAGACTCAGGGTACATCAGAATTGAGAGCCGCAAGTTAAACCCTTGGAGACATTAGAGGCGCTAGCACGCAGTCTCGGTTGGAGAGCATTCATGTGGATACCGGTAGAGGGAGCAGACCTGACGTGTTGGCTCCTAGAGATCATGAAAGCTCTGAATCATCAAAAAGGTATGAATCCTTCCAACTTGGTTTAAACGCTGTTGATAGATCCTCGATTAGGATCGGTGAAAATTTTTTTTTTTAAATTCTTTCGCTGTGCTTACCGATCCTATAAGATGAGCTCAGAATAAGGCCTTAAAGTTCTGTTTGATCAAGTCACAGATTTGTCTAATCTTGTCATTCACAAAAGTAATGAATTCAGCATTGTTTGTGGCAAGCTCTGTGTGATTATTGAAGCTCCTCTCTCAAATAGCCCTAGACAGATGGACAAAAGAATTAAGGACTACTTCTTAACAATAGGAGTCCTCACAAGGGGCTCATTTGGCTTTAAGTGCCATATCTTATTGGCCTTGAGGAATATAGATACCAAATGAGGGTATATTGAAGTATGCCTTATAAAAATATATATGTACCTCTTGTTCTCTGAAAGACATGATCTATTGAGTGTTCCCCTCCTTCTTACTAATAATATAGGTCATTGTGTGATAATTTTTCTTGATGAAGTAAGTCAAGTTATTGACCTTGCTCACCAAAGTTTTAATTTAAATGTAACATATAATTTGGTGAAGATTAGACAAAGAGTTAGGATTGTAGTTGAGAATCTCTAGAGGTTCACTAAGCTTGATGATTCTATACATCTCAAGTTTATCATTTTCTTTGAAAAGTCTAGTGGGGGCCTTCTTGATCCTCCTGGCTGAGATGACCACCTTTGATCTCTAGTAGTGGTCTTTAAAGTCTCCTCAACCATTATGCCTTTTTCAGTGCATATTTCAGCTGGCTCCATGTCACAATAGAATTGTTTGACTCCCTTTGAGCAATAGGGAAGATGGATAGATATTTGCACAAAAGAGTCTCTTCGTATAATTGTTGTCATTTCAGGCCTTGCTCTTGGCTTGAGCTTCTTTAAGTTGAATTCAGCTGTGTCTACTAAGAGACCTTCCTCCTCTTTCTCTTTTTCTGACTATATCACTAACTAGTCACTTACTAGTGCTGGGGTATTACTTGAGTGATATAACATATTATACTTCCGCTCGTATTGCAACATTATTAGTCATGCCTTCTCTGTTAGCCTCTGATCTTTGTATTCAAAAGTAGAGCATTTTGGTCAACTCCTGCAAAAGTATAAATATATGCTATTTGGTACCTAACTTTCTCTTGGGTCCATACAATATTAGACATAACAACTCTTATGCCTTTATACAATTGATCCATATGATATTTAAGCAAAGAGTATAATAAACCAACAAAGACCAAAATATAATTTTACCAAATTAATTAGTTACTAAACATAAAGGGTAACAAACAAATGATGCCAAGAATGATGTTTTTCAATGATCAATGACAATTTGTAAATATACTTTATATAAAAAAAATATGTCATTGATATGATTTTTATGCAATCCATGTAAGTCAAATCAAAGAGAGTAGATATTCATAATGTCCAACTTTTATGAAAGGATAAATCATGAATGAAACCATGTTTTCCAAGAATGAAATATGCAAATTTAAATCTCAAATGTTATTTCAAATCATGATAATGAATTGTAAAATTGAGATTTTGCAAAACTCATCTTTGAAACATGTTTACAATCAGTGCTCATGTTAAAAATGGTGGAAATCAATGGTTATAAAATATATATCAGAAAGCTTCACTTTAAAGTTCAACTAAGATAACATGTTAATCATCAGGGTTAACATATTGGATAATTCTTCAAAGAGCAAGAGTCATATAGATAACCAAAAGGATTAGCTTGATAGACATATATGAGCATAATGACTTTGCTATTGATCCATAGACTATCTTGACACTTAGAGTTGTGCCTTAAAAGATATGAATATTCAACTTAAGGATTCAAATACATGACACTGGTTATTCAAAGATAGATTATATCAATGATTAATGTGTTTGAGCAACAAAATGAATATGAGATTTTATGAATGATGAAGCACATACTCATTAGTCCAAATGACTAGAGTTCAAGAATATTATCCTAGTAAGTTATTCCACTATAATGATTAATGCATTAACATTCAATATATTAATAAACATTTGTGATACTTGGAATAACATTGTCAACTAAAGATTTATATATTAGGCATAAAGCTTTCACAAATTGAATTCTTTTCTAGGAAATACACTTGAAACTTATATAGATAGTTAACTTGTTAGACATAAGGTCTAACTAGCTCGAGAGTAAAGACTAAGCAGTTCAAGCGCAAGATAACCAATGATCAAGATGTCAATAATGGGGAAAACTCTGGCGGATGAATTTGAAGCATTTTCGATGTTTAGTACACAAAAATATTAACTTTCAATTTTGAAACCAATTTGAATAAAAAAACAAAATATGAATAATTTTCAAATAATGTGTATGCATTTTTATAAACAAGATGAATTGGAATCTAAGTACATTTTTGAAATGTGCATTTCAAAACTCAAATACATAGGAAGATTATACACAATTTCACTTTCAGTCCATTTAGCAATCTAAAAACATTTTGCAAATCATAAATGATTGCTTGCTAATGGTATGCAATAATGAGCAAGTTCTTCATTACCTAAATAAATAATTTATCTAAGTACAGTATAGAGTAAGGATTAGATATCACTGTAATTCCTCTTGTCCTTGCGATAGCTTGCTTGGTTTTGGTGAAATAATATAATTTTCCTCCTTTGCACACTCAACACCAAAATCCAAACTCCACAACTCAACATCAGCAAGATATAAATTTGTTTTCATGTGGCATAGCCTTGAGAAGCTTTTTTTTTATCCTACATAATTGTATAAATTTCTTTTTCTTCATGGCATCCAACCTTTGCCTTAGATACTTGGAGGATTGCATTTGGTTACCCACTGCATCTTTCTATGATGTTAATGCTTTGAATATCTTGCTTTGGGTGCTGGCAACCTTCTCTCAAAATATATAGACTCCAAGAGTCTTTTACTTGATGCTTGAGAGATCATGTATTTTCCTCAAGGTAGTTGAACAGTACTTTATGGTAGTTCATTCTTGAGGTGTAACGTACTCCTTTTCTCCATTGCATTCCTCAAGGTAGTTGACTTTACTTGATTTTTTGATTTTGAATACCAACTAATTACATAATATCTCCGGTTATTCTTTTTTGCGCGATTCAGTAATAGTATAGTAACCGATTCCATAAATCTATGGAGTTCCCCAAACCAAATAATTTATTTATCTTATTATTAATAAAAAAATCCAGCAATGGGTGATTCAAGAGTTCCCCTAATTAATGTGAATCTCGTTTCAGGTATATTAGGAACTCTTGGAATCTTCTTCATTTTCTCCATACCCTTATGTCCATTCTTTCTAGAATCAATCTGTACACATGAAACACCAGATGGATATTTTGGTACCTACTTTGCTTTGAGTCCTTGAACGTTAGCATTTGAACTTACTTGCGTTTTAGGGATCCAAACAAATTTATTTCTCACATTAGAATTTCTCCTAATATAGCATGTAAGAGAAATATGATTTGATTTACCATAATAATTGCAAATAATATGATGATATGCATTATGAGATTCTATGTAAGTATTGTGTTGATCAAGAAAGGACAATCTCAAATGATCAGTTTACCTAAGTTCTTTCTTCCCACATGAATTTCTAGCATGATTGAAAACTTTTTTGCTTTTCACAATAGAATCATTAATTGGTTGAAAAACAATTTTATGCAAACTTTGAAAATCAGTTTTTAAAATAACTTTAGAAGAATTGGAATTGTTTACCATATGTGCATCTTGAGCTCCAAAGGATGATCCATCAAATTTGTCCATAATAAGCTCTTCTTGGGAATCATCTTCCTCTTGTACTTCTATGTTGACAAGATCATGGAAGTGTTCTATGATTTCTCCTTCTTTATTGTCAACTTCTACTTGTTCATGAACCGTAGATATGCAACTTATAGCTTCACATGAATTGTCAACACTTTCAAGTTCAACACAATTGTTAGAAGTATAAATAAAATCAAGAATATCCCAAATATCTCTAGTAGTACAACAAAATTTAATTTTCTCAAAATCATTTTTGGTTAAAGCACTGCACAGAATTTTAATTGCTCTAATGTTCAATGAAAACATTTTCTTTTATCTTTCTGTCCAATCCATTCTCGGTTTGAAATCAAAGACATTTGTAAAAATATCCCATATATCATAATCAAATGCTTTAATAAAACTAGTCATTCTAGCTTTCCAAAATTAAAAACCAATATCTTTTAAAATAGGTGGAATTGTATAATCGAAACCTTCTAAAACATATAACACCCAAAATAAGCCATTGATAACTCTTGAGACGGTTAAGTCCTTTAATCAAGAGTCCATCTCTAATACCAAATGTTAGAATCGACTGACACCCAAGAGGGGGCGAATTGGGTGTAAGATAAAAGATTAAGAACTTTGAAAATCTTTTCGTATCATAGTAGAAGCAGTAACTATGAAAGTAATGAATCATAAATCAACAGTTAGATATTGAAATAATATATGCTAAAAATATAAGAGCTTAGGGAAGAGAATATGCAAACTGTGATTTATCCTGGTTTGGTCCAATCCACGATAACCTATGTCCAGTCCCCAGGCTCCTGCTGAGATTTTCAATCCACTATCTTCTTTTTTAATCTGGGCACAAGAGAAGCCTTTACAATCCTACAAGTTTAGCTGGGCACTTGTAAAGCCTTTTCAAAATCTCTTACTGAGTTACTCCCCCTTACACATCATAAGGATGCAATTGAGTTACTTCCCCTTACACACTATAAGGATACAACTTTGATGATGAAAGATTACAATCAATCTTCTCTCTCAGAAGTGAATAAGATAAACACTGAAGTACAATATAAATAATCTCTCTCTAAAATAGATTAGGTAAAAATTGAGAAACAGAGAGGATATGCGATGAGCGTTGATGTCAGGATGTTGGCATTTAGATTATGTATGCACTGGGCCTCTCTCCTTCCTATTTTAGATGATCTTCTATTTATAGTTTATGATGATTGATAACCGTTGGAGCTTTTCTTCTTCGTGTTATGATATTTAAAATATTACCATTAAGTCTCGTTGCTTCGTTTGACCATTCTTTGTATTTTAAAAACTAGCCGTTACATTCGATGGATGCTCCACTTCTCTGAAGTCACCTTTTATCTCTTCACATCATCTCTTCATTTTATTCCTAGAGAAATACATTAAAAACTAATACAATAAGTGTTAGAGTGATTGGAAGCAAGAAGAGTGAATTACACAGTCATTTCCATGATTTTCTGAAGTTATGAGATGTTGTCTGTCGTATCACTCGAGTGATCTTGGGTCATCACTTCAGTGATCCCTTTCAAAATCTAGCAGAGAGCATTGGAGTCATTTTCCAACTTCAACACTCGAGTGGTTACTCTGTGATCCTTGGTTATCACTCAAGTGATCTATTCATTTTGATCACAAACATGGCAAATGACATATCATTGGAAAGCTCTTGCCATCTATATTCCAATGCAATAAGAATCAGCTCTAAACTCATTATATTCTGAAAGTTATGATCCAAGTAGTTACTACTACACTAGATAGTCCCTAAATTCACAAGTGTCAACTTCCAGAAGGCTATCTCTTATCATATAACTCTAAATATGACAAATTATCTATCCGTGGAAAGCTCTTTAAGTCTAGTTTCATCTCAATCCAATGGGTAGTTTGAGAGTTATGTCCAAAATACTGAAGCTGTTCAGGAATATGACACTGATTTGAATGACATCTTCCAAAGATTATATCTCTCTCATTTAAAGTCCTTTGAATGTGATTCTAGTGTGTATTTGGCATGTTGGGAGTCCATTTTCATATGAAACTAGTTTCAACTCAATCTAACATGTAGTTAGAGAGATATGGCCAAAATGTCAAACCTCTTTCATGCTACACAAAAACAGAGCACAACAGAATGCTCATCACTCGAGTGATCATGGAAATCACTTAAGTAATCACTCGAGTAATGCCTTCTAAAACTTGGCATAGAGCCAATACTCAAGGGAACACCTTGGAGAGTTCCCTAACTTCCATATAGGTTATCTTAGCTTCAAATTGATATTCTCATTATATCTTGCAAGTTCTTCTTTCTTCAATATCTTTCTTCTTGTTTTTCCTCTTAATGATCATTCTTCATAAACCAACTGGATATCTTCTTGAATATCTTCAATCTTCTTCTTTCTTTGCTTGACTAATCTATAACATATGCAACATTAAATATAGTAGTTAGTTAATGTAGAAGATAAGTATGTTATACAAACTTTTTGCTCTTGATATTTGACACCTATATTTGACATCATCAAAACTAATCATATGTAACACAACTCACATTACCATAGCGCTTAGTTACAAATATGGGCATCTACCTTTCTTATCTTTGGCTGCTTCGGGCGTAGACTTGAATATGTTCTGCATGCTTATGACATAACATACTTGATAGAAAAATACATATGCAGAGTACTACATAGTATATGAAAGAAAGAGTTACTACCTGAATGTCTTTCCAACAACTTGTGCTTGTTTATTAGCCTCTTGATTGACTTGGGCAAAGATCGAATCTTATAACTTAAATTCACGAACGAACGTGCTATGACTTATTCCAATTCCTGTCCTTAATATTACTTGGTTGATTATCTTCTAAGTCTCCTACATTATGTCAAATAGATATCAAATGGAGACTATACTAGCTTTTAGTACATGTTTCTACCCTTTGGGATCAAGCTTATCACAATTTACCTTAGATACCTCAAATCCGTAGGTTACCCTAATCTAGCAGATTTGACACCCAACTTTGAAAATTCATAACTTAATCTACAAAATTCCAAATAGGGTGATTCCAAGTCCTATGGAAAGTACTTTAAGTCCTATTTAAAGGAAAAATGCAATTATAACCTTAAGACATGTTCTCTATCATCATAAAACCCTATCTAACATCATATTCATCATCATATAACCATCAAGGCTCTAAATTTTCCTTGGCCAAAACCCTAGAGCAACTATAACCTCATAAATACTCATTAAAACATTAAGACACTATACTTAAATCAAAGATTATGATTGCCTCTATTCGATTCTATGATCTGTTCTTGATTCCGGCAATACTTCCACTAACAGGTTGACATAAAACACCTTTGATCAGAAATCCATAATAATAGAAACATAGCTCTAAATGACTAGAAGAAGATTTGTGAAGGCTCTATCAGCTGAAAATGCGACCTTAGGCTTGAAATCAGTGATTGAACTCAAGAATACTAAATTTCTCTCCTTTTTCATTTTCTCTTGAATTTTCTGATTTTCCCCCTATTTTCTTGTGGTTGGCCAAAACTCATAAGGCTTGAGGTGTTGGAAGATGTTTTTAATGACATTTGTCACACGCTTAAAAATCTAGAGTGTTGGGTGCTCTTTTTGAAAATTTTAGAATATCGGTGATCTAGTGTGTCAAATGCTCTTTCTTGGAATTGTAGGTTGCCCAGTGCACCTGTAACCCCCCTTACGGTAATTATATCCAGATTATGAAATTTAAGTGAAATAAAGACCAATAAGACAAAAATCACATTTATAACCACGCATCTCCAAGAGATGGGTGCCCAACAAAACATTTAAAACAGGTTTCATCTGGTCTCACATTCACTTTCAAATACAATTACCTATACTGATAAATCACATAATAAATATCAGAGTGCATAACCAAGATCCCGGCAACCCCGGGTTACTTATATATATAATGGGTTTAAAGGTTTCTTAAGATAGGGATTACATATCCAAAATTTGCTATATACATCTCATATACATACAGTAATCCCAAAAGCCAACTACATAACCAACATCCAAAATACAAAATGTCCCTAAAGCCCTAACCACTCCTAGTTAGCCGCTTCCCTTTCGAGCCACATGCCTTGTCTGAAATGTTAGTCATTTGGAAAGAGTGAGATTCAAAAGAATCCCAGTAGTAACAAATCACTCATACAATATATAAACACAAGGCATGTAATGTATCATGTTCACCAGTATCATCAGTAACACAATGATCCATGGTTCGCACCACAGACGACAGTACTCACGGCTGTATCACAATGCACTATGCCAGCTTGCGCGGTAATCACAATGACAGCTTTCGCTGCAAACACTATGCCCACTCGAGCGGTAATCTCTATGACAGCAGCATCATAAAGCATAAGGTATCTCAATGCATAATGTATCACAAGGCACAATGCTCAACAAGGCACAAAGCTCCACAAGGCACAATGCTCCATAACGTATCTCAATACATCTCAAAGCAGCAGTAGCACACAATGCATGGTAGGCAAACATACAATACATTTACATAAAGTATAAGAGAGGAGTCACTACCTGAATCTTTCCTGACGTTCTTTGGCACAGTGGGCTCACGCGTCTGGCAGATATCAAATCCTATACCAAATTAGGGACAACCATCAATCTCTTTTCCAAACACTTATTCCATAATACTCTAAGTTGGTTATCATTTAGGACTCTTTAGGTGGCTAATAGAGGCCTAAACTTATGCCTAAAGGGTTAGGAGAAACTACCCTGAAGACCCCTTTTTCGAAGGCAAAACACATATTTTTGGCTGGCTCACTCGAGCAATGAGACACTTGTGCTCGAGTGAGAACGACTCTCACTCGCGAGTGTTTGACAGTGAGCCATCATCATGGCCAGAAAGTGCTCACCGCACTCGAGCACATAGCTTTGCACTCGGGTGATGACTCCAAACTCACTCGAGTCACCGAAAGTGCAAGACAAGAAGTGAGAACCGGAGAGCACAAACAACATCAGAGGGACAAGCTCACTCGAGCATACCCCCCAGTGCTCGGGTGCGAGGCCTACACTCGTGAGTGTCATATCACACTCTTGAGCATTGGCCAGTGAGTGACAACCTGAGAGTAAACCTAACTCTGGACTCACACCCTTACTCAAGCAATCCCTTTCTCACTCGAGTGATCACCAACTTCACTCCCGGTGACAGAAGTGCACTCGAGCTCCACTCATAGAACCCAGGCAAAACTCGAAGCAGAAAATGGAAAATACATGCATCACTCGAGCATGGTCTTCCTTCACTCGAGTGATGCTATCAGAATGCCCAGATCGCAGCACATGACAGAAATTTCCCAGATGGTCAAAACCAATCCCAATGGTTTCCAAACTTCTTATAAAGCTCAAACACACTTACTCATGCCTAAGGAACACATTGGCAACTTCCAAAACACCTAAATACCATTCTAAACATAATCTATGCCCTTTGGTCTCTATGAGACACAAAATTCCCATATTCACTCAAATCACTTCCAACATCAAAACCATATCAAATACCTAAAGAACTTTACAATGAACTAATCCAAACATTAATCACTATGAAATTCACACATTCCAAAATGGGCATAAATCAGGGCAAATTTCTAGAATTCATAAAACTTATCCAAAACTCATAACATATATATCAAAATGCATCAAATGCCTACCTCTTCACTTTGCCAAATCCAGAATCTTGATTCTCCAACTTTGAATCTCATCCAACACCCAAATCAACACTATTCAAGATTCTGAAATCACCACAATGAAGCTCTCAATGAGGTGTACAACATTAGAGAAGAGGATTTTAATAAAGAAGGACCATTACTCACCCAAAATCAAAGCTCACTTTATCTTCCCTTGCTCAAGGTCACTGAAAATGGAGAAAGAAGAGAGAGAATATGAGAAATGGTGAGGTGATGAGGAAGATGATGATGATGAAGTATTTCCTTTCCCTTTCCCAACACACAACCGAATAGGAGAGAGAAAAGAAAGAGAAAAGTGAACATTTGTCTTCTAGTGACATCCAATGGTCTACCAAAGAGCCTCTTGTCACCATCTTATTCACTACCACCATAAGCTCACACAACCGCAAAGCATAGGATTCCGACCTATAAACAATGAATCTCAACCCTTAATCTTAAATACCACACACATTTATATCAAATTCATATCACATTAATCCCAAAAGTGCTTAATTATACGAATCCCAAAAGATTTCTCATCCACTTTTACCCAATTATGAAAAGTTATTAGATGCTGCATGATTAATTGATGGATTGTTTGTCAATTAAAAGAGAAGGTTTAAGATCTGGAAGGCTTCAATTTTTAAGATGTTATGCACGTTACCGATTTTATTTTAAAATAAATAAGAGAAGATAAAAGTAATTAGTAAATGCAATAGTCAAACAACTAATCACTTTTTAAAAATAGGTTGAAGGTATAGATGGATCGAAAATAGATGTCATCTGATGGGTGTTCAAGGGAATATATAGATGGGGTGAAACAGTTTATTAGATTTGCAATCGAGCATACAAAATATCCTAACAAAATCTTATGTCCTTTCTTATCTTGTAGCTATAGAAAGCGAATTAGTCCACTTGATTTGCTAGATCATTTAGTATGTCATGAAATTCATCAAACATATACATAATGGAGAAGGCATAGTGAGACGAACGTGCATGTAGTCATCAAGTGTATACTACAAGTGGTGCTTTGAATGAATTTGGCCAAAGCATGTGTGATAAAGATGATGGTCTTTAAAAAATGCTAAATATGGTCAAAGAGGTGCTTCATAACTATCCTAAAGCATTTGAGAAGTTGAAAGGTGATGTAGAGAAACCAATATATGTCGGTAGTACTAAATACACAAGATTGCTAGCAGGTTGAAATTGTACAACTTTAAAGCACTATGGATTGAGTGATTCAGGTTCAGCGCACTACTTGAACTTTTGCAAAATATGCTTCCAGAAGAAAATGTACTTTCTACCAAGACATACGAGGCAAAACGCATTATTTGCTCTACAACTGATATGGGTTATAAGAAAATACATGCATGCCCTAACGATTGCATATTATTTTGGAATTAGATTGCAACGCTAGAGAAGTGCCCTAAATGCAATGCATCTCAATATAGGAAGAAGAAAGGAAAAAGCCCTTTAAAGATCCTATGGTATTTTCCCATTATTCTGAGATTCAAGCAATTGTACAGTAATGCAAAGATTGCTAAGCAGTTGACATGGCATGTTTAATATCCTGAACTTTGGGCCTAGAAACTTGAGGATAAGCCTACATTAGGCAGACGACTAAGCCCAGTTTGGGAAGAGTCCCAAGATAAAGAGAGATAGAAAGAATCTCAAGGACTATGTGATTTGGGCCTACAGGGCAGAGGCCATGTGGCACCATCTAAGGGTGTACACAAACACTTGGCAAGATCTTGAGGCCACAGGGACACATGGCGCAAAACCAAGTGACTCCGTATAAACTAGCTTTAATAAAGTAAAAGTAATGATTAAAGCTAGAGTAGCTTTATTAAAGCCACTTTTTTACTTTCTTCCCTAGTTGACCAATCAAGAAGTGCCACCTAGCACAATATCAAGGGAATTCACTAGTTCGATCATGTACCTAACTTACTTGAACACCGAGCATGGAAGCTGGATGAAATCATATGACCACTTTTTTCCTGACCAGTAGGGGATTGCTAGGAGGAAAGAGAAAGAGAATGATTATATTTTAGCACGTCCTATTCCCTGACATTCCTCAGGCAAGTCAGGTGAATTTCATGGTGGTTAGGTTGTCTAAGTCAAAGAAAATGAGCACTGAGCACCATAGGATATTTTGGGCACATGACACATGTCATTGCAAGAACCACTCACTCTCTCTCTCTTTCTCCCCCCCTTTATTCAATTCATCTAGCCAAGGGAAAATAAGGCAAAAAATGAGGAAAATCAAGAGAAAATGGAAGAGGAAAGAGAAAGAATAGTGAAAGTTCTTGAGCTCTAGAGCCGATTTCACGTCTGATTCGGCATTTCCAGCTTTCCGATTCTTCTCTAATGTTGTTCATCTTAGTGAGAGCAACATTTCTAGGGTTTCAGATTTCCTATCAGAGGTGTTTGGTGTTGTTTACTCAGGAGAGGTGCTGCCAGAATCAAGAACCGGTTATGTAATCGAGTAGAGGGCTATGAGGTGACAAAGAAGAGGCAAGGGAAACAACTTCAATGGTTGGAAGAAAAGGAACAAGAGGAGAACATAAAAACACAAGGGGTGATGAAGTATAGAGAAGTAATATAAGAAGATGCGCAAGAGGGAATTACGATAGAGATTGGAATATTGGCTATAATCCCCTACCTTAATTAACGTAATTAAGATTCGATAATGCATAGTGAAAGGGATTAGAGACCGTTGAATAATTCAAAACTCATTTAAAACTCCCTTCTTGTAGTAGGGACTTCACAAAATTTTCAAAACTTCTTCTCTATCCTGGTCTCTGGTTCAAATATCGAATATAATTACCTGTGCAGTTGTATCACATTTAAACATATCAGAGTTTATAACTTAAACCCCGACAACTCCCGGGTTCATCTACACATATATATCTACAGGGTTTCAGATCCTAATTAGGGGGATTACAATACCAGATGTTCAAAACTATTTACAACTCAAAACCGTCATACGGTAATCCCTATCCAAAATGAATGACTAACATGGCCTGAGTTAAATGTCCCTATAGAGTTCTAATCGCTCTGGGTCGTTTGCTTCTCATTAGAGCCACTCGCCCTGTCTGAAAAGTTAGTCAAAGGAAAGAATGAGATTCAAAAGAATCCCAGTAGTAACGAGACATTTATACCACACATAAGCACACAGCATGTAAGTAAATCATCATACAGCAACAGCAGCACAAATCACACTCCACCCTCATCCCCTTTCTCTACCAGGAAGGCACACTGTCCTAACCTGAACCTTTGTTAGCTACTCAGGGACTATTGGCGTGGCAGTGCATACACATAGCCTTATAGCTCATATAGCTATCCGGCTTACACAATTGGCCCGTCGGCCCTCACAAATAGCCTTTCAGCTTTTCACATAATCATAAAGTCACACCTCATCCTCATCCCCTTTCTCCACCGGGAAGGCATACAACCCTTACCTGATCTGTTGTTAGCTACTCAGGGACTATCGGAATGACGGTGCTTACACATATCCACAATGTCGCAGCATACAAATTTATCACAAATCAATGATAATACACACATACAATGCATCACATATGGTACGAAAGAAAAGTCACTACCTTGTTCCTTCCTGACTTTCGCTGGCATAGTGGGCTCTCGAGGGCGGCAAAAATCAAATCCTATAAACCAAAATAGGGACAATAGATCAATCTCTTTTCCAAGTTCTTTATTCCATAACACTTTAAGTTGGTATTCATAGGAACTCTTTAGGTAACTATTAAATGCCTAAACATATGTCTAAAGGGTTGGGATGACCACCCCCAAAGATCCCTTTTTAGGAAGCTAAACACTGATTTTTGGTCGTCTCACTCGAGCACAGAAGGCCGCAATCGAGTGATGACCCCCAAATTCACTCGAGCACCCAAAAGTGTCACACTGGAAGTGTTTACCCGAGAGCAACCTTGGTATATCTTACACCCTCACTCGGGCACAGCAAACCTCACTCGAGTGAGAACCTTAAATGCACTCGAGCACCAAGAAGTGAGGCACCACAAGTGACTACCCGAGAGCAACTCAACTCCCAGGCGACAAGTGCACTCGAGCAACAGCCCTAGTACTCGTGACTTCCCAATGCTCGCGAGTGATGACGCACGTCGCTCGAAGATGAAGAAGTGCACTCGTGATTTCTACCTGAAGACTCAACCAAATACCCAGAAATTCATACCGCACTCGAGTGAGACTCTCCCTCACTTGAGTGATGCTTATCAGAAGCTAGATCACAGCAACTGATATGGTTTTTCCAAAGTAACCCAAACTGATCCCAATAGGTTCAACACTTGCACTAAAGCTCATTCTCACCTGAAATTCCATAAGGAACCTATTGGTAACCTCAAAATATCCAAAATCACTACCAAACACAAGTTATCCTTAAATCTCCACCTTCCACTCAACAACCCAATCATTAACACTTTCATTTCTTACTTCTAAATCAATCCCAACCAACTCAAAATACCACAAGCTACCAATTGAACAGTGATACTCCCTCCAATTCCCATTTTCATTTAACACCAATATTCAAAGAAAAATTCTAGAATTTACAAAACATAGCCAATATTCAAAACGTAACCACCAAAATGCTTTAAATCATTACCTCTTTCACTTGGTAATATCAAATCTTTGTTTCTCCAACTTTCAGATTTGAGCAAACACCAAATCACCACTTTTCAAAATTCTGAAAACATAGAAGTCAAGCTCTCAACCTCTTGAACAATATCAATGAAGAGTGTTTAAGCATTTGAAGTCATTTACCTACCTAAAGTTCAAACCCCTCCTTTCTCTTTCTTGCCCAAGCTTCGCCGGAAATGGAGAATGAGGAGAGAGAGATGAGTTGATGATGATGATCTCATTCTTTTCTTTTTCCCCTACAAGAACCGACTAAGAGGAGAGAAGGAAGAGAAAATAAGTTTGAAATATTGACTTTGATCCAAGGGTCTTTATAATGACACTTGGCACAATCTTATTCCTCCCCTTTGATTTCACATGTTTTCATTTACATAGGATTCCACCCCCCATGGTTAAATCCTAGCCATTGATTCCTTTGACTTTTAATCTCAACCATTGATCTTCAAGTTACCAATGAGTTTCCTCTTTGGTAACCGACCAAGCGGTAGTGAATTTCCAATTTCGCCCTTGATTATCATAACCTTTGCCAAATTATCACTATACTCCAATATAAGCTTAAACATTGCTTACAACATGTTTGCAACAAGATTAACAATAATTACATCATTAGATTGTAATTAGCCCTTAATCACAAGTCAAGATATTACATTGGCTTCATTTGTAAATGATGTAATCATTTAAAGTTTTTGGGTCGGGTAATAAATTCCCTATTTATGAGCAGAGAAGCATTGTAATAATACTCTGATAATAAAGAATGGAAAGAAGTTAGTAACCCCATGAATAAAGTTAAGTACGCCAATAATTAATGAATATCGACCCCATGAATTAACGATTAAGTTTGGGTTTTGGGGTATAAGTAATCTTTCCCCTAAGCCGGTAATGCTTCCGCAGTATAATATAAAGGGATCTAGGACCAATATACCCTATGTTTTGGGAAAAGACACTAGCTTATGGTGCCATATAGGGTCCACAAGCAAATAGTCGGTATTTCCTATAGTCAGAGGCCATGTGGCACCATCTGAGGGGTTACACGAACACTTGGCAAGATCTTGAGGCCATAAGGACACATGACATAAAATCTAGTGACTTCGTATGAAGTAGTTTTAATAAAGTAAAGGTAATTATTAAAGTTAAAGTAGTTTTATTAAAGCCACTTTTTGTTTGGCCTAAAAAAGCCACTTTTTGACTTTCTTCCCTAGTTGACCAATCAAGAAGTGCCACCTAGCACAATGGTTAAGGGAATTCACCAATCTCTGGTCTGGTCATGTACCTGACTTACCGGGACACCGAGCTTGAAAGCCAGATGAAATCATCGAACCCTTCTTCCCTGACCAATGGGGGACTACTAGGAGGAGAGAGGAAAGAGAATGATTATATTTTGGCATACATGTCCTATTCCCTGATATTCCTCGGGCAGGTTGGGTGAATTTCCTGGTGGTTAGGTTGACTAAGTCAGAGAAAATGAGCACCATGCACCCTGGGTTATTTTTGGGCATGTAACACATGTCATTGCACGAACTACTCACTCTCCCCCTATTAAATTCAGCCACCTAAGGGAAAATAAGGCAAAAAATGAGAAAAATCAAGAGAAAATAGAAGATGAAAGAGAAAGGATGAATAGTGAAAGTTCTTGAGCTCTGGAGCCAATTTCACCACCGATTCAACGTTTCCAGCTTCTGGAGTCCTATCTAATGTTGTTCCTCTCAATGAGATCAACATTTCTATGGTTTCGGATTTCCTATCAGAGGTGTCTGGTGTCGTCTACTTAGGAGAGGTGTTGTTGGAATCAAGAACCAGTTGAGGTGACAAAGAAGAGGCAAGGGAAAGGAGTAATACAGGAAGATGCGCAAAGAGATAAAGACAAAGAGGAGGAGGACATAAAGACACAAGGGGTGATGAAGTACAAAGGAGTAATGCAAGAAGATGCGCAGGAGGGAATTACAAATGAAACCAATTTTCCAATCTCTGCCGTAATTCCCTCAATTAGGGGGGCTAAACCAAGTATTATCGATGGCCGTCAAATTTTTACAGACAATTATTTAACGGTTCTGTTGAACAACCATCAAGTATGTCAACTATACCTAACAGTTATTAAAGGAAACCCATCAAGTATTTATACCCCTATAAGTTAATTACATGGCCTTGTTGAAACCTTAATTCATGATGGTTTTTGTGTTAGAACCGTCAAATATGTGACTGCATATTTGACGATTATGAACTGTCAAATATTTGGCTTTGAGAATATTTGATGCATCCTTACTCGACGGTTTGGAACTATTAAGTATAAGAAAAAATACCCGTCAAATATGGATTTTTCTGTACTACTGCAAATTCCCCAATTGGAACTTCATCCAGTATATGAGTATTTTCTAGGGCTTACGTCCCAAAATTAATTTACATTTCCTAATTGTCAAATATGTCTTTCTTCAACCTTCACCACCGATTGCTTTACGCTTTTTTTTATTTAATTGACAAGTATGAAGCGTTATGCTAAGTATAACGATTTCTCTAGCAGTAAGGGTTGCTAAAGGAGTGAGGAAACTAATAATAGAAGACGATTCGATGGTGGTAGCGTATCAGATTGAGGCTTATCATTAAGGACCTCTTCAGAAGTTGCTTGCTGGTGTATTGTATACAGAATGGCAAGTGTCCATACAGCACACGCACAGGGAAGGACGCAATGTAGCGGATTGGTTAGCTACTTTGAGTTTGCTACAGTGTTTTAACAGTATGCAGTTGTACAAGTCACCAGCTGAGTTGCATATGATTTTTTGTTTTGTGATTGCTTGAGATTACCTGCCCAAGAGAAGTTTTTGTTTGAATAAAGATTGACTGGGATTTTTCCCCGTTTTGCCCCCCAAAAAAAAACGACGAAAAGAATATTTGTTTTTTGAATAAGTAACGAAAAGAATGTTAAATGAACTTATGATTACACAATCATTCCAATGTCATTTCTATGGCAAGAGAACATCATATTCCAGTACTCACCAAGATAAAAACAACATCATGAAATAGATATACTTAATTTAATTAAACAATGATTGGTTATGAGAAATTTAAAAAGCCAATAGCAATTTGAAACATGATATCGTCATAAAACACCCCTTACATTTGCTTTTTACCTGTGACTGAATTCCACTACAAACTGTGGCAATTCAACATGTAATTTGATCAATACCAAGTTAGCTATGAAAGCTCTACAGGATGTTGTGGATTGATCACACTTGTAATCTTAGATCATTACTGCCTGTGGAGAAAAATCACAAAGACTTAGAGGTCACATCTGTTCCTGGAGAAGAGAGGAATGCATATGCATAGGAAACTAGTAACAGCTGATGAGAATAAGAATTCTGTAAAACTTGTTGTAAGAAAAATTGCTACAAAATTTTGAATTTATCAATATTCATTCTGACAGTCATATAGGCATTTACTGCATATGAAAAGTTTACAATAAAAATTTTAGACGGTTTTATCCCAAAATAATATTTTCATTAATATCTCTAAGCAACTTAAAATTTGAAATCTTAAATATACAATCGAAAATTTGTCCATTCAATAGTAGAATTGCATTCTATCGACAAACACAATTAAAGAGTTTCAATGAAAAGAGTAATCCACATAAAATGATTAAAAAAACAGTAAGCATCCTTTAAGTCACGGATTAGTGGTTCAAACTAGCAAACGAAATATAGTTTCACTTTTCATCAACAGTTAGTTAATTCCTTGGAGAGTAGTTGAGTTGTCATGGGTCGAATTTAAAAGCTTCGAAAGAGAACTTACTGAATTTCTTGATATTTTCTTTTTCCCTTTCTTACAGTAATGTTATTATTGCTACTTTTTCCCCTGTCCCTGAATGACAAAAGAAAGATAAGATTAGGAGAGGCCATGTTAGGTCTTAGTTTCGAAAATGGTTATTGATATGTTAAAATATTGACTTGATTCTAACTAGTAGGTACGTGTCACAACCCAAAATTCACGGCAACAGAGTGAGAAGCACTTATTGATTACCTATTAAGGAAGTCAAGTCTCAGAGGTGATGGTGCCCTACTTTCACTCCATTCATCAAAATCCTTCTCACGCGCCAGACGCCACCCACATCCCATTATTTCCAAATCATGGAGACCACTAATTATGTTGGTAGCTGGAAAATATAGTGTCAAAACAACTTGGCTGCCTTCTGCACTTGGATGTTGTCTGCTGTCTTTTGCTTCGAAAGGATAAAATCCTACATAAACTCTACAGTCATGCATATAATAAGCCGGAGTACCATGTATTTTAGTTTTATTGGGATGGCAGTTATCTTCGAATTTCCAATCTACGGAGAAACCAAGCCATGCTTTAGATAAGAATTGAAAAACAACGCATACAGCAATTCCCCAGCGTTCTCCATTAGAATCTGTAACAGCGTTGGAAGGTATATCTGCGGTAATGGTTACAAATTCACCAGAGCCATCCTTACCCCAACAATATTCCCACTGTTCAAACCATGTAGGGATTCTTGTCCATAGTTGGAAGTCATAGAAAAGGTGAATGGGACCCTGCACAACACTCGGAAGATGCATCAAAACTGAGGGCTTAGGAGCTTTATATATACTTAAGAACGGCTTGATGGCAAATGTTTAGAATTCACATGCAAAAGTAATGACTAAATTCTTGTTAAAATTATGAATTAGTTAGGTGTGTATATATATATTATGTTTGTCTTTCTATCAAAAATAGTTGAAGTCAATTGATAAGACTTTCCTTAACAGTATATACCTTTTAATTTATCTTTCAATTATTCAATGTGGGACTTAATCATTCATTCTAATAAATTCTTTGGCCATAATTTAAAATGGAAAGAATAAATAGAATTATAAGAAACAAATTTTGGGAAATAGATAAAAACCTTTGGAGCACAAGATGCGTAGAGATGTCGTAGAGCGGATGTGGGTTCCAACAAACCACAGTTGCTTGCACATATAATTAAATTTGGAGGAAGCTTGGGTATTGACTTCAGTCTGCTGCAAAATGTCAAGTCTAAGCATTTGAGATTTGTCAAATGAATTATGGATTGAGGAATATCGGTAATATCAGTGCCCCTCACATCAAGGAAGTATATACTTCCCATATTTCTCCCAAACACAGGAAGCTTCTCTAACTTTAAGCATCCACATAGTATCAACTCCGCTAGGTTATCCGTTTCCAATTCAGTGGGAAGACTTTCGAGTCTTCTGCACTCTTGAAGACTCAACTTAACCAGCTTCTTCAATTGCCCAACAGATTCATGAACCCGGACTAGCTTTCTGCATCTATTGAGCAACAACTCCTCAAGGTTTGGTGTACCACTGAAATCTGGGGTCTCACTTAGAGAATCGGAACCACTCATATCAATGATCCTCAGCTTATTCAAAACCTGACAAACAGATAAGACATAACACAGAGAATGAGTCAGTATTCTCAAAGTGAAGTGGTAACATTTACTTTGTGTGTGTAATATTCAAGATTGTGGAAGTTTAATATATACCCGATTTCCTTCCCATAGTTTTTGGATATTGCTATTGCACAATTGAAGGGTTTCAAGATTGCATAACTGTTCGATTGATGGCAGACAATCCTGAGCATAATCATCCCATCTCAGAAATTTTAATGAAGTTGGAAGAGACTCGAGCTTTCTCAAAAGTTGCACCTTACTCAAGTCCAGAAATCTAAGATTTATCATCTTTGAAAAGCAGTTGGGGTCCCAATCCGCTTTAACAATCCGTCGTTGTGTCTCCAAAACTATACCTTGAACGTGTTTTGTTCCCTATTGTACATGTATGAAGATTAAACATGATGCAAGAAAATATGATATGATGCAACTAATGCAATATATAATACAACTTTAGCACACTTAGAAAAAAGGTTAAGGTGCAAATATTCCCCTAAAGTTGAGCAATGTTGCCTCAAAAATATTTTTTTGTGTTCAAAATTACGGTGGAAATATTAAAATAGAACAATATTGCCCCTTATACCATTAAATTTGTTACCATTCAATATCAATTTTTTAACAGTCAATGTTGGTTTTTTAATAGGGCAATAAGCAAAAACTTATAGGGTAAATTTACACCTTAACCCAAAAAAAAAAATCACCTTATTTTCTTTGAATACAAGATCAATATCCTCTAATGACCACAATCTGCTGCGTCTTCCAGCAATTGGAGATTCTTCAAAGACAATGTCTCTTCCCATGTCTTTAAGCAAATCATGCATATACAGGCATTCCTTTGAAGCCTCTTGAAGCAACCAATCATACAAATAAGTTGGCAAAAAAGTGTCCCTTCTCACATCTTGAATCCTCCCAAGCATATCATGATCTTCCTTTGCATTTTGCCTTAAATCTGATTTTGAATGAGTGACATTTAGCATAGATTTTTCAATTAGAACTTCAATTCCATATGTTGAATGAGGACCACACAATTCCAATATGTTTGTCACCTTGACTATGGGCTCCCTGTTAAAAAAACATGCAATATCTAAAAATATTCTTTTGTACTCCTCATCTTCTAATCCATCATAACTTATGCGAAGTTGACTAGGGATATCAGTGGGTAAATTTTGCCTCAACCTTACAGATGCTTTTTTCCATTCATGTTCATCTTTTTTGCAAAGACATGACCCCAAGACTTTAAGGACCAGAGGAAGTCGACATGCAGATTTAATTACTTCTTCTGACAAATGCAAATAAACTTGTTCAGGCTCATCCTTTCTAAAAGCTTCCTGACGTAAGAGCTTAAGACATTCATCAGGATGTAATCTTTCAAGCTCATACTCTTCAATCTGTTCATACAATGTCAACAATCTTTTGTCCCTAGTAGTTATTACTATTTTGCTCCCTGTACCAAACCATTCCTTATTTCCAGCTAAATGTTCTAGTTGGCTTCCTTGGCTGACATCATCGAGAATAATAAGAACATTTTTATGACACAAAAATTTTTTTATTATCTTTGCACCTTGGGAAAAATCATCTATATCTCGTTCGCCAAATCCAAGCTCAGAAACAAGCTTCTTTTGTAAGGAAACTATGCCAACCCTTTCCGAATCCTCCCTTACATTGTCAAGAAAACAAGTAGCATCAAATTTGCTTTGCATTGCATCATAAACAAGTCGAGCAAGAGTTGTCTTGCCTATTCCACTCTCGCCCCATATCCCTACAAAGCATGTATCATTCAATTCCATCTTTAAAAGGGAGATTATCTTATCTACCTTTGATTCAATATCTCCAACTAAATGTGTAAAATTAGATGGCATCTCATCGCCTACTCTCTTCCCTTTGGATTTGGTACTATCTTCAACAATTTCTACTTCACGCCTGCATGGATCAAATGATTAAACTTATGATAAATCAAATAAAATCAGCAAAAAAAACACAATTTTTTTTTGGGGGGTATTAAATTAGTTTGCTGAGAAATATCAAGAATAATTGTTATTTGAATATTGTTTTATCACACTCCTATCGACCAACAATGCTATATGTTAGTGAATGTCAGGCTTTAAAGGGACAACATGAACATAAATGGGGGTAGCCAAGATGAGGATGCTGAAATGGATGTGGAGTCATATTAGAAAAGATAAGATTCATAATAACCATATATGTGAACGAGTTGGAGTGTGATCTATTGAAGAGAAAATGGTATAAAATCGTTTGAGGTGGTTTAAACATGTTCAAAGAATGCCATTGAGTGTGCTAGTGAGAAGGGTTGATAAAGCACTATGGAAACCTCTAAAAAAAAGTCAAGGAAGACCCAAGCAAACACTCAATGAGGTTATAGAGTAGGAAATTTTGGTTAATAATTTATCTAAAGATCTGGTTTTTGATATAGCACAATGGTATTGTGCGGTCCTCGAAAATTTCTTGCCAAATTCAATTTCTCAGTACTTTATCACCAAATTCTTGAAAATTTCATATTTTGAGACTTCGGCTCCTTCCAAGTGGTGTTTTTCTTATTAGCTACAATGAAATTTAGCTCCTTCCACGCATTGAATACCATGGTAAAGCTTTTGCTCCATATGTAAATATGTCTCATTTGCAACAATATTATTATTTGTGCCGATGGCTTCTTATGGGAACAACTAATTCTCAAACGAAAGCAAAGGTATTCATAGGTCAGCTGGTGCTGGCATTCTTGGCCCGAAAAGGAAACTTCTTTCAAACCCTAAAATATCAAGGAATGAAACAATGTGCATTGTTGATTCTAGAGCATCAGATCATATGACTAGTTGTCACTAGTTGTTTGCTACCTATACTCCATGCGCAGGGAATGCTGAAGTGAAAATTGCATATGGGGAGTGACAATTGGAAGTGTTGAAAAATACAAGGGGCTCTAACTCTTTGAAGATGCCAGAGAGAATCCAACATCCTATCGGAATAGGTAACTTTGTATCTACTCCTAAAAATAACATTATGTTGTGGCATATATAAGAGAATGGGTCACCCTAATTTCCCTTACCTATCCCGTATGTATCCATCACTTTGTTCAACCAACAACCTTGACCTAAAATGTGAGGTTTGTGAGTTAGCCAAACATTACCGAGCATCATTCCTGATAAATCCCTACACATTGACCAAACCATTTACCGCCATCCATAGTGACTTGTAGGGATCATCCTGTGTTTCAAATCACACCAAAACAAAGTGGCTTATTATCTTCATAAATGACAACACCTGTTTCTGTTGGGTTTATTTGTTAAAGGATAAATTCAATGCCTCGTTTGTGTTCCAAAGCTTCTATGCCATGATGAAAAAAAAAACTAGTACAATACCAGCATCAAAGTCTTGCTTACGAATAATGGTACTGAATATTTCAATCAAACTATAAATGTTTTTCTCCAAACACATAGAATTGTCCACAAAAATATATGTGCTCATACACCTCAACAAAATGGGATTGAAGAAACAAAAAACAGACAGATCCTTAGAACACTCATGCTTACCTATAATGTACCCAACTTCTATTGGGGGAAGCTATATTGACTGCCACCCACCTGATCAACCAAATGCCTAGTCAAGTTCTATCATTTGAGTCTCCCTTAAATAAGTTGCATAGTTCCTTTCATACTTCACCTCCTGAAAACCATATTCCTTTCCAAGTATTTGGCTGCACAGCCTTTTTCTTTATCCTCCAAAGCAATAAGCCTAATCCTCACGTTGTTAAGTGCATATTCCTTGGTTATCTTGCTTCTCAAAAGGGATACAAATGCTTTGACCCCATTTCAAAACATACTTTTATGAGCCCTAATGTTACCTTTAATGAGAATACACCTTTCTATCCCAATTCTTCAATTCAGGAGGAGCGCATAAGTGAATCTCAGACTTGGGAACCAGAACCTAACTCTCCTAAACCATAGGTTATGCCAATAGAGCCACCCTCACCTAAATCATTATCATTGCCAAAATCCTCATCTAAACCATGACCAGAGTCTTCACCCACGCCATCGCCTTCCTCATCTCTTATACTATTCATAGAGGAAATTTAAAGAGTAGGGGAAGAGGTAGAGGAACAAAAAGATAAAGATGTGTTGGGCTTACCACAATGGCAAAAATCAACAAAGGGAGAGCACCTTGTACCTAACAGCACCAAAGGAGTCACAACCTATGGTATCCTAAAGAACTTACTCTTAAGTCGCCTCAGCAAATTTCTAAATAGGTTAGTGAACAATCTGATCTTGATTTACCCATTCCTCTAAGAAAGAAGCATCGATCTTCTACATTACACTTAGGGTGTGTTTGGTTTGAGGGGAGGGGAGGGGTCCTCATTCTCTCATTTGGTTTGAGTTTTTGAGTGGGAGGGAATCCAAAATGTTGGCTCTCATTCCCTTTCCTCCCTTTATTTTTTGCTCTATTACAAAAGATCCCCTCCCCGCCCCTCTAACAAACCAAATAAGGTAACATACCCCCTCCCCTCAAACCAAACACACCCTTCATTCGGAAACATACATCCTAAAAGGAGCTCTCTCCAAGTTACCCGGCATTTTTCACTAAACTAGGCAAAATATGCATTCCTAACAACATTTAAGAGGCACTAGAGATATCAAGATGGAGAAATGCAGTTATGATATAAATAAAACACTAGACAAGAATGGAACATGGGAGATTGTTGAAAGGCCTAGAGGCAAGAAACTCATTTTTTGCAAGTGGATCTTTAATACTAAATATATGGATGATGATACTATAGAAAAGTTAAAAGCACGTCTAGTAACAAGAGGGTTCACTCAAATATATGGTCTAGATTACCAAGAAATGTTTGCACTAATGGGGAAACTAAATACATCAAAGTTTTATTATCTGTTGCATCTTATCTAGAAAGGTCGCTTTACCAACTAGATAAAAAGAATTCCTTCCTAAATGGAGAGTTTAAAGAATAAGTCTATATGACTCCACCTCCAAGTTTTAAAAGAGGCAAGAATGATCAAGTATGCAGACTGAAGAAATCTCTATATGGTCTGAATCAATCTCCTAAAGCATGGTTTGACAGGTTCTCAAAAGTTATTAAGTCAAAAGGCTACAGACAAAGATTGTCCGATCATACAATGTTTGTAAAAGTTGATAAAGGAAAAAAGTGCATCCTCATTGTGTATGTTGATGACATAATTCTCACAAGAGATCACATTAAGGAAATAGCAAGAATAAAGGTCGCTCTTGGAAAAGAATTTGAAGTTAAAGACCTTGGAAGTTTAAAATACTTTCTTGGCATAGAAGTAGCAAGGTCAAAACAAGGGATCTATGTGTCCCAAACAAAGTATATACTTGACCTTCTAAAGGAAACATGTTGGGTTGCAAACGCAAGGAAACCCCAATTGAGCTCCCCAAAAAGAAAAAAAAAAAAAAAGAAGCCCTTAAAGAATAATGAGGGAGAGCTGGAAGAAGATAATAACTTTGATGATGATATGGATGAAGAAGACATTGATAAAGAAGAGGCCACCAATAGAGAAAGATATCAGAGACTTGTTTGAAAACTAATTTATCTTTCCCACATGAGACCCTATATAGCCTTTGCAATGAGTGCCGATTTAGGAAGTAAGGAAAAGTGCTTTTTAAGCACTGTTCTATAAGCCAAGGTAAAACTCCTCTCACATACTTCCCTCGAATGCCGTAAAAGCACTTTTAAAAAGCTTGCAAGTGAAATATACTCTAAATTGCTTAATTATTCATGTATACAAAAGAGGCATATATACACAAGAGAGAAGCCACATAATTAATGGCTCATTATTATAATTGAGTCCCTAATTGTAATCCTAATCCCTAATTTTGTGCAGCGTATAGAATTCTAAAGTATCTAAATGGTACTCCTAGAAGAGGGTTATTATTACGAAAATAGGAACAAAGAACCGTAGAGGTCTACAAAGATGCAAGTTGGCGAGGAGCACATCTTGATAACAAATCAAACTCTGGCTACTACTCATTTATATGGGGAAATCTAGTCACCTGGAAGAGCCAAAAACAAAGAATTGTGTCAAAGAGTAGTGTTGAATTTGAGTTAAGGGCATTGGCTCAAGGAATAATCAAAGAAGTAGGGCTAAAATGAGTGTTGGATGAGATACAGGTCAACGTAGACTTGCCACTCAAACTTTACTATGACAACAAGGCCACCATAAGCATGGCCGTAAATCCTGTTTGACATGAATGATCTAAACATGTGGAAATCAGCAGACATTTCATCAGAGAAAAGGTAGAAGAAGGAATCATATGTTTGACTTACCTACCAACAAATCTCCAAGCAACAGATGTATTGACAAAAGCGTTACTCAAACCCACCTTTGAAAGTTGTATAAATTGGAAATTATTAGCATCTTTAATCCAACTTGAGGGGAAGTGTGGAAATATTGTGAAATTAGTTTGTTGAGAAATATTAGGAATAATTGTTATTAGAATTTTGAATTTAGTGCAATCTGATGTTATCATTAGATAAGATTATGATAAAATACTAGGGTTAGGGTTAGTTATTCTAGCTAGCCCTATATGAAGGCATATGATGTATCCAATTTGATTCTTGAAAATAATACGTGTATATATGTATATTATGTGTCATGAGTTGAAATGCTGGTATCTATCCATAGGGGAAGGGGGGGATCTTAACTGTTCTCATGTAAAATGGGTTTTGAACTTACTGTACAGACAATCCACCGGCATGTTCTAAAGAAATTATTAGAAAATTTGCAGCACTTGATCAAAATACTTCCTATATATGACCATATTAGAATAGCTAGTTTTATCAAAATATTTAATATCTTATCTAGGGATTTTATCATTAATTTAGGCTAATTAGCATTTATTATGATTAAATTGAATTAAAGATGATCGTGTCAAAATAGAGCTTAAAAGGAAATATTTGTTATAATATTGTAATTGCTCTTTAAAATTTGAATTTTAAATGAAGACATTACAAGATATTGATTTAAATTTTAGGTCACTTTGGGGAAGTTGGATCTAAAGGGAAAAAAAAACTGAAGATGCACAAGGACTAAAATGAAAAATGAAATTCTCCATGTGGCTAGATGGGAATTTTGACCAAAGAAGGGGCTCTGTAATATTAGCGTCACTTTTAGAATAGAGAAAGATCAGAGATATTACAGAAAAAGACCCCTAATTTTGTAAATGACAGTTTAGTACCCTAAATTTCTAAAATGCCAATTTGATCCAAAATTCCAAAAAATCAGCATTTTCCTCCACTGAATCTGATTTTAAGGCCGATTTACTCAGATTTTTAGTATTTTATTGAAGCCTACACCTCCGGACATAAACCTAGAAAGGGGGTGAATATTTTAGAGGATATTAACAGACAATAAAAGGGGAAGACAACCACGAACGAGGTTGAGCAGAGAATGGAGAGAAGAAGAATCGGAAGCTATGGAATCACCGTCTACACTGGTGTGAATTGGAGACCACACCACCATCCTTGCCGTAGACTTCCTACCACTACCACCTTCACTCGCCTTCCACCTTTCAAATTCTTCATCTTCTCATGCTCTATCAGATTCAGCCCTCTACATTCATCTTTCATGGTTTCTTGAGGTCTAATGGAGTTGTTGTGATAAACTCAATAAGAGGCTAAATTCTTTCATGCTTCTTGAAGATGAAAGATTGGTTTGAACTTCAGAGGTATATTTAGGGAAATTATTTGTTTTAATCTTTTGATTTATGTATGTAATTGATTTCCTAAGTTAAGATTTATGTTATGTGGTTAATTTACTTATATTGCAAGTTGTTTATCTTAATTTGAGTTAAACAATTGTGATTAGGATTGGATTGTGTGGTTTAATATTTATATTTATATATTCTCTTTTTAGTTTAACATAGTTGTGCTATTCTTTCATAATTTGAATGAGTATTATGACTACTTTGATCTTGTTTGAATATTTCAATTGAGTGTTCATTGTATAGAGGAACAAGTTGCATAAATCCAATCCTAAATTGCACACTAAGTATTTAATAGTGTATTAAGAAGTAATTATCTAGCTAAAGTTCTAGGGGTAATCACTAATTAATATCACTAGATTTAATGAGTTGCTAAGATTTGATTTTTAACTTAGTAAGTAATTTAACTCTCAAATCCTTTTGAGTAAGGATAACCTATATTTCATTTTTCAAGAAGTATTCATCATCAATTCGCTTAAATCAAATTGCATTACTTGTCTCAACAATTTCTCAAAAACCCGAAAAAATTAGTAGTTTAAGTTCTTTTCCATTATTTAAAAAAAAAAAAAATCAATTTCAAACACATCTCAATGTTTTTGTCAATTAGTTTAGCTTAATAATTAAATGAAAGGCTCTTCAAGAGAACATGACTCTAGTTGTGCCATTCACTGCATAATTTAATTTAATTTGATTTAATATTAATATGAGAAAAGTTTTACTTAAAGTCTCTTTTATTATCTCCTTTTTGTAAAACTTGAGACACTGCAATCTGAGACAGATTCTCACTCTCGTTTTATAAATTATGTTATCTTACCCATTACCTTGATCAGTGATTCACTTATGACACGAAAGAATAGCAACTTTAATTCAGAATAAATAATAATTATCCCTAAATTTTATTAAAATTCAATGCACCTCCCATCATATTGCAACCTATGATTTTTGTTACGTTGTTCCTTAATATTTGAAGGCAACTCAGTTTAAATGAATATATTGTGTAGAACATGCGGGGCCATTGAGTGATATTCATCTATCATTTTTAAAATGACGTTCTTTGTCTCTCTAAACACTCCCAGAGAGAGAGAGAACTAAAAAGTTTTTGAATCAAATGAGGGTAGTAAACGAGCTAGCTGAACAATTTAATTGTTTTGTAGGCCAATATTTCATGAAGCACAGTACAGTTTTCTAGTGTGAAATTTATAAATCCGTAAAAGTATAAAAATCTAAGTGAGAAGAACAGGGCAACTGCGTACCTGATCCTTGTGCTACATGCATCCAAATCTTTCTCACGTACCAGCCGCCACCCACCATCCACTATTTCCAAGTCCCCAAAACTTGTTTCCTTGGAATGAATAATCACTTTTCCAATAGTATTCGTTGCTGGAAAACTAAGTGTTAAATTGACTTGGACGCCTTCACCACTTGGATGCTGTCGACACTTTTCCCTATCAATGGGAAAAAATCCTTTGTAAACTCGACACTCCGTCTCATCTTGTTGATTTTGCTCAAAAGAAAAAATATCAGCCTGTAGATCCTTTTCGCCAGTTGTTTTAGAATAAACAGTCTCGTCTGTTGAATCAACTTGGGTGCCTGCATCTGCATGTGTTCTATGTGGTCGACCACCTTTCTTATCATTGGTATGGGGGTAATCTTGGAACTTCCAATTTACGGCAAAACCTCTCCATGCTCCCTCAGATGGGCATTCAAAGATAATGCATACAGCAATTCCCCAACATTCTCCATCAGAACTTGCCAAGTCGCTAGGTATATCTGCTGTTATAGTTACTACTTCGCCAGAGTCATCCTTACTGTGACGAAGTTCCTGTTGCTCAAACCACGGTGGCATATCTTCCTTCCCTTTAGAGTCAAAAACAAGGTGAATGGGATCCTCTGCAACACCAGGATGCTATAACAAACGAAATATCAAATTATGTAATGAGTGTATATGGATGATATAGCTACCTTTTAAATATTGTTCTCTTCCTTTAATCTCCAAAATCTCACTCTTTTGTTATAACAAGGTCCTTTAGAGATATACATCCTCTGGTCATTAATATAAAACATATTTTGAGAGTTGATCTTAGTCTTATTAAATATGAGAAATAGTTTTCAAATTTATTAATATTTTCCTAATTTATCCTTATTTATGCTTCCTCAACAATAATCAAGGAGGAGAGGGAAGAAGAAAAATAAGGAAGATAACTATGGTGTTTTAGAAAATATATATTGTATTATATAAATTAACTAACTTCCTTAATCCAATTAAATTAAGGAAACATGTATTATATTAAAGTTCAGGCGAGTAACAATTTAGCCCATCAAATGGAGATTTTGGGATATCTTAAAACAAAAATGGCAACATTTTAGTAGTTAAAGATGAATCAAGAGGTTTTATTCTACATGACTAGATTAATGAGACAATGATTATTTATAGACTGAATTCTTCTTTGTCCTCAATCTAGCATAGTGAGGGTAACTCTTTATTTGAATAGAAACAAAGATGTTTTGGGGCCTCTAATTTGTCTCTTTCAATGCCCGACCTCTCAAATGTTTTTTTTTTTTTATTTTAATCATTAGATTCTGCCTTAAATAAGTGACACTATAAAATTTAGGGAAATATTTTTCCTCTAGTTCTTGCCCTTATTTTTCCCTTCCCCATTGTTTCCTCTACCATATCTTCCTCCCAAATCAAACGAGCCAAGAAGAAAGAGCATGTAAAACAAAGTAAGAGATAGAGATGACGACCTTAGAGAAACGCGACTCAATGAGAAGGTGCAGATCTAATGCGGATGCCAAGACAGGGTCCTTGTTTGCACGAATAATTGAGTTTGCAGGAAGCTCAGGCACTGAATTAAGTTCGCTGCAAGCACTCAAGTCTAAATATTTCAGATTTTCTAAATTAATTATGGATAAAGGAATCTCCGTGATCTTAGTGTTCCTCACGTCCAAAAAGTAAAGCCTTTTCATATTTTTACCAAAGTCAGGGAGTTTATCAAGCTTCAAACATTCACCGAGAATAAGAACCTCTAGATTATACATATCCAAGCAATTTGGAAGAGTTTCAAGATTTGTGCAACATCTCAAACTCAGCTCAACTAGCTTCTTCAGTTGTCCAACAGATTCATGAACCCGGATGAGGTTATCACAATAATTGAAAAACAACTTTTTAAGGTTTGGAGTTCCCTTGAAATCTGGAGTTTCCCTTAGATCAACAGAATTGCTGAGATCAATGGTTCTCAACATATATAAACCCTGATTAACATATAAGACATAAGATACAAGAACAAGGAGGTGTTATTAGTATCTTCAAAGTCCACTGATAAGATATATGTCTACAGAGTTTAGTATCTTCATGAAAGGAAAGCATACCGGCGCTCCATCCCAGAGTCTTTTGATGTTGCTGCCACGCAATTGAAGGATTTCCAGTTCATGTGATTGATCAAGTGGTGACAGAGATTCAAAAGCATAACAATCCCATCTTAAAAATTTCAACTTACACGGAAAACAATTGAGATTATGGGCAAGCTCAACTCTGCTTAAGTCAAGTAATTCAAGACTCCACATCTTTGAGAAGCACTCAGGGTCCCAATCTGCTTTAAATGGATGACGCAGATCCACAGCTATACTCCGAACAGCATCTGTTCCCTAATAAATAAGAATGAATATGCACAAAACAAAATGAGAGATAATAAGATATGATGCATAATATGGATATCTTGCAGCAAATAAATTAACTTTGGCGCACACATATTCAAAGACTTACCATATTTTCGTTCAACACACTATCGATGTCCTTTATATTCCACAATCTGCTGCGTCGACTTGCATCCTTTGGACATTCTTCATAAACAATGTTCCTTCCCATCTCTTGAAGAAGATTATGCATATGCAGGGATTCTTGTGAAGCCTCATGAAGCAATTTATGATACATAAATGTTGGCAAGAAAATATCGCTCCTTATCTTTTGCAGCCAATAATGCGTAAATCTTGAATTTGAATTTAATTGGGTGAAATTTAGTAATGATTTTTCAGTAAGACGTTCGATTACAATTGTTGGATCGCGGCTGCAAATCTCCAATATATCTATCACTTCAAATTTTGCCCTCCCATTGAAAAAACATGCAATATCCAAAAATATCATCTTCTCCTCATCTTCTAATTCAGAGTAACTAATGCGAAGTTTATCAAATATGGGTCTGGGTAAATGTTTCTTGATATTATCTAATGCGGTTCTCCATTCATCAGATTGCGATCTGCCATAAAAAAATGACCCCAAGACTGCAAGTCCCAAAGGAATTCCACCAGCATATTCAATTATTTCTTTTGACAAATCTGAATAACCTTTTTCAGGCTCATTCTTTCTAAATGCTTTCTGACAGAAGAGCTCAAGGGACTCATCTTGATTTAATGTTCCAACTTCATATATTTTAAACTGTTGGCGCCCTGTCAACAAGTATTTATCTCTAGTTGTTGTTATTATTTTGCTCCCCGGACCAAACCAATCTTCGCGCCCAGCTAAACTTTTTAGTTGTCTTGTGTCAGTTACATCATCAAGAATAATTAGAACCTTTTTATTTCGTAAAAAGCGCCTTATTAAAAATGCTACTTTAAAATAATCATCTTTAGCCAGTACTAATCCAAGATTGAAAAGTAGCTTCCTTCGTAGGTAAGCTAAGCCGTGCCTTTCAGAATCTTCCCTTATGTTGCTTAGAAAACAACTACGGTCAAATTTTCTATGGACTGCCTCATAGACACCCCGAGCAAGAGTCGTCTTACCCACGCCACCCATGCCCCATATCCCTACAAAGCATATATCATCCAACCCTATCTTTGAAAGGGATATAATCTCATCTACCTTTGATTGAAAGCCACCAACTAAATGATTAAAAATGTCTCCAACTGGATTATCAATATTAGATGCCAATTTATAATATGATCTGTTCCATAAAAATTCGACGATGTCTTCAATAAGTCCTACCTCATGCCTGCGTTGATAAAAAAAGGATTAATGGTGTGTTAATTTTTATAGAAATTATTGGGGGAGAAAAAGCAAAAATTTTTCAGTCAGCCTATAATCATGGTCTTTAAATGAGGTTGACATTTCTAACGCAAACTATATATAATTAAACAGTCTACATGCAATCAATAAGAGACAAATTTGTTTATTAGATTCAGTCCCCAAAAAAAAAAAAAAATTTGTTTATTAGAGAAGATGAAATCAGAAAAGGAGGCTCTAAAACATAAGACAAATTATGATACAACTTAAGGTGACGTTTATCCCATTCGATTGTCGTAAGGTTAAGCAAATTGGTCAAACACTTAAAAGCTATAATCACTCAAAGATGCTTTTTATTGTAACTGAATGTAAGGGAATGTTGAGCTTTAAAGGAATAGGATCATAAAGTGAAGTTGGCTGAAATGAGGATGTTGAAAGTAATGTGTGACCATATAAGAAACAATAAGATTTGTAATAAACACATACAACATAGAGTTGGGGTGGCCTCTATTGAAAAATATGATAGAAAATAATTTGACGTTCTGACACGTACAAAGAAGCTCATTGGATGGGCCAATAAAAAAAGTAAATCAAATACTATAGAGTCCTCTAAAAAGGATAGAGGAAGACCAAAGTAAATATTTAATGAAATTATTGAAAGAGACCTCGTTTAACAGTTCAACTAAAAACTTGGTTACTATAGAGCATCATGGCGTCATACAATTAATTAACATATATTAACACATTTTTGCAGTAAATTATGTCTCGTGAACATTGAATGGGAATCATGCTGGTACTTCGCCTCAAACATTGGGTTGAAAACATGGAAAATAAATCTAGAAAATATTTAATATGACTACTGAAAATATGAAAAACTGATTATTCAATGTGTTAAAGATGAGAACTAAAAAAAAGGAAGATGAGTACAAAAAATATAAAAAAAAAGGAGTGATAAAAAAATTAACTGAGAAAATACTTTAAGGGTAAAGTTGTATTGAAAAATACTTCAAAATACTAGGCTCAAATGAAAAGTACGTTAGTATCTTGGATGAACTAAAGAGCGATAAAAAAAATTAACTCGTAAAATACTTTAAGGGTAAAATTAGATCAAAAATACTCTAATGTACTAGACACGCTGGAAAAAAATAATTTGAGGATACTGGATGAAGCATAAACCTTTTATTTGTGGATTAGTAGTTATGTTTAGGAATTCTGATCGATGGGGCCTAACCAAAAAAGAAAATTAGGATAGACCATAAATGGGTCTTGCGAAAACTTAAAATTAACTTGCAAGGATGAGGAGATGGTTTTGCCAGTGGCAGAGAGAGATTCTTTGGCCTCCCAGAATAAAGTCAGGTTTGCCCTTAATATTGTTAATTAAATAATCTTGCAAGAGATTTGTACTAGATTCATTAGAAAGCTTCTTTGACATAAAGAGGTGCTTTGAGGTAAAATTGAATCTTGGACTAGTAGTATCATTAATTGCAGTTGGGAGACGGAAATGTATACGCTTTAAAATAAATTTAGCAACAACAATTATTGGTTTTCTCTCTAATCTAGAATCACCGCTATCATCTAACTTTAGCCTAAGCTTGTTTCTTTGCTTTCCTTTCACTCTTGATATTTGCACCACTCAACCTAGGTGAAATTATGAAAATTGATATTTAATCAGGTTTTGGGAACCAAGTTATCATGGAAATTATCCATATTATGAGCCATGAACTTGGAGTGACATCTGGTAGTTGACCTCATATAGTTACTCTTAAGGTTTGAAATTAAATTTGGGGTTTAACTATTCCTCCTGTACTTGATATAAGACATATTTAGGGAAATGATTTTGGTGCTAAATATAAAATATAGTTTGCATATTTATCAATATTTTCCTAATTTCCTAATGCTCTCTCAACAATAATCAAGAAAAATAGGGAACGATGCAATTGGGGGAGATGAGTAGAGTGTTTTCGATAATAGATGTCATATTAACTAATTTACCTAACATTCTTAATCTAATCAAATCAAATCAAATCAAATCAAGTAAGTATATCTTTTTTATATATATATATATATATATATTAAGGATGGGATGGGAGGAGTAATTGATTAAGAAACTAATAAACCATACTTGCTTGGAGAATTGAGAAAGCACTTTTGGAGAATTTATAATCTTAACTAGCATGACTAATCATTAAAGCAAATAGAAGAGGCATTTCAAGGGGACAGTCTTGATGATTAATATATTTCTTCCGCATTTTTTTGTGAGAAATTATTTTCCTTCGGAAAGTCCCCCTCCCTCTTCCATTGTTTTCACTGAAGACCCGCAAACTCATTTTCACAGCAAATATAATTGACATCTTCATTATTAGCTAAGTTGTAATTAACAATCATCAGTATAGGGAAGCATGAACAGAAAATTAAACACATACAAAATTCTATATAATCAAAATTGTTGGAATAGAAAAACAAACAAAAAGATTAAGGAATGAAAACTTACCTATCTCCCGTAACGAATCCAAACAAATTAGCAATATTAGCCAAGGCTTCTCTCCATCTTCGAACTTTATCAACTGAAAATCTAGCTTCATGTCTCTCAAAAGCTGCCGCTATGCTTCCTTTCTGATGTCGTACGTCTGATGGATCTATGCCATAAAAAACTGGAAAAGCTGTTTGACCCTGGTTTTGTTTTTCTGATTCTATAATACTCAGCAATACCTCCAAACACCAAGGGGAAGAAGCATAGTTTTCAGAGAGCACAACAATGAAAAACCGAGATTGCTTAATAGCTTGGAGGACTTGATCTGAAATAAGTTGCCCTCTCCCAAGATGTTCATCATCCCTGAAAGTTAAGATTCCTTTGTGACATAACGCACTGTACAAGTGATCGGCAAAACTATGTCTGGCGTCGGAACTCAAGAAAACATGATACTTCGTCGGTGAAGTTGAAGGAGAAGAAGGACTAGGAGCACCGATGTCTGGCGCAGCCAGAGCCATACAATCGAGGAGTGTTGGACAAGATAAAGGTAATAAATTTATCGACCATTGAACTATGTGACTGTAACTTGGGATTTCAGTCTATTTATACAACGGATACACGAAATTACTAATTTTGCATACAAATTTAGCAGATTCGAAATTTGCTTTTAGATTAAAAATATTTTGGTGACAGAACTCTCAATAATGGAATCGTCTCGCAGTGTTTAATACTTTTCATAGCATAAGTACTACAGTTTACCCTTTGTCGTCTTGTGGTTATTTTTAGATTAGTGCGGCATAGAATAAAGGCAGAAAGCATTTTAAAAATAAAAAAGTTTTCTCACATTTTTAAACGCATTGCCGACAGGCTAGTCCAAGCCAATAGGCCCACTTGTCCCAATTCCCAGTTTTCTTTTTCCTTTTTTTTTTAAACATTTTTATGAGAATTGCTCTGTGTGTGTTTTTGAGAGAGACATGCAATAATTGTTGGACTATCTGGCAGTTTTCTCGAAGCCCCCGAAGAAGCTTATGAGAATATCTATTTATATATATATATATATATATTGGGTACTTCGACAATTTATTTCATTTCTGTGGAAGAGATATCAAATTACTATATATAAGTATACAAAAGCTTTGGATGAAAGGAGTGAAATTTAAAAAACCCAACTGGTAGGCTGGATGGCAAAGCAGTCATCTCCTTGTTCAGGACCTCAGAAACAAAGCTCTTAGCTTACAGCTTCATGTTGGTCTGGTAGGTCGAAGATGTTGGAGGGGCTAAATCTCTAAGGAGTATAAGAATAAAATATGAAAAAAAAAAATAATGCACATTGTCTTCAAGGTGTGGGCAACACTTTTCTTTAGACTTAATTCGCATCCACCTATACCTATCTTATAGGATGGAATTTGGATTGACGGCGAATTTCTTGCAGGATATAATGAAAACCCTTTAGTATAGATTGCACTCGTAACACTCAAATGAAGACAACAATGGCTTTTATAAAGTGATAATTTGACTTTATCTTTGTATTCACTCAAGAACAAAGGCAATGAATTTGATCTATTATTATTGTGTGATTTCTTATGTGTGTCCTATATGTCCCAAATGAAGTAATGGTGTAGGATATTTATAGACTATGAAGTGATATCTTGAAATGATGCCTTTTAAAGCAACACTTCTTCAATAAAAAGTCATAACCACATATTAAATTTATGAAGCCTCATAAACTAATATAACTTCAATTATCAATGGTTATTAAAAACAACTCTTCCATGAAGGGCTACATCTTTGTAATATGTAAAGTTTTCCTTAAAAACCAACACAACATTCCACCAAGTAATAGACACCACACCTTTTCATAAGTGTCTCTAGAAACTAAAAGGACATAACCTTTGTGACTTGTAATGTTATAACTCCCTACACAACCCTTAAGATAAGTTCCTTAATTTAATGAATATGACTTTACAAAAAACACATCTTTTCATTTTAAAATATTCCAATAGAAGACCTTTCTCTCAAATTTGATCATTGGAAAAGAGTTTGAAGTGAAGAACTTGTCAGCGCACTCCTGGAGGGAGCTGATTGACCAACAGACTTATTCTGTTAAAAAGACTTCTTCTCAGATTGATCATTAGGGGTGATGCTTCCTCTTCTTACACTGAATGCGAGGCTTGGACTGAGTAGGCCGCTTGGACTGAGTGAATGGTTTAGACTGATGGGGGCCCTTGACTGAATGGTAATCTTAAACTTGGTGGGTAGCTTTTTTTTTTTTTGTAGTGGGCTTCTTGATCAGCTTGCATACTCTAAGTAGATGGTGAGGCCCGCAATGAAGCTACCTATAGCCGCTCCCACTGTATTTGTGTATTTGGTGCCTACAGGGAGTAGATAGCTGAGGTCGATGTTAGTGTTGATTTGTACTTTCATATGCTTAAGAGGCATAGGCTCGTTATGAAGCATGTTATCCTATGAGCGGTTGAACATGCAACTCATTGTAACTGTATGGAGTCCTGGGCTATTGGAAAACATTCAACTTCCGCCAAGCCCTCTAGCAAATTATGGCTTGGAAATGTATAATTGCCTCTAGTGCTTGGGCTGCCATTTCCCTCTTGCTGCTTTATACAACACTCCTTCATCAACTCTTGTATGAGAAACAGTATTTGTCTCTGCATTTCATCATATTGTTTCTGCATCTTTTTATATTTTTCGTTCCTGTTATTTCTTTGAGGTTGTCAGTGACCATAATATTTTGTCTTTATCAATCTAAAGCTGGCATCCCTAATAACAAGACTAGGATGGTTAGGCCCCAATGTCAGGGCCAATATGTCCTCATCCATAGAAAGGCAGCCATGTGTCACTAGTACAAACTATGCTTTCTAGATTGCCACATTTAGACCGATGATAGAAGATAAGGTCTAAAAATTATGACTAGTGGCAGTTTTATAATTATAAAGAACTTCTAAAACCGGTTCCATTAATATAAGGTCTAAAAGATACTATTTAGACCAGATTTCCGAACACCCAGTATAAAAAAATAAAAATAATTTTAAAAAAATCATATATACACTAGTGGAAAATTGACTTTTTAGACCGGTTAAAAAATACTTTTTAGACCAGTTGTGTATTAGGTCTTGTTACCGCAGGTCTAAAAAGTCTGTTATTTTTTAGACTAGTTGTAACAACCGGTCTTAAAAGTATGATTTTTAAGACCGGTTGTAACAACCGGGCTTAAAGTATGATTTTTAAGACCGGTTGTTCCTAAAACCGGTCTTAAAGGTCACCTTTAAGACCTATTGTGGCTGCAACAGGTCTTAAATGTTACCCTTTTAAGACTGGTTATGCCTACAACCGGTCTTAAAGGTCTACCTTTAAGACTGGTTATGCCTACAACCGGTCTTAAATTACTGTTAAGACCGGTTGTAGCTACAACCGGTCTTAAAGGTTCTTTTTTTGAAAAAAAAACTTCCCTTTTATATATACGCATAACTGGACCATGATGGTTGAATTCAAGTATGCACAGGTGACTATATATTCTCAATATCATGTTAACAAGCAAAAGGTAAGAAAGATAATAGAAATAGAACCCAACTCCAGCAACAGGTTCAATGAACCAAATTTAGCAGCTGTATAGAACAATCACAGATTTCAATTTCAATCTTCAAAGGCAGCAGCCTATAGCAGCAACAAATTTTTAGACAAGCCAGACACACATTGATGATTCATTTGCAGCAATTTAATTATAGTATGAAAGAATATGGCAACAAGTAATGTATACTTCAATGGCTCAATTTCAGTGCAAATGCATTTGTAGTTTCAGTCCCTAACTCAGCAGATGGGGATATTATTTCACATATTTAATTTACTATGATAGCTTTCCAAAGACTCAATTTTGTTCTAGTAAGCTAAATTAAGTGCAAATGCACATTTTCACCAATTTTCAAACAACATCCACTTCAAACAGAGGCTAGAAACAAGGAAAAACTAGGAATAAGTTTAGACAATATTAACAGCAGACCAGTGCAATAGAATATGCAACAAAACTCAGATGAAGATAATACTTGACCTAACCCAACCTGTAGAAACAAAAAGCAGACAAGAAATTCATATCAAATGCACAGAAAATGCCAAACAGATTTGCTCAATTTCAGCAAAGGCTTCATAATGATGTAGAAATTTATTTAAATCCCAGACTTAAGGAAACTATGCATGACAGCTTAATGCACAACTTTGACAGTAATTCCAGTTACAGTAGAGTGCAAGCAAATTTGTCAAGAATTTAGCCAAAGGTAATGACCAACCTTAATTAGTTTAGAACTAAATAACACCAACAGTGCAATTAGACAGTAAGGAGGGCCAAATGAAGTGTCTAAAACTAAAACATAAAAGAATGTCCAAATAGAAGAATTTGCTCAAAAATGGATACAAAACTTTAAAATGACAATGGCAGCAATAAAATTCAAATATTGATACAAGCAACAGCAAAAATTCCTCATTTTTACAGAATACAAAGGGAAGAAAAATTACAAAGGTCAATCCCTCAAACATAGAAAAAAAAACTCATTATTTTTTTATAGCTCATAGATGAATTCAGCACAACATGTGTGAATGAAATCAATACCTTCTTCAGGAAAGGGATCAGCAAGATCAAACATCTGTAACACCAAAACTAGACAAAACATTAAGAACAGTTGGACAATCCCAGTAGTAAGATTTTGTCCAGGAGCTACTAGGGACATCAAATCATCCCTCTCAAGATAGCATGTCGCCCCTGACTTGCCAACAACTGAATCCGTAGGCCAATTTCTTGTTTTAAAGGATGTATCAAATGCCATCAGAATCACTTGTTGCATGATATTCAATGGAGGCTGTGAAACTTCTTGAGTGAAAGGAGCTGGACTTGGTGGGGCTTTGACTGGACTTTCCTCAGCTCAAACAGAAACAAGATTGTTTGGCCACAAGATGAATGTACCCAGGATATCGCTTACGATCTTGAATTCATCAGAAGGGATAGGGACATGTGCATCTGCAATGATCACCTCGTCAACTGACACTCAGACTTGATCTGCCATAATGAAAGGTTCATCCCCAAAACTTCTAGTACTCAGATCTACTAATGTAAATCCTAACTTATCGACCTTCACACCATTATTGACATCAACCCACTTGCATTTGAAAATGAGAAATCTAATTTTAACATAGTCAACCACCCATATCTCTTCAATAACCCCATAATAAGGTATGATAGCCAATTTAGGGTTCTTATCTTTCGAACTAGAGAAGTGCATAGATTCAGCCACTAATACAACACCACTATTCTGGATGGTGCTCTTATCATCTAGGGACTTCGTGTAAAAAGTATAACCATTGATCATAAATAAATTCCAACTTATGACATCAACTTCAGGACCACGTGCTAACCAATTTATTGTATCAGAAACACATTCTTCTCCATCAACCTTTTATTTGAACCAATGTGTGAAAGTTTTGTTATGCTCCCTAATTAACCTTTGTTCAGTCATTCGACTATTTTGTTTCCGTCCAATTTCTTTATGCACATTCATGTAATATTGAACTTCATCAACATTATTCAAGATGTACAAGTGAACTTGTTGCAATTCATCAGCATCTACACTCTTTACTGTTGCCCCACGTCTACCCCCTTCTTGATCATGACGTTTAGGAAGCCCAATATGTCATACATTTGACAAATAATGTTGACAAAATTCCATAGCTTCTTCAGAAATATATTTCTGAACAATAGATGCTTCAAGCCGGTTAGGGTTCTTCACATACCCTTTTAGGATTTTCATAGTTCTTTCAATTGGGTACATCAATCGGAAATAGATAAGGCCACACAACTTTATCTCCCTCACTAGATAAACAATTAGGTGTACCATGATGTCAAAAAAAGAAAGAAGAAAAAGCTTCTCAAGCTGACACAGGATCATATATCCTTCATTTTCCAATTCCTCCAATCTTTCCGTGTCAATGACTTTACAACAAATGGCATTGAAGAAGAAACAAAGTCTAGTCAACATGTGATGAAGATCATATTCGACAATGCCTCGAATAGCTACTGGGAGTAGTTGTTGCATTAAGACATGACAATCATGAGAGTTTAGCCCTATTAACTTCAAGTCTTTCATCGATACAAGCTTTTTAAAATTTGAATAATACCCTAAGGGAGCTTTGGTGCCATGTAAACACTCACAAAAGCTTCTTTTCTCATCCTTAGACAAAGTATGAGCAGCTGGAAGACAAAAAGTTCTATTACCATATGGCCTTGGATGTAAATCTTCTCATATTCCCATTTCTTGCAAATCTAATCTTGCATTCACGCCATCCTTAGAACTTCCTTGTATGTTGAGCAGTGTCCTAACAATACTATCACATACGTTCTTCTCCACATGCATGAAATCAATACAGTGTCTGACGTCAAGATTGTGCCAATATGGAAGATCAAAGAAGACAGACCTTTTTTTCCATATATTTTTCTCATTTCTACTCTTTGATGACTTACCAAAGACAGTATTGATATTTTTCACCTTATAAATTTTCTCCCCAGTCAATGCCTCGGAGCATCTTCCAACTCTTAGCCACCGAAAAAAGCTTTTTTTAATCTACCATAAGGGTGGCTTCGTCTAACGAATCACCTATAGCCAAGGTAAACTGTCTTTCTTCCATGTTGAAGATGATGGTAGCATGTGCCTTCTTCACAAATCAGACATACTTTGTGGCCTTTAACGCTATATCCTGACAAGTTCCCATATGCAGGGAAGTCATTTATAGTACAAAAGATCATTGCTCGCATATTAAAAGTCTCCTTCTTGTTGGTATAAAAAACATTGACACCTTTATCCCATAACTCTTTCAAGTTTTTGATCAAGGGTTCTAGGTAAACATCTATGTCATTTCCAGGTTGCTTTGGTCCTGAAATCAACATAGACAATATAATGTACTTTCATTTCATACATAACAAAGGAGATAAGTTGTAAATTACCAACAGAACAGGCCATGAACTATGTATACTGCTTAGGCTACCATAAGGATTCATGCCATCTATGCTAAGCCCAAGCCTGAGATTCCTAGGTTCTTCACCAAAGCTATGAAATAATTGATCGATTTTCTGCCATTGAGAAGAATCAGCTGGATGTCGAAGCTTTTTATCAGAAATCTGCTCATCCACATGCCATCTCAAATTTTTGGCATCAATTTCATTGGCAAACAAGAACTTGAACCTTGGTATGATTGGAAGATACCACAACACTTTTGCAGGGGCCTTGTTTGATTTATACCTCGGAGTTTCAGGTATCAGACATTGCTCCTTCTCTTCATGCTCTTTTCTATACAATATGCAATTGTTAGGGCATGCATGGATCTTTTTATAGTTCATCCTAGTGGACACAGTATTTTCTTAGCATGTAGTATCGACAAGGCAGCACATTATCATCAGGAAGCATGTCGTTAAAAGCCTCAAGCGTGTTTGAAAAACTCTTATCGCTCCATCCATGTCGTCCTTTCAAGCTAACCAATTTCAATATAGCTTTTTAGCAATTGTTATTTTTTACACCCTGGTACAGCGGCTTCTCAGCATTACTGCACATATTACCATATGCATTTGATTATTCAAAGCCCTCTTCTCCTACATCACGAATAATATCCTCTATTCGATCATCCAAATCCGTGTCATTATCATCACAAATCCCTCCCCCCTGTTGAGATGCACTTAGCATTTCTAATTGTTCACTATGTCATACCCATACTATATACATCTTACAAAACCCTTCACAAATTAAAGGTGTATATATATATGCAGCACTTAGTCGCTTCTTATTCAAATATTTTGCACAATGGCAATAAAACATCCCCTATCATTATCGGCATTTCTTTTTACAAAATCTAAAAAACCCCTCACCCCAACATCATATTCAACACTCGTCCGTTTAGCTTGTATCCAACTACGATCCATATATTCCAACAACTTTTTTATTGTTTTCTACTTTTTCCCTGGAAAAGGCAGGAGTATGATGAGAGCATGCAATCATTACACCCAAGTACTTAGTTTAACTACTACATAATGAATAGGTAGAAGAGAGTTTAGAGATAGAGATAGAAGAAGAGTAATTCGAATAGTACAATTCTCATTAACAATACAGATCTGTCCAATACAATGGGTCGACTGGCCATATATATTCCAGTACGAACAGTGGAAATAGAATAGTACCATAGGGATTAGGGGTTCAGTAATTAGAGACCTATTAGCAATTAGACATGGTTAAGGCCATGTTTGGCTTATGCCACTCTTAAACGGCTAGTATCACTAATGGTTAAGCCGTCTTCTAATTTACTAACCTAACTAACTTTCAAAATATTCCAATTGTAGGTATAGGGTATGTCCTAACCCACTCATCATGCTTAGCTGACAAAGAGGGGCTCTTTTGTTTCAGTGTTCACTGGCATGCACGAATACAACTTGCTTCCAAACATGTAGATCATGATTTATTTTAAATAAGAGCAATACATATAACGGACATAAATAAAAGCAATACATAGGGGACCTCGCCCTATTATCTATAAATATAGTAGGATCCAGCTCAAAAGAGAATTCATAATCATTATTATATAGCTTTGCTTGTAAGTCAAGTGGAAAGCAAGAAATGGAATAAAATTAATCTTTTGCCTAAGTCCACTTAAAGCAATTTATTAATTTATAAATTATAAATCGATTTTCCACAGAAAATTACCAGCTTATTTTGCTTAGTGATTTCTAGATTCACTCTCCCCCGTACCAGTTCCCAGCATCTACCGGTAGAAAGATGAATGAACACCTCACTTGGTTGATGTTCCAAGGGCACCTGAGGGAGAAAAACAAGCGTGTTATTATGTCTTTAACTTCATCCCATTAAACCACACTTTGGAAATCCTAACAAAACAACCAGTTCTTCATTCGAATTAAGGCTTTTAAAGTTCAAACTAAGTTTATTCATGAAAACTAATTCTAAAAATCAAATTCCAAGTAGGGCATAGTTTCAAAATATTCTTTTCAAAGGGCTAAGAAAATGGCAAGTAACAAAATGCCAGATCAAAGAGCGCCTAGAAAGCCATCAATGCACCAAACTGATGAATTTAGAGAAACATGAGTTCAATATACTAAGATTAGTAAGGAACTAAAAATCCAACGCAGCAATGGTTGAAGTTATCAACACAATATTGAGATTTGAGAGCTTAACAAGGGACCAACTAATAGCCTAGAGACTCAACAACTACAGCAATGCATTACAATCACATAAATCTAGAGAAAGGGAAGATCTGTAAGTAATGTTTACAAGACATTTAAGGATATTCACAAGATAAACAAATGAATTCAAAACTATATTTTTGGAATTAACAAGACAAATGGCCTTTTCTTCTCACTGGTAGACTTTGTCGACAACACAGCATTATATTATTCATTATTTCTCAAGCATGTAAGCATAGCTACCTTTTTTTTCTTCTCTCTCTCTCTGTCTCCTTCTATTTAGCCATTACTTAATGCTATACACTTCCTCACACACCAAGCCCCTATAAATAGTTGACATACTCTTGTTCAAGTCCAATATAGAAAAACAATAACCAATCAAAAGTTTCACTTACATACATATATCATTCAGTTACAAGGTTTTTAGTCATGTAAAGGAGAAAATTTAGGAATGTAACTTATAAGGTTCATACCTGTTGGATCCATGTGATAAGCAACTTGTCCGCAATATTTGAATTAACATTCACCATGGGAGAGAGAAAAACCAAAATAAGAATTTGATCAAGAGAGAAAATGAGTTTGAATGACCAAAAATGCAAGAAGTTCGTCAGAATAGCTTACTCTGTCAAGAAGCTGACGCGTTCAGCTAGTAGTGTAAGTCGTAGTAAGCTCAAAGCAAAAACCCAAGGCTGTTTGCAACAAAAACACAAAAACTTTAAACTTTGCAATCAACTCTCAGGATGGATACCCAACATTTGAAAGTATAATTCTCCTCCAGTCCTAAATGTTGCTGCAGCATACTTTCCACATACCTAAATTTCAAAACATTTCAAGAGCTTTCCTAATAGGTTTATCACACACTCGGTTTCATTTTCTTATTTCACTTTTCTCGTCTGCCAAACAACAGAACAAGTATTTCAATGTCACTTACCTGGCTGAACTTGTAGACTTCAGCAACGATGGCAAACGGAATCACAAGCAAAGGAAGACGACGACCTATGAGCAACAACCACAAGCAGCTCGACCAGCCGGATTTGATTGTTCCAATTCAAAGATCAGGTTAGGGATAGGGAGTCGAGGAATGAGGAGAGAAAAGATTGGAATCATAGAAGCTAGGCTGATTTAGAATAGAAGAGGGATTTCAGAATGGAGGAGCGCGGGGAGCGGAGGCTTGAAAATATTAAGGGAAAGCTTTTTTAAGACCGGTTAATAGGATAACCGATCTAAAATAAATCTTTTTTAAGACCAGTTCTTCTAACTTTAAGACCGGTTCTTAGAAGAACCGGTCTTAAAAAAGCTTTATTTTAGATAGGTTATGCTATTAACCGGTCTAAAATAAATATATTCTAGACCGGCTCTTTCAGTAACCGGTCTAAAAAATAAAAGGCTTAATCTTTTTAGACTGGTTAGTGTAGAACCGGTGTAAATAATATTTTTTAGAATAACCAGTCTCCCAAGTTGTTTATAATTATGAAAATGTCACCGCGCATTTTTTTAGACCTTATCCACTACAACCGGTCTAAATGTACTGGTCTAAATCACCTTTTTTGTACTAGTGATAATATATTTTTTAGACCGGTTCTCTATATAATAGGTCTAAATATATTTTCTGCATTAAAAACAATTAAAAAATAAAATGTTTATTACTTTTTAGATTAGTTGTCTCTAATAACTGGTTTAAAAGATGAAACTTTTTAGACCTAGTGTTTCTAATAACTGGTCTTGTTTCTAATAACCGGTCTAAAAGATGTGCAATTAAAAAATAATATTTCCATTGCTTGTGAGACCGGATGTTTCAAATAAACAATCTAAAAGATAACTTTTTACACTTGATTTTGAGCATAACCAGTCCAAAAGATCGGCCCTAAATTTTTGAATCTCCTTTCTTCATCACACCTGAATCTCGCTCTCTAAATCTGAAACCTCTCTTCTTCACATGATTACTCTATGAGCTCGATCTTCTTCTAAACTCCTCCATCGTCACCCGGTCCTCTTTCATAAATCACTCCTTCATCATTACCAATGCCGTCAATGTGTGTGCCCTCGTCACTGCTATTTTCTTACATCATTCCTCTGTTATATCCCTTAGTCACTGCTCTTTTCTCGTCGACGTTGATGTGGCTTGCGGTGAGAGAAGAAAATGGTACTATTGTAGCTTGTTTTCTTCCACTCTTTCACTACCTCCAAGTTTTGGTTTGAGTTTGTGACCAAGAAAGCTAAATTTTATGGTTCGTGGGGCTCCTTCGCATTTCTCTCTCGACAAGCTAATTCTAGTAAGCTCACTTTGCAGCTAAGTATTTTTTGATTTTTGGTAGTTAATGTGTCATTACCTTGTGTGATATTGTCACTCATATGGATTATGAACACATTTTTACTGAATTCCAGTAAACTTACTTTGCAGCTAAGTATTTTTTGATTTTTGGTAGTTGATGTGTCATTACCTTGTGTGATATTGTCACTCATATGGATTATGAACACATTTTTATTGAATTCCTACTAAGCCTAGTGCAATATTGTCACTTAATGATATTAGGCTAACTGACCATAAATTTATGACTTTGATATGAGACTTTACATTTCAAATATGTTTGCTCGCTGAATCTAGCTTCTATCACTCCCTTATCTTATTTTTACCTTTTTCAGAGTATTTTGCAGAAAATGATATGCGGTTCGATGGACAACACAGGAATAACGTAAATATATTAATATTATGTGCATGATTACAGAAATTTTCTTTAGGGGTTCGTACATAATAATTACAAATCTTGTAGCCACGCAAGCTATTTGGGTGTCTAAACCAGTCCCAGAGAAACGGAGAAATCTTCTCGTCTTCATTCCACCACTGCAATCCCCTCGTATGGTTCTCTTCTTTGTTCTCAACATATCTTTAGTCTCCTCCTATCTAAATTATAGGTAGGGGAGGGTGAGTTTTGAGAGAATCTTAGTAGGAAATAGATACAATAATGCATGCATGATAGATGCTATGTATATGACATGTTAGATTATCTAGATGCATGCCCCATAATGACATTTTTGCATGCTTAATGTTTTATGTAACAAAACTATGGCCACAGCAAAATAGAAACAGAGCTTTATTTGTTCAAATATGCTCTACACAATCAAGTAAAGCAATCACATACATCACTATACAAACAAAGATATCAATTACATGCAATTAAAGTAAGTACCCTACCTTAACCCTTCTTGATCCTTAAGTATACTCCTCAAACTTTGTGCCTCGTAATATGTGTCACAGCTCAGCTCTCCACTCGATCCTGCAATTCCAAATGTGCTATTTAGACACTTCCATAGTGTTTCTGGTGGTACTGTGAGCCTATTATGAAATTTACAAAAAGCCCCAAGGGAGTCGCCCCGGCCCTGGTCCGGTTGCACTTTTTCTAAAATTCTGAAGAAAAGAAGCTTATCTTCTTGAATCCAATTGGTTTATATCAATATTTTATCACTTCATGCTGAATTTCATGGATTTGGATTTTCCAAAGAAGATTGAAATAAAAACTTAGATGGAATAAAGAGATTAAAAAAATGAAACAAGTGAAGTTCACTTGTAAAATTCATAATAGCAAAAACAAGTCTTATCATTCTTCTCATTTCTGCTCATTATTGTGGTCTTTCATTTGAACCCTTTAAAAGCAATTAAAGTGGCAACTTTACTTTTGGGACGATATGGCTAGCACCTGCATCGATTAATTTCCCTCAAATATTTGGTGGTTTTTTAGGAGTCTAAATAATTCTTTTTGTGTCATAAAGTGAACATGCATGGTATGAATATAAAAAAATGAAGTTGTTCCCCACTCCCTAGTTAATTCCCTCATGGAAAATTCATTAATGTATTTATGTAGTCTAAGCCAATAATTCATTTATGAGCTTTTACAACAATAATGAGTTTAGGTATGTGCATTTCTTGTATGTACATTTATGTGCATTTGTTGTATATATTTAGGTCATCAACCTATAAATGATGAATAATAGTTGTTAGATTGCGTTCCCACTTGAATTGGAAGATTGTTGGTGTTATATTCATTCAGGAGCTTTTTGTCCTTTTGGCTATTCTGATATTGAATCATTGGAACACTTATTCATCAATTGTCCTTATGTCAAGTCCATTTGGTTTGGTTGTCTATCTATCAGGGTGAAAGTTTATAATTTTGAGGAATTTGTGGAATGGTTAAAGAGTACCCTCCTTCTTCTAAAAGGGATGGTTTTACTAATTTGATTAAGGAGGTTATCTTGCTCCTTAATAATTAAGCATTTGGATGAAGACAAACATGATTATTCATAAAGGAAAATTCTCCAAGCCTGAAAAAGTTGTTAAGGAAGTTAAGGATTCCAGATTCATTTCAACAAGATTGCAGGTACTTTGTGCCGAGAAGATGCTTGTCAATATCCAACACTCTTTCCTAATTTCAAATAAGATAATAGAACCCAATATTGCAATCTTCTACGACATTTTACTAGCTACAGTGTGCCACTACTTTCCATTTCTTCCTTTAATTCTTTTGCAAACAATTGTTGTAGTGTTTCTTTACATATTTGTATGATTAGAGTATTGTAAACATTTTCATTTTATCTTTAATATCATTTTTTATCCTTCTTAAAAAAAAGACATCAGTTCTTTTAGATGTTGGCTTGGATAGTGGGTTAAAGGAAGAAATATGGTATGAAATGTAAACAGACACAAAAAATTTTGACCGGATATTAAAAAAATGAGTTCTAAAAGGTATACATGATGTATAAAATATGGGATCTAAAAAAGTATAACTTTTAGGACCAGTTTTATAAAATATGAGGTCTAAAAAATAGTTTTTAGATGTGGTTTCAAAACAATTAGTCTAAAAAGTAACACATTTTAAACATGGTATCAACTAAGTTAGATCTAAAAAGTCTAACTTTTTAGACATGGTCTTCAAGCAACCGGTCTAAAAAGTTATTTTTAAGACCGGTAACTCAACCAATCTAAAAAATAACAAAATTTTTAGACCGACTGTATTAAGACCTGATCCAGAACCGGTCTAAAATGTTATTTTTACCCAGTCTAAAAGGCAATTTTTTCCACTAGTGTGTTTTTACTTCCTGGTACATGGCTAGCTATACATTTAATAGTGAGGTTAACATTAATAGTTAATTGAAGACATTACTTCCATAAATCGGGGACTAATATTAATGCTTACTATAACACCTTGCTTTTATACTAAATCAGATGAGCTACTTAATAATGATTTCAAACCACTAAGCTAGGTTTGGTTATACGAAGTAAACACTTTCATAAATAGTTAGAAAACTTTACCCAAACACAAGGTCTAGTCCTGTAAAATGAATGGGCTTTTCTGAAAAATTTAAAATTTTTTAAAACAATTAATCAATGGTTCAAACTCTTCACTAAAACTCATCATTCCTTAAACTAAATTTGATAATATCATAGCTCTTTTCTGCAACCACATTTAATCTATCGTTCTTCTTTATGCTTAATCACTTGTCAAGTTATGGGCTTGATTCATACATGTGCCCATCATTATATCGTTAATTAAGCATAATAATAATACTGATACCACTACTATTTATATCTACATTCATTTATGTATACACACCTAAAGCAGTGGCCATGTAAGGCTAACTAAAAGCCAAAGTATAAAAGAAAATGTTATACAAACGACTAACAAAATAAAGCTATCACAGCTTTACCACCTTCTCAGGTATCAACAATAACCATGTATTTATCTTTTGAGCTGCTTGCCTTTATTGCATGTCATTTTAAGGAAAGGGAAGAGATTCTTAGGAATCCCAGTAGTAATAACTGACCATCATAAAATATGCAAGTTCACGAAGCATGCAAAACAAGCTATCTAATAAGCATTCAGCATATTCAACATTCACTATGCAGCACAATCATCATTCATTATGGGAACACATAGCCTAATACTTGCACAAATTGCACATCAGGTCTTACAGCCCAAGGATATACAGCCAATAACTGCACAAAATGCATACTTGGACTTACAACCTCAGGACACATAGTCCAATAACCACTCTAAATGCATACTAGGACTTATAGCCTCAGGACACACAGTTAAATAATCAAATCACTCATATATTCATGAAACGAATATAATCGATAGCACAAAAAATCATGCACAAAAATTACAAAATATATGAGAGAAAGATTTACTACCAATTGACCTTTTCATTACTTTACCTTCACCAAAACCCTTTCCAGTTTGCTTTCTTTTTAAGCTCAAGCAAATGTTAACTCCTATAGGTTTGAAGTTTATATAGAGATGGCTCATTGCTCATTCTAATCTTATTAAAATAATTAACAATAATGCTCTTCTTGACTTACTCATGAATCTTATCCTTTTATTTGAAATAATTAGTCATCATTGATAATCTTTTACATTTATATTATTATATATCTACTAAGACATATTAAATGTCTACTTTCCTCTAGAACTAAACAATCAATTCAATGAGATAGCCCTTTAAACCTTTCCCAAACACTCTAACCCATTGTTAGTTACAGTTTTATAAAAAATGTTGTCATTTTTGGCATTAAGTAAAATGAATTTCATCCTTGAAATTTGACACATACCTTAACGTATAAAATTTAGATATTGCTTCTTCATGTCTCCTTCTACCTCCTAGGTTGCTTCCCTAGGAGATAATCCTTTCCAGACTACTTTCACAAATGGTATGCTTCTGTGTCTAAGTCGTCTCTCCTTTTGATCAATAATTCATTCCAGCTCAACTTCATACGTGAGATTATCTTAAACACCAATATCTTTATGCACAATGACATGTTCAGGGTCTATCTGATATTTCTTTAGTTGTAATACATGGAAGACATAATGAAGCCTACTCAGATTCTAGGGATGGAGCTATTCAATATGATACTGGTCCAATTCTTGTTAAATTTTCAAAAGGACCAATATACCTAGGGCACAATTTTTTTTGTTTTCATTGTCCTACTGATTCCTGTGACTGGTAAAACCTTCAAGAATACATGTTCTCCAACCTCAAATTCTAGAGGTCTCCTCCTCTTATTGTCATAGCTTTTTTGTCTGCTCTGTGCTGCAAGGAGCCTTTTTCTTATAACCTTTATCTACTCTATTATCTGACCAACCAAATCTAGTACATACAACCTCATTTTCATCAATTCAGTCTAGCAAAGCGGTGACCGACACTTCCTTTCATATAATAGTTTACATGGAGCCATCTAAATACTCATATGATAACTGTTGTTGTAAGCAAACTCAACGAGTAAAAGTAAATGATCCCAATTTTGCTTAAAATCTGTTAGATTCCAAGTTTTGATGATAACAAAAGGCAATTATGTGCAAAGCATAGTTTTATAAGTCTAAGGAATGATTACAAAGTTACCAAATGCATATGGCAAAGTTCTGTGATGTCTGCTGTCAGATTTAACTGATGTACTCGAGCATAAGAACTAGCACTCGAGCTTGGAACTCTTTTATACTCGAGCAGATGCGAGTGATAGTCAGAAAGTGTTTACCCGAGAGCAAACTACTGTCATTTTTTCTAATGCACTCGAGCATAAGACTCTTTCTCACTCGAGCACATGTGAGTGAGGGACTGCAAGTGCTTGGCCGAGAGCAATTCTTGTCATTCTTTCTGATGTACTCGAGCATTGTAACCAACACTCGAGCATGAAACTGGTTTGTACTCGAGCACTAGCGAGTGAAGGACTACAAGTGTTTGGCCGAGAGTCATGAAGGTCAGAGAAGCACAAGTATTCCTGAGTGAGGCTTCATATGCCCGAGTGACACATCAGCACTCGCGAGTGAGAAATCTAACTCTTTCAAATTCTGATGCAAGTACTGATAACAAGAGTATATTACATGAGAATATTCTTCTCACTCGAGCAGGAGTATTTGTGCTCGAGTGAGGGCCCACATCACCTGCGAGTGCAAAATCTCACTCTTGCTACAATGGTATGCTAGTGTTGTCCAGAGACGGGTCTCTTAGTGTAATGATCAAGGGCACTTGAGCAGAAGGAGTTGTGCTCGAGTGAAGCCCTACATCACTCGCGAGTGAGAAAATGAACTCTCTGAAATCCTGTGGAAATGCAAGTATAAAACTGAAGAACAAGGAGAAAATTGGTGAGTTCACTTGAGTGAGCCCATCTATGCTCGAGTGATACTCTGCCAGAAGACAATATGCACCAGTCTTACAGCGTTCAATCCGAATATAGTTTAATGATATTTATTTATCTTATCATCACTTATTATTATTATTTAACATCATTTTGAATGTATTATAAGTGTGATACAGAAGGATGAACGTTTGAAATAAACAGATGCGAAGGAAGTCAAACAACGGTAGACAACATCATTACAAGCACGTATCTACCACATTCAAAGTTTTCAAACGTGCGCATGTCGTTCCACAGTAATATGCCCCGCTCCACAATGATCATTATTCAAACAGGAAAATCTGAATGTCTATAAATATAGAGTTCTAGAGATTGTCAAATACAACGAAGCATAAGAATTCACAAACAAATCCATGAGTCTTTGTTATTCATATTTTCTCTGTATTCATATTGATCTTCAGTGTTTATCATACTTGCTCTATAAGAGAGTCCATATACATTTCAAATTCTATTTTCATTTGATCTCAAGGTATTGGGACCTTGAGAGGGTAGATATCGTTACGAGAGAATCAGTTGAGAGAATTCCTAGTAAAACCTTCCATTCATAAGACTTATAAGATACAAGCAGTAGAGAACGTTGCTGCTCGTAAGACTTACAGTGGTGTAAGCAGGAGAGAACGTTGCTGCTCATAAGACTTGTATACGTAAGCAAGTGAGAAAGGTCATAGGTTGTTTTTCTGCACGTAAGACTTGTCGTAAGGGGAGAGAAATTTCTTAGTGTGAGAATATTTCTGCTCGTAGTCCATTTGAGGACAATTGTTGTTTTTGTGGCATTCTGAGAGCCCATTGAATCTTGGAAGAATAGTGAAAATCTCAGTAGATCTTGATCTCTGAGGACTGGACGTAGGCCTGGTTTTTAGGCCAAACCAATATAACTCTCTGTGTTCTAATCTTCTCATCTCTACTCTGTCTATAACTATTTTCATATCACCACATCAAGCGAAAAATTTATCACATCACCCAATTCACCCCCCTCTTGGGTGAAGCTTGCCTCTTTAAAAATCCAATTCGCACGCTCTCAACATATCTTCTAGCGTTTATATATTACTCTTTGTTTGTCGATTGGTTTAAGGATGGTATGCCATACTAAACTTCAATTTAGTACACGGATCTTCTTGCTGTGACTTCCAAAACTTTAAATATGATATTGGTCAACGTACCATGGAGTTAAAATATCTCCTTTATATATATCTCTACTAACTTATCCGAAGAATAGCTATTGTTGATAGGAATAAAATCAGCTAATTTTGTTAATCTATCAAAGATTACCCATATTGCATCATAGTTCTTTGTTTTGGGCAATCTCACCATAAGATGCATTGCAACACTTTCCTATTTCTATTCAGGAATTTCAAGACTTTATAGAAGCCCCGGTAGTCTTTGATGTTTCGCCTTCACCTTTTCACATGTGAGGCAACGGGCAACATATTTTATTACATTACTTTTCATTCTTGGCCACTAGGACTCCAGACTATGGTACACTTTGGTTATGCCCAAGTAAAGAGTGTACTTGCATTTTTGTGCCTCTTCCAAGATTTTCTGTCTAAGTTCAGTCTTTAGCGGAACATATATTCTTTTCTTATATATGAGAAGTCTACTAGGTGAAAAATTATACTCTTGTGTCTCTCCTTGTTCATTTTTTACCCTGATCGACTTTGCCCACTCATCCTGATTCTGGGCTTCTTCAATTTTACCTCTTAAGTTGCTTTCTTCTTAAATCGTACTATAGCCACTAAGAAATATCTACTTAAATAGATTTAAATCTTTGAATCCTTCATGTAATTTTTGTTCCTATATCATCATAACTACTACCTGCACTGTTTTTCAAGTTAAAGCATCAACTACAATATTTGTCTTACCTGGATAGTATTTGATTTAAAAATCATAATCTTTTATTAGCTTCATCCACCTCCGTTGTCTCATATTCAACTCTTCTTAATCATGCAAGTATTTGAGACTCTTGTAGCCATAGTATAGCTTTATGGTCACACCATACAAGTAATGTCACCATATTTTCAAAGCAAAAATAATCACTGCAAGCTCTAAATTATGTGTGGGGTAATTTTCCTCATGAGGCTTCAGGTGTCGAGAAGCATATACTACCACTTTGCCCTATTGCATTAGGACACATCCCAATCCCTGCTTACTCGCATTATTGTAAACCATATAGGTCAGTTTTAGATATGGGATAATTAACACTAACGCAGATGTAAGCCTCCCCTTTAGCTCTAGAAAGCTACTCTCTCATTTGTCATCCTACCTAAACAATTGATTCTTTCGAGTAAGCTTTGTCAATAGCAAGGTGATCCAAGAGAAGTTATAAATGAACCTTCTATAATGACCAGTTAAATCTAGAAAACTTCATATTTTGTGACAATTTCGGGCCTTTTCTAGTTCAGTACTACTTCCACTTTACTAGGATTTACTGAAACCCCATCCTGTGAGATAACATGGCCTAGGAATTTGACCTTTGAAAGCTAAAACTCATATTTGCTCAACTTTGCATACAATTGTTTTTCCCTTAGGATTCCTAGCACTATTCTTAAGTGCTCTTCATGCTCTGCTCTACTCTACACTTAAAGTATATCAAAATATCATTGATAAAGACCACTACAAACTGGTCCAGATATTGTAAAAAATATATGATTCATGTAGCCCATAAATACGGTAGGTGCATTTGTCAGTCCAAATGGCATTACAAGGAATTCATAATGCCCATACCTTTTTTTGAAAGCATTTTTCAATACATCATCTACTTTCACTATCAATTGATTGTATCCTGACCTTATATCAATATTCGAGAATACACAGGAACTAGCCAACTGATCCAAGAGGTCATCAACTTTAAGAAGTGTGTATTTGTTTTTTACGGTCACCTTATTCAACTCTCTGTAATCAATGCATAGTTTCAGGCTTCTATCTTTATTTCTGACAAACAACACTAGATCACCCTATAGCGATACACTAGGTTGTATGAACCCTTTCTCTAGCAGCTCCTCGATCTACTTCTTTAACTCAGCCATTTCGTTTGAAACCATTCTGTATGGGACTTTAGATATTGATCTAGTGTCAGGCATGATTTCATTTACAAACTCCACTTCCACTTCCCTTGCTGGTGGTAACCCACTTATATCTTCTGAAAAGACTTCAAGGAATTCATTAGCCACTGGTATATGTTCTATTGTCATCTCTGTTTCTGCCTATATTGAGAAGAATACAAGATACCCCTGGCATCCCTTATGAAAACATTTCTCAGCTTGAGCTACTGAGAGAAAATCCAGGTCAATTTTTTTTATATCTTTTTGTAGGGTAGGATATATAATTGTTTTATTCCTACAATCTAATAGCACATTATTTACCGTAAACCAATTAAGTCCTATTATAACATCAAGTTTTTGAAATAGCAAACATATAATATTTAACACAGAATCATCTTTCTCAGCATTAACCACACAATTTAAATAGGTACTCACAGTAATAGTTTGTGCCCCTATAGGTATGGACACAACCAAATCATACGGTAGTTTATAAATTTTCAACCCTAACCGTCTAGCACAATTAAAAGCAATAAAGAAATGGCTAGCACCAGAGTCAAACAAACCATGAACTACTTTTCTATTAAGTTGAATTGTACCTTGAATCATTTTAGGCAATTTCAGCTCCCCCTCATGTGTCATAGCAAACACTCTACCTTGGTTCCTAGGTCTGGGCTCTTCTAGCTGTTGGCTACAATCTCTAGCAAAGTGATCTAGCTTCTTACAAAATTAGCAAACTAACAATCCAGTAGTGTAAGGTCTATCTCCATATGGCTTGCCACAGCAAGGGCATAGTTGTGGCTCTGGAGGTCTTTGGAAACCATTATTTTTAGACTGGTGAAATCTTTTATTATCTCTCTTGAGCAAGAGCCCATAGTTTTTTTGCTTGTGAGAAGAACTCTCATGGCTCGTATTTCCTCAATTATTTATGTTTCTAACAGAGTAAAGATTCATCAAATTACTTTGAGTGATTCGGCATACCTCCACGGCATGGTTGAACTCAATGAACTACTTGGAAACTAGCTTCTCCATTAATTTTGGTTTCAATCCCTATACAAGCATATTAGAACTCTAGCTTTCATCATCTCTGTACCTCAAGTAGGAAGAGTAACGAGACAAGTTATTAAATATGGATAAATATTTATGAAAAGTTTTATGTCCTGCCTGTTTCAGAGCTAAGAATTTTGCCTATTTCTTAATTCTGACAGACCATGGAAAGTACTTCTCATTGAATTTTACTGGGAATAACTCCAAGGTAATAGGAATATTCCTAGCCTATAAGATTATCTCTATATTCTTCTACTATTGATCAACATCTCCTTCCATTTTATATATAGTCATTTGAGCCTTCATTTTTGTAGGGCATTCTTCACTCAAAAAATCTTCTCCAACCGAACGATCCAATTTTCTGCCTTCTATAAGTCAAACCTCCCTTCAAATACTAGAGGTTGATGCTTACAAAACCTCATTATCCAATATTACAGGTTCTCAATTTATGTTGCTGGCCTAACCAGATTAACAAGAGGTTCTTGGGGTTGTTCAAACTATGGTTGCTGTTTTAGTTGTTGTTCAGGCTGTGGTTGTAGTTATCTTTCCTCCTGTACCACATTATTATTTCTTCCTTGTTTGTCTAGATTTTGTCAAGTTTATACTTCTCTCAACTCCTCTCTAAGCTCTTGAATCAGAGTCTCTTGCTCATTTACTCCAGAATTTGTTGCAACAGATCTGGCAGATTCCTTTCCTCACTAGTTAGTGGTCCTAATCTTCCTCCATAAAGGATAACCATGATTCCTTTTCACTTTTAAGAAAAGGATTCATCATTAATATCACATTTGATATATATTCCTTAAATTTTAATACTAACACAAGGCAAGAACATACCAATCCACCTAAACCACAACAAACAGAATTTATTATCCATCACAATGCCATCACACGAACAATTTATCTTACATAATTACATCATCCACCAAACATTATCACATACAAATCTTCTCATATGATTAATAAATTCAAATATATCAAAGGGGCCATGCTCCATGAGCTCACTATTCTTCCAAATCCAAAAGGCATCATTGGGGAAGAAATGATAATAGTGCAGATCCGATCTTCATTAGATAAGCTCAACCAATTTAAAGCACTATCCCAATACAACCTGGGTATCCTACATAGGAGTATGATGTAGCATCTCAGTATAGTGTCTTGAGTGTCACAAGCCTCCAGGTATATCACCTCTATATACCCTAGAATCTTAGGGCAACGTTTCATCTCATATTCTAAAATAGGATAAAAAATCCTAGAGTTAATAGCAAAGTCTAGAACTACCTCCTCCAACTCCTTGTTCTCATTATCTTCCATGGAGTATTCCTTACTTGACACCAACTTAATTAATTCAAGGGCTCTAATTGGATTCCTTAGATTGCTTCTCCTAGCCACTTGTCTTTAGGGCAATGCATTATACACTGACTTACTTTTTTTCTTAGAAGGTTGGTTGACGGATGATGCATATCCACTACCTTGGTTTCCCCTATGACTTAAGATGCCTAAACACAATATTACTAGCACTTGTCACTAACCAATCACCATAATATATATTTATATATATATTTCATACAAGCAGATCAACCTAACCTCCGCAAAAACTCATCTCTGTTACCATAAAAAAGTAACACCTTACTCTTATACCAAATCAAATGAGTTACTTAATAATAATTTCAAACCACTAAGCCAGGTGTGGTCCTAGGAAGTAAATACTTTCATAAGTAGTTGGAAAACTTAACCCAAACATAAGGTCTAATCCTATAAAATGAATGAGCTTTTCTAAAATATTTAAAATTTTCTAAAACAATTAATCAGTGGTTCAAACTCTTCATTAAAACCCATCATTCCTTAAACTAGATTTGATAGTATTTGAGCTCGTTTTTGCTACCACATTTAATCTATTGTTCTTATGCTTAATTGTTTGTAAAGTTATGGGCTCGATTCATACATATGCTTATCACTATATCATTAATTAAGCATAATAATAATACTGATACTACTACTATGTCTATCTACATTCATACACACACACACACACACACACACACACACACACACACACAAATAGTAGCCATGTAAGGATAACTAAAAGCCTAAATATACAAGAAAAAGTTATACAGATTACCAACAAAATAAAACTATCCCAACTTCACCACCTTCTCAGGTATCAACGAAAACCACGCATTTGCCTTTTGAGCTGCTTGCCTTTATTGTATGTCATTTTAAGGAAACGGGTAAGATTCCTGAGAATCCCAATAGTAACAACTGACCATCATAAAATATGCAAGTTCACGAAGCATGCAAAAACAAACCTTCAAATAAGCATTCATCATATTTAGCATTCACTATGCAACACAATCATTATCATAGGACACATATAGCCCAAGGACATATAGTCCAATAACCACATAAAATGCACACCAGGACTTATAACCTCAAGACACACAATCCAATAACCACTCTTAATGCACACTAGGACTTACAGCCTTAGGACACATAGTCCAATAATCAAATCACCCATATATTTATGAAACAAATATAATCAATGGCACAAACAAACTTGCAAAACAATTGCAGAATATATGAGAGAAAGAGTTACTACCGGTTGACCTTTACGTTACTTTACCTCTACAAAACTCTTTCCTGCTCGCTTTTGTTTTAGCTCAGGCAAATGTCAAATCCTATAGTTTTAAAGTTCATATAGATATAGGTCATTGCTTATTCTAATCTTATTGACATAATTAAAAATTATGCTATACTTGACTGACTCATGAATCTTATCCTTTTATTTGAAATAGTTGGTCATGTTGATAATCGTTTACACATATATTATTATATATCTACTAAGACATATTAAATGTCTACTTTCCTCTGTAACTAGACAATCAATTCAACAAGCTAGCCTTTCAAACCTTTCCCAAACACTCAAACCCATGGCTAGTTACACTTTTATAAAAAATGTTGTCATTTTCAACCTTAAGCAAAATCTGCCTCTAATTTTTCAAGGAACTTATAAAAATTATAACTTAATCTAGGGAACTCAAAATGAAGTGATTCAAGTCCCTATTTAAAGATATGTAAGTCTACTTCAAAGGAAAATAATTACAATATCAAATTATGAATTTAACCTTGCATATTTTGCATAAATGTTTACTACCTAAATTTGGAAAACAAATTTTCCTAGTTTTCCTGTCTAAAATTGAAAAATTCATATCTTGTCTAGACATCCAATTAACGTGTTCTATGACTCATTTTAAAGCTTACAATGTGTACTAACTCTTTACCAAATTTTATTGGCAGAGATTGTTTGCTCTACTAAAATCTCACACGAAACTGATAGCACCTCTGATTCTCCAAAATTATCATTCTACCATATAACCACATTTCAACCACATGCTTCTTCTTAATATGAGTTCCTTTTAGATTCATCTTTCAAAACACATATTTAACCCTCTGAACCTCAAAGAAACGGACTCATACTCACCCAAAAACTTAAGCTTTTGTTCTAGAAATTTCATGCATGTTATACTCTATTTTTTGGTCAAGAAAATAAGAGGAAAAAGAAAACATGCAACATCAATCATGGCTAAAACTTCTAGAAATTCAACCCTTTCAACCCTATATTGATGCTTTATTTTGGTGTTTCAAATACAAAACCAAAAAACCCCAAATTGAACCTCAAATCAACATGCAATTGTATAAATCTTCATTTCATAGTGACAAAAACTTTTCTCCCAACAACATTCAAGTTTTGGAAACCATTTAACCCCAAAAATAGCACCATTCTATAGAAATAAAGATGGAAAAGGATCTAGGGGACTCACTTAGTTGGATTTTAGTGTTGAATGTGAGTTTTCAACCTCTCTTCTTCCTCCGATAACAGCCTTTAACATTGTTGTCACTCAAACTCTCGTCCTCTCCTCTCTTGCTCTGAAACTTCCTTTAATCAAAAATGAGAAAGTGAGAGGAGCAGAGTAATTAAATGGAGAAAAGGGTAGCACGCTTAAGTCATGTGGGTGGAAGAAAAAGACTATTACACCCTGTTAACTAATCTTTTGCTTTCAATTCAATCCTGTTCTCAATATACTAAAACAATGATTAAGTCATAGAAATTAATTCTTATTACTTTATGAGGATTTTCTTCCTCAATTAGCTTCTTTGAACCATAAAGTAATTTTCCTAAAATATTCAAGTCAAATGATAACCTCTAACTATTTTTCTTTGAATTTTAATTCCCAAAAGTTAGCTTTAAAATTATTTAAGCCACTTTTTGGGGAATTAAGCATGTTCATACTTTTTGGGATGTTTCACTTACTATTTTATCAACGACCTCCTTCACCTGAGGATCGTCATAAGAGCCATCTTTATTTTGTTTTGCCACCGACCAAAGTTCATGACAAGGAGCTCAACTACAGTCCCCACCTTAGTAGATAGCTTTTAAGTAATGTGAGCATACACATTTGCATTGCCCTGTAGGGATACTTATTGTTCTTCACCCTCTCCTTATTCACCGGCTTAATTCCTACGAAAACTCATAACACTCTAGTTAATGTTAAACAAATACGTGCAGGTTGTAACATCCTTAACTTTTTTGGGCTTATAGTTGTAGCTTAAGTTTTGTTTAGATAAGAGTATATAATAAATTAATAATTTAGAAGTAGTATCAAGTCCTAAATGTTTATTACAGAATATATATATATATTGAAATACCTCCTGAAAATATTTTTTTGAAAAAAAAAATATAATATGGGCATGAGCGTGGAATTATATCTTATCATGGAGATAAGTAATATATATAAAAAATGTTGTTAGAATAATACCACTATTAATATTAATATTATTATTATTATTTAAAAAATATATATTTTAATGAGTGCCAAACCCTAAACCTAGCCCTATATAAGACTCTCTCCTTCTCACTCTGCTTGTTCTCTCAGTGCCGCACACCAACTGTCTCAGGTCAATACTCTTCTTCCTTGTTGTGTTTGTTTTTCTCTTGCCAGACATCTCCCATTTTGAATTTTTACTAGGCATTGTGTGTCATGATTTTCAACCTATCTTGTCAAATTAACATTTTTCTTTAATTTGCTCGTCATTCTTTCTACTTTGCTATCTTGACTTGTCTCGTCTTCTCTCCATTTTTTTTTACTGTCCTTGTGTTTATATTGCTTTAAGGACCCACGGATCTTTATTGATTCATTCATCTCAGCTTGACTATTTTACTCTCTCTCTACCCATTAAATGTGTGAGATTTAAGAATCTTGAGCCTTTTTCCTTCAAAGTTTGAGTCTTCCGTGATTTCTCTCTCTCTCTCACACACATATATATGTATGTATATTTCCCCTTGAACCTCACATTTCCTCTTTTCGTTTTTATTTCTTTCTTTGTTTTTTTCTTGTGATCTGACCATATGTCAATTCTCCAAAAAATTCTACCCATTGTTGAACCTTTTTTTTCTTGTTATTGATGGGTGTGCATGAATCTTTACGTGTATATATATATATAGTCACACATCTTTCTTTTTTCCCATAGCCCCATCTTGTCTTGTTCTTAATGAGTAGGTGTATCGAGGTCCATTTATCTCTCTTTCTTTTCCCTTATCTTAAGGTTAAACACCACCCTCTTTCCTTTTTATTTTATTTTATTTTATTTTATTTTTTATTTTCTTGGGTTATTGTTCAAGGCATGTCAAACCCATGTCTCTTTTGGATAAAAGGGGGTGGATGTAGGTAATGTCCAAAAAAAAGCCAAGTTTCTGTTTTTACGTTTTTTTCCCTCTCTCTTTGCAAGTCTGTGTCACTATATACATATATAAATATATGTATATATATATATATATATAACTTTTATACGAATAGAATCTGTTGCCTATTATTAACAAAAAAACATTATTATTATTCCCAAATAATATTGTATCATAACAAAATGGTGGAATTTGTGGAAACTTAGGTGTGTGTATAATATTAGTTATAGAGGGTAGTTTTAAGGCTTTTAAGTAGTTTTAATAAATATATTAATAGATGTTTATATGTGTGCTTTTGTAGACTCTCATTGAGAGCTTTAAAGTAACACGTGTGTCACCTGTACGTTAAGGAGTAACAGGTAACTCTGAATATTCTTCCATATACTTGTGAATTGTGTATGATTGTGAATGACTATTTTTTTTATAAAAGAAAAATGAACTGAATTATATGTATATGTGTTTGTATTATAATTCTCAAATAAGTAGTGTTACAAGTAAATTTCTCTATAACTCATTTTATTCATATAATTAATGTATTATTGGATTATTATTTCCATTTTCGTATGTTTGAATATGTGATGATATTTGATATGAATGGAAGCATGAATTATTGTACCTTGTCTTTTAATGATATTATATTTATTACTGTCATGGCGGTTGCATCTGTGATGGGTTGGAGTGAGGGGGAATTGTATGTTGAGATCTTTTACCACGTGGTATGCCATCACTCGGTGCACAATGGATGGTACTTGTCAGGGCCCCTTCTTCTATGTTTTCCTTTGGTCGAGATTGCATTAGATCTGTAGGACATGTGACACCTCTTTAGTTATATTCTTTTAAGGAGGGGAGCCATAGTCCAGACTTAAGCTCTACACCTTTGGCTGGGTGTATCTCAAGAACTGGTGAGCTTGGGACAATCCAGTCAAATGGATGGGTTTCTGTTGGACTATGTGTTAGCCTATGGCTCTAGTCAGCGGAATAAGGATGGACGGTGATATAAGGGAGGTTGCATCTTACATATTGCATATTGCATAATTGTATATTACATGTTGTGATGAAAATACAGATTGACATAATGATAATTAAACTTATTTTTGTCTTGTATGAGGAATATGGTATATACAAATATATATGTAATCAGTTCCTTCTTTTTATCATATGTGATTTGCTTGTGTATGGTAGAAACTTTCAGATGTTACTGAGACGTGGAATCTTATCCTTATATATTAACATTTTCAGGTGATTGTTCTAGTAGGGAGTAAGGGAAGGCACCTATGGAGTGAACCTTGAAGTCTCTTTTGTGCCCCTAGAGCTCAAGTTATGTCATTTATATTGCCATGACCCTAAGACTTCCGCATTTTATTTTATTTTGTTGAAATATTTTGAGGATTTGATTTAATATTGAGACGTGGGCTTTATTTGAACTGATTTGTATTTTGATAGTTTGGATGTTGAACATCCTTATTGGCCATATTTGAATGAATTACTATAGTTAAGTATTTGGTCATTTTATTTGTGGTGTTACACAGGTCTTATGAATTGTGAATAACAATTACTTGGAAAGATGATTCGTGAGGTGAGATGACATATTCTCTCTACTCATTCAATTGGAAGGTAGGTCGAAGATTATGAGGAACGTTTGTCTCATCAGGCTTTTCAGGATTCTACAAATATGTCTTCATATGACAAAATGTGCATAGTGATTGCCCAACCTTATTGAGGACAAATTTCTTGGAATTTTTGTCTACATTTGTTACAAGAATATAGCAAGTAATTAGCTGGCATATATACCTTACCCTGATATTGTCCCAAATAACGTCTATGTCCTTTTCTATACCCAACGCTAGTTGCCTATTGTGATAGGAACATTGGTCCTTGTCATTAAGTTAATGTAGATGAGAAGTATGATGGTTCAAGAGCTTAACCCATATTGTTCTATGTCACGTCAAAGTTCTCCCCATGGAATTTGCTTCAATCACAAAAGTCAAGGTGTAGAGGCCCTTTCTTACAATATCATACAATTCTTCTAACGCCTGTTCCTAGGTCAAGTTTCTAGTTTACATATGGATAACATTGGTACCAAGGGAAATACCAAAACTAGGGGCATTATCAATGCCAAAGGAAGTAGAACTGGTCATTTTAACTGGAAAACAAAACTCATTTAGTCAACCACAGGGAACAGAGCAATGAGATTTCTAAAAAAACATGATGCACGACTAAGTTCAAAATAAGGAGAATATGAAATGTAAAATGGAGAATGCAAAATGTAGAAGAGAAATCATATCTTAAAATATGGACAACAGAGCACAGAAGGAATGTGTAATATCCCCAAATTTTTGGACTAGAAGCTTGAGATTAAGATTAACTCAAGCCGACTGCTAAGCCCCAGTTTGCAAGAGTCCCAAGAATGTCCAAGAGACATAATGACTTTTAGGCACTAATTTGGAAAAAAAGTACAGGATTTGGTTCCAAATAACTAAAGGAAATGCCCAATTTCTTTATCTAAAGGAAAAATGATATTAAGCCTACCTTGTATCCAACAAGAAGAAGAAAATGAGAAGGAATTAGAATAAAAGAAAATCTAATGGCACTTTAAATAAATGTTGGCATGAACAAGGGCAAAAGAAACAATTGCCATTTGATCGTGAGGTTAGAATTGAAAACAAGAATGAAGGGTCAAGATTTGCTCTTGAAAAAGTAATAGTAATTATGAGAAGATAAAATAGAAGACAAGAAAATTCAACCAAGTATCCAATGGATAATAAGCTTCTTTGTGTACAAAGAGCTAAGAACCTTTGGGTAAAGCATTTCCTCTTCTCTCTCCCTTTAATTTTGGTCAAGAAGGCTATAAAAAAAAGAAACAAAAAGCTTTTGATCCAACCAAAACTCTTTTGATTAAGCCAACCAAACTAGAAAGTAAGAATGAACTAAACAATTAAGAACATGTCATCATCATTTTTCTCTCCTCTTCTCTCAAACATTTCAGCTAGCACCCCCAAGGAAAGAGAAACAAGTGTTTTAAAAACATCATCCCCTCCATTAGCTTCATTTGGAATCTAAAAGCAAAAGGAAGGAGAGAGAAACCAAATATGAAATTTCAAGATCTCAAGAAAGGTAAGAAACTTTTCTCTAAGATTTCACCCTCATGCTCATCTTTCCAACCAAAAGTGTCTTCATGAACATTATTCATCTTGGTCTAAGCTTTATTCCTATAGTTTTAGTTTTTCAATAGGAGGTGTTTTGAGGCATTTATCAAGGTCCAAAGTTATGGAATCAAGACACAAAGCATAAAAGAAGCAAGAGGTGAGTAAGAGCTTTCTTTGGTTGGTTGAGTTTGTGGATTGGTTGAGTTTGTGGAATAGGTGTTGTTGCCCTAAATTTTGGTTCTTTGAGTATTTTTAGGGTTTATTGTGTTTTGGTTTTGTAAATGGTGCTAAATAACGTTTAGAAATGAGAAATCACAAATTTGGAATTTAAGAGTAGTATTGCCAGATTTCATTTTCTGGAAGGCAGTGATGTTGTGGTATGTTTTTTATCAAACAAACCTGGTCCAAATGCTATGAAATTTTATAAGATGAAAGTAGACATCCTGAGATTTAATTTGATGGGTAGATTGTAATTTTTGGATTAGTGAATTCAAAATTATGATTTTTCAAAGTTAAGCCCTTTTTCTGGAATGATTTCTGGAACAAATAGGGTTTGACGAGTTTCTGGGAATTTTGTGGTTGTAATTGCTAGACGGTGATATTTGTACCTGAAAATATAATTAAAGAGATTTATTTTGGTATATGAAATTTATCTTTTGGACAAGTATATTGAGATGAATTTTTAAAGTCTGATAATGATTCTGGAAAGATAATGGTGGCAGACTGATTGTGACGTATTTTTGTCTGGCCAAATGAATTCCAATGTCCACTAAATTTTTCAACAATAAATTAGACCCAACAAGCTTTAATTTTATGGGTAATTTGTAATAATTGGATAAGTACTCAAAAAGTTATGATTGTTGGAAGTTGGGCATTAATTCTGGGTAGGATTTTTTGACAGAAGTGAATAATTGAGAATTGTAGAAATGTGTGCTTGTAAATGGTAGTGCTAACTATTTTTCCATTAAAGTGGACTTACACTACAAAAAAAGGGGATTTCGTAGCAGTGCATTTGTAGCAGTTACACTTAACCACTACAAATTATGACATTTGTAATGTTATTTGTAGAGGTTAAAAGGATAAAACCGCTACAAATATGGCGCGAGTTTCCCACCAAAATTTGTCACGGTTAACTTGTAGTGGTTACAACATATAAACCACTACAAAGTTCGTGCCACTTGGTGCCACCAAGCCGCACTAATAGTGTAGCGGTTACAATGAATTGAACCGCTACAAAATGCTAAAGGTCACCTATTTGTAGCGGTTAGGTTTTCATAACCGCTATAGAACTTTAAAGGTCATCACATTTGTTATGGTTAGGTTTTCATAACCGCTACAGATGTAACCCCCTCCGTAATTATATCCGAAATACGCGATTAAAATGAAATAGAGACCAATAATAATCAAATAACATTTACTAACCCATCACATGACGGGGTTTTCGCGAATACTTTTTGAAATCATTTATAAACATGGTCTCATATTCACATTTCGAATACAATTACTACGCGAAGATAAATCACATTCATATAAATATCAGAGTGTACAACTTAATCATCCCGGCAATCCCGGGTACATACCTTCGCTAAAGATACACAGGGTACAATTGCCCATTACAATTCTTCAAATGGGGATTACACAATCTTATCTCGAAAGAGTCCTAGCCGCTCCTTGCACGAGCCATTTGCCCTGTCTAAATTGTTGGTAGGGGAGAGTGAGATTCGAGAGAATCTCAGTAGGAAACAGATACCATAATGCATGCATGATAGATGCTATGTGTATGACATGTTAGCTTTATCTAGATGCATACCCCATAATGATAATTCTGCATGCTCAATATTTCATACAAGACTATGGCCACAGTGAAAACAGAAACAGAGCTTCATTTATTCAAATATGCTCTACACAATCAAGTAAAGCAATCACATACATCACTACACAAGCAAAGATATCGAATACATGCAAGTAAGGTAAGTCCCCTACCTCCAGTCTTTTCTCCTTGATTTACGTGCCAGCAACTCGGGGCTTCACATTCGATCCTACAATGTCAAATGTACTATTTAGACACTTCCATAGTGTTTCTGGGGGTTATATGAAGTTATATGGAAAAATTACTAAAATACCCCTGGGGACCCGGCCCGGCCCCGCCGTACCTGGTCCGGCTGTACTTTTCTTGAAACTTTGACGTGGGCTATTATTACATATTTTCACCCAAGGAATCCATTTCCCGACTCGGAATTATCAAATTCAATGTCAAATTATGAAATTGCCCTTGGCAGCCCTACTTTTAGGGTTTTAAGGGCGTTTCTGTAATTATGCTTTCTCGGCCTTTTCCGAAAAAGTGCCCAACTGTAACCCCACCTATTTTCGCCCACTGAATCCAATGGAATCATCAAATCATTGAAAATCCAACTCTAAGACCCATTTACAATGCTGGCCGAAATATATGGGTTTTAAGGGGAAAATTGGGGTTTTTTCGGTTTCGGCTCCGTAAACGTGTTTCTTTCCACTCCTAACCACTTTATTGACTATTCCATTAGGTTACAACTACCATTTAGTATCAATTTGGGCAGCATAACAGCCCCTACAACCCATTTCCATAAATTAAAACCAACGGCAATCCGGCGGAATTTCACCGATTAAATTGCCCACAGCAGCTAGAATAGTCAATATACAAGAGTTTGGAAGTTACCTCAAGCTCCTTCTGGCTTTTCCCCAATATAGCTGAAAAACCCTAACTTTCCTAACCAAGATCTGAGCTTCAACAACCTTCATTAACATAGAAGAGAAGCTTAAGAGTAGAGTTATCGCGTTAGGAGCTAAATCGCCGGAGAAATCGGCTTACCTTGCGAGATTTCTCCTTCCTTCTCTCTATTTTTCTCTCAACTCCTCTCTCCATATTCAGCTGTGCAGCACGTCGGAAATGAGAGCTGAAGATGATGAGAAGATGTTTTAATTCCATGCTTATGTCATCTTGCCTTTTGATGATGTCATAATTCCCAAAATTGGCATTTTCGGATTTTCTGGCAGATTTTCAGCCCAATCTTTGAAAAATCATAACTAATTCTAGAAAAATAGAAATGAGGTGATTTCAAAGCCAAATGAAAGGTATTTAAGTCCTCTTCATTGTAAAAATATGATCCATTACCAGAAATCACCACAAAATTCCAGAATTATACAAATTTCATCACTGCCCCAAAACAGAGTCCATATTCGACCTCAAACTTTGGACAGTCATATCTCCCAGTTCCAAAAACGAAATGGCACAAATTATATATCCATTTTGAAGTTTGAGATGTGAAAAATAAGACTGGAAAGTTTCATAATTTTTAGACACCATTTGGTCATTCAAAACGTTCACACAAACTGACTGCCCAGAATAGAGTTTCACTGGACAGAATTTTAGATTTTGCATCTTTGCTTCCATTGGTTCCATTTTCATACCAAACATCATTCCCACATAAATTTTCACTAGGAATCCATTGGAAACACCAAATCAATCAAATTCACATCTCATTGACATGTTCTCACAACAATCTCAACATGTCAACACAATTCACATTCGAGTATCAAATCACATCATATTCTCCAAAAGGGTTATTTATCACTAACCACACCCACTTTTGGAGTAATTAACCCTTAATCACAATTTGGGATCTTGTTAAACCGGGGCTTAGCAATCCACTAATCTCAGGCTTATTCTCTAGCCTCGAGTCTCGAAATTCGGGGTATTACAACAGAACTTCAAAGGTTATCGCTTTTGTAGCGGTTATTTTATAACCGCTACAAAGTTTTGCCGCCCTAGCTTTTTTACAGCGGTTTATATAGCAGTTCTTTCAAGAATCCCTACAAAGTCCACAACTATAAAAGGCCGCCACCCCTTCTAATTTCTCATTTGACCATTTTGTTTTTTGATGTTTCTCTGAAAGTTTTCCTTCAGATCTGAGCATTCTGACATCTATTGGAGAGTTTTCGCTGTAGCATTTCTCATTATTCTCACTTAAGGTACGGACAATACATAATTTATTTTTACTTTTATTATAATTTTACATATAAATGTGACTAATTGGTTTGTTTTTTGTTTTTAAATTTTTATAGTTAATATGGCTTCTATAACACCCTGCCTTTAATCATGTAATTATAATTCGATATTAAATAATTAAAGTAGATTAGAGACCTTCGGATAACTTAAACTCGTTTCAATCTCCTACTTTGTGGTAGGGTTTTCACAAAATCATTCAAAATCTCTTTCCTGTTCCTGGTCTCCATTTCAAAATTCGAATATAATCACCTGTGCAGTTTATCTACATTCACGTATGACAGAGTGTAAAACCAATTCCCCGGCAACTCCCGGATTTTATACATATATAACCTGAGGTTTAAGTATCCACTAGGGGATTACATCCAAAATTGAATATACTATTCATATTTCAGATTATACAGTAATCCTGAATTCAAAAGATATAACCAACATTCCAAAATCAACTATACCCCTAAGGGTCCTAAGTGCTCCGGGTCGGCCTCTTCTCCTTTGAGCCACATGCCCTGTCTGAAAGGTTAGTCATATGAAGGAATGAGATTCGAGAGAATCTCAGTAGTAACAAACCACTCATACAATGTATAAATACCAAGCATGTATATAAATCACAACCAGCAACAACAGCAACATCAATCTCAAAGATACATGGTTTTCACCACAAACGACAGCACTCACGGCTGTATACACAATACGACAGCTTACGCTGTAATCACCATCACGACAGCTTACGCTGTAATCACAATAACGACAGCTTGCGCTGTAAACGATAGCTTGCGCTGTAAACGACAGCTATCACCAGCTGTAACCGCAGCAGCATCAAAGATTCATCACAGAACAGTGATAACACACACATACAGAGCATTACACATAGTATAAGAGAGAGAGTCACTACCTGATCCTTTCCTGACGTCCTTCGGCGTAGTTGGCTCCCGAGGGCGGCAAATATCGAATCCTACAATTCCAAATGCACCATTTAGACACTTCCATAGTGTTACTTGGGGTTATATGAGTCTATAATGAAAATTTACAAAAATACCCCCGGGGACCCGGCCCGGGCCCGCCGTACCCGGTCCGGCTGTACTTTTCTTGAAATTTTGACATGGGCTATCCTGACATATTTTCGCCCAAGGAATCCATTTCCGGACTCGGAATTATCAAATTCAATGTTAAATTACGAAATTGCCCTTGGCAGCCCTACTTTTAGGGTTTTAGGGGTGTTTCCGTAATTATGCTTTCTCGGCCTTTTTTGAAAAAGTGCCCAACTGTAACCCCACCTATTTTCGCCCACTGAATCCAATGGAATCATCAAATCATTGAAAATCCAACTATAAGACCCATTTACAGCCTTGGCCGAAATATACATGTTCTCCAGGAAAAATTGGGGTTTTACGATTTCGGCTCCGTAAACGCGTTCTTTTCTACTCCTAACCACTTTATTAACCATTACATTAGGTTACAACTAACATTAAGACCCAATTTGGGCAGCATAACCCCTAGGCCACATCATTTCCAAACTTTAAAACCAATGGCAATCCGGCGAAATTTCACCGATTAAATTGCCCACAGCAGCCAGAATGAGCAATATAAGAAAGTTTGGAAGTTACCTCAAGCTCCTTCTAGCTTTTCTCAAGAGTGGCTGAAAACCCTAGCCCCTTGAACACCAAATTGTCTTCTCAAACACCTTAAATAACATAGAAGAGAAGCTTAGGAACAAGGTTATACACGTGAGGAGCTAGATCGTCGGAGAAATCGGCTTACCTTGCGAGATTTCTCCTCTTTCTCTCTCTAAGAGCTCTCAACTTTCTCTCACTATCTTCAGCTGGAAATGGCGTGAAATGGCTGAAGAAGATGAGCAATTTGATTAATAATCCATGCTGACATCATCTTTTAATGAGATGATGTCATAATTCCCATTTTCGGATTTTCTGGCAGATTTTCTGCCCAAACTTTGAAAAATCATAACTAATTCTAGAAAAATCGAAATGAGGTGATTCCAAAGCCAAATGAAAGATATTTAAGTCCTATTCATAGGAAAAATATTGGCCATTACTGAAAATCACCACAAAATTCTAATAGTCGACCCTGCCACAGCCACCACAGATGGTCCCATAGGAGATTACCGCACTAGAGGTGCCTGATATAGGAAAGGGAGATATCAGTGTTAGTAACTATGACGTGAACGAGGAGGAGGCGCTAGACCAGAACAACCCACGACAGTTATCTTCTCGGTCTATTGGGTTTAAGGAGCATGTCTAAGGTAAATATTTTTTTTATTTAATAAATTAAATATTTAAATTAGAAATGTTAAATCTGAATTGCAATTTATCTAATGTGCTGTAAATTGTGTAGATGAGCAGGGGAATGTGTCCAAGAGGAGGCTGGACGTGGCCAATCTGTATAGTTTGGACTGGATAGTACGAGTTGTAGTTCCGTGGAATAAGGCCACGGACCAGCCCATCAACAATGGCAGTTACCTGTTCAACTGCTTCCTAAATAAGCTAGGCTCAAATTCAATGTTGTTCCCCCTTCACTTCAAGACGTAGAGGAACATTCCGAAGGGGCCGAAGGAACTGGCGTCGGACGAGGTGGTGTAGGTAATTGATATTATTTAATTATAAAATATTTTCTGTAATTAATTATATTTAATTAACATGTTTTAATTTTAATTATCTTATTTATAATTAGTCATATTTAAATAATTTTTTTCAATAGTGTTACAGCTTAGGTTTGCCGTCTGGGACAATCAGAAGAGGTACACACTGATGAAGATGGGCGACGACTGGAGGAATAGGAGGAATCGTCTCTTCCACAGTATGGATAAGGATGGGATGATTCCACTACAGTAGCTGATTGAGAACGTCCCGGACGGTGTCCTGTCGAATGACTAGGTGAGTTTTGTCCAATTCAGAAGAAATGCAGAGGGGCAGGTAATGTAGTTATTAGATTATCACTACAAAAAAAATGGTATTTTATAGCAGTGAAATTGTAGCGGTTATAATTAGCCTCTAGAAATATTAACATTTGTAGTAGTTAAAACCTAAACCACTACAAATTTGTAGTGGCAAGCTTCACACCAAGTGGGGCGACAGATTAGCAATGTTTTTTGTAGCGGTTAAGTATAAAAAACCGCTACAAATATGTCACGTAATTCCCGCCAAAACTTGTAGCGATAAAATTATAGCGGTTAATAAATAATAATTGCTATAAAGTTGCCGCCACTTGGCACAACCAAAACGCGCCAATAGTGTAGCGGTTTAATTGGTTAAACCGTTACAAAATGCGAAAGGTTACCTATTTGTAGCAGTTATAAAGTTATAATCGCTATAGAATTTCAGAGGTCCCAAAATTTGTAGCGGTTTTATACCATAACCGCTATAGAACTTCAAACGTTTTTGTAATTTGTAGCAGTTATCATACAACTGCTACAAAATTTAGAAGCCCTAGATTATTTGTAGCGGTTGGTGTAGCGATTATTTGAAGAACAGCTACAAATTCCGCACCTATATAAGGCAGCCGCCCCCCTTCACTCCTCCGTTTGGCCATTTTGTTTCCTGAAGTTTCTCTAAGTGTTTTCTTTTAGATTTGAGTATTCATACGTCTATGGAAAAGCTTCTGTTGCAGTATTTCTCATTATTTGTACTTGAGGTATGGAGACAAAATGTATTTTATTTGTATTTTTATTTTTATTATATTTTTGTATAATAATATGACTAAAATGTTTTTTTTGAATTTTTGTAGTTGATATGGCTTCAAGACAGGATAAGGGCAGGAGCCCGAGGTCCCCAGACCAATTTTATGGGGTGGCAGCAGCAGAGCAGGGGGCAGAGGGAAGGGGCAGTGTGGAGGGAGGGAGACCGCTGTATTTCATCCCATGCCCCAACAGGAGTCGGCCCTACCACAGGCACCGCAGGCAATCCTACAGGAGACGACCACACCAGAGGTGCCTGATTTGGGGAAGGCAGATATCAGTGTTGAGGACTTTGACACGAATGAGGACTTCGACATCCCGATTGGGATCAAAGAGATGGAGCAGTTCCTCGAGAGGAGGAGGCGCGGGAGCAGAACAACCAACGAGGGTCGTCTTCAGGTCTATTGGGTTTGAGGTGCAAGTCCAAGGTAAATAAATTTTTTTATTTAATACATTATTTATTTAGATTCAAAATATTAAATTTGAATTACAATTTATCTAACATGCGGTAAATTGTGCAGATGAGCAGGGGAACGTGTCCACGAGGAGGTTGGACGTGGCCAGTCTGAACAGCATGGACCGGACACTACGAGTTGTAGTGCCATGGAATGAGGGCACAAACTAGCCGATCGATAATGGGGGTCATATGTTCAACTGCTTCCTGAATGACCTAGACTCGAATTGGATGCGGTTCCCCCTTCACTTCAGAACATGGAGGCATGTTCCGAAGGGGCTGAGGGACCTGGCTTAGGAGGAGGTGGTGCAGGTAATTAATATTATTTAATTAATATTTTTTGTAATTAATTCTATTTAATTAATATTTTTAATAGGATTTTTGTAATTATTGATCTTTAAATATTTTTTTTGCAGCTGTGGTTTGCCTTCCGAGCCAACCGAAAGAGGTACACCCTAGTGAAGATGGGTGATGGTTGGAGGAATAGGAGGAACCGTCTCTTCCACAGTGTGGATAAGGATGGGACAATGCCTTTGGAGCAGCTGATCGAGAGCATCCTGAATGGCGTCCCGCCGAAGGACTAGGCGAGTTTTGTCCAGTTCAGGAGGAGCGTTAAGGGACAGGTAATGTATTTATTAGATTATTTATATATAATTTTGTAATTGTTATTTATTAAATTATAATTTAAATTTAATTAATTTTAATTTGAAATTTATTAATTTTAAATGTTTTATATTGTTTTAATACTTTTAATATTGTTTTTTTTTCAGGTACTTTCTCAGAGGAACACTAGGTGCCGTGGGCAGCAGATGATCCACCACACAGTAGGATCGAAGACCTTTACTGTCACTTACAGTGAGCTGGTAACTTTTCATGATATCACTAACTTTTAACTAGTTATTTCATAATGCTAATTAAATTTTGTAATTGTTTTAGGAGAGGAAGTCACAACAGGAGAACCATCAGACGGACTATGGGGAGTTGTATGCTATATCACACACAGACATCGTGACGGGACTCTGACCTCTCAGCAGGAAGAGGCGGCCATTGTAAGTAATTTCATTATTATAATTTTTATAAAACCAACTTAATAATTAAAAATTATAATAAGTAATTGTTTCATAAAATGGCAAGAGCGGATGCAACAGTCGCATGCTGAGCTGCGCGAGACCCAGGCTGAGGAGTCACAGGGGTCAGTAGACCCGACGGCTCCTTTGAAGGCGGGTCTGGGTCAGGCTGAGCACCCCGGACGTGTACGGGGGATGGGGATAGGCGCCAGACCTAACATGGTCTACGACAGGAGCGCCGCCTCTGAGGCTGGCAGCTCGAGAGGGGTTAGACGTCCGAGGGACGAGTCTGTTGAGCAGCTGCGGTCAAATTTGGAACGGACACAGGCTGCAGTGGCTCAGCAGCTGCATCTGTAGCAGCAGTAGTAGATGCAGCAGTAGGGCAATCTCATATAAGCTTAGCAGACGCAGTGGCATGATATCACGAACAACATGCTCGAGTGGTCATGGAGTCGCCTGTTCCCGGACGAGCAGTATCCACAGGTTCACCCTGTCCCTCGGTACATCGTCCAAACTCCTCCTCCTCCTCCTCCTCCTCCTGTTGCTGATGATGATGGTGCGGTTAACTCTGCCCAACGCCCCAATCCAGCAGCACCTGAGGGAGCACCAGATGATCAGCCCCAGCTACTTAGTTTAGGACATATTTATTTTTTCTTGGTGAAATATTTGTAAATAAATATATATAATTTTTTATTTCAGAACTTAGATTCTTATTGTGTTTACAATAGTTATATTTATATTCTTAGACTGCGTTGTTGAATTTGTGAATTAATTGCAACAGTATTGTTTATATTTCTAAAAAAAATTAAATATATATATTTGTAGCGGTTATATTATAAAACTGCTACAAATATAATAAAATTATATTTGTAGCGGTTAATATGAAAAACCACTACAAATATATATATTAGTAGAGGTTAGCACAGGAACCGCTACAAATGTAATTTTATTATATTTGTAGCGGTTTAATAATATAACCGCTATAAATGCAAAGACATGGACACGGTAAAATTCAAAATTGAATTGTTGACTATTTGTAGCGGTTATATAAATAACCACAACAAATATATATATATATATATATATTTGTTTTTGAAATATAATTCTTTATTTGTAGTGGTTAATGCAAAAACCGCTACAAATGTGAAGACGTGCACGGCAAAATTCAAAATTGAAGTTTTGACTATTTGTAGCAGTTATATAAGTAACCGCTACAAATACTCAACTTTTCAATTTTGAATTTCCACCATCTTTTTGCAAATTTGTAGCGGTTACTTATATATAACCGCTACAAATGTATATTAGTAGCGGTTTTCCGTATAACCGCTACAAGTTTAAAACTAATTCTTCAATTTAATTTCCAACAACTCAAAAATTAGTAGCAGTTACTGTGGCGGTTTTTAACCGCTACAAAATATTAAATGTTGGAAATTCAAAATATAAGGTTCCAAGCACTCGTCATTCTTTATTCACTCATTTTCTTCACTATACTTTCTTCTCTCTCACTAGTAGCTATGGATAAGTCATGGATCAGGTTACCACGCAATTCTCTAGAATATTTTTACGGATTAAACAATATTTGTACGGATTAAGCAATTTATCATGGTTGTCGAAAATATTCTAAATTATCTTTTTTGATCAAATTGTATCATATCAAGTGCTTGTGTGAAATTATAGATAAGGGAATGTCAATGTTGCTCGAATTATTACAAGATGCATTCCTCGATGCTGAGATTCCCACAACATTCTACGAGGCCAAGAAGATTATCAACAGGTTGGGGTTGAACTATTAAAAGATTGATGCATGCCCCAACGATTGTATGCTGTATTGGGGAGATGATTCCAGTAGGGAGACTTGTAAGAGATGACACACATCGAGGTATAAGACAACTCGGAAGGAAAAAAAGCAGAAGAAGAAACCTATAAAGATTCTCAGGTATTTCCCTTTGAATCCTCACCTACAAAGATTATTTATGTCGTTTAAAACTGCAAAGCACATGAGGTGGCATGCTGTTGATAAGAATGAAGACAAAAACTTAAGACATCCCCAAGATACAGATGCTTAGAAAACGTTTGACAACGACTTTCCAGATTTTGCAACTGACCCCAGAAATGTTCGGCTTGCGTTGGCAACCGACGGTTTCAATCCTTTCGGGAATTTTAGCACAAGTTACAGTATTTGGTAGGTAGTCTTAGTTTCCTACAACTTACCCCCTGGATGTGTTTGAAACAAAGCACTTTCATTATGTCTATAATCATTCCAGGCAAAAAGGCACTGGGCAATGACATCGATGTGTATCTCCAACCACTTATTGCAGAATTGCTTGACCTGTGGAATGTCAGCATAGAGACGTACGACGCTTATGGGAAGACTTTGTTCAACTTGCGTGCAGCCTTGATGTGGATGATTAGTGACTTTCCTGGCCTTGACACACTATCTGGTTGGAATGTTCATACTGGGTCGCCATGTCCAGCTTGCAATTTTGACTCTGATGCAGTGTGCCTTCCCTACAGTCGAAAGTGGTGCTTTATGGGGCATCGGAGGTTTCTCGATGGAAGGCATAAGTTCATATTGCAATGGAATCGCTTCAATGGGAAACCAGAAAAAAGAGGACCACCTTAGACTTTGTTTGGTACATATATCTTACAGTAGCTTGAGCATTTTGACTTCAAGTTTGGAAAAAGCGATGATTCAGCACAAACTCGCCAAAAGACACGCAGGACTTTGGTGCCTCAGTGGTGGAACAAGATAAGTATTTTATTCACTCTTCCATATTGGAGATCTAATTTACTTTACCACAGTCTTGATGTTATACACATTGAAAAGAATGTTTGCGATAATGTTCTATATACGCTGCTTAACAAACCCGACAAGACAAAAGATCACCTTCAAGCAAGGAAATATTTACGCACTATGGGAGTTTGTGAAGACGCTTGGCTAGATGAGCATGATAAATTTTAGCCGACAAAGTTTACCCTCACAAAACCAAACAAGGAAGTCTTCCTCACGACGTTGAAGAAATTAAAAGTTCCTGATGGGTATTCAAGCAACATTTCTTGATATGTTGATTTATAGGCTCGAAAGGTTGCTGGCCTGAAGAGTCATGACTCACATGTTCTTATACAACAGTTACTCCCTCTGGCTATAAAGAATGCACTTCCTCCCGATGTTTCCATCATTTTGGTGGAACTTTGTTCTTTCTTTCAGAAGTTGTGTTCTATGATTTTGATCGTTGAGAAGCTCGATCAACTGCAATCCAAAATCATTCTTACGCTTTGTCATGTGGAGATGATATTTCCTCCATCCTTTTTTACTGTGATGGTTCACCTTACAGTCCACCTCGTTCATGAAACAAAGCTCGCTGGCGCAATACAATATTGATGGATGTATCCGATTGAGAGGTACTCATTTTAAATATGTGCTTCATTGTTAGTTCTTATGTTTGCTAGCCGTCCTTTTCAGCATTTAGTATCAATTTTCTCTTCTTTACTTCATAGGTTCCTTGGGAAATTAAAATCTTACGTAAAGAATAAGGCATGGCCAGAAAGTTCTATAGCTGAAGGCTATATAGGGGATGAGGTGCTGTATTTTTGTTCAAAGTATTTTAAAGACCTTGAGATGGCTTTCAACCGCCTACCTCATGTTGAAGATTGTCCTGAACATGTTCCCACATCTGGAGAATTTATCCCTCGTGTTGGTAAACCAGTTGGAGGAACTAAGAACTTCAATCTAACGGCAACTAAGAAGTTGCAAGCACATAGACATGTCTTGATTAATTGCACTCAAGTTGAACCTTTCATAGAGTAAGAATTGTACACTCACATGTTAGTCTATATCTTTCATAACATTTTTCACTTTCATTTCACTATCATCTTCCCATGATTAATTGCAGGGAATTCAAATGTCATGTTAAGCATCATCTCAGGATCTGTACACAAACATCCTCCAAAGTTGACAAAAAGGTCCACAGAGAACTCCTGACCTTGTTTGCATGCAGAATACTAAATGACCACAACCTACACTCACCAGATTTCAGAGCTCTCACAATCGGCCCCCTTGATCATGCAAAAAGGTTTATAGCATACAATGTCAATGTTTCAAATTTTTCACAGTTTCGTGGGATCAAGGATTGCAAACTCAAAATTCAGGTGTTTATGGCACATTTGGGACAAGGAGTTATGCAAGCAGCAGTGACGCCAACATGCAGTTTGAAGGCGTCCCTTACTATGGAAAGCTTCTTGATGTCGTCGAACTTAATTGTCAAGGCCGTTTCACCGTGAAGCTGTTCAAGTGTTTGTGGGCAAATACTACTACTTCCCGGGGACTAACAACTGACGACTTAGGGATCACATCAGTCAATTTCTCACGGCCGATTCATACTGGTATTTCTCAAGATGATGAGCCGTATATTCTTGCTTCAGAGGCATATCAGGTTTATTATGTCAAGGACGAGAGGCACAGGGATTCGCACATGGTCGTTCATTTAAAGCCACGAGACCTTTACGACATGGGTGAAGGCGATAACATCGCCTACGAGAGTGAGCCATTTCAGCCAGTAGATTTTGAAAACTACTTCCCTGAAGGCGATGACAATTTACCTCTACTGTGGTGCATTTTTTTAAGTCCACATCATTTAAATTAAATTTTTTAAATTTAATAATACATTACTACAATAATTTTTCTACATAATTTCTGTAGGGATGGCGAGGATGAGTGATCAAATTCAAATTATGTTTTTGTCTTTAAAAAAACTGGAAAAAATATATTTAAAAAAATAAAATAATATTTGTAGCGGTTTTTAAACCCTACAAAAATAAAAATAACCGCTACTAATTAAAAACCGCTTCAAAATGGATATATTAACCCCTACAAATGCTACACTGATCCCTATAAATATCCCTACCACAACTCATTTCAAATACTCCCCATTTCTTTTCACCTTACCCTTCTTTCAGTTTCTCTCATTTATAAATTTTTTTGTATAAGTTGAGGAGCTTAACAATACGATTAAATATGGTAACAAGTTTTTTTATTTTTTATTTCAATACTTCTTTCCTTCGCATAAAATTTATTCTCATTATTTTTTTTAGATATTTTAGAGCTTTATCTCATTTTCATCTATTTTTCATACACAATTACATTGTAGTAGACAACATAATAGTCCCTTATTGCCTACGTATCCTTAATAATATTATCAATACAATTTTTATAATTACCAACTAAATTAAATTATTCCTTTTAAGGTTATGTTGTAACGGTGGGATTGAACCGCTACAAATAAAGTAACGGTTATTTTGCTTGAGTAGCAGTTTTATATAACCGCAACAAATCCGCTTGTAACATACAATTTAGTTGAGATTTTGGAAACCACTACTAATGTTTCTTGTAGCGGTTAAAACCGCTACCAATAACCATTTTTAACCGCTACTAAATCACGTTTTTTTAGTGTATTTCGATTATTAGATTTAGATTAGATTATATAATAAATTATTATTATTATATATTAATATGAATTATAAAATATTAATTAATTATATAATTAATTATATATAATTTTTTTAATTTATAATTATTAAATTATAATTTAAATTATAAATTTAATAAATTATATGTTTTTATTAATTATAAGTGTTTTATATTGTTTTAATATTTTTAATATTGTTTTTTCCGAGGCGCTTTCTCAGAGGAATACGAGGTGCTGGGGGCAGCAGATGATCCACCATAAGGCAGGATTGAAGACCTTTGCTGTCACTTACAACGAGTCGGTAACTTTTCACGTTATCAATTACTTTTAGCTGGTTATTTCATATTATAAATTTAGTATATTGTTATTCATAATACTAATTTAATTTTTAAATTTTGTAATTATTTTAAGAGAGGACGGCACAGCAGGAGAAATGTCAGATGAACTACAGGGAGTTATTCGCTATCACCCATAAACACCATGACGGGATTCCGACCTCTCAGCAAGCAGCGGTGGCCATTGTAAGTTAATTCATTATTATATTGTTTATAAAATTAAACCAACTTTATTATAAAAAATAATTTATAATTAATTGTTTCATAAAATAGCAGGAGTGGATGCAGCAGTCACAAGCTGAGTTGCAAGAAACCTAGACCCAGGAGTTAAAAGGGTCTGTGGACCCCACGGCTCCTTTGAAGGCAAGTCTGGGTCAGGTTGAGCACCCCAGACGCATGTGGGGGATGGGGATAGGCCTAGACCTAGCATGGTCTATAACAGGAGTGTCACCTCTGAGGCGGCAGCTTTAGAGCACAAACGTCCGGGGTCAGACATCTGAGGAACTAGTCTGTTGAGGAGCTGCACTCATATTTGGTTAGGATATAGGCTACAGTGGCTCAGCAGCAGCAATAGATACAGTAGCAGGCCGATTTTTACTATGTTAAGCATGTGCAATGGTGCGATATCATGAACTACATGCTTAAGTAGTCGTGGAGTCGCTTGTTCCCCAACAAGGAGCATCCACAAGTTGCCCCTGTCCCTCAGTTCGTCGTCCAGCCTCCCCCTCCTGCTAATAATGATGGTGCTGTTAACTCTACCCAGTACCCTGATGCAGCTGCACTTGAGGGAGCCCCACCTGAGGAAGGACCAGATGATCAGCCTCCTGCTAGTTAGTTTAGGATATTTATATTTTTTTTTGGAAATATTTGTAAATAAATATGGATATTTTATTTTCAAAACTTAAATTCTTGTTGCGTTTACAATAGTTATATTTATATTTTTAGAGCCTTCTTAAATTCTTGTTGCATTTATGACAATTATATTTATATTTCTAAAACTAACAAAAAAATAATAAATTAACTTATATTTATAGCGGTTTTATTGTAAAATTGCTACAAATATTCAAATTAAATTTCAAAATTTTTGAAGTGGTTAAATTTCTCAAACTGGTACAAAAATAAATTTCAAAATTTTTGTACCGGTTAAGTTTTCCAAACCGCTACAAGAAATTCAAAAAAAATAAATTTTAATATTTTTGTAACGATTAAATTTTCCAAACCGCTACAAATTTTTTTAGAGGAGAGTGGGAAAGAAATTCAAAATTTAAATGTTGAATATTGGTAGCGGTTACAGTAATAACCATTACAAATATTCAACATTTGAATTTTGAATTTCCCTCCCACTGTCTTCTAATTTTGTAGTGGTTGCATTAATAACTGCTACAAAGTGAAAACCAAATTTTCCAACGGTCATGAACATTTGTAGCGATCTTTTTCTTATAATCGCTACAAGGTGAAAAAAATTTAAAATTTGAATTTCTTCTAGCACCGAAAGTTGCAGTGGTTGATAAAATAAAACCGCTACAAATATATATTAGTAGTGGTTGCACTAATTAAACCGCTACAAGTATGACATAAATTTTTCTAAATCCTGCCAATGGGTTGAAATTTTGTAGCGGTTATATGCATAAAACCGGTACAAATGTTGAATTCAGTAGCAGTTATGGTAGTAGTTTTGTAACCGCTACAAAACGTTAAACTTTGGAAAAACTTTATATAAGCTTCCAAGTATTTGTAATTCTCTATTCACTTATCTTCTTCACTATACTTTCTTCTTTCTCACTAGTAGCTATGGATAAATCATGGATTAAGTTGTCATGCAATTCTCTGGAATATTTATATAGATTAAACAATTTCTTGGATTCGCATTCACTCATGCCAGCTGTAATGGCAAGATCGTCTGTTCGTATCGGAGTTACGAGTTTAAGAAGTGGCATGCACGATACGTTGTTAAGGAACATTTGCTTGTAAAGCCTTTCCCATAAGACTATACGTACTAGGCAGTTCATGGTGAGAAGGCCGGTATGAGATATGATGATGCTTTTCCTCGAAGTTTACAAGTTGGAGTTCAACTTGATGAAGATGATCCAGTTAATGATACTGTGCATGATACTTTTGGATTTCAAGGTGACAATTCAATGAAGAAGTGCATGGTTCAGAGGAATGAAGCAGCTCAGGATTTTTTCAGCTTGATGGATGAAGCAAATCGTCCTTTATATCAAGGTTGTCAAAAATACTCTAAATTATCTTTCTTGATCAAGTTGTATTATATCAAGTGCTTGTGTGGAATCACAGATAAGGGAATGTCAATGCTGCTCAAATTATTACAAGATGCATTCCAAATTCGGAAGGGGAAAAAAGATTATCAACAGGTTAGGGTTATTACAAGATGCAGAGATTCCTACAATGTGCTACGAGGCCAAAAAGATTCTCAACAGGTTAAGGTTAAACTATCAAAAAAATTGATGCATACCTGAATGATTGTATGCCATATTGGGGAGACGATTTCAGCAGGGAGACTTGTAAGAGATGTCACATATCGAGGTACAAGAAAATTCGGAAGGGGAAAACGCAGAAGAAGAAACCTGTAAAGATTCTCAGGTACTTACCTTTGAAACCGCGGCTATAAAGATTGTTTATGTCATCCAAAATGGCGGAGCACATGAGGTAGCATGACGTTGATAAGAATGAAGACGGTAAATTAAGACATCCCCAGGATGTAGATGCTTGGAAAACATTTGACAATGACTTTCCATCTTTCATTGCTGACCCCAAAAATGCTAGGGTTGCTTTGCATCCAACGGTTTCAATCCATTTGAAAATCTTAGCACAATTTATAGTATTTGGCCGGCAGTCTTAGTTCCCTACAACTTGTCCTCTGGATGTGTATGAAACAAAGCTCCTTCATTATGTCTATGATCAATCTAGGCAAAAAGGCACCGGATAATGACATTGACGTGTATCTCCAACTGCTTATTGTGGAATTTCTTGACCTGTGGAATATCGGCATAGAGACATACGACGCTTACGGGAAGACATTGTTCCACTTGCGTGCAGCCTTGATGTAGACGATTAGTGACTTTCCTGGCCTTGGCACATTATCTAGTTGGAATGTGCATACTGAGTCAGCTTGTCCAGCTTGCAATTTTGACTCTAACACAGTGCGCCTTCCACGTAGCCAAAAGTGGTGCTTTATGGGGCATCAAAGGTTTCTCGATGGAAGGCATAAGTTCATATTGCAACGGAATTGCTTCAATGGGAAACCAGAAAAAAGAGGACCACCTCAAACTTTGTCCGATACAGATATCTTACAGCAGCTTGAGAATGTTGCATTTGAGTTCACAAAAAGCGACAATTCAATATAAGTTCACCAAAAGACATATAGGACTTCGGCGCCTCAGCAATGGAAGAAGATAAGTATTTTCTTCACTCTTCCATATTAGAAATCTAATTACTTCACTACAATCTTGATGTCATGCACATTGAAAATAATGTTTACAATAATGTACTATATACACTTCTTAAAGAACCCGATAAGACAAAGATCACCTTCAAGCGAGGAAAGATTTACGCGCCATGGGAGTTTGTGAAGACGTTTGGCCAGATGAGCATGACAAAATTTAACCAGCAAAGTTTACCCTTACAAAACTGAATAAGGAAGTCTTCCTCGCAACATTGAATAAATTAAAAGTTCCTGATGGGTATTCAAGCAACATTTCTTGATGTGTTGACTTTCAGGCTTGAAAGGTTTCTAGCCTGAAGAGTCATGACTTACATGTTCTTATGTAACAGTTACTCCCTCTAGCTATAAAGAATGCACTTCCTCTCTATGGGTCACCGTTCTAGTGGAACTTTCTTCTTTCTTTCAGAAGTTGTGTTCCAAAGTTTTGATCGTTGAGGAGCTCGATCAGCTACAGTCCAAAATCATTCTTACACTTTGTCATTTAGAGATGATCTTTCCTCCGTCCTTTTTCACTCTGATGGTTCATCTTACAGTCCACCTCGTTCATGAAAAAAAAGCTCACTAGCCTTGTTCAATATCGATGGATGTATCCAATTGAAAGGTACTCATTTTAAATATGTGCTTCATTATTAGTTCATATGTTTGTTAGTCACCCTTTTCAGCAGTTAGTATCATTTTTCCCTTCTTTACTTCGTAGGTTTCTTGGGAAATTAAAATCTTATGTAAGGAATAAGGCATGGCTAGAAGTTTCTATAACTGAAGGCTATATAGGGGATAAGGTGCTTTATTTTTGTTCAAGGTACTTTGATGACCTTGAGACGGCTTTCAACCGCCCATCTCATATTGACGATTGTCCTGAACATGTGCCCACATCTGGAGAATTTATCCCTTGTGTTGGTAAACCAGTTGGAGGAACTGAGAACTTCAAACTAACGGCAACTAAGAAGTTGCAAGCACATAGACATGTCTTGATTAATTGCACTCAAGTTGAACCTTTCATACAGTAAGAATTGTACACTCACATGTTAGTCTATATCTTTCATAACATTTTTCACTTTTATTTCACTATCATCTTCCCATGATTAATTGCAGGGAATTCAAATGTTATGTTAAGCATCATCTTAGGATCCGTACACAAACATCCTCCAAAGTTGACAAAAAGGTCCACAGAGAATTCCCAAGCTAGTTTGCATGTAAAATACTAAATGACAACAACCACACTCACCAGATTTCAGAGCTCTCGCAATCAGCCCTCTTGACCACGCAAAAAGGTTTACAATATACGATGTCAACGGTTTCAAGTTTTACACAGTTTTACGGGATCAATTATTGTAAACTCAAAATTCAGGTGTTTATGGCACCTTTAGGATAAGGAGTTATGTGAGCAACAGTGACGCCAACATGCAGTTCAGAGGCGTCCCTTACTATGGAAAGCTTCTTGATGTTGTCGAACCTAATTACCAAGACCATTTCACTATAATGTTGTTCAAGTGTTTGTGGGCAAATACCACTACTTCCCGAGGGTTGACAACTAACGACTTAAGGATCACATCAGTCAATTTCTCACGGCCAATTCATACTGGTAATTCTCAAGATTATAAGCCATATATTCTTGCCTCAACGGCATACCAGGTTTATTATATCGAGGATGAAAGGCATGGGAATTGGCACATGGTCGTTCATTTAAAGCCACGAGACCTTTACGACATTGGTGAAGGCGATAACATCGCCTACGAGAGTGAGCCATTTCAGCCTGCCAATTTCAAAAACTTCTTCCCTGAAGGCGATGACAATTTACCTCTACTTCGGTATGTTTTTTTAAGTTCACATCATTTAAATTAAATTGTTTTAACAAAATAATACATCACTAACAATTTTTTTACACAATTTCTATAAGGATGGCGAGGATGAATGATCAACCAAATTATGTTGTTGTCTTAAAAAAATATTTAAAATAAATAAATAAAATATTTGTAGTGGTTTATAAACCGCTACAAAAACAAAAATAACCACTATTAATAAAAACTGCTACAAAACATGACATACTAACCACTACAAGTGCTATCTATTGAATAATAGTTCCTTGTTACTTAGGTATCCTTAATATTATTATCAATACAATCTTCATACTTATCTAACTAAATTAAATCATTCTTTTTAAATTATAAATGAGCTAAACTATTGAATAATAAGCTAATTAAATTAGTTAAACTACTAAAATAATAAACTATTTAATTTAATATCAAAAAATGGAAACAAATGATTGTATTTTTTTTTTAAATTTTACTTACTTTTGTTATTCAACCGCTACAAATTAACGGCGCCATTTTAAAATGGAAATTAATTGTTTGGGGTAAAATTTGAATTTCAATGAAATTAATAGCGGTTAAAGAACCGCTACTAGTTAATGGCGCCATTTTTAAAATCCATATCAATAGCGGTTTTTGAACTACTACAAAACGGAGCCAAGTTTTTATTTTTCATTTCCCGCCTTCTAAATTTCAGGGTTTAAGATTTGTAGCGGTTATACAACCGCTACAAAATTTAGGGAAAATGATTATTACTCTTGGCAATGTAGTAGCGGTGGGTTTTAACTGCTGCAAATATAGTAGTGGTTATTGTGCATGAGTAGCAGTTTAAAATAACCGCCACAAATCCACTTGCAACAGTGGATTTAGTGGCGGTTTCATGAACCACTACTAATGATATTGGTAGCGGTTAAAACTGCTACGGATACACCTTTTTAACCGCTACTAAATCATAGCTTTTTTGTAGTGTTAATAAGGATCACATTGAGCTTTGAACCAACCCAATTGGAGTTTTTTAGAATTAGTTATGATTTTTCAAAGTATAATGAAAAAATTTGCCAGCTTTATGTCTTATGAGAATTTAAGACTTAATGGCACAAATGTAATAATTAGGAACTCTAAGGGATAGGATTAGGGCCTTAAAGTTGTTGAAAGCCCATGTAGCCATATTGGACACTCATTTATCATGGCTCTAATGTATGGTTATGTACCTAGGGCCATGAGATGATAAGAAAGAAGAATGGAAGAATTTGCAAATAACTGCAATAGTTGGAAGAAAAGGTACATAAGAGGACACAATTCCAAAAGGCAGTATAACTTTCCTAACTTGCCCTCACTTAATAAGTATGCTTATGCATTGATATGTTTAATTGCTTTGATAAATGGTATGAAGCATGTATGAATGATTGAAGCTTTGTTTTTAATTATACTATGGCCATAGGTGTAATGTGTGAATCATTGATCATGCAAGTATGTCATTATGCTAGTATGAATTTACGTAAGCAAACATGTCATGCATCAAGCTTGAATCTTATATGCCTAGTTAGCAAAATTTGCTACTAAGATTCTCTCAAATTTCACTCTCCTTCACCCATCCCTAAAGGTATGATGAGTACAAGAGAAGAATGCATGAAGATATGCACGGGAAAGTACGAAAGTGAATCGAAGATTGAAGTGCAATGCACTGTTTATGTATATGTATATATATGAATGACTTAAGAATGAGCAGAAAATTGTTAGATCTCACATTTTTTGATGATAACAAAGAATGGATGTGAAAAGGATTTGATAAAAAAATAAGTTTGAACAAAGTAATGACAGAGCAACTCATCACTTGAAGTAAGCACTGGAGTAATGAAGAAAGGCCAAGAGAAAAAGCTGAGAAACTTCATCACTGGCAAAATTTCTAAGGGGTTACTCGAGTAAGAACTCGAGTAATGAAACAGAAACTTGAAGTAACCAAAGTAAACCCTCAAGTAACCTGCCACAAAGAAATGTGGTGCTTTCGGCCTGCCAACGTTACTCGAGTAAGTACTCGAGTAACCAGGTAAATCACTTGCAGTTGCTCTCGGCCTTCCAACGTTACTCAAGTAAATACTCTAGTAACCAAGTAAATCACTTGCAGTTGCTCTCGGCCTGCCAACGTTACTCGAGTAAGTACTCGAGTAATCAGGGAAATTACTTCCAGTTGCTCTCGGCCTGCCAACGTTACTCGAGTCAGTACTCGGGTCCCCTGCTTCAAGAAATATGTTGCTCTTGGCATTTTCAATCCTACCAATGTTACTTGAGGAGAAACTCGAGTAAAGCACTGTGGTAAACAAAACTTGAAGGTAATACTCGATTAATCTTAAATGTTATTATCACACTTCACTCGAAGTACTACTCAATTATGCAGGTATTAAATTATTCTATGTCAAAGAATTGAACTAGATTACTCGAGTCAGTAATTGAGTAATCTGTAAAGTTATTAACAATGCACTTGAAGTATCTACCCGAGTAAGCTATGCAGAAAATAGATGTTTACTCGAGGCAGTACTTGAGTAAACAGGTAGGCAAACTTGAAGTACTCTCGGCCCTGAAATCCTGCCAACATTACTGGAGTAAAGCATCGAGTAACCTCTGAAGAAATTATAGTATACTAGAGTAAGTACTCAAGTAAACAGGTATTTCCAAGGTTTGTAAATGTGTTTACTCTATGCACTACCCGAGTAATATGATGTTCATTTATTGACTTGCTTTCTATCAATGATTTCACGAAGATACTCGAGTAATTACTTGAGTAAACTTAATGAATACTCGAGGGACTACTCGAGTATCCAAGTCCAGAAATTCAGAAATCATTCCAACTTTCAATGATTTGTTTCCTATGTGATTAACCCTTCATTGTATTAGTATTCTTAGCATGTTCGCAAATAAACAATGAAGAGATCTTACCAAATAAGGAAAGTCAAATGCAACGTTCAAACGCTACCTACCGCCACCTACCGTAAACGAATATTTTTCAAAACTGGAATAGTCAACAGTGGCTGCGGACACTCTAACGGGAGAGAAGAAAATGTTCCAACAGTCATTATCAACACATCTATATATATGGGAATATCCAAACAGAGAAAACAATGAGAACACACACGAACGCATTATCAAGTTCACGCTCAATCCTCTGTTTTTACTTATACCTGTAATTCTGCACTTCAGTGATTCTTATTCACTCTGTATGAGAGATATTTCATTCAATCCCAATATTTGTTATTGAGGTAACTTAAGGTTGTGGAACCTTAAGTTAGGATTGGATTACAACTTATAAGGGGGAGTGAGTGTCCAGGCGAAGGAACTTGCTTGTACCGAGGTGCCAAGAACCCACTGAATCTTGGAAGTTATAGTGAAACTCTCAGAGATATTCTGAGGACTGGACGTAGGTCAAAGTGATTGTGCCCGAACCAGTATAACTCCCGGTGTACACTTCGGTGATATTTCTCCTTACTTTTTACTACATTATATTCATCGTCAAGTTTTTATATTTGTAACGAAATTTTTAGTATCACCCATTCACACCCTGGGTGAAACGCTTACTCTAACATTTGGTATCAGAGCGTGGGTCTTCTTGTTAAGGTATAACAACCTAAGAAGGATCCAATGGTAAGCATGGGTAAAGGAATTCTTCCCGATGGAGCATCCATCACTAGACCTCCAAGTTTCAGTGGCAAACACTTTTCTTTCTGGAAAGAAAAGTTCAGAGTATTCGTGATGGCTACTGAATATAGGCTATGGGATGTGATTGAGAGTGGAAACTATCAACCTACAAAGATTGTAGATTCTCAGAAAATTCCCAAGATGCCAGTGGAATATGATGAGAATGACAAGAAACTTATCACTCTCAACAGCAAGGCAATTCTGATGATACAAAGTGCTTTGAGTCAAAGTGAATACTTCAAAATTTGCACACTTCCAATGGCAAAGGAAATGTGGGAAGCTTTGGAAATAGCTCATGAAGGAACTTCAGGAATAAAGGAGAATTGGATCAACACCTTGGTCACTGAATTCGATCTACTTCGAATGAAATCAGGTAAATCAATATCTGAATTTGAACTTAGATATACTCATCTTGTTAATCAACTTGCAGCACTTGAGAAAGTCTATGATCAACATACCCAAGTATGAAAGATTTTGAATATTCTTTCTAAGGAGTGGGAGGCCAAAGTCACTACGATAGAAGAAGCAAAATGAGAATCAATGAGATCAGTTGCTTCTCTATTTGGAAGTCTTTCTGAATATGAAAGTAAACTAAAGTTCAAACGGGAACTAGATGACATTGGTGACAAGAAGAAGAGAGGCCTAGCACTAAAAGCAAAAGAAGAAAATCAAGATGAGGATGAGGAGTTCGACGATGATGAAATGGGCCTAATCATAAAACTATTTAGAAAGTTTTACAAGAAAGGTCAAGGATTCAAACACTTTCAGAAAGGAGGAACTAGTAGCAAAGATCATATCATCTGCTACGAATGTGGAAAATCAGGGCATATCAAATCAGAATGTCTAAAGCTGAACCAAAAGAGCAAAGAAAAGTGAAAAGGAAAATTCTTCAACAAAGAGAAGCCTTCGTATCTGCTATATGGGGTGATAGTTCCTCTGACGAAGAAAGTGATGAAGAAGAAGTAGCTAATATATGTCTTATTGCTCAAGAAGAAACAGAAGAAGAGGTAAATGATTCTGATCCTACCTATGATGAATTACTTTCTGAATATAATGCTTTACATTCTAAATTTATCAAAGTAGTTAAAGAATTAGTTGTTTTCAAAAAGAAAAACAAAGTTCTTGAAATTGAACTTAAAGAAAGTTCAAAAAAGGATTGTGAAAATTGTTCTTCTTTGAAAAAGAAAAACACTGATCTCACAAAAATTCTTGAAAAATTTACTAAAGGAAGTGAGATGCTAAGTGTGACTTAAAAAGCTCAACAATTTGTAAATGACTGATCTGGTATTGGATATGATCCAAAATCATATAGAAGGAAAGGTAGGAAGAAAACAGAAAGTAAGTCATATTTGAATTATTTCCAGCATTCTGTACATACATCCAATCCTTTTGCATTTTGTAATTACTGTAATAGAAAAGGTCATTATACCTCTTCATGCATTCATAAGAAGAAAGGAACGATAGGAACCTACAAATGGGTACCTAAAGGATCATTTGTTTCAAAAATTTCTTGCACTAACCCAAAAGGACCCAAAAAGAAGTAGGTACCTAAGATTAATCATATTTAATTGCAGATATATCTCAAAGCATCCAAAAACAACAAGTGGTACATAGACAGTGGATGCTCTAGACATTTGACTAGTGATTTCAAAATTTTTACCAAATTGCAACCTAAAAAAGGTGGAAAGGTAAAATTTGGAGGAAATCAAACTAAAAGAATAGTAGGAATTGGTGAAATAAAAAATGACAAAGGCATACAAGTCAAAGACGTATACTATGTCGAAGGATTGTGCCATAACTTGCTAAGTGTGAGTCAAAGTGCAGATAAAAACAACTGGGTAATATTTGACTCAGAGGAATGTCTAATTATCAACAAGAATGACTTACTACTTGATAAGAAGAATATCAAGGCTAAGCTCAGAGCAAAAAGGGAAGGTAACTGCTATACTCTAGATATTAGTAGAAATGAATCTGAAAATTGTTTTCTGAGTAATGCCAATAAAAGTTGGCTATGGCATAAGAGATTGGCTCATGTCAATATACATCAACTAGGCAAACTACTCAAAAAGGATTTAACTCTTGGATTACCTAAAGTAAATTTCAAAAATGATTTGATTTGTGACGCATGTCAAAAGGGTAAACAAACTAAATCATCTTTCAAATTGAAAAATGAGATTTCAACAAATAGACCACTGCAATTATTGCATATGGATTTAGTTGGCCCAGCAAGAGTAAAGAGTCTTGGTGGCAACTTATATTCATTGGTCATTGTTGATGACTTCTCCAGATTTATATGGGTTATTTTTCTATCATCAAAGGATGAAACCTTTGAAGAATTTATTGTTTTTGCCAAGATAGTGCAAAATGAGAAAGGTATGTCCATTGCAGGTATTAGGACCGATCATGGTGGAGAATTTGAAAATCAAGCCTTTAAAGAATATTGTGATACTAATGGCATTGATTACAATTTCTCTGCTCCAAGGACACCTCAACAAAATGGAGTCGTGGAGCGTAAGAATAGAGTGCTCACTGAAATGGCTAGAGCAATGTTAAATGAAAAGAACATGTCTCAAGTTTTCTAGGCTGATGCTATGAGTACAGAATACTATATTTCAAATAGAGCCTATATTAGAACAAAACTTGGAAAGACACCATACGAGCTGTACAAAGGAAGGAAGCCAAACATTGCTCATCTACACATCTTCGATTGTAAGTGTTTCATTCATAATAATGGTAGAGATAACTTAGGAAAATTTGATTCTAAAACTGATGAAGGAACTTTCCTAGGATATTCTAACCGAAGTAAAGCATATAGAGTTTTCAATAAAAGAACATGTGTTGTTGAAGAATCAATTCATATTGTATTTGATGAATTTGAATCCTCTGACAAAACCATTAATGAAGAGCAGGAAGTTGTTTTAAATCAAGAAAATGGTCAATCTATTTCTAAATCTCTGAAGTTGATGAAACCAAGGAAGAAGAACAGTCACTAGGACAACCTAGAGCCTTGAAATACAATAAAAGTCATCCCTTAGATCAAGTTATAGGAGATGTGAATGAAGGGATCAAAACTAGAAATAGAATTTTCAATGAAGTAAGTTTTTCTGCATTCATTTCTGAGATTGAACCCTCTAACATTGATGGAGCTCTATCAGACAATGATTGGGTTATAGCAATGCAAGAAGAACTAAATCAATTTGCAAGAAATCAAGTTTGCGATTTGGTACCCCGACCCAAGGATCATCCGATCATTGGCACTAAATGGGTATTCAAGAACAAACTCGATGAATCCGTAATTATTGTCAGAAACAAGGCAAGATTGGTGGCCAAAGGCTATAATCAGGAAGAATAAATTGATTATGAGGAAACGTATGCTCCAGTGTCTAGATTGGAAGCTATACGTGTACTTTAGACTTTATGTGCATCAAAGGATTCAAACTCTATCAAATGGATGTAAAGAGTGCATTTCTAAATGGCTATATCATGGAAGAAGTGTACGTAGAGCAACCTCTAGGATTTGAAGATGTAACCAAACCTGACCATGTTTTCAAACTCAAAAAGGCTTTATATGGTTTAAAACAAGCTCCTAGAGCATGGTACGAAAGGCTCAGTAAATTTCTTATTGATCAAGGTTTTGTACGAGGAAAAGTTGATACAACACTTTTTACAAAACAAAAACGTGATAATATTTTAATTGTTCAAATATATGTTGATGACATTATTTTCAGTGCTACTAATGAATCTCTGTGTAAGGAATTTTTTGAGATAATGCAGGGAGAGTTTGAGATGTCAATGATAGGAGAATTGAATTTCTTTCTCAGTTTGCAAATCAAACAAAGAAAGAATGGAATCTTCATATCTCAAACAAAGTACTTGAAAGAGCTTTTGAAGAAGTATGGAATGAATGAAGCAAATGGGACGGACACACCTATGAGCTCAACTACGTTGCTTGATGCTGATGTCAAAGGGAAAGACTACAACATCACAAAATACAAAGGAATGATTAGATCATTACTCTATCTCACAGCAAGCAGACTGGACATCCAATTCAGTGTTGGCATATGTGCAAGATATCAATCAGCACTAAAGGAATCACATGCCAAAACTGTCAAACGAATCTTTAGATACCTTGCTGACACACCAGAATTGGGTCTTTGGTATCCCAAAGGAAGAAGTGAATATCTTGTTGCATATTCAGATTCTGATCATGGAGGATACAAGACAAACAGAAAGAGCACCAGCGGATAAGGTTAATTTCTTGGAGGATTTCTTGTATCATGGTTCAGCAAGAAACAAAATACAGTGTCTCTTTCATCAACAGAAGCCGAATATGTTGTAGTCTCAAGTTGTTGTGCACAAGTGATATGGTTAAAACAACAACTACAAGATCTTGGTATTTATCTCAAAGAAATACCGATCTATTGTGACAATACCAGTACGATAAGTTTGGCAAAGAATCCAGTTCAACATTCTAGAACCAAGCATATCGATGTCAGACATCACTTAATCAGAGATCATGTCCAAAAGAAAGATGTGAAAGTGATATTCATTCCTACTCATCTTCAACTAGCTGATATCTTCACCAAACCTCTTGTAAAAGATCAATTTCTATACATTAGAAGAGAATTGGGAATGGTAAATCCCAATGAATTGTAAGTTATTTCAGATTCTCATAATGTTAGATAATGTTATTTGATAATGTTTTGATGATTACTAACTTAAGCATCGGAGTATGTAGAAACTTGTTTTACAGGAAGATTGAAACTCTATTTTGAGAAATAAAAACAGAGGTTATCAGAGGACACCACTACTGGAGGGCCAACTTCAAGTAATGTCTGACAGTGCAGCATTACCCGAGGGACAACTTGAAGTAAAAGAGCACATTACTCGAGTGAGTACTCGAGTAATAGACTTCAAAAACTGGTAGTGAAGTCTCAAGTCACAAGGAATTTAAATCAAACAGCTCATTTGTGGAAAATGAACAGTCAAGAGGAGAAAAGACAGATTACCCGAGGGAAGCCTCGAGTAAACTTGAAGTTTACTCGAGTAAGGCCTCTAGTGACTGCAGGTCCAGATCACAAACTCGATGAGAATCAACTCAAATCTGTTCTACAATGACTATTAAATGATCGAGGGAACACACATGGATAATTACAATATTTTTCATGCCAGGTACACAATTTAAATGAATTATTTTAGAATTTTCTATATGATCACTCGAGTAGGGACTAAAGTAAACTTGATAATTACTCGAGTATGGCCTCGAGTAATGTCGGGTTCTAGGTCTTTATCAGTCACATACTCGGTCATTTCCATAAAATCTCCTCGAGTGAATCACCCAGTCCTCTCACAAAAAGTTTTCACAATCTCTTCCTTGATTGATTTTCGTCAAAACCCATCAAATTTTAGCTCCAAAAACATCCTATTTTGCTCAGAATCTCTCTGCCCTAAATCGCGACTTCTCACTCTGATTTTCTGAGATTTCTACTTTCTCTAAATCAAGATGGTTAGAACCAAAAATCTTACTCCTACAGACTCTTCTGGTTCTCTACAACTCTCTGACCCTCTTTCTTCTCCTCCTAGAAAGAGATGAAAGCTCACTCCTACATCAAAGGCCAAAGTTCAACCCAAACCTAAACCTAAACCAAAGGAGAAAGGTGTTGTGATCAAAGAGCCAGAGGTCACAAGGGCTCAATCAAAGAAAAGCACCTCAACTGGGAGAGGCAAAAGCACCAAGTCTCCTTCTCCTTTACCTTCTGATTCTTCCACTCCCTCTTTTACTCCAAAACCCTCCAAAAAGCCAAAGTATGATGTGAATATGGCTAAAGCTATGGCTAGGATTCTTGATCAATTAGAGAAGGGCCAATCATCCAAGAAGCCAGAATTGCCAGAAGAAGAAATCACTAAAACTCCAAAAGGGTTTAATGTCAACAAATTGGAGGAATCTCAGAAGTACCTCACACAGTTCTCAAGAAGGAAAGTCTGCAAAACTCACAGTGTGGATCTCAAGGTTCTTCAGGAGCTATTGAAGTATGACCTAAGTCCTTTCCTTGAACCTTTTATGCCCTGGCTATCAATTAAACTTCCCTTTTGCACTAAAATAGTCACTCATTTTTACTGCAACTTAGAAATCCTAGATGAACCTAATAGGATTTCTGCTGAGGAAGAAATGACCACAACAGTTAAAGGCCAGAAAATCCTTATCTCATCCTCTAGGATCAATATTTGGTTAGGAATAGAAAACCCCCTGATGACATATATTCCAAGCTTGAACCTAACCAGATTTTTACTGTCCTTAGACCTGGTGAGCTAGTGGGTCCTCTTAACTTTAATCCGAGTAACATGTGTGACCATCACAGGGTTCTTTGGTATATTTACTCTAGATCCCTTGTAAACAAAGCCAATAACTACACCCATTTCTCTGACCGGGACTTTAGGTGGTTTGCTTCTCTACTCCTGAAGGAACAAAAGGACTTAGGAGAATACATCTTCTCTGAGATGAAGAGGTACAGAATAGAGGGAAAAGCAACTACTCCTATGCCATATCCTCAAATCATTTCTCTTATTATGAAGAAAAACAAGATATGGTATTTGGAGAATAAAGAGCCTATTGAGAGGATCACTCCAATTGGAAGAAACCAGATTGGGAAGCTTAATATTGCGATTCCTCTCAAGGGTCCTCTGGAGTCAAGTCCCAAGAAGAAGAAGAAGAAGACAAAGACTGAAACGAGTAAATGGATGATACTCAGTCTTCTGCTCCAGCTGCCACTACTTCTTCACCCTCTTTCCTCAATGCCACACTTCAACACTTCATGGAGAATATGCTAAAGGGATTTCATATAGACATCGCCAACACCAATGCTGAGTTGATAACTCACATGAATGACAAGATGGTTGAATTGGTTGAGAGGATGGACAAGAGGCACGAGGAGTTGTTAGCATAGCAGCGTGCCCAGGGTGAGACTCTGAGGTTGATTCTGGCAAGATTGGACTCTATAGGTCCTGGACCTTCTGCTGGTCCATCATTTGCTCCTGAGGCATTCTCACCTCCAGAGAATATTTCACCTCTAGAGAACATCCCCTCAGAACATCATCATATTGAGGTTGAGCCAATTGTTCCTGAGATCTCCTTTCCTAAACTTCTAGAGTTTAGTCCACTTGAACCTAGACCCTCCGTACTCAAACTCCCCATTATTCTTCCTAGAGATATTCTATGCTCAGTAGATAATCCTGAAACCAATGAGACTATCCACATCACCATTACAGATTCACCACCCAGAGCTCAGCCTGAACCCACACCTACACCTATTCCTTCCCCTACTCATACAGAGTAAATCTCTCCCTCATCCTCTGGTCATCATTCTGTAGATGCCACAGAAGAGGTTAAGACTACCACTGTTGTTGTCTATAAGCCCCCTCCAGTTCCTCCAAGAGATGACATTCATATCCCTCTACTCAATCTTCCTGAACCAGAATCTTCCAGCTCCTCTTCTTATTCTTATAGTTCAGATGGCTTCTTGGTCCTTCCTGTCAAGCCTATATCTGCAGTCAAGCCTTCCAGTCCTCCACTTGATTGATGAAGACAAAAAGGGGGAGAAGAGCTTGAGTGATTTTATGGTTGACTGAGTTTCTTTCATTTTGGGTATATGGATGTACATGGGACTTAGGGAGCTTTTCATACTTGTAATGAAATTTTTAATTTCAATAAGTTTCTTTAAGTTTTAATTTCAATTCAAGTCCATTTAAGTTTTAAGTTATAATACATTGTGAGACTAATGAGTTTATTATGTATGCAAGATGAACATGTTGTTTTCAAAACTTTCCAAAACACTTTGAATTGACACTTAACAAGTTATTTCAAAAAGGATTTCAAAGTTACAATTGATTTCAAGAAGTTTTTATTTGAGAACTTAATTTCAAAATCTTTGTTCAAAATCATCAAGTTTTGTCATCATAAAAAAGGGGGAGAATGTTAGATCTCAAATGTTTTGATGATAACAAAGAATGGATGTGCAAAGGATTTGATAAAAAAATAAGTTTGAATAAAGTAATGACAGAGCAAATCATCACTTGAAGTAAGCACTGAAGTAATAAAGAAAGGCTAAGAGAAAAAGCTAAGAAACTTCATCACTGGCAAAATTTCTAAGGGGTTACTCGAGTAAGAACTCGAGTAATGAGACAGAAACTTGAAGTAACCAGAGTAAACCCTCAAGCAACCTGCCATAAAGAAATGTGGTGCTCTCGGCCTGCCAACGTTACTCGAGTAAGTACTCAAGTAACCAGGTAAATCACTTGCAGTTGCTCTCGGCCTGTAACGTTACTCGAGTAAGTACTCGAGTAACCAGGTAAATCACTTGCAGTTGCTCTCAGCCTGCCAACGTTACTCGATTAAGTACTCGAGTAATCAGGGAAATTACTTCCAGTTGCTCTTGTCCTGCCAACGTTACTCGAGTCAGTACTCGAGTCCCCTGCTTCAAGAAATATGTTGCTTTCGGCATTTTCAATCCTGCCAATGTTACTTGAGGAGCAACTCAAGTAAAGCACTATAGTAAACAAAACTTGAAGGTAATACTTGATTAATCTTAAATGTTATTATCACACTTCACTCGAGGCACTACTCAAATATGCAGGTATTAAATTATTCTATGTCAAAGAATTGAACTAGATTCTCGAGTCAGTAATCGAGTAATCTGCAGAGTTATTAACAATGCACTTGAAGTATCTACCCGAGTAAGCTATGCAGAAAATAGATGTTTACTCGAGGTGGTACTCGAGTAAACAGGTAGGAAAACTTGAAGTGCTCTCAGCCCTGAAATCCTGCCAACATTACTGGAGTAAAGCATCGAGTAACCTGTGAAGAAATTATAGTATACTCGAGTAAGTACTCAAGTAAACAGGTATTTCCAAGGTTTGTAAATATGTTTACTCTATGTACTACCTGAGTAATATGATGTTCATTTATTGACTTGCTTTCTATCAATGATTTCACGAAGATACTCGAGTAATTACTTGAGTAAACTTAATGAATACTCGAGGGACTACTCGAGTATCCAAGTCCAGAAATTCAGAAATCATTCTAACTTTCAATGATTTGTTTCCTATGTGATTAACCCTTCATTGTATTAGTATTCTTAGTATGTTCGCAGATAAACAATGAAGAGATCTTACCAAATAAGGAAAGTCAAATGCAAACGCTACCTACTGCCACCTACCGCAAATGGATATTTTTCAAAAACTGGAAAAGTCAATATGGCTGCGGACACTCTAACGGGAGAGAAGAAAATGTTCCAACGGTCATTATCAACACATATATATATATATGGGAACATCCAAACAGAGAAAACAACGAGAACACACACGAACGCATTATCAAGTTCACGCTCAATCCTCTGTTTTTACATATACCTGTAATTCTGCACTTCAGTGATTCTTATTCACTCTGTATGAGAGATATTTCATTCAAACCCAATATTTGTTATTGAGGTAACTTAAGGTTGTGGAACCTTAAGTTGGGATTGGATTACAACTTGTAAGGGGGAGCGAGTGTCCAGGCAAAGGAACTTACTTGTACCGAGGTGCCAAGAACCCACTGAATCTTGGAAGTTATAGTAAAACTCTCAGAGATATTCTGAGGACTGGACGTAGGTCAAAGTGGTTGTGCCCGAACCAGTATAACTCCCGGTGTACACTTCGGTAATATTTCTCCCTACTCTTTACTGCATTTTATTCACTGTCAAGTTTTTATATTTGCAACGAAATTTTTAGTATCACCTAATTCACCCCCCTCTTGGGTGAAACACTTACTCTAACAAAAATAACTCTGAGTGAATTGAAAGAAAAGATAAGAATCAATGAGTAATAACAAGGTGCGAACCACTAAAAGCGCTTTTGAAAAATTTTGAAATTTTAGAAAAAACCCACTCAACTACAGGTTCAAATCTTGTCTTGAGGTTGGGAATAGAAAGAGTTTTGTAAAAGAATATTGCTTAGTAGTTCAAATTCACTGCATAAACTTAGCCGAATACATTATGGAAGTAAGGTGTTACAGTCTTTGTATCAGAGCAAAGCTCCTAGCATTTAGTTAGGTCACGGACAGCAGTATGACATGTGTGTGTATTTTGAGCCTGGCAGAACATTCAGAATGTACCAAGTCATTGCCGTGACAATAGAAAACCAAGCGCTGTAGGAATAAAATGAGCTGAAAGGCTAGAAAGAAATAAGCTATAAGGCTAAATACACCTAGTAGTGACCTGAAGAGGCAGTAAGAGATGTGTAACCAATCACTGTGTAAATGGACCAGTAGGTCATGTGTTTGAATCTATGTTACATCCTACATACTAAATGAATGAGAATGTTGAATGATGGTTACTGAATACTATCTGAGATCTATATTGAGAATATAATGAAATGTATTACATGCTTATAGAAAAGGGATAGACCATGTGTCTAGTATGATTCTCAGAGGTATAGAAAGTTTTTTGTTTACCTTGTCATTGGTAAAGCTCATGCAAAAGAATTATTTATTAAGTAGGATAATGTATGTGAGTATAGCTTATGAAGGCTGGAGGAGAGGTTGACATGTGCACCAGTGAGAATTATCCCAAATCCAAGAATTGACCTTTGTGGTCTAAAGAATTGACCTGTATGGTCTCCAGAAATGTTAGAAAGAATGGATTGGGATACGTCCTAGTGCAGTGGAAGCTTGGCGAGACAGAACGGTGGCATGTGCATCCAAATAGCTGAAGCCACACAAGAATGAATGTCCCCACATTTGAATTTGAGCTTGTGGCAATCTCTTTGTTTTGGATAATGTAACAACATCACTTGTAGGGTACGACCGTAGAAACTGTATTGCAATCTTGAGAATCTTGAACAATTAGTCGAATGATAGAAGGCTCAGAGATTTGAACTTGTCATATCAGATGCCACTTACGGGCTACAGAGTTTGCCAAGAAGAGAATAATCTAAGAAAAAGAATTAAGAAGTGACATTGGGATATGTGTCCCAAGCTGTGTAGCAAATTTTGAGAACAAAATTTATTAAACAGAGGAAGAAATATAATATCTCCAAATTTCAAGACTAGAAGCTTAAGATTAATATTAACTCAAGCCGACTACTAAGTCCCAGTTTGCAAGAGTCCCAAGAATGTTCAAGAGATGAAGGGACAATGTAAATGGAAGTAGAAACTATTTTTCCTTTAAAGTGGACTTAATAAGGATCACATTGAGCTTTGAACCAACCCAATTGGAGTTTTCTAGAATTAATTATGATTTTTCAAAGTACAGTGAAAAAATCTGCCAGCTTTATGTCTTATGTGAATTTAAGACTTATGGCATAAATGTAATAATTAGGAAATGGCACAAATGTAATAATTTGGAACTCCAAGGCATAGGCTTAAGCCCTTAAAGTTGTTGAAAGTCCAAATAGCCACATTGGACATTCATTTATCATGGCTATAATGTGTAGTTATGTACTTAAGGGCATCAGAATGGAAGAATTTCCAAATAATTGCACTAGTTGGAAGAAAAGGTACAGAAGAGGACACAAGTCCAAAAGGAAGTATAATTTTCTTGACTTGCATTCACTTAATAAGTATGCTTATTCATTGATGTGTTTAATTACTTTGATGAATGGTATGAAGCATGTATGAATGATTGAAGCTTTATTTTTACTTATGCTATGGCCATAGGTGTAGTGTGTGAAGCATTGAGCAGGCAAGTATGTCATTATGCTAGTATGAATTTATGTAACCAAGCAAGTCGTGTATTAAGCTTGAATCTTGTATGCCTAGTTAGTAAAGTTTGTTACTGAGATTCTCTCAAATCTCACTCTCCCTCACCCATCCCTATTGGTATGATAAGTACAAGATAAGAATGCATGAAGATCTACAAGGGGGAAGTACAAAAGAGAATCGAAGATTGAAGTGCAATGCATTGTTTTTGTATTTTGACTATAATTTGTGTATGCACATATATGAACGACTTAAGAATGAGCAGAAAATCACTTCGATTGAATTAAAAGAAAAGTTAAGAATCAATGAGTAATAACAAGCTTGCAAACCATTAAAAGATACTTCTGACAGATTTTAAAATTTTAGGAAAAACTCACTCAACTACAAGTTTGAATCCTGTCTTGAGGTTAGGAATAGAAAGAGTTTTAGAAAAGAATATTAGTCAAGTGTTCAAATTCACTGCGAAAAATTCATCCAAATATGTTATGGAAGTAAGGTATTACAAAATGCAGTCTAGCTAGGGCTCCAAAATGAAAACGAGTTAGGGCAATCAAAGCAACTGGTGCAGCTGTCAGACTGAAGTTCAAAGAAAGTAGTGGAGGTTATGATTCACCTAAAAGCGACTATTGGTAGCTAGAAAAGTCAACCAGAGTTTTGGGGTTCTGAGGATGGTGGGTAATGTTCGACCAAAGACAAGCATGTTAAGTGTAATAACTTGGGAATGTTGAAGAGGCACGAGATAACAGGTGTTTTAAAAGACTTGAAGAAACTTGCTCACAGTTATAAGTTTAGAACTGTTATGAAATGTGGCCTTTTGATTTCTCCTGGTTCTTAATTTACAATCATAATGAATATATGAACCAAAGTTCATAGTTTACATCATAATGGTTTGGTTATATAAATGGTGACAATTTTCTCTTAATAACCATTAGATATTAGACATGGTATGTTAAAAAGTGACGGGGGTTATATAAAAACCTTTATTTATTTGACTTTTTTTAATAATTTTTGAAGTTGATTATTCAACCCAAAGTACAAACAAAAAATTAAAAAAAGAAAACAAGAGTGCGGATAAATTAACATAAAATAAAAGGTTATGAGGATGAAGGATCTGATGCATTATCATATTCATTCGTCTCCAATAATTTGTCCACCTTCTTGATCAGAGAGCAAATAAGAGAGGTCAGTTCCTTCAAGTACTTGTCCATGTGTCCTTGCAACCTCAAATAATCATTGACTGTATGTTGGGGGTCATAGTTTTATGGATTAGCCCTTCAATGCTTATTGGTGGATGGTAATCATTTTTTGGTTTTACCCTAAGGAGATCAAAAGATGATAAACCAGAAGATCTCTTGCGTTTGTCTATGATATAAATGAAGAACAAAATTCAGAAGTTGGATATGAGAAGTTAGAATAGAAGTGGATAGAAAATTGGAGTTCATTTTTTAGAAGTTTAAATAAAAGGAATTCGTGGATTATCTTATAGCTGACGCATCTGTCATATCCAAGATTTTGGACCTAGAAGTTCAAGAATTGGCTAGAAGTGATTATGCTACTAAGCTCAGTTGAACTGAAGTTCCATAAATTCCCTGAAAGAATAGAATAAGGTGACATTGTATTTCTTCCGATTCAGGCTTGGGCAAAAGCATAATTTTCAAAAGTTACAGATACACAAGCGCAAGTTTGGAAATTACACCCAAAATTTTAAGGGAAATCCTTGGACACATAGGAAGGTATAAAATAATTCCCCAAACTACATTTGAGGTTTAATTGAGGTATAAAAGAGAAAATTGCCTCAAAAATGAATTTTAAGGAATTATTAGAATTTTGGTTAATTAAAGGATAATTAGCCAAATTTAATCATGAAAAAGACAATGAAGCCTCAAATAATTGAGGAAAAATGGGGAAAATTATTTTAAGGTTAATGGGACTTTATAAAAATGGTTTGATGTCCTAGAAATGGAAATTTTACCTTAAAGGATATTGTATGGGCATTTTACCCAAGGATAAGGCAATTTCTTGGAAATTATAGGAAAAATACTTAAGAACCAAATTTGAGTTTAAGAAAAATTAGGGATTTACTCCCTAATAAATTTTAATTTTTGAAGATATCACATTGGTCCTATGATTAAAGAACTCCCAAAAAGTACCTGTAACTGATTAAAAATCACTTAAATGGAAGTATTAACTTATATGATATAATTAAGCTCATAGGGAGAAAATTTTATGGTCACAAAAGAGGCCAAGTGGTGTGATCTCATGGAAGCAAGGAACAAAGAAGAGATGTTGGCCATTAGATCAAAAGGAGGTATCAAAAAAATCATATGGACTTGAAAAAGTATGCAATATGATTAAGAAGTAAGTGAAGACCACTAAAATCAACTTATTCCCTTTATTTGTCAATACATGTTTACATTTCGATTTGTGCAGAGTAATAAAGGCATAGTTCCACAGACTTATAGAAATAGTACAAATATACTGATAAAAATATTTGTTTACATACAGGAAATCACCCCCATAGGGTTTGGTAATATTTACAAATTTATACAAAATATCAAAAAATAAAGTCTGCATATAACCACTATCTTCTCTCTCAGGATCTGCACCTCAGTTGCTCATGTCCACTACCTTACCCTTTGATCCACTGGTTCCAACTAACACATTTATTAGTTACGAAAAAGGATAAGATTCCAAGGAATCCCAATAGTAACATACTATCGTTCATATGAAATGTGAAAAGAAAATATGTTATGCATAACGTAGGCACAAAATTAATGAATAATATAACAGCATATATATATATATATATATATGAGTAGGACTCTAACCCCACTATCCGTACACCTTGGTTGGATTGTTACCTAACCCCTATGTGAAAGTGCACTTCTCGCACTAACTGCCCATTCTTAACAGACTACCTCTTCTCGGCAAACCATGTTGATTAATTAAAATACAAAACAATGGCATACACAATCATATGAACCAATGGCATACACTATCTGCATACCTTGGTTGGATTGTTACCAAACCCCTAGGTGAAAGTGCACTTCTCACCCATTCTTGGCAGACTACCTCTTCTCAGCAAACCATGTTAATTACAAACAATGGCATACACAATCATATGAACCATGGGATAATGTATGAAGGATAATGCCACTACCTTAAACCTTTTTCCAACTCGATAAGCGTTCCTCGGTATACGTGCCAACGACTCAAGCTCTTAACTTGGTCCTAAAATTGCAAATGTACAAGAATTAGGTTAAACTCCATTCATGTACTAGTTTAGGCACTTCTATAGTGTTTCTAGTAGTATATGAATCTATATTGAAAAATTACCACAATGCCCCTGGGACCCAGTGTAACCCCCTCCATAATTATATCTGAAATACACGATTAAAATGAAATAGAGACCAATAATAATCAAATAACATTTACTAACCCATCACATGATAGGGTTTCACAAATACCTTTCGAAATCATTTATAAACTTGGTCTCATATTCACATTTCGAATACAATTACTACGCGAAGATAAATCACATTCTTATAAATATCAGAGTGCACAACATAATCATTCCGGCAATCCCAGGTACATACCTTCGCTAAAGATACATAGGTCACAATTGCCCATTACAATTCTTCAAATGGGGATTACACAATCTCATCTCAAATTCATAACCCTATATTCAACCGAATAATATATAGTCTTCACAACTCATTGATAACGAACTACTAACTCTCATCTCGAAGGAGTCCTAGCTGCTCCCTCCACGAGCCACTTGCCCTGTCTAAATTGTTGGTAGGGGAGGGTGAGATTCGAGATAATCTCAGTAGGAAACACATACCATAATGCATGCATGATAGATGCTATGTGTATGACATGTTAGCTTTATTTAGATGCATGCCCCATAATGACATTTCTGCATGCTCAATGTTTCATGTAACAAAACTATGGCCACAGCAAAATAGAAACAGAGCTTCATTTATACAAATATGCTCTACACAATCAAGTAAAGGAATCACATACATCACAACACAAGCAAAGATATCAAATACATGCAAGTAAGGTAAGTCCCCTACCTCTAGTCTTTTCTCCTCAATTTGTGTGCCAGCAACTCGGGGCTTCACATTCGATCCTACAATGTCAAATGTACTATTTAGACACTTCCATAGTGTTTCTGGGGGTTATATAAGGCTATATTGAAAATTTACTTAAATACCCCTGGGGACCCAGCCCGGCCCCGCCGTACCCGGTCCGGCTATACTTTTCCCAAAATTCTATCTTGGGCTATCCTGACATATTTTTGCCCAAGGAATCCATTTAAGGACTCAGAATTATCAAATTCAATGTCAATTTACAAATTTACCCTTGGCAGCCCCACTTTAAGGGTTTCAGAGGCGTTTTCGTAATTATGCTTTTTCGGCCTTTTCCAAAAAAGTGACCAACTGTAACCCCACCTAATTTTCGCTCCTGAACTCAATGGAATCATCAAATCATTAAAAATCCATCTCTAACCCCTCCAAACTAAGCTTGACCGAAATTCTCAATTCCCCAGAAAAATTGGGGTTTTTCAGTTTCGGCGCTACTTACAACACACACAAATCATATTCGAGTGCCAAATCACATCATATTCTCCAAAAGGGTTATTTATCACTAACCACATCCACTTTTGGAGTTATTAACCCTTAATCAAAATTTGGGATCTTGCTAAACCGGGGATTAGCAATCCACTAATCTCAAGCTTATTCTCTAGCCTCGAGTCTCAAAATTCGGGGTATTACACCCAGCCCCGCCCCACTGTACCCGGTCTGACTGTACTTTTCCCAAAATTTTGACCCAGGCCATTTGACATGTTTTTGCCTAAGGAATCCATTTCTAGTCTCATTTTTTACAAAATCACTGTCAAATGATAGTTTTGCCTTTGGTAGCCTCTAATTAGGGTTTTAAGGGCGTTTTGGTCATTTCGCTTTCTAGGACTTTTTTGAAAAACTGTTCAACAGTAACCCCACCTATTTTTCCCTCTTGAACACAATGGAACCATAAATTTCATGAAAATCCAGCCCCTACCCCCATTTTTGTAGCTGGCCGAAACTCATGGTAAGAAAAATGAAAAATTGTGGTTTTTGATTTTTGGCCTCAAATCCTTGCTCCTTTCTATTCCTAATCACTTGATTAACTACTTTATCACCTTCTAATCATAATTTAGACTAAATTTGGGCATCATAACAACTAGGGTTTCCATTTTCCCAAATTTTACAAATCACACAAATCAACCACAAAGCCACCGATCAATCTAACAACAACAACAACACGTATTTGAAGTTTAGGAAGCTACCTTTGATTTATCCTTCTTCTTGTCACTTGGCCAAAACTTTAGCCTCCATAAACCCTAAAGCTTTGCTTCCTAAACACCTTGAATCATGTAGAAAGGAAGCTTAAGGAGAGGATTAAACAATCTAGGAGCTAAAGCACCAAGGAAGCAAGCTTACCTTTGAAGTTTTTCTCTCTCTCTCTCCCTCTCTCGAGCTCTCAATGGCTGATGGTTTTGGTGAGCAAGGAGAAAGAGAAATGTTTTAATATTTGTTGCATTTATCCCTAGATTTATTTAATTACTCAAAAATCAATAATTTTGACTTTTGTGTACATAAACTTATCCCTATGTAATTGTGTCCTAAAGCCCATTAGCATGTAACTAAGATCTTCCTCTTCTTAGTCAATTCAAAATGATGCCTAAAGGTGTCTTCCATGCATGCAATTGGGCCTTCCTAACTTAAGCAATTTGCATATACACATTATGTCATATTTTGGTCAAACTTGTACATGTGCTCCAATTTTCCATAAATTCATATTTATTTCACCAAAATATTCCAAATTTATATTTTTCCTTTATTTTTCTTAATTAATTGAAATTAAATTCAATTAATTGGAAAATAATTTATTTTGTGCTAGATTGGCAAAAATTACGAATTTGCCATTACCTTTTTAAATTAATTCTTTTTCTTCTTTTCTTTAGCCAATTTCCATTTATTATTGGACCAAATATTTTTCTCTACTATTTCTCCATTTTTGGGCCTTGATATTGGGCATTTTAAATTACCCAAATTTATTCCACCATTTATTCTAGCCCAATTCTCATGAAAATGAAAATTTACAAACTTCATAAATTCCAAATTCATGAATATTCACCATTTTATTGAATATATCAAATAATTATAATATATTTGGTGAATAAAATTTGGGGTGTTACATTATTTCTTCATGAGAGTTGGCCAAACACCATCTAATCCTCCTCACTTCCTCATAAGTTTGCTAAAGCAATACATGGGGGAGAGAGAGTAAAGAAAGAGGAGGAACTCAAGCAAACATCAGTGAGTTTGATGCCAACTTCTTCATCTCTTCTAGTTCTCATACTCAACACTACCTAAAATCTGTAAAGCCTCTCTTGATTCCATGTTTAGCAAGATGAGAAAGAGAGGTTAGGGTTTCAAGAAGGGAAGTTTTAAAGAATCAAACTAGGACTCAAGGTAAGTGTTGATTTTTGATATGTTGTTGATGATGTTGTTGTTGTTGATGATGATGATGATTACTTGAGTTGATCTTGGGATTTTATAATTTTTGGAAACAAAAAATCTTAGGGAGGTGCTGGCAAAATTGTCAAGAAATAGAGAAATATCACTACTACAAAAAGTACTTTTAACGTCACTAATTAACGTCTGTTTTTAAAAAACAGACGTTGAAAAGGAGGCGGTGGCATTTTTGAAATTTTGACTACACTTTCAACGACCGTTTTTCAAAAACGGTCAATGGTCATTGAAAGTATAGACTTTCAATTACCGTTTTCAAAAACCGTCGTTGAAAGTCACTTTTAACAACCGCTTTTCAAAAACAATCGTTGAAAGTCACTTTCAACGACTATTTTGAAAAACGGTTGTTAGAAGTCTACACTTTCAACAACCGTTTTTGAAAAACAGTCATTAAAAGTGTCCCAAATCTGTTTTAATCCCAATCATATCCCTCTACTAGTCACGCCACTCCTTCTCAGATCCGCCTCTAAGCCCTAGTCCAACGTCCAATCACATCATCTGGCCCCTCTCCGACCCCAAATACAACCTCCAACCTGTTCTTGGACCCAATCGCGACCTTCACCTTCCTCTCTGTTAGCATTATTGTGACCTCTCTCCTCCTCGGCCTCATTCCGATAATCAGGAACATGCTCAATCCATGCTCAAGAGTATAGTATGCGTGGATCTTTAGCATTTCCAGTCTTTTGGCAAACTAGCAACATTTGCTTGGGTGTTAATGAGGTTATAATGATAACCTAGAAGATTAAGTATTTCCCTGAGCTTGAGTGTTTGCAAAGCACTTGAGTTTTTTCTCCTTGCCTTTTTATATTTAAATTTTTTGTTATCATTTTTGGAAGTTGAATTTCAATTATATTTGGGGTTTACTTCCTGAAACGAAAAGTTGGAAATTTTGTTTAAATGTTGCTCGTTGGAAATTTCTATCCCAAAACTTGAGTTCAGTACAAGATTTTTAAAAAACAAATAGAGGGATACAACAACCGTTTTTGCAAAAACGGTCGTTGTATGTCACTTATAACGACCGTTTTTGCAAAAACAGTCGTTGTAAGTCACAACACACAACGACCCAAACAGTCGTCATAAATCTCTCATAACAATTTTTTTAAAACGGTCATCTATTTTAAAACTTTCAACGACACTCACATATACGTCCTCCTAAAAACAGTCATCTAAAAGTCATAAAAATGGACGTTAAAAGTCCCTTTTGTAGTAGTGAAAGCATGATTTAGAAAGTGTTAAATAATATAAATTTAGTAGTTGATGGAAGGAAGGTTGCGAAATCACTTTGTTCTTCCCTATGATGAGTTTCGGTCAGTATAGGACAAGAGGAAAGAGAGGGATTTTGCTACTTTTGATGCTTCCAATGAGTTTAGAATGAAAAATTGTGTAGGGTATAAGTGAGAAAACAAGTTTGGAAGCATTAGAAAGCAAAATGAAAATTTTGTACAACAAGGCCCTAAATTTCAGTTTTCATATAGATAAAAGGGAATGAAGTTTATTTTTATTGATTTGAGCTTTGAAATGGAATCTAGATGAAAATCTGAGAGGGAAATGGCTGAGAAAATATTTTAGAAGCCAAGAACAAAAAAAGTGAACATTTAAGTTAAAGAAGAATGACCTTGAGAAGTCAAGAGGCTTAGCATGGTCCATGGCTTCAATTACTGAAATAAATTATGTATGTTATGTCCTTAGGGCCATGTGATGTCAAGGAAGATGAATTGGGAGGTTTAGTCACATAACGTCAATGATTGGAAGAGAAAAAAAAAAGCAAGAGAAAGTTAATAAAGGTTAAAGCTAGCAAACTTTACCTTTATCTTATATGCTTGGCTGTTGCTTGCATGCATTGACATGTTTGTATACTTATGTGATTATGTGAAATCCTACATTTACATGTGCGATTATGTTTGAACATGTCATAGGCCTATGTGATTACTGGTAATGCATGATTGTATTTATAAACATATCATTATATTATGGAGTTATTAAATTGCAAGTATGTTATGATGCCAAGCTTTCCCTTGTATGTTTGCGTGGTAATTTTTTGCTACTAGGATTCTTTGAATCTCACCCCCCCCCCCTATAACTAACCATGCTAGCAGTTATGTGCCTCCAAATGAAGAGCAAGAGTAAAGTGCAAAAGTAAGTGGAAGGAAAATAATCATTCCATGACAATGTTGTGTCATGAGTAATAAAATGAATAAGAATTCCCATGAGTTGCGTAAATTAATTATGGGACCGTAGAATGTATATTTGATTTGTAATAAGGAATTACTTGTAGTCATATGACATGAGGTAGCCTTAAAGCTAAGTTTTTATGACACACGATCATAATTGTCCAGATTAAGCTATTTTCAAAGCATGGTCACCGTTTAGTTTAATAAGCGGTATTAGATTATGTCAAATGATCATGCGAATTTCTATGCACAAAGTATACACATATAACTTTCCAAAAAGTCCAAAATCAGGTCAAATGGATGAGTATAGCATGAGTTATGATATTTATAAAATCACAGAATCTATTCATGAAGCAGAGCAAAGTTAGTAAATTAATAATTTGTATTGATTGGCACGGTCTTAGGCCAGAATTTTTTTTCCCCAAATAAAGGACTTCCATAGCTTTTAATAGAATTTTAGAGCACCCTCATATGAATTGTGTAGAATTAGTTATTTTGCAAATTTTGACCAAAAGTCTAGAAGTATCAAACGATTTGTAACCCAATGATTAAAATGATAATTTTGAATTATGGGCTTTAATTATCGATTCATATGAAACACATCAGCTTCCGGATGCATATTAAAGGTTGTTACATGACGGATGTTACAACGTCCTTTAGTTTCATATTAAAGATCATTTCTTGTTAATTAAATAGAAGCATGACGGAAAATGTGTCAAGGGTTATCTAGTGGAAAGTGTCATTTAGAATGGATACGGTTACGTTATAGAGCCAAACATATCCTTATAAATTGTCACGGTTAACATAAGTAACCGGTTATTTACTAATAACTATGAATGTCTCTTGTAAAATGTCTAAATTAATAATGATTGTTTACTAATAACCATAAAGTGATAATTGTTTTTTAAAAAATAATTTTGGGCTACATTGCCCTAATGATTAATTTTTTAATATTCAAAATATTAAAAAAACCAGTAGTGGTTTTCAGTTATCACCACTACTAGTGTCCTCCTACTTCTACTCCTCCCTCGTGCTCAGCACATCATCAATGTCTGAGGAAGGAGATGAAAGATCTGATTAGAAATAATTATATACAGCCTGATTGTAATGAAGGATGAGGTCCAACTTCTTGTTCAGATTGTGGGCGTGTGTAGCGAGACACCTTGTGGAGCAGTCAAGGCTGACTAACGCTTGCAGCAGAGCCTCTATTTGAGGAGGAGGAGGGCAAATGGAAAGAGCTACCTGGCGTTTGATCATGATGAGGGAGAGAAGGATAAGGTTATGAAAAGGTGTTTTTTAGAAAGGTATTAAGAACAAAAGGAATAGGTCAGTATAAATAGAGTTGAATACTTCACTCTAAAATGTTTAACTTAGGAAAACCAATATTTGGTGTCTAACCAAACGAGGTTATGAAAATGTACTTTTTAGATTTGTTCTTTACATGACGGTTGTTTATTATGAAAGGTCATTTTTGTCATTCATAATTTAAGGTCAATTGATATAACTGTTATATTTGTGTTTTCGCTGATATAAGGTTGGAAGACAAATTCTTTATAAGTGTTATATGACAAATGTATTTTAAGAACCATCATTTTTTTAACTAAATAAATTATGGTTATTAACTACAACAGTTATTTTTGTGTTTTACGAATTCCGCCCCGCGATCCATGACTGTGCAAATAAATAACCGTTACTTTTGAGCATTATATATCTTTGCGCGGCTTTTGTTTCCATATACATTATGTTTATTCAATATAACCGTTATTTATTAAGCATTATATATTCCCAAATCTATAGTAGTATAAACTTGCGCTAGTTGTAAACTTAGTTAAACTCATATGCTGACACTTCGAGTTCACCATTTATACGTTTCTAGCTTACAAAGTTGTGTTAACTTGCTCTTAAACTACTCTTAAACTAGTTTTAACGTTTTTTATTTGATTATAGTTAGTGGCTTTATATATGAATTTTATATAAATTTATTTGTTAAGTATGATAAATTATAAATGTTGATAGATTTAATTTCAATTATTTGGATTTAAAATTTGTTTGAATCAAATTGTTGTCATTTTTTATATTTTAGTTATTTAATTATACACTATTAATACCTATTTAATGATAAAAGTAATATCTAATGTGTTTATGATTTGAGTTTACAATACAAATTTACATCACTATCATGAATTTGCTTAAACTCACGTGTATAACAATCTTGGTCATATAGCTTTTACTCTCTATCTTATTGAATGGCCAATAGCCATATAACTTTAATTTTCTATTTGAAATGATATAGCTAGAAGCATATAGCTTTTTTTTTTTTTTTCCTTTTTATCTTAAGATTAAAATGACGACAAGCCATAACTCCAATTTGTTAGGAGGGAATATGGCCTTGCAATTTACCATTCCTTCTTATTGTATGTTATACTTATATTTTACGTTTTACGCGTTAAAAATTCAAGTTTTATCCTTTTTTTATTCTTATATATTTATGACATTTAATTTGAATATTTATTATTTTATAATAAATAAAGGTTAGCATTCACAACGTTCCAAAGCTAACAGAACATACCAAATTATCAAAATAAAGCCTAAAAGTATGGTGAGAAATAACATGAACAAGCTGTAAATGAAAATCCTTCAGCAAGGCAAGAATTTCATGCCATATGATATTGCTAGCTAGCAAGGCGTGGTCCAGGAGGAATATTGATCAAACCTTTGTTTCCACATGTGACAACTAAACTTCCATTGGCCTGCATCATTAGAAGGATCATAGGTAGATATCCATAAGAGAGCTGCCAGCAAGCATTTTGAGTGAAATGGGATTCCTGAAGTATATAAGATTCCTTGGGTAGAATTAGGTCACTGACGGTAGTAGCCAATTCTGTAAAAGATATTAAGCCATTGACTTCCTGAATTGTAGCTTGTTGTCCGCCATCCCTTGATGAAGGGCAATATTTCTATTTCGCTATAATATGTTAATTAAGCAAATAACAGAACAGAGAATTCTGTGATGATTGTGAAGGTTGAGGTCTATCAGGAGTTGCTTAGGCCATGATTTAAACCCTTGGAGGTCAAGAGACGGAATTCTTATGAGAAGCTGAACTACACAGCTCTTGAGAAAGGGCTTATGAAAAAATCTCTTGTAAGGTTTCCTCAAAAGGCTCAAAGAGAACACGAGCTGAAATATTAATAGCAAAAAATGGATATATATAAACTAAAAATTTAGACAATTGATGACTTAACCCACCCATCTTAATTATGATGAAGTGGTTAGAGATGTCTTAAAAAAAAGTGGTAAATTCCCACATGTGTCTTATAAATAGCATGTATTCTTATGAATATGCTTATTGTCTTATACATGGTTGAAATAATCTTTTAATTTTACTTATTTGTCTTATTAAAAAACATATTTGACTTCTAGAGCAAGGGCACAATTGCCTTTTCATTCACAAATTTTATTTTCAATTTAGCCCTAGGGAGTACAGTAAAGTTTTAGAAAGTTTTAGGGGCCATTTGAAAATAATTTGTTATGGAGGGGTTGCAGTGAAATTTTCCCAAATTAATATGGAGAGAAGAGTGGGTCACCCACACAAGACCAACTTGAGGATCAGATGGTGCAGACGCCGAGGAAACCATCTGGCCCTTCTAAAATTACCGATGAATGTTCTCAAGACCGTGAGCCTCTTGATGTCAATGATATGTGGTTTGAGACTCGAGATTATTCCAATAACAAGAAAGAGAAGAATATGAGCAGATGCACGAGGAGGATGTCCTCTAGTTTCTTTAGTAAGTTGTTTGCAGGAGTGTATCTTGCCCCTCTTATTATGTTAATTATGAATATCATCTATTGGAATTGCCTGGGGCTGCCTCCAAATTTTTCCCTGGGAGAGTCAAAGATGTGATCAAGGGACGAGACGTTAACATTCTCATTCTTCTCAAAACAAGAGTAAGTGTTCCAAAGCTGATCAAATTATAGGGAAAATGGGTTTAAATACATGGATTAGACAAGAAGTTATGGGATATGCAAGCGTTATTTGGATACTTTAGAATAAAGAAGAGATTTATATGAGCGTATTTTAGCTAGTTATGTGCCACAACAAGAGAAAAAAAAATGAGAAGGGTAAGATTAAAACAATGAGGCAAGACAAGCGTGAGATTGAAGGGGCACAACTTAGAAAATAATAAGAATAGCAATGATGAAAGTAGAAAAGAATGAGAGAGAAGGCCTTGTTTGGGCTTTATTTTCATTACCCATCCATTTATGCTTGTCAATATGCTATGTTTTATTTTATTTATTTGGGCTTATTTTAATTTATTTAATCTTTTTTTTATATCCTATTATATATCATTGTTCTGTATCGTTTCAACCAACAATACAACCAATCCAACCATTTAAACTGTGACCTGCTGATCTCTCTAGTCCAGTGTTCAATCTAGCTTTTGAAACTCTGCTTGGTAGCTCAAGAGTGAGTGTTTCAACATGAGAAGTCAAGATGTCATGGAAACACCACAATTTCCATTTGTGCAGCAGGGTATGTCACAATGCAAGATGAAGAAAAACAGAATTTCCGTCAAAATTGCACCACCACCTGTGTAAATCTTTCAATAATTATGGCATTGATGTGTGTTATGTACGTAGAAAATAGCCACAGTAGCATGCAAGAAAGAGAAATATTCAGTTGTATTCTCAACAAAGCAATACCATGACTTAGCATAACCAGATTTATGAACCAGTGGTGCAACTCAACTCAAGCCGGTAATAATGCAGAATCCACCAACTTCAAAATGCAAATTGCTTAGACTCCAGGTTTTAAGTATGCAGACGAACTTTGAGCACTTAAAATTATGATTTGCAGCAACTTGAGGTATGCATTTCATGAACAAGAGTTATCAAATGAGTCAAATTCACTCAGCCTAACTTAGTTAACAGATGTAATGCAATTTAGTTAAACAAGTGGTTAGTTAATTTCTGTTAAGTTAGAGAATGCCAGCCATGCATAACTAAATAAGTTAGCAGCACTACTTATGCATAAATACACGGGCAACAGAGTTCAATAATGCAATATTATTCTTTTCTCAGTTTCATACTTCCTCTATTACATTTTCTATTGCTTCTTTTTCGATTCAGATTGCTCTCTCATTTCCTCGCAGTTTTTATCTTTATCACAGATCCACTTCTATGTTATGGTATCAGAGCTATACTAGCTCCAATTTCTCAGTTTGCCTTTGATTATGGCTGCTGCTTCTTCTCAAGAAGTCGACGTTGTTCAAAGCCCATCAAACCCTCACCATATTCATCCTAATTAAAATACTTCGCTAGTTCTTGTTTCATCCTAATGAAAATCATTCGCTAGTCAAAAGTGTAGATAATAAGGCTCAAGAGAATAGAAGAGTAAATTCCTCTCAGACATATCTTAGCACCAAGACACAGGTTTAGAGGGTACAACTAAATATAATATTAAAAAAAAGAGCACGAAATGGAGCATATTGAATCTTTTATTCAATATTATTTTTATTATGGTTAGATATAATTATTTTATACATATTAATTAAAATATATTATTTTAATTATGCCTAGTCTAACTACAGGTTAAACTCTGATCTGATCCATTAACCCTTGACCTAATACCTTAACTGGTTTAAGGTCTAATTCGGTTTTTAATACCATTGTTAACATATCTAATAACTTTGCTTCCTTTAATAAAATTTATGTATCTTTATATACTCAAAATAAGTTTATAGCGCCAGGTGCACTTTAGACAAAAGTTCATGTATATTTTACCCCTTAATCCTAATATTTAAAATAAAAAGTAAATAAGGGTTAAAAAAATATAAAATAAAAAAATTTTAAAACTTCAAACCATATCAATAAAAAAGAAAGGGTAATTATGGCTCCTTTCGTCATAATACTTAAATTAGTTAGAATCATTTTATTGTTTGTAGTAAAAAAAATAATTTATAAGTATTTACAACATCTGGACCATGTTAGATAGAAGAACAACCAGAATTTAGCCCCAACTTCTAGTGCAAACCAATAGCTCTCACAAAACAGTTTTCTAAACTAAATGCTACTGAAACTTAATCTGGCATAATTATTCCCACGATATGTCATTTCATCAATATGTCATAACTTCCGTCAGAATTACTGGATCATTGCATCAAGGTGAATCTCAGACGACCGTCGCGAGAAAATTTAAATCCAAATTCATCATTCGGCCATAAGATAGAGAAGATAATCAAATAAAAAACCTTGGTACAGGTAAAATATACCAATTACACAGTAATCTCATTCATCCAGGCAAGTTTCAATGCGCAAAACAAAATGAGGGAGAGAACAGAGCATGATAAAATGGGCTCTCAGAAACACTGGACCAGCTAAATCCTCCAAATATCCGCACCAAATTCATAAATGTCCAGAAACTAAGATTCATAGAGAAGTCTCGAAAAATGTGTGGGGGAAATCAACAGCAACTTAAATCAAAAGCATAATCTGTTATGGTACTTTTTTGCCATCGCATGATTCCCCCACTAGACAAAAGAACCAAAACTGCCACAATTAAAAACACTATTCGATACATCATCAATTCATCATGATCCAATAGCCACAACATATTTTTGTAATAGAACCAGAATTCAGTAACAGCTTTCAGCTGAAAAACAAATCCAATAGCAATGTTTTCTGAAGTAAATAGAATTAAAGCTAAGCTTAGACTCAACCCTACCATAGCACAATCATACACATAGTAGCAAGTCATTGCATCAGTATGACGTATATTCCATCAGAACTATTGGATAATTGCATCATAGTGAATCTCAGACGACCGTCGTGAGAAAATATGAATCCAAATTCATCCTTTGGCCTCAAGATAGGGGAGATAATTAAATAATAAAACATAATTTGTCTAATTCATCGTAAGCAAGGTTTTTCAAGAAAATAATAATAATTCAGCTTCAAGCAAAATGAGGTAGAGATCATAGTGTGCTAAAATGGGTTCTCGGTCACGGTTGATCAGAAACATGGACCAAAACAATTCTCATCACATCCCCACCAGGTTCATTATTCTTCAGAAACAAAATGATTCACAGACAATGTTAAAAATGTCCTCAAACAATAAATTCATATCCAAACTTCATGAGAAATGCCATTGGAGGAAATCATGAGAGTTAAATACTAGTAAACATGGAATCAAATCCATCATTTTGTTGCAGTATTGTTCGTCATCACTTGATTCTCTAACCACATCATAGAGTGAAAACACAAACAAAAACACCAACAAACAAAATAAAATATATATATATATATGATAAATGATAATAATCAAATATAGACAACATATTTTCTTAGTAGAAGAATTTAAGACAAGTTTTCAGCTCAAAACAAATGCAACATGAACACTGTTTTATTAACTAAATAGAACTGAAGATTAAGATTAAATTCCATAATTTTATGTCATTTCTTTCCACAAGACCAATTCAGATTCATTGCAAAATATAGAGGAGAGAATTCAATAATAAAACATTGCTACTAGCAAATAATAATTCTGCTTCAAGAAAATGAGGTAGAGATCAGAGTGTGTGCTTAAATGAGTTCTCGGTTATGAAAAAATGAGGTAGAGATCAGAGTGTGCTAAAATGAGTTCTCGGTCATGGTTAATCAGAAACACGGACCAAATAAATTCTCATCACGTCACCACCAGATTTCATCATACTCGAGATACCAAAGGATTCATAGACCAATGCTGCAAATTTCTCTTGATCAAAACTTAATGAGAAAAGATAGTGGGGGGAATCATCAGAGACTTAAATACTGGTAATCATCGAATGAAATCCATCATTTTGTTGCAGTATTGTTCATCATCACTTGATACCCCCACAACATTATAGAGTGAAAACAGAGAACAAGAAGCAACATGAAACTATAATATGATATCATTCAATATATGATCATAATCAAATAATCGACATATTTTCCCAACAGAAAAATGATTTAACAAAAGTTTTGAGCTCAAAAAAATGCAATTGATGCAACTGAAACAGAGTTTTCTGAAATACATAGAACTAAAAGTTAACTCTATTACTCTACCCATCACAACATGATACTTCTCATCATAGTACGTCATTGCATCACTCTAAAACAAAATAACTTAAGCTCTAATAATCAGAAATTAAACAAATAATCAATCCAATTTAACTAGACTGAAAGTTTATGAGGATGATCCTAACTCGTATTCGGAGACTACTGAAGAAAAGAATTAGAGGCGTTAACATCAATTATTTAATTGAGGGGTAGGTGAAATTTAGCTGAGATATAAAGATAAAACGCAGAAAAGAGAAAGATTTATTTAAATCACGGTTATTATTATGACAAAAAGACTATAAACAGGATGAGAGCATACTCATCTGATCGACTTCTCAAGAAAGTCAGAAGTTGGGAAAGCCATTAATCCCACCAAATGTGAAGTACACCTAGCGAGAGAGACATAAAAGGCGTCTCTTAAGCTTGAGTAATGGTTTGAAGAGGTTTACTTTTGCGACAAATTTGAGAAAGTTCAGAATGGAGCTCTACGTAAGAAGTGGGTGGGACTAGGATAATACGGCTACCAGCCCGTCGAACGAAACATAGGCTGGTTCACGGCGGCGGCGGAAAACAAAGAGAAGAAGAAGACGGTCAGCGTGTGAAGCGCCGATTAAAGATGTCAAAGATTGTTGAAAGTTGAAACCCTAGCTCGGCTCCTCATTTTTACAACTAGTATATTGATGACGTCTAGGTTTTCTAGAGGCACGAAATCGGCCTAGTTTAAAAAATTTTATAGCGTTGAGCTTCAGACATGGGCCAGTTTTGGGCCTCGTGGGCTTTTGGGCTCAGCCTGAGGGAATGAGGATGAGATTGGAATTGGAAATACGGTGTAACTTACATTATTGAGATCGATCAATTAAAAAGATAAATTACAACATACCTTAAATTCCCATATTTCTCCCAAAAGAAAGCTTTCTTTTTTACAAAATAAAGAGCAATATGGCGTTATAAAAAACTGTCTTATAATAAAGATGAAACAAAAGAACAAAAAACGAAAATCTAAAAGCATGTACATTTTAGAATGATAAAAAATTTGGATGATTTTCTCAATTTTGTGAATGACATTCTCATGTAAGGTTCATGTTATTCTTCTTTACATTATTCCAATTTTATCCGATGTACCCACAATTCTTACCGCACTCAACAGGCAAGTAGATGAAAGGTTACGAGTATGCCAACCATGAAACAGTATGCCTTTCCTAATTGTATCGTTCCATTCTTTTGTGGTTGAAAGCTTCATCAATATTGTCTTCTTCTGTTCTTCGGGAAGGCAGATCAAACTGTCAGTATTTCACAATCACAAAAGCACAGAAAGGCAGAGAAAATATAATCACCACCATGAGACATAACTCATGTGGGAGGTTCAATACTAAAATCAGAAAAAAAGTATATGAAAAAAAATAAATTACTGGTAACATGGAAAAAATTAGGGAGAATGACGGAAAATGGTTCTGGAAATTGGAAAATGACATATGGGTAATTTCGTAAATGTCAAAGTTGATAATTCCTTATCCCGTTTTGATATTTTCTAATCAACTTTTGATAAAAAAATCCATCCGTCATTTCCCAATTTCAAGGTCCTTTATCCGTCATTCTCCCAAAAAATTATATTCTTTTCTCTGTCTTCTTTACCTTCACTAAGGAATTTAACATCACATTGCAACAATTGCCATTAGGGCTTTCTCTCATCAAGACCTTTTTTGGGCGTAGGAGGGTGGGTTTGAGACTTAGTGACCGCGACAATATAGGTAAAATAAGATGCATGGAATACTAAGATATATGAATATTTTTCTTATCGGGCAAAAAATGTGGGTATTTTTTATTCTAAAATGACTACTGGGAAAATTAAAAAACTGATTATTAAAACTTAGAAAACATTTGAGATGATTATTGAAATTTGAAAGATAAATATCGAAAACATTTTAAATGACTATTGAAAAATTAGAAAGCTTTTACTTAGTATCGGAAATAATTAAACATTAGCGTTGAATACATAGAACGTAAGTCTAGAGAATATTTAATAAGACTATTGAAAAACTGATTATATTTCATTAAAGCAAATATCAAAATAGAGGAGAAATGTGTATAATTAAAACATAAGTTTGGTTTGATCAACCTCCTCCTTGTATTCAGGAAGCGGAGGTTGATGCAGGTTACGTTTATTTAATCTTTTGTTGTAATATTCTTGTGAGTCATTGTTATCCAGTTTTGTTTAGTCAAAAAAAAATGTCTAGTTGTTATTTGGATTGTCTATTTCCCTTTCATTGTGTGTTTCATTAATTAGGGCTAGTTTGCTTCTTTAGTTTCATTTTTAGTCTACTGGTGTTTTACTTTTGGTATAGAACTTGTAGTCCTGTTTTCCTTTTATTGAATTTTCCTTGTTGGAAAAAAAAAAGAGAGAAAGAAATCAAAATAAAAGGTGATCAAAGTATTTTACTCTAAATTTTTTACAAATAACTTAACTAATTTTTTTAATATTTGTAAATTACAACTTAACCCATACATTTAGAACTGGAACTAATTAAGGTATATGATTTGATTTCTTTAATACATAAAAAATAAACTTTCTATCAAAAAGATATAAACATATAAATTACAAATTTTATTATTTAGATAAAACCTATAATTCCTAGTAGTATAGCTTGATCTCTAACTGACTGACTGTTAATTATGATTTTTAAAAATTTTTTAAATAATAAAACAAATGTTTGGCCTCATTAATAATATAACGGACAAAAAAAAGTCATAGTGCTTATATTCGTTAGGCCTAATTGTCTAATCAAATCTTAGCATACTTATCTTTTTTAATAACAAAAAAATTCACAGGGTAACTATTTTTATTCCAAAAAGTTCATTATGATTATTCTTTACCGTTGGTGGTGCAAAAAGGAATGCCAAAAGATTAAAACGGAAATAAGCCCCCGGCAACAACCTCTTCTAAAATAGATTAAAGGAGCGCCAAGTTGAGGAGGAGAGGCGTAGTTAGATTGTCAATACTTATACCTACAATAATAAATCTGCAGCGCTTGGAAGAAAAAGTTAATGGATAACTAATGGTTTTTGGTATACCAAGATTTAGAAAAATTGGATTATGAGTAATGAGATTCAGACTTCTACCCATGTAACGTTCTTTACCTTAAATTAAACAAATGAGCTAGTCTACTGTCATCAGTTTCTCATCGGAAGGTTTTCTTAAATGAAGGACCTTATAAATGTTTGAGTTCTCCAATTCTAACAACTAACTTTTTTTGTGTAATTCTCCTTAGGATTAGTGCTCAATGGCACTTTCAGATTCATGCTAGTTCCATGGAAGCTTATGCCTTTAAAATTTTCAATATTTATATTATTTTGGAGGAAATAGGATTTAAAAAGAAGGGAAAATAATATAAAAAGAACTTTAAAATTGCAAAATCCTAAATCATGCTTGTTACCAATAGTTGATAAAAGAATGACAAGACTTGATAAATAATTCATAACTCATTTTTATAGGAAATGATTGATTTGGGATTTGGCAATTTCAAAATTCTTTTTTTGCCATTTTCCTTAAAAAAAAAAAAAAAGGCAACGGACCTTTTCTTTCTTTATTTACATGCGAACCATAACTTCTAAAAAAGTTATCTTCGTGCCAAAACGAAAATACGAATACTTAGCATCCAAAAAACGCCACTAGCATTGTAATCAACTTCTAAATTGAAGTCTCAATCCATGTCCTTGTGAATACTATTTTGCATTTTTGTTCTGTACCCTATGTTGGGTTCTCCCACGCAATATAAATTAAATTGCCTTTCCTTGGGTATATGAATTTGTGGCAAATCGGAATGTTTTCTTAATCCACTTGTCTATGTAGCCATACTTTCTATTCAATCTAATCTCTGCCGGCCCCCAAGGTCCATTTTAACAGGGAAGACCGAGCTACGAATGATAGACTTATCCTATATTTGGATGTAAAAAAAACTAAAGGGGAAACGATATTACGATGGAAAACTCTTAAAACTAGTAAAAAAAATTTTTATCATTTTAATATATATTTTTTTTTTCATAGTATTTCCTCCCCTCTATTATCTCTTCACTTTCCTCTTAATCCAAGCGTAGCTTTAACTCATATGGACTTCGGTTTTGAGGCATGGTATGAGAGTGGGCCAGAGGCTTTAGTTGGGCTTATAGAATATATTGGACATACAATTGGCCATTAGTGATTAATTAGGGTTTAGGATTATGATTGTATGTGTGTGTATATATACTTACATATTTCTTTGTTTATATATGTAAGAATTTCGGGCGTACCTAAAATCCGATTGATTCTCTGAAGTACCCACACAAAACTGAAGCATTGATATAGACTCTGATTACATTACATAACAAATATTCCATAGACGAAAGAAGGAGAGAATAATTTTTAGAAGAAGTGAACAACCTTGTATTTTATGTGTATTATCCCACGTAACCCATGAACCCTTATGCACTCACATATAAATAGGATTCCTTGTACCATTTCCTCAATTGATGTATCCTTCCTTTATCGAGAAATATATTCTATCAGCTTAATCATTCAAATTAACATAATTGGGAAATATCAAAAATATCAACTCAAGCTTTTCTATTATCTATACTTTGACATCAATGCTATTTGGGTTTGGGCCCTAATCTATCAAAGGTGGACTAAATATATTCCGACAATATCATAAGCTGAAATCGCATTTTTGGTGTTTTCCTCTAAAACAAATAGTGAAACTGTGATTATTAAGAAATAAGAAGTGAGATTATTACATTTATCTCTAGGATAATGAAAAACATAGAAAAGTTACATACCTTCTTGCTTAATTTGATTGGATCTTCTTTAATTAATTTTATCTTAACTTTTTTACCTGAATTTTATCTTAAATTTTAAAACCGTTTTTAAAAAATGTAACCTAATTAAGCATGACTTGATATTAACTTAAGCTTAGCTGCCAGTCAAAATCGTGGCAGGGTATTATTTTAGAATGGATTCAAATTTAATTATAGATATTTAAGTTTAAAGATTTTGAATCAATGAAAATTAAACAAATGTAATTCAAGGCAAGACCCAAATTTTTAAACTACATAAAATTCTAAAATGAATAATCTTTTATATATACTTCATTTAGAACCCGTGCGATGCGGGGAGCAAAGAGGATAAATTATAATCTTTAAAAAGAAATCAAAATCAGAACACGTCCTAACTCAATAACTCTCTTTTCTTTTTTTTACCCAAACAGATATAGACTTTAGTTGTTTTAGTTACTCTTCGCGGTGGTGCTATTGGTATGTAATAATTTAAAACTCTTTTCCTATAGGCATTTGGTACAATTTGAGAGATCAAATAATCATTACAGTAATTGGTTCTCTCTCCTCAAATGGCAAATACTCATCAATAAAATTGGAGGTTAACTTGAATGTGGAGGATGACAGTGAAGGTGCCATTAAATCAACAAGAAATTTGGTTTATACGCCATGCAAAAATTACAAGTACATGTCAGATAAATAACATTTCTGGGTAAAGGATTTGAATAGAAAGTTCTTCAATAGTAGTTTATCGTGAAGACGCAATAACTACTAAGTTTTCAACTAGCTTTCCACAATATTTTGAGAACACAAATCTTACTAATATGTGTAGTGTTATTCCTCTCTATTGCATTTTCTAAATATGCTGTTTTTTTGGTAATATCAAGGGTTTCCCTTTCGAAGTTTCGAGGGCTTCCAACATATGCATTTCCCAATATTCGAACTTATGTTCTCATCTTTTTGGGAGTAAGGCCCCTTATCACCTCAACTAATAGTTTTGTTGTTATATCCTTAGCTGTTTTAATTTAGCTTTTAAGAAATTTTATATTTTTAAAATGAAAAATAGGTTTTTTTTGTCTGACCAACAACAATATAATCACTAGTGGAATAAAGACTTTTTAGACCGGTTAAAAAAGACTTTTTAGACTAATTGTGGATTAGGTTTTGTTACAGCCGGTCTAAAAAGTTTGTTACTTTTTAGACAAACGGTCTTAAAAGTCTACCTTTAAGACCGGTTGTAGCCACAACCGGTCTTAATGTTATATATATATATATATATATATTTTAACGTCCCCCTTACAATTAACCCTACCCAGGCCAGCAAGCCATTTCAACATCTATCCCAGATTCCATAGAAGCAACGTAACACATATTTCACAGAAGCAATGACAACAACAAGATCAACAAGCAGAAATGAAGGTGTGTAGGTGACTTTAAATCAACTTCCAATAAATGATAAATGTAGAACACTTAATTTTGAGCCACAAATCAAATGATTTAGCTAACAATTAATGAAATGTTGCAAGATATCAAGGTTCAAGCTCAAAATAAGCAATAATGAATTTCCATTGGATAGAATCAGATTTTTGCAAATTGCAGCAATATTAATTCATATACATGAGTTGACAATCATTTCAATGTGGACAATTCAAGCAACAAGCTTAAATCAGATTGCATAACTCCAAAATGCACTCAACAACGGTCTAAAACTAAAACACAGCTTATGAATCAATTTCAGAATGAAATATGAAGGAATGTCCAAATAGACGAATTTGCTCAAAAATGGATGCAAAACTTTGAATGACAATGGCAACAATAAAATTCAAGGATTGATACAAGCAACAACATAAATTCCTCAGTTTGATAGAATACAAAGGAAAGAAAAAATACAGAGGTCAATCCATCAAATCCCATGCCTGTATCACCCATACCCCAGAAATTGTCCTACATAGATACATAAACCCAGTTAGAAATTCATACAGCAAGAGCACGTAATACATATGAGAACAATGTACAATGTAACGTTGGATTAAAAAACTCACTATTTTTGTAAAAGCTCATAAGTGAATTCAGCACAACATCTGCGGATGAAATCAATATCTTCTTCACAAAAGGGATCAGCAAGATCAAACATCTGTAACACCAAAACCAGACAAAACATTAACTTGGTAGCTTAAAAACAATTACATAATACAAAAGTTCTGAAATATAAATTTACCTCTTTAGTAAAATCAGTCATGCCAAGAGTGATAATATTGTAAATGTGTCTCAAGATATAAAAACCATATAAGTTGGACCCCTGTGGTTGCCTACGGCTCTGAAAAAAACATGATATCATTAAAACAAGTATAAAGGCATGAGTTATTACATTCTTTAAACAAACCAATATGTACTAACCTTTGGCATGATCCATGTAGGGTCTTTTAAGTCACGAACATGCTTACCACAAGCAGTGTGTAGGAATGTCCGCATTACCCTATCATCATCAAAATCACAAAGGTTACTTATTTCACACAAATTCCATAAACTTTGCACACAAAGAGTAATAATGCAAGGAAACTTATGAGTTCATGGATTTTTTCAAATCATTCCCTAGTTTGAAGTAGAGGGAGCATAAGAGAATGACAGTGTAACTACTCTTGCATAGAAGAACCAACTGCCAATGATCACTCAAAAAAAAGAGAAGAATATTAAGCAAGCATAAAACATTATATATATTATAAAATATAAGTTTGTTTCTTACCCATGCACATATGGAGCCAAGAAACACTCAGTTGCAGCTTCACTAAGCCTCTCTAATAAGTATATATGTCTGATAGCAGCAATGGTCCCTTTCTCTTGGATTTGAGTTGGGCATAAGAATCCAAATTTATCGCTTTTGTTAGAGGAGACCAACCTACGATGCATGTACCTACAATAATACAAGCATACAAATCAAAGTTAAATGGTGAAATTTTTAAAATATTTACTTCGAATTGAAAAAGATACTTACATTAAGAATAGTTAGACAATCCCATTATAAGATTTTGTCTAGGAGCTACCAGGGACAATAAATCATCCCTCTCAAGATAGCATGTCACCCCTGACTTGCCAACAACTGAATCTGTAGGCCAATTTCTTGTTTAAAAGGATGTATCATATGCTATCAGAATCACTTGTTGCATAATATTCAATAGAGGCTGTGAAACTTCTTGAGTGAAGTGAGCTGGACTTAGTGGGGATGTGATCGGGGTTTCCTCAACTCGAATAGAAACAAGGTTCTTTGACCACAAGATGAACGTACCTAGGACATCACTTACGATCTTGAAATCATCAGAAGGGATAGGGACAGGTGCATCTACAATGATCACTCATCATTCATTTGTTGGTGGTGAACAGTTGATCCCAAGTTATGCACGCTCCCTCGTGCAACTAACCGTCTCAGAGGATCCTCAACAAAAATGTCACAAGGCTCAGTAATTTCTTCTGCAGAACCCTCTGATGACTGCCCGATGTTGCAACAACTCCCTTTAGTGCTCTGCTTATTAGGATCAATCGATTGTGGCTGGGGAGCATTGGTATCCTGTCTTGAGCTCATAAAAACTATCATTTCCTCTTTCATCTTACTCAACTGGGTTTCTAGTAGTGCATCAAACAATGCTTTAGCCTCGACCCTTACTTTTTCTCTTGCATTGGCCAACATAGTCTCCAATTCCTGCCTAGTCACGATGCTTAAGAAATAGTGTACGGGGCTTCAAAGTAATCCCTTATCCCTACCCCTCCTCCAACTCCCTTGACACGGCCTGGATGCTCATGTTTTCCAGTTAGCAATAGTGAGAATATCATTCCTGCCCTCCGACCTAAAAGATCCCTCGGCTTTTTTTTTCTAAGTTCCTCCTGTAAGATAATACAAAATAACAACCATAAGTAATAAAATATGTTTCTTATATAATTAATAATGACAATGATATATACTTACAATTTTTTCACCAACTATACGAGATTGTTTGATCATATAAGACCCACTCCGCTTTTGGTGAGCAAACAATCATTTTTCTTCTCAACGAATCGAAGATAGTGGAGTGATATATCCCGATTTTATCATAATATTGAATATCATATTTAGGGATTTTATCATTAATTTTTGGGTTAAATAGCATTTATTATGATTAAATTGAATTAAATATAAATGTGTGAAATAAATCTTAAAAAGAGATATTTGTTATAATCTTGTAATTAATTTTTAAAATTTGAATTTTGAATAAAAATATTACAATATATTGATCTGAATTGTAGGTCACATTGGAAAAGGAGGAGCTGAGGGACCAAAAAGTAAAGATTTTTAAGGACTGAAGCAGAAAATAAGAGTCTACGTGTGTCTCCAAGGGAATTCTTACAGAAAGAAGGGTATCTTTCTGTAATATTAGCTGCCACTTTCAGAGAGGAAAGTATCAGAAATAATTACAGAAAATTACCCCGAATCACAAACAATTCCATTTAGGTCCCAAAATCCGAAGATCACCGCTGGATTGATTCACTTGGCCACAGAGAATATTACAGAATAGTACCCTGAATTTCCAAAACTCTAGTTTGGTCCAGATATCCGAAACCAGCGTTCTTCACTCCTGGAACTGATTTTTTTTCCAGATTCTCATATATAATCTTAGAAAATCTTATCTAAATATAATCTGAAAAGATTTTATCCCAAATTTAAGAGGATTTGACCTAGATTTCAAAGAGGAAAAGGAAATTAACAAAAAGGGAATTAAAAGGGGATGCACATGAGAACGCAGGAGCACGAGTGGGACGAACAGCGGCACAAAACGCGCACGGACGCAGGAGACACGCACCAGAACCACAACGCACCAGACGCAGTAGCCACATAAGAAAACAACAGCAGGCAGAGACGAGACTCACAGGCACGAGCACACAGCGTGGACGAAATTGAGAGACGAGATCAGAGGAGCAACCGCAGACGAGAATCTCTACGTACACCAGCACTACCGTCGACTCTCCAACAGCGTCTCCTCCTTCTCTAATCTTTTCTTTCCATCTTAATTTATGGGTTCTTGGTGCCTTCAAAGAGTTGCAGCGGTGATAAATTCCATGAGAGGCTAAATTCCTTCTTGCTTCTTGGAGATGGGAGATTGGTTTGAGCTCCAGAGATACATCCAGGGGAGTAATTTATTTTAATCTTTTTATGTAACAGATTTCCTGAGTTAGGATTTTCTTTTGTTATGTGGTTAATTTACTGAGATTGCGAGTTGTTTATCTTAGTTTGGATTGAACAGTTGTGATTTAAATTGGATTATGTGATTTGAGATTTAAATTTCTATATTCCCTTTTTGGATTAATGTGGTTGTGCTATTCTTTCATAGTTTGAATGAGTATTATGATTGTTTTGATCTTGTTTGAATATCTTAGTTGAGTGTTCATTGTTTAGAGGAATAAGTTGCATAAATCCAATCCTAAATTACACACTAAGTGGTATTTAATAGTGTATTAAGAGGTAATTATCTAGCTAGAGTTCTAAGGGTAATCACCAATTAATATACTAGACTTAGCGAGTTGTTAAGGTTTAATTTTTGACTTGGTGAGTGGTTTAACTCCCAATTCAATTTGAGCAATGATAACCTATATTCCATTTTTCCAAGAAGCATTCATCATTAATTTGTTTAAATCTCAATTTCATTAATTATTTCAACAATTTCTCAAAAAATCCAAAAATAGTAGTTTAGGTTATTTTCCATTATTAAAAAGAAAAAGAAAATCAATTTAAAACCCATATAAATATTTTCTGTCACTTAGTTTAGATTAGGAATTAAATAAAAGACTCCTCAAGAGAATACGACCCGAGTTGTGCCCTTCACTGCATAATTTGGTTTATTTTGATTTAACCTGAGGCGACTAAAGGCTTTAAATCAATGGCGCCGTTGCCGGGGAGTCAATTTATTTGACTCCTTGTTTAACTAAGTGTCAATTTAAGGAAAAAAAATTGGGTTAATCTTTTGTGTGCCTTTTAGTTAGTTAGTTAGTTATAATTTCTTACATTCATTCATCATATAGGTTTTAGATTGCATTTGCATCACATATAATACATTTTGCACATTGTGGTTGAATTTTGTGTGCATGCCCCGAGGTAAAAAAGTTGTACCTAGTGATCTTGATCTTGACATAACTTTAAAACAGCTTAGGGAACAACTAAAAAGGAGTAAAGAAAAAGGAACAAGGGGTATTAGTAAAAATCCCTTAGGACATCACATATCTGCTGAACCTAGTGCCTTTAGGGAACTTCATTCTGAAATAGGTGATCAATTTAATCGAACTTTAGATATGGAACGTCATAATGAGGATGAACAGGAAAATAATGGTATTCCACATAGAAGAGGTGAGGATGAAGGAGAAAATAATGGGGTTCCACATAGAAGAACAATTAGGGAAGTCACCACTTCTGGTATTGATTTAAATCATCTTGCTAATGCTGGACCTAACATGAATGCTGATTTTGAGATTAAAGGTTTATTGATCAATTCACTACCTAAGTTTCATGGTTTATCTGCAGAGGATCCGTATCTACATCTAAGGGAGCTCTACTTGAATTGTTCGAGTATGAAGCCAGTTGGAGCTTCTGTAGAAGACGTCATGTGGAAAGTATTTCACCACTCATTGGAAGGCAAGGCAAAGGAATGGTACATGAGCTTACCAAGACATGTAGCTGATGCATATCAAAGTTGGCAAAACTTGCAAAAAGCTTTTCTTGAGAAGTACTTTCCTGCATCTCGAACTTCTGCTATGAGAAAGGAGATCAATTCAATTCTCCAAGATCCAGATGAGACTTTGTATGAGTATTGGAACCGTTTTCAAGATCTTTTGGCTCGGTGCCCACATCACCAGATTCCTGATGAGCAGCTGGCTCAAACTTTCTATGACGGTTTGAAAGAGAAAGATCAAGACAAGATTGATGCAGCTGCTGGTGGTGCTATCATTAATTTCACTGCTCCTAAAGCTTGGGAATTGATCAAGAAGATGGCCCTAGCTAAGCAGACCTATGGGGAACCAAGAAGGAATTCTAGAGGAGTTTATCATGTTAACTCTTCACCTCTACACATTCCTCAGCTTGACACCTTCACCGATCAAATTTCCTCTTTAATGACAAAGTTAGACCGGATTGCTTCTAAACCATCCCTTCAAGAAGAAGTCAATTCGGTTGGTAAGGAATTGGTAGCCCCCAGTTGTGATCTTTGTGGCTCATCTATGCACATCTCCTGCAATTGTCCATCTCATTATGAACAGGTCTCTGCCATGTATCAAGGGCGCCCTAACAATCCCAAATGGGACCCATACTCAAATACATATAATGAAGGGTGGAGGCAAAATCCTAAATTTAGTTGGAGAGACAATGATACTAGAAGACAAAATCTTTTTCAATAAGGAAATATTGGAGCTGGTATCTCTTCTAACCAGTTTCAAGAATCTTCAAAGATGGTCATTCCACTCCAAGATAACACGCTTTCCCAACCAAAGAGTGATGAGACCAACCAACTATTGAAGAGTATGGCTGCTCAACTTACTAATATGGACAATCGGATGAAGGAAGATAAGGCTTTAAATGATAGTCAATTCTCCTCTATTGCCACAATCCTACAGCAAATGCAAGGTGATAGAGCAAGTAACAACAACCAAATGGCAAATATTTGCAAGAAGTTGGAAGAGTTAGAAATGAAGAATAACACGGTGCAATCTCACTTGACTCAAGTCTCCAACACTCTTAATGACTTGCAAGCTAAGAATGGAAGTGGTCTACCTTCTACCACTGTGATCAATCCTAAATCTATCAATGCCATTGAGTTAAGAAGTGGCAAGATAGTGCATTTCCCAGGAGATAATAAAGACCATGTGGATGAAGAGATAGAAGCTGAGAGTCCACCCTTAAGCCCTATGAAAGTAGGTGATTCTGAAAGCATAAAAGAGAAAGAGATCTTAGGGAAGAAGAATGGCAAGGAAGTTGAGCAACCTCAAGTGGAGGAGCAACCATTTCTGGAAGAGGTCAATGAGAAAGCTCAATACACACATGAGAAGGGCAAATCAAGCATGCAAGGAGCCTTAATGCAAAATGGTAAGGAGGTAAAAATTTCTGATATTCCTTTTCCTAAAGCTTACCTTAGAAGTAAGAAATTGCATGATGATAAAACTGAAAAAGAAATGTTTGAGTTCTTTTGCAAGTTAGAAGTGAATATGCCTTTTCTCAAGATGATTAAAAGTATGCCTGCATATTGTAAGTTTCTTAAAGATCTTTGCACAAACAAGAGAAAATTCAGGACTAATGAAAGAGTCCAATTAAGTTCTAATGTGTCAGCCATCTTTAAGCCCCAACTTCCCATTAAATGCCAAGACCCTGGTGCCTATACTATTCCTTGTACTATAGGACCTGTTAACATAACTACTGCTTTGCTAGATTTAGGGGCTACAATTAATGTGATGCCTAAGTCTGTTTATACTGCTCTAGGAATCAAGGCTATTAAACCTACTAGTGTTGTGTTACAACTAGCTGATAGGTCAATTAGGCATCCAGATGGCATCTTAGAGGACATCTTAATCAAAGTCAAAGATCTTGTGTTCCCTGCTGACTTTTATGTTCTAGATGTGTCTAATGAATTAGCTCGTGATTCGACTCTCATTCTAGGCAGACCCTTCCTTAGAACAGAAAATACCATCATAGATATGAAGGAAGGTGCTATAACCATGGAGGTTGGGAATCATAAAATCTGTTTTAATATGTATGAGGCTATGAAACATCCTTATGAGGATTATTCCTTGTTAGGTGTTAATGCTATTGATTTGGCCATTGAGGATGCTAGAGATGATTATGAATTGAACTTGCATGATGATTACTATTTCCATATGCATGCTGAACATGATTCTTTTGAGCTTGATGATGATATAGCTGCTTATGATGAATATTTTTCATCTCTCCCGTCTATACATTCTCTTTCTGATGCTTGTGTTGGTGATGTGATTTGCCCTGATTTTGATATCAGTTGCAATCTTCCTGCTTCACCCGTTTACACATTTACTTCTGATAGTGCTAACCCCACTTTTGTAAGTGATTCTGTTTTAGAAAAAGGTTTGCTTCTTGAGTGTGCAGATACTTATAATAAGGTGGAAGCTGAGAATGTAGCTGGAAGTGACTGTAATAGCTCTCTTGACCAGGAAGATGAAGAGGGTTTCCTTTTAGCTGTTCCACCATCTCATACATTTGAACCGCAACAGAAGCAACCTGTGTCTAAGAATAATGGGCTTAAAGAGACTTATTCTCTTGCCACTGCTCCTAAATCTATAATTTCTCCTCATACCTTAAAATATTTGCAGGATATTCTCTCTAACTGTGATGCAGGTATTAAAAATGATAAATCCAAGTCTGTTGCTGCTATTGGTCAACCTCAAGTTGACTCAACACTTGGGAAGGGCAAGGAGCAAAAGATGAATGCAAAGAAGCTTAATGCACACCAACCACCTGAGGTTACAAAGGGAAGTTCTCTTTACTCCCTTCAACTCCCTGAACTAATCCCTTCTACTGTTGAACCTCCCTCCCTTGAATTGAAACCTTTGCCTCCTAATCTTAAGTATGCATTCCTTAAGCATGATGTTAAACTGCCTGTAATTATTTCTAATGCGTTGTCTTATAATGAAGAGGCTAGATTGCTTTGTGTGCTTAGGAAGAATAAGGGAGCCATTGGTTGGACATTAGCTGATATACCAGGGATTAGTCCATCTATATGTACTCATAGAATTTTGTTGAATGAGGGTTCTAAACCTGTTATACAACCCCAAAGGAGACTTAATCCATTGATCTTAGATGTTGTAAAGAAAGAGGTTACTAAGTTACTTAGTGCCGGGATTATATATCCTATTTCTGATAGTGAGTGGGTTAGTCCTGTTCAAGTGGTTCCAAAGAAGAGTGGGCTTACTGTTGTTAAAAATGAGCAAAATGAATTGATTCCTACTAGAGTACAAAATACCTGGAGAGTGTGTATTGATTTTAGAAAACTCAATGATGCCACTAGGAAGGACCATTTTCCTCTACCCTTTATTGACCAAATGCTAGAGAGATTAGCGGGAAAGAGTCATTACTGCTTCTTAGATGGGTTTTCTGGGTACTTTCAAATCCCTATAGCTCCTGAGGATCAAGAGAAAACCACTTTTACTTGCCCTTTTGGTACTTTTGCTTATAGGAGGATGCCTTTCGGTCTTTGTAATGCCCCTGGTACTTTTCAATGTTGCATGATGTCAATCTTTTATGATTTCCTTGAGCATTGCATGGATGTTTTTATGGATGACTTTACTGTTTATGGTAACTCATTTGATGTTTGCTTGTCTAGTCTTGATCATGTCTTAGCACGATGCATTGAAAAGAAACTTGTTTTGAATTATGAAAAATGTCATTTTATGGTCACTCAGGGTATAGTGCTTGGACATTTGATTTCTCAAAAAGGTATTGAAGTTGACAAGGCAAAAATTGAGGTGATTTCATCATTGCCCTACCCATCTTCACTTAAGGACCTTCGGTCATTTTTAGGGCATGTTGGTTTCTACCGACGTTTTATAAAAAATTTCAGTAAAATTGCATTGCCTTTATCAAAGTTACTACAAAAAGATGTGGATTTTATTTTTGATGACAAGTGCAAGCTAGCATTTGATGAGTTGTGACATAGATTAGTCACTCCTCCTATTTTGGCTCCTCCTAACTGGGACCTTGCATTTGAGTTGTCTTGTGATGCGTCTAATAGTGCTGTTGGAGCAATGCTTGGCCAAAGAGATAGTAAGGTCTCTAAGGTCATAGCTTATGCCTCCAAAACATTAGACAGTGCTCAGATTAATTATACAACTACTGAGAAAGAGTTGTTTGCCATTGTATTCGCCTTGGATAAATTTAGATAATATATAATCAACTCTAAAGTTGTTGTCTTCTCAGATCATGCAGTTGTCAGGTATTTGTTCAAAACGCCACAGTCTAAGCCAAGACTGCTTTGCTGGGCTCTTCTTATGCAGGAATTTGATATTGAGATCAAGGATCGAGCTAGAGCAGAGAATCATGTAGCGGATCACCTCAGTCGGCTTCCTAATGATACAAGGGGAGTTGATTGTTATGCTTTAGTCTGTGATGATTTTCCTGATATTGCTTTATGTGTTGTGGAATTAAAGGAACCATGGTTTGCTGACTTGGTTAATTATTTAGTATTAGGATTGATTCCTACACATTTATCTCCATTTGAGGTGAATAAATTAAAGCGAGAAGCCCAGTACTATGTCTGGGATGAAGCACACCTGTGGAGAATGTGCAGCGACCAAATAATTCGAAGATGTGTACCTGAGGAAGAATTCCAGTCCATCCTTTCTGCTTGCCATTCAATGATATGTGGTAGACACTTTAGTGCTAACAAGACCTCTAGGAAAGTGTTAGAGGCTGGGTTTTATTGGCCTACCCTGTTTAAGGATGCGTATTTATATTGTAAGGCATGTGATAAATGCCAACGGTTTGGGGGGTTAGGTAAGCGGCACGAGATGCCACAACAACCCATGCTCTTTTGTGAGGTATTTGATGTATGGGGCATAGACTTTATGGGCCCTTTTCCACCATCATCTGGATTTACTTATATCTTGTTAGCTGTAGATTACCTCTCTAGGTGGGTAGAAGCCATTCCCACTAGAAAAGATGACGCCCAAACGGTCTCCAAGTTTCTCAAGACTAACATCTTTTGTAGATTTGGAGTGCCAAGGGCTATAATAAGTTATAGAGGTACCCATTTTTGAAATAGGGTTATCAATAACCTACTTGCTAAACTTGGAGTTACCCACAAAACGTCCACTGCTTATCATCCACAGACGAATGGGCAAGCAGAAACATCCAACCGAGAGGTCAAGCAGATTTTGGAAAAGATTGTCAAGCCTTCAAGAAAAGATTGGAGCTCAAGGTTGGAAGAAGCACTATGGGCATACAGAACTGCATTCAAGACACCAATAGGGATGTCTCCTTACCGGCTTATCTATGGAAAAGCATGTCACATTCCGGTAGAGTTGGAACATAAGACTTATTGGGCAGTGAAAACGTGCAATATGGATATGGAAGAATCCGGCTTAGAGAGGAAGCTGCAACTACAGGAATTGGAGGAGATGCGATTAGAAGCTTATGAAAGCTCCCGCATTTACAAGGAGAAAACCAAGCAGCTACATGACCAAAAGATTATGAGAAAACACTTCAAAGTTGGTGACAAGGTTCTACGCTTCAAAGCTCGATTTGCACTCAAACCTGGAAAACTTAACACCAGGTGGGAAGGACCATACCTAGTCACCAAGGTGCATGATTTTGGAACAGTAGAGCTACGGGATGAGGTTAGCGGATCAGAATTCAAAGTCAATGGCCATCTCCTCAAGCTCTATCATGATAGCACCGAGCTGCCTTAAGGCCAGGTTGTCCCTTTCCTTTCTAAATCTCTCATATCATGTATATAATTGCTTGTGAAATTTGTTGAACATGAATGCTTGAGACAAGTGTGGGGGAGGGATATTCCCAGTAGTGATAGTAGGATTAGTAGTTTAGTTTTTAAGTTCAATAAAACCCCCTATGTTTCCTTGGTTCTCTCATCATATGCCATCCTCATTCTCTCTTACATTCAAGATTAATTAGATTGTTGCATTGTATTCCTTGAATACATTGAGGACAATATATTGAGTAAGTGTGGGGGAGAGTGTGTTTTGAAAAAAACAAAAAAAAAACCGCACTTGAATTTTTGGTACTTGAATGTTTTGAAAAATGAAAGTTTGTCCAAAGTCATTAATGCATTTGAGAGTTGAGCTTGATTATGGTTAATTGCAATGTTTTGATTAGTTATTGTTCTTAATTCTAGCATTGGAAATAGCTGAGTAAATGCGTTGTGGTTAGTTTGTTATGCAATTGGGTGTTTTGGTAAGCATTTGACAAAAACCCTTGTTGGAAGGTTATTTGAGCCTAAATTTTTTTTCTTTATATGTGTGCATGCTTTCTTAGCTTTTCATCTTCTAGAACTTGTCTCAACTCTGTGTCAAAGCTGTATTTACATTAATGTGATGGAAAGGATAGAGGCATTCGATTCTAAACCCTTTTGACCTAAACACAAGCCTTTCAAATCATCCGTTGTTTACCCCTTTGAGCCATTCATTAAGTTGTTATGTACGTATATATCATTTACGTATCTTAGCATCTGATCTTGTTATAAGTAAATTGTCATCACTCCTAGTTTCTATGAATGTTGAATTGCCATACATATAGATATTGAGGAAAAAAAAAGAAAAGGAAAAAGAAAAGAAAAAAAAATTGCAAAAAAAAAAAGAAACAAAAAAAAAAGAAGAAACAAAAAAAAAAGAAAAGAAAAATCATTCAAATAAGGCAATTCTAGGGAATCTCTATAAACGACAATATGCACTTCAAGTAGTAAAATGGATGCTAAGTGATAAGTTATTAGCTTATATACGTGCATAACACTTATTTCTTTCTCAATTATTTCATGTGGCCTTCTCCATTATTACAACCCATGAAAGTCCTCTTGATTCGTTACATTATTGTTGTTAACGGTAGAGATGTTAGAGTTGTTACAAGCCTATGGTAAGGTGATAGTTAAGTGAGCCAGAGTGAGATGACCCTAATGAGGAGAGTTGAGCGTAAACACTAATATCCTGGAGAGCTCTCTTTTGCTTATTTCAAATACATTTGATTGTGTAGTGGACTAATCCCTTTGCATTGCTTGGTACTATGACTTATGCTAGTTGTGGAGCTTAATTAATCGATTTATTGCTTTTCATTCCATGAGATAGCTCATCCTTAAATTGTATTGATGTTTATCTTGGATGGCTTTAAATTGATAATCTTTGTTCAGGAGTACAAAGGTTCAAGTGTGGGGGAATTTGATATATCTAAATTTTATCATAATATTGAATATCATATTTAGGGATTTTATCATTAATTTTTGGGTTAAATAGCATTTATTATGATTAAATTGAATTAAATATAAATGTGTGAAAATAAATCTTAAAAAGAGATATTTGTTATAATCTTGTAATTAATTTTTAAAATTTGAATTTTGAATAAAGATATTACAATATATTGATCTGAATTGTAGGTCACATTGGAAAAGGAGGAGCTGAGGGACCAAAAAGTAAAGATTTTTAAGGACTGAAGCAGAAAATAAGAGTCTACGTGTGTCTCCAAGGGAATTCTTACAGAAAGAAGGGTATCTTTCTGTAATATTAGCTGCCACTTTCAGTGAGGAAAGTATCAGAAATAATTACAGAAAATTACCCCGAATCACAAACAATTCCATTTAGGTCCCAAAATCCGAAGATCACCGCTGGATTGATTCACTTGGCCACAGAGAATATTACAGAATAGTACCCTGAATTTCCAAAACTCTAGTTTGGTCCAGATATCCGAAACCAACGTTCTTCACTCCTGGAACTGATTTTTTTTCCAGATTCTCATATATAATCTTAGAAAATCTTATCTAAATATAATCTGAAAAGATTTTATCCCAAATTTAAGAGGATTTGACCTAGATTTCAAAGAGGAAAAGGAAATTAACAAAAAGGGAATTAAAAGGGGATGCACATGAGAACGCAGGAGCACGAGTGGGACGAACAGCGGCACAAAACGCGCACGGACGCAGGAGACACGCACCAGAACCACAACGCACCAGACGCAGCAGCCACATAAGAAAACAACAGCAGGCAGAGACGAGACTCACAGGCACGAGCACACAGCGTGGACGAAATTGAGAGACGAGATCAGAGGAGCAGCCGCAGACGAGAATCTCTACGTACACCAGCACTACCGTCGACTCTCCAACAGCGTCTCCTCCTTCTCTAATCTTTTCTTTCCATCTTAATTTATGGGTTCTTGGTGCCTTCAAAGAGTTGCAGCGGTGATAAATTCCATGAGAGGCTAAATTCCTTCTTGCTTCTTGGAGATGGGAGATTGGTTTGAGCTCCAGAGATACATCCAGGGGAGTAATTTATTTTAATCTTTTTATGTAACAGATTTCCTGAGTTAGGATTTTCTTTTGTTATGTGGTTAATTTACTGAGATTGCGAGTTGTTTATCTTAGTTTGGATTGAACAGTTGTGATTTAAATTGGATTATGTGATTTGAGATTTAAATTTCTATATTCCCTTTTTGGATTAATGTGGTTGTGCTATTCTTTCATAGTTTGAATGAGTATTATGATTGCTTTGATCTTGTTTGAATATCTTAGTTGAGTGTTCATTGTTTAGAGGAATAAGTTGCATAAATCCAATCCTAAATTACACACTAAGTGGTATTTAATAGTGTATTAAGAGGTAATTATCTAGCTAGAGTTCTAAGGGTAATCACCAATTAATATACTAGACTTAGCGAGTTGTTAAGGTTTAATTTTTGACTTGGTGAGTGGTTTAACTCCCAATTCAATTTGAGCAATGATAACCTATATTCCATTTTTCCAAGAAGCATTCATCATCAATTTGTTTAAATCTCAATTTCATTAATTATTTCAACAATTTCTCAAAAAATCCAAAAAAATAGTAGTTTAGGTTATTTTCCATTATTAAAAAGAAAAAGAAAATCAATTTAAAACCCATATAAATATTTTCTGTCACTTAGTTTAGATTAGGAATTAAATAAAAGGCTCCTCAAGAGAATACGACCCGAGTTGTGCCCTTCACTACATAATTTGGTTTATTTTGATTTAACCTGAGGCGACTAAAGGCTTTAAATCATGGAGAAAGAAGAACAGAAGGACCAGATTGAGATGCTTCTTCCAATCTCTTCCATTTGGCTACCAACAAGTCTTTTTCATCCTTTGCATAACCCCTATAAGTCATTGTATGAGGGCAATCATTCTTTCTACCACTCTCTTGTGCTTTTTGCCTTTTACCTTTTTTCCTGTGAATAAGAAGTTAAACAAAAGGAAAAGGTTACAATCAATTAAGATAATTGATAAGTACAAAAAATGAAAAATAAGTCAAATAACCAAATATTCTGGAGTAGTCTAAAGTCTAACAAATGCTTGCCAAGTCACTTCATCAATATATGTATACTTGTTGCACGGATTAGGACGAGGCTGACCATCTTTCACCTCGATATGAATGTAATTTTTGGACAAATTTGTCTTAAACTTGCTCCAGCGCTCATAACAATACGTTATTGTCTTGTTGTATAAAATCCCACTCTGAGGAACTTCGTAGGTGAGCTGTAATGCATGCATTGAAGACAAATTTGTGACATATTTGACAATCATTACATGCAGAAGAGAATTGTATACTTGGATAGTGTCCTAAATATGTTGCTTTACCTTTTTGTCGACATTTTTCCACTCCTTTATCAAGATGCTAGCTTGTTGTGTGCAAGGAGGCCAACAAAACTCCTATATCTGCTTGCATTAGGCTCGATTGGTTTCTAATAGCTATCAAACTCAATCAGTATATTTATCCCCATACTCCAACTGAGGGAAATGTCTGTCAACCTTGTGCCACATCTACCCCTTCGTATAGACTGGTTACTGGGCTCACTGCGATCCCAGCTCGCAGCATTGCTTGGCTCGCTCTGATTAACACTAGCTGGCTGACTCTGAGGAGAATGAGGTGGCTGATCCTCTACACTAGGACGTTGGGGATCCATCATTTTTCTGTAACGACAATAAAGAAGGATAAATCCTTAAGCTATAACATGAGAAGACTATATCTATAAAATATCATAGCCTAATAAATTCCATATTGACCAAAACTCTCATCACTCCCCTATATATATATATATATATATGATTTGCGTAAACTCCATTTTTCTCTCTCTAGCTACTACATACGTATGTACTATTTTTTAAATTTCCAAACAAGGGTGTTAGATTCCAAGTTTTGATGATAACAAAGGATGATTATGTGTTTTGGTAAGAACTTGTGTTTTACAAGCTTAAACAATGATTGAAAATGTTACCAAATGAATACCACAAAGATCAGAGGTAATTGCTGTCATTGTTACTGATGCACTAGAGTGATAAGGACATCACTCAAGTGAGAACCAATTTTGCACTTGATGTACTCGAGTGATAAGGACAGAACTCGAGTGAAAATCAGTTTTACACTCAAGCACAGCGAGTGCTGAACTAAAGGTGTTTGATAAAGAGTAAAGTCTGAGATAGGAAATGATCATTGCACTCTAGCACAGATTCAATACTCGAGTGATAGCCTCCAATTCACTCGAGTCCTCCAAGTATGGTACAAGAAGTTCTTGCCTGAGAGTCTGCTTGAGCATGGGAGAGGAGATGCACTCAAGCAACAGTTTAGCACTCGAGCACAGCGAGTGCTAAATTGAAGGTGTTTAATAGAGAGCAAAGCCTGAGACAGGAAATGATTATTGCACTCGAGCACGAATTCAATACTACAGTGATAGCCTCCAATTCACTCGAGTCCTACAAGTATGGTACAAGAAGTTCTTGCCCAAGAGTCTGCTTGAGATGGGAGAGGAGATGCACTCTAGCAACAGTTGGCACTTGAGTGAGAAGCAGTTTTGCACTCGAGCATAGCGAGTGCTAAACTAAAGGTGTTTGACAGAGAGCAAAGTCTGGATAGTGTTGGCTCTATTAAATTGAATTATAAATTGTGCATATGGAAAGCATAGGTGAAAGATACATCTTGAATGAGCTCAAAGGGAAAAACTGATTAAGTGCATGAAGGCATATGTACCTAGTGCCACCTCAACAGAATAAGAAACATAAACAAATGCTAAACCCATGCCACCTATACCCAATTACTAAATTTCATTTATCCTGCACCTATCTGCTAAGTCAAAACTATGATTCACAAATGCCAAATGCCGAAAATGAAAAGAATTTATTATTGCAATCCCAATGTGTGGTAATGATAAGAATTTGTGGTTAAGCTGCAAGTCAGGAAATTAATCCTAAATCTGATTCACAACTAAATGACAAACCAGAGCATTATTCAGTAATACAACATTTTTACAGTGACTACAGAGGAGCGACAAGCCACAGAGGAACAAAGGAGTGACGTTGGCAAATGAAGGAGCTACTGCAACAAAGGAAGAGAGGAGCTTCACATTCAGATAGAAAGAGGGATGGCGGAGTTGAGAAGAAGACCCATCAAAGCTTACAAAGTACGGAGGAGCGACAAGCGACTGAGGAAGAGAGGACTGACGTTGGTAATGATGGAGGACCTACGTGCAACAGAGGAAGAGAGGAGCTTCACATTCAGAGAGAAAGAGGGATGGTGGAGTTGAGAAGAACACCTAATAAATTTCAAAGTAATCGAGCTTGAATACTTCTAGATACAGAGCTCTAGGCACGAAGAAGGGGCAGGATTTAGAAGCAAAATTGATTCAAGGTTAATAGGGCTGAAACACATTAAAGACCGGTTATACAAAATAACCGGTCTTAAATGAATATTTTAGACTGGTTCCCATTGATAACCGATTTAAAAAGTTACATTTTTTAGACCGGTTACACGAGATAACCGGTCTAAAAAGTGCTGAATTTGTTTTTTAAAAAAATTACTTTTAATGCTAAAAGTTCATTTAGACCGATTATAAAGAGAACCGGTCTAGAAAATATATCTTTTTAGACTGGTTCTCTTTATAACCGGTCTAAATAATATATTTTAGACATTATATTAGTTGAATCGGTCTCATATGTTCTTTATAATTATAAAATTGCCACCGCACTTACCTTTTAGACCTTATCCCTTTATAATCGGTCTAAATGTGCCGGTCTAAATCTTCTATTTTGTACTAGTGCATTAGTAATTTGGAAATCAACAATTGCAAACTCACATGCAGGCAAACATACACAAATTAAGCTTGTAATACTTTTATTTTGAATTATAAAATATCTTATTCAAAACCCTCAAAAGAAAAAAAACACACATTCACTTTTTTTTTCTGGAAAAAAGAATGAGGAAAAATCTTATATAAGAAACTAGCTGAAATAATAAAATCATAAATCACGTCTATTTAAACCAAATAAATCTTTGATGATGCACTTGAACTTTTTATTTCCCATAATAATATTTTTAGTACTTGTAAACCCAAATTTTTGGCGACAATACTTGTCAGGCTCCGCATCCAACTAAATTTTCTGTATTTTCTCCTTTAAGTGCGCATCATGAACATGTTTCATTAGCATTCTACTTGTATATACCCTAATATTCAACAGAATCATATCAGAATCATCAATCAACAAACATGGAAAAACTCAATGTTAATATTCATCTTGAAAGGAATTAAATCAAATTGATGCATTATGTTTTTCTAATACTTTTATAAGCTATGACAACTAATTAAAAGTGAAGGGAAATGTTTTCGAAGAGAGAATTCAGTAAATGAAAAGAGAATAGGTCAGAGTTTGTAGAGACTTTCATGTCAAACCTCTCAGCAAAGACAGAAAGTCTCTTCATTCAAGCTCTCAAGATATAAAGGCCATTGTTATGCTTGCAGTAAATAGTTTACAGCTCCATTCGGTAGATATAAAAAGGCACTCTACAGAGAACACGCGTTGTGAGTGTTGAGCAGGGAGGGAAATTTGATTTTTTTTCTTTTTTCTGGTTTCCCCTTTTTACTCTTTAAAAAAAATTATACGTATTAGAATTATTTTTGGGTTAATGCAGAGTCATTCTCAACTTAGGACAAAAAAAGAGTCATGCTCAAGTTATGACAAAAACAAAAAGCAAAAAGCAAAACAAAAAGAATCATGCTGAACATAAGTTAGCTCCGTCATGTATATGCCTTTATCCTTACTCCTGCATGCCAAGTGTAGAAGCGGACTTGGATAAAAAACCACTTGTCTCTTAGGCCAAAAATATCTCATGGCGGAGGTTGGGCACTACAAAAAAAAAAGTGATTTAATAGCGGTTAAAAATGGGTATTAGTAGCAGTTTTAACCGCTACAAACAACATTAGTAGCGGTTACTAGAACCGCTACTAAATCGTATGTTACAAGCGGTTTTGTAGCGGTTATACCAAACCGCTACTCAATCAAAAATAACCGCTACATCCTTTGTAGCGGTTCAACTCAACCGCTACAACACCCTCATGGACGAAATTTTTTTCAGAGATATTTGTAGCGGCTATATAACCGTTACAAATATAAAAAATTGAAATTTTGAGAGCGGAAAAAAAATGACATTTTTTTTCTTTTGTAGCGGTTAACAAACCGCTACAAATATAAAAAATTGAAATTTTGTTGGCAAAAATAAATGACATTTTTTTTTATTTTGTAGTGGTTAACAAACCGCTACTAATTTTGAATTTTATGAAATTTGTAGCGGTTATGAAAACTACTACTAATTTCATGAAATTCAAAATTAGCGCCAAAAAATTTAATTTGAGTTTTAAAAAGGCGCGTTATTTAGTAGCGGTTTAATAACCGCTATAAATATTTGAAAATTTTTTAAGAATTATATGATCATTTGTTTCTGTTTTTTCAATATTAAATTAAATAGTTTATTTTGTTATTATTTTATCTATTTTAATTAGCTTATTATTCAATAGTTTAACTTATTAATAAATTAAAAGGAAAAATGTAATTGAATTGGATTAGTATAAAATTTATATTAATAATATTATTAAGGATAGGTAGGTAATAAGGAATTATTATGTTATCTAATATAATGTAATTGTGTATGAAAAATAGATGAAAATGAGATACAGTTATGATATATCTAGAAAAAAAAATGGTTAGAATAAATTTTATAGAAAGGAAAGAAGTATTGTAAAAAAATTAAAAATCTTGTTACCATATTTGATCGTATTATTCAGCTCCTCTACTCATACGAAAGAAGTTGTAAATGAGAGAAAATGAAAGAAATGTAAGGTGAAAAGAAATTGGGGAGTGTTTGAAATGAGTTGTGGTAAGGGTATTTATAGGGATCCACGTACAATTTGTAGCGGTTAATGTAGCGGTTATTAGTTAGTAGCGGTTATTTATATTTTTGTAGCGGTTTAATATTTATAGTGATCCACGTACTATTTGTTGCGGTTAATGTATCCATTTTGTAGCGGTTAATCATTTAGTAGCGGTTAATTTTATATTTGTAGAGGTTCAATAACCGTTACAAATATTCTTTTAATTTTTTTTAAATTTTTTTTACATTTTATTTTAAAAAATATTTTGCATTTTTTGTAAAGACAAAAGCATAATTTGAATTTGATCACTCATCGTCGCCATCCCTACAAAAATTTTGTAAAAAAATTATTGTTATGGATGTATTATTAAATTTAAAAAATTTAATTTAAATGACGTGGACTTAAAAAAACTCACCGCAGTAGAGGTAAATTGTCATCGCCTTCAGGGAAGTAGTTTTCAAAATCAGCTAGCTGAAATGGCTCACTCTCGTAGGTGATGTTATCGCCTTCACCCATATCGTAAAGGTCTCTTGGCTTTAAATGAACGACCATGTGCCAATCCCTGTGCCTCTCATCCTCGACATAATAAACCTGATGTGCCTCTGAAGCTAGAATATACGGCTCATCATCTTGAGAAATACCAGTATGAATCGGCCGTGAGAAATTGACTGATGTGATCCCTAAGTCGTCATTTGTCAGTCCCCGAGAAGTAGTGGTATTTGCCCACAAACACTTGAACAGCGTCACAGTGAAACGGCCTTGATAATTAAGTTCGACCACATCAAGAAGCTTGCCATAGTAAGGGACGCCTCTGAACTGCATGTTGGCGTCACTGCTGCTCGCATAACTCCTTGTCCCAAATGTGCCATAAACACCCGAATTCTGTGTTTGCAATCCTTGATCCTGTGAAACCGTGCAAAATTTAAAACCATTGATATTGTATGCTGTAAACCGTTTTGTATGATCAAGAGGGCCAATTACAAGAGCTCTGAAATCTGGTGAGTGTGGGTTGTGGTCATTTAGTATTCTACGAGCAAACCAGCTCGGGAATTCTCTATGGACCCTCCTATCAACTTCCGATGATGTTTGTGTACGGATCCTGAGTTGACACTTAACATGACTTTTGAATTCCCTGCAATTAATAATGGAAAGGCATTAGTGAAATGAAAGTGAGAAATGTTACGAAAGATATAGATCGAATAACATGTGAGTGTACAATTCTTACCGTATGAAAGGTTCAACTTGAGTGCAATTAATCAAGACATGTCTATGTGCTTGCAACTTCTCAGTTGTCGTTAGTTTGAAGTTCTCAGTTGCTCCAACTGGTTTACCAACACGAGGGATAAATTCTCCTGATGTCGGCGCAGGTTCAGGACAATCGTCAACACGAGGTGGGTGGCTGAAAGCCGTCTCAAGATCATCAAAGTACCTTGAGCAAAAATATAGCACCTTATCCCCTATATAGCCTTCAGCTATAGAACCTTCTGGTCACGCCTTATTCCTCACGTAAGATTTTAATTTCCTAAGGAACCTACGAAGTACAGAAGAGAAAATTGATATAAAATGATGAAAAGGACAACTAGCAAACATTAAATATGGAGAATAAATTAAAGCACATATTTAAAATGAGTACCTCTCAATCGGATACATCCAACGATATTGTACTGGTCTAGCGAGCTTTATTTCATGAACGAGGTGGACTGTGAGGTGAACCATCACAATAAAAAAGGATGGAGGAAAGATCATCTCCAAATGATAAAGCGTAACAATGATTTTTGACTACAGCTGATCGAGCTCCTCAACGATAAAAACCTTAGAACACAACTTCTGAAAGAAAGAACAAAGTTCCACTAAAACGATGGAAACATCGGGAGGAAGTGTATTCTTTATAGCCAGAGGGAGTAACTGCTGCATAAGAACATGTGAGTCATGACTCTTCAGGCCAGCAACCTTTCGAGCCTGCAAGTCAACACATCGAGAAATGTTGCTTGAATACCCATCAGGAACTTTTAATTTCTTCAACGTAACGAGGAACACATCCTTATTCAGTTTTGTGAGGGTAAACTTTGCCGGTGGAAATCTGTCATGCTCATCTGGCCAAGCGTCTTCACGAACTCCCATGTCGCGTAAATCTTTCCTCGCTTGAAGGTGATATTTTGTCTTGCCGGGTTCGTTAAGCAGCCTATACAGCACATTGTCGCAAACATTTTTTTCAATGTGCATTACATCAAGACTGTGGCAAAGTAAATTAGATCTCCAATATGGAAGCGTGAAGAAAATACTTATCTTCTTCCACTACTGAGGCGCCAAAGTCCTGCGCGTCTTTTGGAGAGTTTGTGCTGAATCATCGCTTTTTCCAAACTCGAAGTCAACATGCTCAAGCTGCTGTAAGATATCTATACCGGACAAAGTATGAGGTGGTCCTCTTTTTTCTGGTTTCCCATTGAAGCGATTCCGTTGCAATCTGAACTTATGCGTTCCATCGAGAAACCTTCGATGCCCCATAAAGCACCACTTTCGGCTGTGGGGAAGGCGTAATACGTCAGAGTCAAAATTACAAGTTGGACACGCCGACCCAGTATGGACATTCCAACTAGATAATGTGCCAAGGCCAGGAAAGTCACTAATCGTCCACATCAAGGCTGCACGCATGTTGAACAAAGTCTTGCTGTAAGCGTCGTATGTCTCCAAGCCGACATTCCACAGGTCAAGCAATTCCATAATAAGCGGTTAGAGATACACATCGATGTCATTGCCCGGTGCCTTTTTGCCTGGAATGATCATAGACATAATGAAAGAGCTTCGTTTGATACACATCCAGGGGGTAAGTTGTAGGGAACTAAGACTACCAGCCAAATACTGTAACTTGTGCTAAGATTCCCGAAAGGATTGAAACCGTCGGTCGCTAACACAAGCCGAACATTTCTCGGGTCAGTCACAAAATCTGGAAAGTCGTTGTCAAACATTTTCCAAGCAGCTGCATCCCGCGGATGTCTTAATTTACAGTCTTCGTTTTTATCAACGGCATGCCACCTCATGTGCTCCGCAGTTTTAGACGACATAAATAATCTTTGTAGACGAGGTTTCAAAGGGAAGTACCTGAGAATCTTTGCAGGTTTCTTCTTCTGCTTTTTCCCCTTCCGAATTGTCTTGTACCTCGATGTGTGACATCTCTTACAAGTCTCCCTGCTGGAATCGTCTCCCCAATACAGCATACAATTATTTGGGCATGCATCAATCTTTTGATAATTCAACCCCAACCTGTTGATAATCTTATTGGCCTCGTAGAACGTTGTGGGAATCTCGGCGTCGGGGAATGCATCTTGTAATAAGTCGAGCAACATCGACATTCCCTTATCTGTGATCCCACACAAGTACTTGATATGATACAATTTGATCAAGAAAGATAATTTAGAATATTTACAACAACCTTGATATAAAGGACGATCTGCTTCATCCATCACGCTGAAAAAATCCCGAACTGCTTCATTCCCCATAAAAACCGGCTCAGAGCCGTGCACTTCTTCGTTGAAGTTGTCGCTTTGAAATCCAAACGCATCACGCACTGCATCATTCACAGGATCATCTTCATCTACTTGAACGCCTACTTGAGAACTTTGAGGAAGAGCATCATCATATCTAATGCCGGCCTTTTCACCATGAACTGCCCAGAACGTATAGTCCTCAGGGAAAGGCTTCACAAGCAAATGTTCCTTCACAACATTTCGTGCATGCCACTTCTTGAACTTGCATTTCTGACACGGACAGACGATCTTGCCATTACAGCTGGCGTGAGTGAATGCGAAATCCAATAAACTGTTTAATTCGTACAAATATTCAGGAGAATTGCGCGGCAACCTGATCCATGATTTATCCATAGCTACAAGTGAGAAAGAAGAAAGTATAGAGAAGAAGATGAGTGAGAAGATAATGATGAATGCCAAGAACCTTATATTTTGAAATTCCAACGTTTATAATTTTATAGCGGTTCTAAAATCGCTACACTAACCGCTACAGTTATAAAATATTAGTAGCGGTTATATATATAAAACCGCTACTAATTTTCAAGCCGTTACACATTGGTAGGAAATTCAAAATTTACATGTTGAGTATTTGTAGTGGTTATATATATAAAACCGCTACTAACATTAAAGCTGTTGGACAGCAAATTTAAAAATAATTTTTAATTTGTAGCGGTTATACATAACATAACCGCTACAAATGTGCATAAAGGTGGCAAATTTCAAAATTCAAATGATGAGTATTTGTAGCGATTCTTATTGGAAAACCGCTACAAATATATACATATTTGTAGCGGTTTCTGTTGTAGAACCGCTACTAATATATATATATAATTGTAGCGGTTCCACAAGAAAAACTGCTACAACTATATACATTTGTTGTAGCGGTTTTTATTTTAGAACCGCTACAAATATATATATTTGTAGCGGTTGTTACTTAAAACCGCTAGAAATATATATATGCTTTATTGTTTTTTAATTTAGAAATATAAATAATATTATTGCAATTAATTCATAAATTCAACAACGTGATCTAATAATATAAATATAATTATATTAAACACAATAATAAATTTCTGAAATACAAACTCATATATATATATTTACAAATGTTTCAACAAAAAAAAATGTCCTAAACTAAGTAGCTGAGGGCTGATCATCTTGTGCTCCCTTAAGTGGGGCTCCCTCAGGTGCTGCTGGATCGGGCCGCTGCGCAGAGTGAATCGCACCATCATCATCAGCAGAAGCGGGAGGAGGAGGAGTAGTACTCGGGACGACGTAGCGAGGGACAGGGGGAACCTCTGGATGCCGCTCGTCCGGAAACATGCGACTCTATGACCGCTCGAGCATGTTGTTCGCGATTTCACACCACTGCGTCTGCTGAGCGTAGATCATATAGCATGCACCTGCATCTGCTGCTGCTGCTGCTGTTGCGCCATCTGTTGCTCCAAATCTGACCGCAGCTGGTCAATAGACTCGTCCCTCGGACGTCTGACCCCTCTAGAGCTGCCAGCCTCAGAGGCGGCACTCCTGCCGTAGACCATGCTAGGTCTGGTGCCTATCCCCATCCCCCGCACGCGTCCAGGGTGCTCAGCTTGAGCCAGACCCGACTTTAAAGGAGCCGTCGGTCCACTGACCCCTGTGACTAGAGCTGGGAATCAGGGCCGGCCCGGCCCTACAGGGCCGGCCCTTGACGGGCCAGGGCCTAACAGGGCCGGCCCTAAAGGGCTCGGGGTCAGGAAAATTGCAGTTTTTCAAGGCCCGGCCCGAGAGTATCAGGGCCAGGGCCGGACCGTAGGGCCCGGAAGTCCTTTTCACAATATTTAATTATTTTTCCTGCGTATTTTCCCCATAGAGATATAATTAGTAAATAACAACGATTAAAGTTCTAATTTAATACATAAATGTTGTCAACATTAATGTTTAAATAACACGTTTCTTGCAACAAATAAACACAGTTACTAATGTATAATCAAAGGTAAAATCATGTTCACAAGTAACTCGCACAAAGGCCAAAGTATAAGAAGGCAAGAAGCTAAATACTCTAACCTCTAAACAACATGAGTATGACGACTATCATTTTCACCTTCTTTGCCACTATCATCAATTTCAAGGATATTTGATTGTATTTCACTTTGAGTAGTAGGTTCAAGTAGTTAAATAATCACAACCTTTATAAAAAATCATACTCTATCAAACAGAATAGTATATAATATGATTTTATTCTAAATAGGTAGAATAATATATTCAAAAATCATACTCAAAAATCATAATATGATTCAATTAGATAAAACAATATACTCAAAAATCATACTCTATATGATATGAGGACAGATTGACAAATAGATTCAATAAGGTAATTCAAAAATGTAATATGATTCCTTTCCAAGCAAAAAAAATAAAAAATAAACGGGCTTAAAGGGCCGGCCCGAGGCCCTCCAGGGCCGGCCCTTTTAAGCCCGAGGCCCTACAGGGCCGGCCCTCTTAGGCCCGACTTCCTTTTGAGACTACAATTTGCAAGCCCGGCCCTTGAAAGGCCAGGGCCTAAAAGGGCCGGCCCGACGGGCTCGGCCCGTTTTCCCGGCTCTACCTGTGACTCCTCAGGCTGGGTCTGTCGCAGCTCAGACTGCGACTGCTGCATCCGCTCCTGCCATTTTATGAAACAATTACTAATTAGCATTTTTCATTATTAACTTGGTTTTATAAAAATTATAATAATAAAATTACTTACAATGGCCGCCTCTGCCTGCTGAGAGGTCGCAGTCCCGTCACGGTGTCTGTGTGTGATGGCGTACAACTCCCCATAGTCCGTTTGACGGTTCTCCTACTGTGCCTTCGTCTCCTTAAACAATTACAAAATTCAATTAGTTTTATGAAATAATCAGCTAAAAGTTAGTGATATTTTGAAAAGTTACCAGCTCGCTATAGGTCACAGCAAAGGTCTTCGATCCTGCTATGTAGTAGATCGTCTGCTACGCACAGATCCTGGTGTTCCTCTGAGAAAGCTCCTTGAAAAAAAATATTAAATGTATTATAATTTAAAATTAAATAAAAATTAAATTGAAATTATAATTTAATATTTAACAATTACAAAATTATATATAAAAAATCTAATAAATACATTACCTGAGCCTTAGGGCTCCTCCTGAACAGGACGAAACTCGCCCAGTCGTTCGGCGGCACGCCGTCCGGGACACTCTCGATCAGCTACTCCAAAGGCATCGTCCCGTCCTTATCCACCCTGCGGAAGAGACGGTTCCTCCTGTTCCTCCAGGCGTCACCCATCTTCACGAGGGCGTACCTCTTCCGGTTGGCCCGGACGGCAAACCGTAGCTGAACAACAATTATTTAAATATCATTAATTACAAAAAACATAATTTAAATAATATTAATTAAATAGAATTAATTACAAAAAATATTAATTAAATAATTTTAATTACCTGAACCACCTCCTCCCAAGCCTGGTCCTTCGGCCCCCTCGGAACGTGCCTCCACGTCTTGAAGTGAAGGGGGAACAGCATCCAATTCGCGCCCAGGTCGTTCAGGAAGCGGTTGAGCAAGTGACCCCCATTGTGGATGGGCTGGTCAGTGCCCTCATTCCACGGCACTATAACTCGCATGCTCCAGTCCAAGCTGTTCACACCGGCCACGTCTAGCCTCCTCGTCAAAACGTTCCCCTGCTCATCTGCACAGTTTACCGCACGTTAGATAAATTGTAATTCAAAGTTAACATTTCTAATTTAAATAAATAATTTACTAAATTAAAAAATTAATTTACCTTGGACCTGCACCTCAAACCCAATAGACCGTGAAGACGACCCTCGTGGGTTGTTCTGCTCCCGAGCCTCTTCCTCATCTAAGAACTGCTACATCTCCCTGATCCCAATCGGGATCTCGAACTCCTCCTCGTCGAGGAAGTCCTTAATGCTAATATCTGGCCCCCCAACCTCAGGCATCTTTGGTGCGGTCGTCTCCTATGGGATCGTCTGCAGTGCCTGTGGTAGGGCCGACTCCTGTGGGGGGATGGGCTGAGATCCCGCGATCGCCCTGCCTCCACGCTGCCCCCTCCCTCTGCCCCTTGCTCGGCTGCTGCCACCCCGTAAAATCGGTTTGGGGACCTCAGGGGCCTTCCCCTTATCCTCTCTTGAAGCCTTATCAGCTGTACAAATAAAAAAAAAAGTCACATTATTATGCAAAAATCTAATAAAAATATAAATACAAATAAAATACGTGTTATATACATACCTCAAGTGCAAATACTGAGAAATACTATAGAAAAAACTCCTACACAAACGTCTGAACGCTCAAATCTTGAAGAAACCACTCAGAGAAATCATAGGAAACAAAATGAGCAAAAGGAGAAATGAGGGGGGCGGTGGCTTAAATAGGCCAGATATTAGTAGCGGTTATTCCAATAACCGCTACTATAACCGGTACAAATAATTAAATTTGTAGCGGTTCTACAATAACCGCTACAAATGACAACAACGTTTGAAATTCTGTAGCGGTTATTGCCCAGAACCACTACAAAGTTGGGGACTCTTGAAATTCTATAGCGGTTATACCCCTATAACCGCTACAAATAGCTGACCTTTGATATTTTGTAGCGGTTTGGTTGCTGTAACCGCTACAAATAACCGTTACACTGTTGGCGGGGCTTGGTCGCGCCAAGTGGCGGGAATATTGTAGCGGTTTCTATGCTTTAACCACTACAAACCGCTACAAGTTTTGGCGGGAATTTCGCGCCAAATTTCTAGCGGTTTTGTCTACCCAACAGCTACAAAAAAACGCAGCTAATCTGTCGTGCCACTTGGCGCGTATCTTGCCGCTACAAATTTGTAGCGGTTTCATATAACTGCTACAATTGCACCACTACAAAATACCTTTTTTTTTGTAGTGGGGTTTGACTCACTTTCCTCTTTTTCCTTTTTTTCTTAAAATCTCATATTCAACCTAGATTAAAAAAATGAATGGTTCTCATTTAATATTTTATAAAATTATTATTATAAATAAATAAATTTAAACAATTAAGGGAAAAAGAAAAAAAAAATACAATTGAAATATACAAAAGACAAATAAGAGTGTTGGATTTCAATAATTTCAAATGGACTAATTTGAAATTTTGAAACATTGACAACTGTGAGAAAATTACATAATTGCCCTTCCTTTTTTATTTTTTAAGAATCTCTAAAACCCTTTGCTGATTGCCGGCCATCAAAGCTATAGTGGCTTTGCCAGCCACCGGAGCTCCAACAGTCTAATATATATTTTTTTGAATTTTTCAGGTAAAAGTAGTCATATGAATATTTGAGTAGTTAATTAATAGCAATACTAAATTGATGAATAAGATATTTGTTGAATATTTCCTAATAATTACTTTTGTTTCACTATTAACTACTCAAGTTTTCAAATTGATTGCTTTAGTTTCGATATTGACTACTTTGCCTAACTAAAGACAAACTTAATATATTTTTTGAATTTTTGAAATAATAGTAGTTAATAGCAAAAGTAGAATAGTTAAAAGAAATAAAACTTGACCCAAATCAAGGTAGTAGACAGTAAGCAAAACTTAGCTCTTCACGTTAGGACCAAACCCTTTGTTGCTGGCATGCTGGTGGTGCTTGCCGCCTGGTTTCTTTTCCCCCCTTAACCCATTATTGGGGCTACTTTGTTGTATACTTCATATGATATATTCCCTCCAGTCCTAAATATAAGATAGAATTGATTTTTTTTTTTAATAAATTAAGGAAGCTAAATAAGTTACTTAATCATATCATATATTGAGTATCCTTATATTATATATCGGTTTATTAGTTAAACTAATTAGTTTGGAGAAAAAAATAAAAATAAAAATTAAATATTTTAAAGTAATTTAATTAACTTCCTTAATCTCTCTGAAAAAACTCAACTTTGTCTTATATTTAGGATAGGAGGAAATAAGATCTTTCTAAGAAAAATGTTTGGTCCATAATATAATTCACTTGGATAGTTTTTAAAAAATTTTATTTTTAAATATTACCCCTATTATAATTTATAAAGAGATCGAAGAATCGAAGTCTACTGTTGTGTTTGTATATGCTTTTAAATATGAGCAAAACTGGAAAAAAAAAATTTCCCGAATAAAGCTAATGAGCAGTCAACAACCCTCATTAAAATTAATAAAGATGGTAGGTGAGGTAATTAGAAGTAACTTATAAAATAATAAGAGGGATATCATAAAAATAAATAATATAAGAGGGAGTATGCTTTATTTTGTATATTGATTATAGAAAGAATAATTTTCAAAAAAGATAATGAAATTTAATTAATACACAATTTTGATTTAGGACAAAACTTACATGAAATCTTTTAATAATAAAAATTCATTTGAATAAAATCTAAATAATCTATTAAATTATTCATGATAAGGGAAAATTAAACCAGTCCTTATAGTGAGTTTTGAACTAGGTCCCTATAATTGATTGACAAATAAATGAGGTGAATCCACGCCCGGTTCATATTGGCTTCATGGACTAGAATGTCCGCATCTTCTTCACTAAAGAGCATCTCGTTGTCTCTCTTGCCATATATTGTCTTCAATCTTCAATATAAGATTTACTATGTAGTTCAATTTCTCTATTAAAGTATATCTTATATTAAGGATAAGAGGTAGTAGGATTGAAACTTATGTTAGTAGCTTCCATTAACAGTAAAAAATCGATAAACAAAACACTCCTCCCGTCTTTGTTTTGTAGCCATCCTCCCACGTTATGGTCACTATCTTGATTCACTTCCTCGTCTTCTCTTCTGGCATTGTTTGTCTCCTCCTTTCATGATTAGAATCAATGTTCACTTGAAGAAAGTCTTAGAACTCAATTAAGTGTTTGTTTAAGATAGCTTAATTTTAGCTTATAAGTGCTTTTTAATCATGATTTAAGGTATATGAGGTAAGTATGTGAGAAGAATTTTATCTCAATTTACGTAAAAAGCACTTATAAGTAGAAAATAAGTTATCACAAACATAAGTTAATTCACTTTTATCTGCCATATTAAACAAAAAGCATTAATTCCCCCACGTGATGCACAGGATGCATGTGTTCAATATACAAATTAGTGCAACAACTATCAACATGTCGATTTACATTCTATCACGATCTCCATGAGGAGAAAATCCTCTATAGTTTGAATATATATTAAGAGAGATTATTGTCTCAATATCTTTCAACGTGTGTTTATACTCAAATGTTGGTGGTATATTTTTTGAAGAAGCATGGTATATGATAGCTTTAGTGTGAACGATCAATAATACATATAGCATGTACTCCTTATACAGAGCAGGAAAATATAATTCAATAATTGTAAAATTAAAAGAAATTAGATTTTTTAAGCACAAAAAACTAATAATATTACATATCATCAATGAAGAAAATAATACAATGTAAACCACAATAATGATATAAACATCCTAACAATAACAAAAATATAAAATAAATTGAATCAAATTTAGAACATACAAAATTATACATTTTTAATCCAACTTTTCACATGATTCTTTTTTCACTTAAGGTCATATGGCCCAAGATCTTTTGGCAAAAGCATATACGCTTCTTATTTTGGATTGCTTGAAGAAAAATCTAATAATAAATAGCCAAGCTACATTTGAAAGTTAATATCAAGTTAATTAGTACCACACAACAATCAATAGAATGATAAAAATGAAGACATTCTCATTATGCCAAATAAAGAGTGACATATTACTCCCCACGTGATGCGCGGAAGAAATTCCTAAAAACATAACTACAAAATCAAACCATTAATGCAACATAACAAATCTAACCATAAAAACATAATTTAAATCTCATAAATGCAGCCCCAAGCCTCCAACAGTCCAAAGAAACAATAAAGTCAGAAAAATACCGAATCAAACTAAAAACATTTACAAGCCGAACCAACTACAACCCAAAACCAATAGTCCAATGAATCTTACCTAAGGATTGGTTAAAGTTTGAGGCTTCACAGCTTCATTCAGGAGTCAATGATGGAGATGAATGGGAGCATGATAAGCCATCCAAAGATTTCCTCTTCATTGGATTAATGTAGAGAGAATACAGAATGGCAAGCTTGTTCACACACAAGACCTCCTACTAAAATAACATGATAACCTCAAAAACAAATCGGATTATATCAATGACAGCTGCTATACTGACCTAACGTTACTACATTACTCTTTGACCAGCATGGGTGCTTATTATTGTCTGACTTATCTGCATTACACACAAGGTGTTAGCTGCTACTTATCCTTGTCCAACACGTCAAATCAGTTTAGTCCTCAATTAGATAGAAAGATTATCTCAGTATCTAACAATGGAACAGGTTCTCTAACCTCTTTAAGTTTATCTCCAAATTCTTTGCAATGTATAATTGGTGAAAACCAAACCAAATTCAGGGCTGGTTTGAATTTAAGGCAGCAAGACATCTGAACGTTTTTTTTAGAATGATATAATCCAAAGTGCAAAGGTAACATGTATTTTTCTTTTGCTTCGTGCATATATAATGGCCTTAAATGGCTACTTTCCCAAGAAGAATATGAACTTACTAAAAATCTATTGGACTTGAATAAGCATGAAGCAACAACCAGTGAACTCTATTTCTTGAAACTGAAATCTTCTTACAAATCTATTTTTACTTAAAATAATTAAGCTCCTTGTAGTTTTATAACATTGGAACATATTCTTTGACTTCTTCAACTTCTTCTCCAACTTATTTTTAATACACATGTGGAGAAAACAAAACCAAATTGGGCACTGGTTTGAATTTGAGGCAGCAAGAGTACATAACCTTTTCTCAGAACAATATTATCAAAAGTTACAAGGTAACTTGCAATATCCTTTTCCTAATGTGCCTTCACAATGGCCTTAAATGGTTAGATCCCTCATACAATATGAATTCACTAAAGAACTTTTGGAGCTCAAAAAACATGAAGCAACTACAGATAACTGTTTCCTTAAAAACATAAGCTTAAAGGAAATATATCCCTCCTCAAAAAAAAAAATCAAGGCTAACATACTTATATCACAATCGCAACAATATTAGGAATAATAATATTTCACTGTTTACCATGAATTTTTTTCTTAACACAACAGACAGGTAATATCTGAGTGAATAAAAATATGGTGCTGGACAAAAGGAAATTAATTTTAGGACCACTGTAAAAGAACGCTAATTATTCCTAACAATAAAGTGCACTAATCAGCCCCAAATTTATTACTGCCTCTATGTGAGGATATTATTCCACATAGACAAACGAAATAATAATGACCTCAACCTCAATTGCTTAGTCCTCCCATGAATCTATCACATAATATGTATAATGCAAAAAGCAGAAAAAATGGAATCAAGAAAAGGGAATATATGCCAAAGTGCGTGCTGCAACATTCATTTTGCTGTTGTAAATATTGTATATGAGTGTGTCAAAGAAAGAGTCTTTCCAATATTATGGAATATGTTTACATAAAGATATGCGTTTTGAGAAGTCACGGTCTTATGAATTAAGGGATTTGTGTTGGTTCATGAAAATAATAGATAGTTATGACCTTTTAATTGAAGAGGTGTAGTCTTCAAAAGCCTCCACTTCAAGGTATGGATTCAGTGTCTATAAATACCTCAATTGTGACGCCATTTAGAGAAGAGAAATAGAAGCCTAGGTAATTTCTTACTGAGTTACTTTATCTTTCGCCAGTTCTCTAGCCCTGTATCCTTATAGAATGAGTTCATTTAATCCTGGGGAGATGCCGCTTCCTATTTACTGAAGGGGCTGCAGAATATCTTTTAAGGATAGTGTCCTTGGATGCGACTTGAACCAAATATTTACTTGCTTCTTTGCATATTTCACCAACAATTAGGCTTCATGCCATTCACAGTACATAACTTCAACATAAAGTGGTAGTTTACAACTACCAGATACATACACATTCATGCCTCTTAGGACCTACTAAAATGAACTTCAAGAAAACAACATAAAGTGGTAGAGCATCCAAGGTTGGAAATAAGCTAGTAATCATAGCATACAATAAAGGAAACCACATCCTGTATAAGGAATTAACGTGCTTCCATCTGCAAAATATCTCCCTTCCATTAGTTGCCTCAAACTTTAGACCTGCATAACGAAAATACCAAGAGACAGTCGAATGTCTAGCACATGTGCAAAACTTTAAATAAGAAAAATGAGTAACAAATCTACTTATGATTATTCTGCATGAAAAAAAGGACCACTTGTCACAGAAACATTATTAAATCGTTTGACAAAGGGCTACAGAAATTTAAATAAAAAACCAATGGTAATATACCAGCTAAGTCCGCTATAACATCAGATAAGTTATTTAGACAATGTATTTTACCTGACATACAAGCTTAAAAGTATTATTCAGTGACATAATCTGGGCACAACAGCCAAAATCTACCTACTCAGGGGAACAAATATTCAATCTTTTCAGTATACCTGCAGTAAGATCCAGATACAATGGATGTGTGTCAGAAATCCCAGAGAATAAGGATTTGGACAGAAGTGAACTTATAAACCAACAATTTTATATGTGACAAATTGGAAAATCACAGAGCCCTACACAAAACTATGTCATATCCCATTAGAATCATACAACTTCAACCCATTTGCACAAAATAGATTCAGATTACATCCTTCATATCACAACAATATTGGAAGCAGCGCAGACTGCATAGTTTGAGGAACCTTCAATCAGGAAAATGTAACAGAAAAACCAAAAGAAAATGTATAGTAGACAGCTGGAACCTTAGCTATCTGAATGGCATTTGATGATGATGAAAAATATACAAAGGACAAACTAAAACTTTTATGATTACAGTGACCTATCCAAAACAAAACACTGGAAGATGGTGAAAGTAAAAAACTGTATTGCTGATTACTTACTGTGTGCCCTCAACCATGTAAACTCCTAATACCTCGCAACAGTTGGTCATGGGTTCTCCATTTTCGCCAACTCACTTCCAAAATTCCAAGGGTTGCATCTGGAACATTAATGCCATTTTGAGAGCTGTTACGAATTTCTAACGTATGAGGTTATTAATGACAAACAAGGGAGGAATAAGACAATCAACTTAAAATTAAACAGTAGAGGAATAAGACAATCATCTTAAAATGACTCCCACATATAGTTCCTTCAAGAATTAAAAATGTAAATTCAAATAGAGAAGGATTTTTCGTTGCCACATCTGTCGCTAGAACATCTTTGACTTGGTCATTGTAGATTTCAAGCATCCAAACATAGATGTCATAGGCAACAGTGTCTTTCCTCTACCGTGAGAGGAAAAAAAGATCTCTTAGAGTGTGTTTGGTTTGAGGGGAGGGGAGGGGAGGGAGCAAGAGGGGGTTGAATTACTTTTTTCGGTTGAAGGTATTTAAATTTTGAGCGGGAACTCAAAATTTAAAAGGAATGAGGGGATAAATTTTGGGCAAGAATCCAAAATTTAAGAATGAGAGGGTAAATTTTGGGTTTCTCCCATCTAAAATTGTAATTCCCCTCCCCTCAAACCAAACACACCCTTAGTGCCTTATAGTTGATCCCGACGGTTTCCTCAGAGAGATCATTTAGTTCGAACTGCATCAATCAATACAAGAGCTAACCTAGTTAACATAGTCCTCGCAAGTCATAGGAATTAAATTGTAGCCGGATTTCTTTCCTAAAATTAAAAACTTCTATTTTAATTTGAAATCTCACAAATGATGTATCCAATTGATATCTCATAAAATCTCCAAAACAAATCCCTTTAATTTATCTCTAATGACACCCCAAATATATCAAAATATGTCTCAAATATATTAAAAATGGGGAGTCATTCATTAACATAATATTAAGGGTAAAATACTCTAATTTCTTTTACCTTTTGCTTTAATTATATAACATATCCTCTAGTTATATATATATATATATATCAAAATCATTAACTTGCTCAAGAATATTTTAAGAAGATATTTTTTAATTAGAATTTATTTTGACTAATTTACTCTTCATCATACTAGACAAAATTGTCCTCTTAATTTTTTTTAAAATAAGAATAACTTAGCCCCTAAATTTTTGACTTGAAAACATCTCAGTATCATGCAGTTCTTAATTTAAAGAAGGATTAATTAATTTATTTTTTGTCAAATTATTAGAATTGAACCAATAACTAAAAAACTTATGGAAAATTTTATTTTCCCAAAATGTTTGCTATATTGGAGAATTTTGGTTGTTTAGGTGCCTGATTTGCTGAACCTCGCAACAACATTATAAATAATTAATCAGGATAAACATGGCCTTAAGTATATGATTGTGTAACTTCAAGGTTACTAATAATCAAGAAAAATTCACTTCTACGTTAGTTCTTTTATATCTTTTCCCTTATTTGGATTGCAATTTCTATTTAACTTATTAGAGTACTAATAATTTGATCTGCATAGAGGTGATGAAGCAAAACTAGATGAAGAGATTGCCACAGAGATATGAAACAAATTCTGTGATGGGCTGCCATCTAATTTTGAATATTTAGTTGGAGACTTGCAATCAGAAGCAGAAAAGATAATCTCCCTTCTAAGGATAGGGTTGGATGATAAACACTTCATAGGAATATGGGGAATGGGTGGCACAGGCAAAACAACTTTAGGTCGTGTTGTTTATGATAATGCCAATAAGAAAGGGAAATTTGCCGCTAGTTGTTTTCTTGCCAATATAAGGGAGAATTCAGAAAAGTTTGGCTTAGTTCATTTACAAAAGAAGCTTCTTTCTAATCTTCAGCTATGAAAACCAAATAATATAAGGGATCACTTTCACGAAGCAGAGATAATAAGACACTTTTTATCTGGTAAAAATGTTCTTATTGTTTTGGATGATGTGAGCCATAGAAGTCAACTAGACAATTCGACTAGAAACGAGGACTGGTTTGGTGCAAGAAGCAAAATAATAATAACCACGATAGATAAACACTTGCTGACACAATAGAAAGATTGCATTGATTACAAAGTTGACTTGTTATGTGATAATAAATCCCTTAAGCTCTTGGGGCAGAAAGCATTCAAGAAGGATCAGCCAGCTGAAGATTTTATAAATTTATCGAACAAAGTAGTTCGATATGCTGGTGGACATCCTATGACACTTGAAGTATTAGTATGATTTCTTTGTGTAAGAAAACAGTATGAATGGAGACGTACTATAGATAGGTTAAGGCGAAGTTTAAATAAAGAAATTTTTAGCCAACTTCTCATTAGTTATGATGAATTGGAAGGAAAGTACAAGACAATATTCTTGGATATTGCTTGTTTCTTTAACAAGGAGGCCAAATTTAAGGTGTCAAATGTGTTGAAAACATGCGGCCTTGATGAAATAGTTGGAATTAAAGTTCTTGCTGAAAAGTCATTGCTAAGTTCCTCCCGATCAAATTTGGAGTCAAGGCAAAATGTAAGAAACATTGTCTTTGAAGAATCTCCAATTGCTGGTAGACGCAGCAGATTGTGGTCATTAGAGGATATTGATCTTGTATTGAAAGAAAATAAGGTGATTTTGTTTTTGTTTAGGTTAAGGTGTAAATTTGTCCCATATGTCTTTGCTCATCACCCTATTAAAAAACTAATATTGACTGTTAAATAGCTGACATTGAATGCTAACAATTTTAATGGTATAAGGGGCAATATTGCTCTATTTTAACACTTCTATAGTAATTTTGAACCAAAAACAAAAAACTTTTGAGGCAACATTACTCCTAAATAAAAACTTTAGGAGAAAATTTGCACCTTAACCTTTTTTTCAAGTGTGCTAAAGTTATATTATATATTGCATTATTTGCATCATGTCACCCCCTTATCTTATTTTGACTTGCAGCGAAATATTAAAACACGGTTCGGTGGGCAACCAGGAATAGTATAATTTTACTAATAATATGTGTATGATTATAGAAATTTCCCAAAGGGGTTCGTACATGATAATTACTATCAATGTAGCCACACAGGGCTATTGGGTGTCTAAACCCATCCTAGTGAAATGGAGACATCCTCCCGTCTTCATTCCACCACTGCAACCCTCTCTTGTAGTTCTCCTCTCTGATCTCTGCATACTTTCCGTATTCACCTGTGTAAATTTTTGGCAGGGGAGGGTGAGATTCAAGAGAATCTCAGCAGGAAACAGATACCAATATGCATGCAAAATAAGTACTTAATGCATGACATGCTTACGTTACATAAACTCATGCTAACACAATGACATATCTGCGTGCTTAATGTTTCAAACAACATACTTATGGCTATAGCATAAATAAAAGCAGAGCTTCAATTATTCATATATGTTTCACATAATCGAGCATAACAATCACATGCATCAATATACCAACACAAATATCAAATACATGCAGGAGAGGTAATTCCCTACCTTAACCCTTTCTTGCTTCAAAATGTATGCCTCGTAAAACGTGCCAACAACTCAGCTCTCAATTCGGTCATAAAATACCAAATGTATAAGAAATAGGTTAAAACCCATTCATGTACCATTTTAGGCACTTCCATAGTGTTCATAGTGGTTATATTAACCTATGGTGAAACTTTACCAAAATGCCCTTGGGAACCCGGCCCGGCCTCGCAGTACCTGGTTCGGCCATACTTTTCCTGAAATTTTGATTAGGGCTATTTTGACTTATTTTCCCCCAAGAAATCTATTTCTAGACTTGGAATTACTAAATTCACTACCAAAAGACAAGAATGCCCTTGGCATCCTTTATTTAGGATTTTAGGGCTATTTTTGCAATTTCACATTCGGGGGCTTTTTTGAAAAAGTGTTCAACATCAACCCAACACAATTTTTCCTCCTAAACACAATGGAACCATCACATTGATAAAATTTCAACTCTTTCTGGACGGAATTGCTCCTAGCTGAAATCTGGAAAATGAAGGGAAATTAATGTTTCTTACTTCCAATCAACTTAACACCTTGTTTACACTCCTAATCACTTGTTCAACCTCTTAATTACCTATTGAACATTATTAGTGTGAATTTGGGCAGCACCTCCCCTTAGGGTTTGGTCTTCCCAAATTCAAAAACCTAGCAAAACAAGCCACCAAACCAACAACAACATCAACAATCATCAAGAATCAACAAGATAATCAAGGTTCTTGAGATTACCTTGTGATTACTCTACTGTCTTCTCTAACCATGGCTGATCCCTCCTTCTAACCTCTTGATTTTTCTTGCCACAAGCTATGTTCATGAAGATATGAAGGTTAGAGGAGGTATTACAAGAACTAGGAAGCATAAACTTCAAGATTACAACCACTTACCTAGGATTTTTGCCTCCTCTTGCTCTCTTTCTCTAAGTTCTTCCAAGCTCTTCTCTCCCTCTCTCTTTTGTGTATGTGGCATGAAAATGGAAGAGAAAAGATGAAAACGGGATCTTAAAAATATCTCACTTTTTCCTTAATTAATTTTATTAGAAAATTGGATTTTTATAATACTTTTTTTTACTTTGACCTTATCCCTGTCATATTCTTCAATTGAAAATGGACTAATCCTTCCTCGCTTTGGAAAGCCCAAAACAACGTCCCAAGGGTCCATTAGAAGAGCAAAATAGCTGATGGTATTTTATTCCAAAATTACAACATTTGTCATCACATGTTTTTCTCATTTTCGGAATAATTAGTAATTCTGGCAGATTTTTTGTCTAAACTTTAAAAAATCATAACGAATTCTAGAAAAAATGAATTGAAATGATTCCAAAGGCTATAGAACCCTTATTGAGTCTAGTATCAAGAAAAAATATAGCCTTTAGCCAAATGAAAGTATAAAATTTCCATATTTTCAATCTTTACATGCTGCTCCAGAAAATTCATAGTTTTTCAGGGCTAACTTAAAAAATACATAACTTTTTGTATATAGCTCTAATTGAGTCATAGACCTATCAAATTAAAGCTTAGGACGTCTAATTTCATCATGTAAAATTTTTTAATTTTTTCTCATGGTCATCCAAAACTATTTGACAAACACATTGCCTAGTAAGAAATTTCACTGGAAGCATTATTCACCTTTCTATTTCTAATATTTAATCCCTACAGCCATGAATATTCACCATTTTAGATATATTATATAATTACAATACATTTTTGGTAAATAAAATTTGGGGTGTTACACATCATATCATATTTTCTTGTATCGTGTGTTTAATCTTCATACATGTACATTAGGGAACAAAACATGTTCAAGGTATAGTTTTGGAGACCCAACGACGGATTGTTAAAGTGGACTGGGACCCTAACTGCTTTTCAAAGATGATAATTCCTAGATTGCTGGACTTGAGTAAGGTGTAACTTTTGAGAAAGCTCGAGTCTCTTCCAACTTCATTGAAATTTTTGAGGTGGGATAATTATGCTCAGGATTGTCTGCCATCAATAGAAAATTTATGCAATCTTGAAAGCCTTCAATTGTGCAATATCCAAAAACTATGGGAAGGAAATCGAGTATATATTAAACTTCCACAATCTTGAATAAAACACACACAAGTTAAATGTTACCACTTCACTTTGAGAATACCGACTCATTCTCTTTGTTATGCCTTATTTGTCTATCAGGTTTTGAATAAGCTGAGGATCGTTGATATGAGTGGTTTCGAATCTCTAAGTGAGACACCAGATTTCAGTGGTGCACCAAACCTTGAGGAGTTGTTACTAAATAGATGCAGAAAGCTAGTCCGGGTTCATGAATCTGTTGGACAATTGAAGAAGCTGGTTAAGCTGAGTTTGAAAAGTGTAAAAGACTTGAATTTCCTCCAACTAAATTGGAAACAAATTATCTACAAGAGTTCATCCTTATGGGATGCATAGGACTTAAGAATCTGCCCAACTTTGGTGAAGAAATGAAAAGTCTATATTTCTTTAATGTGAGCGACACTGGTATCACTCAAATTCCTTCAAGCATCAAATATTTAATAAACCTCAAGATTTTTTACTAGTGGAATTGCCATTGTTAGAACAAGCGTTTCACCCAAGAGGAGGGTGAATTGGGTGATACTAAAATTTCGTCAGAAATATAAAACTTGACAATGAAATTAAAACAGTAAGGAGTAAGGAGAAATATCACCGAAGTGTACACCGAGAGTTATACTGGTTCGGCCACAACCACATTGACTTACGTCCAGTCCTCAGAGCTTCTTTGAGAGTTTCACTATAACTTCCAAGATTCAGTGGGTTCTTGGCACCTCAGTACAAGCAAGTTCCTTCGCCTGGACACTCGCTCCCCCTTACAAGTTGTAATCCAATCCCAACTCAAGGTTCCACAACCTCAAGTTATCTCAATAACAAATATTGAGTTTGAATGAAATATCTCTCTTACAGAGTAAATGAGAATCACTGAAGCATAGAAATATAATTACAACGTGAAAACATAGCAATGAACTTGATGATACGTTTGTGTATGTTCTTGTTGTTGTTTTTTCTGTTTGGATGTTCCCATATATATAGATATGTTGGTGAAGACCGTTGGAACATTTTCTTTCGTCCGTTGGAGAGTGCGCAGCCACTATCGACTTTTCCAGTTTTTGAAAAATATCCGTTGGCGGTGGTTGGCATTTGAACGTTTCATTTGACTTCCATTACTTGACATGATTTCTTCATTGTTCATCTGTAAATAGGCTTAGAATACTAATACAATGAAATATTAATCATATAAGAAACAAATCAATGAACGTTTGAATAATTTCTGGATTTCTGGGTTTGCTTACTCGAGTAGCTACTCGAGTATTACTTGAAGTTTACTCGAGTACTTACTCGAGTATCATCGGGAAATCTTTGATCAACTGCAAGTCAATGAATAAATACAAGATTACTCGGGTAGTGCATGGAATAACCAATTTTCAAACCTTTGGAAATATATGTTTACTCGGGTAACTACTCTAGTAATGCACTCACAACTTTATGAGTTACTCGGGTACCAACTCGAGTAAACCTTCAAATAAACTTTTGGTTACTCGATGCTTTACTCCAGTAATGTTGGTAGGATTTTAAGGCCGAGAGCAATTACCTTGTTACTCGAGTGCTTACTCGAGTAAACTTACTCTTTGGGCACCACTTACTCGGGTAATGACTTGAGGTTTTCCATGAAAAGATTTATGCATACTCGGGTACCTACTCGAGGAATCCACTTAAAATAGAACATTAAATACTTGCATACTAGAGGAATGACTCGAGGAAAATAAGATAAAATTATATCACGTTAATCGGGTACCACCTTCAAGTTTTCACTTACTTCAGTGCGTTACTCGAGTAGCTACTCGAGTAACATTGGCAGTAGTACAAAGTGCCGAGAGCTCCACAATTTCAGAAACAGAGTTACTCGAGTAGCTCCTCGAGTAACATTGACAGACCGAGAGTAACTTGAAAATTTTTACATAGTTACTCGAGTAACTCCTCGAGTAACATTGGCAGGCCGAGAGCAACTCTAAGTTTTTACCTGGTTACTCGAGTAGCTCCTCGAGTAACATTGGCAGGCCGAGAGCAACTTGAAAATACTTACACTATCACTCGAGTACCTACTCGAGTAACATTGGCATGTTACTGGAAGTTGTCTCTGGGTACTTCAAGTTTTGTCTCATTACTCGAGTACCTACTCGAGTAATGCTTTAGAAAACTTGCTTCTGATCAAGTTTCTCAGCTTTTTCTCTTGGTCTTTCTTCATTACACCAATGCTTACTTCAAGTTATGCTTATCCTGTTATTACTTTGTTCAAACTTATTTATTAGACAATTCTTTTTCATACCATTCTTTTGTTATCATCAAAACATGAGATCTAACAGCCATGAACTTAAGTCCCTACCTCCTAATCTTCCACCTCATCTAATTGTTTGTGCAACCAACTCTCCCGAGCTCAACTTAATCTCTCTACAAAGCAGGAACAGGAATCTTAGAATGGTTTAAATGTATGGAATACTGTTGGGGTAAGGATACGTAAGGTGAATTTGTAACCATAACAACAGACATACCTTCCAACTTTGTTGCAAATTCTAATGAAGAATGTTGGGGAATATTGCTATATGCCTTTATCTTAAATCCTTATCTCAAGAATGGCGGAGTTACGCTGTTTGGAAGTTCCAACATAAAAGCCATACCAGTAAATCTGAAATGCATGGAATCTAAACACCTGATGATGATGATGAATGGAGGGTTTATGTAGGGTTTTACCCTTTTGATAAACAACAGTGTCGACCACATCCAACACTCATTGATGGCGAAGCCCCCAACTCGATTTCTCTCTTTCTTTTCTAACAACCAACACTTCAAGAGATGTCTGTGATTTGGAAATCACGGGATGTCAGTGGCGCCTGGCAAGTAAACTTGAATTTGATCAATGGTGGGAAAATAGCAAAAAAAGGTGATCAATAATATTTGTAACTGTACGAAACTAAAACTTAAGTTATATTTATGAAATGTACAAGTGCCTATTTATATACAATTAGTTCAATATGAAACCATCTACACAATTTTCTAATCCTCTACGCTTCATCACATTCTTCTTGGCGGTGGACGATATTCCTGATGAAGGGAGATATTGTCGTTAACTTGGAAGATACTCCTAACGGTCTTTGACTTCTAACACTCCCCCTTAAGTTGGAGCATATGTATTGATCATGCCCAACTTGTTGCAAAGATATTGAACATGTGTTCCATTTAAGGCTTTTGTCAGAAGATCTGCCAGTTGGTCGTCAGATCGTATCTGCCCTGTAGATACAATATTTTCTTTGATCTTATATATCACGAATAAAATGACAGTCAATCTCAATATGTTATGTTCGTTCATGAAACACAGAGTTCGATGCTATATGAAGCGCTGCTTTATTGTCATACTATAGTTTTGCAGGCAATATTGTAGTAATGTCAAGTTCTTTCAAGAGTTGAAATACCCACACAATTTCTTGTATTGACTGTGACATGGCTCTGTATTCCGCTTCTGTACTTGATTTTGACACAACTCTTTGTTGCTTGCTTCTCCAAGATATCAAAATTTCACTAACAAACACACAGTAACCCGTAGTAGATCGTCTTATGACCTTAGCTCCTGCATGATCCGCGTCACAAAAACACTCGACTTTAGTGTGCCTATAATCTGTATAAAGAATACTAAGACCTGGAGAACCTTTCAAATAATACAAGATATGTTCTAAAGCTTCCCATGCCACTATTGGTGATGCCATGAATTGGCTCAGCCTACTGACTGAGAAGGTTATATCAGGACGAGTTACTGTTAGATAATTCAGCTTACCAATGAGTCTTCTATATCTCTCAGGAAATGGAAACGGCTTTAATTTTTCTGGATCAATCTTCTTTTTCTTCAAATCATCAGGAAGCTTATCAAACATACTAGCATCAAGATCTAGGTAGGGATTCAAAATCATGGGAATGTTGCTTGGTGCAGCTCCAAGCTTTCCAGTCTCCTTTAAGAAATTGAGAACATACTTCCTTTGACTCAAAAGAATACCTTTCTTGCTTCTCAAAACTTCAATACCACGAAAGTACTTTAATGACCCCAAATCTTTTGTCTGGAAGTGAGAATTTAGGAAGATTTTAAGTTCTGAGATTCTAGAAATGTTACTCCTTGTAATCACAATATCATCAACATACACTACTAGAAGAATCATGCCTGCATCAGATTGCTGGTAGAACACAGAGTGATCACACTTATTTTGACTTAATCCAAACTTTTTTATTACATAACAGAACCGCTCAAACCAAGCACGAGGGCTTTGCTTTAGACTATACAATGACTTCTTGAGGTAGCATACTTTCCTATCTTTCCTATTCTCCCCCCGAGCAATAAACCCAGGTGGTTGCTCCATATAAACTTCTTTAAGGAGATTACCATTCAAAAATGCATTCTTAACATCCAATTGATGCAAACCCCAATGATGGGTTTTAACCAAAGAGATTGGAAGACTAATGGAGGTTAGCTTAGCTACAGGAGAGAAAGTCTCAGAATAATCAATACCATAAGTTTGTGTATATCCTTTGGCAACAAGCCGAGCTTTTAACCATTCCAAAGAACCATCAGCCTTGGTTTTAACAACAAACAGCCATTTACATCCAATGGATTTCTTTCCAGGAGGTAGATCAACAAGAGTTCATGTACCAGCTGTTTAAAGGGCCATAAGTTCTTCTTCCACTGTGGTATGCCAACCAGAATGAGTCAAGGCTTGGTGAAGGGTAGTAGGGATGGAGATGGAATCAAGGGTGGCTACAAGGGAAGAGGAAGGAGAGGACAAATTCTGGTAAGAGACAAAAGAGGATATAGGATAGGTACAGTCAGCATATCGTTTGGGAAGACAATGAGGACGGGTACCTTTCCGGAGGGCAATAGGGAGGTCAAGAGAGGGATCAACAGCAGATTCAGGGGCAACTAGGTCGGGAACATCAATGGGAGGATTTGGGGAATCAGGAATAGAAAGCAAGGAGTCATGACCATATTCCATCGGTGAAACAGTTACTGGTGACGGCAAAATATTTTGAGCATAAGCATCATTGATGACATCAGGTTCTGGAACAGCAGCCTGTACTGGTAAGAGACGGACACGATAAATCAAGACATCATTAGACTCAACAATGACAAATAGAGACTCATAAAAGGTCGAAGATGCAAAGAAAGGAGAAGACTCATGAAAGGTCACATCAGTAGACATAAGGTAATGGTGGAGATCAGAAGAGTAACACCAATAACCTTTTTGAACTCATGAGTAGCCAAGAAAAATACATCTGAAGGACTTGGGATCAAGTTTACTAATACTAGGACGAATATCCCGAACAAAACAAACACAACCAAAGATCTTAGGATCAACAGGGAACAACTTATTTGTGGGAAACAGAACGGAATACGGAATATCTCCACCAAGAACAGCTGAAGGCATACGATTGATAATAAAATAGGCAGTAGACACGGCATTAGCCCAAAAAATTTTAGGGACGGAGGAATGAAACATGAGAGCTCGGGCAGTTTCTAACAGATGTCTGTTCTTTCTTTCCGCAATACCATTTTGAGTAGGGGTATCAATACAAGAAGACTGGTAAAGAATACCATGACTATTCATGTAATCGGTGAATAAAGTAGAAAAATATTCTTATGCATTATCACTTCGTAAGATTTTGGCAGAAGTATTAAACTGGTTTTGAAATTTAGCACAGAAATTACGAAAATGAGGAAATAATTCAGAACACTGTTTCATGAAGTAAAGTCAAGTGGTTCGGGAAAAATCATCAACAAAAGTGACAAAATAACGATAACCAGTCTGAGACATGATTGAATAAGGACCCCAAACATCAGAATACACTAACTCAAAAGGGGACGTAACCCGTTTATTGACACAAGGTGCTAAAGGAACATGATGGTGTTTGAAAAACTGACAGGACTCACAATTGAAAGCTGACACAAATGAGAATTGAAGATACAACTTGCGGAGAGATGACAGAGATATATGACCAAGACGATAATGAACTTCAAACGAAGATGACCTACCAGAACAAGCAACAGAACATGGCACCTGATTATCAAGGATGTAATGGCCACCAGATTCATAACCTCTACCAATAATCTGCTTTATCGATAGATCCTGAATTAAACAGTGGTCAGGGAATAGTAAGATAAAACAGTTTAAATGACGAGTTAGTTTACTTGGAGACAAAAGGTTAAAGGTGAGATCGGGAACATTAAGAATAGAAGATAGTGAAAGGGATGCAGTTGGTTTAACAGTTCCTGATCCAAGAACACAGACGGGGGAACCATTGGCAACAAATATGGATGACGGGTTGGCATACGAGGTATATGATGCAAACAAATGATGATTACTTGTCATGTGGTCTATTGTACCAGAATCAATGACCCATTTTGTCGAAGTAGTAGTAAGACCAGAAGATATAGTACCTATAGCTAGGGCTCTTGCAGGTGAAGATCCATAATCAGATAAACCAAGTGTTTAGACAATATGAGCAAGTCCACGTTGTTGATCATGCTGCTGTTTATTTTGAAATTTTTGACAATTTTTCTTAATGTGGCCAGGTTCCTTGCAATAATTGCAGATAATACTGCTAGAATTCATTGTTGGAGAACTAGTGCTTTGTTTATACCCATAATTCCTAGATTCAAAGGGACCATGCCCAGCTAGAGCACTTACATTTGGATCAACATAAAAGTGAATCAAACTATCAGCACAAAGAACTCGTGAGAAAACATCTTTAAGAGAAGGAAGCTCGTGACTAGACAAAATTTGAGAATGAATAGTTTCATAAGACGGGTCGAGAGCTTCGAGGAAACTTATGATAGCATGAAGTTCCAAATTCTTGATACAAGTTGTAACACCCCAAATTTTAATCCCCAAAAATATATTATAATTAATTGAGAAATTCAATAAAATGGTGAATATTTATGAAATTTGGATCTTATAAATTTTGAAATATTCATGTTCATAAGGAAATGGGAAAATTGATTCAAGAATTGAATTAAATTACCAAGGTGATAGCAAAATCATAATTTTGCCAATTTTGCCCAAGATTAATTATTTTCCCAATTAATTGGAGTTAATTTCAATTAATCAAGGAAAATAAAGGAAAATGCATAATGTGATTATTCTTGGTGGAATAAATCAAGAATTGAGAAATTAAGGGGGATTATACATAATTCAATTATGTGAATTATGGAATGAGTGAAAAATAATTTTTCCTTCCCTTCCTCTCATTATTTTCGTCCAACATGAAAAATAAGGGGAAAAGTTGAGTTTGGTTAGAGTAAAGAGAAGAATGGATAGTTTGTGTAACTAGAAGGAATCTAGTCCCAATCCAATTAGACCTAAATAATGACAAGGGATGGCATAAATTTGAGAGAGTATGGCCTAAAGCAAGAGAGTATGGGGGAGGTATGGTAGGAGGGATGGTGTACATGAAAGGTGGAGAAATCCCAACCATTGGCTAGATCAAGGGCTATGATGAAGCATGAAGACTAAAATACTAAAACACATTTTCTCCCTCCCCTTGTGCATATTTAGTTCAGCCATAGAGAAAAGGAAGAGAGAGTGAGTTGTGAAGCTCTTGAGGCTAGAGAGAAAGAGGAAGAAAATCAAGGTAAGAGCTTGTGTTCCAAAGTGATTTAAGCTTCTTATTTTGTGTAGTCATCCTCTAATCTCTTTTTCTTCATGGAAATCATGGATTAGCAAGCTAATCTTCAAGGTTGAGGAGAGAGAGAGGACATCCTAGAGAGAGAAATACCAAGGATCAAGAGGTAATCTCCAAAATCCCAACTTCTTAGTGTATTGAAGTTGTTGTTGGTGATTGTTATTTGGTTTTGTGATTTTTGAGTTGAGTTGTAAAATTAGAAAAGCCATAACCCTAAGGGGTTATGATCCTTTAAATCATGCTTATGAAGTGTTTAAATGAGTTAATGAAGGATTAGAAGTGAAAAAGTACAAGTTTTGGAAGCTAGAACACAATTCCATTTTTTCTATTTTTCTTCATATTTTCGGCCATACCAGAACTGGTAGTAGGAGCTGGATTTTCATGAAATAAATGGTTCCATTGGACTCAATGGGCAAAAATAGGTGGGGTTACAGTTGGACACTTTTTCGGTAGAGGCCGAAAAAGCATAATTACGAAAACGCCAATGAAATCCCTAAATAGGGGCTGTCAAGGGTATTTTCGTAATCGTAATTTGACAGTGAATTTGGTGATTTTGAGCCCGGCAATGGATTCCTTGGGCGAAAATAAGTCAGATACCCTTAGTCAAAATTTTGGAAAAACGTGCCATCGAGCCGGGGTTCCGGGGGCATTTTGGTAAATTTTCACCATAGACTAATATAACAACAAGAAACACTATGGAATAGTTTAAAATGATACTTGGATAGGTTATTACCTATTTCTGGTACATTTAATATTTTAGGACGGATTTGGAGGCCGGATATGACACGTTCTTCGAGACACATTTAAAAAGGGGATATTAAAGCTTTGAGGTAGGGACATTATCCTTCATACACTATGCCATAAGTTATGTGATTGTGTGGATGCCATTGTTTTGTAAATGCACTTTATTAATCAACATGTTTTGCCTAGAGAGGGGCAGTTAGTACCACAGGTGCACTTACACTAGGAGTTGGCAGAAGACCAATCGGTGTAGATTATGGGGCTGGGCCCTACTCATGTATATATGACGATGATGTGTTTATATTATTCATTAATTTATGCATATCTTGACACATGTCATATTTACTTTTCGCATTTTCTATGAACGATATTATGTCCCTACGGGGATTATTCGGAATCTTACCCTATTTTTAAACAAATACCTCAGTGGGTACCAGTAGGGCAAAGGGTAAAGACGTAGATGCTGGAAAGTGAGCGGCACGTGTCACGAGCCAAGGATATGTACGTGGTTATACCTTAGTCTATGCCTTAATATTTTTGGAAAATTTGTAAATGTTAAATTTCCGTTGTATTTTCTGTTTTCCGTCAACGAACGATAACAAAATTGTTAACAAATATTTTTATCAGTATAATTATACTTTTCTGTATGCCCATTGAATTCCGTCTTTATTACTCTTCGATTTTCGAAATGGAAATGGGTTGACACGAGTCGACATATCTGCTTGCGGAGACATGAGAATTTTCATTTCCTCATACATCCTCTTGAAATTCAAGAAGAAATCTTTCAATGAACGACCTTGTTGTTGAGAACGATTAAAACCTTTGCAGACTTCATGAACCTGAGTAATATTTCCTTTTCCAGAAAACATAAATTCAAGATAATTCATGATTTCTTTGACAGTGTTACAATGGCTAACAGAAGATAGAATCCGTGGTTCAATGGAATTTCGAATTTGAAACAAAAGTCGAGCATCTACTCTTTGCCAAGTTAAAAGTTTAGTTTCATCACTAGAGAAAGGATCCTCAGTTAAATGGTTTTCCATCTCAATCCCCAGAATATAAACTTTAACGGTTTTGTTCCAATCACTATAATTTGTCCAATTTAACTGTGAAGCAATAATCTTTGCAGACATAGGTAACACGGAATTTTTAGAATCAACCATGATACAAGTTGAATAGTGATGCATGAACAAGTCTCACAGAATGTCAAGATCAACAAATAAGCAGGAAGAATCACGATATTTCACAATCAAATCAGTAGATTAGCTTAAACAAGCCACAACCCAGGTACCCGCAGAGATATATTAAATCAAGATATATAGTACCTTAATCAAGGCAAGGGACCCGCAGACAAAAATATTAACTCAGAACATTGAAGTTAGTAACAAATTGCAATCCATGAATGTTGAAATCGGATGCGAAGAACAAAACTCAAAAAATCAAATGGTGTTGGATGGCCACGAAACTTCAGGAGTAGGAAGAGGAAGCTCAGTTGATCAGGACGCTGAAAACCACGTCGCAAATGGTGGCCGGAGAAGCCCACAAGCGTGGTGCGTGTATTGGCACGACAGTGATGGTGGAGGCGTGTGAGACTACATGCGCAGTCGGAAGGCTGTCGGATTCGGGGATCTGACCGGTCTGGAGGAGGCGAAAACAGTGGTCTGGCGCGTGTTGTCAGATTCGGTAGTGGTGATTGAAGATCTGAAGCAACTAAAGAACCTTGCTCACCAGAAATTATAAAGATTGGCCAAAAAATGCAAATGAATTATGAACATACACTAGCTCTGGTACCATGTACAAAAATGAAACTTAAGTTATATTTATGAAATGTACAAGTGCCTATTTATATACAATTAGTTCAATATGAAACCATCTACACAATTTTCTAATCCTCTACGCTTCATCACATTCTTCTTGGCGGTGGATGATATTCCTGACAAAGGGAGATATTGTCATTGACTTGGAAGATACTCCTAACGGTCTTTGACTTCTAACAGTAACAAATCATGGATAATTCATTTCAAAGGAAGACCTAACTTTAGCTGTTTCTTTCTTATTGCCACTCAGGGAGAGGGAAGAAAGTAGCAATAGTGTTGCCAAAAGGAATGAAGTAAGTTATCGATCTCCCCAAGCCTTTTCAATGCAACCCTCGACAGCTATGCTAGTCTTTGTGAAATTAATAAACAGTAATCTAAAAAATGAGATTATTTATCTAGCTAGCTCATCTGAATATAGGGACCAAGATCTACATAATATAGGACTAATTTTTAAAATATAAGGTCAATGTTACCCGTAAGTATCTCAAAATAATTAAAGAAAAGTTTATTGAAATTAACATATTTTATAAACCATAAAAAAAAAAAAAGCAATTCACTTCAGGATCCATACAAAATTAGCGCTCATGGTCTTGATTAGATTCAATACATGTAGTAGAAAGCATTATTCCACTACTACAAAGGCTATGCTTATATGGGTTATTTTTTACCTTACTTGACATTTTTAAGCGTCAATTGTGGGTGTCACTAAAATTTAAACCTATATTTGGTAGTTTTCTTTACCATTTCTATATTTGACGGTTTTTTAAGTATTTGCTTTATCATGTGAGGCCGCCCTATAAAGCTCATTGGCTAGCCCATTTAGTTATACTGATCCAATCATTTCCTCAAATTCAATAATTGATCAACTGTGGGCTATAATTAGCTGTCTCACTTGTCACCTCACGAGTGCATATTAACGTGTGTGATAGTTTGGATTGTTAGTTATCGAGATGTTTATGTTACTACTGTTGCTTAAACAATTTTCAGGTGAAAAATATAGAGGAGGGGAAACAGAGAAGGTTCCAAAGGCGTAGTTCATCAATTATCATCCTATCAGCCTCATTTCTTTTGTTATGTGTTCGATTATTGTATCGCCACTTCTAGGGTTCACTGCATTTTACATTTATCTTTATTATACTTATGATTACTTGTTATCAGTACGAGTGTTGATAGCTGGCCTGAGAGCTGTATGTAATGGATGTGATATTTTATATATAGATCTAGACACATTTCGATATTACGGTGAGGATTATATGAATCACGTGCTATTTAGAGTTCACCTAAAATGGGTATTGATAGCTGTTGGTTATGGGATTGTTCCATGGGAACTTGTGTTGCGGGCTTGGACATGCCCCCAAAGCCGATTTGTTGTGATATTTCATATTTTTTATTATATCTCATTTGATTCACGAAATGCTTTGTAATAGAATAGAATGTAATGATAAGTAATGAAATGTAATATAACGTGGATTGCATGAGTGTTTTTGGTATGCCATGTAATGAAATTTATTTTTGAGCATTTAATTAAATTTAAATAAGATGAAATGACAAAATTATCCTAACCCAAAAAAGCCCTCCCTTCATCTAGCGCTCTTCTCCCTTTGCCCATCGTTGGCATCATCCTCCTTCTTTACATCCAACGCCCTCCCTCCTTCACCCAATTACATAACAAAAGTAGCAAACAAGACATAAATTTCAAATCATGGATTCAAGTTTAAGAACATAAATTCCCTGCTCGTGGCTTTAGATGTGTAAAAAGAACTTACTAGATTCAAGAACATGTGGAGTCGTTGTGGTGCAAGCATGTCTTCAAGTTCAAGAACTAGATTCAAGATCATGGGCTCTTATCGTCATTGAATGCGGTGGTGTACTATTGTGAGTCTTCATCTCATCTTCATCATCATTGCGGATTTTTGAGTGTGAGCAACCTCTTCAATCTTCACATACAAGAAGCACTCAAGTAGGAGGTTATGGTATTGGTTCAAATGTGCTGTTGGCGGTGAGGAGAAGCCCACAGGTGAGATCACTGTTAGTGGAGATCAAAGGGTGTGGTTTCACGATGATTAGAACCTTCAACTAGGGTCGGGAAAGACGTTCGCTGATGTTAGTGGAGAAGTCATTCACCGGAGTTGGTATGGGAGTATGCTTTGCGGTGTAGAAGAAGGAAGAAGATGGTAGAGGCTTGGGAAGAGTGCTGGGCATTTTAGGAAAGTGGATTACAACATGTGAGAATGGGGATTGCATGGGTTTTTCGATGTAATCCCCATTACTGGGTAATCATGATTACAAAATATAATCCTTTTTATATTATATAACCTAACCAAATACTTAAATCAATTTATTATATTATGATTACATGTAATCCCATTTCATGTAATCGAATTAAACAGGCAATCAAGGATTTAATCCTTTAAAACCATTATGGTTGAGTTTGCTCTTTTATTTTCATGATATTGCATGTCATAATTAACTTAAATTCTTTTTAACCATTATTGCCTTTCTAAACTAAGTATGTCTCCTTTTTACCGGTCATAATTATGGATGTTTAGTTAAATCATTTTCTCCTTTTATCTTGATAGCTTTTAAATATTATGTTTATCTCTTTTCTATCTATCATGGGTAAACTTTAATATTTTAGTTTCAAAATTAAGTTTATCTCATTTTCATTTTTATCTCTACATGGGAGGAGTTAAATAAAGAGATAGAAGAAGGACCTTACATGCACCGGGCCCCATTGAGGTCAATTTGTGTGTGGAGGGAAAAGAACTTTGGTTGAAAGACTATACTCTGTTTCCAACACAAAACAGAGCTCTTACTCCAGCGGCGACCCAACAACAGTTCTCATTTTATGGGTGATAAGAGTGTAACTAGCAAGCCAGTATCCTCTAACTATAAGCCCAACAGTGCAAAATTAGGCTACCCAGTGGTTTCTAAGCCAAGACTCGCAATACTAAGTCACGGCTTATCTGTATGGCTAAGGAATAAGCATGATTTAATTATAAGATGAATTTGAATAATTAAAATCAAAGCTACGACTTTTAAAAGAACTGCCAAATTAAAAACTGTAGACTACTTTTAGTCAAATAGCTTCACTTTTAGTACAGCTTAATTATCCCCGTTTGCTTGAAAGGAATGGAAGAGATTTTAATGAGTTGGATTTTGAAGGGGAAAATTCGATAAATGAGTACAGCTTATCAAGGAGTTCAGCTTCACCTATTGGCTTTATTGATGGGGAAGCTGCATTAATGTCATATAAATAATTGGGAAAATTTGTGGGGGGGGGGGGGGGGGGGGGGGGGTTGCATATAATTGGGAAAAATATTTTAATTTGCAGGTACCTATGTTTTATCACATTGGCCTGTCCAAAAATTGAGAGTGTTGTGAGTGTGATGTTACTCTTGAATCCTTGAAAATTGAAATCAAAGTCGCCCCTCCGTCAAAATTCTGTGAATTTAAACATCGGTCGGTATAATTAAAACATATATACGAATATTTATGCAATATTTAACTCTTTCTTGGTACCCAAGAAAGAGTTAAATAGACACTTGTATATTATTGAAATTTTTTCTTATCAAAAGGATAAAATCCTACATAAATGCCCCAGTTATCTTGGGCGTCACCGCCATTCCATGCATTTTACTTTTAGTGGCATGGCTTTGATCTTGAAACCTCCAAACTATGGGACTTTGGAAAATAAAAATTGACAAATATATCCTTATCATTTTCTTTAGATTTCTTCCTTCTTCTCTTATAATATTTATGTCACAATTATTATTTAATAATTTTTTCTTTCAAAAACTTGTTGCCACACTTTTATTTCATATGCAAAAGAAGTTACTTTCGGAGCCTCAGAATACAAAACAAAAGAAGAAGAAGAAGAAGATTATAATAGTTTAATGTAAAGCCAGAACTTGATAATAGCTTTCAGATCTGGGTTTTGAAGAAGAAACTTGCGCCAGCATTGGGTTTAATTTGAAGAACCTCCTTTTGTTGTCATCGAACCACCACTTAAGTGTTGCCATCAAAGGAAGTGAATATCACCTCTGGAGTGTTGACGACAAAGGAGTAGAATGAGAGTAAGGGAGGGAAGACGAAGAGGAGGAGTAGAAACCTTGAAACTTGAAAGTTTAATCAAGGAAGTCACTGGAGCCGCGGGACGAGGCTTCCACGATTTCACAGATTAACCAGTAGAGACCGTACATTCCCTTTCAACCAAATTAAAATAGATATTTGGTAATGAATGAGAGGAAGGTATACTTCGAAGATAGAGCTTTTAAATAGTTTGATTTTAAAAAATGGATACTGAAGCCGGTTGGATATCCTGCAATCCTTACTGAAAACCGAGTAGGATGGTGAGTTTTGATAAGATTGATCAAAGACAATGAAAAGGTTTGTGAAGTGGGTGTAAAATTTTCTAATTAATTTTTTATACTATTTTATTTCATTTTTTTTTATTAAAATTTTATAATAACATTTATCAATTTTTTTAAAATCGAACTCATTAAAATCTCCTACCTCCTCCCCTCCTCTCCATTTCAATTAGCCAAAACCAGGGTAAATGTGTTAAATTCTGAAGCTAATTGGCTAAGAACTTGAATTTTTTGGACACTTTCAAAAAGTCGTAGCTTTGATCTAACCATTCAAGTAAATCTGGGCAGCAAATCATGCTTATTCCGCCGATTAAAAAAAAACTAGCTTATTCCTTAATAAGCCATGAGTTATACTATCACGAGTCTTGGTGCTCATTTGGAATAACTTATTTTTAAGCAATAAATACTTATAAATCGTGATTCACAGTATACGAGGTAAGTATGTGAGAAGAGTTTTATCTCGGCTTGCGTAATAAGAACTTATTTTTTAAGAAATCATGATCCTAACATGCCTTTGGTTTAGAAGCTAGTAGGCTAATTCAAAATTGTTGGTTTAGCAAAAAAAAAAAAAAAAATCTAAATTGTTGGGCTCTTCTGGAAGCATCAAGTCAATTAATCAATCCAAATCATATAGCTACAATTCCAATATTTCACAAATAATCGCACATATAGCTGTCCAATTTATCCTAGTTAAATTAAATATAATTGCATCAAATCACATGGTAAGACACCCTTCAAAATATGATATTTCGAGTTCACATCAACAGACATCCACTAAAGAAGGACGACAAGAGTGTGTACTTTTGTTGGAAAAATTCACAAAATTAAACTTCAAAAATGTTATTATTACTTTTTTTTTTTTTTTTTAGTCTTCCGCATCTCTGCGGATGCGAGAGTGCCTTGCCAACATTGGACCCCAAGTTTTATTTCACTATGACCTCTTATCCTTGCCAACACATATAACACACAAACAAGGCAGTTCCTCATGTTGACTTTGCAATAATCTTGCTATGTTTTAAGTGCTTTTCGAGATCTTAGATTATACCTACTTTGCGGTTACCTGCGATTAATTAGTAAATTGGAAACTTAATTATTGTAAGGTTAGAAAAGGATATATAAAGAACAGAAATCTGGATGAAGTTGCCATAAAATTCAGAGAAGAAAATTTCAGCGTATATATATAATAATAAAGAATAACAGAAAATGCAATTAGAGAATTGAAATTTTTTTTCACTGAATTATATTTAAGTTTCTTCTGAAGTTCAATATTCTGAATTAAAATCAATTTCCCTCCCTGTTTTTTTCCCTTTTCTTTTACTTTAGTTAAGGAATTGTAAACTAATAAAATACGTAATCTTGCATGGTGGTAATCCCATCAGACGAACTCCTTGCTGCAGACCAGTAACGTCTTGGAAACTATGTATACTTTATGAAATGTCTTCTCCATCTCTTGTATTTAAGTATGCCTATTATTAGCTATCCTGATAAAAAATTTAGCCCCTTATGTATATGCATATGGAACAAATTAAAGACAAAAATGTAACATCTGACAACATGCTTATTCATCCAATGTATGCATATGTATGATGCGTTATACAATCTATGTAACTAACCCTACTTAATGAGATAAATACTTATTATTATTCGATATGTTCCATGCAATGCTTCAGATCAGATATCCATGGTACGCATAGGATATTTCGTTTTTTAGCTCAACTAATTTTAGGGTGATAATAGTTGTCCAGAGTTGAATATTGAAAAGCTTGGCAAGAGATCAAACTTACTCAATTTCTTCATGTTGTATTTATATAGGCTTGGGGAGATAACTTACTGATTTTCTCGAGTTTTTTCTTTTTCCTTTCCTTTCGGTGGCGCTGCGGCTACTTTCTCCCCCCTCCCTGAATGGCAATAATAAAAAAAATACAGCTAATGTTAGGTATTGCTTTCAAATTTAATTATGGATGATATATTACAACTATTAATGATTACCAGTTACGGGAGCATTGTCCAGAAGGTGATTGTGCTCTCTCTTTCCACCATTCATCAAGTTCAAGTTTACTCGCCAAACGCCACTGGCATCCCATTATTGCCAAATCACGGACATCCCTAGTAGTGCTGATTGGTAACCAAGAAAGAGTTAAATTGACACTTGGATGTTGTTGACGCTTTTCCTTATCAAAAGGGTAAAATCCTACGTAAACAACCCAGTCATCGTCATCGGCATCCGGCGTATGCATGCCTTGCATTTTAGTTTTATTGGCTTGGCTTTGACCTTGGAACTTCCAAGCTATGTAACTTTGCTTTGCTTGAGATAAGGGTTTAAGAAAAAGGCATACAGCAATTCCCCAGCATTCTTCATTAGAATCTGCTGCAACAACGTTGGAAGGTATGTCTGCGTTTATGGTTACCAATTCACCTGACGTATCCTTACCCCAACGGTATTCCAACGGTTTTTCAAACCATTCTAAGATTCTTGCCGCTTCTTCGGAGTCGTGAAATTTGTGAATGGGACCCTGCAGATTCTCAGGACGCTGGAACACACCCTACCAGGGAAGAAAAAAAAGAACAGATGTTGATAATTTCAGGGGGGGAAAATTACAAATCAAAAAATAATTATCCGTTAAAAGAGTATCTGTTTTAGTCTGTCTAATCAAAAAATTGTCTAGAAGATTAAGGGGAGGAGAGTATTAACACAAAGATGATGAAAATCATTCACAAATAATCACTTATAAATGATAATGGAGATAACAAATCCTCAAACTTTGATGGTAGCTGGTAACACATGAGGTGAGGACTATTAAGTTACCTTTCCTTTAGGTGGGGGATACAATCTCTCTCATTTTTACAATAGGACTCTTTATATAGGGCCTATCTTAACTAACTATGACACTTTAATATCTCAAAAAAAATAAAATGACATTTCAAATCTAAACAAGTCTTTTGTAGACGATCATGTAAAATATGAATTTGACCGATTGGAATAACTGTTTTGACCTGGCCTAAATATGTAGGAAGAGCTAATAAGTTTTATTAATTTAGAATTGCCTAGCAGAAAATTAGAGTCGCCTAGCTTTGGCACACTGATTAAATTGATGACATAACGATTTTTTTAAAAAAATAATAAACTTTTTTTAATTTAAAGTTAAAACATGAAAAAATAATTACGAGAAACAAAGATATATATACAAATATATGAATACCTCTGGAACACGTGATGCACTGAGATTAAGTTGAGCTGTTACTTTTCTCAGGTAGGGAGAACTGCTTGGACATGCAATTAAAGCAGGAGGAAGATCAGCAGGTAGGGACTTAAGTTCGTTGCACTCCCACAAGTCTAAAATCTTGAGATTTATTAAATATTTGATGGTTGAAGGAATTTGAGTGATACGAGTGTTGCTCACATTAATGAAATATAGACTTTTCATATTTTTACCAAACTTGGGCAGCTCCCTAAGCTTTCTGCATCCCATAAGAATGAACTCTTTTAGATTATTCGTTTTCAATTTTGTGGGAAGAATTTTAAGCTTCACACACTCGTTTAAACTCAGCTTAACAAGCTTCTCCAGCCTTTTAACAGACTCATGAACCTGAGTCAAGTTTCTGCAACCATCAAGTAGCAACTCTTCAAGGTTTGGTGTTCCACTGAAATCTGGGGTCTCACGTAGACATTCGGAGCCACTCATATCAATGATCCTCAGCTTATTCAAAGGCTGATCAACAAATAAGACATAACAAAGAGAATGGGTCAAAGTGAAGTGGTAAGATATGTATGATAACATTTAATTTGTGTGCGTATTATTTAAGATTGTGGAAGGAATGTAATACCGCTTTTCTTCCCCATAGTGTTTGGATACTGCTATTGCACAATTGAAGGCATTCAAGATTCCATAATGTTTCAATTGATGGCAGACGGTCCAAAGCATAACCATTCCATTTCAGAAATTTCAATGAAGTGGGAAGAGACCTGAGCTCTCTCAAAAGACGCACCGTGCTCAAGTCCAGCAATCTAAGATTTATCATCTTTGAAAAGCAGTTGGGGTCCCAATCTGCTTCAAAACCTTCGTCTTGTGTCTCCAAAACTATACTTTGAACGTGTTCGGTTCCCTAATGTACATGTACAAAGATTGTGAAAGATAATATGACATCAAGCAAGTAATGCAATATATATATATATATAAAGAAAAAATTACCTTGTTTTCTTTCAACACAAGATTGATATCCTCTAATGACCACAATCTGCTGCGTCCACCAGCATTAATTGGAGATTCTTTAAAGACAATGTTCCTTCCCATCTCTTGAAGCAAACCATGCATATACAGGTATTCTTTTGAAGCCTCTTCTTTCAACGCCTTGTGTGAAAATGCTGCCATTCCAGTGCTGCCTCCCTTCTTTTGAAGATTATCTTGCACGTTCTGATGTTCTTTTGCAGTTTGGCTTGATCGGGACAAACTTAGCAATGATTTTTCAGTAAGAACTTTAATCCCAACAATTTCATCAAGACCCCAGTTTTTCAACACATTTTCCACCTCAAATTTGGCCTTCTTGTTCAAGAAACAAGCAATATCCAAAAATATAGTCTTGTACTTTTCTTCCAATTCATCATAACTAATGCGAAGTTGGCTTAGAATTTCTTTATTTAAACTTTGCCTTAACGTATCTGTTGTGCGTCTCCATTCATTTTCTTCTCTTGTACAAAGAAATGATCCCAAGATTTCGATCGCCATAGGATGTCCACCAGCATATCTAACTACTTTGTCTGATAAATCTGAAAATCCTTCTCGTGGCTGATCCTTCTTGAAAGCTTTCCGGTGTAAAAGTTTAAGGGATTCATTATCACATAACATGTCAACTTTGTAATCAAAACAATCTTTATATTGTGTCAGCAAGTGTTTATCTCGTGTGGTTATTATTATTTTGCTTCCAGCTCCAAACCACTCCTCTTTTCTAGCCAAATTGTCTAGTTGACTTCTATGGCTCACATCATCCAAAACAACAAGAACTTTTTTACCAGACAAAAAGCGTCTTATTATCTCTGCTCCATGGAATTGATCCGTTATATTTTTTGGTTTTCCTAGCTTAAGATTAGAAAGAAGCTTCTTTTGTAAGTGAACTAAGCCAAACTTTTCTGAATTCTTCCTTATATCCGTAAGAAAACAACTAGCGTCAAAGTTCTCTTTCTTATTGGCAGCATCATAAACAACACGGCCCAGAGTTGTTTTGCCTGCGCCACCCATTCCCCATATTCCTATAAAGCGTTTATCATCATCATCCAATCTTATCCTTAGACGGGAGATTATACTTTCTGCTTTTGATTGAATTTCTCCAACTAAATATTCATCATTGGATGGCAGTTCATCACATAATTCGTTCCATACGCGTGTGGCAATTAGATCAACTAGTTTAGCTTCAGATCTGTGGAGATCAAAGTATCAATATTCTAATAAGTTAAATAGAAATTGCAATAGTACAAACAGCGAGAAGGAAAATATATAAATTCTTTTTTAGTGCATCCAAAACCCTAAAATATTTTTTAATATGTATCCAGTACCTTCAATTATCTAAATTGTTGAATGTACAATTGCATCAAAAAATACCTTAGGATGATAGATGTGGCAGACAAAGTACTTCAATGTGCTTAACATACCACAAAATAATTTAAGGCACGAGATGTACCTGAAAAAATACTTTAGGATGATAGACGCACCTTTACCCAGAAATAATTCTAATACATATATATTCAAGCCTTCTAATATGTTAACAAATTTATTAATTTTTATTATATTATAAAATTCTATAATTTTAATTTCTCATCACATTAATTAAAACCAATTTATTTAGTTGTGTTTTGAATTGCTAAAAATATATTTCAAACAAATATTTCTATTCATCATATAGTATAAATTATGTAGGTTTGACTGATCATATAAATAATTTTAATTTATAACTTCAAATCTTAAATACGTTTTTGTTGCAAACATTTATAAAAAAACATTTAGTCAAGTATATATTTCTTAAACAATGCTTATAAAGTGTCTTAGAATAATTTCAAGAATTTATTTTAAAAATCAATACCGATTAAAAAATGGGTAAAATGGTAATTTCAATAACGCAAGCTTAAAAATAGATTTGGGCCAAACTAAGCCCATTTTGGTGATCCCATGTCATGCTTGTTCATACCCAAAGGCATAAGGAGAGTCTAACTCATTTCTTGGTCCGAGGAAATAAAAGCTCAAGTGATAAGCTTCTATGTGTGTGTTTGGGGGGAGCGTTTGCACCCCCCAAACGCTCAATTAACCCTTTAAGCTCAATAGCTCAACTGGAAAAAAAAAATGCAGTGTTTGGTTTCAGTGGTGAGCAATCGAGCTTAATTCTATCTTAATAGCTTTTACCATAAGCTCCATTTCTTAGCTTTTACTGATTTAGCTTTTGGGGAGAGTGAGAATGGTTAAAATATTTTTTCAGTTGTGTCCAGTGTACTATCAGACTTATTGCAATTTTACCTTAATGTACTTTTTTTGCTACAAAAATTAATTTCAACTATTATTTGGTGTTTTTAACCCTTAAAATATTTTTTCAACTGTATCCAATGTGTTATCAGACTGATTACAATTTTATCTTTAATGTACTTTTTCAGTTCCAAAAATTATTTTAAACTATTTTTTGGTGTTTTTAACCCTTTAAAATATTTTTCCACCCACTTTCTCTTACTATTATCACAAAAGTCACTTGTGCTTAAGTCAATCCAAACAAGTTTTATTTTTACAAAATTCATTTATACAATCGCTGTTCCAAACATAAATCACATTACACAATCGAGCTTTTACCAAAACTAAAATTACTAAACGCTAAATTGAGAAACTCTATTTTTCCCATCGCTCTTCCAAACACACCCTATATAAGTGGCATTAAGTGGGAATAGGTCAGACATTCTCATCAAAGAGAGAGGGTTCGATCCCGGAGAAGTCCACTTAGTTGTGGTCCAATCGAGATGTTAGGAGAAGTATCCTAACTAAGAGCCCTGTCCTTAGATCGTGGGTGAGCCTAACCCCTTCCTGAAATTTTAATATAAAAAAAAAAACACTAATATATTTTTCCCTCCACTAAAACCACTTTAGCTCCCTAGGTCCTCATTTCAGTTCTGAAAACAAAAGGAAAAGAGATACAGAGACAGAGGTCGTGAGGAGAAGGAGGAGCTTCAAGGAGAAGAAGAGCTTGAAAAAGGTACCGATTTGGACGTGCAAGCTTTATTTTGGATCAAGATAATCGCGCTTAATCACCCTCCGAACCCTATTTCTTTTATCTGATATGCTTTGAGGGAGAAAAAGAACGTTTTACGATCTGATTTTAGTGGGAGAAAAGGGTACTATAGTGAAATATCCATAGAGGGTCATGAATTAAAGCCTTAATTGATGATATATAGTGTTGCATGTGATTAAAAACCATTGTTTGGTGTTGTGAGAATTATTGGGGGGTATTATTCGAATCTGGAATTTCAGCCTTGATGTGCGTACTATTCGGTTTCTTGTTGGAAAACAGAGGAGTGCTTAAGGTTAAGGGTGTGTTCAGTTTGAGGGAAAGGTAGGGGAGGGTTGTTAAATTATAAATTTGAACAAGAAAAATCCAAAAATTACTCTCTCATTTTTTTAAATTTTGGTTCTCACCTAAAATTTACCCTCACATTCCTTTTAAATTTTGGATTCCCGCCCAAAATTTAAATACCTTCAACCTAAAAAGGTAATTTAACCCCTCTCCCCTCCCCTCCCCTCAAACCAAACACACCCTAAATGTTAGGAAAAGTTAGAATAAGGTCTACAAAGCGTGTCTCTTCATTAGTTTGCATGTTGAATACAATTGTTGGTTAGTTGCTGACGAACAAAGGCCTTTCTGTTTTCAATTGGATAGCATTGGGAATTCAAGTAGGTAGTGAAAGGAAAAGCCATACTCTGTCTATATATGTATGTATTTATATGCCCATGTGAGTGTGTGGGAATTGTTCTAACTAAATTTTCAAAGCTCTTGACAGTTTTGGAATCTTAGATTTGAATTGAAGTTCTTGTGAAGCTTTGAAGGACCAATATGGTATTTAATTGAACAAGGTACATGTATACATGTTATGTGCGTGATTGTGATGATAAGAGGCCGCATTGGTTGATGAAATGTTAAATGAGTATCTTAAATTATTAAAGCATGTTTGAATACTCCCATATGACGGTAAATACAATAATTGTTTAGCTGGAAAAAATTTCAGGCTTAAGATTAATGATGTGGTCCATAATTTTAAAAGAAGATTCGTTGCTCAAGTGAGATATAATTTATTTGCTTAAGTGCTATGTAAATGGATGAGGATGGATGTTTATTGAATGCAAATTCTTATGACTTAATGGAGTAAAATAGCCACTGTTTTAAAGTGTTATAATATGGGATAATCGTTCTATGTTGATGGATTACACACAGGTGCTTAGTGGCTCCTTTGAAGTAATTTGGCAATAAGAGGATTAAATTTCATAAGCTTTTCTCCTAAGCCCTGTTTGGACAACATATTCTTAGTTAGAGGGGGTTATGTTTTGGGTGAATTAAAATGCCCCAAAGAACTTAAAAGAGGCATGAGGAAAGAATGTTAAGTCGAGGTATAAGCAAGCTTACAATTTAAGAGAAAAAGAACAAACTGAAACAGTTAAAAGAGAAGCAAGAGTATGGGATTGGAGGGGGATTTATTATGCAGTAGTTATGTACCAAAGCTTAAGTATTAACCTGTCCTACATGAATAATTAATAGGATTTGATATTTGCTATAAAGACCAAAGAGGAGGGAAAGCAAAGGAAGTGCAATCAGAGGAGGTAATTTGGAATAAGAAGCAAAAGGTAGTAAAACTTACTCTTATATAATTTGTTTTGGTTGAATGCACGTTTATTTGCCATGTATGCCTTTGAACATGTAATATCCTTACTTGAGTTTGTACCATGGCCATGTGTATATACTTATAAGGTGTTGTTCTTATATTGTCTATTTACATGCTTAGTTTATTACCATTGCACATTATATATTAATTTAATGTTTTGCTACTGAGATTCCCCCAAATCTCACTCCTTTTTCCCATGTACCAACATTAGGGGCAAGTACTCCTAAAAGAAATAGCAAGCTAGTGGAGGAAAAGGTGACAATGACGGCAGTAACATTGAGGAAATCAAATGGGTATTGGACCGGGTGAGGTTAATTAATTATAGTAGAAGCCCAAAATCAAATGGTGATTTCTTGGGCCCAGTATTACTTTAATATCCAGAAGAAGGATAGCCCAGCCACATTCAGTCCCCCATTTATGAAGATGTTGATGGGCTTGGTCCTTAAAGTGGAAGAAAAAACCCTAATCCTTCAAAGAAATGAGGCTGCTGCTTGCCGCAAAACGCATATCAGCGTAGCCCAACCCTTTTTCACACTCGTCACTCCCGTGCCTTTAGTTTCTTCGTTCAGGTTAAGGATCTGTTTGGGAACCTGTTTTGAGGCTAAAAAAGCCCATTTGGGGGGGGGTAAAAGCCCCAAAAGTCCATTTGGTGTGTTTGGGAGAGCGTTTGTGATAGTTGGGCTTCTGCAGAAAATTGAGCTTTTATCAGATGGAGATCAAAGCTACTTTTACTCAGATGGAGATAAAAAAAAGTCACTTCTGCCGCCGCCAATCCAAACACAAATCACATCTACAATTTGACTTTTTTTCTATATGACTTTTTTAAAAGCCCATCTGTTAAAAAAGCTTCTTCTCCACCACTAATCCAAACAGGCACTAAATAAGACAGCATCAAGAGAGCCAACAACGTTTTCTCTATTGCGCAGGTCCCACGCATTAAAAATAGTGGAGATTTCCTTTGCGGGAGGGATGAATAGTAAGCTAGAGGAGTTTTCTTACTTTTTCAATGTCGAAAGCACTAAAAGCAGTAAGTTCAAGGCTGCTCTATGTAATGATTGGGTGCTGGTTTCAAGGATTTGTGCACAAGTTGCTTCTCCATTCATATGTTGTGGTTCACTTGGAGAACTTTAATGGGTTGTTGAGATTTTTGAAGAAACGGATTGGAGAGACCATAAACCGATGCGACTTTCACTGGGAGCAAGAGTTGCATTGGGCCAACTTGGTATGTGTTGTCCCCTTACTAATGATATATCAAGACAAGGAGAAACAAAGCAGTTTCCCGACTATAAGTGGATGTTTGAGAAAAATAATTCGGTTTTTTCATTCAAACACTTCAAAGCATTAAAGAGGTCCCAGGTGAATGCGTATCCCAATATACTATCTGTTAGTTTTATTCTGGTTGAAGTAATATTTTGGGTGGACCAGAAAAACCAAGTTGTACTTGCCAAAAATTGTGAAGATGAAGTTGATTTGGTCTTTGAAGGATTTTATGCTGAAGACATTGAAGTGTGGATTAGTGTTGGAAGTGTTTTGGGGGCAGTCAACACAAAGCTACGGGGCAAAAGTAATGGAAGAGACCCTACTGAATCAGACTTCACTGATACAGAAGATCAAGGTTTTGTCTTCAAACCTGCTTGGGAAACGGGAACAGCTTATAGTAAGCTTAATTGTCAGCTTCAATTTGTCTTAAGAGCAGAAGAAGAAATTGATGATCATGGAGGTGCATCGAATCCTAATACAAGTATTCTGCTTCCTGGTTCATTTGTTGCTGGAATTTACTTTAAATCTGTGCTTTCATATAATATTTATTATGAGGTTCAGTTCTCAACTGTAGCAGTTGAAGATATTGCGGATTGCCGGAGAATGGCTTGAATATGCGAGCAGTTGTATTGGCATTTATTATTGTGTTTGAAGCACAAACTTTGGCAAAGTTAAGGATGGCTTTATATGTGCACAAGCCTGAAGATTGTTGGAAGAAAGCTACAATGACACGAGCAACTCAAGTTTCAGCTACTGTTTTAGAGCCAAAACCAGACTCCACTGAAAAGAGCTTTCTGGTTGAAAACTCTATCTCTCACCTTGAGGACAAGGTGAATCTCTTTGGGGGAGTAATTATAAGACCCCCAACATCCTTCCATTGTATTAAAAGATTATCCAATGGATCCTAGCCACAAGGGAATAGACAAGTCATATGAGTAGGGAATAGGTGCAGCTAGGAGTAGGGTTAATGTCTGTTGTAACTTTTTTGGGCCTATAAATCATCCCTTGGTTCTGCTGGAGAGCAGGGAAGAAATTTGAAGAGTGGCTAGGCCCTTTGGGTGGAGAGTGCCAACCTCTCAAAAACTTGGCAAACCTGTTCTGTTTAGACTTTAGAGTGTTTGTAGTGTTTGTGTTGTGTTAGTGTCATTGGTTCATTGTCATCCCTTGTGCAGTGTGTATGTGTAAAAGATTAAATAGTGTTTCATTCTTGAATGTAATGTGTTTTCCTTCTAATAGAATTATCCATCTAAAGTGTTTCCCCAGTCTCTTGTTATTCATTTCTGCTGTTTAGAAGAGGGTTATAACACAATACCAATAAAGAAGGGGTAAATGGTAATTTCAATAATGCAAGCTGAAAAATGGATTTGGGCCAAACTAAGCCCATTTTGGTGATCCCATGTCGTGCTTGTTCATATCCAAAGGCATAAGGAGAGTCTAACTCATTTCTTGGTCCGAGGAAATAAAAGCTTAAGTGATAAGCTTCTATATAAGTGGCATTAAGTGGGAATAAAAATAGTAATATATTTTCCCCTCCGCTAAAACCACTTCAGCTCCCCTAGGACCTCATTTTGGTTCTGAAAACAAAAGGAAAAGAGATACAGAGACAGAGAGGTCGTGAGGAGGAGGAGGAGCTTCAAGGAGAAGAAGAAGAGCTTGAAAAAGGCACCGATTTGGACATGCAAGCTTGATTTTGGATCAAGGTAATCATCCTTAATCACTTTCCCAACCTCATTTCTTTTCTCTGATATGTTTTGAGAGAGGAAGAGGATGTTTTAAGTTCTGATTTTTGTGGGAGAAAAGGGTACTATAGCGAAATATCCATATAGAGTCATGGATTAAAGCCTAAATTGATGAAATATAGTGTTCCATGTGACTAAATTCCATTGTTTGGTGTTGTGAGAATTATTGGGGGGGTATTATTTGAATCTGGAATTTCAGCCTTGATGTGGGTGCTATTCGGTTTCTTGTTGGAACTATAGAGGAGTGCTTAAATGTTAGGAAAAGTTAGAATAAGGTCTACAAAGCATGTCTCTTTATTGGTTTGCATGTTGAATACAATTGCTAGTTATTATTTGAATCTGAAATTTCAGCCTTGATGTGGGTGCTATTCGGTTTCTTGTTGGAACTATAGAGGAGTGCTTAAATGTTAGGAAAAGTTAGAATAAGGTCTACAAAGCATGTCTCTTTATTGGTTTGCATGTTGAATACAATTGTTAGTTAGTTGCTGACGAACAAAGGGCTTTCTGTTTTAAATTGGATAGCATTGGGAATTCAAGTAGGTAGTGAAGGAAAAGCCATACTCTGTCTATATATGTATGTATGTATGTGCCCATGTGTGTGTGTGGGAATTGTTCTAACTAAATTTTCAAAGCTGTAACAGTTTTGGAATCTGGAATTTCTAGATTTGAAGTGAAGTTCTTGTGAAGCTTTGAAGGACCAATATGGTATTTAATTGAACATGGTACATATATACATGTTATGTACGTGATTGTGATGATGTTAAGAGGCCGTATTGGCTGACGAAATGTTAAATGAGTATCTTAAATTATTAAAGCATGTTTGAATACTCCCATATGACGGTAAATACAATAATTGTTTAGCTGGAAAAATTTCAGGCTTAAGATTAATGATGTGGTCCATAATTTTAAAAGAAGATTCGGTGCTCAAGTGAGATATAATTTATTTGCTTAAGTACTATGTAAATGGATGAGGATGGATGTTTATTGAATGCAAATTCTCATGACTTAATGGAGTAAAATAGCCACTGTTTTAAAGTGTTATAATATCGGATAATTGTCCTGTGTTGATGGATTACACATAGGTGCTTAGTGGCTTCTTTGAAGTAATTTGGCAATAAGAGGATTAAATTTCATAAGCTTTTCTCCTAAGCCCTGTTTGGACAACATAGTCTTAGTTAGAGGGAGTTAAGTTTTGGGTAAATTTAAATGCCCCAAAGAACTTAAAAGAGGCATGAGGAAAGAATGTTAAGTCGAGGTATAAGCAAGCTTGCAATTTAAGAGAAAAAGAATAAACTGAGAGAGTTAAAAGAGAAGCAAGAGTATGGGATTGGAGGGGGATTTATTATGCAGTAGTTATGTACCAAAGCTTAAGTATTAACCTGTCCTACATGAATAATTAATAGGATTTGATATTTGTCATAAAGACCAAAGAGGAGGGAAAGCAAAGGAAGCGCAATCTGAGGAGGTAATTTGGAATAAGAAGCAAAAGGTAGTAAAACTTACTCTTATATAGTTTGTGTTTGGTTGAATGCATGTTTATTTGCCATGTATGCCTTTGAACATGTAATATCCTTCCTTGAGTTTGTGCCATGGCCATGTGTATGTACTAGTAAAATGTTGTTCTTATATTGGCTATTTACATGTTTAGTTTATTACCACTGCACATTATATATTGAGTTAATGTTTTGTTACTGAAATTTCCTCAAATCTCACCCCTTTCTCCCTTGTACCAACGGTAGAGGCAAGCACACCTAAAAAAATGGCAAGCTAGTTGACGAAACTTGAAGGTGAAAGCTCATGAGAAGCTTGTTATGATTACTATGCTATTAAATGATTTTTTTTAATGTCTGTTGTATATGTTTATTTAAGTTTTTCATAAGTTAATTATATATTCAGGTATGTATCAAACCACTATAAGGAGGAGAATGAGAGCCAAGTAGAAGTAAAGGTAAGGGCTATATTAAAGCATAGCTAAAATGTATGAAGTTGGTCATGTTAGTTAGTGGTTGTTTTATTGATGAGCCATGCTTTTGGGAGTGACATTTGACCGGACAAATGTTTTAACCAAGTTATGAAATTTGGTAGTGTTTAGCACACATTCAGACCTTTAAAATGAGTCTTATTTCATAATTTTTGGATTTGTATATAAAAAGATATGAGTTTGCAAAGATGACCTAGAAATCTGAAAATTCCTGCAAATTCCCCTTGTTCAGTTTTAATAGATGGTTGTTGTTGGGCCAACTGGAATAGAATCGAACCTCCGTCTTATTTTTATTTCAAAGAGTTTTCCAATAGCTAAACATAGAGCTTTGAACCACTAATTTTGGAGTTATATTAAATTACTGATGAATTTCCAAAGTTATAGGAAAATTCATTATTCATGGTACCCAAGCTTTGAGAAAGAGATAAAAGCTTTTTTTTTAAAGCTTATTCAAGGGTACCTTAGAGTCACATGTGGTTCATAAATGGCTAAAATACTCTAACAAGTGACCCTAGAGTAAGGTGTTACAAAACTAAATAGAAAATATATGAAATTAAAGTAAAATGCAAGAGAGGTTAGAGTATTTTATTTTTAATATTAGGTTGCCATTGTCATTGCCTCCATGATTTACTTAAGCAAAGAATTGCATAGTTAACTCAAAATTCAAAACAAATAAAGATGAGTGAGCTTAAAATTTTTTTCCTTAATTAGTTTCATTAAAACCATACTTGCATACATACAATACTAAAATTATTCATACATTGTTAGAAGAATGAATTAAAAGTTGTTAATTAGTTCGGTTAATCACCTAATTAGGCTCTATAAATAAGGGCATTGTGAAGTAGTTTAGTGTGTAGGATGTGGAATCCTTATCAAGTTAAAAGAAAGAAGTCTATCTTTAGTCATAATCTCTAAAGTTAGGGTTAGAGGTTTATCACCTTCAAGTGATGGATGATTAGAGTTAACTCGTGGGTTACCGTGTTGCTCTTATATCAATAATACATAATGATTATTTAAATTTCTCCACAGTATCTCTCTAATTGCTCTTGTTAACATGGTATCAGAGCAAGTTGTTTTTGGGCCTAATTGTTAAGTGGCATCTCTTTCTTGATTCTTGTGTTCCAAATCAACAAAGGTTCTGACTTCTAATGCTATGTTTTGAGAATTTCTTGAGCAAACGCCTCCTTCCTCCAAGATGGCTCCAAGAAACAATCTCGTCGTCACCCAATCGTCTTTCTTTTCCAGCCATCGTCACCTTGACAGCTTGCACTGTCAAAGCTTCCTTCATTTCTCCATTATAGTGAAATTAGTCGCAAGAATCCCCATGACTTCATTTCTCCATTATAGTGAAATTAGTCGCAAGAATCCCCATGACTTCATTTCTCCATTATAGTGAAATTAGTCGTAAGAATCCCCATGACCACTTGTTCTTCATTCTCTGTACATCCTTTCCAATCCAAGTGTATTTACTCACTTTGGATGAAGAATATCTCCGCAACGAATTTGCTTTCTCATTGTCCTTCTGCAACAAGGATATGTTCAACTGACATTTGAAAGGTTGGAAATATACAAGGAGATTCTAGCCATCGCATGATCATCCTTCTTCTCTGTACTTGTTGCGGACACTTCATTTTTGTGATCACGCTACAGCAAGAAAGTTTCTCTCCACTGCAAGCTCCCTTTTCAGGTCCTACGTAGTTGCTGTTGAGGCTTTTTTCGAAAGTCAAAGCCCCACGTCTGCCATCAAGCCACACACTATTAAATAACCTACCGAAGATCTCCACTATCACTTCAGAGTTTTCTCGATATGCCACTATGATTTCGCAAAGAAAACATTGGTTCATATTGTTTTGGAAGATCTGAGTGACATTGATAAGGTCTTTGTTGTCGTCCTTCCATTCAAATCTTTCCAACAATGGCTTCGTTTCTTGGAATGCAAACATCTATTGAAGGGACTCCAATGATTGTTTTGTTTTCATCAATGGGTAATGCAGTGGTGAATCATATTGGGAATTTCCAGGACCACTCATCGTTCTATCATTAACATGTTATGCCCTGCAAGCTTCTCTGGATTTTGATGGATTTTCCATCAGCGTCCCCATGCTTGTCACTTCTAAATCCCCAATCGCGATGCTATATCAGACAATTTTCTTATTGGGAATTTTCAATTACTGGGGAATATCTCTATTGCAATGAACTCTTGGTTTCCCAATTTGTTCCTTGGTTCAGCACCCAATTGTTGTCTGATCACTGTTCGAGCTAAGCATTTATGTTCACTTTGAGTGTGGTCCACGTTTACCATGGTTATAAGTCATATCAGTCACGGTAAGGCATGTGATGATTTGCTGTCTTGAACCCCAGTCCTGACAAGATTTCTCTGGTTCCACCTTATTGGTAAAGGTTCTTATTGAGGAATGGAGGTGCAAACATAGAGAAGAAGGCTAAGTAGCATTTGTTTTTTTCCAGATCCTGGAGTTATGCAAGCTAACAACATTTTGGAACACTGTAAAGGCTTAACTAGGTTCAATAGTAGCTATTATTGTCTGGTTTTTTTTTTTTTTTTTTTGCCACTGGGAACCAAGACACTGATGAAGCTTGCATTAGTCATTGAGAAAGAAAGAGGAAGAATGTTTATAGAAATTTTAATATTGATTTAGTAAATTGAGGTGGTTTTGTTTAATTCATTTTTCTCCCTTGTAAACTGTGTTGGCAAGTTTGAAATAGATGAATGCGCTGTAGCCCCGTCGTTCACCAAAAATAAAATGTGTTGGCAAGTTGAACACCTAGAGTTAAGAGGTGTCCACTTGAGCGGGGTGTTAGAAGAATCAATTAAAGGTAGTCAATTACTTGGGTTAATCATCTAATTAGGCTCATCAAGTTAAAAGTGAAGTCTTTCTCTAGTCATAATCCCTAGAGTTATGGTTATTGGTTTATCACCCTCAAGTGACAAAAGATTAGGATTAACCCAAGCAAGTTACCATAACATGTTGTATGAGCATGTTGCTTTTATATCAATAATACATAATGATTTTTCAATTTTCTCCACAATATCTCTATAATTGCTCTTGTCAAACACATACATATATATAACTGAAATTAGACAAATGTTCTTTCTATGCCAAAATTTACCGAAACTTCATCTTAAAAAAGCAAGGGCCTGCTTGGTTTAAAGGGAGGGGATGGCATGGGAGGGGATGGAAAGGGAGGATGGAGGGTCATCTTGTTTGGTTTGGTTGGAGGGGAGGAAGGAAAAGATTTTTTAATGATCCTTTGTTTGGTTTAAGAGGGTAGAAGAGGGGAGATAATATTTAATTTACTATTTTACCCTTAAACATTAATTTATATATTTTTCCTTATATAAATTATTTAAATTAGTTTACACCTCAATATAAATTATATAATTTATATAAAACAAGATATAAAATGGAAATAGTTTCTAATTCCCCCAACTTAATTTCTCATTATATGAATATTCCAGCAATTATCATGTTAAATTAAATAAAAAATTCCTTCTATTTTACTACTACATCCAGCTATAGAGTATAATGCACATATGTACCTTCCATCTAGTCATGCAAGATAATTGCAACAATTTTCTATGAACCCACGATATTGAGTATAGGTTAAAATGATATGGGTTGAGAAATAATGCATTATGTTTCAACCCAAGAAAAAAACCTTTACATGTATTTGATTTGTATTTCTCAAAAAAAAAAACACCAAACTTTGTTACTAACCGTCAATCCAACTCTGTCAAATAGATGAATGCTATTACAAAACTACACCCATTTCAGAAACACAACCCAATTTTGATTGGCAAAAAAAAAAAAAAAAATTCAGACGCTGTGGAAGATCAAGTGGATCCAGAACCAAACCCAAAAGATCGAGCGAGGAAACTGACAGCGCCATTTATCTTGTGCCGAGAAAATATTGGAGAATGGAGGTTTGCTTATATAAATGGGAATATGAAAAAATCATAAAAACAAAATAATCCTAAATTTTTTGCTCCCTTTAAAAAACCCTAATTTAAAGAAAATAAATATGAAGGGATAGGAGGGATTAGGAACTAATTTTTTTACTCTCTCCAATATTTCATACCAAACAAAACAAGGCAGGGATTCATTTTCATCCCCTCCCCACCATTCAAACCCTAAAAGTAAATTATACTAACACAAAGTAAAGTAGACTTCCATTCTATTTTTCTAATTAAGAAGCACATCTATAGTTTGAAAAAATAAAGTCAAGTCTTGGGTTTAGATCTGAACGAGCCATGAAAGATAAAATTATTAGTAGGGATTAAAATCTTACTTCTCTTCCATATCGGGAGCACCAGCGATTTTGGCAACATCAGACAAAGCTTGTCTCCATCGCTTTATTTGATCTTTATTTTTGTGTTTTTCTTTGAGCTTAGCAAAAGCTTCTTTAACTTTTCCTTCTTGATGTCCAATATCACCCGGTTGTACATGATAAAACAGCGGGATAACTGTTCGCTTTGGTCTGATTTCCAGGATCTGCTGCAATTCATCCAAACACCACCGGGAAGAAGCAAATTTCTGAGAGAGGACAATAACGAAACACAGAGACTGCTGAATAGCTTCAAGGAGTTTCTCTGAAATAGCATCTCCTAAATCAATTTCTTCATCATCTTTAAAAGTTACAATCCCTCTCCGTTCTAACGCAGCATATAAATGATCGGTAAAAGTTTTGCGAGTATCTGGCCCTCTAAAACTCAGGAAAACGTGATAACGTATTGGCTGAGTTGGCTGACCAGAAGCAGAAGAACCGGAAACAGCAGCAGCACCGGTAAGTGCATCTAAAGGAGCAGAGGGAACAGGAGCAGCTATGTCTACCCTAGCATTAGCCATACCAGAACTGTTCAACAAGTTGGTCAACGCAACATATTAATCGAGGATTGAACTCTTGTGATTGTAATTTGGGATTTCAGTCTCTCTGTAAGTAGGCACGATTCTTTGATGATGATCCAGCCAATCAAATTTTGTTGACTTTTGGGCTGCTCCTACGTGGGCCCAAATTTAAAAACTCATTTGGGTCTCGATTATTTAAGTAAAGATTGGGCAGATTAGCGTTGGTTGGAGAGGTCCATTGGATCGTGCTGAAATCATATGTTAGCATATTTGTAACTCCCAATGCTTTATTTTCAAAGATGGGATCGATTCGCACTAAACTCTACTTTTTTTTTTTTTTGGGTATTTTTCAACTTTTTAATTAACTATTGTAAGCTTATAGTTATGGTTGTTTGACTTATTTGTTTGCATGTGTTTGTGTATAGTTAAGACTCTCTTGTACTCTCTTTTTTGTCTAAATGACCCATAGTTTTTACCCTTGAATTGAGGGGTTTTTATGTTAATAATTCTGATTTTTCTGGTGCTATTTAATATCTACTATATATTTATAATTAAATTATATAAAGCTCTATAAACTTTAGGTCAGTTGTAGTTAATCCCCTAACATATTAACATTTAAATTTAACCTCTCTAACTTTTTATAATTTTAGTATAAACCCTCTGCCCTTAACTTCTTTAAGGGCCTGTTTGGTTCAATGGGAGGGGATGGAGGGAAGGGGATGGAAGGGAATGATAGGAAGTTACCTTGTTTGGTTTGGTTGAAGGGGAAGGAAGGGGATGGTTTTTTAATGATCTTTTGTTTGGTTCAAGAGGAGATGGGAGGGGAGATAATATGTAAGTTACTATTGTACCCTTATATATTAGTTTATATATTTTTACTTATATAAATTATTTAAATTAATTTACACCTTAATATAAATTATATAATTTTTGAAAACTTACTCTCAACTCACTATAATGTTAATATGTATACAACAACTGATATAATAATTTTTTGTTTAAACTACGTCTTCAACAAAGGGCTAATTTGACTCTAAAAAAAAATGACTCCAGCAATAATGCTTTGGCCAAAAATGACTAGCAACAATGCAAATTATTTAGACCATCCTATAACGTTGTTCTCAAAATTCAATTGCTGACAAAATTTATTGAGCCGAATGTGCATCAGGATTTGTGAAGATGAAACTATCAGCCATCAGGATTTCTTATATGTTACTGTGCAAAAAATGAGAACACAAAAATAAAGTCCAAATTTACGTTTTTGGCATAAAGCAGAGGAAGGGATTTGAGAGCGAGAGACTAAGAGCAACAGCAACGGAGAGGGCATGAGTTGCAACCATGGGCATTGATGGGATATGACAAAAATTATGTGGGCAAATTAGTCCCAATATTTGGCTCCCCTCCAAACCCCCCCAATTTGGAGGGAATCAAAATAAGGGGAGGGAAGGGGAGAGAGAAGCAAATTTTTACTTCCCTCCCATCCAAAATTTCAAACCAAATGAGGGGAGGGGCTCATTTTTCCTCCCCTTCCATCCCCTCCCCTCCAAATTGAATCCCTCTCCTCATTTTTTTTGATATTTTGGAGAGGAGGTGACCCCAAAGTTTCCACCCCCTCCTCTCCTCATTTGTTTCCTTTCCCAAAAACAGAGCACCATGGCATCCAACGTCATTTTCCGTATTAACAATTACTACTGTTATATTAACAACTACTACTGTGCGAATTAACAACAATTTATTTTTCTTCCATATCAGCGTTTTCATGGCACCCAACCACTTCAAACACACCACTTCCTCTGTTTCCTTTCCCAAAAACAAAGCACTATGACACTTAACGTCATTTTCCGTATTAACAACTACTACTGTTATATTAACAACTACTATTGTATGAATTAACAACAATTTAATTTTTTTTCCATATTAGCGTTTTCACAGCACAATGAGGTTGGAAAAGGGGGATGGGTTAGATTATTCATCATCATCATCACCTTATCCCTTCCTTCTTTAAAAATGGCGGAAGCTTGAGATAAAAAAAATCTCACCACCTTCCTTCCATCTTCTTCTTCCTTCTATCTTACATCTCATCCCACAAATCTTTCACCACCTCAAAGCTTTGGCCTTCACAATCACCACCATTTCTGCAGAGAGAGAACGTAGGGAGCTGAATAAAAAAGATAACGTCCGAGAGCGCAAACGCAGAACAAATAAAAGAGAGAAATAATATAAGAGGGGCATGTGGGTCATTTGACTTTGGAAAATAATATCATAAAAGTTCCTAGGGACTTTTCAAATATTTCATATTTTTCAGGGATTTTTCTGACAAAATTTTGCTTCCTTGGAACCTGAGTGTGATTTTCCCAATAACTAAACACTACCCGAGGAATCAGTTATTGAGAGTTTTAATTTGTTCTCAAAATTTTTTTATATATTTATTTTAAAAACAATAATTTCGTGTCATTATATAGGGTGTAGTATAACTAAGTTCAGAAGAAATTATTAATTAATTTTATTAGGAAGATATAGCCCTATAACCTGATTTTCAAGAGAATCTTATTAGTGGAAAATAGCCCTTGTTAGATTCACTCCCGGTGAAATACCATCCAGGCCCCTTGGTTTCAGCTCTTGTGAATTCAAATCTTTTTTGTGGTGAAGTTTACTTTGCTTTCTCTTCTGACTTTGCTGTTACCTTTTTTTTTTGTTGCCCACCCGGTATCCAGAGCTTCACCTTGATTAATCTGGATCCGACCTGCATCCCGCACCTGGCTATGGTGGGAGAGTCTCCCAATGGGAATTTTCTGCATACACAAGGCTCGAATCCGAGACCTTACTTAAGCGGAATCAAGTCGCTTACCACTGGGATCAACTCCCATTGGTGACTCTGCTGTTACCTAATAGTGAAGAAATAGCTCAAAGCTTTATTCGAACAATTCTTTTGGGCCTAAGGACCTCTTTGGTTCGAAGGGAGGGGGGATGGAAGGGGAGGGGATGGAGGGGAGGGTTACCTTATTTGATTTGGTTGGTAGGGGAGAAGGTGAGGGGTTTTTAATGATCCCTTGTTTACCATTTTATCCTAATATATTTGGTTATATTTTTTATTTATATTTTACATATATTAATTTACATCTTATCTAATTAATAAAATAAAATTTTTTCATTATAATTAATATAATAATATATATTTTGTTTTAAATTAATTGTATAATAATATATTTTTTTAACTATAATAATATTTTTTATTTAGAATAACATAATTTCATTTTAAGTTAATTTCATAATAATATATTTTTAAAAAATATATTATTTTAAATTTAATCAAAATAATATATTTTTCAGTATAATAATATTTTTATTTGAAATTGTGTTAACATATTTTATAATTGTAATATTTTTTATTTTAAATAAACTTTATAATAATATTTCTTATTCATAAAAATATAATTTGTTTTTAAATTTTAGTTCATAATAATATTTATAATGATAAAAATATATTTTTATTCAAATTATTTTAATAATAATATTTTTTATTTAAATTTGTATGAGCATATGTTATAATTATAATAATATTTTATTTATAAATATATAATTTTTATATTAAATTATTTTTTAATAATATATTTTTAATTATAATAATTTTTGTATAATGATATATTTTTATTTTATAAAAAAATATTTTAATAATAATAATATTTTTATTTATCATAATAATTTTTATCATGGGTATTATTGAAATATCATATAAATTGTAAGGGTAAAGTGGTCTAAAATTTTGGCTCCCTTCCAAAACCCCTAATTTGGAGGGGAGCCAAACTACAGGTGTTAGAGAGGAGGGGGTGGAAACTTTGGGGTCACCTCCTCTCCAAAATATCAAAACAAATGAGGAGAGGGATTCATTTTTCCTTCCCTTTCACCCCTCTGTTTCCTTATTAACAACAACTACTGTTATATTAAAAACTATTACTGTGCAAATTAACAACAATTTATTTTTTTTCATATCAGCATTTTCATAGCACCCCACCACTTCAAACACACCACTTCCTCTGTTTCCTTTCCCAAAAACAGAGCACCATGGCACCCAACATCATTTTTCGTATTAATAACTACTACTGTTATATTAACAACTACTACTGTGCGAATTAACAATAATTTATTTTTCTTCCATATCAGCGTTAACAGCCAAAACCGTTAAATTTGACAATGATATAAATTTAACAAAACCGTTAAATTTGACCTAATAACGTTAAATTATAAGAGAGAAAAACCCCTAACAATATTAAAAATGATACATCTTAACCCATTATTTAACATTAAATTTCATAATTAATACCAAAAATGAAATGAATTTGTCTATATATATAATGTTAATTAATTTAACTAATTTTTTTAATATACTAAAATTAGATAAATAGGTCTTATATTAAGAATAAGAGGGAGTATTAAAATTCTAAAATTCTAAAAAAAAAAGGACATAGAAAATGTTGAAATTCAAAACAAAAAAAGATGAGAGAGAGTATGATGTGGAACCCACAAACAGAAAAAGAGCCAATGAGAGTAAGAGGTGGGGCCTATAAAGTGAAAAAGTTAAAAAAACTAGATTATGCCCAAACCATGGTTTTAGTGTCCAAAACCATGGTTTGAGGTGAAAATAGATTATTTGAAAAAATTGAGTGTTAGGATGATTATTTGAAAATAGATTAGGATGATTTTTTAGAAAACCCTGGTTTATGTCCAAAATAGCTTTTTTTAAGTGAATCCAAACACCCTCTAATTTGGATTAGCTTTTTTTAATAGCTTTTACGAATTACGAGATAAGTGTGTGAGAGGAGTTTTATCTCAAGTTGCGCAAACCATAGTTTGGGATGTTGCCAAACACACACTAAGTTAGTCAATAGTCACCAACTAAACCCACACGCTCTTATCCCAATTCCCAGTTTTAAATGGAAGGCTCGATTACCAACTAACCTTTTTATGAGAATGGTTGTGTTTGTGAGTGCATGTGTATTCTCTACAAAAAAATTGAGTTTCAGCAATCAAGTTGCTGCTGAAAGTATGGTTTCGGCGGCGACATTTGATAGTCACTGTTGAAAGTGTCATTTTTAGTGATGACTATCAAAAGTTGCCGCCAAAACCATATTTTCAGCGGCGACAACCATACTTTTAGTGGCGACTCCAATTGTCGCTGCTGAAAGTCAATTTCAGCTTATTCTTTTATGGATTTTTTATCACCAACAAATATTTTTTTTTTTTATATTTTTTGTTTAAATTTGATATTTAATATTTGAGGACACTAAATATATTATTTATTACAAAAAAATAAGATAATTATACATTTGCTTGTGTATGGGATCTCTCTACACAAGTTTCCTTTTCTTACAAACTTGCATATTAAGATGAATGGATGAAAAGCAATTAGATTCAAAATTTTTTGCTGTGACTGAATTTTTCCGTTGGAAATTATGTGGCAAAAATTAAAATTTATTAATTTTATTTTTAAAATAATATATATAATATTAAAATATTAATTACTAAATAATTATATATAATCTTAATTATTATAATTATATTATTATTTATTAATATTATATTTAAAATTTTTTACTACAATAATATTTATGATATTATTATAATATTTATTATTTTATTTTATTTTATTTAAAAATAAATTATATGTTAGTAATATTATATGTATCATTTTATATTAAAAATAATATTTATAATATTAAATTATTATTTATTAAGTAATTTCAATTAAAAAATTGGTGAATTAAATATATAAATAATTTTTTACATTTTTATTTAATTTATCATTATTTTTAATAATATTATATATAATTAATAATTAATTATCATATATATATATATATATATATAATTGACACTACTACGAAAGGGACTTTTAACGACCGTTTTTTGGCCCTTTAGACGACTGTTTTCAGGGGACGTCTATCTTAGTGTCGTTGAAAATTCGAGAAAAGACGACCGTTAAAAAACAGTCGTTGTATCTTTTTTTTTACTCCCTACATCATCCCCCTCTGCTCCTCCACCATATGTGTCTACAAGTCCCCACGTCCTCCATATCTTTGAAAGAAAAAACCAGATCCATGAACCATTCTCTCATGATTAACTCTTTAGCTTCCCCTAATACTCATGGAAGTGAAAATCACATGTTAATTTTTCTATCATGACATATAGCGCATATATCATCATAACATCATTTCAATGTGCAAACTTCAACTTTCAATGTAAATCATGATATGCATATGGCCAAAGAGATGATGACATGCTTCCATGAAAATCCCTATTCTTCATCATCATTTTCCAAAGTGTTCTCTGAAAGCATAATGCCTTAACAAATTCAAAGTACTCATAAATAAGAAACTAGGAAAAGTATTCGAATATGCAAACTTATATAGCACTGTACAAAACCATTGCACTATGTAAAAAAACCTCTACACATCATCACCCCTCCTTGTGTAAAATAATATCCTATGATGAATGAGATTGAAAGGATTTGGCGAAAAAACTAACAGAGACTTTATACTCTGAGCTTCCCAAAAAAACTCATAGCAACTATTCTTCTAATCCACTAATGATCTAAAGGCACACAACCTCTTGTAAGGAGGAAAACTGTTTACATAAATCGTTGTATTTAAAAATCATTGCTATATTACCTGGACAAAATGTCACCAAAAATCTACAAACCATCAGCTAAACTATATATCTATCTTTGAAAGAAAACTGAACAACCTAATATATATTGAGTAAGAAAAGATCAAACAGCAGGAAGGGAATATTACTGTGACTAAAATCTACCTTCAGTCATTAAATGTTCATGCTCTTTTAAGTGAATTTGATGAATCTAAAAGCAGGGCTTAAGTCACAACATAGGTAATCATGTTTCTGCTCATTAAATGCCTTTCCTTTGAGTTGAATTGGGGATTTCAGTATTCAACTGGTAGTATGGAACAAAAAGACGATTATGCACTGTACAAAACCACTGCAATATGTGAAAAAACCTCTACACATCATCACCCCTCTATGTGTTGTAGAAGATGTCCTGACAACAGGTCTCGGATCAAATTAATGTCTTCGATTGTGTAGGGGTCCTGATTACCAAAAATCTATGCGTAAAATGGAGAATATGTTAACATAAATAAATAAATTGAATGAAATAACTAACAATTCAATCACATGAAAGGAGCTGAAATTCAATTGAGAATCAAGAAATGATCACCTGTTCAAAATTTGTAGTAAGGCCAAAGAAAATGATGTTATACATATATAGTATAACATAGAAGCCGCACTCAGTTTTCTCTGCTTGCCGTGGACACTATACATCAAAAGCAAATGGTAAAAAAGAATAAAGGCCTATGTAAAGCAATAGTCAATCGAAGAACTTGAATGTAAAGAACTTATGTTTGGCTGGAACCACTTTGTATTACCAGCTTTACCTTCACGCTTCCCACCCATTATATAATATGTCTTCAATGCACTGTAATAATTAAAATGATAAACAAAAGACATTAAAACAATTGAGTAAAATCAAAAATCAATGACGGACAAATAAATTTACTTACGTGTTAAATATGTTTTTGATATCTGCGTTTGGTTTGCGACCCAATGAGTCAAACCAAAAGATGACGTTGATCGAGGGACAAGGAACACAGAGACTCCAATGATAACTATAATCACATGCATATATAGATTAAAATGAGGTTAGATAACATGATACTGTTTAGCAAAGTGAACGTGTATAAATATATCAAATAAAGTTACTTGCCCTTCAACAATTGGTGCCAGATAACAAGGCAGCTGAGTCTGGCCTATTGTATAGCCTACATAGCTCATCCGATCTTCCAACCTCTGGCTATTACGTCGTGACATAGTGCCAGGACATAAGAAGCCATATGTAGTGTCGAGCCCTCGTTCGGCACACAGTTTGTGGAAACAGCTACCACATAAATGAAATGAGAAATGACACAGTAAATGTAGAAACCTAAAACCCCTAAATATCAGTGCATTAATTACAATTAAAAATTATAACTAAACTCACATGATTGCAAATGTGACCCATCCTAGGTCAATCTCCTCCAAAGATAGGAACTCTCTAATATCTTTGTTATCAAGTCCATAATTATACGAGATTGTGCGACCCATAATCTCACAAGGCATCTGCAAGTCGACCTTATTTATGCCTTGATGAATATTTTGCAGTCGTGCTAAAAAGGGAAATTTTGTCACATCATCTTGTTCCTAGTAACACACAAAACAAAGATTATAAGTAGAATGTCAAGGATCAAGTAACAGTAAGGTGTTTCCTACCATTAGAGGGACTGACACAATCTGAACAAGATGTCTAGGCCACAAGATGAAAGATCATGTTGCCTGACCTAGATTGGCAACTTCACCATCGGGGAATGGGACATCTGCACCTTCCTCCCCCAGTCGAACACTTGTCACATTGACCTTAAGTTGATCGTCTCGGATTTGGTTATTATAGTGGGTGGTGGCATGGCTGTATACAACAGCATTAGCAACAGCACGCAGGTACGGGACTTCCAAATACAAAGTGCAAGGTTCTCCAGGCTCTAGTGAAGGACCAGGGTCGCCATGTCCAACCTCTGGCGGATTGTAACTGCCTTTGGTGCTGGGAAAGGTCGGGGATTCCTGAGTAAGAGAAATGAAAGAATTAATTAAAATAACGTAAGGAAAAACTCAATATAATGTTAAATGAAATTAGTTACAAATCTCAGATCTAGACGCCACATTACACATCCCGCCTTGCATGTGAGACAACACCATCGTACTCATCTCACCACGTAGCTCACTCAACAACTCTTCTTTAAGCTCGTCTCGAAGTGAGTGACGTAGCTCTACTCGGATTTCCTCTCGAACCCTGGCCACAAACTCCTGACTCATTTCACCTCGTCCATAAGCTTGTGAACCTCGTCCAAAGTATTTAGAGAGACCAACTCCCCTTGACTCCCCTCTAACTTGACCAGGGTGATCTAGATTACCAAGCGTCGTGGCTAAGATGTCCATCCTTCCAGTTTGAGTGAAGGAACCCTGGCTGCTCTGCTCTTCAAGTTTATCCTGTGGCATACAATAGATAAATAGAAAGTAATTAAATGCCACCAACATTAGAAAAATGAAACACATTTAAATATACTTGTTATTAAATACTCACAATCCTTTTAGCAACATTAGCAACGACTAGATTTATATATTTATCTCCCTTTATCCTCCCTGCTTTCCATTTTTTGTGACACGGGGGAGGAGGTAGCTCTTGCACGACTATACTAGGATCTGCTCGGGCTGCTTCCTCTAATTTTTGCAATTCAGCCTGCATCATCTTCTTTTCGAGCTTCCGATAACCCCCACGCGACATGTAATGAGGATAATTGTTTTTCGCTCGCCTCTCTTTATTTGCTTGACTCAATTTCTATATAAAAAAAGAATAATGATAACTGAGTTAGCGATGTCAAGTAAGTTCAACTAAAATTTTAACACTAAGATGAACACAGTGTAGCAGGAAATTGGGATCCTGCCGCGACGCGACAAACAACCTCCAGCCATTTGGAGAAAGAAACGGATACTCTTTTCAAGGATCCTCATGACTCCTTGGCCCTCGAACGTACTTGGTTGTGAGCGTGGACTTGAAATCTTTCCACCGCTCACGAACTTCCCCCATCCAATGCTTGTACATCTCCTTCGTATTGGGAACATCGTAGGTTTGCTACAAAATAAAATATATAGTAGTCGTTATATATGAACAAATAGAAATAAAAATATAGATACAAATACAACTTTACATACCAAAATTTGTTCCCAAATCATACGCTTCGTGTCCTTTGAAACTTCCCACCAGGTAGGAATTAGAACGCTAACTTTGCTCCGACCCAAAAAGCCAAGGTAGCTAATGAACGTGTCTTCGTCTGGCCTGAGTGGCTTCAAATTAGCATCAAATTCCACGTGAATCCTGCTCGCCTGTTGTTCCTCATGATGTGCCACCAACGATCGTAGCTTCATGCTTCCTCTAACCTTTTTCTTAACCGGTGAGCCAACAGAGTCGCCCGAATTTGAACTTGCCATGATCCTGCTAAGAAATAAATGTGACATGATAAGTAAAGTGAAATTACCTTTCTTCACTTTGTATCTAGAAGTTTTACATTTCGGACACTCACTTAAGCCTTCATACTCATTTCTGTACAATACGCAGTCATTAGGGCAAGCATGCATCTTTTTATACTCCATACCCATCGTAGATAATATTTTCTTGGCCTCATACATACGATTTGGAAGTACATTATCCTCTGGAAACATATCACACAACAATTCAAGTAACAATGTGAAACTACTGTCGGTTCACCTACAAGTTGCCTTTAAGTTGACCAAGTGTAAAATGCCTGACAAGCGTGTATACTTAGTACACCCAAGGTACAAAGGTGTCTCTGCATCACTCCGTATGCTATCATATACAAGCGTTTGTGCAAAACATTCTACCTCAACATCTTGAATCATGTTCTCCATTCTATTGTCATATCCAACCTCCAAAACTTCCTTCTCGTGTGACGCCCAAGCGGTTACTTCCTCACCATGCCATATCCACCTTGTGTACCGAAGATTTATTCCATCACAAAGTAAGTGATCCCTTATATAATCAACATCCCGTAGACTCTCATTTAAACAGTTGATACATGGACAAAAATACTTCCCATTTTTACTAGGCGCATTCATTTTAGCAAATTCAATAAACTTTTCTACCCCATTCTCATATTCTTTACTAATTCTCGAAGCATTCATCCAACGGTGATCCATTTTATTACCACCTAATCCATTTTCACAGACACTCAAGTTTAGAACAGCTATATGAAACACTCATGACACACTGTAAAAACTAACAGTTCAACTACCATTTTCAAAGTTTAGTAATTCAAATTTATCATGCTTACAACAAATAGTAGCACGATGATATCCTCAGGTTTCAAAAACTTTCATCAACAAGCAATAACATAACTTACCAGCTAATCTTTAGCTTCCAAGGACACTATGTTTGTGATTGAGGATTTGGAAGAAGATTCTACAGAGGCAAGGATATAGTAGGCCAGCAACCCAAGGGAGAACAATGGTAGTAGTGATACCTGCAGGTTTATGAGAGAGTTATTACCCAAAACATTATAATATTACCCAAAACTACTACATCTTTTATGAACTCAAAGGCATTGTTGAACTGACCTTGTTGATTGGAGTGGTTTTGGTTTTTAAATTTCTTTCCAAAGAATTTAAGGGCTTTAGAATATATGTCTGTGAGTGTTTTTTTTCTTTTTTTGGGCGGAGTTTTTGGAAAATGAAATTTTTTTTTTTGGTTTATACAATTAAAACAAATAAGAAAACACAAAGAAAATGAATTTTTAAAAGGACTAAACTTATTATTATTATGTCCATTTGTTTATATCTATTGGTCTAGTTTTCCTGTAGAAATAATCATCTTGCTGCTCCTTTACAGCTCTGTATTGGTCCATGTGCTTAATTTACCATCTCAGTTACTCATAAATCTTGGTAACACTTTTGTTGGTTTTTGGAATATTTTGATAGAAGGAGGCTGAAAATTTCAAAGTATAAATTACAATCGTTAAGGAACATTTAAACCTTTGGTTAAATGCATTATTTTAAAGGATTGTCAAGAGAGGTCTTGGAATTTCTGGAGTTAGGCAAAGCAAAACTATTAATATGAGTATAATTGGCATTTTGGTTTATTAATACATCATTTGGCAATCTCAACTCATCCACAAAAAATGTTGGTTTTATTTTTTTATTTTTATTAATATTATTTGATATTTCTCTAAAAAAATTGGTCTAGTTTTCCAAATCAAATTGAAGCACATGAATTTTTATTTTTTTACACAATAAGATTTCACATGAATAAAATTTCAAAATTTTGTTTGACTACTACTATAAAAATCACATATGACAAAGCTTAATCAAACTTCATTTCGTGCTTTACGATTGGGTTTAATCTTGGGTGATGCAAATAATCAACCAATAACTTTGACATTGGTAAAGAATAACCTAATACCTACTCTGCATTTGAAATATTTCTGATTCCCATGAGATATTTAACAAGCACAACCAATCTCAATGACATACTAATTAAGCCTAGATTCAGTCACAACCGAAGTTCAAAATGCCAACTTTTTTTTCCAGAACAGCACAAATTGACATCCAAATGAACAAATCAACTAGAAACAGAAAAGGGAAACTTACACACACACCGGAATAGACCAAGAATGACCAACGTTGTCTTCTTCACAACAGTATGCGAAGACCCAGTATGAACTACAAGAGCGAAAATAGAGGCTAAGAAGAGAAAACCAAAAGCAAAAAACCCAGAGGAAGAAAACAGGGCTACCTACTTGCGTTGCTTGCTGCTCGGACTGAGAAGAGGGAAACCAAAGATCAGACCTGCATGCAATCAAGAGGGAATGGAGGGACTGTGAAGACGGTGGTCGTCGGAGAGGGACAGAGGACAGAATGCAAGAGAAAGAGATAGGCCAAGAAATTTGCCCTATGCAGCTCGCGGGAGACACGAAATTGAGGGTTCAATTAGCGCGGGGAAGACAATGACAGAAACGCGCGCTGATTTGGGGAAAATATAACCAGTTTCAACGACTGGTTTTTAAACCAGTCGTTGAAAACAAAGTTTCAATGACTGTTTTACTTGAAAACAGTCGTTGAAACTTCAGTTCAGTGCTATCCGTTCACAGAGTTGCTTTTTTACTACTGGTTTCTAAAAACGGTTGTTGTTTGGTGTCGTGGAATCATGTTCTTGTAGTAGTGTGATTAATTAATTAATTATATGTGTGTGCGTGTATGATAATATTATATATATAACAATATGTAATAATTTAACACAGGTTTATTTCAGCGCGCAACTCGCAAACGCACGCGTGTGAAGGCGTCCTTACGATGAGGTCACGGGTTCGAGCTAGAGGATAAGCACTTTCAGGAATTATGTGACGTCCACACGTGGAAGCACGAGGAGCTGACACGTGGCAATGAGTGGAAGAGAGAGACACATGGAATTTGTAATTTTTTTAAAAAAAATTGTGACCGAATTTGTAATTTAAAAAAATATTACACTTTCAGCGGTGATAATGTATAGTTTCAGCGGCGACACAAAAGTCGCGGCTGAAAGTCACCTTTTGTCACCACTAAAAGTTACTTTCAGAGACAACAATATAAAACTTTCAGCGACAGTCACATAGGCGGCAACTTTTTTATCGCCGTTGAAAACCTTCAGCAGCGACTTTTAGCCTTTTAGCGGCAACGAAAGTCTTTTTTTTTTGTAGTGATTTGATAGAGACAAATAATTTTTAGACTAATTTGTCAATTTCCTGAAGTTTATGATTATATATGTTGAGTAATAATAGGGAATACAAGAACATCAACAATTGAAGCACACCAGCCACGTACCTGAGAAAGCATTTTAAACATAAAAAAGTATTCTCACAATTTTAAATATATTGCCGCCAGAGATGAAATAGACCACGATTAGGCTCCAATATTGATGGTGAGAATGGAGTATGTTGTGCGACTGGGATGGGGTAAGAATTTAATTGGTGTGAATTTTGCCATGGATAAAGAATGAGGGTGGATATGGTGAGCTTAGGTCACGGTTGGAGAGAGGAAAAAAAGGTGGAAAAATGCGATGTGATGAAGAAGATGATGTGCTTGTTTGGGATAGCTTAATTTTAGCTTATAAATATTTTTTAATCGTGATTTACGATATACGAGATAAGTATGTGAGAGAAGTTTTATCTCGATTTATATAAAAAGCACTTATAAATGCTTTTTAAGCTATCCTAAACATACTTGATGTGTGGAGATAGAAATGTGAATACCATATGTTAGTATAATTGGTGGCTGCCCAAGCATGATGAGTGAGGCCTAGGGTTTTTTGCCATCGAGGGAAGGCGCATGTTTTTTTCCCCCTTTTTGCTTAATTTATTTTTATTTTTCAAATAATATACATATTTAATTAAAGAATTAAAATGTAACCATTGTTTATCAGCATTTTCTTTGGGGCCAGCATATGAGCATTTAATTCATAGTCACCATTTAAAATTGTTGACTTGGCATTGTCTGATAAATGAGACTAACGGCATTAAATTTAAAAGATGACACTCTCCACGGCATCTGCATAAAATATAACAATTATTATATTAATAATTAAATTTTAAGTGTTTTATTGCTAAGTCGGCATTAACTTCGCCATGTTAACATTTTTCATTAGTGGGAGTTAATGGTGTTAATATTAAAGGACTAAAAATATATTTTACAAACTTAAAGGATTAAAATAAAATTTGATGCAAACTTAAATGATCAAACATATACTTTAGTCCAATAATAAATATCCAAAAGATTATGTCATGTCCATATATTAATAACTAATAAATAATTATTGTTAAAGAGGAGGATATAGCGACGTGAATGATAGCTTCGTGAGGAATTCACATTCCCTACAGGGAATGCTCATCTCTAATTTTAGAGCTCTATTTTTTTAAAAAAAAACAATCATTAATTTTTTATTTGCTTAAGTTAAACTGTATTCAACAGTTTGTAGTATTTTTTTTTAGTAACATCCAGCATCTTAAATTAATTAATTTTTAGTGCATCTAGTACTTTGGAGTATTTTTTTCTGAAAAAAAAATACTCCAAAGAAAATACTCTATGGTATTGAATGCACTAATAATTTGAGATACTAGATGTTACAATAAGAATACATAAAAAAAACTAAAAAAAATTAACAAAAAAATGGGTTCCACCACCCAAAATTGGAGGATGAGCAAGGAATGCAGACTCCTTGGTGAGTGATGTAACCCCATTCGATAATCAGGCCGGGATTAACGTTTAAGCACATTTAATTATCGAATGAGAAATCCGGAACAATTAAAAATTTGTTTTTAAAACACCTGTACAAATGGATCTCCATTCATTTCATTCATTAAAACAAATGGCCTGTTTGGTCTGTTACATACACAATATCAGAGTAAGCACAATTCCCGACGTTCACCCGGGATAATAACATTAATCCAAAGGTTTATACAGGGCATCATTGCCCATCTCAGTATCCATACTGGGGATTACACAAAACTATAGTACTATGATCTATACAATATATTTACAATGATCCAAAATGATAACCAATTCGATTTAAAACCAAATATATAACTAAGACTATCGCTGGCAGTCCTAATCGTCCTTTGCCACTTGCTTGCCTTTCGATCCACTTGCCCTGTCTAAAAATGTTATTTGGAAAGAATGAGATTCTAGAGAATCCCAGTAGCAACAGTTTATTTATATGATGCATATATACAAAGCAAGTAAACATATATCACAATGCAGCAATCAATATTCGAGACCGGGCTTTCGCTACGTTCCCTTCACTTTATACAAGGTCGGGCTTACGCCACGCCCCATCACTTTATCAATATTCGAGTCCGGGCTTTCGCCACGTCCCCTTCACTTTCACTGTAATCGAGTCCGGGCTTTCGCCACGTCCCCTTCACTTTCACTACAATCGATGACTAATGTAAACAAGCAATGCAATACACATGATATAGGATAAAGTGTCACTACCTTTGTCTTTCCTTCCTTGAGCAGGCACAGGCCTTCTATGCTCCGGGCAGATATCAAATCCTAAAGTCATAATTAAGGACGAAGCATTATTCTCTATTCCAATACTCAATTAACTCTTCAACACTTAGATTTGGTTATCAATAATGACCCTTAAGAAGCCACAAATGCCTCTAATAAAACCCCTAAAAGGTTGGGAAACAATAGGGTGAAAATCTCTTTTCAAAAACTTAAAGTGCTGGAATATAGGGGTGGGCCGCGGCCCACCATTCCTTGGGCTGCGGCCCAAATATGGTCAGAAGGCCTTGGGCTGCGGCCCACCACTCATGGGCCGCGGCCCAAAACAGGCCAGAAAGGTTTGGGCCGCGGCCCAGAAATTTCCTGACTCTGGGCTGAACTTCGAAAAACCATAACTAATTGTAGAAAAATCGAAACAGAGTGATTCCAAAGCCAAATGAAAGGTATATAAGTCCTCTTTCAAGGAAAAATATAGCCCCTCACTGGAAATCACTACACAAATACAGAATCACCAAAAACTAACCACTACTCCAAAACAGAGTTCTGTTTTTGTACCAAACTTTGGCAAAGCATAACTCTCAGAACACTAAACGAAATGACACCAAATATATGCCATTTTGAAGCTTGGGATGTGAACTTTAAGACTGAAAAGTTTCACAATTTTCTGAAAGAACACTAAACGAAATGACACCAAATATATGCCCATTTTGAAGCTTGGAATGTGAACTTTAAGACTAGAAAGTTTCACAATTTTCTGAAATCATTTGGTCATTCAAAACGTCCACACAATTAAACTGTCTAGACAGCGTTCACATTGATAGCATTTTCCAACTTTTCTACCAAAGTGTTCAATGACTCCAAAATCATTAACCAAACATATTCTCATACAAAATCACTCAAGGAACACAATGGTAACCTCAAAATGACCAAAATAACCATCTAACCACATGCCCTGTTTTGACCAATACACCAAAACTATCATAAAGATCCCAAACTTCACTTTTAATGATTCAAACCAATCCATTTGTCCAAAAGATCTCATAATATACCATTTCCATTATCACAACATGCCAAACTCACTAAGATCCTAATTTTCGAAAATAGGGCAGAAATTTCCAGAAAAATCAAGGCTCACCAACAACCACAATATATATATCAAAAGGGAGATAACACTCACCTCTTTCACTTTGCTAAAGAGATTTCTTGATTCTTCAACTTCCACAATCTCTTGAGGTCATAAACTACCACCAATGAACACATTTCAACCATCACAATGAAGCTCTTCATTCAAGGATCAACATTAAAGAAGGAAGTTTGAGCAATAGGAGCCATTTTTCTTTAGCTTTTTGCAAGCTTTTCCTCTTCCTCTTTGCTGCAAAAATGTCGACAGAAAATGGAGGGAGAAGAGAGAGAGGACGAGAGAGAGAGATGGAGGTGGAGTGGAGAAATGAAGAATGATGATTATTTCCCTCTTACCATGCTTCATCCATCGAAAATGAGGGAGAGAGGAGAGAGAGAGAATGTTTAAAATATCACATTTTGACTTTTCTCCTACACTCTCACATCCTTACATCTCAACACATGTCACTTTTCCATTGGTTCTCACATACTTAGTCACTAATTAATCTCTCTAATCCTTCCATTAGCCATTTGATCACACTTCTCATTATTCTCTTGGTTAGTAATTAATTTCCCCATTAATTACCAACTTATGCCAATAATTCCATTCTTTCAATTTTCTAACAATTATGACATATTAAATAATATTGTCACCAATATACATTAATTCAACTTTAATCCGATAATTATCCTCAATAATTATCATTAGGCCTTAATCAAAAATTGGGGCGTTACAAGTGATATAATATTGTTCCTCCTCTCTTCATTACTTTATTATCAGATATTTTGTTGAAGATACAAATTATTCTTATTATAAGTTACTTAATGAATTACTTCCAATATAAACTTTAAATTTGTGAGGGATGTGGTTTTTTTTATAAGCTACAGTTTGATTTTGTCTTATCATTTGATGTTTTTTTCCCCAATTTTACTTATATACCTCTCTCATTTCTTTTTTTTTTTTCACTCATCCTCTCTCCATTCACCATTTTCATAAATAAGGATGTTTTAGAAAAGTAAGTTACATTTTTTTATCTATTTATTGTCTTTACCCAGTTTTAACTATATTTTTAAATTGTAAAATTTAGTTATTTAAAGCTTCCTTTAAACCGGAGGGAGTATTAATTAATATTTTCAATCTCACTCCTATATGGAGTCGTTAAATTGTGCCAGAAAGGAATACAAATACAAAATTTTCTATTAAAATAAGGGTAAAACTAAAAATTTATTTCATTTTTGAGAAACACCATCAATTAAAAAAGAAAATTTCATATTATGGGAGATAAAATTTTCTCACATATTTATTTTCCAGAGTACAAAATTATATACTTATCTTTTTTTGTGGTATGCACAAAATTAGTTAAAATAAGTTTATACAAACACCCAATTAATCACTTCTCATTCCTTGGGATGAAGTCGTTAGAATGGCGGGTTCATTCACTTAAAACATAATGGATGCTCATTCTGTCCTTAGTTTCTGTTTTAATTATCAGCATGACTTGATGCAAGATATGTACTTTCTTCGGTTGATAATATAGGGTTCTTTAAAACGCCAACTACATTTTTGGAATAAGCCAGGCAGAAGAGTGGGTAAACTTAAAGCAGAGCGATGAGTGAGAGAGAGCGAGAACGGAGCAGAGAATGTGGTCCTCCGGCTCCGACAAGGGAGGAACACGATGCTTTGGATCGGAGTCGTAAGAAGGATCGCATGGGGGTTGGCGGCTTCACTGGTGATCATCAACCGATTCCAAGGGATGAAGAGTGGATGCACGATGCAGAGAAGGAACAGGTTTCTGGGGACGAAAAAACAGGGGAGAATGCATGTAAAACAGGGGAGCGTGTTTGCGAAACAGGGGCACATGAAGAACATAAGTGGAGATCGTTTAAGGAAGCTGTGTTGCAGGAGTGTAATGAACCTGATGAGGAGTTTAACTGGTGGAGTGGAGATAGGTGGAAGGAACGGATCAAGGTGGAAATGACTGCGTTGGGACTGAATGTTGTATTCTCGACAGAGGAGAGAGTTTGGCTAGCAAAGCAATGGGACAATGCACTTATTATTAAACTCCTGGGGCGAATGGTGGATCCCATCTATATGGCTACAAAGGTACAACACTTATGGGCTAGGAATGGAGACGTAGATGTAATAGATGTGGGTGCAGGTTTTGTTGTTGTACAATTTAAGGATTAAAGGGACTATGAGCTTGCACTTATGGGAGGTCCATGGCTTCTGTTCGATCATTACATATTGGTGCAACCGTGGAGACCAGATTTTGATCCTGACAAAGAGGTGGTAAGTAAGATTGCTGCATGGATTCGGTTTGCCAAATTGCCGCTGGACTACTATGATAAGGGCGCGTTATTTGTGTTGGGTTCTCAGGTAGGAAAGGTATTAAAAATTGATATGGCAACATTGAAGAGGAAGAAGGGACGTTTTGCTCGTATGTGTGTCGAACTAAACCTCGTTGCACCTCTGAGACCGTTCATCCTGATTAACGGTAAGCTTACTTGGGTCCAGTATGAGGGAATACATCTCATCTGCTTTCAATGTGGGCGATATGGGCATGATTCGAATCATTGTCCCCATAAAAATGGTGTACTAAATTCTGCCGAGAAAGATGGGGAAAGAAGTGTGGTGAACAGTCAAGGCAACAATGTTGAAAAACCACTGTGTGGCACCGAGGATGATGTTGAAAAACCAGTGGGTGGCGTCGAGGATGATGGTTGCAGTGGGGTCAGAGATGTAGGAAGTAACGGGCAGCAGAATGTGGAGGGCGCTGGAGTAGATTGCTGGACCTTAGTCCAGCGACCACGACGGCGAGCTGCAACGTCTGGTGCCGGAAAAAGAGAAAACCGAAAGAACCTGTTCGCCGTTTAGCTTCCGCAAGCGCACGGGTCGCAAGTAATAAAGTGATAAGTCAAGATCGTTCCCACGAGGACTATGACAAAAGCGAGTTAACTATTATAATTATGTTCTTAACTAGGTTGAATGAAATCATTTGAAATTGAGTATGTCAAGTAAGTAAATTTGCTAAAAACAATAAGGTAAAACAAAGGTGAATGTAAAATTGATTCTACTTCAAGGTTTAAAGGCTTAGGATTACTTCTTCCTCATTGTATTTCATAAAACTATGCAATTAATTCACTTATGTTAGTTGTGTGAGTCCATATGCTAGTCAAAGATTCTAAGATCATCAATCAAGCTCTCTCAAGTCAAGATTGATTTTTAATCTTCATTAACAATGTTCAATCTCTTGTCTATCATTAATGAAAATCATCTTTCCCAATCAATTCTTCATTAGACTATGCTAGGTTATTAGATATATCTCTATTCTAACAACAAACCATCCATTTAATCCCTAAACTTCAAGTCTAACATGATTTTTCTCAAGTTCTACAACCAAAATAGCTCTCTCAAGCATCATTCAATTGAACTAAACTAATCATGTGGTGATCAAGCACAAGATAGTAATTAAGCATAGAGAAAAATCAACATATATTCTCAACAACTAGCAAAAGCAAGAAAATATAGTAGTTTTAATCCATACAATGAGTAGAAGTAATCCTAAATGAGAGTTTTAGCCACTCATAATCAATACAAACCAATAACTCAATATAAAATTCATGACCATATCAGCAAATGAGAAGAGAAGAGGGGAAAAACCAGAAAAAGAGAGGAAAAATCAAGAATTCCTCCAAGAAGCCCCAAAATCCTTCTCTAGCTCTCCAAGAAGCCTCCTTGTGGTTCTTGAACTCTTCCTAGTGCAGAATAGCATCAATTCGGCGCCCCCATTAGGTTAAAAAGTCAGCTGAAGCATCAGTTTTTCAAAACGCACAGTTGCAGTATCGCGACTTCGCCCTCGCTTCGCTATAGCGAACCCACAGCGTACGCGGTCAGAAGGGCCTATTTTTGTCGCGACTTCGCCCTCGCTTCGCTATAGCGAACCCACAGCGTACGCGGTCAGAGGGGCCTATTTTTGATGTGTTTTCGCTTTCGCTTCGCTATAGCGTAGCAAAAGCAACCGGGGACACCTTCAAGCTACTTTGATCTTCCTTCTTGACTTTTGTTCTTCTTTTCTTCACCTCCAAGGATCCATGTAAGCTTTCATTTCTTGTCATCATCCTCCTACAAAGAGAAGGATTTTCATGAGCTTTTCAATTCTTCAATTTAATCTAAAATCCTATATATTTAGCTCAAAATTTTGCACTTTTTCAAGTATTTTCAACACATCACATTTTTCTTCATATGTATAAAACTTATGCACAATTTTAGTTTAAAACCACAAATATGTGAGAAAAATGTGATGAAATACAAGAATTTCCAGAGAATAACAGAACCTATACACGGAAAATCAAGGACCGAGATATGATGCGCTAAAAGTGGCGGATATGGAGGGAGACATGCGTGAATCACGGATTGAAAAGGAGCGCGTGCCGTTACAAGAGCTATCTAATCACATGGGTGTAGGTGAGGAGTTAACGGCGAGCAATGAGGAGGAGCAGGAGAAGGATTTGGTGCTTGAGAAAGGAATCCAAAGTCAAAAAGCTAGTGGGCCGAAAATGATGGTGCCAAACCCAAAAGGTGCAGGTGTAAAGAAGAAGGGGGGAAGGCCGAAATTCTAAGTGATATGGGCTTACATATGGAAACAAAGATGAGAATGGGCCTGGGTAAGCAAGCAAATGGGGAGCAAAAAATAGGTGGGGTCAAATTAATTAATTTGGGCCAAAATGGACCTGTGGGTATGAAGGCCGCACTTCCAGCAAGAATCCCAGGTGTGTCAACTGGAAATATGGGGAAGAATAAGATAAAGGAGCAAGGCAATATGATGAAAAAGAAAGGGGAAAATGAGGAAAAGGTGGAGGGCACTAATCTGTGGGACCCAGGTGAGGATAGTGATTCAAAATTCTATATAAGGTAGAATCCTCTTTCTCAGGAATTACAGGATACAGAGATGAGCGATGTTGGGACCTCAAGAGCAAAGGTGCAATAGCTTGGGGCCTAGTTTTATCCTATTAAATTTATTATGGATTACAACATATTAATATGGAATTCTCCAGGAGCTGGGAGCACGTGTTTTGCAGGTTTGTTGGTTAAGTTACGACGAAGGTATAAAATAGATTTTATAGCTCTTCTTGAACCAAGATAGAAACTTGAAAAAGCGAGTGTTCTTAGTCGACGTTTGGGTATGAGAAATGCAAAAGTCGTGGAGGCAAATTGGTTAAGTGGTGGTATATGGTGCTTGTGGGATGAGAAAGTTGATTTTAGAGTTACATTCACAGCTTCACAAGTGTTGCATGGAGTATTTAATCAAGGCAAGGATTCTAGCTGGGAATTGTCGGTAGTGTACGGACACCCAAATAAAATAAAACGTCGTGATCTATGGCAACAACTTGGTCATATTTGTGCAACTGGGGTCATGAAATGGTGTGTGGGAGGCGATTTCAATGCAACTATAAGAGATTCTGAACGACGTTCAACATCCAGAGTCTCAACCCGGCATGATAATTTGTTTGCGGCTTGGTTAAGGGAGTGTGGGATGTTTGAAATGAATTTTCAAGGACCTGAGTTCACTTGGAGGAGGAATGGAGTGGCAAGTAGGATTGACAGGGTTGTAGCCACGGAAGAATGGTTTGATCGGTTTCCGGATGTCTCATTGCTGCACCTTCCACAGTATAAGTCTGATCATAGTCCGCTTCTCATTAAATGGGTTTATGGACCAAAATATGGCCATCAACAGTCTTTTCGGTTTTTTGCCCCGTGGGTTACAGATGAATCGTTTTCGATAGTGGTGGAGAATACGTGGAGAGCATCTAGACCCTGGGAAGAGAACGTTAAAGATTTTCAGGAGCAGGTTAGGGAGTGAAATGCTAAGAGCTTTGGTAATATTAATCATAGGAAAGCCCTCTTACTACGCAAATTGGAGCAGTTGAATACAAATAGCACTAAATGGCGCGAAGTTGATACTTAAAGGAAGCTTGCTTGGGATGAACTAGAAAAATGCCTGATTCAGGAAGAGTTAATGTGGATGCAGCGCTCTAGGTCTAACTGGTATATGAATGGTGACAAGAACACAAAGTACTTTCATGTGGTTACAAACAGCAGAAGGAGAAGAAAGCAAGTGGAAGCACTGAGGAAGGATGATGGGGAATGGATATATAGTGAGGAAGAATTGAAACAGGAACGTACCAAATTTTTTGAAAGTCTTTATACTGAAGAGCTTAATCAAAAAGTTTATGTTAATTTTGGTGGTACATATCCTAGAGTTCCTGAAAATTTATTAAATGTGATGGGGGTAATGGCTTCAGAGCAGGAGGTAAAACAAGCAGTTTTCAGTATGGGCCCTCTAAAGGCCCCTGGTCCTGACGGATTGAACCCTCTATTTTATCAGAGTCAGTGGAATACGGTAAAAGACATGGTGGTGGCAATGGTACAGGAGATTTTTCGCCAGCTTGGCGAAGTCAAAAGAGTAAACGGGACACATATTGTGCTGATTCCTAAGATAGAGATTCCTCAAAGCATTTGTGACTTCCGCCCCATTAGTTTATGTAATGTTATCTATAAGACTGTGACTAAAGTCTTGGCTACTAGACTGAAGCGAGTAATGCCACTTATTATTTCACCTAACAGTGTAGTTTTGTGCCAGGACGTCAGAGCTCTGATAATATTATCTTAGCCCAGGAAATTGTGCATTCAATGAAGAGTATAAAGAAGAAAAATGGGTTTATGGCCTTGAAGATTGATCTGGAGAAAGCATACGATCGAGTTCGCTGGGACTTTGTGGTGGATCGATTATATGAGTTGCAATTCCCTATGCCATTTATTAATTTGATCCAGGCATGTCTCACTACCCCAGTAATGCAGGTTATGTGGAACGGTAACTCTGGTCAAGCATTTACACCAACCCGTGGTGTTCGCCAAGGTGACCCTATATCTCCTTATTTGTTTGTACTGGTAATGGAAAAATTAGCTCATCTGATTCAAGCAGAAGTGAATTTGGAAAATTGGGTTCCGTTCAGGTTAAAAAGACATGGTGTAGCCATTTCGCACTTGTTTTTTGCAGATGATCTACTTTTGTTTGCGAAAGCTTCCCTTGACCAAGCAGCAATTATAAAAGCCTGCTTGGATGATTTGTGTGCCGCTTCGGGAGAAAAAGTCAATGGGGGCCAAATCAAGGATCTTCTTCTCAGGGAATGTGTCCCATACTCAGAAGATGGAGATTAGTACCTTCCTAGATTTTACTCCGACTGCAGATCTTGGTAAATACTTAGGCATTCCAGTGCATCATGACCGAGTTTCAAAGAGAACATATCAGTACATTGTGTCTAAAATGGAAGACCAACTTAAGGGATGGAAAGCCAGTACTTTGTCAATGGCTGGTCGTTATACACTAGTTTCTTTGGTAGTTTCGACAATTCCGTCTTATGCTATGCAGTCAGCGTGGCTACCAACAGCAACGTGTGATAATATTGATAAGAAGTGTAGGGGTTTTCTTTGGGGAAGCTCTGGTACAAGTAGGAAGCTATCAATGGTTTCCTGGGATGAGGTTTGTAAGCCCAAGGATGCAGGAGGTTTGGGCCTACGACATGATCATAACCAAAATGAGGCTTTTATGATGAAGCTGGGGGTGGGGTCTTGTGAAACGTAGGGATACTTTGTGGGTAAAGTTCATGATCGAGAAATATAAATGTGGCGAGGATGTTCTACTGATCGTTCGGAACAACAAAAGGGGATCTCAAGCGTGGAAGGGGATTACGAATGTTTGGGAACGGGTACATAAAGGGATAGGATGGAGGATAGGGAAGGGAGACCGAGTGTACTTCTGGAAGGATCCATGGCTCCCACATCATGATAGTCTTCTCAATTATTGTACTAGAGACATCCCGGCAAGTATTTTAGATGACCTTGTGAGTATGTATGTAACACCGTCAGGTGGATGGGACTGGGCGAAATTTGATTCTCTTTTACCTCCTTTGGTACTTCGGGCTATGCGGAATGTTTCTCCAGGGTCAAGACAACATGAGGACGATAGACCCATCTGGCGGATATCGAATAGTGGGGAACTTACGCTTAAGTCGGCATACGGGTTGGTGGCGAATGTACGTTCCTCTCCTCCTCGTAACTTATGGCAGAATATATGGAAGCTACGTACGCCGCAAAGATGCAAGACCTTCTTTTGGATGGCGGCACGTGGGAGATTGATGACGAATTCTTGGAGAGCAGCGTGCGGAATGCCGGTGCAACAGGATTGCTTTGTGTGCTCAGGGGTGAAGGAGAGTGTGCTGCATGTTCTACTGGACTGCCAAGTTGCAAGAGGGTGCTGGGAGAAACTTGGGAATTCTCCAGCACAGAGTACTCGCTTTTATGAATTAACGGATCCTTGTTCTTGGATACGTTAGAACTTAGCACGGGGGAAACAACATGAAGAAGTAAGTTGGCAGGTGTGGTTTACAATACTCTGTCGGCAGCTCTGGTTGAACAGGAATTCGGGAGTGTTTAATGGTAAGAGGTCGGGAGTTATGCAGATCTTAGCCCAAGTACGAGCTCAGACGAGATGGGCTGATGTCAACTTATGCCCAACACATCTCGAGAGGGAAGAATCTAGTATATGGAAGCCTCCGTATGTTGGATAGGTCAAGGTGAATGTGGATGGTGCATTTAGTCAGGTGACTGGTACTGCTGGGTGTGGATGGATTGTGAGGAACCATGAAGGTGCACCACTAATGGGATTTATGTGCGGACTGGGTCGCGGGAATAGCCTGAACGCAGAAGCTTGGGCATTGCTGCTGGGGCTTAAGATGGCATGGGATGCAGGGTAGAGGCGAGTAGTAGTGGAATCTGATTGCTTGGAGGTGTTGGAGTTGATGGCAGGAGGCTGGGATGAGGATCACATGGAATCTGAACTTCTGGGGCAACTTCGGCAGATGTTGGATAGAGATTGGGAGGTAACCACGGAATGGTGTGGACGTAGATCAAATAATGTGGCTGACACTCTAGCTAAGGAATCTCTGAGAGTGTCTGCAGGACTGATATGGTTTCATGATCCGCCAGAGTGTATTAGATCTATGTTGCACGAGGATTTGAGTGCAGGGTAGTTTTTTTGTTCATATTTTGTTTTTTTGTATGTTTCATCAAAAAAAAAAATATAGGGTTCTTTAACTATATCATAGAAAATAATCAATGATAGTTAAGTTATTTAATATGTCTCTAGATACAACTTTTTTTCACTCTCACCTTTCTTAAAAAATGTGTTTAATTGTATTATGAGTGTTATTTTAGAGAGAAGGGGATATAATGAGTGGGGTAAGGTTGAAAAGTGGATATTAATTACAAGGGTAAAATGGGAAAATGAGTATTAATTAAATAGAAAGTGATTTATATTCTGGATCATACCTTTTTTGTAGAAGTACCCTATATTATAAACCGGAAGGAGTATATAACCTTAATAGGGCTTGTTTTGATTAGTATTGGTGAAGCACATTTATATAAGTCGAGATAAAAAATTCTTTTTACATATTTACTTCATATTTCATGTACCCCACCAAAACCAAATAAACGCGTAGTTATCGGTATGATTCACGTCGTCATTATCAATAAAAATGGGGGGAAAAGAGGGGAAAACAAGGAAAGATGCTGGCCTGGTCAACATGATACAATATCAAAAGATGCGCATAGCTTTTTCTCGTGACATGTTTTTTATTTTAGGAAAAAGCTAGACTTTTGGCATTTGGCTTTTTTATTTTCTCCCGGGTCACCATCACATCCAGTCAGCCACATCATTTGGTCCCCCAAGCCCCATAAAAAGCTAGACTTTGGGAATTTGTCATTTTCATTTTCTAACGAGTCACCATCACACCCGCCATCATTTGAAGGAAAAAGGGAGCGTTGCTGGATCTCACCGGCTGTTCTTTCTGGCCTCTGTCACTCCATCACCCACTTTTAAAGGGAAGGCTCGATAACCAACCAACCTTTTTTATCAGAACTGTTGTGCGGCTGTGCGCGCGCGCGTTTGAGAGAGACAAATAATTGTTAAACTAATTTGGTAATTTCTGCGAAGCTCGTGAAGATGCTGATGAAAATATACGCTGTGTAATAACAGGGAACACAGGAACATCAATAATAGAGAAGTGCAAATTTTCTTCTCCATTTTATTCCCAATAGCTGAAAATATTAATAAAGAATGACAGAATGTCAGCGTTAATAAAAAAATAAAGTTGAATGAGTGGTCCTATTCGACCCAAAAAAGAGAACACACCAGCTAACCCAATAGCTGAAAATATTAATAAAGAATGACAGAATGGTTATGCCATGTCAATTTATCAACAACGAATAAATAATTTTTTAAAAAACAGGATGAGGATATCGCACAGGCGAATGACAACCTGGTGGATGATACGATATATTCCCTCCTATCTTCATCATAAGATGCTTTTTTACCTTATATATAAGGAGGGGGAGAAGAATTTTTTATTTTATTTATAAATCACGTAATTAAATTTTTTATATAAATATATAATTTTATATAATATAGTATATATTAAATAGGGGTAAAATTAAATTAAGGTAGAGTTAATAAGATTTAAGAATTTTCTTTATTCTTGTATAGTTTATAAATAGGATTAGAGGAGTATCTTATAGAAGAGATGAATGGTTATAAGTAGCTTGGTAGGGCATTATATTAGTTTTTTTTTCCAACAAAAAAAGTTGATAGGGCATTAGTTAAGTGCTCGTCTTATCCTTTTTATATGTCACTTTCTAGGTATGTTCCGAATAGACCAGAGACCATGAAAAACTTTAAACCTTATTCACGTTACCTTAAAATTTAACAATCACTACTACAGGAAGAAGATTCCACGACACCAAACAACGTCCGTTTCCAAGAAAACAGTAGTAGAAAGAAGAGAGGGGCAAAGGCGAGAATCTGGGCAGCTTTTCAACGACCGTTTAAATGAAAATGGTTGTTGAATGTATAAGATACAATGATCGTTCTTCAGAACGGTCGTTGTAACCACTTACAACGACCGTTCCCTATTAACGGTCGTTGTAATGCATGATTCAACGACTGTTCCTTAAGAACGGTCGTTGTATCTCTCCCCTCAATCACAGTTTACTTTACCTTTTGCTTTCATTTCGTGCCTCGTTCTCCCGTTGGTCCTTGTTCTTCTTTTTTTAGTTTGCTTTTGCTCTTCATTCGAACGTCCTTCTCCCTGTTGCCCACTCTTCTTTGTCCCTCACTTGTTCTTCACAAGTCACGACAGTGTCACTCTTCTTCATCCCTCACTTGTCCATCTACCCATCCGCCTCTCAGTTACGGTGTACCGTCGACTTGTAGCTCCTCAACGTGCTTCCTGCATTTTCCAGGTAAAAGACAAATCCCTTTGTTTTTCAATCTTTGGGTAGCTGTTATTTCTTCGTTTTCCTAGTTTCTCTATGACTATATATTATTGAGGTTCAATTTATGACTACCAAGATGATTCTCTGAGATTAGTTGTCTTCGGACCCATATTACTCTATCAACCTCTACCCTCTTAACATTACCATATATTGCTACCTTAATCTCTCCAAAATCTGCATGCGATTTGAGCTTCCATGGATCAAAACTTGCTCCCCGTTAATTAAAGCAATTTATTTGAGCTTATTGCATTATACTGACTGGAAATGAGATTATTAGGGTGTTTTATTCCTCTCTTTCAAAAGCTTCATTTTGTTATATTACATGCACAGTTAATAACTCAATCCTGGGAGAAATTTTGAATTTGCTGTCTGTAACACCCTGATTTTAATCACGTAATTATAATTCAATATTTGGTAATTAAATTAGATTAGAGACCATCGAATAGTTTAAAACTCATTTAAAACTCCCTTTAGTAATTGGGACTTTACGAAATTTTCAAAATTTCATTCTTCTTCCGATCTCAAGTTTAATTATCGAATATAATTACCTGTGCAGTTTATCTACATTTACGTATGACAGAGTGTATAACCAAAATCCTGGCAAACCCCGGGTTCAACTACATATATATATATATAGAGTTCCAAATCTTGATGAAGGGGTTACAGGTTCGAGTATTCAAACCATATACAATCCATCGATATACAGATATCTAACCAGCATATCCAAAATAAATGTCCCTACGAAATTCTACCCGCTCCGGGTCACGCGCTTCTCCTTGGAGCCACTCGCCCTGTCTGAAAGGTTAGTTCAAAGGAAAGAATGAGATTCAAAAGAATCCCAGTAGTAACTAAACAATTATACCACATACAAGCACACAGCATGTAAGCAATCAATGTACCGCAGCAGCAACACATATCACACTCCACCCTCATCCCCTTTCTCCGCCGGGAAGGCACACCGCCCTAACCCGAACCGTTGTTAGCTACTCAGGGACTATTGGCGTGGCAGTGTATACAAATAGCCTTATAGCTCATATAGCTAACCGGCTTTCACAAACGGCCCGTCGGCCTCCACAAATAGCCTTTCGGCTCACAATCAGCCTTTCGGCCTCATGTCACATAATCACACCTCATCCTCATCCCCTTTCTCTGCCGGGAAGGCTCACAACCTTCACCCGAACCGTTGTTAGTTACTCAGGGACTATTGGATTGACGGTGCTAACACATATCCACATAAGTCGCAACATCCGCATTTATCACAAATCACTGATTATACACACATACAGCGCATCACATATGGTACGAAAGAAAAGTCACTACCTGATCCTTTCCTGACGATCTCTGGCACAGTGGGCTCACGAGGATAGCAGATATCAAATCCTATAATCAAAATAGGGACATTTGGTTAATCTCCTTTTCCAAGTTCTTAATTTAATAACACTCTAAGTTGGTATGCATTTAGACTCTTTAGATGGCCATTAAATGATTAAAGGGTTAGGATAACTATCCCTAAAGATCTCTCTTTAGAAAGCTAAAACCTAGATTTTTGGTCTCTTCACTCGAGCACAGATGACCGTGCTCGAGCACAACCCCCGCTCTCACTCGAGCACACATGCGAGTGACACAGGAAGTGCTTGCCCGAGAGCAACTCCCGCGACAAACCTATACTCTCACTCGAGCACAAGAGGCTGTGCTCGAGCAGAGACCTCGCCAACACTCGAGCACCACGGAAGTGAGGCCCTGCGAGTGACAACCCGAGAGTGACTCTTCCCTCCAAACCTCAAGTGCACTCGAGCACAACCCTTGTGCTCGAGTGGTCTCTCAATACTCACGAGTGCCAGGCGCACTCTCAACAACCACTCTCGAGTGATACCTTGAGACACTCACTCGCAGCACCAAAAAGGCACCCTCACTCGAGCACAAACATGCTCACTCGAGCACGTTCATCCTGTGCTCGAGTGAGTTCTTCACTCACTCGAGAAATCACATCAGATACCCAAAACGCAGCAACTGATATGATTTACCAGAATTCACCCAAATGAACTCCAATGGTTCTTAAACTTGTGTCAAGACTCATTATCACTTATTTCAACACAAAGAACCCATTGGCAACCAAAAACAACTCAATTTCAACTCATTCCACACATTCTCCCTCTAAATCATCAAACCACTCAAAACCTCATTCTAACACCTTCCTTTATTCAACTTCAAATCAAATTCTAATCACTCCCAAGTGTCAAACTGACCAAATGAACAGTGACACTCTCATCAAAATCTACCCTTCACTTAACATCATAATTAGGTTAAATTTCCAGAATTTTCATTGATTAAGCAAACACCATAACATTCACACCAAAGTTTATCATACACCTACCTCTTAAACTTGCTGAAATCAACACCTTGATCTCACCAACTTTCAGATTTATCCCTCAATCAAACACCACCAATGGAAATTCTGAAACCATAGAAATCAAGCCCTCAATCTCTTGATCAATATTAATAAAGGGTACATAAGCTTATGAAGACCTCTACTTACCAAGATTTAAGCTTTTCTCTTTCTCTTTCTTGTTTAACTTCAGCGAAAATGGAGAGAATGGAGAGAGAAGTGAGTAGGTGAAGGTGATGATCATTCTTTCCTCACACACACCCATAAACCGACTAGGGAGGGAGAGAGAAGAGTGTTTGAATATTTTGACTTATCCAATGGCTCTTATTTAGCCACTTGGCATCATCTCCTTCCTCTTACTTTGATCTCAACTATTCTCACATACACAAGATCCCACCCTTAGATCTTTCAATCTCAACCATTGATCTTGATTACTAAGGGGTTTTCTCATCAGTAGCTAACCAGATGGTTGGTAAATTTACCGTTTTACCCCTGATTGGTACAATACTCATTAAATTATGAATAATTGCCTTCATTTCACATTGCACCACATATATTTCAAATATGCTTAATTAACATTAATTACATCATTTGAAGTTACTAATCCTTGATTAAAATCCAGGATATTACAATTCTCCCCCCGAAAATTTAATTTCGTCCTCGAAATTGCTATACAACTTGAGCCATAAATTCCGGATATCGCCTTCGCATATTTTCCTCCGATTCCCAAGTTGCTTCTCTTTGTGTCATTCCCTTCTAGATCACCTTCACGTATGGAATGCTCCTGTGTCTGAGCCGTCGCTCTTCTCGGTCAATGACCTGCTCTGGTTCCACTGCATATGTGAAATTGTCTTGTAACTCGATTTTCTCATATTCTACTATGTGAGTTGGATCTGGTTGGTACTTCTTCAGTTGAGAAACGTGGAATACGTCATGGAGTCTGCTCAAGCTCGGAGGTAACGCTATTCGGTATACAGCAGGCCCAATCCTTTCAAGGATCTCAAAAGGACCTATATACCTCGGGCTCAGCTTCTTTCTCTTGATAGCTCGCCCAATGCCCGTAACAGGGGATACTCTTAAGAAAATATGATCTCCAACCTCAAACTCTAGAGGCCGTCTTCTCTTGTTAGCATAGCTTTTCTGTCGACTCTGCGCTGCAAGCAATCTCTTCCGAATAATCTGAATCTGTGCTGAGGTTTGATCAACCAAATCTGGTCCATAGAGCTTCCTTTCGAACAACTCGTTCCAGCACAAAGGCGATTGACATCTTCTTCCGTACAACGCTTCATACGGAGCCATCTGAATGCTCGCATGATAGCTATTATTGTAGGCGAATTCCGTAAGTGGAAGAAAGCGATCCCAACTTCCTTTAAAGTCAAGAACACAAGCTCGTAACATATCTTCCAGCGTCTGGATTGTTCTCTCTGACTGTCCATCCGTTTGCGGATGATAAGCCGTACTGAACCTTAGTTGAGTTCCTAAAGCTCTATGCAGCGCTTTCCAGAATCTCGAAGTAAATCGAGGATCTCGATCCGAAATGATGTTTTTCGGAACACCATGGAGTTTCACGATCTCACTAACATAAATCTCTGCTAGTTTGTCAGGAGAATAACCAGCATTGACTGGTATGAAGTGCGTCGACTTCGTTAACCGATCCACAATTACCCATATCGCATCATAATTCCTGATCTTAGGCTATCCCACAACAAGGTCCATGGTTACGCTTTCCCATTTCCATTCTGGAATCTCAGGACTCTGGAGTAAACCAGGTGGTCTCTGGTGCTCGATCTTCACTTTCTGACAAGTGAGGCATCTCGCCACATATTTGGTCACATCACTCTTCAAACCCGGCCACCAGTACACAGATTTCAGGTTATGGTATATCTTGGTCATACCAGGATGAAGAGTGTACAAGCTCTTATGCGCCTCATCCAGAATCTTTTGTCTTAACTCCGCCTTAAGTGGAATGCAAACTCTGTTTTGATAGCGAACCAAACCCCTGGGCGACAGGTCATACCCTGGGACTTCTCCTCGTTCAATCCGAGTCAGATTGCGCTGTATCCAGTCATCTTGCCTCTGAGCTTCTTCAATCTCAGCTCGTAACTCGTTTTCCTCCTGGGAAACAGTGTAATTGGCACAAATGATCTGGTTCGTCAGATTCAAATCACGAAAATCTTCAATCAATTTCTTTTCTCGTATCATCATAGCTGCAACGAATACGGTCTTTCGACTAAGAGCATCAGCGACTACATTGGCTTTACCCGGATGATATTTAATTTCCAGGTCGTAGTCCTTAAGCAATTCCATCCAACGGCGCTGTCTCATATTCAGTTCTTTTTGATCATACAAATATTTGAGACTCTTGTGGTCGCAGTACAATTCCATAGTCACACCATACAGGTAGTGACGCCAAATCTTCAAAGCAAACACAATGGCCGCAAGCTCCAGATCATGAGTGGGATAGTTCAATTCATGAGGTCTGAGCTGTCGAGAGGCGTAGGCCACCACACGTCCCTGCTGCATAAGGACACACCCTAATCCCTGCCCACTGGCATCAGAGTACACAACATATGTCACACTGGGATCGGGTAAAATCAATACAGGTGCCGACGTCAACCTCTCCTTCAGCTCCACAAAGCAGTTTTCACACTTCTTGTCCCACACAAATGGCTGATCCTTTCTCGTGAGCTTGGTCATTGGTAACGCAATACGGGAGAAATTCTGGATGAATCTCCGATAGTATCCGGCAAGACCCAGAAAACTGCATACTTCTGCCACAGATTCCGGCCTCTTCCAGTCTAGTACTGCTTCCACTTTACTGGGATCCACAGAGACCCCTTCTTGCGAGATAACATGGCCTAGGAATCTCACTTCCGATAGCCAAAACTCGCACTTGCTCAACTTGGCATATAGTTGCTTCTCACGCAAAATATTCAATACAACTCTCAGATGATGCTCATGCTCTTCCTTACTCTTGGAATATATCAGAATGTCATCGATAAACACAACAACAAACTGATCCAGGTATTGTCGAAAGATACGGTTCATGTAATCCATGAAAACCGCAGGCGCATTGGTTAGCCCAAATGGCATCACCAGAAACTCATAATGACCATATCGGGTCCTGAAAGCAGTCTTTGGAATATCTTCCGCTTTCACTCGCAGCTGATGATACCCTGACCTTAGATCAATCTTTGAGAACACACTCGAACCAGAGAGTTGATCTAAAAGGTCGTCAATTCGAGGAAGTGGGTACTTGTTCTTGATGGTAACCTTGTTCAGCTCTCTGTAGTCGATACACAAGCAAAGACTTCCGTCTTTCTTCTTAACAAATAACACTGGAGCTCCCCAAGGCGACACACTGGGTCTAATGAACCCTTTTTCAAGCAGATCTTCTATCTGTTTCTTTAGTTCTGCCATCTCGTTTGGGGCCATACGATATGGGGCCTTAGATATGGAACCAGCTCCAGGTACAATGTCAATCGGGAATTGAACTTCCCTCTCAGGAGGCAATCCGCTAAGATCGTCCGGAAACACCTCAGGGAATTCACTTACCACAGGTATGTTACTCAAAATCTCACCGGTTTCCCTTTGCACAGAGAAAAACACTACATACCCTTGACAACCCTTTTCAAAATACCTTTTACCTTTAGCTGCAGACAGAAAATTCATACTAGCATCCAGAACTTCGGACCTCAGAGGAACTGGGTATACTATCCTCTTGTTTTCACAATCAAGCAGCACATTATTTGTCGTTAACCAATCAAAACCTAAAATGACTTCCAACTGGTAAAGCGGCAAACATATCAAATCTACAACAGATTAGTGTCCTTCCACAGTTACAACACAATTCAAGTAAGCTTCTGTGGTTAAGGCCTTAACACCCATCGGGGTTGACACTACCAAATCAAATGGTAACTTATGTACATGCAATCCCAGGCGCTTCACGCAATCATAAGCAATGAAGGAGTGACTTGCACCCGATTCGAACAATGCTTGCAACAGATAACCATTTAGAGAAATTTTACCTTGTATCATCTCAGGAGATTTACGAGCTTCCTCGTGGGTCATCGCGAACACTCAGCCCTGAGTCTTTGGCCTCTGCTCGGGTCGTGGTCGTTGACAATCTCTGGAAAGATGTCCTGGCTGTTTACAGTTAAAACAGATCATTTCTCCCCGATAATTCTGGCCATAATGTGATTTATAGCAGCGAGCACATTTCCACTCGGTCGCCAATCTCTGAGGTTCACGGTCTCTAGGCTGATAGGGCTTCTTATCACCGCCCTTGAATGAAGATGAGCCTTGGCCTTTCCGCTTCTGGGAAACATTACCCTTACTAGGTTCATTGCGGTGGCTAGTAACTCTGGCAGGATACAAGTCTCTCATATTGTTCTCTGTAATCCTGCACTGTTCAACCGCCTTGTTGAACTTGGTAAATTGATGAGTAACTAGGCGTTTCCTCAACTCTCGCCTCAGACCGCGAATGAGCATATCAGAACTCCATTCTTCATCGTCCTTGAATCGAAGGTAAGAGGAGTATCGGGCCAATCGAACGAAACGGGACAAATAATCATCAAAGCTCTCTATGTCCCCTTGCTTGATGTTAAGGAATTCTGTCTCCTTTTCAAGCCGAACCGATTTCGGGAAGTACTTCTCATTGAATTCTTGTAGGAACAATTCCCAAGTCAGCGGCACATTTCTGCTCTTCAATGTCAGGGCGATATTCCGCCACCAACGATCTGCATCACCCTCGAGTTTGTAGACCGCCAACCGTGGCTTCACCTCCTCTGGACAACAAAGCACCTCAAATATTTTCTCCAGCCTATTCAGCCAATCTTCGGCAGCTTGAGGGTCAAACCTCCCTCTGAACACCGGAGGCAGATGCTTGCAGAACTTAGTGACCCAGAACTGAAGATCTCTATCCTCTCTGACTGGTCCCCAATGAGACTCTTGATTCGGAATAGCACGAGATGGGGATTCTGATGGCCGTGCTGATCCCTTAGCAGTGTCCTCATGTCGAGTTTCTTCTTGAGTCCCCTCTGGAGTGGACTAAACCGGAACTTCCTTGTTCTTTGCCTTTTCTGCTCTGAGCTCTTCTCTCAGCTCAATTGTCATATCCCGCTGATCCTTGATTAGACCCATTAACTTATGCCTTGCATCCGGTGGATTTTCATTATCAACCTCCACCACAGGGTCTATACGCGGAATATTGGGGCATCCTCTAGTCTTCTTCATTCTACAAACAGCTTACCCCATTAATTTAGCAGAGACAGTATGCACATATAGTCATAAAACTTATCTATATCCAAATCATTTAAACATATATGTGCACACACAACAATCATTCACAAACAATCTTTTATCCCTAAGCCAACTAAGGGATCTATCCTAGCAACCTCTACCCTTGTCAGGAACCAGGCTCTGATACCAAAATGTAACACCCTGATTTTAATCACGTAATTATAATTCGATATTTGGTAATTAAATTAGATTAGAGACCGTCGAATAGTTTAAAACTCATTTAAAACTCCCTTTAGTAATTGGGACTTTACGAAATTTTCAAAATTTCATTCTTCTTCCGATCTCAAGTTTAATTATCGAATATAATTACCTGTACAGTTTATCTACATTTACGTATGACAGAGTGTATAACCAAAATCCCGGCAAACCCCGGGTTCAACTACATATATATATAGAGTTCCAAATCCTGATGAAGGGGTTACAGGTTCGAGTATTCAAACCATATACAATCCATCGATATACAGATATCTAACCAGCATATCCAAAATAAATGTCCCTACGAAACTCTACCCGCTCCGGGTCACGCGCTTCTCCTTGGAGCCACTCGCCCTGTCTGAAAGGTTAGTTCAAAGGAAAGAATGAGATTCAAAAGAATCCCAGTAGTAACTAAACAATTATACCACATACAAGCACACAGCATGTAAGCAATCAATGTACCGCAGCAGCAACACATATCACACTCCACCCTCATCCCCTTTCTCCGCCGGGAAGGCACACCGCCCTAACCCGAACCGTTGTTAGCTACTCAGGGACTATTGGCGTGGCAGTGTATACAAATAGCCTTATAGCTCATATAGCTAACCGGCTTTCACAAACGGCCCGTCGGCCTCCACAAATAGCCTTTCGGCTCACAATCAGCCTTTCGGCCTCATGTCACATAATCACACCTCATCCTCATCCCCTTTCTCCGCCGGGAAGGCTCACAACCTTCACCCGAACCGTTGTTAGCTACTCAGGGACTATTGGATTGACGGTGCTAACACATATCCACATAAGTCGCAACATCCGCATTTATCACAAATCACTGATTATACACACATACAGCGCATCACATATGGTACGAAAGAAAAGTCACTACCTGATCCTTTCCTGACGATCTCTGGCACAGTGGGCTCACGAGGATAGCAGATATCAAATCCTATAATCAAAATAGGGACATTTGGTTAATCTCCTTTTCCAAGTTCTTAATTTAATAACACTCTAAGTTGGTATGCATTTGGACTCTTTAGATGGCCATTAAATGCCTAAAGGGTTGGGATAACTATCCCTAAAGATCTCTCTTTAGAAAGCTAAAACCTAGATTTTTGGTCTCTTCACTCGAGCACAGATGACCGTGCTCGATCACAACCCCCGCTCTCACTCGAGCACACATGCGAGTGACACAGGAAGTGCTTGCCCGAGAGCAACTCCCGTGACAAACCTACACTCTCACTCGAGCACAAGAGGCTGTGCTCGAGCAGAGACCTCGCCAACACTCGAGCACCACGGAAGTGAGGCCCTGCGAGTGACAACCCGAGAGTGACTCTTCCCTTCAAACCTCAAGTGCACTCGAGCACAACCCTTGTGCTCGAGTGGTCTCTCAATACTCGCGAGTGCCAGGCGCACTCTCAACAACCACTCTCGAGTGATACCTTGAGACACTCACTCGCAGCACCAAAAAGGCACCCTCACTCGAGCACAAACATGCTCACTCGAGCACGTTCATCCTGTGCTCGAGTGAGTTCTTCACTCACTCGAGAAATCACATCAGATACCCAAAACGCAGCAACTGATATGATTTACCAGAATTCACCCAAATGAACTCCAATGGTTCTTAAACTTGTGTCAAGACTCATTATCACTTATTTCAACACAAAGAACCCATTGGCAACCAAAAATAACTCAATTTCAACTCATTCCACACATTCTCCCTCTAAATCATCAAACCACTCAAAACCTCATTCTAACACCTTCCTTTATTCAACTTCAAATGAAATTCTAATCACTCCCAAGTGTCAAACTGACCAAATGAATAGTGACACTCTCATCAAAATCTACCCTTCACTTAACATCATAATTAGGTTAAATTTCCAGAATTTTCATTGATTAAGCAAACACCATAACATTCACACCAAAGTTTATCATACACCTACCTCTTAAACTTGCTGAAATCAGCACCTTGATCTCACCAACTTTCAGATTTATCCCTCAATCAAACACCACCAATGGAAATTCTGAAATCATAGAAATCAAGCCCTCAATCTCTTGATCAACATTAATGAAGGGTACATAAGCTTATGAAGACCTCTACTTACCAAGATTTAAGCTTTTCTCTTTCTCTTTCTTGTTTAACTTCAGCGAAAATGGAGAGAATGGAGAGAGAAGTGAGTAGGTGAAGGTGATGATCATTCTTTCCTCACACACACTCATAAACCGACTAGGGAGGGAGAGAGAAGAGTGTTTGAATATTTTGACTTATCCAATGGCTCTTATTTAGCCACTTGGCATCATCTCCTTCCTCTTACTTTGATCTCAACTATTCTCACATACACAAGATCCCACCCTTAGATCTTTCAATCTCAACCATTGATCTTGATTACTAAGGGGTTTTCTCATCAGTAGCTAACCAGACGGTTGGTAAATTTACCGTTTTACCCCTGATTGGTACAATACTCATTAAATTATGAATAATTGCCTTCATTTCACATTGCACCACATATACTTCAAATATGCTTAATTAACATTAATTACATCATTTGAAGTTACTAATCCTTGATTAAAATCCAGGATATTACACTGTCAAGGTTAGAAGGACTTCTGCGTCACTGTAGGCAAAAGCAGTAGATTTCAACCATCCATAGTATATGTTTGGAAAATTAAATATTACCTCATTTCCAAATATAGAAGTTAGATAAAACGTTTTCATTTATTTATCATTTCCAAATTAATGAAGCAAAGTTTTAGAGTTAATGTAGTTAACAATGATAACATTAGAAATCAGTAGATTTCAACTATCCATAGTATATGTTTGGAAAATTAAATATTACCTCATTTCCAAATATAGAAGTTAGATAAAACGTTTTCATTTATTTATCATTTCTAAATTAATGAAGCAAAGTTTTAGAGTTAATGTAGTTAACAATGATAACATTAGAAATCAATTAAATTTGATAAACAAATTTAATGTTTTTAACTATTTATTTGTACATGTGATTTAGTTAAAAGTGAATTTGTAATAGGGAACCAAGGGAATTCCATGCATCTGCAACGATTTCACCACAATTAAAAAAAACATAGTTAATTCACTCCTAAGTCATAAGTGTAAGTAATAGTGAGAGTGTGGAATGAATGTGGATTAGGTTGGAATTTAAACGTTAGTCCAAAGTAATTAATATTCATTAACAGCAAGGGGTAATCATATAACAGTGTATTGTTATTCTTTTCCACTCCACAGTATCTTCAATTGTTAAATGGCTTTTCCAACTCCTGATGCTCTACTTAACTTACTAATAAACCCAATCTACTACATCCCCTTTTCAAACAATCCTAGCAATCAATGTTCTTCCTGCATTTTCCAGGTAAATGACAAATCCCCATGATAGCTTCTTATATATTTAGAATGGCTGTGATTGTCTGTTAATGACTTTTTTTTTGTATATAACCGTTGTTGAAATCCTCTATGGTATGTCAAATTTCTGTTATTGTTATTTGGGTTATTGTTCAAAGTTTTGGATGTCTTACATTTAAGGGGAAATGCTGCTGAAATTTTTAAAAAATGAGTAAGCCATGCCCTGTCTTGACCTATATTCATATTATAATGATAATGGGTCTAAAAGTGAGTACTGTTGAAAATGGAATAGGTCTGGAGTAGTAAAATGGATCACAGTTGGATGAATGCATTGAGAACTAGTGAAAAATATGAGAAAGGGGTGGAAGAGTTTATTGAATTTGCTAAAATGAATGCACCTAGTAAAAATGGAAAGTATTTTTGTCCATGTGTGAAGTGTTTAAATGAGAGTCGACGGGATATTGATGATATAAGAGATCACTTAGTTTGTGATGGAATAAATCTTCGGTACACAAGGTGGATATGCCATGGTGAGGAAGTAACCGCTTGTGCGTCCCACGAGAAGGAAGTCTTGGAGGTTGGAGATGACGATAGAATAGAGAAAATGATTCATGATGTGGAGGTAGAATGTCTTACACAATCGCCTATATATGATAGCGTGAGAAGTGATGCGGAGACACCTTTGTACCCTGGGTGTACCAAGTATACACGCTTGTCAGGTATTTTGCACTTGGTCAACTTGAAGGCAACTTGTGGGTGGACCGATAGTAGTTTCACATTGTTACTTGAACTGTTGTGTGATATGTTTCCAGAGGATAATGTACTTCCAAATCGTATGTATGAGGCTAAGAAAATCTTGTCTGTGATGGGTATGGAGTATAAAAAGATACATGCTTGCCCTAATAATTGTGTATTATACAGAAATGAGTATGAAGGATTGAGTGAGTGTCCAAAATGTAAAACTTTGAGATACAAAGTGAAGAAAGGTGCTGGGTATGGTGATGAGACAAGTAAGAAGCAACCTTTAAAGGTTTTATGGTATCTTCCTATCATTCCACGGTTTAAACGAATGTTTGCTAATGCGAAAGAAGCGAAAAAGTTGAGATGGCATTGTGATGACAGAATATGTGATGGAAAATACCTTTGGCACCCGGCTGACTCTCCACAATAGAAGAAAATAGATGAAATGTATCCCGGATTTGGCAGCGAACCAAGAAACTTTCAGCTTGGGCTTTGCACAGAAGGAATCAATCCTTATGGTACTTTAGTAGTACACATAGTGCATGGCCGGTTCTGCTGGTGATTTACAACCTGGTTGTGTATGAAACACAAGTACATGATGCTTTCTATGATGATTTCAGGGCCAAAGCAGCCGGGGAACGATATCGATGTCTACTTGATACCTTTGGTAGAGGACTTAAAGAAGTTGTGGGAGGATGGCATAGATGTGTTTGATACATATAGCCAAGAGTCCTTTAAGCTACGTGCAATGATTTTCACCACGATTAACGACTTCCCTGCATACGGGAACTTGTCAGGTTATAGTGTGAAGGGTCATAAAGCATGTCCGATATGCGAAGCAAGCACACACTTCCATCAATTGAAGCACGATAGGAAAACAGTCTATCTTGGTCATAGATGATTTCTTCCTCGGTTCCACCCGTACCGTAGGTTGAAGAAGGCTTTTAACGGTTTATCGGAGAATGAAATGGCTCCGAAGGCATTAACTGGAGACAAGGTTTATAGTCAGGTGGAAAGAATCGATGCCAATTTTGGTAAGAATCAGAGGACTATGGGTGATAAGAACATATAGAAGAAGAGGTCAATTTTCTTTGATTATCCATATTGGCGTAGTCTTGATGTAAGACACAGTATTGATGTGATGCATGTCGAGAAAAATGTATGTGATAGTCTTCTTGGTACGCTTTTACACATGCCAGGTAAGACTAAAGATGGAATTAGTGTGAGACTAGACTTGGTTGAAATGGGAATAAGAGGACGGCTACATCCAAAACTAAGAGATGATGGTAAGAGGGCGTATATGGAGCCAGCAGTGCATACATTGTCAAAAGCTAAGAAAATAAGTTTGTGTGGGTGTTTGCACAGCATTAAGGTGCCACAAGGGTATTCTTCTAATGTGAGCCTGCTTGTGTCAATAGAAGATTTGAAGTTAGAAGGAATGAAGTCTCATAATTGCCATGTCTTAATGCAACAACTATTACCAGTAGCTATTAGAGGCATTATGAAAGATGATGTGCGAAGCACGATAACAAGGTTGTGCAGTTTCTTTAATGCTATTTATAGCAAAGTTATTGACATTGGAATGTTAGATGAATTAGAAAATGAGGGTTATACTATTCTTTGCCAACTAGAGATGCATTTTGCTCCCGCATTCTTCGATATAATGGTGCATTTAATAGTTCATCTAGTAAGGGAGGTAAGACTATACGGCCCAGTTTATCTAAGGTGGATGTACCCTTTCGATCGATACATGAAGAACTTAAAAGGGTATTCTAAAAATCCTTATCGACCTGAAGCCTCAATTGTGGAAAGATATGTCGTTGAAGAGGCTATGGACTTTTGTAAAGAATATCTATCAAGGTTAAAGGCCCAATCTCGTCATGAAAAGGGTACAAGTAAGGGAACACGAGGGCTCAAAGTGAAGAGTATGCGTCGTGAAGAGGTGTTGCAAGCACACTTGTATATCTCGAATAATATGGAAGAACTTCAGCCATACTTAGCCGAACACAGAAAAAGTTTAAAGGAGATATATCCAAGGAAAAATGACATGCAGATAGCTAATGAGCAAAACAAAACTTTCATAGAGTGGTTCAAGGATAAGATAGCGCACGAGACCAATGTATCTGAGACAATCAAATGGTTAGCTTAGGGGCCTTCTTTTAAGGTCATAACTTGGAGTGGCTTCGATATAAACTGGTATTCTTTCTATATAAATGGCCAGGATAACAGAAGTACTATGCAAAATAGTGGGGTGATGGTGGTAGCCGAATCAATGCACTTTTCTAGTTCAAAAGACAAAAACCCCATTTTGGCATCCATAGTCTATTATGGAGTTATTGAAGACATATGGGAGATAAGCTACACTAAGTTGAGAGTTCCTTTATTCAAATGCAAGTGGGTTAACAATAATGTTGTTAAAATAGATCAATTTGGATTTACCTTAGTTGATCTTGAAAGAGTCGATTATAAAGATGAGCCATTCATTCTAGCAAGTCGGGCAAAACAAGTGTTTTATGTCATTGATCCAGCAAATGAAAAATTGTCTATTGTACTCCAAAGTAAAAAACAGAAGGATGGTGATTCGAGTTTGAATCTTGACGACACACCGCCTTTCACTATAAATCCGCCTATGCCATCTGAAGTGGAATTGGTAGATGATGATGAATATGTAGCTAGAGTTGATCATTGTAAAGGAATCTGGGAAAACACTAAAAGTAAGATTTAGAATTGTTTAAAGTGTGCATGTAATTTGAATTTACTTATCATATGTTACATTTATTTCTTAGTAAGATTTTGAATTGTTTAAAGTATGCATGTAGTTTCAATTTACTTATCATATGTCACATTTATTTCTTAGTAGGGTCATGTCACATTCAGATTTGGGCGACTCTGTTGGCTCACCAGTTAAGAAAAAGGGTAGAGGAAGCATGAAGCTGCGGTCGTTAGTGGCACTTCATGAGGAACAACAGGCGAGCAGGGTTCACGTGGAATTTGATGCTAATTTGAAGCCACTCGGCCTAGACAGAGACACGTTCATTAGCTACCTTGGCTTTTTGGGTCGGAGCAAAGTTAGCGTTCTAATTCCTACCTGGAGGGAAGTTTCAAAGGACATGAAGGCTATGATTTGGGAACAAATTTTGGTATGTAAAGTTGTATTTGTATCTATATTTTTATTTCTATATGTTCATATATTACAACTACTATATATTTTGCTTTGTAGCAAACCTACGATGTTCCCAATACGAAGGAGATGTACAAGCATTGGATGGGGGAAGTTTGTGAGCGGTGGAAAGATTTCAAGTCCACGCTCACAACCAAATACGTTCGAGGGCCAAGGAGTCATGAGGATCCTTGTAAAGAGTATTCGTTTCTTTCTCCAAATGACTGGAGGTTGTTTGTTACATCGCGGCAGGATCCCAATTTCCTGGTACATTGTGTTCATCTTAGTGTTAAACATTTTAGTTGAACTTACTTGACATTGCTAACTCAGTTATCATTATTCTTTGTTTATATAGAAATTGAGTCAAGCAAATCAAGAGAGGCGAGTGAAAATCAATTATCCTCATTACATGTCACGTGGGGGTTATCGGAAGCTCGAAAAGAAGATGATGCAGGCTGAATTGCAAAAATTGGAGGAAGCACCCCGAGCAGATCCTAGTATAGTCGTGCAGGTGCCACCTCCTCCCTCGCGTCACAAAAAATAGAAAGCAGGGAGGATAAAGGGAGAGAAATATATAAATCCAGTCGTTCCTGATGTCGCTAAAAGGATTGTGAGTATTTAATAACAAGTATATTTAAATGTGTTTTATTTTTCAAACGTTGGTGGCATGTAATTACTTTCTATTTATCCATTGTATGCCACAGGATGAACTTAAAGAGTAGAGCAGCCAGGGTTCCTTCACTGAAACTGGAAGGATGGACATCTTAGCCACAGCGCTTGGTAATCTAGATCACCCTGGTCAAGTTAGAGGGGAGTTAAGGGGAGTTGGTCTCTCTAAATACTTTGGATGAGGTTCACAAGCTTATAGACGAGGTGAAATGAGTCACGAGTTTGTGGCCAGGGTTCGAGAGGAAATCCGAGCAGAGCTACGTCACTCACTTCGAGACGAGCTTAAAGAAGAGTTGTTGAGTGAGCTACATGGTGAGATGAGTACGATGGTGTTGTCTCACATGCAAGGCGGGATGTGTAATGTGGAGCCTAGATCTGAGGTTTGTAACTAATTTTATTTAACATTATATTGAGTTTTTCCTTATGTTATTTTAATTAATTCTTTCATTTCTCTTACTCAGGAATCCCCGACCTTTCCCAGCACCAAAGGCAGTTACAATCAGCCAGAGGTTGGACATGGCAACCCTGGTCCTTCACTAGAGCCTAGAGAACCCTGCACTCTGTATTTGGAAGTCCCATACCTGTGTGCTGTTGCTGATGCTGTTGTATACAGCCATGCCACCACCCACCATAATAACCAAATCCGGGACGATCAACGTAAGGACAATGTGACAAGTATTCGACTGGGGGAGGAAGGTGTAGATGTCCCATTCCCCGATAGTGAGGTTGTCAATCTAGGTCAGGCAACAGGATCTTTCATCTTGTGGCCTAGACATCTTGTTCAGACTGTGTCAATCCCTCCAATGGTAGGAAACACCTTACTGTTACTTGATCCTTGACATTCTACTTATAATCTTTATTTTATGTGTTACTAGGAACAAGATGATGCAACAAAATTTCCTTTTTTCGCACGACTGCAAAATATTCATCAAGACATAAACAAGGTCGACATGCAGATGCCTTGTGAGATTGTGGGTTAGAGAATCTCGTATAATTATGGACTTGATAACAAAGATATTAGAGAGTTCCTATCTTTGGAGGAGATTGACGTAGGATGGGTCACATTTGTAATCATGTGAGTTTAGTTATAATTTTTAATTGTAATTAATGCATTGATATTTAGGGGTTTTAGGTTTCTACATTTACTTTGTTATTTCTCATTTCATTTATATGGTAGCTGCTTCCACAAACTGTGTGCCAAACGAGGGCTCGACAGTACATATGGCTTCTTATGTCCTGGCACTATGTCACGGCGTAATAGCCAGAGGTTCGAAGATAGATGAGCTATGTAGGCTATAGAATTGGCGAAACTCAGCTACCTTGTTATCTGGCACCAATTGTTGAAGGGCAAGTAACTTTATTTGATATATTTATACACGTTCACTTTACTAAACAGTATCATGTTATCTAACCTCATTTTAATCTATATATACATGTGATTATAGTTATCATTGGAGTCTCTGTGTTCCTTGTCCCTCGATCAACATCATTTTTTGGTTTGACTCATTAGGTCGCAAGCCAGACGCAGATATCAAAAACATTTTTAACACGTAAGTAAATTTATTTGTCCGTCATTTATTTTTGATTTTACTCAATTGTTTTAATGTCTTCTGTTTATCATTTTAATTATTACAGTGTAATGAAGACATATTATATAATGGGTGGGAAGCGTGAAGGTAAAAGTGGTCATACAAAGTGGTTCCAACCAAACGTAAGTTCTTTACATTCAAGTTCTTCGATTGACTATTGCTTTACATAGGCCTTTATTCTTTTTTACCATTTGCTTTTGATGTATAATGTCCTTGGCAAGCAGGGAAAACTGAGTGCGGCTTCTATGTTATACTATATATGTATAACATCATTTTCTTTGGCCTTACTACAAATTTTGAACAGGTGATCATTTCTTGATTCTCAATTGAATTTCAGCTCCTTTCATGTGATTGAATTGTTAGTTATTTCATTCAATTTATTTATTTATGTTAACATATTCTCCATTTTACGCATAGATTTTTGGTAATCAGGACCCCTACACAATCGAAGACATTAATTTGATCCGAGACCTGTTGTCAGGACATCTTCTACAACACATAGAGGGGTGATGATGTGTAGAGGTTTTTTCACATATTGCAGTGGTTTTGTACAATGCATAATTGTCTTTTTGTTCCATACTACCAGTTGAATACTAAAATCCCCAATTCAACTCAAAGGAAAGGCATTTAATGAGCAGAAACATGATTACCTATGTTGTGACTTAAGCCCTGCTTTTAGATTCATCAAATTCACTTAAAAGAGCATGAACATTTAATGACTGAAGGTAGATTTTAGTCACAGTAATATTCCCTTCCTGCTGTTTGATCTTTTCTTACTCAATATATATTAGGTTGTTCAGTTTTCTTTCAAAGATAGATATATAGTTTAGCTGATGGTTTGTAGATTTTTGGTGACATTTTGTCCAGGTAATATAGCAATGATTTTTAAATACAACAATTTATGTAAACAGTTTTCCTCCTTACAAGAGGTTGTGTGCCTTTAGATCATTAGTGGATTAGAAGAATAGTTGCTATGAGTTTTTTTGGGAAGCTCAGAGTACAAAGTCTCTGTTAGTTTTTTCGCCAAATCCTTTCAATCTCATTCATCATAGGATATTATTTTACACAAGGAGGGGTGATGATGTGTAGAGGTTTTTTTACATAGTGCAGTGGTTTTGTACAGTGCTATATAAGTTTGCATATTCGAATACATTTCCTAGTTTCTTATTTATGAGTACTTTGAATTTGTTAAGGCATTATGCTTTCAGAGAACACTTTGGAAAATGATGATGAAGAATAGGGATTTTCATGGAAGCATGTCATCATCTCTTTGGACATATGCATGTCATGATTTAGTTTGAAAGTTTAAGTTTGAAAATTAACTGATGATGACACATAGGAATTTCATAGAAGCATAGGCATTTCTGGGTTGTGTTGGTGCTTTTCCAATGGCATTATATTGGTGGTTGTATCCTGTAAAACGTGAATTCAAAAAAAAAATAGAGATACAACGACTGTTTTATGAAAAACAGTCGTTGTATCTCTTTTTTTTTAAAAAAACAGATACAATGACTGTTCTGGAAAAAACAGTCCTTGTATCTCTAAGATACAACGACTGTTTTTTCCAAAATAGTAGTTGTATAATAGAGATACAACGACTGTTTTTTATAAAATAGTCGTTGTATCTGTTTTTTTTAAAAAAATTAGAGATACAACGACTGTTTTTCACAAAACAGTCATTGTATCTCATATACAACGACTGTTTAATAACAGTCGTTGTTTCTTGAACTTTCAACGACACTCACATACACGTCCCCTTGAAAACAGTCGTCTAAAGGGTATAAAAACGGTCGTTAAAAGTGTCCCCTGCAGTAGTGAATTTTCAATTATCCCTATTTAATATACAATGTGCCCTATAAAAATAAAGTCAACATAATATTAAATGAATGGTATAATTATACATTCATGTGAAAAAATTAATGATGTAATTTATAAATAGGACTAAAATAAATCTTATATTTTTACCTTAAAAATAAGACCAGAGGAGTATTTTCAAGATCACTTTTTTAAAGTCATTAACTATGAGAAATAGTTAATTATTTTGTGGAGAAAATGTTAGTGGTGAGTTTATTATTTTGTACAAGAAATAAATTTAAATTAAGTGAGAATACAGCGTAACTTATAAAAATGTATTGAACTATAGGCAAAATATCATCGTCTTCAAGGAGGAAGTTTTTGAAATTGGCGAGCTGGAATGACTCACTCTTATAGGCAATGTTATCACTATCACCCATATCATAAAGGTCTCAAGGCTTTAAGTGAAACACTATATTCCAATCCCTGTGCCTTTCGTCTTCGACATAATAAACCTGGTGTGCCTCTGAGGCAAAACTATATGGTTCATCATCTTCAGATTGACCAATATGAATTGGCCAAGGATAATTTACTAATGCGATGCCTGAGTTGTCAGTTGTGAGTCCCCGGGAAGTTGTCGATTTGCCCACAAACACTTGAACAACATCACACAGTGAAATGACCTTGGTAATTTAGTTCAACGACATCAAGAAGCTTTCCATAATAAGAGACACCTCCAAATTGCATGTTGCCGTCACTGCTGCTCGCATAACTCCTTGTCCCAAAGGTGCCATAAAACACCCGAGTTTTGAGTTAACAATCCTTGATCTTGTGAAACCGTGTAAAACTTAAAATCATTAACATTGTATGTTATAAACCTTTTTCCATAGTCAAGTGGCCAGATTGTGAGAGCTCAGAAATATGGTGAGTGTAGGTTGTGGTCATTTAGTATTCTGCGTGCAAATCAATTTGAGATTTGTAGCGGTCTTACAAAAAACCGCTACCTCAACTGCTACAAATCATGAAATCCTACCTCGTCCAACATAAAAGTTCGTAGCAATTTTACATAGCCACCATAAATGTGTAGACCCTTTGCATTCTATAGTGGTTATTCTTCAGAACTACTAAAAATATGCGACCATTTGCATTCTGTAGTGGTTGTCATATGAACCGCTACAAACCAACTGCCGCATTCATTACAAAACCGCTACAAATTTGGCGCCAAGCAAGCTAACTCCATATTTTGTAGCAGTTTGTTTGTGAAAACCGCTACAAATGTCGTTCATTTACCAGCGCGCCACTTGGTGTGAGTCATACCGTTGCAAATTTATAGCGGTTTTGTCCAATAGCTAAAATTTAACTACTACGAATTGACAGTTTTTTTGTAGTGTTTTTTTCCTTTTTACTCTATATATTATCGTATCAAAGATTTAATACAAATATGAATTTATTCAAAAATCAAAATTTTATTTCAATTTTACACAAACGTAACTACCTCTCCTTGATTCTGATGACGTGGTTAGAGATTCAGTATAATAAAGACATGAGAGAGTACACACATAAACTATAGTGGCTTAGCTTTTGTATTATCAACATAACTTGCTTAATAGAAATGGTTAATACTATTGTAGATTCTTAAAATTTGACTGTGTTTTGGTTTGGGTCTTTATAGCTTCAAATCATTGTTTTTTCATCCCTTACCGTTGAACTATGAATGATCAACCCATGGTGAATGTAGAGCCTGAAATTTGAAAAATATGGAGCCACTGTCAAAAATTTTAAAAAAGATAATTTCGGGAACCTTTTTCGAAAAAAGCAAACCAGATAGGATTCAGGAGTTGATTGTAGTGGGGAAAGTGTTAGGCACCTCATAGCACTAGTTCATAAGAATGGTTGCCCTACGTCAATTATTTAAAAATGAATATGGCCTTTAATTTTATTATAATTACCCAAATAAAAAAGAATATTTACAAAAATAAATGAAATGAAAACTAAAGAAAAAATGAACATTTATTTACAAAAAAAAATAAGAAAAAATATATTTATTTACAAAGTTGGACTTGACCTAGGAAGAGAACCTAGAGTCTATGTATCCTTTAGAGATATCAAAGCCCACGTAGTTCGGGGTAGAAATGAGTGTCACTTTGTTTTTGTTTTTTAAGGAAAAAGTTCCTTTAATTTATTCGAGAAAATAATTTTTTATTGGTTTGATATTTTTTTATTTTATGAAAACAACTTTTCTATTTTTATTGAATAAAAGAAAGGTTTTTGGAAGGCTCTTGGATTAAACTTCCTAAGGAGATTCTCATAATCTCACATGGAAGACTAATCGATTTTTACTTGTGGATGCTCTAAAAACCTCACACGATAGAAATCCCTTTTAAAGTCAATTTGATTTAGTTTGATGAAAGAGAAGCTTTCTTCTTTATTATTTTCATTTTTTAAAATAGGTCACAATCATTTTTCTTTTTATAAAGAAAACTTATGTTAGAGGGAGATATGAAAACAACAAATAGGTAATGCACATCCAAACAGTGAAAATAAGTGGTGGAAGCAAACCATCACATGTCAAGTCAATGAATGAAGGATGTGTACCTTCTTCGTGGTCCAAGTAACACACAAATATTATTGGGCATATCTGTTGGAAATTGTGCCCTAAGGGCCAATCATTGTACTTTGAACATTATTATTTTAATAAAATTTCTCCATTCTGTTATCATATTATTTGCATGTTAACTGTGATAATTGTATTCTTGGATAATTCATAAAGATTGTCCTAAAATGTCCCTGGTCGGTCATCTATATGGGAGCAGAGATGAAACAAGATCAGTATGACTTTGATAAGATATAGAGATACAAATCAAAGTCTTAGGCACTTGTAAGAGTATAAGGTGCTGGACCGACCCACTATGAGAAAGCTATATGGATCAAGTTATAAGCTTTTCTCATGTATAACCACTTTACAATGCCTTTAGACCTGAGGTCATCATGGATTCCTACATGAGAGTTGCTAAGCTTTGAACTAGTCAAAAGTCACTTTTGACCGGGTGATGATAAAGGCTACGATCGGGCTTGGTGGTTTTTCATGCAGAGGAATATGAATGATCAAGATGGAATTTATCCCTCACATTAGTAGAGAGATATTACTGGGCCTCTCGATGAGTGAGTCTGAGAAATGTATGGCCATACTATGATGGAAAGGAGTTTCCGTCTCTATTATCAGGCTACTCAGGAATCAAGAAAGTAATGGTCAGGAACAAGAGGATGACATTATCCCTGCCTTATCCTTAATCGATATATCGTGTGACAAAAGGGACGTGACATGGTTGTATGACAGGTTGCATCGTGATAACGATCCTCATATGAATTGGGTAGTCATAATGTCTTGCTAGAGGCCGCTTGTGACTTTTGGGTTAGTATAGTTATTGGCCCACTACCAACTTCATATGGGCCTACAAGGTTGCATACAAGAATGGCCCAACACGAGATAATGTTTAATTTAGGGTGGACGAATTTTATATATATATATATATATAATATAAAATGCATTAATAATATTATATAGATATATATATATATATGTGTGTGTGTGTATATATATTATATGATATTATTATATTGTGTTAGTTTTAAATTTAATTTATTAAGATATATTAAATTTAATAACTAACATGATAGAGATATAGTATCTCAGATTTAATTTATGAAATTAAATCTAATGGTTCTTTATTTGGATTAAATAAATAGGTTACATTAAAATTGTTGGACAGATTTAATTTAAACTGAATTTATTTAATTAGCTCATCACGATAATTAATAGTTAATTAATTTTGAAATTAATGATGATTAATTTTGAAATTTGAAAATAGCCCTCATAGGTTATAAACTTGATAGAGCAGATATATTGATATGCACATGAGAATTGAGAGCCGTAAGGGAAACCCTAGGAGACATTAGAGGCGCTAGCACGTAGTCTCAGTTGGAGAGCATTCGTGTGGATACCGGTAGAGGGAGCGAACCTAACGTGTTGGCTCCTAGAGATCGTGAAAACTCTGAATCATCAAAAGGTATGAATCCTTCTAACTCGATTTAAATGCCGTTGATAGATCTTCGATTAGGATCGGTAAAAATTTTTAAAAATTCTTCCGCTGTGCCTGCCGATCCTAACAATATCCTCATAATATCAACAAGAAGATAGCAGCATAAATATTGTTGGGGCAGTGGAGTGAAAGAAATAAACAGAAAGAGGGATGGGTGGTACAATCACATGAGACTAAAAATATTAGATAGAAAAAATAACGAAAAGAAAAAAAATAGAGAGGAAAGATATAAGGAGAAAAAGAAGGGAAAAGAAAAATAAGATAAAATAATCCAAATTATATTGGATTGCAGCATCTAGTAATTAGTGTTATGGCTCACTAAGGTGACAACAATCACAAGAGCATATGCTTTCCTTGGGCACAAAAATGAAATAATAAAAATAGAAGAGAGAGAAAATGAAGAATAATAAGAAAACAAATCAATCCAAACTTCATATTGGATTTACCCTCTAGCCATTGATGCTTAAGCTTGCATATGTGATAACCAACACAAGAGTATAAGCTTTCCTTGGGTTTTAAAACAAAGATAAGAAAAGGAAAATAGAAGAGAGAAGGAAAATGAAAAACAATAAGAAAATGAATTAATCATCATCATATTGAATTCCTCCCTCTAGTCTTGGTGTTGAATCATCTCATATGTGACAACAACCATAAAAGCATAATATGATCACATATGTGTTGAATCATCACATAAGAGCTTTCCTTGGTAATAATAATAATAAGAAGAAGAAGAAGAAGAAAAGATTAACAGAATCAATAATTTACTCTTATTTTTAGACACCTCTAACCATTTCTTGCCTCTTTTCTCTCCATATTTTCTTGTGTTTTTGCTCTCCCAATTTTTGTGCGTGTCTTGCTTCAACATTTCACTATTACAAAAGAGGGATTTAACAGTGCCCCTTTTTTGCACTTCTTTGAAGAAGCATTGTAGGTAATAGTTTTGTTTTTTTTAAAAAAAAAAGCTTAGAAGCTACTGTGCTTCCTAATATAAGCGCCGAAGCTTAGTACTAGGCTTGTGCGACACTTTCTTAAACAAGCGCCATACAAAACATTTATTTAAAAAAAATGAAAGCCAAAGCTACAATGCTTCTCAAGAAAGCGTCGTAGCTAAGATAATTTTTTAGCATTTTTTTTTGAAAAAAACTTATCTGGCGCTTAAGAATAAAGTGCCGTATAAGTTTGAAGCTTGACATTTATTATAATGCATTATTGTTCAAAATCTCTTGTCGTAGTAAGTCAAAAAGGATCTTGTTAAGATTTAATTATCCACTATTCATCTTATTTCACAAAAAAAAATATTTCAAATATGAAGTTTAATGATTATTCACTTGATTAATTTTATTTTCTCGATCCTACTTCCAAAACAATAAAATCCTTCACCCAGTTGCCCTTTAACAACTTTCTTTGCATAGCAGTTTCTGTTTGCATCAAAAGCCTCACATCTCTCTTTATACTATGATGAATTTTGGACTTTGAATCAATTTATAGTATTATGTTTAAATTCTATTTTCGTTTCTTTAATCCTTTTTTACTAATGTTCTTATATTTAGGTTGATAAGAATCTATCATTCCTCAATATTTCCATAGAAAGGGTGCTCAGCCATACATTATATTCTTGATCGAGGATGTGCGTGCTGGAATGGGGGAAATGAGCAACTTCAGACTCAACCATCACATCATGGAGTAAGATAAAAAATAATTTAAAAAAAAAGGACCTTGGCTGGCGCTTGCAATGCAAGCGCCGGCCAAGGTGTTGGCAGGCAGCCTTTGGCCGGCGCTTGCATGCTCTGCCTCATGCGACAAGGCCACTGTATGGCCTTGTTGCATTCATGCCAAGGCTAGCCTTGGTAGGCACGCAAGGCCATATAGTGGCCTTGTCGCATGAGGCAGAGCACGCAACCACCAGCCAAAGGCTGACTGCCTTGGCGCGCAAGGCCACAGTAAAGGCCTTGCTTTAGAGTGGCCAGTTTTAAAATTATATGTAGAGAGTTCAGAGCTGAGCAAGAAGTGAGAGATTAGAGACAGAGTTAATTGAGAGACCACAGAAGGCAAGCTTCATCACCTTCATTCCTCTTTTATATGCTAAGGACATGCACCTAAGCTGATTAGTTAAGGCAATCCATAAGCTCCTCCGAAAAGTCGGAGTTAATTAAGGCAAGCTTCATCACCTTCCTTCCTCACTTAATTTATATGGTTTTGGCATTATTTTAGTATGTTTTCTTCCATTTAATTTTCCAATTAATGATTTCCCTTAGAATTATTTCATTAGGGGGTTTTAGATTATTTTTTATTTTATTTTAACTTATTTTCATTTTTTCTCGTTTAATAACAAGAAGCCACGAAATTGCACGTAATTTCACTACTGTTCGGTTATATATATATGTATCACGCTTCATTTCTTCACTTTTATGTGAAGAATTAATTTCTTCACTCTCACATGAATAATCTTAATTTATCACTATTCATTATATTTGTCTCACATTATCATAATAATAATAATAATGAATATCACTATTAATTTGTCTTATTTTATATCAATATTTGTTGGTCAAACTTACTTTAGATTATATGACATGTTTGAAAAAGTGTTGGGCAATTTATTTTTTATAAGGATGCCGTATTTACTTACATATTTATATATTGATGGATTCTACGATGTTTTTAAAAGAAGTGCTGGAGCTTTATTATACCTTAGACGACGCTTGCAGTGAAAGCGCCATTCAAGGTGATGCTTTGACTAGCGCTTACAAAGAAAGCCCCGTATAAGGTGATGACATAAATTTTCATTATCTGCCATTTTCCGCCATTTGCCCTGCCATTATTGTCTTTCTTGCTCGTCCTCCAGCTCTCTATTTCCCAGAACTAATTGGTCCACCATGTTATCTACATTTGGTCTCCACTTACCTTTCCTTATCCATTGTCTCCACTCCGTCCTCTCTTCGACTGTAGGAATCAGAAGCTTCATTGGTCCCCACTTTTTGATTTTCTTATATACTCGTGCGCATTTCTTCAAATCTTTTTTGTCACCGCAGTTTCGTTACGGTACAAAGCTTGGTCACCCACATTCTTTGCTTTGTTTGAACCTCATACAAAAAGTTTCCTAGCTCATAAGTTTTTTTAATTTAGATATAAGTTTAAGACTATATGTTTTATTTTTTTTGTTAAAATCTGTAATAAATCTTATATTATGCTCATCAATTTTTTTTCAGGTTTTTAGTTGAAATTTCAACTGTCTTCTTAAAGTATTAAAGCTTGGTCTCCGTTTGTTCCCTGTCTTAGCCTACAGAAGTTTCTAGCTTGTAAGTCTTTATGTACTTTTTTTACAGAAGCTTAAGTTAAACATTGTTTTATTCCCTTTTAAATTTGGGTGCCTGAAGATTTCTTATGTGTCCTACCAATCATTAAAGGAGTGTTGAACTAGAGCGTTAAATATTATTGAACTATACGTAATATTCCTTTGATTTATTTTGTTGTGAGTTGTGAAAATTATTATGATGTTGCTGGATTAATTGGTTGATTTAATACTTGAAAAACTTAAGTTTGAGGACGTTGTGTTACTGATTTGTTTTTAAATAAATGGCAGAACATAAAAGTAATTAGTAACTACAAAGGGTAAGCAACTAACCAATTTTAAAAATATGTTTAAGGTAGATGGATCAAAAATGGATGTCATCTGATCAATGCTCAAAGGAATATATAGATGTGGTGAAAGAGTTTATTAGATTTGCAAGCGAGCATACAAATGATCCTAACAAAATCTTGTGTCCTTGCTTATCTTATTGTTAAGGAAAACGGATTAGTCTACTTGACTTGCTAGATCATTTAGTATGTCATGGAATTGATCAATCATATACACGATAGACAAGGCACGGTGAGACGGATGATGCACGTAGTGATCGGATGAATACCACGATCGGTCCTTCGAATGAGTTTAATCGAAGCATGTGTGATAATGATGATGATGGTCTTCAAAGAAATGCAAAATGCGATAAGGGATGCTTCATGACTGTTTCTTTAAGATTTTAAGGGGTTAAAATGTGATGCAGAGAAACCATTATATACTGGTAGTACTAAATACACAAGATTGCTAGCAGTATTGAAATTGTACAACTTTAAAGGCACATGTTAATTTCTGGGCTAAAGCAACCTGGGAATGATATAGATGTATACTTGGCTCCTTTAATTGATGACTTGAAGCTACCTTGGGAGGAAGGCGTCAGTGTGTATGATGGGCACATGGAAGAAAGTTTCACTTTGAAAGCCATGTAGTTTGGCACAATAAATGATTTCTCTACTTATGGTAATTTGTCCGGATATAGCATCAAAGGATATTATGTGTGCCTTATATGTGAAGATGATACTCATTCAATGCGACTAGATCATTGTAAGAAAAATGTCTACATGGGACATCAAAGATTCTTACCTTCGAACATCATTGGAGGAAGTGAAAAAAGGCTTTCAATGGTAAGTCAGAAGAAGGTAGCCCACTGAAGATATTGATCGGTGCGCAGGTTTTTGAGAAGGTCAAATACTTGGATAACAATTTTGGTAAGCCTTTTGCAAAACAAATTGGGACAAGTGGCTGGAAGAAGAAGTCTATTTTATTTGAGCTTCCATATTAGAAGTCCTTATATGTGAAACATTTTTTTGATGTGATGCATATAGAAAAAATATCTGTGACAGTCTAATTTGCACACTGCTCAATATGCAAGGGAAGAGTAAGGACAGTGTGAATGCTAGGTTGGATTTGATTAACCTGGGAATCAGAGAAGAGTTGGCACTGGCTGAGCATGGGCACCGCACTTATCTACCTCAACAGCTTACACTTTGTCAGGGAAAGAGAAAAAGTTATTTTGTGAGTTTCTCGAAGGCATCAAAGTTCCAAAGGGCTATTCTTCAAATATAAAGAATCTTGTATCAGTGAAAGAGTTGAAGCTAAAGAACCTTAAATCTCATGATTGTCATGTGCTAATGTAGAATTTTTTACTGGTTGGAATACGATCAATCTTACCCAAAAGAGTAGGAATTCTATAACTAAACTTTGCATGTTGTTCAAGTTGATTTGTAGTAAAGTGGTTGATTCAACAAAGTTACAAGATTACAAACACTTATTGTTTGTACTCTGTGTGAACTTAAAATGTATTTTCTACCTTCATTTTTTGACATTATGGTCCATCTAATAGTACATTTGGTGCAAGAAGTTCAATTGTGTAGTCCAGTGTACCTAATATGGATATACCCGAATGAGCAATTTATGAAAAGTTTAAAAGGGTATGTGAAAAATAGATATCGACCAGAGGGGTGCATAGCTGAGAGTTACACGGTTGAAGAAGCAAGTGACTTCTGTACTTATTTTCTATCAAATGTTAACCTTGCAAGGATCCCAAAGTCTCGTCATGATGGGCGAACGTTAGGGAAAGGAACAAGTGGGAAAGATGTAATCAAGATATTAATGACTGAATGGGAGCAAGCTCACTTGTATGTGCTACATAATACTGATGAGGTTGAATAGTATATTGAAGAACATAAGGACACTCTTCGATTGGTACATGGTGAGAGGAATGAATATTTGATAACAAAAGAGCACAATTGACATTTTCCAACTTGGTTAAAAAGGCTCATTAATGATGATGTGGAGAGGAAACTTAATATGGCTATCAAATGGACTAAGCTTAAATGTATTGTCTTATAATGGATATTCAATCAACGGTTACACATTCTGCACACAAGAATATGATACAATGAATATGATACAGAATAGTGGAGTAACACTTGTTGCTAATTCTTGGCACAGATCCAGTGCCAAAAATGTACACCCTATCTGCACAACAATATCATACTTTGTGTCAATGAACGAATATGGGAGTTAGATTACACTATATTAAGGGTCCCTGTCTTCAGATGTAAGTGGGTTAACAACAATAGTGGATTATCGACAGATAAGTTAGGGTTTGTTTAAGTAGATCTTTCTAAAGTTTGGTATAAAGATGATCCTTTAATTTTAGTATCACAAGAAGAACAAGTGTTTTTCATTCTTGATCCTACAAAGAAGAACTAGTCCATTGTACTTCTATCAAATAAGAATCATTAAGAACAAGTTGATGCTCAAGGTAATGAGTATTTGAATATTCCTAAGGATGATCTTTCCTTTGACATGTTGTAGTTAAAATATATTGATATAGACGAAGATGAAAATGAAGATGACCCTTCATATATGAGACGTGATCATGGAGAGGGGACTTGGTTTTTAAATCAAATAAGAAAGTGGAAAAGATGATAATGAGTGCCTTCATTTTTTGGCTCATATGTTTTATTTTATGTATTCATATATATTAACTTAATTTACTTTCATTTCCATGTTGTGATTGTACGATGGTGTTTTGTTTGGTTTGTTTAACTTGTAAAATGGATCCACAAAATGGAGATGAAGTTCCCCAGGCTAAAAATAATGATCAAGCTGCATTTGAGGCCCATGTAGCTCGAGGCAGGGCTGTAATGTCTAGATTGATCAAACTGAGGAGTAAAGGCATTAGGTTAGATCTGTAATGGAATGAAAAGGAAAATCTAGCTAGACTGAATGCTAGCTCATTCATTAACTATTATCAGAGAAAGAGTCCCTATTATAGTTTCAGATTGAAGACGGGGAAAGAAAATTATTCTGATATCATCTTGGGTTCTATTAAGGTTAAACAACAGTTATACTTTATTATTGTGGTTCTTTCGCTTCATGAAATTGCAATCTAACATGTATGCTTTTTTCTTACAGTCTTGTTTCTTGATCAATAAAGATAAAGACAAATATATGCTGTGAAAATGCGGTAAACTTTTGAGAGACTGTCATTCCGTTCTTGTCAAATTCTACTTATGGGACAACAATGATAATATCAATCATTTATCGCCGGAGATGTATGATGGAATAATAACTTAAGAGTAGTGGAATGAGTTTGTGGATTAGGTAATATATTATTAGTCTTTACGGAGTAGATGTAATGTATTTGTACTTAATATTTACTAATGTAAATCATTTGTATGTAAACAGGAAAGAAGTGAGTAAAATCGTGAAAATGCATCCAACATGCAATACTAATATATGAAAGGACCGGTATCGTATGCAATGTTGGAGCAACAATTAGCAAGAACTAATCACTATTTCATATGAATATAATTTCTATGTCTAATTTTTAACAACAACTAACTTCGATTTATAGATAGAAGACTCACATTCTGATGTCACATATATACCACAACATGATTTGTGACTGCCGGCTGCACAAATAAAAAGGTTGACATTCCTAACGAACAAGCTAGAAAAGTAGCGGAATATTGTGTAAGTCGTTGCTTATACATATAGTAAAGATTTACCTTTACTTAAATTATTCTTTTTTATAATAACTACTGTAATCCCCTTCTGTAATTATATCCAAAATACGTGATTAAAGTGAAATAGAGACCAATAATAATCAAAGCTTAATTTCAAACCCATCTACCAGATGGAATTTTCACAAATACATTTCGAAATCCAAATAACCTGGTCTCATATTCACATTTCGAATACAACTACCACACAAAGATAAATCACATTTATATATACATATCAGAGTGCACAATATAATAATAATCCCAGTAATCCTGGGTTCCAGTCACTAACTCAAGATTTACAGGGCACATTCGCCCAATACAATTTCTCATACAGGGGATTACTCAATCTCATCTCAATTACATAATCAAATAGTCATCCATATATACACATCCAAATCATATGTAGTTATCCCAACTAGCAATGATAACCAACTACCAAATCTACAACCCGAAGGAGTCCTCGCTGCCCTTGGTTGCTTGCTCCATCCTCGATCCACCTACTCTATCTAAAATCGTTGGTAGGGGAGGGTGAGATTCAAGAGAATCTCAGAAGGTAAATAATACCAATATGCATGCAAGATATGTGTTTAATGCATGACATGCTTGCATTACATAACTCATGCTAACCCAATGACAAATCTGCATGCTCAACGTTTCAAACAACATATTGATGGCCATAGCATAAATTAAAACAGAGCTTCAAACATTTATATATGTTTCACATAATCAAGCAAAACAATAACATGCATTAATACACCAAAACAAATATCAAATACATGCAGGAGAGGTATGTTCCCTACACTTGTTCTTTCTATGTATGCTCCAGCATCGGCTACTCATAATCAGGGCAAATATCCAACCCTATAACCAAAACAAGGACATAAGGTTAATCCTTTTTCCAATTCCTTAACTTTCGTAACACTTAAAGTTGGTTATCATTCATGACCTTTAGGTGGCTACTCAAAGCCTAGACATATGCCTAAAGGGTTGGAAGAAACTTGACCAAAGACCATCTTTTGAAAGCTCAAAATCCCATTTTTGGCTATATCACTCGAGTGACGAGATGACTTGCACTTGAGCATGAAAGCTCACTCGTGCGAGTGCTTGACCGAAAGCACAGGTAGAGACAATAAATGCTTGTTGCACTCGAGCATCAAGATCAACACTCAAGTGATACCCCCACACTCACCTGAGTCCCACCAAGTGAGGCACAAGAAGTGCTCGCCTGAGAGCATAGAAAACCCAGAGTCAGAAGTGCACTCGAGCACTAGCTTCTGACACTCGAGTGGTGGCACAAAACTTGCGAGTGCTAAATCACACTCTCAACAAACCGATTGCAAGTGTTATCCCGAGAAATGGGCTCATAGTGTAAAAACACATGCTCACTCGAGTGAGATCACTGCACTCGAGTAATAACCCATATCACTTGCAGGTGAGGAACTGCACTCTTGCTTCTTCTACATGCAAGTGTAACCAAAATTGAAGGGGAAAGGGAAAATATGATGTTGCACTCGAGTGAGGCCTCCGCGCACTCGAGTGAGGCTCTATCAAAAGCCAAAACGTAGCAGATGACATAATTTTCCCAACTCAACCAATATGTTTCCAATGGTCCTAAAATTCTTATCCAAGACTATTCCCACACAATTTTACACAAGGAACCCATTAGAACCTTAAAACACCTAAATTCACATTAAAATGACATTTTTCCCCTTGGTCACACTTATTACACACTTTACCCAATTTTACTACTTTTACATCCAATACTCCCAAACAATCCCAATGGCACCAAAACACAATATGACACCATTTTTACCACAATACTCCATGCAATTCTCTTAATTACATGTCACACAAAATCAAGACAAAATCCACAATTCTCAAAACTCAATCAATAATCACAAAACTTAAATCAAAAGGTAACAAATACTCACCTCTTCCTCTCTTTTTTTTGATACACTCACCTCTTCCTCTTTCCCAAGCTAGTTTCTTGATTCTTCATCTTCCAAATTTCCTCAAGCTTTAAAACACCTTCTTTCACAAATCTAAAACCATAGAGATGAATCTCTCATCGCTATGAACGACATTATAGAAGATTGTTTAAGCTAGGAGGACAAAAATAAGGCTAAAACATCACCTTTCACTTTCTCTTTCTTCCCTTAAGCTTGGCGCCATGGAGGATGGAGAGAGAGTAGAGAGATGATAAAGATGATCAAATTTTTAGCCAAAGGAGGGCCCTTGGACGACCTTAGAGGAAGAGAGGAGAGAGGGAACAGTTTGAAAAATTGATCAAATCCAAAGGTCCACAAAGTGCCAAGTGTCACACCCTTGCTCCATCTTCTATGAGCTCACATAGGTACACACACATACATGATTCCACCCTTTGATCTCTTACATAAATCAATCACAACCATCAATCTTTAAGTTACTAATGAGTTTCCTCTTTTGTAACTCACCAATTGGTTGGTAACTTTACCATTTTCCCCCTGATTATGGTAATTCTCACTGAATCACCCAAAAACACATTTTCTCACTCCATCACACCAATCATGCTCCCTATAACCCCTGCCTTAATTTGTGTAATTATAATTCAAAAATGTGTGATTTAAACGAACTAGAAACTGGAGGATAATTAAATTTCATTTCTAATCCCTTACTTTCGATAGGGTTTTCAAAATTCTTTCAAAACTTCATCCCTTCCCCGGTCTCAATTTTCAAATTACGAGTATAATTACCTATGCATTTAATTGCATTCAAGTATATCAAAGTAAACAGCAAAGTCCTGGCGACCCTCGATTCCATATATATATTTACAAAGGGTTTCAAGTTCCTATATAGGGGATTACATGACTGCTTCCAATATATTATTTACATCCCAAAAAGAATATATAGTAATCCCATTCCAAAATAGATAACCAACAATCCAAATTATGATCCCTACAGGGTCCTAGCCACTCCTGGTCGCTCGTTTCTCCTTAGAGCCACTTGCCCTATCTAAAGGTTAGCCAAAGAAAATAATGAGATTCAAAAGAATCCCAGTAGTAACAAATCACTCATAACACATACAATCACATAGCATGCAAGTAAATCATCAACAATACAGCAGCACAAAAACATCATACAAGCTATTACACATACATATTGCCTCACTGGCATACACATATCGCATTGACATTCTAACAATGTACATAGCCACTCTAGCTTTCATATTACCTCTCCGGCATTCACATATCATATTGCCTCTTTGGCAATTACATAGCCGCTCTGGCTTTCACAACACAATGATCAATCAAACATACAATGCATCATATACAGTACAAGAGAAGGAGTCACTACCTTGTTCTTTCCTGACGTGAATCAGCTTGGTTTGCTCACGTGCAGGGCAAATGTCGAACCCTATAAACCAAAATCAAGGATGACCAATCAATCTCTTTTCCAAGTTCTTAATTTCATACACTTAAAGTTTGTTATCATTTAAACTCTTTAGGTGGCTACTAGAGGCCTAAACAAATACCTAAAGGGTTGGGAGAAACTACCCCAAAGATCCCTCTTTCGAAAGATAAACATTGATGTTTGACTGACTCACTCGAGTGAAGAAAACCTTACTCGAGTAATGGATGTCTTACACTCGGGTAAGGATAGCTCACACTAGAGAGTGCATGACATAGAGCGACAACCAGGACAAAAAGTGCTCACAGTACTAGAGCACATAGGACAACACTTAAGTGCTAGCTTCAGGCTCACTCGAGTCCCACAGAGTGTGGCATAGAAAGTGATGACACCTTTTCACCCGAGTCCCATCAAGTGAAGTACAGAGAGTGACATATTTGAATCTTAAAGCATATCACATTCTCTAAAAGTATTGATTTACCAATAATCACACACCCTTTTGGAGTCATAATCCCTTAATCAAAATTTGGGATATTACAACTATAATTGTTGTAATTGTTTTGTGATAGCGCACAATGAGGAAAGAGCAGCCAGAGTTGGCAGATTATGTTGGTGTGACGATTTGCTCAGCAAAGCACTTGGAGCACGTGAGTATGATAGTCATATGCACGGTACTAGTTTTGCAGTAACCCAAATATCTTACTTTGGATCCCAAAAGTGACCCAACAAAAATGACTTCTTGCAGCTAAAGGAGGAGATTTCTGGCTACAAGTAGGAGATGAGTGGCTACACCCAGTAAGTAGAACAATTTAATTGTCATGTGCCCTTGCTGGAAGAGAAAAATGTGTTATTAAAGGCTTAACTTGATGCCCTTCTACAGTCTAGGCTAGCACCTAGTCCAGCGCGTGACAGCACATAAATGCGAGGGATAGTTGCCCATCCACCCCTAAAGTCCCTATTCCTTTAGTAATTACATGATTTAATTTCATGCTTTTTATAGATTGTTGGTTGTCATAAAGGAAAAAGAATTGAAGGGCGTACGAAGAAATCAAACTGTTCAGCAACTCAACAAAAGTCCCAACCCTCAACTAGCAACTGAAGCACTAGACAAATGGCATCATATCACCAACAATTGGTATCATTGGCATTAGATTTTATCAGCCAAAGAGGTCAATAAATACCTTTTGATAGCGAAATCTATCACACAGAGATAACTGATCCTGTCGATGTTAGTGTACTGAACGAAATGCTTAGTTGTGGATGGGTTAGTGCTACGGCCATCAACATGTGGATTAGGTACTTTATCATCATCGTCTATCACTTTTGTTATTATTCATCATTTATTTGTTTTTGTAATGACATTATTTGTTTTCTATAAAGGCACTTGTACCACGACCTATTAGTGGGAACAAGAATCATACATAGATTTGTATTTGTCAACCCACACCTTCTTGGCCAGCATAGGGGGAGTGATTTGGAAGAATAATCTAACGATCCTACGGACATCTACAATCTGGGGTAAGTTATTTGTGACAATGTTTTAATAATGTATGTGTTTTTATTCTTTCACTTTTACCATAACATTATTATCGAAGTAAACTTTTCAAAATATTTTAGGTTCCATTGGATTTTTCTTGTTATCCATCCAACGTCACCTTGAGGCTCTCGTTTTTACTATTTGGATCCTCTAGTAGCTGATTATCAAGAGAACCGGCCTGATCTGATGATTATAATCAATAAGTAAGTGTATGGGTGTGTATGTGTAAATATTTACATGTGTGATTATTGAATAACCAAAATTAATCAATACTTATTTTGTTAGTGCATTAATTGCTTATAGAAGAAATGTTGGATTGAGCCATTCTCAACGCAATGACCCAGTCAAAGCCTATATCTAGAGGAAGATTACGGTGCTTATATATGAATTTACTCAAATTTTTCATTCAAAATTTTTTCTTCAAAAATTGACTATACTATTTCTTTGTATTATTGCAGTGCCCATTCCAACCAAACGACAATGATTGCGGTTATTACATTATAAGATTTATGAAAAATGTAGTTACTCATCATCATCTAAATTATGTCCCTGCGAAAGTAAGTTCAATTCTTTTACTATGTTTTAAATTTAATTGACAAGTGTCTAAGTTAATTGATTTTTAGTGATTTTAATTTGCTTTGTGCATGATTTTTATGTAGTATTATGAAGATCAACATTATGCCCAATTGACTGACCAACAAGTGGATGAAATCATCAAGGAATGGTGTGAATATATGGTCAAGCAATTAGCTAACACTTAGGTACATATGTTAGGTTGTTTCTTCCCTATTCTTGTATGTGTTGTTTATTCTCATAAAATTAGTTGTGCATTACACAATTGTTACGTTGTAATTCCATACATACATTTAATATTCATTTTATGAATTAGTTATGTGTTATTTCATTTTATTTTTCTTTGTTTATTCATTCTGTTTGGCTTTTTTTCTCTCGATTTGAATTTGGATTTGCTTGGTTTCATCATGTTCAGGAAAAAGGAAATAATTATGTAAAATGATATTAAAAACAAAATCCCTCACCTCCTACGGCGCTTTCAGAAATTCAAGAAGCGTCTTAACTTGCTTTTACCACATTGGAAGCTATGGCATTTATTAAGCGTCGTAGTTTTAAAAAATATAAGTGTCATTTATTATTTTTCTTGTAGTAGTGTTTACTCCCCTATTTATACTCTCAAGATAGGGTTTTCTTCATAAATGCTCATTCTTTTTTGAATTTTCATTTTTGTAATTTTTGTTGTATTTTATGTTAATAAAACTACCTAACTTGACCCAATCACCATCAATGAGAGATTTTTTTTATTTTATTTTTGTATTTTCTATTAATAAAACTTCCTAACTTGACCTAATCACCATCAATGAGATTTTTTTTTGAATTTTTTTTTTAATTTTTTATTATTTTTTCCATAAGTAATTTCCTAATTTAAACCTATCAACATAAATGAGAGTTATTTTTTTGTTTTTAATTTTCATTATTTATTTATTTATTTTTTATATTTTCCCTACAAGCAATTTCCTAGTTTAAACCTATCAACACGAACGAGAGATTTTTTTTTTGTATTTTTTTAATTTCTATTTTTTCTCCATAATGATTTCACACTAAATTTCCTAATCCAAATATCAAATAACATCAATGAGATGAATTATTTTGAAATTTGTTTCTATTTACTATAAAACTCCAAGTTCAAGACAATCACCAAAAATGATTATCATTGTTCAAATTTCAATTACAATCCAATCACCATCAATATCATTTGCTTATTAATTTAGATGCGTTAGGATCAAGGAGGATTTTTTCTTTTTTCATTTTTTTATTATTTTTGAGTTAGGCCTGGACAAAATAAGGTGTTTACAGTGGGTTAGACCAATGTTCATTGACCATTGGGGTGCCAATCATAGCATCCTGGAAATTTAAGTTTGAGGATCATATTATAGTTAATTAAGCTTGATTAATGAAAGTTGAGGTATTATGTGATTGATGATGATATTTTTTATTTGAGGTATTTAAGATTAGGACTGGACTTAAATATAGTTTTAGAAACAACTTTTCAAGTTGTTCATTGAGGTGAGTATGTCTCATAGGGAAGAACAACTTCTTCATGTCATTAGCCTTAGTGACTGTGTTACTCGACACGGTGACTACACAAAACAGAGAATTATCTCTTTGAATCATTCACCTCAGTTAAGGAGTTGTTCATCAATGCAAAAATCATTTACCCAATCTCACCTAACAAGATGTGCACTATACTCGATCAATCTACTACGGTACACTTCTCCCCAATATGAGTATAAGATAGATTGCAGCTACAGTCAGAACTCCGACTAGGCCAATGGCATAATTATGACCCCACGGAGGGGTAGCAAATGAGAGGATGGAAATTGTCCACCCAATGATAGCCTTTTTGTATCTTCTCATGTAGATCCGTTTGAAGATTTTCTGCCATCACCTACGTAATTTCAAAGTTTCATTTTTCATTAGAAAAGACTATTCATATCAGAATAGCCATTTTGAATGAAATAATACATGTTCTATAGTAGCATTGCTCGATGGAGGAGTCGTGAATTCGTTGTGGTATCCTGTACTATAACCGGTACTTGATCATTGGGTAGTACCCAAACTGAATAAAAATGTAATGATCCTTTCTACAGAAAAGGTTGGAAAGTCTCTGAGGATGAAAGCCAAGGATGGGAATATGGTTGACCTAGAATTGACATAATAAAGATGGCCCAACTTCATCACCAAAGGAAGAAAGAGCTTTGTCTATTCAAATTATCAAGATCTGGCTACCTAGGTAAGAAAGATTTCTAAAAACAAAAAAAGTGAGGAGAGCGGTTTACAAGAGTAAGCGAATGGTTAATTCACTCAAGTCTTTCTTGGAAGTGGAAAACCAAAAGATGCTATGCTGCCTACTAAAGAACACATGGATAAGTGGGCGAGCAAGCGAAGCCCCAAGTTTGGAAAGAATAGTAGGTACTGGAGTAGTAGATACTTAAATGATTCTTGAGCTGGCTGGGAGAAGTGAAAAAAGGCAAATCTTTGAGAAAGAAGAGCCCTATCCTAGTCAAGAAGAGATGTTCTCAAGAAATCTATGGTGAACCAATGTTGCTTAGGGTGAGTGACCATCTTATGATTGAAGATAAGCACCAAAATAGAAGTGAGGTGTTCGAAACCCATTCTAGTAGAGTAACTAAGCCCCAGAAAACCTGACCAAAAGATAACTATGTTCCCATCACTAACGTTACTTCAGAGTATGTGGCTAATCCGCTGAGAAAAGACAGACAGGCAAATAGAAAGTTCCCTTCTTTCTATATATAGGATATGTAATCTACTTTCATTAACTAAAAGGTCTATTTCTTCTGACATAAGCAATCATACAGGCGGGAGTTCACACTATGACTAAGAAGGAGGGGAGGAGTGGAACCTCTTAAACCTGAAGTAAAGCACTCTAATAGCACTGACCCTGTTTAAGCTTCAATCAAAGCAATCAGGTATGGTGGCAGTGCACCTTGAAGGGCTTCGGTAACGAGTTTAGCTTCTCAATTAATGAGAAGAAACTAAGCTTTCCCCCCGCGATTAATAAACTGAAAAGAGAAGCTATTGGGCATCCTCACTAACGCTATTAAGTTTTTCAATACTACTAGTGAAGATGGGAATTGAGTTAGGGCTCATATCCGGGTTATCCCCGTATTGTATTAGTGAGAAGTGGAACCCTTTTTTCTTAATCAGATGATTTTTCTCCTATCATGTATGCTTAATACAAGTCTGGTATGTAGGAAGAAGAGTCTCAATCAACTGGCATCACCTATCACTCATCAATTCCTCAAAGAAAGCAAGCAGCAAGTTAGTGTGCGCATAGCATAGTATCTCAGTTATTTTCCCCTTTAAAGACCCATTTTTAGCCAAGGAGCTTGACTATCAGATCGGGTATAAGTGAGAAAAAAAAGCTAAGGAAAATGCCACTTCCTTATATATGCTATTATCATATTTTTCTTTAGTGTCCGCTAGAAGTTAAAGGCAAAAAAAGCCAAAGAATGAGGTAAGGTTCAGAGTTGTTCCCACTCAAATCTTGGGTCATTGCATAGTTTTTCACGGCTAGGGGGAAGTAATAGCAAGAGTTTCGACCTTAGACGCCAACAGTTCAAACTAGATACATAAAAAGAAGTGAAGCTGATCTCCTAAGAGAAAGAGAAGGTTGCACATCACTGAAGATAGTGCAAGCTGGTTGAAGTAGAAGGAAACTGGCATTGAATGGAATGGATGATTTCTCCTAGTTTGTAGTTAGAACTTGAGATTCTTGATTCGCTTAGGTTTCCCATTCGATTTGATCTCTCCTGATAAGGAAAGAGAAGATGGAAGGTCTGAGGTAATGAGTGAACCTGCTATCCCAATAGATTTAATGGCGTAAAGGCCAGAGGGATCAGAGTTTGCCTTTGAAACCTAGATGACATAACGCAAGCCAACTCCCAGGAAAAGAATTGCATTGAGGAGATTAGTTGGCAGTAGCATTCATGTCTTCTTTCTTACCCTCACTTTCCTTTCCCTAATATGAACTCAGGTAGGCCCACGCTAATGAAGCAAGCCCTGTCGTCCTAAGGTGAGGTGTAATTTTTTCACTACACGGCTCTAAAGGAAGAAAGAGGTGTTTTAGTTGTCTGTCCTTTACCAACTGCAGATTAGGACTGATAGGTAATACTAGAAAGGAGATGGAGTATAGGAGACTGAGGGAAAGTCAAGCTTTAGAGCTTGCAGTAAAGACTTTACTGTCAAAATTCATTTACTTGAAAGACTTTTTTATTGACATTGGAAATAAACATCCTGAGGTAAAGTATAACCAACAAAACCACCTGGCACAACATCAAAACAAAAGAAATTTCAACTGCCCCAGTATTATTTTAGCTATTGAAGCTGCAACTAGCTCACTTGCCCTAAACTGATTATCGGAGAAATATAGCAAAAGAGACTCTTACTATCCGGAGACTGATAAACTGTCTTGCCTCACTCTTACTGGGAACTTTAAGATTGGTTTTCTCACAAACAGACATGTTACCAGGATTTGACTCAAAAGAGATTATTAAAGGCTTTCTTACTTATTGCCTTGTGTGAAATTTTACCTGAAAAGAATCTTAAAAGAGCAATCGCTTATGACCACTTACTGGAAAGACTTACCTTATCCCTATCCCTTGTTTGCTGGATTTTCCTTACCAGATTTCCTTTCAAAACTATTGCTTGTCCTGTTAGATCGTATAGGTAGAACTCCTAATTAAGGGCTAGTAGGTAACAGGGAATGGAGTTGGCTTACGGAAAACTCCCTCTAGAGATATTAAAAAGACTGGCCTCATTCCACAGTAAAGGAAGAAAGAGACTTGCTCTGAGAAAATTTCCCAGCTGGTTGGGAAAAAAAGAGAAGGCAGAAGATATGAAAGGAGCTATAAGTGCAAGAGAACTCCCCTAAGATAGACTTACGGGTTTTACTTCATAGTAAAGAGAGGGGCCCTAATCCCATAGTAAGTGAACAAGCTCTGAAGAGTGGTTCCAGGAAAAGAAAAGAAAATTGTATATCACTTACTCATATTGGTCATACAGAGTCTTACCCAGAAATGGTACAAAGACAGCCCTCAAAGGTAGAGGAATGGAGCTAAATGGGATGAAATCTATAGCAGTCCTAAAGCAATGGATTAAAAGGGGAAAGCATTAGCAATTAGAGGTAGAAAGACTGCAAATTCAATTTCTACTAGATCTCAAACCGAAAATTATTACCAGCGAATGCTTTTAGACTTTGTTACGTGCACTGCTTGATAATCATGGTCTAGAATTGAACCTTGAAAAAAGACCTTCCCCAAAAATGAAACTCCAACTTAGAACGAATTTCATCCTCGTTCTTTATGACTATCCCAACGAATGTAGTCGCTTTAGCTAGGCTTATGTCTTGCTATAACTTTTTTGAGCTGAACTGCTTAAATTAAAAAGGGCTTAAGCCCCAGCCCTACTTGAAGTGGTCCTTTTCTCCTTGCCTGTTGATAGAATTCTTCTTCCTTGCTTGCTAGCAACTCCAGAGGCTTATATTTATTCTATAACTGAAGGGTAGACTTTTGTATGGATGACTTTTTTTTTCTAATAATGGAAGGTGTATTATCACTTAAAGAGTTGGGATCTTGTGAATCAGAGAGAGACATAGCTTGCTGTATCAGTTGTTCCTTCTTAAGGCCTTTGAGGGATCGGGATTCTTTGATCTACAAATAGAATGAAGCTTTTCCTATTGATTTTGAACCATCTATAGAAAGGTGCCTTAATAAGAGTTTAAGAAAGAAATCTACTTGGATTTCTCTTGCAATTTAATCGGAAGGGTTATATCATATATAAGATAAGACTAGGTTGCCATCCTAGCAATCTCTTAGGGGTCCCTCCATTCTTTAGGCTGTTAGCCAGAATAGGGTTTGAAGGAGGCCTGGAGTTTCTTTCCTGAAAGCTGGGTGAGCCAAGTAACTAATTTGACATTAGTAACCAAGGAATAGGAAATAAAGCGGGCACAAAAGGAAAGAGGCAAGTCACTGTAACCACCGCTTCTAGTTCAGATGCAAGAATATGTTTGGAGAGTACTGGTACTACTAGACAAACTTATACCTACCGGGTAACACCACTACCTTGAGTAGCTTTCTTAACTTATGGACGCGACGCTTTCTCAACGTACGGAAAAGCATAGAGAAAGTAGTCATCCTCCAAACCGCTATAGTAGCCATCATCCTTTTCATTGGTCTCCATATTATTGAAAGCTGTAACAAAATGGGGACAAACATAACAAGAGCTAGCGGATCATAGCTACCTAGCATCATGGCTACCAGCACCACCAGCGTCTATAATTCCAATAGTTGTTATGGATCGCGATGCAATATCTGTTCAATAGCTCATGCCCGGGTGATATCCATAATACATCTCATATCCAACTCTTCAAGGCGAAACTAGTTGATCCCGCGTGCGTTAATTGACCTAACATTGAAGAAAAGGTCCTTTAGGGGGAGGCAGAGCCATTCATCCAGGTTGAACTCTACATAGATGGAGAAAGAACTGCCCAGGAGCTAGGTAGGCTTGCTTACGCAGCCTTAGTGCTTCGTTTAGTCACCCGCGAAGATCAAATTAGCCAAACTAAATTTTCTTCCTTGATCTGATCTTTCTTATGTCTTGTCACCTGAATTTAGCATACTCTATAGTCTTTATTTTTGTCCTCTATGCTTGAATTAAAGCTAAAATCTCATAATTCAATATCAAGATCAAGGGTTGAATCTTGCATAAAGGTCTTGTATACAGGTAGGTAGGAAGAGATAGTTGCTCGCAAGCCTCTACCATATGTGATAAATAGCTTTGATCCAATCTACCTTATAACTATTGGCAGGGGCATAGCTAATAGCTCCCCATAGCCCGAGTAAAGGTTTTTGTCATATTTGTATATCAGAATATCAGATCGCATGGAGGCATCCAAGGTACTCTCCATATAAGACTCAGATTGTCCATATGGCTGAGGATTTCAATCATCTCCTGGTTGCTGTATGTAAGGTGCCGACCCCTTCCTTTGATTTAGAGCTTGAGAAAAAGTCTTTGATTGGAATTCTATTTTTGAAAGTAGGGTCTCGTGAATCTGCCTTTGATACACTTGAGATGGCTCCTCATCCTCGACAAAACAATGTTCGGTTTCTTATACAGTTGAAGAATATCCCCAAGTCTCAAGTGATGTAGATAATTAGCCCAAGCATAGACAAATCCTAGTACTAGTGTTAGATCCTCCTTTTGATGGTTAATGGAACAAACTGTTAGCATATGCTTTCTTTTTCCATGTCACATAGATAGGAAGAATGTTAGGAAGAGAAGGAGCTCCGCCGTTTGTTACGCCCGTTTCACAAGTTGCTATGTCGAGTTTTGAGAAGGCTATCATGTGATAGTACGTTAAATCAAACTTGTTCAAACTTGTTCTTTAGACAAGCTTATTGGCCAACAGACATTTTACTCTTGGGACCTAAAGTTAGCCACAGATAGGTGGCCTTTTTACTTACTTCTTTTTCCGCATAGTAATATATCTATAGATGGCTTTCTTAGCCAATAATTCTATCTCTAAGAAGTAGGAGCTCTTAGCTTCTTTCGTCCCATCAATTAAATACCCTAAAAGCTCTTCAAAAGACGCTGCACCATAGAAAAGTCTTATCCTTCTACCAGCGCGCCATGGTTACTCTATTTCATGATATGATGCATAAGGAGATTGAGGTGTCTGTAGATGACATTCTTGCTAAATCTAGGCCATAAGAAGTTCATTTAGTGAATTTGAAGAAGCTCTTTGATTGACTTAGGAAGTACCAGCTTTGTTTGAATCTGGCTAAGTATACGTACGTTCGGAGCTAAATGGGGAAATTGCTAGGTTTCATTGTCAGTAAACGAGGAAAGGAATCAAAGTTTACCATGATAAAGTGAAGGTCATTAAAGAGATGTTGATCCCACGACTGAGAAAGAAAGAAGGGGTTTTCTGGGAAGGATCAACTATATTGCCTGCTTTATCTCAAACCACACTGCAACCTGTAAACCCATTTTCAAGCTGCTAAAGAAGAATGACCCGAAAGAAGGCATTAGGCTAGATGATTAGCACTAAAAAGTGCCTTTTGAAAATAAGGCATAAGAAATAAAGTAAGGAAAATCAAAGGACCATACTGCTCCAGCCAAAAGCAACCAAAATCTTCCTATCAGAATTGGAACAGACTAATTACCAGATCTACCTATCATCGCTGGCATAAACATAAAAAAATCATTAAAAAAGTGTGGTGCAGTCTTCTTTTATGTATAGAACATTGGAACATACGTCCAATAGGTTGCACCTAACTGTACCCAGTTCAGTTGGAACAGAAGCACCACCGATCATTTGTGGGGGAGCTTACTGAGATCTCCATATACTATGGTAATCATGTGATGCCCGTAAAAAGTCAAATAGAAGATTCAAATTCTATTTTTCTATTCTAGGGACAATGTTGTCTTTCACTATCACATGGGAAATGGAGAAATATAAATTATATGTCTAGCTTTCAAGACAAATCTCTTTCTATACACAATTTTAATAAGAGTCTAGCCAGCTTGTCTCTGGCTTGAGGCCAATAGCCAGTGGCTCTTTTGTTAACCACATGTAGAATATCTTGTATAGTCAGGTAGGCTAACTAGAATCTATCCTTCCTTTAGTGTATAACCAATTTATATATGTTAAGCTCACCCTTTTTCTCTCCTTTGCTTTTTCTCCTAAACTAATTAGCAATCGAGGCTAGTCGTTATGCTCTAAACCAAAAAACTAACTAACTCTCTTCTCTTAGTTATGACTACTCTTAAGAACCTTATAGAGAGTGAAGTGACCTATAGGACTAATGGGGCAAATTCTGATGAAGCACAACCCCTTCCCCTGAGCTAGTTTTAGCTCTGAGAAAACCCTCTGATAGCTTACAATCTAGTACAGGTTCTAGGTTGAAAGAATTAATGGCAATGGATAGGTCAATGTGACTCTAAGGCACTTGTTGATGCGCTGCTATTATTAGGTCTACTTTATTTATTTAGCAGTTAGGATTTATTTGACTTAGCTGCCTTAGCTTTAGACTAGTCCTTTTAGAAAGAGATTCAATAGCACCAGTCAAAGAGCTAGTAGATAAAGGTATGGGTATAGAATGCCATAGATACTTGCCTTAGAAGCGATTGTTACAAAAAGAGAATGAAAAACTTAATTCGATATTCAAAGGCTTTCCTCTCTGAGAGATGGGGGGTCCTTATTCTGAGACGGGGCTGTATGACGTGAGAGTGTCACGTACGGTTCTTTTGAGAAGGGTGTGATACCACCACCTATCAAACCCAATAAGTGGTCCATAGAGATGCATCCCTACTCACCTGGTCCATGCACATCATTCTCTCCAGGAGGTTGGCCGCCTATCCTAGATCTAAACATTTTAAAGAGGATCATAGGCTGGATCTGGTTTAGTATTAAGGTGATTCTGTTTCTGTTTCTATATATATGGGTCCGCACAACATTTCCACGATATCGTTATAATCAATTTATCAGACTTGGTCAGAAAGTATTCTTGCCTCTATCATTAACTAGGGTAGTCACTGTTTCTGGTGTTTCAATCACCTTTCCATGGCTCCCTTAATTATGTTCTAGGACTTTCCCTATTGAGTACTGGGAAGTAGGCTAGTCCCCAAAAATACTCATTTAAGTAAAGTCGTTGGGGTGTTAATTAAAAAGCCAGGGCAAAAATGAAATAGCCTCAAGCCCGCAGACGTAAGAAGGCTTTTCTCGCCTTCTAAATTGCATCACAAAAAGTGACTCCAAATGCAAAACTACAGCGGTGTGATTCCGATTCTGAGGTGGAACCAGATATATAGGCAAGTCTTTTCTAAGAAAGAATAAAAGGCAAAAGAATGTAACTCAGTGCAACCGTCTTCTTTGAAAATGAAAACACATTGATAGATAGTTAGATCTTTCCATTCATTCCATCTTTTCACACCAATCCCCTTTTTCTTATGGTCAAAATAATTACTCTTTAACATCTATACTCCAAAAGGTGCTTGGAGTAGTACGTACTGGTTCAATTCCACCTAACTCCCCTGGAATTATTTGTGACAGTTTACTTTCTTTTATCCTTTATCTCCATGTAATTGTTACCCATCACTCAAGATAGGGCCTTGCAGTCCAAGAGTGCCTGATAGGAATCCAATTATGATGTCTCCACTATTTCCTCTTGCCGTAAAAGTTTTTGTTTTGAAAGACCCACCCCTTTTAGATCCTACTGAAATAGCACTGAAAGTGCTAAAAAGAGAGGATTCGAAAGTAACGGAAATACTTGTCAGAGAGGGACATAGGAATCTTAAATCAAATCCCTCACATGTTGTTAATCGCTCACAGCTTATATCACCTTCTATCTTCTTTCTTTTCTTTCTCCTCCTGTCTATAAATTAAATCCACTAGGATTCAATCAGCCTAACTCATATGCCTGATGGTATTTACTATCACAAATGAGCTGTGGTGAGCTGTTCCATTTGCATCTATTAGGTAATGTATTCAGACAATGCTTGCCTTCATTATTAATTGGCAATTATGCCTAGTTTGCCTTTATCACCCTAGATATGGATCTAGATGCTAATGAAGTCTTGGAATTTCAAAAAGCATTAACTGAACCAGGTCATAGACAAAATGTAGGGGGCTCTAGCTCTGGTTGATGGGAATAGGGCTATGTAAGTACTCTAAGAAGTTGTGGAGGAATGAAATTCAAGAAGATGGATCTCTTTAAGCCGCTATTTCGTTAGCATCTGGTACTGCTTGACTTGCTTTCATAGCTTTGAGCTTGAACGTGGCACTAAAGCTTCCTGTCAACTAAAGAGTGAACAAAAGACAATAGAGCACAGAGGGAATTACCTATACCGAAGAGCATATGTTAAGCATTTCATTTAGTGAATGCGGAGATAAAAGCAGCTATTGATGCAATTGGATTTCTTTCTGACTATAAGAATCAAAGGAATCCGGGCGTAAATGCCTTAGAAGTGAAAACCAGGCAAAGTCCTTACCTTACTTATCCACCCCTATATTGAATATTGGCATACCCATGATAGAAAGCTTAGCAACAAAATTGCTGATGCCTATCTCTATCTATATCTCTTCCTATCTGTCAGTTCTCTCAGAACCTCATCTAGATAATGGTTGTTCAAATTCGTTGAAGTCAGGCATCTTGTCAACTCTCTGGCATCAGTAATCTGGCGAGTAAGAAACTCTCTCGTTAGTGACTATAACTCCAGGGAGGAGTCTTACCTGTGGAAACTCTTATTTGAGCGATGGCACTGGGAATCTATCTTGAGACTTCGTCATTGAGAGCAACTAACAGCCATTATTATGGGGCCTATAGATAGAGAACTCGGTTCCCCATAAAGCATTGTTCCCTAGGCAAGACTAACCAATGGGTGAAAGAAAGAATGAGGTTGCTTACACTACTACAAAAAACGCTTTTAACGTCCCTTTTTTGGGCCTTTTAACGTCTGAAAATAGAGGGACGTCTATCTGAGCATCGTAGAAAAAACTGTCAATAACGTCCCTAAAATAGGGGACGTCTTTTGGTCAGACTTTAGACGTCCCCAGTCGTTACTGGGGACGTCTAAAGTGTTTTGAACCACTTTAGACGTCCCCAGTTTGCACTGGGGACATCTAAAGTTTTTTTTATGGCCTTTTATATATACATCACTGTCCGGCAAATTTAAACTGCAGAAATTGGATAGAAGAAATATTGCATAAACCAGAATGGAAACAACAGCAGTTCAGCACTATCTAATAAACATGTTATCCAACAATCTAATAGTATGTACAACAACACAACTCTAATTCGCACCTTGGAAATTCATCCCAAAATTCCCCTTAAAAGTGAGACATCCTAAAATCAAAATAACAAACCGTCTCAACTTAATTTAAACTAAACTAATTAAGGCAATTCATATTCAAGACAATGTATCATTGTGATTTTTTTTACCAAGCAACCCATGCCAAGTTCAAAGCTTCCAACTAAACAATTTTCAAGCCTCCACAATTTTTAGATAAGTATTATTCATCCCATCACAAGAAATGAGCTCTCTTAGAAATGCTCTCCTAGAAAAAAAGTGTCATACCTATTTTATGGCATAATTGATGTTGTATTATATTGTACCTCATCAATATTCCAGAACCATACACGCATTTGAGGCAAAACTCTGACATATTTTTGTAATTTAGTTGACTTTTGAATAATGTTAAACTAGACTAACCTAAGCCAAACCAAATTCATTCCTAAGTATCATTGTCATTTTTTTAACTCATGTCTATATATATACATCACCGTGTTGAAGTCTGCTGACGAAAAAAACAAGTATGCAATAATGATAGTCCATTTCCATATCAAGCAAATTAGAAGCAGATTAAAAGTATGCATATACAAGTTACTCTATTTTTCCAGTTTCATAATCTGATTTAAATTAACAGTTACAAGCATTTGTTCAATCATTTGTATCCAAAGTTGTGGGAGTGAGAGACAAACCTATGGATGACGGAAATGAAGATGTCTCACGGTGCCACCAGCTAGGAAGATGATAGTTGTGAAAGGGAGACACAAACGATGGTGCTCTCGTCAAAGAAGAGAGAGGGAAAAATAGAAATATGATTATGAGAAAGAGGAAGGCAGATAGGGAAGGAAGCACGGGAAAGGGAGTTGCAGCAACGAACTGAGAAAGAGGAAGGAAGACGGGAAAGGAAGCAAGGGAAAGGGGAAAGAGGAAGATAGCTTGGAACGAAGCTCACGAGGGAAGACGGAATGAAGCTTAGGGAATGAAAATAAAGCTGCTGGCCTGCTACTGATGGGATGGGTGTCTGACAGGCTTTTCCACGTCCCCAATCAAAATGGGGACGTCTAAAGCTCACTTTAAACGTCCCCAGTCAAAATGGGGACATCTAAAGTGAGGTTTAGACGTCCCTAGTCAAACTGTGGAATTTTAAAGTAGCACTTTAGACGTCCCCAGTCAAAATTACTGGCCTGTTGCTGATGGGATGGGTGTCTGATAGGCTTTTCCGCGTCCCCAGTCAAAATGGGGACGTCTAAAGTGGTTCAAAATTTTTTTTTTAAAATTCAACCAGCGCCAATATTTCCTGCTAAATATTGAACTTTGGGAGTCCCTAATTTAAAAAGGGACATCCTTTAGGGGCGTTAAATGTCTAGTTTGTAGTAGTGTATTACCATCTAGTGAAGTTGATTTCCTTTTTTTATGATAGGGATTTTCTTTCACAGCTTTATATCATATTAATTCCCTAGCTAATCTGCTTTCAAGCCTTATTCCTTCTTCCGCTTCATCTATCTAAACCTATTCCTTGGTCTTTGTTCGCATTATCCCACCATTTGGTGGTGTGGCATGTGGCATAAAAGTGTCACCCAGGTGAGATCTTTAGTTGGTATGCTCTTCTTGGTGACGATATCGTCATTGCAAATGAGTATGTTGCCAAGTGCTACACCGATATCTTAGAGGATATTGGTGTACGGTCAACCTTAAAACTTCTCTTTTAGAGGAGGAGCCGCTGAATTTGCGAAACACTTCAGGGTGAGAAAGATGACGGTTGATCTCTTACCCTCATCATTCAAGAAGGTTCTCACATTCTTTGATCCTATAGGCAGGTATAAATTTACCTTAACCTGTGAGCCCCACATATGCCTGTCAACTTTATTGCGGGTGGGTGGTCTGGGTTTTAAAGCTCAGTCCCGGCCTCCTTTTAGTTCTCAACGTGGCCATCAGTCGTCAGGCCTAGAGACTAATTGTGATGTGATTTTATGGTCATTTACCGTATAACCTCTGGTTACAAACCATGCTTAATCAGGTGGTTGATCTAACCGTTATCGGTCAAATAATATTGGTTCTAAGGGAACATCATATTCCCAAAGACCCAATACTACCACCAATAGATCTATTTCCCTACTCTGGTATGGATAACTATAATGAATTGTCACTGAACTATCAGTGGATGAAATAATATCTTAATTACCTGTATTGGTATTGTAAAGTTACGCTCTCACCTGACGTGACAATTGCCGGCTTAATTGATATGCCAGTCTTCATTTGAACATTGTATATACCAAGAGAGGATCATACCCTCTCGCTTTGCTCGAGATACTTCGTATCCTCTCACAAGAATGGTATCGTGTTTCGAATTGTTGATCTAGCATATAGGATGACAAAGGCTCCTTAAAGGTATCTTCCAATTCCTCCTGCAATTGACGTTGGTGATGAAAGTACAACCCTTGGTGTAAAGTCTAACAAACTATTAGAAAATAGTTCATTAGACTATTAGAAGGAGCTGCTAGCTGCTATTGAATCTGTTGATGGCAGTGTGATAATGCCAGTCAAAAGGGAAAGGTGATGACTATCGGTTCTAACTCTCTTTTCCAAAGTAAGCGAGTGAAGTCACACAAGGCTAATTAAATTTACTCTTCTTTCAGCTCAGCTCTTGTGAAGTGGTCTCTATGGTTCACTTTCCCTTGTGACTATGCTTTCTGTGGTGAACTTTTGTTGACTCTTTACTCTTGCTTATGTAGGAATAAGAATTGCTATGTTTGAAGAAGCTGTGATCTCTTCCTTCTTCTCTCACCTGTAGGCGAGTGAGTGACCCAATGAAAATGAGGAGAAGAGGTCATGTCTCAGCCCAAGGCAACTTTACATAGTTATGATTTTCTCTCTCAAGATCTTAGATTCGGATTTTATGCTTTCCATCTCTGTTAAAGAAAGCTAATCCACTTTTTTTTATCCCCTACTTTAGGAATGGAACTCAGTCTCATTCTGGTTTTTTGCCTTGTTTTTTGGGAAAGTACGGATCTAGTCCAGGCTATGGTGAATGAATAAGTAAAAAAGGTCTTATGCTAAAGGAACTACCATAACATCTAATAGTAGATGAATAGGAACAGAATCCCTTGCACATGTTTAGTTTATAGGGACCATTTACTTTGCCCTAAGTGCCTTTCTTTCTTTTGGTTTTGTTTGTATTGAGCTTTCGTAACACGGTAGCCTTTAGGAAAACCTACAACCTATGACAGGAATCTCTATTGCTTAAGGCAAGTTAAGGCAAGGCAATCAGCTAGCTCTTCTCTGCGGATGAAGGAGAAATGGCAGTTACGTCTACCATATATTGATGCTGGTCGGGCTCCAGCAATGCGACGAATCCAATGAAAAGGAATAGCTTGGACAGCATTATAGTAAGTGTAACCCCCTTCTCATCAAGGCCAAGATTAAGTTCATAAACACATGTTTATGTTGAATTAGAGACCATAATGCGATTTGGGACTTAATAAAAGTAAATTTCCCTAAATCAGGGTTTTTAAAAACCTTCTAAACATGTTCAACAATGGTCTCATATTCACACTTTAAATTCATAATTGGCCTATACAATTTGATTTCCATTTATAAATATCAGAGTACACAGTAAATTTCCGATACACTCAGGTTTTATTAATTGAATAAGGGTCTACAAGGCACAAATGCCCATAATATTTTTCCCTTAACAAGGGGATTACAGAAATACTATCCAATATGTACATGTAATTCCCAAAAAAATATCTAAAATACATAAAACTATGATACCAATATCCAAAATAAAACTCCTTATCTAGAGCTCTATCCACTCTTTGTCACCCACTTTCCTTTAGATCCTTCAGCCCTCTCTAAAAATTCATTTTTGGGAGAGTGAGATTCTAAGGAATCCCCATAGTGTCAAATCACTCATAGTATGCATAACAACAAAGCATGAAAGCAAATCATCACACAACATGCAGCAATTACAACGGCAGTTACAGCGGAAAGGGTTGGTATGACTTGCGTCACCCTTACGTTTACTCACGCTGTATTGGACATTCACATGTTCATATCACATATATCACCACAGCTGGGATCCATATAAAATATTTCACATATGCACAGCCACACTGGCCGGATAATCAAACAGGAATCTACGATTCCACAATGCAGCTTAGGCAATTACAACAGCAGATGCAATGGTAGGGGTAGGTGTGATAACCATTACCCCCTACGACTGCTCACGCTGAACTGCTCATGCTGTAATGCCCTACGGCCGATAACACATACAACACAGTGATAAGTCAAACATACCAAACATCATACACAGCATGAGAGAAAAGTCACTACCTTGGTTCTTCCATGCGTGCTCTGGCACTGGTCTCTCCCAAGTAGGGTAAATGTCGAATCCTATAATTCATAATTAGGGACGAAGTGTTATTCTCTATTCTAATACTTGCCCTAAAGGGTTGGAAGAACTATCCTAAAGAGCCCCTTTTTGGCAGCACAAGAACAGAATGTTCACTGTTGCACTCGAGTGAAGAAGACCTCACTCGAGTGATAATGGACTTGCACTTGAGTCCTGGAAGCAACACTCGAGTGATAGCCAAATGCTCACTCAAGTGCTAGGAAGTGAAGTGCAGAAAGTGCTCACCCGAGAGTAGAAAGGAATTGACAGAAACCAAAATTGCTTGCTGCACTCGAGCATAAACCAAATCACTCAAGTGGTAGCCTAATGCTCACCCAAGTTCCACAAAGTGAGGGTCAAGAAGTGCTCACCCAAGAGTACAAGAAACTTTCAGGAGGGAACATCACTCAAGCAGGGCTCTTTGCACTCGAGTGATGGCTTAACGCCCAGAGTGTTAAGTCACACTCTTGAAACTTAACCGTGAGTGACAACCCCTGAGACGTGAGTTCATATTGTCAGATACACCTTCACTCGAGTGAGACAAGATTCACTCAAGTGAGAACCCAAAACACTCACAAGTGAGGCAACACTTTTGCCTTTACATACGGAAGTGCATAAGAAAACTAAAAGAACACAGAGAAAATGCAACACTTCACTCGAGTGAGACCCTCATGCACTCGAATGATGTTTATTAAAAGCCAAATACGCAGAAAAACTGACGGAACTTCCCAAACATTACCCAAGTGTTTCCAATAGTCCCAAATTTTCAACCAAAGCTACTCCCACATAAAATTGCACAAGGAATCCAATAGAACCAACAAAGTCACCAAATTCCTATTTCATTATCATGCTTTGGTTTTAGGCAACTTCTAACACCAAAATCCAAAAATCACCAAACTTAACATTTCAACCTCAAACCAATTCTATCTATTCAAATACATACCAAAACACCATTTTCCATAACCATATCATGCCAAACTACCAATGACCATAATTCAAAGAAAATAGGCCAAAAATTCCAGAAATTCAAACCTTTATCATTTGGCATAAAACATAGATAGGAATGTCTGTCTTACTCACCTCTTCAACTTTTCCAAAAAGGTTTCTTGATTCTCCAATTACCAAATTTTCTTGATGCCACAAATCACCATCAATGGAGAAACTAGAACCATGAAAATGAAGCTCTCAAGCCAAGGAATTAGATTAATGAAGTGAGTTTTGGCATTAGGGGTCATTTACTCACCTTAAATCAAGCTTTTATTCCTCCCTTTTCTTCAACAATGGCGCCGAATGGGGGGAGGGAGAGAGAGAACAGAGAGATGAGAGTGAGGTAGGAGATAAAGAATGATGATTCTTACACCCCCTCAATGCTTGCCCAGTGAAAACCAATAGAGAGAAGAGAGAGAAAATATTAAACAATGAGATTTGACTTTTCTCTACTCTCTTGCTTCATATAAGCTTGCCAGGTGTCACATTCTCACTGGTTTTCATAATAAGTAACCCATTAGTTACTCTAACCACTCCATTAGCCATTTGGTCACACATCTCATTTCTCTTAGTTAGTAATTAATTTCTCTATTAACCACTGACTAATTAACCAATAATTTCCCACTAATTTTGGCACATTTACCGAAATTGCCATAAGACATATAATAATTTAGATTTAATTCACAAATCATTCTCCATAATTTTCATCAGCCCTTAATCAAAATTTGGGGCATTACAGTAAGACATAGGAGAAACTAAGCCCATTTACTACTTCTGGGAGTAGCGCACCACGACTTACTTACTCATGAAGTTCAAATGAAAGAAACCCTTACAACCCTTAAGAAAAAGAAAGGAAAGATATGACTCTTAATACTAGTTTGGAATCTGAATAAGGAATCAAGCTGTCCATGCAAAATCTTATTAAAGAAAAGCACTAGGTGACACCCTAGTAAATCAGGAAACTCCAGAGCCCACATTCAAAGTGTCCTTCGAGAAATTGATGACCCAAGATACAAATATCAGTAGGCCGGAACTGGGGCATGTCAAAGACATTTTCTGCTAGATTACAATTAACACATGAGGACTATCTTGCTTCCCCAAACCAATAGGAATGGGCAGCAAGTGAGTACAAGAAGTATAGGGGCCACCTCACCTATCCATCGCTGATGCCAAATCAAAGAAAGAAAATAATCTGTCTTTATGCCTTTTACTTGACGAAAAGGACCTTCCTGATTGAACTTCAAAATTCTTTGAAGTAGCCAACCAATCATTAGATGTATGGTCACAACATGCGCTCACATAATTGTAAAAATAGCGAATATCTTACTATTGCCTCTCCCCTCAAATCCCCAGGCCCAAAGGGATAGGGCAACTCTGTTTTTAGGGTATCTTTAGCCCAGGTCCTTAATAAAAGAGCTGGATCTCATAAATCACTTTGATCATTACAAAGGCATACCTTACATGCTCTAGCCATAAAGCATCTGGTGACATGTGCCACCCCTTTTCATGAGTGAACTTCACCAGAGCCGCAAAGACAGAGAACTCAAACTGGAAGGTAGGAAAGAAGATGAAGTCTTAATCCACTTCTTATAAATCTTGTCTCCCATCTCCCACGTTATCCTCTTTTCTATAAGGGATACTAGACAACCAAGGTAAATAGAAAAGGAGGAGATCCCATCACCCAACAGACTACTAGCTTAACCCGAGAAAGACAAAGATAGGCTTTTAATCCATTTCACCAGCTGTAGGACTGAAGTGGATTCCAGTAAGTATCATACCATTGAGCTGTTTTGGAACTATTTCTACAGTTAGCTGTCAAGGATTGCTAAGTCTTTCACTTCGAGTTCTAATGTTGGTCGGTATCATGATGATGTTAAAAGGTTGTTGTTGGATTCAAAGCTGAAAAGACAGGATTGGGTTTACCAAGACATAGTTGATTGATTTATAGAGTGTGTGAACAGCACAGTGGCATGTTGAAGAACCAATGTTTGATCACCATTGGTGCCATCTTATGACTTACCATGAGATTGGTGATGGGAGTTCAAACAATCCTTGGCAGAGACAAGGGAAAAATCCTTAGTCAAGCTCTTCACTTGCCTCTAGCTTTCCTTATATCTTACCTAAGCTAGCCTTTTTAGTAGGAGATTATCAAAATCAAAGATTTTAGATAAAAGATGTAGAGGATGGCGTGATCAACCCTTATGTATATGAGTATTTAGTAGTCGGAGGAGGTATTCTATTTTTCTTGGTTGGAAACGACAACACAAGAGCTCAAAATTTTTATGGAAGGAGATTAAAGCTTGGAGATGCAAAAGATTTATAATACAGATAAAAACTCAGCATTGAGTTTTTATTTCTCCTTTCTTTTCTCTTCTCTCTTTTTTTCTTTTTATTTTGTTTTTGGTTAGATATTATTTTGGCTATGAGATTGTTCAATTTATATAGCTAAACCCTCATTTTGGATTATTTAGTTTGATTTTGGATTAGTAGATGACAATTTTTATCGTTAATTGCTTTAAAATTATATTTGCCGATTTAATTGTGTGCCTGAATATCCTAAAATAAGAGAAATTTGATTGAGACTATTTTGGTGTTATAAAGGAGTCTAGATATTGAAAATTTAGGCTAGACCATATTGTAAATCATGTAGGATTAAATATTCAAGCATAGAATAACTTAATTTTCTTTTAGGATATAAATATACCTACAAGACCAATATAGTCGTATTAGTAGGCTTGCACTTTATTTTGTTTAATTAAGTAATCACCTAAGACATTGGGATTAACATAATTGGAATGCTTTTTAGTGAATTGAAAGACACTCTTAGGTAACTAAGAGTCATAGACTAGCAAATATAACTTTAAATGCAATTGAGGGACAAAATTAGACACTAAGAAATAATTAAAGCTATAATAATCCAAGTCAGCAATTAAGATTTAGAATCACCCTTAACCTTAATAGTAGCTAGATTTTTTTTTCTTTTTATTCTAGTTAGCTTTTACTCATATCCTTGATTCAAATTGTGTTGACTCAAATTAAGCAAAAGTGTAAAATCATTGCCAAACTGAACGATACTTTTCTCATCACTTTATTACTTGATACGGCATGTACATTTGCGGAGTCTTTGGCTACATGCCTATCATGTTTTTAGCGCAGTTATTGGGGACTTGTGTGCCAAAATTGTCTTAGTTGGAATTGATTGAGCATTAGTAGCTTAAGTTTGAGTTCGTCAATATTCTTAAAAATTAAAAATGTATTTTTCATGGCACTCAAGTGGCTTAATCTATGAGAAGACAACATACCTTTGTTCTCTTTTGGAGACAACTATAGATGAAATGAGACAAATGAAAACAAATCTAATTGGACTAAAAATGTTAATTTTTCTCAATATAATTGTTTTTCTTTTGTTTATTGTGGAGAGAATCATTCATATGAGAATTGTCCATTTAGTACAACTACTAATCATTTAGGAGATGATTTCACTAGGAAACAAACTTATTTTGATCATTATTTTAGTCCTAGTTGGAGTTCATAACAACATGAGTCTTGGAATCCACATTTAGAACATTGTTCAAATGATATGACCCCACCTTTACACTCCTATCCACTAGTCGAAAGAAACGCCCTGGAGTGTAGGGAAAAGTCTCACTTAGGAAGAGTATTTGAGGATTATATGAATTCTTCAAAGAAATTTAAAAATGAATATAAGGAAGTTCTCACTAGTATTGAGTCAAGTACCCAAACTATTCAAGTGTATCTCAATCAAATTGCTTCATCCATTGAGTCTTTGAGGCAACATTATTCATTAAGAATAATGACCACTTCTAGTTGTGTTAATGAAGATTATTGTGAAGAAGTTGAGGATAGGGAACTGCATGAGGCTATGAATAATATAGAAGGTGGTAGGGAATTTGAAATCAATTTGGGAGAGAATAGTGGATGTGTAAAAGAGGTTCCAGCTGTGAAGTCTAATTCATGTCATTTTTGATGTTGAGATTGATGAGAAAATCCCAAGAGTCGTTATACATGATTCTCCTATTAATGTTTTGACTCTTGCTGATGAGAGTCAAGTGAATTTTGTTGGATGTTCTAAATTTTTGAAAGTGCCTATATCTATTTGCAATGATACGCATGTTGTGCTTTCTTTAAATCTAGTGAATGCTTGTACTATGAGATTGTTTATGATTGAGATATTACAAGTAATTAAAATGAATGAGCACCTTTTTGGTTGGAAACCTTGTTGCTTGAAAAGAAATAAAGACAAGGTGATTGAGGTGTTTGATATGTATGATTAGGTGATTATGCTGAGAAGTTTAGCTAAAAACTTTAAATTTCATGCCTATTGGGAGACAACCTAATATAATGAATTATGCTTTCAATTATTAGTCTTTTTCTTGTCTTTTATTTATTTATTTATTTATTTATTTTTGCCACCTCTTAGCCTCAAATTTTTCATTGACACCCCTCTCAAGTTTTGTTATATGAAAGTAAAGCATTATTGAAGGTACTAGAGAAAGAACTCAATATCAGACTCAAAGATCTAAATTAGGGGAGTACTAGTTCCTCTCTCCTTTATTGACTTTTGAAACATTGAGGACAATATTTGATTTGAGGGTGGGGGCAAGCTAGGACTAGGATTTTCTGGTTTTTTTTTTTTTTTGTTCTTATCCTTTTATACAATTGAAGAGAACTTTTTTTTGCAAGATTTTTAAAGTTGAAATTACATTGCTTAGGATTGAGCTTAACTTTGAGACTTCCCCATCTTAGAGAATGTTGTTGAATCAAAAAAATAAATATAGAAAAGAATGTTCCAATTAATCCTCTAAGCCTTGATCTTTTATGTAAATCTTGAGATGGGCTATGAGAGTACGGTTAGTTTGTAATATGACCAAAACACTTATATAAGTTGCAAGAAAAATGCTTGTTGAAGAGGTTAAAAAACCAGCTCCTCAAAAGGTATATATAGAATTAACACATTAATTATTTTGTGGTTGTGTCATGAAATCTTTTCCATTGGCTCTTTATTTTCTATTGCGGCAACTTCCCCAGGTTCCACCCCTTGTCAAAGATTTTGCAAAGAAATACCCTGTTATTGCAATGCTTCAAGAGATGGCGCAATATTTGGACCATTCACTTTCTCTTGAAATTCCAAAAGGGGCTGTGAGTTAAAAAGCATATGATTTCCCTGTGGATAGGGAAAACATCAAGTAGTTCATAAGTTTTAAGAACCCAGAAAGCTCATTCGTCAAGCTTGAAATTATGTAAGTTAGAACTTTCTTTTCATATTTTATTTATATTCAGTACATTGATTTCTATCTCATTTCAACTTTTGGCTATTCCATAGCAAAACGAGGCAAGATGGGTTGGTGGGCATATTTGGCTTCATGTGTCCTTCACAATTGCAGAGGGCTGGCAACAAACCGAGTTATTGGAAGGCATATATAATAGATACAATCACGCACAACCAACTTCCATGCTATCTAACACCTCTTGTGGATGGGTAAGTAGCTATTAATTTTTTTTTATTAAGTATTGCTTTCAACGTGAGGCAATTGCAACAATGATTTATGTCTTGCAGTTTTCATTGGACACTTATCGTCCTTTAACCCTGGAGAATACCATATATTCGTTTGATTCCCGTGGTGGTGGAGAACCGAAATAAGAAACAAAATCTGGAAAGAAGAAAAGTACCACATATTGATTTTAATCTATCTATTTGTGAAATTAATTACACGTTTTTTAATTTTATTCTGTTGATTTCATCATAGGGAACAAATAGCTGCCATTTTGTACATTATGCAAGATGAAGCTACTAAATAAGGAAAGAATAAAAAGACCAAAAGACCGTATATAATAAAATGGGTTTAACCAAAAGTAAGTTCTTTTTACAAGAAATATGTTTTTTCAATACATCAATTTTTTTTCAAAATCACATGTAAAGTGTGAACACTATGTCATATGCTATATTTATGAAAGAGTTAAGGTACAAATTTTGCCCTGAAACTTTTCATGAGGAGTGTTAGGTATCTAAAAGTTTTTTTAGATTCAATATTACTCTGAAAGCATTAAAAACGTAGCAATTTTGCACTAACTATTAATAAAATTAATTTTGATTGTTAGTTGACCCTATTCGGCTGAGGTGCCTCTGCCATATAAGATATAATGCCACATGGAGTTACCATCATCATCAAATCCACGTGGCTGAAAAAGTATTTGAAAAAGAAAATCACATGACCACAGGAATCCCTCGCTACTAGCATCACCGTGGTCGACAGCTACCTTTATAGACCATAAACCCAGACATCAAAGGTTCGGAGATCTCAACGGTGAAGCCATTGATGGTGAAGGAGATAGAGGTCTTGAGAAGAAGAAGCTAACAAAATCCAAAGGAAAGAAAATACGAACAAAATCCAGCAAGTGAACCAGAAACATCAACACAAGCTTGGTTGAAATCAGATCCAGAAATTTACTTTTGGCCAAAAAAAAAAATCAGATCCAGAAATTAATGGAATCATATCAACAAATTAATAGAATTAGACCACTCCATTGCTTATTCCTCATTCATATTAATGAGGAAGGGTTCAGATCCTTTGCACAACCACTCCATCGCAATCTCTGAAGCACACTCTAATACCCCCTCCTCTTTCTCTAAACCCAAAGCAAGTTACTTCATGGAATTTTTGAAGGAATGTGTGTCATTGCAGATGGTGAGAAGAAGATGAAGATGCAGATATTTTCCATACGGAACAGAAATTCGTACACAGAGAGAGAGAGAGAGAGCGTTTTACTTTTCTTGCTTACTTGCACAGAATCTTGCCGTCAGAACAAGAACTTCAGATATTATCATCTCTGTGCAGGGAAAATCAATAGTTTTTTTTTTCCCCATTTACAATCCTGAATATCTTGGCCGAGAAAAGCCTAAAAAGAACACCCACATATATTAAAAGATCTTAAATTTTAACATTACTTTAAAACTAATCCAAGGAGCCGATGAAGTATGCCGGCGTTCACCGGCGTTCACGGTGGGGAGGAGGCTCAAGCATGAGAAGGGATGGTGTCGCGTTCACGGTGGGGAGCAAAGCCACCTCAGTTTTAATAGGTTCAATTGATAGTTAAAATTAACTTTGTTAATTGTCGGGACAAAATTGCTATGTTTTTATGTAACATTGAACCTAAACAAATTTTCAGAAACCCTGGGCTCATTGGTGAAAACTTCCGGAATAAATTTGTACCTTAACCCTTTATAATATTTTGACTGTAGGGGTGAATGTTAACCTAGATTAATCAGATATATGTGAGGTGATGATTTCATATCTCTCAACAATTTTAGGTAAATTTTGATGATTAATTGTTTCCTTTCAATTAACTTGAGGGCATTTGAAAACCCAACTAAATATGACATGGGGCAAATTGATCAAGGGCCTGTTTGGTACAGTGGAATTGAGGAGATAGAATTGGAATTGAAAATGAATTCCTACTGATAACATGTTTGGTATGATGGAATTGTCCTTGGAATTGAATTCCATGTGGAATTCAATTAAGCCCAATTCCATCAAATAAATTCCATCTCAAAAGCTAGGATTTACAATTCCATATGATCATTTCTATCTATTACCCTCTACTACCTTCAAAAAAAATAAAAAATAAAAAATTGAAGGACATTTTGGTATTTTTATACAAAAATTAGATCTCATTTCCATGACATACCAAACATACTTTTAGACACCATTTCCATTTCCATTTCCATTTTCATATACATTTCCATATCCATATCAATATCCATATCCATATCCATATCCATTTCCATCAAAATCAATTCCAACGTACCAAACGGGCCCCAAATACGTAACGAATTGGCGGATTTTCTGCTTCCAGAAGCTAATTGGTAGTATTTTGAATAAATGTTTGTACTTCATGCTGTTAGGGAATAATATGTTCTTATGTACAAGACTATATATATATATATATTATATGATTCTAGTAATAGTTCATTATTTGTTCAAATACTGTTTGCTGGATCTGGATGGTTGATTGATGTACATGGAATATATGCTTTCCTGTTCAAATGCATATCAGTCATAGCTTCTAGTTTTGTTATTTAAAAAAAACACATACTTTAAATGTCAGTTATTCAAAAAAACGACGTTGTATTTGTTTTAACATCGCTTATTAGATGAGTGATGTTGACAGTAATGAAAACAACATTACTTGCCCTTTTTATGTAAGTTGGAAGGTTAGGAAATCCGGATCGAACCGGTCGATTCGGCTCGAAAATCAGCGGATTGGTCGGTAAACCAATTTGGTTCGGGAGTCAAACCGGTTCATTTTTTTAAAAAATAAATTTAAATTATTTTTATAATCTTATATTAATGATTCTGAATTCTTCACTATTTTACCGGTTTGGTTCCTAGTTTCATTATCTTGGTTGGAAGTCTCTTTGCACGTCACTTGTATGAGCGACGTTAACCATCCAAGAAAAACCACATCACTGGATTACACGCCCCTAAGAAAACCGACCTCAAAACCACAATTTGACTTGGTGTTTCTCATTCAAATTAGCCACATAATTTAATATTCAGAAATTAGCAACAAAATATTTCCTTCGCTAATTTTTGTCATTAACTAGTGACCGAATATATTTCTGTCACTTAACCCCTTCGTTAATTTGCTTTTTTTTTTTTTTTTGTAGTGTTTATATAACAAGAAAACATAATTTCAGTATTACTGTACTAAAACAAAATCAGAAAATAGTTTGGTCAACTAGTATTTGAAATATACAATATCATCAAAAAACACCCTTACAAGGAACGATTGTCTTTTTACTCTCGACTGAATTCCAATGTATATATATTCCTATAGAATAAAGGAATGTACAGGAAACTAGTAACAGCTTATGAAGAAAATAATTAATTCTGTAAAACTTGTTAACAAAAAAGAAAAACAAAAAAAAATGCTTCAAAAGTTTAAATTTATCAATATTCATTCTGATAATCAGATAGGTATTTACAGTATGAAAAACGCCAAAAAAAAAGAAGGTTTTATCCAAAAATAATAATATTTTGATAAGGGTCCTTGAAGGAACCTATCCAGAGATATTAAAAAAATACAGAATAAAGAATATAAAATAGAAAATATGATTAAGTTAAGTCTTAGAAGGACATGTCCCTAGATCCTTAGCTATAATAATCTCTACAAGGAGCTGATCAAACTCTAACAATCTAAAAGTATTCTATCAAGAATAGAGAATCAACAAGTAAATAATTGTAAAAAATTATCATTCATAACTTGAAAATAACTGAATATAACTTGGTCTTTAAATAGAAAAAAATTTTAGCCACTCTAAATTATAAATAATGTCTTTGGAATCCGTTTCTAGCAACTTATATATCTAAAATAACATTATAATGTATTTTATAAGATAACGACATTTAATAAAGGATTTATTGGAAATTCCTCAACATCTAAAAAATATTGAATAAATAAATAGAGCATAAAATAACTAAAAATAAACTAATTAGTCTTCACATATGGATCTTAAGAATCTTAAGTTTTAATGGATCCTCTTTAGTCATTGGATCTCCATCATATTTTAATTTTATTAAGGAAAAATTCCATATAAAGACTGTTGAAATAGGTAAATCCTATATAAGGTTGGTAAAATCAACAAATCTTAAATTGGGTCAATGACCCAATTTAGGGTATTTATATGTTGGTTGTTTTCCAATAATACCCCTAACCCATGTTCCAAAGAAAAGAGGAAAGAAAAAGCCTCCGTTTTCAATTATCTTTACTGCGGAAGAATCAGAACAACGGAGCAAATAGAATGAAGGCAATGTTTTCACTAGAAAATTCCCAAAATCAAATAAGCAATAACAGGTCCCTTTTTCTTTTTGGTGAGTTCGACGGCGATCTTCACAGCATTGCGAAGAGAAATCAAATTTAGGTAACAAACTGAAGGTTTTTAATTTTGAAAAAGTCCCAAAGATAAAATGCATTTTTTTTCCAGAAAAAACCAAAAACTACATCAAGTTGAAATTTTCAGCTTTAAGCCCAAACAAAACAATATATTAGAAACCATTCATTGATGAGAATATGCCGCGGAGGTCAACAGAGATAAATGAATCAAAACATCATTCAACGCTTGTAAGCAATTTCTGCATTACTTCTAACATGTCCTTCATTCTTTTCTATTTCATAAACTAAATACATCTCTTTATGTGTGCGTTCAGATTTCTTCCCGCCAAGGCAAACAGAGATATACATGAGTGTAGGATTCTTCACATACACTGTGAGAAAATTCTCGTGGGATGCAAGTAAAGGACCGCCTGACCAACAAAACAATAACGTGGCCACACTTAATTACCCTTCATTATCATGTATATCAGTATATATGCTTTTCAATGTCTGATATTACAAAAGACTGACTGACTCACATATAAAAAAACAAATCCATATAAGTACATATATTAACTAAAAGGGATTAAGGAATGAAGATTTAATATTAGAACCAACTTATTTTATCCTTCTTTGCTTATTTTCTGACTGTGTTGAGGCCTCCAATGAATTTTCTGCCATTAGGGTTCTTACATAGTGCGTAAACAATATAGTTCTGTCTCCAATTTTACTTTTTTTTTAATAACTAAAGGATATAGAGGTAATTTAGCCTAATTTCTAAATCCCTAATTATGTCACATAACTTAATTAATAATATATTAAGTTTAGTAACTCAAATTAGAATTTGGGTAATTCAACCGTCTTTATATTTCCAAACGACTTAGAATTTGAAATATTATATATATTATGGAAAATCTGAACAGTAGAATTGCACTCCATCGAGAAATAGAAAATTTGAATAGTAGAATTGCACTCCATCGAGAAACAGAATTAATGAGTCTCGATGAAAAGATTACTCTTCACATCAAAATGGGAAAAAAAGAAAATAGTAAACATCGAGCCTTTAAGTCATGAATTAATGATTCAGATAAGCTAACAAAATAGTTTCATTTTGTTTACCAACAATTAGTTAATTCCATGGAGAGTAGTATAGTTGTCTAGGGTTAAGTTTAAAAGCATTTTAGAAAGTGAACAAAATAGTTTTTTTTTTTAACCAACAATTAGTTAATTGTATGGAGGGGAAGCTACGAATTCCGAATCGGATACCTGATAATACTATAAAAAAGAAAGAAAGAAAGTGAACTTACTCAATTTCTTGATATTTTCTTTTTCCCTTTTTTCAAATAATGCTGATGTTGCTACTTTCTCCACTGTTCCTGAATGACCAAAAAAAGCTAAGATTAGGAGAGGCCAGGTTAGGTCATACTTTGAAAAAAGATTGTTATATTGATGTGTTAAAAATATATGAATAAAATACCAAAAAAAATATGTATATAATAACTATATCAATAAAACTAAATCTTTTGCAAATCTCATCTCCACCATTATTTCTATAATAGGGGCAAACTATGGGCATTTGCACAGATATTTGATATGAGCTATATCATTTAGGTTTGTGAAAAAGGGATACTTAAAAATTTTATAAATGAATTAAAATTAAAATATTGACTTGATTCTAACTAGTAGAATGTGTCACAACCCAAAAATCCTAGTGACCAGCACATAGACTAAGAAAAGAGGACTGCGTGCTAACCTAAGCCAGTCTAACAAACTCAAGATTCTTCTGAATATAGTACAAAGAAAAGAGGACTGCGTGCTAACCTCTGGGATTTTATGTCATTTCAGCATATTTTCTTTGAGTTTTATGCATTTATGCATATTTTGAATATTCCAAAGATAGGAACTTGATTGAAAACATCAGAATTAAAAGGATCCAATAAAAAGGAAAAAAAATTTAGGCACCTGATTGAAAACTAAATAAAACTATATTGACTTCCAATTTCATTTCTTTTAAATACTCCCTCCGGTCCTTAAACCTAATTATAGAGTTGATATTGGTCTTAAAAGTAAGACTTATTTCACATTTTTAGCCATTTTCTCCAAATTAACCCTATTGATATCCTCTCAACAATATTCAAGTAGAAAAGGGAGGGAGGGGATTAAGGAAAATGATTGTGATATTTTAGAAAAAATATATCATATTGTTAAAAGTTAGAAGTTAGATATGTCTTTCGGTGGGAAATCTTTGTTCAGTATTACATTATTGACTTCTTCTCTCATTTCCCTTCTGTCTCTCCGTTAATCACTCTGTGTCACCTACTCTATTTTCCTATATAAGTCTGCATGTAATCTCCATTTAATATATCAATAAACATTGAGCTCTATGAGCTTATATGGTATCAGAGCACCTGGTTTAAGCTTCGATCCTCTGCCAAAAAATGAGGTAGAACCAGTGGCGACGGTGAGGCCGAGAGAGAGAGTACAGCAGCATCCTCTTGGGCTACTGACAGTGGGAGCATTGGGACTACACCGCCCACTCCAGGGTGACTGGAACACGCAGATCGGCGTTTCCCAGAAGTCCGGTCACCATCCGACCGGCAAGTGAAGCACACACGCCTCTACAGTCTTGGCGCGTGAACCCACGCACTGGCGACATTATAGATTCTGGCAGCACATGAACCCCACGCGACAGCGACTCCAGAACCCTCCGACGACTCCAGATCGATTTTTCACCAAAAATGATGGATCCCTTGCAATTTCCTCCCTTGTTTGGGTCTATTCTAACAGCCTTTATGTCAGGAACTAATGGTCACAATCAAACCACAACCTCCACTTCTAGTACTACTACTTCCTCTATGTCTTCTCTTGTACCTTCCATAAACACCACTATACCAGAACTCCCAGAAAATCAGACTATGGTCATTAACCATAAACTCAATAGGAAAAACTACCTTCAATGGTCTCAAAGTGTGTTGAGATACATTCGTGGAAGGAGAAAAGAAAAATATATTAATGGAGAAGCCCCTCAACCAGCTCCTAATGATCCAAGTTTCGACACATGGTTTGCAGAAAATAATCAAGTTATGACTTGGTTATCCAACTCTATGACCGTAGATATTAGCGAAGGATATCTCCTAGCCAACACGGCAAAGGAGATATGGGATGCAGCAAAAAGGACATACTCATCACTAGACAATACCGCAGCCTTGATTCATTTGAAACGTTAACTCCGCGACTTGAGGCAAGGAAATATGTCGGTGATCGAGTACTATAATGCTTTGTTGAAACTTTGGCAACAACATGATCTATTTGAGGTACATCCATGGGAAGTTGTCAAGGATGCTCAATTGTATCGGAAAATACTGGAAGAAGGAAGAATTCATGATTTTCTTCTTGGACTCAACGATTCTTTTGAAGAAATAAGAGGAAGAATTATGGGTTTAAAACCCCTACCACATCTATTTGATGTAGTTAATCATGTGCAGTTTGAAGAAAGCAGAAAACTTCTCAATCAAAGTAGCCAAAAGTACATTGAGGGCTTAGCTCTGGCGATGAAAGGGCCACAAGATTAAAGGAAAAACACTAAATGGTGCAATTACTGCAAGAAGAAAGGCCACATAAAGGAAGAATGCTGGAAACTCCATGGCAAGCCTTCAACTGGAAAACAACATGGCCAAAAAAGGTCACCTCACTACTACTGAACAGAAAGTGAAAGATGTTGACTACCTAAGCCAGGAGGAATTACAGATGCTTCGCTAGATGCTTAGTAATCAAAATAAGTCAAACTCTGTTCCTGGTATGAATCTAGTACAATCAGGTAATTCCGTTGTACCCCTTAATGCTGTAATGACTAGTAAGGATACTTGGATTATTGACTCCAGAGCTACAGATCACATGACCGGTAACAAGACTTTAGTCCAAAACCTTAAATTCTGTAACCTCAAAGTAAAAGTTGCCAATGGTGTATTTACCAAGGTTGAGGGCATTGGCACGATCACATTATCCGATCACTTGAAAATACAAAATGTTTTATATGTGCCTGCACTCACTTGTAATCTCATATCTGTAAGCAAATTAACTAGAGGTCAAATATGCCGAGTTATCTTTGATGATGATCTTTGCATTTTTCAAGATTTAAAAATAAGGAGGACGATTGGAACTTCTAGAGAATGGGATGGACTGTTCTACCTTGAAGGATCGAACTTGAAAAATGCATGGAAGGCAAGAAGGGTACTGGTTAGCTCCAACTCTCAAAATCATGAAGCATATTTATGGCACTGTCGCTCAAGCCATCCTAGTTTTGATTATATGAAACATGTGTTTCCAAATTTATTTAATAAAAATTCAATTCCTTTTCATTGTGAGACTTGCCAACTTGCCGAACAAACTAGATCTTCATATACCAAACAGCCTTATACACCTTCCTCACCATTCACACTCATTCATAGTGATATTTGGGGTCCTGCATGAACAAAAACACTCACTAATGCTAAATGGTTTGTTACTTTTATAAATGATCACAGTAGAACCACATGGGTTTATTTAATAAAAGATAAATCCGAAGTAGCCAAAGTATTTCAAAACTTCTATACCTTTGTGCGAACCCAATTCAATGCTCACATTAAGGTACTGCGAAGTGATAATGCCAAGGAATACATGAGCAACACCTTTAAAGAATTTCTTGATCAGCAAGGAATTCATCACCAAACTTCTTGCCCTTACACCCCTCAACAAAATGGAGTGGCCGAACGAAAGAACCGTCGTCTGTTAGAAGTAACCCAAACCATACTAATGGAATGAAATGTTCCTACCATCTTTTGGGGTGATGTTGTACTAACCGCAACATATCTCATTAACCACATGCCATCCAAAGTTCTCCATTACGACACTCCTATCCAAAAACTCCTTGAACACTTTCCACATTGCCTACTAATCAATTCATTACCACCAAAGGTGTTTGGTTGTGTTGTCTTTGTTCACAAAAATGATGGCAACAAATTTGCTGCTTGAGCTGACAAATGTATCTTTCTTGGCTACTCCCCGACTCAAAAAGGGTATAAATGTTATTGTCATACTTCCAAGAAACTTATTGTCTCCCAAGATACAGTCTTCTCAGAAGACGAAGCATATTACCCCAAATTATCCATTTAGGGGGAGCACACTGATATTGAATGGCTAATCCTGAATAAACCTGAACCATCACCACCACAACCTAATCTTATACCCATCATTGACTCACTACCTTCCACAAGCCAACCTAGTCTTACCCAACTTGATCATGAATCCGAATATCTTCCACCTCAACCTGAACTGACACATAATGAACTAGAAACAAATGTTGAGATCAATTTAGGGATGGATACCGAACAGCAACGAGATGAAGAGTCCAGACTACAAATTCAAGATGAATCAAACACTGGTAGAACTATCTCTCCCATTCAAAGGAACGACCATGACTCCAATTCGGGATTAAATCCTGAAGAACTAGGTTGCCCTATTGCATTGAGAAAAGGGGTAAGATCTTATACTCAGTATCCAATTAAACATTTTGTCTCATATAGTAACCTATATGCAAAAATGCAAAGCTTTGTTGTAAACAATGCACAGATTAAAATCCCAAACACGTTTCAACAAGCTATAGTTGATCCGAATTGGAAGCAAGCTGCAGAAGATGAGTTGAGGGCACGGAAGGATAATAAAACATGGGAGATTACAACTCTTCCCAAAGAAAAGAAAACAGTAGGATGCAAGTGGATCTTCAACCCAAAATTCAATCCTGATGGTAATATCAACAAATACAAGGCAAGACTTGTTGTAAAGGGATATACCCAGACATACGGAGTTGATTATCAGGAGACATTTGCTCTAGTAGCCAAGCTTAATACCATCCAAGTGTTATTATCAATTGCAGCCAACTTGGATTGGTCATTGCACCAACTGGACGTGAAGAATGCTTTTTTGAATAGAAACTTAGAAGAAGAAGTTGACATGGAGATTCCAGATGGAATTCTAGCTCCTAACAACTCTGTATGTAAACTCAACAAATCATTGTACGGACTTAAGCAATCTCCTAGAGCGTGGTTCGGTAGATTCACCAAAGTGGTGAAAGGACTTGGGTATACTCAGGGACAAGCAAATGACGCATTGTTCATCAAACATGTTAATGACAAAGTCACCATCTTGATCATCTATGTTGACGACATAGTCATTACAAGAAATGATGAACAATCCATTACTCAACTAAAACAGGACTTGTCAACTGAATTCCAAGAGAAAGATCTTGGACAAATGAGGTATTTCCTGGGCATGGAAGTGGCAAGAACTAAGAAGGGTGTCAACGTATCACAGCGGAAGTATACACTAGATCTGTTGCATGAAACAGGAATGTTAGGGGCACAACCTGAAGGAACACCAATGGAAGAAGGTTGTCACTTAGAAATCAAACCAAATGGTGTCCCAGTCAACCCAGAATGGTACAGGAGAATTGTTGGAAAACTCATATACTTGACCCTCACACGTCCAGACATTAGCTATGCAGTCAAAATAGCAAGTCAATTCATGCACCAGCCACAAGAAGAACACATGGCAGTTGTATACAAAATCCTAAGCTATTTGAAGTTTAATCCTGGTAGAGGGATCTTCTTTAAGAAAGGCACTATCAGAAATATTGAAATCTACACTGATTCAAACCATGCAAAAGACAGGGAAACCAGAAGGTCAGTCTCAGGGTACTGCACATATGTGTGGGGAAATTTGGTTACATGGAGAAGCAAGAAACAAACTGTGGTGTCAACAAGTAGTGCGAAAGCCGAACTAAGAGCTGTCAACAATGGAGTACGTGAAGGAATTTGGGTCATCAAATTACTGAAGGAGTTAGGAATTCTACATGAGGGACCAATACAAGTTTGGTGTGATAACAAGGCCAGCATTGAAATGATCAAGAACCCAGTTTATCATGATAGGACAAAACATGTTGAGATTGACAAACACTTCATTAAAGAAAAGATTGAAGTAGGTATCATGAATCTATCCTACATTAGATCTGAAGACCAAATTGTAGATGTTATGACAAAACCACTAAACAGAACTAAATTTGAAGGGTTTCAGTGCAAGCTAGGAATGATTTATATATATTCTCCAGCTTGAAGGGGAGTGTTAAAAGTCAGAAGTTAGATATGTCTTTCGGTGGGAAATCTTTGTTCAGTATTACATTATTGACTTCTTCTCTCATTTCCCTTCTGTCTCTCCGTTAATCACTCTGTGTCACCTACTCTGTTTTCCTATATAAGTCTGTGTGTAATCTCCATTTCATATATCAATAAACATTGAGCTCTATGAGCTAATACATATTAACCAATTTATTAACATCCTTAATCTACTAAAATTAGTAACTAATAATTAGATTTAAGAAAGCTTTTAGTTCGACCATTCGCAGAGAATATAATATCTAATCCTACTTTTCAACATATGCGTCCAAAATATGTAATTATATTTGTTTATTATGTGACGAGAAAAGGCTTAACTTCATAGATGGGTTAGGTTGCAACTTGCAGGATACTTTTTACCTCCATTAGTATGAAATAAAACGAGAACACATATTACCGAAACAAATAGAAAAAAGTGACTAATTTGGACGGGGAAAAGAATTAATTTGAAGAAAACATACAAATCATTAAGGAAGCCAAGTCTTGGAGGTGAAGGCGCTCTAGTAGTTTCACTCCATTCATCAAAATCCTTCTTACATGCCAGACGCCAACCACATCCCATTATTTCCAAATCATGCAGACTTTTAACGATGTTGGTTGTTGGAAATTCGAGTGTCAAATCAAGTTGGCTGCCTTCTCCACTTGCAAGTTGTCTCCCGTGTATTGTGTCTAAAGGACAAAATCCTACGTAAACTCGACAATCATGCATATAAGAAGCCGGAGTGCCATTTATATTGGTTTTCTTTGAATGGCATTTATCATTGAACTTCCAATCTACGGAGAAACCAAGCCAAGCTTGAGATAAGAATTGAAAAACAACACACACAGCAATTCCCCAACGTTCTTCATTGGAATCTGCAACAACGTTGGAAGGTATGTCTGTTGTTATGGTAACAAATTCACCTGACGTATCCTTACCCCAACAGTATTCCCACCGTTCAAACCATGTTGGGATTCTTGTCAACAGTTGGAAGTCATAGAAAAGGTGAATGGGACCCTGCACGACACTAGGAAGCTGCATCAAAACTAAGAGCTGAAGAGCTTTATATATTTAAGAACCGTTTAACAGCAAATAATTAGATTTCACATGAAAAAGTGGAGACCAAATGATGATTTTCTAAAGACTAAATTATTTGGTCATAGATAATTTAAAATGGAAAGAATAAAGAAAAATTATAAGAAACAAATTTAGATAAAGAGATAAAAACCTTTGGAGCACAAGATGCATAGAGATGTCGTAGTGCGGATGTGGGTTCCAACAAGCGACAGTTGCTTGCACATATAATTAAATTTGGAGGAAGCTTGGGTATTGACTTCAGTCTGCTGCAAAATGTCAAGTCTAAGTATTTGAGATTTTTCAAACGAATTATGGACCGAGGAATTTCCGTGATGTCAGTGCCCCTTACATCCAAGAAGTAAAGGCTTCTCATATTTTTACTAAACTTAGGGAGCTTCTCAAGATTTGAACATTCACCAAGAATAAACACCTCTAATTTATGCATATCCAAGCGAGTTGGAAGAGTTTCAAGATTTGTACAATATCTCAAACTCAACTCAACTAGCTTCTTGAGTTTTCGAACAGATTTATGAACCCGAATAAGGTTTTCGCAGTAATTGAACGACAACTTCTCAAGGTTTGGAGTTCCACTGAAATCTGGAGTTTCCACTAGATCAGAATTGCTTAAATCAATGGTTCTCAGCTTATGTAATTCCTGACCAACATATAAAAATACAAGAACACGGAGGTGTTATTGGTATCTTCAAAGTCTACTGAAAAGATATATGTCTGCAAAGTTTAATTAGTATCTTCATGAAAGGAAAGCATACCGGTGTTCCATCCCAGAGTCTTGTGATCTTGCTATTACGCAGTTGAAGGCTTATCAGTTCATGTAATTCATCAACTGGCGGCAGAGACTCCAAGGCATAATAATCCCATCTCATAATTTTCAATGCACTAGGAAGAGATTTGAGATCACGTGAAAGATGCACCTTACTCAAGTCAAGTAATCTAAGTTCTTGCATGTTCGAAAAGCAATCAGGGTGCCAATCTGCTTCAAAACTTTGTTGTTCATACAACACTATGCTATGAACGTTTTCGGTTCCCTAATTAACGTGTGAAAATTAAAAATGATGAGAGATAACTAGACAGGTAGCAAATAATAGCCAATCTAACTTTGTCAATACAGTTAAAAAATCAAACACTTTACCTTATTTTCTTTCAATACATCATTGATATTCTCTAGAGACCACAATCGACTACGTCCACCAGCATCAGCTAGAGATTCTTGGAAAACAATGTCCCTTCCCATCTCTTGGAGCAAACAATGCATATATATATATTCTTTTGAAGCTTCTTGAAGCAACCAATCATACAAATACGTTGGCAGAAAAATTTCCTTTCTCATATTTTGAATCCTACCAAGCATATTGTGATCTTCTTTTGCATTTTGCCTTAAATCTGAATTTGAATGAGTGACATTTAGCATAGATTTTTGAATTAGATCATTAACAAGGTCACTTGCCTTTTTTTTGGCATGAATAATTCCACTTGTTGATTCAGGACAACAAAATTCTAATATATTTGTCACCTTGAATTTGACCTCCCTGTTAAAAAAACATGCAATATCTAAAAATATTCTTTTGTACTCTTTATCTTCTAATCCATCATAACTTATGCGAAGCTGCCTAGTGATATCAGTGGATGGAACATGGCTCAATCTTTGTAATGCATTTCTCCATTCTTCATTATCTTTCTTGCAAAGAAATGACCCCAAGACTTTAAGCACCAGAGGAAGTCCACATGCATATTCAATTACTTCTTTTGACAAAGCCACATAATCTTCTTCAGGCTCATCCTTTTTAAAAGCCTCCAGGCAAAAGAGCTTAAGGGATTCATCAGGATGTAATCTTCCAACTTCATACTCTTCAAACTGTTCATACAATGTCAACAATGTTTTGTCTGTAGTAGTTATTACTATTTTGCTCCCTGCACCAAACCATTCCTTATTTCCAGCTAAATTTTCTAGCTGGCTTCTTTGGCTGACATCATCTACAATAATAAGAACCTTTTTATGGCATAAAAATTTTCTTATTATCTTTGCGCCTTCAACAGAATCATCTATATCGCGTTCTCCTAATCCCAGCTCCGAAAGAAGCTTCTTTTGTAAGGAAACTATGCCAACCCTTTCTGAATCCTCCCTTACATTGTCAAGAAAACAAGTAGCGCCAAATTTGCTTTGGATTTCATCATAGACAAGCCGAGCAAGAGTTGTCTTGCCTATGCCACACTTGCCCCATATCCCTATGAAACATGTATCATTCAGTTCCATCTTTAAAAGGGAGGTTATCCTATCTACCTTTGATTGAGTGTCTCCAACCAATTTGTCCCCTAGGAATTTGGCATAGTCTTCCGCAATTTCTGCTTCATTATGTCTGCATAGATCAAATGATTAAAATTATGAAATTTCAAATAAAAACTGCAATAAAAATTTGAAGAGCAAATTACGCTAGCTGTCCTAGTTTTGGTTAAAATGAATTTGATTGTACCCTTGTTATGAAAATTGTAGTTGATTGACTCTCCCAATATCTGATAGACTTCAGAAAAACTTCCCTCAAAACTGTTGAATAACATATAAATATAAATATATATATATATATTACAATATATGTACATACTTCATACGTTGCAGTTTTATAAACTATTTATTTATTTATTTCATTAGTTATCATTTATTTATTATTTTATTAGTTTTTTGATATTGTTAGATATGATTAGTTTAAATAATGTCAACTATAGATGCTAAATATTAATAACAAAAAATTTGCATCATGTATTTATCTTATACTTTGACTAGTTACTATATTTAATGTGAAATATATTGTAGATTACTCAAGAAAAGAAAGAAAATATCAAGTTGGATTATGGTGAATGATCAAGAAGAAGATTAAGCTATTGAGCAAATAAGTTATCAAATATGGGGAGAAGAAGTCAAAAAAAGAGATAAGTTATTGAGTTGAATTGATGAGAATGATCAAGAGGAAGAAGAAGAAAGAGATTGAAGACATTAGTCAAGAAAGCAATAAGTTATCTAAAGGATTGTGGAGAATAATCAATAAAAAGAAGAGAAGAGATTAAAGAAAAAAGAACTTGCAAAATATAATGGGAATAACAAGTTTCAAGTTCCTAGATTTGGTATTAGAGGTTGTTATGCTAACTTGGAAGTTGGAATGGCTCAATTCGCAGTTATAATGCCTTAGATGGAAGCTATATCAACTTCACTTGAGTTATACTTTATTATCACTCAAGTTGCATCTCCAGAAGTGATTTCAACATGTTTCACTCGAGTGATTATCATATTTCAGCATACTCCGTTCAGCTCTGTTTTTGTTTAGCATGAGAGGTTTAGTAATTTGGACATATCCCTCAAACCACATGTCCGATTGGGGTGAAACGTGTTTCATATGAAACTAGACTCTAAATGCGGTTTATGGACATCTATTTCGTGCTCAAAGAGTTTTAGATAAGAGAGATATGATTAACTTCTAAAATTGGTGCCCGAAATCAACGCTGTGTTCCAGACCAGTAGCTGCTAATTTGATCATAAAGTTTGGAAGACAATGAATTTGGAACTGGTTCTTCTTGCATTGGAAAGAAGGCTTAAAGAGAGTTCTGGGGATAGGTCATTTGCAAAATTTGGAGTTACAGTCATAGTTATGCCCACTGGAATTTGACCTCTATGCCAAAATATCAATATGAAAGCACTCAACAAAAATCCTTCTTTATCACTTGAGTGATGAAGGATCACTCCAGTGATGTCCTATTTTTTACACGATCACTAGGAAGGTACCAGATAGTGATTGAGTGATTCTGTGAAATTCAGTAAATCACTTGAATGAGAGGCATATAGAACTCGAGTGATGCTCAAAAATCTCGAGTTACCATCCAATTATTGGATAGAATAACATAAGGCGAGCTTTTGAAAGTCAAGAATCACCTGAGTGCAAAAATGTCAATAGAGTGATATTTGTAAACATGAGTTATCACTTTTCAATTACCAGCCAATGATCAAGTTATCTTTTGAATTAGATAGAGAGCCACTCCAGTAACTTAAAGACCAATGGAATAGTGTTTTACTGGAGAGTTACCAGTCAGTAACTTGACAATTTATAAGCTATCTTTTAGACTTCTTCAAGCAATTACCAACCCGTACCTCTTTGGGATGCACGTCACTCGAGTGATAAAATGTTACTCCAATGATAGTGATAGCAAACTTTTGAAACAGCGTCTCAGAGATTTTGATACCCATTCTAAGAGTGAAAGAATCTTGTTACAATATTTCCTATTGTTTCTAAACATTACTAATCACATTTATGTAAAAGTTTCAGGTGATTACACTTGGATTAGAGCTCAACGACCAAAAAGCAACTGTGTCAAAAGCTTCAACGGCTATTTCCAATAGACATCCAACGGTTATATTCTAAGATACTTAACGGGAAGAATATGCTCAACGGTCAAATGATCTTCATCAACTATAAATAGAAGATCTTTCAAAACAGAAGGAAGAAAGAGCCTATGCCTGCAATGTCAGTATGTTGATACTCTGAATCTTACTTGATCGAAGCTCTATAATCATACTCCCACCTTGTACTTCAGTGTTAATCATCATCTACTTCATACAGAGATAAGCATACTTTCATTGTAATCATTCTATCTTTGTGAGTTACTTAAGATTAGGGGATCTTGAGTGGGAAACATATTGTATCCTTATAGTGTGTAAAGGGGAATTCTTATCTCAGTGCAAGAATTGTAAAGGCTTTACAAGTGTTTGACTAAACTTGTGGGATTACAGTGGTTCTCAAGTATCCGGTTAAACTTGAGGGAGATACTGGATTAAAATCTCAAGAGGAGTTTGAGGACTGGATGTACGTCATTATGGATTAGACTGAACCAGGATAAATCATAGCTTGCATCTTCTCTTCCTTAAACTCTTATATTTTCAGCATATATGATTTGAATAATTGACTATGGATTTATGATTCATTACTCTCATACTTATTGCTTTCATTAAGATGTGAAAAGATTTTCAAAGTTCATAAGTTTTTATCTTACATTCAATTCACCCCCCTTCTTAGGTGTTAGCCGATTTTAATAGATTTAGATAGATAGATTTCCCATAGATTCTTATCATATTCATATCCTTGTATCCCCATCCATTTGTTGCCTATATAAAGGCTTATATGTATTCTAGCTTGTTTATTCGAAGATTAATGATAGAAGTTCTTATTTTTCTATATCCAACAATTATGGTATCAGGGCCAGTGATCTTATTCTAAGAGAGAGTCTGAGAGAAAATTGGAGTATCAACGCACTAAAGCGTACTCATCTCGTGAGAGAATAAAATTGATCCTTCCCCGTCTTCTCTTATTGAAGAAGGCGTCTTCTGCTACACAACTTATGGCAACTAATGTAATTTCTTCAGCAACCAGTGGGGTGTCTCAACTATCAATTCCTATTTTTAATAGGGATAAATGAGTTTTGGTCAATTAAGATGAAGACCCATTTTTGATCTCAAGCCTAATAGAATCGCATTTGCATTGACTTCTAAAGAGGCATAGCAGATTTTGAAGACTGAGTTTCTAGGATCAGACAAGGTAATCTCTGCAAAACTACAATCATTAAGTCATGAATTTGAGAATCTTTGTATGCAAAAGAATGAGTCGGTACAAGATTACTTATTTAGAGCTAGTTCTGTTGTTCATAAAATTAGGTCCTATGGGCAAAAACTATTGAACAAATAGTTGTTGCTAAAATTCTGAGAACTCTAACTCCTCGATTCAATTTTGTTATTGCTGCAATTTAGGAGGCCCATGACCTTTTGAAGTATTATTTTGATGAATTAATGAGCTCATTACAAGCTCATAAGGACAAGATGAATTAGTTTCAAGAAAACTATGAAGAGCAGGCCTTCTAGGTGAAAAGAGAGTCTACAAGTAGAGGTGGAGGTAATAGCAAAGGTAATTTTCATGGTAGAGATAGAGGTAGAGGAGGCCATGGTATTGGTAGAGGCCACAATCAATTTACTGAACAATAGCAATCAAAAGTTTCACAAAAATTCTATTTAGTGCCATTGGTGCAAAAACTTGGGGCATAAGGAAGCATATTGTTGGGCAAGTCAAAGAGGTGATAAAAAGCATGCTGATTTTGCAAAGGCAAAAGATGCAGAGACTTCATTCATGGCACATATCCTTGATATTCAATCCTCTAAAGATGTTTGGTTCGTTGATAGCGAATGTTCCAATCATATGACTTGTTCGCACTCATTCTTTGAAGAACTAGATGAATCTCATAAATATGATGTTCGACTAGATGATGATAATCAAGTTCAAATAAGAGGTAGAAAAGTGGTTTTAGAGTCACCTTTGATGATTTTTGTTGTGAAGTTTATGATAAGAAGTCAAATCAAATAGTTGCAAAGGTCCCTATGAGGCTATGACTAAAAATCATATGTTTCCTGTTGATATTTCCTCTATTGACAAAAGGGCATTAGTTGTCAAAGAACTCAATACTTCTGATTTGTGGCATTTACGGTATGGTCATTTGTATCTTAATGGATTGCAATTGCTGAGTAAAAAGAATATGGTTCTTGGGCCTCCAAAGATTGACACTGTTAATTTATGTGAAGGTTGTGCTATGGGGAAACAAAAAACAGTCGTTTCCTGTAGGAAAGTCTTGTAGGACTTCTCAATGTCTTGACTTAGTATATGCTAATTTGTGTGCACCTATGAATACTGAATCTTTAAATGGTAGTCGGTATTTTCTATTATTTACTGATGATTATAGCCAGATGAGTTGGGTTTATTTCTTGAAATTTAAATCTAAAGCATTCAAAAATTTCAAGAAATTTAAAGCTTTTACAGAAAAATAAAGTGGTTATTGCTAGAAGGTACGACATACAAATAGAGGAGGAGAATTTTGCTCTAATGAATTTGCTACTTGTTGTGAGGAGAATGGCATTCGCAGGGTGCTCACTCCTCCGCATACGCCAAAGCAAAATGGTATTGTTGAACAAAAAATCCAAACTGTAGTAGAAATTGCTAGAAGCATGATGAAGGCAATAGAGCTTCCTAATCAATTTTGGGCAGAAGTTGTAGCCACCGCAGTGTATCTACTTAAATTGTCTCCCACAAAAGCAATCCTTAATATGACACCTTATGAAACATAGAAAGCTATAAAGCAACGAGTAAGCCACTTAAAAGCTTTTGGTTGCATAGCCTATGCTTTGGTAAAATCATATGATTATAAACTTGTTGAAACATGTGAAAAATGTATCTTTGTTGGTTATAGCCAGAAATCCAAAGCTCATAAGTTGTATAATCCATCTAGTGGCAAGATAATTATTAGCAGGGATGTTGTATTTAATGAAGAAGCTAGTTGGTATTGGAGTGACAAAGCAAATAAAAATTATTTCTCTATTCTAATAAGTATTGGAGTAGGAAACTCTAAACTAGAACCAACAGATTTGGAATCAACTACATCTAGTGGCTGTAGCTCGCAAATACCACATTCATCACCTTCTAGTACAAAAAGAATTACATCATCACCGTCAAGCTCATTCTCTAGCTCCTCGAGTGAAACTCCTCCTCAAAAGGTTCGAGCTTTAACATATATTCATGAATCTTGTAATTATGATATGTTTGTTTCAAATCCTAAGTCATATGCAGATGCTAAAAAAGAGCAAGTTTAGAAAAATGCAATGTTTGAAAAGATAAATTGTATCAAGAAGAATGATACGTGGGAGTTAGTTGATGTCCCTAAATGTAGGAAGGCAATTGGGCTCAAATATGTATTTCGAACCAAATATGTGCTCGTTTGGAACAGCAATTGGAATGCTTTAAAGCAGCTTTTCAATCGTGATTTACAGTATACGAGGTAACTATGTAAGAGGAGTTTTGTCTTGATTTACGTGAAAAGCAGTTTATAAGCAATCTCAACGCCAAAACAAACTTGCCAATAAAATTGATAATAGTGTGAAGAAGCACAAAGCACAATTAGTAGCTAAAGGCTATGCTCAACAACAAGTTGCAGATATAATGACCAAGTCACTCTCTATTTGCAAAGTTGAAGATTTCATAATGTAGATGGGAGTGTGCAGCTTTGAAGCAAGGGGCGGTGTTGAATAATATATATATTATATGTATAATATATGTATATACTTCATGCGTTGCAGTTTTATAGATTAATTATTTATTTTATTAGTTATGATTTATTTATTATTTTATTATTTGTTTGATTTAGATAGACAAATTTCCCTTTTTAGATAGATTCTAATTAGATTCACATCTCTGTATCCCCATCCATTTGTTGCCTATATAAAGGCTCATATATACTCTTGTTTATTCAAGGATCAATAATAGAAGTTCTTATTTTCTCTATATCCAAAAAAAGCTTCTCTTCCAACTCATTTTTATGTCAATATAGTTAAGTTTCTTATTGAAATATGTGGTCCGTAGTCCAGTGGTTATGAGTTGAAATATATGTGAGAAATATCGCCCTTTGTGAAGAGAATAAAACAATTCACACAAGTTAAGAAGTACTCCCTCTGGTCCTTTTTATAAGGAAAATATTATCTCTCATAAGAATGATCCTTAGTATAAAGAATAAATCCTTTTTGTCTAACATTTTAAACTATTTTTTTCATTTTTCTCACATAAATATATGCCACTCATCATTATCTCTCTACAACAAATTCTCACTCATTATCACTCATGTACTCTCTTTATAAATAAAGGTATAATTGGAAAGAGTAGTACAAATTTGACACATTTATTACTTTTAACTAACATTTTGAATTGCCTAATTTAAGTAATTGTTCCTTATAAAAAGGACAGGAGGGAGCATAACAAATTTAAGGGAGAAGAGCTTGGAAATTGCGTACCTGATATCTGTGCTACTTGCATCCAAATCTTTCTTACATATCAACCGCCACCTACCATCCACTATTTCCAAGTCCCCGAAACGTGTTTCCTTAGAATGAATAATCACTTTTCCAATATTCGTTGTTGGGAAACGAAGTGTTAAATTGACTTGGCTGCCTCCACCACTTGGATGCTGTTGGCAAACTCTCTTATCTACGGGAAAAAATCCTTTGTAGACTCGACACTCAATCTCAGCCTGTGGATTGTCATCTGCTTGTGTTCGAATTGGTTGACCGCCTTTCTTATTATTGTTGTGGTAGTAATCTTGGAACTTCCAATCTATGGCAAAACCTCTCCATACATCCTCAGATGAGCATTCAAAGATAATGCATACAACAATTCCCCAGCGTTCTTTGGAATTTTCCAAGTCGCTTGGTATGTCTGCTATTATGGTTACTACTTCACCTGAGTCATCCTTACTATGACAAAGTTCTTGTTGTTCAAACCATGACGGCATCTCTTCCTTCCCTTTTGAGTCAATAACAAAATGAATGGGATCCTGTAATAAACAAAATACCAAATTATGTAATGAGTAAATGGATGATATGATCTACCTAATAAAATATTGTTCTCTTGCTTTAATCTTCTAAATCTCACTCTTCTTTTAATTAGGTCCTTCAAAGATATAATATCCCAATTTAAATTCAAAAAGAAAATCTCACAATCAATTTTGCCCCATCAAATAATGGTTTTGGGCTCTCCTAACACAAAAATGGCAACATTTTAATAGTTAAGGATATAAATCAAGAGGTTTTATTCTACATGAATATATCGATGAGACAATGATTATTTATAGATTCAATTCTTCCTTGTTCTCAATCTAACATAGTGAGAGTAACAATTTGATAGGAACTTCAGCAAGACGTAACAGAGGAGGAAAAATAGCAGAGTTTGAATAAGTCAATTATTAATTTATTGTTTCATGACTTATTCAGTCAATTATTAATGTATTGTTTTATGACTTATCATGTTTTATTTTATTTAGGAGTTAGATGTGGCACTACTTAGATGACCCGAATAAATAGAGTCGGTTAGTCCAGTATGTGTTTATTTAGTCTCCACTAGGAAATCAGTCCCAACAGTGTAGGAAGAGTTAAGATTTCAGTTGTAATTCTTCTGCTATATATGTATGAGCTACTTGAAGCCAACACATGAGTGAATAAACATCTTTTCTAAATACTGGAGATTCTCTTAGGCTTCTATAATCTTTCTTAGTGAGATTCTTGCTGTGAGAGAGAATGGGAGAGAGTGTTCCTTCTAATTTATTTTCGTTTCCTAAATTACATTACCTGTGAGTTATCATTTTGGTATCAAAGCCACATTAGATCAAGATGGTGCAAACACGCTCCTCGCACGCTACTCTGAACCCTAAAGACAATCCTTTCGGTGATGACTTGTTGGCCACAATTGCTGCGAAACTTGGAATGTTGGATGAACTCAGAGACAAGGTCATGGCCATGGAATTGCAGCATGCTCGTCAAAACAAAAAGAAGGGAGTGTATGTGTATCATGACAATGATGATGATTCAGATGCTTCTCACCGAACCCATAAGCCTCCCTATGCTAAAATTGAATTTCCCAAATTTAGTGGGAGTGATCCGTGTGGGTGGATCCTTAAGGTAGATAAGTATTTCCGGTATTACAAAATATCGGAGGATGATAAAGTAGAGATTTCAGCGATGTACTTAGAGAATGATGCTCTAGACTTGTTGTCATGGTTGAATGCAGAACGCACCATACTCTACTGGGATGAGTTGAAGAGAATTCTTGAAGAACATTATGGCCCACCTGAATCAGAACCCCGATAAGCATCTATGCAGCATAAAATAGACAGGAACCGTGCATGAGTATAGGCAAGACTGGGCATGCAGGGTAGCACGCATTAAAAAATGGCTTGACCATTGTCTTCCTGGCATGTTTCTTAATGGGTTGAAAGAAGAGCTACGGTCAAAAGTTTGAATTCATAAGCCAAGGACAGTGTACCGAGCATCAAGTCTTGCCCTAGAATTTGAGAAGAAATCTAATTTTGTCCTTGGGCCCAAGCCCAATTCAATTTATGGGCAGAATCGGACCTATGAGTAGGGGTATTCAGCACGTGACACAAGAGGGCAGATGCAAACTTCGTATGATGGAACCAAGAGTCAACCTATGATTACTTTTTGATCGACGACACCAAGCCCCAACCAGTACCAATCATCGCCTATAAAGACTGAGAGGTAGCGTCACCAGGAGAAAGGGTTGTGCTTCTGGTGTGGGGAGCCATTCCGACCTAAGCACCGATGCACTTCCTCTTTTTTACTTCTAGAAATCGACGAAGAAGGGAACCCAATCCCAAATAAGTCTGAACGGATGCCAACATACTCAGAGGAAGTACCCAAAACTGTAGACATCTCACTCAACGCCATACTGGGGAGATCGTCCACTACAACCATGAAGCTGAGTGGTTCTCTCAATGGCCTTGATGTCTTGTTATTAGTCTATAATGGCTCGACGCATAACTTCATCTCCGAATCAGTGGTAGGAGAATTGGGGATACCTACTTCATCTATAGCAAATTTTGGGGTTCAAATTGGAGATAGGAGTGTCATACGCTGCAATCAGATATGCAAGGCAGTAAGCATTCAACTTTTAGGTTTGGCCATTACTCAAGATTTCAACCCCTTTTCTTTGGCTGGAACAGACTTGGTACTAAGAATTAAATGGCTTGCATCCCTTAACACTATACCAGCCAATTGGAATAAGATATTTCTCATTTTTTGGGTTGAGGAAAAATGATACAAATTGCAGGGAGTTCCACGGATTGATAATAAAATGAGTTTTAATTCTCTGCTTTCATATGAGTTGTAGACAGGGTCAGGGAATTCAATGCCATTAAACCTTGACGATCTCCTGGTTGAATATTTTCCTATTTTTGATGAACCTATTAAGCTACCACCTGTCTGCAAGCACACCCATGCCATTACTCTCCATCCAGAAGCACCACCACCCAATATACGACCTTATCATTACCTATATTTCTAGAAAAATGAAATTGAGTGGCAGGTAGAAGAACTCCTCCAAAAGGGGTTTATTCAGCCTAGCTCAAGTCCCTATGCAAACCCTGTCCTCTTGGTTAAGAAAAAAGACAACTCCTGGCACATGTGCGTTGACTATCGATCCTTTAACAAGATTACGGTACCTGACAAATACCCCATCCTTAATATTGATGAGCTTCTTGACAAGTTACATGGTGCGGCTTATTTTTCTAAGATTGATCTCAGTTCGGGATATCACCAAAATCCGAGTATCAGCTGAAGATGTTCCCAAAACAGCCTTTCGAACTCATAGTGGTCATTATGAATATATTGTGATGCCTTTTGACCTTACTAACGCCCCTGCAACTTTTCAATCTACTATGAATGATCTTTTTAGGCCATATTTGAGGAAGTTCGTGCTGGTTTTCTTCTATGATATATTGGTGTATAGCCAAAATCCCCAACAACATGAATCACATCTCAAAACGGTGTTTAGCACCTTGTAGTAGTACTCTTACTTCGCAAACTTCAAAAAATGTGAGTTTGGGCACTCAAGAGTATCATTTTTAGGCCATAGAATTTTGGCCCAGGGAGTTGAGACAAATTATGAGAAGATCAATGCAGTCAAAGATTGGCCAATTCTAACTAATGTCACAGAACTTCGGGGTTTCTTAGGTCTCACAGGCTACTACCGATGCTTTGTGAAGGATTATGGTATGATTGCTCGGCCCTTAACTGACCTCACTAAAAAGAATGCTTTCAAATGGTCTCCCATTACTCAAAAGGTATTTGAAAGGCTTAAATTGGCCTTGATTTCTACACCTATTTTAAAATTGCCTGATTTCAATTCCGAGTTTGTTGTTGAATGTGATGCCTCGATGGAGGAATTGGTGCTATTCTTTTGCAACAGGAACACCCGGTCGCTTTTTATAGCAAAGGACTCTCATACTCTAGTAGGTACAAATCTGCCTATGACAGAGAACTGCTGGCCCTTGTATTGGCATTGCAAAAGTGGCTCCATTATCTTTTGGGACGACATTTTACAATCCGAACTGATCACCATAGCCTCAAACACCTGCTTGACCAGCGTATCCTCACAAATACTCAGCAGAGCCTTGTTCTTAAACTACTCCCATTTGATTTCAGCATTGTTTACAAAGCTAGAAGAGAAAACCTTGGGCCTGATGCCCTTTCTAGAAGACCGCAACCAGCTGAGTTTCTTCATTTAGTAATACTGGTACCCTTGGATTTCATGGATTTGGAACAAGCTTTACAAAATGATCTACTTACAGCACCTATTGTTGCTACATTACAAGAAGCCCCAATTCCAGGCCAGGATATTCCCTAGCTTAGAAGAAATTATATTATCAAGGGCGACTTGTCATTCCTAGGAGTTCAAACACTAAACTAATTGAAGAGGCTCATTTAACACCTACAAGAGGACATGGTGGGTTTTGAAAACACTGAAGCGACTTACAGGTACCTTCTTCTGGCCTCAAATGAAAACTGATGTAAAAAATTTTGTACAACAATGTTATGTGTGCCAACAGAATAAGTATGAAACTTTATCTCCAGCGGAATTGCTCCAATCCATTCCTGCACCAAAAAAGATATGGGAAGGTGTTTCAATTGATTTTGTGGTGGACTTCTAAAATTTGGCAGCATTGATACTATTCTAGTAGTAGTAGACTGTTTGAGTAAGTATTGCCACTTTATCCCTCTAAGCCATCCTTATACTGCTAAAACTGTGGCCACACACTTTTGTGAGGAGATTGTGCACCTCCATGGGATGCCCCGCTCCATTATTTCTGATAGAGATCCTCTTTTCTTAAGCGCATTTTGGCAAGAAATGTTCAAATTAAGCCAAACTCGCTTAAGGATGAGAACCTCCTATCATCCTCAAACCGACGGGCGAACAGAAGTCATAACCGCTCACTTGAGGCCTATTTAAGGAGCTTTGCTCATGAACAACCACACGCTTGGAGCAAGTTTTTATGTTGGGCAGAATACTCAATTAATACAGGTTTCCACACTTCAAATCATACCACTCCTTTCAAGGTGGTTTACAGAAGGGACCCTCCTCTACTCCATCCTTTCATTAGAGGTGAGACTCAAATTGTAGGCCTGACTGAATAGTTGGAGACTCGTGATGATGTGTTATGCCTATTAAAAGACAATCTTAAAAAGGCACAAGATAGGATGAAAATGCAGGCTGGCCAAAAACGCCGTGAGTTGACATTTGAAGTTGGAGAAGCCATATTCCTGCGCATCCAGCCGTTTCGCCAGCACTCCCTTGCACGTAAGATGTACACCAAGTTGTCCCCACAGTTTTTTGGGCCCTATACCATATTAAGAAGGGTGGGACCAGTTGCTTACAAATTAGAACTACCCCAACAGCAAGGATACATCTGGTATTTCAAATTTCCCTTCTCCGACCTGCCCATGGCGTTGAACCTTCCCAACCACCACCAACACTTCTCGTTTCTGTAGATTTTGAGCTGCTGCTTGAACCCAAGAAAGTATTAAATCATCGCTAGAAGGGATAGCATTTGGAACTCCTAATCCAATGGCAGTCTCAGCCACTAGAGGAAGCAAGTTGGGAAGACTATGAACTTGTGCGGAAGCAATATCCAGACTTCTGTCTTGAGGACAAGACGGTTTTCAAAGTGGGGAGTAATGATAGGAACTTCAGCAAGACGTACTAGAAGAGGAAAAATAGTAGAGTTTGAATCAGTCAATTATTAATTTATTGTTTTATGACTTATCATGTTTTATTTTATTTAGTCATTTATTTAGGAGTCAGATATGGCACTACTTAGATGACCCGAATAAATAGAGTCAGTTAGTCCAGTATGCGTTTATTTAGTCTCCACTAGGAAGTTAGTCCCTACATTGCAGGAAGAGTTAAGATTTGAGTTGTAATTCTTCTGCTATATATGTGTGAGTTACTTCAAGCCAACACATAAGTGAATAAACCTCTTTTCTAAATATGGGAGATTCTCTTGGGCTTTTACAATCTTTCTTAGTGAGATTCTTGCTGTGAGAGAGGATAGGAGAGAGTGTTCCTTCTAATTTATTTCTATTTCCTAAATTACATTACCTGTGAGTTATCACACTTTGTTTGAATAGAAAGATAAATAGGGAGAGAAAACTATATGAAAATGACATATTTGCTCCCTAAAGAAAATATTATTTTTCCTCTAGTTCTCTCCTTTATTTTTCTCTATCCAGTATTTTCCTCCCAATCCAAACAACCATAAAGGAAGCACCTGAAAAATAAAGTAAGAGATAGAGATGAGGACCTTCGAGACACGCGATTCAATGAGAAGTTGCAGACCTAATGTGGATGCCAAGAAAGGATCCTTGTTTGCACGAATAATTAAGTTTGGAGGAAGCTCGGGTATTGAATCAAGTTTGCTGCAACCACCCAAGTCTAAATATTTCAGTTTTTCTAAGTTAATTATGGATAAAGGAATCTCTTTGATCTCAGTGTTCCTCACATCCAAGAAGTAAAGCCGTCTCATATTTTCACTAAACTCAGGGAGCTTCTTAAGCTTTAAACATTCACCAAGTATAAACACCTCTAGATTATTCATATCCAAGCGAGTTGGAAGAGTTTCAAGATTTGTACAATATCTCAAACTCAACTCAACTAGCTTCTTCAGTTGTCCAACCGATTCATGAACCCGAATAAGGTTTACGCAATAATCAAAAAATAACTTCTCAAGGTTTGGAGTTCCGGTGAAATCTGGAGTTTCTCTTAGATAATCAGAATTGCTTAGATCAATGGTTCTCAGCATATGTAATTCCTGACCAACATATAGGATAAAAGAACAAGGAGGTGTTATTAGTATCTTCAAAGATATATGGCTACATAGTTTAATATCTTCATGAAAGAAAAGCATACCGGTGCTCCATCCCAGAGTCTTGTGATGTTGCTACTACGCAATTCAAGGCTTTCCAGTTCATGTAATTGATCAAATGGTGGTAGAGATTGCAAAGCATAACAATCCCATCTTAGAAATTGCAATGTGCGTGGAAGACATATGAGTCTATGGGAAAGCTCAACTCTGCTTAAGTCAAGTAATCTAAGATTCTTCATCTTTAACAAGCACTCAGGTCGCCATTCTGCTTCAAAAGGATGCCGTAGATCCACAAATATACTGTGAACGTGATCTTTTCCCTGAAAAGTATGAACGAAGATGTACTAAACAAGATGAGATATCATAGGATATCAAGTTGAAAGTTCACCCACCCATCAACCTACATAATGTTTTATCCTCAAAATTTGACAGCAAGACTACATTGTTATAAAGTTAATCCACGGAAAAAGCAAAATTAAGCAAATGGTTCATAAATTCATACCTTCAACAGTTCTTTAGCCATGGGAGACCTCAAAGGCGACTTAGGAGAGGGGTTCTTCTGGGCAAGACAAAAATTTGCGAGAGAGATTGAGGATAAGGAATTCTTGTAGCAAATAAATTAACTTTGGCACACATATTCAAAGACTTACCTTTAGTCCTCTTAAAACAGGTTCGATGTCCTCTACATTCCACAATCTGCTGCGTCTACTAGCATCGCTTGGAGATTCAACAATGTCCCTTCCCATTTTTTGAAGAATTTTATGCATATGCAGGGATTCTTGTGAAGCCTCATGAAGCAATTTATGATACATGAATGTTGGCAAGAAAATATTAATTCTCATCATTTGCAGCCAATCATGCATAACTTGACCACCCTCAGCATTATGTCTTGAACTTGAATTTGATTGGGTGGAACTTAGCAATGATTTTTCAATAAGAACTTCGATTCCATCTATTGGATGGATTCTGCATATCTTTGATATATTTGTCACTTCAAATTTTGTCCTTCCATTGAAAAAACATGCAATATCTAAAAATATCTCCTTGCATTCGTCTTCTAATTTATCGTAACTAAAGCGAAGTATACTTAAAATGCCCTTGTGTGAATGTTTCCTGAGTTCATCTAATGCGGACGTCCATTCATTTTGTGTTCTTCCGTGAAGAAATGACCCCAAGACTATAAGTCCCAGAGGAACTCCACAGGCGTATTCAATTATTTCTTTTGATAATTCCAAATAACCATGTTCAGGCTCATTCTCTTTAAACGCCCTCTGACAAAAGAGCATAAGGGATTCATCTGGATCTAATGTTCCAACTTCATATATTTCAAATTGTCTATACCCTGTCAACAGGCTTTTATCTCTAGTAGTTATTATTATTTTGCTACCCACACCAAACCACTCTTCACACTCAGCTAATCCTTTTAGTTGGATTTTGTCACTTACATCATCGAGAATAATGAGAACCTTTCTATTGCATAAAAAGTATCTTATTACCATTGCTCCTTCTAAAGAATCATCTATATCTTGTACTAGTCCAAGATTAAAAAGAAGCTTCCTTTGTAGGTAAGTTAAGCCTTCACTTTTGGAAATTTCACTTATGTTGGTTAGAAAACAACTAGCTTCAAATTGGCTATGGACCGCCTCATAAACACCTCGAGCAAGAGTTGTCTTGCCCAAGCCACCCATGCCACATATCCCTACAAAGGATATATCATCCAAGCCTATTTTTGAGAGGGATATAATCTCGTCTACCTTTGATTGAATGTCTCCAACTAAATTATTAAAAATGCCTCCAGCTGAATGACCAAAATTAGATAGCAATTTATAATATAATTTGTTCCATACAATGTTGGCAATGTCTTCAACAATTTCTGCTTCATTCCTGAGTTGATCAAAGAGATTAATAATATGTTAATTTCTATGGAAGTTGTGGGGGGCAGAAGAGCAAAATTTTCTTAATCAGCAACTTAAGCCTATAATTATGTCCTATATAATTGTATATATAAAACAGTACACATGCAATCAATAAGAGACAAATGAGACAAATTTATCTATTAGAGAAGATGAAATCACAAAAGGAGGTTCTAAAACATTAGACAAATACAATATCATTGAAGGCGTTATTTATCCCACTCAACTGATGTAAAGTTAAGCAAATCGCCCAAACACCCCTTTTCACTCAAAACTGCTTTTTATGGTAACCGAAAGAAATAAAAGCTTCTAAAAGGTGTCATCGCCAATTCGCCATATTCTTTTGGTTCTACTTATTTTATTAATTTTCTTCTAAACCATCAAGTATCTACAATTAAATCACCAAGTCAAAGCCCAAAGAGAAGTTAGAGGTGATCAACTGAAAGCATAAGTGGAAGTATGAGAAAATCAACAAAAAGCTCAATTAGCAAAGATCAACGCATTTCAGCAGCAAATTATGGTTCATCTGAACACTGAACATGAATCAAGGTGGTGCTTCAATTCACCTCATTCTCCAGCTAGTCATGATTGTGATGAAGATGTTGATGGTATATGGAGGTATAATTAATGTGATGTTGATGATTAGTTGTATATAAAAAAAAATGCTATTTTGATTATTTGTTTATTTCAAATATGTTCTATTTTGCAAATGTTCACTTATGTTACTTGTTCACTGGCAGTAATCTTGGCTTTACACATATTTTGTTAAAACTAGGACTAAAAAAAAAGACCAATATAACAGTATAAGTCCCAAATCACCGAGAGAACAGAGAAGTCCAAAAGCAAATGAATCTCTCCTATTTCAGTAAGGATACTTTTCTTGCAGAGAATAACTAAGAGAAATTTCTTTCACAAATATTCAGCAAAAATCTTCGCAAAAAAATTATTTACAACAAATTCTTGATATCCATGTCTATAATCAATATAATTTGAGTTTTCTACGTTGTTTGTGTACATTTGTATATAATATATATATTCAGGATAATAAAATGAGTTTTCAGTGCAGACGGTTTTAGGGGGGACGTCTGTTTCTAGTGCATAGGGTTTTTAGGGGGGACGTAGGCTCGGGATGAGCTAAACCATGATAAATTGTTGTGTTTGCATTCTCCATCCCCGATATAATTAACAGATATTACTTAACTGATTAGGGAAGTTACCTTTGTTATTTACTTATTAGTTAGTTTGTTGTAACAAACTTGTACACTTGAGTAGTTAAGCCTAGTTGTTTATTTTCTATATAAATATGAGACACTACACATGATATTTCAATGAATGAGATTCCTTCTTTCTCACATTACGTGTTATGGTATCAGAGCTAATTGCAAAAGGCTCTCTCATTCTGTTGTTCCTCTTCTGCCCTTTCATTGGAATTATCAGATATTGATTTTTCCCTTTTCCCTGCAACCGCACACGTCAACGTCTTCTCTTTCCTCTTCTCATTTTCCGATCGAGCTCCTTCTTCAAGATCGTCTTTCTCTGTGATTTTCTCAAATGTCCATGGCCATCGAAAACTCCTCTGAATCTTCATCGATGGCTTCAATTCAAGATCCTTCTAGTTGCTATTATTTGCACCCGAATGAAAATCCGACACTCATCCTTGTCTCACCACCGTTATTTGGATCAAATTATCATCACTAGCCTCGATCTATGATGATTGCGTTGATGAGTAAGAATAAACATCAATTTGTCAATGGTTCACTGCAAGTTCAAGCAAAGACCGATCCCCTATTCCCGGCTTGGCAACGTTACAACACTATGGTCCCATCTTTAATAATCACTTTAATTTTTACACTAGAACATTTACTACTATTCATCTTGCTATTGCTGTCTTTATAGTGGATGGCTCATACTTGTTATGATGATCTATTATTCATCATTCAGTCAACTATTTAATGTTGTTGGGCATCACTTTCTTGTTTGTGCAAATATTTTTAATTTTTTATCACCCAATTCACCCTTTCTTGGATCTGCTAGCTAAAGCTAACACATACTACCTTGGACAATATCTCCATCTTTGCTATCCCAACTTTATGTTTTTGTCCCTTCAAAGCCTAACATTCGCTACCATATAGCTTACTAGTCTTATAACAGTTTGATAAACCTTCCCTTTAAACTTATTATTAGGTACTTTCCAGCCATAAATAATTCAAATAGTCTTTCTCCTTTTAAACCACCTTGTATTCTTTGTGTAACATCTCCATCAATTTCACCATTCTTTTATGTTGTATGATTGATCCCAAATTTCTCCACTTTGCCCCTTGTGAAATGATTTGATCTCTCATTTTAACATTTAGATCATTTTTGAATTTTTTTTTCCGGGAGATCATTTTTGAGTTACCTCTTGGCAAAATTGCAGCAGTACATATATTCTATCTTACTCTTACTCAAGCGAAAACCCTCCAACTCCAAGATCCATCTCCATAGTTGATCCTTTTTCTTGACTCAAACACAAGAATTATATCATTGGCTAATGGCATGCAATCTTGTAAATCTTTTATTTCTTTATTCTATGAAATCTTGTAAATCTTTTATTCAATAGTCTCCATCCCTAAGTCCTTGTAAAGCTCCTCAAAGGCTTTAGAATTAACATGCTCCACTTACTACTTTCTTAGTCTCCATTTTAGCCAAACGATACCTTTTCCAATTTTCAACATTATTGAGCAAGCATGTAGATTTAAACAATCTTTTATGTTGGCATTTTTGTCTAAGACATTTTGATTCTCCCATAATTACTTTAGCAACGTTTTGAACCCTCTTAGCCATTTCCTTTTACATAATGTTAGCCTTTTCTTGTGACTCCCAAATCCATTCCTTTAAAAATATTTCTCTTGAAAATTTCATGCTTCTTACCCTTTAACTGCCACCAGTTGACCCTTAGGTTTAGAACTTGTTGGCACTTTTGTTTTTTATTTTAATACTCACATCAAGGACCAATATCCTATGTTGTGTTGCCATACCATCCCAGCAATAATTTTGCAATTTTTACAAAATCTTCTATCAAGATTCCTTACAATCTAGAAAATAGGTGTTGACAATCTAGAGATTGTATTCTAGGGAGAAATCAAGAATAGATTGTAAGCTCCCCAAAACTAAAACCACATGAGCTCTTGCATAGTGTCCTACCTCTTTACTAACATGTCCGTCCCCACCAATAAAAATCTTTTCATCAAATGGTATGCTTTAAGCCAACCCCTCCATATCTTTCCACAACTTTTCCTTAAAATTTGTTTCAGCCACTACTTGATGTGCATAAGCTCAGATAATGCTGATATATCCCTTCCAACAATCATTTTTACATATATGATTCTATCATCAATCCTTTAAACTTTCACCAAATTTTTCTTCCACTATTCAACAATGGTGATACCAACACCATTCCTTATGCCTACCATCTCAGTGTACCTACTTCCCTATGGACTAAAGTTTGAAATCAACAACCTTCCTAGAAGTTTCTCCAACCTGTTTAGTTTCCTAGAGACACGAGATGTTAATAGTTCTCTTTTTCATAACTCCCGCCACCTTCTTAGATTTGCAAGACAAGGTCACAGTGTTCCAAGCGTCAAATATGATTTTACTCTCATAGACTAACTTTGTTAATTAACTGCATCCATCCAAAAGAGTGTAGAACTGAAGGGTTCTCTCTGTAACATTCCAAAAATTTGAAAAGAGACCTACAAGGCATATTTGAGGTCTAGAGATATTATCTAAAAATTAAAAAGCCTCAATAATAATTAATTTGATCAAGAGTTTATTTTCATGCCAGAATGTTAGGAAAATAAAGAAAGAAATAACTATTAAAATATGTAAATGCCCAAAATAATTAAGGGAGCATTATGAAATTTTATTTTGGGGATTTAGAAAAGTTTATGAAGAGGTTTAGTTCCCCAAAAATAGCCTAAATGATTTTAAAGCTAAATTATGTGAATTAACGTACTGCTTTTGCAAAAAATTAAAGAAAAATAGCTAGAGGTTAATTTCTGGCCTGAAAATTTTAGGGATATTACTTTATGGATTAAAGAAACTAAATAAGAAAGAAAATCCTTCTAAAGCATTAAGGATTACTTTCTAGATATTATTTAATGATTTCAGTATAGTAAAAAAGGGATAAAGTTGCAAACAAAGATTAATTGAAGGGTAAAGTGGTTATCTAACTCATCAAAACCCTTCACCCCTTCAACCGTCCCTCGTTCACGCCACGCACCAGAAAAAGGGAGAGTGATTAAGAGAGTGAGGGAACTCGAAGGAACCAGAGGATGCACGAGCTGAAGACGGAGGAAGAAGAAGAATGAACTTCCACATGCAATTGGCGATCTAGATTAAGGTAAGCTTCTTGATTCGTCCTCTATACTCTGTTTTGCTTATTGGGGACTGATTTAAGAGGAAGAAGCGGCTGAGAACTGGTGTTAAGTTGAAGAAGGATTTACAATTAAGTAAAAAATGAATGATAGACGTAGATTGAAACTTAAATAGGTGGTATTTGGCGTTGCATGTGAGACTGATTATTGGATGGTGATTTCCAACCTTAAGCCCCTGTTTTGATGTGTGAGATGTCGGGTTCCTAGATAGAAAGTGCTAAAAGAAGTATATATGCCTAAAAGTATATGACAAAATGAATGTGTTACCTAGCGGTATGATGATAGTAGCCATGAGTTTTGAATTTTTAGGTTCAGAACTAATTTTGAATCCATTGTTTGATGCTAAAGCATGCCTAAACACTCCAATTTGCTGATTGGAATAATATTTTTGAAGCTAGCTAGAATATGATTTGGGAAGTTGTTGATAAGAACTTATGCATGCTTAATCGTTTTTATAAATAGTTAAATCATGTTAGATATGTTAAAAAGAAAAAAGGTTTAAGCTTTCTTCTTGAAGCTAGAATTTAGATATGTTAGAACATATGTTAGATATGTTCTTCTTGAAACGAACATCAGTGCTGGCTATGGAGATTGCAGAAAAGCGTTTAATTGTAATGAATATAGAACATATGCATGTGTGTGACGTTATGGTAAGATGGAATTGAATTACAGAAGTTGAGAATTCCTATAAGGAAATTTCTGATCTAACCAAAAAGTTTAAAGACTAAATGATAGAGGCATAGCTATGTAGGAGATTAGATGGGCTATTGGAATATCAAAAGCATAAAATTGTGAACTTTATTCTCCCTCCCCGTTTGGACGTATGGCACCATTTAGACAAGAACATAATCAAATTTTGGTTGAACTTTAATAGAAAGATGGGATTAGAGGAGTCTTGGCCAGTAGCATGACCTTAATGCAAGTTTGGGACAACTAGAGATGAAAATAGCTACTGTTCCAAGGCATTATAATGTGGAAAGAATGGAGTTTTGTTTAAAGATGAAATGATAGAGGCATAGCTATGTAGGTGATTAGATGAGCTATTGGACCATCAAAAGCATAAATTTATGAACTTTATTCTCCTTCCATCTTTGGATGTACGGCACCATTTAGACAAGAACATAATCAAGTTTTGGTTGAAGTTTAAAAGAAAAAGGGGATTAGAGGAGTCTTAAGCAGTAGCATGACCTTAATGCAAGTTTGAGACAACTAGAGATGAAAATAGCTACTGTTCCCAGGCATTATAATGTGGAAAGAATGGAGTTGTCCAAAGTTTAAAAGAGGGTTAAGTGTTCAAGTGAGATAATAGTTGAGTTGTTTAAATATACAGGAAAGGGATGATGACGATGGATGTTTATTGAATTAAAAATTCTGTGACAAAAGGGGTCTAAATGCTGCTGTTTTTATATGCTATAATATGAAACAAGTGTTTCAAATTCCCAAACTACACCTAAGACATGTCTCAAAAGTCCCCTAGCTTGTGTTTGGTGGCAATAGAATGAAAACTCATAATTTTTCTCCTTGTCCTGTTTCAATCATCTAGTACAGCAAGCAAGATTTGAATTTCGATAGATTTAGGCCATCCATTGAATTTAGAAGTGAAAGTTGTATAGAAATGAACCCTTAACTCAAGAAATTAAACATTAACCATAAAAATAGAAAGTTTACACTTTAAGTATACATGTTTCAGTCAAAAGAGCTATGGGGGCAGAGGTTAGAATTATATGATTTCAAGTACATTTAAAATGAAATCCTCATGCAAACTATTGTGGAACTAGCATGAGGGAAGAATTTTAGCCACAAAGGAAAAAAAAATTAAGCTAAGCTACGAATTAAGGGTAGAGTTTGTTTAAAGCTAAGATTTGAGAAGATTTAATATAAGTTGTGAATAATACAAGTGTTAACCTACCCTTATGTATATAAAAATGTTAGGTTTCTATATATGTCCAAGCCCAACAAGGAATAATCAAGGAAAGAAACAGGTAGAAAGTAAATTGGAAGAAAGCGCCTAAGGTAGTAACTCTTTTCCTGTCATGTCAATGTACATTGAATTGTTCATGCTTGTTTGTGCTATATAGCTTGTGTTCAAGCATGAAAACATGTCATTTTATCCTTGCATAAGTTATTTGCCATGACCATGTGCAACAAATAGATATATAGTGCAGTTATCAGCCCGGTTTTATTTGCACTAGTCATTGATTCACTTTTATATATCTGCAATGTGAATGTGCACCACTTAAGTTATTCAATTTATCTATCTATAAGATATAAGTGCACCAGCTTGCTATTTAGCTCGGATATTATATGTGCACCAACCTGCTATCTAGCTCGGATATTACATGTGCATTAGCATGCTATTTAGCTCTGATATGTTATGTGCACCAGCCTGCTGTTTAGCTCGGATATTTTATGTGCACCAGCTTGCTGTTTAGCTCGGATGTTATATGTGCACTAGCCTGCTATTTATCTCAGTTATTTGCAAGGTGTTGCTTTTTTATGGCTTATAAGTGCATGCTTAGTTTATAGCTTTGTATGATTAACATGATTAAAGGTAATTGCTACTGAGATTCCCCCGAATCTCACCCCTTTTTCCATGATATACAGCAAAGGCAAGTACCGCTAAGGGCAAGGGTGTAGTGGTTGATGAGGACTGAAGTGGATGGGGTTGGAGAATATGTTGTTTTGTTGTATATATAAGCTCTGTTATAGGTTAGTTATTTTTATTTTGATATTAAAGTTAAATATGCATGAATTATATATTTTGGCATGTAAATACCCTCTATAGGGAAGAGAGTCAAGGCTATAACAGCCAAAGGTAAATGCATATGCAATGATGGCAAGAGTAAATTTATATATGGTTTATAGTAGTTTTAGCTGAGAATACATGCTTAATTAGTAGATATACTTTCATTTAGAAACCGAGGCAATTGTATGAGTGGATGCCTGAGATGTTTACATGCCAAAGTTACAGGTTTTAAGTTTTAAAATGGCAGATAGTTAGGCACTTTTGCTTAATTATACTAAAAGCTATGATGATAGGAAATAAGACCTTATAACCCGCAGAGTTAAGTGAATGTTTTCGGTTTTGTTAGTTGGTGTTTTGAATCAATGAAACAGTATGGAACTCGAGTCTTATTTTTCTTCTATGGGGCCTTTTAAGAGCTGTAAATAGAGTTTTGAACCATTAAATTTAGAGATGATTTAAATTAGTTATGAATTTCCTAAGTTCAGGAAATTTCTTTTTAGTCCATGGTACCTAAGCCTTTTTTAAAACAAAAAAGTTTTTTTTTTTATTATTCAGCTCTTTAGGGAACTGAATGGGTCATTAGCGGTTCATAATTTGTTAAGCAACTCTAATAGGTGCTCCTAGAGTAAGGTGTTACACTCTCCCGGTGTGTTTTTTTGTGCCAAAGCGTTTTTCTTTATACACTCAATTTGTTCAACTTGGCTTATGATTTTGTCTTCCTTCAGCTTGACCACCAAATAACAAAATTGTTGTGTTCACTTAAATGATGATTAATTGATAGCTTTTGAGCGGAATCAAGAAGATATTGATGGATTGATGAGTTTCAAAAGAGATTTACTCTGATTTGAGCCTATATTGTGTATATATTGATTTACAAGGAAGTGCGGAAGAAAAATCAAGCTAGAAACCAGACCAGAAATATCATAATACGAAGGTGCAAGTTGCAAAGAAATCACAATATGGAAAAGGTGAAGTCATAATATTATGGCTGAAATCATGATGTGCTCATGTTGAAATTGCGATACGAGTGTTCAAAATGAGTATTTGATGATTCACTGTATTAGATCGCGAGTTGGATCATGACATATATTGCTCTGAAATTGCGATGGTTCTTATTTAACAGAGAAACTTTATGAATTTTACCAAGGCTCTGCGTTTTGCATCTAAAGGCATGCAGATTTCTGTTTTATAGCATCTCTTTAAATGTGTCATTTTCACACATTCTGGATCTAGATTAGGTCATAGTAGAGGGTTTTGGAGGTCATCAAGTTGGAGTTGCAAAGAGATTTGTGAGAAATCATTTTCCTTTGGAAGGTCCTCCTCCCTCTTCCATTTTTTTCACTGAAGATCCGCAAGGTCATTTTTACATCTCATGATTGTGATAAAGATGTTGATGGTATAACTAATGTGATGTTGATGATTAGTTGTATATGAAAAATGCTATTTTGCTTATTTGTTGATTTCAAATATGTTCTATTCTGCAAATTCTCACATATGTTGTTGACTGGCTGTAATTTTGGCTTTACACATATTAATGAGTCCCAAATTACCAGAATTTCCACCCCACAAAAAGCTCCCATTTTGGGGGGAACACAAGATATGAATGCTCGAACTAACCGAGAGAAATCCAAAAGCAAATGCATCTCTCCTATCCTATTTCAGCAAGGAAACTTTTCTTGCGGAGAATATCTAAGAGAAATTTCTTTCACAAATATTCAGCAAAAACCTTCACAAAGAATTATTTACGACAAATTTTTGTTAACCTCTTGATATTCATGTATGAGAAATGAATTCTCACCCCACAAAAATTCATATAGATCTCACAAATTGACATCTCCATTATTAATTAGCTGAGTTATGACAATCGTTAGTATATGAAATTTACACGCATACGAAAGTTCTACAATTAGTTTCAAAATTGATGGAAAAGAAAATAAAATACGATTAAGTAATGAAAACTTACCTATCTCTTGTAACCCAACCAGGCAAATTGGCAATCTCGTTTAAGGCTTCTTTCCATCTTCGAACTTTATGAACTGAAAGTTTCTCAAAAGCTTCCGCTATGCTTCCTCTCTGACCTCGTACGTCTGATGGATCTAAGCCCAAAAAAACAGGAACAACTGTTAGACCCTCGTTGAGTTTTTTTGATTTTAGGATACTCAGCAATTTCCCCAAACACCACGAAGAAGAAAAATAATTTTCAGAAAGCACAACAATGGCAAACTGAGATTGCCCAATAGCTTGGAAGATTTTATCTGAATTAAGTTGTTCTCTCGCAAGACCATCATCCATGAAAGTTACAATTCCCTTGCGATGCAACGCAGAGTACAAGTGACCAGCAAAACCATGTCTAACGTCTTGCCCACCGAAACTCAAGAAAACAGAATGCTTTATCGGCGAAGTTGAAGGAGCAGAGGGACCACGAGCACCGATGTCCGGCCTAGCCAGAGCCATTAGAGGAGTGCTGGAGAAGTTGGTAAAGGTTGCAAATTAATAGATCCCTCTCGGCAGGGATTAATTAAAGATTTATAGCATCACGCCAGCTTGCCCTTTCTCGTCTTTTGGTTGTTTTTGAATTTTTAATGCGCCATATAATAACAGAAAGAAAGAAGAGAAAATCTCATTTAAATACCATCTAAAATATCAAAACCCATAAAAGTCTGTTAAAACTTGTAAAAGACATATAAGGGATAGGGTATGAATCAGGGTTATTGATGTTTTGTATTAAAGATGAGAATGCCCTTCAACTCATTTACCCACACACTCTACGCGGGATTCCTTTGACCTTTGGAAGGCTTGGAAGGGTTTTCTCCTAGAAGGGTCACAAGTGAAAAAAGCAATGTTGGAGTCGTCGTCGTCACCAAACCGGGAAGCGCGGGTGGAAGCGGGCGCATAGTCGCACAGTCGCTGGTGGGGGAAGTATTTTATGTTGATCAAGCCGTCGCATAGGATTAACTGATTCACTGTTGGCGGGTATAGGGTTTGAATCCCCTTAATCAAAAGTGTTGGTGTTTAAGTCCAGCTTATTTGATCTTCTTCCTTAATCAGAGTGGTTGCCGTTCGCTTTTCTTGTGGCCGATGTGAATGTGGGTGAGTGAATCTTGATCCGTTGCTTTGTCCTTTTCACCTTTGTATTTGGTTTCTCCAAGCTTCCTTCTCCTCCTTATTTGACGCTGCTGCTCCTTTCCTTTTTTTGGTTAGTGTGTCGACGCTACTAATCCTTTGCTAGGAACAAAACATCTTTTTGGTAAAGCATCTACTCAAAGAAGAGAGAAAAAAAGAGGTTGGTATATGAATTACCTTGGTATATATTGAAAACAAGATACCCTGATTTGCTAGCAGTGTGTGCTATTAGTGGGAAAAAAAACATTTGCAACATTTATGATTGAGAAAGCTTTGACCTAACTTCCCCTTACCTTGAATAAGCTGTTTGTGTTGTGATTAAACTCTATTGAGTTCATCAAAAATAGATTTTTTACATGTTGTTAGTTGGGCTTTACACTTTCAATTTTCGATAGAACTTCATGTTTCTTTAAATCTACTTGATGTTAGAAAAAAGAGATTTGAATCAAATAAGGAAGTGGGATCATATGCAATTTGTTCAACTTTGCTCTAATATGATATGAGTTACTAGACTTCATTTTGCTGAAGTCGCAGTGTCCTAAGTATGAAATTTATTCTCTTTAAAGTAATGTTGAAATTTCTTAGTAGGGATTTACTTGCTTTTGCAATTTCTTAAATTTTTGTTGTCACATATTTAGCCATGAGGTTATATACTCTTGTGTTTGTCACCACTACTTTTGTGAATACTCCCCCAACATTCAGTTGGATTAAGTACTTTCTTCATTAGAAATTGACTTGTTGTAATTAATTGACTGTGTGTCTGAGAGTTAATTGAAAAATCAAAATTTATTTGCTAGCTTGTTTGAAAATGAAATTTTTGGAAAGTTGCATGATTGAGAATGTAACACCATTGCTTAATTCTTTAAAAATGTATTTCTTCACTAGATAGTTCATTTCATCTTTGCTGAATGTGAATTGTCCTACCTGCTGCATCTGTGTCATTGCTAAACTTGATTGCAAGTGGGGAAAAAAAAGCGCAAGCATATCTATTGTTGCTTTGAGTTGTGCATCCCTACTACATTATTTGTTGCATTAAAATTTGTTTGAGAACCAGAATTCAGAATTCTGGTGCACTACACCATAAAATTTTAACAAGACTGAACTTATGGATTTTGATTCAGAGTGCTAGAATTTAAAGTTGCACTTTTGTGTATATTGCCACAACACACATTGAATTTTGGCTATTTCCCTTTGCGTATTCAAACTAAATAACACTATTATTATCATTACAGACCCAATTGTTTGATTACTTGTTGACTTGTTAGTTATCTCTTTTGCTGCAAGTCGGATTTAGCTACTGGTTTGCTGAAACAAGAATGGTTTCTGATTGTGCATGTTAGAATTAGCTAAAATCTTATGCATAAACTCATTTAGCTATTGAAACAACACTTGGATGAATTTTAGTGCATCCTCTGTGAATTTCTTCTGGACTTCTGAACTTGATGTTCGCAGTTTGAAGGGAAATTTGCAATTTTGAGTCATTTTATGAAAACAATTCTTTTGCAATTTCGGTCGCTATTGAGACTTCTGCTTCAAATTCATCATACTGCATTTGTGTTGTTTCTTCAGTTGCTACAGATCTTGGCATATATTAGAACTTTGTAAAGATGCTATTTTTCCTCCATTTATATTGTTTGATTCTTGTCTTGGGGATCTAAAATAATAAGCATCTCAGTAAACAACTGCTTATATTTTTTGCATCATCACATCACAGGTTCATGACAATAAGATCATGCAACTTTAACAATAATATTGAAAATTCAGTTGGTTCTTTGTTCCTTTGAAACTGAAGACGCCATTTATCAAGTATGATAGGACACATAAAGCAGGGACCATTTAGGAATTCTGTCTTATTTTTTCCATTAACTTGTCCTTCATGTGTGTCATTTTTTATTTTGTTAAAAATTGCTGTGGAGGATTTTCAATGTTTTGCCTTTGAAACTTGATTACCACTAAATTGAATGGCATATTTTAGTTGCATGCTGTTTGTGACTCGGAGTAAGATTTGAAATGCTCCATGAGTTCCATTGAATTGTTATAATCTACCCTAGTGGAATTTATTTGTAAAAATGAGACTCGTTTAGTTCTATATTGTACTGAACAATATGCATTATCTTTTATGAGTGGTTTCTCTAAAAGGGTTGTTTTCCACAGTAATATGTATTTGGATTGTTAAATTCAGAGTTTGGCCCCTTAAATGAAATAGGCTGAGTTGTAAGAGATTCCTCCATTTCAATTGAATTAAACTGTGACGTTGTTTTGCACTTGAAAGTTAGCGGCTCTTATCCAATGACCAGTAAAGTGGATATGCAAAAAAAAAAAAAAAGATGTGAAAAATGGTTACATTTTGTTTCGAAGTGAGTTTGAAAAGGGGAAGGAGTGACTAAATTTTATTGAGAAGTTTAGGGAGTCAACAAAGGCATGGAGGAATTTGAGTGAGGATGAGAGGAAAAAATATAATGATAGGGCGAAGTAAGTAAGGCTGAAGAAGCAGAAGAGGAACATCCAATTGCTTTTCACTCGTGTTGCTCTCTGAATCAATTCAGGACAGCAACTACAACTGGTAGCATACATTTTTCAAGGAATTCACTAAATTACTGATGCTTTTGACAGAATCCATTATGGGATTCATAAAAATAGTAATGGTGTTAACAAAGTCTGTAATGAATTTGACAAGAATCACTAACTTATAACATGTGTGAAAGGATTGGCCAAAAGTTTTGCCTTGCCACCAATTAAGTTATGTGAGTGATGAAACCAGTAATGTTGTTGACAATTACCATAATGTTTCTCACAATCGTTAGGTCCTGACAAAATGAGTTATTGCCTTCACTATTATTGTTAATGCTCATAACAAATTTGGTTATGGTAATGACCTCCTATACTGACGTTGACAACAAACCAAATATGGTAATGACAGCAACTACCATACACGTACAAATATGCTTATGACATGCCCATTAAAGATTACTCATTTCACTTACACCTAATGCATACAAGTCATCAACCCCACAGAACATATTTCTTTCCTATATATTACTTGCAATAAATTTCCACCATTAACAAGTGATGCACATAAAACACCCATGCCATCCCCATTTAACTACCATATACAAGTCATCCACGTCTCAGTTTTTCACTCCAAACAATCAGCCACTGACATCAACTCATCACTACCTATTTCAAATCAATAAGCTCTTTATTATATTCCCTCTCACAGCTAACACAACCAAAAACATAAATAACCCACACCAAACCGTTGATGCCGTCGTAGTTACATAAAGTTTGAACCTTTACTCCTCCTCAACCTACATACCCACAACCAAAACTGCCATAAATAACCTACAATTACAGCACCATCGTCATTGTTTTTAGCCCTCATTCACAACCCCAAATTACCTCTCACACCTCACGTAAACCCCCAGTTTTGTACTGTTCATGCTCCATCAAAGACACCGAACCACACCCAAAACCCACTAACATTAACAATGGGAATAAGATGGTTATTGTCTGATTCATCTAAAAAAAATTATGTTTGTAAAAAACTTACTAACACTTGACTCTTTTCTTAGCTTCCCTTTCTTCAATGTTGATCAGCACCTTTTCTACACCTTTACCATACACCACCATTCCACTTTGCTTTTTTTTTTTTTTTTTTTTGTCTCTTTCCACACAATCGACCTCATATGTCAAACCAATTAAAAATAGGGCATTTTGGTCTTTAGCTCAAAACATCAATATCCCAGATTCCCCTTACATCCCTTACCTGTCTTTTATAGGTTTTAATAGATTTTTGTGGGTTTTGACATTTTAAATGATATTTAAGTGGGATTTTCCCAATAAAAGAAAGCATCTTAAATCTTAAAATAAAATAACAACGTATTCTCACATTTTTTAGTGTATTGCAGCAAGACCTGTCAAGTCAATATTCACCAACTAAACCCAACCCATTTGTCCCAAGTCAATATTCACCAACTAAACCCAACCCACTTGTCCCAATGGTGCCATTCTTAAATCGATGTCTTTGATTCTATTTTTTGTTTTTTATTCTCACAAGCATTTTTATAAAACAGTTTTTAGAAATAAGTTTTAAAAATAAAAAAATAAAAAAAATAAAAAAATCTGTTGAGGTGGTGTGACGGCATGGTTATCGGTGGTGACGTGACGGTGATCATTATTAATAGTGTTATGTCGATAGTGGAGAGATGACGGTCTCAAAAAATAAAAAATAATAAAATAAAATAAAAAATATAACTAATTTATTTTTTAATTTTTAAAAACAACTTTTTGTTTTGATGTTTTTAAAAACAATTTTTTAAAAATATTTTATCAAACAGGTTTTATTATTTTTAAAAATTAAAAAACAGTTTTTTAAAATAAAATCAAACAGCCCCACACACCAACCAATCTCATTTACGCGCATTGTTGTGTGTGCGCGTTTGAGAGTGACAGATAAATAATTGTTGGACTAATTTGTCAGTTTACACGCAGCCCAAAAAAAATTTATGTATGAGTACCCAAAAGCTATGCATGAGGAGGGTGAAGAAAACCACCAGGTCAAAGGATGTATGGCTTTCATCATTCTACGTCAATTGGGTTAGCTTATCTATTTCTTCAATGGATAACCTTTGAGGAATGACTGAATCAAACTGATTCAGAGCTGTCTAATATCTTGTTTTGATGACATCAAAACTATTGAAAAGACTTGTATTTAAGGGGTTATATATATTGTAAAGTTAATACTCCATCTTGTCTTTAATATAAGACTTATTAATTCGATTTGATTAAGGAAATTAGTTAAGATAGTTAATATGTCATGTTTTTTTTAAAAAAAATATCTTAATAATTTTTCTTAATTCCCTCTATCTCTCTTTTGCTTGATTATGATTGATGGAGCATCGATAGGGGCAAAATGGAAAAAGATTGACAAATATATAAAATATGTGGTATATTTAGGACTAAGATCAACTCCACAATTAGATCATATATTAAAGACTGGAAGTAGTAATTACAATTGATCAAGACTAGAAGATTGTGAGAAGACGAAGGTATAATAATGTGTTTATCTTTTATGTCTTTTTAGCCACTTTTTTTATATTATCATCTGGTATCCAGTTTTAGGTTTATGGTCGCCCCTAATAATACAAGTGTCTCTTTTGACACTCAAACTCAATATCCTAGAGAGATCTAGTGGGGCTTTATATCATGTAAATATGTTTCAAAATAAATAAAAGAGGGCTTTGGTAAATATGTTTCTTTTACAAGAGAGCTTTGGTTTTGTTTAAAATTCATCATGTAAATATGTTTTAGAATGTTTGAAGTTAAAATAAAAACGATAAGACATTTACAGGCAAAAAAAAAAAAAAAAACGATAAGACATTTTCTACTTACTAATTAACCAGTGACATGAGGAAATTAGTTTCTATAGTTTTAACTTAGTTGTAACTCAATCCTTATAATTTTAATCATTTTATAATATAATTCAGCCCTATCTGTTTTAGAAAATAAAATCATATATATAAGGACAAGGATTAAATTATAAAATAGTTAAGACAATTAAGGTTGAGTTGTAATAGGTCAAAGTTCAATCGCTAAATTATAATTGAATTAAAACTATAAAGATCGAGTTGTAACAAATCAAAGTGTAGGGACTATGTTACAATCAAGTCAAAACTATAAGATTAAAATAGGATTAAAAGATTAATTTTCCGGTGATCTATTATGTGTATTACTAGCAGGGAAAATGATTGAAGCAAAATAATTACGATTCCGTTGCGTTGTTGTCGAATTTCCCTTTCATTTATTTTTGTCAAACTTTTCCTTCCCTTTCCACTCAGGCTAGGGAAAGCCACATGAGGGTTATCATTCTCAAATTCGCCAATATTATTTAGGGGAGTTTTTAAACAGTGTTGTACCTAACCTAGTCTTTACTCCCCCACGCAACTATTTTATTAAGGCAATGTTACACTTATTTTCAACCCATGTTAATCCATCGCATAATCTAATACAATTTCAACAACAAATGATGCTTATTTGCTTCTTAACATAGAACAACGAGACTCAAATTTAAATAAAAATAGATACAATAGCTTCTCAAATTTGTTGAAATATAAACAATTTGTATGACAACAAAGATAACATTAGATGAATATATGTCCATCGGTTCTATTTGAGAAATGAATATATCTACAATATATGTAGATTGGTTCTAATTATTTTAGTATAATTTTTTCAAACATAAGCAATTGATTATAATTATTTAAAAGTACGCTTTTATAGATATAAAATCAATATGACTTATTGATTCTCCTTTCTTTATGCTACCCGTATATTGTATGGGGAGTTTATGCTTCTACTTATTATAAATTAGAAACATTATCAATTTGCCCAACATTTTTCATTATCTTACTATCTGAAATGTTCATGACATACTAACAATATACATGTAACTCCTACATATTAAACTATTAGTAGTCTTACTATCTATATGAAAGAAGAAAAAATTAGTAAAGGAGGAAGTGATAGAGGTTAAAAAGAGGTTAAAAGAGAATGAAATGAATTATTTACGAACAATCGAAACTACTGAAGTATAAATGTGTGGTCTTGTAAGCTAGATCAGGTTGACTATACAACATAAATAAGCAACATGAATATGCATGACTATTTATAGATGGGGAAAACCTGAATTTTATGTGGGGAAGAAAGTAGCCGCATGAAATAGCATAGTTTTGCAAGAAGTCGTTGAAGCTAAGGTTGGAGTCGGGATGTCAAGGATTGATGATGTGGCATTAGCATGGGATGTTAACAAAAACAATATACAACATACATCCTTCAAATGGACTCAGGAAATCAGCAATCCATTCTAAATGTTTAAAATAACTTCAAAGTAACTATTGATCTGATGTGAATTTAGTATGTAAAAGGAGACTATTTTAATGGACAAAACAAATAAAACTCCACCCTATGACTCCCAATAGAATGCTTTATGCTAATAGTGACAATGAAGAGTGAAGATTAAGCCTTCGCAGTTGGATTTCGTGAGGAAATTTGCAAACTTGAAGCACAGTTAGTCTGGGCATCAGCTAAAGATTTATTATATGAAAATGTGTAATATGCTTTTCGGTTCGTGTAGAAAGTGAAACATATAATATTTAGCTATACAATGGTGGTATGTAGAATTGATAGGATTAAAAATTTTATATGTTGAAAGTGGCCAAAGTTTAAAGCTTCTTTCATCATTTTGTTTTATCCAATAGTGTTTTTTTTATAAAAGAAAACATCCTTTATTTTTTCCTTTATCCTATTAAATATTTTAATAGGATAAAAAATCAATGTATAAATTTGTTTTTGGGTTTTTATACCAAATTGGTAATTTAAAAATTCGTGGCGCTTTTCTGTAATTCCGTCAAGATTATATTAATATCAGATTTCTCCAAATAATACATAAGAGGCCGGAGGAAATCAGTTGCAGAGGTTTATGACGGTGATTTTGAGATTTTCGGATTTTTGGACCAAACTGAAAATTTGGATTTTCGTGGTATATTTCTGTAAATTGTGCTGCATGTTATGTTATTCACTGAAAGTAACGGATAACATTACATGAAAAGACCCTTATTTCTGTCAACATTCCCTTCAGCCACATGCAGAATTGTATTTTCTTCTTTAATCCTTGTTGTGCATCTTAACTTTTTGATCCCTCAGCTATAATTTTCCCAAAATGAACTTACAATTCAAATAAAAATCTTATAATATTTTTATTTGAAATTCAAATTTTGAAAAGTAATCACAATATCATAAGAAATATATCCTTTTAAATTTTATCTTTACGCAATAGTTTTGTAATTCAATTTAATCATAATAAATGTCATTTATTCCAAAATTAATGATAAAATTTGTAAATAAGATATTAAATATTATGTTAAAATCAAAATATATCAATGTTCTTTCAACATCCTGCACTGCATCAGCCTTGGAATCCTTATGAGTACGAAGAAGTATAACATCCAGTTGCACGAAGAAGGAATAAAAGAATGACAAACACATTACAACCATATGCACTTTTAAAGATAAAAATAATCATCATGGAGATATCCATGCATGTAATTATAGGGATTGTCGGTGTACATGTACATGAAATTTAAGATGAGCTGTAGTACTTATAGTTAATTAACAAATGTTATCTCTCCTTTTTTGATATAAGATTCAATTGATTTTTCTTGAAGAAATTAAAGAAACTGAATAAATTAGTTAATTATAATATGTGTTGTATTTTATTCGACTATATATTAGTTTATAAATTAAACAAATTAACTTGGTATAAAAAAAAAGATAAATATAAATACTTTAAAACAATTTATATAACTTCTTTAATTTTTCTAAAAAAGTTAACTGGGTCTTATATTAAAAACATGAGGTAGTAATATTTTATAGACCCACTAATCATAAATATAAGACCTAAATTAGCGGTCAATTTTGTTCCTAAATATAAGATTTTTTTTTATCTCTTATATTTATCTTTTTTCTTCAAACTAATTTATTTAACTTCTAAATTGATATATATAATCCAAAGATTTTTAGAGAGATCATGTTACATATGCTATATATAGTTGAGTAATTTATTTAATTTTTTAATTTTTTCAAATTATATAAATGAGTCTTATATTTAGCATAAAAAGGAGTATTAATTATTAATTAATTTATGATATATAGCGAGATGTGTGTAGTACTTTAGCCATGATGACTTGTAGTGTGTTCATATTAATTTTTGGAGAATAGTTTTTACGATTTACGAGATAAGTATATGAGAGGAGTTTTATCTTAATTTATGAAAAAATACTTTTGAAACCATGGTTTCAGTGCTTGCCCAACAAACATTAAGCACAGTGAGCCTTAATTGAATTATAGTTTTATGTAAGAGTATATATTATTACACTGATCCATCGTCTTTTTCAATTGGATTGCAGCTTTTGATGTCTCTCCTTTTTTTAATTTTTCTTTTTCTGACTCTTACTTTCTATTCAATTGCGACACCACACCATAAAGATCTAAATCTCCCCCCAATCTACAGCTGATTAAAAAATAAAAATGACTATGACACAACCAATTAAGTCCTCACCAATGTCAATTTCATCTCATGGATTATATAAAAAGAGCTGTCGGTTCTAATCACAATAGGAAAAATTTATTTTGTTTTTTTTCACAATTTTAAATATATAACCAATATCAATGTATCAATATATGTAATGAAATTTATAATAATTAAATTTCACTATTCTGAGGTCATAAATAGTATCATTTGTTTATTATCTTAACATTCTAAAATATATTTTTCATATTATTGAACATCCTATTATAAATTCATTTTTATTTTTTTTATTAAATAATTGTTTAGTATCTGGATATTAGAGAAAAATCTATGTAATTAAGAACAAAGAGAACATACTAAACGAAAAATATATGCCATATATCAATATACTATAATTTTAATTTTAGTATCATTTCCATCTCTCTATTAATTTTTTTTGCCTCCACACTCTGTTAATTTTATGTATCATTAGATGATATATAAAAGATGAAAAAAAGACTGAAAGCATCTTATATAGTTAAAATAGAACTACCATGTCGATCTAAATTGAAATTGAAATTAAATTAAAAAAAAATATAGCAAATGGGCAAGTGAGAGTAAACTGGACATTACTTTTTTCGACAAAAAAAACTGGACAGCACTCCGTGAAAAACAATAAAATAAAGGAATATCAGGCTCAGCTTCTCCTTTTTCTCAACACTCCATACCTTTGCCTTTTCTCATTTTTTTTGGCTTTATCTCTTAATCCAATCCATAGACACAGCTCAGTGGGCACAGGTATACAGACCCCTCTCCCTTTTTTTTTCTGTTTTTCTTTACTTTTATCTATGTAGATAATCATGAATTTTTCTTCTGGTGTTTGTGATTTTCAAACATATTTTTAATTACACAACCTAAAGAGCTTTGGGTTTTAACTCCTTCGTTTCTCATCTTAGAAGAATAAGAGATGAAGTAGGGTAAGGTTGATATGCTTTATAGAGAGAGAAGAGGAGGAGTGAGAGACTGTGACCCCAGGATGATGCAACAATTGGACACTGAGATCTGAAGTCGGCCATGGTTAATGAGAAGGGAGAGAACAGAGGCATCCTTGTCACCTCCATCTCACACCATCAACATTACCTTCACTCTCCTCACCACAGCTGGCATCCTTGTCTTTTTGGTAGAGAGAGACACAGAGCAATGGACCACCGTCATCCTCTCACTCTCACCGTGGCGGCGAGCTTCAGCGGGTATGGGATTTAGAGATCGACAAGAGACAGAGTCACCATGAGATCTCCATCACCATCGTCACTTTCCCTCTCCAGTCTCACCACAGCCATCTTCCACATCTTAGAAGGAGAGACGCAGCACCAGAGACACATAAGAAGCAGAACAGAGTCACGTCGAGAGATCTTAAGAAGCGGAGAAAGTAGAAAGGGCTGGACCTGAGACAGTTGATTTCTCTCTCTTTTCTCTCTCTCACCGTCACAGACCAACCTTCACCACCATTTTCTGCAGAATCTGGTACCTTTTACTGCCTGAGGTATATCAAGTTTAAGACCACCATCCGCTACAACATTCCTGCTTGCTGCTTTTATGGTGGAAAGCTTGTGAATTAGTTAAAAAACTAATAAACTTAAAGAAAATTGATAGAGGGGTAGGGCAGGGGAAAAATATCACCTTGAAGAAAAAGATGTTTCCGTCTCAAACTCTCCACCGACGCCATCTCATCCTCGTCTCTATGTCCACTCTGTCACCGCCATCCTCGTAGTAGCTTCTTGACCAGCATCATCACCAGAGTTGCCTATTGTTCATCCACTTCAGGGCAGATATCTCACAGTTATACATTATACAAAGAAATGAAGCTCACATTAGAAATATTTATCATCGGATATCAAGGAAATAAAGCTGCCTCATACTCTCCTGCATCAAATAGCTAGCCCTGCTTCTGTCTAGCTTATATATGCTCCTTTCCACTTCGTTGCCGTCATCATTCAGATTTGAATTCGAATTGAAAGGCGCGGAAAAATAGCATGTGGGGACACATGATTTGAATTGGCTGACGTTATGTAAGGATGATGAGAACGTAAGCAAGATCTAGACCGTTTATTCGTTATGAACAATGTTTTCCTATGGGAGAAAGAAATCCCAGCGGTTGGATTCTTATAAACAATGTTTTGGTGGAACATTATTATAAGTTATATAGATCCCTTTATCTATTTACACACTCACACACATACACATCACAGTACTAAAAAAAGTGATGGGTTTGATCCGTATCTTCATAATTTTTCTTGCCTAACACATGCTAATAATTTTACTTAAAAAAGTTGCAATAAATCTTTTCATTTATATATATATATATAGTGGAAGTTACATTTTATTAAAAAAAATATTAAAAAGCTGCCCTAAGTGTAACCCCCTTCCGTAATTATATCCGAAATACGCGATTTAAAGTGAAATAGAGACCAATAAGAAAGAAAACTATTCCAAAATCCCATCTTCATGATAGGTTTTTCACAAATAACTTTCGAAATCCAATTGAACTGGTCTCATTTCACATATCGAATATAACTACTCTGCAAGGATAAATCACATTCGTATAACTATCAGAGTGCACAATATAAATTTCCGGCAAACCCGGATTTCTTACATTAATACAAGCTTACAAGGCACTTTCGCCCTTTACAATTTTCCAAATAGGGGATTACACAAATTCTCATCCCAATTAACCGAATATACATTCGAAACATGTACAATATCCAAATATACATAATCCCAACCATAATGATAACCAACTACTAAATTGACAACCCAAAGTTAGTCTTCGCCGCTCTTGGTTGCTTGCTGCATCCTCGATCCACCTACCCTGTCTAAAATGTTGGTAGGGGAGGGTGAGATTCGAGAGAATCTCAGTAGGAAACAAATACCTAAATGCATGTATGATATGTGTTTAATGCATGACATGCTTGCAATACATATCTCATGTTCACATAATGACATATCTGCATGCTCAATGTTTCAACAACATACTCATGGCCATAGCATAACTAGAAACAGAGCTACAATCATTCATACATGTTTCACATAATCAAGCAAAGCAATACATGCATCAAAACACAAACACAAATATCAAAGCATGCAAAAGAGGTAAGTTCCCTACACTTTTCTTTCCACGTATGCTCCAGCTCCGCTTACTCGCGATCCAAACGAATACTGAACCCTATAAACCAAATCAAGGATATAGGGTTAATCTCAATTCCAAACCCTTACTTTTATATCACTTAAAGTTGGTTACCATTCACACCCTTTAGGTGGCTAAAATAAGCTCAACGAAAGCCTAAAGGATTGGGACGTACTAGGTTGGAAATCACCTTTCAAAATCACAAATTGCTGAAAATTGGGTTCTGGCTGCAGCCAAGAATTCTCTGGCTGCAGCCAAAAATGGCTAAAAACGTCACAGAAATATTTTGGCTGCAGCCAAGAATTTCTGGCTGCGGCCAGGACACACACAGAAAGTTTTGCGCTGGAGCCAGAATTTTGGCTGCAGCCAAGGAAACTTCAAAAATTCATAACTTGCTCTAGAAAACTTGAAACAAGGTGATTCCAAAGCCCATTGAAAGATATTCAAGTCCCCTTTATGGGAAAAATATGTCTCATTACCAGAAATCACCACACAAATCCAGATTTACACAAAATCCAACATTGCTCCAAAACGGAATCCAGTTTCGTCCTCAAACTTTGGGCAAACATAAATCCCAGTTCACAAAACGAAATGGCACAATTTATATGTCCATTTTGAAGCTTAAGATGTGAACTTCAAGACTGGAAAGTTTCATAATTTTTAGAGACCATTTGCCCATTCAAAACGCTCACACAAACTGACTGCCCAGAACAGAACCTCAAAAGACAGAATTCCAGTTTTTGCAATTTGGCTTCCAATGGTTTCATTTCCATATCAAACATCATTCTCACACAAAATTTCACAAGGAATCCATTGGAAATACCAAATCAACCAAATTCACATTATATTGACATGTTTTACCAACATTCACAACATGTCCTCACAAATCACAACACAAATACCACATTGCCATTCTTTTCATTCCAAGTTCTCAAATCAATTCCAATGACACCAAAACACATTATGGTATCAATTTAACCACAATTCACCATTTACAACACAAAACACATGACAATTCATGCATTTCACAATTCCACCAAAATCAGGGCAAAAACCAAAATTCACAATACTCATCCACAAATCACAAAACTTAGGTCAAAATGTTTCAAATACTCACCTCTTCCTCTTTCCCAAACCAATTCTTTGATTCTTCATCTTTCCAAATTTCCTCAAGCCATCAAACACCTTCAATCAAGAATCTAAAACCATAGAGATGAAGCTCTCATCACTATGAACAACATTAATAAAGAGTGTTTGAACATTAGAGGATAAGAACAAGGCCAAAGCATCACCTTTCTCTTCCTCTTTCCTTCCCAAGCTTGGCGAAAATGGAGGTTTTGGAGAGAGAGGGAGGAGATGAAGAAGAGATCAGATTTTTGGGAAAATGAAGGCTGCTTGGACGACCAAATAGAGAGGAGAGAAGGGAGGAAAAGCTTTGACAATTTGACCAAAATCTAAGGGCTCAAATTGTGCCAAGTGTCACACCCTTATCACATCTCTCATGAGTTCACATAGGCACACACACACACATGATTCCACCTCTTGATCTTTTGCACAAATCAATCCTAACCATTGATCTTGAAGTTACCAATAAGTTTTCTCTTCGGTAACTGACCAAATACATTTTCTCATTCATTCACACCATATATATGCCCTTCCCCTTATTTTCATTCAATTTAGATGTTAATCCATAATTGAACTCAAATACAGGGTTTCGGCGCTGCTCAGAACACATACGAACCACATCGGGTGCCAAATCACACCATGATCTCCAAAAGGGTTCATTTATCACTAATGACATCCACTTTTGGAGTCATTAACCCTTGATCACAATTTGGGATCTTGCTAAACCGGGGCTTAGCAATCCACTAATCTCAGGCTTATTCTCTAGCCTCAAGTCTCAGAATTCGAGGTATTACACTAAGTATGACGACTTAATATTAAAAAAAACAAAAATTTTAATGAGTGGACTTATTTCGCCATGATAAAAAAGAGAACGCGAGCTGAAAATATTAATAGAAAAAAATGTACAGGTGTTATGAAAATCGGGAAAACATAAGGGATGAGGGAAGAGGGAGATGAAGAAGATGAGTGAAAGTTGGAGAGAAAGTAAGGAGGAGTTCTTATTCACTTCATTATTGTTAGTACCAATACATTGTACATGGCCTCTATTTATCGGTCTCTAACCATTGAATTCTATACATATGGTTACAAAAAAATAAAGATGAGCATAATGGTATTAATCATAAGAAACTCCCATAAGCCATTCATTGGGGGAAGTTATAAGGTTATAGCATTGAACACATGAAATTCTAAGAGTGAGAGATTATGGAGTGAAGGGCATATGAAAGGTCAAGAGTTGGATAGTTTATGGACATCCACATCATATAATATTCCCAACACTTCCATTTGAATGTTTATGAACAAATATTGTGCCTCATTAAAACTTTACTAGGAAAAACCCAATAGCACAAAAACCCAGTAAAGGAAAAAGAGTACACAATATATATTGAAGTTGCCTCATTAAAATCTTACTAGGAAAATCCAGTGGGACAAAACCTTGGTTAAGGAAAAGAGTACAACATGATCTTTACTCCCCCTGATAGCAACATCACTCATTTTGATTAGATTGTCATATTTCAAGACAATATACTGATTTCTCAATTGCAACTGTCATTAATGATTTTTTCAAACAATTGATATCCTTTTTATCTAAATTATGTATAATACATTGTCATCAAATCATATGCTGAAACATAATTATTTACCATATTTTCTAGATATGTTAAATATTATATTCTCCACTTGCCTCTATGCATTGCGGAAAGAATAAAAAAAATTATCCTGAAAATCACCATCATATATCTTCTATCCACATGTTCAATTTGTTATAAACAAAATGTACTTATAGAATAGTTTCATAAAACTACTACACCAAATCTCAGTTTCATAGCATCCATAGTGTACCTGCAGCATCTTGATTTTACTAGAAAGAACATAATAACTATAATATTAACATGATGTAAATATTCATAAATATGTGATACTTATAGACCATTAAATTCAATAAGTTTTTGCAAACAATCATCATAGCAAAAATATATGGTTTTGAAATCATTAAGGTTTCCAATAACTTAATATGTAAAATTATTCATTTTTCAATATATCTTTCAATCAATTATATATATACTCAAATCATTTTAATCCATGTAGCATTTTATATACTGAATACTTTTATTACACATGCTTTCGACATTTTTACCCTTCAAGAATTCTCATGTAATATTCACTATTCATATGCATATGCTATATATAATGATATCTAATAGACGCATTATTTTGTTTGCATACACTGCCATACTAATAATATATGCAACAACTATTGTATCCACAACCAAATGTTGTACCTCATCATAATCATCATTAAACCTCGTGAAAATCTTTATTTTCACATGAATATTCATATATCATAAATAACTTTATATTTCAAATGTTTTGGACTACAAGTCCATAAATTTCGCATATTGAAAGAACATTTTTTATTGCGTCTTATCCCCTTTTTCAGTTGATCAATCACCTTTTTTTTTTCTACCGACATATTTATGTATAAAATCCTCATTTGATCATGTGATATTATTACTAAAAATGTGTCGACAACTTTATCTTTTCAGTTCCATTTTTCTTGTGCAATAATTCATTGAGATCTCTTTATTACTTTCAGGTACCTGAACTTCTTTTGAGGGTTTTGCAAGTAGTTATGTATTGACCTCTTCTGGAGTGTCTGGCTTCTTAATATGATCATCTTGATTATGTGCTTCTTTTTCTTTTCTTTTGGAATTGATTATTCTCTCATACTACGGGCATGTCTCACTTTCATTTATGCTGATTAAAGCATTTATAGCTGAAATATGAAATATAGTAATTCCCATTTAGGTTAGTAATTGCATCTGGCAGATTTTATGCAATATTTCATGAATGCAAAACCAAATGAACTTCTAGTTCATGTCGTTATATTCGAGGATTTACACTTGATAGTAATAATGCATTTCTTTTGTTTCCTTTTCAGCTATTTAATTTCTCCCCCTCATGTTAGGAAAACTTTGTTAAATGACAATTGACTAATCATGTAGTATAAGTCTCCTAAATCTATTTGTTTCCATTAGAAATATCCTTATGTTTCATTTAGAGACAAACAAGAAGAAGGAGGTTCTTACCCAACATTTATCTCAATTTCCTCTAAATATTCATCTATGTGTATTGTGGTCGATCAATATGAATGCATATTTAAACTTTTTAAGATGAAATATATCTGGCTCCTGACCAAAAGTCAATTTTATTGGGAGAATTTGAATGGCTAGTTGATGCTACTAAATTTTAAATAAGCACTGCAAGTGTACGGGCCGTTGGAATAGTATAATAGCAAATCAAGGTCATCCCACAGATATTCAAGGTAATAGATAATTAGGCATTAAAATTCCCATTTTCATTTAAGTTGAACAAATCAAAGAAAGAGATTGAAAGACAATTTTAACAAATACAAAAGAAACAAATCTAATGATTTAAAAATTTCAATTGATAAAAAGAACCTAGAGTGGCTAATCCCTTCTTTAAGTTTTAGAGCATTCTTTTACCCAATTAAAAGTACTTAATGTTAATTTGTTAATCTAAAGTTTAAATGAATATAAGTATCTTTCAATCACTTATACTCCTCTCTCAAGTTAAAATTGTTATTCCTAACTAATTTACTCAAGAGGCAATAAATGTCCAAATTCACTTTAATATGATTATATGGGTCTAATAGGTATATTCCTATCCTATTGACAAATTAGAATAAATTCTAATCCCACATTACTTAATCTATGGTCCAATTAAGATCCCTCTTCCAAGGTTAATCTAAATTCCCCAAATTCATACTTAATGGTGATCAAGCACAAAGTAGACAAAATAATATAAGATTAAGTAAACAAAAATCAACACTAACCACAATTAATTAGTTTATACATGCTCAAATCCTTAAATTAGTTCATAACTACTTTAAGTTGAAAGAAACAGTTAGCCAGACATGGCTTTACTCAAAATCATCGTCTCAGCAACAATTAACCCAGATTTCAAAGCCATACATGAAAATCAAAGAAAGAGAAAAAACACGGAGCACAATAAAACAGGGGAATGAAATTAAGACATGAGAGCTTCCTCTGTCTCAGGCTGTATTGACGGTGCCACCGCCTCTGTTTCCTTGAAGCTTCTGTCTCCCACTGTCTTCCTCTCAGCTCTCTTGATGAAACTCGAAATTCAGAATGATCCCTCCCTCTTCTTCAACACTCTGGTTCTCTTCGGACCTGGGGAAGAAGACGATGAACAGTAGCTATGGTCACCTCCCCAGGTCCAGCCTTCAACCTCTCTCACTGTTGCTCCTCTCTGGTTCGCTCTCGATAGATGATGATGATCCCCTCTATAGAACGACGCCTCCTCTATTTCTCCAAAATCGCTCCCCCCTTTTCTCAAACCCGTAGCTTTCTTTTTAGGTATCCAATTTCAGCTGTGATCCAAAAATGGTGTCGTCCCCTACAAGCTTTCTCTTGGGCTTTAATTGCTTTTGGTCTACTTTTGAATTTCCATGGTCAAAACCGTGTACACCACAAGCTGAAAGAAGGAAACAAAATATTATAATATTAACCCAATTTTAAAACTAGACTGAAATTGTTTTTTTTAACTTTCATTATTTATTTGTTCTTTTATTTAGATTTTAATTTAAAGTAAAATATTTATAATCAAATCCCCAAGATAGTACACCAACTTGATATTTTATAAAATCTTAAGAAAATCATCTTAAATTAGTATTGATAACTCCCCAATTATATCAAAATGTGTCTCAAATATATTAAAAATGGAAAGTTATCACACCTCCACACTTGCATTAAATCTTATCCTCAATATTTTAAAAGTTCAAAACAATCAAAGATAATCATGGAAGCAAGATGCTTAAATTAAACACTACAAAAGTGGAATTAATTCAAATTTTCAAGAATGAACCTTTTTTAAAACTCTTTTCCACCTTCTAAAAATGCAAGTAAAAATGCAAATAAAAATGCAAATAATTTAGCAAAGACAAATGACAATAGAATGTTCCTCACTAGTAAGTGTTTGCACTCTTCTCTCAAGATAATTAAAGGGATTGTGTTTAACTCTCTTCCACTTATTATAATTCATCTACCATAAGCTTGTTTACTATCTCTATCTCTACTACATTATCCCTTTACTCACACAAATCAAAAGGACTTTTACAAAGGTTGTAATGAATATGGTAGGATAATGAAATGAAAATGGTCAAATGGTATAGAGGAATGCTTTAATTAGTGCTAAGCAACTTCATAAAGTTCATGAAGAATGAAGGAATATCCACTAAAAGAAATAAACTCACTCACACTATAAACAACCTTTGTTAAATTGAACTCAACCATCTTTTTTTTTCATTTGTTTTTTTATTATATTTTTTCATATATATATATATATATCTCTTATTTCTTTTTCTTTCTCTCTCTTTTTTTATGTATCCCTTTCTTTCTATCGTTTTTTTTTCTTTCTATTTCATTTTTTCCCTATCTACATAACTCATATAACATTGACTTTCTAATCCCTTCACTCTTTTTAAAAATTATTTTACTTAGCACCAACCAAAGTAGCAAATGAATGGAAAGAAAAAGATGTAAAAATTGCATTTCTTAAACAAGTGGCTATTTACTCTATGCAATTTTTTTTTAAAAAAAATAAATTGAGGCTCAAATGGTGTAAAGCAAAGGATTTTCATGTGACAAGATAGACATTTGGCCAAACTAGCTATGAAATGAATGCCTAAATCATCTTTGTGCATGCAAAAGGATTTTTAAAGCTTCAAAAGAGATTCAAGACAAGTTCTAGAGATGAAATCACAATAAGTGTATCCCCTCTTGAAAGAAATGAATATTTAGGCTCAAGTTTCTCACCGGTATTTGACATCCTAAAGTCAATCATCCAAACCAAATTCTTTGTCTATCTACTAACATTCCAAAAAGATAGAACCAAATTCTAATTAAACTCAATACTTTTCAAATTCAAATCAAGCCAACTTTACCAATATTTACAAGTAAAATCCAAACTTCCATGAAAAGCAAAATTTTTGTTCAAAATTTGTGCAAAACCAAAGAATTTTTTCACTATTTCCAAAAAAATTGAGAACAAGTCATACAAAATCAATGGTACCCTCTACCCCCACACTTAAATCTCACATTGTCCTCAATATGAACAAGTAACCCTAAGTAATGGAGATGAAGATGTTGGAAATTGTGCCCTAAGGGTCAATCATTGTACTTTGAACATTATTATTTTAATGAAATTTCTCCATTCTGTTATCATATTATTTGCATGTTAACTGTGATAATTGTATCCTTGGATAATTCATAAAGATTGTCCTAAAATGTCCCTGGTCGGTCATCTATGCGGGAGCAGAGATGAAACAAGATCAGCATGACTTTGATAAGATATAGAGATACGAATCAATGTCTTAGGCACTTGTAAGAGTACAAGGTGCTGGATCGACCCACTATGAGAAAGCTACATGGATCAAGTCATAAGCTTTTCTCATGTATAACCACGTCACAATGCCCTTAAACCTGAGGTCATCATGGATTCCTACATGAGAGTTGCTAAGCTTTGAACTAATCAAAAGTCACTTTTGACTGGGTGATGATAAAGGCTACGGTCGGGCTTGGTGGTTTTTCATACAGAGGAATATGAATAATCAAGATGGAATTTGTCCCTCACATTAGTAGAGAGATATTACTGGGCCCCTCGATGAGTGAGTCTGAGAAATATATGACCATACTATGATGGAAAGGAGTTTCCGTCTCTATTATCAGGCTACTCAGGAATCGAGAAAGTAATGGTTAGGAACAAGATGATGACATTATCCATGCCTTATCCTTGATCGATATATCGTGTGACAAAAGGGACGTGACATGGTTGTATGACAGGTTGCATCGTGATAACGATCCTCATATGAATTGGGTAGTCGTAATGTCTTGCTAGAGGCCGTTTGCGACTTTTGGGTTAGTATAGTTATTGGCCCACTGCCAACTTCATATAGGCCTGCAGGGTCGCACATAAAAATAGCCTAACATGAGATAATGTTTAATTTAGGGTGGACAGATTTTATATTTATATATATATAATATAAAATTCATTAATAATATTATATAGATATATATTTTCGAAATATATATCTTATATATATGTATATATATAAATATATTATATTATATTATTATATTGTGTTATTTTTAAATTTAATTTATTAAGATATATTAAATTTAATAACTAACATGATAGAGATATAGTATCTCAGATTTAATTTATGAAGATAAATTAAATCTAATGGCTCTTTATTTGGATTAAATAAATAGGTTAAATTAAAACTGTTAGACAGATTTAATTTAAACTGAATTTATTTAATTAGCTCATCAAGATAATTAATAGTTAATTAATTTCGAAATTAATGATGATTAATTTTAAAATTTGAAAATAGATCTCATAGGTTATAAACTTGATAGAGCAGATATATTGATATGCACATGAAAATTGAGAGCCGCAAGGCAAACCCTAGGAGACATTAGAGGCGCTAGCATGCAGTCTCGGTTGGAGGCATTCGTGTGGATACCGGTAGAGAGAGCGGACTTGACCTGTTAGCTCCTAGAGATTGTGAAAACCCTGAATCATAAAAGGTATGAATCCTTTCAACTTGGTTTAAAAGCCGTTGATAAATCCTCGATTAGGATTGATAAAAATTTTAAAATTCTTCCGCTATGCCTGCCGATCCTAACATAAGACATAACCATATCCAAGTGCAGGGATAGTAGAAGCTTCAAAGATTTTAAATTTCCACCAATAGAGCACCACTCACAAATGCCACAACTCATATCAATAGTCAATAACAAATATCAATCACATGCAAAATTAGACTATTACCAATACTTATGTCCAAAACATATTATCAACTATCAATTAAACAAAGCAAGGAAAAGTAGAAGGAACTCCCCTCTCAATCCTCGTATTGTGCTCTTGAATGCTCTTGTTTGTGGCTATCAAAATGGAATACATCACCAGGGGCTATAAAAGTCCTACAAAATCAAAACAAAACATCAAACCAAACCTTGGGTTGCCTCCAAAGAAGCGCTAAGTTTATAGTCTTCAGCCAGACTACTCAAAACAAACCACTAATCATAAGTATCAAATACCTCAATTACCTTGTGTTCATTCCTTTTCATGCAACAAGGTTTTAGACATAATAAATGATCTTTCAAGTGAACTTCTTGCACTTCTTTAATCATAGACAATTTTAAAGTACAAGTTTTCACTGAATTCAAGTAAAGCACATCATTGCAAATAGATTTAGAAACTTCCAAAAGTTGAGAGCATCCCACAAAATCCACTTGGCTCTTATCAGTAAGAGTCAAAGAGTCAATAGAAGAGTCATGAACAACAACTCTTGGGATCTTTCCACTAACCTCAACATCAAAGTCACAAAGATTAGGCTCTTTAACCTCAATTGGACACCCATTATTCTCTTCCAAATTAATTTCAGGCTCACATTCATTTTTCCCATTATTAAAAGTCTCATGCAATTGCACATCTTCAATTCCCACACAATGATCATCATTAACAAAAGAAGTGGCAATCATACTTAAGGAATTAGCTTGAGTCATATTTTCAATGGATGAAACAATTTGATTCACATAGACTCCAATATTTTAGACACTTGACTCAACTTCAATGATAAGTTCCTTTTGCTCTCTACTATATCTCTTTAATGCTTCTGCATACTCCTCAAATAACCTTTCTAAATTAGACTTTTCTTTATATTCAAAGGTGTTTTCTTCAAAATGAGGATGAGAGTGAAAAGATGGAGAAATTTCTTTTGAATAATGGTTAAAATGTGGATCCCAAGAATTTTGTTGCTCAAAACTTTCACTGGAATAAAAAGAATGATCAAAACAAGTTTGATTCCTAGTGAAATCATCTCTCATATAATGACTAGGAGTGACATATGGACAATGCTCATGTGAATGACTCTCTCCACAATAAACACAAGAAAAGCAATTATAGGGAGAAGAATCAACATTTTCAATCAAGGTCATCTCACAGAGATTCAAGGTAATAGATAATTAGACATTAAAATTCCCATTTTTATTTAAGTTGAGCAAATCAAATAAAGAGATTGAAAGAAAATTTTAACAAATGAAAAAGAAACAAATCTAATGATTTAAAAATTTCAATTGATAAAAAGAACCTAGAATGACTAATCCCTTCTTTAAGTTTTAGAGCATGCATTGACTCAATTAAAAGTACTTAATGTTAATTTGTTAATCTAGAGTTTAAATGAATATAAGTATCTTCCAATCACTTATAACCCTCTCTCAAGTTAAAATTGTTATTCCTAACTAATTTACTCAAGAGCCAATAAATGTCCAAATTCACTCTAATATGATTATATGAGTTTAATAGGTATATTCCTATCCTATTGACCAATTAGAATAAATTCTAATCCCACATTACTTAATCTATGGTCTAATTAAGATCCCTCTTTCAAGGTTAATCTAAATTCCCCAAATTCATACTTAGTGGTGATCAAGCACAAAGTAGACAAAATAATATAAGATTAAGTAAACAAAAATCAACACTAACAAAAATTAATTAGTTCATACATGTTCAAATCCTTAAATTAGTTCATAACCACTCTAAGTTGACAGAAACAGTTAGCCACACATGGCTTTACTCAAAATCATCGTCTCAGCAACAATTAACCCAGATTTCAAAGCCATATATGAAAATCAAAGAAAGAGAAAAAAACACAGAGCACAATAAAACGGGGCAATGAAATTAAGACATGAGAGCTTCCTCTGTCTCAGGCTGTATCGACGGTGCCACCGCCTTTGGTTCCTTGAAGCTTCTGTCTCCCACTGTCTTCCTCTCAGCTCTCTTGATGAAACTCGAAATTCAGAATGATCCCTCCCTCTTCTTCGGCACTCTGGTTCTTGTCGGACATGGGGAAGAAGACGATGAACAGTAGCTTTGGTCACCTGCCCAGGTGCAGCCTTCAACCTCTCTCGCTGCTGCTCCTTTCTGGTTCACTCTCGATAGATGATGACGATCCCCTCTATAGAACGAGGCCTCCTCTGTTTCTCCAAAATCGCTCCCCCCTTTTCTCAAACCCATAGCTTTCTTTTTAGGTATCCAATTTCAGCTGTGATCCAAAAATGGTGTCGTCCCCTACAAGCTTTCTCTTGGGCTTTAATTGCCTTTTGGTCTACTTTTGAATTTCCTTGGTCAAAACCGTGTACGCCACAAGCCGAAAGAAGGAAACAAAATATTATAATAGGAATCCAACTTTAAAACTAGACTGAAACTGTTTTTTTAACTTTCATTATTTATTTGTTCTTTTATTTAGATTTTAATTTAAAGTAAAATATTTATAATCAAATCCCCAAGATAATACATCAACTTGATATTTTATAAAGTCTTAAGAAAATCATCTTAAATTAGCATTGATAACTCTTCAATTATATCAAAATGTTTCTCAAATATATTTAAAATGGAAAGTTATCACTAGTATAAGTGCTATGATATATAAGATCAAATATGCCAACACTGAAATATATATTTTGTTCTCATAAGTATTAGTCTAGTTATTTATGCACGGCAAAAAAAAAAAGTCTAGTTATTTATGGAGGCTTCAATGAATGAATCATATAATCTGAAAATTGCGCTTAACATAATAATTTATTCAAACATTCCTGCAAACTTCAGGTTGCAAACTAATAGTAATATCATATACAACCATATTATAGATGCATCTATTAAAATTATTGAATATTTATATGGTTTACATGCTATTATGGGCCCATATATGAGTTTGATATATTTCCAAAAATATAGAGATCCATTCTAAATCATAACTTGTGATACTCTCATAATTAAATTTCTTTGAGAACAAGCAGCACATGATAATTCTTGAATTATATAATATGTTGGCTATTCATGAAGAATCTTCTAGTTCTTCAATAGATGTCATATGTAATCTTTTATATATGACTCGGATGAATCAAACAAGTTACGCCAACATAAATTTGTTTGCATTAGTAAACTGGTAGTTTATTATAATATGTTGCTTAACCAACAACAAACTTTTCAATTTCCATAAGTATTGATATAAATTATCAATATGACATCCATTTTTCGGAGATCAATAGGTTTTGTGAGGAAGTATATGAGTAAAACTTTTCAATATTAACTCACACTTATATTCTAACAATCTCCCCCTCAAGTGTGAGTCATATAAATACACTTTCTTTATTTCTCTATTTCAAAGACAAATTTGTATATGGCAAGCTAATAATATATCTTTCATTTCAAAACTCAAGTACTTCATAACTCACAACTAATCATGGATTTAAGCTAATTGGGCTATCATTTAAACTTTACAGAGTGAAACTCTAATGTAAATCTATGGGTTATAATTTTCCTTGATCAATTCTTCTTCTTCCCATAGAATTCAAGAAAAATCTATATTAGTTCTTCAAGAATTATATCGACTTTGTTACATTAATATTCTTTAGGAACTAATATATATTATCACATATTTATATAATTTTATTACTCATTAATAATAATAATAATATGAATTTGTTTCAATTTGCCTCTTTTGATGCATATTCAAAATATGAAATGTTTAGAATTTATCACTACATAAAGAAAAATATGAGGAGATCAAAATATATAAAAATCTTATTGCAATGAATTTTAATGTTTAGGGGCTAAAATTAATTTGAGAGAAATGTAAAGAAAAATGTTTTATAATATAAAATAATAAATACTTATGATATACATAGTCTTCTTTCAAATATTTCTTACTGTTTGATCATCCATAAATTTGACTTGCACTATATATATAGTTCATGCACATTACGAAAATGATTTTATCTAACAAATCATAAACTATTCATAATGAATTTTCGCATTAAATTAAATAAGTTCTCATTCTCTCAATTCAAATATGATATAGGATTTTTTCCCCCACAAATGTCACGTAAAACCAATTTGATTCCAATATATATCATATTATATATTATATCATAATTAATGTATGAAACTTGCATATATCATATAAAAATACTAAGGAGTAGACGAAATGTCAATACAATGAATTGGGAGAGGAGGCAATAAATTATCAATACTAAAATAAAATACAAATTGAAGAGTATTTGTATGCCTTTCAATAAAGAAAGTTTAGAACTAAGAAAAATTGCATATATATGTAAGGCAACATAATAGTGCTCAAGAGGAGAAAAGAGATGGAAGACAAAACTAAAATGAAAAATATGACTAAAAATGAAAGAAAGTATTTTGATGTTGAGGTATATGAGTTGAATGTTTGTTGAGAAATATTTGGTGTAGCAGAGAAATACAAGTCCCAAGAAGAAAATAGAGGTGGTAAACTCCATTAATGTATGAATAGTATTCACATACACAATATATTTAAAATTATAAATAAATTGTACAATTATACATAAAGAAGGTAATTAAACAACTTGATTGTATAATTGAAGGTTATATGAATAAATATTGAAAACCATTTGATATAGGAGTTATAGGGATTAACCATGAGGTAGTTAGAATCCTAAAAGGCCATGAAATCAAAATATCAATAATTACAAATAATGTTTAAATTTGTAAATAAATTGGCACTATATTGAAATTTTAAAATGACCAATAATTAACCTTTTTATCTATTTGACTTCATATATCACTCATGTTGTTATTACAATGTTAAATAATAATTTCTCTCTCACAAATTAATCACAATCAATTTAAATTTAAATTTAAACACAAAGAATCAAAATCATATAGCCTTCAAGGCTTACAATTATTTCTTAATCAAAATCATATTACAATTATTTCTTTTGGCTTTACAAGCCGATCATCTTTCTCCATAACTTATTGTTTTAAGCACCATACCTAATTTTGATATTTTTCAAAATATCTCATGGTCTTTTTGGCTTCACAACCATTTTGATCTTTATTTTCAATAAATTAGTACATATTAGTCTATATGACTTCTATTCATATTATGCTATTTTTTTCCTATCCATATGACTTCTAGTCATAGTATGATATTTGCTCATAATTTTAACCATCTTAGAAATGTTATTATTTCCACGATTGTAGTTCAATAGCTAAGACAAAGTATTCTTAACTTTCAACTATCAATTCCACAAATGCAATGTGATCATGTTCATTTTCACTCTTGCATATGTTCTTTACTTTCAATAGCATCATCAATTTCTCTAAATATTGGTCTTCAGGATCATAGCAAAAATCTTGCAAAGCTATTTTTTTTGTTTATCTTGATAATGGAACCTTTGGCCTTCAGGGCTTTGATATTTGTAACAATTAACTCACCAAAGTGCTAAAATTTTTTTTGTCAATCTTGCAATTTAATAAAACCAGTAACGTTCTTTCTTATAAGAGCTATTACAAAAATGATGTGACTTCTGGCCATTTGATCATGAAATTAAGAATATTATGGCTTCTGGCCTTTTGATAAAATTAAGTAAATTCAATTTCATAATCAAATATAAATAATAGATAAGTCCATGATCATATAGACCACATTACATGCTCATATATAATACTATTATATATTAATGTAATATAATAAACAAATGAAAATAAAAGATTGACATAATGATATAACAATAATGTATTAACATAAATAAATGAAATGTAAATAAAATAACAATAAAACAAGATGAAATAAATGACATAAAATAAAGAAACAAACAATAATATATAACATAAAATGTAAATAAAATAAAGAAATATAAATGTTAAATAAGTGTAAATAAAATGAAATAACATAATATAATAACTTAAAATGTAAAGAATACTAGAATATAAAATAAATAAATATAAATTTTGCATAATAAGAGATTAATGGAAAACGATAAATAAAAGTGAAAGGAAAGAAAACTTGCGGAGGATAATATAATCTCAAATCTTAACCATGTAACCCGATGTATAAAACAATCGGTACAAGAGTCTATTTAATTCCATATAATGGCTTAGATTATCTCATATATATGTAAAAGATAACAACAGAATGGATAAAAATAGATAGCGTAAAAGAAAAATAATAAAAATAATATAGAACAATAGATTGATAATGTATACTAAAAAAATAAAATAACATAGAGAATAAACAATATAAAACATAGTATAGAAATGAGAAAGTTAGAGAGTAGAAGAGATAGAAAACTAGATTATAGGTCTTCTGAGTTAATTCGTGCTGATAACGTGTTATGAAAATCGGGAAAATATAAGAGATGAGGGAAGAGGGAGATGAAGAAGATGAGAGAAAGTTAGAGAGAAAATAAAGAGGATTTCTTATTCACTTCATTGTTGTTGGTATTAATACATTGTACATGGCCTCTATTTATAGGCCTCTAACCATTGAATTCTATACATATGGTTACAAAGAAATAAAGATGAGCATAATGGTATTAATCATAAGAAACTCCCACAAGCCATTCATTGGTGAAGTTATAAGGTTATAACATTGAACACATGGAATTCTAAGAGTGAGAGGTTATGGAGTGAAGGGCATATGAAAGGTCAAGAGTTGGATAGTTTATGAACATTCATATCATATAATATTCACAATAATAGGTATAAATTAAAAAATGGGAAAAAGTACATGTTACCTAATAAATAATTTTCCCTAATTATTAATAAACAATAATTGTCAAAAGTAGGAAGATATATACGAGTTGAGAGAGTGCATTTTCGCACTTGCGAGTGATATGGGTCCTCACCCAAGCACTAGTCCCCTCACTCGAGTGTTGCTTCATTTTACACTATGAGCTACGTCTCTGGACCATACTCGCACCCTGTTTTATCAAGAGTGTGATTTTACACTCGCAAGTGATGTGGGCCCTCACTCGAGCATAATTACTCTTACTCAAGTGAGAAGAATATTCTTCTATAATATACTCTTCATCTTCAACACTTGAATCAGAATTGAGAGAGTTAGATTTCTCACTCGCGGGTGCTGATGTATTACTCGGGTACATGTACTCTCACTCGGGCATGCTTAAGCCTCTTGTTCTGCATGACTCTCGACCAAATACTCATAGTCCCTCACTCGCTAGGACTTGGGTGCAGATAAGGCCATCACTCGAGTACAGAAACTGTGCTCAAGTGAAGTGTTGAAATCTTGTTTCAGACTTTGCTCTCTGTCAAACACTTTCTGTCCAACACTTTCATATGCTTGAGTGTAAAACAACTTCATGCTCGAGTGTTAGTTATAGTGCTCGAGTGAATCAGTAAAATTGACAATAATTGCTCTCTGTCAAACACTTTCTGTCCAATACTTGCATGTGCTCGAGTGTAAAAGAGGTTGATGCTCGAGTGTTAACTCGATTACTCGAGTGCATCAACAAAAGTGACAGCAGATATCCCTAAACTTTGCCATATACATTTGGTAACTTTGCAATCATTGTCTAGACTTGTAAAAACATACTTTGCACATAATTACCTTTTGTTATCATCAAAACTTGGAATATAACATTCTCCCCCTTTTCGATGATGACAAAACCTTTGTGATGAGTTTTAAGAAAAATCTTGATTAGAATGAAAATTGTGAAAAACATTATCAACATTTCCAAATACATATCTCACAACGATTTAGACTCATTTTTAGATTTTTGCGCTTATCCTCATATGTTTCCTGCATTACCTCCAATGGACACTTAAAGACCAAGATAAGTCATAGTATGACAGAAATCATTAGAACTGAACAGAAAACTTAACAAACTTGAGAATTACCATTAGTGAGCTTGAAAAGTACAATATTAAGATTAAATCAATATCTACCCATAAAAACCCCATATACAACCATGTCAGCAAAAGTAGAACAGAAAATAACAGAAATCCTACCCCAATACAGAAAAACTTCTATCCAATACACCCCATATCAGACTATATTAGCTCAGAAACCATCACAGATCCTTCTCTCCCATTTTGTCAGCATCAGAAGGGGGCTGCGGAAAAGTGAGATCGGATGGTGGGGCAAAGAGCACCATGGTAGTGGAAGGGTCTACTGGCTCTGGCTCAAAGTGTGGAGATGATGGCTGAGGAACAGAGGCTGTAGGTGGTAGTGAAGGCGACTGATCATAAGTGACATCAACATTAGAATCCAGATTGGTGAAGAGAACATGTGTCTGTGTATGAGGAGGTGAAGTCGAGGCAGAAGTAGTCTCAGGTGGCATCTCAGAAGACGTAGTCAGAAAATGAGTGCGTAAGAAGATCTCCATATCAGTGATTCTTCTCGACATATCTTCTTGAGTCTTGAACATCAAGTCAAAGTTGGTATTAGCCTTGTCCACTAACTTTAAGACTTGTAACTCCATCGTGTTTACCAACTTCTCATACTCAGACCAGATATAGCTTGATTGATCACTTCAGTCAGATGAGTGGAAAGTGATGCATTCAAGAAAGATGGAGGTGGAATTGAACCTTGAGTAGAAGATTGAGCCTCATCACCTCTCGATGGAGTGGCTTCTCTATGAGATATAGCCTTGGTTTGACTCAAGGGAAGATTGATACTCATATGTGTCAGTTGAGTCTTGCCAAACCTTGGAATGGTTACCTTCTCAGTTCCCTCCAAATACCATACTTTGTTTTTTATTGAGAATGAGAGACACAATTTGTGGATAAGGTATGGTAGCAGATTTTGATGAAGAAAATCGAAATCTTCTCATCTCACTAAAGATAATCTCCCCCATATTTCTTCATTGACTGGCTAGGAAGGAGGCCAGCAAGTAGTAATCTCTCTAAGCAAAATGGGTATAATTTTTGGATTTATTAACAATGCTATGAGAGTATATATAGTGAAGGGCATGATTAGGATTAGGTATATCAATAGGCTTAAAGTTAAGAGGGCCTATTGGGTCATTTGGTCGTAAAAGCCGGAAGGCTTCATTGGCTGATAGAGTAGGTGAATCAGAAGGAGGTGCAACATATCTAAGTAAATCATTAATGATACTAGCAGATATCATAATGAATTGATCTCTAACAGTGGTAGATATTGCTTCCTCTATCAATTCTCCAGTCCTAGATTTTATGTTGTGGGATTTCATATTGCAATAAAAAGTTTTCACGACAGAGGGTGAATAAGGAATATGAACACTCAGCCAGGGAGCATAAAATTTAAGAAAAGGATGAAAATCCAAACCACAGCTCTTCAGTAGATATTCTAAGTCGACATAAACTATGGGACAAAATTGTCTATGTGCAAACTCAAAATCATATACCTTCTATTTAAATGCCTTCAGTTCCTTAACATTGAAGTCTTCAGGAGGATTTGTGACTTGTTCTTCCTCTGGAGCCTGTGATGTGGAAGGAACCCCTGAAGTAGCCGCATTGGATTGGCCACCTTGATGTGAACTTGAGGCACCGGCTTGTGAGGCAATTTTGCCAACCAATACGTCAAGCTTTGATTTCTCCATTGCTTCCTGGAGTTGCATATTGAAGGAGTCATTGGAGGAAGAAGATTGTTGTGGTTGCTCTGTTTCCTTCTTCTTTCCTCTTCCTTTGACTTCTTTGGATTGAGACCGAGTCACAATCGGTTCTTTAAAAACCACTCCCTTTGATTTCTTTTACGGAGGTTGATCCTTCTTAGCCATTTGAGGCTTAGGGTGAGGTTTTTTGGCTGGAGTTCTCTTTTTGGTTTTGGATTTAGGAGGAGGTGTAGGAGTAGAGGACAGAGAAAGTGTAGGAGATGAGGGTATGGCCACCGGATTCTCTGAGAGACTAGCGGCTGAATGAGTGGGTGAAGGTGAATGGGAAACAACAGGAATCTTAGTTCTAGCCATTTAAAAAGCGAAATGAGAATCAAAAAATTGCAAAGGATAAGGTGAGAGAGTTTCAGAGAGTTAGGGCATGAAATGAGAAACTTTGAGGATAAATCTCACCTTATAAAGAAGATTGAGGAGTTGTAACGGTGATTTGAAGCAAAATGAGACATTTAATCGATGGGTAATGGTCGGAGGTGAAGAGAGATGCCCTTCAAGTGACGCAACGAGTCGAACGAGAGGAGGAAGTGCGACAGTCTGAGGTATCGTGTAACTGATATAAGTTCCAACACTCGAGTAACAACCCTAGTGCTTGAGTATTATTCATACTGTACTCAAGTTTGATCATATTGTGCTCGAGTGATATTCAGACAAATTTGCCAAAGCATGTAAAAGCGTACCTGATTTAAATATATCTTGTTATATTTTTCATCTTTGTACTCAAATCCTCCAAAATCATTTGAGTAACCATGCTTTGAATAAGTATTTGTAAAAAGTTCTTCCTTTTGCTCGAGTTCTATTGCCTCACTTCAGGTAGATTCATACCATGCTGGAGTGAAGTTCTTTCCTTACTCGAGTGAGGCCTGTCACTTTTGGTGTGCTTGAGTGAGTTTCAAGAGTTCTTACATACTCTGTTAATCCCTTTTTTTAATAGCCTGAAGCAGAATATATGCTATAGTTATGGACTCAAGCATTGTTCACTGACTTCAAGTGAAAATGAGCTTAGCACTCGAGTGACACTTCCAGTGCTTGAGTGACAGACCTGCAAAAATAATTTCTACATACTTCGATGCCTAAGTCAGTATGGTTATCATCAAAGACTCATTAAACATAATAATTAACAAGAAAAAAAAACTTACAACTCATTGGGATTAACCATTCCCAATTCTCTTCGAATATATAAGAATTAATCTTTAGCTATTGGCTTTGTGAATATGTCAGCGAGTTGAAGATGTGTTGGTATGAATTCTACTTTGACATTCTTCTTTTGCACGTGATCTCGAATAAAATGATGTCAGATATCTATGTGTTTGGTCCTTGAATATTGCATAGGATTCTTGGCCAAGCTAATGGTACTAGTATTGTCACAATAAATTGGAATCTCTTTTAAGTATATCCCTAAATCCTGAAGTTGTTACTTCAACCATAGTACTTGAGAACAACAACTTGCTACAGCTATATATTCAGCTTCAGTAGAAGATAATGACACTGTGTTCTGCTTCTTTCTGAACCATGATACCAGAGAGCCTCCAAAGAATTGACATTGACCACTAATACTTTTCCTATCAGTTTTATATCCTCCATGATCTAAATCTAAATATGCCATAAAATATTCATTTCCTCTTTTTGGATACCATAGGCCAAGTTCTGCAGTATCTCCTAGGTATTTAAAGATTCTCTTCACAATCTCTGCATGTGATACCTTAGGGGCAGATTGATACCTTGCGCACATTCCAACACTAAACTGAATATCTGGCCTGCTTGCTGTAAGATAGAGTAATGAACCAATCATTCCTCTATATTTAGTGATGTTGTAACTAGGACCTTTTACATAAGCATCCAACAATGTTGTATAACTCATTGGAGTATCAGCTCTATTAGCATTATCTAATCCATACTTTTTCAACAATTCCTTTAAATATTTTGTTTGAGATACAAATATCCCATTCTTTCTTTGCTTAATTTGAAGTCCAAGAAAGAAATTTAATTCTCTCATCATGGACATCTCAAACTCTCCTTGCATAATCTTGGAAAATTCTTGACACATAGATTCGTTAGTAGCACCGGAAATAATATCATCAACATAAATTTGAACAATTAGAATATCATCTTTGTTATGTTTGATGAAAAGAGTTGTATCTACTTTTCCTTTGACAAAGTTTTGATCAAGAAGAAACTTGCTTAGTCTTTCATACCAAGCTCTAGGTGCTTGTTTCAAACCATATAAAGCTTTCTTTAGTTTGAAAACATGACCAGGCTTTGTTTCATCTTCAAAATCAGGGGTTGTTCTACATATACTTCCTCTATAATATAATCATTTAGAAAAGCACTTTTCACATCCATTTGATAAAGTTTAAAACCTTTAATGTAAGCAAAGGCTAAGAGTGCTCGTATTGCTTCCAATCTTGCCACTGGAGCATATGTTTCCTCATAATCAATACCTTCTTCTTGATTATAGCCTTTGGCTTCCAATCTTGCTTTGTTTCTCATAATGATTGCTGATTCATCAAGTTTGTTCTTAAAAACCCATTTGGTTCCTATAACCGAGTGATCTTTAGGTCGAGGAACCAAATCCTAAACTTGATTTCTTTGGAATTGGTTTAATTCTTCTTGCATAGCAATCACCCAATCATTGTCAGATAAAACTTCCCCCATATTAGAAGGTTCAATTTTAGAAATAAAAGCAGAGAAAGTTACCTCATTGAGAATTCTATTTCTAATTTTGACACCTTCATGAATATCTCCAATAACTTGATCAATTGGATAATCTTTAATATGTCTCCATGCTTTTGGTTGAGCATGATCATCAGCATCTTCTATGTTTTGAAAATCATTTGTTTCAAGCTCATTCTGTTTTGAAATAGTTTTGTTTTTCTTTATCAAATCCATTTCTTCTTCATCAAAATGCTTTGTCCGAGAGTCAAGTTCATCAAACACAACATGAATGGATTCTTCAACTGTACATGTTCTTTTATTAAAAACTCTATATGCTTTACTTCTATTAGAATATCCTAGAAATAAACCTTCATCAGACTTTGAATCAAATTTACCCAAGTTTTCTTTACCGTTGTTGTGAATGAAGCACTTGCATCTGAAGATGTGAAGATGAGCAAGATTTGGCTTTCTTCCTTTGTAGAGTTCATATGGTGTCTTTCCAAGTGACTTGCGAATATATGCTCGATTTGAAATGTAGCATGTAGTACTCATTGCATCTGCCCAGAATACTTGTGACATATCTTTTTCATTAAGTATTGCTCTTGCCGTTTCTGTGAGGACTCTGTTCTTCCTTTCTACTACTCCATGGTGCTGGGGTGTTCTAGGTGTAGAGAAGTTGTGATCTATTCTCTCATTATTGCAGTAGTCTTCAAAGAGTTGATTATCAAATTCTCCTCCATGGTCTGTCCTAATAGAAACAATAGAAATACCTTTCTCATTTTGGACCTTCTTAGCAAACGTAATAAATTCGACAAATGTTTCATTTTTTGAAGCGATAAATATAGTCCATGTAAATCTTGTAAAATTATCGACAATTACTAAGGTATATAGATTTCCTCCAAAACGTTTGCTCTTGCTGGACCTACCAAATCCATATGAAGTAATTGTAAAGGTTTGGAAGTAGAAATCACATACTTTGTTTTGAATGAAGATTTAGTTTGTTTACCTTTCTGACAAGCTTCACAAATCATGTTATCTTTGAATTTTAGTTTAGGAAGACCAACAACTAAATCTTTTCTAATCAGTTTGTCAAGTTGGTTCATATTAACATGAGCCAGATGCTTATGCCATAACCAACTTTCCTTTGATCTGCTAAGAAAATAATTTTCAGAAGAATTCAAATTTAAATCAATAGTATAACAGTTACCGTCCCTTTGAGCTCAGATCTTTGCCTTGATGGAATCTTTATTAAGCGGCATGTCTTTCTTGTTTACTATCAAGCATTCTATTGAATCAAAGATCACCCAGTTATCTCTGTCAGTGCTTTGACTTCAATTTAAGAGGTTGTGGCATAATCCTTCAACGTAATATACATCGTTGATTTGAACACCATCTGATTTTCCCACTTCACCAATTCCAGCAATACGTCCAGATTGATTACCTCCAAAAGTTACCTTTCCTCCCTCTCTGGTTTCCAACATGGTGAACTTATTTTTGTCACCAATCATATGTCTTGAGCATCCACTATCAATGTACCACTTGTTTGCTTGTGATGCTTTAAGACATACTTAGAGTAAGATGATTAGGTTTTAGGTACCTACACTTTCTTGGGTCCTTTGTGATTAGTATGCAATACTTTTGGTACATGTGTCCCTTTTGGAACCCATTTATACATGCCAATGACTTGACCTTTTCTAAAATAACATGTTGAAGTATAATGTCTTTTCCTATTATAATAGCTACATGATGCAAATGGATTTGATGTATGGACAGAATTCTTGAAATATTTGAGATAAACTCTACTGCTATTTTTCTTATTTCCTCTATTTTTATCACGATCAGATTTATTTCCAATTCTAGATTTATCAAAGGAAACCTTCTTAGAATTTAGAATAACTTTAAGAGTTTAACTTCCTTTAGTAAATTTTTCCACAGTTTTTATTAAATCTCTTATTTTCTTATCTTTTTCTTCATATACTTCACATGATGATATGACAGTATTTTCTAATTCCTTTACTTTCTTCTTGTAACTAACCATTTCTTTAGATACCTTAATGAATTCAGTATGCAATGCATTATATTTAGATAATAACTCATCATAAGTAGGTTTAGAATCACTTACCTCAGAATCCTATTCTTCTTCTTTGGCTACCAAGCATAGATTTGCCACTTCCTCATCGTTGCTTTCTTCGTCTGACGAGCTATCACCCCAGATAGATGATATGTATGCTTTCTTCTTCTGCTTCTTTTTGTCTTTGTTTCTGAAGCATTCAGATTTGATGTGTTCAGGCTTCCCACATTAATAGCATACTATCTGTTGCTCTTTGTTTTCTTTCTTGCTTGGTCCACCTTGATAATTTTTGAAGTTCATTTGACCTCTTCTATAGAACTTCTTAAATTTTCTCATGATCATTCCCATATCATCATCATTAGGAACATCTTTGTTTTTGGAAGATTGTTCTTCCTTCATAGCTTTAAGTGCAACTCCTCTTTCAAGAGCATCCCACATATCTTTAGCTGTTGGTAGAGTGCAGATTCGAAAATATTCCTTTTGACTAAGAGCACTCTGTATCGTTAAAATAGCTTTACTATTTAACGTTACTAACCTCTTGTCATCTTCATCAAACTCCTCTAGGCTCTTTTTAATGACTCTATCTTCAATTTTCTTTATTAGAACATAGTCACCATCTTGTATCACATTCCATAAGCCGTATTCGGTAGCCATCAAGAACACTCTGAACTTAGCTTTCCAGAACGAAAAATGTTCTCCAGCAAAACTAGGAGGTCTAGTGATTGAAGCCCTGTCTAGAAGAATGTTTTCACCCATTGTTTTCATTTATCAGATCCTTCTCAAGCTGTTAGACTCTTCAGAGAAAACCTTGCTTTGATACCAAATGAAAGAGGCAAGCTTCACCCAAGAGGGGGTGAATTGGGTGATGTGATAAAATTTTTGGTTGATATAGTGATATAGTAATAGCTGTAGATAGAGTAGAGTTGAGAAGATAAGCACACAGAGAATTATACTGGTTCGGCCAAAGATCAGGCCTACGTCCAGTCCTCAGAGATCAAGACCTACTGAGATTTTCACTATTCTTCCAAGATTCAGTGGGCTCTCAGAATGCCACAAGACAACAACTGTCCTTGAAAGGACTACGAGTAGAAACACTAGAAATTTCTCTCCCCCTTATGACAAGTCTTATGTGCAGAAAAACAAACCTATGACCTTTCTCTCTTGCTTACGTATACAAGTCTTATGAGCAACAATGTTCTCTCCTGCTTACACCACTGTAAGTCTTACGAGCAGCAACGTTCTCTTCTGCTTGTATCTTGTAAGTCTTATGAGCAGAAAGTCCTACTAGGAATTCTCTCACTACTTCTTTCGTAAGGAAATCGCTCCTCTCAAAGTCCCAGTACCTTGAGATTAAATGAAAATAGAATTTGAAGTGTATACAGACTTTCTTATAGAGAAAATATGATAAACATTGAAGAACAATATGAATATAGAGAAAATGTGAATAATAGAGACTCGTGAATTTGCTTGTGTGAATTCTTGCACTTCGTTGTTCTTAATGCTCTCTGGAGTTCTATATTTATAGACATTTGTTTTTGCTCGTTTGAATAATAATCATTCTAGAGCGGGGTATGTTACTGTAGAACGGCATGTGTACGTTTGAAATCTTTGAATGCGGTAGGTACGTGCTTGGATGATCATAATGCTGCTGTCTGCCGTTGTTTGACTTCCTCTGTGTCTTTTTGATTTAAATGTTCAAATTCCTGTATCACACTCATAATACATGTTAAACGATGTTATATAATAATAATAAGTGAAAATGAAATGAATAAACAATATTAAACCATATTCGAATTAAACGTTGTAAGACTGGTGCGTTTTGGCTTCTGGCAGAGTATCACTCGAGCATTGTGATGTCTCACTCGAGTGAAATACTATATTTTCTCCTTTTGCTTCAGTTTTACACTTGCACTTCCACTGATTTTGAGAGAGTGCATTTTCGCACTTGCGAGTGATGTGGGTCCTCACTCGAGCACTAGTCCCCTCACTCAAGTGTTGCTTCATTTTACACTATGAGCCACGTCTCTGGACAATACTCGCACCCTATTTTATCAAGAGTGTGATTTTGCACTCACAGGTGATGTGGGCCCTCACTCGAGCATAATTACTCTTACTCGAGTGAGAAGAATATTCTTCTATAATATACTCTTCATCTTCAGCACTTGCATCAGAATTGAAAGAGTTAGATTTCTCACTCGCGGGTGCTAATGTATCACTGAGGAACATGTACTCTCACTCGGGCATGCTTAAGCCTCTTGTTCTGCATGACTCTCGACCAAACACTCATAGTCCCTCACTCACTAGGACTCGAGTGCAGATAACGCCATCACTCGAGTACATAAACTGTGCTCGAGTGAAGTATTGAAATCTTGTTTCTGACTTTGCTCTCTGTCAATCACTTTCTGTCCAACACTTTCATATGCTTGAGTGTAAAACAACTTAATGCTCGAGTGTTCGTTATAGTGCTTGAGTGAATAAGTAAAATTGACAGCAATTGCTCTCTGTCAAACGCTTTCTGTCCAATACTTGCATGTGCCCGACTGTAAAAGAGGCTGATGCTCGATTGTTAACTCAGTTGCTCAAGTGCATCAGTAAAACTAACAGCAGACATCCCTAAACTTTGCCATTTGCATTTGGTAACTTTACAATCATTGTCTAGACTTGTAAAAACATACATTGTACATAGTTACCTTTTGTTATCATCAAAACTTGGAATCTAACAGTTGTGATGAAGAATTTTTTAAAAACTCATCACGCGAGTGGTCACTTGAGTGATCAACTAAAAAATCCACAATTATCTTGATTTCATCAAGTAAACTAAAAGTAGTGAAGTCTGAACACATCACTTGAGTGGTAACTCGAGTGATTCACCACTATATGTTTTAAAAAAACATTTTCTAAACTTGTAAATTAGAGTAACTCCCGCAAATCACTTCCTTTAAGGTTTTTATCATCAAAACATAAGATCTAATAATGGCGACACTACTGCCCCAAACTGTTCTGGAAGAAATTGAGAATCCAGAGATATTTTATTTATGGGTATAAGGTGGATACAAGGAAAATACACTTGGTAGGGTAGGAACAGTTGCATAAACTTAGGGAGTGTGGAAGTTTAGGGGTCTTTTTGCATTTTTGTTAGAACCTTTTTGACATAATGACATATAATATATATTTTTATTTATTGCATACAACATATAAGCATATAACATATAAACATATAAGAAGTAGTAAAGTAGTCGACAAACAAAAAAGAGAGGGAATTTTATTGAACAAATATGATTTCTTATTCAATCCATATAAGATCAACAATTCCATGAGCTTGGGCTTTTCTACTGACATAAAGATATCCCTTGCCAAAGGAGGAATCTGCCTGAGGAGGGGGCTCGCATCTAATGAGCTAGTTGGTGAGGCAATAGCTTACTAAGGTGATGATCGGTAGCTGGTCTAAGAGGATGATCAGTATTTTTCTTTGGCATAATAGCAAAGCAAATAAAGTGTTAGTAGCATAGCAAAAATTCCTTCCTCATCATTAATATGTTTGCTCGCGATAATTATAGCAAGGGGGGATACATGTCACACCATGATTTTGAATCAGAGGATAGATTTTGAGAAATGATAGATCTAGACAGATTACCTATCTTTTATTTAATCTCAGGAGAAATATGACTGAGGGGCAATTTAAACCCTAGAATTATTTGAGTAAATAGGCTTCTAGGTGTGGTATTTCATTAGTGATTCTTTTAGGACCGTGGCGTTATTAATAACTTGATTATTTTTAGATAACAGTAGATAGAAATAACACTCGTAAAAATCCTATTAAAACTAAGAAATATAGGCCTCCAGCTGTCTACACTCATAAAACCTGCTAGTGGAGGAAGACCTCCTAAGGATAAGAGACATAGGGCTTAAAAGAGAGACAAAAAAGGATCTTTCGTGTATAATCCTGCATAATCTCAAATGTTATTAGTTCCAACCTTCCTTTTTTTGAGTAGTTAAAAAAATACTATGATGGTTTCGTTGCTTTATTATTTGGTTTGTTATTCAACAATCCTAAAGTTTCTTCTTCTTTTTTTTCAAATTAAATGTAAATGTTATATAGTTATATTATATAGTTATATAAGTACAAGTATAAGTAAAAAAGTCTTTTTTTCATCAAGCTGTCCACAAGGGCCAACTTGATCCTCTTCCTTAGGGATCCCAGATAAGGAAACCCTAGGGGAGCCACCGACTCCAACTACTATCCATGTATGATCGATACTAGATCTAAACAACTACCCATCCTACCTCCTTTACGTTTTTGACAACCCAACTTTGTCTCAGTAAAGTCTTTTCAGTGGCATGCTTCGGTCCTCTTCCCCATTACTTAGAAAAACTAAGCCACCAGTTCAGGTACAAGATACTATCATTACTGCCAACAAACTGGCCTAGAAATTGAAGACGGGGCTAGGAGGACTATAGAGTGAGGCTTACTACACAAATACAATAGAGGTGAAGAGCTCCCTTTAATCTTAAATGTGCCAAAAATGGTGTCCTCTTTATGGAAGGATTTCAGGAATGTTTGGGATCTAATGATTAATAATACTTGGAAAGACATTGATACATGATGTGGACAGTGGCAGATGTCACTATTTTAATAGGTGACTAGGATTTAAAATGAATTAAACCTTCGTTATCTAATGAGGCTATTTAGAGAATCTAAGCCTTGGTGCCTTTGCAAGGGACAGGGAAAGACCAAGTTCTTTGGAAAGGGAGCCGAACAAGAGATTACTCTATTAAAGATGGATATTACCTCTAGCAAAAGGAGAAGATAGGACTACGTGAGAAGATATGGCAGGTTGTATGGCGATAGAGGGGTCATAAAAGAATTTTTATTTTACTTTGGCTTATGGCCCATAACAGACTCCATACTAAGGATTTCCAAAACAAGAGATGAGGTGCAAATAGTGAGTGTGCAGTGTGTAGAGAATGAGAAACAACTTTACATGTTTTGAGAGACTGCGGGAATGTAAAGGAGATATGGAAATATATATCTCTACCAAATTAGTTATTAGTACTAGTAGACATAGGGGATTATGAGAGCACCCAGACCTAGCTCTAAGCTAATCTTACTACTTGTAGAAAGGTCAGAGCTATTCCTTGGAACATCCTATTTGGGGTGGCGTGCTGGGCTTTATGCAAGTGTAATACGCATGTAGAATTTTGCATTTGAGATTACTAAGGCAAAAGGTGACTTGAAAGGGAAACAACCTAATGTGATGAATTTAAGATCGAAGATGGAGGTATGGAGATAGTCCGATCAAGGTTGAGTTACGCTTAATTTAGATGGATCCAATAGAAGGAACCCATGTCCAACTGGCTGTGGTGGTTTGTGGTGAAGGAGATTGGGTATCTGGATTTGCTTTTCAAATTAAGGTATGTGGTGCTTTGGAGGGTGAATGAGGATTGGAACTGGCCTGGGAGCTTGAATACCATCGATTAATACTAGAAGGCTAGGGAAGAAGTTAAAAGGTAAAAATATGGAAAGTAGTTATACAACTTTCCTACATAGTAGTATTATTGAACTTCTTAATCAAAGATGGGAGGTGAGGATTCATATGGTCTAAAGACAAGGCAACTCTAGTATAAATATTCTTGCTAAATGTTGTTTCAAAACCAAAAGGATCTGGTGGAATAGAGAATATGTGAGTCACACTAGTAGAAAAATGACTTTTTAGACCGGTTAAAAATGACTTTTTAGACCAGTTCTGTATTAGGTCTTGATATAGCAGGTCTAAGAAATCTGTTATTTTTTAGACCGGTTGTTATAACCGGTCTTAAAGGTCACACTTTTAAGACCGGTTGTGGGCACAACCGGTCTTAAATGTCTGCCCTTTAAGACCGGTTGTGCCCACAACCGGTCTTAATGTAATTTTTAAGACCGGTTGTGACTACAACAGGTCTTAAAGCTTCATTTTTTTTAAAAACGTCCCTTTTATTATATGTACATGCACAGAATGCTCCAATTTTAACAGCAGTACATAACAATCACTTATTTCAATTCCAAAATTCAAAAGCCAGTACAGTCTATAGCAGCAACAAATTAATGTTCATACAAGCCAGTATATAGCAGCAACAAATTAATGTTCATACAAGCTAGTACAGTCATACATTGATGATTCATTTGGCCATTAGACAGTAAGGATGACCAAATGACAGCAGTAAAACAAAAGCTTCTTCTTTTGAAGTTGATTGTACCTTCCTTAGTCCCAGTGTCCCTTTGGTTGCCTACACCAAACATGAAGTTTCTGGGAAAAGAACCAAGCAAAGATATGAACATGCCATAAAAAATGTGTAAATAATTTTAAGAATTAGAGAATGAAATAGAGCAAACACGCAAGAACCAACAAAAGCAAAATGACATTGACCTCAATTCCTCTTTGCTTCAAATAGCCCTTGGCGTCAATTATGTCCTGTATAAAAACCCAAATAATCAAGCAACAGTATGATTCATCAAGAATCCCATTCTAGGAGCAATATCTTGCCACAATTAACCCATCATATAGATACAAAAACACCAGGACACAGCCATCACAATTCAATAATGTACAATGTAACGTTGGATTCAAAAACTCACTATTTGTGTAATAGCTCATAGATGAATTCAGCACAACATGTGCGAATGAAATCAATATCTTCTTCAGGAAAGGGATCAACAAGATCAAACATCTGTAACACCAAAACCAGACGAAACATTGACTTAGTAACTTAAAAACAATAAAGTAAAACAAAAGTTATGAAATATAAATTTACCTTTTGAGTAAAATCAGTCGTGCCTAGAGTGATAATATTGTAAATGTGTCTCAAAACATAAAAACCACATAAGTTGGAGCCCTCTGGTTGCCTACGGCTCTGAGAAAAAAATATGATATCATTAAAACAAATATAAAGGCATGTCTTATTACATTCTTTAAACAAATCCATACGTACTAACCTTTGGCATGATCCATGTAGGGTCCTTTAAATCACGAACATGCTTACCACAAGCACTGTGTAGGAATGTCCGCATAGCCCTATGATCATCACAATGAAAAAGGTCATTGGTTTTACACAAATTCCATAAACTTTGCATACAAAAGGTAAGAATGCAAGAAGTGGAGGGAACATAAGAGGATGACAGTGTAACTACTCTTGCATAGAAGAAGCAACTGCCAATGATCACTGAAAAAAATAGAAGAATATTAAGCAAACATAAAACATTATATAAATTATAAAATATCAATTTGTTTCTTACCTATGCACATATGGAGCCAAGAAACACTCACTTCCAGTTTCACTAAGCCTCTCTGACAAGTATCTATGTCTACTAGCAGAGTGGTCCCTTTCTCTTGGATGTGATGGGGGCATAAGAATCCAAATTTTTTGCTTTTACCAGAGGAGACCAACCTACAATGCATTTACCTATAATAACGCAAGCACATAAATAAAAGGTAAAAGTGAAACTTTTAAAATATTTACTTTGAATTGCAGAAGCTACTTACATTAAGAACAGTTGGACAATCCCAATTGTAAGATTTTGTCCAGGAGCTACCAGGGACATCAAATCATCCCTCTCAAGATAGCATGTCACTCCTGACTGTCCAACAACTGAATCTGTAGGCCACTCTCTTGTTTTGAAGGATGTATCATATGCCATCACAATCACTTGTTGTATGATATTCAATGGAGGCTGTGAAACTTCTTGCTAAGTGAAGGGAGCTGGACTTGGTGAGGCTTTGATCGGACTTGGTTGGGCTTTGATCGGACTATCCTTGGCTCGACCAGAAATAAGGTTCATTGGCCACAAGATGAATGTGCCCAAGATATCGCTAATGATCTTGAATTCATCAGAAGGGATAGGGACAGGTGCATCTGCAATAATCACCTCGTCAACTGACACTCGGACTTGATTACCTTCCATTTGTCGGTGGTGGACAGTTGATCCCAGGTTATGCACACTATCCTCGACAAAAAAATCACAAAGCTCAGTAATTTCCGGGTTAGGACCCTCTGATGACTGCCCGATGTTGCAACAACTACCTTTAGTGCTTTGCTTATTAGGATCAATCGATTGTGGCTGGGGAGCACTGGTATCTTGTCTTGAGCTCATAAACACTATCATTTCCTCTTTCATCTTGCTCAACCGGGTCTCTAATAGTGCATCAAATGATGCTTCAGCCTCGTCCTTTGCTTCTGCTCTTGCAATGGCCAACATAGTCTCCAATTCCTCCCTAGTCACGATGTTTGAGGAATGGCATACGGAAGCTCCAAAGTAATCCCGTATCCCTACCCTTCCTCCAACTCCACTGACACGGCCTGGATGCTCATGTTTGCCAGTAGCAACTGTTAGAATATCATTCCTGCCCTCCGACTTAAAAGAGCCCTCAGCTTGTTGTTTTCTAAGTTCATCCTGTAAGATAATACAAAATAACAAACATAAGTAATAATGCACGTTTCTTATGTAATTAATTACAATAACGATATATACTTACAATTCTTTCACCAACTATACGAGATTGTTCACTCGTATAAGTCCTACTCCTTTTTTGGTGGGCAAATTGCCATTTGTCTTCTCGACGAAACGGAGATGGCGGAGAAAGAAGAACAGAAGGATCGGATTGAGATGCTTCTGCCAATCTCTTCCGTTTGGCAGCCAATAAGTCTCTTTCAGCCTTTGCATAACCCCCACGAGACATTGTGTGAGGGCAATTATTCTTTCTACCACTCTCTTGTGCTTTTTGCCTTTTTGCCTGCGAATAAGAAATGATACAAAAGGAAAGTGTTATAATCAATTAAGATAATTGCTAAGTAAATAAAATGAAAAATAAGTCAACTAACCAAAGATTCTGGAGTAGTCTGAAGCCTAACAAATTCTTGCCAAGTCGCTTGATCAAGAAATGTATACTGGTTGCACGGATTAGGACGAGGCTGACTATCTTTCACCTCAATATGAATGTAATTGTTGGTCAGATTTGTCTTAAACTTGCTCCAGCGCTCATAACAATACGTCATCATCTTGTTGTACAAGATCTCACTCTGAGGAACATCGTAGGTGAGCTGAAATGCATGCATTGAAGGAGTAAGTTACAAATTTGTGACATTTGATAATAATTAATTACATACAGAAGAGAATTGTATACCTGAATAGTGTCCCAAATATGCTGCTTTACCTTTGCATCGATATTTCTCCACTCCTCTACCAAGATGCTCAGCTTGTTACGTGCAAGGATGCCGATGAAACTCCTATATCGTTGTGCATTAGGCCCGATTGGTTTCCAATATCTATCAAACTCAATCGGTATCTTTTGGCCTGCACTCCGACTGAGGGAAACATCTGTCAACCGTGTGCCACGTCTACCCCTTCGTACAAACTGGCTACTGCGCTCACTATGACCCTGGCTTGGAGCATTGCTAGGCTCGCCCTGGTTAACACTAGCTGGCTGACTCTGCTGAGCACTAGGTAGCTGACTCTCCTAAGCACTAGGTGGCTGACTCAGAGGTATAGGAGGTGGCTGATCCTCTGCACTAGGACGCTGGGGATTTGTCATTTTCCTGTAACGACAACAAAGAAAGATAAATCCTAAGCTATGACATGTGAAGACTATATCGATAAAATAACTAAACATATTCTTCGGATATAAATCATAATCATAATTACTTTAGTTAGTTAAGGTCAACGTAGTATCATAAAGAGATATCCTCCCATATTCCCTCGTGATGATCATTTCTTGTGCCGTGCGCATTATCTGCTTCATCTTCTTCATTCAGTTCTGGTAGACCCCTGGAAAAAGAAGGAGTCTCAAGAAGATCATAATTTGAGTGACTTTTCTCATCAATATCAACGACCCTTTTTCCTTGGAGAGCTACATACCACATTTTATTTGCCTGATCAGTGATATAGAACACTTGTTGCGCCTGATCTGCCATAATGAAAGGTTCATCTCCAAAACTTCTACTATTCAGATCTACTAATGTAAATCCTAACCTATCGATCTTTACACCATTTTTGACATCAACCCACTTGCATTTGAAAATGGGAAATCTAATTTTAACATAGTCAACCACCCAAATCTCTTCAATCACCCCATAATAAGGTATGGCAGCCAATGTAGGGTTCTTATCTTTGGAACTAGAGAAGTACTTAGATTCAGCCACAAATACAACACCACTGTTCTGGACGGTGCTCTTATCATCTAGGGACTTCGTGTAAAAGGTATAACCATTGATCACAAATGAAGTCTAACTTATGACATCAACTTCAGGACCACGTGCTAACCAATTTATTGTATCAGAAACACATTCTTCTCCGTCAACCTTTTGTTTGAACCAATGTGCGAAAGTTCTGTTATGCTCCCTGATTAACCTTTGTTCAGTCATTCGACTATTTTGTTTCCGTACAATTTCTTTATGGGCATTCATGTAATATTGAACTTCATCAACATTGTTCAAGATGTACAAGTAGACTTGTTGCAATTCATCAGCATCTATGCTCTTTACTGTTGCCTCACGTCTACCCCCTTCTTGATCATGACGTTTAGGAAGGTCAATATGTCGTACATTTGACAAATAATGTTGACAAAATTCCATAGCTTCTTCAGAAACATATTTTTGAACAATAGATGCTTCAGGCCGATTGGGGTTCTTCACATACCCTTTTAGTATTTTCATAGTTCTTTCGATCGGGTACATCCACCGGAAATAGATAGGGCCACACAACTTTATCTCCCTCACTAGATGAACAACCAAGTGTACCATGATATCAAAAAAGGAAGGAAGAAAAAGCTTCTCAAGCTGGCATAAGATCATATATCCTTCATTTTCCAATTCCTCCAATCTTTCCGTGTCAATGACTTTACAACAAATGGCATTGAAGAAGAAACAAAGTCTAGTCAATATGTGTTGAAGATCATATTCGGCAATGCCTCGAATAGCTACTGCGAGTAGTTGTTGCATTAAGACATGACAATCATGAGACTTTAGCCCTATTAACTTCAAGTCTTTCATCGATACAAGCTTTTTAAAATTTGAACAATACCCTGAGGGAACTTTAGCGCCATGTAAACGCTCACAAAAGCTTCTTTTCTCAACCTTAGACAAAGTATGAGCAGCTGGAGGACAAAAATTTCTATTATCGTATGGCCTTAGATGTAAATCTTCTCGTATTCCCATTTCTTGCAAGTCTAATCTTGCCTTCACGCCATCCTTAGAACTTCCTTGTATGTTGAGCAGTGTCCCAACAATACTATCACATACGTTCTTCTCCATATGCATGAAATCAATACAGTGTCTGACGTCAAGATTGCGCCAATATGGAAGATCGAAGAAGACGGACCTTTTTTTCCATATATTTTTCTCATTTCTACTCTTTGGTGACTTACCAAACATAGTATTGATATTTTTCACCTTTTCATAAATTTTCTCCCCAGTTAATGCCTCTGGAGCATCTTCAAACTCTTGGCCACCTACGGTAAGGGTGGCTTCGTCTAAGAAATTGCCTATGGCCAAGGTAAACCATCTTTTTTCCATGTTGAAGTTGATGGTAGCATATGCCTTCTTCACATATCGGACAAGCTTTGTGGCCTTTAATGCTATATCCTGACAAGTTCTCATATGCAGGGAAGTCATTTATAGTACAAAAGATCATTGCTTGCATATTAAAAGTCTCCTTCTTGTTCGCATAAAAAACATCGACACCTTTATCCCATAACTCTTTCATGTTTTTGATCAAGGGTTCTAGGTAAAAATCCATGTCATTTCTGGGTTGCTTTGGTCCCGAAATCAATATAGACAACATAATGTACTTTTGTTCCATACATAACAAAGGAGATAAATTGTAAATTACCAACAGAACAGGCTATGAACTATGTATACTGCTTAATCTACCATAAGGATTCATACCATTTGTGCTAAGCCCAAGCCTGAGATTCCTAGGTTCTTCACCGAAGCAGGAAATAATTGATCTATTTTCTGCCATTGAGAAGAATTAGTTGGATGTCGAAGCTTTCCATCAGAAATCCTCTCATCTGCATGCCATCTTAAATTTTTGGCATCAATTTCATTGGCAAACAGGCGCTTGAACCTTGTAATGATTCTAAGATACCATAACACTTTTGCAGGGCCCTTATTTGATTTATACCTCAGAGTTTCACATATCGGACATTGCTCCTTCTCTTCATGATCTTTTCTATACAATATGCAATCATTATGGCAAGCATGGATCATTTTATACTACATCCCTAGTGGACACAATATTTTCTTAGCATCATAGTATCAACAAGGCAACACATTATCATCAGTAAGCATGTCTTTAAAGGCCTCTAGTGTTTCTGAAAAACTCTTATCGCTCCATCCATGCCATGCTTTCAAGCTTACCAATTTCAATGCAGTGTTCATCATATGGTATTCTTTACACCCTAGGTACAGCGGCATCTCAGCATTACTGCACATATTACCATATGCATGTGATTGTTCAAAAGCCTCTTCTCCTACATCACGAATAATATCTTCTATCCGATCATCATATCCGTGTCATTATCATCACAAGTTACTTCCCCTTGTTGAGATGCACTTGGCATTTTTAATTGTTCACCATGCCATACCCATACTACATACGTCTTACAAAACCCTTCACAAATTAAATGTGTATATATATCTGCAGCACTTAATCGCTTCTTATTCAAACATTTTACAAAGGGCAACATCCCACTATCATTATCGGCATTTCTTTTTACAAAGTCGAAAAAAACCCTCACCCCAACATCATATTCAACACTCGTCCGTTTAGCTTGTATCCAACTACGATCCATATATTCCAACACCATGTTTTTTGTTTTCTACTTTTTCCCCTGGAAAAGGCAGGATTGAAAAGGTTCACTAGTTGTGATCCATTAACACAGAATTCAGCTCAAAATAGAATTCACAATCATTATTATATAGCTTTGCTTGTAATTCAGGAGGAAAGCAAGAAATGGAATAAACAAGAGTGTTGATTTTTTTGCTTCTTTGAAATATAAGAAAGATTTTGGCCATAAATTTATATGAATGGGGTTGCAGAAGTTAGATCTCAACCCCATTCATGCATATTGAATGTGTAATGACAAGAGCTGGCAACATTGCTCTTATAATTATTTTCTATCAAACTCACACTTCAAGGCCAAAAAACAGTCAAATCAACTGCAAATGTTAAATTTAAGGTAAGGCACTGACATTGGCATTCAATATATGTCAATCAGATTTATTCGGTCACTATCAATACAGGATTCAAAGTTTTAATTAAATTGAATCCCTTTCACCCAGTTCAGGGGTTTATAATAATACTTTGATTAAATTTTCATGAACCTATTTGATATAATAATCAATAAAAAAGAAATAGATGAAGCTTAGGTCCATTTATTTATATCCATTAGGTCCAAAAAACATCAAAACCTCTCAGACGAAGGCCAAAATAAATATTTCACCTTTAAAACCTCTCAGATTGAGACCAAAGGATTAAATATTTCATACTTTTCGGCCTCCCATCATCATTATCATGAGATATCACCTAAGATAGGTACTATGGTTTCTTGACATGCACATATATATTACTGCCTCCTTTACTTAATAAAAATACCCACATTAATGAATTGTCACTTGTCAAGCACTGAAAACACACGCACAAAAGAGAGCTCTACATACCTTTCTCGATACTTGCCAATAACCACAAAAGCTTGGTCTTGTTGGTAAGAAGTATGGTGACAATCTCAGGAGGCTTGTTTTGGTTTGCAATAAATAACTGTCATTACCAAAATCAAAATAAGTATTTAATCCAAATGGCAATTTAAAATGCAGAATCAAATCATATTAGCTTCTCATATTCAGCTAAAGAACGTTGTTCCAGCAGAAAATTGTTAAGAACCAATGACAGTCACTCAAGCACTCACCTTGACAGCAATATCAATCTTTACATTTCAAAGAATTGGATTAATAACAATCTAATTTCACAATTTCAAAAATCATGGTTATATTAAAGCAGAAAAACATACAAGAGAAATTACTACATCCCTCACTTTCCTATTTATTTCCTTGTAGACCTAGTAACAACACAACAAATAAGATTATCTTGAAATTAGGCAGCATTAAACTGAAACAAAGACAATGCAATCGAAATTTAATTAGCAGTAGCACTACAAGGCTAGTATGACTCCATGACATGTAATCATTACAAAAATAGATAGAGAATAGCCAGAACAAAGTGTCAGGTTAAGTAGTAACAATACCAGCTCACGGAAGCAAGTCAATCCTTGAGTTGATTTCTACAATATCAAAAGCTCACATGCTTGAGTTGATTTCTACAATATCAAAAATAGATAGAGAATCAGCTTACATGCTTGAGTTGATTTCTACAATATCAAAAGCTCAATCACAGCAACATCAATCTGGAACGAGTTAAGTGCAACAGCAATAGCATTCAGTAATAACCAAATTAGTACTTAGCAAGGCCAAAAATTTCGATGTGGGTCAGCTTTGAAGTTATAAAATCTATGCAATATCTCAATATATACATACAGGGCACTCATCAGGGATCAGCTTTGAGAGGGTTTTAAACACCAAACACACCAGAAAATTTATATTAAGCTACTGTTTTGTTTAGTTCATCCCCTTCGCCAGCCTAGGCTGATGACCAAATCTAGAGGTCACCGCTTCTATATAGTAATTGTAGAGGGGAAAATGTAGAGGACGATGAAGCATACCTCAAAAAAGAGATTGAAGATGAAGATGTCCCAGAAATGTAGTGAATAAGGGACGACAGCACCCACGACGACAACTACGAGCAGCTGAAGCAATGTATGATAGCGGCCGAAGAGTGATGACGGACCCGATTCAGAATGGGATCAGGTAAGGGACGGGGAGTCGACGGCTGAGGAGAGAAAAGATTGGGATCAATTTGCTTGGGTGATTCAGAATGGAAGAGGGCGGGAGTGAGAGGTGCGGCGTAAAAATAAATTGGGAAGCTTTTTTAGACCGGTTAATAGGGAAATCGGTCTAAAAAAAGGGTTTTTAAGACGGGTTGCCTAACAACCGGTCTTATTTTTTTAGACCGGTTAGTATAGAACCGGTCTAAATAATCTTTTTTAGAATGGTTATTATAATAACTGGTCTCCCAACTTGTTTATAATTACGAAAATGCCACCACGCATTTCTTTTAGACCTAATCCACTACAACCGGTCAAAATGGGCCGGTCTAAATCGTGTTTTTCTACTAGTGTGACTCATGTGTGACAACTCACATGGTAGGTAGTCTATCACTTTTAGATCATTATTCACGATATAATAGACCTATTAAAACAATTAAAATACCAAATGGTACTAAAGTTAAAATAACCCATATTGGAATTGTGAAATTTTTTTATGGTTTTGAGTTAGAAAATGCCTTAGATTACAATTTAATTTAATTTCTGTGTCTCGCCTAACTAAAGAAGAACATTATCTCATAGCTTTTTTCCCTAATCATTATTTTAATGTAAGGCCTTCAGAGTGGAAGATTAAAGGTGACCGGTAGATTGGTGCATGGGTTGTATATTTTTACAGTACCAATCTCATAGTGTTGTTGTTAATACTATGAATGCTGATTCTAGATGTAGAGATATTTGGCTGTTACATCATAGTCTTGGGCATACACCCCTATCAATATTGTGACATTTGACAATTGTAGAATATAGCTATATACTAATGAATACACATTGTGACATTTATTTTCAGGCTAAACAAATGAAACTTCCCTTTTCCCTAACTGTATTAAAACTAACAATGTTTTGAATTATTTCATATGGATGTGTGGGGTCCCTATCAGACACCCACACACTTTGGTTGTCCTTACTTTCTCATTATCGTGGATGATTTTTCCAAAGCCAGGCTTTTCTTTATGAAGCATAAATCTAAAGTTGTGATTCATATTACACATTTTGTCGCATATGGGCTGAATCAATTTTCTCTTTCAGTAAAAAGAAGTTGTAGAAAGGGACTAAATTTACTAATAATGAACTTAGAGATTCTTTTTTTCAACATGGCATTGTGCATGAAACTTCTTGCCTTTATAACTTCAAAGCAAAATGGGATTGTAGAGAGGAAACATAGAACTCTAATGCAGATCTCTTGGGCACTCCTCTTGCAATCATGTTTGCCTCTTAAGTATTAGGGTGAGTATGTTAAAATGGCCGCTTATTTGGTAAATCACATTCCTTCAGTATTTTGGATTATCAAACACCTTATGAGCATGTTTAATTTATAAAAGGAAACCTAATTACAATCATTTAAAGATTTTTGGTTCTCTTGCATATGCAATTGACCTAACAATTTCAGACAAGTTTCAGCCCTAGTTTGTTCCCTGTGTCTTTATAGGATATCCTAACAACCAGAAGGGTTATTTGTTCTTGAATTTGAATACTAAAGCACTTCTAGTCAGTAGGCACGTTATCTTTTAAGAGGAAAAGTTTCCTTTCAAAGATAGCTTACCTACTGACCATAGGGGAGTGAGTAAAGAAGTTAGGGAATTATTTCTTTTTGATCCAATTGAGGAGAGATGAACAACAAACCAACACAGACAAAAACTCTAAGAAGGACCACTAAACCTAGCAATAAATACCATAAAAACAATAAGGATCATAGACGAGAAAGATAGCAGTAAGGAAGCACTAGACTTGCCTTCTCTCTTTTTCTTTTTCGGTCCGATCTGCTACCGTCCTTTTCCCCGTTCATGACCATTGGATCAAAATCTAATGGTCCATATTTAATATTTAATAACAATATTATTGCAATGGAGAGAATGATAGGAAGGAAATGGAGACAAGGATGGGAAGGAATTATTAAACAAAATCAGGTAAGAATGAACATGTTGATAATGTATGCAATACACTCGAACCCATCAAGAAGAGGCTAGCACTATTATATATAGATGATGATTAGAGCTTAATTTTGTAATGTGATTAATGTGTATTATTGTATTAGTTGAAACAAACAAATGTTAAATCTAATTTCACGTTTGTAAAAGATATAGAAAAGTTGTAAACATATAGGAGTCATCAATTATATAAAATGAGGATTTTAATTTTTTTATTGGAAAAAACTAAATTTTGAAGAGGCTTATTGAGTTAGAGAAAGGGAACAGACAGGCCTGGCACTTAGGGGCTCAAGTCAAAAAGCCAAATAGCTTTTTTTAATTTAAGTTTTTTGCTATTATAAACTAGGGATTAGGTAATAATTTTATGGAAAAAGTGTAAAATCATAATTCTTTTTCAGCCATAAAAACATAAAAAGTAAAATATTAGTTTGAAAAATCCTAATATACATACAATATCTATATAAATTTTTTAACCTCAAAATTGAACATCATAAAGATTTCAAATAATTAATTTAAAAATTTAGTTTGGCAAATGATGTTATTCATTTTTTTTGGACAAAGAGATCAATTTTAAAGGACACAGTATATGGAGCGTGTCCCATGATGATGGCATAATCCATGATTAAAAGAAAAATGATATTAAAATTATATTCACAATTCACAATTAAACATTCGTATCATGCATGTTGTAGGCTACGCTCTCACACTTTTCTTTGGTGGGCGTCGTACTCATCCCATCTTATTCAAATGAGCTACTTCTCATCTACAATATGAGGTTCCTGGCATGGGATGCATGCTTCAAAGGCTTGGCAAGTAACTTGCTTATATGTCTCCTCCCTTTAGTGTAGGTAGCATATCCTGCTTTCCATGGGCGAAATTGCAAGTTGTCCCATTGGAGCACCCTTTTGTTGACCTCCAATGGCGGCACATCTCAGTCTTGGGTCTTAGGATACCCCACCTTGAAAGCAGTAGGTCCATCCTTAGCATCACTTGGACAATATACCTGTAGAAAAATAATTTGACCAAGTCAATTTGAGATTATATCTAGCTACCTAGTCCATTCCATTAGACTATTTTTTCTTCCCTAAAAAAGAAAACTTTATAAAAATGAAGTGTAAACTAAAATACAAAGATAACTCCGCATGATTTTAAGGGGTAGGTTTGGGTTTGGTGAGAAAAAAGTTGGAGGATGGAGTGGGCACTAATTCTGCAATGAGAGGCGGTTTAAGTTGACAATCTTTGAGGGAAAGATACTAAACTAAACGGTAATTCATAAAAAAAAGTTTTTTAATTGGTTTTTCTTGTTCAAATTCTTGGAAACACTATTGATGGTGATGTAACATGTGTTAGAGCAAGCGTTTCACCCAAAAGGGGGGGTGATTGGGTGATATTAAAAATTTTGTTGTAAATATAAAATTTGACGGTGAAATTAAAACATGAAGGAGTAAGGAGAAATATCACCGAAGTGTACACCGGGAGATATACTGGTTCGGTCACAACCACTTTGACCTACGTCTAGTCCTTAGAGCTTCTCTGAGAGTTTCACTATAACTTTCAAGATTCAGTGGGTTCTTGGCACCTTAGTACAAGCAAGTTCCTTCGCCTGGATACTCGCTCCCCCTTACAAGTTGTAATCCAATCCCAACTGAAGGTTCCACAACCTTAAGTTATCTCAATAACAAATATTGAGTTTGAATAAAATATCTCTCTCACAGAGTGAATAAGAATCACTGAAGCATAGAATTACAAGTATAATGTAAAACAGAGTAATGAACTTGATGATACGTTCGTGAGTGTTCTTGTTGTACTTCTCTGTTTGGATGTTCCCATATATATAGATATGTTAATAATGATTGCTGGAACATATTTCTTCATGTCTGTTTGAGCGTGCGCAGCCACTGTTGACTTTTCCAGTATTTGAAAGATATACGTTTGCGGTAGGTGGCGGTAGGTGAACGTTGCATTTGACTTTCCTTATTTGGTAAGATCTCTTCATTGTTTATCTGCAAATATGATAAGAATACTAATACAATGAAAGATTAATCATATAGGAAACAAAACAATGAACATTAGAATGATTTCTGAATTTTTGGGTTTGCATACTCGAGTAGCTACTCGAGTATTCATTAAAGTTTACTCGAGTACATACTCGAGTATTGTAATACCCCAAATTTTGAGACTTGAGGCTAGAGAATAAGCCTGAGATTAGTGGATTACTAAGCCCTGGTTTAGCAGGGTCCTAAATTGTGATTAAGAGATAATGACTCCAAAAGTGAAAGTGGTTAGTGATAAATGAACCCTTTTGGAGAATCCAATGTGATTTGAGTTTCGAATGTGATTCGTATGTGTTGTGAGCAGCGCCGAAACCCTGTATTTAAGTTCAATTATGGATTAACCTCTAGATTAACTTAAAATAGAGGGGAGGGCGCATTGTGAAAGAAAATGAATGAGAAAATGTATTTGATGGTGATTCAAGAGGAATTGCCATAATCAGGGGCAAAACGGTAAAGTTACCGGCCAATTGGTCAGTTACCGAAGAGAAAACTCATTGGTAACTTCAAGATCAATAGTTGAGATTGATTGTGTAATAGATCAAAGGGTGGAATCCCATGTGGTGTACTCATGTGAACTAATGGGAGGTGTGTTGAGATGTTGACACTTGGCAAGATTTGGACCCTTGGATCTTGGTCAAATTGTCAACTGTTCCTTCTCTCCTCTCCTCCCTTATTTGGATGGTTTTTGAGTCCAAAAATCTGATTCATCTCTCTCTCCTCTCATCTCTATGGACGTGCAAGCTTGGAGGAAGAAAGAGAAAGCTTAAGGTGAGATTTTAGCTTGTTTGGTGACCTCTTTAGCTCTAATCACCTTCTATAAAGCTGTTCATAGTGATTAGAGCTTCATCTCTATGGTTTTAGATTCTTGATTGGAGGTGTTTGAGAGCTTGAGCAAAAGTGGAAAGATGGAGAATCAAGAAATTGGTTTGGGAAAGAGGAAGAGGTGGGCATTTGCTTCATTTTGATCTAAGTTTTGTGACTTTTAGTTAAGTATGGTGTATTGTGAATTTTGCCCTGATTTTATGGTATTTTCGTGTGGAATGTGAATGGTGGAATTGGATGTTGTTTTATGTTGACAATGTTGTCATGTTGTGGTATTTAGTCATTGGAATTGGTTTGGATTGGATTGGAAACATTGTGTGCAAAGTCTGGAAATTCTGTCCAGTGTGAATTCTGTCTGGGCAGTCTGGTTGTGTGGACGTTTTGACTTGGCAAAGGATGTTAGAAAATTATGAAACTTTCCAGTATTAAATTTCACCTCCCAAGCTTCAAAATGGACATATAATTTGTGCCATTTCGTTTTGGGAACTGGGAGTTATGACTGTCCAAAGTTTGAGGTCGAAAATGAACACTGTTTTGGGACAGTCTTGAGTTTTGGGGAATTATGTATTTTTGTGGTGATTTCTAGTAAATACCAATATTTTTCCTGTGTAGAGGACTTGAATAGCTTTCATTTGGCTTTGGGATCACCTCATTTCGATATTTGTGGAATTAGTTATGATTTTTGGAAGTTCAGCCAAGAAACTAGATTTTCTTGGCCGCGGCCAGCGGATTCTGGGCCGCGGCCCAAATGTTTCTGGGCATTTTTTGGCCGCGGACAGTGGATTTGTGGGCCACGGCCAACCCCCAAAAATCAGCATTTTGGACTTTTAAAAGGTGATCTTTGGTCAAGTGTTTCCCAAGCCGTTAGGCATATGTTTAGGCTTTGATTAGCCACCTAAAGGTGTTAAATGATAACAAACATTAAGTGTTTGTATGTTGAGGAATTGAGAAAGGGATTAACCATATGTCCTTGCTTTGGTTATAGGGTTGATATTTGCCCTGATCATGGTTCGGTATTCATTCTGATCGCGAGTAAGCGAAGCTGGAGCATACGTGGAAAGAGAGTAGGGAACTCACCTCTTTTGCATGCTTTGATATTTGTTTTTGTGTTTTGATGCATGTATTGCTTTGCTTGATTATGTGAAACATGTATGAATGATTGTAGCTCTGTTTCTAGTTATGCTATGGCCATGAGTATGTTGTTGAAACATTGAGCACGCAGATATGTCATTGTGTGAGCATGAGTTATGTATTGCAAGCATGTCATGCATTAAACACATATCATACATGCATATAGGTATCTGTTTCCTACTGAGATTCTCTCGAATCTCACCCTCCCCTACCAACATTTTAGACAGGGTAGGTGGATCGAGGTTGGAGCAAACAGGCAAAGGCGATGAGGACTACTTCGGGTTATAGATTTTGGTAGTTGGTTATTATAGTTGGGATGTATATTTGGATATTCGTATTTGGATTTGGATGTGTATATATAGATGTATATTTGATTATGTATAGAGATGAGATTTGTGTAATCCCCGTTTGAGGAATTATAAAGGGCGAATGTGCCCTATGAATTCTATGTAAAGGTATGAACCCGGGAGTTGCTCGGAAGTTATTGTTGTATACTCTAATATTTGTATAAATGTGATATTCCGCGTAATGTAATTGTATTCGGAATGTGAATGTGAGACCAGGTTGTAAGTGATTTTGAAAGGTGTTTTTGAAAACCCCGTCTGGTAGATGGGTTTATAAATATTAATTTTTGTTTCTTATTGGTCTCTATTTCATCTTAATTGCGTATTTCGGATATAATTACGGCAGGGGGTTACAAGTATCATCAGGAAAACTTTAAAGAACTGCAAGTTAACAAACAAATATAACATTACTCGGGTAGTGCATGGAATAAACTAAATTTCAACCCTTTGGAAATACTTGTTTACTCGGGTACCTACTCGGGTAAAGTAAACTTTTCTTTATTGGTTACTCGAGTACCAACTCGAGTAAACCTTCAAATAAACTTTAGGTTACTCGATGCTTTACTCCAGTAATGTTGGCAGGATTTCAAGGCCGAGAGCACATCAAGTTTGATTACCTTGTTACTCGAGTACATACTCGAGTAAACTCAATTTATGTGCATAGCTTACTCAGGTAATGACTTGAGGGTTTTCTTCAAAAATAACCCTGCATACTCGAGTAATCCACTTAAAATGAGTCATTAAATACCTGCATACTTGAATAGCACCTCGAGTGAAGTATGATAAAAATAGATTAAGTTATTCGAGTACTACCTTCAGGTTTTTGCTTACCACAGTGAGTTACTCAAGTAGCTACTCGAGTAATATTGGCAGGATTGACAATGCCGAGAGCAACACTTTTCTTGAAACAGGGGACTCGAGTACATACTCGAGTATCATTGGCAGGCTGAGAGTAACTTGAAAACTTTTACCTGGTTACTCGAGTAACGTTGGCAGTCCGAGAGCAACTCCAAGGTATTTACCTGGTTACTCGAGTAACTACTCGAGTAACGTTGGCAGGCCGAGAGCAACTTGAAAACTTTTACACTATTACTCGAGTACTTACTCGAGTATTGTTGGCAGGTTACTGGAAGGTATCTCTGGTTACTTTAAGTTTCTGTCTCATTACTCGAGTACTTACTCGAGTAGTGCCTTAGAAAATTTGCTTCTGATTAAGTTTCTCAGCTTTTTCTCTTGGCCTTTCTTTATTACTCCAATGCTTACTTCAAGTGATGCTTTTCGCTGTTATTACTTTGTTCAAACTTATTTATTCATTAAATTTTTTTCATAATATTCTTTGTTATCATCAAAACATGAGATCTAACATTCTCCCCCTTTTTGATGATGACAAAACTTGGTGATTTTGAACAGGGTTTTTGGAATTAAGTTCTCAATTAAATACTTCTTGAATTCAAAAATCATTTTGAAAAACTTGTTTAGATTCAAAGTGTTTTTAAAAGAGAATGAAATCATAGTATATACCTTGCATATACAACAAACTCATTAGTCCAACAATGTATCATAATTTTAAAAATTAAACGGACTTAAAATGTAATCATAACTTAAACTTGCATCAATCTTAAGAAATTACAAGATAAAAAGTTCAAAAGCTCCCTAAAACCCATATACACCCAAAATACCCAAAATGACTCAGAAACTTCCACAAAATCATTCTCTCAAGCTCTTCTCCCCCTTTTTGTCTTCATCAATCATGTGGAGGACTAGAAGGCCTGACCACAGAGATAGGCTTTACTAGAAGAACCAAAGGATCATCTGAACCAGAGGAGTCAAATGAGCTAGAGGAGATTGGTTCAGGAAGATTAAGTGGAGGGATTTGGATGTCATCTCTGGAAGGAATAGAAGGAGGCTGGAAGACAACCATTGTAGTGGTTTCTACCTCAGGAGTATGATGTTCAGATGATGAGGAAGGAGAGATTTCCTCAGTATGGGTAGGAGATGGCATAGGCTTAGGAGCGGGTTCAGGCTGAGGTTTGGGAGGTGAATCATCAATGATGATATGAATGGTCTCATTGGTGTCGGGGTTATCCACTGAATATAGAATGTCTTTGGGTTGTGGCTCAGGTGGACTAGATACCAGAGGGATAGAAGGCTCAGCCTCAGTGTGAGGAATATCAGAAGGAATGTGCTCTGGAGGTGGTGGTGGTGCAGAAGAAGATGGACCGGCAGAAGGTCCAGGACCCAATGAATCCAGTCGTGCCAGAATCAATCTCAATGTCTCACCCCGGGCACGTTGCTCAGCTAGCAACTCCTCATGCCACTTATCCATCTTTTCTACCAACTCCGCCATCTTGTGATTCATGTTGGTTATCAGTTCAGCATTTGTGTTGGCAATGTCAACATGAAATCCTCGGAGTATATTCTCCATAAAATGCTCAAGTGTGGCATTGAGGAAGAAGGGTGATGATGTAGTGGCAGCTGGAGCTGATGACTGAGTGTCATCTATCTTGCTAGTCTCAATCTCAGTCTTCTTCTTCTTCGACCCAGACTCCAGAGGGCCCTTGAGAGGAATGTCAATGTTCAGCTTGCCAATCTGATTTCTCCCAACCGGAGTAATCCTCTCAATGTGCTCCTTGCTATCCAGATACCATATCTTATTCTCCTTCAGAATAAGTGACACAATCTGAGGATATGGCATTGGTATGGTAGCTTTCCCATCCACTCTATATCTCTTCATTTCAGAAAAGATATACTCCCCCAAGTCCTTCTGTTCCTTCAGGAGAAGTGAAGCAAACCATCTAAAGTCCCTATCAGAGAAGTGGGTATAGTTGTTGGCCTTGTTCACAAGGGATCTAGAGTAGATGTACCATAGAACCCTGTGATGATCACACATTTCACTCGGTTTGAAATTTAAAGGGCCAACTAACTCACCAGGTTTAAGGACAGAGAATATTTGGTTTGAGTCTAGTTGGGAGTAAATGTCGTCTGGGGGGTTCTCTATCCCTAACCACAAGTTTATCCTAGAGGGTGAAATGAGAATCTTTTGGCCTCTCACTGTGGTGGTCATCTCTTCCTCAGCTGAGGTTCTGTTTGGTTCATCTAGGATCTCAAGGTTACAATAAAAGTGTGTGACCACTTTTGTGCAAAAAGGTAATCTAATGGAAAGCCAAGGCATAAAAGGTTCTAAATAGGAACTAAGATCATGCTTCAATACCTCCTGAAGTAACTTGAGGTCCACATAGTGTGTCTTGCACACTTTCCTCCTTGAGAACTAAGTGAGATACTTTGGAGACTCCTCTAGTTTGTTGACATTGAACCCCTTTGGAGGGTTGGTGATCTCCTCTTTTTGCAGTTTAGACTTCTTTGAAGACTGCCCCTTCTCCATTTGATCTATGATGCTTGCCATTGCCTTAGCCACATTCTTATCATATTTGGGCTTTTTGGAAGGCTTTGGTGTGAAGGAGGGAGTAGAGGAATCAGAGGGTGGAGGAGAGGGAGATTTGACACTCTTGCCTTTCCCAGTAGAGGTACTCCTCTTGGATTGAGCCCTTGTAACTATAGGCTCTTTGATCACAACCCCTTTTAGTTCTGGTTGAGGTTGAGGTTGAATTTTGGCTTTTGATCTAGGGGTGAGTTTTCTTCTTTTTGTGGGAGGAGAAGAAAGAGGGTCAGAAAGTCGTTGGGATTCAGAGGAATCTATGAGAGTGAGGTTTTTGGTTCTAACCATTTTGAATCAGTGAAGATTTTGAACAACTCAGAAAAAACAGAGTCTTAGTCGCGAGTTTAGGGCAGACAGAATCTGAGCAGAATAGAAGGTTTTTGAAGTTGAAATCTGTTGGGTTTTGACGGAAATGATGCAAGGAATCGATTGTGAAAAGTTTTTGTGAGAGAGTAGAGAGATTTACTGGAGGAAATTTTGTGGAAATGACCAAGTTTGTGACAGATAAAGACCTAAAACCCGATGTTACTCGAGGCCTTACTCGAGTAAACTTCATGGTTACTCGAGTCCTTACTCGAGTGATCATACAGAAAATCTCTAAAAGAATTTATTTAAATTGCATACCTGGCATGAATAATATTGTAATTATCCATGTATGTTCCCTCAATCATTTTATAGCCAATTTGAGCAGATTTGAGTCATTTTTCATTAATTTGGAAATCTGGTCTTGCAGTTACTCGAGTCCTTACTCGAGTAAGGTTCAAGTTTACTCGAGGTGCTCCTCGGGTAACCTGTCTTTTTACTTCTGACTGTTCATTTCCTAACAACTGAACCGTTTGATTTAAATTTCAAGTAACTTGATCCATTACTTCCAGTTTTGGAAGACTATTACTCGAGTACATACTCGAGTAAAGTGCTTCTTTACTTCAAGTTGTTCCTCGGGTAATACTTCTCTGTCAGTCATTACTTCAAGTTGGTACTCCAGCAAAAGGTGTCCTCTGATAACCTCTGTTTTTATTTCTCAAAATAGAGTTTCAATATTTCTGCAAAACAAATTTCTACATACTCCGATGCTTAAGTTAGTGATCATCAAAACATTAACAATTGACTTCATCAAATATTATGAGAAACTGAAATAACTTACAACTCATTGGGATTTACCATTCCCAATTCTCTTCTAATGTATAGAAATTGATCCTTTGCAAGGGGTTTTGTGAAGATATCAGCTAGTTGAAGATGAGTAGGAATGAATATCAGTTTCATATCTTTCTTTTGGACATGATCTCTGATGAAGTGATGTTTAACATCGATATGCTTGGTTCTAGAATGTTGTACTAGATTTTTTGCCAAGCTTATTGTACTGGTATTATCACAATAGATTGGTATTTCTTTGAGATAAATACCAAGATCTTGTAGTTGTTGTTTTAACCATATTACTTGTGCACAACAACTTGAGACTACAACATATTCGGCTTTTGTTGACGAAAGAGACATAGTATTTTGTTTCTTGCTAAACCATGATACAAGAGATCCTCTAAGAAATTGTCCTTGTTTGCTGGTACTCTTTTTATCTGTTTTGTATCCTCCATGATCAGAATCTGAATATGCAACTAGATATTTACTTCTTCCTTTGGGATACCACAGACCCAATTCGGGTGTGTCAGCAAGGTATCTAAAACTTCGTTTGACCGTTTCAGCATGTGATTCCTTTGGTGCTAATTGATATCTTGCACATATGCCAACACTAAATTGAATGTCTGGTCTGCTTGCCGTGAGATAGAGTAATGATCCAATCATTCCTCTATATTTTGTGATGTTGTAGTCTTTCCCTTTGACATCAGCATCAAGCAACGTAGTTGAGCTCATAGGCGTGTCCGTGCCATTTGCTTCATCCATTCCATACTTCTTCAACAACTCTTTCAAATACTTTGTTTGAGATATGAAGATTCCATTCTTTCTTTGTTTGATTTGCAAACCAAGAAAGAAATTCAATTCTCCCATCATTGACATCTCAAATTCTCCTTGCATTATCTCAGAAAATTCCTTACACAGAGATTCATTAGTAGCACCGAAACATTTTCATTTTATAAAAAGTGTTGTATCAACTTTTCCCCGTACAAAACCTTGATCAATGAGAAATTTACTGAGCCTTTCATACCATGCTCTAGGAGCTTGTTTTAAACCATATAAAGCCTTTTTGAGTTTGAAAACATGGTCAGGTTTAGTTACATCTTCAAAACCTGGAGGTTGTTCTACGAATACTTCTTCCATGATGTAACCATTTAGAAATGCACTCTTTACATCCATTTGATAGAGTTTGAATCCTTTGATGCATGCAAAGGCTAAGAGTACATGTATAGCTTCCAATCTAGCCACTGGAGCATACGTTTCCTCATAATCAATCCCATCTTCCTGGTTATAGCCTTTGGCCACCAATCTTGCCTTGTTTCTGACAATAATTGCAGATTCATCGAGTTTGTTCTTGAATACCTATTTGGTTCCAATGATCAGATGATCTTTGGGTCTGGGTACCAAATCCCAAACTTGATTTCTTTTAAATTGATTTAGTTCTTCTTGCATTGCTATAACCCAATCATTGTCTGATAGGGCTTCATCAATGTTAGAAGGTTCAATCTCAGAAATGAATGCAGAAAAACTTACTTCATTGAAAATTCTATTTCTAGTTTTGATCCCTTCATTCACATCTCCTATGACTTGATCTAAGGGATGACTTTTATTGTATTTCTAGGCTCTAGGTTGTCCTAGTGATTGCTCTTCTTCCTTAGTTTCTTCAACATCAGGAATAAGAGACTTAGAAATAGATTGACCATTTTCTTGATCTAAAACAACTTCCTGTTCTTTATCTTTGGTTTTGTCAGAGGATTCAAATTCATCAAATACAACGTGAATTGATTCTTCAACAACACATGTTCGTTTATTAAACACTCTATATGCTTTACTTCGGTTAGAGTATCCTAGGAAAATTCCTTCATCAGTTTTAGAATCAAATTTTCCTAAGTTATCCTTACCATTATTATGAATGAAACACTTACAACCGAAGATGTGTAGATGAGCAATGTTTGGCTTTCTTCCTTTGTACAGCTCGTATGGTGTCTTTCCAAGTTTTGTTCTGATATAGGCTCTATTTGAAATATAGCATGCTGTACTCATAGTATCAGCTCAGAAAACTTGAGACACGTTCTTTTCATTCAACATTGCTCTAGCCATTTCAGTGAGTACTCTATTCTTGCGTTCCTCAACTCCATTTTGTTGAGGCGTCCTTGGAGCCGAGAAATTGTGATCAATGCCATTAGTATCACAATATTCTTCAAAGGCTTGATTTTCAAATTCTCCACCATGATCGGTCCTAATACCTGTAATAGACATACCTTTCTCATTTTACACTTTCTTGGCAAAAACAATAAATTCTTCAAAGGTTTCATCTTTTGATGATAGAAAAATAACCCATGTAAATCTAGAGAAATCATCAACAATGACCAATGAATATAAGTTGTCACCAAGACTCTTTACTCTTGCTGGGCCAACTAAATCCATATGCAATAGTTGTAGTGGTCTATTTGTTGAAATCTCACTTTTCAATTTGAAAGATGATTTAGTTTGTTTACCCTTTTGACATGCGTCACAAATCAAGTCATTTTTGAAAGTTACTTTGGGTAATCCTAGAACTAAATCCTTTTTAAGTAGTTTACCTAGTTGATGTATATTGACATGAGCCAATCTCTTATGCCATATCCAACTTTCATCAGTATTACTCAGAAAACAATTTTCAGACTCATTTCTACTAATATCTAGAGTATAGCAGTTACCTTCCCTTTTTGCTCTGAGCTTAGCCTTGATATTCTTCTTATCAAGTTGTAAGTCATTCTTGTTGATAATTAAGCATTCTTCTGAGTCAAATATTACCCAGTTGTCTTTATCTGCACTTTGACTTACACTCAGTAAATTGTGACATAAGCCTTCAACATAATATACATATTTGACTTGTATTCCTTTGTCATGTTTTATTTCACCAATTCCTGTTATCTTTTCGGATTGATTTCCTCCAAATTTTACCTTTCCACCTTCCTTAGGTTGCAATGTGGTAAAACTTTCAAAATCTTCGGTCATATGTCTAGAGCATCCACTATCTATATACCACTTGCTATTTTTGGATGCTTTGAGACATACCTGCAATCAAATGACTAGGTCTTAGGTACCCACATCTTTTTGGGTCCTTTTGGGTTAGTATAAATAATTTTCTGAACATATGAGCCTTTAGGTACCCATTTTCTGAACATATGAGCCTTTAGGTACCCATTTGTAGGTTCCTATTGTTCCTTTCTTCTTATGAATGCATGAAGATGTATAATGACCTTTTCTATTACAGTAATTACAAAATGCAAACAGATTCGATGTATGCACAGAATACTGGAAATAATTCAAATATGACTTTCCTCCTGCTTTCTTTCTACCTTTCCTTTTGTCTGATTTTGGATCATATCCAATCCCAAATCGATCATTTACAAATCGTTGAGCTTTTAAAATAACATTTAGCATCTCACTTCCTTGAGTAAATTTTTCAAGAGTTTTTATAAGATCAGTGTTTTTCTTTTTCAAAGAAGAACAATTTTCACAATCCTTTTCTGAACTTTCTTTAAGTTCAATTTCAAGAGCTTTGTTTTTCTTTTTGAAAACAATTAATTCTTTAATTACTTTGATGAATTCAGAATGTAAAGCATTATATTTAGAGAGTAATTCATCATAGGTAGGATCAGAATCATTTACCTCTTCTTCTGTTTCTTCTTGAGCGACGAGACATATATTAGCTACTTCTTCCTCATCACTTTCTTCGTCAGAGGAGCTATCACCACATATAGCAGATACGAAGGCCTTCTTTTTGTTGAAGAATTTGCCTTTTCTCTTTTCTTTGCTCTTTTGATTCAGTTCTGGACATTCTGATTTGATATGTCCTGGTTTTCCACATTCATAGCAAATTATATGATCTTTGCTGCTATTTCCTCCTTTCTGAAAGTGTTTGAATCCTTGACCTTTCTTGTAGAACTTTCTAAATCATTTTATGATTAGGCCTATTTGGTCATCGTCAAACTCCTCATCCTCATCTTGATTTTCTTCTTTTGCTTTTAGTGCTAGGCCTTTCTTTTTCTTGTCACCGATGTCATTTAGTTCCCGTTTAAACTTTAGTTTGCTTTCATATTCAGAATGACTTCCAAATAAAGAAGCAACTGATCTCATTGATTCTCCTTTTGCTTCTTCTATCGCAGTGGCTTTGGCCTCCCTTTCTTTAGAAAGAATATTTAGAATCTTTTGTACTTGAGCCGGTCGATGGCATACCCTTACTCCCTTAGTGCTTAGACATAACCCTTCACATCTACCATACAGTTTCTTTAAAAATGAAGAACTAAGAAGATTACGAGATGGTAAATTTCAAAAACATTAAAGAACCTTACAAAGACATCAAATTTTGCTCTATTTAGTTCAATCCTGAGTGACTGTATCTCAGTACTGAGTCGCTCGATTAGGTTGTGTTTATCTTTTACTTTTTGGATGAGCCCCTTAAGATGTACATTATTGTTTCTTTAGATTTTAGAAACAATGCGGTATATTTTCAAATAAAAAAAAATAGAAAAGAAAAGAAGATACTATGCATCTACCGTGATCTTGATATTAGCTCTATTAAGAGCATCCCTGAGTGTGTGGACCTCCATATTTTCACTTTCTTGTTTATGAATCCTTTGGCTTAACATCTGTAATTCCAAGTTTAGCAGTACTTAAAGGGTTTAGCTGGCACATAATGGATTTATTTTATTGCTTCCCATAATTGTTTTTGATTTTTACTATTTTGCTGTCCCTTAACTATTATATATACCCGATCCTTAAACCACCCCTCCCTATTATCTTTCTGCCCACATTCCCTTTGGCTGGATTGTGAATATTATTAAACATTATAGGCATGCGCCTCTTATCAGACTGTTAGTATAATAGGGGGAAATATTCTATTAATTTTGTATCAAATTTCAAAGCCCCATTTTATAATATATTACCTAAATTGTCATATATAAATATAGTATATTTGAATTCAGAAATGTATTTTTTCAACTTTGCCAAGGGACATACAAATAGTGTTGACCGACTTTGATTACATGGTCATTTTCTCTATTACGGCCTTGATATAGCAATCAGGATGTATTTGAAATTGTTTTTTCCTAATTTATGCTCTAACTTTTTCATGTTAATTTTTCATAGCCCATTTTGAGCCCAAGGAAATTTTTTTACTAATGCCATCACTTCATAAAATCCTTTTTCTATGATTCCCAACTTTGAATAGTTATAACTTAAAGCATTAATTTTTCTTTAAAATCAAAGGGAAACATATTAACTAAATGTTCATATGTAAGGTTTGTATTTAAAGAAGTGTATGTATTTAGGAATAACTATGACCATATCAAAAGTTCATGTATAGCTACCACCCATTTCTGACCCTTAGAAATAGCCAAAGAGATATTTGCAGTGGGAGTGGTCATTGGAACTTACCTTGCTTTCTATAATTTTTTTTAGAGCTAACACAATTATTACCTGACTATGCTATGAAAAATGTTTAAATTGAAGATTTAAAGAAGGAAAGAGTTTGAATGAAATCATCTTAATTCTTTTGAAAAGGATTGCATCAATGATAAGTAAAATATTTGTATATTTATTTTCCCTTATATGATGATTTTGTGGATAATAGTTGAGCTTCATATAATAAATTTGGGTGTAATTGATAAATGTTTACTTGCTTTTCTTTTGTTAGCCACACAATAAGAAGAGAAAAGAGATAAAAAATTGGATCGATGGGATTGAAAAAGGCTAATTACTGTAGCGTCGAGACTATTCACGAGTCACTATTTATGAAAGTACTATTTACGAGGGGGTATTGTTCACTGTTCACGCCGGTAACTGTTCACTAAATTCACTATAGTAGCTACTGACATTTCACTGTTGCAATTTTCTATTTATGTGTGGAAAATTTGGCCGACAGGATACTGTTCATTCATGAAAAAAATGATATGGCACTGTAGCATCATGGAAAAAAATGGCACGGCACTGTTCACTCACTGCCCATAAATATATGCATCAGGCGCAGAGACTGGGGGCATGGAGATATTTCTCTGACAATTTTCAATCCATTGTATTATATCTTATATATAATTTCATGCATTGTATTACTTTTTGCATACTTCATCTTGGAAGGCTTAGGTAGACCTCCTATATGGACGGTATAGATAGTCCTCCTTTATGGATGGTATAGGTTGCTACCCACATGGAAGATTTTACCTTCTATAAGGAAGGCTAGATTTTATCATTTTTCATGCATCTTTTGGTTGTATATTTATGTTTTAGAATTTAATATTGAAGTTTTATGCAGTATTTATGATGATTTCAATTTATTTTGGTTTTGTTTTTAATTTCATCATGAGCTAAACTTTTGTTTTCCTAGGGTGATAATGTAACACCCCAATTTTTGATTAAAGGCTAATGGTAATTGTTGAGGATAATTATCGAATTAAAGTGAAATAATTATGTGTTGTATGGCAATTTTAATTAATTTGCCATAATTGTTGGGAAAATTGAAAGAATGGCTCTAAATTAGTAATTAATGGAAGAGATTAATTACTAATTAGGAGGGTATGAGATGTGAAATTAAAATGGCTAATGGAGGGATTAGAGTAACTAATTTGGTTACTTACTTTATGAGAGCCAATAGAATCGAGACACTTGGCAAGCTTATATGATGATAGGAGTTGTTGGAAAAGTCAAATGGCCATTGTTTATTATTTTCTCTCCCTCTCACTCTCTTTTGTACGCATAGAAGGGGCTAGGGGGCAGAAATTTGCTGTGCTTCATCATCATCACTCTCATCTCTCTCTTGCGCCATTGTTGAAGGAGAAAGGAGGAAGGAAAGCTTGAGATTAAGGTAAGATCTTGACCTCTAATGCCAAAACTTCCTTCTATAAAGTTGTTCCTTGGAGTGAGAGCTTCAATTTGATGGTTGTAGTTTCTCTATTGGTGGTGATTTGAGGAATCACGAAAATCTACAAGTTGGAGAATCATGAAGTGCCTTTGGGAAAGTTGTTGAGGTGAGTGAAAGCTTCATTTTCATATAAGTTTTGTGGCCATTGGTTGGGCCTTGAATTTCTGGAATTTTAGCCCTAATTTTCGTGATTTAGGGTCTTGGGGAGTATAGTATGTTATTGTTATGGAAATGGTGCCTTGTTTAGTGTTTTGAATTGATAGAATTGCATTGAAGCTTAAAAGTGAAGTTTGGCACCTTTTGTGTTGGTTTTGTGCTTTGGTCAAAACAGGGCATGTTGATAGGTTGTGATTTTGGTCATTTTGAGGTTACCATTGCTTTCCTTATGAAAATTTATGTGGGAATAGGCTTGATTATTAATTTTGGAGCCATGGGACACTATGGTGGAAAAGTTGGAAAATCTGTCCCTTGGAACTCTATTCTGGGCAGTTTATTTGTATGGACGTTTTTAATGACCAAATGATTTCAGAAAATTGTGAAACTTTCCAGTCTTAAATTTCACATTCAAAGCTTCAAAATGGAGATATATTTTGTGTCATTTCGTTGAGTATTCTATGAGATATGGTTGCCCAAAGTTTGGGATTGAAACTGAACTCTATTTTGGGGCAGTATGGAGTTTTGTGTAATTCTGGAATTTTTTGGCGATTTCCAGTAATGGTACATATTTTTCCTATAAAGAGGACTTAATTACCTTTCATTTGGCTTTGGAATCACCTCGTTTAGATTTTTCTAGAATTAGTTATGAATTATGGAAGTTCAGCCAGGAAACAGAATTTTCTTGGCCGCGGCCAGAGGTTATGAACCGCGGCCCAATACCTTCTGTGCATCCATTGGCAGCGGCCCATGGGTAGGTTGGCTGCGGCCAAACCCCAAAAATCAGTATTTTGGACTTTTAAAAGGTGACCTTTGGTCAAGTGTTTCCCAAGCCTTTAGGCATGTGTTTAGGCTTTAATTAGCCACCTAAAGGTCATGAATGGTAACCAACTTTAAGTGTTATGCAAATGAGAATTTGGAAAAGAGAATGACCCTATGTCCTTGATTGGGTTATAGGGTTTGATATTCGCCTTGATCATGGTTTGATATCCGCTCGGAGCGTGAGTAGCCGATGCTGGAGCATACGTGGAAAGAATAAGTGTAGGGAACTTACCTCTCCTGCATGTATTGATATTTGTGTTTGTGTATTGATGCATGTTATTGCTTTGCTTGATTATGTGAAACATATATGAATGATTGAAGCTCTGTTTCTATTTATGCTATGGCCATGAGTATGTTGTTGAAACATTTAGCATGCAGATATATCATTATGTGAGCATGAGTTATTGTGATGCAAGCATGTCATGCATTAAACACTTATCTTGCATGCATATTGGTATCTGTTTCCTACTAGGATTCTCTAGAATCTCACCCTCCCCTACCAACATTTTAGGCAGGACAAGTAGCTCGAGGAATGAGCAAGAGACTAGGGGCGGCGAGAATCCCTTATGGGCATTTATATTTGGTTGTTGGTTATCATTGCTATTTGGGATAATGGTAGTTGATTTGAATGTATAATTGAATATGTTAGAATGGATATATGGTTGTATATGTTGTGGAGGTGTATTTGGATTGGAATTTGTGTAATCCCTATTTGAGAAATTGTAAAGGGCATATGTGCCCATGAACCTTTAGTGAAGATATGAACCTGGGATTTTTATTGTGCACTCTGATATATTATGAATGTTAATTATCTTCATGAAGTAATTGTATTCGAAATATGAATGTGAGACCAGGTTAAAGTGTTTGTGAAAATCCTATCTTAAGGATGGGAATGTAAATGAATTTGGATTATTATTGGTCTCTATTTCATTTTTAATCTCGTGTTTCGAATATAATTACGGAGGGGGTTACAAATAATGTGTCTTACTAATGACGGATTGAATCTTAACTTATTAAATCTAGTTTTAATTTTTCCTTCATGATTAAGTTTTAATCATTATGCTTAATGCTTTTAATTGATTGGCCATCTTTTGAATGATTTAAATATGTATGTTGAGACCGGAAGGAGATGTATGTGTGTAGATAGTATAATTAAAACCATGACTTGTATATGAAATAGGAATATAGCCATATGAGTTGAGTAGTCATACTGAGTTCCATAATGCTTAATACATAATTAATTACTTATATTCATATAGGAATATATTGGATTAACAATTAATTATAGAATTGTTTGACCTTGGAAGAGGTTAGTAATTAAATTAGGAAAACTCAACTATTAATCATGTGAAATAAATTGAGCTAGAATAGATAAGTGATTCAATCCAAAATTTGTTAAGTGAAATCTGACCTTCAGGGCTTTTTTTCATATTTTCTTTCATGTTATTTGCATTCATATTTAATCATTTTATTTTGTTTTCTCAATCACCAACTAATCGATGGACTAAATAGAATTAAAATTACTCATTTTGGAACTTAGTCATTAGTCCTCATGGGAACGATACTTTACTCACTTCTGTATTACTTGATTACATCAGTGTACACTTCACTATTTAATAGATCATTTACAGTTGTAACAAGTTTTTGGCGCCATTGCTTGGGATTGTTGTCATTAATATCAATACCAAGTAATTTTAATACTAATTTGGTCTTTATATTATTATTTTTTTCTCTTGGTGTCTTGTGTTTCTTTTCAGACTTTTGTTTAGTGTTTGACCAGATCAAAGAAGACTGAATTATTTCCTTTTGATCCGGAGATAGAGAGAACTTGTCAAAGAAATCAAAGAGTTCAAAAGCAATCTAGTCAATGCTAATCAATTCGATGGCAAATCTGGAGGGATAAGAAACAGATACCGAAACACTTCATGACTGTGCAACACCAACAGTCATGGGGACAAATTCTAGAATCAAAAGTCCGCCAGTAGCAGCTAACAACTTTGAAATCAAGCCTGCAATTATCCAGATGATGCAAGCAAATCAGTTCGGTGGTTTACAAACGGAAAATCCCAGTGCACATATAACCAACTTCTTAGAAATCTACGATACATTCAAGCATAATGATGTTATTGTTGATGGCATTAGACTTAGACTTTTCCCTTTCTCACTCAGGGATAAGGCTAAGAGTTGGTTATAGTCGCTACTAGTGGGAAACATAACTATATGGGAGATTATGGCACAGAAATTTTTGGAAAAATACTTTCCTTCAGCACAAACTGCTAAATTGAGAAATGAAATTGCCTCATTCACCCAGCATGAACAAGAAAGCCTCTATAGAGCATGAGAAAGATTTAAGGAGTTGCTAAGAAGATGTCCTCATCATAAGTTACCAAATTGGTGGCAATTGTAAACTTTCTATAGTGGGATGACGCACATCTCTAAAATTCTTGTAGATGCTGCTACTAGAAGATCTTTAATGGGAAAAAATATAGATGATGCTTACAATTTACTTGAGGAGATGGCAGCCAATGAATACCAACATCATTCTGAACGTAATATTTCTAAGAATGCACTTAGAGTGCATGAGCTGGATTTCCTTACAACTTTGTCTTCTCAAGTTGCATCTATATCTAAGCAAGTGGGCTTTTTGACAAATTAAGCAAATAGTACTCCTACTGAAGTCTGTGATCAATATAGAGGACCTTATGTGATCATGCAATGTCAAGAAGAACACTCATTCCTGCTGAAGTAAGCTCATTATGTCAGAAATCAAAGAAATGACTAATTCTCAAACACCTACAATCCAGGCTGGCAAAATCATCAAAACTTTACTTGGAGGAATAATCAAAGTGTGTTCAAGCCGTAAGGGAATTACTAGAAACAAGTACTTCAACCAGTAAATCCATCACAACAGAAAGTGAATGTGGAAGATGCACTGGCTCAACTAACCATGAATATATCTCAATTTATGGCTAGGACTGATGCAACACACTAAAAACAAGAAGCCTTAATAAAGAACTTAGAGATCTAAATAGACCAAATTGCAAATATGTTGAATTCCAGGCAACCAGGAACTCTACTAAGTGACACCAAAAGAAACATAAGAAATCATGTGAAGGTTGTTACACTAAGAAGTAGGAAAGAATTGAAAGATCCTTTAATTAAAAAGAAGGATGACAGAGAAAAGAAAGAAAGCGGAGAAAATAGAGGAGGAAGTACAAGAACAGAAGGAGGATGATGTGATACCAGGAAGAATTAGCTTTCCAGACAATTCTCCTCCATATTTACTACCAGTTCCATACCCTCAGAGACTTATGAAGTCAAAGCTAGACAACCAGTTTGAAAAGTTTTTGACGGTTTTCAAAAAGTTACATATCAATATTCCTTTTGTAGACGCTCTTACCCAAATACCCAATTATGCAAAATTCTTGAAGGACATTCTCTCAAATAAGTGTAAGCTTGAGGAATTTGAAACAGTTGCACTTACTGAGGAGTATAGTGCCATTTTCCAAAAGAAATAACCACTAAAGTTGAAAGATCCAGGAAGCTTTTACATACCTTGCACTATAGGTCAATGTCACTTTGAAAGAGCACTTTGTGACCTTGGAGCAAGTGTAAACCTCATGTCTCTATCTGTCTACAACAAACTAGGTCTTGGAGAGGTAAAGTCAACCACAGTTTCATTAATTATTGCTAACCGATTAATAAAACATTCGAGGGGTGTCTTCGAAGATGTTCTGGTGAAGGTGGAAAAACTCTTATTCCTAGTTGATTTCATAATACTCGACATCGAAGAAGACCAGGAAATTCCTATCATTCTTCGGAGGCCATTTCTAGCAATTGGGAGAAGGTTAATAGATGTGTAACAGGGGAAGTTAACCTTGTGAGCTTAAGATAATCAAGTATCTTTCAATATTTTTAAGGGTTTGTCCTTTCTAGATGAGGATTATACTTGTTATTGAGTATATATATTGACTAGTTGTACAAAAGACGTGGTAAAGAAAATCTGCATGGATCAACCATTAGCAATGGGAAAGGTAGATATATAAAAATCTACTAATCTAGAAGTCTTGGAGCAAATTAGGTACCTTGAAGTAAATTCCCTAACTTTTATCAAGAAACCATTTGAAGATCTGGGGGAAAGGTTGAGTAAGCTAGTACCATCTGTAATATTCTGAATTGTAATTAAGGGCTAATGACTTCAAGAGTAGTGTAATTATTGTTGATTAAATACTTTTGAAGCATGTAATGTGGACTGTGATATATAATGTGCTTGATGATGATTTAGTAAATGTTAGGATAATCAGGGGAAAAATGGTAAATTACCATCAGTTGGTCAGTCACCGAAGATGAAACTCCTTAATAATTTAAGAATCAATGGCTAGGATTGAGAGATCAAATAGGGTGGAATCTTGTATAAATGGGCTTATATGAGTTCATGGTAGAGGTAGTAGGATTTTAACAAGTGCCAAATTATGGACCATTGGATTGGTCAAAAGGTTCAAACTCCCTTCCCTCTCTCCTCTCTCCCTCAAGGTCAGTTATGTGTGTGAGAGGGGCAATAAAATCTATTCCTTCATCATTTTCATCTTTCTCATCTGCCTCTATTGCCATCCAAGCTTGAAGCAAGAAAGAGAACATGTTAAGGTAAGTTTTGACTAGCTAGATGCCTCCTAATACTCAAATGCTCTTCATTAAAGTTGTTCATAGTGTTGAGAACTTCTTTGCCATGGTTTCAGAATTTGGATAAGAGGTGTTCTGGTATTTGAACAAATTTGAAAGTTGGAGAATCAAGGTTTTGATTTCAACAAATTGAAGAGGTGAGCATTTATGATATTTTGGCATATTTGTTATGATTTTTGGCTAAGCTTTGTAAATTATGGAATTTTTCTTTGATTTCATAAGAATGGGATAATGTAAGAGTTAGAAATGGTAATGTGTAGAAAATGGTGTTAGCATGGGTTATAATGTCATTAGGTTTGATTTGGAATTGAATGAGAAAGTTTAGTAGTTTGTGGTTTTGTGTGACCTTGAGAGCTAGAGTTGAAAATGTGTTGATTTAATGTGAATTTGGGTATTTTGAGGTTACCAATAGGTTCCTTATGGAATTTTAGATAGGAACGAGTTTTGGTAGAAGTTTTGGAGCCATTGGAATTAGTTTTGGCAAATCTGGAAAATTTTGTTAGCTGTTGTAATTTTGGTTTCTGATAGCCTCATTCGGGTGAAGTAGGAGCTCCCTTGACTGTAGCATCCTGTTCTTCCTTTTCTCTTAGCATTTGGGTTAAGTGTTCAGGTGGGAAGCAAAGGTGCACTTCCTCACTTGCAAGTGATATGGGTTATCACTCGAGTTCTAGGGGTGGTGCTCGAGTGTACCTTTCAGTCTAGGATTTCGTTGCTCTTGGGTAGTCACTTCCTGCACTTTACTCGATGGGACTCAGGTGAATGTGTGTTATCACTTGAGTGCCCAGGTGAGTGCTTGAGTGCACTGGCCACTCCAGGAGGTGTTGGTGCTCTTGGGTTCACACTTTCTGTGCCTCACTTGCTAAGACTTGAGTGCAGGAGGGGGCATCACTCGAGTGAGGTCTTTTTCACTCTAGTGACTCGGCCAGAAATCAGTACTTTTGCTCCCAAAAAGGGATCTTTGGTCAAGTGTTCCCAGCCCTTTATGCATATGTCTAGGCTTCTAGTGGCAACCTAAAGAGTTCAAATGATATCCAACTTAAAGTAAAATGAAGATAAGAATTTGTAAAAGAGAATAACCTATTGTCCTTGATTTTGGTTTATAGGCTTTAACATTTGCCTTGGTCATAAACGAATAGTGCCGGAGCAAGTCAGGAAGGAACAAGGTAGTGACTCTTTCCCTTACACTATTTGTGATTATAATATGTTTGTTTGATCATTGTTTGTGAGTCGATCACCTGCGGCCCCTCGGTGTTGATGGTGGGAGGATCGTACCTTCGGGGCAGTGGAATTCGGGGTATGAGACTACGTGAATGCCGAAAGGCTATATGTGAAGGGCGAAAGGCTATTTGTGAGTCTATCACCTACGGCCTATCGATGGTGACGATGGGAGGATCGTACCTTCGGGGTGGTGGAATCTAGGGGATAAGACTATGTGATTGTGTGCATATATGGCAACCTGCGTGCTGTGATGCTGCTTGATGATTTACTTACATGCCATGTGATTACATGTTGTATGAGTGATTTGTTACTACTGGGATTCTTTTGAATCTCATTCTTTCCATTGACTAACCTTACAGACAGGGCAAGTGGCTCTAAGGAGAAAAGGATGACTAGGAGCAGCTAGGACTTTGTAGAGACCGTAGTTTTGGATTGTTGGCTATTCACTTTAGATTTTGGGATTACTGTATATTAGTTTTGGATGTAAACAATATTTTGATTACGATATGTAATCCCCTAGTTGTAAATTATAAACCTAATAGTTAGTATATTCGTGACCCGGGGGTTGCCGGGATTTCTGTTTTACACTTTGATATGTTTAAATGTGATTCAACTGCACAGGGTAATTATATTCAGATTATGGAGTTTGAGACCAAGGAAGGCAGAAATTTTGAAAATGTTTGTGAAAACCCTACTGTAAGGAAGGGATCGAAAGTGAGTTTTGTTTTTATTGGTCTCTATTTGATTTTAATTATGAATTTTGAATCATAATTACATAGGGGGTTACATTATCAACAAAGAAACCACCAGTATTAGAGTTGAAAATACTGCCATCCCACTTGAAGTATATTTTTCTAGGAGGAAATTACAACATTACTTGTAATCGTCTCTACATCTCTTACTCCTAAAGAAGAAGAAAAGTTATTAAGAGTTATAAGGGAGTATAAAACAACATTTGGATGGTCAATAGATGATATAAGAGGGATTAGTCCTTTAATTTGTATGCATAAGATCTTGATGGAGGACAACTACAAGCCATTAGTCAAGCACTAGAGAAGACTCAATTGAAACATGAAGGAGGTGATAAGAAAGGAGGTAATAAAGTGGCTGGGTGCTGGCATATTCTACCAAATCTCCGATAGTCAATGGGTAAGTGTAGTTCAAGTTGTGCCAAAAAAAGGTGGATGACTGTAGTGCCTAATGAGAAAAATGAACGGATTCCACAATGAATGGTGACTGGATGGAGAGTGTGCATTGACTACAGAAAGCTCAATAAGCCACAAGAAAAGATCACTTCCCTTTACCATTTATAGACCAGATGCTTGACAAACTTGCTGGAAAAGTCTATTATTATTTTCTGGACAAGTACATAGGATATAATCAAATTACAATTGCACCAGAGGATCAAGGAAAAACAACTTTTACATGTCCATATGATACCTTTACCTTTAAAAAGATGCCATTTGGTCTATGTAATGCACCAACAATATTTCAAAGGAGTATGATAGCGATCATTTCAGACATAGTAGAAAGGTTCATTGAGGTGTTCATGAATGATTTTTCAGTTTTGGAGAAGCATTTAATCATTATCTTTCAAATATGGAAAAAGTCTTGCATTGTTATGTGGAGACAAACTTGGTTCTAAATTAGGAGAAATGCCATTTCATGGTAAAAGAAGGATCATGCTGGGTCACAAGGCACTTGATTGAGGCATTGAAGTAAACCGAGCTAAGATTGAAAAATTGAAAAGCTACCACCTCCCTTCTCAATCAAGGGCATTCAGAGTTTTTTAAGACATGCTGTAACATCCCGATTTTCGATCTAAGGACTAATGATAATTATTGAGAATAATTATGTGTTTTATGGCGACATTAATTAATAAGCCATAATTATTGGAAATTGAAATAGTGAAATTGTTGGGAATTAGTTAGTGATTAATAGAGAAATTAATTACTAGCTAAGAGGAAATGAGATGTGTGATTAAATAATCAATGGCTAAGATTGATTTTGTAGTGGGCAAGAGGCATAATCAAGTGTATGTGGGTGCATGTGAGCCCATGAGAGGTGAAGAGGGATGGTGACAAGTGGCAAAGTGTGGGCCCTTGGATGTGGGACAACACCATCATCTCCATCTCCTCTCTTCTCTCTCTCTCGGTTTCTCTCTCTCCTCTTCTTTCCTCCATTTTCGCTGAAGGTGCTTGGGAAAGAGAAAGGAAAAGTGGAATTTTGAGGTAAGCAAATGGCCTCTTTTGCTCAAACACCATTCTCCAATGTTAATCCTTGAGCTGAGAGCTTCAATTTGATGATTGTAGCTTCTCTATTGGTGGTGATTTGAAGATCACGAAAATATGAAGTATGGAGAATCAAAGAGTGTCTTTGAGAAAGTTGATAAGGTATGTGAAACCAATCCTTCTATCTATGTTTCATGCCAAATGATTATGTTATGAATTTCTGGAATTATTGCCCTAATTGTGAAAATATGGGTAATGGGTAGTTTGGCATGATATGGCATTGGAAATGGTATATTGGTATGAGTTTTGAATAGATAGAATGGATTGGGGATTGAAATGTGTAAGGATAATGATTTGGAAAATGGGTGATTATGTTGCCCTAAACCAAAGCTAGTTAATGGGATGAGAATTTGGTAATTCTATGGATTCCATTGAATTCAGTGGGTGATTTTGTGTGGGAGTAGCTTTGGTAGAGGTTTTGGATCCCTTTGGATCAATTGGGCAAGAGTTAGGGAATGTGGTAAGTTTTGCTGCGTTCTCTGGAATCTGATAGATTCACTCGAGCAGACAGGGGTGTGCTCGAGTGAGGGATGATCATTGCTCGAGTGAGGAAGAACCTGCTCGAGTGATGCGTGAGTTTTCCCTTGTGTGGCTTCGAGTGCACCTGGGAATTATGAGCTCTGCTCGAGCACATCGCTTTGTGCTCGAGTGAGGGAAGAACATGCTCGAGAAAGAGCATGGCCTGCTCGAGTGATAGTGGGAGCCAGAGTGAAGGATTGCTCTCGGGTGGATACTCGCGGGCAAGGTGCAAGAAGTGTGCCTTCTCACTCGCGGGTGGAGGGCATCTGCTCGAGTGAGCCGTGTGTGCTCGCGGGTGAGAGGTGTGTGCTCGCGGGTGAGAGGTGTGTGCTCGCGGGTGTGCTCGCGGGTGAGGTGTGCTTCAGGTAGGAGTGTGCTCGCGGGTGTGAGGTGTGCTCGCGGGTGTGGTTTTGTGCTCGAGTGATCCAGTGCTTGGAGAGCTTTGGGTGCTCTCGGGTGCTCACTCGCGGTCTCACTTTCTCTTGTGCTCGCGGGTAAGGGCAGCGTGCTCGAGTGAGCCTCTTGTGCTTCGAGTGAGCTTGTGCTTCTGGAGTGGGTTTGTGCTCTCGGGCAAGTGCTCGCAGTCTCACTCGCACTTGTGCTCGAGTGATGTCCGTACTTGTGCTCGAGTGAGAGCTTCTGTGCTCGAGTGAGGCAGTGGAAAATATCAAGTTTGAGTGTTCAAAAGGGGATCTTTGGGGATAGTCTTCCAACCCTTTAGAGCTATGGATTGAGGTGTTTGAGGGCACTTAAAGGGCAATAATGATAACCAACTTGAGTGTCTAAATGTAAAGGAATTGGAAAAGGGATTAATCCTATGTCCTTGATTATGGTTATAGGATTTGATGATTTACTGGAGCGTGAGCAGCCGGAGCTGGAGCTTACGTGGAAAAGAGAGTAGGGAACTTACCTCTCCTGCATGTAGTGATAATTGTATTTGTGTATTGATGCATGTTATTGCCTTGCGTGATTATGTGAAACGTATGAGTATGATTGAAGCTCTGTTTCTATTTGTACTGTGGCCATGAGTATGTTGTGTGAACATTGAGCATGCGAATATATCATATTGCGAACATGAGTTATTGTGATGCAAGCATGTCATGCATTAAATACTTATCTTGCATGCATAGTGGTATTTGTTTTCCTACTGAGATTCCCCAGAATCTCACCCTCCCCTATCAACATTTTAGACAGGGAAGGAAGATTGAGGATGAAGCAAGCATCCAAGGACGAAGAGGACTCGTTTTGGGTGAGAGCTTAGTGTTGGTTATCATTGTGTAATGGGATTATGTATTTGTTTATATGGATCAATACTTGAGAATGTATTTGGATAAGTTGTGTAATCCCTGTTATTTGAGTTGTATGGGCTAATGCGCCCTATGATTATTGAGCGAAGATATGATCCCGGAATTGTCGGGAATTTATATTGCGTACTCTGATAATTGTATAAATGTAATTTTATCTTCGCATAGTAATTATATTCGGAGTGTAAATATGAGACCGTGTTTTAAATGATTTCGAAATGTAATTGTGAAAACCCCGTCTGGTTGATGGGTTTATAAATGGTGTTTTGTCTTATTGGTCTCTATTTCACGTTTATTATTGTAATCCGGATATTAATTACGGCAGGGGGTTACATTTTTGGTATCAGAGCTACAGTTCCTGGCAAACTTGGGAATTTGCTAGGATAGCTCTATTAGATCTCTACCTTGGTGGTAGATGATGTTCTGTGATAGTGATTATGTATACACATGTGTGAATTGTTATTGTGGACATAAGAGATTTGTGGAATATGTGTATACATTGTTGGTTAGTCTTGAGTGGCGAATCATTGTGTAATCGAAGGATATAGTGATTCGTCTGAGAATCTAGGGTGTATACCTAGAGGTGGAGGAAAATGATTTTCCTAGATGTTTTGATGTTGAAGCTCTAGGTATCGTGACTAACCTAGATGTTGGGTATGAAACCCAAGGCGGTGTGATGTTATATGTAGTAATGTCATACTGAGCCTGGGTGTGAAAAAGCCTTAAGACCTAGGAGACTTGTGTGCCTTAGGCTGGCCGAGATAGTTGGACTTGCATTGAGGAGTATGATGCTCTGTGGAAATGAGGGAAGCGATTTCCCAGTTCAACTGAGGTTGAAAGTTTGAAAGATGAGTTGTGATCCAAGGATTATACTCAATAGCTGGGTTGATTCTTAGGAATTGGATATGACCTTGATGGTCTGTGGTACCAGGGTATGGTACTAGAAGTGAATTGAATTGTGTATCAGGAATTCTGAGAGTGTTGGTTGTAAATCCAGCACAGGGAGAAAGTTATCTACGGAGGATTCGGATCGGAGAGCGCTATCTACGGGGACTTTTGATCGGAGAGGGCTACCTACGGTGACGTCTGACCGGAGCGGCTGTTTGTGAATTCATCACCTGCGGCCCACTGGGGGTGTGTATGGCACACAGTGGGAGGACCGTGCCTTTGGGGCGGTGGGGATACGGGGGATATGTGTGAGTCCTGGGTGGTGGGTTAGCCCATGAGGGGTGAGACCAGCCAGCTCAGCCACCTGGCAGCCCCATGTACGTGAGCGGGGTGGGCACCGGCGCGGGGCATCCCTTGAGGGGGGTAAAACCGGGGTGTGACTATATTTGTGAAAGCCTCCATGACGACAAACCCTAGTGTGCAGCCACCGTGATAACGAACCGTGGAGAGCGATAGCCGTGACGTTGAATCGTAGAATAGAACTCTGGGAACGTTGGGAGTATGGGATCTCAACGAAGCGCTGGTTATGGCTCTGAATGATTCGAGTTGAATCAAGCCAAGATTTGGTATAGATTATGAATGTGGTCAGGTGATGTAGGAGATTCCTATGGGACTCCTGTTAAGTCAACTTGACATTGTGAATGCACAGATGAGGAGTATGGCCTCAGAGTGTGCAGCGGAAGTATGGGAATGTAATATGTGCGAGAACCGTGCTGAGCAGAAGCTCGGGGTTGCTGTGAGAATGATATGATAACTATGACTTCGGGAGGTAAAACTTCGGGTCAAGTAGTGTTGTAAAAAGAGGTCTTGAAGGATCTCAGTATGTGAAAAGAATTCGAGATGTTGAAGGTGAAGTTGTTGACATGCCTGGTTCCAGCTTGTTGCAATTGTGCATTATGAGTCCACCCGTTCTCCTTTGCGAGGGAGTTATGTGCCGTTGGTCGGATTGCCGGTTGAGGCTGCCAATGGAGCCGTCTGGTAGGGTTGCCGATCGAGGCTGCCGGCGGGATGGGTGTGATTATGTGACATGAGGCCGAAAGGCTGATTGTGAGCCGTAGGGCTATTTGTGAGGCTGACGAGCCGTTTGTGAAGCCGGTTAGCTATGTGCTATAAGGCTATGTGTATGCACTGCCACGCCAATAGTCCCTGAGTAGCTAACAACGGTTCGGGTTAAGACTGTGTGTCTTCTCGGCGGAGAAAGGGGATGAGGGTGGAGTGTGATGTGGAAGCCGAAAGGCTATGTGTGTGCACTGCCATGCCAATAGTCCCTGAGTCGCTAACAACAGTTCGGGTAAAGACTGTGTGTCTTCTCGGCGGTAAAAGGGGATGAGGGTGGAGTGTGATTGTGAATCGGTGACAGTTGTGAATAAGCTGGGATTGAGGTGTGTTGTAGCAGAGCAGAGCTAGTTCAGCTGATGGCTAATTCGACTACATGTTTGGGGATTTTGTTGTGAGGGCAATTACCCCGGCATGGCCAACCTAGCTAGCCACCACGTTGGTTGCACCGGTGTTAACCCCAGGCCGAAAGGCGGTGCGTAAAATTAGAGTCTGCGATGCGGATTGTGGTGAAAACTATGTGACAAATTGCAGCGTGTGCAGGTCAGCGTGAGCCGTTTAGGGTTTGACGCTGGTCATCTCTAGCTCGGCCGTTGGACTGCCGTTGTAGTTGTTTGTGTGGTGCAAGAGCATGAAGGTGGTATTGGGAGATTGAGACTCTCAACCGGTCGCCTGGATAGATGAGACTGAGATTCTAGGTGGACCATTGTGGTAGGGTGCTTCGGATGGATGAGATTGAGATTCTGGAGTGACCTGATGATGTGATATGTGTTGATGTGATATGAATGCCGGAAGGGCAAAGTGTATTTGTGAGACAGCGGGAAGTTGTCGTATTTGTGCAAGCGGCGGAAGCCGAGGTATTCTTGCAATGTGATATGTGTGCAAGTGGCGAAAGCTACGTATTATGGTGTATACAGCCGTGGGTGCTGTCGTCGTGTGGCAATCGTATGTGGAGGCGATTGCAATTGTTTGGGAATAGTGTGATGATTATGTTCGGATAGCAATCGTGAAATGGGCCGATTGCAAATTTTTGCAACTGGGTTGCATTTATTGTGTAAGATTCTTGCGAGAATCGAAATTGTGGAGTACCGTTTGTGTGGGTGGTCTAGAAGGGACTATCCAATGAGAAATGAATGTGAAACGGAAACCGTCGTAGGAGGCGTCCGGAGTTTATGTCCTTAGTGGTGGAACAAATTTCGAGGACGAAATTTATTGAACGGGGGGAGAAATGTAACATCCCGATTTTCGATCTAAGGACTAATGATAATTATTGAGAATAATTATGTGTTTTATGGCGACATTAATTAATAAGCCATAATTATTGGAAATTGAAATAGTGAAATTGTTGGGAATTAGTTAGTGATTAATAGAGAAATTAATTACTAGCTAAGAGGAAATGAGATGTGTGATTAAATAATCAATGGCTAAGATTGATTTTGTAGTGGGCAAGAGGCATAATCAAGTGTATGTGGGTGCATGTGAGCCCATGAGAGGTGAAGAGGGATGGTGACAAGTGGCAAAGTGTGGGCCCTTGGATGTGGGACAACACCATCATCTCCATCTCCTCTCTTCTCTCTCTCTCGGTTTCTCTCTCTCCTCTTCTTTCCTCCATTTTCGCTGAAGGTGCTTGGGAAAGAGAAAGGAAAAGTGGAATTTTGAGGTAAGCAAATGGCCTCTTTTGCTCAAACACCATTCTCCAATGTTAATCCTTGAGCTGAGAGCTTCAATTTGATGATTGTAGCTTCTCTATTGGTGGTGATTTGAAGATCACGAAAATATGAAGTATGGAGAATCAAAGAGTGTCTTTGAGAAAGTTGATAAGGTATGTGAAACCAATCCTTCTATCTATGTTTCATGCCAAATGATTATGTTATGAATTTCTGGAATTATTGCCCTAATTGTGAAAATATGGGTAATGGGTAGTTTGGCATGATATGGCATTGGAAATGGTATATTGGTATGAGTTTTGAATAGATAGAATGGATTGGGGATTGAAATGTGTAAGGATAATGATTTGGAAAATGGGTGATTATGTTGCCCTAAACCAAAGCTAGTTAATGGGATGAGAATTTGGTAATTCTATGGATTCCATTGAATTCAGTGGGTGATTTTGTGTGGGAGTAGCTTTGGTAGAGGTTTTGGATCCCTTTGGATCAATTGGGCAAGAGTTAGGGAATGTGGTAAGTTTTGCTGCGTTCTCTGGAATCTGATAGATTCACTCGAGCAGACAGGGGTGTGCTCGAGTGAGGGATGATCATTGCTCGAGTGAGGAAGAACCTGCTCGAGTGATGCGTGAGTTTTCCCTTGTGTGGCTTCGAGTGCACCTGGGAATTATGAGCTCTGCTCGAGCACATCGCTTTGTGCTCGAGTGAGGGAAGAACATGCTCGAGAAAGAGCATGGCCTGCTCGAGTGATAGTGGGAGCCAGAGTGAAGGATTGCTCTCGGGTGGATACTCGCGGGCAAGGTGCAAGAAGTGTGCCTTCTCACTCGCGGGTGGAGGGCATCTGCTCGAGTGAGCCGTGTGTGCTCGCGGGTGAGAGGTGTGTGCTCGCGGGTGAGAGGTGTGTGCTCGCGGGTGTGCTCGCGGGTGAGGTGTGCTTCAGGTAGGAGTGTGCTCGCGGGTGTGAGGTGTGCTCGCGGGTGTGGTTTTGTGCTCGAGTGATCCAGTGCTTGGAGAGCTTTGGGTGCTCTCGGGTGCTCACTCGCGGTCTCACTTTCTCTTGTGCTCGCGGGTAAGGGCAGCGTGCTCGAGTGAGCCTCTTGTGCTTCGAGTGAGCTTGTGCTTCTGGAGTGGGTTTGTGCTCTCGGGCAAGTGCTCGCAGTCTCACTCGCACTTGTGCTCGAGTGATGTCCGTACTTGTGCTCGAGTGAGAGCTTCTGTGCTCGAGTGAGGCAGTGGAAAATATCAAGTTTGAGTGTTCAAAAGGGGATCTTTGGGGATAGTCTTCCAACCCTTTAGAGCTATGGATTGAGGTGTTTGAGGGCACTTAAAGGGCAATAATGATAACCAACTTGAGTGTCTAAATGTAAAGGAATTGGAAAAGGGATTAATCCTATGTCCTTGATTATGGTTATAGGATTTGATGATTTACTGGAGCGTGAGCAGCCGGAGCTGGAGCTTACGTGGAAAAGAGAGTAGGGAACTTACCTCTCCTGCATGTAGTGATAATTGTATTTGTGTATTGATGCATGTTATTGCCTTGCGTGATTATGTGAAACGTATGAGTATGATTGAAGCTCTGTTTCTATTTGTACTGTGGCCATGAGTATGTTGTGTGAACATTGAGCATGCGAATATATCATATTGCGAACATGAGTTATTGTGATGCAAGCATGTCATGCATTAAATACTTATCTTGCATGCATAGTGGTATTTGTTTTCCTACTGAGATTCCCCAGAATCTCACCCTCCCCTATCAACATTTTAGACAGGGAAGGAAGATTGAGGATGAAGCAAGCATCCAAGGACGAAGAGGACTCGTTTTGGGTGAGAGCTTAGTGTTGGTTATCATTGTGTAATGGGATTATGTATTTGTTTATATGGATCAATACTTGAGAATGTATTTGGATAAGTTGTGTAATCCCTGTTATTTGAGTTGTATGGGCTAATGCGCCCTATGATTATTGAGCGAAGATATGATCCCGGAATTGTCGGGAATTTATATTGCGTACTCTGATAATTGTATAAATGTAATTTTATCTTCGCATAGTAATTATATTCGGAGTGTAAATATGAGACCGTGTTTTAAATGATTTCGAAATGTAATTGTGAAAACCCCGTCTGGTTGATGGGTTTATAAATGGTGTTTTGTCTTATTGGTCTCTATTTCACGTTTATTATTGTAATCCGGATATTAATTACGGCAGGGGGTTACACATGCTGGCTTCTATAGAAGATTCATCAAGGACTTCTAAAAAATTATAAAGCCACTTTGCATGCTGTTGGAGAAAAACACTCCCTTTGTGTTTAATAGGGAGTGCTTGTCAGCCTTCCAAACTCTTAAAAGTGCTTTGACTTCTGCACCAGTTACATAGCTCTAGATTGGAATCTTCCATTCGAGATGATGTGCGATGCAAGTGATTATACAGTTGGAGCTGTTTTAGGCCAAAGATGAGACAAGGTGTAACCCCCTGCCTGGACAAACGTAATATCATTCAAAAATGCTTATTTAAAATGAATTAGAGACCAATGGATAATTAAACTCGTTTCAATCCCTTCCTGACGGTAGGGTTTTCACAAATTTTTTTCAAAACTTTATCCCTTCCCTGGTCTCCATTTTCATGTTTCGAATATAATTACCTGTGCAGTTAGTCACATTCAAATATATTAGAATGTATAATAAAGTCCCAGCAACTTCTGGGATTCATTCACTAAGGGTTTAAAGTTTCCTATATAGGGGATTACAATACCATTGCAAAATATTATTTGCATCCCCAAAATAATATACAGTAATCCTAGATCCAAATGGATAACCAACATCCCAAAAGTAAAATCCCTATAAGGTCCTAGCTGCTCCTAGTGGTCTGTTTCTCCTTAGAGCAACTTGCCTTGTTTGTAAGGTTAGTCATTAGAAAGAATGAGATTCAAAAGAATGCCAGGAGTAACAAATTACTCATGCCATATATAATCACAAAGCATGCAAGTAAATCATCACACAATACAGCAGCACAAACACAGCATACAAGCTGTCACATATACATGTTGCCTCACTGGCATACACATATCGCATTGCCTCTCTGACAATGCACATAGCCACTCTGGCTTTCATATTGCCTCTTTGGCATTCACATAGCACATTGCCTCTCTGGCAACCACATAGCCACTCTCACTTTCACATTCGAAATCATCGCAAAGCAATGACAGAATAAACATATAATGAATCGTATACAGTATAAGAGCAGGAGTCACTACCTGGTTCTTTCCTGATGTCTTCTGGCACTGCACGTCTACGGTCAGGGCAAATGTTGAACCCTATAATCAAAGTCAAGAACGACGGATTAATTCTTTACTCCAACTTCTTATTGTCATAACTCTTAAAGTTGGTTATCCTTTAAACTCTTTAAGTGGCTATTAGAAGCCTAGACATATGTCTAAAGGGTTGGGAAAAACTACCCTTATGATCCTTTTTTGGGAAGCAAAAGTATAGATCTTTGGCTGAGTCACTCAAGTGAAGAAGGCCTCACTCGAGTAATGCCCCCACTTGTACTCGAGTCCCAGCGAGTGAGACATAGAAAGTATGCACCCGAGAGCACAGACACACCTTAGAGTAGCCCGTTCACTCAAGCACTATCCTTGGCACTCAAGTAATGACACATATTCACCCGAGTCCCATTAAGTGAGGTGCAGGAAGTGACAACCCGAGAGCAACTAAATTCCCAAAGTGACAAGTGCACTCGAGCACTAGCCCTAGCACTCGAGTGACCACCCAACACCCTCGAGTGCCCACATGCACTCTTGGCAATTTGCCTGTGAGTATTAACCCGAGATGCACGTCCATAGTGCTACATGCACATGTACTCGAGTGATGCCTTATGCACTCGAGTGATAACCAATACCCCTCATAGATGAGGAAATTCACTCATGATCACTTCCTAAGGACTTAACCAAAACACTGAGGAGGAAGGGAAATATCATACTGCACTCAAGTGAGACCCGACCTCACTCGAGTCAGGCTTATCAGAAGTTAAAACGCAACAACTGATATAACTTTCCAGACTTTCCTAATCTGATTCCAATAGTTCCAAAACCCATACCAAAACTCATTCTTATCTAAATTTCACAAGGAATCTATTGGAAACACTAAAGCAACCAAATTCTTTTCCAATCAACACATATTCAGGTTTGACCCACCTTGCACTACAACTACCAAAATTACTACTTTTCCTAATTCAAATCCAAACTAAATCCGTTGACATCAAGACACCATTTAACACCTATTCCACCACAAGGCACTAGTTAATTCCTTCATTTCAAAATTAGGCCAAAATTAGGGAAAAAATCCAAAATTCTTAAAACCTAACTAGTAACCAAAACAATTATACAAAAATACTACAAATGTTCACCTCTTCAACTTCCAATGGTTAGCTTCTTGATTCTCTAGCTTCCAAACTTGTGCAAGCTCCAAAACACCTTCTTTCAAAATTCTGAAACCATAGGATTAAAGCTCTCAACCTCTTGAACAACATTAATCAAAACTATTTGAGCAAAAGAGAGCATTCCACAAGTCAAAATCCTACCTTTTCTTTTCTCTTTCTTCCTTCTTTTGTGTGAAAATGGAGAATGATGAGAGAGAGAATGAGATATTGATGATGTTGCAGATTTTCATACCCCTATGTAACAGAGCCGACTTCAGAGGGAGAGAGGAGAGATGAGAGTGTTTTGAAATATTGACCAATCCTATGGCCACCATGATGACACTTGGCAAGATCTCATTCCATCTTTTCATGAATTCACACACTCACACACACACACACACTTGATTCTGCCCCATTGATTATTCAAGAGTTATTTCTAGCCATTAATCTCAAGTTACCAATGAGTCTCTTCTTCGGTAACTGACCAACTGGTCAGTAAATTTACCATTTTGCCCCTGATTATCACAACATTTATTAAACCATCTTCAAACATATTTATATCACAATGTACATCATATTCTTCAAAAGTGTTTCTTTAACACTAATTACAATACTTTTGAAGTCATAAGCCCTTAATTATGATTCAGGATATTACACAAGGTCTTTCATGCCATCTATTATGCTAGTATAACACTCTCAGACACACAACTGAATTATGCAACAACAGAAAAAGAGCTCATAGTAGTAGTGTTTGCATTCAAAAAATTCAAAGCCTACTTGATTAGGTAAAAGGTCATTGTTTGGGCAGACTACTCAGCAATCAAATACTTGGTTGAGAAGAAAGATACTAAGCCCAGATGATCAGATAGGTACTTCTGTTACAAGAATTTGACATAGAGATTAAAGACAAAAAAGGGACTGAGAATCTCCTTACAGATCATCTTTCTCTGTTAGAGCCGCCTAAACAAAAGAGAGAATCACCAATCAAAGAGAATTTCCCAAATGAGCAACTTTTTGTCATGCAATCACAACCCACTCCTTGGTATGCTGATTTTTTGAAGGCAAGCGGAGTAATGCCTTATAAACTTTCTAAAATGCCAAAGAAGAAGTTTTTGGTTGATGTAAGGCATTACTTTTGGGAGGATCCGTTCTTATACAAATAATTACAAGATCGAATTATCAGGCGATGTGTTCCTAAAGAAGAAATGGAAAGTGCTTTAAATCACTATTATTCATCCCTATATGGTGGTCATTTTGAGGCAAATAGAACAGCTACTAAAGTCCTTTAATCAAGATTTTACTAGCCTACACTCTTCAAGGACGCTCACAAAATTGTTGCAACCCTTGATAGATGTTAAAGAATGGGAAATATCTCAAGGAGACATGAAGCCTCGTTAACTAATATCTTAGAAGTTGAGCTCTTTGATGTTGAGGGATCAATTTTAGGGGCCTTTTCCATCCTTATTTAGCAATCAGTTCATTTTAGTAGCAATTGACTATGTCTCCAAGTGGGTTGAAGCAGCTGCTTTTCCTACAAATGATTCTCAAGTAGTTGTGAAGTTTCTAAGGAAAAATATTTTTATAAGATTTAGAGTGCCTAGAGCTATTATCAGTGATGGAGGAAGGCATTTTTACAATCAACAACTCTAATCAGTGTTAGCTAAATATGGAGTAACCTATAATGTTGCAACTCCATATCATCCACAAACTAGTGGGCAAGTGGAAATCTCAAATAGAGAATTGAAGTAGATCTTAGAGAAGACGGTAAATTCCAATGGTAAGGACTGGGCACAGAAATTAGATGATGTACTTTGGGCTTATAGAACTGCCTTTAAGACACCAATTGGTACATCTTCATATCAATTTGTCTACAGAAAAACATGCCATCTTGCAGTAGAAATGGAGCACAAATCATCTCATCACTAGAGTGCGTCATCCATCACTCGAGTGCTGCAGCCAAAAATGGGATTTTGAGGTTTCGAAAATGGTCTTTGGTCAAGTTTCTCCCAACACTTTAGGCATGTGTCTAAGCTTTGAGTAGCCACCTAAAGGCCATGAATGATAACCAACTTAAGTGTTTGAAAGTAAGGAATTGGAAAAGAAAATAACCCTATGTCCTTACTTTGGTTATAGGGTTTGATACTTGCCCTGATCGTGAGTAGTCAGTGCTGGAGCATATGTGGAAAGAACAAGGATAGGGAACTTACCTCTCCTGCATGTATATGATATTTGTGTTAGTGTGTTGATGCATGTTATTGCTTTGCTATATTATGTGAAACATGTATGAATGATTTAAAGCTATGTTTCAATTTATGCTATGGCTATAAGTATGTTGTTCGAAGCATTTAGCTTGCAGATTTGTCATTGTGTGAGCATAAGTTATGTAATACAAGCATGTCATGCATTAAACATTTACCTTGCATGCATATTGGTATTGTTTTCCTACTGAGATTCTCTTGAAACTCACCCTCCCCTATAACATTTTAGACAGGGCAAGAGGCTCGAGGAGAGGGCAAGCAACCAAGGGCGGTGAGGACTTCCTTTTACTTATTTGAGTTTGGTAGTTGGTTATCATTGCTAGTTGGGCTAGTTGTATATATGTTAGATGTGGATATGTATTTGAAAGGATTGTGATTGTGTAATCCTCGTATAAGAATTTATAAATGGGTGAATGAGCCCTGTAAGTTCTATAGTTGAGTTATAAATCCAGTGTTTGTTGGGAATTATATTGTTCACTCTGATATTTGTATGAATGTGATTTATCTTTGCATAGTAATTATATTCAAAATGTGAATATGAGACCAGGTTATTTAGATTTTGAAAGGTATTTGTGAAAACCCTATCTTAAGTATGGGGAACTGAAATGAGTTTTGTTTATCAGATGATCTCTAATTCATTTTAATCACGGATTTTGAAGAATAATTACGGAAGGGGGTTACACAAATGGTGCTGGCTGGGGCCCAAAACTCTCTAACCTTCTTTTGGCCACTGGCCAAGGTGGCTAGCTGCAACTCAAAAGTTTCTAACATGTCTCTGGTAGCGACCCGAATCCTTTTGCCTTGTTTTTGGCTAAAGCCCATGGATCCTGGCCGTAGGCCAAAACTTTCTTACCATTTGTTGGCTGCGGCCAGTGGATGGCTTGGCCGCAGACAACCTTTGAAAAATTGTATTTTTGAACCTCTGAAAGTTGGTCTTCGGCCAAGCTTTTCCTAATCTTTTATGCCTTTGTTAGGCTTATAATAGCCACGTAAAGGTTTCAAATGATAACCAACTTTAAGTATTTTGAAATCATGAACTTGGAATAGAGATTAATCTGCATCCTTGATTATGTGTATTGGATTTGATATTTGCCCTGCTCGAAAGCAACTTATGCCAGAGCACACTCGGAAAGTGCAAGGAGTAACGCTTTCCCTTATACTTTATGTGATGCATTGTATGTATGTGTAATCATTGAATTGTGCTGGTTTTGAATGCTGTTAAGCTTATGGATGTGTATGCCGTAAATGAATGTGAAAGCCGTAAGGCTATGTGCATGCTACGAAGACATGTGTAAGCTGTAAGGCTATGTGTATGCTATGAAGACATATGTAAGACATAAGGCTATGTATAATCTGTGATTGATGCTGCTGTACTGATTGATGATTTGCTTATATGCTATGTGATTATATATATTGAGTAAGTGATTTGTTACTTCTGGGATTCTCTTGAATCTCACTCTTTCTATTGACTAACCTACAGACAGGGCAAGTGGCTCGAAAGGGAAGCAAACAACCAAGGGTGGCTGGGACTCCTTAGAGATGTGATTTTGATAGTTGGTTGTCATAGGTTGTTTGGGATTACTGTACATATTATGGATGTAAACTTTTAAATAGTGCTTTGTAATCCTTTGAACTGGAAATTGTTAGGGACAAGAATGTCCTATAAACCCTTTAGTTACTATATGGAACTTGGGGTTGCCGGGAATTTTGGTTTACACTCTGATATGTATGAATGCAATTGAACTACGCAGGTTAATTATATTCGAAATGTGAATATAAGACCAGGGTAATCAGGTTTTAAAAGAAAGTTTTGAAAACCCTGTCCTGAGGATAGGATTAAAACTAAATTTAAAATTATTCTTTGGTCTCTAATTGATCTTAATTATGTATTTTTGAATTATAATGACAGATTATAATGCAGGGGGTTATATTTGTGGTATCAGAGTTATAGTTCCTGACAAGGGTAGGATTTGCTTGGCTAGCCCTCATAGTTCTTTAGCTTAGTGATAGAAGATAACCTAAAAATGTTTGTTGTGTATACACATGTGTGTCCTTGTTATGACTGATATATGAGATTTGTGGGCTATGTGTATACATTATTTGTGATACTGATGTGGTGAATTATTGTAGAATTGAAAGACAAATGGCTTACCCGAAAACCAAGAGGGTAGACCCAGAGCAGGAGGTGATTAATGACAATCCACCAGATCCTATACAGGTGGTAATAGGTCTGATTAGAAAACAAAGAGATATGATAAATGAGTTGAGGGAAGAGCTTAGAGAAGAGAGAGCAAAATGAAATGATGACAAGGTTCCGTCCACACATGAGGAAACCCAAGAAGAGATCCGTCAGGAAGAGACTACTAAGGGGTCTATTCAATCATAGGAATCCCCTCCTCATATGCCTTGAATCAAGAGTCACATTGCGTACTAGTCAGAGAGGAAAAGGACTTATAGTATTGGGTTTCAAAATTCTATAAGCATCTACCTGCAGTGTTCAGAGGGAGGTTTGATTGTTAGGCAGTCAAAGGTTGGTTGAACCGGCTGGAAAATATCTTTGAGGTGCTGGAGTGACCATCTGAGCTAAAGACATAGTTGGTTGTGTACAAGTTGGAGTGAGATGCGGATCAATGGTAGTGGAATATTGCCCTGATATTGTGAAACAAAAATGTACCACTGACCTGGGAATTGTTTCAACAACAGTTCAATGAGAAATATTTTCTTAAGTCAGTGCGACTCGAGAAGGAAACTAAATTCCTATCTATCAAGCAAGGTGACACAGAGACCTTTGACGACTACTTATCTCATTTCATCTAGCTAGCTAGGTATTCCTCTTATCTACGGCATATGGATGATGAGGAGTGGAGTTCGGATATGCTAATACATGGGTTGAGGTGTGAATTGAGAAAAAGGTTAGCTACCCACCAATTTACCAAATTCAACAAAGCGGTGGAGGAATATAGAATCATAGAGAATAATTTGAGAGATTTGTATCTTGCCAAGGGTGCCAGTAGCCGTAATGCACTCAGCAAGGGTAATGCTTCCTATAAGTGGAAGGGCCATGGATTCTCTTCATCCAAGGGCAGTGGTAAAAAGTCCTTTCAGTCTAGAGATCTTGAACCTCAGAAATCCCTGGCGGTGTGGTTGTGTCCTCCTGTGGTAAAGCCCACTATGGCAGAATATGCCAAGGTCAAGTGCTCTGGTTCAACTATAAACAACAAGGGCATACTTCTGCTGAGTGCTAATGCCTACCGATAGAGCAAAGGCCTAGGAATTAGGGTAGAGTATTCACAATGACACATGAGGAAGCCCAAAAATCTCCTGACCTGATCCAATATAAAATCCTCCTTAATGGTAATTTGTTGCAAGCTTTATTCGATTCGGGTGCAAGTCACTCTTTTATTGCTTATGATTATGTGAAGCGTCTGGGATTACATGTGCATAAATTGCCATTTAATTTTCTTGTGTTGACGCTTATGGGTGTTACGGCTATGACTGCTGCAGCCAGTCTAAATTGTGTGATAACCGTTGAGGGGCTCGAGTCCATAATTGATTTGATTTGTCTGCCACTCTATCAATTGGAAGTCATTTTGGGTTTTGATTGGTTGACAGCAAATAATGTGTTGCTTGATTATGGCAATAAGAGGATAGTGTATCCTACTTCACAAAATGTGAATGATGTGAATGCAAATTTGAATTTCCTCTCAACGGCTAAGGCTGAGTTATATCTAGAGAAGGGGTGCTAGGGGTATATTGTTTTCTTTTTCTTACAGGGAGAGACAAAAGAAACTTTGAGTAGTATACCTATGGTAAGAGAATTCCCTGAGGTATTTCCGGACGATCTTAGCGGATTGCCTCTGAAAAGGGAAGTTAAATTCCCAATTGAAATTGTGCCTAGAGCTGGTTCTATATCTAAGGCCCCATATCGTATGTCCCCAAATGAAATAATAGAATTAAAGAACTAGATAAATACTTGCTTGAAAAGGGTTTATTTGACCTAGTGTGTCACTATGGGGAGCTCCAGTATTGTTTGTTAAGAAGAAATATGAGAGTCTACGTTTGTGTATTGATTATAGAGAATTGAACAAGATAACCATCCAAAAAAAATACCCTTTTCCGAGAATCGATGACCTTTTAGATCAACTATCTGGTTCGTGTGTGTTTTTGAAAATTGATCTAAGGTCAGGTTATCATCAGCTACATGTGAAGGCAGAATATATACCGAAAACTACTTTTAGGATTAGGTATGGGTACTACGAGTTTTCTAGTAATGCCCTTTGACCTAACCCATACACCTACGGTATTCATGGATTATATGAATTGTGTCTTTCAACAGTATCTGGATCAATTTGTTGTTGTGTTTATTGATGACATTTTGATATCATCCAAGATTAGGGAGGAACATGAGTATCATTTGAGAATTGTGTTAGAAAAATTGCGTATAAAGCAACTCTATGTCAAGTTGAGTAAGTGCGAGTTTTAGTTGCCAGAAGTAAAATTCTTAGGCCATGTGATCTCATAAGATGGTGTCTCTATGGATCCCAGTAAAGTGGAACCAATACTGGACTAGAAAAGGCTAGAAACTGTTGCTGAGATACGTAGTTTTCTGGGTCTTGCTAGTTACTACTGGAGATTTATTCAAAATTTCTCTCGTATTGCCTTACCGATGACCAAGCTCACAAGGAAGGATTAACCATTTAAGTGAGATGAGCAATGTGAAAATAGTTTTATGGAGATGAAGGAGAGGTTGACTACTGTGCCTGTGTTGATTATACCTGTTCCTAGCTTGACTTATGTTATGTATAGTGATGTGAGTAAACAGGGATTAGGGTATGTCCTGATGCACCAGGGTGGCCTATGCCTCCCGATAGTTAAAACCTAATGAAATGAATTATCCCACACATGATCTGGAGCTTACAGCAATTGTGTTTACGTTGAAAATATTACGACATATTTGTATGGTGTGACGATAGAATTGTACTGCGACCACAAGAGTCTCAAGTAATTGTATGATCGAAAAGAGTTGAATCTGAGATAGCATCGTTGGATGGAGTTGCTGAAAGACTACAACCTCGAGATTAAATACCATCTGGGTAAAGCTAGTATAGTCGTAGATGCTCTTAGCCGAAAGATGGTGCTTGTGGTAGCAATGAGATCCAAGAAGGAAAATTATTAGAAGATTTTCAAGATTTGAATTTGTCGAACGGTATCGTCTGTGCCAATTATAATGTGTCTCAAGGGGAAAGTGATTTAAGATCTTAAATTGAAGATGGTTGAAGGCAAGATGATTGGGTACAGTCCAGTTGATTGAATGAGGAGAAGCCCGGGACTATGATTTGTTGCCTATTGGATTGGTTTGTTACAAAAAGAGAATCTTTGTTCCACTTAAAGTAGAATTGAGGCAGAAGATCCTAGATGAGGCACACAAGAACCGATGTACTCTTCACCCCGGTGTGACCAAAATATACCATAATTTTAGCACTACTACAAGAACATGATTCCACGACACCAAACAACGATCATTTTGAGAAACCAGTAGTAAAAAAGAAACTCCAGGAACCGGTGGCACTGAACTGAAGTTTCAACGACTGTTTTCAAGGAAAACAGTCGTTGAAGCTTCATTTTCAACAACTGGTTTAAAAACCAGTCATTGAAACCTTATTTACAACGACTGGTTTAAAAACTAGTCATTGAAAGCTTGTTTTCAACGACTGGTTTATAAAACCAGTCGTTGAAACCTATTGTTTCAATGAATGGTTTAAAAACCAGTCGTTGAAACTGGATTCAATGACTGGTTTTATAAACCAGTCGTTGAAAGTGATCTACTTTTCCCCAATTCTTCAGCGCGTGTTTCTGTCATTCTTCCCCGCGCTAATTGAACCCTCATTTTCGTGTCTCCCGCGAGCTGCATTCCCCAAATTTCTTGGCCTATCTCTTTCTCCTGCATCTGTCCTCTGTCCCTCTCCGATGTCCACCGTCTTCACAGTCCCTCCATTCCCTCTCGGTCGCATGCAGGTCTGAGATTTGCTTTCCCTCTTCGCAGTCCGAGCAGCAAGCAACGCAAGTAGGTTGCCCTGTTTCCTTGCTCTGGTTTTTTTGCTTTTGCTTTTCTCTTCTTAGCCTCTATTATTCGGTCCTGTAGTTCATACTTGGTGTTCGTATAAAGAAGACAACGTTGGTGGTTCTGATCTTGGTCTATTTCGTTGTGTGTGTAAGTTTCCCTTTTCTGTTTCTAGTTTTTTTGTTCATTTGGATGTCAATTTGTGCTGTTCTGGAAAAAAAGTATGTGATTGAGATATTGGTTGTGGTTGTTAAATATATCATAGAAATCAGAAATATTCCAAATGCAGAGTAGGTATTAGGTAATTCTTTACCATTGTAAAATGATTATTTGCATCACCCAATTGATTCAACCCAATCGAATTTCATATCACTAATTAAGTTAGCACAACTTGCCATTAGCTAAACAACACATTTGTTTGGACTAACTTTCTTTTGGTCACATTATTGAATCTCTTATTATCATGAATAATGATATATATATTTAGACACTATACATTATTTCATTTTATATAATTTGGGTATGTTATATACAGCATGGGAGACGAGAAGAGAGGGGAAACAATGATGCATAGTATAAAGAAAACAAATCAACGAGAACAAAACATGGCTGTGTAATAAAATTAAATTTGAAAATTAGGAGGTTGCGTGTTTGATATTCCTAAGATATATGGAATACATGAGTTCCTTCCGTTTTTGGTAAAGAATAATTAAAAATAAGACATCATTTCTATTTATACAAGTAAATTAGTCTAGTTTGCTTCGTGTTTGGATTTAATTTTAATTTATTATATTATCATGGACAAATAATAGTAATTTCATCTAATTAATTACTTTTGAGGTAATGATATCTCGAGAAGCACATGCACCCTACTCTGTATTTCATTTCCTTCGCGTTGGATCATATAGAGACAAAATCCACTGGATTCCTATTTTCTAATTGTATTGAAGTTGTAATGCAATGATTCCAAAACATTTTTTTAAAAAAATAAATTTTTTATTGTTCTATTTTGAAATTTTAAATTTATATTACCAGGTCAAAAAGAGAATAATTCTACAACTTGAGGATTTTTTTTATTTTTATGTCCTTTTAAATATTTTTATTCAACTTTGTAAATGCAAAATTGAAAAATCTAAATATTTTATATATGAGACTACAGTTAAATGCTTTTCCTTAAAAGAGGAAAACAACTCAGTGTACTTTTTCTTCTTTTATTAAAAGTATTTTAAGAATATAAATATACTCTATAATTCTAATCTAATCAAGTTATTTTATAATATTCATAGAAATGTTTTAAATAAACAATTCATGTATCAGTATATAAATTGAAATTTACACTAAATATAGTAAGCTAGTGACACAAAACATGAAGGGTCATTATAAATCAAAGAAATTATATGATAATTTTTTATATATATAAGAAACACTGAATCAAGGTCATTTGACCTGAAATGTTCTAAATATTACCCCTTCATGTCTAAATTGTTAGAACCGGCTGACACCCAAGAGGGGGGTGAATTGGGTGTAAGATAAAAATCTTAAGAACTTTGAATATCTTTTTTCATCTTAGAGGAAGCAATAAATATGAAAATAATGAATCATAAATCAACAGTTAATATATGCTGGAAATATAAGAGTTTAAGGAAGAGAGTATGCAAACTGTGATTTATCCTAGTTCGGTCCAATCTGTGATGGCCTACATCCAGTCCCCAGGCTCCTCCTGAGATTTTCAAATCCACTATTTTCTTGTTTAATCCAGGCACAAGAAAAGCCTTTACAAAGTTCTGACCAAGATACTCCCCCTTACAACATGTCTTACGAGCAGAGCAATCCCTCCTGCTTACCTATGCAAGTCTAACGGGCAGCAACGTTCTCTTCTGCTTACACCACTGTAAGTCTTATGAGCAGCAACGTTCTCTACTGCTTGCACCTTGTAAGTCTTACGAGTAGAAAGTCTTACCGGCGATTCTCTCTACACTTGCCCGTAAGGAAATCAACCCACTCAAGGTCTCTCTACCTTGAGATCAATTCAGAAATACAATTGAAAGTGTTTACAAACTCTCTCACAGAGTGGATATGATGAACACAGAAGTACAATACAAAAACTCTCTCTCAAATATACATGATGTGGAAAATAGTATAGAAGCTAGAGAAACAGAGAGTATGTGTGATGAGCGTTGGTGTCAGGATGTTGACATTTCGATGATGTATGCACACTCGGTCTCTTCTGTTATGGATGATCTTCTATTTATAGTTGATGAGAATTAATGACCGTTTGAGCATTTCAATATATCCGTTGGAGTTTGGCTTCTTCAATTTGAAAACTAGCCGTTGTGAACATTGATGCTCCACTTCCGTAAATTCACCTTTTGACTCTCCACATCATATCTTCATTGTATTCCTGGAGAAATACTTTAAATACTAATACAATGAAGTGTTAGAGTGATTAGAAGCAAGAATAATGAGTTATATGATCATTCCATTGATTTCCAGAATTTTCGGGACGTTGTTCTGTTTTTCTGGGAAGCATTACTCGAGTGCTTACTTGAGTAAACATCAAGTTTCTTCACAGGTTACTCGAGTGGCTACTCGAGTGACCTTCCATTTTCTGCATAGCTTACTCGGGTAGTGACTTGAAGTTCTCTTCTAAATAACTCTGCATACACAGTGCTTTACTCCAGTAGTGACTTGAAGTTCTCGTCTAAACAGTGCTTTACTCCAGTAGGGACTTGAAGTTCTCGTCTAAACAGTGCTTTACTCCAGTAGTGACTTAAAGTTCTCGTCTAAATAACTTGCTAGCATAGTGCTTTACTCCAGTAGTGACTTGAAGTTTTCGTCCAAAAAACTTGCTAGCACAGTGCTTTACTCCAGTAGTTACTCGAGTAAATGTTGCAGTGGTACAAAATGCCGAGAGCAACACATTTTCTGAAACAGAGTTACTCGAGTACATACTCGAGTATCATTGGTAGGCCGAGAGCAACTGGAAGTTTTCTATGTGATTACTCGAGTACCTACTCGAGTAAAGTCTTTTGTTATCAACCAGTTACTCGAGTGGTGCCTTCAAGTGAATTCTTGATTTTGACTCGAAACATGGCAAATTATATATCATCGGAAAGCCCTCATTATCTACATTCCAATACAACAAGAATCAACTCCAAACTCTTTGTGTACAGAAAGTTATGATCCAAAGAGTATCTACTGTTCTTAGACAATCCTGAAATCACGAGCAGCAACTTCTAGAAGTCATAGATCTTAGGATATAGCTTCAAATGTGACAAATTATATATCCATGGAAAGCTCTTTGAGTCTTCTTTCATATGGCACCAGTTTCGTCTCAATCCGATATGTATTTTGAGAGTTATGTCCAAAATACCAAAACTGTCCTGGAATATGACGGTGATTCATGTGTCGACTTTCGAGGCTTATATCTCTCTCATCTGACCTCCTTTGAATGTGATCTTGGTGTCAAAAGTTCATGTTGGAAGTCTAGTTTCCAATGCCACTGGTTTCAGTTCGATCCGACATGTGGTTGGAGAGATATCATCAAAATACCGAACCTCTGTTCTGCCGCGCGAAAACAGAGTGTCATTACTTCAAGTGCTGCCTCGAGTAATCCATCAAATAACCCGGCAGATTACTCGAGTAAGGCCTCGAGTAAACACCTCCAAAATCAGACAATGCCATATTACTCGAGTGATTACTCGGGTAATCATCCCCAAAGGTACCATAGCTTCCGTATACATCATTTTAGCTTCGTATTGACCCATTCCAACTTCCGTATGATCATAGAAACCTCCGATATCATTTCTAATAGCTTGGATCTTGATATTCTCATGTGATCTTGCAAGTTCTTATTTCTTTAATCTCTTTCTTCTTCTTTCTTCAATCTCTTTCTTCTTATTTTGCCACTTGATGATCATTCTTCATAACCCAACTAGATATCTTCTTGAATATCTTCAATCTTTGCTTGATATTCCTATTAGTTCTTGCAATGCCTTCTTTCTTCAATCCCTTGTCTCTTGATTTTCTTCTTGATAATAATTCTCCACATATGAGGCATTATAACATCAACCCACAATTGGGTTTATGACTAATCTACAAAATATACAACATTATATATAGTAGTTAGTCAATGTAGAAGATAATTATATCATACAAACTTTTTGCTCATATTTAACATCTATATTTGACATCATCAAAACTATTCATATCTAACATAAATAACTCCCATAAACCTGCAGGTATCACTACTACCATCATTTTCCCTTGGGTTGCCGGCCTACTACATCCTTGCCTCTGTAGAATCTTCTTCCAAATCCTCAATCACAAACATAGTGTCCTTGGAAGCTAAGGATTAACTGGTAAGTTATGTTATTGCTTGTTGATGAAAGTTTTTGAAACCTGAGGATATCAAGGTGCTACTATTTGTTGTAAGCGTGATAAATTTGAACTGTTAGTTTTTACAGTGTGTCATGAGTCTTTCATATAGCTATTCTAAACTTGAGTGTCTGTGAAAATGGATTAGGTGGTAATAAAATGGATCACCGTTGGATGAATGCTTCGAGAATTAGTGAAGAATATGAGAATGGGGTAGAAAACTTTATTGAATTTGCTAAAATGAATGCGCCTAGTAAAAATAGGAAGTATTTTTGTCCATGTATCAACAGTTTAAATGAGAGTTTACGGGATGTTGATGATATAAGGGATCACTTACTTTGTGATGGAATAAATCTTCGGTACATAAGGTGGAGATGGCATGGTGAGGAAGGAACCGCTTGGGCGTCATGCGAGAAGGAAGTTTTGGAGGTTGGAGATGACAATAGAATGGAGAACATGATTCACGATGTTGAGGTAGAATGTTTTGCACAAACGCCTGTATATGATAGCATACAGAGTGATGCAGAGACACCTTTGTACCCTGGGTGTACAAAGTATACACGTTTGTTAGGCATTTTGCACTTGGTCAACCTAAAGGCAACTTGTGGGTGGACCGACAGTAGTTTCACATTGTTACTAGAATTGTTGTGTGATATGTTTCCAGAGGATAATGTACTTCCAAATCGTATGTATGAGGCCAAGAAAATATTATCTACGATGGGTATGGAGTATAAAGAGATACATGCTTGCCTTAATGATTGCGTATTGTACAGAAATGAGTATGAAGGCTTAAGTGAGTGTCCGAAATGTAAAACTTCTAGATACAAAGTAAAGAAAGGTAATAGGTGTGGTGATGAGACAAATAAAAAGCAACCTTTAAAGGTTTTGTGGTATCTTCCAATCATACCGTGGTTCAAACGAATGTTTGCTAATGCGAAAGAAGCAAAGAAGTTGAGATGGCATTATGATGACAGTGTTTGTGATGGAAAATTCCTTCGGCACCCGGCTGACTTTCCACAATGGAAGAAAGTAGATGAAATGTATCCCGGATTTGGCAGCGAGCCAAGAAACCTTCGGCTAGGGCTTTACACAGATGGGATCAATCCCTATAGTACTTTTAGCAGTACACATAGTGCATGGCCCGTTCTGCTGGTAATTTACAACTTACCTCCCTGGTTGTGTATGAAACGCAAGTATATGATGCTTTCTATGATGATTTTGGGACCAAAACAGCCAAGGAACGATATCGATGTCTACTTGGCACCTTTGATAGAGGACTTAAAGAAGTTGTGGGAGGATGGTGTAGATGTGTTTGATGCATATAAGCAATAGTCGTTTAAGCTACGTGCAATGATTTCACCACAATTAACGACTTCCCTGCATATGGCAACTTGTCAGGTTATAGTGTCAGGGGTCATAAAGCATGTCCGATATGTGAATCGAGCACACAGTTCCATCAACTCAAGCATGGTAGAAAAACGGTCTACCTTGGTCATAGACGATTTCTTCCTCGATTCCACCCGTACCGTAGGCTAAAGAAGGCTTTTAACGGTTTGCTGGAGAATGAAATGGCTCTGAAGCCATTAACTGGAGATGAGGTTTATAGTCGGGTGGAAAGAATCAATGTCACTTTTGGTAAAAATCAAAAGACTACGGGTGAGAAGAACATATGGAAGAAGAGGTCAATTTTCTTTGATCTTCCATATTGGCGTAGTCTTGATGTGAGACATAGTATTGATGTGATGCATTTGGAAAAAAATGTATGTGATAGCCTTGTTGGTACGCTTTTGCACATACCAGGGAAAACAAAAGATGGGATTAGTGCAAGACTAGGCTTGGTTGAAATGGGAATAAGAGAACGACTACATCCATAACTAAGAGATGATGGTAAGAGAGCGTATATGGAGCCAGCAGCTCATACATTGTCAAAAGCTGAGAGAAGAAGTTTGTGTGGGTGTTTGCACGGTATTAAGGTGCCACAAGGGTATTCTTCTAATATGAGCTGACTTGTGTCAATGGAAGATTTAAAGTTAGTTGGAATAAAGTCTCATGATTGTCATGTCTTGATGCAACAACTATTACCAGTAGCTGTTAGAGGCATTATGAAAGATGATGTGCGAAGGACGATAACAAGGTTGTGTAGTTTCTTCAATGCTATTTGTAGCAAAGTTGTTGACATTGCAAGGTTAGACGAATTAGAAAATGAGGGTTATACTATTCTATCCCAACTAGAGATGCATTTTCCTCCCGCATTCTTTGATATAATGGTGCATTTAATAGTTCATCTGGTAAGGGAGGTAAGACTATGCGGCCAAGTTTATCTAAGGTGGATGTACCCTTTCGAGCGATACATGAAGAGCTTAAAAGGGTATTCAAAAAATCCTTATCGACCTGAAGCCTCAATTGTGGAAAGATATGTCGTTGAAGAGGCTATGGACTTTCACAAAGAATATCTATCAAGGTCAAAGGCCCAATCTCATCATGAAAAAGGGTACAAGTAAGGGAACACGAGGGCTCAAAGTGAAGAGTATGCGTCGTGAAGAGGTGTTGCAAGCACACCTGTATATCTTGAATAACATGGAAGAAGTTCAGCTGTACTTAGCCGAACACAGAAAGAGTTTAAAGGAGATCTATCCAAGGAAAAATGACATGCAGATAGCTAATGAGAAAAACAAGACTTTCATAGAGTGGTTCAAGGATAAGGTAGCGCATGAGACCAATGTGCCTGAGACAATCAAATGGTTAGCTTGGGGGCCTTCTTTTGAGGTCATAACTTGGAGTGGCTTCGATATAAACGAGTATTCTTTCTATACAAATGGCCAGGATAACAGAAGTACTATGCAAAACAGTGGGGTGATGGTGGTAGCCGAATCAATGCACTTTTCTAGTTCAAAAGACAAAAATCCTATTTTGGCATCCATGGTCTATTATGGAGTTATTGAAGATATATGGGAGATAAGCTACACTAAGTTGAGAGTTCCTTTATTCAAATGCAAGTGGGTTAACAATAATGCTGTTGAAATAGATCAATTTGGATTCACCTTAGTTGATCTTGAAAGAGTCGGTTATAAAGATGAGCCATTCATTCTAGCAAGTCAGGCAAAACAAGTGTTTTATGTCATTGATCCAGCAAATAAAAAATTGTCAATTGTACTCCAAAGTAAAAAACAGAAGGATGGTGATCCGAGTTTGAATCTTGACGACATGCCTCCTTTCACTACAAATCCGCCTATGCCATCTGAAGTGGAATTGGTAGACGATGATGAATATGCAGCTAGAGTTGATCATTGTGAAGGAATTTGGGAAAACACTTAAAGTAAGATTTTGAATTGTTTAAAGTATGCATGTAATTTTGATTTCCTTATCATATGTCACATTTATTTCTCAGTAAGATTTTGAATTGTTTAAAGTGTGCATGTAATTTCACTTTACTTATCATGTCACATTTATTTCTTAGCAGGATCATGGCAGGCTCAAATTCGGGCGACTCTGTTGGCTCACCAGTTAAGAAAAAGGTTAGAGGAAGCACGAAGTTGCAATTATTGGTGGCACGTCATGAGGAACAACAGGCGAGCAGGATTCACGTGGAATTTGATGCTAATTTGAAGCCACTCGGGCCAGACGGAGACACGTTCATTAGTTACCTTGGCTTTCTGGGTCGGTGCAAAGTTAGCGTTCTAATTCCTACCTGGTGGGAAGTTTCAAAGGACACGAAGTGTATGATTTGGGAACAAATTTTGGTATGTAAAGTTGTATTTGTATCTATATTTTTATTTCTATTTGTTCATATATAACGACTACTATATATTTTGTTTTGTAGCAAACCTACGATGTTCCCAATACGAAGGACATGTACAAACATTAGATGGGGGAAGTTCGTGAGCGGTGGAAAGATTTCAAGTCCACGCTCACAACCAAGTACGTTCGAGGGCCAAGGAGTCATGAGGATCCTTGTAAAGAGTATCCGTTTCTTTCTCCAAATGACTGGAGGTTGTTTGTCGCATCGCGGCAGGATCCCAATTTCCTGGTACATTATGTTCATTTTAGTCTTAAACATTTTAGTTGAACTTATTTGACATCGCTAACTCAGTTATCATTATTCTTTGTTTATATCGAAATTGAGTCAAGCAAATAAAGAGAGGCGAACGAAAAACAATTATCCTCATTACATGTCGCATGGGGGTTATCGGAAGCTCGAAAAGAAGATGATGCAGGCTGAATTACAAAAATTAGAGGAAGCAGCCCGAGCAGATCCTAGTATAGTCGTGCAGGTGCCAACTCCTCCCCCGCGTCACAAAAAATAGAAAGCAGGGAGGATAAAGGGAGATAAATATATAAATCCAGTCGTTGCTGATGTCGCTAAAAGGATTGTGAGTATTTATAACAAGTATATTTAAATATGTTTCATTTTTCTAACATTGGTGGCATGTAATTACTTTCTATTTATCCATTGTATGCCACAGGATGAACTTGAAGAGCAGAGCAGCCAGGGTTCCTTCACTCAAACTGGAAGGATGGACATCTTAGCCACGGAGCTTGGTAATCTAGATCACCCTGGTCAAGTTAGAGGGGAGTCAAGGGGAGTTGGTCTCTCTAAATACTTTGGGCGAGGTTCACAAGCTTATGGACGAGGTGAAATGAGTCAGGAGTTTGTGGACAGGGTTCGAGAGGAAATATGAGCAGAGCTACGTCACTCACTTCGAGACGAACTTAAAGAAAAGTTATTGAGTGAGCTACGTGGTGAGATGAGTATGATGGTCTTGTCTCACATGCAAGGCGGGATGTGTAATGTGGCGTCTAGATCTGAGGTTTATAACTAATTTCATTTAACATTATATTGAGTTTTTCCTTAAGTTATTTTAATTAATTCTTTCATTTCTCTTCCTCAGGAATCTCCGGCCTTTCCCAGCATCAAAGGCTGTTACAATCCGCCAGAGGTTGGACATGGCGACCCTGGTCCTTCACTAGAGCCTGGAGAACCCTGCACTTTGTATTTGGAAGTCCCATACCTGCGTGCTGTTGCTGATGCTGTTGTATACAGCCATGCCAACACCCACCATAATAACCAAATCCGGGACGATCAACTTAAGGTCAATGTGACAAGTGTTCGACTGGGGGACGAAGGTGCAGATGTCCCATTCCCTGATGGTGAGGTTGCCAATCTAGGTCACGCCACAGGATCTTTCATCTTGTGGCCTAGACATCTTATTCAGACTGTGCCAGTCCCTCCAATGGTAGGAAACACCTTACTGATACTTGATCTTTGACATTCTACTTATAATCTTTTTGTGTGTTACTAGGAACAAGATGATGCGACAAAATTTCCCTTTTTAGCACGACTACAAAATATTCATCAAGGCATAAATAAGGTTGACTTGCAGATGCCTTGTGAGATTGTGGGTCGCACAATCTCGTATAATTATGGACTTGATAACAAAGATATTAGAAAGTTCCTATCTTTGGAGGAGATTGACGTAGGATGGGTCACATTTGCAATAATGTGAGTTTAGTTATAATTTTTAATTGTAATTAATGCCCTGATATTTAGGGGTTTTAGGTTTCTACATTTACTGTGTCATTTCTCATTTCATTTATGTGGTAGCTGCTTTCACAAACTGTGTGCCGAACAAGGGCTCAACACTACATATGGGTTCTTATGTCTTGGCAATATGTCACGACGTAATAGCCAGAGGTTGGAAGATCGGATGAGCTATGTAGGCTATACAATAGGCCAGACTCAGCTGCCTTGTTATCTGGCACCAATTGTTGAAGGGCAAGTAACTTTATTTGATATATTTATACATGTTCACTTTGCTAAACAATATCATGTTATCTAACCTCATTTTAATCTATATATGCATGTGATTATAGTTATCATTGGAGTCTCTGTGTTCCTTGTCCCTTGATCAACGTCATCTTTTGGTTTGACTCATTGGGTCGCAGGCCAAACGCAGATATCAAAAACATTTTTAACACGTAAGTAAATTTATTTGTCCATCATTGATTTTTGATTTTACTCAATTTTTTTAATGTCTTTTGTTTATCATTTTAATTATTACAGTGCATTGAAGATATATTATATAATGGGTGGGAAGCGTGAAGGTAAAGCTGGTCATACAAAGTGGTTCCAGCCAAACGTAAGTTCTTTACATTCAAGTTCTTTGATTGACGATTGCTTTACATAGGCCTTTATTCTTTTTTACCGTTTGCTTTTGATGTATAGTGTCCACGGCAAGCAGGGAAAACTGAGTGCGGCTTCTATGTTATACTATATATGTATAACATCATTTTCTCTAGCCTTACTACAAATTTTGAACAGGTGATCATTTCTTGATTCTCAATTGAATTTCAGTTCTTTTCATGTGATTCAATTGTTAGTTATTTCATTCAATTTATTTATTTATGTTAACATATTCTCCATTTTGCGCACAGATTTTTGGTGATCAGGACCCCTACACAATCGAAGACATTAATTTGATCCGAGACCTGTTGTCAGGACATCTTCTACAACACATAGAGGGGTCGGGTGATGATGTGTAGAGGTTTTTTTACATAGTGCAGTGGTTTTGTACAGTGCTATATAAGTTTGCATATTCGAATACTTTTCCTAGTTTCTTATTTATGAGTACTTTAAATTTGTTAAGGCATTATGCTTTCAAAGAACACTTTGGAAAATGATGATGAAAAATAGGGATTTTCATGGAAGCATGTCATCATCTCTTTGGCCATATGCATGTCATGATTTACATTGAAAGTTAAAGTCTGCACATTGAAATGATCTTATGATGATATATGCACTATATGTCATGATAAAAATTAACAGGTGATTTTCACTTCCATGAGTATTAGGGGAAGCTAGAGAGTTAATCATGAGAGAATGGGAGGACGTGGGGACTTGTAGACACATATGGTGGAGGAGCAGAGGGGGATGATGTAGGCAGTTTAAAAAAAAAATTATACAACGGCTGTTTTTAAGAAAACAGGCGTTGTATGCAACAGATACAACGACTGTTTTCTTAAAAACAGTCGTTGTATCTCCCATACAACGACTATTTTTTAACAGTCGTCTTTTCCTGAAATTTTCAACGACACTAAGATAGACGTCCCCCTGAAAACAGTCGTCTAAAGGGCCAAAAACCGGTCGTTAAAAGTCCCTTCCGTAGTAGTGTAGATCTATGTATTGGTGGTCGGGATTGAAGAGTGATGTGACTAAGTATTTATCGCGGTGTCTTACCTGTTAGAAGGTGAACAACAAACACCAAAGGCCACCAGGTCTATTGAAGAGTCTTGAGATTCTAGAATAGAAATGGGAAAGTATGACCGTAGAACTTGTTGTGGGATTGCCATGATCAAAAACTATGATGCGATCTGGGTGATTGTGGATCGGTTAACGAAGTCAGTGCACTTCTTACCAATTAATGCTAGTTATTCTCCGGACCAACTAAAAGAGATCTATGTACGAGAGATTATATGACTCTATGGCATACCAAAGAATATTATTTCTGATAGAGATCCCTGATTCACTTCGAGATTCTGGAGGGCTTTGCATGAGACTTTGGGTATGAAGTTGAGATTTAGTACGACCTACCATCCTCAGACAGATGGACAGTCGGAGAGGACTATTCAAACGGTAGAAGATAAGTTACGAGCATGAGTCCTTGATTTTAAAGGGAATTGGGACTACTTTCTCCCACTTACTGAGTTTGCTTACAACAATAGCTATCATGCGAGTATCCAGATGGCTCCGTATGAAGCATTGTATGGGAGGAAGTACCAATCACCATTGTGCTAGAATGAGCTGTCTGAGAAAAAGCTTTATGGGCTGGATCTTGTTGATCAAACTTCGGCATAGATTCGAATCATTCATAAGAGGCTCCTTGCATTGCAAAGTCGACAGAAAAGCTACGCTAACAAGAGGAAAAGACCTCTAAAGTTGAGGTTGGTGTTTTTTTTAGGACATTAGACCAGTGTGTTTAGGGTATATCTTAAAGCTGTCACAACATTCAGACTATGCCAAGTTGTAGCTGAGGCAGTGAAACCCGTGTAACCAAGCGCTTTGGTGTGGCATGGGCAGTGAGCTCCAATACATGTTATGCTTGTTGTCAAGGCAGTGAGGTCTAGTGCATGTTATGATTGCTGGGCATGTTAGGTCTAGTAGTTGATGTGAATAAATGATTCGAGCTAGTCCCAAAGGGGCTATGAGGCCTAAGGAACCATGCGCTGTGGGAATGGATCAGTAGGCCATGTGTTTGATTACATGCTACATACTACGTACAAGATGGATGATGAATTCTAAATACTATCTGAGATTTGTGATGAGCATATAGTGATTTTGTTGCATGCTTGAGGAGCTTGTAGATGAAATAGATAGATTGAATATGATTATGGTATTGCATGACTTGTGAGCTTGCACATGAAAATGGATGGATTGAGTGATAAGGATGATTTCCAAGTTGTAGACGTTCAAATTTCGTCTTAAATTTTATGGACGAAATTTATTGAACAGGGGAGGAATGTAATATCCTGAATTTTGAGATCATAGGCTAGAGAGTAAGCCTGAAGTAAGTGAACTGCTAAACCTCGACTTAACAGGTGTCCTAAATTTATTCCCTAATGTTTCTTGTACCTTTAGGGTATTAAAGGGAATAAAATAGTGAATTAAAGAGTATGGAAAATTTGTATACAAAAAGGGAATTTATTGAAGTAGCAAGAGAATGTCGTTTCATTACTTCAAGTGAGGCAGTAAGATTGTGATTTGCATTTAAATAAACAAATGATGTTAAAAAATTATGAAAATTTACAGGGGTGAAAGTAGATATCCTAACCTTTACTTTGATATGTCATATGACTCAATTAGAGCTATATACAAAAAGTTATGAATTTTTGAAATTAGCCCCGAAAAACTAGAAATTTTCTGGAACAGCATCCAAAGAATTTAACTCTAGGAATTTTCAGCTTCCAATTAGCTAAAGAACATATTTTTTCTTGAAACTAGACTCAATAAAGGTTCTATAGCCTATGGAATCACTTTGATTAAATTTCTACAAATTGAGTTATGATTTTTCAAAGTTTGAGCTGAAAGTCTGCCAAGATTTCCAATAATCCAAAAATAAAAGAAAATTATGGAATAATTATAATATATTATAAAAGAATCATCCTCTTCCTTCATCATCCATTTCACGTCAATTCTGAGCTCAAAAGAGAGGGAGAGAGAATTTGGATTCTAGAGAGGGAAGGAGAAGAAAACTCACAAGATAGGTCGATTTTTTAGGTAAATTTGTTCCTAATGTGTATAATTCTTCTCCTAAGCTCCTTTTCTATGTAATTTAGGGTGTTGGAAGCTCAAATTTCCTTATTGTGAAGAGCTAGGGTTTCAACCTAAAGGGAAAAGCTAGACGAAGAAGAGATAACTTCCGAAACTTCAATCTTTGGTTGTTATGACTGTTGTGGTCGATTTAATCGGTGAAATTTCGTTGGATTGTCTTTAATTTTAAATTTGGGACATGGGATGTTAGAAATGTTATGCTGCCAAAATTGAGACTAAATGGTAGTTATAACGTAATTAAATAGTTAATAAAGTGATTAGGAGTAAAAAGGAGCAAGTCTGTGGAGTTAGAATTGAAAAACCCCAATTTTTCTCAAGGAATTGAACATTTTGACCAGGGCTGGTACAAGGGGTTAGAGTTGGATTTTGATGTTCTGATGATTCCATTGAGTTCAGAAGGGAAAATTAGGTGGGGTTCTAGTTGATCACTTTTCGTAAAAGCCCGAAAAAGCATAATTACGAAAACGCCCTTGAGACCCTAAAAGTGGGGCTGCGAAGGGCATTCTTGTCTTTTGGCAATGAATTTGGTAATTTCAAGTTCAAAAATGGATTCCTTAGGCATAAATAAGTCAAAATAGCTTAGGTCAAAATTTCAGAAAAAGTACAGTCGGACAGGGTAAGTTGGTGTCGGATCCTCGGGGGCATTTTGGTAAAATTTCACCTTTAGCTAAGATAACTACTATAAATACTATGGAAGTGTCTAAAATGGTACATGAATGGGTTTTAACCTAATTCTTGTACATTTGACATTTTAGGACGAAGATGGGAGCCTGAGGTTGGCACATTGTGTGAGGCGAATGTTTCGGGGTACAAGAGACTTGAGGTAGGGACAATATCCTTCATACATCATACCATAGTTCATATGATTGTGTGGATGCCATTGTTTGTGCTTGTATTAATTAACATGATTTGCCTAGAAGAGGCAGTTAGTGCTGGAAGTGCACTTACACCTGGGCGTTGGATAAGAATCCAACCAATGTACGAATAGTAGGGTAGGAGTCCTACTTATGTATACATGAGGATAATGTTTTATATTATTCATTAATTGGTGCATACATGGTGCATATCATATCTACTTCTTGCATTTTAAATGAACGATAGTATGTTGCTATTGGGATTCCTTGGAATCTTACCCCTTTTTCTAAATAAAAATATCTCAGTAGGTGACAGCGGCTCAAAAGGAAAGGACGTAGATAAGGGGAACTACATGCATGTTTCCCAAGATGAGGATCATGGTTATATATGTAGCCTTTATTTTTGAATATTTGGGAAAACTATGTAATTATTATCAAACCTGTGGGAAAAATCGATGTTGTAAGTAAGTACATTGTATCACTATATCAGTATATTTACACTATTCCTGTGTTGCTCACTGAACTACGTGCAAGCACTATGAAAATATGGAAAATAAGACAAGGGCATGACACAATTCATCCAATCTTTCTATCTCAATGACTTTACTATAAATAGCATTAAAGAAGAAACAAAGTCTAGTTAATATGTGTTGAAGACATATTCGACAATGCCTCAAATAGATACTGGGAGTAGTTGTTGTATTAAGACATGACAATCATGAGACTTTAGCTAAGTTCAAGTCTTTCATTGACACAGGCTTATTAAAATTTGAAGAATACCCTAACGGAACTTTGATGCCATATAAACACTCACAAAAACTTCTTTTCTCATCCTTAGACAAAGTATAAGAAGCTGGAGGACAAAAAGTTTTCTTACCATATGGCCTTGGATGTAAGTCTTATCGTATTCCCATTTCTTGCAAATCTAATTGATAAGTAAAATAGTTGCATATTTATTTTTCCTTATATGATGATTTTATGGATGAAATTTGAGCTTAATATAATAAATTTGGGTGTAATTGATAAATAAATAATGTGTTTAGAATAAATATTATTAATATTATAATATAGTATTTCCTTGTTTTTTTTATAGCTATGTACAACACCATGTTAAGGAGAAAGGAGAAGAAAGGAGACCTAAAAATAGACCCATGCAATTTAAAACAAGCAAGGAGGCACAGTTGGAAAAAGTGATCGGTACTATAGCAGAAACACTATTTAGTTTTGTAATATACATTTTCAGTGGTCTAGAATTTACAACCAGGGCTATTCCCAGACAGTTGTTCATGTAGAACACAATGGAAACATAAAACAACCAAACATAAAATACAGTTGTTTTGCCCTTAGCATAATTTAGACACAAAATCCAAGTCTCAAACCTCCCATTCAAGTCTTAAACTAGTTTCATATGCCCAATACACACCACAAGACACCATTTGTATAAGCAAAACACCATAAAATTTCAAAACCCTAATATAATTCAAAACTAAGGCAAAAATTACATAAACCAAAGTTCTCAACCAATTATCACAATATATATATACCAAAAAGGTTGCTCTTACTCACCTCTAGCACTTCCTCTATGTTGTTCTTTGATTTTCAGCCTTTAGCTCTTCTTGGAACACATAAAACACTTCCTCTTGAGAAACTAAAACCATAGAAATGAATCTCTCATCAAGAGGAACAATGTTTGGGAAGAAATTTTGAGCATTAGAAGTGGATTACAAGGGCAAAATCTAAGAGAAATAACTCACCTTGACCCTTGATGAACCTATGTCGTGTGAGTTCACAAAATAAAACTAGGTTTGAAAATGTAGCATAGTAGCTCAACCTAGGTCGTTCTTGTGAGGAGATTAATTTCCAAGTTTCCAAGTCTAAGTTGTGAGAAATCATTTTGAGAATTTGATTTTTAAACTAATGAAGTAATCTAAGCTAAAGCAATATTTTTGTATTTTTCAGTTTTTAAAACAAAGTAGCAAAAGGAATTGAAATTAACACTAACAACAAGATAAATTCAATTAACTAATATAATGATGAAGTGTATTTCCCTTGAGTTGAGGTTTTAGCCTTCCTTACTTGCTAATGATATGAATTCCATAATATGAGTCAAAAGGATGGAACTAAGCTACCACTATCTCCATACTTGCAATAATCATTTAATTCATTCTACCGAAGCAATTAAATAAATATCACTAAATAATGCAGACTAAAGGAGATGAATAATCAACTTCCAATTCTAGCTTGTAATTACCATTACAAAAGTTCAAAGCATTTAGTTTAGTCATTTACAATCCACTTAACCAAGTTGGAATAAACAACTCAACTTACTCCTAATTTGAATCATACAAAGCTTAATTAATCAACTCCTAGCTCAACTACCAAGTTTATTCACTTGGCATAGAACAATCTAGATCATAATCACATACTTTACCAAGCCATATAATTATGAAATAGAAATAGAGCTTAAGGAATTCCATTGAAGTTTAGAAGCTCAAACCATTACCCAACTCAAGGAAATCACCAAGACTTAGCTACTCATAGAGGAAGAGAAGGATGAAGCTTCATGAAATGAGAGGAGGATAGCCATGGAGAACAAGGGGGAAAACACCAAACAACACTTCAACTACAGCTGCAACAGTGAATTCCTTCTATTTTCTTTTGTCTAGCCATTCTTTTTAATTCCATTTGGCCAATACTTTCGGCTGCCTCATCTCACACCCCTTCAATTCTGCACACAGCCGCCACCTTTCTCTAAGTTGATGCTCTCCTCCACAAGTCGCATGCCTCCCTCCTTTCCTTCGCACAACTGCCAATTTTTATTTATTCTGTCGTGTCCATTCATTTTGGTGCTGTCTCCACATTCACATGGTCCCCTCCTTTTTATTTCATTCCCAGCCGCTAAACCCTTTCTTTCCAAGGCTCTCTTTTCTTTTATTCATTTCGGATCTATTCTCCCTTCTTTCTCAATTCGATGCTCCACGCTGTTATCCTTCTCGATCCACCTCTCAAAATTTAGTCAAGAACTCCTTTTCTCATTCAACTATTTCGGCCCACTTCTCAAATTAGTCCAGCTCATCTTACACAATTATATGCCAATTCGGTCCAACTGCTCTAATTCTTCATTCGGTTCAACATCTCCAATTCGCTGCTTCCTCTTCTTTCCTTATTCCACGTGGTCCCCTCCTCATTCAGTCCACTTTTCTCCAATTTGTTGGTCAATGCCTCATCATTTAATTCTTTAATATCTCCTATTGGTCCATCCTACTTTCCACTCTCCCATTCCATTCGTTTCATCCTCTTATCTTTAGTCAACAATTTTGGCTACTTCACTTTCTTCAATTCATCTTGTCAATTTTAGTTACATCCTCTTTTCTTTATTCAATTGCCATTTTTCTGTCCAACTCTACACATTCGATTCGGCTCTTTATTTAATCAATTCCTTGTGCTTCCAATAGCCATATATCTCCTCTTTTCTAATCTCTCATCTTTTATTCAATATTCCATTTTGGTTCAGTAGCTAGTTCCCTTTATAATTTAGCCGCCCCCTCCTTCATTAAACTCCAAAATAATATCTTTGACCTTAACAAAAGTTGTGCCACATCATCACCTACAAAATTATATTCACAAAGGTAATATCTTTTGTTCACAATTAAAGAATAATGGGAATAACAAATACTAATTAGAAATATAACAATTTAACTAACATAATTCCCAAATTATTCTTTCACTACAATCTCACATTATCACTTGATTATGCCTAAAATATTCAATTAAGTCCCACAAAAGCCTAAGATTAACTAATAAAAATATATAAATACTGAGCTCTATCAATTCCCCCACACTTAAGATTTTGCACTCCTGAGCAAAACATTAAACTCAGTACTAGGCAAAAAGAAATGAAGGTTGAAAGAATAGGCAAGATCAAGTTTCAAGGATCATACTTAGTCAAATAACAAGGTATCCTCCAATCCAAATTCAATGAACATACCAAAAATTGAAGTAGCTAAAGCAATGCAAGGTTTAATTACAATGAGCTTAATTGAAAACCTTAACTAGGATAAGTGTTTACACTCTTCTCTCATATAGGGTAGTTTTTTTCACTCACATCCACTTTGACCACACTCTATCATAGGCTTGTAATATTTCTAGGCTTTCCACTACTTACAACAATGGTATAAATAAATCTAAAGACTTTGTAGGTTGTAATGTTAAATAGGCCAAATGATGGAAAACGTAACAAAAACTATGCTTGCACCAAATAAATTGCTAGATCACTTAGCACTATAGAACTAACTTAATTCACATATTTTACCATTATGAATTTATTTATTTCTTTGAATTTTTTTTTTGCATTCACATTTTTCTCTTCTTTTCTATTTTCTTTCTTTTGACTCTTCACGTGACATTTTTTTCCTTTTCCTTTTCTAATATATAATAGTACTCTCTTTGTTTTTTAAGTGCTAGGAAGAGCTTGATAAAGGATGCAAACATAGTATTTGTATAATGAAATAAAAATGAAAGTGAAGGGCTCAAGGGGGTAAACAAAGGTAAATGATGAATGGTTTGTGTTTGGGTAAATGGGTGATGAAATGAATGCCAATATCATCTCTATTCAAACCATTGAAAAATGTAGCCTCAAGCAAGAAACAAAACAAGTTCTAGAGAGCAATAATCTAAGTGGATAAATCACACAGTGAAATGTACAGTTAGGCCAAAAATACCTTCCAACTAGGATTTTTGTTCCCTAACAAACTCATCAAAATTAAACCATGCATCATTAAAACACTTGAATTTTGTGGCAATTCACTAATTCAAAACAAGTTTCAACCATGAATCCAACTAGGAGAAATTGAGATACTTGATCATGACTAAAGGCTTCAAAAATCTCAGTGAATTGGACCAAAAACAACAAAGGACACCAGTAGGAGACAGAGGCATATGATATCACAGTGAAATCCATCATGAGAATAAAACACTCCCCCACACTCAATCCTTACATTGCCCTCAATGTAATGTATAAAAACAAAGAACCTAGACACACTTATCTCTTGGGTGAAGTGAATGTTGTGAAGTCCAATACAAGATTGAAGCACAGCACATCATCATCACAAGGAGAGAGAGAAGATAAGACATAAGTGGAAATAGTTCATAAAAATTAGGCATAAGGATATGGAGACAAGGGTAGTATAGGATAAGGTTAAGCACAAGAGTACGATTCAAAATGGAGTTTATTCAAATGAAAAATGCAATCTAACAAACTACTTTTGACTACTACTAAGTCCCTCCCCCATACTTGTTCAATAGCATATATCATAAAATAAAACAAGGAACAAGGTAAGGAAAGAAACTACCGTGTGCATTATGGTGGTTGATGACTAGTATGGTAATGCTTTAACAAGTGACCATTCACTTGAAACTTTGCACCACTTGCAAGATCTTTGAGCTCTATTAACCCAAAGGTATGCACCTTGACAACTTTGTAGGGACCTTGCCATTTGGTTTTAAGCTTCCTATTTTTTAGCTTGAATCTTGCCTTGAACATAAGTACTTGCTCTCCTTCATAAAACTGCTTCCTTAAGATGCCTTGATCATGAATCAATTTGGATTTTTCCTTATAGATACGAGAACTTTCGTATGCATCCAACCTCAACTCTTCTAGCTCTTGTATCTCAAGCATCCTTTCCTCAGCAGAACCTTGAAGATCCATATTACAAGTCTTCACAAGCCAGTAAGCTCTATGTTCTAGCTTAACAGGTATATAGCAACCCTTACCAAAGACTAACTGAAAAAGAGACATGCCAATGGGGGTTTTAAAAGTTGTACGATATGCTCAAAGAGCATCATCCAACCGGAGACTCCAATCCTTCCTACTTGGCTGACAATTCTCTCCAAGATATACTTGATTTCCCTATTAGACACCTCAGCTTGCCCATTTGTCTGTGGATGGTATAGGGTAGAAGTCATGTAGAGAACACCATATTTGGATAGCAAGTTGTCCATCAATTTGTTACAAAAATGTGAGCCACGATCACTCACAATTGCTCTTAGAACACCAAACCTACAAAAGATATGAGTACGTAGGAATTTAATAACAGTAGAGGTATCATCCTTCATTGTAGGAATGGCCTCAATCCACCTTGTAAGGTAGTCAACAGCCAACAAAATGTACAAATAACCATGAGATACAGGAAATGGACCCATAAAATCATTGCCCCGAACAAAAAAACTTGATAAAACAACATGGGTTGTTGCGGCATTTCAAGCTTTCTAGATAAACCCCCAAAACGCTAGCATGTATCACAAGTTTTACAAAAAGCATAACAATCCTTAAAGAAGCTAGGCCAATATAAACCACAATCTAAGATTTTCCTAGCAGTTCTCTTTGCCCCAAAGTGACCACCATAGGGCAAAGAATGACAAGATGTTATAATAGAAGAAATTTCATCATCCGGCACATATCTCCTAATGACTTGATCACTACAATACCGCCACAAGTAAGGAGGATCCCATAAATAGTATTGAGAGTCATGTTTCAGCTTCTATTTCTAAAAACGAGATAAAGAATGAGGTTACACTCTAGCAGCAAGATAATTCACAATATGAGCAAACCATGGGTCATGAAGTGTAATAGCAAGGAGATGGGCATAAGGAAAACCATCACAAGTAACTTCAGCATCAACTACTCCCTGTGTAGCAAGGGGCAAGCGGCTTAGATGGTCAGCAACAAGATTTTCTGCACCTGCCTTATCCCTAAACTCTGTGTCAAATTCTTAAAGTAGTAGCATCCACCTTAGGAACCGAGGCTTAGTATGAGTCTTCCTAGATAAGAACTTGGCAGCAGAATGATCAGAATAGATAATCACTTTAGAATTCACTAGATAAGACCTAAACTTCTAAAGTACAAAAACAATGGAAAAGAACTCTTTGTCAGTGGTAGTGTAATTGATTTGAGCCTTTTTTTTTGGTCAAGTAATTGATTTGAGCCTTAACCCATGTTTTAGAAGCATAAGCAATAACATAAAAGTTCTTACCAATTTTCTGACCTAAAATTGCACCAACAGCACTGTTGGAAGCATCACAACAAAGCTCAAAATCAAGATCCCAGTTAGGAGCAATGAGTATAGGTGGAGAAATGAGTCTAGATTTAATTTCATAAAAAGCCAATTTGCATGCATCATCAAAGATGAAATCCACATCCTTTTGGAGAAGCTTAGATAGGGGACAAGCTATTTTACTAAAATCCTTAATGAATCTTCTATAAAACCCAGCATGCCCCAAGAAAGATCTAAGTTCTCTTAAGTTAGAGGGATAAGAAGATATGAAATTACTTCAATTTTATATTTGTCAACTTCTATACCCCTCTGACTTATCAAGTGGCCTAAGACTATTCCTTGATCTACCATGAAGTGGCATTTCTCAAAATTTAGCACAAGGTTCTTTTGAACACACTTTTCTAATGCTCTCTCCAAATTCAGCAAACATTCTTCAAGAGAATTCCCATATGTAGAAAAATCATCCATGAAAACCTCAATACCTTGTTCAAGTAAGTCATTAAAGATGGAGAGCATGCATCTTTGAAATGTCCCAGGAGCGTTGAATAACCCAAAAGGCATCCTTCGGTATGCAAACATCTCAAATAGACAAGTAAATGTGGTCTTTTCCTTATCCTCCGATGCAATAAGAACCTGAAAATAACCAGAAAAACCATCAAGGAAACAATAATGAGATTTGTATGCCAATCTTTCTAGCATCTGATCTATAAAGGGGAGGGGAAAATGGTCCTTTCTAGTTGCTTCATTCAACTTTCTAAAGTCTATAAAAACTCTCTAAGAGTTTTGGACTCTTGTTGGAATGAGTTCGTTCTTCTCATTTCGCACAACTGTTATTCCACTCTTTTTTGGAACAACTTGGACCAGACTGACCCAGTCGCTATCTGAAATAGGATATATGATCCCTACACTCAAGAGTTTGGTGACCTCCTTCTCAACTACATCTAAGATGAGAGGGTTGAGTCTTCGTTGGGGCTGTCTCACAGGTTTAAAACCCTCATTTAAAAGTATTTTGTGGGTGCATACAGTTAGGTTAAGACCTGGAATGTTACCTAAAGTCCACCCTATAGCCCTATTGTGTTTCTTCAACACATGGAGTAAACTCAACTCCTCAGATGTACTTAAGGAACTATAGATAATGGCAGGTAATTGATCATGTTCAGCAAGAAAAGCATACTCCAAGTTAGGGGGAAGGGGTTTCAAATCAAGTTCAAGGGGCTGCACAATTGAGGGTAAAAGTTCTTTCAAATCAAGTACACCAAGAAACTTCCCTTTCTTATGAGAATCCCTAATAATTGTTGGATTGAAAGTATGCCCCCTTTATTCAAATGTGGATTGAGATTGTGGCTCATTCACACAGCAACCTTGACTACCACCTACATCATTCAAAGAGTGAAATATATGAGAAGTACCATCATGAAATGGTATGCAACAGTGTAGTAATTGATTAGAACTGAGTTTCTCCCCTGTTACAGTCTTGACATATTGTTGTCCATTGTTTCTAAAATTTTCAGCAAAGAAATTTATGACTTTGACCAGCTAAGTTCATCACCAAAAGGAGAATGTAAGTATTTCAATAATTGGAAAGAAGTGAGGTTACCCATACAATCATCCTTGAGGTTAGGAGAAGTCTGAAACTTGTAAGATGGAGGAATGTGAAGCTTAAACCCATGAATTGCAGTGTGCCATTAGTAGCACATTGATTTCTTTCCTCATCTTCAACAATGACTCCATTTGTGTCCATAGGAACAGATTCAGTGCTAATGGATGTTGCTTCATATCCAAAAGTAGAATCCACTTCACTAACATTCTCAAATTCTGTAAAACTACACAATAATTCTTTCCCAACACCATGATAAGTATCAAATGAAGATATAGTACTACCAAGGTTAGAAAAAAAATAAAAGGACTGGAAGTAGAAAGTGAGCTATCAATTGACATGCAATCAATACTACACACATCATCACCACAATCAATAGAGGGATAAGAATTTGAACCGATGGTAGTACATACATCATCATGACAATCATTTTTCACACACAATAAGGAAGCAGACTCATAAATTTCCTCTTCCAAGGCCAAATCAATCAAATTCAAGCCAAGAAGGGAGTAGTCCTCAAATGGGTGATTCATAGCTTTATAAACATTGAACCGAATAACATGATCACTTACTTCCATAGTTATGTACCCATCCTTCTTACTAATGATAGTATTTTTTTTTTGCCATAACTAATGATAGTATTAGCTGTTTGCATAAAAGGCCTACCCAAAATCAATTGTTCCTCAACTGAGACCTCAATAGACATATCTAGGACATAAAAATCAGCAGGAGACACTAAATCATTGACCTTGACTAAGTTGTCTTCCAATAAGCCATGAGGTTTCCTAGTGGTGCGATCAGCTAGTTGTAGGATGACACTAGTAGATTTGATGCTTGTGAGGCCAAGTGAGGTGTAAACAGGTAGGGCATGACATTTATAGTAGCTCCTAGATCAAGAAGAGCATTACTAAAAGGCATGGTACCTATAGTGCATGGAATAGTGAATGAGCCAGGTTCTTTACACTTAATTGGAAGATGGGGTTTAAACATAGCAGACACAGTAGGACTCAACTGAACACTCTCATTGGGTTTACACCTACACTTTCGCGTACACAAATCTTTCAAGAATTTAGCACAAGCAGGCATTCCTTTCAACACATCAAGCAAAGGCAAATTAACTTCAATCTTACTGAAAATGACCATCATATCAAGAAATTTCTTTTCATTTGAAACCTTTTTGCTAAGCACATATGAATTAGGAAATGGAATTTTAGCAAGATTTACCATTTTACCTTCCCCTTTACTTGAAGAAAAAGAAGTTGAAGGGTCAAATACCTTAGTATTTTCTGAAGTTGACACTCCTTGCTTGCTATCAATATTTGAATTTGGAGAAAAATGCCTTTGTAGAAGCTTCTTTTCAACCATACTCTCAGATTTTCCAATAGCAAGGTTAGTGCTTAGATCAGAATCATCACTACCATCAATATCTTCCACTTGTGGTTGTAATGGAACCTCAACCTCCTCATTGTGCCTATAACTAGAATGCATTCCAGAATTGAAAATCTCAACATTTTCTTCAAATAGGACTTGTTTACCCACTTGTTGACCACTCCTCAAGGAGATAGCATGTACATCCTTAGGATTGATCACAGTGTTAGAAGGCAACCCTTGTCCACTTTTAGCTTGTTGCTCAATGAGGCTATCAGACATTTGAGTGATAAATGAATTAAGGTTAGCATTCTTAGAATCCAACAACTCTAACTTGTTGAAGATTTTGTCAAACTTAGTCCCAATGTCAAAAAATTTAAAATTGGTTTAAGCTCCCTCTTCATCAAATCTCGAGGCCAAGTTACCCATGGAAGATGACACATTGTTGATACACTTGAGAAGTTGAGAGATGTCATCTTTAGTAGTATGGGATTCAGGTGTAGCAACCACTATTTGTTGGGGATTATATTAGTTTGAAGGTCCTTGAGTTGTAGCTTGATTTGAAGAACTCCCTTGAAATTGATTCTGATTTGTCCAACCAAAGTTGGGATGCGACCTCAAACCCTCATTGTATGTATTGGAGTAGGGATTCCAAGGTCTTTGATTCTGTCCTTGTCTCCCTTGAAAAATAGAAGAGACCTCTCAAAGTTGGTATGGGCAATTAAGAGCAATATGCATGTGAGAGCTACATATGTCACAGCTAGGAGCCATTAGACCTTGAGAATGTGACCCATGAATGTTCCTATTGTTTATATGGGACATGAGCTTATTGAGGTCAGTTCTCATATCTGTCGTTTGGGATGACAAATTATCATACTCCCTTGAAGATCTTGAAGCATGTGAGACCTCATGGACTTGTCGAGCATCTAACCCTTCAAATTATTTATCATGACTAGCTATCTTCTCAATTAAACCTAAGCTTCTTCTGGTGTAAGCAATTGAATAGTGCCTCCAAAAGATGAATCCAAACTCTTCCTATCTTGAGGAAGCAACCCACTATGAAAATATTGCACCAATCGAGCTTAGAGGATTTGGTGATGTGGACACTTGGCTAGGAGTTCTTGAAATCGATACCAATACTTATAAAAAGATTCATGGAGGCCTTGTTTAGCACTGAAGATTTCCTTAGTGAGAGTGTTATCTTTGAAGAAGGGAAGTATCTTTCCAAAAAGGCACTCTTCAAGGTGTCCCAAGAGGCTAAAGCATTAGGATTGTGGTGAGGTAGCATCAAGAACCACTCCTTAGCTTTGTTTTCCAAAATAAAATGAAAGACTTTTCGGCACATCTCATCTAGATCAACTCCCATTGGTTTCATAGAGTTGCACACAATGTACATATTCCTCAAGTGCCTATTAGGCTCTTCTGCAGGTAAACCATGAAATTTTGGTAAGTGACTCAACAAAGGACCTTTCAACTCAAAATTAATATTAAATTCAGTACAAGAGAGGAAAGGATCAATAATATCAGTTGAAGAGGTAAGATCTTTGATAGTTCTACGCTCCCCAATGGGTAGAGGTACGTCTTCTGAAGGGGGAACTGGATCCTTGGCAAGATGGTGATCTACAATGAATAAAGAGCCAATATGAGAAGAATTATCACAAGTATGTGCAACAACTTTAGTGTCAATGACTTGTCCAAGCCCTACACTAGATGATTCAGCTTTCTTACCTTTCTTAAGTAACCTAATTGTCTTGTTAATATCTTTATCTAAAGGCACAAGTTCAGTTTTCTGAGATCTAGTCATGAACAGTAAGAAGACTCATATAGACACAAATTACAGCAAAGTAATTGGTCAAATGGTCAATTGAAGAAGGTTTGTATACAATAAAAATTAGCAACTTGTAGGACACCAAGTTAACTAATCGTTGACAACCAAAAGAGTTAACCACAACCAACAAAATTCAAGTGTCTAAAGAGTAAGACCAGTTTCAACAATAACAAGACAAGTGCAACACAATGTGACAAGAGGCAAATAGGAGTTGCAAGGTAAGAATTCACCTTTTAGGAGAACAAGTTGGTATAACAATGAAGTAGTACCTCAAACCGCAAGTATATAAGTAGAGTCACTGGAAGCACAACTTACAGAATGTGATAGCTACCTGAAATCTCAAGTTGCAACCAACAAATTTCCAAGGATGAAGAATGCAAAGTTGCTCACCACAAAACAATAATGAACCACATAATGGCCACTAAGAACATGATAGCAAAGCAACAAAATGCAAAGTACTTTTTTTTTTGTTTTTTTATTGCAAATGGAATGCAAAACAACTATAAAACTGAAAATTAACCTAAACCACTACCAAACACTTCAACAACTAACAACTAATAACTAACAAAGACAACCTCAAAAACACACTAGTAAACAAGAAAAATCAAAGAAAACCCTAAGAACGAACTAAATCAAAAACTTAGAAAATACCAAAAAGAAAGAAAATTCCGAAAAGTATAGTAAACCTTTGAATTTGGCTAAAATCTAGCAAACGTTTTGCTTAGAATGCTGAAAAACGTTAACCTGTCAAATTTCAGAATATTTTGGGCACAAATATTTCAGTTCTAGCAAGACAGTACTAATCGAAAATCAGAATTACGCTAAAATTCAAATGAGTGCTACACACTTCCTACCAAACTAAGACACACTATGACAACTGAAAAGAACACTTAACTACTTAAAACCTTGGCAATCATCCTCCGTGGCAACAGCGCCAATTTGATGAACCCATGTTGTGTGAGTTCTCAAAATAAAACTAGGTTTGAAAATGTAGCGTAGTAGCTCAACCTAGGTCATTCTTGTGAGGAGATTAATTTCCAAGTTCCTAAGTAGTAAAGTGATAAAAAACTTTGAAGTTATGAGAAATCATTTTGAGAATTTGATTTTTAAACTAATGAAGTAATCTAAGCTAAAGCAATATTTTTGTATTTTTCAGTTTTTAAAACAAAGTAGCAAAAGGAATTGAAATTAACACTAACAACAAGATAAATTCAATTAACTAATATAATGATGAGACGAGATTCCCTTGAGTTGAGGTTTAGTCTTCCTTGCTTGCTAATGATTTGAATTCCATAATGAGCCAAGAGGATGGAACTAAGCTACCACTAGCTCCATACTTACAATAATCATTTAATTCATTCAACTGAAGCAATTAATTGAGTATTATCAATTAATAGTGACTCAAGGAGATGAATAACTAACTTCCAATTCTATCTTGTAATTACCATTACAACAATTCAAAATATTCAGTTTAATCATTTAAATCCACTAAACCAAGTTAGAATAAACAATTCAACCTACTCCTAATATGAATCATACAAAGCTTAATTAATCAACTCCTAGCTCAACCGCCAAGTTTATTCACTTCTCATAACAATCTAGATCATAATTATATACTTAACCAGGCTACATAATCATGAACTAAAAAGAGAGCTTAAAGGAATTCCATTGAAGTTTAGAAGCTCAAACCATTACCCAACTCAAGGAAATCACCAAGACTTAGCTACTCATAGAGGAAGAGAAGGAAAAGGCTTGATGAAATGAGAAGAGGATAGCCATAGAGAACAAGGGGGAAAACACCAAAAAACACTTTCAACTCTAGATGCAACAGCGAATTCTCTTGTTCCCTTTGACACTCTCTAGCGCCGCTTGCTCTCTATTCTCTCTTTTTCATTTCGGTGCTCGTCCTCCCTTCTACACACCAGCCGCCCCTTCCTTTTATTTCCATAGCTCCACACCTTCTCTCATTCGCTGCTCCTCTCTAATTTTGATTCAGCCATGCTCTAATTGGTCCAGCTCCTATCCCTTTTAATTCAATCCTCCTTTTCCAATTTCTTGGTCAACCATTTCGGCTGCCTTCCCTTTCTTTCAATTCCATCTCTTCTCCAATTCGGTCCAACTTTTGTAACGTGTTTCAGCTTGCTTAATTCGGTCCACACCTCCTTTAATTTCTCCAGCTTGCTTCTCACCCAATCGGTCAACAATTTCGGCTGGGTCTATTCTCTATTTCTTCCCCACTCGGTTCAACTGCTATTTCCTTTGGTCTTCAGCTCCTTCTCTTTAATTTAAGCCAGCCACCACTTGCTTTCTTTCTCTTTGTAATTCAAGTGTTTTTATGTTAAAAGTGAGTTGTGCCTTGTTTGGATAAGAGATAAAAATGTGTTTTAACATTAGCCATAAAATTGGAACCATCAAACAAGGCCCTTACTCATTTAACATCCTCTTAGAAAAAATGTGAAAATAAATTCTGCACTTGTGATGTTCCATTTTTGTCCTTCATTAAGCCCCAAAATAACATCTTTGACATTAACCACTCAAGTTGTGCCACATCATCACCTACAAAATTATTTTCACAAAGGTAATATATTTTACTCACAATTAAAGAATAATGGGAATAAAAAATATTAATTAAAAATGTAACAATTTAACTAATATAATTCGCAAATTATATTTTCACTAAAATCTTACATTAACACTTGATTATGCCCAAAATATTCAATTAAGTCCCACAAAAGGAATTGAGCTCTATCAATTCCCCCACACTTAAGCTTTTGCACTCCTGAGCAAAACATTAAACTCAACACTAAGCAAAGAGGGATGAAAGTTGAAAGAATAGGCAAGATCAAGCTTCAAGAATCACACTTAGTCAAATAACAAGGTATCCTCCAATCCAAATTCAATGAACATACCAAAAATTGAAGTAGCTAAAGCAATGCAAAGTTTAATTACTATGAGGTTAATTGAAAACCTTAACTAAGACAAGTGTTTGCTCTCTTCTCTCATATAAGGTAGTTTTTCACTCGCATCCACTTTAACCACACTCTATCATAGGCTTGTAGTATTTCTAGGCTCTCCACTACTTGCAACAATGGCATAAATAAATCCAAAGGACTTTGTAGGGCTATAATGTTGAATAGGCCAAATGATGGAAAATGTAACAAACACTATGCTTGCACCAAATAATTTGCTAGATCACTTAGCACTATGGAACTAACTTAATTAACATATTCTACCATTGTAACTTTATTTCTTTCTTTTAATTTTTTCTTTTTTTTCCTTTATACTTTTTCTCTTCTTTTTCTTCTTTTCTATTTTCTTTCTTTTGACTCTTCACATGGTTCTTTTTTCTTTTTGTTTTCTAATATATAATAGTACTCTCTCTTTTTTTCAATAGTGCTAGGAAGAACTTGATAAAGGATGCAAACATATCATTTGTATAATGAAATGGAAATGAAAGTGAAGGGCTCAAGGGGTAAACAAAGGTAAATGATGAATGGTTTTTGTTTGGATAAATGGGTGATGAAATGATTGCCAATGTCATCTCTATCTATACCATTGCAAAATGTAGCCTCAAGTTAGAAACAAAACAAGTTCTAGAGAGCAATAATCTAAGTGGATAAATCACACAATAAAATGAACAATTAGGCCCAAAACACCTTCCAACTAGGGTTTTTGTTTCCTAACAAACTCATTAAAATTAAACCATGTATCATTAAAACACTTGAATTTTGTGGCAAGTCACTAATTCAAAGCAAGTTTCAACCATGAATCTAACTAAGAGTAAAGAAGATACTTGATCATGACTAAAGGCTTCAAAAATCTCAGTGAATTAGGCCAAAAACAACAAAGCACACAAGCAGGAGACAGAGGCATATGATATCACAGTGAAATCCATCATGAGAATTAACACACTCCCCCACACTCAATCCTTACATTACCCTTAATGTAATCCACAAAACAAAGAACCTAGACGTACTTATCTCTTGGGTGAAGTGAATGTTGTGAAGTCCAATTCAAGATTGAAGCACAACACATCATTGTCACAAGGAGAGAGAGAGGACAAGACATAAGTGGAAATAGTTCTCAGAAATTAGCCATAAGGATATAGAGAAAAGGGTAGTGTAGGATAAGGTTAAGCACAAGAGTATGATTCAAAATGGAGTTTATTCAATTAGAAAATGTAAAACAAACAAACTACTTTTGACTACTGATAAGTCCCTCCCCCACACTTGTTCAATAGCATATATCATCAAATAAAACAAGGAAGAAGGTAAGGAAAAAAACTACCGTGTGCATTATGGTGGTTGGTGACTAGCATGGTAATGCTTCAACAAGTGACTATTCACTTGAAAATTTGTACCACTTGCAAGATCTTCGAGCTCTATTAACCCAAAGTTATGCACCTTGCCATTTGGTTTTAAGCTTCCCATTTTTGAGCTTGAAACTTGCCTTGTACATAAGCACTTGCTCTCCTTCATGAAACTGCTTCCATAAGATGCCTTGATCATGAATCAATTTGGATATTTCCTTATAGATACGAGAACTTTCATATGCGTCCAAGCTCAACTCTCCTAACTCTTGTATCTCAAGCATCCTTTCCTCAGCAGAACCTTGAAGATCCATATTACAAGTCTTAACAGCCCAGTAAGCTCTATGCTCTAACTCAACAGGTAGATGGCAACCCTTACCAAAGACTAACAAAAAAGGAGACATGCCAATGAGAGTTTTAAAAGTTGTACGATATGCCAAAAGAGCATCATCCAACCGGAGACTCCAATCCTTCCTACTTGGCTTGACAATTCTCTCCAAGATATACTTGATTTCCCTATTAGACACCTCAGCTTGCTCATTTGTCTGTGGATGGTATGGGGTAGAAGTCTTATAGAGAACACCATATTTGGATAGCAACTTGTCCATCAATTTGTTGCAAAAATGTGAGCCACGATCACTCACAATTGCTCTTGGCACACCAAACCTACAAAAGATATGAGTACATAGGAATTTAATAACAGTAGAGGTATCATCCTTCCTTATAGGAATGGCCTCAACCCACCTTGTATGGTAATCAACAGCCAACAAAGTGTACAAATATCCATGTGATATAGGAAATGGACCCATAAAATCAATGCCCCAAATATCAAAAACTTGACAAAACAACATGGGTTGTTGCGGCAACTCATGCTTTCTAGATAAACCCCCAAAACGCTGGCATGCATCACAAGTTTTACAAAAAGCATAACAATCCTTAAAGAAGCTAGGCCAATATAAACCACAATCTAAGATTTTCCTAGCAGTTCTCTTTGCCCCAAAGTGACCACCACAGAACAAAGAATGACAAGATGTTATAACAGAAGAAATTTCATCATCCAGCACACATCTCCTAATGACTTGATCACTACAATCCCCCACAAGTAAGGAGGATCCCACAAATAGTATTGAGATTCATGTTTCAGCTTCTCTTTTAGAAAATGAGACAAAGAATCAGGTAACAGTGTAGTAGCAAGATAATTCACAATATGAGCAAACGATGGGTCATGAAGTGTAATAGCAAGGAGATGGGCATCAGGAAAACCATCCCAAGTAACTTCGGCATCAACTACTCCCTGTGTAGCAATGGGCAAGTGGCTTAGATAGTCAGCAATAAGATTTTCTGTACCTGCCTTGTCCCTAAACTCTGTGTTAATTTCTTGAAGTAGTAGCATCCACCTTAGTAATCGAGGCTTAGTATGAGTCTTCCTAGATAAGAACTTGACAGCAGAATGATCATAATAGATAATCACTTTAGAATTCACTAGATAAGACCTAAACTTCTCAAGTGCTAAAATAATGGAAAAGAGCTCTTTCTTAGTAGTAGTATAATTGATTTGAGCCTTATCCAATGTTTTAGAAGCATAAGCAATAACACAAGAGGTCTTACCAATTTTTTGATCTAGAACTGCACCAACAGCACTATAGGAAACATCACAACAAAGCTCAAAATCAAGATCCTAATTAGGAGCAATGAGTATAGGTAGAGAAATGAGTCTGGACTTAATTTCATCAAAAGCCAATTTGCATGCATCATTAAAGATGAAATCCACATCCTTTTGGAGAAGCTTAGATAGGGGACAAGCTATTTTACTAAAATCCTTAATGAATCTTCTATAAAACCCAGCATGCCCCAAGAAAGATCTAAGTTCTCTTAAGTTAGAGGGATAAGGAAGATATGAAATTACTTCAATTTTAGATTTGTCAACTTCTATACCCCTCTTACTTATCAAGTGGCCTAAGACTATTCCTTGATCTACCATGAAGTGGCATTTCTCAAAATTTAGCACAAGGTTCTTTTGAACACACTTTTCTAATGCTCTCTCCAAATTCAGCAAACATTCTTCAAGAGAATTCCCATATGTAGAAAAATCATCCATAAATACCTCAATACCTTGTTCAAGTAAGTCACTAAAAATGAAGACCATGCATCTTTGAAATGTCCCAGGAGCGTTGCATAACCCAAAAGGCATCCTTCGGTAAGCAAATGTCCCAAATGGACAAGTAAATGTTGTCTTTTCCTGATCCTCCAGTGCAATAGGAACCTGAAAATAACCAAAAAAACCATCAAAGAAATAATAATGAGATTTGCATGCCAATCTTTCTAGCATCTGATCTATAAAGGGAAGGGGAAAGTGGTCCTTTCTAGTTGCTTCATTCAACTTTCTAAAGTCTATACAAACTCTGCAAGAGTTTTGGACTCTTGTTGGAATGAGTTCTTTCTTCTCACTTCGCACAACTGTTATTCTACTCTTTTTTGGAACAACTTGGACCGGACTGACCTACTCACTATCTGAAATAGGATATATGATCCCTGCACTCAAGAGTTTGGTGACTTCCTTCTTAACTACATCTAAGATGAGAGGGTTAAGTCTACGTTGGCGCTATCTCACAGGTTTAGAACCCTCATTCAAAAGTATTTTATGGGTGCATGCAATTGGGTTAATTCCTGGAATGTCACCTAAAGTCTACCGTATTGCCCTTTTGTGTTTCTGCAACATATGGAGTAAACTTACCTCCTCAGATGTACTTAAGGAACTAGAGATAATGAAAGGTAATTGATCATGTTCAGCAAGAAAAACATACTTTAAGTTAGGGGGAAGGGGTTTTAAATCAAGTTCAGGGGGTTGGACAATTGAAGGTAAAAGTTCTTTCAAGTCAAGTGCACCAAGAAACTTCCCTTTCTTATGAGAATCCCCAATAATTATTGGATTGAAAGTATACCCCCTTTGTTCAGATGTGGATTGAGATTGTGGCTCATTCACACAGCACCCTTGACTACCACCTACATGATTCAAAGAGTGAAATATATGAGAAGTACTATCGTGAAATGGTATGCAACAGTGTAGTAATTGATTAGAACTGAGTTTCTCCCCTGTTACAGTCTTGACATGTGGTTGTCCATTATTTCCAAAATTTTCAGCAAAGAAATTTATGACTTTTGGCGTGCTAAGTTCATCACCAAAAGGAGAATGTAAGTATTTCAATAATTGGAAAGAAGTGAGGTTACCCACACAATCATCCTTGAGGTTAGGAGAAGTCTGAAACTTGTAAGATGGAGGAATGTGAAGCTTAAACCCATGAATTGCAGTCGTGCCATTAGTAGCACAATGATTTCTTTCCTCATCTTCAAAAATGACTTCACTTGTGTCCATAGGAGCAGATTCAGTTCTAATGGATGTTGCTTCACTTCCAAAAGTGGAATCCACTTCACTAACATTCTCAAATTCTGCAAAGCTACACAATAATTCTTTCCCAACACCATGATAACTATCAAATGAAGATATAGTACTACCAAGGTTAGAAAAATAAAAAATAAAAGGATTGGAAGTGGAAAGTGAGCTATTAATTGACATGCATTCAATACTACACACATCATCATCACAATCAATAGAGGGAGAAGAATTTGAACCAATGGTAGCACATATATCATCATGACAATCATTTTTCACACATAATGAGAAAGCAGACTCATCAATTGCCTCTTCCAAGGCCAAATCAATCATATTCAAGCCAAGAAGGGAGTAGTCCTCAAATGGGTGATTCATAGCTTCATAAAGATTGAACCGAATGACATGATCACCTACTTCCATAGTTATGTACCCATCCTTCATGCTAATGATAGTATTAGCTGTGCGCATGAAAGGCCTACCCAAAATCAATTGTTCCTCAACTGAGACCTCAATAGACATGTCTAGGACATAAAAATCAGCAGGAAACACTAAGTCTTTGACCTTGACTAAGATGTCTTCCAATAAGCCATGAGGTTTCCTAGTGGTGCGATCAGCTAGTTGTAGGATGACACTAGTGGATTTGATGTTTGTGAGGCCAAGAGAGGTGTAAACAGAGTAGGGCATGACATTTATAGCTGCTCCTAAATCAAGAAGAGCATTACTAAATGGCATGGTACCTATAGTGCATGGAACAGTAAATGAGCCAGGGTCTTTACACTTAATTGGAAGATGGGGTTTAAACATAGCAGACACACTAGGACTCAAATAAACACACTCATTGGGTTTACACCTACGCTTTTGGGTGCACAAATCTTTCAAGAATTTAGCAGAAGCAGGCATTCCTTTGAACACATCAAGCAAAGTCAAATTAACTTCAATCTTACTAAAAATGTCCATCATATCAAGAAATTTCTTTTCATTTGAAACCTTTTTGCTAAGCACATATGAATTAGGAAATGGAATTTCAGAGAGATTTACCTTTTTACCTTCCCCTTTACTTGAAGAAGAAGAAGTTGAAGGGTCAAATACCTTAGTATTTTTTGAAGTTGACACTCCTTGCTTGCTATCAATATTTGAATTTGGAGAAAAATGGCTTTGTAGAAGCTTCTTTTCAACCATACTCTCAGATTTTCCAATAGTAAGGTGAGTGCTTTGATCAGAATCATCACTACCATCTATATCTTCCACTTGTGGTTGCAATAGAACCTCAACCTCCTCATTGTGCCTATCACTAGAATGCATTCCAGATTTGAAACTCTCAACATTTTCTTCAAATCGGACATGTTTACCCACTTGTTTACCACTCCTCAAGGAGATAGCATGTACATCCTTAGGATTGATCACAATGTTGGAAGCAACCCTTGTCCACTTTTAGGTTGTTGCTTATTGAGGCTATCAGACATTTGAGTGACAAATGAAGTAAGGTTAGCATTCTTAGAATCCAACAACTCCAACTTGTTGAAGATTGTGTCAAACTTAACCCCAATGTCAGAAAATTTAGAATTGGTTTGAGCTCCCTCTTCATCAAATCCCGAGGCTAAGTTACCCATGGAAGATGACACATTGTTCATACACTTGAGAAGTTGAGAGATGTCATCTTTAGTAGCATGCGATTCAAGTGTAGCAACATTTATTTGCTGGGGATTAGATTGGTTTGAGGGTCCTTGATTTGGAGCTTGATTTGAAGAACTCCCTTGAAATTGATTCTAATTCCTCCAACCAAAGTTGGAATATGACCTCAAACCCTCATTGTATGTCTTGGAGTAGGGATTCCAAGGTCTTTGATTATGTCCTTGTCTCTCTTGAAAAACTGAAGAGACCTCTCCAAGATGGTGTGAGCAATTAAGAGTAATATGCATATGAGAGTTACATATGTCACAGCTAGGAGCCACTAGAGCTTGAGAATGTGACTCATGAATGTTCACATTGTTTAGATGGGCCATGAGCTTATTGAGATCAGTTCTCATATCTGTCATTTGAGATGACAAATTATCATACTCCCTTGAAGATCTTGAAGCATGTGTGACCTTATAGACTTATCTAGCATCCAACCCTTCAAATTGTTGGTCATTACTGGCTATCTTCTCAATTAAAGCCCAAGCTTCTTCAGGTATAAGCAATTGAATAGGGCCTCCAGAAGATGAATCCAAACTCTTCCTATCTTGAGGAAGCAACCCACTATGAAAATATTGCACCAATCGAGATTCTGGGATTTGATGATGTGGACACTTGGCTAGGAGTTCTTGAAATCGACACCAATACTCATAAAAACATTCATGGAGGCCTTGTTTAGCATAGAAGATTTCCTTAGTGAGAGATGTTATCTTTGAAGAAGGGAAGTATCTTTCCAAAAAGGCACTCTTCAAGGTGTCCCAAGAGGCTAAAGCATTAGGATTGTGGTGAGGTAGCATCAAGAACCACTCCTTAGCTTTGTTTTCCAGTGTAAACTGAAAGACTTTCCGGCACATCTCTTCTAGATCAACTTCCATTGGTTTCATGGAGTTGCACACAATGTACATATTCCTCAAGTGCCTGTTAAGGTCTTCTGCAGGTAAACCATGAAATTTTGCTAAGTGACTCAACAAAGGACCTTTCAACTCAAAATTAATATTAAATTAATAATAAGAGAAGAAAGGATCAATAATATCAGTATAAGAGGTAAGATCTTTGATAGTTCTATACTCCCTAATGGGTAAAGGTCACTGGTGGAAAAATGGCTTTTTAGACAGGTTAAAAATGACATTTTAGACCGGTTTTGGATCCGGTCTTGATACAGCCGGTCTAAAGAGTCTGTTATTTTTTAGACCGGTTAAGCAACCGGTCTTAAAAATCACTTTTTTAGACCGGTTGTCCGAAGACCAGGTCTAAAAAGTCCAGACTTTTTAAAAACCGGCATAAAAATTTTTTTTTTCAAGACTTTTAAGACCGGTTCTTAAAATAACCGGTCTTAAAAGTCATACTTTTTAGACCGGTTCTTATAATAACCGGTCTAAAAAGTATGACTTTTAAGACCGGTTATTTTAAGAACCGGTCTTAAAAGTACTTTTAAGACCGGTTATTCTAATAACCGGTCTAAAAAGTGATATTTTTTTTTAAAAAAATAAATGTGGATTTTTTTTGTAGTGCTATACCTGTATCACCCTTTTCACTCTAGACTCTGAACAAAGGGCAATGAGAAACAGAACAAAACAAAGAAAAAAAAAGAAAGAATAATCTTTTTATCATATTCACTCAACTTTTCTACTAATCCATATCTCTGAGATAAGAGCAACTTATCTTAGATTTATTCAATGTAATGAGTTCAAAATTTATTAGATGCTCATAACTTATTCAGCTAATTTCACTTGACATCAAGAGTATAACACACATACAGTCATTGAGTTCATTTTATTACACATCAATAAATAATACAACTGCTTACCATCTAAATCTTCAGCAGCATCTCCACCCTTATTAGTAAAGTTACGAGTTTCAACTTTCAATCAAAAAACAAGCATCATATTGCCCCCATATAATTATATATTCCAATAGCTTCGGCAGAGATTGTGTGCAAAAATATTCTACATAAATACTGAATGACTTACTGTCTTCTTCTTCTTCTTCTTTTTTAACCCAACAAATGGAGTCTCAGCCCCATCCAAAACTGCAAAAATGAGAATGAACCATGCATATGCACAGTTAGAGATAACAAAAAAAAATCCTTGCATAGCTAATCAAACGAAACACAAAGCAGAACAATGTTGTAAAATCATAAATAATTAAAGAGGGAAAGAAGAATACTAACTTCAGGAAACTCCTCCTTCTTATCATCACTTACAGCATACTAAAGCTAAAAAGACGAAAAGATGCTTCCTTCGCAACAACGCAAGGTTGATGTTCTCTTCATCAACCTTTTCTAAAATGTTGAGTCTGCAAATCACATTCATGGTACAAGTCTATGTGACCAAGCAAAGCAAGACCCATACTAGAGATAGAAAAGCAACTACAGTGAAAAGTCGCGACGAAGGAGATCAGAACAAGCGAAGTTGTGGCGGCAACAAACTCATTTAGTGCGAGGGTGAGAGCACCGCAGCAACAAACATAAGAATGAGATTGAGCGAAGATGATCGAGCTCATAGAGTAATCGCACTAAGAAGAGAGGTTTCAGATTAAGAGAGAGAAAATTAGGCGCGACAAAGAGGAGATTCAAAAATTTATGGTCGATATTTTAGACCGGTTATAAATAAAACCGGTCTTAAAAGGATGAAAATTTTTTAAAAATTTTCACATTTAAAAAAAAAATCCATATTTTTTTTAAAATATCACTTTTTAGACCGGTTATTCTAAGAACCGGTCTAAAAAGTATGACTTTTAAGACCGGTTATTCTAAGAACCGGTCTTAAAAGTCTTGAAAAAAAATTTTTATACCGGTTTTTAAAAAGTCTGGACTTTTAATGTTTGATATTTAAGACCGGTTATTATAAATAACCGGTCTTAAAAGTTTAAAATTTTTAATTTTTTAAATATTTTGATATTTTAAGACCGTTTTTTTTGAGAACCGGTCTTAGAAGTTCTATATAATTACAAAACTGCCACCGGTCAAATTTTTTAGACCTTATCCGCTATAACCGATCTAAATATGACGGTCTAAAAAGGGAATTTTGTACTAGTGGGTACGTCTTCTGGAGGAGGGACTGGATCCATGGCAAGATGGCGATTTATAATGAACGAAGAGCAAATATGAGAAGAATTATCACAAGTATGTGCAACAACTTTAGTGTCAATGACTTGTCCAAGCCCTACACTAGATGATTTAGCTTTCTTACCTTTCTTAAGCAACCTAATTGTCTTGTTAATATCTCTATCTAAAGGCGCAAGTTCAGTTTTCTGAGATCTAGTCATGCACAGTAAGAAGACTCATATAGACACACAAATTACAGCAAAGTAATTGGTCAAATGGTCAATTGAAGAAGGGTTGTATACAGCAAAAATTAGCAACTTGTAGAAAACTATTAGCTCATGGAGCTTAATCTCTTATTCATCTATGAAATGTAGAATACATGAGACTTATATAGAGAAAAATAGGGTAGGTGACACAGTGAAATAGAGTAATGCTAAGGGTAGGTGAAGTATGAATGGAAATGGTAGGTGAAGTATGAATGGAAATGAAATATGAAGTCAATAATATGATGCTAAGAATTCCCACATCTGACTTTTAACACTCCCCTTCAAGCTGGAGAATATATGTCAATCATTCCCAGCTTACACCGAAATCTTTCAAATTTAGGTCTGCTTAGTGGTTTTGTCATAACATTTGCAATTTAGTCTTTAGATCTGATGTAGGATAGATTCATAATGCCTCCTTCAATCTTTTCTTTAATGAAGTGTCTGTCTATCTCAACATGTTTTGTCCTATCATGATAAACTGGGTTCTTGACCATTTCAATGCTAGCCTTGTTGTCACACCAAACTTGTATTGGTCCTTCATGTGAAATTCCCAACTCCTTCAGTAATCTGATGACCCAAATTCCTTTACGTACTCTATCGTTAACATCTCTCAGTTCCGCTTCCGCACTACTTGTTGACACCACAGTTTGTTTCTTGCTTCTCCATGTAACCAGATTTCCCCACACATATGTGCAGTATCCGGAGACTGATTTTCTAGTTCCCTATCTTTTGCATAATCTGAATCAGTGTAGATCTCAATATTTTTTATAGTACTTTTCTTAAAGAAGATCCCTCTTCCAGGATTAAACTTCAAATAGTTTAGGATTCTGTACACGGCCGCCATGTGTTCTTCTTGTGGCTGGTGCATGAATTGACTTACTATTCCAACTGCATAGCTAATGTCTGGACGTGTGTGGGTCAAGTATATGAATTTCCCGACAAGTCTTCTGTACCGTTCTGGGTTGACTGGAACACCATTTGGTTTGATTTCTAAGTGACAACCTTCTTCCATCGGTGTTCCTTCAGGTTGTGCCCCTAACATTCCTGTTTCATGCAATAGATCTAGTGTATACTTCCGCTGGGATACGTTGATGCCTTTTTTAGTTCTTGCCACTTCCATACCCAGGAAATACCTCATTTGTCCAAGATCTTTCACTTGGAATTCAGTTGACAAGTCCTGTTTTAGTTGAGTAATGGATTGTTCATCATTTCCTGTAATGACTATGTCATCAACATAGACTATCAAGATAGTAACTAAGCCATTAACATGTTTGATGAACAACGTGTTATCTGCTTATCCCTGAGTATACCCAAGTCCTTTCACCGTTTTGGTTAATCTACCGAACCACGCTCTAAGAGATTGCTTAAGTCCGTACAATGACTTGTTGAGTTTACATACAGAGTTATTAGGAGCTAGAATTCCATCTGGAATCTCCATGTAAACTTCTTCTTCCAAGTTTCCATTCAAAAATGCATTTTTCACGTCCAGTTGGTGCAACGACCAATCCAAGTTGGCTGCAATTGATAATAGCACTTGGATGGTATTAAGCTTGGCTACTGGAGCAAATGTCTCCTGATAATCAACTTCATATGTCTAGGTATATCCCTTTGCAACAAGTCTTGCCTTGCATTTATTGATACTACCATCAGGATTGAATTTTGGGTTGAAGATCCACTTACATCTACTGGTTTCTTCCCTTTGGGAAGAGTTGTAATCTCCCACGTTTTATTATCCTTGAGTGCCCTCAACTCATCTTCTGCAGCTTGCTTCCAATTCGGATCAACTATAGCTTGTTGAAACGTGCTTGGGATTTTAATCTGTGAACTGTTTACAACAAAGCTTTGCATTTTTGTAGATAGGTTACTATACGAGACAAAATGTTGAATTGGATGCTGAGTACAAGATCTTACCCCTTTTCTCAATGCAAAAGGCCAACCTAGTTCTTCACGATTTAATCCCGAATTGGAGTCATGGTCATTCCTTTGAATGGGAGAGATGGTTCTACCAGTGTTCGATTCATCTTGAATTTGTAGTCTGGACTCTTCATCTCGTTGCTGTTCAATATCCATCCCTGAATTGATCTCAACATTTGTTTCCAATTCATTATGTGTCAGTTCAGGATTAGGTGGAAGATATTCGGATTCATGATCAACTTGGATAAGACTAGGTTGGCTTGTGGAAGGTAGTGAGTCAATGATGGGTATAAGATTAGGTTGTGGTGATGGTGGTTCAGGTTTGTTCAGGATTAGCCATTCAATATCAGAGGGCTCCCCCTGAATGGATACTTTGGGATAATATGCTTCGTCTTTTGAGAAGACTGTATCTCAGGAGACAATAAGTTTCCTGGACATAGGACAATAGCATTTGTACCCTTTTTAAGTCGGAGAGTAGCCAAGAAAGATACATTTGTTAGCTCAAGCAACAAATTTGTTGCCATCGTTTTTGTGAACAAAGACAACACAACTAAACACCTTTAGTGGTAATGAATTGATTAGTGGGCAATGTGGAAAGTGTTCAAGGAGTTTTTGGATAGGAGTGGAGTAATTGAGAACTTTGGATGGCATACGGTTGATGAGATATGCTGCGGTTAGTACAGCATCACCCCAAAAAATGGTAGGAACATTTCGTTCCATTAGTATGGTTCGGGTTACTTCTAACAGATGACGGTTCTTTCGTTCAGCCACTCCATTTTATTGAGGGGTGTAAGGGTAGGAAGTTTGGTGATGAATTCCTTGCTGATCAAGAAATTCTTTAAAGGTGTTGCTCATGTATTCCTTTCCATTATCACTTCGCAGTACCTTAATGTGAGCATTGAATTGGGTTCGCACAAAGGTATAGAAGTTTTGAAATACTTTGGTGACTTCGGATTTGTCTTTCATTAAATAAAACCTTGTGGTTCTACTGTGATCATCTATAAAAGTAACAAACCATCTAGCATTGTTAAGGGTTTTTGTTCGAGCAGGACCCCAAATGTCACTATGAATTAATGTGAATGGTGAGGAAGGTGTATAAGGCTGTTTGGGATATGAAGATCTAGTTTGTTTTGCAAGTTGGCAAGTTTCATAATAAAAAGGAATTGAATTTTTATTGAATAAATTTGGAAACACATGTTTCATATAATCAAAACTAGGGTGGCCTGAGCGACAGTGCCACAAGTATGCTTCATGATTTTGAGAATTAGAGCTAACCAGTGCCCTTCCTGCCTTCCACGTGTTCTTCAAGTTTGATCCTTCAAGGTAGAACAGTCCATCCCATTCTCTAGAAGTTCCAATCGTCCTCCTCATTTTTAAATCCTGAAAGATGCAAAGATTATCATCAAAGATGACTCGGCATATTTGACCTCTAGTTAATTTGCTTATAGATATGAGGTTACAAGTGAGTGCAGGCACATATAAAACATTTTGTATTTTCAAGTGATCAGATAATGTGACTATGCCAATGCCCGCAACCTTGGTGAAGACACCATTAGCTACTTTTACTTTGAGGTGTTCATTACAGAATTTAAGGTTTTGGACTAAAGTTTTGTTACTGGTCATGTGATCTGAAGCTCCGGAGTCAATAATCCAAGTATCTTCACTAGTCACTGCAGCATTAAGGGGTACGACGGAATTACCTGATTGTACAAGATTCATACCAGGAATAGAGTTTCACTTATTTTGAAATTTAAGCATCTGGCGAAGCATCTGTAATTCTTCCTGGCTTAGGTAGTCAACATCTTTCACTTTCTGTTCAGTGGCAGTGAGGTGACTTTGTTGGGCATGTTGTTTTCCAGTTGAAGGCTTGCCATGGAGTTTCCAACATTCTTCCTTTATGTGGCCTTTCATCTTGCAGTAATTGCACCATTTAGTGTTTTCCTTTCATTGCCAGAGCTGAGCCCTCAATGTACTTCTGGCTGCTTTGACTGAGGAGTTTTCTGCTTTCTTCAAACTGAACGTGATTAACTACATCAAATAGATGTGGTAGGGGTTTTAAACCCATAATTCTTCCTCTTATGTCTTCAAAGGAATCGTTGAGTCCAAGAAGAAAATAATGAATTCTTCCTTCTTCCAATATTTTCTGATACAATTGAGCATCCTTGACAACTTCCTATGGATGTACCTCAAATAGATCCTGTTGTTGCCAAAGTTTTAGTAAAGCATTATAGTACTCAGTCACCGACATATTTCCTTGTCTCAAGTCTCGGAGTTGACGTTTCAAATGGATCAAGGCTGCAGTGTTGTCTAGTGATGAGTATGTCCTTTTTGCTGGATCCCATATCTCCTTGGCCATGTTGGCTAAGAGATAGCCTTCGCTAATATCCACGGTCATAGAGTTGGATAACCAAGTCATAACTTGATTATTTTCTGCAAACCATATGTCAAAACTTGGATCATCAGGAGCTGGTTGAGGGGCTTCTCCATTGATATATTTTTCTTTTCTCCTTCCACGAATGTATCTCAACATACTTTGAGACCATTTGAGGTAGTTTTTCCTATTGAGTTTATGGTTAATGACCATAATCTGATTTTCTACAAATTCTGGTAAAGTGATGTTTATGGAAGGTACAGGAGAAGACAGAGAGGAAGTAGTAGTACTAGAGGTAGAGGTTGTGGTTTGATTGTTACCATTGGTTCCCGACATAAAAGTAGTTGGAATGGACCCAAACAAGGGAGGAAATTGCAAGGGATCCATAAAATCTGGTAAAAAATTGATCTGGAGTCGTCTGAGGTTTCTAGAGTCGCCGGCGCGTGGGGTTCACGCGCTGCCGGAATCTGTGAAGTCGCCGGCGCATGGGGTCACGCGCCAATACTGTGGAGGCGCGTGTGCTTCACTCGCCGGTCGGATAGTGACCGGACTTCTGGGAAATGCCGATCGGCTTGTTCCGGTCACCCTGGAGTGGGCGGTGTAGCTACACGCGCTCACGGACAGTAGAACACAGAGGGCGCTGACACTGTGTTCTCTCTCTCTCTCTCTCAGCCTCACTGTCGCCACTGGTTCTGCCTCATTTTGGGCAGAGGATTGAAGCTTAAAGCGTAAGCTCTGATACCATATTAGCTCATAGAGTTTAATCTCTTATTCATCTATGAAATGTAGAATACATGAGACTTATATAGGGAAAAATAGGGTAGGTGACACAGTGAAATAGAGTAATGCTAAGGGTAGGTGAAGTATGAATGGAAATGGTAGGTGAAGTACGAATGGAAATGAAATATGAAGTCAATAATATGATGCAAAGACTTCCCACATCTGACTTTTAACAGAAACCAAGATAACTAATCTTTGACAACCAAAAGAGTTAACCACAACCAACAAAATTCAAGTGTCTAAAGAGTAAGACCAGGTTCAACAATAACAAGACAAGTGCAACACATTATGACAGGAGGCAAATAGGAGTTGCAAGGTAAGAATTCACCTTTTAGGCGAACAAGTTGGTATATCAGTGAAGTAGTACCTCAAACCGCAAGTATGTAAGTAGAGTCACTGGAAGCACAACTTACAGAATGTGATAGCTACCGGAAATCTCAAGTTGCAACCAACAAATTTCCAAGGATGAAGAATGCAAAGTTGCTCACCACAAAACAATAATGAACCACATAATGGCCATTAAGAACATGATAGCAAAGCAACAAAGTGCAAATTTCTTTTTGTTTTTTTTCTAATTGCAAATGGAATGCAAAACAACTATGAAAATGAAAATTAACCTAAACCACTACCAAACACTTCAACAACTAACAACTAACTAAGACAAACTTAAAACCACACTAGCAACCAAGAAAAATCAAAGAAAACCCAAAAAACAAACCTAATCAAAAACCTTGAAAACTGCCAAAAAATAAAGAAAATTTAGAAAAGTATAGCAAACCTTTGAATTTGGCTACAATCTAGCAGACCTAATAGCTTTTGCTATTAGTCTTACTTAGAATGCTAAAACACTATAACCTATCAAATTTCAGAATTTTCTGAGTAAAAATATTTCAGTTTCAGCAAGACAGTACTAATAGAAAATTAGAATTTCGCCAAAATTCAAATGAGTGATACATACTTCCTACGAAACTAAGACACACTATGACAACTGAAAAGAACATTTAACTACTTAAAACCTTGGCAATCATCCTCCCTGAAAACTGCGCCAATTTGATGAACCCATGTTGTGTGAATTCACAAAAAAACTAGGTTTGAAAATGTAGCGTAGTAGCTCAACCTAGGTCGTTCTTGTGAAAAGATTAATTTCCAAGTTTCTATGTAGTAAAGTGATAAAAAAATTTAAGGTTGTGAGAAATCATTTTGAGAATTTGATTTTTAAACTAATGAAGTAATCTAAGCTAAAGCAATATTTTTGTATTTTTCAGTTTTTAATACAAAGTAGCAAAAGGAATTGAAATTAACACTAACAACAAGATAAACTCAATTAACTAATATAATGATGAAGTGGGATTCCCTTGAGTTGAGATTTTAGTCTTCCTTGCTTGCTAATAATATAAATTCCATAATATGAGTCAAAAGGATGGAACTATGCTACCACTAGCTCCATACTTGCAATAATTATTTAATTCATTCTACCGAAGCAATTAAATGAATATCACCAAATAATTCAGACTCAAGGAGATGAATAATCAACTTTCAATTCTAGCTTGTAATTACCATTACAAAAGTTCAGAGCAATTAGTTTAGTCATTTACAATCCACTTAACCAAGTTGGAATAAACAACTCAACCTACTCCTAATTTGAATCATACAAAGCTTAATTAATCAACTCCTAGCTCAACTACTAAGTTTATTCACTTGGCATAGAACAATCTAGATCATAATCACATACTTTACCAATCCATACAATTATGAAATAGAAAGAGAGCTTAAGGAATTCCATTGAAGTTTAGAAGCTCAAACCATTACCCAACTCAAGGAAATCACCAAGACTTAGCTACTCATAGAGGAAGAGAAGGATGAAGCTTTATGAAATGAGAGTAGGACAACCATAGAGAACAAGGGGGAAAACACTGAACAGCACTTCAACTGCAGCTGCAACAACGAATTCCTTTTATTTCCTTTTATCTAGCCATGCTTTTTAATTCTATTTGGTCCACACTTTCGGCTGCCTCATCTCACGCCCCTTCAATTCTGCACACAGCCACCACCCTTCTCCAAGTCGATGCTCTCCTCTACAAGTCGCGTGCCTCCCTCCTTTCCTTCACACAGCTGACAATTTTTATTTATTCTATCGTGTCCATTTATTTCAGTTCTGCCTCCTCATTCACGTGGTCCCCTCCTTTTTCTTTCATTCCCAGCCGATAAAACCTTTCTTTCTAAGGCTCTCTTTTCTTTTATTCATTTCGGATCTTTTCTCCCTTCTTTCTCAATTTGATGCTCCACGCTGTTATCCCTCTCGGTCCAACTACTCCAATTCTTCATACGGTTCAACATCTCTAATTCACTGCTTCCTCTTCTTTCCTTCTTCCACATGGTCCCCTCCTCATTCAGTCCACTGATAGAGTTCAATATTTATATATTTTTATTAATTAATCTTAGGCTTTTGTGGACTTAATTGAATATTTTGGGCATAATCAATTGTTAATGTGAGATCATAGTGAAAGAATAATTTGGGAATTATATTAGATAAATTGTTATATTTTTAATTAATATTTGTTATTTCCATTATCCTCTAATTGTGAGCAAAAGATATTACCTTTATGAATTTAATTTTGTAGATGATGACATGGTACAACTTATTTAACCTTGAGATAATTGTAAAGAAAGAAGGTGGTGCTGTTTTTGGGCTGAATTAAGAAGCATGGGAAAGAAGCAAGTAAGGGCTTTATTTGAATAAAGCTAGACCAAAGGGAATGGAAGAATGAGAAAGGCATCATGAATTGAAGATGGGCTTGACCGAATGGGAGTTGATTGGAATTAGAGAGTGGGCTGAATGGATTAAATGAGAAATAGAGAGGAGATGTGGGACCACGTTAAATGAGAAAGGAGGAGGAAGTGTGGGCCGAAATTGTTGAATGGAAAGGGGAATGATTGACCGAAATTAAAAAGCAAGCTAGGCCACCATTTGAAAAAGAGGGCAAGTCGTGAGTGTGAAAGGGAAAACACGGAATGGAATAATAGAAAGGGGGGAGCATCAACTTGAGGGTGGTGGCGCCTGGTGTGAAAAAGTGGCAGTGACGCAAAATAGAAGAGGAAAGGAGACCACTGAATGAAGGAGAGCAGCCAAAATGTTTGACCAAGCAGCTGGACTTGAAGAAAAAGTGAGCATCGAAATAGAAAGAAAATAATAGATGCAGCGGCTGTGTGTGTGAGAAAAAGGGAGACTAACACTAAATAGATGATGGAAGGAAGCACATAATTGAAATAGAGAGTGAGCAATTGGTGGCTGCTGCAACTTCAATGGCTATTCTCCTTTTCTTTCATCAAGTTTCCTTTTCTTCTTCCATGAGTAGCTAAGCCTTGGTGATTTTCTTGAGTTGGGTAATGTTTTGAGCTTCTAAACTTCAATGGAATTCCTTTAAGCTCTCTTTTTAGTTCATGATTATGTAGCTTGGTTAAGTATGTAATTGTGATCTAGATTGTTATGCCAAGTGAATAAACTTGATGGTTGAGCTAGGAGTTGATTAATTAGCTTTGTATGATTCATATTAGGAGTAGGTTGAATTGTTTATTCCAACTTGGTTAAGTGGAATTAAATGATTAAACTGAATGCTTTGAACTTTTGTAATGGTAATTACAAGTTAGAATTGGAAGTTGATTATTCATCTCCTTGAGTCTGAATTATTTGGTGAATTCATTTAATTGCTTCAGATGAATGAATTAAATGATTATTGCAAGTATGAAGCTAGTGGTATCTTAGTTCCATCCTCTTGACTCATTATGGAATTCATATTATTAGCAAGCAAGGAAGACTAAAACCTCAACTCAAGGGAATCCCATTCCATCATTATATTAATTAATTGAATTTATCTTGTTATTAGTGTTAATTTCAATTCCTTTTGTTACTTTATTTTAAAAACTTAAAAATACAAAAATATTTCTTTAGCTTAGATTACTTCATTAGTTTAAAAATAAAATTCTCAAAATGATTTCTCACAACTTTAAGGTATTTTATCACTTTACTACTTAGGAACTTGGAAATTAATCTCCTCACAAGAACGACCTAGGTTGAGCTACTACGCTACATTTTCTAACCTAGTTTTATTTTGTGAACTCACACGACATGGGTTCATCAAAATTGGCGCCGTTGCCGGGGAGGATGATTGCCAAGGTTTTAAGAAGTTAGGTGTTCTTTTTTGTTGTCATAGTGTGTCTTAGTTTAGTAGGAAGTGTGTAGCACTCATTTGAATTTTGGCAAAATTCTGATTTTCGATTAGCGTGGTCTTGCTGGAACTGAAATATTTGTGCCCAGAAAATTCTGAAATTTGACTGGTTAATTTCTTTCAGCATTCTAAGCAAGACTAATAGCTTAGCTTAAGCTATTAGGTCTGTTGGATTTTAGCTAAATTTGAAGGTTTGCTATACTTTTCTGAATTTTCTTTCTTTTTTGGCATTTTTCTAAGTTTTTGATTTAGTTTGTTCTTAGGGTTTTCTTTGATTTTTCTTGGTTGCTAGTATGTTTTTGAGTTTGTTTTAGGTATTTGTTCATTTTTGGAGTGTTTGATAGTGGTTTAGTCATTTTTCATATTCATAGTTGTTTTGCATTCCATTTGCATTTAAAAAAAACACAAAAAGAAATTTGCATTTTGTTGCTTTGCTATAATGTTCTTAGTGGCCATTATGTGGTTCATTATTGTTTTGTGGTGAGCAACTTTGCATTCTTCATCTTTGGAAATTTGTTGGTTGAAACTTGAGATTTCAGGTAGCTATCACATTCTGTAAGTTGTGCTTCTAGTGACTCTACTTATTTACTTGCGGTTTGAGGTACTACTTTATTGCTATACCAACTTGTTCTCCTAAAAGGTGAATTCTTACCTTGCAACTCCTATTTGCTTCTTGTCATATTGTGTTGCACTTGTCTTGTTATTGCTGAAACTAGTCTTACTCTTTAGACACTTGAATTTTGTTGGTTGTGGTTAACTCTTTTGGTTGTCAAAGATTAGTTATCTTGGTTTCCTACAAGTTACTAATTTTTGCTGTATACAACCCTTCTTCAATTGACCATTTGACCAATTACTTTGCTGTAATTTGTGTGTCTATATGAGTCTTCTTACTGTGCATGACTAGATCTCAGAAAACTGAACTTGTGCCTTTAGATAGAGATATTAACAAGACAATTAGGTTACTTTAGAAAGGTAAGAAAGCTGAATCATCTAGTATAGGGCTTGGACAAGTCATTGACACTGAAGTTGTTGCACATACTTGTGATAATTCTTCTCATATTGGCTCTTCGTTCATTGTAGATCACCATCTTGCCATGGATCCAGTTCCCCCTCCAGAAGACGTACCTTTACCCATTGGGGAGCGTAGAACTATCAAAGATCTTACCTCTTCTACTGATATTATTGATCCTTTCTTCTCTTATCCTTAATTTAATATTAATTTTGAGTTGAAAGGTCCTTTGTTGAGTCACTTACCAAAATTTCATGGTTTACCTGCAGAAGACCCTAACAGGCACTTGAGGAATATGTACATTGTGTGCAACTCCATGAAACCAATGGGAGTTGATCTAGATAAGATGTGCTGGAAAGTCTTTCATTTCACATTGGAAAACAAAGCTAAGGAGTGGTTCTTGATGCTACCTCACCACAATCCTAATGCTTTAGCATCCTGGGACAACTTGAAGAGTGCCTTTTTGGAAAGATACTTCCCTTCTTCAAAGATAACATCTCTCACTAAGGAAATATTTGGTGCTAAACAAGGCCTCCATGAATCTTTTTATGAGTATTAGTGCCATTTTCAAGAACTTCTAGCCAAGTGTCCACATCACTAAATCCCAGAAGCTCGATTGGTGCAATATTTTCATAGTGGGTTGCTTCCTCAAGATAGAAAGAGTTTGGAATCATCTTCTGGAGGCACTATTCAATTGCTTACACCTGAAGAAGCTTGGGCTTTAATTGAGAAGATAGCTAGTAATGATCAACAATTTGAAGGGTTGGATGCTAGACAAGTACATGAGGTCTAACCTGCTTCAAGATCTTCAAGGGAGTATGATAATTTGTCATCCCAAATGACAGATATGAAAACTGACCTCAATAAGCTCGTGGCCCATCTAAACAATGTGAACATTCATGGTCACATTCTCAAGCTCTAGTGGCTCCTAGCTGTGACATATGTAGCTCTCACTTGCCTATTGCTCCTAATTACCTACACCAACTTGGGGAGGTCTCGGTTGTTTTTCAAGGGAGACAAGGACAGAATCAAAGGCCTTGGAATCCCTACTCTAATACATACAATGAGGGTTTGAGGTCCCATCCCAACTTTGGTTGGAGGAACCAGAATCAATTTCAAGGTAGTTCTTCAAATCAAGCTCCAACTCAAGGACCTTCAAACCAATCTAATCCCCAACAAACAGTTGTTGCTACACCTGAATCCCGTGCTACTAAATATGACATATCTCAACTTCTCAAGTATATGAACAATGTGTTATCTTCAATGGGTAACTTAGCCTTAAGATTTGATGGAGAGAGAGTTCAAACCAATTCTAAATTTTTTGACATTGGGACTAAGTTTGATACAATCTTTAATAAGTTAGAATTGTTGGATTTTAAGAATGCTAACCTTACTTCATTTGTCACTCAAATGTCTGATAGCCTCAATGAGCAACAAGCTAAAAGTGGACAAGGGTTGCCTTCCAACACTATGATCAATTCTAAGGATGTACATGCTATCTCTTTGAGGAGTGGTAAACAAGTGGGTAAACAAGTCCGATTTGAAGAAAATGTTGAAAGTTTCAAATCTGGAATACATTCTAGTGATAGTTCACTCTTTTCCAATTTGTTGGTCAATGCCTCCTCATTTAATTCTTTAATATCTCCTATTGGTCCATCCTACTTTCCACTCTCCCATTCCATTCGTTTCATCCTCTTATCTTCAATCAACAATTTCGGCTGCTTCACTTCCTTCAATTCATCTTTTCAATTTCAGTTACATCCTCTTTTCTTTATTCAATTGCCATTTTTCTGTCCAACTCTACACATTCGGTTCAGCTCTTTACTTAATCAATTCCTTGTGCTTCCAATAGCCACATATCTCCTCTTTTCTAATCTCTCATCTTTTATTCAATAATCCATTTCGGTTTAGTAGCTAGTTCCCTTTATAATTCAGCCGCCACCTCCTTCATTAAACTCTAAAATAATATCTTTGACCTTAACAAAAGTTGTGCCACATCATCACCTACAAAATTAGTTTCACAAAGGTAACATCTTTTGTTCACAATTAAAGAATAATGGGAATAACAAATATTAATTAGAAATATAACAATTTAACTAACATAAATCCCAAATTATTCTTTCACTACAATCTCACATTATCACTTGATTATACCCAAAATATTCAATTAAGTCCCACAAAAGCCTAAGATTAATTAATAAAAATATATGAATATTGAGCTCTATCAACCCTAGCTTCTTTCTCTTTCTTCTTCCTTATGCTTGGGCGTCTTGAGGGCTTAGAGAGAGAGAAAAATATAATGAAATGAATTATCTTCAGCCCCTCCTAGATACTTGCATGAAATTGAGAAGAGAGAGGGAGTAATAAATGTTTGACCTTATATGTTCCCAACTCCTTTGCTCAAGTGGTGACAAGTTTGACAATCTTATGGTTCCTAGAAAAGTAAGTAATTAATTAGTTACTTTAACTAGCTTCATTAGGCATTTAGTCATACCTTTTGTTCTTTTAGTTAATAACCAATTTCTTTTTCCAAGAGGAGACAAAATTACTGACTAATTTATCAATAATTTCTTTCTTCCCTTTTTGCCCCTAACTATGGCAATTTTGAGTAGATTGTCATTTGGTGTATTATCTGATTCATTTTTCTCTTGTCATGCTCCATTCCCTTTTCTTTTAGTCCAATTTAGACTTTGTTACCATAATTAAACTTAAATACTGGGTTGGGCCATTTTCTACAAATAATTTGAGTCATAATTCACACTTTATTCCCCGAAAGTGTTTTTTGAAACCTTCGTTACATTATCTTTTGGAGTTATTAAGCCCTTATACATATTTTGGGACACTACAATTCTCTCATTTGTACAAAAAATTTTGTTCCCAAAATTTGTTACACATCTTGAGGTATAAACTCTGGATAGTGCCTTTTCATGTTTGCTTCTGCTTCCCAGATTGCTTCCCTCGAAGATAGTCCCTTCCATACCACTTTCACAAAATGGTATACTTCGGTGTCTGAGCCATCTTTCTTGTAGATCAATAATTCATTCACGCTCCACCGCATAAGTGAAATTATCTTGCATGTCGACATCTTCATACTCAATAATGTGTGTAAGGTATGGTTAATACTTCTTTAATTGTGAGACATGAAATATGTCATGAAGTCTACTCAAGTTTGGGGGTAGGGCTATCTGTATGCCACAGGTTCGATTCTTGCAAGAATCTCAAATGAACTAATGTACCATGGGCGCTTCTTTCTCTTGATCTCTCTACGGATTCCCGTGACTGGAGACACCCTCAAGAACATGTGATCTCTGACTTTAAACTCTAGGGGTCTTCTCCTTTTATCAGCGTAGTTTTTCTGTTGACTTTACATTGCTGTGAGCCTCTTTCTGATAATTTTAATCTGCTCTGTAGTCTAATCCACAATATCTAGTCTATACAATCTTCTTTCAGACAACTCTATCTAGCATAAAGGTTATTGGCACTTTCTCTCATATAGTGCTTCATACGGAGCCATCTAAATGCTCGCATGATAGTTATTGTTGTAAGCAAACTCAGCAAGTAAAGAAAGTGATCCTAATTCCCTTTAAAGTCCAAAACACACTCTCTCAACATGTCCTCTAAGGTCTGTAGAATCCTTTTTGACTATTCATCTATCTATGGATGATAGGCCGTACTAAACCTTAATTTCGTACCCAGAGCATCATGTAGAGCCTTCCAAAATCTTGAAATGAAACAAGGATCTCTGTCTGAAATAATGCTCTTCAATGTGCCATAAAGTCTTACTATCTGTTGAATATAAATCTCTGCTAGCTTGTCGGGAGAGTAGCTCACATTGATTGGTATAAATATGCCAACTTCGTGAATCGGTCAACAATCACCCAGATCGCATCATAGTTTCTACTTTTGGGTAATCCTACCACCGATCCATGGTCACACTTTCCCACTTCCATTTTAGAATCTCAAGGCTCTGAAGTAGTCTGGTGGTCTTGATGTTCAATCTTTACTTTTTGACAAGTAAGACACCGTGCCACATATTTAGTCATGTCGCTCTTCAATTCTGACCACCAATACATAGACTTCAAATCGTGGTACATCTTGGTCATTCCTGGGTAAAGAGTATACCGACTCTTGTGTGCCTTATCCAAGATTTTCTGCCTCAGGTCAGCCTTTAGTGGGACACAAATTCTCTTCTTGTATCGAACTAGTCCACTAGGCAAAAGATCATAGCCACAAGTCCCTCCTTATTCAATCATGGTTCGAATGGACTGTACTCATTCATCTTGGCATTGAGGCTCTTCAATCTTATACCTCAAATCACTTTCCCCTTAGGTAACACCATAGTTAGCACATAAGATTTAGTTCGATAAGTTTATATCCCAAAAATCTTCTATCAATTCCCTTCTTGTATCATCATTGCTGCCACTAGCACCGCCTTTTGAATAAGCATATATGCGATGACATTAGCTTTACCTGGATGATACTTGATCTCTAGGGTGTAATCTTTTAGCAACTCCATCTACCTACGCTATAGCATATTCATCTCTTTCTAGTCATACAAATGCTTAATCCTCTTGTGGTCATAGTACAATTCCACCGTCACATCGTACAGGTAGTATCACCATATCTTTAATGCAAACACGATTGCCACAAGCTCTAGATCATGAGTGGGATAGTTTATCTCATGAGGCTTTAGCTGTCGAGAGGTGTAGGCTACCACTCTTCCCTGCTGTATAAGGACACACCTCAATCCCTGCTTAGTAGCATAACTGTAAACTACATAAGTCAAACTGGGATCAGGTATAATCAACATTGGTGCCATCATCAACCTCTCTTTCAGCTCAGTGAAGCTCTTCTTACATCGGTCATCCCACTTAAAAGGTTGATCCTTTTACATGAGCTTGGTCATCGGCAAGGTGATCCAGGAGAAAACCAGCAAGACCCAGGAAATTGCGTATCCCAGTAACAATTTCTGGCCTCTTCCAGTCTAGTACTGCTTCTACTTTACTGGGATCCATTGGGATCCCTTCTTGCGAGATGACATGGCCCAAAAACTTTACTTTCAAAAGCCAAAACTTGTACTTGCTCAATTTGGCATAGAGTTGCTTCTCGCGCAAGATTCCAAGCACTATTCTCAAATGATGCTCGTGTTCTTCATTACTCATGGAGTATATCAGAATGTCATTGATAAAACCACCACAAAATGGTCTAGATACTGACGAAAAATATGATTCATGTAGGCCATAAATAAGATAGGTGCATTAGTTAATCCATAGGGCATTACTAGGAACTCATAGTGCCTATATCTAGTCCTGAAAGTAGTCTTCGGTTATCTTCTACTTTCACTCGCAGCTGATGATAACCCAACCTTAGATCAATCTTCAAAAATACAAAAGAACTAGGTAGCTGATCTAGAAGGTCATTAATCCTCGAAAGTAGATACTTGTTCTTGACAGTTATCTTATTTAGTTCTCTGTAATCTATACATAACCTCAGACTTCCGTCTATCTTCTTAAAAAATAGCACCAAAGCTCCCCATGGTAAGAAACTGGGTCGAATAAACCCTTTTTCAAGAAACTCTTCAATTTGTTTCTCTAGCTTTCTCATCCCGTTTAGGGTAATTCTATATGGGGCTTTTGATATGGATCTAGCTCCAGGCATAATTTTGATCGTATAATTCCACTTCCTTTTCCGAAGACAATCTACTAAGATCATTCAAAAATACTACAGGGAACTCCTTTAGCATGGGTATATTTTCCAGAGCTTCTTATGTCTCTGCTTACTCAGAAAAGAATACTATATACCCTTGGCACCCCTTGTTTAGGCATTTCTTAGCTTTAGCCATTGACAAGAAACTCAAACTAGCATTTATATTATCATCCTTCTGCGGAGTAGGATAAACTATCCTTTTCTTTCCACAATCTAACAATATATTATTCGTCATCAACCAATTAAAACCCAGTATAACTTCTAGTTGATGGAATGGCAAATAAATCAAGTCAACTATAGACTTTTGCCCCTCAATGTTTATCACACAATTCAAACAAGTATCAACGATCATAGTTTTGACACCCATCGACGTCGACACAACCAAATCAAATAACAGTTTATGAACATACAATTCTACTTGCTTCACACAGTCATAAGCAATGAAGGAATGAATATCACCAAAATTAAATAAAGCTTGCAGCAAACTACCATTAACAAGGATATTACCTTGAATCAGGTCGGGGGACTTTCATGCCTCTTGTATGTCATGGTAAACACCCTTCCCTGATTCCTGGGCCTTGGCTCTACTGGCCTCTACTTACAGTCAGTAGCAATATGTCCTATCTGCTGGCAGTTATAGCAAAGTATTTGCCTCACACTTGTTCTGCCAACATGTGTCTTGCCATATTGAGGGCATGACCATGGTGTCGAGGGTTTATGGTTCTTGTAATCCTCAGGCTAATATGGTTTCTTACTACTGCCCTTAGATGAGAACCCTTAACCCTCCGCTCTAAGCAAAATTTCCCTTACTGGGCTCATAATGTCAATAACACCCTTAGTTGGGTACAGATCCCTCAGGCTATTCTTCGTAATCCAACATTCTTCCACAGCTTTATTAAATTCGGTAAACTAGCAAGAGGCTAACCTTTTCTTCATTTCATCCCTCAAACCTCAAATCAGCATGTCAGAGCTCCGCTCCTCACATCTTTGTGTTGTAAATAAGAGGAGTAACGAGCCAGTCGGATAAACCAGGATATGTAGTCATCGAAGGTCTCTTCACTGCCTTGCTACCACTTCAAAAATTCTGTTTCTTTTTTTAGCCTCACAGATTTGGGAAAATACTTGTCATTAAATTTTTCCTGGAACAGCTCCCAGGTGACCGGCACATTCCAGGTCTGTAATATCAAAAAAATGTTCCTCCACCGCTTATCAGCATCTCCTTCCAGCTTATAAATGGCCAGTTGTGCCTTCACCTCAGTCGAACCATTATTTCTTTTCACTATTAGAAAGGAATCATAACATCAATATCTTATTAAACATATACATATTTTCCTTAAAGCTTAAGCACTATAAATAAAAGGAACATATATATATTGCAAACAATCACATAAATTAGAAGGCACAACATTTGCACCAAAAGAAGCCTATACTACTTTGTTTTAACCACACCAATTCATAATAACACTACATCATTTACATATACTTCTATACATCATCAGACAGAAGGTCTAAGAAAGGAGAAAACTCATAAGGACCTCTTTTGACTATATCATTCTTCTTTCGGACCCAGAAAACTGTATAGGGAAAGTAGGCCAAAGTAGTCTTGATCTGTACTTCATCAATCATCCATAACTCATACATATCTCACTTACTATACAACAATTCTACATCAAACAAGAGCCTATTATATTGTGATGGGGCTGTAATATACTCCTTATAGCTATCCGAGTACAACACCTTTATGCACCTCCACAATACATCATCAGGATGGGGATCAAAAGCTAGTTTGACCACCAGAGCCCTAGAGTTGGTGGTAGGATCTGTATCCTGCACTACCACTTTACTACTGGGACATCCTTATCTCCAACAGATGGTTACCCACTTAGGCCAAGCTCTTTCTTGACCATTACCGGAGTAGGGACTCTTTTCCTGGCTATACGTAACATCTTAGCACCGCCCTTCATCCTATATACTACCATACGCTCCCTTTGTAGAATACGCTTCACCTCCGACACCTGGTTAACTTATAAGAGGGATTTACTCCCGAGTTCTCTCCCATTTTCCATAGTCCCTAATATAAAGTCACTAATTAAGAGTTAGCAATTGTCAGCCGAAGCAAAGAACTCTATCAACAACCTAACATCACCAAGAACTATAGCTCTAATACATAAAGTGTAACCCCCTTACTTAAAAGCCTTGGAAAACTATTTGAAGACATGTCGTAAAGTCAAACTGGAGACCAAAAATAATGTACAACTTATTCGAAGACTTGACTTCAATACAAGGTTTAGTCCTGTACTAAAGTAGGTTTTCAAAAACTTTTAGAAAATTCTTTTATGTGGTCTCATTTTACTTTTGAAACATGTTTGGCTTGTTTGGTTCTGTTTCAATTTATTAATATCAAAGGGCTTATCAAAATTCTCTATGCATATTTGGGTTAAGTGTAACCCCCTATATAATTATATCTGAAATTCATGATTAAAATGAATTAGAAATCAACAGATAAACAAAACTCATTTCATTCCCTATCCTTGAGATAGGGTTTTCACATATACATTTCAAAATCTAATACAACTGGTCTCATATTCACATATCGAATACAATTACTTCGCACGGATAAATCACATTTAGTATATATCAGAGTGCACAACATAAATCTGGCAATCCTAGGTTCATACCTTTCACCAATAAGTTTCAAAGGCACATTCGCCTATATACAAGTTATCATACTAGGATTACACAATATCCTTTTGGACACATATCCAAATACACATTCCAACCTATACAACCATGTATACATCTAAACATGTACAGTTATCCCAACTACAATGATAACCAACTACCAAAATTACAACCCGAGGAAGTCCTCGTCACCCTTGGTTGCTTGCTCCATCCTCGATCTACCTACCCTGTCTAAAATGTTGGTAGGGGAGGGTGAGATTCGAGAGAATCTCAGTAGGAAAACAATATGCATGCAAGATAAATGTTTTATGCATGACATGCTTGCATTAAATAACTCATGCTCACACAATGAGAAATCTGCAAGCTCAACGTTTTGAACAACATACTTATAGCCATAGCATAAATTGAAACAGAGCTTCAATCATTCATATATGTTTCACATAATCAAGCAAAGCAATAACATGCATTAATACACCAAAGCAAATATCAAATACATGTAGGAGAGGTAAGTTCCCTACCCTTGTTCTTTCCACATGTGCTCTGGCATCGGCTACTCATAAGGTTATTCTCTATTCTAATAATACTTAAAGCTGGTTATCATTCACAACCTTTAGGTGGCTACTCAAAGCCTAAACACATGCCTAAAGGATTGGGAAAGACTATACAAAAAACTACCTTTTGAAAGTGTAAAATGCTAATTTTTGGGGGTTGGCCGTGGCCCACAAATCCCCTAGCCGTGGCCAAAAACAGGTCAGAAATATTTGTGCTGTGGTCCATAACCTCTGGCTGCAGCCAAGAAAATATTGTTTCTTGCCTGAACTTCCAAAAATCATAAATAATTCTAAAAAAATCGAAATGAGGTGATCCCAAAGAAAAATTAAAACTATTTAAGTCCTCTTCACAAGAAAAATATGAATCAAGGCTGTATATAACCCCAAAAATACAGAATTGCACAAAATCCAACTCTGCTCCAAAATATATTCTAGTTTTAATTCCAAACTTTGGAAACTCATAACTCCCAGTTCATAAAATGAAATGGCATGAATTATATGTCAATTTTGAAGCTTGGCATGTGAACTTTAAGAATGGAAAGTTTCAGAATTTTTAGACATCATTAGGTCATTCAAAAAGTCCACAAAAGCAAACTACCTAGCACAGTATTTCAATGGACAGAATTCCAAGCTTTGTACATTTGCTTCCAATGGTTCCATTTTCACATCAAACATTATTCCCACACAAATTTTCACAAGGAATCTATTGGAAACACCAAATCAACCAAATTCACATTCTATTAACATGTTGGACAATGACCCTAATATGTCACATAATTCCATAACACAAACTCAACATTGTAATTCCTTTCCAATCAAAGTTTCAAACTAATTCTAATGGCACCAAAACACAATATGACACCATTTTCCACACATTACACTAACCAATTCATCCAATCCAAAATCACATGAAAATCAGGGCAAAATTCACAATTCTCAAAACTCAATCAATGACCATAAAACTCAGGTCAAAATGCATCAAATACTCACCTTTTCTTCTTCCTCAAGCAAGTTCCTTGATTCTTCTTCCTTCAACTTTTCACAAGCTCTCAAACACCTTCTTTCACAAATATAAAAACATAGCAATGAAGCTCTCATCACCATGAACAATATTATAGAAGGGTATTTGAGTTAAAGAAGACATTAAGCAAGCCAAATCTCACCTTTTTCCTTTTCTTTCATTCCTTGCTTGGTGAAAATGGAGTATGAGAAGAGAGATGAGATGAAGATGGAGAGATCAGATTTTTGGGGAATTAGGCCCTCTTGACCGACTTTAGGGGAAGAGAGGAAAGAGGGAATATGTTTGAAATGTTGACCTAATCTAATGGCTCATATGGTGACACTTGTCAAAATGTTGGAACACCTTCCATGAGTTCACATGAGCTCACACACACATGATTCCACCCTCTTAATATCTTAACAATCAATCTCAACCATTGATCTTTGAGATACCAACGAGCTTCCTCTTTCGACAACTGACCAATTGATCGGTAACTTTCCCGTTTTGCCCCTAATTAGGGTAATTCTTACTAAATCACCACTAAACATATCATATGATTCCCTTTCACCACATTATACGCCCTCCCTCTATTTTCAGTCAATTTAGATATTAATCCATAATTGAGCTTAAATACAGGGTTTCCTCACTGCTCATAACACATTCAAATCATAGTTTATATCAATTCTCCAAAAGCGTTGGTTTAACAATAATCACATCCACTTTTGGAGTCATAATCCCTTAATCAAATTTTGGGGTGTTACATTAAGTTCATTGACTATAGGGTCCATAGTACCTGTTAACCCATTCTTAATTCCTTTACTGGGGTTACATACTAAGATTCGGGTATATAATCGGCATATCTACCTCTACTAGTATTACTCGCCTTACAGTGTACTTATATATACATCAGTACATCATGTAAATTTTCTCCAAAAGTTCGATAACCATAAAAGTCCTAGTCTTTTATCAGCGTGTACTACCCGCCCTTGTTTACCTACTTGCCCCTTAAGCTACTTGCCCCTGTTGTAGATTAGTCATTGGAAAGAGTGAGATTCATATGAATCTTAGTAGTAACAATTCAATTGTATGACATATAATTTTACAGAGCATGTAAGCAATTATCACATAACAGCATTCACGGCAGTCGTACATTCTTGACATTTGTAACATTCATAACATTCAAAACATTCTTGACATTTATAACAATTGATGATATGAACATACATACAAAGCATTATACATGATATAAGAGAAGGAGTCACTATCTTGGTCTTTCCGATCTTGTTCTTGCACTGACCTCTTGCGCTCAGGGCAATATCAAATCCTATAAATTAGAATTAAGGATGACGAGTTATTACCTATTTTAATTCTTTAATAACTCCAAAGTACTTGGGATTGGTTATCATTTGAGTCCTTTAAGTAGCTCTTAGAAGCTCAAACAAATGCCTAAAAAGGTTTTGGAGAGCTAACCAATCATAACCTTTTAAACATATAAAATGCTGAAATTGAGTGTTAGCCGCGGCCAAGAAATGGTTACAAACTTTTAGGCTACAGCCAAGAATCCTCTGGCTGTGGCAAAAAAAATGTTAGAAATATTTTGGCTGTGGCCAAGACTCCTTTGGTTACGGCTAAGAAATTGTCCTGTTTCTTGGCTGAACTTCTAAAAATCATAACTTAATCTATAAAAATTGAAATGGAGTGGTTCAAAGTCCTAATTAAAGTTTTCTAAATCCTCCACATAGGAAAAATACTACCAACTCCCATCTCCATCCATAAAATTCCACGGATTTTCATACTGTTCCAAAATCAATTCCAGTTTCTACCTCAAATTTTGAAAATACATAACTTCTAACACACCCATCCAAATGACACCTATTTTATATCAATTTAAATCTTGACATATCTATTATTAAATTGGAAAATTTCAAAATTTTTTAACATCATTTACTTATTTAAAAACGTCATACAATCTGAGTGCCCTGCACAGAACCTACATTGGCAGCACTTTCAGTTTTGCAATATACATTTCCAATGATCCAGAATTTATAACCAAGGCTATTCCTATATAGTTTTTTGTGTATAACACAATGGAAACCTCAAAACAACCAAATTCCAACTCCTTTATTTGTCCTATTTTGGCAAAATTTAGACACAAAATCCAATAATTACCAAGCCTCCCATTCAAGTCTCAAACTAATTTCATATGCCCAATACACACCACAAGACACCATTTATACAATCAAAGCACCATGAACCTTCAAAACCCTAATTTAATTCAAAAATATGGAAAAAATTATATAAACCAAAGCTATCAACCAATTATTACAATATATATATACCAAAAGGTTGCTCTTACTCAAAAAGGAAAATAGTGCTCCAAACATGACTTCTGGTAGTATTATCTGCAATTATTATAAGGAACCAGGTCATATTAAGCGAAATTGTCATAAATTGCAGAATAAGCAGCAATGTGGTTTTGCCTATATTACATAGACACCTGATCAGTCTGATTCTGGTCTATCATCTATAGGGGCACTAGCTATAAGTAATTCGTCCTCTGGCCTTACTATTACTTCCATAAAGTAGGTCATTAATTCTGGCGCTATGGACCTTATGACAGGTAACCATAATTTATTTTTATCGTATGCCCCTTATGCTAACCCATCCTTTATATTCGTCGTCAATGGTTCCTCTCTTACGTTAAAAAACTCTACCCATTTCATTATTTTCTATCCTTAATGTTCCTTCTCTTACGTTTAATCTTATATCCCCCAGTAAACTGACTTATCATTTAAACTATTTTATCTCACTATTGCCTGACCATTGTTTGATTCAGGATCTTTCAACAAAGCATATTATTGGTAGAAGCTATGAATCTAGTGGGCATTACATACTTGATGATTAGATGCCGCATTTCGTTCCTTATTCTGGTGGGTCATTTCCTTTTGAAGTCCATTGTCATCTTGGTCATGTATCACTTTCATCCATAAAGAGCTTGTATCCTCAGTTTTCTTCTGTGTCTAAATTAGATTGTGAGCCGTATCAGTTTTCCAACACAATTGTGTTCATTTGGCATCTCTTGTCAATAAATGGCCTACATCCCTATTTGAGTTAGTTCATTCTGATGTTTGGGGTCCTTGTTCAGTTGCGTGTCAGATTGGTCTTCGATACTTCATCACTTTTGTTGATGATTATTCCTAGACAATGCAGCTTTACTTAATGAAACAGCTTTTTGAATTGTTTTCTCATTTTCATAATTTCTGTATTGAAATTAGCACTTAGTTTGGTACTCCTATAAAAATCCTTTGAAGTTATAATGTGAAATAATATTTTTTCACCCAATTCACAGATTATATGCACCATTATGGAATCCTTTACCAATCTTCTTGTGTTTATACACTTGGTTAAAATGGTGTTGTGGAAAGAAAGAACCGTCATCTATTGGAAAATTCCCAAGTTCTCATGTTTCACTCCTGTGTTCCTAAACCATTCTCAACTGATGCCATGTCTACTTCATGTTTTCTCATTAACCGCATGCCTTAAACTATTATTGGTGGTGCCACTCCATATTCCCTTCTGATCACCTATACAGGCAGTTGATCCAGACCCTGATATAATCAATACTTATGATGTGGCCAATGTTCTGCCTTTGCCAATGCCTGCCTTGGCGACTGATTCTATTCATGACTTACCTGCTCTTAATTCCCCAGATCTTGACATTCCTATCCCTGATTCACCTACTTCTGATTCCTTCGTACTTGATCCTCTTGTTGACCCATCCAAAGACCTACCCATCACTTTCAGAAAAGGTACTCGCACCCATTACCTTCTAGAAATATATGATGACTATGCCTTTCCCATCTCCTCCTTTGTATCCTACCAAAATTTGTCCCCAACTTCCTCTTCCCTTGTTGCCACCATGATTCCATCTCCACCCCTACTGTAACACCCCAAATTTTATATTCATAAAAAATGTTGTAATTATTTGAGAAATGCAATAAAATGGTGAATATTCATGAATTTAGAATTTAAGAATTTTATAAATGTTCATTTTCATGACAAATTCGATAAAAATAATTATGGAATTAATTTTGGTAATTCAAAAAGCCCAATATTAAGGTTCAAAAAGGGAGAGATAATAGAGAAAATAGTTGGTCCAAGCATTGATGAAAATTGGCCAAATAATAAGAAGAAAAGAATTAGATTAAAAGGATAATGGCAAAATCGTAATTTTGCCAATTTAGCACAAAAATAATTAGTTTCTTATTAATTGAAGTTAATTTCAATTAATTAATAAAAATAAAGAGAAAAAATATATTTGGAACATTTTGGTCAATTAAATATGAGTTTATAGAAAATTTGAGCAAAAATTGCAATTTTGACCAAAATTGAGACTTTACATATATATGTAACCTTAACAAGCTGTGAAGCTAATTGAGACCAAAGGGTAGGACCCTTAGGTGTCTCCTACATGTAGCAAGAGAAAGGAAATATTGGTTGGGCTTAATAAGCTTGGTTACATGTACATAGGTTTTATGTACATAAAATTGATTTTGGAATTTTTGGAAAATTGATCAAATAAATGAAATAACATATGATATATTATACTATATCATCATCTCCTTCTTCCTTTAGCTCATTTCGGTATAATAGACCTGAACATAGAGAGAGGATGTGAGAAATTGTAGAGAGAGAAAGAGGAGGAAAAAACTTACAAAGGTAGGTGATTTCTTCAGTAAATTGGTTCCTAACGTGTATAACTTTGATCCTAAGCTTCTTTTCTATGTTCTTTAAGGTTTTTCAAGCTTATCTTTGGGTGTGTGAAAGTTAGGGTTTTCAGCCATACTTGAGAAAAGCCAGAAGGAAGTGAAAGGTAACTCCCAAACCTTTACATATTGACTATTCTGGCTGCTATAGACAATTTAATTGGTGAAATTTCGTAGGATTGTCTTTGTTTGAGAAATTTGGAATTGTTGTGTTGGAAGTGTTATGCTACCAAAATTGGTACTAAATGGCAGTTCTAACATAATGTAACATCTAATAAAATGATTCGGAGTAGAAAATAACACGTGTGTGAAGTTAGAATCGAAAAACCCTGATTTTTCTGAGAGTATTCCATAATTTTTGCTAGGGCCAAATCTAATAGGAAAAATTAGGTGGGGTTCAATTGGTCACTTTTTCGGAAAAGCTCGAAAAAGCATAATTATGAAAATGCCTCTGAAACCCTTAAAGCGGGATGCAAGGGCAATTTCATCTTTTGGCAATGAATTTGGAAATCCAGATCAAACAAATGGATTCCCTGGGTGAAAATATGTCAGAATAGACCATGTCAAAATTTCAAAAAAAAGTATAGTTAGACCGGGTACGACGGTGCCGGACCAGGATCCTTGGGGTATTCTGGTAAATTTTTACTATAGGCTAATATAACCACAATAAACACTATAATAGTGCCTAAAATGATACATGAATAGGTTTTGACATAATTCTTGTACATTTAATATTTTAAGACCGGGTTGGTAGCCTAAAGTCGACACATTTTATGAGGCATGAATGAGGTAATAGAGCTCTGAGGTAGGAACATTATCTTTTATACATCATGCCATAGTTTATATGAATATTGGAATGCCATTATTTGTGATTTTAATCAACATGGTTTGCCTAGACGTAGCACTTAGTGCCTAAAGTGTACTTACACCTGAGAGTTGTTGAGAATCCAACCAGTGTACGAATAGTTGGTCAGGTGCCTTACTCATGTATATATGACGATGATGTGTTATATTGTTCATTAATTGGTGTATACATAGCACATATCATATTTACTTTTAACATTTTATTTGAACAATATTATGCTGCTACTGAGATTCCTTAGAATCTTACCCCTTTTTCTAAACAAAACATCTCAGCGGGTGCTAGCGGCTCAAAAGGCAAAGACGTAGATAAAGGGAACTGACGTACTCGTGTCCCCAAGACAAAGTTTGTGGTTATATGTAGTCTATGTTTGAAACACTTTTGGGTATTCTAGAATAGTTGTAAATATAATCAAATTTTGTACGGTTGATTCTGGTTTGTAAATAATTACTTTTATCAATATATATGTACTTTTCTTTTTTGCTTGTGGAACTTAGTCTCTATTACTCTATGTCTATCAAAATGGTATACTGATATAGTTTTGTTTACCTGATGACAGAAACATGAGTAGTTTGAGTGAGCCCATGACCTGTTTGAGTGTGCCATTCAAAGGGTCTGAGGTGTCTGTCAACTAGAGTCTACTGGAACAGAGGATGCTGGACAGATAATGGTATGGAGAGTACTACTTATTTAGAGGTTTGCTAATACGATGGACTGCATGGCAGAATGTGCCAACGCTCCCAGTATAAGGACCTAAACCCAGGCCGGCATCCCAAGGGCACTCTTGGGTGTAAGAGACCAGGGAGAATCCTGAGGAGGACTTTGAGGAAGATCTGGAGGAGGATCTAGAGTTTGATCCTGATAACGATCCAGAGGAGATCCCAGAGGATGAGCAAAGCGACCATGAGTCTTGGGTAGAGCCAGTGCAGGTGCTATATGATCTGCAGTCAGAATTGGAATTAGGATATTAACTCAGGGGCAGATACCACAGAACACTGTAAGAGAATTATACACCCAGAGGCCGATATCTTGCATTCTTGAGAGGTGTAGAGTCCCTCTATCAGATGCAGATACAGCTGAATGTCATGTTTCTCGATGAGTCTTGGGTTTATACTATGATGTATTTCTTCCTGAACTCAGTATATTAGAATCTACAGAAGAATTGTATCATTGAGCGGGGCCTGAGCATGAACTTCTAGACATTTCAGAGGCACATTATTGACCTAGTATGGAGGTTTATGTATGTTAGGTAGTGTAGGGCCTGCACAGTATATTTTGGTGACCGGAGATGATCGGCACATACTACGAGACAAGGGTAAATAGGTGGACTGACGGATAGAGGAAGATTTAGCCATAGTCAGTATTTTGTAAGGGTACAGATAAATTTAATTGTGCTCGACCCACGAAAATCCTAGGATGGGTGACTCTCTGGGAAGTACATGTAACTTAGTGAAATGTATTGTAAAAGATTAATATGTCATGTACAGTAGTTGATAGGATATTTAATGTTTTTATTTCTCTGTAACTTCTTTAAATAGTTGTTGTATGCTAGTATGCATATCTGTGTACCCTGACTTTTATGAAATGAGAAAATGCCCTTGCTCTTATATGAAATGTAATTCTTCTCTATTTTCATATAGTTTGAAATATAGATATGGTACAACTTGGTAGACCACATGGCAAAGGTCGAGGATGAGGTATGACTAAGGGTCGTAGAAGGAAGAAGTAGGTGCTAAACCAGACCCAGTTCAGTAATAAATACTTGGTATGTTGACGCAACGGAAAAACACGATGAATGAAATACGAGATGAACTTCGAGAGGTACAACACAGGCAAGATCACTTAGAAGATCGCTTCAAGGAGTTGATCCAAGGAAATGGTAAGGAGGGAGTACATGAGGAACCTCCACCAAAGGGTGTTATACCTGAGCCCAAAGTAGACATCCAAACCTGGCTGAGCAGGCTCGGCAAGCAACAACCTCTTGTATTTTGGGGGAATTTTGAACCATAGCTAGCTGAAGATTGGTTGTCATGTCTAGACAAGATTTTTACCATGTTTCAATGACCGAATGAGGTAAAATCTCTGCTAGCCATTTACAAGCTAGAAAATGATGCAGACTATTGGTGGAAGAATGAGGAGCTCATCTTAAGGGGAAGGAATATTCCCACTATATGGGGATTATTCCAGGAGAAGTTCAATGAAAAATATTTCCCCCCATCCGTCAGAAGGGAAAAAGAAAAAGAGTTTCTTAGTATTCAACAGCATGATAGTGAAAGGTTTGACTATTACCTAGCTTAATACATTAGATTATCTTGGCATTTGGCATATCACAAGCTTTATGATAGCGAAGAATGGAGAGCTGATATGTTGATTGAGGGGTTGAAACTGGAAATGAAAGAAAGACTAATTTCACAGCATTTCACCAAGTTTAGTAAAGCGGTGGAAGAATGCTGGTATTTTGAGAAATGTATATTGAAGTTGGCTATTCAAATTCGTAACAAGGGTGCTTCTAGAAGTGGTAGCTTAGTACATAAGCGAAACGAACAAGGTGGATTTCTCGAAAGGGGTGCCAAGAGACCGAATCAGTCTGGGGGCCAAGGAAGCTAGGGTTCCTCTGGAAGCAAGAATTGTTGACGTTATCAAAAACCACTTCACCCTAGTAGACCTTACGGCAGGATTCCATTTAGATTAGACCCAAATAAGCCATTCACCTGTTATAATTGCAACAAGCCAGGACATATGGCCAAGGATTGTCTATAAAAGAAGCAACTGGAGGAGACTAGACCCAGGGTTTCAGGCAGGGTCTACATCTTGAAACAGGAAGAAACTCAAAAGTCTCCAGAGTTGATTTAAGGTATGATTTCTCTGAACAGCAGTCTAGTTCATGTTATGTATGATTTGGGTGCTAGCCATTCATTCATTACAAATGACTACATGAGACGATTGAATTTACATGTGCATAAATCCCCATATGGTTTGGTTGTGTCTACGCCTACGAGTACTCAAATTGGTATGGTTGATATATGTTTGAATTTTGTGGTAAATGGCGAGGGGCAAGAATCGATTATAGATCTAATCTGTTTTCCACTACAAGGGTTAGAGGTAATTTTGGGGATTGACTAGTTGACAACTAACGATGTGTTACTGGATTGTAAACAGAAGAGAGTTATATATCCAAATCCACAACTGTGAGCTGACACAGAAATCACTCTTAACCTTCTCTCCACAGCTAAGGTCGAGAGATGTCTACAAAAATGTTGTCAGGGGTACATGGTGTTCTGTTCTATGCAATCAATAGCCGGTGTAGCCTTGGAAAGTATTCCTTTAGCGAATGAGTTCCCTAATGTATTTCTAGAGGATGTCTGCAGATTTCCTCCAGACAGGAAAGTGGAGTTCTCCATTGATCTAAGGTCTAGAGTGGGACCAATCTCTAAAGCCCCATATCGTATGGCTCTGAGTGAAATGGTGGAACTAAAGTAGATTGAGGAGCTACTTGAGAAAGGGTTTATATGACCCAGTGTTTCACCCTGGGGTGCTCCAATACTCTTTGTCAGGAAGAAAGATAGAAGCCTGGTTTTTTGTATTGATTATCGAGAGCTAAACAAAGTAACCGTCAAGAACAAGCATCCACTCCCTAGAATTGATGATTTGCTCAATCAGTTATTTGGTTCCTGTGTATTCTCAAATATTGATTTGTGATCAGGATACCCCACGTTGAAGCTAAAAGTAGAAGATGTATTGAAAACTGCTTTCAGGACCAGATATGGCCATTATGAGTTCCTTATGATGCCATTCAGGCTTACCAATGTACTTGTTGTGTTCATGGACTACATGAATCGAATGTTTCATCCGTATTTGGACTAGTTTGTAGTAACCTTTATCGATGATATACTGGTGTATTCATAAAGTAAGGCTGAACATGAGCGGCACCTGAGAACTATGTTGAACATATTGAGGGATAGGCAACTCTATGCCAGGCTGAGCAAGTATGAATTTTAGCTTTCAGAGGTAAAGTTTTTGGGCCATGTTGTTTCACAGCAAGAACTCTCTGTTGATCCTAGTAAGGTAGAAGCAGTACTGAGCTTGAAGAGACTAGAGACTGTATTTGAAGTGCGCAGTTTTCTGGTTGTAGCTGGCTATTATAGAAGATTTATTGAGAATTTCTCCAAAATTACTTTGCCTTTGACAAAATTAATGTGGAAAGGTCAACATTTTGTGTGGGATGAGAATTATGAGAAGAGCTTCCTGGAGTTGAAAAAGAGGTTAACTATAGCACCAGTGCTGACGATCCCAGATCCATAGTTTACGTATGTTGTGTATATAGATGCCAGTGGACATGGATTAGGATGTGTGTTGATGCAGCATGGCCGAGTGGTGGCATATGCATCTCGTCAGCTAAAACCTCGTGAATTGAACTATCCCACTCATGATCTTGAGTTGGCATAATTATGTTTGCTTTGAAAATCTGGAGACATTATGTTTATAGTGAAACTGTAGAGTTGTACTATGACCACAAGAGCTTGAAGTACCTGTATGATCAGAATGAGCTCAATATAAGACAGCGTAGGTGGATAGAGTTGCTGAAAGACTATAATATGGAAATCACGTATCATCCTGGAAAGGCTAATGTCATTGCTGGTGCATTAAGCTGAAAATCAGTGCAGATGGCAGCCATGATGATTTATGAGCAGAAACTGATAGAGGATTTCAGGGATTTAAATATGTCTAGTTAGATTTTGTTGAATAGTGGTGTTAGCCAAATATACAATGATCTGAGGGTAGCGATTGAAGAAGCCCAAGTGTAGGATAGTCAAGCATTATTTATCAGACACTAGTACAAAATATGTGTTTTAGACCTGCACATTTAGATCGGTTGTAGTGGATAAGGTCTAAAAGAAATGCATGGTGGGATTTTCGTAATTATAAACAAGTTGGGAGACCGGTTATTATATTAACCGGTCTAAAAAATATTATTTAGACCGGTTCTACACTAACCAGTCTAAAAGAAATTGAGCCTTTTATTTTTTAGACCGGTTACTGACAAAACCGGTCTAAAAGATATATATTTTAGACCGGTTAATACGATAACCGATCTAAAAGAAAAGGATTTTAAGACCGGTTCTGCTAACAACCAGTCTTAAAAGTGCTGCTAACAACAGGTCTTAAAAGTCCACTTTTAAGACCGTTTGTTAGCAGAACCAATCTTAAAATCCTTTATTTTAGACCGGATATCTAATTAACCGGTCTAAAATGTCTTCCCTAATATAATTTTCACGCCGCGCCTCCTTCGGCTTCTTTCATTCTAAAATCCCTTCCAATCTGAAATCCCTCCCAATCTTTTCTCTCCTCAGCCGTCGACTCCCCGTCCGTCGTCGTTGTCGGTCAATGTCATATATTCTGAATCGAGTCCGTCATCGCTCTTCGATCGCTGTCATACACTGCTTCAGCTGCTCGTGGTTGTCGTCGTTAGTGCTATCGTTTGTCATTCATTGGTCGCTGTCATTCACATCTTCATCCTCTTTTTTGAGATATGCTTCATCGTCCTCTACAATTACTATATAGAAGTTGTTACCTCCATATTTGGTCATCGGCCTAGGCTAGCAAGGGGCTCAACTAAATAGTAGCTTAATATAAATTTTCTGGTGTGTTTGGTGTTTAAAACCCTCCCAAAAAAATCTTGATTAGTTCTGGCAACGATTGTATGAGCAGAAGTTTTGGTGAAAATTGAATAGTTGTTCAGGATACGCAGGATTTGGTTTAGTGTATTACAAACTACTGTGTAATTAGTGAATTTATTGAATGCCAATGTCAATGCCTTACAAGATGCGTAGTATTTGGTTTAGTGTATTACATGACTATTTTTTGGCCTTGAAGTGCGAGTGTGATAGAAAATGATTATAACAGACAAGTCAAATTATAATTATTATGAGGGAATTATATACTAACACTACTATCTCTTCGTGGTGGTCACTGCACTATTAACAAGTGTTTAGTTTCTATAATTATATCCATAAACATTAGGGGTTAAGTCATAAGGCACGATTCTTCAATATGATTAGTTACATTAATCTAATTATTTGCTTGCAAGTGCTGGATCTAGTGGGACCATTTATAGTTGTTTTATTAACAAACTTGTTTTATGTTTTTGTGTAGTGTACTACTTTTGGACCCATTATGATGAATAAAATATAGGAACATAAATAATTGGGAAGGATAGGAATATATCATATAGGTAATAATCCGAGTGCTATATTATTCATTATTGTTTTTTTATGAGCATATATAATGGAGGGATACGTACAAGGGCAATGCGACATGAGTTTATGTTCCTTTAATATTAGTTTAGTGCATTGCCTTTAATTAATCAATTAAAATATTAATTATAAGAGCAATGTTGCCATGCTCTTGTCATCACACATTCAATATGCATGAATGGGGTTGAGCTCTGGAAGCAAGTTGTGTCCGTGCATGCCAGTGAACACTGAAACAAAAGAGCCCCTCTTTGTCAACTAAGCGTGATGAGTGCGTTAGGACATACCCAATACCTACAGGACCTCTCCTAAAAAGAATTAGGACCTCTCTCTATATTTGATTTCTTAATGGATCACAACTAGTGAACCATTTCAATCAACACAAGAAATTAGACACACCAACCCCTCTCCATCGCCTACAAATTGCCTCTCTAATTTTATTTTCTTTGATTACTTTTAATAGTAAGACAAGTCTCAACTCAACTTGAAAGCCCACGTTATCATTATTTAGTAGTTAAACTAGGTACTTAGGTGTAATGATTGCATGCTCTCATCATACTCCTGCCTTTTTCTAGGGGAAAATGTAGAAAACAAAAAAAAGTGGTTGGAATATATGGATCGTAGTTGGATACAAGCTAAACGGACGAGTGTTGAATATGATGTTGGGGTGAGGGGTTTTTTAGACTTTGCAAAAAGAAATGCTATGATGATAGTGGGATGTTTTATTGCCCTTGTGTAAAATGTTTGAATGAGAAGTGATTAAGTGCTGCAAATATATATACACATTTAATTTGTGAAGGGTTTTGTAAGACGTATGTAGTATGGGTATGGCATGGTGAACAATTAGAAATGCCAAGTACATCTCAATAGGGGGAAGTGACTTGTGATAATAATGACACGGATCTGGATGATCGGATAGAGGATATTATTCGTGATGTAGGAGAAGAGGCTTTTGAACAATCACATGCATATGGTAATATGTACAGTGATGCTGAGAAGCCGCTATACCCTGGGTGTAAAAAATACCAATTGCTGAAAGCTGTATTGAAATTGGTAAGCTTGAAAGCACGGCATAGATGGAGCGACAAGAGTTTTTCAGAAATGCTTGAGGCCTTTAAAGACACGCTTCCTTATGATAATGTGTTGCCTTGTCGATACTATGATGCTAAGAAAATACTGTGTCCACTAGGGATGAAGTATAAAAAGATCCATGCTTGCCCTAATGATTACATATTGTATAGAAAAGAGCATGAAGAGAAGAAGCAATGCTCGATATGTGAAACTCCGAGGTATAAATCAAATAAGGGCCCTGCAAAAGTGTTGTGGTATCTTCCAATCATTCCAAGGTTCAAGCGCCTGTTTGCCAATGGAATTGATGCCAAAAATTTGAGATGGCATGCAGATGAGAGGATTTTTTATGGAAGATTCTTCTCAATGACAGAAAATCAATCAATTATTTCCTAGCTTCAGTGAAGAACCTAGGAATCTCAGGCTTGAGCTTAGCACAGATGGCATGAATCCTTATTGTAGCCTAAGCAGTATATATAGTTCATGGCCTGTTCTGTTGGTAATTTACAACTTATCTCCTTTGTTAAGTATGATTATATTGTCTATGTTGATTTTGGGACCAAAGCAACCCGGAAATGATATAGATGTTTTTCTAGAACCCTTGATCAAAGATTTGAAAGAGCTGTGGGATAAAGGTGTCGATGTTTTTGTTGCGAACAAGAAGGAGACTTTTAATATGCAAGCAAAGATCTTTTGTACTATAAATGACTTCCCTGCATATGGGAATTTGTCAAGATATAGCATTAAAGGCCACAAAGCATGTCCGATACGTGAAGAAGGCACATGCTACTATCGTAGATTTTAAAAAGCTTTTTTCGGTGGCCAAGAGTTTGAAGATGCTCTAGAGGCATTGACTGGGGAGAAAATTTATGAAAAGGTAAAAAATATCAATACTATCTTTGGTAAGTCATCAAAGAGTAGAAATGAGAAAAATATATGGAAAAAAAGGACCGTCTTCTTTGATCTTCTATATTGGCGCAATCTTGATGTCAGACAGTGTATTGATTTCATGCATATGGAGAAAAACGTATGTGATAGTATTGTTGGGACACTGATCAACATACAAGGAAGTTATAAGGATGGCGTGAAGGCAAGATTAGACTTGCAAGAAATGGGAATACGAGAAGATTTACATCCAAGGCCATATGGTAATAGAACTTTTTGTCCTCCAGCTACTCATACTTTGTCTAAGGATGAGAAAAAAAGCTTTTGTGAGTGTTTACATCGCGTTAAAGTTGCCTCAGGGTATTCTTCAAAATTTAAAATGCTTGTATCGATGAAAGACTTGAAGTTAATAAGGCTAAAGTCTCATGATTGTCATGTCTTAATGCAACAACTACTCCCAATAGCTATTCGAGGCTTTGCCGAATATGATCTTCAACACATATTGACTAGACTTTGTTTCTTCTTCAATGCCATTTGTTTTAAAGTCATTGACACAGAAATATTGGAGGAATTGGAAAATAAAGGATATATGATCTTGTGCCAGTTTGAGAAGCTTTTTCTTCCTTCTTTTTTTGACATCATGGTACACTTGATTGTTCATCTAGTAAGGGAGATAGAGTTGTGTAGGCCTATCTATTTCCAGTGGATGTACCCAATCAAAAGAACTATGAAAAGCTTAAAAGGGTATGTAAAGAACCCCAACTGGCCTGAAGCGTCTATTGTTCAAAAATATGTTTTTGAAGAAGCTATGGAATTTTGTCAACATTATTTGTCAAATGTACGACATATTGGCCTTCCTAAACGTCATGATCAAGAAGGGGGTATAAGCGGGGCAACAGTAAAGAGCATAGATGCTGATGAATTGCAACAAGTCCACTTGTATATCTTGATGAAGTTCAATATTACATGAATGCCCATAAAGAAGTTGTACGGAAACAAAATAGTCGAATGACTGAACAAAGGTTAATTGGGGAGTATAACAGAACTTTTTGCACATTGCTTCAAACAAAAGGTTGACGGAGAAGAATGTGTTTTTGATACAATAAATTGTTTAGCATGTGATCCTGAAGTTGATGTCATAAGTTCGAATTCATTTGTGATCAATGATTATACCTTTTACACGAAGTTCCTAGATGATAAGAGCACCATCTAGAACAGTGGTGTTGTATTAGTGGTTAAATCTATGCACTTCTCTAGTTCGAAAGATAAGAACACTACATTGGCTGCCATACCTTATTATGGGGTGATTGAAGAGATTTGGGTGGTTGACTATGTTAAAATTAGATTTCCCATTTTCAAATGCAAGTGGGTTGATCTCAATAATGGTGTAAAGATTGATAAGTTAGGATTTACATTAGTAGATCTAAATAGTAGAAGTTTTGGAGATGAACCTTTCATTATGGAAGATCAGGCGCAACAAGTATTCTATATCACTGATTAGGCAAATAAAATGTGGTCTATAGCTCTCTAAGGAAAAAGGGTCTTTGATATTGATGAGAAAAGTCGCTCAAATTATGATCTTCTTGAGACTCTCTCTTTTTCCAAGGGTCTACCAAATTTAACGAAGAAGATGAAGCAGATAATACGCACGACACAAGAAATGATCATCACGAGGGAATATGGGAGGATATCTCTTTATGATACTACTTTAAAGTTAACTAACTAAAGTAATTATGATTATGATTTATATTCAAAGAATATGTTTAGTTATTTTATCGATATAGTCTTCTCATGTCATAGCTTAGGATTTATCTTTCTTTGTTGTCATTACAGGAAAATGACGAATCCCCAGCATCCTAGTGTAGAGGATCAGCCACCTACTACACCTCTGAGTCAGCCACCTAGTGCTCAGGAGAGTCAGCTAGCTAGTGCTCAACAGAGTCAACCAGCTAGTGTTAATCAGGGCAATCCTAGCAATACCCGGAACCAAGGTCATAGTGAGCCCAGTAGCCAGTCTGTACGGAGGGGTAGACGTAGCACACGGTTGACAGACGTTTCCCTCAGTCAGAGTGCAGGCCAAAAGATACCGATTGAGTTTGATAGTTATTGGATTCCAATTGAGCCTAATGCAAGCTGATATAGGAGTTTTATCGGCCTCCTTACATGCAACAAGCCGAGCATCTTGATAGAAGAGTGGAGAAATTTCGATGAAAAGGTGAAGCAACATATTTGGGACACTATCCAGGTATACAATTCTCTTCTGTATGTAATTAATTATTATCAAATATGTCACAAATTTGTCACTTACTCCTTCATTGCATGCATTCCAGCTCACCTACAACATTCCTTAGAGTGAGATCTTGTACAACAAGATAATGGCGTATTGTTATGAGTGCTAGAGTAAGTTTAAGACAAATCTGACCAACAATTACATTCATATCGAGGTGAAAGATGGTTAGCCTCGTCCTAATCCATGCGACAAGTTTACATTTCTTGATCAAGCGACTTGGCAAGCATTTGTTAGGCTTTGGACTACTCCAGAATCTTTGGTTAGTTGACTTATTTTTCATTTTATTTACTTAGCAATTAACTTAATTAATTATAACACTTTCCTTTTATATAATTTCTTATTCACAGGCAAAAAGGCAAAAAGCACAAGAGAGTGGTAGAAAGAATGATTGCCCACATACAATGTCTCGTAGGGGTTATGTAAAGGCTAAAAGAGACTTGTTGGCGGCCAAACAGAAGAGATTGGAAGAAGCATCTCAATCCGATCCTTTTGTTCTTCTTTCTCCACTATCTCCAATTTGTCGTGAAGAAAAATGGATGTTTGCCCACCAAAAGAGGAGTGGGTCTTATACGAGTGAACAATCTCGTATAGTAGGTGAAAGAATTGTAAGTATATATCGTTGCTGTTATTAATTACATAAGAAACATATTTCATTACTTATGTTTGTTATTTTGTATTATCTTACAGGAGGAACTTAGAAAAAGATAAGTTGAGGGATCTTTTAAGTCGGAGGGCAGGAATGATATTCTAACTATTGCTACTGGTAAACATGAGCATCTAGGCCGTGTTAGGGGAGTTGGAGGAGGGGTGTGGATAAGGAATTACTTTGGAGCCCCCGTACGCCATTCATCAAACATCATGACTAAGGAGGAATTGGAGACTATGTTGGCCACTGCAAGAGCAGAAGCAAAGGCTGAGGCTGAAGCATCATTTGATACACTATTAGAGACCCGGTTGAGCAAGATGAAAGAGGAAATGATAGTGTTTATGAGCTCAAGACAAGATACCAGTGCTCCCCAGCCACAATCGATTGATCCTAATAAGCAGAGCACTAAAGGGAGTTGTTGCAATATTGGGCAGTCATTAGAGAGTCCTGCAAGAGAACTTACTGAGCCTTGTGATATTTTTGTCGAGGATCCTCTAAGACAGTTAGTTGTACGGGGTAGTGTGCATAACCTGGGATCAACTGTCCATCACCAACAAATGGAAGCTGATCAAGTCTGAGTGTCAGTTGATGAGGTGATCATTGCAGATGCACCTGTCCCTATCCCTTCTAATGAATTCATGATCATAAGCGATGTCCTAGGTACATTCATCTTATAGCCAGCGAACCTTGTTTCTATTCGAGCTGAGGAAAGTTCGATCAAAGCCCTACCAAGTCCAGCTCCTTTCACTCAGCATGAAGTTTCACAGCCTCTATTAAATATCATGCAACAAGTGATTCTGATGGCATATGATACATCCTTTAAAACAAGAGATTGGCCTACAGATTCAGTTGTTGGACAATCAGGGGTGACATGCTATCTTGAGAGGGATGATTTGATGTCGTTGGTAGCTCCTGAACAAAATCTTATGATTGGGATTGTCCAACTGTTCTTAATGTAAAAAGCAAAAAATTTGGATTCTTATGCCCCTATCACATCCAAGAGAAAGGGACCACTACTGCTATCAGACATAGATACTTATCAGAGAGGCTTAGTGAAACTGGAATTGAGTGTTTCTTGGCCCCATATATGTATGGGTAAGAAACAAACTGATATTTTATAATTTATATAATGTTTTATGTTTGCTTAATATTCTTCTATTTTTTTCAGTGATAATTGGCAATTGGTTCTTCTATGCAAGAGTAGTTACATTATCATCCTCTTATGTTCCCTCCACTTCAAACCAGGGAATGATTTGAAAAAGACCATAAACTTGTTAGTTTTATTGCATTATTACCTTTTGTATGCAAATTTTATGAAATTTGTGTAAAACCAATAACCTTTGTGATTGTAATGATCTTAGGGCTATGCAAACATTCCTACACACTGCTTGTGGTAAGCATATTCGTGACTTAAAGGACCCTACATGGATCATGCCAAAGGTTAGTACATATGATTTGTTTAAAGAATGTAATAAGCCAAGCCTTTATATTTGTTTTAATGATATCATGTTTTTTCTCAGAGCTGTAGGCAACCACAGGGGTCCAGCTTATGTGGTTTTTATGTTTTGAGACACATTTACAATATTATCACTCTAGGCATGACTGATTTTACTCAAGAGGTAAATTTATATTTCAAAACTTTTGTATTACTTTATTGTTTTTAAGTTACTAAGTTAATGTTTCATCTGGTTTTGGTGTTACAAATGTTTGATCTTGTCGATCCCTTTCCTGAAAAAGATATTGATTTCATTCACATATGTTGTACTGAATTCATCTATGAGCTATTACAAAAATAGTGTGTTTTTGAATCCAAGGTTACATTATATATTGTTCTTATATGTATTGCTAATAAGGTTTGTGTATCTGTGTAGGACAATTTATGTGCTATGGGTGATACAGGAAGCATGGGATTTGAGGGACTGACCTATGTAATTTTTCTTCCCTTTGTATTCTGTAAAACTGAGGAATTTCTGCTATTGCTTGTATCCATACTTGAATTTTATTGCTGCCTTTGTCATTTCAAAGTTTTGCATCCATTTCTGAGCAAATTCGTCTGTTTGGACATTCCTGCATATTTTTAGTTTTAGACAACTTGATGTTGCACATTAAAATTGCAAGAAATTGAGTGAATTTGTAGTTCCTAGAATATGATTTTAGCTTGTTGCTTAAATTGTGACATTTGATCTTGAACCTTAGCTTGTTCTACACTAATTACCATTTATTGGAAGTTTAATTAAAAGTCACCTGGCTTACACCTTTATTTGTACTTGTTGTTGATCTTGCTTCTGTCATTGCTTTTGTGAAATCTGTCACATTGCTTCGGTGCTGCTGTTAAAATTGGAGCATCCACTATGTGTATATATATAAAAGGGACGTTTTAAAAAAATAGAACCTTTAAGACCGGTTGTTGTCACAACCGGTCTTAAAAGGTAATTTAAGACCGGTTGAAGGACTACAACTGATCTTAAAGGTAATTTAAGACTGGTTGAAGGCACAACTGGTCTTAAAGGTCTACTTTTAAGATCAGTTGTGACACACAACTGGTCTTAAACGTAAGACCTTTAAGACCAGTTGTAGTCACAACCGGTCTTAAAGGTGGACTTCTAAGACCGGTTGTAGGCACAACCGATCTTAAAAGGTCTAACCTTTAAGACCGGTTATAGGCAGAACAGGTTTTAAAGGTGACCTTTAAGACCGGTTTTAGAAATACCTGTCTTAAAAGTATGACTTTTAAGACTGGTTGTAACAACTGGTCTAAAAAATAACAGACTTTTTAGACCTCTTGTAACAAGACCTAATTCACAATCGGTCTAAAAAGTCTTTTTTAACCGGTCTAAAAAGTCTATTTTCCACTAGTTAGAGGTATGATTGATAAGGGTGAAACTCAGGAATATGACTTGTCACCTAGCGGACTAGTCAGGTGCAAGAAGTGAATTTATGTTCCACCACAACCAAAACTGAGATAGCAAATCCTAGAGGAGGCACATAAGAGTAAGTATACTCTGCATCCAGGAGCTACAGAGATGTATAATGACTTAAAGGCCCAATACTTGTGGCCCGGGTTGAAAAGAAAGTGACTGAGTTCTTCACTCGTTGTCTAACATATCAGAAAGTGAAAGTTGAACATCAACGGCGATCGGGGCTTCTGACAAATCTTAGGATTCCTGAGTGGAAGTGGAAAGCGTTACTATGGATTTTGTGACAGTGTTACCTAATGTCAGAAACCATGACGCTATATGGGTGATAGTCGACAGATTCATAAAGATAGCTCACTTCCTATCTATTAGTATTCACTATTCACCTGACAAACTGGCAGAAATTTTCATTAAGGAGATTGTGAGGTTACGTGCTACACCGAAAAACATCATCTCTGACTGAGATCCATGGTTTACTTCCAAGTTTTGGAAGGCGGTACATGAGGCTTTGGTACCAAACATCGATTCAGCACGACATATCATCCTCAAACTATGGGCAGACAGAACGAACGATTCAAACCCTTGAGGATATGCTGAGGATGTGTGTACTTGATTACAAAGGTAGTTGGGACAAATTCTTTCTGTTGGCAGAGTTCGCCTACAACAACAGTTACCATTCAAGCATCCGAATGGCTCCAAATGAGGCGCTGTATGGGAGGAAGTGTCAATCACCCTATGCTAGACCGAGTCGTCTGAGAGGCAATTGCTAGGGCCAAATCTTGTTGAGCAGACAACAGAACAGATAAAATTGATTAAGCAGAGGTTGTTAGCTGCTCAGAGCCGATAGAAGAGTTATGCGGACAATAGGCGAAAACCTCTAGAATTTGAAGTAGGCAACCACGTGTTTATGAAAGTATCACTGGTTACAGGTATTGGTAGGACATTGAAAGTACGAAAGCTGCAACCAAGGTGCATTAGTCCATTTGAGATCTTGGCAAAGATTGGTGTAACCCCTGACCTTAATAGCCGTAATTTTAGTTCGAAAATATGTCATTAAGTTAAATTAGAGACCAATGGATAATTCAAAACTTATTAAAAGTCTCAACTTTAAGTCAAGGTTCAATCCTATGTTAAAGTGGGTTTTCAAAAAAAATTTTAAAACCTGTTTAATACGGTCTCACATTCATATTTCAAATATATTTGGCCTGTGCAGCTTGGTTTTATTCATAGGAATCTCAGTAGTAACAATTCACTCATATGATATATATTAACAAAGCATGTAAGTAATTATCACTAAGCAGCAACATAACAACGGCATTCACAATGGAAATACAACAACAACATTAACAGCATCAATAATATGAATGACTTTCATCGCATTCACGACAGCTTTCGCTATACTTTATGGCATGTTAGCTTCCGCTGTATTTACTTTCACGATAGCTTTCGCTGTATTCACAACATCATTTTTACTACAGTTTTTCTATAATCACAATGGCATAAATACCAACCTTCCCATTCATCATAATTAACTGATAAGCATACACATACAATGCAATATACATGATATAAGAGTAAAGGTCACTACCTTATTCTTTCCGCTCTTGATCTAGCGCGGGTTTCTTATGCCCAAGGCAGATGTCAATCCTATAATCATAATCAACAAAGACAAGTTATTCCCTATTCAATTCTTAACTTCAAAACACTTTAGGTTGGTTATCATTTGAGACCCTTAGGTAGTTATGAAAGGCTCAATCAAAAGCCTAAAGGGTTGGGGAGAACTAGACGAGAAACCACCTTTTCAAAATCACAAAATGCTGAAAATGGGGTTTGGCTACGGCCAAGGAATCCACTGGTCGTGACCAAGAGATAGTCAAAAAGTTTTGGATCATGGCCAAGGTCCTTTTGACCGCAGCCAATAGCAGGTCAGAAACTTTTGAGCTGCGGCCAACTCCCTTTGGCCGCAGCCAAGAACTAGTTTGAGACTTTTTAGTTGTTTTCAATTGACCATAACCCTCAACACACAACTCCAAATCACATAAACTTTATACCATTTTAAAGCTTGTCATATCTACTACAAAACTGGAAAATTTCATAACATTTTGACACTATTTACTATTTCAAAACACTATACAAAGTTGGTCCCTTGCACAGAATTTCTAACTTCACAGAATTTCCAGTTTTTCAACAATTGTTTCCAAAGGTATATTATTCACATCCAACACTTCTCTAACACAATTTTCCATAAGGAATCTAATGGAAACATCTAAACCACCAAATTCCCATTACTTTTTCATGTTCTGCTTTAGGCAACCTTTTAACACAAAATCTCAAAACTAACCAACTCCACATTCAAGACTCCAAACCAATTCCATTGTTCAAAACTCAACACAAGATACCATTTCAACAATTAAAACACCATGAATCCTCTAGAACCCTAACCACTCAAAACATAGGGCGAAAATTCCAGAAATTAAAGGCTCAACCAATTACCACAATATATATACCAAAAGGTAGCTTTTACTCACCTTAATCACTTTCTCTAACTTGTTCTTTGATTTTTCAACCATCAATTTTCTTTGAGCACTCAAATACCTCTTCTTGAAAATCTAAAACCATACACATGAAGCCCTCATCAAGGTGATCAAGATTAATAAAGAGGTGTATGACATTTGAGGTCTTCTATTAGGTCAAAACACAAGGGAAAACAATCACCTTCTCAAACTCTTCTTTCTCTTTCCTCCTTCACCATGGACAACAATGAGAGCTTAAGAGAGAGAGATAATGATGATGATAAATTAGATTTTTCAGCCCCTCCCCATGCCTTGAACAAAAATGAGAGGAAAAAGGGAGAGAAAATGAATTAAAAATGGCATTTGACATTTCAACTCATCTCCCTTCATCCAAATCATGCCAAGTGCCCAAAATTTTATGGCTCTCCAAAAAGCCATGTAACTATATGATTACACTAACTATTTCCCTTAGCCATTTAGTCACACTTTTCATTTCTAACTCTTAGTTAATTTCTTCATCAGTTGTAGACTAATTGGCTGATAAATTTTATTTTCCTGTTTTGTCCCTGATTATGGCAAATTCACTTGAATTGCCACCAGACCCATGATGTAACTTATTTTCCCTTCTTCATGTACCATTCCCCTTCTATTTTAGTCCAATAATAACATTGCCATATAATTAAACTAAAATACAGGGTTTAGGAACTTTCTACTGCTAATTCGGTCATAACTCAAACTTTATTTGCTGAAAGTATTCATCAAACATTCTTTACACTCTCATTTAAAGTCATTAGCCCTTATACAAAATTTTGGGCATTACAATTGAACTAGTAGCGTACTGTATCACCTTGCCACCAAATCTTAGCAAACTCCATGATGTTTTCTATGTTTCCCAATTGAAAAAGTATTAACCTAATCCAGAACATGTAATAGAGTATGAGGACATGGAAATGCGTGATGATCTAACCTATGAAGTCACACCTAACTGAATTATCGATCGGTAGGAGAAGTAGCTAAGGAACAAGAGCATTCCATTTGTCAAGATTTTCTGGAAAGGATTATCGCTCAGAGAGGCTACATGGGAAATAGAGGAAAGTGTAAGGAAATGTTTCCCAGAATTTTTGGCTGTATAGGTATAGCAAATTTTGGAGACAAAATTTATTTAAGTGGAGGAGAACTGTACCACCCCAAATTTTATATTCATAAAAAATATTTCAATTATTTGAGAAATGCAATAAACTGGTGAATATTCATGAATTTGGAATTTATGAATTTTATAAATGTTCATTTTCATGAGAAATTGGGTAAAAATAATTATGGAATTAATTTCGGTAATTCAAAAAGCCCAATATTAAGGTTCAAAAAGGGAGAAATAATAGAGAAAATATTTGGTCCAAACATTGATGGAAATTGGCCAAATAAAAAGAAAAAAAGAAATTAAATTTAAAAGATAATAGCAAAATCGTAATTTTACCAATTTAGCACAAAAATAATTATTTTCTTATTAATTGAAGTTAATTTCAATTAACTAAGGAAACTGAAGAGGAAAAATATAATTGGAATATTTTGGTCAATTAAATATGGACTTATAGAATATTTGAGCAAAAAGTGCATTTTTGACCAAATTTGAGACTTTATGTATATACGTAACCAGAACAAGTTGTGAAGTCAATTGAGACCAAAGGGTAGGACCCTTAGGTTTCTCCCACATGTAGCAAGAGGAAGGAAATGTTGGTTGGGCTTAATGAGCTTGGTTACATGTACATAGGTTTTATGTACATAAAATTGATTTTGGAATTTTTGGAAAATTGATCAAATAAATGAAATAACATATGATATATTATACTATATCATCATCTCCTTCTTCCTTTAGCTCATTTCGGCCCAAACAAACCTGAACATAGAAAGAGGATGTGAGAAATTGTAGAGAGAGAAAGAGAAGGAAAAAGATTACAAAGGTAGGTGAGTTCTTCAGAAAATTGGTTCTTAACGTGTATAACTCCGATCCTAAGCTTCTTTTCTATGTTCCTTAATGTTTTTCAAGCTTATCTTTGCGTGTGTGAAAGCTAGGGTTTTCAGCCATACTTGAGAAAAGCTAGAAGGAAGTGAAAGGTAACTCCCAAACCTTCGTATATTGACTATTCTGGCTGCTGTAGACAATTTAATCGGTGAAATTTTGCTAGGTTCTCTTTGTTTGAGAAATTTATAATTGTTGTGTTGGAAGTGTTATGTTGCCAAAATTGGTACTAAATGTTAGTTATAACATAATGTAATAGCTAATAAAGTGATTAGGAGTAGAAAAGAACACGTATGCGGAGTTAGAATCGAAAAACCCTGATTTTCCTTTGAGTATTCCATAATTTTGGCTAGGGCTAAATCTGAGGATTAGGGTTGGCTTTTCAATGATTTGATAGTTCCATTGAATTCAGGAGGGAAAATTAAGTATGGTTACAGTTGGTCATTTTTTCGGAAAAGCCCGAAAAAGCATAATTACGAAAATGCCCCTGAAACCTTTAAAGCGAAGCTGCCAAGGGCAATTTTGTCTTTTGGCAATGAATTTGTTAATTTTGATCCAGTAAATGGATTCCCTGGGTGAAAATATGTCAGAATAGCCCATGTCAATTTTAGAAAAAGTATAGTTGAACCGGGTACGGCGAGGCCGGATTGAGATGAATGGGTTAATATAACCACAATAAATACTACGTTAGTGACTAAAATGATACATGAATAGGTTTTGACCTAATTATTGTACATTTAACATTTTAGGGCTGGGTTGAGCGTCTAAAGTTGACATATTTTATGTGGCACGCGATATGACGATATGGGGTGATAAAGCTTTAAGGTAGGAACATTATCTTTCACACATTATGCCATAGTTCATATGGATGTTGGAATGCCATTGTTTATGCGTTTAATCAACATAGTTTGCCTAGATGTGGCAGTTTGTACTGGAAGTGTACTTACACCTAAGAGTTGGTTGAGAATCCAACTAGTGTACAAATAGTGGGCCAAGTGACCTACTCATATATACATGACATGATGTGTTATATTGTTCATTAATTGGTGCATACATGTATTTACTTTTCATATTTTATATGAATGATAGTATGCTTCTATTGAGATTCCTTGGAATCTCACCCCTTTTTCTAAATAAAACATCTCAGAGAGTGCCAGCAGCTCAAAAAGTAAGGACGCAGATAAAGGGAACTGACGTGCATGTATCCCCAAGACAAAGTTTGTGGTTATATATAGTCTATCCCCAAAACACTTTTCGATATTCTCGAATAGTTGTAAATATTATCAAATTTTGCATGGTTGATTTTGATTTGTAAACAATTACTTTTATCAGTATATATGTACATTTCTTTTTGCCTATGGAACTTAGTCTCTATTACTCTGTGTATATCAAAATGGAAATAGGTGTTGACAACTACCACCCTTCACTAAGCTTTAGTTCACTGTGGCTGGCGTGTAGCGATAATGATGGCCCTCGAACAGGATGGTGCCTGGACTCTTATTAATCTACCTTCTGGGAAGAAGGCTATTAGATGTAAATGGGTGTTTGTTGTTAAGACTAAAGATTATGTTTCCTTAGAACGGTTGAAAGCTCGGCTAGTTACCAAAGGTTATGCTCAGACTTATTGTATTGATTATTCAGAGATTTTTTACCCAATGCTAAGTTAACTTCGGTTCGCCTATTTGTCTCTTTAGCTGCCATCTATAGTTGGGATTGCATCAGCTGAATGTCAAGAATGCCTTTCTAAATGGTGATCTTCTTGAGGAAGTCTATATAGAGCAATCACCTTGGTTTGTTGCTCCGAGGGAGCATGCGAAAGTGTGCTACCTCCAGAAGTCATTGTACGGTCTAAAGCAAAGCCCCCATGCCTGATTTGATAGATGTTGTGTTGTGGTCAAGAAGTTTGGATTAAGCTAAAGCAAGTGTGATCACTCTATGTTCTACTAGCAGTCCGATTCGGGCATAATTCTTTTAGTAGTATATGTCGATGTTATTTTGATTACTGTGAGTAACACCTCTAGAATCTCATAACTTAAAGTCTTTCTTAACTCCTACTTCCATAAAAAAGACTTGAGACCATTGAAGTACTTTTTAGGTATTGAGGTTATGAGAAGAAAGAAGGGCATCCTCCTGACTCAGAGAAATTATGTTCTCGATCTCTTAAAGGAGACTGGGAAGCTTGGAGCTACACCAAGTAGCATTCCCATGATTCCAAATCCATTCCTGGATCTTAATGATAGCATGTTTGTTGAGCTTCTTGATGACTTGAAGAAGATTGATCCAGAGAAATTTAAGCCATGTGCATTTCCTAAAAGATATAGGAGACTTATGGAAAGCTGAATTATCTACCAGTAACTCGTTCTGATATAACGTTTATGGTCAGTGTATGTAATACCTCGAATTTTGAGACTTGAGGCTAGAGAATAAGCCTGAGATAAGTGGACTGCTAAGCCCCAATTTAGCAAGATCCCAAATTGTGATTAAGGGTTAATGACTCTAAAAGTGGATGTGGTTAGTGATATATAACCCTTTTGGAGATTATGGTGTGATTTGGCACCCGATGTGATTCGTATGTGTTGTGAACAGCGCCAAAACCCTGTATTTAAGTTCAATTATGGATTAACATCTAAATTGACTTAAAATAGAAGGGAGGGCGCATTGTGGAAGAAAAGGAATGATATGGTGTGTTTGGTGGTGATTCAAGAGGAATTGCCATAATCAGGGGCAAAACGGTAAAGTTACCACCAATTTGTCAGTTACCGAAGAGGGAACTCATTGGTAACTTCAAGATCAATGGTTGAGATTGATTTGTGTAGAGATTAAGTGGGTGGAATCCCATGTGTGTGGGTTCATATGAACTCAGAGATGGAATGAGGGTGTGACAAGTGTCACAATGTAAGCCCTTGGATTGGTCAATTTGTCAACTCTTCCCTCTCTCCTCTCCTCCCTTATTTGGACGTCCAAATGGTCAAATGAGGGCCAAAATCTGACCCTCTTCATCTTCTTCATCTCTCTCCTTAGCTTCCATGAACGCCCAAAGTGGAGGAGGAAAGAGAAAGAATCAAGGTGAGATTTAGCTTGTTTGTTGGCCTCTAATGTTCTAATCACCTTCTATAAAGTTGTTCATAGTGATGAGAGCTTCATCTCTATGGTTTTAGATTCTTGATTGGAGGTGTTTGATGGCTTGAGGAAATTTGGAAAGATGAAGAATCAAAGAATTGGTTTGGGAAAGAGGAAGAGGTGAGTATTTGAAGCCTTTTGATCTAAGTTTTGTGATTTGTGGATGAGTTTTTGTGAATGGTGAATTTTGCACTGATTTTGGTAGAATTGTGAAATGCATGAATTGTCATGTGTTTTGTGTTGAAAATGGTGAATTGTGGTTAAATTGATGCCATAGTGTATTTTGGTGTCATTCGAATTGGTTTGAGAACTTGGAATGAAAAGAATGGTAATGTGGTGTTTGTGTTGTGATTTGTGATGACATGTTGTGATTATTGGTAAAACATGTCAATATAATGTGAATTTGGTTGTTTTAGTGTTTCCAATGGATTCCTTGTGAAAATTTGTGTGGGAATGATGTTTGGTATGAAAATGGAACCATTGAAAGCCAAATTGCAAAAACTGGAATTCTGTCTTTTGAAACTCTGTTCTGAACAGTCTGCTTGTGTTGCCGTTTTGAATGGGGAAATGAAGTTAGAAAATTATGAAACTTTCCAGTCTTGAAGTCCACATCCCATGCTTCAAAATGGACATATACATTGTGTCATTTCGTTTTGTGAACTGGGATTTATGTTTGCCCAAAGTTTGAGGTCGAAACTGGGTTTGATTCTGGAGCAGTAGTGGATTTTGGGGAATTCTGTATTTTTGTGGTGATTTTCAGTAATGGCTCATATTTTTCCTATGAATAATACTTAAATAGATTTCATTTGGATTTGGAATCACCTCATTTCTATTTTTGTGGAATTAGTTATGAATTTCCTAAGTTGCCTTGGCTGCAGCAGAAAATCCTGGCTGCAGTGCAAAAGTTTCTGTGCACGTTTTGGCCGCAGCCAAAAATTCTTGGCTGCAGCTAAAAACCTTCTGTGCGCGTTTTGGCTGCAGCCAACCCCCCATTTTCAGTACTTGGTGATTTTGAAAAGTGATTTCCAACCTAGTACGTCCCAATCCTTTCAAGCTTTTGTTGAGCTTATTATTAGACACTTAAGGGACTCAAATGACAACCAACTTTAAGTGTAATGAAAGTAAAGATTTGGAATAGAGAATAAACCTATGTCCTTACTTTGGTTATAGGTTTGATGTTCACCCTGAGCGTGGTTCGATATTCATTTGGTCGTGAGTAATCGGTACTGGAGCTTACGTGGAAAGAACAAGTGTAGGGAACATATCTCTCCTGCATGTATTTGAAATTTGTTTTAGTGTGTGTTGGTGCATGTCTTTGCTTTGCATAATTATGTGTGATTTGAAGCTATGTTTCAATTTATGCTATGGCCATAGGTATATTGTTCGAAGCATTGAGCTTGCAAATTGTCATTGTGTTATCATGAGTTGTGTGATGCAAGCATGTCATGCATTAAACATTTATCGTATGTGCATATTGATATTGTTATCCTACTGAGATTCTCTAGAATCTCACCCTCCCCTACTAACCTTTCAGATAGGGTAGTTGATCGAGGATGGAGCAAGCAGCCAAGGGCGATGAAGACTCTCTCGGGTTGTAATCTTGTGATAGTTGGTTATCAATGTATGTTTGGGATTAAGTATATTTAGTTATATATTGAATGAGAATATCTGATTATGTATTTGGAATAAGCATTTGGGTACTTGTATTTGTATTTGAGGAGAACTGTGTAATCCCCATTCGAAGAACTGTAAAGGGTGGATGTGCCCTATGAATTCTATGTAAAGGTATGAACCCGGGAGTTGCCGGGATGATATTGTTGTACACTCTGATATTTGTATAAATGTGATATTCCGTGTGATGTGGTTATATTCAAAATTGAATATGAAACCAGGTTAATTAGATTTCAAAACGTATTTGTGAAAATCCCGTCTGGTAGATGGGTTTGAAATTGTTATTTGATCATTAGTGGTCTTTATTTCATTTTAATCCCGTATTTCGGATATAATTACGGAAGGGGGTTACAGTGTACTTAGTCAATTCATGTCATCCCCAACAGTGGCATAATGGGAGGCCTTAGAGCATATCTTGTATTATCTAAAAGATTCCCCAAGTCTTGGCATTCTCTATATACATTATAGGCACACTAAAGTCAAGTGCTTGTGCGATGTATATGGGTTACTGTGTGTTTATTGGTAGAAACCTGATATCTTGGAGAAGTAAGAAGCAGGTTTGTGTCCAAATTAGGTACAGAAGCAGAATGCATAGCCATGTCCCAGTCAGTATAGAAAATTGTCTAGGTCTTTTAGCTCATGAAGGAGATTGGCATTGCCACGACATTGCCTGCGAAGCTCTGGTGTGACAATAAGGCACATTACAAATAGCATCGAACTCTATGTTCCATAAGCGTGCAAAACATATGGAAATCGACTGTCATTTTATTCATGATAAGATCAAAGAGAATGTTATATCTACAAGGCATGTGTGATCTAATGACCAACTCGTAGACCTTCTGACGAAAGCCTTAAATGGGACACAGGTTGAGTATCTTTGTAACAAGTTAGGCATGATTAATATATATGCTCCAACTTGAGGAGGAGTGTTAGAATCATATCCCACAAAATCAGGGATTATATATCAACATTATTAGGCAATCCTATCGTAACAGTAGGAAACATATCATAGCATTAATTAGGAAGATACACACTTGTATATATAAATAGGCTCACTTTGCATGTTTTGATTTAAGGAATTCAGAATACAATTTTCCTTATCTTTGGTTACGTTGACCAACGGCCACTTTTGCTCTTGTTGAGCAGTGCAAATTTTCTTCTCACGTTTATTCCCAAACAAGTTGTCTTAAGTGTATCAATTTAATATTAAGACAATACAAAGTTTAATGAGTGGACCTATTCCGCCGAAAAAGGAAAAGGAGACAAATAGAGACTTTAAATTCAATATTATATAGAAAATTCCATGAAATTAAAATACTTTGAAAACTTCTGAAAGACAAGTTGAGCCTTCAATTTCAATAATTCTATATCAGTCTGCCTATACTAAAATAAAATTTAAAAATGTTACGTTTTTACCTAGTGCTCCTCACATTTTATAGAAAGAAGGGTTGAGATGGAAAAATTCCCATAAACTTATATAAAATTTACAAAATTACCCATAAAACGTTTTTTGCATGCAAAAATACCCTCGAATTTTAAAAATCAAACAAAAAATGACACCTAAAAACATCTAACGTCTATTAGCAACCTTGAAAAACCTCATACATATTCTAACACATTTTACTTCCTTGAATCATTCTGGGCCATTTCAAATTCCTAAGGAATCAAAGCTTAACAGTTGATTCCTGGGTTATGGTTCACTTAGTAACCCTTCTCTAGATGTTAGTCAGACATCTATCTTTTAGGTTCATCACTAAATATAGAACATCGATATCACACAACTCAGAAATCATTTTCCTCAATTGCACCTAATAGGTACGCTAAGAATTATGATCAATAGCGCCTATTCTAACCCTTACAGTTTTTGGGTAATATCCCCAAAACATTACTGAAGGTTCAACACTATCCATAAGATTTACATGGTTCAAATTTCTATCATGTATCAGAACCATAGTGCAACCTAATTCACATTTCAACATAAGCACTGTTTTAGCTTAGATCTTATTCAAACCTATCCTCATCCTTCATTATCATCAAATTGGATCTTCTAGGATCAATATACGATATAATCACCACTCATCATATAGTATTGTATATCTATATTCCTTTAACACCACGGTGTTACCAATGATCATTACTTAGCATGGAGAAACCTCAAAACATTTATTACGCCTCAAGTTTCCACAGCTTCATCAAACGAACCTTTGTGGGTAGTATTCACTGTAATAGAAATGTTCTGAATTAAGATCAATACTTACTTGGTAATCATCTTCATGCTTCAAAGCATTCTTTAAATTATCTAACTAAGATGATTATTAGCCATGGAGAAATTTCAAGGTAATCACTATTCCTCAGTCTCCATAGCCCTATAAACTTAACTTTCCAGGGGGTCACCCATCCTGAGATTTCCCTGGGTTGAGAACGCTTAACTTTTGTGTGCCCGTGCCAAAATGCATATACCGGCTTTATCTGCTTCCTACCACCGGTACCCCGAGACTGGCTTTATCTCAAAAATCGTGACAGTTGCCCCTGCCTGTCTAAATATTGTGTTTGTACCCTGGCCTTGGTCATACTAGCTTCCTTAGGTTTTACATTATCCTTAGACCGGTATTATGATACTGGCTGCCCTAGTCTGTGCATACTTCTTTTTACCATGTAATCAAGCCATATCAGTACACTATTTTGTTGCTAGAACCGCTGCTCTGATACCAAAATGGAAGCCCTTATCTTATTTCCACATTTCTCAGAGTGCTTGCGACAGTTTAGTGGACACATAGAAATAACATAAAAATATAGATAAAAAGGACATGATTATCTTACAGGAATTCCCACAGGGTCTTGTACATAATGTTTACAACGTCAGCACTTGAATTGGACCAAAACTCTCAGTTGCTGGTTCTCACATCTTTGCCTTTCGAGCCGCTTCCTGATGAACCCTTGTCGTGTGAGTTCACAAAATAAAACTAGGTTTAAGAATGTAGCATAGTAGCTCAACCTAGGCCGTTCTTGTGAGGAGATTAATTTCCAATTTTCTAAGTAGGAAAGTGATAAAAAAAACCTTAAAGTTGTGAGAAATCCTTTTGAGAATTTGATTTTATAAACTAATGAAGTAAACTGAGCTAAAACAATATTTTTGTATTTTTCGGTTTTCAAAACAAAGAAGCAAAAGGAATTGAAATTAACACTAACAACAAGGTAAATTTGATAATCTAGAATAATGATGAAATGGGATTCCCTTGAGTTGGGGTTTTAGTCTTCCTTGCTTGCTAATGATATGAATTCCACAATATGAGTTAAGAGGATGGAACTAAGTTACCACTAGTTCCATACTTGCAATATTCATTTAATTCATTCTACCGAAGCAATTAAATGAATACCACCAAATAATTCAAACTCAAGGAGATGAATAATCAACTTCCAATTCTAGCTTGTAATTACCATTACAACAATTCAAAACATTCAGTTTAATCATTTAAATCCACTTAACCAAGTTGGAATAAACAATTCAACCTACTCATAATATGAATCATACAAAGCTTAATTAATCAACTCCTAGCTCAACAACCAAGTTTATTCACTTGGCATAACAATCTAGATCACAATTACATACTTAACCAAGCTACATAATCATGAACTAAAAAGAGAGCTCAAGGGAATTCCATTGAAGTTTAGAAGCTCAAACCATTACCCAACTCAAGGAAATCACCAACACTTTAGCTACTCATGGAAAAAAAAAGGATGAAGCTTGATATATGAAGAGAGAACAGCCATCAAAATTCCCGCAGCCTTCACGCCTTGCTTCCTCTTTATTTTTGCTGATGCTCTTCGTTTCTTTTTTGCACACACAGCCGCCGCTCTCTACCTCTCTATTCCCTCGTGTTTTTCTTTCTTTTCCTCCAGTCCCCCATGACGGCTGCCCTCACTCCCTCTATTTTATTCCATCGTGTTAGCCCTCCTTTCTTCATTGAACCATTCCGGTCCCCTTTCACACTCCAGCCCCAATCGGTCCAGCTAGCCAATTCGGTCAAGGTCTTATTTTCACACTTGGTTCAGCCTTTGTTTGGTTGATCAATTCGGTCTGCCTTCTTTCCTTCCATTCTTGCCTATAATTCAATCAACAATTTCGGCTGGCTTCTTCTCTATTGCTCCAATCCGGTTTAGCACTTCCCCTTTCTTCATTAACTCCATCGGTTCAACATCTCCAAAATCAGTCAATTATTTCGGCTCAATAGCTCTCAATTCGTTTCTTTAATTATCCCTCTTCACATTCCATTCAGCAATTCTCCATGAGAATAAATAAATTCAGCTGCTTCCTTTTCCTTCATTAATCCCACACGGTCCAGCTGTTGTTTCCTTTATTTCCTTCGGTTTGGTCCAAGCTCTTCTCCTTTTCTTTTCCTTCACAGCCGCCACTCTCACACCATGGTCCCCACTCCTTTTCTTTCTTCAATTCACTAGGTTAAATGAGTTAAAGGTATGTTTGGATAAGAGGTAAAAATCTGTTTTGGCATTAGGCATAAAATTGCAACCACCAAACAAGGCCCTTACTCATTTAACTTCTTCTTAGAAAAAATGTGAAAATAAATTCTGCACTTGTGATGTTCCACTTTTGTCCTTCATTAAGCTCCATAATATCATCTTTGACCTTAACCACTCAAGTTGTGCCACATCATCACCTGTAAAATTAAATTCACAAATGTAATATCTTTTGTTCACAATTAAAGAATAATGGGAATAACAAATATTAATTAAAAATATAACAATTTAACCACTTTAATTCCCAAATTATTCTTCCATTAAAGTCTCACATTAACACTTGATTATGCCCAAGATATTCAATTAAGTCCCACAAAAGCCTAAGATTAATTAATAAAAATATATAAATATTGAGCTCTATCAATTCCCCCACACTTAAACTTTTGCACTCCTGAGCAAAACATTAAACTCATAATAGGAAGAGAGGGATTAAATTTGGAAGGATAAGCAAGATCAAGCTTCAAGAATTACACTTAGTCAAATAACAAGGTATCCTCTTATCCAAATTCAATGAACATGCCAAAAATTAAAGTAGCTAAAGCAATGCAAAGTTTAATTACATTGAGCTTAATTGGAAACCTTGACTATGACAAGTGTTTGCACTCTTCTCTCATAGAGGGTAGTTTTTCACTCACATCCACTTTGACCACACTCTACCATAGGCTTGTAGAATTTCTAGGCTCTCCACTACTTGCAACAATGGCATAAATAAATCCAAAGGACTTTGTAGGGTTGTAATGTTGAATAGGCAAAATGATGGAAAATGTAACAAACACTATGCTTGCACCAAATAATTTTCTAGATCTCTTAGCACTATAGAACTAACTTAATTCACATATTTCACCAATGTGAATTTATTTCTTTCTTTGATTTTTTTTCTCTTTTTTTTTCACACTTTTTCTCTTCTTTTCTATTTTCTTTCTTTTGACTATTCACATTGTATATTATTTTTTTTCCTTTTTTTTTTCTAATATATAATAGTACTTTTCTTTTTTTTTTATAGTGCTAATAAGAACTTGATAAAGGATGCAAACATAGCATTTGTATAATGAAATGGAAATGAAAATGAAGGGTTCAAGGGGCTAAACAAAGGTAAATGGTAAATGGTTTGTGTTTGGGTAAATGGGTGATGAAATGAATGCCAATGTCATCTCTATCTATACCATTGCAAAATGTAGCCTCAAGCAAGAAATAAAACAAGTTCTAGAGAGCAATAATCTAAGTAGATGAATCACACAATGAAATGAACAATTAGGCACAAAACACCTTCCAACTAGGCTTTTTGTTTCCTAACAAACTCATCAAAATTAAACCATGCATCATTAAAACACTTGAATTTTATGGCAATTCACTAATTCAAAGCAAGTTTCAACCATGAATCCAACTAAGAGTAATCAAGATACTTGATCATGACTAAAGGCTTCAAAAGTCTCAATGAATTAGACCAAAAACAACAGATGACACAAGTAGGAGACAGAGGCATATGATATCACAGTGAATTCTCATGAGAATAACACACACTCCCCCACACTCAATCCTTACATTGCCCTCAATGTAATGCACAAAAACAAAGAACCTAGACGCACTTATCTCTTGGGTGAAGTGAATGTTGTGAAGTCCAATTCAAGATTGAAGCACAACACATCATCATCACAAGGAGAGAGAGAACAAGACATAAGTGGAAATAGTTCTTAGAAATTAGGCATAAGGATAAGAGAAAAGGGTAGTGTAGGATAAGGTTAAGCACATGGGTATGATTCACAATGGATTTTATTTAATTGAAAAATGCAAACAAACAAACTACCTTTTACTACTGGTAAGTCCCTCCCCCACACTTGTTCAATAGCATATATCATCAAATAAAACAAGAAACAAGGTAAGGAAAGAGACTACCGTGTGCATTATGGTGGTTGATGACTAGCATGGTAGTGCTTCAACAAATGACCATTCACTTGAAAATTTACACCACTTGCAAGATCTTTGAGCTCTATTAATCCAAAGTTATGCACCTTGACCACTTTGTAGGGACCTTGCCATTTGGTTTTAAGCTTCCCATTTTTGAGCTTGAATCTTGCCTTGAACATAAGCACTTGTTCTCCTTCATGAAACTGCTTCCGTAAGATGCCTTGATCATGAATCAATTTGGATTTCTCCTTATAGATACGAGAACTTTCATATGCATCCAACCTCAACTCTTCTAGCTCTTGTATCTCAAGCATCCTTTCCTCAACAGAACCTTGAAGATCCATATTACAAGTTTTCACAGCCCAGTAAGCTCTATGCTCTAGCTCAACAGGTAGATGACAACCCTTACCAAAGACTAACCGAAAAGGAGACATGCCAATGGGAGTTTTAAAAGCTGTACGATATGCCCAAAGAGCATCATCTAACTGGAGACTCCAATCTTTCCTACTTGGCTTGACAATTCGCTCCAAGATATACTTGATTTCCCTATTAGACACCTCAGCTTGCCCATTTGTCTGTGGATGGTATGGGGTAGAAGTCTTGTGGATAACACCATATTTGGATAGCAAGTTGTCCATCAATTTGTTGCAAAAATGTGAGCTACGATCACTCACAATTGCTCTTGGCACACCAAACCTACAAAAGATATGAGTACGTAGGAATTTTATAATAGTAGAAGCATCATCTTTCCTTGTAGGAATGGCCTCAATCCACCTTGTAAGGTAATCAACAGCCAACAAAATGTACAAATATCCATGAGATACAAGAAATGGACCCATAAAATCAATGCCCCAAACATCAAAAACTTGACAAAACAACATGGGTTGTTACGGCATTTCATTCTTTCTAGATAAACCCCCAAAACGCTGGCATGCATCACAAGTTTTACAAAAAGCATAACAATCCTTAAAGAGGCTAGGCCAATAAAAACCACAGTCTAAGATTTTCCTAGCAGTTCTCTTTGCCCCAAAGTGACCACCACACAACAAAGAATGACAAGATGTTATAACAGAAGAAATTTCATCATCCGGCACACATCTCCTAATGACTTGATCACTACAATGCCGCCACAAGTAAGGAGGATCCCACAAATAATATTGAGATTCATGTTTTAACTTCTGTTTCTGAAAACGAGACAAAGAATCAGGGAACACCCCAGCAGCAAGATAATTCACAATATGCGCAAACCATGGGTCATGAAGTGTAATAGCAAGGAGATGGGCATCAGGAAAACCATCACAAGTAACTTCAGCATCAACTACTCCCTGTGTAGCAAGGGGCAAGCGGCTTAGATGATCAGCAACAAGATTTTCTGCACCTGCTTTGTCCCTAAACCCTGTGTTAAATTCTTGAAGTAGTAGCATCCACCTTAGTAACCGAGGCTTAGTATGAGTCTTCCTAGATAAGAACTTGACAGCAGAATGATCAGAATAGATAATCACTTTAGAATTCACTAGATAAGACCTAAACTTTTCAAGTGCAAAAACAATGGAAAAGAGCTCTTTCTCAGTGGTAGTGTAATTGATTTGAGCCTTATCCAATGTTTTTGAAGCATAAGCAATAACACAAGAGGTCTTACCAATTTTCTGACCTAGAACTGCACCAACAGCACTATTGGAAGCATCACAACAAAGCTCAAAGTCAAGATCCCAATTAGGAGCAATGAGTATAGGTGGAGAAATGAGTCTAGACTTAATTTCATCAAAAGCCAATTTGCATGCAACATCAAATATGAAATCCACATCCTTTTGGAGAAGCTTAGATAGGGGACAAGCTATTTTACTAAAATCCTTAATGAATCTTCTATAAAACCCAGCATGCCCCAAGAAAGATCTAAGTTCTCTTAAGTTAGAGGGATAAGGAAGAGATGAAATTACTTCAATTTTAGATTTGTCAACTTCTATACCCCTCTTACTTATCAAGTGGCCTAAGACTATTCCTTGATCTACCATGAAGTGGCATTTCTCAAAATTTAGCACAAGGTTCTTTTGCACACATTTTTCTAATGCTCTCTCCAAATTCAGCAAACATTCTTCAAAAGAATTCCCATATATAGAAAAATCATCCATGAATACCTCAATACCTTGTTCGAGTAAGTCACTAAAAATGGAGAGCATGCATCTTTGAAATGTCCCAGGAGCGTTGCATAACCCAAAAGGCATCCTTCGTATGCAAACGTCCCAAATGGGCAAGTAAATGTTGTCTTTTCTTGATCCTCTGGTGCAATAGGAACCTGTAAATAACCAGAAAAACCATCAAGGAAACAATAATGTGATTTGCATGCCAATCTTTCTAGCATCTGATCTATAAAGGGGAGGGGAAAGTGGTCCTTTCGAGTTGCTTCATTCAACTTTCTAAAGTCTATACAAACTCTCCAAGAGTTTTGGACTCTTGTTGGAATGAGTTCATTCTTCTCATTTCGCACAACAGTTATCCCACTCTTTTTTGGAACAACTGGGACCGGACTGACCCACTCACTATCTGAAATAGGATATATGATCCCTGCACTCAAGAGTTTGGTGACCTCCTTCTTAACTACATCTAAGATGAGAGGGTTGAGTCTACGTTAGGGCTGTCTCACAGGTTTAGAACCCTCATTCAAAAGTATTTTGTGGGTGCACACAGTTGGGTTAATACCTGGAATGTCACCTAAAGTCCACCCTATTGCCTTCTTGTGTTTCTTCAACACATGGAGTAAACTCAACTCCTCAGATGTACTTAAGGAACTAGAGATAATGACAGGTAATTGATCATGTTCAGCAAGAAAAGCATACTTCAAGTTAGGGGGAAGGGGTTTCAAATCAAGTTCAGGGGGTTGCACAATTGAAGGTAAAAGTTCTTTCAACTCAAGTGCACCAAGAAACTTCCCTTTCTTATGAGAATCCCCAATGATTGTTGGATTGGAAGTATGTCCCCCTTGTTCAGATGTGGATTGAGATTGTGGCTCATTCACAAAGTAACCTAGACTACCACCTACATCATTCAAAGAGTAAAATATATGAGAAGTAGCATCATGAAATGGTATGCAACAGTGTAGTAATTGATTAGAACTGAGTGTCTCCCCTGTTGCAGTCTTGACATATGGTTGTCCATTATTTCCAAAATTCTCAGCAAAGAAATTTATGACTCTTGACCTGCTAAGTTCATCACCAAAAGGAGAATGTAAGTATTTCAATAATTGGAAAGAAGTGAGGTTACTCACACAATCATCCTTGAGGTTAGGAGAAGTCTGAAACTTGTAAGATGGAGGAATGTGAAGCTTAGACCCATGAATTGCAATCATGCCATCAGTAGCACATTGATTTCTTTCCTCATCTTCAACAATAACTCCACTTGTGTCCATAGGAGTAGATTCAGTGCTAATGGATGTTGCTTCACTTCCAAAAGTGGAATCCACTTCACTAACATTCTCAAATTCTGCAAAGCTACACAATAATTCTTTCCCAACACCATGATAACTATCAAATGAAGATATAGTACTACCAAGGTTAGAAAAATCAAAAATTAAAGGATTGGAAGTGGAAAGTGAGCTATCAATTGACATGCAATCAATACTACATACATCATTATCACAATCAATAGAGGGAAAAGAATTTGAACCAATGGTAGCACATACATCATCATGACAATCATTTTTCATACACAATGAGAAAGTAGACTCATCAATTGCCTCTTCCAAGGCCAAATCAATCTCATTCAAGCCAAGAAGGGAGTAGTCCTCAAATGGGTGATTCATAGCTTCATAAACATTGAACCGAATGACATGATCACCTACTTCCATAGTTATGTTCCCATCCTTCATGCTAATGATAGTATTAGCTGTGCGCATGAAAGGCCTACCCAAAATCAATGGCTCCTCAACTGAGACCTCAATAGACATGTCTAGGACATAAAAATCAGCAGGAAACACTAAGTCTTTGACCTTGACTAAGATGTCTTCCAATAAGCCATGAGGTTTCCTAGTGGTGCGATCAGCTAGTTGTAGGATGACACTAGTGGATTTGATGTTTGTGAGGCCAAGAGAGGTGTAAACAGAGTAGGGCATGACATTTATAGCGGATCCTAGATCAAGAAGAGCATTACTAAAAGGCATGGTACCTATAGTGTATGGAACAGTGAATGAGCCAGGGTCTTTACACTTAATTGGGAGATGGGGTTTAAACAGAGCAGACACACTAGGACTCAACTGAACACACTCATTGGGTTTACACCTACGCTTTTGGGTACACAAATCTTTCAAGAATTTAGCACAAGCAGGCATTCCTTTCAACACATCAAGCAAAGGAAAATTAACTTCAATCTTACTGAAAATATCCATCATATCAAGAAATTTCTTTTCATTTGAAACCTTTTTGCTAAGCACATATGAATTAGGAAATGGAATTTCAGAGAGATTTACCTTTCTACCTTCCTTTTTGCTTGAAGAAGAAGAAGTTGAAGGGTCAAGTACCTTAGCATTTGTGGAAGTTGACACTCCTTGCTTGCTATCCATATTTGAATTTGGAGAAGAGCGCCTTTGTAGAAGCTTCTGTTCAACCATACTCTCAGATTTTCCAATAGCAAGGTGAGTGCTTTGATCAGAATCATCACTACCATCAATATCTTCCACTTGTGGTTGCAAGGGAACCTCAACCTCTTCATTGTGCCTATCACTAAAATGCATTCCAGATTTGAAACTCTCAACATTTTCTTCAAATCGAACTTGTTTACCCACTTGTTTACCACTCCTCAAAGAGATAGCATGTACATCCTTAGGATTGATCACAGTGTTAGAAGGCAACCCTTGTCCACTTTTAGCTTGTTGCTCATTGAGGCTATCAGACATTTGAGTGACAAATGAAGTAAGGTTAGAATTCTTAAAATCCAACAACTCCAACTTGTTAAAGATTGTGTCAAACTTAGTCCCAATGTCAGAAAATTTAGAATTGGTTTGAGCTCTCTCTTCATCAAATCTCGAGGCTAAGTTACCCATTGAAGATGACACATTGTTCATACACTTGAGAAGTTGAGAGATGTCATCTTTAGTAGCATGGGATTCAGGTGTAGCAACCACTGTTTGTTGGGGATTAGATTGGTTTGAAGGTCCTTGAGTTGGAGCTTGATTTGAAGAACTCCCTTGAAATTGATTCTGGTTCCTCCAACCAAAGTTGGGGTGGGACCTCAAACCCTCATTGTATGTATTAGAGTAGGGATTCCAAGGCCTTTGATTCTGTCCTTGTCTCCCTTGAAAAACAGCGAGACATCCCCAAGTTGGTGTGGGCAATTAGGAGCAATATGCATGTGAGAGCTACATATGTCACAGCTAGGAGCCACTAGAGCTTGAGAATGTGACCCATGAATGTTCACATTGTTTAGATGGGCCATGAGCTTATTGAGGTCAGTTCTCATATCTGTCATTTGGGATGACAAATTATCATACTCCCTTGAAGATCTTGAAGCATGTGAGACCTCATAGACTTGTCTAGCATCCAACCCTTCAAATTGTTGATCATTACTAGCTATCTTCTCAATTAAAGCCCAAGCTTCTTTAGGTGTAAGCAATTGAATAGTGCCTCCAGAAGATGAATCCAAACTCTTCCTATCTTGAGGAAGAAACCCACTATGAAAATATTGCACCAATCGAGCTTCTGGGATTTGGTGATGTGGACACTTGGCTAGAAGTTCTTGGAAACGACACCAATACTCATAAAAAGATTCATGGAGGCCTTGTTTAGCACCGAAGATTTCCTTAGTGAGAGATGTTATCTTTGAAGAAGGGAAGTATTTTTACAAAAAGGCACTCTTCAAGCTGTCCCAGGATGCTAAAGCATTAGGATTGTGGTGAGGTAGCATCAAGAACCACTCCTTAGCTTTGTTTTCCAATGTGAAATGAAAGACTTTCCGGCACATCTCATCTAGATCAATTCCCATTGGTTTCATGGAGGTGCGCACAATGTACATATTCCTCAAGTGCCTGTTAGGGTCCTCTGCAGGTAAACCATGAAATTTTGGTAAGTGACTCAACAAAGGACCTTTCAACTCAAAATTAATATTAAATTTTGGACAAGAGAGGAAAGGATCAATAATATCAGTAGAAGAGGTAAGATCTTTGATAGTTCTACGCTCCCCAATAGGTAGAGGTACATCTTCTGGAGGAGGAACAGGTACGTCTTCTGGAGGAGGATCCATGGTAAGATGGTGATCTACAATGAACGAAGAGCCAATATGAGAAGAATTATCACAAGCATGTGCAACAACTTCAGTGTCAATGACTTGTCCAAGCCCTACACTAGATGATTCAGCTTTCTTACCTTTCTTAAGTAACCTAATTGTCTTGTCAATATCTTTATCTAAAGGCACAAGTTCAGTTTTCTGAGATCTAGTCATGCACAGTAAGAAGACTCATATAGACACACAAATTACAGCAAAGTAATTGGTCAAATGGTCAATTGAAGAAGGGTTGTATACAGCAAAAATTAGCAACTTGTAGGAAACCAAGATGACTAATCTTTGACAACCAAAAGAGTTAACCACAACCAACAAAATTCAAGTGTCTAAAGAGTAAGACCAGTTTCAGCAATAACAAGGCAAGTGCAACACAATGTGACAAGAGGCAAATAGGAGTTGCAAGGTAAGACTTCACCTTTTAGGGGAACAAGTTGGTATAACAATGAAGTAGTACCTCAAACCGCAAGTATATAAGTAGAGTCACTGGAAGCACAACTTACAGAATGTGATAGCCACTTGAAATCTCAAGTTGCAACCAACAAATATCCAAGGATGAAGAATGCAAAGTTGCTCACCACAAAACAATAATGAACCACATAATAGCCACTAAGAACATGATAGCAAAGCAACAAAATGTAAATCTATTTTTGTTTTTTTTTTGTTTTCTAATGGCAAATGGAATGCAAAACAACTATGAATATGAAAAATGACTAAACCACTATCAAACACTCCAACAATGAACAACTACCTAAAACAAACTCAAAAACACACTAGCAACCAAGAAAAATCAAAGAAAACCTTAAGAACAAACTAAATCAAAAACTTAGAAAAATACCAAAAAAGAAAGAAAATTCAGAAACGTATAGCAAACTTTCGAATTTGGCTAAAATCCAACAGACCTAATAGCTATAGCTATTAGTCTTGCTCAGAATGTGGAAAAACTTTAACTTGTAAAATTTCAGAATTTTCTGGGCACAAATATTTCAGTTCCAGCAAGACAGTGCGAATCGAAAATCAGAATTTCGCCAAAATTCAAATGAGTGCTACACACTTCCTACTAAACTAAGACACACTATGACAACAGAAAAGAACACCTAACTACTTAAAACCTTGGCAATCATCCTCCCTGGCAACGGCGCCAATTTTAATGAACCCTTGTCGTGTGAGTTCACAAAATAAAACTAGGTTTAAGAATGTAGCATAGTAGCTCAACCTAGGTCATTCTTGTGAGGAGATTAATTTCCAATTTTCTAAGTAGGAAAGTGATAAAAAAAACCTTAAAGTTGTGAGAAATCCTTTTGAGAATTTGATTTTATAAACTAATGAAGTAAACTGAGCTAAAACAATATTTTTGTATTTTTCGGTTTTCAAAACAAAGAAGCAAAAGGAATTGAAATTAACACTAACAACAAGGTAAATTTGATAATCTAGAATAATGATGAAATGGGATTCCCTTGAGTTGGGGTTTTAGTCTTCCTTGCTTGCTAATGATATGAATTCCACAATATGAGTTAAGAGGATGGAACTAAGTTACCACTAGTTCCATACTTGCAATATTCATTTAATTCATTCTACCGAAGCAATTAAATGAATACCACCAAATAATTCAAACTCAAGGAGATGAATAATCAACTTCCAATTCTAGCTTGTAATTACCATTACAACAATTCAAAACATTCAGTTTAATCATTTAAATCCACTTAACCAAGTTGGAATAAACAATTCAACCTACTCATAATATGAATCATACAAAGCTTAATTAATCAACTCCTAGCTCAACAACCAAGTTTATTCACTTGGCATAACAATCTAGATCACAATTACATACTTAACCAAGCTACATAATCATGAACTAAAAAGAGAGCTCAAGGGAATTCCATTGAAGTTTAGAAGCTCAAACCATTACCCAACTCAAGGAAATCACCAACACTTTAGCTACTCATGGAAAAAGAAAAGGATGAAGCTTGATATATGAAGAGAGAACATCCATCAAAATTCCCGCAGCCTTCACGCCTTGCTTCCTCTTTATTTTCGCTGATGCTCTTCGTTTCTTTTTTGCACACACAGCCGCCGCTCTCTACCTCTCTATTCCCTCGTGTTTTTCTTTCTTTTCCTCCAGTCCCCCATGACGGCTGCCCTCACTCCCTCTATTTTATTCCATCGTGTTAGCCCTCCTTTCTTCATTGAACCATTCCGGTCCCCTTTCACACTCCAGCCCCAATCGGTCCAGCTAGCCAATTCGGTCAAGGTCTTATTTTCACACTTGGTTCAGCCTTTGTTTGGTTGATCAATTCGGTCTGCCTTCTTTCCTTCCATTCTTGCCTATAATTCAATCAACAATTTCGGCTGGCTTCTTCTCTATTGCTCCAATCCGGTTTAGCACTTCCCCTTTCTTCATTAACTCCATCGGTTCAACATCTCCAAAATCAGTCAATTATTTCGGCTCAATAGCTCTCAATTCGTTTCTTTAATTATCCCTCTTCACATTCCATTCAGCAATTCTCCATGAGAATAAATAAATTCAGCTGCTTCCTTTTCCTTCATTAATCCCACACGGTCCAGCTGTTGTTTCCTTTATTTCCTTCGGTTTGGTCCAAGCTCTTCTCCTTTTCTTTTCCTTCACAGCCGCCACTCTCACACCATGGTCCCCACTCCTTTTCTTTCTTCAATTCACTAGGTTAAATGAGTTAAAGGTATGTTTGGATAAGAGGTAAAAATCTGTTTTGGCATTAGGCATAAAATTGCAACCACCAAACAAGGCCCTTACTCATTTAACCTCTTCTTAGAAAAAATGTGAAAATAAATTCTGCACTTGTGATGTTCCACTTTTGTCCTTCATTAAGCTCCATAATATCATCTTTGACCTTAACCACTCAAGTTGTGCCACATCATCATCTGTAAAATTAAATTCACAAATGTAATATCTTTTGTTCACAATTAAAGAATAATGGGAATAACAAATATTAATTAAAAATATAACAATTTAACCACTTTAATTCCCAAATTATTCTTCCATTAAAGTCTCACATTAACACTTGATTATGCCCAAGATATTCAATTAAGTCCCACAAAAGCCTAAGATTAATTAATAAAAATATATAAATATTGAGCTCTATCACTTCCTTTAGCTGGAATATTTAATTTTTGGGAAAAGGTGAGATTCTAAGAATCTCAATAGTAATATAAAATCAATCATATAAAATGCGACATATAAATATGCTATACACCATGTAATGCAACATAACATTAACACAATAATACGGCATGTGCACATGATTAAGGGTTACTCCCCTACTATACGTAAACCTCGGTTGGGTTCTTGCTCACAACTAGGTAAATGTGCCTCCTCGCACAATGCCCTATTCGGCAATACAATATTTATATGATAGAAGATTACATACACAAAGCATATAAACATTCACATAGTTTATGAAAGATAGAATTACTACCTGGAATTGCCCTTTTCTGCTCTACTGTCCTTTTAATACCTTTGATCTGACTTAGGCTATAAATATGTCATAAAATTCCAAATGTACAAGAATTGACTTAATACTCATTCATGTACTACTCTAAACTTGTGTAAACTCATTTTGTTGGTTATCTTAGTTTAAAACTGCAAAATGACCAACATGACCATAGGGACCGGGTTCAAGTCCCTTTGTACCCGGTCTAACTGTACTTTTTCAAAAATTATGACCTAAGCTAATCCTACACAATTTCACATGTAGAATTCATTTTTGACCTCAAAATTGTCAAATTCATTGTCAAAGGACAACTTTGCCCTTGGCAACCCCTATTTAGCATTTTATGGCTCATTTTGTCATTTCACATTTCAATGCTTTTCATACTTCCTACTTAACATATAGCCTACTGATAGAGCTCAATATTTATATATTTTTATTAATTAATCTTAGGCTTTTGTGGGACTTAATTGAATATTTTGGGTATAATCAAGTGTTAATACAATATTTTAATGAAAGAATAATTTGGGAATTATAGTGGTTAAGTTGTTATATTTTTTATTAATATTTGTTATTCCCATTATTCTTTAATTGTGAACAAAAGATATTACCTTTGTGAATATAATTTTGTAGGTAATGACAAGGCACAACTCATTTTAACCTAAAGACAATTGAAGAAATGAGAAGGCAAGTGGGGACCAAAGAAAAGTATGAGGTGGCAGCTGAATTAGAGAAAGGAGTGAATGGAGAATTGAAGAATGAATCAAGGAGATTGCTGAACCAAAATTGATAAGGGAATGGAAAAGAAAACCATCTGAAATTGTTGACCAAATTGAAGATAAAGGACCAATGAAAAGGCTGGACCAACTTGAGGAGATAAAAGGGAGCAGCTGAAATGATTAAAGAAAAGGAGCTGAACCGGAATTAATTGGAGGGAGTGGACCAAATAGCAAGAGGGAAAGGAGGAGCTGACCCAATTAAAACATTAAAGAGTTGCAGGACCGATTATTGAAAGCAAGGCTAGATGGAATAGAAGAAATGGAATTAAAGGAAAGGAGGGGACCACGAGAAAGCAGGCATGACCGAAATGGATTAAAAGTGATGGGCTGGACCAATTAAAGAGAAGAGGATTATGGGCTGAGTTAATGAAGGAAATAGGTAGACCGAACTGCAATGGGAAAAGGGCAGCATCGAATTGAAGAAAAGGAGTAACACCTAATGAAAGAAAGGAGGGTTTGGCGGCTGGACTAATAAAAGAAAGGAGAGAGCATCGAATAGAAAAAAAAGCAGCATCAGAAATAAAGAGAGGGAGGCGTGAGGCATCGGATGAAATAAGGAAAAGTCAGGAGAGGCGGCTGTGCAAGGAAGAAGGAAGGAGCAGCCGAAACTTTTGACCAGAAGAAAATTGGAGATTTGAAAAGAACTGAAGGGTCACGGCTGTGCATGGAAGAAGAGCACCGAATGAAACAAAGAAAAAGAGGAGGCATGGCTGTTGTGTAGAATTGAAAAAGGGAAAGCAAGCTACATCTTATCTCCATGTCTAAATCATTTTTCCTTTCATCAATCATCATCTTCCTCCTCCATGAGTAGCTAAGCTTTGGTGATTTCCTTGAGTTGGGTAATGGTTTGAGCTTCTAAACTTCAATGCAATTCCTTTAAGCTCTCTTTTTAGTTTATGATTATGTAGCTTGGTTAAGTATGTAATTGTGATCTAGATTGTTATGCCAAGTGAATAAACTTGGTGGTTGAGTTAGGAGTTGATTAATTGAGCTTTGTATGATTCATATTAGGAGTAGGTTGAATTGTTTATTCCAACTTGGTTAAGTGAATTTAAATGATTAAACTGAATATTTTGAATTGTAGTAATGGTAATTACAATTTAGAATTGGAAGTTAGTTATTCATCTCCTTGAGTCACTATTAATTGGTAGTATTCATTTAATTGCTTCGGTTGAATGAATTAAATGATTATTGCAAGTATGAAGCTAGTAGTATCTTAGTTCCATCCTCTTGACTCATTATGGAATTCATATTATTAGCAAGCAAGGAAGACTAAAACCTCAATTCAAGGGAATCCCATTTCATCATTATTCTAGTCTATTAAATTTACTTTGTTATTTGTGTTAAATTCAATTCCATTTGTTTCTTTGTTTTAAAAACTGAAAAATACAAAAATATTGTTTTAGCTTAGATTACTTCGTAGTTTTAAACTCAAATTCTCAAAATGATTTTTCACAACTTTAAGGCTTTTTATCACTTTACTACTTAGAAACTTGGACATTAATCTCCTCACAAGAACGACCTAGGTTGAGCTACTACGCAACATTTTCAAACCTAGTTTTATTTTGTGAACTCACACAACATGGGTTCATCAAATTGGCGCCGTTGCCGGGGAGGATGATTGCCAAGGTTTTAAGTAGTTAAGTGTTCTTTTTTGTTGTCATAGTGTGTCTTAGTTTAGTAGGAAGTGTGTAGCACTCATTTGAATTTTGGCGAAATTCTGATTTTTGATTAGCACTGTCTTGCTAGAACTGAAATATTTGTGCCTAGAAAATTCTGAAATTTGATAGATTAAAGTTTTTTAGCATTCTAAGAAAGACTAAGGGTGTGTTCTTATTAGCTTTTGGAGAATAGTTTCTGGAGAAAAAATGGAGAATAACTTTTGGAGAATACATTATGGGAAAAAGTGATTTTGATAAAAAGAGAGTGTTTGGATGTTTTGATCAGAATAGCTTTTTTCATGGTCAAATTACTAAAAAGGACATTAACTTTTATGATAATTACATATAGAGAATAAACTTATATTTTATGTATTATTTAAGGATTAAAATCCAAATTTAACAGTCAAGTTTTTCCTGAGGGGCATCTCGTACAAATAAGTTCTAGAAAATGCAAAAATAACAATGAACAATTAAAAATGATGTAAATTTAACAAAACCGTTAAATTTAACCTAAAGGCGTTAAATTATAAGAGAAGAAAACTCCTTGCGGCATTAAAAATGATGCATCTTAACCCATTATTTAACATTAAAGATCATAATTAATATCTAAAATGAAATAAATTTGTCTATATGTAATGTTAATTAACTTAACTAATTTTTCTAATATAATCAAATTAGATAAATAAATCTTATATTAAAGATAGGAGAAAACATTAAAATGTTAAAATTCTAAAAAAAAGTAATAAATAGATCCAGAAAAAACGTCAAAATAAAAAAAAATAAAGATGAGAGAGATATAGCATGGGACCCACATCATACAAAGGACCAATAAAAATCAGAGGGTGGGGCCCACATCTTCAAAAAACCAAAAAAAAATAGCTTCTCCCCAAAACCATGGTTTTGGGGAGAAAAGGGATTATCCCTTTTATTTGGGGTGTTCGGATGTTTTAGCACAAAACCATGGTTTTGTGCTAAAAGTGATTTTTTATAAGATATCCAAACACCCTCTAATAGCTATAGCTATTAGGTTTGCTGGATTTTAGCCAAATTCGAAGGTTTGCTATACTTTTCTGAATTTTCTTTCTTTTTTGGTATTTTTCTAAGTTTTTGATTTAGTTTGTTGTTAGGGTTTTCTTTGATTTTTCTTAGTTGTTGTGTGTTTTTGAGTTTGTTTTAGGTAGTTGTTCATTGTTGGAGTGTTTGATAGTGGTTTAGTCATTTTTCATATTCATAGTTGTTTTGCATTCCATTTGCATTTAGAAAAAAAACACAAAAAGAAATTTGCATTTTGTTGCTTTGCTATCATGTTCTTAGTGGCCATTATGTGGTTCGTTATTGTTTTGTGGTGAGCAACTTTGCATTCTTCATCCTTGGAAATTTGTTGGTTGAAACTTGAGATTCTAGGTAGCTATCACATTCTGTAAGTTGTGCTTCCAGTGACTCTACTTATATACTTGCGGTTTGAGGCACTTCTTCACTGATATACCAACTTGTTCTCTTAAAAGGTGAATTCTTACCTTGAAACTCCTATTTGCCTCTTGTTGTAACCCCCTGACTTTAAACACATAATTATAATTCGATAACACATATTTAAATCGGATTAGAGACCATTGGATGCTTTAACCTCGTTTTAAACTTTCTGTCTCACAGTAAAATTTTTACAAAACTTTCAAAACTCTTTTTTCCCATCCAGGTCTCAATTTCAATATTCGAATATAATTACATGTGCAGTTAATGTACATTCAATCATATCAGAGTGTATAACCGCATCCCCGGCAACTCCCGAGTTCTATGCATAAAAACCTGAAGGTTTATAAGTATACACTAGGGGATTACACAACCAAAATCGAATGTAGTGTTCCTGATTCAGAATATACAGTAATCCCGAGTTCAAAATACATAACCAACGTTTCCAATTCAACTATATACCCCCAAGGGTCCTAATCACTCCGGGTTGGCCGCTTCTCCTTTGAGCCACACGCCCTGTCTGAAATGTTAGTCATAGGAAAGAATGAGATTCGAGAGAATCTTAGTAGTAACAAACCACTCACACAATGCATAAACACAAAGCATGTACATAAATCACAAACAACAACAGCAGCAGCAATTCACAGATACATGGTTTTCACCACAAACGACAGCACTCACGGCTGTATACACAATACGACAGCTCTTGCTGTAATCAGTAATCAACATCTCGACAGCTTACGCTGTAATCAGTAATCAACATCACGACAGCTTACGCTATAATCACAATAACGACAGCTTACGCTGTAAACGACAGCTTGCGCTGTAAACAACAGCTATCACCAGCTGTAACCGCAGCAACATCAGAAATCATCATAAAACAGTGATACAACACACATACAGTGCATTACACAAAGTATAAGAGAGAGAGAGAGAGTCACTACCTTGTCCTTTCCTAACGTCCTTCGGCGCAGCTGGCTCCCAAGGGCGGCAAATATCGAATCCTACAATTCCAAATGCACCATTTAGACACTTCCATAGTGTTACTTGGGGTTATATGAGTCTATAATGAAAATTTACAAAACTACCCTCGGGGACCCGGCCCGGGCCCGCCGTACCCGGTCCGGTTGCACTTTTCCCGAAATTCTAATCTGGGCTATCCTAACATATTTCTGCCCAAGGAATCCATTTTTGGACTCGGAATTATCAAATTCATTGCCAAAGGACGAAATTGCCCTCGGCAGCCACTATTTAAAGGTTTCAGGGGCGTTTTCGTAATTATGCTTTTTCGGCCTTTTCCGAAAAAGTGGCCAACTGTAACCCCACCTAATTTTCGCTCCTGAACTCAATGGAACCATCAAATCATTGAAAATCCAACTCTAAGACTCATTTCTAGAGCTAGCCGAAATTTATGAGCTCTCAGGAGAAAATCGGGGTTTTACGATTTCGGCTCCGCAAACACGTTTCTTTCTACTCCTAACCACTTTATTAACCATTACATTAGGTTAAAACTAACATTAAGACCCAATTTGGGCAGCATAACCCCTAGGTCATATCATTTCAAAACTTTCAAACCAATGGCAATCCTGCGAAATTTCACCGATTAAATTGCCCACAGCAACCAGAATAAGCAATATACGAAAGTTTGGAAGTTACCTCAAGCTCCCTCTGGCTTTTCCCTTTGATAACCAAAACCCTAGCCTTCTCAACACTTAAATTCTAGCTTCAAACACCTTGAATCATGTAAAAGAGAAGCTTAGGAGAAGGATTATACAAGTCAAGAGCTAAAACACCGAAGAAATCGAACTTACCTTGAAGTTCTTGCTCCTTCTCTCACTAGATATCTCAAATCACTTTCCCTTTCTCTTTGAAGCTCAAGACGTCAGAAATGGTTGAAGAGGGAACGGAAAAGTGATTTATAATATCATGCTGATGTCACCTTACCACATGATGATGTCATAATTTCTAATTTCACATTTTCGGATTTTCTGGCAGATTTTCTGCCCAACTTTGAAAAATCATAACTAATTCTAGAAAAATCGAAATGTGGTGATTTCAAAGCTAAATGAAAGATATTTAAGTCCTCTTCATAGGAAAAATATTGGGCATTACTGAAAACCACCACAAAATTCCAGAATCATATAAAATTCATCACTGCCCCAAAACAGAGTTCAGTTTCCATCCCAAACTTTGGACAGTCATATCTCCTAGCTCACAAAACGAAATGGCACAAATTATATATCCATTTTGAAGCCTGGGATGTGCACTTTAAGACTGGAAAGTTTCATAATTTTCTGACATTATTTGCCTAGTAAAAACATCTATACAATTTGGCTGCCCTGTACAGAGTTTCAACTTTTGCACAATTGTTCCCAATGGTTCCAATTTCACAATAAACACTCTCCCCACATGAATTTTCACAAGGAAGCCATTGGAATCATTAAAATATCCAAATTCCCATCACATATTCTCTAAAAGTGTTATTTCAACAATAATTACATCCACTTTTAAAGTCATTTGCCCTTAATCACTTTTTGGGATATTACATTTCTCCCCCCGTAAAATAAATTTCGTCCTCGAAATTTGTCACACAACTTGAGCCATAAACTCTGGATAACGTCTTCGCATATCTGCTTCTGCTTCCCAAGTTGCTTCCCTCTGAGTCATTCCCTTCCAGATCACCTTCACAAATGGAATGCTTCGGTGTCTGAGCCGTCGTTCTTCTCTATCAATGATCTGTTCTGGCTCTATCGCATATGTGAAGTTGTCTTGTAACTCAACTTCTTCATATTCAACAATATGAGATGGATCCGGTTGATACTTCTTCAGTTGGGAAACATGGAACATATCATGGAGTCTGCTCAAATTCGGGGGTAGGGCTATTCGGTAGGCAACAGGCCCAATCCTCTCAAGGATTTCAAAAGGACCTATATATCTCGGGCTTAGCTTCTTCCTCTTGATGGCTCGTCCAATGCCCATAATTGGTGATACTCTCAGGAATATGTGATCACCAACCTCAAATTCTAGAGGCCTTCTCCTCTTGTCAGCGTAACTTTTCTGTCGACTCTGCGCTGCAAGGAGCCTCTTACGAATGATCCGAATCTGTGCTGAGGTTTGATCAACCAAATCTGGCCCATAAAGCTTCCTTTCAGATAATTCATTCCAGCATAAAGGTGATTGACACCGTCTTCCATACAACGCTTCATACGGAGCCATTTGGATGCTCGCATGATAGCTATTGTTGTAAGCGAACTCAGCCAGTGGAAGGAAACGATCCCAACTTCCTTTAAAGTCGAGAACACAAGCTTGCAACATATCTTCCAGCGTCTGAATTGTTCTCTCAGATTGTCCATCTGTTTGAGGATGATAAGCCGTACTGAATCTCAGTTGAGTACCTAAGGCTTCATGCAATGCTTTCCAAAACTTCGAAGTAAATCGTGGATCTCGATCGGAAATGATGTTTTTCGGAACACCATGAAGTTTGATAATCTCTCGGATATAAATCTCTGCTAGTTTATCAGGAGAATAACCAGCATTGATTGGTATGAAGTGGGCTGACTTCATTAACCGATCCACAATTACCCAGATCGTATCATAGTTTCTGATCCTGGGTAATCCCACAACCAAATCCATGGTCACGCTTTCCCATTTCCATTCCGGAATCTCAGGACTCTGAAGTAAACCAGGTGGTCTCTGGTGCTCGATTTTCACTTTCTGACAAGTGAGACACCTTGAAACATATTTGGTAACGTCACTCTTCAAACCCAGCCACCAATACACCGATTTCAGATTCTGATACATCTTGGTCATACCAGGATGAAGAGTATATCGGCTCTTGTGTGCCTCATCCAGAATCTTCTGCCTCAACTCTACCTTAAGTGGAACGTAGACTCTTTTCTGGTAACGAACCAATCCACGAGGCGATATGTCGTAGCCTGAAACTTCTCCCTGTTCAATTCGAGTCAGATTGCGCTGTATCCAGTCATCTTGACTCTGAGCTTCTTCAATTTCCGCCCTTAGATCACTCTCCTCTTGAGAAACAGTGTAATTGGCACAGATGATCTGGTTTGTCAAATTTAAATCATGGAAATCTTCAATCAATTTCCTTTCTTGTATCATCATAGCTGCAACGAGCACAGTCTTTCGGCTAAGAGAATCAGCGACTACATTTGCCTTACCCGGATGATATTTTATTTCCAGGTCGTAGTCCTTAAGCAATTCCATCCAGTGGCGCTGTCTCATATTCAGTTCTTTTTTATCATACAGATATTTGAGACTCTTGTGGTCGCAGTACAATTCCACAGTCACACCATACAGGTAATGACACCAAATCTTCAAAGCAAATACAATGGCCGCAAGCTCCAGATCATGAGTGGGATAGTTCAATTCATGAGGTCTGAACTGTCGAGAGGCGTAGGCCACCACACGTCCCTGCTGCATAAGGACACACCCTAATCCCTGCCCACTGGCATCAGAATACACAACGTATGTCAAACTGGGATCGGGTAAAATCAACACAGGTGCCGTCGTCAACCTCTCCTTCAGCACCACAAAACAGTTTTCACATTTCTCATCCCACATAAACGGCTGATCCTTTCTTGTGAGCTTGGTCATCGGCAACGCAATACGGGAGAAATTTTGGATAAATCTCTGATAATAACCAGCAAGACCCAGAAAACTGCGTATTTCGGCCACAGATTCTGGCCTCTTCCAGTCCAGTACTGCTTCCACTTTACTGGGATCCACATAGACCCCTTCTTGCGAGATAACATGGCCTAAGAATTTCACTTCTGATAGCCAGAACTCGCACTTGCTCAATTTAGCATATAGTTGTTTCTCACGCAATGTAGTCAATACAACTCTCAAATGATGCTCATGCTCCTCCATACTCTTGGAATATATCAGAATGTCATCGATAAACACAACAACAAACTGATCCAAATATTGTCAAAAGATACGGTTCATGTAATCCATGAAAATCGCAGGCGCATTGGTTAGCCCAAATGGCATCACCAAGGACTCATAGTGACCGTACCTGGTCCGAAAAGCAGTCTTCGGAACATCTTCTGCTTTCACTCGTAGCTGATGATACCCTGACCTTAGATCAATCTTCGAAAATACACATGAACTGGATAGTTGGTCTAAAAGGTCATCGATTCGGGGAAGAGGGTACTTGTTCTTAATGGTAACTTTATTTAGTTCTCTGTAGTCGATACATAATCGAAGACTCCCGTCTTTCTTCTTTAAAAACAACACTGGAGCTCCCCAAGGCGACACACTGGGTTTAATGAACCCTTTTTCAAGCAAGTCTTCTATTTGTTTCTTTAACTCTGCCATTTCATTTGGGGCCATCCGATATGGGGCCTTAGATATAGAGCCAGCTCCAGGCACAATATCGATTGGAAATTGAACTTCCCTTTCTGGAGGTAATCCGCTTAAATCATCTAGAAACACCTCAGGAAATTCATTTACCACGGGTATATTATTCAAGGTTTCGCCAGTTTCCCCTTGCACAGAGAAAAACACCACATAACCCTGGCAACCCTTTTCAAGATACTTTTCAGCTTTGGCTGCAGCAAGGAAATTCATACTAGAATCCACAACTTCAGCCCTCTGAGAAACAGGATATACTATCCTCTTATTCCCACAATCAAGTAATACATTATTTGCCGTTAACCAATCAAAACCCAAAATAACTTCCAATTGGTAAAGCGGCAAACATATAAGATCTACAACAGATTGGTGCCCTTCCACAGTTATGACACAACTCAAACAAGCTTCTGTGGTTAAGGCTTTAACACCCATTGGAGTTGACACTACTAATTCAAATGGTAACTTATGTACATGCATTCCCAGGCACTTCATGCAATCATAGGCGATGAAGGAGTGACTTGCACCCGAATCATACAAAACTTGCAACAGATGGCCATTAAGAAGAATATTACCTTGTATCAGCTGAGGAGATTTACGGGTCTCTTCGTGGGTCATAGCAAATACTCGGCCCTGTGTCTTCGGTCTCTGGTCTGGTCGTGGCTCTTTGCAGTCAGCAGCAGTATGGCCCACACGCTTACAATTGTAACATATTATTTTGCCATCACATGTTTTACCCTGGTGTGGTTAATTACTGCGACGACAAATCCACGGTGGAAAATATGTTCTTTGCTGGTCACGGCTCCCAGACTGGTAGGGCTTCTTACCACTTCCAGATGAAGATCCTTGCCCCTTTCACTTCTGTGAGGTAGCACCCTTACTAGGTTTATTACGGTGGCCAGTAGCTTTAGCAGGATACAGGTCTCTCAAGTTGTTCTCTGTAATCCTGTACTGCTCAACCGCCTTGTTGAACTTGGTAAATTGGTGAGTAGCTAGGCGTTTCCTCAACTCTCGCCTCAGACCGCGAATGAACATATCAGAACTTCATTCTTCGTCATCCTTGTACCGGAGGTAAGAGGAGTACCGAGCCAACCGAAGAAAATGGGACAAGTAATTATCGAAGTTCTCTGTGTCCCCTTGTCTAATGTTGAGAAATTCTGTCTCTTTCTCGAGTCTCACCGATTTGGGAAAATACTTCTCGTTGAACTCTTGTTGAAACAGTTCCCAAGTCAATGGCATTTCCTTGCTTTTCAATGTTAGGGCGATATTCCGCCACCAATGATCTGCATCCCCTTTGAGCTTATAAACGGCCAGTCGTGGCTTCACCTCATCCGGGCAACCAAGAACCTCAAATATTTTCTCCAGCCTGTTCATCCAATCTTCGGCTGCTTGAGGGTCAAACCTTCCTCTGAACGCCGGAGGCAGATGCTTGCAGAATCTAGTGACCCAAAACTGAAGGTCTCTGTCCTCTCTAAGCAGTATCCCATATGATTCTTGATTTGGAATAGCATGAGGTGGGGATTCTAGTGGTCTTGCTGATCCTTCTGCAGTGTCCTCATGTCGAGTTTCTTCTTGAGTTTCCTCCGGAGTGGACTGAACTGGACCTTCCTTGTTTTTCGCTTTCACTGCTCTGAGCTCTTCTCTCAGCTCAGTTATCATATCTCTTTGATCCCGGATTAGACCCATCAGCTCTTGCATAGGATCTGGTGGATTATCATTGATGACCTCCACCTCTGGGTCTACATGTGGAATATTGGGGCGTCCTCTAGTTTTCTTCATTCTACAAACAACTTGCCCCATTAATTTAGTAGAGATAGTATGCACATATAGTCACAAAACTCATATATCTATCCATGTCAATAAAACATACATGTGTATACACAACAATCATTCACAGATAATCTTCTATCCTTATTACTATCTAAGGGATCTATCCTAGCTACCTCTACCCTTGCCAGTAACTACAGCTCTGATACCAAAATATAACCCCCTGACTTTAAACACGTAATTATAATTCGATAACACATATTTAAATCGGATTAGAGACCATTGGATTATTTAAGCTCGTTTTAAACTTTCTGTCTCACAGTAAAATTTTTACAAAACTTTTAAAACTCTTTTTTCCCATCCAGGTCTTAATTTCAATATTCGAATATAATTACATATACAGTTAATGTACATTCAATCATATCAGAGTGTATAACCGCATCCGTGGCAACTCCCGAGTTCTATGCATAAAAACCTGAAGGTTTATAAGTATACACTAGGGGATTACACAACCAAAATCGAATGTAGTGTTCCTGATTCAGAATATACAGTAATCCCGAGTTCAAAATACATAACCAACGTTTCCAATTCAACTATATACCCCCAAGGGTCCTAATTACTCCGGGTTGGCCGCTTCTCCTTTGAGCCACACGCCCTGTCTGAAATGTTAGTCATAGGAAAGAATGAGATTCGAGAGAATCTTAGTAGTAACAAACCACTCACACAATGCATAAACACAAAGCATGTACATAAATCACAAACAACAACAGCAGCAGCAATTCACAGATACATGGTTTTCACCACAAACGACAGCACTCACGGCTGTATACACAATACGACAGCTCTTGCTGTAATTAGTAATCAACATCTCGACAGCTTACGCTGTAATTAGTAATCAACATCACGACAGCTTACGCTATAATCATAATAACGATAGCTTACGCTGTAAACGACAGCTTGCGCTGTAAACGACAGCTATCACCAGCTGTAACCGCAGCAGCATCAGAAATCATCATAAAACAGTGATACAACACACATACAGTGCATTACACAAAGTATAAGAGAGAGAGAGTCACTACCTTGTCCTTTCCTGACGTCCTTCGGTGCAATTGGCTCCCGAGGGCGGCAAATATCGAATCCTACAATTCCAAATGCACCATTTAGACACTTCCATAGTGTTACTTGGGGTTATATGAGTCTATAATGAAAATTTACAAAACTACCCTCGGGGACCCGGCCCAGGCCCACCGTACCCGGTCCGGTTGCACTTTTCCCGAAATTCTAATCTGGGCTATCCTAACATATTTCCGCCCAAGGAATCCATTTTTGGACTCGGAATTAACAAATTCATTGCCAAAGGACGAAATTGCCCTCGGCAGCCACTATTTAAAGGTTTCAGGGGCATTTTCGTAATTATGCTTTTTCGGCCTTTTCCAAAAAAGTGGCCAACTGTAACCCCACCTAATTTTCGCTCCTGAACTCAATGGAACCATCAAATCATTGAAAATCCAACTCTAAGACTCATTTCTAGAGCTGGCCGAAATTTATGAGCTCTCAGGAGAAAATCGGGGTTTTATGATTTCGGCTCCGCAAACGCGTTTCTTTCTACTCCTAACCACTTTATTAACCATTACATTAGTTTAAAACTAACATTAAGACCCAATTTGGGCAGCATAACCCCTAGGTCATATCATTTCAAAACTTTCAAACCAATGGCAATCAGGCAAAATTTCACCGATTAAATTGCCCACAGCAACCAGAATAAGCAATATACGAAAGTTTGGAAGTTACCTCAAGCTCCCTCTGGCTTTTCCCTTTGATAACCAAAACCCTAGCCTTCTCAACACTTAAATTCTAGCTTCAAACACCTTGAATCATGTAAAAGAGAAGCTTAGGAGAAGGATTATACAAGTCAAGAGCTAAAACACCGAAGAAATCGAACTTACCTTGAAGTTCTTGCTCCTTCTCTCACTAGATATCTCAAATCACTTTCCCTTTCTCTTTGAAGCTCAAGACGTCAGAAATGGCTGAAGAGGGAACGGAAAAGTGATTTATAATATCATGCTGATGTCACCTTACCACATGATGATGTCATAATTTCTAATTTCACATTTTTGGATTTTCTGGCAGATTTTCTGCCCAACTTTGAAAAATCATAACTAATTCTAGAAAACTCGGAATGAGGTGATTCCTAAGCCAAATGAAAGATATTTAAGTCCTCTTCATAGGAAAAATATTGGGCATTACTGAAAATCACCACAAAATTCCAGAATCATATAAAAATCATCACTGCCCCAAAACAGAGTTCAGTTTCCATCCCAAACTTTGGACAGTCATATCTCCTCGCTCACAAAACGAAATGGCACAAATTATATATCCATTTTGAAGCCTGGGATGTGAACTTTAAGACTGGAAAGTTTCATAATTTTCTGACACCATTTTCCTAGTAAAAACGTCTATACAAATCGGCTGCCCTGTACAGAGTTTCAACTTTTGCACAATTGTTCCCAATGGTTCCAATTTCACAATAAACACTCTCCCCATATGAATTTTCACAAGGAAGCCATTGGAATCATTAAAATATCCAAATTCCCATTACATATTCTCTAAAAGTGTTATTTCAACAATAATTACATCCACTTTTAAAGTCATTAGCCCTTAATCACTTTTTGGGATATTACAGTTGTCACATTGTGTTGCACTTGTCTTGTTAATTGGTCTTACTCTTTAGACACTTGAATTTTGTTGGTTGTGGTTAACTCTTTTGATTTTCAAAGATTAGTTATCTTGGTTTCCTACAAGTTGCTAATTTTTGTTGTATACAACCCTTCTTCAATTGACCATTTAACCAATTACTTTGCTGTAATTTGTGTGTCTATATGAGTCTTTTTACTGTGCATGACTAGATCTCAGAAAACTAAATTTGTGCCTTTAGATAAAGATATTAACAAGACAATTAGGTTACTTAAGAAAGGTAAGAAAGTTGAATCATCTAGTGTAGGGCTTGGACAAGTCATTGACACTGAAGTTGTTGCACATACTTGTGATAATTCTTCTCATATTGGCTCTTCGTTCATTGTAGATCACCATCTTGTCATGGATCCAGTTCCCCCTCCAGAAGACGTACCTTTACCCATTGGGGAGCATAGAACTATCAAAGATCTTACCTCTTCTACTGATATTATTGATCCTTTTCTCTCTTGTACTGAATTTAATATTAATTTTGAGTTGAAAGGTCATTTGTTGAGTCACTTACAAAAATTTCATGGTTTACCTGCAGAGGACCCTAACAGGCACTTGAGGAATATGTACATTGTGTGTACCTCTATGAAACCAATGGGAGTTGATCTAGATGAGATGTGCCAGAAAGTCTTTCATTTTACATTGGAAAACAAAGCTAAGGAGTGGTTCTTGATGCTACCTCACCACAATCCTAACGCTTTAGCATCCTGGGACAACTTGAAGAGTGCCTTTTTGGAAAAATACTTCCCTTCTTCAAAGATAACATCTCTCACCAAGGAAATCTTCAGTGCTAAACAAGGTCTCTATGAATCTTTTTATGAGTGTTGGTGTCATTTTCAAGAACTTCTAGCCAAGTGTCCACATCACCAAATCCTAGAAGCTCGATTGGTGCAATATTTTCATAATGGGTTGCTTCCTCAAGATAGGAAGAGTTTGGATTCATCTTCTAGAGGCACTATTTAATATCTTACAGCTGAAGAAGCTTGGGCTTTAATTGGAAAGATAGCTAGTAATGATCAACAATTTGAAGGGTTGGATGCTAGACAAGTCCATGAGGTCTCACATGCTTCAAGATCTTCAAGGGAGTGTGATAATTTGTCATCCCAAATGATATATATGAGAACTTACCTCAATAAGTTGATGGCCCATCTAAACAATGTGAACATTCATGGGTCATATTCTCAAGCTCTAGTGGCTCCTAGCTATGACATATATAGCTCTCACATGCATATTGCTCCTAATTGCCCACACCAACTTGGGGAGGTCTCGGCTATTTTTTCAAGGGAGACAAGGACAGAATCAAAGGCCTTGGAATCCCTACTCTAACACATACAATGAGGGTTTGATGTCCCATCCCAACTTTAGTTGGAGGAACCAGAATCAATTTCAAGGGAGTTCTTCAAATCAAGCTCCAACTCAAGGACCTTCAAACCAATCTAATCCCCAACAAACAGTAGTTGCTACACCTGAATCCCATGCTACTAAAGATAACATCTCTCAACTTCTCAAGTGTATGAACAATGTGTCATCTTCAATGGGTAACTTAGCCTCGAGATTTGATGAAGAGAGAGCTCAAACCAATTCTAAATTTTCTGACATTAGGACTAAGTTTGATACAATCTTTAACAAGTTAGAGTTATTGGATTCTAGGAATTCTAACCTTACTTCATTTGTCACTCAAATGTCTGATAGCCTTAATGAGTAACAAGCTAAAAGTGAACAAGGGTTGCCTTCCAATACTGTGATCAATCCTAAGGATGTACATGCTATCTCTTTGAGGAGTGGTAAACAAGTGGGTAAACAAGTCCGATTTGAAGAACATGTTGAGAGTTTCAAATCTAGAATGCATTCTAGTGATAGGCACAATGAGGAGGTTTAGATTCCATTACAACCATAAGTGGAAGATATTGATGGTAGTGATGATTCTGATCAAAGCACTCACCTTGCTATTGGAAAATCTGAGAGTATGGTTGAACAGAAGCTTCTACAAAGGCATTCTTCTCCAAATTCAAATATGGATAGCAAGCAAGGAGTGTCAACTTCAACAAATGCTAAGGTACTTGACCCTTCAACTTCTTCTTCTTCAAGCAAAGGGGAAAGTAAAAAGGTAAATATCTCTGAAATTCCATTTCCTAATTCATATGTGCTTAGCAAAAAGGTTTCAAATGAAAAGAAATTTCTTGATATGATGGATATTTTCAGTAAGATTGAAGTTAATTTGCCTTTGCTTGATGTGTTGCAAGGAATGACTGCTTGTGCTAAATTCGTGAAAGATTTGTGTACCCAAAAGCGTAGGTGTAAACCTAATACGTGTGTTCAGTTGAGTCCTAGTGTGTCTGCTATGTTTAAACCCCATCTTCCAATTAAGTGTAAAGACCCTGACTCATTCACTGTTCCATGCACTATAGGTACTATGCCTTTTAGTAATTCTCTTCTTGATTTAGGAGCTGCTATAAATGTCATGCCCTACTCTGTTTACACCTCTCTTGACCTCACAAACATCAAATCCACTAGTGTCATCCTACAACTAGCTGATCGCACCACTAGGAAACCTCATGGCTTATTGGAAGACATCTTAGTCAAGGTCAAAGACTTAGTGTTTCCTGATAATTTTTATATCCTAGATATGTCTATTGAGGTCTCAGTCGAGGAACCATTGATTTTGGGTAGGCCTTTTATGCACACAGCTAATACTATCATTAGCATGAAGGATGGGTACATAACTATGGAAGTAGGTGATTATGTCATTCGGTTCAATGCTTATGAAGTTATGAATCACCTATTTGAGGACTACTCCCTTCTTGGCTTGAATGAGATTGATTTGGCCTTGGAAGAGGCAATTCATGAGTATGCTTTCTTATTGTGTGTGAAAAATGATTGTCATGATGATGTATGTGCTACCATTGGTTCAAATTCTTCTCCCTCTATTGATTGTGATGATGATGTGTGTAGTATTGATTGCATGTCAATTGATAGCTCACTTTCCACTTCCAATCCTTTTATTTTTGATTTTTCTAACCTTGGTAGTACTATATCTTCATTTGATATTTATCATGGTGTTGGGAAAGAATTATTGTGTAGCTTTACAGAATTTGAGAATGTTAGTGAAGTGGATTCCACTTTTGGAAGTGAAGCAACATCTATTAGCACTGAATCTGCTCCTATGGACATAAGTGGAGTCATTATTGAAGATGAGGAAAGAAATCAATGTGCTACTGATGGCACGACTGCAATTCATGGGTTTAAGCTTCACATTCTTACAAGTTTCAGACTTATCCTAACCTCAAGGATGATTGTGTGGATAATCTTACTTCTTTTCAATTATTGAAATACTTACATTCTCCTTTGGTGATGAACTTAGCAGGTCAAAAGGCATAAATTTCTTTACTGAAAATTTTGGGAATAATGGACAACCACATGTCAAGACTGCAACAGGGGAGAAACTCAGTTCTAATCAATTACTACAATGTTGCATACCATTTCATGATGTTACTTCTCATATATTTCACTCTTTGAATGATGTAGGTGGTAGTCCAGGTTGCTTTGTAATGAGCCACAATTTCAATCCACATCTAAACAAGGGGGACATACTTCCAATCCAATAATTATTGGGGATTCTCATAAGAAAGGGAAGTTTCTTGATGCACTTGAGTTGAAAGAACTTTTACCTTCAATTGTGCAACCCCCTGAACTTGATTTGAAACCCCTTCCCCCTAACTTGAAGTATGCTTTTCTTGCTGAACATGATCAATTACCTGTCATTATCTCTAGTTCCTTAAGTACATCTGAGGAGTTGAGTTTACTCCATGTGTTGAAGCAACACAAGAAGGCAATAGGGTGGACTTTACGTGACATTCCAGGTATTAACCCAACCGTGTGCACCCACAAAATACTTTTGAATAAGGGTTCTAAACCTATGAGACAGCCCCAACATAGACTTAACCCTCTCATCTTAGATATAGTTAAGAAGGAGGTCACTAAACTCTGAGTGCAGGGATCATATATTCTATTTCAGATAGTGAGTGGGTCAGTTCGGTCCAAGTTTTTCCAAAAAAGAGTGGAATAACTATTGTGCGTAATGAGAAGAACGAACTCATTCCAACAAGAGTCTAAAACTCTTGGAGAGTTTGTATAGACTTTAGAAAGTTGAATGAAGCAACTAGAAAGGACCACTTTCCCCTCCTTTTTATAGATCAGATGCTAAAAAGATTGGCATGTAAATCACATTATTGTTTCCTTGATGGTTTTTCTGGTTATTTTCAGGTTCCTATTGCACCGGAAGATCAGGAAAAGACAATATTTACATGTCCATTTAGGACGTTTACGTACCGAAGGATGCCTTTTGGGTTATGCAACACTCCTGGGACATTTCAAAGATGCATGTTGTCCATTTTTAGTGACTTACTTGAACAAGGTATTGAGGTATTCATGGATGATTTTTCTATATATGGGAATTCTTTTGAAGAATGTTTGCTGAATTTGGAGAGAGCATTAGAAAAATGTGTGCAAAAGAACCTTGTGCTAGATTTTAAGAAATGCCACTTCATGGTAGATCAAGGAATAGTCTTAGGCCACTTGATAAGTAAGAGGGGTATTGAAGTTGATAAATCTAAAATTGAAGTAATTTCATCTCTTCCTTATCCCTCTAACTTAAGAGAACTTAGATCTTTCTTGGGCATGCTGGGTTTTATAGAAGATTAATTAAGGATTTTAGTAAAATAGCTTGTCCCCTATCTAAGCTTCTCCAAAAGGATGTGGATTTCATATTTGATGATGCATGCAAATTGGCTTTTGATGAAATTAAATCTAGACTCATTTCTCCACCTATACTCATTGCTCCTAATTGGGATCTTGATTTTGAGCTTTGTTGTGATGCTTCTAATAGTGTTGTTGGTGCAGTTCTAGGTCAGAAAATTGGTAAGACTTCTTGTGTTATTGCTTATGCTTCTAAAACATTGGATAAGGCTCAAATCAATTACACTACTACTGAAAAAGAGCTCTTTTCCATTATTTTTGCACTTGAGAAGTTTATGTCTTATCTAGTGAATTCTAATGTGATTATCTATTCTGATCATTCTGCTGTCAAGTTCTTATCAAGGAAGACTCACACTAAGCCTCGGTTACTAAGGTGGATGCTACTACTTCAAGAATTTAACGCAGAGTTTAGAGACAATGCAGGTGCAGAAAATCTTGTTGCTACCTAATTTTCCATTTTAAATACAATGGAATCATCAAAAACACCAAAATCCAGTCCAAACACAGCCAAAACAGGTCTGGACGAAAATCATGAGAAATTGGGAAAAATGGAAGTTTATGATTTCATTCTATGAAACACCTTCTTTGCACCTCTAATCACTTGTTTAATTACTTGAACACTTCTTCAACATGATTAATGGAAAATTGGGAAACATCTCCCCTTAGGGTTTTGTGTAACATCCTGTTTTTTATTTATAAGATATAAATATAATTAGGAAATAATTAAAAAAAATAATTTCTATAGGTAATTTATAGAAGGAGATTTGGTTAAAATGTAATCTAAAATAATATATATATATATATATTTAAAAATAAAATAAAATAAAAGTGGCACGCGGAAATGGCAGTACCGTTTCATCAATTAATGGCACCTTTTCAGTGCCACTAATTATTGTCTAGTAAAAGATTAAAAAAAGAGAAGAGACATAATGAGTATGTCTCATATAGAAAAAAAGATTATAATTAATTAGATGGAGCGGGTATTATAAATACCCTCTCCCCATACTCACTTCACGCAAAGAAATGCGTGAAGTGTCGTGCCGACAGGCTGAGGGTGAGGTGCTGGTAAGGGTATTTTTAGTTCTTCGAGATTAATAAGGTACTTAAAATCATTTCTAATCATAAAATGTCATTCATGAAAGATGATCTAAATAATTTTTTTTTTCTTATGATAGTAATTTTGTATTGGTTAGAGAATATTTTTCGATTAGGATTTTAGGCAAGTTTGAGTTTTACCAATATATGACTATAAGAAAGTAGAAGATGGTTAATAATTAATTTTAATGTGTTTATTTTTGTTATTTACTTGGTATAATATTTTATAATGAATTTTTCAATATAACCCGCCTATAAATAATTCTATATTAGACTTTCTAACTTATTAAATTTAGATTAAATAATTTTTTTGGTAAAATTGATTAAATAATTTATTTGGGTTATAATGTAGGTATTATTGAAATTCTAATCGGTTTAGTTTTTGTAGATTTGGTGTTATATGAAATTATAAATTATAATTTGATATTAGAAATTTTAGTTAGATATGGTTTTTACTATGTGGAGGTTTCAATATTTTTTAATAATTAGATTATGCTCATATATGCTAGAAAAGCGATTTAATTAATCTAAGATGTTGATATTGATACTTTTATGACTATTGAAGCTAAAGTGATTAGAGAATTTTTGTTGTTAAAGATCTTATTGAGTGAAATAGAGTTATGAAATTTTAGGAATTTGATTTTTAAAGGAATTTGAGGAATAGAAAAAATGTTGTTATTTTTCTATGAAGTTTTAAGTGAGTAATTATGGGGGGTTATTTTGTATTAGTTAGCAATTATTATTAAATTTTTTAACATGTAATTATATATTCATTGCAGAGTTAATTTGGCTTGTTAAACTTGAATTCTCTCAAGTTTAGTTGTCAAGAACTCGAGGTAACCACTTTTCAATTTATCTCGTATGCTTGTTGAGGTGATTATAAGTATATGTTGGTATTTTTAATTGCTATAAATATGTTATAGTATTTTACATATGAAAAATGTACAATAATAGTATGGATTATATTTTTAGTTAAATTGTTAGTTAAGTAGGCCAGAATGGTTTTGAATGATTGATTATGCATAACATTGAATATGGAATATATGGGAATAAATTATTGATATTTGATGTTGAGATGTTGAATGTGGTGAATTGTGATTGGGAAAGGTTTGATTCTTTTTTACCACATGGTATAGCCACCACTGCGCTCACCGTGGATGTCTTTGACATTCTCAGGACCCTTGGTATCACCCTTTCCTTTGGTCGGGTTAAGGGTTAGCTTAAGGGACAAGTGACACCTTTTCATGTTTGACAGAAAGGGAACCCATTGTTTGATATGAGTTCTATAGCCTTTGGCGAGTTACACCTCATTATTGGAGAGTTTGGTGCAGTCTTGTCAGAAAGACTAAACCTATTATATATTGTAGCTCATGGGTTCTATTAGTAGTTAAGGACATTATAAGGATGGTTGAGGGAGTTCTATACAAATGAAAATGTTCTCTTGGACTATTAATGTTTTTGAAAAATTATATTTTATATATATATTTTTCCTGCTTAACTATCTTGTAATCAATCATTGCATACTTGTTAAAATGGAAATGGTTACTGGGTCTAGGTGACTCATCCCGTCGATTTATTTTTTTTAAGTAAGAGTTCAGGCGGTACTACCAAGGGGGGAGGCGCACGAGGCTTGATTTAATATCAATTTATATGTCTCATTTAATTACATAAGTATAATGTATATTGCCACACTTAAGGGCCTTTTGAGCATTCGTTGCATATTGGAATTTGTACTATGGGTGGATCCCCTTTGATATGTTGTTTATGTAATATTATTTAATGTTTTGATGAAATGATGAATTTTGCAGTAATTTAAGGAGGTTGTTACAGTTTGAGCTTCCCAAAATCATAAAGTCATGAAAACCAAGTAAATAACTAACCAAACCATCAACAAAAAACATAAATCAACATGTTAGGTAAGGTTTCATGATTTACTTTTGATTCCTCCTCTTTCTCTCTCTAAAATGCCACCTCTCTCTCCTTCTTGCTCTTGATTTTGCCTTGAGACATGTGTTTCCAAGGAGGATATGAAGATTAGAAGAGGTGTACAAGAGATTGAAGATAAGAACAAGTGAATTTTATAACCAAACTCAGCTTGATCTTGCTTCTTGATCCTTACTCTTTCTCTTTATTTTTGTGTCTTCATAAACTCTCTCTCTCTCTCTCTCTCTATTTGTTCATGTTTGGTAAAAAATGAGGGCTATTGGGAAAGGATAATAGCCTTTAAAAATATAAGCTCCACCTCCTTGAAATAATATTATTTAATGGCAATTAATCACATGCCCACTTTTTTTAACTTTTCTTCATCTTTTACTTGGTTACAATTGCTTTCCCTTGGCTCTCTTTAAGTTGATGTAAGTTGGCTCTTTAAAAGACCAAATAAGCTTTCTGAATTAGCCTTATCTATCTCCTTGAAGTTACTGTGAAATGGCCATTTGATACTTGTTTTACTTTATTGACTTTTCAACCCTTTTTCACTTGGCATAAATCCTTCTACATGGTATGATTTATGCCCAAATATTCATTTCCTCTTCTTTCTCTCCTTTTGGACGTCATTTAGTGTAATATCATGACTTTTGAGCCTAGAAACTTGAGGATAAGCTTGTATCAGGCAGACGATTAAGCCCAGTTCGAGAAGAGTCTCAAGAATGAAGAAAGATAGAAAGACTCTAGGGGACTATGTGATCTAGCCCTACCGGCAGAGGGCCTAGTATGCGTAAGCAGTAGGATTAAAATATCGGTGCAAATGTGCACATGAGACATATACAGTGTCATTGGGTTTTTAGAAAGATGCCACCCAGCTATGTCATGAGGTATGGGATTGATTAGTCGAGCAAAATATGCTGGTATAGGTGTGCATATAGCATTTTCAAGGCAAACATGTGTACCCTGCGTTTTTGGAGAAGACACCAGAATGTAGGGCCATGTAGGGCCCACATACATACTCAGACCTGCCGTCATCTTGTGGGCTTTGATATACATGATGAAATTTGGAGTAAGTCTCGAGTGAAACCTGTAATCCCCTACCTTGATAATCGTAATTAAGATTCAAAAATGCGTAATTTAAAGGAATTAGAGACCGACGATTACGTTTTTCTCAAATCTCTTTTCTAAAATTCGTTCAACATGGTCTCATATTCATCTTCCGAATCTAATTACTCTACGCAATTCAATCACATTCATACATATCAGAGTGCATAGCCAAATTCCCGACAACTCTCGGGTTTCATACATGTATAAACTAAGGGTTGTAAGTTCCAACTAGGGGATTACATGACCAACATTAATGTAATATCTACATTTCAAAAATAAACAGTAATCCCAAGTCCAAAATAGATAATCAACAACCTAACAACACATCTCTACCAGATCCTAGCAGCTTCTGGTGGTTCGTTTCTCCTTTGAGCCACTTGCCCTGTCTAAAATGTTAGTCAATGGAAAGAATGAGATTCAAAAGAATCTCTGTAGTAACAAATCACTCATACAGTGTATAAACACATAACATATATGATCATGTTAAGCAGCATCACAATGTATCATGGCTTTCGCCACAAACGACAGCACTCATGGCTGTAATCTCTATGCGTCAGCTTGCGCTGCGAACTCAAAGCATCACAATGTATTCACAAAGTATTCTCAATGCATGACAAACATACATACAATGTTTCACACACAGTATAAGAGAAAGAGTCACTACCTTGTTCTTTCCGATTGTGCTCTAGCGCAGGCGGATCACGAACAGGGCAAATATCGAATCCTACAATTCCAAATGCACCATTTAGACACTTCCATTGTGTTTCTTGGGTTTATATGAGTCTATAATGAAAATTTACAAAAATGCCCTCGGGGACCGGCTCGGGCCCGCCGTACCCGGTCCGGTTGCACTTTTACCGAAATTCTAATTTAGGCTATCCTAACATATTTCCGCCCAAGGAATCCATTTCAGGACTCGGAATTATCAAATTCAATGTAAAATTACAAATTTACCCTTGGCAACCCTACTTCAAGGGTTTTAGGGGCGTTTTCGTAATTATGCTTTTTCGGCCTTTTCCGAAAGAGTGGCCAACTGTAACCCCACCTAATTTTCGATCCTGAACTCAATGGAACCATCAAATTATTTAAAATCCAACTCAAAGACCCATTTCTAGAGCTGGCCAAAATTTATGAGCTCTTAGGAGAAAATCGGGGTTTTACGATTTCGGCTCCGTAAACGCGTTCCTTTCTACTCCTAACCACTTTATTAACCATTACATTAGGTTAAAACTAACATTAAGACCCAATTTGGGCAGCATAACCCCTAGGCCATATCATTTCCAAACTTTAAAACCAATGGCAATCCGGTGAAATTTCACCGATTAAATTGCCCACAGCAGCCAGAATAAGCAATATACGAAAGTTTGGAAGTTACCTCAAGCTCCCACTAGCTTTTCCCAAATTTGGCTGAACCCTAGCCTCTCTGAACCATGAAATTCTTTGCTTCAAAACCTTAAAAAATAAAGAGGTGTAGCTTAGAGTCGGAGTTATACGCGTTATGAGCTAAATCGTCAAAGAAATCGGCTTACCTTGTGAGATTTCTTCCCTTTGTCTCTCTAAACTCTCTCACCTTCTCTCTCTTGTTTCAGGTCTGGAACAGCACGAAAATGGCTGGAGAAGGAAGGCTGATGGTATTTAATATCATATATTATATGATATTTAATTATTGATTAATTTCCAACAATTTCGGATTTTTCAGAAATTCTGGCAGATTTCCGCCCAAACTTTGAAAAATCATAACTAATTCTAGAAAACTTGAATTGGAGTGATTCTAAATCCTATGGAACCCTTATTGAGTCTAGTTGAAAGGAAAAATATAGAAGTTTTCTGCATGGAATCACAAAATTCCCAGAATTTCAATCTTTGCATGCTGTTCCAGAAAATAATTAATTTCGCTGGGCAAACTTCAAAAATCCATAACTCTTAGCTCAAAACTCAAAATGATACAAATTATATGTATATTTTGAAGCTTGACATGTGGTCTTTAAGACTGAAAATTTTCAGAATTTTTAGACATCATTTGCCTATTTAAACTATCCATACAAATCGGCTGCGTTGTATAGAGTTTCAACTTTTGCACAATTGTTCCCAATGGTTCCAATTTCACAATAAACACTCTCCCCACATGAATTTTCACAAGGAAGCCATTGGAATCATTAAAATATCCAAATTCCCATCACACATTCTCTAAAAGTGTTTATTCAATAATAATTACATTCACTTTTGAAGTCATTAGCCCTTAATCACTTTTTGGGATATTACATTTCTCCCCCCGTAAAATAAATTTTGCCTCGAAATTTGTCATACAGCTTGAGCCATAAACTCTAGATAACGTCTTCGCATATCCTCTTCCGCTTCCCAAGTTGCTTCCCTCTGAGTCATTCCCTTCCAGATCACCTTCACAAATGGAATGTTCCGGTGTCTGGGCCGTCATTCTTCTCTATCAATGATCTTTTCTGGCTCTATCGCATATGTGAAGTTGTCTTGTAACTCAACTTCTTCATAATTAATGATGTGAGAGGGATCCGGTTGGTACTTCTTCAATTGGGAAACATTAAACACGTCATGGAGCCTGCTCAAGTTCAGGGGTAGGGCTACTCGATAAGCAACAGGCCCAATCCTCTCAAGGATTTCAAAAGGACCTATGTACCTTGGGCTCAGCTTCTTTCGCTTGATAGCTCTACCGATGCCAGTGGCTGGTGATACTCTCAGAAATATATGATCACCAACCTCAAACTCTAGAGGTCATCTCCTCTTGTCAGCATAGCTTTTCTGTCGACTCTACGCTACAAGAAGCCTCTTAACAATAATACGAATCTGCTCTGAGGTTTGATCAACAAGATCCGGTCCATACAGCTTCCTTTCTGATAACTCATTCCAACATAAAGGCGATTGGCACCTCCTTCCGTACAACGCTTCACACGGAGCCATCTAAATGCTCGCATGATAGCTATTGTTATAGGCAAACTCAGCAAGTGGAAGAAAGTGATCTCAATTCCCTTTAAAGTCTAGAACACAAACCCGTAACATGTCTTCCAGTGTCTGGATTGTCCTTTCTGACTGTCCATCCGTTTGAGGATGATAAGCCGTGCTAAATCTCAATTGAGTACCCAGGGCCTCATGCAACGCCCTCTAAAATCTTGAAGTGAATCGGGGATCTCGATCGAAAATGATATTCTTCAGTACACCATGGAGTTTCACAATTTCTCGGATATAAATCTCTGCTAGTTTATCCGGAGAGTAACCAGCATTGATTGGTATGAAGTGTGCCGACTTCGTTAATCGGTCCACAATTACCCATACCGCATCAAAATTCCTGATCCTGGGCAATCCCACAACCAAATCCATGGTTACACTTTCCCATTTCCATTCTGGAATCTCAAGACTTTGCAGCAAACCAGGCGGTCTCTGGTGCTCAATTTTTACCTTCTGACAAGTGAGACACCTCGCTACATATTTCGTCACATCACTCTTCAAACCCTGCCACCAATACATAGACTTCAGATTGTGGTACATTTTGGTCATACCAGGATGAAGAGTATAACGGCTCTTGTGCGCCTCATCCAAAATTTTCTGTCTCAACTCCGCCTTAAGTGGAACACAGATTCTCTTTTGATAGCGAACCAATCCACTAGGCGAAAGATCATAGCCCTGAGCTTCTCCTCATTTAATCCGAGCTAGATTACGTTGTATCCAGCCATCTTGCCTTTGAGCTTCTTCAATCTCAATTCTCAAGTCACTTTCCTCTTGGGAAATAGTATAATTGGCACAGAGGATTTGATTTGACAGATTCAAATCACGAAAATCCGCTATTAACTTCCCCTCTTTAATCATCATTGCTGCCACCAACACTATCTTTCGACTAAGAGCATCTGCGACTACATTTGCTTTACCTAGATGATATTTGATTTCCAGGTTGTAGTCCTTAAGCAACTCCATCTACCGTCGCTGTCTCATATTCAATTGTTTTTTATCATACAAATATTTGAGACTCTTGTGGTCGCAGTACAGTTCTACCGTCACACCATACAGATAATGCCTCCAAATTTTCAAGGCAAATACAATGGCCGCAAGCTCCGGATCATGTGTAGGATAATTCATCTCATGAGGTTTGAGCTGTCGAGAGGCGTAGGCCACCACACGTCCCTACTGCATAAGGACACACCCTAATCCCTGCTTACTCGCATCACTATACACAATATAGGTCAAGCTGGGATCAGGTATAATCAACACAGGTGTCGTAGTCAACCTCTCTTTCAACTCCACAAAGCATTTTTCACAATGTTCATCCCACACAAAAGGCTGATCCTTCCTCGTGAGCTTGGTCATCGGCAAAGCAATACGTGAGAAATTCTGAATGAATCTCCGGTAGTAACCAGCAAGACCCAGAAAACTGCGTACCTCTGCCACAGATTCTGGCGTTTTCCAGTCTAGTACTGCTTCCACTTTACTAGGATCTATAGAGACCCCTTCTTACGAGATAACATGGCCTAGGAATCTTACTTCCGATAGCCAAAACTCGCATTTACTCAATTTGGCATAGAGCTGCTTCTCACGCAATGTATTCAATACAATTCTCAAATGATGCTCGTGTTCTTCTCTACTCTTAGAGTATATTAGAATATCATCAATGAATACCACAACGAATTGATCCAAATATTGTCAAAAGATACGGTTCATGTAATCCATGAAAACCGCAGGTGCATTGGTTAGCCCAAATGGCATCACCAAGAACTCATAATGACCATACCTGGTCTGAAAAGCAGTCTTTGGAACATCTTCTGCTTTTACTCATAGCTGATGATACCCTGACCTTAGATCAATTTTTGAGAATACACACGAACCAGATAGTTGATCTAAAAGGTCATCGATTTGGGGAAGAGGGTACTTGTTCTTGATAGTAATCTTATTTAGTTCTCTATAATCGATACATAGACGAAGACTCCCGTCTTTCTTTTTCACAAACAACACTGGAGCTCGCCAAGGTGACACACTGGGTCTAATAAAACCTTTCTCCAACAAGTCTTCTATTTGTTTCTTTAACTTCGCCATTTCATTTGAGGCCATACGGTATGGGGCCTTAGATATAGAACCAGCTCCAGGCACAATGTCAATGGGAAACTGAACTTCCCTTTCTGGAGGTAATCCGCTAAGATCATCCGAAAATACCTCAGGGAATTCATTTACCACGGCTATACTATTCACAGTTTCACTAATCTCCCCTTGCACAGAGAAGAATACCATATACCCCTGGCAACCCTTTTCAAGATATTTTTCAGCTTTAGCCGTAGAAAGGAAATTCATACTACCATTTACAACTTCGACCCTCTGAGAAGCAGGATATACTATCCTCTTATTCCCACAATCAAGCATCACATTATTCACCGTTAACCAATCAAAACCTAAAATGACTTCCAATTGGTAAAGCGGCAGACAAATCAAATCCACAGTAGATTGGTGCCCTTCTATAGTTATGACACAATTCAGACAAGCTTCTGTAGTTAAGGCCTCAACACCCATCGGAGTTGACACTATCAGATCAAATGGTAATTTATGCATATGTAATCCCAGGCGCTTCACGCAATCATAGGCAATAAAGGAGTGACTTGCACCCAAGTCAAACAGAACTTACAATAAATAGCCATTAAGAAGAATTTTACCTTGTATCAACTTAGGAGATTTACGGGCCTCTTCGTGGGTCATAGCGAATACTCGGCCCTGAGTTTTTGGCCTCTGGTCTGGTCGTGGCTCTTTGTATTCGACAGCAGTATGGCCCACACGTTTACAATTGAAGCATATTATTCGACCCTCATAAGTCTTACCATGATGTGACTGATTACAACGAGGGCAGATCCAAGGTGTAAAAGGAGTTCTCTGCTGATCATGGCTCCCAGATTGGTAGGGCTTTTTACCACTCCCAGATGAAGATCCCTGTCCCTTTCGCTTCTGTGAAGTACCACCCTTACTGGGTTCACTGCGGTGGCCAATAGCTTTAGTAGGATATACTTCTCTTAAGTTGTTCTCTGTAATCCTGCATTGTTCCACCGCTTTGTTGAACTTGGTGAACTGGTGAGAGACCAACCGTTTCCTCAACTCTCGCCTCAGGCCACGAATAAGCATATCAGAACTCCATTCTTCGTCATCCTTGTATCGGAGATAGGAGGAATATTGGGACAACCGGATGAAACGGGACAAATAATCATCAAAGCTCTCAGTGTCCCCTTGTCTAATATTAAGGAATTCTGTCTCCTTCTCGAGCCGCACTGATTTGAGAAAGTATTTCTCATTGAATTCTTGCTGGAACAATTCCCAAGTCAATGGCACGTTTCTGCTGCGCAGTGTGAGAGAGATATTTCTCCACCAACGGTCCGCATCACCCTCGAGCTTGTAGACTGCCAAGCGTGGCTCACCTTATCTGGACATCCAAGGACCTCAAATATCTTCTCGAGACGGTTCAACCAATCTTCCGCCACTTGAGGATCAAACCTCCCTTTGAACACTGGAGGCAGATGTTTGCAAAATCTGGTAACCCAAAACTGAAGATCCCTACCCTCTCTTACAGGTACTCCATAAGACTCTTGGTTTGGAATAGTGTGAGGTGGGGACTCCAGCGGTCGTGCTGACCCTTCAGTAGTGTCCTCATGACAAGTTTCTTCTTGAGTTTCCACTGGAGTAGACTGAATCGGGTCCTCTTTATTCTTTGCTTTCTCTACTATGAGCTCTTCTCTTAGCTCAGTAATCATATCTCTTTAATCCCTGATTAGACCCATCAGCTCTTGCATTAGATCTGGTGGATTGTCATTGACTACCTCCACCTCTGGGTCTACACGCGGAACATTGGGGCGTCCTCTAGTTTTCTTCATTCTACAAACAACTTACCCCATTAATATTATAGAGATAATATGCACATATATTCACAAGTCTCATATATATATCCATATCAATAGAACATACATGTGCATACACAACAATTATCCACAGATGATCTTCTATCCCTAAAGCCAACTAAGGGATCTATCCTAGTAAACTCTACCCTTGCTAGGAACTACGGCTCTGATACCAAAAATGTAATCCCCTACCTTGATAATCGTAATTAAGATTCAAAAATGTGTAATTTAAAGGAATTAGAGACCGACGATTACGTTTTTCTCAAATCTCTTTTCTAAAATTCGTTCAACATGGTCTCATATTCATCTTCTGAATCTAATTACTCTGCGTAGTTCAATCACATTCATACATATCAGAGTGCATAGCCAAATTCCCGGCAACTCTCGGGTTTCATACATGTATAAACTAAGGGTTGTAAGTTCCAACTAGGGGATTACATGACCAACATCAACGTAATATCTACATTTCAAAAATAAACAGTAATCCCAAGTCCAAAATAGATAATCAACAACCTAACAACACATCTCTACCAGATCCTAGCCGCTTCTGGTAGTTCATTTCTCCTTTGAGCCACTTGCCCTGTCTGAAATGTTAGTCAATGGAAGGAATGAGATTCAAAAGAATCTCTGTAGTAACAAATCACTCATACAGTGTATAAACACATAGCATATATGATCATGTTAAGCAGCATCACAATGTATCATGGCTTTCGCCACAAACGACAGCACTCATGGCTGTAATCTCTATGCGTCAGCTTGCGCTGTGAACTCAAAGCATCACAATGTATTCACAAAGTATTCTCAATGCATGACAAACATACATACAACGTTTCACACACAGTATAAGAGAAAGAGTCACTACCTTGTTCTTTCCGATTGTGCTCTAGCGCCGTACCCGGTCCGGTTGCACTTTTCCCGAAATTCTAATTTGGGCTATCCTAACATATTTCCGCCCAAGGAATCCATTTCAGGACTCGGAATTATCAAATTCAATGTAAAATTACAAATTTACCCTTGGCAGCCCTACTTCAAGGGTTTTAGGGGCGTTTTCGTAATTATGCTTTTTCGGCCTTTTCCGAAAGAGTGGCCAATTGTAACCCCACCTAATTTTCACTCCTGAACTCAATGGAACCATCAAATCATTGAAAATCCAACTCTTAGACCCATTTCTAGAGCTGGCCGAAATTTATGAGCTCTTAGGAGAAAATCGGGGTTTTACGATTTCGACTCCGTAAACGCGTTCCTTTCTACTCCTAACCACTTTATTAACCATTACATTAGGTTAAAACTAACATTAAGACCCAATTTGGGCAGCATAACCCCTAGGCCATATCATTTCCAAACTTTAAAACCAATGGCAATCCGGTGAAATTTCACCGATTAAATTGCCCACAGCAGCCATAATAAGCAATATACGAAAGTTTGGAAGTTACCTCAAGCTCCCACTAGCTTTTCCCAAATTTGGCTGAACCCTAGCCTCTTTGAACCATGAAATTCTTTGCTTCAAAACCTTAAAAAATAAAGAGGTGTAGCTTAGAGTCCGAGTTATACGCGTTATGAGCTAAATCGTCAAAGAAATCGGCTTACCTTGTGAGATTTCTTCCCTTTGTCTCTCTAAACTCTCTCACCTTCTCTCTCTTGTTTCAGGTCTGGAACAGCACGAAAATGGCTGGAGAAGGAAGGCTAATGGTATTTAATATCATATATTATATGATATTTAATTATTGATTAATTTCCAACAATTTCGGATTTTTCAGAAATTCTGGCAGATTTCTGCCCAAACTTTGAAAAATCATAACTAATTCTAGAAAAATTGAATTGGAGTGATTCCAAATCCTATGGAACCCTTATTGAGTCTAGTTTTAAGGAAAAATATAGAAGTTTTCTGCATGGAATCACAAAATTCCCAGAATTTCAATCTTTGCATGCTGTTCCAGAAAATAATTAATTTCGCTGGGCAAACTTCAAAAATCCATAACTCTTCGCTCAAAACTCAAAATGATACAAATTATATGTCTATTTTGAAGCTTGACATGTGAAATTTATGACTGGAAAATTTCAGAATTTTTAGACATCATTTGCCTATTTAAACTGTCCATACAAATCGGCTGCCTTTTACAGAGTTTGAACTTTTGCACAATTGTTCCCAATGGTTCCAATTTCACAATAAACACTCTCCCCACATGAATTTTCACAAGGAAGCCATTGGAATCATTAAAATATCTAAATTCCCATCACACATTCTCTAAAAGTATTTATTCAACAATAATTACATCCACTTTTGAAGTCATTAGCCCTTAATCACTTTTTGGGATATTACAAAACCCGAGTATGCATCTATAAAGTAACTTTACTAAAGTAGTGTTAATAAAGTAAGTAATGATAGCTAATGATGATACAACTTTTGTGTTGGCACTACATGAAATTGACATGTGTCCCCTCATCATGCAAAGTACAAAAGCCACTTTTGTGTTGGCCAAATAAGGAAGAGACAAGTGTCCCTCATCATTACACCACCTTTATGCCTTTTGTGGTGGCATTCCTGGAGCGTGCTACCTAGTGCCTGAGTTTGGGGAATCCACCGGTCTCCGGTCCAGACACATAATTGTATCATCATTCATCCAAGGGGTGTTTTTAAGGTTTAATCATGTATTTATGGTGTTGTATGATGATTCTAGTCAACAAAATTGCAAGAATTCATTTTTAGTATAAGTTAGGATCTGTACGGTTTTGCCCATAATTTTAGGAAGGAAGTGGATTTTGATATTTCTAATCATTCCATTGTGTTCTACATGAAAAATTATGTGATAATTATACATAATTCTGAAATTTTTGGAAGTTAGACCCTACTGCAAGATTCTTTTTTCTATAGCAGAGTTGTTGTGACGTGTTTTTAAGTAGTTAAACCTGATCCAAATTGCATGATATGTTACAAGATGAAAATAGAAATCTTGGGCTTTAATTTGATAGGTAATATGAGCCATTTGGACTAGTAGATTGAAAGATATGATTTTTCAAATTTTGACCTTGATTCTGGAATGAAATATGTGACAGCCTCGGTTTGATGAATTTCTGGAAATATGTGGCTATCACTGATGCTCTGGGATATTTTTCCCTTAAAGTAGGCTTAAAGGTATTTTTTATAGAAACTGAAATCAGCCCATTTGGATTTTTGTACAATTAATTACGAATTTTCAAAGTTTGGTCTGGAAAACTGGTGAATTCTAGAGGCAGTCTGCTTGTGGCTTGTTTTTAGTTTATCAAATGTTTCCCAATGTCCATGATAATTTTCAGAATTAAAGTAGACATGATAAGCTTTAATCTGATATATAATATGTGTCATTTGGGTTTGTAGATTGTGAGATATGAATTTTTGAAGTTAGGTATAACGTTTTCCAAGCCAGTTTTGTTGTTCAATAATGCTGGAAAATTTAACCCTGTAATTGGCAGTGGTTTGTATTTTTCCCTAAAACTAGACTGATTAGGAGTCACATAGCCTTTGGACTCATCACAATTGGACATCTGTACAATTAGTTATAAATTTTCAAAGATTGCTGAAAATTCTGGCAAAATTGGGTATATGTGCGAAAATGGAAAATGGTAATGGTGCAATGTAATTAACTTGAACTCGAAGGGTAGAAATTAGTCCCTTAGGTTAATTTGACCACTTTAATTCATTGGTTGACTTGGTAAAATGACCATAAAGACCCTAATGATATGATTATATATCCAGGGCTATGAGGTGTCAAAAGAAGAAGCATTTTTTATGGTTGGAGAAAAAGGTACAAGAGGAAGACTCAAGACACAAGGTAGTGATCATGAACTTACTTACTTGCATATATTTGATATGTTTGTTGTGTATTGATTTGCAATAATTGTTTTGCTTGATTATGTGAAGCATGTATGAATGAATGAAGCAATGTTTCTGTTTTTACTATGGCCATAAGTATATTGCATGAAACATTGAGCATGCAGAATATTATTATGCGAACATGAGTCTATGTAAGGCAAGCATATCATGCACTAACATTCATCTTACATGCATTGTCTATAATGTTTGCTACTGATTTTCCCCAGAATCTCACCCTCCCCCACCAACCATATAGACACGAGAGTATGAAAGAAAAGAATTCTGAAGATAAACTAGAAAGAAAGAAAATGAAGAATTGAAGAGCTAGGTGTATTTATGTTTACTGTATGTAAACTATTTACACTTGATGTACATGTATGAATATGCACCAGTATGAATACATGAATTTGAATTGAACAGTAATCGGAATCACTGAAACTAAGAGTAAGAGCAAAGAAATAGAACTAACTCTGATATATGAACATGGTAAGAATAACGGCTCAATAGTCGAAAATGAGAAATGAACCTCTAAAGAATTGAATAGTAATGCTTCCGACACGTATTAAAGAGGAAAAAATGTAAGGTGTTACACATATCCCCTTTTGAAAGAGAAAATTGACTTCTTGAAGAAGCTATTCCACCTCCTCAAAACATATTTATTTTGTCGCTAATTGATCACATATTTTCACTTTTGACATTTCTACACATTTCACTTGGTCAATATTGCTTCTTCCTTAATTAATTTAAACTAACTGTTTAATTCCCCTACTCCCTTCCTTGTTTGGATGTCCCACACACAAGAAAAAGGGAAAAATATGGGCTTTGAATTAAATCTAGTCAAATGACTATTTTGCCCATACATTTTTACTATTACCTTCTCAATTTGGCACATAGACTAAAAGCTGATAGAATTTTTATCAAATTTTGAAAATTCATATCTTTATCTATAAATATCCAATTGCAGGGTTTCAAAGGGTATGTGACCCTTATTAAGTCTATTTTTATGAAAAAATATTTTCTTTAGCCAATTGGATGCACAACATTCCAAAATTATCATTTATTGGACACTGCAACAGAAACTTGCTAGTTTCACTTGGCTTGCTAGTTTCACTTGGCTAACTTAAAAAATACATAACTCTTTGTGTACAGCTCCAAATGACTAATATGATCTATTTAATTAAAGCTTGATAAGTCTAATTTTATTCTACAAAATTTCATATTCATTGACATCATTTGATTATCCAAAACCATCACAAAATTTCATATGTTGTGTATGACCACTAATTGCCTTGTTTTGTTATTCCATGTGCTCTTTACTTCGCCTTTTTATTCCCTTTAATATAAAAAATTCTGGATGAATAAAATTTGGGATGTTACAGACACCATAAAAAAATATTTCAAAATCTTTTTCAGTACTTGTGATTGATTTGGGATTATAAAATTAGAGTTACTGATTTTTCTTTATGATATTTTCAAGGTATTTTTTAATTTTGTTTTTGAAATATCAATATAGAATAACCGAGTGATTATTATGCCATGTCCATCTATTAATAACTAAAAAACAATGATTGTTAAAGAGGACAATATAGCAGGGTGACTGACAGCTTCGTGAGGAATCCACATTCCTTGCTCATCCAAAAGATGAGCAGGGAATGCTCATCCCTAATTTTAGAGCTTTGTTTTAAAAAAAATCATTAATTTCTTATTTGCTTAAGTTAAGCCATATTTAACAAATTGTATTTTTTTTAGTAACATCCAGTATCTTTAGTTAATTAATTTTTAGTGCATCCCATGCTTTGGAGTATTTTTTTCAAAAAAAAATACTCCAGGGCATTGAATCACTACAAAGAAAATGTGATTTAGTAGCGGTTAAAAATGGGTATTAGTAGCAGTTTTAACCGCTACAAACAACATTAGTAGCGGTTAGCAAAACCGCTACTAAATCGTATGTTGCAAGCGGTTTTGTAGCAGTTATATAAAACCGTTACTCAAGGAAAATAACCGCTACATCCTTTGTAGCGGTTACAAAAAACCGCTACAACATCCCCATGAACGAATTTTTTTCAGAGATATTTGTAGCGGTTATATAACCGCTACAAATATAAAAAATTGAAAATTTGAAGGCGGGAAAAGAAAAATGATATTTTTTTCAATTTTGTAGCGGTTAATAAATGGCTACTAAATTTGAATTTGTATGAAATTTGTAGCAGTTATAAAACCGCTACTAATTTCATGAAATTCAAATTTAGCGCCAACAAATTTAATTTGAGTTTAAAAAGGCACGTTTGTTAGTAGCGGTTTAATAACCGCTACAAATATTTAAAAAAAAATTAAAAAATACGATCATTTGTTTATGTTCTTTTATTATTAATTTAATTAGTTTATTTTTTTATTAGTTTATCTAATTTAGTTAGCTTATTAATAAATTAAAAGGATAAATTGAATTTAATTAGATTAGTATAAAAATTATATTAATAATATTATTAAGGATACGTAGGTAATAAGGAATTATTATGTTGTCTAATATAATGTAATTGTGTATGAAAAATAGATGAAAATAAGATACAGCCGTAAAATATCTGAAAAACATGGTGAGAATAAATTTTATATAAAGGAAAGAAGTATTGTAAAAAAAATAAAAAAACTTGTTACCGTATGTGATCGTATTATTCAGCTCCTCTACTCATATAAAAGAAGTTGTAAATGAGAGAAAGTGAAAGAAAGGTAAGGTGAAAAGAAATTGGAGAGTGTTTGAAATGAGTTGTGGTAAGGGTATTTATAGGGATCTACGTATTATTTGTAGCTGTTAATGTATCGATTTTGTAGCGATTTTTATTTAGTAGCAGTTATTTTCACTTTTGTAGCGGTTTAATAACCGCTACAAATATTATTTTGTTTAATTTTTTTAAATTTTATTTTAAAATTTTTTTTTCCATTTTTTTTAAAGAGAAAAGCATAATTTGAATTTGATTACTCATCGTCGCCATCCCTGCAGAAATTATGTAGAAAAATTATTGTTAAGGATGTTTTATTAAATTTAAAAAATTTAATTTAAATGACGTGGACTTAAAAAAAACTCACCGCAGTAGAGGTAAATTGTCATCACCTTCAGGGAAGTAGTTTTCAAAATCAGCTGGCTAGAATGGCTCACTCTCGTAGGCGATGTTATCGCCTTCACTCATGTCGTAAAGGCCTCGTGGTTTTAGATGAATGACCATGTGCCAATCCTTGTACCTCTCGTCCTCGACATAATAAACCTGATGTGCCTCTGAAGCTAGAATATACGGCTCATCACCTTGAGAAATACTAGTATGAATTGGCCGTGAGAAATTGACTGATGTGATCCCTAAGTCGTCAGTTGTCAGTCCCCGAGAAGTAGTGGTATTTCCCCACAAACACTTGAACAGCGTCACGGTGAAATGGCCTTGATAATTAAGTTCGACCACATCAAGAAGCTAGCCATAGTAAGGGACGCCTCCGAACTGCATGTTGGCGTCACTGCTGCTCACATAACTCCTTGTCCCAAATGTGCCATAAACACCCGAATTCTGAGTTTACAATCCTTGATCCCGTGAAACTATGCAAAACTTAAAACCATTGACGTTGTATTATGTAAACCTTTTTGCATGATCTAGAGGGCCGATTGCGAGAGCTCTGAAATCTGGTGAGTGTGGGTTGTGGTCATTTAGTATTTTGCACGCAAACCAGCTTGGGAATTCTCTGTGGACCCTCCTATCAACTTCTGAGGATGTCTGTGTATGGATCATGAGTTGACGCTTAACATGAATTCTGAATTCCCTGTAATTAATAATGGAAAGGCGATAGTGAAATGAAAGTGAGAAATGTTACAAAAGATATAGATCGAATAACATGTGAGTGTAAAATTCTTACCGTATGAAAGGTTCAACTTGAGTGCAATTAATCAAGACATGTCTATGTGCTTGCAACTTCTTAGTTGCCGTTAGTTTGAAGTTTTCAGTTGCTCCAACCGGTTTACCAACACGAGGGATAAATTCTCCTGATGTCGGCGCAGGTTCAGGACAATCGTCAACACGAGGTGGTCGGTTGAAAGCCGTCTCAAGATCATCAAAGTACATTGAGCAAAAATATAGCACCTCATCCCCTATATAGCCTTCAGCTATAGAACCTTCTGGCCACGCCTTATTCCTTATGTAAGATTTTAATTTCCCAAGGAACCTATGAAGTACAGATGAGAAAATTGATATAAAATGCTGAAAAGGACGACTAGCAAACATTAAATACGAAGAATAAAGCACATATTTAAAATGAGTACCTCTTAATCGGATACATCCAATGATATTGTACTGGTCTAGCGAGCTTTGTTTCATGAACAAGGTAGACTGTAAGGTGAACCATCACAGTAAAAAACGACGGAGGAAAGATCATCTCCAAATGACAAAGCGTAAGAATAATTTTGGACTGTAGCTGATCGAGCTCCTCAACGATCAAAACCTTAGAACACAACTTCTGAAAGAAAGAACAAAGTTCCACCAAAATGATGGAAACATCAGGAAGAAGTGTATTCTTTATAGCCAGAGGGAGTAACTGCTGCATAAGAACATGTGAGTTATGACTCTTCAGGCCAGCAACCTTTCAAGCCTGCAAGTCAACACATCGAGAAATGTTGCTTGTATACCCATCAAGAACTTTTAATTTCTTCAACATTGCGAGGAAGACTTCCTTGTTCAGTTTTGGGAGGGTAAACTTTACCGGTTTAAATCTATCATGCTCATCTGGCCAAGTGTCTTCACGAACTCCCATGTCGCGTAAATCTTTCCTTGCTTGAAGGTGATCTTTTGTCTTGCCGAGTTTGTTAAGTAGTGTATACAGCACATTGTCGCAAACATTCTTTTCAATGTGTATTACATCAAGACTGTGGCAAAGTAAATTAGATCTCCAATATGGAAGAGTGAATAAAATACTTATCTTCTTCCACTGCTGGGGAGACGAAGTCCTGCACGTATTTTTGGCGAGTTTGTGCTGAATCGTCGTTTTTTCCAAACTCGAAGTCAACATGCTCAAGCTGCTGTAAGATATCTGTATCGGACGAGTCTGAGGTGGTCCTCTTTTTTTGGGTTTCCCATTGAAATCTGAACTTATGCCTTCCATCGAGAAACCTCCGATGCCCCATAAATCACCACTTTCGCCTGTAGGGAAGGCGCACTGCATCAAAGTCAAAATTGCAAGCTGGACACGCCGACCTAGTATGCATATTCCAACCAGATAATGTGCTAAGGCCAGGAAAGTCACTAATCGTCCACATTAAAGCTGCATGCAAGTTGAACAAAGTCTTGCCATAAGCGTCGTACGTCTCCAAGCCGACATTCCACAGGTCAAGCAATTCTGCAACAAGCGGTTGGAGATACACATCGATGTCATTGCTCAGTGCCTTTTGGCCTGGAATGATCAAAGACATAATGAAAGAGCTTTGTTTCATACATATCCAGGGGGTAAGTTGTAAGGAACTAAGACTACTCGGCAAATACTGTAACTTGTGGTAAGATTCCCAAAAGGATTGAAACCGTCGGTCGCCAACGCAAGCCGAACATTTCTGGGGTCAGTCGTGAAATCTGGAAAGTCATTGTCAAACATTTTCTAAGCATCTGCATCCCGGGGATGTCTTAATTTATTGTCTTCATTATTATAAACGGCAGGCCACCTTATGTGCTTCGCAGTTTTAGACGACATAAATAATCTTTGTAGGCGAGGTTTCAAAGGGAAGTATGTAACACCCCGATTTTTGATTAAGGGCTAATGGCATTGAGATTGATTATAAAATTGTGTAATTAAATATTTTGAGAGAAATATGATATGAATTTGGTGTGCATACATGTGGTATTTAAGATCAAGGGTTGAGATTCATTTCTGATGGGTCGGAATCCTATACTTTGTGTATGTGAGCTCATAGTGGAAGTGGATGAGATGGTGACATGTGGCATAGTGGAGGCCTTTGAATGAGGCACATGAAGACAAAATAGCACTTTTCTCTTTCTCCTCTCTTTTGTTCGGTTGAGTGCTAGGGAAGGGAAGAGAAAAGTTCATCATCATCATCTCTTCCATCTATCATATTCTCTCTCCCATTCCTCCATTTTCGGTGACTTTAAGCTTGGAGAGAGAAGGAAAAGCTTGGATTTTGAGTAAGTAATGCTCCTCCTTTGCTCAAAACCTCTTCTCTAAAGTTGTGTATCTCATTGAGAGCTACATTGTGGTGGTTGTAGAATCTTGAAAGGTGTTGATTTGTGAGTTGGAGAAATATGAAAGTGTGAGAATCAAGATTCTGAATTTGGCAAAGTGAAGAGGTAGGCATTTTGAGCATTTTGATATATTATTTGTGAATTTTGGATAAGTTTATGAAAATTTGGAAAATTGCCCTAGCTTATGTCCATTTTTGAATATATGAGTTTCATTGTGTTTGATGTTGGAAATGGTTCATTATGATGATATTTGAGTATTGGAGATAGTTTTGAAGTTTGGAATTATGTTCATTGGAATTTGGACATTGTGTGAATCATAGAGACCATAGTGTGTGATTGTGGTTAGGTTGGTTGTGGGATGTTTTAGAGGTTGCCATTGTGTCCTTTATGGAAAATTGTATGGGAATAAGCTTGGTTATTGATTTTAGAGTCATTGAACACTTTGGTAGAAAGTTGGAAAATCTGTTTTGTTTAAGCTCTGTTTTTCGCTGTCAGTTTGGACGAGCGTTTTGAGTGACCAAATGGTATTGGAAAATTATGAAACTTGTCTTAAATTTCACATCCCAAGCTTCAAAATGGACATATATTTTGTGTCATTTCGTTGAGTATTCTGTGAGATATGGTTGCCCAAAGTTTGGGATTGAAACAGAACTCTGTTTTGGAGTAGTGTGTAGTTTTTGGTAATTCTGTATTTGTGTAGTGATTTCCAGTGAGGGGATATATTTTTCCTTGAAAGAGGACTTATATACCTTTCATTTGGCTTTGGAATCACTCCGTTTCGATTTTTCTAGGATTAGTTATGAATTTTGAAAGTTCAGCCCAGAGTCAGGAAATTTCTGGGCCGTGGCCCAAGAGTGGCTGGCCGCGGCCCAAACCTTTCTGGCCTCTTTCGGACCGCGGCCCATGAGTGGCGGGCCGCAGCCCAAGGCCTTCTGACCATATTTGGGCCGCAGCCCAAGGAATGGTGGGCCGCGGCCCACCCCTGTGTTCCAGCACTTTGTGTTTTCGAAAAGTGACCTTCAACCTTTTGTTTCCCAACCTTTTAGGGCTTTCATTAGAGACATATGTGGTCTCTTAAGAGTCCTAAATGATAACCAACTTAGTGTATTATGGGATTAAGTAATTGGAAAAGAGATTGATCAATTGTCCCTAATTTGATATAGGATTTGATATCTGTCGTCCGCGTGAGACCACGGTAACGGAGCCAGTCAGGAAAGATATAGGTAGTGACTCTTTCTTTATACCTTATGTGATACATTGTATGTGTGCTATGTCATTGTTTTGAAATGGATATCGTATGCTGTAAGTTTATGAAAATTGTGGAAGCACCACTATACCAATAGTCCCTGAGTCGCTAACAAACGGTTCGGGTAAGGGCCGTATGCCTTACCAGCGGTAAAAGGGGATGAGGTTAGGGTGTGATATATGTGTATATGTGAGCCGAAAGGCTAATTGTGAGCCGAAAGGCTATTTGTGAAGGCCGATGGGCCATTTGTGAAAGCCGAAAGGCTATATGTGAGCCGTGTGGCTATTCGTATGCACTGCCACGCCAATAGTCCCTGAGTCGCTATCAACGGTTCGGGTTAGGACGGTGTGTCTTCCCGGCGGTAAAAGGGGATGAGGGTGGAGTGTGATTGTGTTGCTGTGATGTGAGATGATTTGTTTACATATTATGTGATTGCATGTGGTATGAAATAGTTGTTACTACTGGGATTCTTTAGAATCTCACTCTTTCCAAATGACTAACCTTTTCAGACAGGGCGAGTGGCTCGAAAGGGAAGCGAACAACCAGGAGTAGTTAGGTTACTCCGAGATCTTAGTGGTAGTTGGTTATTCTTATTTTGGTTTTGAGATTACCAAGCGTAGACAGAAAAAGATGTAGACGTATATTTTGGTCATGTAATCCCCATTATTGGGAACTTGTAAACCCAAGTTATATATGTAAGTAACCCGGGGTTTGCCGGGATTTTGGTTTCCGCACTTTGATATTTATTATGTACTCTGATTTTTCAAGTAATTATATCCGCCCGTGAATGTGAGACCAGCAATAAGTATGTTTCAGAATTGATTTGCAAAATACCCCATCTCTTGGATGTGGGACTATAAATTGTTATTTCATCTTATTGGTCTCTATTTCACTTAAATTTCGTAATCCGGATGTAATTACGGTGAGGGGGTTACAAAGTACCTAAGAATCTTTGCAGGTTTCTTCTTCTACTTTTTCCCCTTCCGACTTGTCTTGTACCTTGATGTGTGACATCTCTTACAAGTCTCCCTGCTGTAATTGTCTCCCCAATACAGCATACAATCATTTGGGCATGCATCAATCTTTTGATAATTCAACCCCAACTTGTTGATAATCTTCTTGGCCTCGTAGAACATTGTGGGAATCTCAACGTCAGGGAAAGCATCTTGTAATAAGTCGAGCAACATCGACATTTCCTTATCTGTGATCCCACACAAGCACTTGATATGATACAATTTGATCAAGAAAGATAATTTAGAATATTTGTGACAACCTTGATATAAAGGACGATCTGCTTCATCCATCAAGCTGAAAAAATCCCGAGCTGCTTCATTCCTCATAAAAACAGGCTCAGAACCGTGCACTTCTTCGTTGAAGTTGTCGCCTTGAAATCCAAACACATCACGCACAGCATCATTCATAGGATCATCTTCATCTACTTGAACGCCTACTTGAGAACTTCGAGGAAGAGCATCGTCATATCTAATGCCGGCCTTCTCACCATGAACTGCCCAGAACGTATAGTCCTCAGGGAAAGGCTTCAAAAGCAAATGTTCCTTCACAACATTTCGTGCATGCCACTTCTTGAACTTGCATCTCCGACACGAACAGATGATCTTGCCGTTATAGCTGGCGTGAGTGAATGCGAAATCCAAGAAACTATTTAATCCGTACAAATATTCTGGAGAATTACGCGGCAACCTGATCCATAATTTATCTATAGCTACTAGTGAGAGAGAAGAAAGTATAGAGAAGAAGATGAGTGAGTAGAGAATGACAAACACCAAGAACCTTATATTCTGAAATTCCAACGTTTCCAATTTTGTAGCGGTTCTAAAACCGCTACACTAACCGCTACAATTCTTAAATATTTGTAGCAGTTATATGTATAAAACTGCTACTAATTTTCAAGCCGTTGGAATTTTGCACACATTGGTGGGAAATTCAAAATTTAAACGTTGAGTATTTGTAGCGGTTATATGTATACAACCGCTACTAATATTAAAGACGTTGGACAGAAATTAAAAAATTATTTTTAATTTGTAGCAGTTATACATTACATAACCACTACAAATGTGCACAAAGGCGGCAAATTTCAAAATTCAAATAATGAGTATTTGTAGCGGTTTTTTTTTTGTAAAACCTCTACAACCATATATATTTGTAGCGGTTTCTATTATAGAACCGCTACAAAAGTATATATGGTTGTAGCAGTTTATATTGTAGAACCGCTACAAAAATATATATAGTTGTAGCGGTTTTTATTGTGGAACCGCTACAGCCATATATATAGTTGTAGCGGTTTTTACTGTAGAACCGCTACAACCATATATATTTGTAGCGGTTTTTATATAAAACCGCTACAAATATATATATGCTTTATTTTTTTATTTTAGAAATATAAATAATATTGTTTCAATTAATTCACAAATTCAACAACGCGGTCTAATAATATAAATATAATTATGATAAACACAATAAAAATTTAACTTCCGAAATACAAACTTATATATATATTTACAAATGTTTCAATAACAAATAAAAAAAAGATGTTCTAAACTAAGTAGCTGGGGGCTGATCATCTGGTGTTCCCTCAGGTGGGGCTCCCTCAAGTGCTACTGGATCGGGCCGCTGCGCAGAGTGAACCACACCATCATCATCAGCAGGAGCAAGAGGAGGAGTTGTAGTAGTCGAGACGACGTACCGAGGGACAGGGGGAACCTGTGGATGCAGCTCCTCCGGGAACAGGCGACTCCATGACCACTCGAGCATGTTATTCACGATATCACGCCACTGCGTCTGCTGAGCGTAGATCATATCAGCCTGCATCTGCATCTGCTGCATCAACTACAGATGCAGCTGGTGCATCTGCTGCTGCTGCTGTGCCATCTGCTGCTCTAAGTCTAACCCCTCTAGAGCTGCCAGCCTCAGAGGTGGCACTCTTGCCATAGACCATGCTAGGTCTGGCGCCTATCCCCATCCCTCGCACGCGTCCGGGGTACTCATCCTGACCCAGACCCACCTTCAAAGGAGCCGTCGAGTCCACTGACCCCTGTGACTCCTCGGCCTGGGCCTGACGCAGCTCAGCCTGCGACTGCTGCATCCGCTCCTGCCATTTTATGAAACAATTAGTAATTAATATTTTTTCATCATTAAGTTGGTTTTATAAAAATTATAATAATAAAATTACTTACAATGGTCGCCTCTTCCTGCTGAGAGGTCGCAGTCCCGTCACGGTGTCTGTGTGTGATGGCGTACAACTCCCCATAATCCGTCTGACGGTTCTCCTGCTGTACCTTCTTCTCCTAAAACAATTACAAAATTCAATTAATTAGTATTATGAAATAACCAGCTAAAAGTCAGAGATATTTTGAAAAGTTACCAGCTCGCTGTAGGTGACAGCAAAGGTCTTCGATCCAGCTGTGTGGTGGATCGTCTGCTGCGCACGGATCCTGGTGTTCCTCTGAGAAAGCTCCTGGAAAAAAATAATATTAAATATATTAAAACAATAAAAACATTTAAAATTAATAAAGTTCAAATAAAAAATAATTAAATTGAAATTATAATTTAATAATTAACAATTAAAAAAATTATATAAATAATCTAATAAATATATTACCTGCCCTTCAGCGCTCCTCCTGAACTGGACGAAACCCGCCTAGTCGTTCGGCGGCACGCCATCCGGGATGCTCTCGATCAGCTGCTCCAGAGGCATCGTCCCATCCTTATCCACCCTGTGGAAGAGACGGTTCCTCCTATTCCTCCAGCCGTCACCCATCTTCACGAGGGTGTACCTCTTCCGGTTGGCCCGGACGGCAAACCGCATCTGTAAAAAAATTATTTAAATATCATTATTTACAAAAATCCTATTAAAAAATATTAATTAAATAAAATTAATTACAAAAAATATTAATTAAATACTTGAACCACCTCCTCCCAAGCCTGGTCCTTCAGCCCCTTCGGAACGTGCCTCCACGTCCTGAAGTGAAGGGGGAACAGCATCCAATTCACGCCCTGATCGTTCAGGAAGCGGTTGAACAGGTGACCCTCATTGTCGATGGGCTGGTCAGTGCCCTCATTCCACGGCACTATAACTCGTAGGGTCCGGTCCATGCTGTTCACACCGGCTACATCCAGCCTCCTCGTCGACACGTTCCCCTGCTCATATGCACAGTTTACTGCACGTTAGATAAATTGTAATTCAAAGTTAACATTTCAAATTTAAATAAATAATTTATTAAATTAAAAAATTTATTTACCTTGGACCTGCACCTCAAACCCAGTGGACCGCGAAGACGGCCCTCGTGGGTTGTTATGCTCCCGAGCCTCCTCCTCATCGAGGAACTGCTCCATCTCCTTGATCCCAATTGGGATCTCAAAGTCCTCCTCGTCGTAGTCCTCGACGCTGATATCTGGCCCCCAAACTCAGGCACCTCTAGTGCGGTCGTCTCTTGTGGGATCGTCTGCGGTGCCTGTGGTTGGGCTGACTCCTGTAGGGGGATGGGCTAAAATGCCGCGGTCGCCCTGCCTCCATGCTGCCCCCACCCTCTACCCCCTGTTCGGCTGCTACCACCCCACAAAATCGGTCTGGGGACCTCAGGGGCTTTCCCCTTATCAATTGTAAAAATCCAAAAAAAAATATTTTAGTCACATTATTATGCAAAAATCTAATAAAAATACAAATACAAATAAATTACGTGTTATATACGTACCTTAAGTGCAAATACTGAGAAATACTGTAGCAAAAACTCCTTCACAGACGTCTGAACGCTCAAATCTAAAAGAAATCACTTAGAGAAACTCCAGGAAACAAAATGAGCAAACAAAAAAAGGGGGGAGGCGGCCTCCTTAAATAGGCCAGCAATTTGTAGCAGTTATTCCAATAACCGCTACGTTAACTGCTACAAATCACCAGGGCGCCTTAAATTTGTAGCGGTTTTACAATTACCGCTACAAATTACAAGAACCTTTGAAATTCTGTAGAGGTTATGACCCAGAATTGCTACAAAATTGGAGACTCCTGAAATTCTGTATCGGTTATATCCCTATAACCGCTATAAATACCTGACGTTTGGCATTTTGTAGCGGTTTTGTTGCTATAACCGCTACACTGTTGGCAGGTCTTGATTGCGCCAAATGGTGGGAATATTGTAGCGGTTGTTGTTTATTAACCGCTACAACTGAACTGCTACAAGTTTTGGCGGGAATTTCGTGCCATATTGTAGCGGTTTGTTCTACCTAACCTCTATAAAAAACGCTGCTAATTTGTCGCGCCACTTGGCGCGTAGCTTGCCGCTATAAATTTGTAGCGGTTTAGCTTAAAACCGCTATAAATACTATATTTTATAGCGGTTTCATATAACCGCTACAATACTACCGCTACAAAATCCCATTTTTTCTGTAGTGAATGCACTAATAATTTGAGATACTAGATGCCACAATAAGAATACATAAAAAAATTTGGAAAAAAAACTAAAAAAATGGGTTCCACACCCTTAAATTGGAGGATGAGCGAGGAATGTAGACTCCTTGGTGAGTGATATAATATAGTTTCTCCTCTATTCATTACTTTATTATCAGATATTTTGTAGAAGATACAAATTATTCTTATTGTAAGTTGAAGTACTTCCAATATAAGCTTTAAATTTGTGAGGGGTGTGGTCTTTTATATAAGCTATGGTTTGATTTTGTCTTATCCTTTAATGTTTTTTCCCCATTGTTACTTATATGCCTCTCTCATTTATTTATTTATTTTTCACTCATCCTCTCTCCCATTCACCATTTTCATAAATAAAGATGTTTTAGGAAAGAAAGTTACATTTTTTTACATATTTATTGTCTTTAACTAATTTTAACTATCTTTTCAAATTACAAAATTTAGTTATTTGAAGCTTACATTTTAAACCGGAGGGAGTATTAATTACTATTTTCAATATCACTCCCACATGAAGTCATTAAATTGTGAGAGAACGGAATACAAATATGAAATTTTCTATTAAAATAAGGGTAAAATTAGAAAGTTATTTCATTTTTGAGAAACACCATCAATTAAAAAAAAAACTTTCATAGTATACGAGATAAAATTTTTCTCACATATTTACTTTTCAGAATACAAAATTATATACTTATCTTTTTGTGATATATACAAAATTGCTTAAAGTAAGTTAATACAAACATCCAATTAATCACATAGCGGGTTCATACACTTAAAACATAATGGATGCTATTACCCAAAAAAAAACATGGTGGATGCCAGTGTAATCAGACCCGGACAGCCAGTCAGGTGACCCGGTCCTGTCTTATTTTTTATTTTTCAAAAATCAATTTTTTTAAATTTTTCTCTTTAGAATTTCATATTAATAAGTTTAAATATTCAACCTCTCACCAGTTTAGTCCCGGTTCAGCTTTGGTTTTGATTCCTATATGACCCACTGACCCTTAACTCAGTACCCCAACTGGTTCAGTGATTGGTCTAGGTTTAATTACCTTGATGCTCATTCTGTCCTTAGTTTCCGTTTTATCACTTGATTAAAGATATGTATGTAACATTAGTAGGCATCACTATGATTCAGGTCGTCGTTATCAGGAAAAAAAAAAGGAGGGAAAAACAAAGAAAGACGCTGGCCTGGTCAACATAATAAAATATCGCGCATAGCTTTTTCTCGTGTCATGTTTTTTATTGCAGGAAAAAGCTAAACTCGGCATTTGTCTTTTTCATTTTCTAACGAGTCACCGTCACACCCACCACCATTTGAAGGAAAAAGGAAGCGTTGCTGGTTCTCACTTGCTGATCTCTCTCGCCTCTGTCACTCTATCACCCATTTTTAAATGGAAGGCTCGATTACAAACCAACCTTTTTTAGTAGAACTGTTGTGTGGCTGTAGGCGACCGCGTGCGTTGGAGAGAGACAAATAATTGTTAAACTAATTTGGCAATTTCCACGAAGCCCGTGAGATGCTTACGAAAATATACGCTGTGCAATAACAGGGAACACAAGAACATCAATAATAGAGAAGGGCAAATTTTCTTCTCCATTTTATTCCCAATAGCTGAAAATATTAATAAAGAATGACAAAATATTAGCATTAATTAAAAAATAAAGTTGAATGAGTGGCCTGTAGTGGTCCTATTCGATCAAAAAAGTGAGCACACCAGCTAACGCAATAGCTGAAAATATTAATGAAGAATGACAAATGATTATGCCATGTCATCTATTAATAACGGACAAATGATATGATATGTTCACTTATATCTTTATCATAAGATGCTCTTTGACCCTATTTATGACGAAGAAAGAAGGATTTCTTATTTTATTTATAAGACATATCATTAAATTTTTTATATGGATACATAATTTTACATAATATAAATATATTAAATAGAGGTAAAATTAAGTTAAGGTAGAGTTAATGAGGTTTAAGGATTTTCTTCATTCTAGTGTGGTTTATAAATAGGATCAACAGCAGTACAAGCTATAAGAGATGGATGGTTATAAGTAGCTTGGTAGGGCATTATATTAGTTTTGTTTGCCAACAAAAAAATGGATAGGGCATTAGTTAAGAACTCATCTTATCTTTTTTATAAATGTTTCAGATAGAACATGAAAAACCTTAAACATTATTCACTCTACCTAAATATTTAACAATTTTCAATTACATCTATTTAATATACAATGTGCCTCATAAAAATAAAGTCAACATAATATTAAATGAAAGGGTATAATTATACATTCAAATAAAAAAATTAATGATGTGACTTATAAATAAGATTAAAATAAATCATATATCTCTGTCTTAAAAATAAGGCTAGAGGGGTATTTTCAATATCACTTTTTTAAAGTTATTAACCATGAGAGAGAATGTGATGAATAAAGAGGGCAATTCTGTCAAGTATCCCGAGTGAATAACCTATTCAATAGGGATCTCAATTATGTCATTTTTTTTTATTTTCTACAAGAATTGTTATTTTTTCTCCTCGACAACAAAAAAAAATTGGTTTGGCTCTGTTTAGTTCTAAGGAGTATATGAAAATGAAATTAAAATTGTTAGAGAATGTGAACTCTGACAAAAATTGAATGAAGAGCAAAAGAGAGAAGAGGAAGTTGACAAAGTAAATATTTCTCAATATGAGAGGGAAAAGGAAATTAAAATTTTTAGAGAATGTAAACTCAAGACAAAAATTGAATGAAGAGGAAAAGAGAGAAGAGGAAGTTGACAAAGTAAATATTTCTCAATATAAGAGAGAAAAGGAAAAAATAAAGTGAAATTGGGGAGCACATGCTTGAGGATGATTTGAGTGAGTGAAAAAAAGGGCTCCAACTACCCTCATTATCAAGGTAATTAAACCCGGACCGGTTAGTGAACCGGTCGGGGTACTGGGTCAAGGGTCAGTGGGTCAGATCAGAGTCAAACCGGAGATAAACCGGGACCAAACTGGTGAGAAATAGAATATTTTAGGCTTATAGTAAGAAATTTTAAAGGAAATTTTTTTAAAAAAAATTTAAAAAAAAAATAAAAAAGTTGACCCGGACCGGTTTAGTGCCCGGGTCGCCGGTTTCCGGGCCGGTTCGGCCGGTTCGGTCCGGGTCAGAGAACCTGGCTCATTATAGTACGGTTGTTTACTTCTGTTGATGCTACAAAAAGAACCTTGATTCTTGGGCATTGCTTGAAGACTCTCAAGAGTTGATAGCGACTCTTTTTTAAGAATAGGAGAATGATAGGAATCCAAAGGGCAATTATGTCAAGTATCTTATGTGACATTCAACTTTCTAGAGGCGCATGCGGAGCAAGACAAATGAAATAACCTATTCAATAAGGCTCTCAATTAACTCATTTTGTTTTTATTTTCAATGTAATTTTACTCTATAAAAGAGTCATTTCATATTTAGTAGATTATCAGGAAGATTTGGTCTATCTTTTAAGTATTTTGAATCATCTTAAGGATCTTTTAAATGAATTAATATTTTATATTTTTAGGATATGACTTTTGATAGTTGCCAAATAGGGATAGCAGTAATATTATTATTGTTGTTGATGTTGTTGTTGTTATGGCAAAACAAGTTGCCCAAAACGTAGTGAGCCTGCCCGGGCCTGATAGAAATTTGTCCATTTTGTCCCTCCAAGAAAGGCCTATAATGGGTGGGTTTAAACGAGCTAGCTTGTGTACTAAATGGGACGGGCTACGGGCTACGGGCTACGGGCACACCCTTGGGCGACCCTTCCCCCTATAGGTGTGTGTGTGTAACACACACACACATTATAATATATATTATATGTATTTAAGTAAAAATTTAGGTAAAGGAGCCCATATTAATTTAATCATATCTCACATATGCGAGATATAACATATATTTAAATATAAATATATTATATTATATATATAAGGTGAAGTCCAAGTTGTTTTGGATGCAATTTTTCCTCATGTGATGTAGCATGAAGTCAAGTTGAAGATATTATGGATATATTTCATTGCTTATATGATAGTTTCTATACTTGTAATGAAGTATATGGATCTTAAACTAAGTCAGTATTAGAGCAAGTAGATGATAGTGTTTATGCTAGAAATGTTTTAATTCTAGAGGTTGAAATTGAAATCTCTTTATTTGCCATTGATCACACATTTAAAAAGTTTTTAGTTATTGTAAAGACTAAGACTAAGAGACCTGAGCATCTTTCAGAGGTCGATGAATGTAACATTTGTCCTTTTTACACTTTTACTATGCATACGGAAGCGCTATGGTTCAGAAAAATCAATAATTAAAGCCCATAAATTGAAACTTGTACATATATCTTTGGGTTACTACTCATTTCGTAGATCCAATTCAATGGTCTATCTTTGAAAATTCATAACTAATTATAGTGAATACCTATAAAGGTGATCCAAAACTCTATTGAAACCTCTTGAAGTCTTTTACATCAGAAAAATATTATTCTAGCTTGCTTATGCTCATATTAATACAACTTGGTCATTTTCTAGACTTGCTCTATTTTTCAGACACAAACTGTGCCATAACTTTATAAACTCATAAATCATGATGTAAGCATCCAATTGACCTGATTTGGGACTTTTTGGAAGCTTATATGGGTCTACTTGTGTACAAAATATCATGAGCATTGGAAATTCATAATATTTGTTATTAGGTCAAATAGTAACCACGCTCTGAAAGAAACCTAAACTGGACAGTCAAGAACATGCTTCATACTTCAAGACTGCCTTAGGGTTTATAACCACTTGTAATACCTCAATACATATCAAACATACATACGAAGGCCTCATAATTAATTTACACAACTCATGGGAATTGTTGTATATTTTATTACTCATGACACAACATTGTCATTGAATGTCATTCTCCTTCCACTTACCTCTGCACTTTGCTCTTACTCTTCATTTGGAGGAACATAACCTAGCATGGTTAGTTATTTGGTTGGGGGTGAGATTTAAAGAACTACTACAAAAAAGTAAAGCTGTGGCGCTAGAGAAGTGCCACATATCTAGACGCCCATAAAAAAAGCTGTGGCGCTTGGAAGCGCCACAACATTTTAAATTGTATTTTAAAAAAATACCCTCCTGTGGCGCTTGCGTGGGCAAGGCCACAGGAAGGGGGCCTCCTGTGGCGCTTGTTGGAGCAAGTGCCATAGGAGGGGGTCTCCTGTGACGCTTGCGTGGGCAAGAGCCACAGGAGGGGGGCCTCCTGTGGCACTTACGTCAGCAAGCACCACAGGAGACCCCCCTCCTATGGCCCTTCCTTAAGGAAGCGCCACAATAGGGTGGTTTTTTTAAATCATCTCTACAAATTGTCAATCTTTCTATTTTATATTTCAACCTATTATATATATATATATATAATTTTCACATTTAAAATTCAAGTTCCCCAACAATAATGTTCTTACACAAAAATATATTTATTGTCATTTCCCCAACAATAATGTTCTTACATTAATACTCTCTAAAGCTAAAATAAAAAAAAAATCGCAATACAAGAACTTGATATGTGAACACAGTACATCAACGAATAATTAAGTAAATTAAAAAGATTACAAAAAATGCAAGCTTGTCGGCCAAAAAATTTAAAGAAAGCAAAAAGGCAAACGAATCAAGCTAGGTTTTCACTCTTTCCTATTAAATTAGGAACAAAAAGGCAAACGATATATTACGGTTTATGAATTTAACTATTCATCATGCGAAGGATGAAGAAAATCTTTTCAATACACCATCTTTTATCAAGTATTGATTTCTTGTCTTCCTTGAAATCTTTACTCTTTGTTCGATTGAAATATCAATATGCTAAAGGCAAATGCTTTTCACGAGACATGGTCCACTTTTGGTTTTTTTTTCTTTTCTTTTGAAATATTATTTTTTTTGGATAACTTCTTTTGAAATATTATATATATTCTCCACTTTTTAAACATATATTACAACATAGATATCAATTTGAAATAACAAATTACAGAAATTATATGCCAATTAAAAAAAAAGAAGAAGCATGTTGAACTTACAAGCTTAATTGATCACTGCAGTAGAGTGGGGGACCACGTTGCCCGTTGGTAACGCAATCTTGAGTGAGGAGGAGGAGGAAATTTGAGCAGTTGGGACCAACTGGAGTAGGGACCAAAAGTAGAAGACATTACAAAAAAAAGGGAACAATTGGGACAGGAGTGAGGAGGTAGTTGAAACAAAACAAAGAAGTAGATTCGATGATGAAGACGTGTGCGCGTGTGGGTATGTTTTTAAGTGTGAAGATGACAGGAAATGGAGGGAGGGGGACGACGGTCGTCCACTGCAACAGGCTGTAGTGTAGATGACAAGGGAAAGTGAGAGAGGAGGGAATAATTAAAGTGGGATGAGTCAAAATAAAAGAGAAGGAAGGGGGCCACTGCGCGGGAAGGGGAAAAAAGATAAGGGTGGGGGCGTGGGGGAATTGTGATTGGTGGGATGTGGATAGTGTAATCCACTAAAAAGTCAAAGTTGGTGCCCAAAATTGAAAAGAAATAGTAAACTAGAAAAAAAAGGCAGCTGTGGCACTTCTTTAAAGAAGGGCCACAAAATATGTGTCACCTTTCAACCTTTTTGTAGTAGTGAAGAATCTTAGTAACAAACAATTACCATTCAAATAATCAAGTTATGATTCACCATTGAACTTATCAACAAATAGCATTTCCAAACCTTACATGTATTCAAGAACATGCACATAAAACAGAATTTTCAATCATGGCAAGACACGTACAATTCAAGAAAACACATAACATGTTCAAGATAAAATAGTTATTCAACTCATGGCAAGCTAAGAAGCATAACAAAACATAAACACAACTTAAATACAAGAAGATAAAGTTGCTACCTTGATACTTTATTATTTCTTCTTTGTTTTCCTTTAACCTTGCTTCTCTTGATGCATGGACCTTCATAGGTTGTGATCAAAGATAAAAGCCTATACGTCAATAAAATGCAATGTCCACCAAGAACTAGCCATATTACATGCATTATGGCATAAAGGGACTAACTTTTCCTTTCTTTGCCAATTAAACCTCAACATTGCACTTTCAATTAGTTTAGAAACTAATCTAACATGCTTATCCTCCCTTATACTTTTTCATGTAGATTCCAATTTTAATCTCAAATGGGTCAAATAAAATCTCCTTTCCCATCAATTACTCAAAACAGTGGCATAGGTTGTTATTACACAAAAGTTCCATTTTAGTGTCTAATGCTTCTAAAGTTGATTTCTCACATGTAACCTACACAACTTTTCACTTTAAACTCATTGGAAGCATCAAAATAGATAAATTATATCTCCTTCAAACTGCCCTGTACAAACCGTGGGTCACTATAGGAGGAGACAAGCTGAATTTTCAACATTCCAACCCACAAACTTTCACAATTCAATCCCTAATCACTCCCTTAATCATAATTTGATATAAAAGCAAGCTTTATATATTTCTTGAAAATTTTGACAAAGCCTCCCCTTAACTTCCATGCCTCCAAAAATCATAAAATCTCAAGAACATAGCATTTCATCATCATCATCAACATCAATAACACAACAAGAATCAACACTTACCTTGGCTAGTTTGATTCTTTAATACTTCCCTTCATGAAACCCTAACCTCTCTTTTTCTTCTTTCTAAAACACAATACCAAGAGATGTTTTAGGAACCATAGGTAGTCTTGAGCTAGGAAACTAGAGGAGATGATGAAATTAACACAAAGTCTTACCTATTTCCCGTGATTTTATGCCTCTTCTCTTCTTTTTCTTCTTTCCCTCTCTCCCTCTTCTTCACCACTTCGTGTTTTGCTACATGGTAATCTAACTCGGACCAGACCAGCCGAACCGGACCAGAAATCGGCTAACCGGCCAATAGACCGGTCCGGTCCGGTGACTTGGTCCGGGTCAAGTTTTTAATTTTTTTAAAAAAATCATTTTTTTATTTTTCCTTTAGAATTTCATAGTATAAACCTAAAATCTTTCATTTCTCACTGATTTGGTCCTGGTTTAGCTCCGGTTTGACTATGGTCTAATCCACTGACCCTTGACCCAGTACCCCAATCAATTCACTGACCAATCCAAATTTAATTACCTTGCTTTATTGCTTTACTGCTCTTTTTGTGCTTGACCGACTTTAATAAGAAGTGAGAGGGTAGCTTTATGTGATCTCATCCATTAAAAAACCTTATTTGATAATTTTCCCAAGTCCTTGCATTATTTTATTAGCTTTCTTGTAATCCAATGGCTCAAAATGCTTCTTCCTCTCTTCTGCCATGAGATCTTGCCACACATGTACTTGAGAGAGATTATGGATTGTCCTTCTAAAAAAATATACTCCTCAACTTAATAGTATAGCCACAATTTTTCCTTCATTTTGGACCAAGTAAAATTTAAAATAACCTCCTCCCAATCTGATCATAACACTCACGCCACTCTCCCTTTAAATTGGGCTCAATATGGCCTCTTAATAATTCTTACTCTTAACTAAGAATTTGGATATTTTCTTGTCTTTATTGGAAATAAATCCCCTAATTAATTCTTTCAACAATTTTCTAACCAATAAAAGTGGTTTAGTTATTCAAAAAAACTCCTTTCTTTCATATAATAATTTCTCCCCCTTTGCTGCACAATTATTTGAGGTCTCATGCAATTTTTCATAATTAAATTTGCCGAATTATCTTTTAATTAACCAAGATTCTAATGGCAATTTTCTCCTTTAAGCATCAAATATAATCTGAGGAATTACTTTCTACCTTCTTGTGTCTTTGGAGATTTTTCTGAAATTCCGGGCATAATTTCTAAAATTACCATTATGTACCCATAATTTTCATAAATTATACTTCGGCCCAAACTTGAGACTGTAGATATACCATGTTACCTTGGCAAGTTTAATAATTTATTTAGTTGACAACCCTTAATTACTCATTTAACCTGTACTCGATAAGGCTTAATGTTATATAGTCCATGGGCATCAGTTTATATTTTGGGGCACTTTTAGTACTCTTGCCCCACTAGGCTTAATAGCCTACTTATTTCCAAGCTAATTCTTGAACTTCTAAACTCACAATCTGGGATTTGATAATGAATATCTTCAAGCCAATAGTTGAATATTGTGAACCAAAATTTGACCTTTTGGCATGTTGGAAAGTTCATGCTTCTAAGTATAAAAATCTAAATTTGATTACACATGATTTGTTGGCTACATTCACTTCTACAAAAAAACATAAGCTGTGGTGTTTAATTTAAAGAATACTACAGCGCTTGGGAAGCGCCGTAGCTTCCAACACCGTTAAAACAAGCAACGGCGCTTCTTGAATATATGGAAGTGCCATAGCTTAATTATTATTATTTTTTTAAAATATAACTTCCTACGACACTTTTTCAGGGAAGCGCCATAGGAAGTTTTTATTTTCTTAAAAAATAATTTTTCATAATTATTTTATTTTCCTGATGAAAACCTTAATTTACAATCCAAAATCTACAATCACAACAATTTACAATACAATCCACAGCAAAATGAAATAACATAGCATGTATCAAGCATAAAAGAACTCTAGCATTTAAGTTGCTTAAACTTAAGCCACACACATTACTTCTACGGAGGATTAAACTAAGTATTATTATATTTGTAAGCTCAAAAATTAAAAAACTTACACTACTACAAAAAGGTTGAAAAGTGGTGTCCATTTCGTGGCCTTTCTTTAAATAGGTGTCACAACGTCTCTTTTTTTTACTTTTTCTATTTTTTTCTAGAAGGATTGGCCACCAGCTCTAGCGCTTGGCTGACCAAGCGCCACAACTGGCACATGGTTTATGTGGCACTTGCTTCTGTATCTAAAACTGTGATTTAATTTTCTGATTTTCACAAGGTGGACAATTTAGAGAAAAACAAATCCAAATTTATGGTAAGATTTCAAAGTGTTCAACAACAAAACCCAAGTCAAAAGCATCGGCTAGCCAACAGAGCAAAAGAAGACTGACCTCATATCACAATCAATTAGTATCGATTACATCAAATTTAATCCGTGAAGGAGGACTCGAAATACATTTTGATAGACATATCTATGTTAGCAGTCTAGTTGATCATGTTGATGGTGATGTCTTGCACCACATATGTAATCGTGAATGGGTTAGTGCTTCGGCTATCAACATATGGATTAGGCACTTTACCATCATCATTTATCACTGTTATTATTATTTCTCATTCCATTTTTTTTGTTTTTCATGACATTGCTTGTTTTTTACCAAGCATTTGTACCATGACAAATTAATGGATACAGATAGGGTCCAATTCGTATTTGTCAACCCTTATCTCGTTGGCCAGCATAGGGGCAAAGTAGATATATATGCACAATCTAATGATTTGAAAGATTACTTTAGAAAGAAAGCGATGTCAACTATGCTATTTCTAGTGTCATACAATGCGGGGTAAGTTATTAGTGGTACAATTTTTGTTTTTGTTGTTTAACTTTTATCATGACATGATTTTTGAAACAAATTTTTTAAAATATTTTAGGCTACATTGGATATTGATAGTTATCAATCCAGGAGAACCTTTAGGCCCTCACATTTACTATGTAGATCCTCTAATTGGAGGTCTTCTAGAAAACCATCCTGATATGTTGCGATTGTTCAATAGGTAAGCGTATGTGCGTATGTGTAAATATTTACATATGTGATTGAATAACCAACAGTAATTAGTTTCTATTTGTTTTGTTAGCACATTGACTACGTATTGAGCCTCTGTCTCCTTAACCTATTCTAAAGCTGCTGACCCTCACCTTAGCTATGCTTGGAAAAATATACGAGTACTGATATATGAATTTATTCAAAATTTGTTACTAAAAATTTTTTATTCATAAATAGAGTTAAATATTTCATTATATTTTTGTAGTGCCCTTTCCAACCCAATGACAATGATTGTGGGTATTACATCATAAAATTTATGAAGGATGTAATTATGCATGATCAGACATTTATTCCTCAAAAAGTAAGTCATTTAGTTGTTCTTTATATTGTGTTTTAATTAAATTTAATTAGTACCAGATAATTAAGTTTTACTAATTTTAATTCATTTTAATTTGTGCCTAATTGTATATATATGTAGTATTAGGAAGATCAACGTTGTGACACTTTGACTGACCATCAAGTTAAATAAGTGATCGAGGAATGGTGTGAATATGAGTTTAGGCAAACCTCTGGGTAGCTACCATTTAATTCACTAGCTGGTCTTTGTGTTGTTTCTTGCCAATCGTTGTGTCATTTATTCAAGTTGAATTTTTTGTATTTCATTCACAATATGTTGTATAACTATTTTTAGTACTACTTTAGTTAATTAATCATCTGTTTGTATCATTTTAAAGTTATCTCATTGTCATTGTTTGCTTTTCTTCATTTTTCTATGGATATATATAGAAAATGTTTAAAGCAGTGTACTATTGCAATTATAGGGGATATGAACAAAAAATACTGAAAAAAAAAGGTTCATGTGGTGCTTCTTTAAACAAGGGCCACAGGAAGAATGCGAAAAAAAGGGGGACAAGACCTTCCTATGGCTCTTCCTTAAGGAAGTGCCACAAGAAGGGGTGCCCTCCTGTGGTGGTTGCTGACGTAAGCGCCATAGGAGACCCCCCTCCTATGGCACTTCCTTCGAAAATCACCACAAGAGCGTAATTTTTTCAAAAAAAAATTATTATGTTGTGGCGCTTCAAGCACCACAGCTTTTTTTTAGTAACATCTTGATATGTGGCAATTCTTTAACACCACAGCTTTGCATTTTTCTAGTAGTGCTACAATGTATAAGGAAGTTTAAGAAGATATAGTTGATACTTCAAATAAATACTTGAAAAAAAATTATGAGCACACATAAAAGATTCATGACAGATTTTAACTAAAAGAAAATGTGAACCAAATGTTGAAAAAATAAAAACACTTAACGGCTAGGGAGCTTTTGAACGAGGCCGAGACAAGAAAAAAAATACATGGGAGAGGAAGCTTTTTACAGCAACGAAGTTTTGGGAAATGGGGGCGGGGCTAGAGAGAAAGCGGGAAGATGAAAATGAAAACAAAAATGGCAGGTTATGGAAATTAAATTACAAGATAGGAGAAGCTATGACGTTTTTTGTCAAAATGCCGAAGCTTCTCAATTTAAAAAAAACGATGGCCAATTTAGAAGAAAAAGGTAGAGGCTACGGCAATTTTTCTTAAACGTGCCAAAGCATCTCAATTTTAAAAAAATAATGGCCAATTTGTTTTTAGAAAAAGGTCTTAGACGGTGCTTGATTATCAAGTGCTGTGCAATACTGAGTCTTGAATGGCACTTGATTTCCAAGCGTCGTCCAAGGAGCCTTAAAATATCAAGGCACCACAGGTACAAGTGCCTTGAATTTTCAATTTTCAAGGCACCATCAGGTGCCCGTCTTGATGGTGCCTTAAAAGAGCGACATCCAAGGCCAAATTCGAGGCACCTTGGACGGCGCTTCACTTGTCCAAGGCCTTATTTTTGGACGACACTTCACTATGAAGTGCCGTCTAAGGCCACTAAGGAATTATATTAAAAAACATTAAAATCTTTTTTAATACGGATGATTTGTCTTTAAGTTTTGACTTCTAAATCGATTCGTAAATTTAATTTTTATTTCTTAGTATAGACAAACTTTCTCAAGAAAGTATCTTATCATAGTAATGTTGCTTTGACACTTACAGAATTTCTATTATTCCATAGTTGCCACACATTTTTTTAATAGTAGTAAAGGGATTAATTTTTTTTTAAAAAAATAACCCCTTGTATGGCGCTTTCTCAAGCAAGCGTCATACAATGTATTAAGTAACTATGGCGCTTTCCTACTCCAGCGTCGTAGCTGTCACATGTATTTTTTTTAAAAAAAATAAGAAGTCTCCTTTGGCACTTGTTTAAAGAAGTGCCATAAGACTGGCACCGCTAAATCCATATTTTGTAGTAGTGATTAGTCTCCATAGTGTCTTCAGAATCTGAGTTTAGTATTGAGGGTCAAGTACTAGATACTTTTATGAACACTTCTAGTTGTGTTAATGAAGATTATTTTTAAGAAGTTGAGGATAAGGAATTGCATGAGGCTATGGATAATATAGAAGGTGGTAGGGAACTTGAAATCAATTTGGGGGAGAATAGTGGGTGTGTAAAAGAGGTTCTGGCTGTGGAGCCTAATTCATGTCATTTTTTATGTTGAGATTGATGAGGAAATCCCAAGAGTCATTATTCATGATTCTCTTGTTGGTGATTTGAATCTTGTTAATAAGACTCAAGTAGATTTTGTTGGATGTTCTAAATTTTTGAAAGTGGCCATATCAATTTACAATGATGTGAATGTTGTGCTTTCTTTAAATCTAGTGAATGCTTGTACTATGAGATTGTCAATGATTGAGATATTACAAGTAATTAAAATGAATAGTACCTTTTCGGTTGGAAACCTTGTTGCTTGAAAAGAAATGAAGACAAGGTGATTGTGGTGTTTGATATGTATAATTAGGTGATGGTGCTGAGAAGTTCAGCTAAATACTTTACATTTCATGCTTGTTGGGAGACAACCCAATATAATGAATTCTGCTTTCAATTATTAGTCTTTTCCTTGTCTTTTATTTATTTATTTATTTATTGCCAACTCTTTGCCTCAAATTTTTCACTGACACCCCTTGTAAGTTTTCTTGTATGAAAGTAAAGCGTCATTAAAAGTACAGAGGAAGAACTCAATATCAAACTTGAAGATCTAAACTAGGGGAGTACTAGTTCCTTTCTCTTTTATTGACTTTTGAAACATTGAGGACAATGTTTAATTTGAGTGCGGGGCAAGATATGATTTTTTTTGTTCTTATCCTTTTATGCAATTGAAAAGAAAATTTTTTGCAAAATTTTCAAAGTTGAAATTACATTGCTTAGGATTGAGCTTAACTTTGAGACTTCCCCATCTTAGAGAATGTTGTTGAATAAACAAGATTAAAATAGAAAAGAATGTTCCAATTAAGCCTCTAAGTCTTGGTCTTTTATATAAATCTTGAGATGGACTATGAGAATACAGTTAGTTTGCAATATGACCAAAACAGTTATACAAGTTGCAAGAAAAATGCTTGTTGAAGCAGTTAAAAAACCAGCTCTTAAAAAGGTATATATAGAATAAACACATTAATTATTTTGTGGTTGTGTCATGAAATCTTTCTATTGGATCTTCATTTTCTATTGCATAAACCTCCCCATCTTCCACCCCTTGTCAAAGATTTTGCAAAGAAATACCTTGCTATTGCAATACTTCAAGAGATGGCGCAATATTTGGACCATTCACTTTCTCTTGAATTGCCAAAATGGGATGTGAGTTAAAGTGTAACCCCTACCTTATAATCCATAATTATAATTCGAAAATGTATATTAAGATAAATTAGAGACCAATGGTTATTTCAAAATCTGTTAAGTCCCAAACTTCAAAACAGGGAATCACCCTGAGATGAAATAGGTTTTCAAAATTTCTTTTAAAATCTATTTAATCTGGTTTCATATTCACATTTTGAATATAATTCACCTTTGCATTTAAGTTGCATTCATAAATATCAGAGTGTAAACCAAAATTCCCTGCAATCCCCCAAGTTTTCATATATTAACTAAAGGGTTTACGGGACATATTCGTCTCTTACAAGTTCCCATTCAAGGGATTACATATCCTTATCCAAAATAATATTTACAAAAGGTACAGTAATCCAAACCAAAAGATGACAACCAACGGGCAAACAAAAATAAAGAACTAGCCGCCCTTGGTTGTCAGCTTCTCCTTTAAGCCTCTTGCCCTGGCTGTAGGTTAGTCAATAGTGTTAGCTCTCTTATGTTTTGATGATAACAAAGGATGATATGAAAAATATTTGATAAACAAATAAGTTTGAACAAAGTAATAACAAGGAAAATCATCACTTGAAGTAAGCATTGGAGTAATGAAGAAAGGCCAAGAGAAAAAGCTGAGAAACTTCATCACTGGCAAGTTTTCTAAAGAGTTACTCGAGTGAGTACTTGAGTAATGAGACAGAAACTTGAAGTAATCAGAGTCAACCTTCAAGTAACCTACCAATGTTACTTGAGTAAGCACTCGAGTAATAAGGCATATGACTTCCAGTTGCTCTCAGCCTGCCAACGTTACTCGAGTAAATACTTGAGTAACCAGGTAAATCACTTGGAGTTGCTCTTGGCCTGCCAATGTTACTCGAGTAAGGACTTAAGTAACCATGTAAAAGACTTCCAGTTACTCTCGGCCTGCCAACGATACTCGAGTATGTACTCGAGTCCCCTGCTTCAAGAAAAATGTTGCTCTCGGCATTTTCTATCCTGCCAATATTACTCGAGGAGCTACTCAAGTAACCCAATGTGGTAAGCAAAACCTGAAGGTAATACTCGAATGACATGATATGGTTTTATCACACTTCACTCGAGGCACTACTCAAGTATGCAGGTATTCAATCACTCATTTAAACTGGATTACTCGAGTTAGTAATCGAGTAATATGCAGAGTTATTTACACAGAACTTGAAGTTCCTACCCGAGTAAGCTATGCAGAAAATTGATGTTTACTCGAGTAAGTACTCGAGTAACAAGGTAAGCAAACTTGAAGTGCTCTCGGCCTTGTAATCCTGCCAATATTACTAGAGTAAAGCATCGAGTAACCTAAAGTTTATTTGAGAGATTACTCGAGTAGCTACTCGAGTAACTTATGAAGTAAAGTGTACCATACCCGAGTAAGTTCCCGAGTAAACAGGTATTTCTAAAGGTTTGAAATTGTGTTTACTCCATGCACTACCCGAGTAATGTAATGTTTATTTATTGACTTGCAGTTTATGAATATTTTCACGATGATACTCGAGTAAGTACTCGAGTAAACTTAATGAATACTCGAGTAACTACTCGAGTATGCAAGTTCAGAATTTGAGAAATCATTCCAACGTTCATTGATTTGTTTCCTATGTGATTAACCCTTCATTGTATTAGTATTATCAGCATATCCATAGATAAACAATGAAGAGATCTTACCAAATAAGGAAAGTTAAATGCAACGTTCAAACACTACCTACCGCCACCTACCGCAAATGGACATTTTTCAAAATCTGGAAAAGTCAACAGTGGCTGCGCACGCTCTAACGGGCGAGAAGAAAATGTTCCAATAGTTGCTACCAACACATCTATATATATGGGAACATCCAAACAGAGATAACAACAAGAACACACACACACGAACGTATTATCAAGTTCACTACTCTGTTTTACACATATTTGTAATTTTATACTTCAGTGATTCTTATTCACTCTGTGAGAGAGATATTTCATTCAAACTCAATATTTGTTATTAAAGTAATTTAAGGTTGTGGAACCTTGAGTTGGGATTGGATTACAACTTGCAAGGGGGAGCGAGTATCCAAGCGAAGGAACTTGCTTGTACTGAGGTGCCAAGAACCCACTGAATCTTGGAAGTTATAGTGAAACTCTCAGAGAAGCTCTGAGGACTAGACGTAGGTCAAAGTGGTTGTGGCTGAACCAGTATAACTCCTGGTGTACATTTCGGTGATATTTTTCCTTACTCTTTATTGCTTTGTATTCACTGTTAAGATTTATATTTACAACGAAATTTTTAGTATTACCCAATTCACCCTCCTCTTGGGTGAAACGCTTGGACTAACATTTGGTATCAGAGAGTAGGTCTTCTTGTTAAGGTATAACAACCTAAGAAGGATCCAATGGCAAGCATGGGTGAAGGAATTCTTCCCGACGGAGCATCTATCACTAGACCTCCAGGTTTCAGTGGAGAACACTTTTCTTTCTAGAAAGCAAAATTCAGAGTGTTCGTGATGGCTACCAAATATGGGTTATGGGATGTGATCGAAAGTGGAAACTATCAACCTACAAAGATTGTAGACTCTCAGAAAATTCCCAAGACGCCAGCGGAATATGATGAGAATGACAAGAAACTTATCACTCTCAACAGCAAAGCAATTCTAATGATACAAAGTGCTTTTGAGTCAAAGTGAATACTTCAGAATTTGCAAACTTCCAACAGCAAAGCAAATGTGGGAAGCTCTGGAAATAGCTCATGAAGGAACTTCAGGAATAAAGGAGAATCGGATCAACACCTTGGTCACTGAATTTGATCTACTTCGAATGAAATCAGGTGAATCAATATCTGAATTTAAACTTAGATATACTCATCTTGTTAATCAACTTGCAGCACTTGGGAAAGTTTATGATCAACATACCCAAGTACGAAAGATTTTGAATGTTCTTTCTAAAGAGTGGGAGGCCAAAGTCACTGTGATAGAAGAAGTAAAAGGAGAATCAATGAGATCAGTTGCTTCTCTATTTGGAAGCCTTTCTGAATATGAAAGCAAACTAAAGTTCAAAGGGGAACTAGATGACATCGGTGACAAGAGAAAGAAAGGCCTAGCACTAAAAGCAAAAGAAGAAAGTCAAGATGAGGATGAGGAATTTGATGATGATGAAATGGGCCTAATCATAAAACAATTCAGAAAGTTCTACAAGAAAGGACAAGGATTCAAATACTTTTAGAAAGGAGGAACTAGCAGCAAAGTTCATATCATTTGCTACGAATATGGAAAACCAGGACATATCAAATCAGAATGTCCAGAACTGAATCAAAAGAGCAAAAAAAAAGAGAAAAGGCAAATTCTTTAACAAAAAGAAGGCCTTTGTATCTGCTATATGGGGTGATAGTTCCTCTGACGAAGAAAGTGATGAAGAAGAAGTAGCCAATATATGTCTCGTTGCTTAAAAAGAAACCGAAGAAGAGGTAAATGATTATGATCCTACCTATGATGAATTACTTTCTGAATATAATGCTTTACATTCTGAATTCATCAAAGTAGTTAAAGAATTGGTTGTTTTCAAAAAGAAAAACAAAGCTCTTGAAATTGAACTTAAAGAAAGTTCAGAAAAGGATTGTAAAAATTGTCCTTCTTTGAAAAAGAAAAACACTGATCTCACAAAAACTCTTGAAAAATTTACATGAGGAAGTGGGATGCTGAATGTTATTTTAAAAGCTCAACGATTTGTAAATGACCGATCTGGAATTGGATATGATCCAAAATCAGATAGAAGGAAAGGTAGAAAGAAAGCAGGAGGTAAGTCATATTTGAATTATTTCCAGCATTCTGTGCATACATCAAATCCTTTTGTATTTTGTAACTACTGTAATCAAAAAGGTCATTATACCTCTTCATGCATTCTTAAGAAGAAAGGAACGATAGGAACCTATAAATGGGTACCTAAAGGATCATATGTTTTGAAATTTTCCTTTACTAACCCAAAAGGACCCAAAAAGAAGTGGGTACCTAAGAATTAATCGTATTTAATTACAGATGTATCTCAAAACATCCAAAAATAACAAATGGTACATAGACAGTGGATGCTCTAGACATATGACCGGTGATTTCGAAAGTTTTACCAAATTACAACCTAAAGAAGGTGGAAAGGTAAAATTTGGAGGAAATCAAACCGGAAGGATAGCAGGAATTGGTGAAATCAAAAATGACAAAGGCATACAAGTCAAAGACGTATACTATGTCGAAGGATTATGCCATAACTTGCTAAGTGTGAGTCAAAGTGCAGACAAAAACAATTGGGTAATATTTGACTCAGAGGAATGTCTAATTGTCAACAAGAATGACTTACCACTTGATAAAAAGAATATCAAGGCTAAGCTCAGAGCAAAAAGGGAAGGTAATTGTTATATTCTAGATATTAGTAGAAATGAATCTGAAAACTGTTTTTTGAGTAATGTTGATGAAAGTTGGCTATGGCATAAGAGAGTTGGCTCATGTCAATATGCATCAATTAGGTAAACTACTCAAAAAGGATTTATTTCTTGGATTACCCAAAGTAAATTTCAAAAATGATTTGATTTGTGACGAATGCGTCAAAGGGGTAAACAAACTAAATCATCTTTCAAATTGAAAAATGAGATTTCAACAAATAGACCACTACAATTATTGCATATGGATTTAGTTGGCCCAGCAAGAGTAAAGAGTCTTGGAGGCAATTTATATTCATTGGTCATTGTTGATGACTTCTCCAGATTTACATGGGTTATTTTTCTATCATCAAAGGATGAAACCTTTAAAGAATTTATTGTTTTTGCAAAGAAAGTACAAAATGAGAAAGGTATGTCTATTACAGGTATTAAGACCGATCATGGTGGAGAATTTGAAAATCAAGCCTTTGAAGAATATTGTGATACTATTGGCATTGATCACAATTTCTCTGCTCCAAGGACACCTTAACAAAATGGAGTCGTGGAACGTAAGAATAGAGTGCTTACTGAAATGGCTAGAGCAATGTTAAATGAAAAGAACGCATCTCAAGTGTTCTGGGCTAATGCTATGAGTACAGCATGCTATATTTCAAATAGAGCCTATATTAGAACAAAACTTGGAAAGACACCATACGAGCTATACAAAGGAAGGAAGCCAAACATTGCTCATCTACACATCTTCGGTTGTAAGTGTTTCATTCATAATAATGGTAAAGATAACTTAGGAAAACTTCATTCTAAAACGTATGAAGGAATTTTCCTAGGGTATTCTAACCGAAGTAAAGCATATAGAGTTTTCAATAAAAGAACATGTGTTGTTAAAGAATAAATTCATATTGTATTTGATGAATTTGAATCCTCTGACAAAACCACTGATGAAGAACAGGAAATTGTTTTAAATCAAGAAAATGGTCAATCTATTTCTAAATCTCTTATTCTAAAAGTTGATGAAACCAAGGAAGAAGAGCAATCACTAGGACAACCTAGAGCCTGGAAATACAATAAAAGTCATCCCTTAGATCAAGTTATAGGAGATGTGAATGAATGGATCAAAACTAGAAATAGAATTTTCAATGAAGTAAGTTTTTCTGCATTCATTTCTGAGATTCAACCTTCTAACATTGATGAAGCCCTATCAGACAATGATTGGGTTATAGCAATGCAAGAAGAACTAAATCAATTTGAAAGAAATCAAGTTTGGGATTTGGTACCCCAACCCAAGGATCATCTAATCATTGGCACTAAATGGGTATTCAAGAACAAACTAGATGAATCTGCAATTATTGTCAGAAACAAGGCAAGATTGGTGGCCAAAGGCTATAATCAGGAAGAAGGAATTGATTATGAGGAAACGTATGCTCCAGTAGCTAGATTGGAAGCTATACGTGTACTCTTAGCCTTTGCATGCATCAAAGGATTCAAACTCTATCAAATGGATGTAAAGAGTGCATTTCTAAATGGATACATTATGGAAGAAGTATACGTAGAACAACCTCCAGGTTTTTAAGATGTAACTAAACTTGACCATGTTTTCAAACTCAAAAAGGCTTTATATGGTTTAAAACAAGCTCCTAGAGCTTGGTACGAAAGACTCAGTAAATTTTTTATTGATCAAGATTTTGTATGGGGAAAAGTTGATACGACACTTTTTATAAAATGAAAATGTGATGATATTTTAATTGTTCAAATATATGTTGATGACATTGTTTTTGGTGCTATTAATGAATCTCTGTGTAAGGAATTTTCTGAGATAATGCAGGGAGGGTTTGAGATGTCAATGATGGGAGAATTGAATTTCTTTCTCGGTTTGAAAATCAAACAAAGAAAGAATGAAATCTTCATCTCTTAAACAAAGTACTTGAAAGAGCTATTGAAGAAGTATGGAATGGATGAAGCAATGGAACGGACACACCTATGAGCTCAACTACATTGCTTGATGCTGATGTCAAAGGGAAAGACTACAACATCACAAAATACAGAGGAATGATTGGATCATGACTCTATCTCACGGCAAGCAGACCGGACATTCAATTTAGTGTTGGCATTGTGTAAGATATCAATCAGCACCAAAGGAATCAGATGCCGAAACTGTCAAATGAATCTTTAGATACCTTGCTGACACACCAGAATTGGGTCTGTGGTATCCCAAAGGAAGAAGTGAATATCTAGTTGCATATTTAGATTCTGATCATGGAGGTTACAAGACAGACAGAAAGAGCACCAGCGGACAAGGACAATTTCTTGGAGGATCTCTTGTATCATGGTTCAGCAAGAAACAAAATACAGTGTCTCTTTCGTCAACGGAAGCCGAATATGTTGCAGTCTCAAGTTGTTGTGCACAAGTGATATGGTTAAAACAACAACTACAAGATCTTGGTATTTATCTCAAAGACATACCAATCTATTGTGACAATACCAGTACGATAAGCTTGGCAAAGAATCCAGTTCAACATTCTTGAACCAAGCATATCGAAGTCTGACATCACTTTATCAGAGATCATGTCCAAAAGAAAGACGTGAAAGTGATATTTATTCCTACTCATCTTCAGCTAGCTGATATCTTCACCAAACCTCTTGTAAAAGATCAATTTCTATACATTAGAAGAGAATTGGGAATGGTAAATCCCAATGAATTGTAAGCTATTTCAGTTTCTCATAATGTTAGATAAAGTTATTTGATAATGTTTTGATGATTACTAATTTAAGCATCGGAGTATGTAGAAACTTGTTTTACAGAAAGATTGAAACTCTGTTCTGAGAAATAAAAACAGAGGTTATCAGAGGACACCATTACTGGAGTGCCAACTTCAAGTAATAACTGATAGTGAAGCATTACCCGAGGAACAATTTGAAGTAAAGGAGCACTTTACTTGAGTAACCACTCGAGTAATGGTCTTCCAAAACTGGAAGTAACGTATCAAGTTACCTGGAATTTGAATCAAATGGTTCATTTGGTGAGAAATGAACAGTCCAAACTAGAAATGACAGGTTACCCAAGCGAAGCCTCGAGTAAACTTGAAGTTTACTCAAGTAAGGACTCGAGTAATAGCAGGTCCAGATCACAAACTCAATGAGAATCAACTCAAATCTGGTCTTAAACGGTTATCAAATGATCGAGGGAACATACATGGATAATTACAATATTATTCATACTAGGTACGCAATTTAAATGAATTATTTTAGAAATTTTAATATGATCACTCGATTAGGAACTCGAGTAAACATGATAGTTACTCGAGTAAGGCCTCAAGTAACGTCAGTTTCTAGGTCTTTATCTGTCATAAACTCGGTCATTTCCATAAAATCTCCTCGAGTAAATCACACAGTCCTCTCACAAAAACTTTTCACAATCACTCCTTACTTGATTTCCGTCAAAACCCATCAATTCTTAGCTCCAAAAACCTCCTATTTTGTTCAGATTCTTCCTAACCTAACTCGCGACTTCTAACTCTGTTTTCTGAGATTTCAAGTTTTTTTACTGAATCAAAATGGTTAGAACCAAAAACCTTACTCCCACAGATTCTTCTGGATCCCCACAACTCTCTAACCCTCTTTCTTCTCCTCCCAGAAAGAGACCAAAACTCACACCTAGGTCAAAAGCAAAAATCCAACTCAAACCTCAACCGAAACCAAAAGAGAAAGGTGTTGTGATTAAAGAGCCTGTGGTTACAAGGGCTCAATCCAAGAAGAGCACCTTTACTGGGAGAGGCAAAAGTGTCAAATCTCCTTTTCCTCTACTTTCTGATTCCTCTACTCCCTCTTTTACACCAAAACCCTCCAAAAAGCCCAAATATGATGTGAATGTGGCTAAGGCAATGGCTGGCATTCTTGATCAACTTGAGAAGAGGCAATCATCCAAGAAGTCAGAACTTCCAGAAGAGGAGATCACTAAACCTCCAAAAGGCTTTAATGTCAACAAGTTGGAAGACTCTCATAAGTACCTCACACAATTTTCTAGAAGAAAAGTCTGCAACAATCACTGTGTGGACCTCAAAGTACTTCAGGAGGTATTGAAGTATGATCTTAGTCCCTTTTTGGAACCTTTTATTCCTTGGCTATCTGTTAAGCTTCCCTTTTGCACAAAAGTAGTCACCCACTTTTATTGCAATCTTGAAATTCTTGATGAACCAAATAGAACTTCTGCAGAGGAAGAGATGACTACTACTGTTAGAGGCCAGAAAATACTTATCTCACCTTCTAGGATCAATGTGTGGTTAGGAATAGAGAACCCTCCAGATGACATTTACTCAAAACTTGATCCAAACCAAATTTTCTCTGTTCTTAGACCAGTTGAGCTTGTGGGCCCTCTGAATTTCAATCCTAGTGACATGTGAGATTATCACAGGGTTCTATGGTATATATACTCTAGATCCCTTGTGAACAAGGCCAACAACTATACCCACTTTTCTGATCGGGACTATAGATGGTTTGCTTCCTTACTCCTGAAGGAATAAAAGGATTTGGGGGAATATATATTTTCTGAGATGAAAAGGTATAGAGTAGATGGGAAAGCCACTACGCCTATGCCATATCCTCAGATTGTTTCACTCATTTTGAAGAACAATAAGATATGGTACTTGGAGAGTAAAGAGCACATTGAGAGAGTTACTCTAATTGGGAGAAATCAAATTGGGAAGCTCAACATTGAAATTCCTCTCAAGGGTCCTCTGGAGTCTAGGTCTAAGAAGAAAAAGAAGACGGAAACTGAGACGAGTAAAATGGATGACACTCAGTCTTCTGCTCCAGCTGCCACTACTTCTTTACCCTCTTTCCTCAATGCCACACTCCAACACTTCATGGAGAATATGCTCAAGGGATTTCATGTAGACATAGCTAACACCAATGATGAGTTGATAACTCACATGAATAACAAGATGGCTGAGATGGTTGAGCGGATGGATAAGAGGCACGAGGAATTGTTAGCTGAGCAGCGTGCCCAAGGTAAGACCTTGAGGTTGATCTTAGCGAGATTGGACTCTATGGGTCCTGGACCCTCTGCTGGTCCATCCTCTATACCTGAGACATTCTCACCTCCAGAGAATATACCACCTCCAGAGAACATCCCATCTGACCTTCATCATATTGAGGTTGAACCAACTATCCCTGAACCTCCAGTCTCTAGCCCACCTGAACCAAGACCCAAAGATATCCTATGCTCAGTAGAAAATCCTGAAACAAATGAGACTATTCACATCATATTTGAGGATTCACCACCTAGACCTCAGCCTGAACCCTCTCCTACACCTATTCCTTCTCCTACTCATACAGAGGAGATCTCTCCCTCATCCTTTGTGTTAGATCTCATGTTTTGATGATAACAAAAGAATGGTTTGAAAAGAAAATGTTTAATAATCAAGGTTGAACTAAGTAATGACAGGAATAAGATGTACTTGAGGAAAGCATGGAAGTAGTGAAGATTGGCCAAGAGAAAATGCTAAGGAACTTGATCAGAAGTGCATTTTCTAAGGCATTACTCGAGGCGCTACTCGAGTAATGACCCAAAACTTGAAGTAACAAGGCAAAACTTCCAGTTATCTGCCACCATTACTCGAGGCGCTACTCGAGTAACCAGGTAAAACTTCAAGATTGCTCTCGGCCTGCCAATGTTACTCGAGGAGCTACTCGAGTAACCATGTCAAAACTTCCAGTGGACTTCAAGTTTTCCCCATGATACTCGAGGAGCTACTCGAGTACCTTTGTATCCTAAAATGTGGACCTCTCGGCATTTTGTACCACTGCTAATATTACTCGAGGAGCTACTCGAGTAACCAGGACAGAAACTTCCAGTCAGCCTTCAAGTTTTTCATGATACTCGAGGAGCTACTCGAGTAACCGTGTATTTGAAAATGTGAAGCTCTCGGCACTTTGTACTACTGCCAATGTTACTCGAGGAGCTACTCGAGTAATGTACTAAGGTAAATGAAAACTTGAGGTTTGTACCCGATTAACTTGATTTCTATTTATCATCTTCCTCGAGTATGTACCTCAGTAAATGCAAATGTTTTAAAGATAAACTTCAAGGCATTACCAGAGTAAATCATATTTAAAAGTCTCAGTTACTCGAGGAGCTACCCGAGTAACTTATGCAAAAATGAATGTATTACTCGAGGAGCTACTCGAGTAACAAGGTAATTGCTCTCGGCCTTGAAGTCCTGCCAACAATACTCGAGGTGTTACCCGAGTAATCTATGAAATTGACAAAGCTTTACTGGAGGCACTACCCGAGTAAGTAACTGTTCACAAAGGTTTGAAATTTAGTTTACTCCATGCACTACCCGAGTAATCTTGTTTGTCTTCATTAAATTTCAAACAAACAGTAATTTCACGATGTTACTCGAGGAGCTACTCGAGTAAACTTCATGTGTTACTCGAGGAGCTACTCGAGTAAGCATACCCAGAAATTTAGAAATCATTCAAATCTTCATTATGTTGTTTCCTATATGATTAACCTTTCATTGTATTAGCATTCTTAGTAGATTTACAGAGAAACAATGAAGGAATCATATCAAGAGATGAAAGTCAAATCCAACGTTCAAATGCCAACCACCGCCAACGGATATTTTTCAAAAACTTGAAAAGTCAACAGTGGCTGCGCACTCACCAACGGACGAAAGGAAAACGTTCCAACGGTCATCCCCATCATATCTATATATATGGGAACCTTCAAACAGAGAAGAAGAACCAAGCTTCCACACAAACGATTTATTAAGTTCATTGCTCTGTTTTTCGTTGAAATTGTATTCATATGCTTCAGTGATTATCATTTACTCTTTGTGAGAGATATTTCATTCAAACTCAATATTTGTTATTGAGATAACTTAAGGTTGTGGAACCTTGAGTTGGGATTGGATTACAACCTGTAAGGGGGAGCGAGTGTCCAGGTGTAAGGAACTTGCTTGTACTGAGGTGCCAAGAACCCACTGAATCTTGGAAGATTATAGTGAAACTCTCAGAGAAGCTCTGAGGACTGGACGTAGGTCAAAGTGGTTGTGACCGAACCAGTATAACTCCCGGTGTACACTTCGGTGATATTTCTCCTTCCTTATTACTGTTTTAATTCTCTTGTCAAAGTTTTATATTTTCGAAAGAAATTTCAGTATCACCCAATTCACCCCCCCTCTTGGGTGAAACGCTTGATCTAACATTTGGTATCAGAGCCTAGGTCTTCTTGTTAAGGTTTAACAGCCTAAGAAGGATCCAATGGCAAGCATGGGTGAAGGAATTCTTCCCGATGGAGCATCCATCACTAGACCTCCTGGTTTCAATGGAGAACACTTCTCATTCTGGAAAGCTAAGTTCAGAGTGTTCGTAATGGCTACTGAATATGGGCTATGGGATGTAATTGAGAGTGGAAATTATCTACCTACAAAAGATGTAGATTCTCAGAAAATTCCAAAGACGCCAGCGGAATATGATGAGAATGACAAGAAACTTATCACTCTCAATAGCAAAGCAATTCTGATGTTACAAAGTGCTTTGAGTCAAAGTGAATATTTCAGAATTTGCACACTCCCAACAGCAAAACAAATGTGGGAAGCTCTGGAAATAGCTCATGAAGGAACTTCGGGAATCAAGGAGAATCGAATCAACACCTTGGTAACAGAATTTGATTTACTTAGAATGAAATCAGGTGAGTCAATTTCTGAATTCGAACTTAGATATACTCATCTTGTTAATCAACTTGCAGCTCTTGGGAAAGTCTATGATCAGCACACCCAAGTACGAAAGATTTTAAATATTCTTTCTAAAGAATGGGAGGCCAAAGTCACTGCAATAGAAGAGGCCAAAGGAGAATCAATGAGATCAGTTGCTTCACTATTTGGAAGTCTTTCTGAATATAAAAGCAAGTTAAAATTCAAAAGAGAACTAGATGACATTGGCGATAAGAAAAAGAAAGGTCTAGCTCTAAAAGCGAAAGAAGAGAATCAGGATGAGGATGAAGAGTTCGATGATGACGAAATGGGCCTAATCATAAAACGATTCAGAAAGTTCTACAAGAAAGGTCAAGGATTCAAACATTTTCAGAAAGGAGGAAATAGTAGCAAAGATCATATCATTTGCTATGAATGTGGAAAGCCAGGACATATCAAGTCAGAATGTCCAGATTTGATTCAAAAGAGCAAAGAAAAGAGAAAAGGTAAATTCTTCAACAAAAAGAAAGCCTTTGTATCTGCTATATGGGGTGACAGCTCCTCAGACGAAGAAAGCGATGAGGAAGAGGTAGCTAATATATGTCTTGTTGCTCAAGAAGAAACAGAAGAAGAGGTAAATGATTCTGAACCTACCTATGATGAACTACTTTCCGAATATAATGCTTTACATTCTGAATTCATCAAAGTAGTTAAAGAATTGATTGTTGTTAAAAAGAAAAACAAAGTTCTTGAAACTGATCTTAAGAAAAAGGATTGTGAAAATTGTGTATCTTTGAAAAAGAAAAACATTGATCTCACAAAAACTCTTGAAAAATTTACACAAGGAAGTGTGATGTTAAATGTTATTTTGAAAGCTCAACGATTTGTAAATGATCGATCTGGAATTGGATATGATCCAAAGTTGGATAAAAAGAAAGGTAGAAAGAAAGCAGGAGGTAAATCTTACTTAAATTATTTTCAACATTCTGTGCATACATCAAATCCTTTTGCATTTTGTAATTACTGTAATAGAAAAGGACATCATACATCTTCATGCATTCATAAGAAGAAAAGAACAATAGGAACCTACAAATGGGTACCTAAAGGCACATATGTTCAGAAAATCATTTATACTAACCCAAAAGGACCCAAAAAGAAGTGGGTACCTAAGACTTAGTCATTTGATTGCAGGTATGTCTTAAAGCATCCAAAAATAACAAATGGTTCATAGACAGTGGATGCTCTAGACATATGACCGGAGATTTCGAAAGTTTTACCACATTGCAACCTAAGGAAGGAGGAAAGGTAAAATTTGGAGGAAATCAATCCGGAAAAATAGCAGGAATTGGTGAAATCAAAAATGACAAAGGCATACAAATCAAAGATGTATATTATGTTGAAGGCTTGTGTCATAATTTGCTGAGCGTAAGTCAAAGTGCAGATAAAGACAACTGGGTAATATTTGACTCAGAAGAATGCCTAATTATCAACAAGAATGACTTACAGCTTGATAAGAAAAGTATCAAGGCTAAGCTCAGAGCAAAAAGGGAAGGTAACTGCTATACTCTAGATATTAGTAGAAATGAATTTGAAAATTGTTTTCTGAGTAATACCGATGAAAGTTGGCTATGGCATAAGAGGTTGGCTCATGTCAATATGCATCAACTAGGTAAACTACTCAAAAAGGATTTAGTGCTTGGTTTACCTAAAGTAAATTTCAAAAACGATTTAATTTGTGACGCATGTCAAAAGGGTAAACAAACTAAATCAACTTTCAAATTGAAAAATGAGATTTCAACAAATAGACCACTTCAATTATTACATATGGATTTAGTTGGTCCAGCAAGAGTAAAAAGTCTTGGTGGTAACTTATATTCATTGGTTATTGTTGATGATTTCTCTAGATTTACATGGGTTATCTTTCTATCATCAAAGGATGAAACCTTTGAAGAATTTATTGTTTTTGCCAAGAAAGTGCAAAATGAGAAAGGTATATCAATTGCAGGTATTAGGACCGATCACGGTGGAGAATTTGAAAATCAAGCCTTTGAAGAGTATTGTGATACTAATGGCATTGATCACAATTTCTCTGCTCCAAGAACGCCTCAACAAAATGGAGTTGTGGAACATAAGAATAGAGTGCTCACAGAGATGGCCAGATCATTGCTAAATGAAAAGAAGGTGTCACAAGTGTTTTGGGCTGATGCTATGAGTACAGCATGCTATGTTTCAAATAGAGCATATATCAGAACAAAACTTGGAAAGACACCATATGAACTATACAAAGGAAGAAAGCCAAACATTGCTCATCTACACATCTTTGGCTGTAAGTGTTTCATTCATAACAACGGTAAAGATAACTTAGGAAAATTTGATTCTAAAACTGATGAAGGAATTTTCCTAGGATATTCTAACCGAAGTAAAGCATTTAGAATTTTCAATAAAAGAACTTGTGTTGTTGAAGAATCAATTCATGTTGTATTTGATGAATTTGAATCCTCTGACAAAACCATTGATGAAGAACAGGAAGTTGTTTTAAATCATGAAAATGGTCAATCTATTTCTAAGTCTCTTATTCCAGAAGTTGATGAAACTAAGGAAGAAGAGCAATCTCTAGGTCAACCTAAAGCCTGGAAATACAATAGAAGTCATCCCTTAGATCAAGTCATAGGAGATGTGAATGAAGGAATCAAAACCAGAAATAGAGTTTTCAATGAAGTAAGTTTTTCTGCATTCATTTCTGAGATTGAACCTTCTAACATTGATGAAGCGCTATCAGACAATGATTGGGTCATAGCAATGCAAGAAGAACTAAATCAATTTGAAAGAAATCAAGTTTGGGACTTGGTACCCCGACCCAAAGATCATACGATCATTGGTACTAAATGGGTATTCAAAAACAAACTCGATGAATCTGCAATTATTGTCAGAAACAAGGCAAGATTGGTGGCCAAAGGCTATAATCAGGAAGAAGGAATTGATTATGAGGAAACGTATGCTCCAGTGGCTAGATTGGAAGCTATACGTGTACTCTTAGCCTTTGCATGCATCAAAGGATTCAAACTCTATCAAATGGATGTTAAGAGTGCTTTTCTAAATGGTTACATCATGGAAGAAGTATATGTAGAACAACCTCCAGGATTTGAGGATGTCACTAAACCAGACCATGTTTTCAAACTTAAAAAGGCCTTGTATGGTTTAAAACAAGCTCCTAGAGCCTGGTATGAAAGGCTTAGTAAGTTTCTCATCGATCAAGGTTTTGTACGGGGAAAAGTTGATACAACATTATTTATAAATCGAAAACATGATAATATTTTAATTGTTCAAATATATGTTGATGATATTGTTTTCGGTGCTACTAATGAATCTCTATGTAAGGAATTTTCTGAGATAATGCAGGGAGAGTTTGAGATGTCAATGATGGGAGAATTGAATTTCTTTCTTGGTTTGCAAATCAAACAAAGAAAGAATGGGTTCTTCATATCTCAAACAAAGTATTTAAAAGAGCTATTAAAGAAGTATGGAATGGATGAAGCAAATGGCTCAGATACGCCTATGAGCTCAACAACGTTGCTTGATGCTGATGTCAAAGGGAAAGACTACAATATCACAAAATATAGAGGAATGATTGGATCATTACTCTATCTCACAGCAAGTAGACCAGACATCCAATTTAGTGTTGGCATATGTGCAAGATATCAATCGGCACCAAAGGAATCACATGCTGAAACTGTCAAACGAATCTTTAGATACCTTGCTGACACACCAGAATTGGGTCTGTGGTATCCCAAAGGAAGAAGTGAGTATCTAATTGCATATTCGGACTCTGATCATGGAGGATATAAGACAGACAGAAAGAGCACCAGTGGACAAGGACAATTCCTTGGAGGATCTCTTGTCTCGTGGTTCAGCAAGAAACAAAATACAGTGTCTCTTTCGTCAACGGAAGCTGAATATGTTGCAGTCTCAAGTTGTTGTGCACAAGTGATATGGTTAAAACAACAACTACAAGATCTTGGTATTTACCTCAAAGAAATACCAATCTATTGTGACAATACAAGTACGATAAGCTTGGCAAAGAATCCAGTTCAACACTCTAGAACCAAGCATATCGATGTCAGACATCACTTCATCAGAGATCATGTTCAAAAGAAGGATGTGAAAGTGATATTCATCCCTACTCATCTTCAACTAGCTGATATCTTCACAAAACCCCTTGCAAAAGATCAATTTTTATTTATTAGAAGAGAATTGGGAATGGTAAATCCCAATGAGTTATAAGTATTTTCAGCATTTCATAATATTAGATGAAGTCATTTGATAATGTTTTGATGATCACTAACTTAAGCTTCGGAGTATATAGAAATGTGTTTTGCAGGAAGGTTGAAATTCTGTTTTGAGGAATAAAAAACAGAGGTAAACAGAGGACACATTTACTGGAGTACCAACTTGAAGTTATGGGTAAGACAGAAACAATACCCGAGGAGCAACTTGAGGTAAAGAAGCATGTTACTCGAGTATGTACTCGAGTAATGGTCCCCAAAACTGGAAGTAACGGATCAAGTTACTTGATTTTCAAACGTAACGGTTCAGATCTCAAAGAAATGAAGAGTCAGAAATTGAGAAGCTATTTACTCGAGGAAGGCCTCGAGTAAACTTGAAGCTTACTCGAGGAAGGCCTCGAGTAATGACGGAGTTCAGATTATCAAAATGCTCAATAATGACTCAAATCTGAATCAAATGGACTGTTAATGATCGAGGGAACATACATGGATAATTACTATATTATTCATGCCAGGTACACAATTTAAATTAATTATTTTTGAATTTTTCTGTATGAACACCCGAGGAAGGCCTCGAGTAACTTTGAATATTACTCGAGTAAGGCCTCGAGTAAAGTCGGGATTTAGGTCTTTATCTTGCGCAAACTTGGTCATTTCCACAAAATCTCCTCGAGTAAATCACTATACACCCTTTCAAAAACTTTTCCCAATCGATTCCTTGCCCCATTTCCGTCAAAACCCAACTAGTTTCAAGATCAAAAACTTCCTATTTTGTTCAAAATCCCTCTGACCTAAACTAGCGACAGTGACCTCTGTTTCTGAGATTTCTGATTCTCTTTGATTCAAAATGGTTAGAACCAAGAATCTCAACTTCACTGATTCTGATTCTAAGCAAAATCCTGATCTTCTTTCTCCTCCTCCAACAAAGAGAAGAAAGTTGATACCTAGACCAAAAGCCAAAACCCCTCTTCAACCTAAATCTCCACCTAAAGCCAAAGGTGTGGTTATCAAAGAGCCCATTGTGACTAGGGCTCAATCCAAAAAGAGTTCATCTACTGGAAGAAGTAAAGGTGTCAAAACTCCCTCACCTTCTCACTCAGACTCATCCACACCTTCCTTTACTCCAAAACCTCCCAAGAAGCCAAAATATGATAAAAATGTGGCTAAGGCAATGGCTGGGATCATTGACCAACTGGAGAAGGGTCAATCATCAAAGAAATCCAAGATACCTGAGGCAGAGATTACTACCCCTCCCAAAGGTTTCAATGTGGGGAAATTGGTGGAGTCCCCCAAGTATCTGACACAGTTCTCCAGAAGGAAAGTGTGTAAAACACACTATGTTGATCTGAAGCTTCTACAAGAGGTAGTGAAGTTTGACCTTAGTCCTTATCTTGATCCATTTATGCCTTGGTTGTCTGTCAGATTGCCTTTTTGCACAAAGGTAATCACCCATTTTTACTGCAACCTTGAGATCATTGATGAGCCTGACCGAACCTCTGTTGAGGAAGAGATGACCACTACTGTTAGAGGTCAAAAGATTTTGATATCTCCCTCTAAAATCAATTTGTGGTTGGGAATTGAAAACCCTCCTGATGATATTTATTCCGAACTTGAGCCCAATCAAATATTTACTATCCTTAAGCCCGGTGAGTTAGTTGGCCCCTTAAACTTTAAACCGAGTGATATGTGTGATCATCACAGGGTCCTATGGTACATCTACTCTAGGTCCCTAGTGAACAAAGCCAACAACTATACCCACTTTTCGGATAGGGACTATAGGTGGTTTGCTTCACTGCTATTGAAAGAAGAAAAGGATCTGGGAGAGTACATATTCTCAGAAATGAAGAGATATAAGGTGGATGGAAAGGGAACCACTCCAATGCCATATCCTCAAATTGTGTCTCTTATCCTAAAAGAGAACAAAATATGGTATTTGGATGGTAAGGAACCTATTGAGAGAGTGACCCCAGTGGGGAGGAACCAAATTGGTAAGTTAAACATAGACATTCCTCTCAAAGGTCCACTGGAGTCTGGGTCCAAGAAGAAGAGAAAGGCTACTGAGGCAGAAACCAGTAGAATGGATGACACTCAGTCATCGGCTCCAGCTGCAACCACATCCTCACCATCTTTCCTGAATGCCACTCTCCAGCACTTTATGGAGAATATGCTGAGAGGTTTTCATGTGGATATAGCCAACACCAATGCTGAACTCATTACCCACATGAACACCAAGATGGGTGAGTTGGTTGAGAGAATGGATAGGAGACATGAGGAGTTGCTAGCAGAGCAACGGGCTCAGGGAGAGACCCTAAGATTGATTCTAGCTCGTTTGGATTCATTGGGTCCCGGGCCTTCTTCCGGTCCTTCTTCCTCTGCACCACCACTTTCAGTTGACCCTCCTTCAGATATTCCTATTCCTACTTCTACTCCTGAGGCTGAACCATCTACCCCTCTGACTTCTGATCCACTAGAGCCCCAAGGAAAAGATGTTTTATTCACAGTGGATGATCCTGATACCCACGAGACCACTCACATTATTCTTGATGATTCACCACAAAAGCCACAGCCGGAAACCATTCCTAAACCTATTCCCTCTCCTACACAAACAGAGGTAGTATCATCTTCTTCTTCTGAGCATCTCACTCCAACTTTTGACACAACTCCAGAAGCTGAGACTCAGATCACCCCGGAAGGAGAAACCTCAACTATGGTTGTCTTCCAACCTTCCCTTCCAGGCGAAGATATCCATATCCCTCCACTTAATCTGCCTGATCCTGTACCATCTAGTTCATTTGATTCTCTAGAATCAAATGATTCCTTGGTCCTTCCAGCAACACCAATCTCCATGGCCAAGCCTCCTAGCCCTCCACTTGATTGATGAAGCCAAAAAGGGGGAGAAGAGCTTGAGAATGATTTTGTGGATGTGTCCTAGCTTATTTTGGGATTTGGTTGTATATGGGCTTTAGGGTGCATTTCTTAAACTTGACTTGTAATTTGAATTTCTTAAAGTTTAATGCAAGTATGTTTAAATTATAACTTCATTTGATTTCATTTATGTTTTGGATTATGATACATGTTTGAACTAATGAAGTTGTTATGTATGCAAGGTTTGATCAACTTAATAAGAAATAATTAATTAAGAACTCAATTTGAAAAACCATGTTCAAAATCACACCAAGTTTTGTCATCATCAAAAAGGGGGAGAATGTTAGATCTCATGTTTTGATGATAACAAAAGAATGGTTTGAAAAGAAAATGTTTAATAATCAAGGTTGAACTAAGTAATGACAGGAATAAGATGTACTTGAGGAAAGCATGGAAGTAGTGAAGATTGGCCAAGAGAAAATGCTAAGGAACTTGATCAGAAGTGCATTTTCTAAGGCATTACTCGAGGCGCTACTCGAGTAATGACCCAAAACTTGAAGTAACAAGGCAAAACTTCCAGTTATCTGCCACCATTACTCGAGGCGCTACTCGAGTAACCAGGTAAAACTTCAAGATTGCTCTCGGCCTGCCAATGTTACTCGAGGAGCTACTCGAGTAACCATGTCAAAACTTCCAGTGGACTTCAAGTTTTCCCCATGATACTCGAGGAGCTACTCGAGTACCTTTGTATCCTAAAATGTGGACCTCTCGGCATTTTGTACCACTGCTAATATTACTCGAGGAGCTACTCGAGTAACCAGGACAGAAACTTCCAGTCAGCCTTCAAGTTTTTCATGATACTCGAGGAGCTACTCGAGTAACCGTGTATTTGAAAATGTGAAGCTCTCGGCACTTTGTACTACTGCCAATGTTACTCGAGGAGCTACTCGAGTAATGTACTAAGGTAAATGAAAACTTGAGGTTTGTACCCGATTAACTTGATTTCTATTTATCATCTTCCTCGAGTATGTACCTCAGTAAATGCAAATGTTTTAAAGATAAACTTCAAGGCATTACCAGAGTAAATCATATTTAAAAGTCTCAGTTACTCGAGGAGCTACCCGAGTAACTTATGCAAAAATGAATGTATTACTCGAGGAGCTACTCGAGTAACAAGGTAATTGCTCTCGGCCTTGAAGTCCTGCCAACAATACTCGAGGTGTTACCCAAGTAATCTATGAAATTGACAAAGCTTTACTGGAGGCACTACCCGAGTAAGTAACTGTTCACAAAGGTTTGAAATTTAGTTTACTCCATGCACTACCCGAGTAATCTTGTTTGTCTTCATTAAATTTCAAACAAACAGTAATTTCACGATGTTACTCGAGGAGCTACTCGAGTAAACTTCATGTGTTACTCGAGGAGCTACTCGAGTAAGCATACCCAGAAATTTAGAAATCATTCAAATCTTCATTATGTTGTTTCCTATATGATTAACCTTTCATTGTATTAGCATTCTTAGTAGATTTACAGAGAAACAATGAAGGAATCATATCAAGAGATGAAAGTCAAATCCAACGTTCAAATGCCAACCACCGCCAACGGATATTTTTCAAAAACTTGAAAAGTCAACAGTGGCTGCGCACTCACCAACGGACGAAAGGAAAACGTTCCAACGGTCATCCCCATCATATCTATATATATGGGAACCTTCAAACAGAGAAGAAGAACCAAGCTTCCACACAAACGATTTATTAAGTTCATTGCTCTGTTTTTCGTTGAAATTGTATTCATATGCTTCAGTGATTATCATTTACTCTTTGTGAGAGATATTTCATTCAAACTCAATATTTGTTATTGAGATAACTTAAGGTTGTGGAACCTTGAGTTGGGATTGGATTACAACCTGTAAGGGGGAGCGAGTGTCCAGGTGTAAGGAACTTGCTTGTACTGAGGTGCCAAGAACCCACTGAATCTTGGAAGATTATAGTGAAACTCTCAGAGAAGCTCTGAGGACTGGACGTAGGTCAAAGTGGTTGTGACCGAACCAGTATAACTCCCGGTGTACACTTCGGTGATATTTCTCCTTCCTTATTACTGTTTTAATTCTCTTGTCAAAGTTTTATATTTTCGAAAGAAATTTCAGTATCACCCAATTCACCCCCCCTCTTGGGTGAAACGCTTGATCTAACACTTTGATCATCATACTCCAGGTGCCACTGAAGAGGTTGAGACCACCACTATGATTGTCTATCAGCCCCTTCCTATTCCTCCAAAAGATGACATTCATATCCCTCCAATCAATCTTCCTGAACCAGAATCTTCCAGCTCCTCATCTTTTGATTCTTCTGGTTCATATGGTTCTTTGGTTCTTCCTGTGAAACCTATTTCTATGATCAAGCCTTCTAGTACTCCACTTGATTGATGAAGACAAAAAGGGGGAGAAGAGCTTGAGTGTGATTTTGTGGAGTTTCTGAGTTTTTAAGTTTGTATTGGGTATATGGGTGTACATGGGATTTAGGGAGCTTTTCAACTTATAACTTTTTCATCTTGTAATGTGATTTTAAGTTTAATGCAATCTTACTTAAGTTATAATTTCATTTCAAGTCCATTTAAGCTTTTAAATTATAATACATTGTGGACTAATGAGTTTATTATGTATGCAAGGTGAATATGTTATGATTTCAACATTTTCCAAAACACTTTGAATTTACACTTAACAAGGTCTTTTCAAAATTATCATTGAATTCAAGAAGTGTTTATTTGAGAACTTAATTTCAAAAACCTTGTTCAAAATCACCAATTTTTGTCATCATAAAAAAGGGGGAGAATGTTAGATCTCTCATGTTTTGATGATAACAAAGGATGATATGAAAAATATTTGATAAACAAATAAGTTTGAACAAAGTAATAACAGGGAAAATCATCACTTGAAGTAAGCATTGGAGTAATGAAGAAAGGCCAAGAGAAAAAGCTGAGAAACTTCATCACTGGCAAGTTTTCTAAAAAGTTACTCGAGTGAGTACTCGAGTAATGAGACAGAAAATTGAAGTAATCAGAGTCAACCTTCAAGTAACCTACCAACGTTACTCGAGTAAGCACTCAAGTAATAAGGCATATGACTTCCAGTTGCTCTCGGCCTGCCAACGTTACTCGAGTAAATACTTGAGTAACCAGGTAAATCACTTGGAGTTGCTCTCGGCCTGCCAATGTTACTCGAGTAACCATGTAAAAGACTTCCAGTTACTCTCGGCCTGCCAACGATACTCGAGTATGTACTCGAGTCCCCTGCTTCAAGAAAAATGTTGCTCTCGGCATTTTCTATCCTGCCAATATTACTCGAGGAGCTACTCAAGTAACCCACTGTGGTAAGCAAAACCTGAAGGTAATAGTCGAATGACATGATATGGTTTTATCACACTTCACTCAAGGCACTACTCAAGTATGCAGGTATTCAATCACTGATTTAAACTGGATTACTCGAGTTAGTAATCGAGTAATATGCAGAATTATTTACACAGAACTTGAAGTTCTTACCCGAGTAAGCTATGCAGAAAATTGATGTTTACTCGAGTAAGTACTCAAGTAACAAGGTAAGCAAACTTGAAGTGCTCTCGGCCTTGTAATCCTGCCAACATTACTGGAGTAAAGCATCGAGTAACCTAAAGTTTATTAGAGAGATTACTCGAGTAGCTACTCGAGTAACTTATGAAGTAAAGTGTACCATACCCGAGTAAGTACCCGAGTAAACAGGTATTTCCAAAGGTTTGAAATTGTGTTTACTCCATGCACTACCCGAGTAATGTAATGTTTATTTATTGACTTGCAGTTTATGAATATTTTCACGATGATACTCGAGTAAACTTAATGTATACTCGAGTAACTACTCGAGTATGCAAGTTCAGAATTTGAGAAATCATTCCAACGTTCATTGATTTGTTTCCTATGTGATTAACCCTTCATTGTATTAGTATTATCAGCATATCCACAGATAAATAATGAGGAGATCTTACCAAATAAGGAAAGTCAAATGCAACGTTCAAATACTACCTACCGCCACCTACCGCAAACGGACATTTTTCAAATACTGGAAAAGTCAACATTGTCTGTGCACGCTCTAACGGGTGAGAAGAAAATGTTCCAACAGTTGCTACCAACACATCTATATATATGGGAACATCCAAACAGAGATAACAACAAGAACACATACACACGAACGTATTATCAAGTTCACTACTCTATTTTACACATATTTGTAATTCTGTACTTCAGTGATTCTTATTCACTCTGTGAGAGAGATATTTTATTCAAACTCAATATTTGTTATTGAGGTAACTTAAGCTTGTGGAACCTTGAGTTGGGATTGGATTACAACTTGTAAGGGGGAGCGAGTGTCTAGGCGGAGGAACTTGCTTGTACTGAGGTGCTAAGAACCCACTGAATCTTGGAAGTTATAGTGAAACTCTCAGAGAAGCTCTGAGGACTGGACATAAGTCAAAGTGGTTGTGGTCGAACCAGTATAACTCCCGGTGTACATTTCTGTGATATTTCTCCTTACTTTTTATTGCTTTGTATTCACCGTTAAGATTTATATTTGCAACGAAATTTTTAGTATCACCCAATTCACCCATCTCTTGGGTGAAACGCTTGGACTAACAAATAGAAAGGATGAGATTCAAGAGAATCCCAGTAGTAACAAATCACTCATACAATATATAATCACATAGCATGTAAGCAATCATCAACCAGCACAGCAGCAACGATCACAGTATAACACATTGCCTCAACGGCATACACATAGTCTTCGCAATATACACATAGCCTTACGGCTTACACATAGCCTTTTGGATATCACATAGCCTTTACGGCTATCACATAGCCTTTCGGCTTTCACATAGCATTACAGCTGTCACATACATAACGAATTCATTGTCACGCCCCACCCTCATCCTCTTTCATAGTTGGAGATGCACACAGCCCTCACCCGAACTATTGTTAGCTATCGGAGGACTCTTGGCATGGCGATGCATCTCTAAGGCATACACATAATGCGTGACCGATGTCATAATATACACATGATGCGTGACCAGCGTCACAATATACACATAGCAACAAGATCCGCAGTATTGGCAATACACAGTTCAATGACATCACATATATACAATGTATCACATACAATATAAGAGAAAGTGTCACTACCTTGTTCTTTTTGGTTGTACTCTGGCACTAATTGATCTCGTATAGGGCAAATATTGAATCCTAAAACCAAAACCAAGGATGTAGCATTATTCCCTTTTCTAAATTCTTAATTTCAAATGCTCAAGGTTGGTTATAATTTGAGGCCATTAGGTAGCTATAAAAGTCTCTAATAATAACCTAAAAGGGTTGGGAAATACTAGGTTAGAAACCACTTTTCAAAATCACAGAGTGCTGAAAACAAGGGTTGGCTGTAGCCAATAAATCTCTGGCTGTGGCAAAAAACAGCACAGAAAGTTTTTGGCTAAGGCCAAAAATTGCACAGAGAGTTTTTGGTTGTCGTCAAGATTTTCTGGCTGCATCCAAGGACTGCCTAGAAAGTTTTGGGCTGCAGCCAAGAAATTTTGGCCACTGCCAAAGAACTTCAAAAAATCATAACTAATTTTAGAAAAATCAAAATAGGGTGATTATAGACCAATGGAAATAAATTTAAGTCCTCTTTAGAGGAAAAATATGAATCAATGAAATTCATAACCATAAAAATACAGAATTACACGAAATCCCATACTGCTCCAAAATAGCTTCCATTTCAACCCCAAATTTTGGAAAATCATAAATCCAAGCTCGCAATTCAAAATGACATGAATTATATGTCAATTTTGAAGCTTGGCATGTGAAATTTAAGACAAGAAAGTTTCAGAATTTTTAGACACGATTTACTTATTCAAAACACCCATGTAATCAAACTGCCTAGTACAGAGTTTCAATGGACAGAGTTTCCAATTTTCTACCAAAGTGTCCAATAGTTCCAAAATCAACAGCCAAACCTATTCTCAGACCAATTTTCACAAGGAACCCATTAGAAACACCAAAACAACCAAATTCACATCACATTGACAAGTTCCACATTGGCCACAACATATCAACGCAAAATACACACAAGTCTTAATATTGTAATCCTTTCCATTCCAAGTTTCAAACCAATTCCATTGTTCCAATGACACAATATGACACCAATTCCACCACAATACACTAGGCAATTCATTCATTCCAAAATCACACTAAAATCAGGGAAAAATTCACAATTTCCAAAACTCAACCAATAGCCAAAATTATAAGCCAAAAGGAAGCTATTTCTCACCTCTTTCACTTTCCAAAACTTGTTCTTTGATTCCACCACTTTCAATTTTTCTCAAGCTCTCAAACACCTTTCAAAAATCTAAAACCATAGAGATGAAGCTCTCATCAAGGTGATCAAGATTAATGAAGAGGTCTAGAGCATTCAAGATCATTTCTAAGGTTAAAATATTACCTTTTCTTTTCTCTTTCTTCCTTCACTTGGTGAAAATGGAGACTTGAGAGAGAGGAAATGAAATGAAGATGATGATACAGATTTTTGGTCTCTCCTTTGCCCTTTTAGCTGACTTGGAGGTGAGAGCGAAGATAAAACAAATGAGTTGAATCTTTGAGCCACATCTATAGCCTTTATGATGACACTTGTCATGATCTTAAGCCTCCTCCCAACTCCTTCCATGTACATGCATGCATATGACCACTCTATGATAATCTCTTGAGCAACTAAACATTCCATAATAGCTCCAAGTAATTAGTAAACTCCCTCTATGGTAGCTGACTAATTGGTCGGTAACTTTTCTTTTTTCCATTTTTGCCTCTGACTATGGCAATTCTATTGGATTACCACTTAACTCATCTTTTGCTTCCATATCACATGTCATGCGCCTTCCCTTTCATTTTAATTCAATTTAAGCTTTGACACCATAATTGAGCTTAAATATAGGGTTTAGGCATTGATTATAAGACATTTAAATCACAATTCACATAGTTTCTCTAAAAGTGTTTATTTAATAGTAATTACATTCACTTTTGAAGTCATTAGCCCATAATCACATTTTGGGGCATTACATAAAGAGCATATGATTTCCCTATGGATAGGGATAACATCAAGTAGTTCATAATTCACTACAAAAAAAGACCGTATTACCGAAGGAAATTACTGACGGAATTCCGTCGGTAAAATCATTTCAAAAGGAAATTACTGACAGAACTCTATCAGTAATTCATTATTGACGAAATTTTTGACATACTATTGACAAATCCCAATTTTATTATATGTTTTTATACTTTATTTGAGGATTTTGTCATAATAATTTAGCTTAAAATACCTTATTTGTGGTTAATTGAGATTAAGAGTAAATATATTAAATTGTAATTAAAAAGGATAAAATTGTCAAAATAATTGCAATTACTCTTAATTATTAATTCTTGAGAAGAATTGATGTTGGATTAATTATTTTCAATTTTAGGTAATTGGAAAATGGGATTAAAACTAAAAATGGCAGTTTAAGACTCGAATTTGAAAAATGCCAGATTGATCCCATGAATTTGAGAAATTCCAGCTTGGTCCAATTGAAACACAGCATTTTAATGCACTAGGTCAGACACTGATTAGTGGGGAGCTGAGGGAAAATAAAGGATATTAATGCAGCTTCATTGGAGAAAGAGGGCGAGAGACGCGAGAATCAGAAACTGAGAACTTCGTTCCTCTATACCTCCACCTTCCTCCTCGCCGGCGACACTGTTCCCTTCCTCTGTCGCTGGTGAGACTGCCATCCCAGGACTAGAAGGAGCTGCCACAAATTAGGAGAGAGCTGGGAGTGAAGTCAGGATTTGCAGGGGAGCTGCCGCAAGCCTCAAGTTTCATCATCACCGCCCCACTTCACGTTCAACTTCCTTCACCATTTTCGGACCTCCAATGTAACACCCCGATTTTCGATTAAGGACTAATGATAATTATTGAGAATAATTATGTGTTTTATGGCAATAATAATTAATATGCCATGATTAGTGGAAATTGAAAGAGTGAAATTGTTGGGAATTAGTTAGTGATTAATAGAGAAATTAATTACTAGCTAAGAGAAAATGAGATGTGTGATTAAAATGATCAATGGCTAGGATTGGTTGTGTAGTTGGGCAAGGGGCATAATCATGTGTATGTGTGTGCATGTGAGCCCATGAGAGTTGAAGTGAGATGGTGACAAGTAGCAAGGTGTGGATCCTTGGATGTGGGATAAGTGATGTGAGACACATCATCATCATCATCTCCATCTCCTCTCTTCTCTCTCTCTCTCGTTTTCTCTCTCTTCTCTTCCTTCCTCCATTTTCGCTGAATATGCTTGGGAGAGAGAAAGGAAAATCTGGATTTTGAGGTAAGCAAATGGCCTCTTTAGCTCAAACTCTCTTCTCTAATGTTAATCCTTGAGTTGAGAGCTTTATTTTGGTGGTTGTAGTTTCTCCATTGGTGGTGATTTGAGGATCACGAAAATATGAAGTTTGGAGAATCAAAGAGTGTCTTTGAGAAAGTGGATAAGGTAAGTGAAACCAACCTTTCTATCTATGTTTCGTGCCAAATGATTATGTGTGGAATTTCTGGAATTATTGCCCTAATTTCAAAAATATGGGTAATGGGTAGTTTGGCATGTTATGGCATTGGAAATGGTATATTGGTATGAGTTTTGAATAGATAGAATGGATTTGGGATTGAAATGTGTAAGGTTGGTGATTTTAGAAAATGGATAATTGTATTGCTCTAGACCAAAGCATGTTAATGGAATAGGATTTTGGTGATTTTGACATTTCCATTGGATTCCTTGAGTGATTTTGTGTGGGAACAAGCTTTGGTTGGGGTTTTGGATTCATTTGGATCACTTGGGAAAAGTTGGAAAATCTGTTTTGGTTAAGCTCTGTTTTTCGCTGTCAGCTTGTACGAGCGTTTTGAGTGACCAAATGGTATTGGAAAATTATGAAACTTTCCAGTCTTAAAGTTCACATCCCAAGCTTCAAAATGGACATATATTTTGTGTCATTTCGTTGAGTATTCTGTGAGTTATGGTTGTCCAAAGTTTGGGATTGAAACAGAACTCTGTTTTGGAGTAGTGGTTAGTTTTTGGTGATTCGGTATTTGTGTGGTGATTCCCAGTGAAGGGCTGTATTTTTCCTTGAAAGAGGACTCAAATACCTTTCATTTGGCTTTGGAATCACCTCGTTTCGATTTTTCTAGATTTAGTTATGAATTTTAGAAGTTCGCCCAGTGTCAGGAAATTTCTGGGCCGCGGCCCAAGAGTGGCTGGACCGCGGCCCAAGTCTTTCTGGCCTGTTCTGGGCCGCGGCCCATGAGTGGTGGGCCGCAGCCCAAGGCCTTCTGACCATCTTTGGGCCGCGGCCCAAGGAATGGTGGGCCGGGGCCCACCCCTGTGTTCCAGCCCTTTATGATTTCGAAAAGTGACCTTCAACCTATTGTTTCCCAATCTTTTGGGGCTTTGATTAGAGGCATTTGAGGCCTCTTAAGGGTCAATTATGGTAACCAAATCTAAGTATTATGAAAGTGAGAATTTGGAAAAGAGAATGACCATATGTTCTTGATTTGGTTATAGGATTGGGTAATTACCCTGATCATGATTTGATATCCGCTTGGATCGGGAGTAGCCGACGCTGGAGCATACGTGGAAAGAATAAGGGTAGGGAACTTACCTTTCCTGCATGTATTGATAATTGTATTTGTGTATTGATGCATGTTATTGCCTTGCTTGAATTATGTGAAACATATGAGAATGATTGTAGCTCTGTTTCTATTTATACTATGGCCATGAGTATGTTGTGAGAACATTGAGCATGCGGATATATCATTATGTGAACATGTGTTATTGTGATGCAAGCATGTCATGCATTAAATACTTATCTTGCATGCATATTGGTATTTGTTTCCTACTGAGATTCCCCAGAATCTCACCCTCCCCTATCAACATTTTAGACAGGGAAGGAAGATTGAGGATGAAGCAAGCATCCAAGGACGAAGAGGACTCGTTTTGGGTGAGAGCTTAGTAGTTGGTTATCATTGTGTAAATGGGATTATGTATTTGTTTATATGGATCAATACTTGAGAATGTATTTGGATAAGTTGTGTAATCCCTATTGAATGAGTTGTATGGGCTATTATGCCTTATGATTATTGAGCGAAGATATGATCCCGGAATTGTCGGGAATTTATATTGCGTACTCTGATAATTGTATAAATGTAATTTATCTTCGCATTGTAATTATATTCGGAGTGAAATATGAGATCATGTTTTAAATGATTTCGAAATGTGATTGTGAAAACCCCGTCTGGTTGATGGGTTTATAAATGTTGTTTTGACATATTGGTCTCTATTTCACATTAATCGCGTAATCCGGATATTAATTACGGCAGGGGGTTACATTTTGGTATCAGAGCTGTAGTTCCTGGCAAATATGGGAATTTGCTAGGATAGCTCCCTTAGATCTCTACCTTGGTGGTAGATGATGTCTTGTGATAGTGATTATGTATACACAAGTGTGGTTTGTTTTGTGGACATAAGAGATTTGTGGAATATGTGTATACATTGTTGGTTATTCTAGAGTGGAGAATCATTGTGTAATCGAAAGATATAGTGATTCGTCCGAGAATTTGAGGTGTAAACTCGGAGGTGGTTGTAATCAAACCCATCATCTGATTTGAGAACCGAGGAAAATGGTTTCCGAGGTGTTTGATGTTGAGGTTTTAGGTTAATCATGGCTCCTACCTAGATGTTGGGTATGTAACCCAGGGTGGTATGATGTTACATGTAGTAATGTTATACTGAGCTTGTGTGTGAAAAGGCCTTAAGACCTAGGGGATCGGTGTGTCTTAGGCTGGCCGAGATATTTAAACTTGTGATGGAGTTAAGGATGCTCCTTGGAATTAAGGGAAGTGATTTCCCGGTTCAACAGAGGTTGTGGCTTTGAGAGCTAAATTGTGATCTAAGGATTAGACTCAATAGCTGGGTTGATTCTTAGGAATTGGATTTGACCTCAATGGTCTGTGGTACCAGGGTATGGTACTAGAAGTGAACTGAAAGGTGTATCAGGTATTCTGAGAGTGTTGGTTGTTGATCCAACATAGGGAGAAAGTTATCTACGGAGGATTCGGATCGGAGAGCGCTATCTACGGGGACTTTTGATCGGAAAGGGCTACCTACGGTGAGATTTGATCGGAAAGGGCTACTTACGGTGAGATCCGATTGGAAAGGGCTACCTACGGAAAATTCTGACCGGAGGGGCTGACCAGTCAGTGGACTGAGTGAAGCACCGAGTGCAGTAGCGTAGTGTGGAGCCACCATGACGATGAACCCTAGAGTGGAGCCACTGTGACGATAAACCCTAGAGTGCAGCCACCTTGATAATGAACCGTGGAGAGCAGTTACCGTGATGTTGAAACGTAGAGTAGAACTATGAGGACGTTAGGAGTATGGGCTCTTAACGATGTGTTGATTATGGCTTTCAATGATTCGAGTTGAATCAGACCAAGATTTGGTACAGATTGTGAATGTGTTGTCAGTTGTAGTAGGAGATTCCTATGGAACTTCTATTAAATCAACTTGACATTGTGAAAGCACAGATGAGGAGAAAGACCGCAGAGTGTGCAGCGGAAGCATGTGAATGTGATGTTTGAGAATTGTGTTGAGCAGAAGCTCGAGTTTGCAGAAAGTGCAATGTGCTAGTGAGGGCTTTAGGAAGTTGAACTTCAAGGCCATGTAATTGTGCGAGAAGGGGATCTTGAAGGATCCTAGTTTGATTTTGCGAAGTACCATAATGTGTTGTGAACAAGCAAGGGTTGGGTATATCCTACCCAGCTTAATGGCTTAAGTGAATTGTGATGAGATAAAGCATCGGTGATAAGTATACACGGTACCAGCTTGTTGCAATTGTGCATTGTGAGTCTCTCACCTGCGGCCGCATGGGGTGATTCCTATGGCGGAGGACCGTGCCTTCGGGGCGGTAGTTACGGGGGATTGACTATTTGTGAGCCGCGAGGCTATGTATATGCACTGCCACCCCAATAGTCCCTGAGTAGCTACCAACAGTTTGGGTAAAGATTGTGTGTCTTCCCGGCGGAGAAAGGGGATGAGGGTGGAGTGTGATATGGAAGCCGAAAGGCTATGTGTGAGCACCGCTACGCCAATAGTCCCTGAGTAGCTAACAACGGTTCGGGTTAGACTATGTGTTTTCCCGGCGGAGAAAGGGGATGAGGGTAGGGTGTGATTGTGGATCTACTATTGTGAGCCTGAATGGCTATGTGTATGCACTGCTACGCCAACAGTCCCTGAGTAGCTAACAACAGTTCGGGTGAAGACTGTGTGTCTTCCCGGCGGTAAAAGGGGATGAGGGTAGGGTGTAACTATGCATATTCCATGCCAATAGTCCTTGAGTCGCTAACAACGGTTCGGGTAAAGACTGTGTGCCTTCCCGGCGGTAAAAGGGGATGAGGATGGAATGTGACATGTGTGATTATGTGAAAAGCCGAAAGGCTATTTGTGAAGGCCGACGGGCCGATTGTGAAAGCCAGATAGCTGTATGAGCTGTAGGGCTATATGTATGCGCTGCCACACCGATAGTCCCTGAGTCGCTAGCAACGGTTCGGGTAAAGACTGTGTGTCTTCCCGGCGGTAAAAGGGGATGAGGGTGGAGTGTGATTTGTGTATTTTGTGACAATTGTGATCAAGCTGAGACTGAGGTATTCTTGCAAGGTGATATGTGTGCAAGTGGCTAAAGCTACGTAGCATTGAGTATACAGCCGTGGGTGCTGTCGTCTTGTGACAATCGTCACGCATCAAGGTGAATCTGTCATAGACATTGTGTAATACCCAAAAGTCCTGATGGGTGAGGGTAATGCCGTGAAACTTGATACGGCAATATGATTGTTGTGAATACCCAAAGAATCCCGGTACCACTAGTGGAGTTACTGGTGGGTGTACGGGTGAGGGTAAAGCTGTGAAAGTGGATATAGCGGAAGCTGAATGTTTGTGTATACAGCTAAGGCTGTCATTTGATATATTGAGGTTGTGGGGTTACTCCCGGAAGGGGTAACTAGATTGAGTTGAGTAGAGTGGTGGCCTATGCTGCCCAACTGCTGAGATCTTATGATGTGGCTCATGAATTAGAGCCTCAGATATTGAGATGCACTAGTCACTCATGAATTGGGGGGCTTGCGACGATTGTGGTTATATGGTGATAGAGTGTGTGGCAATCGTATGTGGAGGCGATTACCCTTGTTTGGAAATAGTGTGATGATTGTGTTTGGGTAGCAATCGTGTAATGGGCCGATTGCGACCATTATAGCAACAATGTTGCATTTGCGTTTATGCCAAAGATATGGTGCTATTACCGAGTGGGGTGATAGCAAGATTAGATGGCAATTAAGAGAATCTCGAGTGTTGTGTGGTTGGAAAGAAACCACGCAAGACACATTAGTCCGTATATGATTTGATGATTGTGATTGTGGAGGGTCACAATCAGGCTGAATGATTTCAGTCTATTTGAATTATGATCGAATGAGGTGGAAGCCTCCCGAGTTTGAAATGGAGATTACGTATACGTAAGAGTGTCTCCGAGTATTGAGATCATTAAAGATGATCGAGCAAAAGTCATTGAGTTGTGACGCATTGGTCTGTTTTGACTCTTGCTAGAGCCAGACCTATTGGGTATGGATTGTTTGAGTGGTCTAGAGGAGACCATCCCAATATGGAATAAATTGTTAAACGGAAGCTGTCGTGAAGAAGCGTCCGGAGTTTATGTCCTTAGTGGTGGAACAAATTTCGAGGACGAAATTTATTGAACGGGGGGAGAAATGTAACACCCCGATTTTCGATTAAGGACTAATGATAATTATTGAGAATAATTATGTGTTTTATGGCAATAATAATTAATATGCCATGATTAGTGGAAATTGAAAGAGTGAAATTGTTGGGAATTAGTTAGTGATTAATAGAGAAATTAATTACTAGCTAAGAGAAAATGAGATGTGTGATTAAAATGATCAATGGCTAGGATTGGTTGTGTAGTTGGGCAAGGGGCATAATCATGTGTATGTGTGTGCATGTGAGCCCATGAGAGTTGAAGTGAGATGGTGACAAGTGGCAAGGTGTGGATCCTTGGATGTGGGATAAGTGATGTGAGACACATCATCATCATCTCCATCTCCTCTCTTCTCTCTCTCTCTCGTTTTCTCTCTCTTCTCTTCCTTCCTCCATTTTCGCTGAATATGCTTGGGAGAGAGAAAGGAAAATCTGGATTTTGAGGTAAGCAAATGGCCTCTTTAGCTCAAACTCTCTTCTCTAATGTTAATCCTTGAGTTGAGAGCTTTATTTTGGTGGTTGTAGTTTCTCCATTGGTGGTGATTTGAGGATCACGAAAATATGAAGTTTGGAAAATCAAAGAGTGTCTTTGAGAAAGTGGATAAGGTAAGTGAAACCAACCTTTCTATCTATGTTTCGTGCCAAATGATTATGTGTGGAATTTCTAGAATTATTGCCCTAATTTCGAAAATATGGGTAATGGGTAGTTTGGCATGTTATGGCATTGGAAATGGTATATTGGTATGAGTTTTGAATAGATAGAATGGATTTGGGATTGAAATGTGTAAGGTTGGTGATTTTAGAAAATGGATAATTGTATTGCTCTAGACCAAAGCATGTTAATGGAATAGGATTTTGGTGATTTTGACATTTCCATTGGATTCCTTGAGTGATTTTGTGTGGGAATAAGCTTTGGTTGGGGTTTTGGATTCATTTGGATCACTTGGGAAAAGTTGGAAAATCTGTTTTGGTTAAGCTCTGTTTTTCGCTGTCAGCTTGTACGAGCGTTTTGTGTGACCAAATGGTATTGGAAAATTATGAAACTTTCCAGTCTTAAAGTTCACATCCCAAGCTTCAAAATGGACATATATTTTGTGTCATTTCGTTGAGTATTCTGTGAGTTATGGTTGTCCAAAGTTTGGGATTGAAACAGAACTCTGTTTTGGAGTAGTGGTTAGTTTTTGGTGATTCGGTATTTGTGTGGTGATTCCCAGTGAAGGGCTGTATTTTTCCTTGAAAGAGGACTCAAATACCTTTCATTTGGCTTTGGAATCACCTCGTTTCGATTTTTCTAGATTTAGTTATGAATTTTAGAAGTTCGCCCAGTGTCAGGAAATTTCTGGGCCGCGGCCCAAGAGTGGCTGGACCGCGGCCCAAGTCTTTCTGGCCTGTTCTGGGCCGCGGCCCATGAGTGGTGGGCCGCAGCCCAAGGCCTTCTGACCATCTTTGGGCCGCGGGCCAAGGAATGGTGGGCCGGGGCCCACCCCTGTGTTCCAGCCCTTTATGATTTCGAAAAGTGACCTTCAACCTATTGTTTCCCAATCTTTTGGGGCTTTGATTAGAGGCATTTGAGGCCTCTTAAGGGTCAATTATGGTAACCAAATCTAAGTATTATGAAAGTGAGAATTTGGAAAAGAGAATGACCATATGTTCTTGATTTGGTTATAGGATTGGGTAATTACCCTGATCATGATTTGATATCCGCTTGGATCGGGAGTAGCCGACGCTGGAGCATACGTGGAAAGAATAAGGGTAGGGAACTTACCTTTCCTGCATGTATTGATAATTGTATTTGTGTATTGATGCATGTTATTGCCTTGCTTGAATTATGTGAAACATATGAGAATGATTGTAGCTCTGTTTCTATTTATACTATGGCCATGAGTATGTTGTGAGAACATTGAGCATGCGGATATATCATTATGTGAACATGTGTTATTGTGATGCAAGCATGTCATGCATTAAATACTTATCTTGCATGCATATTGGTATTTGTTTCCTACTGAGATTCCCCAGAATCTCACCCTCCCCTATCAACATTTTAGACAGGGAAGGAAGATTGAGGATGAAGCAAGCATCCAAGGACGAAGAGGACTCGTTTTGGGTGAGAGCTTAGTAGTTGGTTATCATTGTGTAAATGGGATTATGTATTTGTTTATATGGATCAATACTTGAGAATGTATTTGGATAAGTTGTGTAATCCCTATTGAATGAGTTGTATGGGCTATTATGCCTTATGATTATTGAGCGAAGATATGATCCCGGAATTGTCGGGAATTTCTATTGCGTACTCTGATAATTGTATAAATGTAATTTATCTTCGCATTGTAATTATATTCGGAGTGAAATATGAGATCATGTTTTAAATGATTTCGAAATGTGATTGTGAAAACCCCGTCTGGTTGATGGGTTTATAAATGTTGTTTTGACATATTGGTCTCTATTTCACATTAATCGCGTAATCCGGATATTAATTACGGCAGGGGGTTACATCCAACATTGCTTCTTCATCGGTTTGATTGCCAAGCGTAGCTCTTCTGTTCTGATTCATTTCAGCCGTGGCTATCTCTATTCTGTTTTGTTCTGTTTCAAACCCAGCCCTTGCATTAAATTGATTTAGTGCTAATTGGTTATTTTAATCTTTGATTTTATGGCTGGGTGTTTGAATCAGAGGTTGAGTATTTTTCTTGAAGCTATTCACATGATTGGCTAGGCAATTTTGTGCTCTTAGAGATGAATTGGAGATGACTTGAGTTCACATGTGCTTCAAAGGGGAGTTTATTTTATTTATAGTTCATTGTAATTTTGATTTCTTAGGTGTAAGAATTCATTTATGTAATGAAACTATGATTTTAGTTATGATTTCTATGGATTAAGTTGTTGTGATTTGGAATTTGTAATGAGGATTTGTGCTCATCAATATATATGGTTATATATATGTTTATCTATGATTCTATTGTTTCTCTCTATTTAACATGGTATTGTTGGATGGTTTGATTGAAATAGAATTTTAGTTGAACCTAAATGCATTACTTATTCCATAGTCACTCTCTAAGGGGTTTTAATAATGCTTAAATAAATGGGTTCATGAGTTTAAGCATTAGACTCAATGGTAATTGAGGTTTGGTATTTTAGGAAACTTAGAGAAACTCATTACATTAAGAGGGCTTAATAGCATTCCAAGAGTAGGGGTCCCTTTCTTGTGATGCTAGACTCATTGGTTAATGAGGTTTGGTATATTAGAAGCTTAGTGAATTAACTCCCCAAATATCTTAATTGAGCAAGGATAGTCATTGAAAACCATTTCCAAGAGCATCTTCATCATTTGCATTTCTAACCAATTTCCATTCCATATCAATTTTATTCCAAAAATCCAAAAATATTAGTTTTAAAAGCATTTTAGTTTAATTGCAATTTATTTGTTAGATAAAAAGCTCAAAGATCATTTTTAACTCATTTCATGTCAATCATTGCACTTAGTTTCTAGGTAATTAATAAAAGGTTCTTTGAGAGACGATCCGGGATTGTACCCTATATTGCAATCTTTTGTTTAAATTTTAAAGAGGTTACCAAGGCATAAAAGCCGACAACGCCTTAATTCTTCAAGTGGCACCATTGCCGGGGAGCCAAGTAATTGGTTCCCTAGTAGCTAAGTGTCAATCTTTGATTAATTGGTACCTTGAGCCTTTAGGTTGCATTTTAGTTAGTTTATGTAGTTCTGCATGTTTTTCAAAGCATATTGCATCTTTTGTCATTTTGAAATCCTTTTCCCCTTTTTCATTTGCATTTGTGTTCTCTTAGATTTGATGAACCCATGTCGTGTGAGTTCACAAAATAAAACTAGGTTAGAAAATGTAGCGTAGTAGCTCAACCTAGGTCGTTCTTATCAGGAGATTAATTTCCAAGTTCCTAAGTAGTAAAGTGATAAAAAGCCTTAAAGTTGTCAGAAATCATTTTGAGAATTTGAGTTTAAAACAATGAAATAATCTAAGCTAAAACAATATTTTTGTATTTTTCAAATTTTAAAACTAAGAAGCAAATGGAATTGAATTTAACACTAATAACAGAGTAAATTTAATAAACTAGAATAATGATGAAATGGGATTCCCTTGAGTTGGGGTTTTAGTCTTCCTTGCTTGCTAATGATATGAATTTCACAATATGAGTCAAGAGGATGGAACTAAGTTACCACTAGCTCCATACTTGCAATAATCATTTAATTCATTCTACCGAAGCAATTAAATGAATACCACCAAATAATTCAAACTCAAGGAGATGAATAATCAACTTCCAATTCTAAATTGTAATTACCATTACAACAATTCAAAACATTCAGTTTAATCATTTAAATCCACTTAACTAAGTTGGAATAAACAATTCAACCTAATCATAATATGAATCATACAAAGATTAATTAATCAACTCCTAACTCAACCACCAAGTTTATTCACTTGGCATAACAATCTAGATCACAATTACATACTTAACCAAGCTACATAATCATGAACTAAAAAGAGAGCTTAAAGGAATTCCATTGAAGTTTAGAAGCTCAAACCATTACCCAACTCAAGGAAATCACTAAAGCTTAGCTACACATAGAGGAAGAGGATAAAGATTGATGAATGAAAGAGACAATGGCCATCGGATTGCAGCAGCAACATCACTCTTCAATTCTCTTCAAAATCCCTTCGGTCCAGCTGATCATTCACGCCTCTCCCATTTCCTTTCTTCATTCCCTAAGTTCACAATGTCAGCTGCTCCTTATATCCAGCGCCTCCCTCTCTATTTCATTGTGTGCTTTTGTTCTCGGTTCCCTTTTGTGCCCCTTTGGTCAACAATGTCGGCTCTCATCTTTTTTTCTTCATTCCATTCTCAATTCATTCCCAGCCGCCGCACTTCACCCTTTTCTTTATTTCATCCGATGCTCCCCCTCTATTTGATGCTCTCTCCTCCCTTTTATTAGTCCAGCCGCCAAAACCCTCCTCTCTTTCATTAGGTGTTACTTTATTTCTTCACTTCGCTGCTGCCCTTTTCCCATTGCAATTTGGTCCACATATTCCCTTCATTAACTCAGCCCATTATCCTCTTCTCTTTAATTGGTCCAGCCCATCACTTTTAATCCATTTTGGTCATGCATGCTTTCTCATGGTCCCCTCCTTTCCTTTAATTCCATTTCTACTATTCCCTCTAGCCTTGCTTTCAATAATCAGTCCAGCACCTCCTTTCACGTGGTCAGCCCTTCTTTTTCCTTCCCCTCCTTCTCTTTTCGGTCCAGCTGTTTTCTTTTGGGTCAACCATGCTTTTTCTTCAATTAATTCAATCCCTGCGGATCCCTTCCTTTCCTTTTCGGCCAAGCTTGGTTCAGCTCCTCTTTCCCTTTTATTCCCAATCAATTTCGGTCCACTTGCCTTTTAATTCATTCAGCCGCCACCTCTTTACAAAGACAATGGTCCCACTTTTCTTTTGCTTCTTCAATTCTCTAGGTTAAAAGTGAGTTGTGCCATGTAATCACCTACAAAATTATATTCACGATGGTAATATTTTTTGCTCACAAATAAAGAATAATGGGAATAACAAATATTAACTAAAAATATAAGAATTTAACCAATATAATTCCCAAATTATTCTTTCACTAAAATCTCACATTATCACTTGATTATGCCCAAAATATTTAATTAAGTTCCACAAAAGCCTAAGATTAATTAGTAAAAATATATAAATATTGAGCTCTATCAATTCCCAGAATGACATGATCACCTACTTCCACAGTTATGTACCCATCCTTCATGCTAATGATAGTATTAGCTGTGCGCATGAAAGGCCTACCCAAAATCATTAGTTCCTCAACTGAGACCTCAATAGACATGTCTAGGACTTAAAAATCAGCAGGAAACACTAAGTCTTTAACCTTAACTAAGATGTCTTCCAATAAGCCATGAGGTTTCCTAGTGGTACGATCAGCTAGTTGTAGGATGACACTAGTGGATTTGATGTTTGTGAGGCCAAGAGAGGTGTAAACAGAGTAAGGCATGACATTTATAGTAGCTCTTAGATCAAAAAGAGCATTACTAAAAGGCATGGTACCTATAGTGCATGGAACAGTGAATGAGCCATGGTCTTTACACTTAATTGGAAGATAGGGTTTAAACATAGTAGACACACTAGGACTCAATTGAACACACTCATTGGGTTTACACCTACGCTTTTAGGTACACAAGTCTTTCAAGAATTTAGCACAAGCAGGCATTCCTTCCAACACATCAAGCAAAGGCAAATTAACTTCAATCTTACTGAAAATATCCATCATATCAAGAAATTTCTTTTCATTTGAAACCTTTTTGCTAAGCACATATGAATTAGGAAATGGAATTTCAGAGAGATTTACCTTTTTACCTTCCCCTTTGCTTCAAGAAGAAGAAGTTGAAGGGTCAAGTACCTTAGCATTTGTTGAAGTTAGCACTCCTTGCTTGCTATCCATATTTGAATTTGGAGAAGAATGCCTTTGTAGAAGCTTCTGTTCAACTATACTCTCAGATTTTCCAATAGTAAGGTGAGTGCTTTGATCAGAATCATCACTACCATCAATATCTTCAACTTGTGGTTGCAATGGAACCTCAACCTTTTCATTGTGCCTATCACTAGAATGCATTCCAGATTTGAAACTCTCAACAGTTTCCTCAAATCGGACTTGTTTACCCACTTGTTTACCACTCCTCAAAGAGATAGCATGTACATCCTTAGGATTGATCACAATGTTGGAAGGCAACCCTTGTCCACTTTTAGCTTGTTGCTCATTGAGGCTATCAGACATTTGAGTGACAAATAAAGTAAGGTTAGAATTCTTAGAATCCAACAACTCCAACTTGTTAAAGATTGTGTCAAACTTAGTCCCAATGTCAGAAAATTTATAATTGGTTTGAGCTCTCTCTTCATCAAATCTCGAGGCTAAGTTACCCATTGAAGATGACACATTGTTCATATACTTTAGAAGTTGAGAGATATCATCTTTAGTAGCATGGGATTCAGGAGTAGCAACCACTATTTATTGGGGATTAGATTGGTTTACAGGTCCTTGAGTTGGAGCTTGATTTGAAGAACTCCCTTGAAATTGATTCTGGTTCCTCTAACCAAAGTTGGGATGGGACTTCAAACCCTCATTGTATGTGTTAGAGTAGGGATTCCAAGGCCTTTGATTCTGTCCTTGTCTCCCTTGAAAAACAGCCGAGACCTCCCCAAGTTGGTGTGGGTAATTAGGAGCAATATACATGTGAGAGCTACATATGTCACAGCTAGAAGCCACTAGAGCTTGAGAATGTGACCCATGAATGTTCACATTGTTTAGAAGGGCCATGAGCTTATTGAGGTCTGTTCTCATATCTGTCATTTGGGATGACAAATTATCATACCCCCTTGAAGATCTTGAAGCATGTGAGACCTCATGGACTTGTCTAGCATCCAACCCTTCAAATTGTTGATCATTACTAGCTATCTTCTCAATTAAAGCCCAAGCTTCTTCAGGTGTAAGCAATTGAATAGTGCCTCCAGAAGATGAATCCAAACTCTTCCTATCTTGAGGAAGCAACCCACTATGAAAATATTGCACCAATCGAGCTTCTAGGATTTGGTGATGTGGACACTTGGCTAGAAGTTCTTGAAAATGACACCAATACTCATAAAAAGATTCATGGAGGCCTTGTTTAGCACTGAAGATTTCCTTAGTGAGAGATGTTATCTTTGAAGAAGGGAAGTATTTTTCCAAAAAGGCACTCTTCAAGTTGTCCCAGGATGCTAAAGCATTAGGATTGTGGTGAGGTAGCATCAAGAACCACTCCTTAGCTTTGTTTTCCAATGTAAAATGAAAGACTTTCCGGCACATCTCATCTAGATCAACTCCCATTGGTTTCATGGAGGTGCACACAATGTACATATTCCTCAAGTGCCTGTTAGGGTCTTCTACAGGTAAACCATGAAATTTTGGTAAATGACTCAACAAAGGACCTTTCAACTCAAAATTAATATTAAATTCAGGATAAGAGAGGAAAGGATCAATAATATCAGTAGAAGAGGTAAGATCTTTGATAGTTCTACGCTCCCCAATGGGTAGAGGTATGTCTTCTGGAGGAGGAATTAGATCCATGGTAAGATGGTGATCTACAATGAACGAGGAGCCAATATGAGAAGAATTATCACAAGTATGTGCAACAACTTCAGTGTCAATGACTTGTCCAAGCCCTACACTAGATGATTTAGCCTTCTTACCTTTCTTAAGTAACCTAATTGTCTTGTCAATATCTTTATCTAAAGGCACAAGTTCAGTTTTCTGAGATCTAGTCATGCACAGTAAAAAGACTCATATAGACACACAAATTACAGCAAAGTAATTGGTCAAATGGTCAAATGAAGAAGGGTTGTATACAGCAAAAATTAGCAACTTGTAGGAAACCAAGATAACTAATCTTTGACAACCAAAAGAGTTAACCACAACCAACAAAATTCAAGTGTCTAAAGAGTAAGACCAGTTTCAGCAATAACAAGGCAAGTGCAACACAATGTGACGAGAGGCAAATAGGAGTTGCAAGGTAAGACTTCACCTTTAAGGGGAACAAGTTGGTATAGCAATGAAGTAGTACCTCAAACCGCAAGTATATAAGTAGAGTCACTGGAAGCACAACTTACAAATGTGATAGCTACCTGAAATCTCAAGTTGCAACCAACAAATATCCAAGGGTGAAGAATGCAAAGTTGCTCACCACAAAACAATAATGAACTACATAATGGCCACTAAGAACATGATAGCAAAGCAACAAAATGCAAATTTCTTTTTGTTTCTTTTTTCTAAATGCAAATGGAATGCAAAACAACTATGAATATGAAAAATGACCAAATCACTATCAAACACTCCAACAATGAACAACTACCTAAAACAAACTCAAAAACACACTAACAACCAAGAAAAATCAAAGAAAACCCTAAGAACAAACTAAATCAAAAACTTAGAAAAATAGTAAAAAAGAAAGAAAATTCAAAAAAGTATAGCAAACCTTCGAATTTCGCTAAAATCCAGCACACCTAATAGCTTTAGCTATTAGTCTTGCTTAGAATGCTGAAAAATTTAATCTATCAAATTTCAGAATTTTCTGGGCACAAATATTTCAGTTCCAGCAAGACAGTGCTAATCGAAAATCAGAATTTCGCCAAAATTCAAATGAGCGCTACACACTTCCTACGAAACTAAGACACACTATGACAACAAAAAAGAACACCTAACTACTTAAAACCTTGGCAATCATCCTCCCCAGCAACGGCGCCAATTTGATGAACCAATGTCGTGTGAGTTTACAAAATAAAACTAGGTTAGAAAATGTAGCGTAGTAGCTCAACCTAGGTCGTTCTTGTGAGGAGATTAATTTCCAAGTTCCTAAGTAGTAAAGTGATAAAAAGCCTTAAAGTTGTCAGAAATCATTTTGAGAATTTGAGTTTAAAACTATGAAATAATCTAAGCTAAAACAATATTTTTGTATTTTTCAGTTTTTAAAACAAAGAAGCAAATGTAATTGAATTTAACACTAATAACAAAGTAAATTTAATAAACTAGAATAATGATGAAATGGGATTCCCTTGAGTTGGGGTTTTAGTCATCCTTACTTGCTAATGATATGAATTCCACAATATGAGTCAAGAGGATGGAACTAAGTTACCACTAGCTCCATACTTGCAATAATCATTTAATTCATTCTACCGAAGCAATTAAATGAATACCACCAAATAATTCTGACTCAAGGAGATGAATAATCAACTTCCAATTCTAAATTGTAATTACCATTACAACAATTCAAAACATTCAGTTTAATCATTTAAATCCACTTAACCAAGTTGGAATAAACAATTCAACCTAATCATAATATGAATCATACAAAGCTTAATTAATCAACTCCTAACTCAACCACCAAGTTTATTCACTTGGCATAACAATCTAGATCACAATTACATACTTAACCAAGCTACATAATCATGAACTAAAAAGAGAGCTTAAAGGAATTCCATTGAAGTTTAGAAGCTCAAACCATTACCAAACTCAAGGAAATCACTAAAGCTTAGCTACACATGGAGGAAGAGGATAAAGATTGATGAATGAAAGAGACAATGGCCATCGGATTGCAGCAGCAACATCACTCTTCAATTCTCTTCAAAATCCCTTCGGTCCAGCTGATCATTCACGCCTCTCCCATTTCCTTTCTTCATTCCCGAAGTCCACAATGTCAGTTGCTCCTTATATCCAGCGCCTCCATCTCTATTTCATTATGTGCTTTTGTTCTCGGTTCCCTTTTGTGCCCCTTTGGTCAACAATGTTGGCTCTCATCTTTTTTTCTTCATTCCATTCTCCATTCATTCCCAGTCACCGCACTTCACCCTTTTCTTTATTTCATCCGATCCTCCCCCATCTATTTGATGCTCTCTCCTCCCTTTTATTAGTCCAGCCGCCAAAACCCTCCTCTCTTTCATTAGGTGTTACTTCCTTTCTTTACTTCGCTGCTGCCCTTTTCCTATTGCAATTTGGTCCACATATTCCCTTCATTAACTCAGCCCATCATCCTCTTCTCTTTAATTGGTCCAGCCCATCACTTTTAATCCATTTCGGTCATGCATGCTTTCTCGTGGTCCCCTCCTTTCCTTTAATTCCATTTCTTCTATTCCCTCTAGCCTTGCTTTCAATAATCAGTCCAGCACCTCCTTTCACGTGGTCAGCCCTTCTTTTTCATTCCCCTCCTTCTCTTTTCGGTCCAGTTGTTTTCTTTTGGGTCAACCATGCTTTTTCTTCAATTAATTCAATCCCTGCGGCTCCCTTCCTTTCCTTTTCGGCCAAGCTTGGTTTAGCTCCTCTTTCTCTTTTATTCCCAATCAATTTCGGTCCACTTGCCTTTTAATTCATTCAGCCGCCACCTCTTCATAAAGACAACGGTCCCACTTTTCTTTTGCTTCTTCAATTCTCTAGGTTAAAAGTGAGTTGTGCCATGTAATCACCTACAAAATTATATTCACCATGGTAATATCTTTTGCTCACAAATAAAGAATAATGGGAATAACAAATATTAACTAAAAATATAACAATTTAACCAATATAATTCCCAAATTATTCTTTCACTAAAATCTCACATTATCACTTGACTATGCCCAAAATATTTAATTAAGTTCCACAAAAGCCTAAGATTAATTAATAAAAATATATAAATATGGAGCTTTATCAACCACATACCATTATAGAATAAATCTTGGCAAAGACATTTTGTGATAGACTTACAAATTTGGGACGTAATTTTCAACAGATATTTACGATGCAAAGTAGGGAAGGATTTTCGACGAAACTTTGGGAGGGATTTCATGGCAAAGTACCGATGCAATTCCATGGGTAATTGCCAATGGAATTGTAGAAGGAATTCTATGGGTAATTCCCAACAGAATTGCAGAATGAATTCCGTAGGTAAATTGCCCACGGAATTACTACAGATTGGTTTGCCAATCAAATTGGTCAAAAAAATTTTTGTCTGCCTTTTTTTAATGATTTCCACTTCATTAAATTTTTAAACAAACTAAGAATTTAAAATCTTGAGCAAAATAGCCTAATCATTGAACTTAAAATGTCACAAGGTCAAAGTAACTAAAACACCAATCAAGGCAAAATGTTACAAGTTCAAAGTCACTAAAACACTAAAAAATGGCTGCATATAAGTTAATAGTCACCAGTCTATGGAAACACTAAACATAAGGAAGACATAAGTTCTCAACTCACATTTCTAGCTTCTTCATTTGCATTAGTAGCAGAGGGAGGCTCATCATTGGCATAGTTAAAGAGATTAGGTAATTGAATCCCCATTCCTTGCAATGCAGTCAAAATCATGTCGCTTGCTTGTTTGAGGTGTTCAATCTCATGTGAGGTGTGTTATCCTTGTGTACAATTCTTGATCGTTATAATCCCCCAATATGTAACACCCATTCCTCCTTTACTATGCATTGGAAGCAACCTCATTATTATTATGGCTAAGGAGAATTAGTAAATAATCTCCTAACTAAACAATTTTCACATTTATTATAGGGGCATTATTCATTTGGTAAAGGACGTATTTACCAGATTGTTTAACTTTATCCACGGGTTACTTAATTCTTTTCATTCCTTATTATCAGAGTATCTCTCTGTTTATTAAACTGATATGCTTACTTAACTAATAGGCTCATACCGTGTGATTACCTATTACTAGTTCAATTATCGTGCTTCAAAAAAACATCCATTCATCATTATTATTATGGCTAAGGAGAATTAGTAAATAATCTCCTAACTAAACAATTTTCACATTTATTATAGGGGCATTATTCATTTGGTAAAGGACGTATTTACCATATTGTTTAACTTTATCCACGGGTTACTTAATTCTTTTCATTCCTTATTATCAGAGTATCTCTCTGTTTATTAAACTGATATGCTTACTTAACTAATAGGCTCATACCGTGTGATTACCTATTACTAGTTCAATTATCGTGCTTCAAAAAAACATCCATTCATCATGCGGGTTATATAATTAACCATTTCAAATATTAATTATACATAACGGATTAGCGCATCTTAGTCTTCATCTCCTCATATCAACTTCTTCATCTAGCACATTATCCTACACTCCACTTCTATTCTTACGTGCCTATATGTTGGTTGGGGGAGGGTGAGATTTGGGGGAATCTCAGTAGCAAACAATACCACTTAACATGCAAGATAAATGCTTAATGCATGACATGCATGGCTTTCATGAATTTATGCTAACACAATGACATATCTGCATGCTCAATATATCATACATCATACTCATAGCCATAGCATATATTGAAATAGAGCTTCAATTAGTCATATATGCATCACATAATCAAGTAAACCAATTACTCACATCAATACACAAGCATAAATATCAAGGATATGTAAGTAGGGTAAGTTCACTACCTTTTGTCTTCGAGTCCCCTTTTGTACCTTTTCTTCCAACCACTGAAGTTGCTTCCATTGCCTCTTCTTTGTCATCTCATAGCCTTAGATAAATGGCCATATTATTAGAGCCATAACAACTAAATATCCAATGGTTGACTTTAGCCTCTAAGGCTTCTCTCTAATCTTTGGGCCCATACATGGCTTAAATTACCCTTACTCTTTATTTTCGCACATTTTCCAAAAGCTAGCAGAAATTTCAACAAATTTGAAAATTCATATCTTTTTCTAAAAATATCCAAATTAGGTGGTTCAAAGACCTAGGTAACCCTCGTTAAGTCTATTTTATGGGAAAAATGGATCCCACTTTCACCTCAAAGCACAGTTCCATAATTCCCATTGTACCCTTCTACCACAAAATCGTCTTAGTTTTAAAGGCTTGACTTTTAAAATTCATAACTTAATCTCTAGAACTCTAAATGGGGTGGTTCAAAGTCCCATCTGAAGATATTTTAAGTATATTTTAATGGAAAAATATCTACTATTATCCATTATAAGCACACAGTTCCAGAAACCTCGAGAAACAACCCTGTCTTAGGATTCTTTCCAGATTCAATGCCTAAACTTTAACAATTCATATCTCACAATCTACAAACCCAAATGAAAAATATTATTCATAATATTAAAGCTTATGATATCTACTTTAAATATGGAAAGTTTCATAAATTTTGGTTAAGTTTTAGTCTTCCAAAATTTCGCCCCTAACAATTTGACTTCTAGAAACATAATCTGGCAATAACTAACTTCAAAAATTTATATATCTTAATATACAGATTCAAATGGCACAAATTACCTATCAATTAAAGCTTGAAAGGTCTACTACAATTCTAGAAATTTTCATGGCCATTGGACAAGATTTAATCACTCAAAAACTTGTCATAAGAAGATTGTCTCCAGAAAACAAAATCTGGCAGCACTACTACTTTGACTTCAATCTTTGGGTTTTCAATCCAACTCTTCTAAAATCATGTTCACAAACTATTCCCATACAAAATCACGTCAATAATCCATTCCTAACCTCAGAAACACCAAAATCATCTTCTTTTCATAGGTTCTGGGTCTGACCGAAAATCAAAGAAATGTCAAAACCTCAAGATACTCAATTCAAAATGAAGCCAAGGCTTACCTCTTCACGATTTTCCAATCGGTTTGGAATTCTAGCAACACTCCATCTAACAAGATGGCACAAAGCACCTTTGATCAGAAAACTAAGACCATCTAAAGAAAGCTCTCAGTGAGTAAAACACCTTTCCTAGAGGACTTACCAGATGATAACGATGATTCGAGGTCAGAATAGGCTCTAGAGCTCAAGAACACAATACTATTAATCCACCTTCTCTCCTCTTCAATTTTCTATTTAATTTTTTCATTTTTCTCTCTTTTTTGGGCTGCTGGCCAAATTATAAGGAGAAGAGAGAGAGTTGAGTGCTTGGATATTATCTCATGCGTTATGATCTTATGGTGACAAGTGTCCTAGATTAAATCCTTGCCTTCCATATGTCTTTCTGCTTTTTTTTTATTTTTCGTTCTTCTCTTCCTAGTTGTCCTTTCATTACAGTAAAGCATAGGCCTGACAATTTCCCCAGACTCCCCAGGTTTGGTGTTCGAGAAGTCAAGTATACAATCGGGCCGGAGACCTTTAGATTCCCTTGACTTTAGTACCATGTGTCACCGTCTTAGAATGCCAACAAAAAGGCAAGGAGGACACCTTATGATGAAGGGACAGGTGTCAACCAAAAAGTATGAATAGTATTTGTCATGATGATGTGTACTTTAATGATAATTGCATCTTCTTATTCATTCACCATAAAAGTAGAGTAATCATTACACATCACGACCTACTTTATGAAAGTTACTTTATTAGTGCTTACTCAGGATTCTACTCAGGTCTTACTCAAGACTGTGGCAAGCATATCGAGCCCAGCCAAATGACATCCTGATTAGAGTGTGTATGGACTCCACATGGTGCCACATTCCAGTGTCTTTTCTCAAAAAAGCAGGGTGCTCATGTCTACCCTGAAAATGCCATGTGCACACCTATACCAGCATATTTTATTTGACCATTTAGTATCATACCTTATGACATAGCTAGGTGGCATCTTTTCACCAACCTAATGGCACTATATATGTGTCTTGTGTACATCTGTACTGACACTTTGATCCTACTGCCTATGAATACTGGGCCCTCTATCAGGTAGGGCCAGATCATATAGTCCCCAAGAGTGTAATGCCTTAAAATATTATTAAGGGCTAATGACTCCAAAAGTGAATGTAATTAATATTAAGCAACTACTTTTGGAGAATACGATATGAATTGTGAGCTGGATGAGCAGTAATCAATGCCTAAAACCTGTATTTAAGCTCAATTGTGGTATTAAAGCCTAAATTGAATTAAAAGTAAGGGGAGGGTGTATGTGTGAGGAAATGGAATGAGAAAATGTGTTAAGTGGTGATTCAATAGGCATTGTCATATCAGGGGCAAAATGGGAAAAAGAAAAGTTACTGGCCAATTAGTCAATAATCGAAGAGCAAATTCATTAACAACTAAAAGAGTAAGAGTTGTAACTAATTGGCTAACGAATTTGGTTAGGGCAATTAAATGGTGAATTACTTTTGTGAGAAACCATAGGATTATGACAAGTGGCACCATGAGAAATGGTCAAAATGTCAACAATCATTTTAAATGGTATTTTCTCTTCCCTTTCTCTCTCAAGTCGGTTAAGAGGCTAAGGGAAGGTGAAAATATGATTCTATCTTCATCATCATCATCACACACACACACACACACTCTCTCTCTCTCCAAGCTTCATTTTCATCCTAAAGAAGGAGGAAAGAGGAAAAAGAAATCAAGCTTAAGGTGAGATTTAGACATTGTAGTTGAGCTCAAATGCTAAAATCCTCTTAATTAATCTTGACCACCTTGATGAGGGCTTCATTCTTATGGTTTTAGATTTTCAAGAGGAGGTGTTTCAGTACTCAAGAAAAATTAGAAGTTGAAGAATCAAGGAACAAGTTTGGGAAAGTGAAAGAGGTGAGTGATGCTACTTGTTGATATATATGTTCTGGCCATTGTTGAGACTGAGTTTTTGGAATTTTTCCCTGATTTTTGTGTGATGTAGGATTGAATGAATTGTACAGTGTTTTATGTTGGAAATGTTTTTTGTTGTGTCATTTGAACAATTAAATTAGTTTGGAGTTTGAATGTGAAGTTGGGCAAAGTTGTGGTTGTGTTGACAGGTTGTCCTAAAATAGAACATGTAGATGGGATATGATTTTGGATGTTTTAATGTTGCCATTAGATTCCTTGTGAAAAAACTGTATGAGAATAGGGTTAGTATGAATTTTAGAACCTTTGTAAACACTTGGCGAAATTCTGGAAATTCTGGAAAAGTTAAGTTAAAATTCTGTGCAAGGGACTAACTTTGCATAGGGTTTTGAAATAGCAAATGGTGTCAAAATATTATGAACTTTATGTAGTTCACATTACAAGCTTTCCAATGGTATAAAGTTTGGGTCATTTTGATGTCTGCACATGAAGTTATGGTCATTTGAAAATTAACCAAGAAATATATCAATCACTAGCCATAGCTAGGAGTTTGAGTCGTGACCCAAAAGCATCTGACCAGTTCTTGGCCTCGCCAACAGGGTCCTGGCCAAGCCTCAAAACCTTCTGATCTATTCTTGGCCACGGCCCAAGGATGTTGGCCTCGGCCCAAAAGTTTATGACCTGATTTTAGCCACGACCAGTGGATCCTGGCCACAGCTCAAATCTTTCTGACCATCCATGGGCCTCGGCCGACCCCTTGAAAACTGCATTTTTGAACTTTCAAAGATGGCCTTTGATCAAGTCTTTCCAAAACTTTTAGGCATCTGTTTGGGCTTCTAGTAGCCACCTAAATGCCTCAAAAGATAACCAACCCTAATTGTTGTAGAGTTGAGTATTGGAATAGAGAATAACTCTTCGTCCTTGACTATGGTTTATAGGGTTTGATATTTACCCTGCATGTGATAGACCAGTGCCGAAGCACATGTGGAAAGAATAAGGTAGTGACCCTTTCTCTTATATTATGTATAATACATTGTATTCATATCTTATCATTCAATTGTGATGAACGGGAATGCCATTGTGAAACATGCAATTGAGAAACATGTTGTTAAACCTGCCATTGTGACACATGCCGTTAAGAAACATGCTGTTGAGAAACATGCCATTATGAAACATGTCATTGTGAAACATGCCATTGTGAATACAGTGAAATCTGTCGCAGAAATGTCATTGATGTGTTGTTGCTTATGATTTGCTTACATGCTTTATGATTGTACATGTTATAAGTTAATTGTTACTACTGGGATTCTTTTGAATCTCATTCTTTCTATTGACAAACCTACAGCCAAGGCAAGCAGTTCTAAGGAGAAGCAAGTGATAAAGGGCTGCTAGAGCTCCTAGTGAGGAGTTTTAGTTATGGTAGTTAGTTTCCATATTTTGCTGGGATTAGTTGTACATGTTGTAAATATATAATGGTGTTGTGTAATCCCTGATATGGGAAATTGATAGGAATGAGTATGCCCTATAACCCCTTCACAAAATGAATGAAACCCGAGTGCTGTCAGGAATTTTTGTTACACTTTGATATGCATGAATAAAATCAGACTACACAAGACAAATCTATAGTCGAAATGTGAATGTGAGACCGTATCAAACAGGTTTCAGAAAAGTTTTTAAAAACCCTGTCTTGAAGATGGGATTTTTTTAATAAGTTCTAAATTATCCGTTGGTCTCTAATTCATCATCATGACGCATTTTCAAGTTATAATTATGGACATTAAGGTAGGGGGTACAGAGAGTCTTTCTATCTCTCGTCATTCTTAGGACTCTTTCCAAATTGGGCTTAGTAGTCAGTCTGATATAGGCTTATCCTCAAAGTCATAGGCCCAAACTTCAGAATATTACACATTAAGTTGATGGAAGGAGGTAAGGTAGAAGAAACAATATGTTGATTTTCATATCCAAGGCCATAGATACGACCCTTCTTGTTCTTACCACCTGTAACCTCTAACCATAAATTAAGTTCATCTTGATTAGATTGGACACTACCTATCTCAAAACTAAAATGTCGGGCCTCATTCTCACTTTATCGCTTTAACCTATTTCAACATGAGAAAATTAAAGCTTTAACCTAAGGACCCACCCTTGTTGTAGAAAATGAACTTAAATTCTTCTAAATATGATATGCTGAAGATATTAGGTTCTCACCCTTGAAACATCAATCTTTCCAAGTTCTCTATTGTGATTGACACCAGTGATAAAACAATAATGTAAAGAACATATCCTCTATCAATAATGTGTCCCTTTTCTCTTTAAATGCTTGCTCTTAGGTTTAAAACAGTGTAGGATCATTATAAGCCATTGATTAAGTCTCTTGAATTATATACTCAAGCATGTGAATAGTTTTTGAATTGGGCAATACACTATTGACTTCTGGTTGAAAAATTGTTTTACAAGTCAATACAATTGAAATCCTAACTTAACAAACTATGTTATCAAAGGCATGCACAGCATATACAAAATAACAATAATAAAGCTAAAATTGCTTAATTATGCAAATCAAATAAACCCAGGAAGCACCAGCCATATACTTACATGAGTTGTAGCTACACGATGGTCCGCAAATTCTCTAGTTTTCTCATTATAATGAGTCTTTCTCGAACAATTTAAAATACTAAAGGCTCTCTTCCCAAATCTGTAGCCTACAAATATTTATAAAGTTGTATTATATGAAGCATCAAATAAATAATGATTGAATAATTTGGAGACAAATTTTTACCATCCTCCTCTTATGCTCAGTATTAGGAATACTACCCCTTTGTATGGAGTGCCTCCTTTGATTGAGGCTCAATTGGTCTTTACTATCTCACACTAGCTCAGATATTCTACTATTGTCCACATTCTCTCTAACTCATTCATCACTTCTTGTGGAATCCACTTACGCCTAACTTGCTTGTGAAACTACTCCTACTTGATAGTATGCATTATACCTTTTAAGATATCTAAACACTTTGCATTCCATAGTCTCTTTACATCATCTTCATATTCTGGTGGCCATTTATATTTTCTCTGCATAAATGAGAAATGAAAAAGAAAAAAAAATACAAACATATTGAGGAAACAATTAGACATAATACAAATAGAAGAGATAAGATATACCGCCCATTCTTCAAAGCACATTTTCCTATAATTGGCAGGTGTTGCTTTCCAACTATGACATGGATAATCAAATTTGCCTTGAATTACTAGAAGAATTTGCCGTACAAAATTGAACCTAGTAACAATTGCAAAAATATCATTGTAAAGTTTAGAATGGCTTTAAGATGTACTAAATGAAGATACAAATTATTGCAAGCTCGCTGATAATTTACGTTGTTTTTTCATGATACGCCCATATTCGACCATCCAAAGGATCATGACCCCAAGGTGGTAATCTACCACGAAGACCCTGTAAAGTACGGGGTACGAAGATTCTATTCTAGGAGATGGCATTTGAGGAGATGAGACTTGAGATGAATAAGGGCCAGGTGATAATGACTGTCCACCAATTGATTCATTCAATTGGAGTAATGAAGGTTCACCTGAGTCATGATGTAATTGGAGGGATAATCTGGGTCTCACAACTAATCCATGTATTAGAGGTAGTAATGAGTGTTCACCTAATTCATGATGCAATTGGGGGGATAATATGGGTCTCACACCAATCCATACATTTACGGTGGTAATGAGGGTCAGATAACTGGTTCATACAATTGAGGATATGAAACAAATGATAATAAGGGTCTAACTACCTTAAGAATAGATGGAGTAGAAATAGTTGTCACATGAGGAACAAACAACTTATGACGTTGCTGAGGAAGAAAAGATTGTGGGGTACTCGATTAGCTGCTATCACTCTTTGAGTGATAGCTTGACATGTACATATTCATTGTAAGAGTTCAGTTAATAATAAGATATAAATAAATTATGAAAAAATTGAACCAAAATAAAAACTAAAATAATTAAAATTCAATGAGATCAAAGTTAACCTCAAAAACTACATAACAGCAAAATGTCATAACACTAATAATTTATATATTATCGTCTTCAACCTCATCATCTGTATCTTCATCATCATCATCTTCTTCTTCTTCTTCTTCTTCTTCATCTTCTTTATATTCCATGTTATCCACTAACTTATCTATATCTTCATAGTGAATTTAAGATACAGGAGTGTTAATTATTGGCATAGGGACTTCATCATCATTGAAAATTATTGGCAACATGACTTAAAGGTCATCCTCTTGAAATGGCCCCATATTTGCTTTAGATATAGGAGTATCAATCATGCTACAAACCTTGATCTTAGTAATAGCTAACCAATTTTCCTTTTAATGGCAACAAGGATAAGGCATGTAGTATACCTGTATTACTTGTTGGGCTAAAATAAATGGGCCATACTTGTTATAGCTCCATGATGCATAAGCTTCAACAGTCCCATAATGCAGATGAACCTTGGTACCATGATTCGGTATTGGATCAAACCACTCATATTTAAATAACACGACTCTCTTCACAGGGATAACCCTATATTAAAGTTCAACAATCTCTTGTAAAATGTCATAGAAGTCATATTCTGCTTGTGTATAGTCAGTTCCCTTAATGCATACACCACTATTATTGGTTGATTTATTATGGGCAACTTTGGCTATATGAAACTTGTACCTATTGACAAAGTACATAGGCCATATTCTCGTTCTTCTCTTTAGGCCCCAAGCAATGTCATGTAAAAATGAATCCTCAATATTGTTGGCAGGATTTTCAAGCTAAGTGACATTATCAATAAGAATCATGTCAAATAAGTTTTGTTGTAGGTATTTTATTCATAACATTAGCTACTTATATGATCTTTAAACCATATGCAAATCTATCATTGATTTCAGCTTCTATCTCATTGGCTGTAGTTTGAGGGTACTCTTCCGTTAATTTCTGTACACAAAAACTGCACAGCAAGTTATGTGTTAACCATCATATATTTGGCATAATTTTTAATTTATGACAATTTAACATCATTTACTTCATATATGGTTGCACCTTATCACAATTCATTAGAATGGATGTGGTCACAGCTTTCACATCTTATCCCCTCAGAAGCAGGATTTACACCCCAAGAAGGTCTTCCTTGATGATTAAAATTTAAAATTGTTGGCAAATCTAGTTCTCCGCCATCGTCATTTTTAATAGGTCTTGTTATTCTTGGTGGAACACTTGGCTCAAAGTAGTATGAGCAAAACATGGTAGTCTCCTTAGCAATATAATCTTCACATATAGATGCTTCAACCTGAGCTTTGTTCTGTGCTTTTGTTTTAAGGTATAAAGGAACCTACATATAGAGAAGTCCATTGCTAGATTATTTAATATTGTTATCATATATTTATTGTCAACTCACATAAAACAATATTCAGTACCTTTCAAATAGATACATCTATCTATATTAGACTAGCCTTCCAACCTTAGCTTTATAGGGAAGGTGGATGGGTAAATAATCCATTAAGTAAAAGAACCCTGGGGGAAGGACTTTCTCCAACTTGCATAATGTCATAACAATATTTTCCTCTAACAGCTCTAGTTGATCCCGTAGCAAGGTTGTGGAACAAATTTGTGTAAAGAATTGACTAAGCTCCACTATAGGATTCAAGACGTTTTTAGGTAAAGTCACAAAGGCAATAGAAAGCAAGTGTTCCATGAACACATGGCAATCATGACTATTCATTCCATACAACTTTGCTTCCTTTATGTCCAAACATCTATTCATATTTGATGCATATCCCTCAGGGTTTTTCAAGTTCTTCACCCATTGACAAATGTCATTTTTGTTCTACATTCAATATATAGTTGGCAATCAGTTTCACCATTCTTCCTCTGATTTCAACAAGTTCATCGTCCTTCCTTCTACAATACTCTTTCAAGTCCATTCAAGCTTGTGCATTATCTTTTATTTTCCCCTTTGTGTCCATAACAATATTAAACATGTAATATCCTAAAATTTGATTAAGGGATTACAACTCCAAAACTAAATGTGATTACCATTAAACCGACACTTTTGGAGAATACGATATAAGTTTGACTTGAATGTGTTACAATTGTTAGATTCCAAGTTTTGATGATAACAAAAGGATATTGTATGCAAGTTATGTTTTTACAAGTATAGACATTAAGTTACAAAGTTACAAAATGCATATGGCAAAGTTTAGAAGAGTTTGCTGTCAGTTTTACTGATGCACTCGAGTCCCAGAGTTAACACTTGAGCATCAACCTCTTTTGCACTCGAGCACATGCAAGTATTGGACAGAAAGTATTTGACAGAGGGCAATTGCTGTCAATTTTACTGGTGCACTCGAGCACTATAACTGACACTCGAGCATGAAGTTGTTTTGTACTTGAGCATATGAAAGTGTTGAATAGAGAGTGTTTGACAAAGAGCAAAGTCAGAAACAATATATCAACACTTTACTCGAGCACAGTTTCTGTCCTCGAGTGATGGTCTTATCTGCACCAGAGTCCTAGCGAGTAAGGGACTGCGAGTGTTTAGCCGAGAGTCAAGAATAGAGAAGCATAAGCATGCCCGAGTGAGAGTTCATGTACCCGAGTGATACATCAGCACCCGCGAGTGAGAAATCTAACTCTCTCAATTTTGATGCAAGTTCTGAAGACAAAGAGTATATTATAGAAGAATATTCTTCTCACTCGAGTAAGAGTATGTATGCTCGAGTGAGGGCCCACATCACATGCAAGTGCAAAATCACATTCTTGATAAAACAGGGGTGAGTGTTGTCCAGAGATGTGGCTCATAGTGTAAAATAAAGCAGTACTCGAGTGAGGAGACCCGTGCTCAAGTGAAGACCCACATCACTTGCAAGTATGAAAATGCACTCTCTCAAAATCCGTGGAAGTGCAGGTGTAAAACTGAAGCAAAAGAAGAAAATATGGTATCGCACTTGAGTAAGAAATCACAATGCTCGAGTGATAGTCTGCCAGAAGCCAAAACGTACCAGTCTTACAGCGTTCAATCCGAATATGGTTTAATTTTATTTATTCATTTTATTTTCACTTATTATTATTGTATAACATCATTTAACATGTATTATGAGTGTGATACAGAAGTTTGAATGTTTGAATTAGAAAGACACAGAAGAAGTCAAACAACGGTAGATAGCATCATTACGACCATCCAAGCACGTACCTACCGCTAGGGGTGTGCAACGGGCGGGCGGGCCTGCCCCGTGGGTGAACCCGCAGCCCGCCCGTTTTAATCATACGGGTACGGGTCAGCCCGTACCCGTAGGTGAACCCGTTTAACCCGTCAAAAATGGGTACGGGTTAAACGGGCGGGTTAAACGGGTCAGATGGACCCGTTTAACAAAACAGACCCTTTTTTTTTTGGACTGAACAAAACAGACCTGGACATGCTGCATGGGCCCAATATTGAGGCAAACTACATATATATATATATATATGAACTAAAAAGCAATCATCAAAACAGAAGCCTGCATAATGACATATATATATATGACGCAAACTACATATATAAAAAAAAAAAAAAAGCAATCATCAAAACAAATGCCTGCACAATGACTTATATATATATATGACGCAAACTACATATATATATGAATATGAACTAAAAAGCAATCATCAAAACAAATGCCTGCACAGCGACTTATATATATATATGAAGCAAACTACATATATATATGAACTAAAAAGCAATCAGCCATGCATCATCAAGGTCCACGTGTCTAAGCAATCAATCAAAAGCTGATGCGGTGATGCCTGAATAATAGTTTACAATTACACCCAAGTGCCTAAGTCCCAACAAAACAAATAATTTAACAAAGCAGTCACCCTCAAGGCTTCACATCACAATTCACAGTTAACAAAACAACTAATTTAACAATTCAGCAATAAGGCTTCACATCACAATTCATATTTAACACAAGTCAGGCTTCAGATTCAGCAACGCTAGCTGCTCCTGCTGCTGCATCTTCCTCTACAAAATGAACATTTGAAAAATCATTAAATCTTATCGATTAATATATATTAACTAATAAGTAAGAATATGAAATAAAAATTACAAACTGAAAATTGAAAATGCAAATCAAGCTACCAATAACAATAGTTGCAGTCACATCAAAATTATCAACATCCAAGTCATTCACGTTGGGGGGTTTCACAGATAGCCAATTTTGAGCACATATGAGTGCCTCGGCCATCTTTGAGGATAAAGAGCTCCTGAAAGCATCTAATACTCGACCTCCAGTACTAAAAGCTGCTTCTGAAGATACTGTAGAGACTGGTACAGCCAACAAATCACGCGCTATCAAACTTAACACTTTATACTTGCAAGCATTTCCTTTCCACCATGACAGAATGTCAAATTGTGTATCACGATAACCAACCAATTCAGCTTGAAGATATTCATCCACTTCTGAAATTTTCTCTATACTACGCGCTGCATCTGCCTTGGCTAAAAACTTCTGATAAGTAGCATCAATGGATGACAAGGTCGTGTCAAGTTCAACATCTGGAACTAGCACATTAGTTCCACCACCATTATTATCCCCTTGCTCCATTAGTGGCTGAGATCCAGATGTTTCACCTTGACGAACACTAGCTGAATAGTGGTCGTATAAACGATACAAGACATCCATAGTCTTCCTCAACATAACTTCACGCTTTGTTGGTTCATGAAAAAGATCTTCAAAAGCAACTTTGACATATGTCAATTTGTATCTGGGGTCTAGAATCACAGCTACAACCAACAATGGATTCATTTTCTCAGCCGCTCCCCAATATTTGTTAAACTTGGATAACATTCTTCTTGCCATGTCATTCAAGAGAGAATAAGAGCTGTTTGCACTTGAATTAAGCCGTGTCTGAATTGCAACTATGTGGTGAAAACAAGTATTACTTGTAACATAGTTTGATCCAGAAAATTTCAATGTCATGTTGTAAAACAGCTTTAAGAAGGCAAGAAACTCCTTCGCAGTGCTCCAATCATATTCAGTAGGAGGTAAAATTGTAGGCTCTGCACTCCTTCTTATAGTATCATCAAAGACATCATCAACACCTTCACGATAATCAATCAAGGTATAGGTATCTCGACTTGACTGTAATCTAACTTTCTTCTTGAAGTATTCTTTGTAATCTTCATCCTCCTCTTCCATCCTAGTAAAGACTTTGATGAACTTAACTGCACTCTCAAGCATAAGGTATGTCGAGTTCCACCTAATGACATTATAGTGGAAATGTAAACAAGATTAAACATCAATACATCATGGTATCATCATATCAAAACATCAAACTAATTATAAACAATTTACCTCGTCGGACAATCTAAGGTAAGTAGACTTTTTGATTCGACTCGCTCTCTTTCAGCCAATATTATGAATTTACGCTTCCTTGATGGAGAAGATTTAACAAATTTGACTGCATGTCGGATGAGCTCAATAGACTTGTTCATTTCTTTCAGGCCTTCAGAAACAACCAAGTTTAATATGTGAGCAGCACACCGCATTTGCATAAACTCTCCATCACATACCAAACCATCCCAACTCCTGAAACGCTTTTTCAAGGTTGCAATTGCAGAATCATTAGCAGAAGCATTGTCAACTGTGATTGTAAACACTTTGTCAATGCCCCACTGAAACAAACAATCCTCAATTTGCTTTGCAATTGACTCCCCTCTATGATCTGTAATCTCACAAAAATTCAGAATGCGTTTCTGCAAAATCCACTCCTCATCAATCCAATGAGCAGTCAAACACATGTAGTTGTTGTTCTGTATAGATGTCCAACAATCAGTGGTGAAGGACACACGGACTTTAGAAGTCTTGAAATATTTTCTCAAGATATCTGCTTGTTCTTGATATATATTATAGCAATCTCTAGCAGCGGTCCATCTTGATGGCATTTGAAACTTAGGTTGAAACTCTTGTAAAAGTTCTGTAAAACCCTCCTTCTCCACAGTTCGGAAAGGCACCTCATCTTTTATGATATACTTAGCAACCGCCTTTCTGCCACGCTCTTGACTGAACAAGTGATGAGTCAATGTTTGATTTGCCGTACTCACTAATAAACTTTGACCCTTGCTAGCTTTGTTAGGATTGCTTCCACACTTGTCCAAATGTCGCCATAATTGTTTAGTGCCATCATTTGAAGGATGACTTGCATACAAAGCTCCACAATAGTTGCACTTTGCTTTATGTTTTCCTTCTGTTTGTGCTAGTGGCAGCCTTGTAAAATGCTTCCAGATGTCAGATGAGTCTCTCCTTTTTTTTCCTAGGTCGTGATTCAGCATCTTGTCCCTCTTTATCGGCTTGATTCTCAGCATTATCAGCAATTTGCTGACCTGTTGTGACTCCAGTCTCCTCTACAATAGTTTCAGCTTGCTCTTGTGCCATGCAATTTTCCTTTTAGCATTATCAAACAAATCAACAATTTGCACTTTGAAGATTCATCAAATTTAAGCATCTAAGCATTTAGGCATATTCAGATTTCAGATTCATCATCAATAAGCATTTAAGCATATTCAACATGTACTGAAAAAGTTAGCAAGAGTCTATAAAGTTAATTGAAACAGCAAAACAAAGTGCAAACAAATCAGTTTATAAATTTACTATTGTTACAAATCAGTTTATAAAGTTTACAAAGTGCAAACAAAACAACAACAAAAAGTTAGCAAGAGTCTACAAATCAGTTTGGTTAGATGGTTAGATGGTCTGGTTAGACAGAGTCTAGGGGTCGGTCTGGTTAGATGGTGCAAAAATCACACCAATCCTCTTTCTCTGCATCTAGAGCATTATAAACCACTACAAATTTAATTTAATTTAAGGAATCTCAAGTGTAAATGCCCGCAAGTTTAAGGAATCTCAAGTGTAAATGCCCATATAATAAGAAGCAGAACAATCCAAAGCTCAAGAAGCATAACGCACTGACACTATGCATATATGGCTCAAGAACGCTCACTTCGGTATTTCAAAACAATGAAACAGAACAATCCAAAGCTCAACTTATCAAAACAAAGGACCAATCAAAACAAAGAAAATTCATGGCAAACCACAAGCAGACCATCAAAAACGGCTGAAGCTATCACTCACCGCTGGCTGCAGATTTAGGACCACCCACGGCTGAAGACGTCGGTTTTCGAGCTCGTGCTTCATACTGACACCTGAAGCAAACCACGGGCAGGTTCGATCTTCGATCACTTGTGGCCACCGAGAGAGGGAAGATGGAGACAGAGGGATGAGGGGAGACGGACTCTCACAGCGAGGGGCGACTCTCACAGTCACAGTCTCGCGAACGAGAGAGGGAAGATGGAGACAGAGGGATGAAGAACGCTCACATCGGTGATGAAGGAAGGACCGCCGAACGATGAAGATGAAGCACTCTCACAGTCACAGTCTCGTGAGCAACTCGGCTGTCGGAATCAGAGGATGGGACGGCTGGACGGCATTGAAGAATGAAGAATAGGAATTATGCAATTAGGGATTTCAATCGCAGTGGCCAGTGGAGCCTCGAAGCCTGGACTGGATCTGGAATAAAAGTGTAAATATATCTATACTATACACATACATACGGGTACGGGCGGGTTACGGGTGCCCCGTTGGTGTACCCGTTACCCGCTCGTTTAATATATACGGGTACGGGTTACCCGTACCCGTTACGGGGCATTTTTTGGGCGGGTTTAAACGGGCATAAAACTGCGGGCCGCGGGCGGACGGGCGGGTTGCGGGCTCTTTGCTCACCCCTACCTACCGCGTTGAAAGATTTCAAACGTACCAATGCTATTCCACAGTAACATGCCCCGCTCTACAATGATCATTATTCAAACGGGTAACAACAAATGTCTATAAATACAAAACTCCAGAGACCATCAAATATAATGAAGTGCAAGAATTCATACAAGCAAATTCACGAGTCTCTATTATTTACATTTCCTCTGTATTCATATCGTTTTTCAGTGTTTATCATATTTGCTCTATAAGAGAGTCTGTATACACTTCAAATTCTATTTTCATTTGATCTCAAGGTATTGGGACCTTAAGAGGGGAGATTTCCTTATGAGAGAAGCAGTGAGAGAATTCCTAGTAGGACTTTCTGCTCATGAGACTTACAAGATACAAGTAGTAGAGAATGTTGCTGCTCATAAGACTTACAGTAGTGTAAGCAGGAGAGAACTTTGTTGCTCATAAGACTTGTATACGTAAGCAAGAGAGAAAGGTCATAGGTTTGTTTTTCTGCACGTAAGACTTGTCGTATGGAGGAGAGAAATTTCTAGTCTTTCTACTCGTAGTCCTTTCAAGGACGGTTGTTGTCTTGCGGCATTCCGAGAGCCCACTGAATCTTGGAAGAATAGTGAAAATTTCAGTAGGTTTTGATCTCTAAGGACTGGACGTAGGCCTGGGTTTTGGGCCGAACCAGTATAACTCTTTGTGTGCTTATCTTCTCAACTCTACTCTATCTACAGCTAATGCTATATCACCACATCAACCGAAAAATTTATCACATCACCCAATTCACCCCCCTCTTGGGTGAAGCTTGCCTCTTTCAACAATCAGTGCCCAAACCCTATATTTAAACTTAATTGTGTGACAAAGCTTAAAATGCATTAAAGAGAATGGGAGGGCACATGATTAGTGTGATGGAATGAGAAAAATGTGTTTGATGGTGATTTAAGAGCAATTACCATAATCAGGGGTAAAATAGGAAGTTACCAGCAAATTAGTCAGTTACCCAAGAGGAAACTCATTGGTAACTTGAAGATCAATGGTTGTGATGGAATGTGCAAGAGATCATGTGGGTGGAATCATGTGCATATGAGCTTGTGTGAGCTTATGAGAGATAGCACAAGATCATGACAAGTGTCACAATGTGAACCATAGGATCATGGTTAAAGATTTAACCCATTCTCCTCTCTCCTCCTCCCTCAAAGTCGGCTATCATGCTTATGGGAGGCTAAAAATTAGTTTCTTTATCATCATCTCATTCTCTCTCTTCATCCTCCATTTTCATTGAGCTCAAGGGAGGAAAGAAAATGTAAAAGGTGAGTTTTTGACTAATGGCTAGATGCCATTAAGTCTGAAATGCAATCCATGTACGACAATCAGGTATGGACCTTAGTCGATCCACCTGAAGGTGTAAAAACCATTGGGTGCAAATGGGTTTTCAAGGAGAAAACTGACATGGATGGCAATGTAAATGTCTTTAAGGCACGACTGGTTGCAAAAGGATTCACTCAAACTCATGGTGTAGACTATGATAAAACCTTTTCCCCAGTTGCAATGGCCAAATCAATCAGAATCCTCTTGCTATTACAGCATATTATGACTATGAAATATGGCAGATGGATGTCAAAACAGCCTTACTTAATGGAAAGCTGCTTGAGGATGTGTACATGACACAACCTGAAGGTTTTGTGCATCCAGAGGACTCTGGTAAAATTTGCAAGCTTCAAAGATCCATTTATGGATTGAAGCAAGCATCTTAGAGCTGGAATCATCGTTTTGATGAAGTAGTCAAAGAGTTTGGATTCATTCAAAACATCGATGAACCTTGTGTTTACAAGAAGATTAGTGGGAGCATAGTTGTATTTCTAGTGCTTTATGTAGATGACATCCTACTCATTGGGAATGATATTCCTACCTTGCAGAGTGTCAAGTCTTGGTTAGGAAAGTCCTTTTCAATGAAAGACTTAAGTGAAGCCACCTATATCCTAGGAATTAGGATCTATAGGGATATATCCAAAAGACTTATAGGCCTAAGTCAGAGCACATACATAGACAAGATACAGTATAGGTTCAGTATGCAGGATTCAAAAAGGGGTTACATGCCCATATCTCATGGCATCCATCTTAGCAAGGATCTGTGTCCTAGTACACCTGATCAGCGAGATCGCATGAGTAAGGTTCCATATGCCTCGGCCATTAGATCCATCATGTATGCCATGTTATGTACTCGACCGGATGTCTCATTTGCCTTAAGTATGACCAGCAGATACCAACAAGATCCTGGTGAGGGTCATTGGACTGCCGTCAAGAATATCCTAAAGTACTTAAGAAGGACTAAGGACTTATTTTTTGTTTATGGTGGATTGGATGATGAGCTCTGTGTAACCGGTTACACAGATGCAAGTTTCCAAACTGACCAAGATGACTTTAAATCGCAATATGGATATGTATTCCTCCTGAATAGTGGAGCAGTAAGCTGGAAGAGCTCCAAGTAGAGCACTATAGCAGATTCTGCAATAGAAGCTGAGTATATAGCAGCATCAGATGCAGCTAAAGAAGCCGTTTGGATCACAAAGTTCATTACTGAACTAGGGGTGGTGCCTACCATCTCAAATCCAATAAATTTGTTCTATGACAATAGCGGTGCTATTGCAAAGGCTAAAGAGCCTAGGTCACATCAAAGGACCAAGCATATACTCAAGCGATTTCATCTTATTAGAGAAATCAATGATAAAGGTGATATAAAGATATGCAAAGTAGCAGGAGAAGATAATGTTACTGATCCTCTTACTAAGCCACTTGTACAGGCAAAGCATGAGCGTCATGTTAGGGCAATGGGAATTAGGCAAATTAATGATTGTGTAATATCCCAAAAAGTGATTAAGGGCTAATGACTTCAAAAGTGGATGTAATTATTGTTGAATAAACACTTTTGGAGAATGTGTGATGGGAATTTGGATATTTTAATGATTCCAATGGCTTCCTTGTGAAAATTCGTGTGGGGAGAGTGTTTATTGTGAAGTTGGAACCATTGGGAACAATTGTGCAAAAGTTGAAAACTCTATCCATTGAAACTCTGTAAAGGGCAGCCGATTTGTATGGACGTTTTAAATAGGCAAATGGTGTCTAATAATTCTAAAATTTTCCAGTCTTAAATTTCACATGTCAAGCTTCAAAATGGACATATTATTTTTATCATTTTGATTTTTGAGCTAAGAGTTATGGATTTTTGAAGTTTGCCCAGCGAAATTAATTATTTTCTGGAACAGCCTGCAAAGATTGAAATTCTGGGAATTTTGTGATTCCATGCAGAAAACTTATATATTTTTCCTTAAAACTAGACTCAATAAGGGTTCTATAGGCTTTGGAATCACTCCAATGCAATTTGTCTAGAATTAGTTATGATTTTTCAAAGTTTGAGAAGAAATCTGCCAGAATTTCTGAAAAATCCGAAATTGTTGGAAATTAATCAATAATTAAATATCATTTAATATATGATATTAAATACCATCATCCTTCCTTCTCCAGCCATTTTTGTGATGTTCCAGACCTGAAACAAGAGAGAGAAGGTGAGAGAGTTTAGAGAGAGAAAGGGAAGATATCTCACAAGGTAAGCCGATTTCTCCGACGATTTAGCTTCTAACACGTAAAACTCCGACTCTAAGCTACTCCTCTTTATTCTTTAAGGTTTTGAAGCAAAGAATTTCATGGTTCAAAGAGGCTAGGGTTCAGCCAAATTTGGGAACAGCTAGTGGGAGCTTGAGGTAACTTCCAAACTTTCGTATATTGCTTATTCTGGCTGCTGTGGGCAATTTAATCGGTGAAATTTCGCCGGATTGCCATTGGTTTTAAAGTTTGGAAATGATATGGCCTAGGGGTTATGCTGCCCAAATTGGGTCTTAATGTTAGTTGTAACCTAATGTAATGGTAAATAAAGTGGTTAGGAGTATAAAGGAACGCGTTTACGGAGCCAAAATCGTAAAACCCCGATTTTCCCCGGAGAACTCATAAATTTCGGCCAGCTCTAGAAATGGGTCTTAGAGTTGGATTTTCAATGATTTGATGGTTCCATTGAGTTCAAGGACGAAAATTAGGTGGGGTTACAGTTGGTCACTTTTTCGGGAAAGGCCGAAAAAGCATAATTACGAAAACGCCCCTTAAACCCTTAAAGTAGGGCTGCCAAGGGTAAATTTATAATTTAACATTGAATTTGATAATTCTGAGTCTGTAAATGGATTCCTTGGGTGGAAATATGTTAGGATAGCCCAGATTAGAATTTCGGGAAAAGTGCAACCGGACCGGGTACGGCGGGCCCGAGCCGGGTCCCCTGGGGCATTTTTGTAAATTTTTAGTATAGACTCATATAACCCCAAGAAACACTATGGAAGTGTCTAAATGGTGCATTTGGAATTGTAGGATTCGATATTTTCCCTGTTCGTGAACGACCCGTGCCAGAGCACGTTCGGAAAGAACCAGGTAGTGACTCCTCTCTTATACTTTGTGTGAAACATTGTATGTATGTTTGTCGTGCATTGAGAATACATTGTGACATTGTGACATTGTGATGCTTTTTTATCACAGCGAAAGCTGACGCCTAGTGAATACTTTGTGAATACATTGAGATCGCAGCGAAAGCTGACGTTTAGAGTTTACAGCCATGAGTGCTGTCATTTGTGGTGTGAACCACGTTACATTGTGATGCTGCTAACATGACCTTATATGCTTTGTGTTTATGCACTGTATGAGTGATTTGTTACTACTGGGATTCTCTTGAATCTCATTTTTTCCAATGACTAACATTTCAGACAGGGCTAGTGGCGCTAAAGAGAAGCGGGCAACCCGGAGCGATTAGAACCCCTTCGGGGTATATTTGATTGTAGGGTGTTGGTTATCTTCTTTCGAACTTGGGATTACTGTATATTTTGGAGATGTAAATATTACTGTTGATTTTGGTTATGTAATCCCCTAGTGGAGACTTTTAAACCCTCAGATTATATATGTATAGAACCCGGGAGTTGCCGGGGATTTGGTTATACACTCTGATGTGTGTGAATGTAAACTAACTGCGCAGGTAATTATATTCTCATTTTGAAATTGAGACCAGGATGAGAAGAGTTTTTGAGAGTTTTTGAAAGTTTTTGTGAAAACCCTACTATAGTGTAGGAACTTGAAATGAGTTTAAGCTATCCGACGGTCTCTAAAATAATTTAATTATGTGATATCGAATTATAATTACGTGGTTAAAGGCAGGGGTTACATATTGCACCTAGGGCAAGTGGGAGGATGTTGGAAATTGTTCCCTAAAGGCCAATCATTGTACTTTGAACATTATTATTTTAATGAGATTTCTCCATTCTGTTATCATAGTATTTGCATGTTAATTGTGATAATTGTATCCTTGGATAATTCATAAAGATTGTCCTAAAATGTCCCTGGTCGGTCATCTATACGGGAGCAAAGATGAAACAAGATCAGTATGACTTTGATAAGATATAGAGATACAAATCAAAGTCTTAGGCACTTGTAAGAGTACAAGGTACTGGATCAACCCACTATGAGAAAGCTACATCGATCAAGTCATAAGCTTTTCTCATGTATAACCATGTCACAATGCCCTTAAACCTGAGGTCATCATGGATTCCTACATAAGAGTTGCTAAGCTTTGAACTAGTCAAAAGTCACTTTTGATCGGGTGATGATAAAGGCTACGATCGGGCTTAGTGATTTTTCATGCAAAGGAATATGAATGATCAAGATGGAATTTGTCCCTCACATTAGTAGAGAGATATTACTGGGCCCCTCAATGAGTGAGTCTGAGAAATGTATGGCTATACTATGATGAAAGGAGTTTCTATCTCTGTTATCAGGCTACTCAGGAATCGAGAAAGTAATGGTCAGGAACAAGAGGATGACATTATCCATGCCTTATCCTTGATCGATATATCGTGTGACAAAAGGGACGTGACATGGTTGAATGAAAGGTTGCATCGTGATAACGATCCTCATATGAATTGGGTAGTCATAATGTCTTGCTAGAGGCCGCTTGCGACTTTTGGGTTAGTATAGTTATTGGCCCACTGCCAACTTCATATGGACCTACAGGGTCGCACACAAGAATGGCCCAACACGAGATAATGTTTAATTTAGGGTGGATGAATTTTATATTTATATATATAATATAAAATTCATTAATAATATTATATAGATATATATATTTTCAAAATATATATCTTATATATATATATATATATATATGTATATATATATATTATATGATATTATTATATTGTGTTAGTTTTAAATTTAATTTATTAAGATATATTAAATTTAATAACTAACATGATAGAGATATAGTATCTCAGATTTAATTTATAAAGACAAATTAAATCTAATGGCTCTTTATTTGGATTAAATAAATAGGTTAAATTAAAACTGTTGGACAGATTTAATTTAAACTGAATTTATTTAATTAGCTCATCAAGATAATTAGTTGTTAATTAATTTCGAAATTAATGATGATTAATTTTGAAATTTGAAAATAGCCCTCATAGGTTATAAACTTGATAGAACAGATATATTCATATGCACATGAGAATTGAGAGCCGAAAGTGAAAACCCAAGGAGACATTAGAGGCGCTAGCACGCAGTCTCGGTTGGAGAGCATTCGTGTAGATACCGGTAGAGGGATCCGACCTGACGTGTTGGCTCCTATAGATCGTGAAAACTCTGAATCATCAACAAGGTATAAATCCTTCCAACTTGGTTTAAGCGCCGTTGATAGATCCTCGATTAGGATTGGTGAAATTTTTTTTTAAAGTTCTTCCGCTGTGCCTGCCGATTCTAACACAAATACTCTTCTATAATGTTGTTCATAGTGATGAGATCTTCATCTCTATGGTTTTGGAGTTGTGAAAGAAGGTGTTTGAGAGCTTGAAGAAATTAGAAAGTTAGGAAATCAAGAAACAAGCTTGAGGAAGAGGAAGAAATGAGTAAGAGCTTCCTTTTGATCTATTTATTATGACTTTTGGTTGAGTTTTGAGAATTGTGGAATTTTGCCCTGATTTAGTGTAATTATGGATGCATGAATTGGATAGTCTAGTGTGGTACAAATGGTGTCATATTGTGTTTTGGTGCCATTTGAATTGGTTTGGCACATTGGGAGCAACAGTAATGGCATTGGGTAATGTGTGTAATAAGTGTGACTAATATGAAAAATGTCATTGTGATGTGAATTTGGATGTTTTGGGGTTTCCAATGTGTTCCTTGTGTAAAATTTGTGGGAGTAGTCTTGGATGAGAATTTTGGGACTATTGGAAACACATGTTGGAAGTTAAGGAAAATTCTGTCATCTGTTGCATTTTGACTTCTAATAGAGCCTCACTCGAGTGAACAGAGGTCTCACTCGAGTGCAGTACTGAGTTTCTTCTTTTCCTTCAGTTTTTTGTTGCACTTTCATGCCAAAAAGCAAGAGTGCATTTCCTCACCTGTGAGTGAAGTGGGTCCTCACTCAAGCACGAGGTGTCTCACTCGAGTGCATATGTATTTTGCACTAAGAGCCGCATCTCTGGAAAGCACTCGCAGTCTATTTATCATGAGTGTGTGTTAGCACTCATAAGTTTTAAGTGTCACTCGAGTGTTTATGGCCCTCATTCGAGTGCACTCTCTACTTCACGGTTTTCTTTGCTCTTAGGTAGTCACTTTCTGTGCTTCACCCTATAATACTCAAGTGAGTGTGAGGTCATCACTTGAGTGTTGCATTGGTGACTCGAGTGCAGTGATCACCTTCTATCTCTATCGTTGCTCTCTGTCAAGCACTCGCACAAGTGAGCCGTCCTCAATCGAGTGCAAGTCATCCATTACTCGAGTGCATCAGCTAAACTCAATCGAGTGTAAATCATCCATCAATCGAGTGGTCACCTAAAGGTGTCAAATGATAACCAGCTTTAAGTATTTAAAGTGAAGGAATTGGAAAAGGGAATAACCCTATGTCCTTAATTTGATTGTCAGGATTTAGTATTTGCCCTAATCGTGACCTACTTGTGCCGGAGCACACGTGGAAAGAATAAGGTAGTGACGCTTTCCCTTATACTATGTGTAATTGGATTGTATGTATGTGTAATCATTGTTGTGAGTCCTTCACCTATGGCCGTATGGGGGGTTCCCATGGTGGAGGACCATCCTGCTAGGGTGGTAGTTTACGAGGGATCGACTATTTGTGAGCCGAAAGGCTATTTGTGCTGTTGTACTGTATGATGATATACTTGCATACTATGTGATTATGTGTGGTATGAGTGATTGGTTACTACTGGGATTCTTTTGAATCTCATTCTTTGCATTGACTAACCTTTCAGACAGGGCAAGCGGTTCCCTATAAAGCTTAACCTTTCCATTATATTCGTATTGGGATTTGGGATGTGAATTGTGGAAACGTATTGTGTAGTCCCCTATATAAGAAGCTGTAATGGGTATATGTGCCATATAAAGCTTAAGTTAATGAATGGAACCTAGGGTTGGCCGGGAATTTTATTGTGCACTCTGATATGTGTGTGTGTGTGTGTGTGTGTGTGTGTGTGTGTGATTGAATTGTGCAGGGTAATTATATTCAAAATGTGAATACGAGATCAGGTTATTTGGATTTCGGAAAGTATTTGTGAAAACCCTATTTGTGGGGATAGGTTTGAAAATGGTTTTACTATTAGTTGGTCTCTAATTCATTTTAATTATGTATTTCAAATAATAATTCTGGAGGGGGGTTACAAAACACACTTTCAAAGACATTTTTCCCAATGTGCATAACACCAAGATTATGTCAAATGAGATTAGTTTTCTAATAAGGTAATTCCTAAAGTATGCTTTGTTTTGTCTAATGATAAGTGACCTTGTTATGTCAAATGAGATTACTTCTTCTCCGCTTAACCGGGCTGGAGGCACTACTACAAATAATTGATTTAACGACACCAATTAACATCCGTTTTAAGAAAACAGTAGTAAAAAAAAGGTGGTGTCATGTATTGTAAATATGAATCCACTTTTAACGACTATTTCCTATAAAATCAGTTGTTGAAAGTAAAAAGTTTCAACGACTATTTTCAAAACAGTCATTGAAACTAGCACTTTCTATGACTATTTATAAAAAACAGTCGTTGAAAATGATATAATATTCCCAACCCACATCAGTTTCAATCCTCATCGCCTCTCCTCTCCCAGTCACGCCTCTGGCTCTTTCTCCCTCTTTAAACCACCTCCGTGCCTAGCCGGATCTGCAATCACATGGTTTAGCTCCCACCCTGATGCTAGACGCAACCTCTAGCTTATTCTACGACCCCAATCATGACCTTTGCCCTCCATTCCACCAGAGTTATCATCACCCTTATCCTCCTCAGCCTCACATAGTTGAACGGAATGCTATCAAGGGAACAACTTCTCTATCTTTTGGATCGTTTCTGTTTCTTTACTTCCCAACTTGGTACTTCTTCTCTATTTTCTCATTCTCTGTAATTATCCTCCTCTTTTCGTCTGTTGTAATGCTTCTTTGGTTATTCTTGTGGTTTACAGAAGTGAAGAAAAGGATAGCAGACGCTATACAGGACAAACAGGTGAATTTCTTATCTTGTAGTTCTTTTTCCCTTTCTCATTCCTTTGCCCATTTCTTTGCTTTTGTATTCCCTTTAAATTGAGCAGCTTACTTCTATATCAGGGCCTGAGATGGGAGTTTGGCGATTCATCATATTAACCCAGAAAAGAAATAGTATATAATAGTGTTTGAAATTGGGTTTGTCCAGAAGGAATTATATACTTACCTCGATTCATAGCTTTGATATTGATTTCATTTTTGGGGAACCAGATTTATTTTTGGGGATGGGAATTGGTCAGTCAGTTGTATTGTGAATTCATGATGTTACTTTCTAGTATAACAATATCTCTGTGCCTTGTTATGCATTATAAATTGAAGATCTTGTTTATTCCCTCCATGAGAAAATCATGTGTAAAGTGCCTTGTTATGCATTCCACGATATGGCAGTTCATGCCTGCGTAAAGTGAGCTCTATATATGAGAATGACCTAGATAGTGCTAAATTATTTTTCATGTCGGGGCAGGGTATATGTTTTTTAGCTGAAGAAAATGGATAACAATGACATGCAAAAGTTCCCAATTTTAATGGAGACTCTCGTGCATGAGCGAGATCAATAAGTTCTCAAACCTCTTCATTTGAGTTCAATCAAATTTACAATTTTGTTTCAAAAACGGATTATGTTAATATGCTACGCATATAATGCCCTATAGAGATTAGAACTTTTTCCCTTTACTACGAGTTCAATCAAATTTATGATTATGTTTCAAATGCTGCATGTAATTTGCTAAATTGGTTGTTACTTGTCCAGTGCTTGCCCACTTTCAGAAGAATGGTTCTATTGAAATATGTCATATCCCACTTATGCTGCCAATTCGCTTAGAGCTCTCGAAGGGATCTTTTTAATGTATATTTGCAGTGGTTTCTCAACCATAAATTGACACAAGCATAGAGCATGTTGGTGTGGTCTCTATAATAACCTTTTGTGAGTTCAACTGAAATAGATTCTTCATGGACTGAGCTCTATGTCATATTTATTGCATCACAAGGGTCAAGATGTTTGCTGTAACCCCATCACGGTAATTATATCCGGACTACGAAATTTAAGTGAAATAGAGACCAATAAGACAAAAATCATTTTTTTTATAATCACTCATCTCCAAGAGATGGGGTTAACAAACAAAACATTTAAAACAGAATTCATCTGGTCTCACATTCACTTTCGAATACAATTGCCTATGCAGTTATATCACATAATGAATATCAGAGTGTGTAACCGAAATCCCGACAACCTCGGGTTACTTATATATATATAATGGGTTTAAAGGTTTCCCAAAATGGGGATTACATGATCAAAAATTCATATTTATATCTCATATACAAACTAATCCTAAAATCCAAAACAGATAACCAACGGTCCGAACTCCAGTATGTCCCTACTAGCCCTAACTACTCCTGGTTGGCCGCTTATCCTTGGAACCACTCACCCTGTCTAAAAATGTTAGTTATTTGGAAAGAGTGAGATTCTAAAGAATCTCAGTAGTAACAAATCATTCATACCACACGTAATCACATAGCATGTAAGCAAATCATCACATAACAGCAACAACACGAATCACACTCCACCCTCATCCCCTTTTACCGCCAGGAAGGCACACCGTCCTAACCTGAACCATTGTTAGCGACTCAAGGACTGTTGGTATGGCAGTGTATACAAATAGCCTTAGGCCCACATATAGCCTTTCAGCCCACAAATAGCTTTTCTGCTCACATAATAACAAATGTTACACCCTAACCTCATCCCCTTTTACCGCTAGGAAGGCACACAGCCCTTACCTGAACTGTTGTTAGCGACTCAGGGACTGTTGGTATAGCGACGCATACACAATTTCACAAATATTGCAGCATAGGAATCCATCACAAACCAACGATATAACACACATATAATGCATCAAATAAGATATAAAGGAAAAGTCACTACATGAATCTTTCCTGACGTTCTTTGGTTCTACAGGCTCACAAGGGCGACAGATATCAAATCCTATACTAAATTAGGGACAACCAATCAATCTCATATCCAAATGTATATTCCATAATACTTAAGTTGGTTATCATTTAGGACTCTTTAGGTGACTAATAGAGGCCTAAACATATGCCTAAAGGGTTGGAAGAACTACCCTGAAGACCCCTTTTTCGAAAGGTAAAACAGTGATTTTAGGCTGGCTCACTCGAGTAAAGATGACCTCACTCGAGTGATGAGCGACTCTCACTCACGAGTATTTGACAGTGAGCAACTACCTCAACCCGAAAGTGCTCACATTACTCAAGCATGAAACTTTACACTCGGGTGAAGACTCCAAATCCACTCGAGTACCCTAAAGTGCAACACAAGAAGTGACAACCCGAGAGCACATGCAACATCAGAGGGACAAGCTCACTCGAGCATACCCCCTAGTGCTCGGGTGAGATGACAATGCTTGTGAGTGTCAGAGCACACTCTTGACAAATGACCAGTGAGTGAGGACCCGAGAGCAACCCTAACTCTGGACTCACACCACCACTCGAGCAGTCCTTTGTTCACTTGAGTGACCACCAACTTTACTCGCAGTTACAGAAGTGTACTCGAGCTCCACTCATAGAACCAAGGTAAAACTCGAAGCAGAAAAGGGACAATACACGCAGCACTCGAGCATGATCTTCCCTCACTCGAGTGTTGCGCATCAGAGACCAGAAACGCAGCAAATAACAGAAAATTCCCAGATGGCCATAACTAATGCCAATGACTCCTAAACTTCACATAAAGCACATACATACTTAACCATGCCTAAAGAACACATAGGTAACTTCCAAAACACCTAAAAACCATTCTAACCACAATCAAACACTTAGGTCTCTATGACACACCCAATGTCCAAATTTCATTCAACTCAATTCAAACTTTCCAAGTCAACTCCAACAATCAAATAACTCCACAATAGACTAATTTCAACATCATCCACTATGAAATCCATATATTCAATATTGACACAAACTCAAGGCTAATTTCCAAATTTTACCAAACTTCTCCAAAAATCACAAATAATATATCAAAATGCATCAAATCCTTACCTCTTCAACTTGCCAAATCCAAAATCTTAATTCTCAAACTTTCAAAATTCTTTAACACACAAACCATGACCTTTCAAGATTCTGAAACCATCATAATGGAGCTCGTAATGAGATGCACAACATTAGAGAAGAGGATTTGAGCTTAAGAGGATCACAACTCACCCAAAAATCAAAGCTTTCCTTCCTTCTTTTCTTGCTTGAGTGCCGGAAATGGAAAGAAGAGAGAGAAAGATGATAGAATGTGAGGAAAATGATGATGATGATGTTTCTTTTCCTTTGCCCATGCCTCCCCATCTGAAAAAGAGAGAATGGAGAGAGAAAAGTGGACTTTTGTCTTCTTGTGCCACATCCAATGGTCCACCAAAGGCCAAATGTCAACATCCTACACACTCTTACATGAGCTCACATAGATACAAAGCATGGGATTTTGAACCATAGACAATGAATGCCAACCCTTGATCTCTAATCATCCATGAACATTTTTATCAAACTTACATCATATTTCTTTAAAAGGGTTTAATTACACTAATCACAATCAATATCATAATCATTAGCCCTTAATCCCAAATTGGGTCATTACATTTGCTCTGTTGAGTGCAGTGGCTTATGGCTTCCGTGGTCATTATGTTAGCCTTTGCACTATTTAGAATGTCTCTTATATATGCAATTTATAATTTCTTTATATTTCATTCTAATTCATTTCCCTGTTAAAATATCTAGATTTATGTCCTTCACATGAGGCAAGGAAATGTAACTCGATTGTTGCTGTTGTGGGAAAAGGGCATTTGCAAGGAATAAAGAAGCACTGGAAACAACCCATTAAGGTAGGTGTCTAGGTGAACATTTATCTATTAAGTTATGAAGTTTATGCCATAAAACATGCCATGTGAACTAAAAGTCATATGTATTAGGTGTCTAGGTGAACATTTTTTTAAAATTCCATGGTGGTGGTTAATGCTATCATGTCCGCATATAGAGAATTGGAAAGCCTTCCTTATTAGTCCTTTGTTGAAGCTACTAATGTAAACTATAGTAAAAGACATGACCTCAAATGCAAGTTTTTCTCTTCTTCTTTTCAATTTTTATAATTGGAAAGCCTTCCTTAACAGTCTTTTGACGGAAATCTTAAGATTATTGATGAGTTGTGTTGGTTAATGCAGGAATGATTCTTGCACACAAAGATGAGTCATGCGGGGGAATTCTTATTTAAGGTCCAAGAAAGATGAGGCAAGAGGTTGCTGCCATTTGCTTTATGGGTTAGCAAAGAATCCGTATTTTGAGCCCATTAGCTTTAGCTGATAATCCCACAATTTTATTTTTGTTGTTGTTCTTGGGGTGGTGCATTTAGGTACCCTAATAAGTGGGCATAATATAGACTTGTTGCTTTAGTACAAGTCTAAGTAGAGTTTGTCAAATTTAAGATCTTTACAAATCATTTATTCGTTACTGTTGTATGATAATGTAGTACTGATATAAAAGTGTTTCCTTGACTATAAAAATGTCAGGTTAATGTGAGTACTGATATAATTTGAATGAGATGGGTAGTATTGAATATCTTAAAACAAAAATGGATCATCATGCTAATGTGTTACTAAGATTACTTCAACAAGTATGTGTGTGTGCCTAATATAGTGGGATAAGAAGTGATGACCCAGATGAACTTGTGTGCAATCTTTGCTGAAGTGATGACCAATAATTAGAATTTGGGTAATATATATGCATGTTTATTAGGATTTTTGGTTTTTCAAAGGCTGTGGAAAGAAAATGGAAATAATATTTTTTTAAAAAATGACTCATAATGACTATTTTAAGAAAACAGTCATTTTAAGTCACTTATAACGAATGTTTTAAAACAATCGTCTATTTTAAAACTTTTAACAACACTTATATATATTTAGTAGTGAGGCACTGATTTCTTGACTATGTTCTTTAAAAAAGATGTTTTATTTCTTCGAAATTGGTGGTCAATGGGAAGGAATTGACGATGGCAATCAAAGAAACATGTTTTTCGCCCTTGCTCAATTGGAACACTTTTGAGATCTCTATAAATATAGGATATGATAGTCTCCCCATAGTCATCTAACCAGACAATATGTCATAAGCTAGAAATTCATTTATTGTCCATAATAGTGCAGCGCGCATAAGAAAGTTTTGTCTCAAAGAGGCATCATATGTTGACACCCCCACACCTCACAATAACTTTAATTCATCTATCAGTGATTGCAAATACACATCTATTTTTCCCCTTAGATTATTAGGACTAGGGAAGATCAACGTCAAGAACATATATTCCCATGTCATGCACATCTCGGGTGGTAGATCATAGGTAGTAAATATCATAGGCCAGAAGAATATTGTCTCCTAGATTGCCTAAATGGCACAAATCCATCCACACACAATCCAAACCTCACATTTCTTGGATCATATGCAAAGTTCAAATATGTTATATCAAAAACTTTCTATGTTTTACCATTAGAGGGGTGAGAGAAAACATTAGAACCTCGAAGATTCTCATAGTGCCATCTTATTTCATTGCTGTTTTTTCAAAAGCAAATAATCTTTGCAATCTTAGAATGAGATGTAAGAAAAACAACTGCTTCCTTGCAACTTTCTTTTTTCTTCCACAACACTTCTTAAAGGAATATGTTTCCTCAAAATAAAACTTACATTGGGTTGCATCAGCATCATCTATATAATTCAACATACCCCCATTCACACAACAATCAATCTTCTATAATATAGACCTAGCGTCAACACTAACTTCTTTGTTTGGTACAAGTCTGGAAGCATAAGGGTGTCTTTATGTTGTGTCCTTAGCATGAGTTAGTAAACTAAATTAAAGGCATGTTGAGACATGTTAGTTGTTGCCTTAATACTTAATAAGTGCAACGTTGTTGAAAGTTGAGATTCTTCATTACCTTCCTATAACAGTTGTTGTGTGGCACGTAACATGTCATAAAATTCTCTTACTATAGTATTTGGTATCTCTTCAACACCTTCATTATAGTGATCCCTAAAACTCGGCTAGGCTACATCCATCACCATCATCTCATATTAACTTAGATGGTTTCCAAGTGCCTCATGTGAGGCATGTGAGGCACCTGGTATTCGAGGCATGGGCAAATGATTTTCTACTCGTGTTTTACCATTACTAGTCCATACATAATAGTTTGGCATGAATTCCTTGCTATAAAGGTTCACCTTCATGTCATCAAAAGGTAGATAATACCTACATTTACATTTCACACATGGACACCTAAGCTCTCCCCATTTCTGAGAATAATGCGATTGATATGCATATGCAAGAAATCCATCAACACCTTACTTGAACTCTACTATTACCCATTTAGTACTCGGATTAATTCTATTATACATCCATCTTCGATGTTATGGGACTTCCATTATAAGAAACAAGAATTCTAAGTAGATACTAAATAAAATTTGGAGCAGACAAAAGCAAGTTCTAAATCACATTTTATGGCAATAGGTGTGTATATGATGTTGCCATGGAAACTATTTGCAGCAGTATAGATTGATGAAGAAAACTATGGGAATATATATGTAAAGTCATGAAAATGTATGTAACTGAAAAGGTGTACTAGTAATGTACCCGCCATTTGAATCAACATACTAATGTCAAGAGAGCATCAAGAAGAGAAAAAACATTTACATGACACTGAGATGTTCTGAAACTTAAGAATTAAATAACATATACGAAGGAACTACCTCAACAACACTGCCAATTTAAAATTTAAGTTCCCACCATGTTTACTCACTCAAATTCAACCTAACATCAACAAACAACTTATCAGAACAATACATGGCATAACATAGAAAGGACAAGTTTTTGAAGGATAGTCAAAGTTCAAAGTACTTGACTGCAGCATTTTCACAACAAAACACAATTAAAATTCAGAACCCTTTCAGCTCTTAGAAATATGAGGATGTGATAGCAAAAGGGCCCAGAACTTAGCAATTATGCATAATTTAGTCAAGCACAGTGCATCCTAACTAAGGCTCTTCTGAAACTGATTTAGTAATAGTCAAATATGTGTTAAATCCCATGTTTTGATGATAACAAAAGGATTGAAAAGATAATACAAAAGGTTACAACAATAAACAAAAGGTTTTTTTAATAATCAAGCTAAGATTTTTGAAGCATACAGTGCCATCACTCGAGTGATGAAGTAAGAAAAGCTACTATGTTTCATTTATTCTCTCTATCAAGTTTTGGAAGGGATCACTCGAGTGACCACTCAAATGATAAGATAAAAGGCATCACAAGCACAACCCTGGAGTGATTTTGAGAGTGATCTTCTATTGAAAATTTTCTAAAGTCAGATCACTCAAGCAGTCCTCGAGTGATCCTATTTCTAAGATCACTAGCAGAGCACTCGAGTGATATATCAAGTTGATGATCACTAGCAGAGCACTTGAGTGATCCATCAAGTGATCCATTACAGATCACTCGAGTGATGCATTTTGTGGATCACAAGCACATTACTCAAGTGATCCATCTAGTGATTTGTTATATTTTAAAATTAGTAAGACAAGATCACTTGAGTGATGGTTTCCAGAAAAATAGAGCACTCTCTATCAAGTTTCAAAAATCACTGAATGATTATATTTGATTCTCTTTTAGTCTAACATCTTATTTCTTTAGCATGTAAAGTTTTCTTAGGCAAAAAATAAAGAGATCAAATGAAGATATGAAAAAGTGACTTTGTGTCAAAAAAATTTAATGCGAATGATATTTGAACAAAGACATTCTCTCTTCTCCAACAGCTACTTTACCATAAATGAAGAATGTTCAGAGGAAGTAACGATACTCTAACAAAAAATGAAATACTCACAACGGTCATTTATTTCATTTCAACTATAAATACGAAGCATTCAAAGCAAATCAACTACCGAACTACGAAATCATTCAAGTCTTCCATAAGTGCTATGTTTTACATTTATTAATATTCATTTTGCACTCTGTACGTCAATGTTTATGCATTTACTCTTTGAAAGAGAAGTTCATCAAAAACTCTATACACTTTCCTGAGAGTACTTAAGGTAGTGGGACCTTAAGTCGGGTGTTGGTTTACATCGTGTAAAGGGGAGCGAGTATCCAAAGAAGAAATTTGTTCTACTAAGGTGCCAAGAATCCACTGAATCTTGGAAGCTGTAATGAAAGTCTCAGAGCTGATTTGAGGATTGAACGTAGGTCAAAGAGATTGTGAAAGAACCAATATAACTCTCTGGTGTACACTTTGGAGAAATTCTTCTAACCTTAACTTTAATTTAATTTATGTTAATTGTCCTTGTTAGTATTTAATTTTTTTATCACCCAATTCACCCCTTTGGGTGAAATGCTTGCATTAACAATATGCAACAATTAATGCTAAACACAATAAGTTTCAGAATGCAAGTGGCTTCAACTTTAATATTTAAGGCTGTAAAAAAAATCCCTTAGACACCGTAGAATTGCAATTGTGCAACCAAAGGCAATTTTTTTATAGTGTAGTTTTGGTTCAAGAAACACTAAAGGCAAGGCGCAAATTCACAAAATAGATTTTCATGATGATGTTCTCCCAAATGCAGTGAAATGGCATATTTACCAAAATATATTGGCCATTTGCACATTAAATTTGAGTTCAAGAATATGCCATGCAAACTTTTGCTATCTATTAGATTTTGGACTTTGTAGGCACATAAATGATGCAAGAAGACGGTAGAGACTATGATTTATGAATCTAAAAGAAATTTATTAGAAATCTACACCAATGAAGGGAAATCAAATGTCTATTACTGCTTAATGAAATACACAAAATAAAAGCAATGCAAAAATTCAGTGTCATATTGATTAAAATGTTGCCAAAAAATTGAAGACTTTTTCTGAACTTGAAAAATTATAGTATACAAATAATACAAAGCAGCACTGTTCACCTCAGTAGAATCCAAGTTCCAGGAGTTAATGAGTAAAATATCTGTTATCGCTAGATTAATACAAACTGCCTGATCAAATAGAGGGGACAAATTTTATCCCACCAAATAAATTTCGCTTCCATTTTACATCTGATGAAGAGCTTAAAGTAAAAAATTGCAACCAATTGATTTTATGCTAAACAATATAAATTATTTAACCTTACATGTGATGCACTAAACCTTCCCTTGCCATGAAAGTTTAGAAATGAAGTGAGAATGTCAAATAGTAGAAGATTTAAATTTGGCCGAAGAAAACATCAGTAAAAGGTTCAAGTTTTCAATACATTCCTATATTACAAAGAGAAGTACAGAATAGTAAGAGTCACCTCAAGCTGCAAACATACACCTTTCCAGTCACAAACAAACCCATTTCAAGTTACGTTCCATATAAATTTTACTAAGATCAGTTCAAAATTCAATAAGGAAAGAGGAGGAGGAGATGAAGAAAATGTTTCAAGAAGAGCAAGAGATTAACAGATGAACCGTATAGACAACCAAAGAAGAGAGATTCACGACAAATAATTATCAAAGAAGTCACCAAAGAAGACAAAAAATCAACTAAATCTAATCGGTTCTGATCACCATCGACGGCAAGGGAGTGACCGATTGAAGTTGTAGAAGTAGGTGCAAATTGGTGAAGGGATTTTTGGGAGCATCGAATTGAACTCAGAAAAGGGCTTAGGGCTTTCAAATGAGATGTGGCGTGTGGCACCTTGGCTCAAAGAAGCTCAATCTTGCTATTTCCATGGAGAAATCAAGGGAGTGGCCGATTAAAGTTGTAGAAGTAGGTGCAAATTGGTAAAGGGCTTTTTGGGAACACCAGATTGAACTCAGAAAAAGTGTTTAGGACTTTCGGATGAGACATCATGCATGGCACCTTTGGGCAGAGAAGCTCAATCTTGCTGTTTCCATGGAGATACCGCCCTTCGAAGGTTCAAGAAGCTTTTGCTTGAGGTGCATTGGAGGGAAATTTTTCGACTAAGAAGGGAAAAAATTTTCATTGAAGCTTTCTCTGGTTTTGACAAAAGAAGAATGTCTATGGGTTTTTACATTATTATAAATTTACCAACAGAATTACCTATGCAATTCCAACGATAATGTTTTCTGATTATTTTAAAAACAAACATAAAATATCTTTGTGAGAGAATTTGCCGATGGAATAGTTCCATCGGTAATTTCCAACGACATTTTGTTGGTATGTCCATCGAAAAGTGCTTGACGGAGTTGTTGTCAGAAATTCCATCATAGTTCTGTCGGAAATTTTCCATGGAATAAGTTCATGGAGAATTCCATCGGCAATGTTAACGTTTTGATGGAATTTTTCCGTCATTGACTATTGATGGCTTTTCATAAAAAATTCCCTCAAGTATCGATAAAATTTCTGTCGCCATTCTGCCAGGGATTACCCATGGACATTGTTGTGTCTATAATTCCGTGGGTAATGCGGTGTTTTTTCGTAGTGAGTTTTCAGGAACGAGAAAGCTCATTCATCAAGCTTGAAATTATTTAAGTTATAACTTTCTTTTAATATTTTATTTATATTCAGTACATTGATTTCTATCTCATTTCAACTTTGGCTATTCTATTGCAGAAAGAGACAAGAAGTGTTGGTGGACATATTTGGCTTCATGTGTCCTTCATAATTGCAAAGGTATGGCAACAAACCGAGACATAGGCGGGCATTTATAATAGATACAATCACGCACAACCAACTTTCATGCTATCTAACAACTCTTGTGGGTGGGTAACACTACTACAGAAGGGACTTTTAACATCCGTTTTTATGCCTTTTAGACGACTGTTTTCAAGAGGACGTATATGTGAGTGTCGTTGAAAGTTTTAAAATAGGCGATCGTTTCAAAACAGTCATTGTAAGAGACTTACGACAACTTTTTTTGAAAAAACAATCGTTGTATGTTATGACTTACAATGACCGTTTTTGCAAAAACAGTCATTGTAAGTGACATACAACAACCGTTTTTCCAAAAACAGTATTGTGTGTGACAACAGATAACGACCATTTTTGCAAAAACGGTTTGTATCCCTCTATTTTTTAAAAAAATCTTATACAGAAATCAACTTTTTAGATAGAAATTTCCAATGAACAACATTCGAACAAAATTTCCAACGAACAACATTCAAACAAAATTTCCAACAAACATCATTCAAACAAAATTTCCAACAAGCAACACTTAAACAAAATTTCAAACTCTTCATTTTAGGAAGTAAACCCCAAATAAAATTGCAATTCAACTTCCAATAATGATAACCAAACAAAATTAAATATAAAAAGGCAAAGAGAAAAACCTCAAGTGCTTTGCAAACACTTTCAAGCTCAAGGAAATACTTTATCTTCTGGGCTATCATTACAACCTCATTAACACCCAAGCAAATGTTGCTACTTTGCTCAAAGACTGGTAGTGCTCAAGATCTACGCACATCATACTCTTGAGCACGGACTAAACATGCTTCTGATTATCGGAGTAAGGGCGAGGAGGAGAGGCTTCACCATAACGCTGGCAAAGTGGAAGGTGAAGATCGCGATTGGGTCAGAGAATAGGCTAGAGGTCATGTCTGGGGTCGGAGAGGGGCCAAATGATATGATTGGAGGTTGGACTAGGGCTCAGAGGTGGATCAGAGAAGGAGAGGCGCGACAAGTAGAGGAGATATGATTGAGTTTAAAACAAATCTGGAATACTTTCAACGACCGTTTTTGGAAAACAGTCATTGAAAGGGTAGACTTTCAACGACCATTTTTGGAAAACGGTCGTTGAAAGTGACTTTTAACGACTGTTTTCAAAAATGGTCGTTGAAAGTCGACAAGTCAAAATTTCAAAAATGCCACCGCCTCATTTTTAACGATCGTTTTTTAAAAATGGACGTTAATTAGTGATGTTAAAAGTACTTTTTGTAGTAGTGTAAGTAGCTATTAATTTTTTTTATTAAGTATTACTTTCAATATGAGACAATTGCAATAATGACTTATATCTTGTAGTTTTCATTAGACACTTGTCATCCTTTGGCCCTAGAGAATACCATATGTTGGTTTGATTCCCTTGGAGGAGAACCAAAAGAAGAAACAAAATCTGGAAAGAAGAAAAGTGCCACATATTGATTTTAATCTATCTATTTGTGAAATTAATTGTTTTGTTGATTTCATCATAAGGAACAAAGAGCTGCCTTCTTGTACATTATGCAAGATGAAGCTACTAAGGAAAGAAGAAAAAGACCTAAAGATCATATATAATAAAATGGTTTATCCAAAATTAAGTTCTTTTTACAAGATATATGTTTTTTCAATGCATCAAAATTTTTCCCAATCACATGTTCCAAAGTTCTTTTCAGCATCATTGTCAAGGCTGACATATAAAGTGAGAATACTATTCATATGCTATATTTATGATAGGATTAAGGTATAAATTTACCCCGGAAGTTTCCACTGAGTAGCGCTGGGTATCCAAAAGTTTTTTTAAGTTCAATATTATCTTGAAAGCATTAAAAATAAAGCAATTTTGCCCTGCCTGTTAACAAAGTTGATCTTGATTATTAGTTGACCTTATTAGGCTGAGGTGCCTTAGCCTCAGGCATATATAGTTACAACTTCTTCAGTCACTGACTCTACTTGGTACTTTGATGTGGGTGCTACTCAACATATCACCTATGACCCTTCCAATTTAAACACTCTAGCTCTAGGAAATTCACATGGTTTAGTTCAAGTTGGTACTGGTGATGCAGCTAATATTTCTAACATTGGTGAGTCTCACATCTCATCCTCTGTGGGTAAATTTCATATGACCAGGGTTTTGTGTTCCCCGCATGCAAAAAATGTAGTTTCTATAGCCAAGTTTACTAAAGAAAATAATGTTTCTGTTGAGTTCTTTCCTTATCTAAGTATTGTGAAGGACTTGTAGACGAGACATATCCTTATGCATAGGCCTAAAGTCTTGGGGCCATATCCTGCTGTGGATTATTCTCCCTCTCAATATTCAGCTACTTCTACCACTGCAATAGCTTATTCAATTGTTAGCACTGACAATCTGTCTACGTGGCACTGTTATTCGGGTCATCCCTTTATAGATACTGTGAAACTTATTCTGAAAAATAATGTTATTTCTTGTAATTCTCTATCCACTTCTTCTATATGTACTACTTATCAATTAGGAAAGAGTCATAAGCTTCCTTTTCCTAATTCAGAAACAGTATATCATCAACATCCTTTACAACTAATAATAATGGATGTTTGGGGTCCTAGCCCTCTTGTTCCACAAGGCCTTATTTATTACATTGTTTTTGTTGATGCCTATACTCACTTTACTTGGCTTTATATGATGCACAATAATCTGAAGCTTTCTAGAAATTTAAAGAATTTAAGGTCCTAGTTGAGAATAAGTTTGATCACAAAATAAAAGCTATTTAAAGTGATAGTGGGGGAGAATTCACCATGTTTAAATCCTACTTGGCAGAATTTGGTATTGAGCATCATTTTTCTTGCCCTTATACTTCAGAGAAAAATGGGTTGGTTGAACATAGACAGAAGTATTGTTGAGACAGGGTTGATGTTCCTGGCTCATGCATCCTTGTCTTTACAATATTAGCCCTGATGCTTTTCACTCAGCTATGTTCTTCTTAATAGATTACCATCCAAGGTTATTGGTCATATCTCTCCATATGAGAAACTTCATGGCTTCCAACCAAATTATTTCTTGCTCAAAATATTTGGCTGTGAATGTTTCCCTTGTACCGACCATTTCAGGCTCACAAACTTAACTTCAGGTATGCTCCGTGTGTTTTTTTAGGATACAACAGCCAACACAAAGGTTATAAGTGTCTTCATTTAAGCATTGGCAAGGTATATATCTCTCGCAATGTTAAATTTAATGAGCATGTCTTTCCTGGAGGAACTCAGGTTAGTGTTAAACATTTTGCCAATGATACTACTATTCCACCTTCGACATCATTTCTATCTCCCACTCTACTTATGCTCTCACCTGTTGAGCAAATACTGTCATCTACTACATCATGCTCAATATCTTCCTCTTCTTTTCCATCTCATAATATTTCTCCTCCAAATATCACGCCTCATGATGTTAATGTTACTAATGTGCATCCGATGACAACTAGGTCTAAGGCTAGTACTTTTAAGCCCAAATTCTTTCTTACTTTGGATGATACTATATCCCCTGCAGCCATTATGGAAGCTTTAGCATATCTGCTTTGGAAACAAGCAGCTCAGGAAGAATTTGATGCTCTTGTAAAATTTAGAACTTGGGAAATGGTTCCTCAACCCTATGGCAGGTGCACTATAGGCTGTAAATGGATATTCAAAGCCAAAACTCATGCTGATGGTACCTTAGCTCGAAGCAAAATGATGTTTGGTTGTGAAAGGTTTCTCTCAAGTGGCTGGAACTAATTATGACTTTCAGCCCAGGAATCAAAGCTGCTACTGTGCGAATTCTTCTTACCTTGGTAGCTACAAATAATTGGAAATTACATCAAGTTGACTTCAACAATGCCTTCTTAAATGGTGACCTTGTGGAGGACATTTTTATGGACCCCCTCCTAGTTTTGACCATTTATTTGTTGATAGTTCTGGCAATCCCCAGTGTGCAAACTCAAGAGAGCTCTTTATGGCCTCAAGCAAGCTCGAAGAGTATGGTTTCATAAATTGCAAGAGTTTTTATGGAGTTTGGATTTCCGTTCTTCAAAAGCTTATCCTTGCTTGTATATAAAGATTGATGCACAGAGTAAAATTTATCTTGTCGTCTATGTTGATGATTTAGCCATTACTGGTACTAATAAAGCTTGTGTGGCTAGGCTGATTGATCATATGAGTGCCATGTTTTCCCTAAAGGTTCTGGTGAATTGTCATATTTTTTGGCATAGAATTTTCTCATTCTAACTCTGGCATATTTCTATCTGAACGCAAGTATGTTCATCAACTACTTACTGATATAGGATTGTTGACATCAAACTCAGCCTCTACACCCATGGCTACTAACTTGCAACTTACATCTTTTTCTGGTGATTATTTTGTAGATCTTAAGTTATACCGTAATATTTTGGGTAAATTACAATATTTGTGCTATACACAACCAGACATAGCATTCATAGTGAATAAACTCAGTCAATATCTGCATGATCCACGTATTTCTCATTGGTGTTGTGTTAAGCGGTTGCTGCATTACCTTGTTGGTACAGCCATCTATGGCATTCTCATTAAGCCTGCATCCTAGCTTCGTGTCCAATCATTTACTGATGCTGATTGGGAAACAGACAGAGAGGATAGGCAGTTTGTCAGTGGTTTCTATTAGTTTCTTGGTCCCAACCTCATTACTTGGGTGTCTCGCAAACAACTAATTGTCTCCAGGTGCACCACAGAAGTAGAATATCAATTAGTAGTTGATGCAGTCTAAGAAGTCATGTGGATTATGTCATTACTTCAGGAAATGCAAATTGTTGTGATCAATCCTCCCTTAATATGGAGTGACAACTCTGGAGCAATGGCTCTTACTGCTATACCTGTACTACATGCTCAATCAAAACATGTTGAGCTTGACTTGCATTTTATTAGGGAAAAAGTTGCTACTGGACTGATACAGGTGGGATATGTCCCCTCATCAGAACAAGTTGTTGATGTGTTGACTAAGCCACTCTCCTTTGGCATATTAATCATCTTCAAACCAGGCTTAATGTCATCAGCAACGAAGACAACATTAATTGTATTTGGTTTGATGTTGATGATGATGATGACGGATATGCCTTTATTGATGATAATGACGTTTTGTTTTTTGCTTTTTAGTTAAGAGTTGCAGGGGGGATGTTAGGTGTATAACAACTGTATAACCCACTGCATATTGAAATATAAGGCTTTGAGTTCAGAAGCTTACATTATATCCTCTCATTTATCTCTAGTTTCTAGCTATTCCGACAGTAAGGGTAAATGTTAACCTAGATTAATCAGATATGTGAGGTGATGATTTCATATCTCTTAACAATTTTAGGTAAATTTTGATGATAACTGTTTCCTTTCAATTAACTTGAGGGCATTTGAAAACCAAACTAAATATGACATGGGGCAAATTGATCCAGTACGTAACGAATTGGCAGATTTTTTACTTCAAGAAGCTATTTGGTAGTATTTTGAATAAATGTTTGTACTTCATGCTGTTAGGGAATAATTTGTTCTTATGTACAAGACTATATATATATATATTATATGATTCTAGTTAATTATTTGTTCAAATAATGTTTGCTAGACCTAGATGGTTGATTGATGTACATGGAATATGTGCTCTTCGCGTTACTTGTACGAGCGATGTTAAACATCCAAGAAAAACTACGTCACTGGATTACACGTCCCTAAAATACCGTCCTCAAAACCCCAATTTGACTTGGTGTTTCTCATTCAAATTAGCCACATAATTTAAACATAATTTAATATTCAGAAATTAGCAACAAAATATTTCCTTCGCTAATTTTTGTCATTCACTAGTGACCGAATATATTTCTATCACTTAATCCGTTCGTTAATTTGCTTTTTTTTACAGTGTTTATATAGCAAGAAAACATAATTCCAGTAAAACAAAATCATAAAATAGACGTAGTTAATTTAAACAATGATTGGCTATGAGAGATTTAAAAAGCCACTAGTATTTGAAATATACAATATCATCATAAAACACCCTTACAAGAAACGACTATCATTTTTACTCTCGACTGAATTCCAAATAGACTATGGCAATTCAATATTCAGCTTGATCAAATACCAACTTAACTAATAAAGGGCCCGCTTGGTTCGATCCCATAACATCTTGCAGTGTAGTGCAATATCAATTACAAGGGTAGTGTTTTGTTCTTTCTTGTTTTGGGTGTTAGCAGAGAATTTGGACTGGAAAAATCCACAATGATCAGAGGCTTGTGTCTAAAGTGCAGGACAATGAACCAAATTATGAAATTTTGTTGCTACAATACATAGCAATGAATTTATCTAGGACCTAGAGGACCATTATGTATTTTTAATCATATTACCATGTGGTGCTGATTATGGCATTGGACCATATTCTTGTAATAGATGAATTTGAAAATGAAATACTATTTGAGTTAGACCTTTTTTCTATTGATAAAAAGAATTTGAATAGAGAGAGCTTGACAGATAGTACGTAGAACACAATGTACCACAATGTCCTTAGCTTTTTCAAAAGGTTGTGGCTCCACTATGATTAACAAATAAGTAACAATAACTACGCTTTTGCCTATCGAACTTGTGGCATGATGGTGAAAGTATTTTACTTTCAGCTCTTAAATCTTGAGTCTAAACAAGCCAACACCAACAACAAGAAATTTTATTTTAAAAGGAACATAAATAAGTAATAGAAAGCGACATCTTAATGTTGATATCTCCTCTCAGTATTGATATCTATAAGACAAAAGATTAAAAACAACAAAATAGTTGTGGCTCTGCCACTTTCCAAATGTTGCCTTTTGCTCTCTGTGTAATTTTTATCTGGCATGTTAACCTGTCTCATATTGAAAAGAGAAATGTAAGTGTAAAAATTTTAGAGTTGAAAATTTATATATAATCGAAGATGAAATATAAGTATTCTATAAATACCTCTCAATGTCATTTTCTCTTTGACTTTTCTAAACAACTTTTAGGATGACTTTTAACACGAGATACACCCTCTTTTCTTTTCAATCCTTTTTCTTGAAATGCATCTTTTTTGTTGGTTTCACTAGCATCCTGGATTGAAATAGAAGAACTAATGCTTAATATTTTATCAACTTCCACACCTAATTCTACAAACGTTTTCGCTAAAAAGGGTGTTGCATCATCAGACTCAGCAGCTTTACTCGATATCTCAACTGCAATTTAACATAAATCCTTGTAACAATTTGTGACATCTATCTTTGGATCTTCTTTGATTACACATCCTTTATTATCAAGAACACATCCACTCCGAGCATGTTTGGTCCATCTCTTAAGAATGTACCGTGAAGAAATACTAGTTTATTCAATAGATTAAGTACTCAAAGAGCATGACAACATAAAATGCCTATGAATTCATATTTCCTATAGTTGCATTCAATTGTGTCATCTTCTAAATTATAGGTCACCTTGTGTTCTCTTATATCTCCCATCACACACACTTTATGTTCAAATATTTTTGAATCTTGGTTGCATTCCTTGAAGAGTATGTTGCATGACTTTTCATATTCCTTTTTAACTCGAAGAAAGATAGCTTGTGTATACATTTCTCTTGCGTTTTTCAACAGAATGACATCTAAATTTAGTGGTGGCATAGTTTGACTCATTTCATAATTCTCCTCCAACTCCTTATATCTCATATCCTCAATCGACCTCTCAAAATTTCTAAAGAAATCTAACACATTTAATGTAGACTTCATATAGCGTCTTAATCAACCGTTAAAGCTTTCACTCAACTGGGTTGTTATAGCTCCTGCAGAAAAGGCATGTCGCCCATATACTGATGCCCATTTTTCTCTTTTTCCAAACAAATCTAAAACCATCTATTTTGACGAAGTTCATACTTGCCAAGCATTGACTCCCATGCAATAAGAAAGTCATTCTCATACTCATAATCACACATGCAACTTTTAAAATTTGAAGCAAATGAATCAGAATTATTGTAAGCATGATTGACATGCTTACAAGCATTTTGCGAGAGATGCCAGATACACAAACGATGATATGATTCAAGAAAAACTTACAATTGATTTTGCCATTGCTGGATCTTGATCTGTAAATATTGTAATTTGTTTCTTTCCACTCATAGCCTTCACAAAAGTTCTAAATAGCCACTCAAATGATTCACTAGTTTCATCATATATAATGCAGCACCAAATGTTATAGTTTGTCGATGGTGATTGAATCCAACGAAGGGTACAAATGGTCTCAAGTTACGGTTCGTATGATAAGTTGTATCAAAAGATACCATATCTCCAAAATAAAAATAGTCTATAATCATTTTTGCATCAGCCCAAAAAATATTTGTTATTTGATTTTCAACATCAAGTTGAATTTTATAAAAAAAATGATGGATTTTCATATTGCTTTGATTCAAAATAATGAAGCAATGTATAAGCTTCCCCTTCTTTCATTTCTGCCATCCTCTTACTAGTCAAATGATTGCTAATATCTTTGAGAGTGCACCCAACATTCTCCCGTCCTCCAGCTTGTTGACCCAAGAATTCAAAAATCAACTTTTGTCGAATACCAGAATGTTCTGCTTGCTCAATTTGAGTTGCTTGAACACTAGATATTTTTCTTTGAGATGGTAATTTATGCTTACTCCTAGGAGTGGCTAAAACATGGTTATGTTCCTTCTTAAAAGATGTAACTACATATTTTTCATTTGATTGTTGGTTAATAATCATTTGAGCTAAACAACCAATTCTCAAATCTCTACGAGCCTTTTGCCCTTCACAATCATTCACATTCTTAAACCCTTCTTTGAAACACACATATTTTCGAGATAAAACTATCTTAAGATCTCTCCTACATTTATCCACCCACTCTTTACTAACACTGAATCCTATTAAACCAACATATGCATTGTAGAATCTATAGGCAAAATATATATGCCCACATATGGAGTTAAATCGGTTTCATTTATTTCATGTTATGTAAAATATTCATAAACAATGAAGTAAATATTAAAAGTTGAGAAAATACAAGCCAGGTGGAACAAAAAAAGAAACAACAAGCAAAAAAAAATTCATACAATTGAAAATAATATCAGATACAATTAATTGGGAAGAAAAATCAAGCAAAAAGATTGTACCTATGGCTGCCATCATCCCCTTCAATTAATAGAATCAGCGTCAGAAAAGTGAAACAAGTCCCTATGATATGTTTTGTCGTGACTTGTGAATGTGAGTATTTGCTGGAGCACACACGAATGGAAGTCAATTGGTTACTGCTGAACTGCGGCAAGTTGGGTCGCAAGGTTTGATTTTGTGACTTGCGACTACAATTAACGGGGTGAAGGGAAACGCTGTTAGATGATGAGGTGTTAAATGAGGACAGGTGGCTGATTTTAATTGGAGAACTGGCGATAGACTTGATGCAATGAAATGGATATAAGTTTTGTCCTTTCAAATATTATATATATTATGGAAAATCTGCACAAATAGAATTGCACTCCATGGAGAAACGGACTTAGTGAGTCTCAATGAAAAGATTACTCTTCACATAAAATGGAAAAGAAAAGGAAAATAGTAAAAATCGCTCATGAATTAATTATTCAGATCAGCTAACAAAATAGCTTCATTTTGTTTACCAACAATTAGTTAATTCCATAGAGTAGTATAGTTATTGTCAAGGGTTAAGTTTAAAAGCATTTTAGAAAGTGAACAAAATTTTTTTTTCTTGTTTACCAACAATTAGTTAATTCCATGGAGGGGAAGCCACGAACCCTGAATTGGATACCGGATAATACTAAAAAAAAAAAGGAAAGTGAACTTACTCAATTTCTAGATATTTTCTTTTTCCCCTTTTTTCAATGATGCTAATATTGCTACTTTATTTCTCCACTATCCCTGAATGACAAAAGAAAGCTAAGATTAGGAAAGGCTAGGCCAGGTCAGGTCATACTTTGAAAAATGATTGTTATATTGATGTATTAAAAAAATATATGAATATAAATACCAAAAAAATATGTATATAATAACTATAACAATAAAACTAAATCTTTTGCAAATCTCATCGCCGCCTATTTCTATAATAGGGCAAACTATGGGCATTTGCACAGATCTTTGATGTATATATCATTTAGGTTTGTGAACTAGTAGAATGTGTCACAACCCAAAAATCCTAGTAACCAGCACATAGAAAGGAAATGTACCCTAAGCCAGTCTAACAAACTCAAGATTCTTCTGAATATAGAACTAAGAAAAGAGGACTACCTGTTAATCTCTAGGATTTTATGTCATTTCAGAATATTTTCTTTGAAGTTTATACACTTTTTTTACATTTGTGCATATTTTGAGTATTCAAAGATAAAAAGCTGATTGAAAACATCAGAATTAAAAAGATCCAATAAAAAGGGAAAAAATTAGCCACCTGATTGAAAACTAAATAAAACTATATCGACCTCCAGTATCATTTCTTTCAAGTACTCCCTCCGGTCCTTAAACCTAATTAGAGAGTTGATAGTGGTTTTAAAAGTAAGACCTATTTCACATTTTTATCCATTTTTTCTCAGATTAACCCTATTGATATTCTCTTAATAATAATCAAATTGAAAAGGGATGGAGGGAATTAAGGAAGATGATTAGGATGTTTTAGAAAAATATATATCATATTAATTAATTTAATTAACATCCTTAATCTATTAAAATTAATAACTAATTAAGTCATACATTAAGGAAAGAGGGAAAAATTTGCGTAAAAGTATTATAGTTGTCTAGGGTGAAAATCAAAAGCCAAGGAAGAGAAGAAAACATACAAATCATTAAGGAAGCCAAGTCTTGGAGGTGAAGGCGCTCTAGTAGTGTCACTACATTCATCAAAATCTTTCTTGCATGCCAGACGCCAACCACATCCCATTATTTCCAAATCATGGAGACCTTTAATGATGTTGGTTGTTGGAAATTCGAGTGTTAAATCAAGTTGGCTGCCTTCTCCACTTGCAAGTTGTCTCCAATCTATTGCATCAAAAAGACAAAATCCTACATAAACTCGACAATCATGCATATAAGAAGCCGGAGTACCATGTATTTTGGTTTTCTTGGGATGACGTTTATCATTGAACTTCCAACCTACGGAGAAACCAAGCCACGCTTGAGATAAGAATTGAAAAACAACACACACAGCGACTCCCCAACGTTCTTCATTGGAATCTGCAACAAAGTTGGAAGGTATGTCTGCTGTTATGGTTACAAATTGACCTGACGTATCCTTACCCCAACAGTATTCCCAACGTTCAAACCATGTTGGGATTCTTGTCAATTTCCTCACTTAGAACTTTCTCACGCAAGAAGTGATGACGGACTTCTATGTGTTTTGTTCTTGCGTGGAAAACTGGATTTGATGCAAGTTTGATTGCACTCTCATTGTCACATTTAATCTCCACGGCATACTCATCTTCACGTAGTATATCCTTGATCAGTCTTTTCAGCCAAATGCACTCTTGAGCAGCCATTGTCGCTGCCACATACTCTACCTCAGTGCTGGACAATGCTACGATGTCTTGCTTCTTGCTACACCACGACACTACCGCAGACCCGACGTTAAAGCAGTAACCAGAGTTGAATGTCTATCATTTGTATCTCCAGCCCAATCTGCATCTGTGAACCCACTCAGCATAAACTTTACATTTTTCTTATACACAAGTCCATAGTCGAAGGTCCCTTTCACATATCACAAGATCCTTTTTGCAGCTTCCAAGTGGCAAACTCTTGGGTTCTGCATGAACTGAGAAATGATGCCGACTGTGTATGATATTTCTGGTCTTGTAATGGTCAAGTAGATCATACTTCCTACCAGTTGTCGAAACTTTATCGGGTCCTTCAAGATTTTTCCTTCGTCTTTCTTTAGTTTCAGGTTTGGCTCCATTGGTGTGGCTTTTTCCTTTGCCTCCCCCATGCCAAAGTGTTCTAGGAGGTTCTTCGCATAGGCTCTTTGAGATACAAAGTATCCTTCGCTCATCTTCTCAACTTCCAAACCAAGAAAACAGCTTACTTCTCCCAAATTTTTCATGTCGAACCGAAGAGACAAGTCATTTCTCATAACAGAAATCTCTGACTCGTTGCTTCCAGTGATTATCATATCATCCACGTATAGTAATACCAACGATTGAACTTTCGAATCTAATTTTACAAATAAACTAGAATCTGCATTAGACACTTCGAAGCCATAAAGCATGAGATACTGGGCAACCTTACCATACCAAGCTCTTGGAGCTTGCTTTAGGCCGTACAATGCATTCTTCAATCGGCACACATGATTTGGAGATTGCTCAGAGACGAAACCAAGTGGTTGTTGCATGAAGACTTCTCTGTCCAATTCCCCATAAAAAATGCATTTTTCACATCTAGTTGCTATAGCTTCCATCCTTTGAATGCAGCAAGCAAAACAATGGTTCTCACCATCACCATGTTTGCCACGGGACTGAAGGTTTCTTCGTAGTCCAATCCATAGCTTTCGGAAAACCCTCGCACAACTAGGCGAGCTTTGTATCTGTTAATAGTTCTGTCTGACTTCTTCTTTTGCTTAAAGACCCACTTACACGTGACTAGTTCATAATTCTCTAGTTTAGGCACCAACTCCCATGTTTCATTCTTGTTTAAGGCACTTATTTCTTCTTGCATGGCTTTCTTCCATTCTAGATTTCCTCTTGTTTCTTCATAACACGTTGGTTCACCTGCATATTGCTCCCCCATAAAGAAACATGCAGCAATCGAGCAATTATTTACTTCATAATCTTTCAGGTAACGGGGCTGTCTCTTCTGCCTTGTTGGGCATCTTATAACTTGCTCACCGGGTTCATCATTTCTAGGAGGCGCCTGCCTTTCTTCTTCCACATCGTCATTGCTGGGAATTTTCTCACTGACTTCAGGAAAAAGAAGCTCTACATGGCTGTCATCGAACTTGATAGTTGGGAATGACGTTGACACTTCATCAAATACAACATCCCTAGAAGTTGTAAACTTCTTCGTTTTTGGATCCATGCACCTCCAACCTTTCCTATAAGAGTCATAGCCAACAAACACACACTTTCTAGCCTTTGGGTCAAATTTGGTTCAATTATTTTTAGGGACATGGACATAGCAGATGGACCCAAACACTCTAAAATAGTTTACATTCAGCTTTTCGTCATATACAACTTTGAAGGGAGATTTTTGTGTACCTGGCCAAGCTGGTAACCTGTTTGTTACATGACACGCGCACTGAACTGCCTCAGCCCACAGCTCTCTGGGAAGGTTCTTATCATGTAACCAAGAAAGGCAAACTGACGTGAGGTATGCTAGCTTTCTCTCGGCAACCCCATTTTGCTGGGGGGGTATCCGGGCATGTCATTTGTCACTTGATATCTTTTTCATCATAGTATTTAAAGAAGTCATCTGACATGTACTCACCACCATTGTCACTCCTGAGGCATTTTATTTTCTTCCCAAACTCCTTCTCGATTGCTTCTTTGAACTCAAGGAATTTGGATAGCGCCTCACTCTTCTCTTTCAAGAACTTCATCTATGTGAATCTTGAATGATCATCTACTAGCACCATAGCGTATTGATGTTTGCTACAACTTGCTGCTCTCATTGGCCCCATTAGATTCGTATGAATCAAATCAAACATTGTGGAGTGTCGATTTAAGGATCTTTTATATGGCAGTCGATGGGACTTACCACATTGACACCCCTGGCATATCACATCTTCACGAACATTCTTCAAGATTGGCATTCCATCCACCAGCCTTCTCGATGATATTTGTTGCAGCTTCTGGTATCCCACATATCCCAATCGAGCATGCCATATGGCGGCATTGTCGATCTGATTGGTTTTCTTCATAGAAGCCTCTCCTGCTGACAAAACAAACAAAAAACCTTTCTTCTTACTAGAAAATAGAACATCAGCAGATATGTCTTTTACATTATCAAGTATCTTTACATCCTTTGGTCCAAACAGCAATATTTTGTAGAATTAGTAATCTAAAAAAATGACATTAAATTTTTAGTCACATATGGAACATGATACACGTCTAGCAATTTGATGTTCGTCCAGTCACTTCCTTCAACTGTTACTACTCCTTCTTTGGTCACGGGGTGAGTTGAATTGTCAGCGGTCACAATGACTCTATCTTCATGGTATTCATGTATCTCCGAAAACAAGGTTTTGTTACCGAAGACATGGTAAGAGCACCATGAATCAACAATCCATTCTGCACTCTCGTTGGATGCATAATTTACAAAGCCTTGAGATGATTTTTGGTCTATCACTTCAAAAGTGAAGCAGTGATCCCATTTGAGTTGATCATCCTCTTCATCGGTACAAGCAACATTTGCTTTGGAGAGTTTTACTTGACAGAATCTCTTTACATGCCCAGGTTTCCCACACCTAAAGCATGTGATTGGCTTCTTGATGTGGGATTCTCCATCCTCCACAGAACTTGAGTCTTCATCTTTATTTTTGTTGTTGGTCATAGCTCTTACATTCGGCTTACCCATTGAGAAAAGAACAGCAACAATTTCTGCATTCTTCGACATCTGCTTGGCCAATACTTATTGATTCGAGAGCAAATTTTCTAATTCTTCGACTGAGGGTTGCGTCACCCACCCCTGAATAGAAGTGATAATGGGCCCATATTCTTTCTTCAGGCCACGTATGATGTAACGACGTAGCCTTGCTTCACTGATCTTTTCGTCCTCGTCACCAGCACACACACTTTTAACCCGTAGAAAATATTCAGAGATTGTCTACCTTCTTGGTTTAGCCTAGCCGACTAGTTCTCCAGTAGTTGCAGTTGGTACCCACTAACTTTTCCATTCTGGGGTGACCATTTTCTCCATTAGAGAGCTCCATTGTAGCAGACAAAAGGTTTCTATTCACTTATACGAACAAGGCTCTAATACCATAAAATAAAATGAGAAGAAATCAGAAGCAAAGACACAATAAACTTATCGGGAATGCCTTGCTTTATTTCTATCCAAGCTTAAACTAATTACAGAGCTGCCTTTGATAATACAAGGCGATAACCTTATTCCTATGATCTCTCCAGAGATCTCGCTAGCTTTCCTCATTATTCTGAATAAACTTAAATCAACGAAACAAACTGAAACTAATTTATTTGACTGCGTAACATAAGCAAACAAATAAAAAATAAAATATACACCAGGAAAATAGGAGCAAGACGTTGAAGCAGCTACCACGTGCTTCTCATGCGTAGGAAGTTTGGACTAACTTTTAACATGGTATGGGGGTAATCTTGGAACTTCTAGTTTATGGCAAAACCTCTCAATGCTCCCTCATATGGGCATTCAAAGATAATGCACACAGCAATTCCCCAACAATCTCCATCAGAACTTGCCAAGTCGCTAGGTATATATGCTGTTATGGTTACTACTTCACCATAGTCATCCTTACTATGACGAAGTTCCCATCGCTCAAACCATGGCGGTATATCTTCCTTCCCTTTAGAGTCAATAACAATGTGAATGGGATCCTCTGTAACACTTGGGTGCTGTAATGAACGAAATATCAAGTTATGTAATGAGTGAATGGATGACATGATCTACCTATTAAATGTTGTTCTCATGCTTTAATCTACAAAATTGAACTCCTCTTTAACAAGGTCCTTCAAAGATATGATATCCCAATTTAAATTCAAAATATAAAATCTCACAATCAAAATATAATATTTCCCTCCCAATCCAAACGAAGCATAAAGGAAGAGCATGAACAAAAAGTTAAGAGATGGATATAAGGACCTTAGAGACACACGATTCAATGAGAAGCTGCAGATCTAATGTGGATGCCAAGAAAGGATCCTTATTTGCACGAATAATTGAGTTAGGAGGAAGCGCGGGTAATGACTTAAGTTTGTTGCAACCACTCAAATCTAAATATTTTAGATTTTGTAAATTAATTATGGACAAAGGAATCTCAATGATCTCAGTATTCCTCACATCTAAGAAATATAGCCTTCTCATATTTTTACTGAACTCAGGGAGCTTCTCAAGCTTTGAACATTCACCAAGAATAAACACCTCTAGCTTTTTCATATCCAACAAAGTCGGAAGAGTTTCAAGATTTATACAATATCTCAAACTCAACTCAACTAGCGTCTTCAATTGTCCAACAGATTGATGAACCTGAATAAGGTTTACACAATAATCTAAAATCAACTTTTTAAGGTTTGGAGTTCCACTGAAATCTGGAGTTTCCCTTAGCTCATCAGAATTACTTAGATCAATGGTTCTCAGCATATGTAACTCCTGACGAATGTATAAGATACAAGAAAAAGGAGGTGTTAGTAGTATCTTCACAGTCTATAGATAGGACATATGTCACAGAGTTTAGTATGTTCATGAAAGGAAAGCATACTGGTGCTCCATCCCAGAGTCTTTTGATGTTGCTACTACAAAATTAAAGGCTTTCCAGTTCACGTAATTCATCAAAAGGTGGCAGAGATTCCAAAGCATAATGATCCCATCTTAGAACTTTCAATGCACGCGGTAGACAATTGAGATTATGGGAAAGCTCAACTCTACTCAAGTCAAGTAATCTAAGATTCTACATCTTTAGGCAGCACTTTGGGTGCCAATTTGCTTCAAATGGATGACGGAGATCCACAACTATACTCTCAAAATTTCTTTTTCCCTAATAAGCATGAATGAAGATACACTAAGAAATATGAGAAATGTTGGACTTTGGGTCTAAGTCCACCCATGATGGGCCAGACTATTTGATTAGGAAATAAGTAGCCTAATCAAATAAGAATAAAATCAGCATAAAATGTATATTTAGGAATATTTCAGCAATAATTATGGATTTGTTAAAAGAGGAACAAATCACCATAATTAGGGAATTAATTGAGAGACAATTAATTGCTGTCTTGGAGGGCAAGAAGGAGTGCACACATTTCCTAATTAGTGGCCTCCATAAACCACTATAAATAGGGTGTGCCTCCTCAATTGCAACTCACCCCGCCATTGAGTTTTCTGGCAATTCCCTTCTCTCCTACCATCTTTCTGGTTCTGGTGATCTGTTGTGCAAATCACAATTAGGCTCTAGTAGTCTAATAATTGTGTGGGCACAAGTATGGAGTATTGGAGCTTTGACCCAGATCCGAACATGGATTCGTCCAGGTATGCCTGATCTCCTCTTTTAGTTAAATATTTTTTCCGACATTGGCATCAGAGCCATTTGATCCTTGAGGTTGTGATTATTCTATGTGAATAATAATGTGATATAATTTGTTTATATCTCTGCATCATATTTTCCGTTGTGCTACTGTATTTTTTTTTCAAGCTTTATATCCGTAGCCTCTATTGCTTGAAATTTTTAATGGATATGCATGTTCTCTGGTTTATATGTGAATACTTTTGGGAATCTGGGCGTATGTTTTCCAAAATGTGAACATGTATATATATATGTATATATTTTTCTTCTGCCTTTGCTGTGTTATATGCATGTCTGTGTGTGCATTGGATTCTAGGTTCCCAGATTTGTTATTCGACTTGAGCTCAATGTGCACACATATATAAAATGCTAGGTTTTTTATTGTTTGCTCCTCTGGTTGTTTTATATATATACATATAATAAGTGTGTGTGTGTGTGTATCTCATGGCACAATTCCTTCGTCCTCTTCCTCATATCTTCAATTTCTTAAAGTTGTGATTTTCGAAACCTATGTGGAACTAAAAACGGAAAAGACTTGACCCCTCAAAGGTTAGAAGAGCTTTTGAAACCTAGAGGACACACATCCACGTCGGTTTACGTCGCGCCGACAACGTCGAGAAAACTTGGGTGTTTGAAACTCAGTGTTTTTGCCCAAAGTAAGGACATGAATGTGTAGATCTCGAAGAGACGATTCCAACGATGCTTAGAAAGCGTCAAACGGAGTCCGGATGAGGGAGAAACAAAGGAAAGAAGTTCGTGGGTCGTTAGTTGCCGCCGCAACTTCACTCATGATTTGATCAATGAAACAGAGGTTTTAAGATCAAATAAATGCCATGTATTTGTAGCTTACTGAACTACGATTCCAACGACACCAAGAATGTGAAAAACGGAGCTAAAACGAGGGAGATATGGCCTCCCGAAGTTGGTGGGTCACGATGACCCGTTGGAGCTCCAACCGGGTCGGGTTGACCAGGCTGGAGGTTTAAGACGATGACGTGGCAGTCAACGCCACGTCATCAGTCAACCAAGGACACGTGGCACCAATGAGCGGTTGCCACGTCAGCGCCAAACGCCATGTCAGCATCGGTCAACGAGGCACGTCATCCGTTGACCGAGCCGCGTCAGCGGTGACGTGGTCACGGTTGACCGGTCAACGTTGACGGGCCAACGGTCAACGTTGACCGGTCAATGGTTAACAATCATTCGTTGATTGTTAACCAAAAAAAAAAAGGAGAGGACTTATGGTGCGTGGGGCCCACTGGGGTCTCCGTTTGACACGTGGCAAGCATCGTCAGAGAGAGGACAGCGCGTGGAGTCTTGGGAGCTGGCGCGTGTCACCGGTGTAGTGTATATCACGCGCCACCGCCGAGAGTAGCCAACGCTGGAATTTTCCAATTTTTCAGGATTTTTCCATCCAGACACCTTCTAGGGGCGCGTGAGAGCGCGTGGGACCTCCAATTAAGATGTGGTTGGTTCCTAAAAATCCCTAAATTCAAGAGCTTCAATTTGATATATAATTTGCATATATTTGAAACAAGTTTGGATATGATTTGAGTCAAAAATGTGCTTATGTGCACTTAGAGGGTCCCAAAAATGTTAGAATTGAATCAATGTTGGTTCTATTATTTTTGGGGATAGGTTGGCTTATTTTTTTAAGAGTTTTTTCAGTTGCAACATAAGGTTAAATACTGAAAGATTCTTTAAAAGTAAGGGATTATTCAAATGAGTTTTTGAATGTAAAAATCCTATCCAACCTTAACTCAAACTCTTAGAGATAAAAACCTGAAAATTTACAGCAACTTAAAATTATTCAATAATTATTGAATAATAATAAGTCTTCCCATGCTTCTAACCACATTGATCCACTTGGATTGAAGCAATGACTTCTAAAAGTTAACCTTTTATCACATATGTTGTGACAAAGGACAAGACAGATAGAGATGTGAGAATCATCTCATCAAGTGGGAGGTATACTGCAAATACATCCAAATGAGTGGATGTAGACATGACAAAGAGGAGCTGAACATTGTAGCTAGACGCTACATCAATTCACATGGTCAGAAGGGCCTATGAGAGGGAGAATCTGTTAAGAGACAACAATATGAGGCTTAAACTTTTGAATGTTCTTGTTTTTTTCCATTGAATTTAAGTTTAAATTCTCTGTTTGTTTTTAGAATTGAATTCAGTATATTCTCTTCTTGTTTTCTTGAACATTCATGCTAGTTAGATGATATTGTGTTATTATCTTGTTAATATAACTGCTCTTTGATTGAGTGGGAGTTTTCTGGAATACGTCTAGAAATCCAAAGGGAAAATTGTTCAAATGAAGACTGTGGTTAAAAGGGTGATGAGCTAACTAGTATGATTGGGATGGGAGTCAACATAGTTGTCTCCTGAACATGAAACTAGTGAACTTATTATCTAATTATCCTTTGTCTTATTTGAACAACTAAGATTTGTATACCATAATCGTCTGAGTGACCAATTATGACCAAGTCTATTTGACTGAGCTATGAAGACAAGCTCAATAGAGATGTCTATGGAGTTAGAAACTCTCAAATCTCTTTTATTCAAGAAGAATGAGATGTCAAGGACATCCTGCCAACTAGTCTTCAGCATTTAAAGGTTGAAGCAACCAAAAGATACAAAAGGTTTATGCTATCAAGTATAGAAAGAACAACATTGCTTAAACGTATGTTGGTATGAGCAATGTAACGTTATCCAAGCTGTGTGGATAGTGTTGGAAGATGGTGAAATTGATGATCTTCTTCCATAAAGTTAAAACTAAGTTAAGTTTTAACATAGTGTACTAAGTCCTGACATGTTATTTAGGAAATACTTGAGGCAGATGTCAAACTAAGAAGTTGAGACAAACTAAATGCCAAGTTCTTTCTAACAAACAACAAGTGTATGTTGTGATAAGACATCTCCCAGATGAGTGGGAGGAAGCTATGTCTCCCAGTGAGTGGGCGTATACGAAAGTAAGGATTGCCTCTGATATGCATATTGTAACCTTCAGCAATGTGATTCACCACATTGAACTTGAATGTGAAAGACTGAAGGATTCAAGATCTATCAGTTAGACGAACTTAGTCAAAGAGTGGGAGGATTCATCCTCCATGCCTAAGGGCAAGAAACCTATGAGGTAAACTTGATCTAGAAGAGGTCAATGGTTTCTGCAAAGATAAAATGCTACATTGATAAACCTTTAAGGGTTGTAAAAGTAGCAATCCACATGAGTTGTGGATGTTTCACAGAAGCATATGGCTTCATGTCAAAAGCAAAGTAATAAAGAGATAGAATCAAGGGATTGGAACTTGCAAGTTAACTCTGCATAGATAAACCACCCTGATTCACTCCATGCAATTGCAACTGACAGAATCGCATCTTTGCTATCTCTTTAGTTAAGGATCGATGGGACTATGATTCTCAAATCCTTTGTTGGATTTTAATGTTTCTTTTCTAGGGATAAAAGATTCCATTTCTTGCCACATGTACACCTTGATCAAAGGGAATGATCAAACTAGCAAAAGAGTATTTGCTAAATAACGTGTGCTAAAGGGTTAATACCCTTATGAATAAGTTGAAAACTTATTCTACCTGGCAAGAAAGACAAAGAAACATTTTTTGATAATATCCACTGCAATTGGCAAATTATGACGTTGGTGAACCAGTAAACGTGAGGGCAAAACACAAACAGCTTGGTGTTTTGTTGATGTTGTGGACGTTTACTCGAAATACAGTAATATTTACTTGATTTTTGGCAAGTGTGAAGTTGTTAAATAATGGCTGATCTAGTCAGGAATCAGTAAAACTGAAAGGATAAGACCTTTAGAACTAACAAGGGTTAAAGACACCCATGTGCTTAGTTCAAGATATTTTGTGTTCAAGAAAGGCATTGTTAGGCAACTATCAGTACCTAGAATCCTTCAACATAATAGAGTTGTTGAAATGGAGAGATAGACCTCTCCTTTGATTTGGTTGTGAACATAATGGCATCAATAAGGCTATCAACCATATGTTGGTACGTAGACTTGCAGCTATTATATTCACACTTAACCAAATGCCCTCTATGTCAGTCACGACCTTACCCTATGAATCGTGGATGGGCCTTAGACCAGGGCCAAGCTCGTTAAGACCATAAGGGTCATCAACTTTATATTCATAATTCTTCCTATGAGTAAGGAAGATTAGGGCTCAGGTATACAAGGTATCTCTTTGTGAGATGACATGAGAATTTGACATGACACATCGTCATTAGTGAAAATGATGGCGGTTTAGTGACTGAGAGAAAACCGTGGGACACAACATTCATAAAACCAAGATTTCCTAGCAAGAAATGAGCATTAATCACAATAAATCTCTTCAAGAGGTTCACAAGTGACAAGGAATAACCAAGTGTTCCTAAGTTCACTAATCCGAGTAGGAGGATTGAGACCATTTTCATAACGAAAGAGGTAAGAGGTAAGTTACGAGAGAATTACCTCACTCATACATAGGAAAAGAATCCTATGAAATCCACCTCGGAGCAAATTGCCATCTAGCGAATGACTATAAGGGCAATGCTCTCTTCATCACTTAGAAGGTGATGATAAGTACCTATAAGTGTCTGAAAGACACTAGAAGGACCTGCTGAGATGAAGTACAAAGTGTCATGCAGGAGGTTTTGGATTCCTTTTAAGCCAAATACGTGTTTGGGTAATTGTCACCTAGCCAAGAAGCGATTGGGAACAAGTAGATTCTCAAATCCATTGGGGGCATGTAGAACCTAAAACACTTAGTGGCTAAGGGGTAATACAATGGAAGTTTGTCCATTGTGCGTTTTAACTCTAAACTTTGGCTATAACAACAAGCTTAGTCTTGAAAATTGCATCAAGATGATGTAAAGACCACCTTCCAATTTAGAATTTTGGAAATTGGATGATGAACTCTACATGAAGCAGCTTAAGGGCTTCGTAGAAACAATCACCTAAATAGTAGTATATGAAGTTTTCACAAGGAGAAAGCCTCACCAACTTCAAAATAATCGAAGAACACTACATAAGTTCCAAATGGTCTAGTGATGATTCTTTGTGAAGTCATCTTTTGTCAAGTGACAAATGAAACAAGTGTCAAGGGAGTCAAAGGAATAAAGGATCAGAGAATCCTTAAATTATGAGTTGAGAAAGTCATGGGTTGAACAAATATCTTGATCGACAAGATAAACGGAGTTGCACAAGAAAGATACAGTCTTTTTCCACCTAAGACATGTACAAGTGTAATCCTTAGACATCTTAGGATGTCAAAGTGTAAACCCATGGACACCCCTGAAGTCAAGGGCATAAACCTAAAGAGGTTAGATGTCCTATGAGGAATCCAACATAAGAAAGGTGGATAGAGTCCCATGTGAGACTATAGTTGGTAATGTGAATGTACATATTGGTGTACATAAGACCAAATGTTTTTGGGTCAGACTTGAAAGTTGCTTTTTGGTCCTACTGTGAAATAGGTTATGAGAATAACCATGGATTAAGTTGTCAAGACAACAACTTTCCTTTTTGAAAGGATACTCCAATACAAGACCGAGGCAAATGGTGATAGAATAAGGAAATATACATAGTATTTTCCTTGTTATCCATGGAAATAGAACGCAGGGCGCGTTCCACCATCATTCAAAGTACCATGTGGCTAAAGTAATTCCTATGAGAGATTGGGAATGAATGGTGGATAGAAGGATCCAAACGATAACATCTTATGACAAGGATCCTAAGTATCACAGCAAGGCGAAACATACTTTTTGATACATCTCTATGAGAGATATGCTTTCAAAGAGGGAAAGCATAGTTCAATGACCTTCTACTGACAGAATGTTGGTAGATCCCCTTATTGAGCCCATAGCTTGATTTTCATTGAGTTAGTGAAAATCTAGGGGCGCAAATAAAATATAAGGTCGTGAACTTCTTTTATATGAAGATAAAAGAAATGGTATGTATGTTATGAGTAAATACATAAAGGTATACAGTTTTGTATGTCGTACAGGTCAAAAGAGGTTGGTTCACTCACACCAACAACCGTCTTCCCATGTTTTACAGGGGCATGGGAAGGTAAGACGAGCAAATGATCACCATGAGATGGTTGAGAAGAATCTTTGCGTTTGAGTCGCCTCAGTTAGGCTGAGATGAGATCCACATGTGTGCATATACACAGAAAATGGATCGAAGCATGAATATGGACCTGTAGCCAGGCAAAGAACTCTTTTTCACAAACGAGATTGTAAAAGAAATATTGTGAAAAAGAAAGTTCTGGTTCGAATGTTGAGTACATTTTGGAACTAATGTTTGTACGGTGAAAGAAAAGAAATCGACGTACACCTCAAACCATTCACCGTAGCATGCAATTCATACTGCATGTGCTTGAGAGTTAAACTGCAACACGGGATGTGGGTGAAAGATCCCTAGTTCACCACAGTGTGAGTCCCAGGAAGGAAGAATCCTTCCGCGATGCCTTAAGACTTAGGCGACATCATGAAAGCTTGGTTTGGTGATAGCTACTTTAGCTGAAGCTCCATGATCACACTCGATTCGGTCAGACGTACGAGTGAAAACTAGGAAAGCGACCAAGTCAAGATGGACTGATGTTTAGTCAAAAAGGAAGATTTACACCTAGATACATAAGATGTACTAGTATCTATGGTCGACCCCTTACTAGCTCTATGTGTAGCTAGTAAGTGCGGATACTATGTATGTAGAAGGCAATCTGAGTTGCGGATACTATGTATGTAGAAGGCAATCTGAGTTAATCAACATATTAACTCGAGAGGGATTAGATATGCCATGAGTAATATGTATGGGAGAATCTGGGGCATATGAGGCAATGAACATATAGCTTACGGTTATATATAAAGGGTGTCCTTGGATGCTGATCCAAGATAAAGGATTTCTAGTATCACAAGTACCAAATCTGAAAGACGTTTTTGCCCACGCAGTCACGGCAGACGCCAAGTATGAAACAAGAAAGAGTAACGCATGCACGATGGGAGGCCCATCAAGTATGAGTGGGAGATGTTGGACTTTGGGTCCAAGTCCGCCCTTGATGGGCCTGACTATTTGATTAGGAAATAAGTAGCCTAATCAAATAAAAATAAAATCAGCATAAAATGCAGATTTAGGAATATTTCAGCAATAATTATGGATTTGTTAAAAGAGGAACAAATCACCATAATTAAGGAATTAATTGAGAGACAATTAATTGCTGTCTTAGAGAGCAAGAAGGAGTGCACACGTTTCCTAATTAGTGGCCTCCATAAACCACTATAAATAGGGTGTGCCTCCTCAATTGCATCTCACCCCGCCATTGAGTTTTCTGGCAATTCCCTTCTCTCCTACCATCTTTCTAGTTCTAGTGATCTGCTGTGAAAATCACAATTAGGCTCTAGTAGTCTAATAATTGTGTGGGCACAAGTATGGAGTATTAGAGCTTTGACCCGGTTCCGAACATGGATTCGTCCAGGTACGCCTAATCTCCTTTTTAGTTAATATTTTTCCGACAAGAAATGATAAGATATCAAGTATAATATGGATATTTGGCAGCAAATAAATTAACTTTGGCGCACATATTCGAAGACTTACCTTATTTTCTTTCAACACACGATCGATGTCCTTTATAGTCCACAATCTGCTTCGTCTACCAGCATCACTTGGAGATTCATGATAAACAATGCTCCTTCCTATCTCTTGAAGAAAATAATGCATATGCAGGGATTCTTGTGAAGTCTCATGAAGCAACTTATGATCCATAAATGTTGGCAAGAAAATATCACTTCTCATCTTTTGCAGCCTATCATGCATATCTTGACCTTCTTCGACATTATGTCTTGAATTTGAATTTGATTGGGTGGAGCTTAGCAATGATTTTGCAATAAGAACTTCGATTCCATATAATATGGATAAGGCATAGCATGTTTCCAATATTTTCATCACTTCAAATTTTGTCCTTCCATTGAGAAAACATGCAATATCTAAAAATATCTTCTTCCACTCAAATTCTAATCCATCGTAACTTATGCTAAGTACAGTAAAAATTTCCTCGGGTTAACGTTCCCTGTATTGTTCTAATATGCCTCCCCATACAATTGGTGATCTGTGGTGGCAAAGAATTGACCGCAAGACTGCAAGTACCAGGGGAACTTCACGGGCGTATTCAATTATTTCTTTTGATAAATGCAAATAATCTTGTTTAGGCTTATTCTCTTTAAATGCTCTCTGACAGAAGAGCTTCAGGGATTCCTTTGGATCTAATGTTCCAACTTCATATATTTCAAACTGTTTATACACTGTCAACAAGCTTTCATCTCTCGTAGTTATAATTATTTCGCTCCCTAGACCAAACCAATCTTCACTCCCAGCTAAATTTTCTAGTTGGCTTTTGTGACTCATCATCAAGAAAAATAATAACCTTTTTATTGCAAAAAAAGCGCCTTATTACTACGGTTCCTTCTAAAAAATCATCTTTAGCTTGTACTAATCCAAGATTAAAAAGTAGCTTCCTTTGCAGGTAGGCTAAGCCATGCCTTTCAGAATCTTTCCTTATGTTGCTTAGAAAATAACTAGCGTCAAATTCTCTACAGACTGCCTCATAGACACCTTGAGCAAGAGTTGTCTTGCCCAGGCCACCCATGCCCCATATCCCAACATAGCATATATCATCTGAGCCTATTTTTGAAAGGGATATAATCTCACCTAACTTTGACTGAATGTCTCCAACTGAATAATTAAAAATGTCCCCAACTGAATGACCAAAATTAGATGAAAATTTATAATATAATTTGTTCCACACAAATTCAACAATGCCTTCAATAATTTCTGATTCATTCCTGCGTTCATCAAAGGATTAATATTCTGTCAATTTCGATAGAAATTACTGGGGGAGAAAAGCAAAATTTCCTCAGTCAGCAACTTTAGTCTATAATTATGGTTTATAAATATAAGTTGACATTTCTAACTCAAACTCTGTGTGTGTATAACAGTACACATGCAATCAATAAGAGAAAAATTTTTATATTTGAGAAGACAAAATCACAAAAGGAGGCTCTAAAATATAAGACATTAAGGTTATCCCACTCAATTGTTGTAACTTTAAGCAACAATCACTACTCAAAAATGCTTTTAATTTAGGGTTAACGTACAAATCTAACTCACTAAGTATGCCGCCATGGTCACTGGATATCATAAAATTTCCTAGGGTGCAAAAGTACACACAAAGCTTTCAAAATAGAGAAAAACTATCATGGCTATTAAGTCAACCTACATTGACCATTTAGCAAATAGTCCCCACACGCATTGTACAATGTTTCCGCTCCCAGCAACCCTGTCTACCACTATGGGGTCTTTTGCATGACACAATGGCTACTCCTCCTTGGTGTCGAGCTACCCGTCCCCCAATTGCCTTACCCACCATAACTTTCTTTGGTTTCTTCGTTGTTGGTGGTTTTTCCGTGGAGTTGACAAGCCGCGAAGTAGGGGTATTGTTGTTAATAAATTAACGAGTTTCAAATCCTTTGATAATACTCATTGATGGCAAAGAAAACAAAGAAAATCATAGAGTTGTGCATCCATTACGTCTTGCGCAAAAAAACCACAGTGGCAGACAAATCTGCTGGGAGCCCATGGTAGAACACTTCAATGGTATATTTGCACCTTAAATTGCATGCAATTTGGCACAATTTACTTGGCAATTAGAATTTTTTATAAATATTTCAGTAAAATCATTTGAAATTACAAGGAAAATGTGCAATTATAGCTTTTGAGTGGAATCCAGAAAATATTGATTGGTTCATGTGTTTTTAAAGTGATTTATTCTGATTTGAGCCTATATGGTGTATATATTGATTTACAGGGAAGTGCAGAAAAGGAATCTGTTAGAATTTGAAAGATTAAAGTAAAAAGGAAACAATCTGAATATTATGAATCCTTAATACTTAATTTTAACTTGCCTATTAAGGCAAAAGCCTGGCATAATCTAGCTTGTTTCCACCCCTAGTCAGAGATTTAGATCTGAGAATGTGAAATACTGAAATTTTTCTCTCAGATATTTTGAATTTGTTGAGTGAGAAAACTTTTTAAATGGCGTGAAAGTCATTACCTCTTATTTAATATCTGCAGGCTGCCCATGTGATTTTCATTTGTTTGTCTTTTTTTTTAACCAAAATTGATTTATGTCTTTAATATACAGTTTTTTGTTTTTCATTTGTTTATGTCTTCAATTTTATTGTTATATTTTTTTTTTGGCTTTCGAATTTTATTTTTATGTAAACGTTTTTTTTTTTTTTTTTGAGTAAGTTATATAAAATTTGTTTAATTGATATAAAATGATATTTTGCACTTGGCCAAAAAATGATTTTTTTGCCAAAATATAAAATTAAATATAGACTATTTAATTTTTAAATTTTTTTAATAATATGATATGTTATTTCTTGCTCACACATATAGGTATACAATATTATTTTTAATTCAATTATTATATTACCAACTTGATCAAATGGCTCGAAGGTTTCGACCGTTTAAACTTAAACTATGATATGTTAGCCTCTCCAACTCGATGTCTGATGCAGCCTTTAAAACATTGGATTGAACTCTATAGATGCATATGATTTGGGATTTCAGACTATATTGCTATGACACTTAGATGATGATCCAGCCATTCAAATAATTTCTACTCAACTTAGTTATTCCTCACCCTACATAATGACCCGAAAATACAAATTTAGGTGATGCGAAATTTGTTTTTTTAATTAAATAGATTAAAATGGTTTGGTGACAAAACTCTCAATAATGGAGTCCTCCCGGCAGCTTTTAATTAAGATTTATAGCATAGGTACAATAGCCTACCCTTCGTCATCTTTTTGTTATTTTTATGGCATGTTTAAGCCGTTATTTAAAAATATGTTCACGTAAGTTAATAAAAATTTTTTTTATATGTTTATTTCATATATCGTAAATCATATTAAAAAAAATAGATTCCATCAAAAATAAAAATAGGCACTTAATTTTTTAGCACGCCCTATAGAATAAAAGAAATAAAGCATCTTAAAAATAAAGAATATTGTCACATTTTTAAATGCATCATCGCAGGACTTGTCCGAAGTCAATAGTCACCAGCCAAATAAATCCAATCCCACTTGTCCCAATTCCCAATTTTAAGCGCAAGCCTCAATCACCTAACTTACTTTTTTTTATGAGAATTATTGTGTGTTGAGAGAGACGGATAATTATTTAACTAATTTGGCAGTTTCCACGAAGCCCGGGAAGAATCTCACGAGAATATATATCGGCCTACGGTCCTCCCAATAAAACCCTAGAGTTAATAGTATAAGTTATGATGTTGATAAGCGTTAAACCTATAATTTCCCTTGATTAATATGAGATTGTCTCTTATGGGGAAGAAAGAAAATATTGTTAAGAATTAGGAGCATTCGGTATTTTATGCCTTTGAAAATTGAAATTGTGATTTTTTTAGATCTAAAAAGAATTTTCTATGACAACATCAAGGCAAAGTTTATAGTAGAGGGGGTGCCTCCATCAATCACTCTCTCTATTTTCTCTCCATTTAGGGTATCCATCATTAGATCAAATTTTAATAATAATTAAAATTTATTTTATTTACTGCTATAGTAGATTTTTATTATATTTAATATTATAATAATATTTTTATATAGTATTAAATCTCAACTATTAAAATTTATCTAATAATAGATGCACTAAGCAAAGACAGTGATCAATAAACAGAGAGAGTGATCAACTAATGGGGACATTTCTCTCCCAAGTTTTTTAGTCAAAATCTAGAAGCCAGGTGGAAATCACTAGTCAGTTTGGAGTTTGGATAGCGCACCATGAGGACACGTGGAAAGTTCTAAACTGAATTCGCTAAGGGCCGGTTTGGATAAAAAAAATGTTGGAAAGGAATGAAATGGAAAGGAAAAGGATAGAAATGAATGGAAAATATTTCGCTTCTTAGGTGTTTGTTTCGTGGAAAAGAAAATGGATTGATAGAAAAATTTTTGTTTGATTTAAAGAAAATGAGATAAGAAAATAAACAAAAAGACAATTTTGACCATGTATTAAAAATAATATATAAATGATCATAAAATTTCTTTCCATATTATCATATCCAAATCAAATCAGCAAAACAAAAAAAAAAAAACCAGAATCATGGAAAAAATGAAGCTATCCATATTAAAAAAAATGCAAGTTAAATTCTCCAAATCAAAACCTCAAAAAAAAAATGCATTATCTCCCTCATCAACTATCGGAAAAAACCATCATCTCCGCAATCAAAAAACGCATCATCTCCTTCATCAACTATTGGAACCAAACGGACGGGATTTTCGCCAGAGACGTTCACCACTATCCTCATCGTCAACTTCTTCTGTGATGTTCGCTGGCTTTTTCCTTCTCCACTGTCACCTTCTCTCTCTACCATCATCACCACCACCGTCGACATCTTCTTCCTCTCTCAGTACCGTTTTCTTCTTCCTCCGCCATCACTGACGGATCTACACATGAGGAGGCCGTGGCAGCCATTGAAGAATAAAAAGAGGGGTTATTTGGGAATTTAACACCATTGAAAAATGGCTTCCCACCAATAATGGAAGGAACAGATATTCTCATGGATGAAAGAGAAATGCTCGCCGCCGGAAAATATTTTCTAGGGAAAATAGTGAACCAAATGGCAGCCGCCTGTTGGAAAATGCGATTTTCTATTTCCCTTCTCTGATTTTCAGCAATCCAAACAGGACTTAAAAAGGAGTTTTTAGCAATGGGTAGAAATTAAACCGCTATAGGTTTGAACATTTGCTGCAGTTAAAGGTGCCACTGCTGCAAATTTGCAGGACTTTGACTATGCAACTGGTGGCGGGAGCATTTTCGTCGACATTTGTAGCGATTGTTAAGAGCATTAATGGCTGCAAGTTGCTCACGCCATGTAGCACGAACATGGTGCAAGTTGATGTAAATAGTCGCAGTGGTTCCCACGAAGTGACTATTCAGCGTACTTGGAGCGATTTATTTGAATCCCTACAAAAGCCACACAATAGCAGTTATTTGTAGTGGTTCAAGTATGTGTAACTGCCACAAAGTTGAAAAGTGTGGCTTAATTAAGCTTCAAAATTTGTAGTGGGGGGAGACAAACCTCTACAAAATTTCACGGAAAACAATAAAGCCCATGCATTTATAACGGTTATGTCAATGTTTGACAGCGGTGCAGCTGATGTTAAATTAAATCTTCCTATTACTACCAAAAGTTTGTGAGGAAATAAATAAATAAACATATAATAGAAAATTAAATAGCATAAGAGATAATAGAATTATTAACATGGAAACCCCTCAATTGAAGGGTAAAAATCATGGGTTGTCCAGACCAATAAAAATATGATCCATTATTATCAAAACAAGTTATCAGAGAATCTTGACTAGATGTACAAATATGTGTAATCACCTAGCAAAACAACCAAAGCTACAAACTTATAATAGAGAACAAAGAAATTGAGAATACTAGAAAAATGTCCATGACCACAAACCCAATGTCTCTCAACTAGAACTCCAAAAGATGATCCAACCGTTGAAAATGACAAACTAGATGTGTTGAGCCAGCTGACCAAATTTCAGCAACAGTTAATGAGTGTGAAAATGCCGATTTACTGAGATTGTTTTGTACATATGCATTTTTCGCTTTCTCTCTTCTTTTCTCTCATATGGCTACATAATTAGATCTCTCTGGCTTACCTAGCCTCTCTAATTGGTCTCTTTGACCTCTCTAGCCTCTTCGGCCTCGGACAAAACTTAATTAATATCCCCCCTCTCCACTTAAATAAGTGAGACACAATGGGTCTCACATTAAGAAACTCTAAAAGAAGATAATAGAATTATTAACATGGAAACCCCTCAATTGAAGGGTAAAAATCATGGGTTGTCCAGACCAATAAAAATATGATCCATTATTATCAAAACAAGTTATCAGAGAATCTTGACTAGATGTACAAATATGTGTAATCACCTAGCAAAACAACCAAAGCTACAAACTTATAATAGAGAACAAAGAAATTGAGAATACTAGAAAAATGTCCATGACCACAAACCCAATGTCTCTCAACTAGAACTCCAAAAGATGATCCAACCGTTGAAAATGACAAACTAGATGTGTTGAGCCAGCTGACCAAATTTCAGCAACAGTTAATGAGTGTGAAAATGCCGATTTACTGAGATTGTTTTGTACATATGCATTTTTCGCTTTCTCTCTTCTTTTCTCTCACATGGCTACATAATTAGATCTCTCTGGCTTACCTAGCCTCTCTAATTGGTCTCTTTGACCTCTCTAGCCTCTTCGGCCTCGGACAAAACTTAATTAATATCCCCCCTCTCCACTTAAATAAGTGAGGCACAATGGGTCTCACATTAAGAAACTCTAAAAGAATATTATTTCTCGCAACGAACAATCAAGTGATATCATTTTCAAAATTGTTGTTGATAACTTTATCTTTTCGATTCTATTTTTTTAGTTGTGACATAACTTATTAATATCTATATTACTTTTCAAGTACCTGAACCTCTCTTAAGGTTTTTACAATTAGTTATGTCTCGACATTCTTTTGGCCAACAGCCATATAACTTTAATTTTCTATTTGAAATGATATAGCTAGAAGCATATAGCTTTTATTATTTTTTTTCCCATCTTGAGATTAAATTACCACAAGCCATAACGCCAATTTGTTAAGAAGGAATATGGCCTTGCAATTTACCTTTTCTTGTTATTTATGTTATACTTATATTTTACGTTTTACGTGTTAAAAGTTCAAGTTTTATTCTTTTCTTATTCTTATATATTTATGACATTTAATTTGAATATTTATTATTTTATAATAAATAAAGGTTATCACTCACAACGTTCCAAAGCTAACAGAACATACATAAAGATCAAAATAAAGCCTAAAGTACGGTGAGAAATAACATGAACAAGCTGTAAATGAAAATCCTTCAGCAAGGCAAGAATTTCATGCCACGTGATGTTGCTAGCTAGCAAGGCGTGGTCCAGGAGGAATATTGATGAAACCTTTGTTTCCACATGTGAGAGCTAAACTTCCATTGGCCTGCATCATTAGAAGGATCATAAGTAGATATCTACAAGAGAGCTGCCAGCAAGCATTTTGAGTGAAATGGGATTCCTGCGTCGAATTTGGTTACTGACGGTAGTAGCCAATTCAGTAAAAGATATTAAGCCGTTTATTTCCTAAATTGTAGCTTGGGGATTGTCCGCCCTCCCGTGATGAAGGGCAATATTTCTATTTCGCCATAATATGTTAATTAAGCAAATAACAGAACAGAGAATTATGTGATGATTGTGAAGGTTGAGGTCTATCAGGAGTTGCTTAAGCCATGATTTAAACCCTTGGAGTTCAAGAGACCGAATTCTTATAAGAAGCAAGTCGAACTACACAGATCTTGAGAAAGGGCATGTGAAAAGATGTCTTGTAAGGTTTCCTCAAAGAGAACACTAGCTGAAAATAGGGGTGTGCAACTTTTTCCCGTCCCGATCCCGAGCAAATTAATGGTGAATGTTCTCAAGATCGTGAGCCTCTTGATGCCAATGATTTGTGGTTTGAGACTCAAGATGATTCCAATAAAAAGAAAGAGAAGAAGATGAACAGATGCCCGAGGAGGATGTCCTCTAGTTTCTTTAGTAAGCTGTTTGCAGGAGCGTGTCTTGGCCCTCTTATTATGTTAATTATGAATATCATCTATTTTTTTTTTTGCCAGATATGAATATCATCTATTGGAATTGCTAGGGGGCTGCCTCCAAATTTTTCCCTGGGAGAGTAAAAGATGTGATCAAGGGACGAGACGTTAACATTCTCATTCTTCTCGAAACAAGAGCAAATGTTCCAAAGCTGATCAAGTTATAAGGAAAATAGGTTAAGTACATGGATTAGACAAGAAGTTATGGGATATGCAAGATATCATAAGAAGTCAAGATATCATGGAAACACCACAATTTCCATTTGTGCAGCAGGGTATGTCACAATGCAAGATGAAGAAAAACAGAATTTCCGTCAAAATCGCACCACCACCTGTGTAAATCTTTCAATAATTATGGCATTGATGTGTGTTATGTGTGTAGAAAATAGCCACAGTAGCATGCAAGAAAGAGAAATATTCAGTTGTATTCTCAACAAAGCAATACCGTGACTTAGCATAACCAGATTTATGAACCAGTGGTGCAACTCAACTCGAGCCGGTAATAATGTAGAATCCACCAACTTCAAAATGCAAATTGCTTAGACTCCAGGTTTTAAGTATGCAGACGAACTTTGAGCACTTGAAATTATGATTTGCAGCAACTTGAGGTATGCATTTCATGAACAAGAGTTATCAAATGAGTCAAATTCACTCAGCCTAACTAAGTTAACAGATGTAATGCAATTTAGTTAAACAAGTGGTTAGTTAATTTCTGATAAGTTAGAGTATGCCAGCCATGCATAACTAAATAAGTTAGCAGCACTACTTATGTATAAATACACGGGTAACAGAGTTCAATAATGCAATATTATTCTTTTCTCAGTTTCATACTTCCTCTATTACATTTTCTATTGCTTCTTCTTTTTCGATTCAGGTTGCTCTCTCATTTCCTCGCAGTTTTTATCTTCATCACAGATCCACTTCTATGTTATGGTATCAGAGCTATACTAACTCCAATTTATCGGTTTGCCTTTGATTATGGCTGCTTCTTCTTCTCAAGAAGTCGACGTTGTTCAAAGCCCATCAAACCCTCACCATATTCATCCTAATTAAAATACTTCGCTAGTTCTTGTTTCATCCTAATGAAAATCATTCGCTAGTTCTTGTTTCCCTGGTTCTAACACAGTCAATCTACCACTGCAATCCAAAAATAAGAATCATTCTGTGGATGGTACAATTCCTGCTCCTTCGGTGACTGAACCTATGTTCTCAATAATTTGAGAGCGATGCAATTCAATGGTGGTTGCTTGGCTCACTCAATCGATTTCTCCTACAATCACTTAGGGCCTGTTTGGTACAGTGGAATTGAGGAGATGGAATTGGAATTGGAATTGAATTCCTACTGATAACATGTTTGGTATGGTGGAATTGTCCTTGGAATTGAATTCCATGTGGAATTCAATTAAGCCCAATTCCATCAAATAAATTCCATCTCAAAAGCTAGGATTTACAAATCCATCTCCATATTTCCAACCTTACCCTCACTGACTTCTCAAACGTTGCCCACTGTGCTTGACCACTGGTTTGAAGACCACCATGCTCAACCAGATCTGAGCAACTAGATCCGACGCCATCTCCGACGAAGGGATGCAATACCATCGCCAATAGGTTGCAAACCTGTTCGACTAGAGACGGTAAGGAAGATGAAGGAGAGACGACGAGGAAGATGAAGACCACCATGCTCGACCAGATCTGAGCAACCAGATCCGACGCCATCTTCGGCGAGAGAGTGTTTTGCCAAAGCCTGCAGATTGAGAGCAAACAGCGCATGTCGTTGCTGCCATTATGAGACTGAGAGCAACCGCAATATATGAATTTTTTTATTTTTTAATGATAAAGGCATTTTGGTCTTTTCACATAAAAATCAGGTCTCATTTCCATGACATACCAAACATACTTTTAAACCTCATTTCCATTTCCATATCCATACCCATTTTCATATCCATTTCCATCAAAATCAATTCCATTATACCAACGGGCCCTTAAAGTATAGATCTTGCTTCTGAAATTTGGGAGGACCCTTGTGGTCAGTTTTTACAGTGTTACATCTTTTGCATTGCTGATCTACAAGATGCTCCACATCAATCTATTATAAATAACTGTTCACCTAGGCCGTTTCCACCCCCGGCTTATTCATAGCTCAAGACATAGATCACTATTCATGAGTTGGTCAAATATTTTTTTTATGATATAATATTCGTGCCTCAAGCTGCGTATAAGCCATTGAGGACTGAAGAGAAAAGGAAATTGTTAACTCTTGAAATACCTAGTCACGAGTGTAGATGGTAAGGCTCAAGAGAATAAAAAAGTAAATTCCTCAGACATATCTTAGCACCAAGACACATGTTTATAGAGTACAACTAAATATAATATTAAAAAAAAGAGAAAGAAATGGAGCATATTGAATCTTTTATTCAATATTATTTTTATTATGGTTAGATATAATTATTTTCTACATATTAATTAAAATATATTATTTTAATTATGAATAGTCTGACTACAGGTTAAACTCTTATTTGACCCATTAACCCTTAACCTAATACCTTAACTGGTTCAAGGTCTAATTCGGATTTTTATACCATTGTTAACATATCTAATAATTTTGCTCCCTTTTATAAAATTTATGTATCTTTTTATACTCAAAAAAAGTTTATAGCGTCAGGTGCACTTTAGACAAAAGTTCATGTATATTTTGCCCCTTAATCCTAATATTTAATATAAAAAGTAAAATAAGAGTTAAAAAATATAAAATAAAAAAATTTTAAAACTTCAAACCATATCAACAAAAAAGAAAGGGTAATTATGGCTCCTTTCGTCATAATACTTGAAAATAGTTAGAATCATTTTATTGTTTGTAGTAAAAAAAATAATTTAGAAGTATTTACAACAAGGAGTCTGGACCATGTGAGATAGAAGAACAACCAGAATTTAGCCCCAACTTCTAGTGCAAACAAATAGCTCTCACAAAACAGTTTTCTAAACTAAATGCTACTGAAACTTAATCTGGCATAGTTATTCCCACGATATGTCATTTCATCAATATGTCATAACTTCCGTCAGAATTATTGGATCATTGCATCAAGATGAATCTCAGACGACCGTCGTGAGAAAATTTAAATCCAAATTCATCATTCGGCCATAAGATAGAGAAGATAATCAAATACAAAACCTTGGTACAGGTAAAATATACCAATTACACAGTAATCTCATTCATCCAGGCCAGTTTCAATGCGCAAAACAAAATGAGGGAGGGAACAGAGCATGATAAAATGGGCTCTCAGAAACACTGGACCAGCTAAATCCTCCAAATATCCGCACCAAATTCATTAATGTCCAGAAACTAAGATTCATCGAGAAGTCTCCAAAAATGTGTGGGGGAAATCAACAGCAACTTAAATCAAAAGCATAATCTGTTATGGTACTTTTTTGCCATCGCATGATTCCCCCACTAGACAAAAGAACCAAAACTGCCACAATTAAAAACACTATTCGATACATCATCAATTCATCATGATCCAATAGCCACAACATATTTTTGTAATAGAACCAGAATTCAGTAACAGCTTTCAGCTGAAAAACAAATCCAATAGCAATGTTTTCTGAAGTAAATAGAATTAAAGCTAAGCTTAGACTCAACCCTACCATAGCACAATCATACACATAGTAGCAAGTCATTGCATCAGTATGACGTATATTCCATCAGAACTATTGGATAATTGCATCATAGTGAATCTCAGACGACCGTCGTGAGAAAATATGAATCCAAATTCATCCTTTGGCCTCAAGATAGGGGAGATAATTAAATAATAAAACATAATTTGTCTAATTCATCGTAAGCAAGGTTTTTCAAGAAAAAAAATAATAATTCAGCTTCAAGCAAAATGAGGTAGAGATCATAGTGTGCTAAAATGGGTTCTCGGTCACGGTTGATCAGAAACATGGACCAAAACAATTCTCATCACATCCCCACCAGGTTTATTATTCTTCAGAAACTAAATGATTCACAGACAATGTTAAAAATGTCCTCAAACACAAAATTCATATCCAAACTTCATGAGAAATGCCATTGAGACTTAAATACTAGTAAACATGGAATCAAATCCATCATTTTGTTGCAGTATTGTTCGTCATCACTTGATTCTCTAACCACATCATAGAGTGCAAACACAAATAAAAACACCAAACAAAATAATATATATATATATATATAATAAATGATAATAATCAAATATAGACAACATATTTTCTTAGTAGAAGAATTTAAGACAAGTTTTCAGCTCAAAACAAATGCAACATGAACACTGTTTTATTAACTAAATAGAACTGAAGATTAAGATTAAATTCCATAATTTTATGTCATTTCTTTCCACAAGACCAATTGAGATTCATTGCACAATATAAAGGAGAGAATTCAATAATAAAACATTGCTACTAGCAAATAATAATTCTGCTTCAAGAAAAATGAGGTAGAGATCAGAGTGTGTGCTTAAATGAGTTCTCGGTTATGAAAAAATGAGGTAGAGATCAGAGTGTGCTAAAATGAGTTCTCGGTCATGGTTAATCAGAAACACGGACCAAATAAATTCTCATCACGTCACCACCAGATTTCATCATACTCGAGATACCAAAGGATTCATAGACCAATGCTGCAAATTTCTCTTGATCAAAACTTAATGAGAAAAGATAGTGGGGGAATCATCAGAGACTTAAATACTGGTAATCATGGAATGAAATCCATCATTTTGTTGCAGTATTGTTCATCATCACTTGATACCCACACAACATTATAGAGTGAAAACAGAGAACAAGAAGCAACATGAAACTATAATATGATATCATTCAATATATGATCATAATCAAATAATCGACATATTTTCCCAACAGAAAAATGATTTAACAAAAGTTTTGAGCTCAAACAAAGGCAATTGATGCAATTGAAACAGAGTTTTCTGAAATACATAGAACTAAAAGTTAACTCTGTTACTCTACCCATCACAACATGATACTTCTCATCATAGTATGTCATTGCATCACTCTAAAACAAAATAACTTAAGCTCTAATAATCAGAAATTAAACAAATAATCAATCCAATTTAACTAGACTGAAAGTTTATGAGGATGATCCTAACTCGTATTCGGAGACTACTGAAGAAAAGAATTAGAGGCGTTAACATCAATTATTTAATTGAGGGGTAGGTGAAATTTAGCTGAGATATAAATATAAAACGCAGAAAAGAGAAAGATTTATTTAAATCACGGTTATTATTATGACAAAAAGACTATAAACAGGATGAGAGCATACTCATCTGACCGACTTCTCAAGAAAGTCAGAAGTTGGGAAAGCCAATAATCCCACCAAATGTGAAGTACACCTAGCGAGAGAGATATAAAAGGTGTCTCTTAAGCTTGAGTAATGGTTTGAAGAGGTTTACTTTTGCGACAAATTTGAGAAAGTTCAGAATGGAGCTCTACGTAAGAAGTGGGTGGGACTAGGATAATACGGCTACCAGCCCGTCCAACGAAACATAGGCTGGTTCACGACGGCGGCGGCGGAAAACAAAGAGAAGAAGAAGACGGTCAGCATGTGAAGCGCCGATTAAAGATGTCAAAGATTGTTGAAACCCTAACTCGGCTCCTCATTTTTATAACTAGTATATTGATGACGTCTAGGTTTTCTAGAGGCACGGAGTCGGCCTATTTTCAAAATTTTTATCGCGTTGAGCTTCAAACATGGGCCAGTTTTGGGCCTCGTGGGCTTTTGGGCTCAGCCTGAGGGAATAAGGATCACATTGGAATTGGAAATATAACTTACATTATTGAGATCGATCAAATAAAAAGATAAATTACAACACACCTTAAATTCCCATATTTCTCCCAAAAGAAAGCTTCGTGGTCGTCTTTTTTACAAAATAAAGAGCAATATGGTACTATAAAAAACTGTCTTACAATAAAGATGAAACAGAAGAACAAAAAACGACAATCTAAAAGCATGTACATTTTAGAATGATAAAAAATTTGGATGATTTTCTCAATTTGTGCATGACATTCTTCATGAAAGGATCATGTTATTCTTCTTTGCATTATTTCAATTTTATCCGATGTACCCACAATTCTTACTGCACTCAACGGGCAAGTAGATGAAAGGTTACCCTCCTTTGACTGTATGGATATGAGAATGTCAACCATGAAACAGTATGCATTTCATAATTGTACCGTTCCATTCTTTTTTGGTTGAAAGCTTCATCAATATTGTCTTTTTCTGTTCTTCGTGAAGGCAGATCAAACTGTCAATATTTCACAATCACAAAAGCACAGAAAGGCAGAGAAAATATTAACACCCCCATGAGACATAACTCATGTGGGAGGTTCAATACTAAAGTCAGAAAAAAGTATATGAAAAAAAATAAATTATTGGTAACATGGAAAAAAAAATTATGTTCTTTTCTCTGCCTTCTTTACCTCCACTAAGGAATTTTACATCACATGGCAACAATTGTCATTAGGGCTCTCTCTCATCAAGACCTTTTTTGGGCGGAGGAGGGTCGGGTGTGTTTGGTTTGAGGGGAGGAAAGCGAGGGGAGGATGGGAAAATTACAATTTTAGATAAAAGAAACCTAAAATTTACTCTCTCATTTTTTTAAATTTTGGGTTTCCGCCCAAAATTTATTTTGTCATTTTTTTTAAATTTTGGATTCCCGCCCAAAATTTAAATTCTTTCAACCCAAAAACGTAATTTACCCACTCTCTCATTCCCTCCAATCCTTCCCCTCCCCTCAAACCAAACACACCCTTAAAATTTGTGACTGCAACAATATAGGTAAAATGAGATGCGTGGAATACTAAGATATTTGAATTTTTTTTCTTATTGGGCAAAAATGTGGGTATTTTTTTATTCTAAAATGACTACGGGAAAAATTAAAAAAAAAATGATTATTAAAACTTAGAAAACATTTGAGATGGTTATTGAAAAGTTGAAAGATAAATATCGAAAACATTTTAAATGATTATTGAAAAATTAGAAAGTTTTTACTTAGTATCGGAAATAATTAAACATTAGCGTTGAATACATGAAACGAAAGTCTAGAGAATATTTAATAAGACTATTGAAAAACTGATTATATTTCATTAAAGCGAATATCAAAATAGAGGAAAGGTGTGTATAATTAAAACATAAGTTTGGTTTGATCACCCTCCTCCTTATATTCACGAAGCGGAGGTTGATGCAGGCTAGATTTTTTTAATCTTTTGTTGTAATATTCTTGTGAGTTATTGTTATCCAGTTTTTTAGTAAAAAAAAATAACATAAGTCCAGTTGTTATTTGGATTGTTGTCTATTTCCCTTTTAATGTGTGTTTCGTTAATTAGGGCTAGTTTGCTTCTTTAGTTTCCTTTTTAGTCTACTGGTGTTTTACTTTTGGTATAGACCTTGTAGTCCTGTTTTCCTTTTATTGAATTTTTCTTGTTGGAAAAAAAAGAAAATAAAAGGTGATCAAAGTATTTTACTCTATTCTTTTACAAATAACTGAACTTATTTTTTTAATATTTGTAAATTAGTACTTAACCCGTACACTACAAAAAAAAAAAGAGACTTTTATCGCCACTGAAAGGCCAAATGTTGCCACTGAAAGTTTTCAGCAGCGACAAAAAAGTTGCTGCTGTTGCGACTGTCGCTTAAAGTTTTGGTTGCGATAATTTTTATCGCCGTTGAAAGTATACTTTCAGTGGCGACTTTTGTCACCGCTAAAGATGACTTTCAAGTGTCACTGTTGAAACTATATCGCTGCTGCTGAAAGTGTCAATTTTTTTTTTAAAAAAAAATTATAAATTCCATGTGTCTCTCCCTCCTCCACTTGCTTGCTGCACGTGTCATCTCCACACATTGCCACCTGTCAGCTCCTCGTGCTGCCACGTGTCGGCTTCACATAATTCTTGAAAGTTCTTCTCCTCTAGTTTGAACCCACGAGCTCATGGTGCCGATGCCTTCACGCGCATGCGTTTTCCAGTTGCGCCAAAATGAACATGTGTTAAATTATTACATATTGTTATATATGTAATATTATCATACACACACACACACATAATTAATTAATTAATTAATTAATTAATCAATTATATATATATATATATAGATATATATGTGATAATTAATTATTAATTATATATAATATTATTAAAAATAATGATAAATTAAATAAAAATGTAAAAAAGGATTTATATATTTAATTAACCAAATTTTTAATTAAAATTACTTAATAAATAATAATTTAATATTATAAATATTGTTTTAATATAAAAGGATACATATAATATTACTAACATATAATTTATTTTTAAATAAAATAAAATAATAACTAATATAATAATATCATAAATATTATTTTAGTATAAAATTTTAAATATAATATTAATAAATAATAATATAATTGTAATAATTAAGATTAAATAGAATTATTTAGTAATTAATATTTTAATATTATAAATATTATTTTAAAAATAAAATTAATAAATTTTAATTTTTGCCACGGAATTTCCAATGGAAAAATTCGGTCGCCAGCAAAAAAATTTGAATCAAATTGCTTTTCTTCCATTCATCTTAATATGTAAGTGTGCAAGAGTAGGAAACTTGTGTAGAGAGATCCCACACATATGCAAATGTATAATTATCTTTTTTTTTAGGATAAATAACATATGTAGTGTCCTCAAATGTTAAATATCAAATTCAAATAAAAAATATAAAAAAAAATAACATTTATTGGTGATAAAAAAAACCATAAAAAATAAGCTGAAATTGACTTTCAGCGACGACAATTAGAGTCATCGTTGAAAGTATGGTTTCGACAGTGACATTTGAAAGTTGCCCCTGAAAATGACACTTTCAGCGGCGACTATGAAATGTCGCCGTTTAAACCATACTTTCAGCGGCGAAAATTTAGTCGCCGCTGAAAGTTCCATTTTCAGTGGCGACTATCAAAAGTCACAGCCGAAACCATACTTTTAGCCGCGACTAACTGTTAATTATGATTTTTAAAAAAAATTTTAAATAATAAAACAAATGTTTGGCCTCTTTAATAATATAACGGACAAAAAAAGTCGTAGTGCTTATATTCGTTAGGCCTAATTGTCTAATCAAATCTTGGCATAGTAATCTTTTTTAATAACAAAAAAAATCACAGGGTAACTACTTTTATTCCCAAGAGTTCATTATGATTATTCTCTTCCAGCAAAAGGCCACCGTTGGTGATGCAAAAAGGAGTGCCAATAGATTAAAACGGAAATAAGCACACGGAACAACCTCTTCTAAAATAGATTAAAGGAGTGCCAAGTTGAGGAGGAGAGGCGTAGTTAGATTTTCAATACTTATACCTACAATAATAAATCTGCAGTGCTTGGAAGAAAAGGCTAATGGAGAACTAATTTTTTTGGTATACCAAGATTTAGAAAAATTGGATTATGAGTAATGAGATTCAAACTTATACCCATGTAACATTCTTTACCTTAATGAAATTTTGTGTGTGAATATATATGGCATTATTATTCAACCAATCAAATAACAAGAATATATTGATAATCTTATATACTTAAATTAAACAAATGAGCTAGTTTACTGAATTACTGTCATCAGTTTCTCATCGGGAGGGTTTTCTTAAATGAAAGGCCTTATTATAAGTTCTTGAGTTCTTCAACTCTAACAATTAGCTTTTTTGGTGTCATTCTCCTGAGGACTAGTGCTCAATGGCACTTTCAGATTCATGCTACTTCCATGGAAGCTTATGCCTTTAAAATTTTTAACATTTATATTATTTTGGAGGAAACAGGATTTAATAAAAAAAGAAGGGAAAATAACATAAAAAGAACTTTAAAATTGTAAAATCACAAATCAGGTTTGTTACCAATAGTTGATAAGAGAATGACAAAACTTGATAAGCAATTCATAACTTATTTTTATGGGAAATACCTAATTTGGGATTTTGTAATTTCAAAAATCTTTTTCTTTCATTTTCCTAAAAAACAAAAAAAGGACATGCGAACCCTAACTTCTAAAGAAGTTATCTTGGTGCCAAAACGAAATAGGAATACTTAGCATCCAAATAACGCCACCAGCATTGTAATCAACTTCTAAATTGAAGCCTCGATAAATTTCCTAGTGAATACTATTTTTCATTTTTTTTCTGTACCCTATATTGGGTTCACCCCCGTAATATAAATTAAATTGCCTTTCCTTGGGTATATGAATTTGTGGCAAGTCGGAATGTTTTCTTAATCCACTTGTCTATGTAGCCATGCTTTCTTTTCAATCTATCTCTCCCGGCCACTTGGACCTTGAGGACAAGGTCCATTTTAACAGGAAAGACCGAGTTACGAATAATAGACTTACCTTATATTTTGTCATTGTATGAAAAATCGGATTGGACTGCCCGATTCATATCTAAAATCGATGAACCGGTCGTTGGTCCAGTCTGGTTGAGGAAAAAACTGGTAAACCGGTTAACCCGGTCTGACCCGGACGAGTCACAGTTTGACTTTTTTTTTTAATACTTTTTTACACTCCAAATGAAGTTGTTTTGGTTTTTTTAAAAAAACAAAATAATTTCCTAACAGTTTTTGATTTATAAGAAGCTTTAAAAGGATTGTGGAATATTTTTGGCATTGGTTGGGGAAAAATCCTTATGTACTTAATGATATTTTTGTAGGTATTAGGTTCAGGAGGTTATATTGGATTATTAGTTGAAAAATAATTCTCATATAGTTTTTTGAATGGTATGTATAAATATTTAAATTATACTCTCTCCGGTCCTAAATATAGGACAAAGTTTGTAGTGCAATTTACACTACAAACTTTGTCCTATATTTAGGACCGGAGGTAGTATTTTTTTTTTTAATTGACCAAGATCTGACCCCCGGTTTGACCCCCTGGTTAACCCCGGTCTGAACCATTGACCCTTAACTCAGTGCCTCGGCCGGTTCAATATCCGATTCGATTTTTAGTACCTTGACATTTGTATGTAAAAAAAAAACTAAAGGGAAAACGATATTACTATGGAAAATTCTTTAAAATAGTAAATTTTTTTAATCATTTTTTAATATGTTTTTTTCATAGTATTACCTCTCCTCTATTATCTCTTCACTTTTTTTCTCTATCCAAACGTGGCTTTATCTTATATGGACTTGGGTTTTGAGGTACGCCATGGGAGTGGACCAGAGGCTTTAATTGGGCTTATAGAATATGGGTGTGTTTGGAAGAGCGATAGGAAAAATAGAGTTTCTCAATTTAGAATTTAGTAATTTTAGTTTTGGTAAAAGCTCGATTGTGTAATGTGATTTATGTTTGGAACAGCGATTGTATAAATGACTTTTGCAAAAATAAAATTTGTTTGGATTGACTTAAGCATAAGTGACTTTTGTGATAATAATAAGAGAAAGTGGGTGGAAAAATATTTTAAAGGGTTAAAAACACCAAAAAATAGTTTAAAATAATTTTTGGAACTGAAAAAGTACATTAAAGATAAAATTGCAATCAGTCTAATAACACATTGGGTACAGTTGAAAAAATATTTTAAGAGTTAAAAGCACCAAATAATAGTTGAAATTAATTTTTGTAGCAAAAAAAGTACATTAAGGGTAAAATTGCAATAAGTCTGATAGTACATTGGACACAACTGAAAAAATATTTTAACCATTTTCACTCTCCCCAAAAGCTAAATCAGTAAAAGCTGAGAAATGGAGCTTATGACAAAAGCTATTAAGATAGAATTAAGCTCGATTGCTCACCTTGGGAAACAAAAACTCACAACTTTTTTTCAAATGGGCAATTTGGCTTTTGGTGATCAATTGGGCGTTTGGGGGGTCCAATCACCGCCCCCAAACACACACTATATTGGACATACAATTGGCCATTAGTGATTAATTAGGGTTTAGGATTATGATTGTATGTGTGTATATATATGCTTAAATATTTCTTTGTTTATATATATGTAAGAATTTCGGGCGTACCTGAAATTCAATTGATTTTTTGAAGTACCCACATAAAACCGAAGCATTGATATGGACTCTGATTATATTACATAGCAAATATTCCATAGACAAAAGAAGAAGGAGAGAATAATCTTTAGAGGAAGTGAACAACCTTATATTTTATGTATATTATCCCACGTAACCCATGAACCCTTATGCACTCACAGATAAATAGGATTCCTTGTGCCATTTCCTCAATTGATGTATCCTTCCTTTATCAGGAGATATATTCTATCAGCTTAATCATTCAAATTAGAATAATTGGGGAATATAAAAAATATCCACCCAAGCTTTTCTATTATCTATACTTTGACATCAATGCTATTGAGTTTGAGTCCTAATCCACCAAAGGTGGACTAGATATATTCTGACAATATTAGAAACTCAAATCACATTTTTGGTGTTTTCCTCTAAAACAAATAGCGAAACTGTGATTAAGAAATAAGAAGTGAGATAATTACATTTATCCTTTTTTTTATGGTTATTAAATTTATTTTTAGTATAAGGAAAAAACATAGAAAAGTTACATACCTTCTTGCTTAATTTAATTGGATCTTCTTTAATTAATTTTATCTTAACTTTTTTTAACCTGAATTTTATCTTAAATTTTAAAACCTTTTTAAAAAAATGTAACCTAATTAAGCATGGCTTGATATTAATTTAAGCTTAGATGCGGGTCAAAATCATGGCAGGGTATTATTTTAGAATGAATGCAAATTTAATTACAGATATTTAAGTTTAAAGATGAATCAATGAAAATTAAACAAACGTAATTCAAGGCGAGACCCAAATCTATAAAATAATAAAATTCTAAAATGAATAAACTTTTATAAGTACTTCATTTTGAACCCGTGCGATGCGGGAGCAAAGAGGATAAATTATAATCTTTGAAAAGAGATCAAAATCAGAGCATGTCCTAACTCAATAACTCTTTTTTTTTTTACCCAAACAGATATAGACTTTAGTTGTTTTAGTTAGTGTATTAAAAACCGGATCGGACCGGCTGGTTCAGACCCGAAATTGATGAACCGGACTCCGGACCAGTCCAGTGGGGGTCAAAAAACCGGGGTCTAATTAACCCGGGGTGAACCGGTTTGCCCCTCTTTTTTTTTTAAAAAAAAAAAACTTTTTTATATCTCAAACGACATCATTTTGTCTTTTTTTTAAAATTATTTCTCTGAAATTTTTTGATTTGTAAGGAGTTTTAAAAGTATTATGGAATACTTTTACTGTTTTGTATTGGTTGGAGAAAAATCCTTATATATTTAATGATACTTTTGTGGGTATTAGGTTCAGAAGGTTATATTTGACTATTGGTTGGAAAAAAAAAACTCTTATATAGTTTTTTGAATGGTATATATGAACATTTAAATTATATATATATTTTTAATTGACCCCGGTTTGACTTCCGGTCTTACCCCCGGATTGATCCCGGTCTGAACCACTGACCTTTGATCTAATATCTCGACCGGTTCAATATCCGATTCAATTTTCAATACTTGGTTTTAGTTACTCTTCACAATGGTGCTATTAGTATGTAATAATTTAAAACTCTTTTCCGTTAGGCATTTGGTACAATTTGAGAGAACAAGTAATCATTACAGTAATTAGTTCTCTCTCCTCAAATGGCAAATACTCATCTATAAAATTGGATGTTAACTTGAATGTGGAGGATGATACTGAAGGTGCCATTAAATCTACGAGAAATTTGGTTTATACGCCATAAATTACAAGTACATGTCAGATAAATAATATTTATGGATAAAGGATTTGAACAAAAAGTTCTTCAATAGTAGTTTATCATGAAGACACGATAACTACTAAGTTTTCCACTAGCTTTCCACAATATCTTGAGAACAAAAATCTTACTAATATGTGTAGTGTTATTCCTCTCTATTGCATTTTCTAAATATGCTGTTTTTTTTTGGTAATATCAAGGGTTTCCCTTTTAAAGTTTCGAGGGCTCCCAACAAATACGCTTCATAAGATTCGAATTTATGTTCTTAATCTTACTGGAGTGAGGCCCCTTACCAACTCAACTAATAGTTTGTTGTTATATCCTTAGCTGTTTTAATTTGGCTTTTAAGAAATTTTTATATTTTTAAAATGAAAAATAGGTTTTTTTGTCTGACCAACAGCGATATAATTAGTAATTTGGAAATCAACAATTGCAAACTCACATGCACATGTTAAGCTTAGAACACTTTTATTTTGAATTAGAAAATATCTGATTCAAAACCCTCAAAAAAAAAAAAATACACACATTCACTTTTTTTTTCTAGAGAAAAGAATAAGGAAAAATCTTATATAAAAAGCTAGCTGAAATAATAAAATCCTAAATCAGGTCTATTCAAACCAAATAAATCTTTGATGATGCACTTGAACTTTTTGTTTCCCATAATACTACCTCCAGTTTTACACTACAAACTATGTCCCATATTTAGTATCGGAGGGAGTAATATTTTTAGTACTTTTAAACCCAAATTTCTGGTGACAATACTTGTCAGGCTCCTCATCCAACTAAATTTTCTGTATTTTCTCCTTTAAGCACACATTATGAACATGTTTCATTAGCATTCTACTTGTATACACCCTAATATTCAACAGAATCATATCAGAATCATCAATCAACAAACACGGAAAAACTCAATGTTAATAGTCATCTTGAAAGGAATTAAATCAAATTGATGCATTATGCTTTTCTAATACTTTTATGAGCTATGACAACTAATTAAAAGTGAAGGGAAATGTTTTCCAAGAGAGAATTCTGTGAATGAAAAGAGAACAGGCCAGAGTTTGTAGAGACTTTCATGTCAAACCTCTTAGCAAATTAAAGATAGAAAGTCTCTTCATTCAAGCTCTCAAGATTTCAAGGCCATTGTTATGCTCACGGTAAATAGCTTACTCCATGCGGTAGATATAAAAAGGCACTATACAGAGGACACGCGTTTTGAGTGTTGAGCAGGGAGGGAAATTTGATTTTTTTTTTCTTTTTTTGGTTTCCCCTTTTTACTTTTTTTAAAAAAATTATACGTATTAGAATTATTTTTGGGTTAATGCAGAGTCATGCTCAACTTATGACAAAAAAAGAGTCATGCTCAAGTTATGACAAAATCAAAAAAAACAAAAAACAAAAAAAACAAAAACAAAAAGAATCATGCAGAACATAAGTTAGCTCCGTCATGTATATGCTTCTATCCTTGCTCCTACATGCCAAGTGGAGAAACGGAATTGGATCAAAAACCATTTGTCTCTTAGGCCAAAAATATCTGATGGTTGAGGTTGGGTTTATCTCATTTTCCTCATTTTGTTTTCCTTAAAATCTCATATTCACCCTAGATTAGAAAAATGAATGGTTTTTATTTAATATTTTATAAAATTATTATTATAAATAATTAAATTTAAATAATTAAGGGAAAAAGACAAAAAAAAATACAATTGAAATATACAAAAGATAAATAAGAGTGTTGGATTTCAATAATTTTAAATTGACTAATTTAAAATTTTGAAATGTTGGCAAATGTGAGAAATTACATAATTACCCTTACTTTTTTATTTTTTAAAAATCCTTAAAACCTCTTGCTGACAGCCAGCCGTCAGAGCTATAGTGGCTTTGCTAGCCACTGGAGCTCCAGCGGTCTAACATATATTTTTTAAAATTTTTCAGGTAAAAGTAGTCAATGTGAATATTTGAGTAGTTAATTAAGAGCAATACTAAAGTGGTGAACAAGGCAATTGTTAAATATTTCTTAATAACTACTTTTGTTTCGCTATTAATTACTCAAGTTTCTAAATTGATTACTTCAGTTTTGATATTGACTACTTTGCCTAACTAAAGACAAAGTTCTTAATAAATTTTTTAATTTTTAAAATAATAGTAGTTAATAGCAAAATTAGAATAGTTAAAAGAAATAAAACTTGACCCAAATCAAGGTAGTAGACAGTAAGCAAAGCTTAGCTCTTCACGTTAGGACCAAACCCTTTGTTGCTGGCTTGCTGGTGGTGCTTGCCGCTTGGTTTCTTTCCCCCCTTAACCCATTATTGGGGTTACCTTGTTGTATACTTCATATGATATATTCCCTCATATCTTAAATATAAGATAAAATTAATTTTTTTTGAAGAGATTAAGGAAGCTAAATAAGTTACTTAATCATATCATATATTGTGTAGCCTTATATTATATATTAGTTTATTAGTCTAACTAATTAGTTTGGAGGAAAAAATAAAAATAAAAATACTCTAAAGTAATTTAATCAGCTTTCTTAATTTCTCCAACAATATCAACTTTATCTTATATTTAGGATAGGTGGGAATAAGATATTTTCTAAAAAAATGTTTGGTTCATAATATAATTCTCTCGGGCGGTTTTTAATCAATTTTATTTTTAAATATTACCCATATTATAATTTATAAAGAGAAGAATCCAAGTCTACTGTTGTGTTTGTATATGCTTGAAATATGAGCAAAACTAAAAAAAAAAAAAGGGTTTGTTTCCCTAATAAAGCTAATGAGTAGTCAACCACCCTCATTAAAGTTAATAAGGCTGGTAGGTGAGGTAGTTAGAAGGAACTTATAAAATAATATAAGAGGGATATTGGTGAACCCATGTCGTGCGAGTTCTCAAAATAAAACTAGGTTAGAAAATATAGCATAGTAGCTCAACCTAGGTCGTTCTTGTGAGGAGATTAAATTCTAAGTTTCTAAGTAGTAAAGTGATAAAAAAACCTTAAAGTTGTGAGAAATCATTTTGAGAATTTGATTTTTAAACTAATGAAGTAATATAAGCTAAAGCAATATTTTTTGTATTTTTCATTTTTTAAAACAAAGTAGTAAAAGGAATTGGAATTAATACTAACAACAAGATAAATTCAATTAACTAATATAATGATGAGACGAGATTCCCTTGAGTTGAGGTTTTAGTCTTCCTTACTTGCTAATGATATGAATTCTATAATATGAGTCAAAAGGATGGAACTAAGATACCACTAGCTCCATACTTGCAATAATCATTTAGTTCATTCAACCGAAGCAATTAAATGAATACCACCAATTAATAGTGACTCAAGGAGATGAATAACTAACTTCCAATTCTAAATTGTGATTACCATTACAACAAATCAAAATATTCAGTTTAATCATTTAAATCCACTTAACCAAGTTGAAATAAACAATTCAACCTACTCCTAATATGAATCATATAAAGCTTAATTAATCAACTCCTAGTTCAACCACCAAGTTTATTCACTTGGCATAGAACAATCTAGATCACAACCATATACTTAACCAAGCCATACAATTATGAAATAGAAAGAGAGCTTAAAGAATTCCATTGAAGTTTAGAAGCTCAAACCATTACCCAACTCAAGGAAAACACCAAAGCTTAGTTACTCATGGAGGAGGAAGATGAAGCTTGATGGAAGAAGAGAAAGAATTGGCCATGGGAATCAAAGGGAAGCACACCAAACAACTCTTTAATAAAAGTACCGAACAGTTCCTCCTTTTCCCACTCCATTCGGTCAGCTTCTTTTCATCAAATACTCTCCCATATCAGTCCAAAACAGCGCCTCCTTATGCCTCTCCTTTTCTTCCAATTACATCTCGGTCAACAAGCTTCCTCTCCTATTCAGTCTGCTCCTCATTCGGTCCTCTCTTTCACAGCCGCCTCTCACCCCTTTATTCAATTTGGTGCTTCACCCTTTTCACACACACACACACAGCCGCAATCCTCTTCTCTCTTTTATTCCATCGTGTGCTTCCTCTTTTTTTCAATTAGGTTGCCTCTCCTTTTCCAATCAATTCCCATTTGGTCAATAGCCCACTTAATCATTCAACAATTTCGGCCCACTTCTAATTCCTTCTCTTCGGTGCTACCTTCACATCTTTATTCAGCACTTCATTTGTTTTTGTGGTCCCCTCCTTCTTTTCTTCAATTCCTCTCTCATGATCCAACCTCTTTCTCTTGGGTCAAGACCTCTTTAATTCAGTCCACATCTCAATTTGGTCCAGCTCATCTTCATGTCCACTCTCCTATTCCATTCGGTCCAGATTTATTCAATAAATCAGTTGCTTGTTTCTACCTTATCCATTCCATTCGGTCCAGCTGCCTTTTGCTTTACACAGCCGCCACTTCAATTCAAATGGTCCCCACTTCCTTTATTCATTCAATTCTCTCTAGGTTAAATAAGTAAGTTGGGCCACATCATTACCTATAAAATTCGATTCACAAAGGTATTATCTTTTATTCACAATTAAAGAATAATGGGAATAACAAATATTAATTAAAAATATAACAATCTAACCACTATAAGTCCCAAATTATTCTTTCACTAAAATCTCACATTAATACTTGATTATGCCCAAAATATTCAATTAAATCTCACAAAAGCCTAAGATTAATTAATAAAAGTATGTAAATATTGAGCTCTATCAGATATCATAAAAGTAAATAATATAAGAGCAAGTATGCTTTATTTTGTATATTGATTTTAGAAAGAATAATTTTCAAAAAAGATAATGAAATTTAATTAATGCACAATTTTGATTTAGGACAAAACTTACATGAAATCTTTTAATAATAAAAATTCATTTGAATAAAATCTAAATAATCTATTAAATTATTAATAATAAGGGAAAATTAAACCATGGTCGTTATAGTGAGTTTTGAACTAGGTCACTATAATTGATTGACAATTAAAATGAGGTGTATCCGCCCCCGGTTCATATTGGCTTCATGGACAAGAACGTTCACATCTTCTTCACTAAAGAGCATCTCGTTGTCTCTCTTGCCAAATACTATCTTCAATCCTTAATATAAGATTTATTTTGTAGTTCAATTTCTTTATTAAAGTATATCTTATATTAAGGATCAGAGATAGTATGATTGAAACTCATGCTAGTAGCTTCCATTAACAGTAAAAAATTGATAAACAAAACACTCCTCCCTACATCCTCCCATGTTATGGTCCCTATCTTGATTCACTTCCTTGTCTTCTTGTCAACACCCGTTTCCATTTCGATATATACAGAGTAATATAGGCCAAGTTCCACAAACACACAGAAAAGTACAAAATACTCAAAGAATTTGTTTACAGACATGCACTAATAGAGCAAAATTCATAATATTTATAAATATGTATAGAATATCCCAAAAATATTCTCAATACAGACTAAATATAATCACTTTCCTCGACTCGAGAAACGTGTCTGTCACTTTCCCATATCTTCGCTCTTGCCTTTCAAGCCGCATGCACCTGCTGTGGTATTTTGTTTAGAAAAAAAAGGTGAGATTCCAAGGAATCCTAATAGAAACATACTATCAACATATAAAATGCGAGAATTAAATATGCAATGTATCATATCAAGTAAAATGAAAATTCACATCAATCCGTGTGTACACAAAGTTCAGGGCCAATCATCCAGTTGAAACCCTTACGTGTACCTCAGCTGAGTCACCGACTACAGCGAGGCAAAACCAGTGTACCTTAGCTGGGTACCAAACCACAAACATGTAATGTGCCTCCCGCACGTGTTCAAATCACAAATTACAGTAACACGCATCATACAAAAAGTCATATAGTATATGAGAGATAGTAGTCTCTACATGAACCCTTTTCTAGTCTATTACGGTCTGCTTCGTGAAACGTGCAAACAATAGGCGTCCAACTTAGTCCTAAAATATCAAATGGACAAGAAGGTTATAACCTATCCATGTACCATTTTAGACACTTCCATAGTGTTTATTGTGGTTGTATTAGCCTATAATGAAAATTTACCAAAATGCCCCTGTAATCCCAGCCCGGCCTCGCCATACCCGGTCCGACTATACTATTCTATTCAGAATTACCAAATTCATTGCCAAAAGATGAAATTTCCATTGGAAGGCCCGCTTTAAGGGTTTCAGGGGCATTTTCGTAATTATGCTTTTTTGGGCTTTCTTTCTAAAAAGTGACCAAATGTAACCCCACCTAATTTTTCCTCATGAATTCAATGGAACCATCAAATCATTGAAAATCCAACTCTAACCCCTATATCTCAGCCTGGCCAAAATATGTGTATCCTCCGAGAAAAATCAGGGTTTTTCGATTCCAACTTCGCAGATGTGTTCCTTTCTACTCCTAACCAGTTTATTAACTATTTAATTAGGTTACAACTACCATTTAGACCCATTCTTCGCCAAAATCTCAAACAGACCAATGTACCTTGGATGCAGCTTTCGTACTTTCAATGCTATGCCAATACCCATAACCAGTGATACTTTCATAAACACGTGGTTGCCGAATTCAAATTCCAGAGGTTTCTGCCTCTTGTCCGCATAACTCTTCTGTTAGCTCTGAGCAGCTAGCAACATCTGCTTAATTAATTTTATCTTTTTTGTTGTTTGGTCAATAGTATCGGGCCCCAGCAATTGTCTCTCAGACAACTCAGTTAAGTATAAGGGCGATTGGCACTTCCTCCCATAAAGTGCCTCATATAGAGCCATCTGGATGCTCGAATGATAACTGTTATTGTAGGCAAACTCTACCAACAGAAGGAATTTGTCCCAACTACCTTCGTAATTAAGTGCACACACCCTTAGCATATCTTCAAGGGTTTGAATCGTTTGTTTTGTCTGCCCGTCAGTTTAAGGATGATATGTCGTAATGAATCAAAACTTGTTACCCAAAGCTTCATGGACTACCTTCCAAAACTTGGAAGGAAACCGTGGATCTCGATCAGAGATTATGTTCTTCAGAGTACCATGTAACCTCACAATCTCCTTAATGTAAATTTTTGCCAGTTTGTCAGGAGAATAGTAAACACTAATAGGTAGGAAGTGAGCTATCTTTGCAAATCTGTCAACTATCACCCATATAGCGTCATGGTTTCTGACCTTGGGTCATGAAATCTATAGTAACGCTCTCTTACTTCCACTCAGGAATCTTAGGGTTTGTTAGAAGCCCCGATGGTTGCTGATATTCAACTTTCACTTTTTGGCGTGTTAGACAACAAGCGACGAACTCAGTCACCTATCTTTTCATCCCTGGCCACTAGTATTAGGTCTTCAAGTCATGGTACATCTTTGTAGCTCCTAGATGTAGAGTATACTTACTCTTACGTGTCTCCTCTAGGATTTGCCGTCTCAGTTCTGATTGCGGTGGAACATAAATCTGCATCTTGTACCTGACTAGTCCACTGGGTGACAAGTCATATTCCTGAGTTTCACCCCTATCAATCATACTTCTGATAGATAGTGCTTAACTATCCTGTAGTTAGGCTTCCCCAATCGCTGCCCTTATATCATTATATATCTAGTTAACACCACTGTTTAACAGAATCTGACTAGACAGAATTAAATCCCTAAAATCATCGATCAGTTTTTGCTCATAAATCATCATGGCTGCCACATGTACTGACTTCCGGATTAATGCATCAACAATGATATTAGCCTTTTCGGGATGGTATTTGATTTCTAAATTATAATCTTTTAGCAACTCCATCCATCTGTGTTGTCTCATATTGAGTTCTTTTTTATCATACAAGTACTTCAAGCTCTTGTAGTCGCAGTACAACTCTACGTTCTCATAATAAAGATAGTGTCTCCAGATTTTCAGAGCAAACATAATTGCCACTAACTCAATATCGTGGGTGGGATAGTACGATTCATGAGGTTTCAGATGATGAGATGTGTATGCCACCACTTGGCCATGCTACATCAACACACATCTCAATCCATGCCCATTGACATTTGTATAAACAACGTATATAAACTATGAATCTAGGATCATCAATACTGGTGCTGTAGTCAACCTCTACTTCAACTCCAGGAAGCTCTGTTCACAATTCTCGTCCCACAAAATGTTGAGCTTTCCGCATCAATTTTGTCAACGGTAACGTAATTCTAGAGAAATTCTGTATAAACCTTCGATAATAGCTAGCTAGAGCCAGAAAACTGCGCACTTTAAATATAGTCTCTGGTCTCTTCCATCTCAGTACTACTTCCACCTTACTAGGATCAACAGAGACTCCTTGTTGTGAAACAACGTGGCCCAGAAAATTTACCTATGAAAGCCAAGTTCACACTTAGCTTTGCATAGAGTTGCCTATCCTTCAATATGTTCAACACAATTCTCAGATGTTGTTCGTGTTCAGCTTTACTTCGTGAATACACCAGTATATTATCGATAAAGACTACTACGAACTGGTCCAAGTACGGGTGAAAGATTTGATTCATGTAGTCTATGAACACGATAGGTGGATTGGTAAGCCTGAATGGCATCACAAAGAACACGTAATGGCCATACCTTGTTTTGAAAGCAGTCTTCAATACATCTTCTTTTACCTTCAATTGGTGATATCCGGATCACAAATCGATCTTTGAGAATACACAAGAACCAGATAACTGAACAAGAAAATTGTTAATTCTAGGAAGTGGATACTTGCTCTTGACGGTTACCTTGTTCAGCTCTCGATAATCAATACAGAGATGTAGGCTTTTGTCTTTCTTCCGGATGAAGAGCACTGGAGCACCCTAGGGTGAAACGCTCGGTCGTATAAACCCTTCCTCAAGTAGCTCCTCAATTTGCTTCTTTTATTCCGCTATTTCACTCAGAGCCATATGATATGGGGTTTTAGAGATTGGTCCCGCTCCAGGCCTCAAATCATGGAGAACTCCCCTACCCTATCTGGAGGTAATCTACCGACATCCTCTGGAAATACATCAAGGAACTCATTCGCTACAGGGATAATTTCCAAGGCTACACTGGCCTCTGACTACACAGAATAGAACACCATATACCCTTGATAACCTTTCTACAAACATCTCTTGACCTTAGCTGCGGAGAAAAGGTTGAGAGTGATTTCTGTGTCAGTTCGTGGTTGTGGATTTTGATATATAACTCTCTTCTATTTACAATCCAGTAATTCATCGTTCACTGTCAACCAGTCAATCCCCAAAATTACCTCTAACCCGTTCAGTGGCAAACATATCATATCTACAATTGATTTGTGCTCCTCGGTATTTACCACACAATTCAAACAGATATCAGCCGTAAGAATTTGAGTGCCAGTAGGCATAGACTCAACCAAATCATATAGGGATTTATGCACATGTATGTGTAACCGTCTCATATAGTCATATGCAATGAATGCATGACTAGCACCCTAATCATACATAGCATACATTAGACTGCCATTTAGAGAAATCATACCTTGAATTAGCTTTGGATATTTTTAGGCTTCTTCCTGTGTCAAGGTGTAGACCCTGCTTGGTACCCTAGGCCTAGTCTCCTCCGGTTGCTACTTTTACGGGCAATCCTTAGACATGTGCCTTGGCTTACCGCAACTAAAACAAGTAAATGGCTTATTAGGATTAGTTCTTAGTGGGGCTCTACTACAAGCCTTGCCAGGATAGAAAGGTTTGTGGCAATGCCAACATGTTCGACTTCCTGAGGATCCTTGGCCTCTACAGCTCCCAGATTAGTTCGGCCTCTTGACATCCCCAATGGAAATGCCACCCTGTTTCTTTCGGTTCTGTCCTGAGCTACCACTTCCAGAGGCACCCTTGTTCTTAGTTTGAACAACAAACATAACATACGTTTCTCAAGATACCGACATTCTTCCAACGCTTTATTAAACTCGGTAACATACTGTAAAAGTAATTTTTCTTTCATTTTCAGTCTCAACCCCTCAATCAACATATCAACTCTCCATTCATCTCTGTCATGAAGCTTATGGTATGCCGACTACCAAGATAATCTAATGTATCGTGCCAGGTAATCATCAAAGCTTTCACTATCATACTATTGAATGCTGAGAAACTCTTTTTCTTTTTCCCTTCTGACGAATGGGGGAGAATATTTTTCATTGAACTTCTCCTAGAATAATCTCCAGGTAGTGGGAATTTTCCTTTCCCTTAAGATAAGCTTGTCATTCTTCCACCAACTGTATGCATCATTTTCTAACTTGTAAATAGCCAACAGATCTTTTACCTCATCTGGGCATTGCAACATGATAAAGATCTTGTCCAAACGTGACAACCAATCTTCAGCTAGCTGTGGGCCAAACTTCCCCCGAAATACAGGAGGATGTTGCTTACTGAACCTAATTAGCCAGGTTTGGATATCTACTTCGGGCTCAGGTATAGCATCCTCTGGTGGAGGTTTCTCATGTACTCCCTCCTCACCATTTCCTTAAACCAACTCCTCCAAGTGGTCTTCCAGGCGATCTTGCCTTCATTGTACCTCCCGAAGTTCATTCCTTATTTCATTCATAGTATTTGTCCTCGGCCTCAGCCCTTACCTCGGCCTCTACCACTTTCTCCTGTTTGTACCATCTCCATAATTCACTCTACATGAAAATAGAGAAGAATAAATTTTGATATAAGAGTAAGGGCATTTTCGTCATTTCATAAGAGTCATGGTATACATATATGTCATACATAGTATACAACAACTATTTAAAGTAGTTACAGAGAAACAGAAACATCAGGTAACATATAGACTACTGTACATGACATATTAGTCCTAGTCCTTTTACATTACAAGACTCTAATTTCAAGTAACTTCCCAGGGGGTCACCCATCCTAGGATTTTTCTGGGTCGAGCACGATTAACTTTGTCTATACCCTTCCAAAATACCAACTCTGGTTAGATCTTTCTCTGTTCGTCAGTTTCACCTAACTACCCTTGTATTGTAGCACGTGCCGGTCATCTTCGGTCACCAAAATATACTATGTGGGTCCCACATCACCTGGTGTACATGAACTTTCATACTAGGTCGGTGATGTGCCTCAGAAACATCTAGAAGTTTGCTCTCAAACCTTGATCAACGATACGATTCTTCAGTCTATTCCAATATGCCGAGTTTGGGAAGAAATACATCGTGGTAAAAACCTAGCACTCATCGAACATCGTGACCCCCAATGGTATCTGAAGCTGATACAGGGACTCTACACCTCTCAGGAATGTAAGATATCGGCCTCTGGGTGTATCATGCTCCTGTAGTACCCTGTGATATCTGCCCCTAAGGTTATATCCCAACTCCGGTTGCAGATCATACAACACCTGCACTGGCTTTACTTGAGACTCGACTTCACTCCGCTCGTCCTCTGGGATCTCCTCTAGATCATAATTAGAATCCCACTTTGGATCCTCATATGGATCCTCTCTGGTCTTCCCGACCCATGACACTCCTGGGGATGCTGCCTCGACTCCGGACTGTATACTGGCAGCTTCGACATTTTCTTTCGTGCCGTCCGCATCATATAGACACCTCTTGGCCAATATTACTCTATAAAAAGCCGCCCATCTGGTATCTGCTGCTCCAGCGGGCTCTAGTTGACGGACACCTCCAACCCCTCGAATTGTACACTCAAATCGGTCATGAGCTTACTTGAACTGCTCATGATGTCTTATCGCCATGCAAACAAAACCATATCAGTATACCATTCTGATAATGCCAGAACCGCTTATTAGCTCTGCTAGAACCACTTGGGCACTGATACAAAAAATGTCAACACCCGTTTCCATTTTGATATATACAGAGTAATATAGGCCAAGTTCTACAAGCACACAGAAAAGTATAAATATACTCATAAAATTATTTGTTTACAGACAGGCACTAACAGAGCAAAATTTACTAATATTTACAAATATATATAATATCCCATAAATATTCCCAATATAGACTAAATATAACCACTGTCCTCGTCTCGGGAAACATGCCCGTTACTTTCCCATAGCTTTGCTCTTGCCTTTCGAGCCACTGGCACCCGCTGTGGTATTTTGTTTAAAAAAGGGGTGAGATACCAAGGAATCCCAATAGAAACATACTATCGACATATAAAATGCAAGAATTAAATATTCAATACACCGTATCAAGTAAAATGAAAATTCACATCAATCCGTGTGTGTACACAAAGTTTAAGGCCAATCATCCAGTTGAAACCCCTACGTGTATCTTAGCCGAGTCACCGACTACAGCTAGGCAATACCAGTGTACTTTGGCTGGGCACCGAACTACAACCAAGTAATGTGCCTTACGTACGTGTTCAAATCACCAAATACAGTAACACGCATCATACAAATAGTTACATAGTATATGAGAGATAATATTCCCTACCTGAACCCTTTTCTAATCTCAAACGGTCCGTTGCATGAAATGTGCCAACTACAAGCGTCTAAGTCAGTCCTAAAATATCAAATGGACAAGAATTAGGTTATAACCTATCCATGTACCATTTTAGACACTTCCATAGTATTTATTGTGGTTATATTAGCCTATGGTGAAAATTTGTCAAAATGCCCCCGAGACCTCAGCCTGGCCTTGCTGTACCCGGTCTGATTGTACTTTTCCCAAAATTTTGAATAAGGCTATTCTGACATATTTTCACCCAAGGAATCTATTTCCAGATTCAGAATTACCAAATTTACTGCCAAAAGATGAAATTGCCCTTGGCAGCCCCCAAATTTACTGCCAAAAGATGAAATTGCCCTTGGCAGCCCCGCTTTAAGGGTTTCAGGGGTGTTTTCGTAATTATGCTTTTTCGGGCTTTTTTGAAAAATTGACCAACTCTAACCTCACCTAATTTTCCCTTCTGAATTCAATGGAACCATCAAATCATTAAAAATCTAACTCTAACCCCTAGATCTCAGCCTAGCAAAATATATGTATCCTCCGAGAAAAATCGAGGTTTTCAATTCCAACTCCGCAGACGTGTTCCTTTCTACTCTTAACCACTTTATTAACTATTTAATTATGTTACTACTACCATTTAGATCCAATTTTGGCAGCATAACCCCTAGGCAATGTCAATTCCAAAATTTCAAATCAAAGAAAATCCGACAAAATTTCACCAATTAAATTATCCACAGCAACCAAAATAACCAATATACGAAGGTTTGAAGGTTACCTTTCACTTCCTTCTAGCTTTTCTCAAAGTGGCTGAAAACCCTAGCCTTAGAACACCAAAGTTTGAGCTTTACAAAACTGAATTGACATAGAAAAGATGCTTAGGAGCGGAGTTATACACGTTAGGAACCGATTTACAGAAGAAATCACTTACCTTTGCAAGCTTTTCCTTCTCCTTCTCTCTCTAAAAATCTCAACTTTCTCTCTTTATTTCATCTGCTATGTGCATCAGTTTTGAGCCCAAGAGGAAGGAGAAGATGATATATTATGATAGTTTATGTCATCTTTGATTTATTTATTAAATTTCCAAAATTCCAAAAATCAACTTTATACACATAATTCCTATGTACATGTGACTTCGCTCTTTAAGCCAAACTAATATTTCCTTCTTTATGCTACATGTAGGAGACACCTAGGGATCCTGCCCTTTGGTCTCCATTGGCTTCAAAACTTGTCCAAGTTATGTATACACGTAAAGTCTCAATTTTGGTCAAAATTGCACTTTTTGCTCAAATTTTTCATAAATTCATATTAAATTGACCAAAATATTCTCAATATATTTTTCCCTTTTATTTTCCTTAAATAATTGAAATTAACTCCAATTAATTGAAAAATAATTAATTTTATGCTAAATTAGCAAAATTACTATTTTGCCATTTCCTTTATAATCTAATTTCTTTTCTCCTTTTTATTTGGCCAATTCCCATATATTTTTGGACCAAATATTTTCTCTATTATTTCTCCATTTTTGGACCTTAATATTGGGCTTTTTAAATTACCCAAATTAATTCCATAATTATTTCTGCTCAATTTCTCATGAAAATGAACGTTTATAAAATTCATAAATTCAAAATTCATGAATATTTACCATTTTATTGAATTTCTCAAATAATTATAATATATTTGGTGAATATAAAATTTGAGGTGTTACACTTCTCTTATGGCATTGTTTGTCACCTCGTTTTCATTATTAGAATCATTGTTCACTTGAAGAAAGTTGTACAACTCAATGAATTCACTTTTATTTGCCATATTAAACAACATACATTGACTTCCCCTCGCGATGCACGGGATGCATGTGTTCAATATACAAATTAGTGTAACAACTATCAACATGTCGATTTGCATTCTATCACAATCTCCATGAGGAGAAAATCCTTTATAGTTTGGCTAGATATTAAGAGAGATTATTGTCTCAATATCTTTCAACATGTATTTATATTCAAATGTTGGTGGTATATTTTTTGAAAAAGCATGGTATATGATAGCTTTAGTGTGCACGATCAATAATACATATAGCATGTGCTCCCTCTGTAAAGAGCCGGAAAATATAATTTAATAATTGTGAAATTAGAGGAAACTAAATTTATTAAGCACAAAAAACTTATAATATTACTTATCATCAATGAAGATAATAATACAATGTAAATCACAATAATGATATAAATATCTTAGCAATAACAAAAATATAAAATTAATTAAATCAAATTTAGAACATACAAAATTATACATTTTTAATCCAACTTTTCACATGATTCTTCTTTCACTTTAGGTCATATGACCTAAGATCTTCTGGCAAAATCATCTACGCTTCTTATTTTGGATTGGTTGAAGAAAAATCTAATAATAAATAGCCAAGCTACATTTAAAAGTTAATATCAAGTTAATTAGTATAACAACAACCAATAGAATGATAAAAACAAAGACATTCTCATTATACCAAGTAAAGAGTGACATATTACTCCCCATATAAATTCCTAAAAACATGACTACAAAACCAAACCATTAATAAAACATAACAAATCTAGCCACAAAAACATAATTCAAATCTCATAAATCCAGCCTTAAGCCTCCAATAGTCCAAAGAAACAATAAAGTCAAAAAATTACCGAATCAAACTAAAAACATTTACAAGCTGAACTAACTACAACCGAAAGCCAATAGTCCAATGAATCTTACTGAAGGATTGGTTAAAGTTTGAGGCTGCACAGCTTTATTTAGGAGTCAATGATGGAGATGAATGAGAGCATGATAAACCATCCAAAGATTTCCTCCTCATTGGATTAATGTAGAGAGATTATAGAATGGCAAGCTTGTTCACGCATAAGACCTCCTACAAAAATAACATGATAACCTCAAAAACAAATCGGATCATATCAATGACAGCTGCTATGCTGAGCTAACGTTACAACATTACTGTTTAACTAGCCTAGGTGCTTATTATTGTCTGACTTATCTGCATTACACACAAGGTTTTAGCTGCTACTTATCCTTGTCCAACATGTCAAATAAGTTCAGTCCTCAATTAGATAGAAAGATTATCTCAGTATCTAACAATGGAACAGGTTCTCTAACTTCTTTAAGTTCATCTCCAACTTCTTTGTAATGTATAAATGGTGAAAACCAAACCAAATTTAGGGCTGGTTTGAATTTAAGGCAGCAAGACATCTGAACATTTTTTCAGAACGATATAATCCAAAGTGCAAAGTTAGCATGTAATTTTCTTATGCTTGGCGCATACATAAAGGCCTTAAATAGCTACTTTCCCAAGAAGAATATGAACCTACTAAAAATCTATTCGACTTGAATCAGCATGAAGCAACAACCAGTGAACTCTATTTCTTGAAACTGAAATCTTCTTACAAATCTATTCTTGCTTAAAATAATTAAGCTCCTTGTAGTTTGATAACATTGGAGCATATTCTCTGACTTCTTCAACTTCTTCTCCAACTTATTTTTAATACACATGTGGAGAAAACAATACCAAATTGGGCACTGGTTTGAATTTGAGGCAGCAAGAGTACATAACCTTTTCTCAGAACAATATTATCAAAAGTTACAAGGTAACTTGCAATATCTTTTTCCTAATGTGCCTTCACAATGGCCTTAAATGGTTAGATCCCTCATACAATATGAATCTATTAAAGAACTTTTGGAGCTCAAAAAACATGAAGCAACTATAGATAACTGTTTCCTTAAAAACATAAGCTTAAAGGAAATATATCCGTCCTAAAAAAATAAAAGAAATCAAGGCTAACATACTTATATCACAATTGCAACAATATCAGGAATAATAATACTTCACCGTTTACCATGAATTTTTTTTCTTAACACAACAGACAGGTAATATCTGAGTGAATAAAAATATGGTGTTGGACAGAAGGAATTTAATTTCAGGACTACTGTAAAAGAACGCTGATTATTCCTAACGATAAAGTGCACCAATCAGCCCCAAATTTATTACTGTCTCTATGTGAGGTGTAACACCCCAAATTTTGATTAAGGCTTAATGATAATTATTGAGGATAATTATTGGATTAAAGTTGAATTAATGTATATTGATGACAATATTATTTAATATGTCATAATTGTTAGAAAATTGAAAGAATAGAATTATTGGCATAAGTTGGTAATTAATTGGGAAATTAATTACTAACTAGGAGAATAAAGAGAAGTGTGATCAAATGGCTAATGGAAGGATTAGAGAGATTAATTAGTGACTAAGTATGAGAGAACCAATGGGAAAATGACATGTGGCAAAGTGGGTGTGAGAGGAAGGTAGAGAAAAGTCAAAAGGGGATTTTTAAATGCATTTCTCTCTCCTCTCTTCCCTCTTGTGCGCTGGAAATCTGAATGGAGGGAGTATAATCATTCTTCTTTCATCTCATACTCCACTCCATCTCTCTCTCTCATCCTCTCTCTTCTCTCCTTGGGGTGGCGCCATTTTTGCAGCAAAGAGGAAGAAGAAAAGCTTACAAAAAGGTAAGGAAAATGGCTTCCATTGCTCAAACTCCCTTCTTTAATATTGATCCTTGAATGAAGAGCTTCATTGTGATGGTTGAAATGTGTTCATTGGTGGTAGTTTATGACCTCAAGAGATTGTGAAAGTTGATGAATCAAGAAATCTCTTTGGCAAAGTGAAAGAGGTGAGTGTTATCTCCCTTTTGATATATATATTGTGGATGTTGGTGAGCATTGATTTTTCTGGAAATTTATGCCCTATTTTCGAAAATTAGGGTCATAGTGAGTTTGGCATGTTGTGATAATGGAAATGGTGTATTATGATGTCTTTTGGACAAATGGATTGGTTTGAATCATTAAAAGTAAAGTTTGGGATCTTTGTGTTGGTTTTGGTGTATTGGTCAAAACAGGGCATGTGATTAGAGTATAAATTTGGTCATTTTGAGGTTACCATTGTGTTCCTTGGGGAAAATTGTATGGGAATAAGCTTGGTTAATGATTTTGGAGTCATTGAACACTTTGGTAGAAAAGTTGGAAAATGCTGTCAATGTGAACTCTGTCTGGACAGTTTATTTGTGTGGACGTTTTGAGTGAACAATTGATTTCAGAAAATTGTGAAACTTTCCAGTCTTAAAGTTCACATCCCAAGCTTCAAAATGGACATATATTTTATGTCATTGCGTTTGGTATTCTGAGAGTTATGCTTTGCCAAAGTTTGGTACAAAAACAGAACTCTGTTTTGGAGTAATGTTGGGTTTTGGGTGATTCTGTATTTTTGTGATGATTTTAAGTTATAAGCCATATTTTTCCTTGAAAGAGGGCTAAAATAACTTTCTTTTGGCTTTGGAATCACTCCGTTTCAAATTTTCTAGAATTAGTTATGGTTTTTCGAAGTTCAGCCCAGAGTCAGGAAATCTCTGGGCCGCGGCCCAAGAGTGGCGGACCGCGGCCCAAACCTTTCTGGCCTGTTTTGGGCCGCGGCCCATGAGTGGTGGGCCGCAGCCCAAGGCCTTCTGACCATATTTGGGCCGCAGCCCAAGGAATGGTGGGCCGCGGCCCACCCCTATATTCCAGCACTTAGTGTTTTCGAAAAGAGATCTTCACCCTATTGTTTCCCAACCTTTTAGGGGTTTTATTAGAGGCATTTGTGGCTTCTTAAGGGTCATTATTGATAACCAAATCTAAGTGTTGAAGAGTTAATTGAGTATTGGAATAGAGAATAATGCTTCGTCCTTAATTATGACTTTAGGATTTGATATCTGCCCGGAGCATAGAAGGCCTGTGCCTGCTCAAGGAAGGAAAGACAAAGGTAGTGACACTTTATCTTATATCATGTGTATTGCATTGCTTGTTTGCATTAGTCATTGATTGTAGTGAAAGTGAAGGGGACGTGGCGAAAGCCCGGACTCGATTACAGTGAAAGTGAAGGGGACGTGGCGAAAGCTCGGACTCGATTATAGTAAAAGTGAAGGGGACGTGGCGAAAGCCCGGACTCGAATATTGATAAAGTGATGGGGCGTGGCGTAAGCCCGACCTTGTATAAAGTGAAGGGAACGTGGCGAAAGCCCGGTCTCAAATATTGATTGCTGCATTGTGATATATGTTTACTTGCTTTGTATATATGCATCATATAAATAAACTGTTGCTACTGGAATTCTCTAGAATCTCATTCTTTCTAAATAACATTTTTAGACAGGGCAAGTGGATCGAAAAGCAAGCAAGTGGCAAAGGACGATTAGGACTGCCAGCGGTAGTCTTAGTTAAATATTTTGGTTTCATACCGAATTGGTTATCATTTTGGATTATTGTAAATATATTGAATAGAATTGTAGTGATATAGTTTTGTGTAATCCCCGGTATGGATACTAAGATGGGCAATGATACCCTGTATAAACCTTTGGATTAATGTTATTATCCCGGGTGAACGTCGGGAATTGTGCTTACTCTGATATTGTACATGTAACAGACCAAACAGGCCATTTGTGTAATGAATGAAATGAATGGAAAACCATTTGTACAAGTGTTTTAAAAAGTTTTTAATTGTTCCGGATTTTTCATTTGATTATTAAATGTGCTTAAACGTTAATCCCGGCCTGATTATCGAAGGGGGTTACATGAGGATATTATTCCACATAGACAAACTAAATAATAATGACCTCAACCTCAATTACTTAGTCCTCCCATGAATCTATCACATAATATGTACAATGCAAAAAGTAGAAAAAATGAGATCAAGAAAAGGGAAAATATACCAAAGTGCTGCAACATTCATTAGGCTGTTGTAAATATTGCATATGGGTGTGTCAAAGAAAGAGTCTTTCCAATATTATAGAATATGTTTAAATAAAGAGATGCATTTTGAGAAGTCACGATCTTATGAATTAAGGGATTTGTGTTGGTTCATGAAAATAATAGATAGTTATGACATTTTAATTGAAGAGGTGTAGTTTTTAAGAGCCACCACTTCAAGGTATGGATTCAGTGTCTATAAATACCTCAATTGTGACACCATTTAGAGAAGAGAAATAGAAGCCTCGGTAATCTCTTACTGAGTTACTTTATCTTTCGTCAGTTCTGTCGCCCTACATCCTTACAGGAAGAGTTCGTTTAATCCTGGGGAGATACCGCTTCCTATTTACTGAGGGTGCTGCAGAATATCTCTTAAATATAGTGTCTTTGGACGCGACTTGAACCAAATATTTGCTTGTTTCTTTGCAGATTCCACCAACAATTAGGCTTCATGCCATTCACAGTACATAACTTCAACATAAACTGGTAGTTTACAACTACCAGATACATACACATTCATGCCTCTTAGGACCTACTAAAACGAACTTCAAGAAAGCAACATAAAGTAGTAGAGCATCCAAGGTTGGAAATAAGCTAGTAATCATAGCATACAGTTAGGGAAACCACATCCCATATAAGGAATTAACGTGCTTCCATTTGCAAAATATCTCCCTTCAGTTAGTTGCCTCAAACTTCATACCTGCATGACAGAAAGTCGACTGTCTAGCACATGTGCAAAACTTTGAATAAGCAAAATGAGTAACAAATCTACTTATGGATATTCTGCATGAAAAAATGGACCACTTGTCATAGAAACATTATTAAATTGTTTGATAAAGGGCCAGGGAAATTTAAATAAAAAACCAATGGTAATATACCAGCTAAGTCCACCTTAACATATAAGATAAGTTATCTAGACAATGTATTTACCTGACATACAAGCCTAAAAGGATTACTCAGTGACATGATCCAAGCACAACAGCCAAAATCTACCTACTCGGGAGCAAATATCCAATCTTTTCAGTATACCTATAATAAGATCCTAATACAATGGATGCATGTCAGAAATCCCATAGAATAAGGATCTAGACAGAAGTGAACTTATTAGCCAACAGTTTTATATGTGACAAATTGGAAAATCATAGATCCATACACAAAACTATGTCATATCACATTAGTATCATACAACTTCAACCCATCTGCACAAAAAAGATTCAGATTACATCCTCCATATCACAACAACATTGGAAGCAGCGCAGACTGCATAGTTTGAGGAACCTTCAATGCAGGAAAATGTAATAGAAAAACCAAAAGAAAATGTATAGTGGACTGCTGGAACCTTAGCTATTTGAATGGCATTTGATGATGACGAAAAATATACAAAGGACAAAATAAAACTTTTATGATTACAGTGACATATCCGAAACAAACTATTAACCTAGGACAGGGACATGGTGAAAGTAAAAAACAGTATTGTTGATTACTCTTACTACGTGCCCTCAACAGTGTAAACTCCTAAAACATCGCAACAGTCAGTCATAATGGGTTCTCTATTTTCGCCAGTTCACTTCCAAAATTCTGAGGGTTGCATCTGGTACATTAATGCCATTTTGAGAATTGTTGCGAATTTCTAAAGTATGTAGTTATTAAGGACAAACAGGGGAGGAATAAGACAATCAACTTAAAATGAAACAATAAAGGAATAAGACAATCATCTTAAAATGACTCCCACATATAGTTCATTCAACAATTAAAAAACATGAGTTCAAATAGAGAAGGATATTTTTTGTTGCCACATCTGTCGCTAGAACATCTTTGACTTGGTCATTGTAGATCTCAAGCATCCAAACACTGATGTCATAGGCAACAGTGTCTTTCCTCTACTATGACAGTAGAAAAAGATCTCTTAGTGCCCTATAGTTGACCCCTACGATTTCCTCAGAGAGATCATTTGGTCCAAACTGCATCAATCAATGAACTAACCTAGTTAACATAGTCCTCACAAGTAAGAGGAATTAAATTGTAGTGGGATTGTTAGAATCCCTCACCATAGTATGAGTTTTTCCTCAGCCAGTTTGGCCATAAGCAAATATGTAGAAATTATAGCCATCCAAAACAAAACAAATAAGAGGTTGCATGTATGCATAAACCTCAGCTGCATAGGAAAAGAAGAATGAGGAAGAAAGCTAGGCAAGTATCAAATGCATGTCTGCAAACACCTTGTTGAAATTAAATGTTTTCCTCCCCTCTTTTCCATACTTGGAAGGTATTATCATTGAGATACTTCCTTCCTCTATACCACCAACAGAGCCAGCATTATTTGGTTGCCCAAAGAAGGGTCGAACTTGGTAGTATACCCTAAAATTTCCTGATAAAAATAAAATAAAATGATCTCATTGAGAACTCGAATAGCAAAGATAACAATTATAAGTAGGACTTCTAAACCACTTGAATTTCATCTTTCAGGTCTTGCAGTTGGTTGTATAACTTGCTTGATATCCTGAAGCTGCAGAAGCTAGGCTATCCAATATTATAACACTCCTCTTGCTTGGGTTGCACATCTTCATTTTCTTCCATCTTTATAACATATTAGACAAAAGGTCACGTTGTTGAGATCTTGCCAGATATGGAAGGGATGCTTTGGGTATGAAAATGGTAACACTCTATAGAAGAAATGAAGAAGAAAAGGGATGACGAAAATGCAGGAGGGGAGGGATTTCAAATTTCAAAATTTGATCACTACTACAAAAATATTAATTTGTAGTGCTTATTTATATTGTTGTAGCACTTTCTAAGCACTACGAAAGCCTGAGTTGTAATAGATTTTTGTAGTACTTAAAAGACACTAACTCATTTGTAGCGCTATTTTAAAATAGTGTTACAATAGATAATTTTTTTAAAAGGAAAATATGAATTTTTTGTAGCACTTTGTTAGAGTAGTTCTACAATAGATAACCATCTCGCGGTGATTATTTTTACAAAATTATTCACCTTTTGTAGTACTTTCTCAAAAAAAAAAAACACTACAAAAGTTAATTTTTTATTATTTACAATATTAAATGGATAGTTGTTTTATATACATATTTCTTCAGCCACCATATCTAACAAACTTGTATCAAACAGTCAATACTAATTAAAAGTGAAATACAATTAAGTTTCAATATGAATAGAAACATAACATGTGTATATCACTACTTGTCAATGAAGTCAATATACTCCTATTCAAGTAATTGCAAAATAAACATCTGATAACCATGATTACTCTAAGGTAACAAACAATGCACTTAATTAATAGCTTCGAACATATGCTTACACCACTCTTCAATGACTTCATTCACTTGATTGTTGGTATATTTTGAACTATATGCGTCAGCATAATACTGCACAATAATTGACACAACATATCATAAAAATAATAATTAACTACTATAACTCAATTAATTTTAAAAACAATATAAAGAGAAACAAATAGCATACATTGTCAGGAACAAAAATTTGATCATAAGTGACAATGTCCTTTATGAATTTCATAATGTAATATCCACAGTTAGTATTGTTTGGTTGGTAAGGGCACTACAAAAATATCATCAAAGTTTTAAAAAATTTAAGAATGTACCTCAACTAATTTCATACTAATTTTATCCAAAAAGAGCTATTGAGATTTTTTTTTTTGTATGTTTCACAAAGTTGTTCAAACTTTAAGATTTGGTTTTTAATTTTTTATGATTTACAAACAAACTAATGTGGTAACAGGCAAAACATACTCATGCACAAAACACAAATGGTGTAATTCATCCTAGTCAAGTTTCAACACCAAAAATTATAGCTTAGCTTTAAGCGAAATGAGGTAGAATATATAAATTAGATATTAATATTGGTGAACTTAATTATAATGAACCGAGTATATTAACATATTGTGTTGAAATCTTTCAATAAACACAACTCGCTACTCTTCCTTGCGCAAAATGTAACTCATGAGTTTTGATTGTACCATATGTCTGGCAAACTAAACTAAGCCGTTAAGTTATTAATTTTGTTTCAAAATAAAATAAAAATTTTATTTTATCAATATTTAAATGAAATTTTTTAGATTTGTATTATATTCTCTTTCATAATTAATAATTTTAAATAAGGACAATATTGTAAAAAAGTAAATTAATGTCACATCAAGTGGCATATAATAAGGATTATCTATTTTTTCTATGCTAAATTATGCTATATAGACCTGATGTGGCAATTTTTATTTAAAAGATAGCAGTAAATTATCTGTAAGGGTTCATGATAAAAAAGTAAATCTCAATGGGATTAAATTTAAATATTAAAATGTCATAAAAGTTATATACAGCCAATCCAAATCATTCGGGGTTATATACAATTTGGCCTGTTTTTCAAAAAACACATAACAATAAGGACTGGATTTAATAATTTTTATCGGCTTTCCTTATGAGCTTTACTATTTCTGAAGATTTAAGATACTTCATTTTAATTTTTTTTTAAGATTGAATTACCTTTTTATGTTAGGACTAAACACCTGTTGCTAGTGGTACTTGGTCACCTTTCCTCCCTCAGCCATCATTAGAGTTGGTAAATCAAGTTGGGCCCACCACATTTGATGGGAATTTAACGGGCTTGGGCTAGCATTTGCCAAGGGGCGGGTTGGTGCTCGCTTAACCCGCGGGCTAAGAGGCCTAGCTCGCTTATTTTTTTTATTGTTTTTATTTTTCTTATAAAATAAATCCAAATACCTTGATCATCTTTTCTTTGATGCTGTGTTCAATTACTTTCTCATATTTTTTAATTTGATTCTTTTATTTTCATATTATATTTATTTATTCTACTATTATTAAATTTAAAAGAGATGTATTTATATGATTTTGTGATGTGAGTAGATAAAGACAAAAAGAAAGTAAAAATGAAATTAACTTCCTAACACAAATGTATAAAAGAAAAGAAGTGTGATATAATCGGATGAAAAAGAAAGAAAGTGAGAATATTTTAAAAAAAGAAATTAAAAAAAAATGGCAGGCTAGCCCACCAACCCACCTTGGCGTGCTGGGGCTGGCATTTTACTAGCCCGCGAAGGGGCGGGCTAGTGTAGGCCAGCCTGAATTACCACCTCTAACCATCATTATTGGGTCCTTTGTTCAGTTTGTACTAGGAGAGGGGTGTCTCCATTGATTTCCCTCTCCATTTACTTTCCATTAAGTGTATCTACCATTAGATCAATTTTCAATGGTTGAGATCTATCATGGTAGATTTTTATTATAATAATATTCTTTACATATTGATATTATTAAATCTCAACCATTGAAAGTGGATATAATGGTAGATACCCTTAATGGAGAGTAAATGGAGAGAAAAATCAATGGAAACATCCCTCACCCGTCTGTACTTTATTGTATTTGCATTTTTTTTTATTTTAGAAAGAAGATTTATAAAGAAAGATAATGAAATTTAATTGTTTTGATTAATCATACAAATTAGAAGCACATTTAACCAACCAATCTTCGTTTCGGTAATGAAAGCAACTGAATAATTGTGGATCATTAAACAATAATTTAATCAACAGGTCTTTAGATATTTTTATAATTATCAAGTGCCTGAAAAAGTTACGTATTATCGAGTTATTAAATACTTATTTTTCCTTTTTTAGTTGGGCAAAACACATAAGCTTACAAGAAAAAAAATTCAAAAATTTAAAGTATATGTCAATTTAGCTCATCAATTTTTTATGATCCTTTTTTGAAATTTTTAAAAGAAATAATATATATATATATATATATATATTAAATTTATCTTGTTAATTATAATTTTGGATTTCCATTTTAATTTTATCAATTAAACAAAGAGTAAAATAAAACAACCTCCTCTCTATTTCTCAAAATTAAAGAGACATTCCTTCTATTTTAAAAAACTATATCGACCTCCATTAAAATCAAAATACACATTACATAAACTTCCATTTTAGTTTTGAGATTTAACTTTCATCTGCTCAACTATTAATTGGCTATTAAATCATAGCATTGATCCGTTATTTTAGCCAAAATACCCATTATTGTTAAAATAAATATTACTTAATAATAAGATAATCTTTAGCCAAAAAATTATTATTTAATCACATATCTTTATCCAAAATGAAAACATAATTTTAGCATATATTTTTTATATTTTTGTCATACTATTAAATTGATTACCATATTATATAGGGAAAATCCCTAAAAAAGAACCTTTAAAATAGCAAAAGACGGAAAGGTGTGCGAAAATATAATATCCCGTATCAGTGCGAGTACGTTAACTGGAATATTAGAATTGAACGTAAAATGACAAATTTGTCCTCTGATGATGAAAGAAAAGAAGTTGATGACAAAAGGAGGTGACGCGAAACAGGGAGAGCGTCATCGCGCGGGAACGTAAGTGGGAGGCGATACAAACAGCAGTGAGGTATGTACTTCATTAGTCGACAATGTTCTTCCCCCTGTGGTCGAGCTGAAGCAAAACCATTTTCGTCTTCATTTGGGTGGGAAACTTTGCGGGGTATTTAGGTTTGAAGGACGTGAATGTTGAAGAGTGGTATGGCGAAAAATGCAGATGCTGCCTGAATCGGGGAGGAGGTTGGGATGGTTACTTTCAGGGTTGTGTTTGAAGAGAATAAATGGGGTGGATTTTTTAAGAAACGATTAATATAAAGTTGAAAAACCCTAATATAGACTTGTGAAAGATTGAGGTACTCATGTAGTTTTGTGTTTGTCAACTAACTGTGTGTTATTTATTAGTTGCAGGAAGCGTAAAAAAATGGATGGTAATATTGGTTCAAGATGTGCAAAGGAGTTGTTTTGTTATTTTCACGTAGGGGGAAATTTGAACATAATAATGACGGTGAAGTTAAATATTTCGGAGGCAGTGTGAGGGTAAAGGTACTAAAAGATGGGATAAGAATGGAAGATTTAAGAGAAATTATATCAACATTTACAGGTCATGAAGGGAGTAGTTGTGACATTAAATACACAGTAATGTTTGATGAGAGGACATTAATTGAGCTTGACAATGATAGTGAAATTGAAAACCTTTTTCGGTTCAATGAAAGCAGTGCGCATGTGTTTGTAGCCCATATAGAGAATGACAATGAATCCTTGCCAATGAATAATGCACATGTGTAAGTTAGTAATATTTTGTTCATTCCCAAGCTGATAATAAGTTATAAAGTGTTGTAATTGTTGTATGATAATAAGTTATAAAGTGTTGTAATTGTTGTATGCAGGAGCCACAGATTATTGGAACGGTCACCGGAAGCAGAGGTATCTCCCTTGACACATGGTAATGATCTTGAGGCTGTGTCATTTGAAATTGGTGGTGGGTGTATAACTTATGAGACCGATCAGACAAATTTTAGTGACACTAGCTATTTGAAATGGTCAGGATTAATTTCCGGGGTCAGGCAGCATTTTCCTCATGCCGATGCATTAAGAGAAGCCTTGTATAAGTATAGCATTGCACATAAGTTCATGTATAAATATGACAGGAATAGCAAGGACAAGATGTATGTCACGTGTAAAGTAGAGGGTTGTCCTTGGAAATTATGTGCGTCTGCAGTGGGCAGGAGTTCTGGAATACTGTGTGTGACAAAATTCATCAAAGATCATGTTCATTCAGCTCAAGATCATTTGCAAGTGAGCGGCCATGGTGCAAGATCTACTTTAACATCATCAATAATAATTGACGAGATTAGGAATCACACCGAGAAGCGTCCAACTGAGATTATGAAGACACTGCAAAGGGAGTATGGTGTAAAGCTAACATATAAACAGGCATATAGGGCAAAGGAAAAGGCAATGGAAGACATACATGGAATACCGGAACAATCATACATGTTAATCCCATGGATATGCCAAAGGTTGAAGGAAACTGATGCTAATACAGTTGCTGAATGGGTAGCAGATGGTTGCAGGTTTGAAAGAGTTTTCATTGCATATGGGTCATGTGTACAGGGTTTCATGGGGGGTGCAAGGCATCTACTATATGTTGATGGAACTCATTTAAGTGGGCCTTATAAGGGGACTCTACTTGCAGCTTCAGCCTATGATGCGGATAATGAGTTGTTGCCGTTTGCCATAGCAATTGTGAAGGGAGAGACACTGGACGATTGGACTTGGTTCATGCATATGATTAAAAGGATTGTTGGTTCTATGGAGTTGACAATTGTGTCAGATCGTCACAATGCCATAATAGGTGCTGTGGTAGCAATATTTGGAGGGCATCGTCATGCATTCTGTTATAGACATGTGAAGGAGAACTTCAGTGCAGAGATACTGAAAATAAATAGGGGCAAGAGAAAGACCAGTAACCGGTCAAAGGAGGATGGACTGATGCTTCTTGACAAGATTGCATATGCAAGGTGTGTTGATGACTTTGATAAAGCAATGGAAAAGATGCGGGAGCACTGTCAAGAGTTATATGAATGGATTAACAATAATGGTGACGTTGATAGGTGGGCTCTTAGCAAGTTCCCATACAAACGATGGGATAACATAACAACCAATATCACCGAGTCATTCAATGCATGGATGGTGAAGGAGAGGAAGTATAATGTAGCCCAATTAATTCACGCACATCTTGAGAAAGTAGCAAAGAAGATGCATGCCTCTTATGTGGCAATGAACAAGTGGAAGAATTGTGTTGGACCAAATATACATGCAAAGGTTATGGAAAATGTGAGTAGATGTGAGCATATGTGGTGTGAAGATTATGGGCAGGGTAGATTCAGTGTGCATACAGTACGTGGAGACCATGGGGTTGACTTGCGATCACGATAATGTAGTTGTGGGGCATGGTAGATGAGTGGGATTCCATGCACACATGCGTGTGCAGCTGTCAAGGTTGTGCACGGCAACATCTACGATTATGTTGAGGATTGTTATAAGATAGAAGCTTAGCAACGGATCTACCAGCACAGCATGATTCCGGTTGTGACAATAGACATGCCGAACGTCAATGATTATAGGGATTATCACATGGAAAACATGTCTGAAGCTACGTTCCTGCACCCTCCAATCACAAGTCGACCTCCTGGAAGACCAAGAGTAAGGAGGCAGGAATCACAGTTCCAAAATAGAAAGATCTACCATTGTACACGGTGCCATGAAGCAGGACACACAAGAAGGACGTGCAAAAATCCCAACCCATGTTGAACTCTAATGATCATCTTTGATGCTTCATCTTTTATGTTGTATATATGTTTTCGTTTGACCCTTCAATGGTTTTTGGAATTAAGGGATGGGGTGTAGGGGAAGCAGTTTTTATATGTAATGTATGCAGTGTCATGTCAGTGACAAAAAAACATTAAGAAGCAGTAAGATCTTAATGTCCTGTTGTCACTGAAAGTTGAAAGTTAATGTAAGTAGCCACTGCTTTTGTACACAAGTATAGTGTTGATTATGTATAGTTTGGTAACTATTTCTCAAGTTGTAATCAATGTGGAAATACAAATGTATAGTTTATCTGACTGCTCTGTGTTATCTAGTTTTTATCAGTTGGTTGGAATGCTGCTGCTCTCAAGTTCTAAGACATAGTTGACCCCAGCATCTATGCCACCAAAATATCATCAACTTATAAGACATACTAACATACTTGACCACAGCATCTATACCACCATAAACATCTCTTATCATGACCTTCTAAGACATACTTGACCACAGCATCTATACCGCCATAAATATCTCCTATCATGACCTTCTAAGACATACTTGACCACAGCACCTATACCACCATAAACATCTCCTATCATGACCTTCTAAGACATACTTGACCACAGCACCTATACCACCATAAACATCTCCTATCATGACCTTCTAAGACATACTTGACCACAGCACCTATACCACCATAAACATCTCCTATCATGACCTTCTAAGACATACTTGACCACAGCAGCTATACCACCATAAACATCTCCTATCATGACCTTCTAAGACATACTTGACCACAGCATCTATACCACCATAAACATCTCCTATCATGACCTTCTAAGACATACTTGACCACAGCAGCTATACCACCATAAACATCTCCTATCATGACCTTCTAAGACATACTTGACCACAGCAGCTATACCACCATAAACATCTCCTATCATGACCTTCTAAGACATACTTGACCACAGCAGCTATACCACCATAAACATCTCCTATCATGACCTTCTAAGACATACTTGACCACATCATCTATACCACCATAAACATCTCCTATCATGACCTTCTAAGACATACTTGACCACAGCACCTATGCCACCATAAACATCTCCTATCATGACCTTCTAAGACATACTTGACCACAGCACCTATGCCACCAAAAAGATCTGTGTTCATGACCTTATGAAATATACTTCACCACAACACCTATGCCACCAAAAAGATCTGTGTTCATGACTTTGTGAAATATACTTCACCACAACACCTATGCCACCAAAAAGATCTGTGTTCATGACCTTGTGAAATATACTTCACCACAACACCTATGCCACCAAAAAGATCTGTGTTCATAACCTTTTGAAATATACTTCACCACAACACCTATGCCACCAAAAAGATCTGTGTTCATGACCTTCTGAAATTTACTTCACCACAACACCTATGCCACCAAAAAGATCTTTGTTCATGACCTTCTGAAATATACTTGACCACAACACCTATGCCACCAAAAAGATCTGTGTTCATGACCTTCTGAAATATACTTCACCACAACACCTATGCCACCAAAAAGATATGTGTTCATGACCTTTTGAAATATACTTCACCACAACACCTATGCCACCAAAAAGATCTGTGTTCATGACCTTCTGAAATTTACTTCACCACAACACCTATGCCACCAAAAAGATCTGTGTTCATGTAAGCCAATGTTAGTAGACAGTGAATTATATTGTTTGTGCATCAATGTACCCTGCTTCAGACAATCCGTTCCACAGGTGGAAGGTGGGATGACAATGGTGTTTTTATTTACACAACTTTAAATCACATCAAATTTCTTCTTCCAAACGGAGATAATCTGTTAATAACAACAACACTTGATGTCCCAATTTATATTTCAAAGACTTGTGGTAATACAATCTGCTATTTGGATGGCGTTGGGAAAAGCAGGCCCATGCCTATTAATGCTACCAACTGTTTATTCAAACTTTCTTTGCTCAGGAAAAGGTATGATCTTGTTATGAATATGATAAGAGTAAGTGATAACTCGAGTTTGATGGAATAGGAACTCGAGTTGTACGCATTATTGGAGGGTCACCAGCCAGTTATCGTGTGTAGGAGAGGAGAACTTGAGTTGGACGATGCTCACTCCAGTGCGAAACTGTGCTCAGACGACGTGGGGACTCGAGTTGGGCCATGACGAACTTGAGTTGTACGCATCACTGGAGGGTCACCAGCCAGTTATCGTGTGTAGGAGAGGAGAACTCGAGTTGGACGATGCTCACTCCAGTGCGAAACTGTGCTCAGACGACGTGGGGACTCGAGTTGGGCCATGACAAACTCGAGTTGTGCCATGACGAACTCGAGTTGGGCCATGACGAACTCGAGTTGTACGCATCACTGGAGGGTAACTGGAAAGTCACGAACCAAAAGGGAATACTAACTCGAGTGACTGAACTATAACTCGTGTTAATCAGAATTCCACGCTTTAATTCCCCCAATCACCAAACATTTCTGTTCACTCCACTCGACGTCCGACTAAATGAGCCCTCGAGTTAACTGACGAGAAACGTACTATTTGTCAGTTGAGTTCTACATATCCGTAAATCCCGTTCAACCAACCGTGGCGTAACAGCTCCATTCCCCCTAACCCTCAGTGAGTCGAGAAGCAGAGTTTGGAGTAGCCCTAGCATCGCACTTTGTCATTCTTGCATCTGGTGCAATGGTGCGAACCAAGGGCTCTGACAGTGGGAAGAAAGATTCTCGTGATTCATAGAAGTTGTCATCCAAAGGGAGTAAGCCGTTGAACAAACCGAGGAAGACTCGGCCAAAAGTTCAGGAGCGACTACCACCAGAACAACTGAGCAGGTCACAGGGGGTTGTGATAGCAGAATCACAGCAGAAACGGCCAAAAGTAGCCTCTCCCATTTCCAAGGAACTAGTCGTGTCAGTGCCTGCAGAACATTTGGCCTCAACCTCCACTGATAAAACAGAAGAAGACTTAGAGCGGAAGATAACAAAGATTGTGACTCAATTGGTTGATCAGACATTGCATGCACCCACAAAATCCAGATATGGGGGTGCATCAACTTCAAATCAAAAAGCAAAGTATAATGTACCTCCTGAACTGGAGGATGAGCTTCTGGGACCACCACCAGGTTTTAATTCAGAGACACTAGAGCCTAATGATAAGAGCAGGTATGACGATGATTTCGCTCATAGATCATTCTGTCCTGTTGTTTATCTGGATCTACAACATATTAAGGACACACTCGCTTTAGATATGTACCCTTGGTTTCAGTACTATGAACCTTGGTTGACCATCAAAACGTCATATAGTCCCTTTGTAGTGAGGCACTTCTACTGTAACTTGGAGGTGGTTGAGGTTTGTGATGAGGTGGGCGGACTGATAGAAGAAAGATTAGAGTCAACTGTTAGGGGCCAAAACATTCAACTATCTGCTGCATTGATTAACACTTACCTTGGCATAGACAATCCTCCAACAGGGCCTGTAAAAGAATTCAGTGATGTAGAAATATGTCAGATTCTGAATCCAATTGGTGGAAGTAAAACTTTAACTTTCAAACCTAGCTCCTTGAGTGATGTACATCGAATTGTGTGGTACATATACTCACGATCTATGGTCAACAAATCGAACAATTTCACTCACTTCGTGGGACAAGATTACTAGCTGATGGCCTCAATTCTGTCTAAGGAACAGAGGAACATAGGGCAACACATTTACAATGAAATAAACAGATACAAGAAGTCTTCCACAAGGAGTACCCCTCTACCGTTTCCCCAACTGATCTCTCACTTTCTGACGCTGCACAATATCTGGTACCTCGAACCTAATGAGGAAATTGTTCGTATTCCAAGGTTTGACAGCATTCACCTGAGCAGAATGAATATTAAGCTGCCAGTGGGTGCTTCTACAAGTATAACAACGAAGAAAAGGAAGGAGATGGAATCTGAGAGACCCAAAGTGGATGAGGGACAATCATCAAGAGCTGGGTCTCCTGGACCCCCATTCATGGCAGCCACAATTCAGACCTACATCCAGGATGCATTGAAAACAACCACAGACCACATAAAGGTCTCAAATGCCTATCTGGTAGAAATGGTTGACCATCAAGTCAAATGTCTGGTTATTGGCATTAATGAGAACTTCGAGAGGCTATTTCAAATGCAAGATGCTCATATTCAGCAATTGAGGGAATTTAATCATTGCCTTGATACTTATGAAGCTGTCGTCAGAGAACACTTCAACTTTCGTCTTTCTGATATGCCGTCACAGTGTAATGCTACACCTGTTCCATGTGGACCTAAATCTACAACTCATGCAAACTTAGTCACTCAAAATGCTCCATGTCCTCCTACGTCATCCAATGTTATGTTGACACCCCCGGATCCTGCCACACTGTCAAAGGTTCCCATCCCTCAGGACCCAGAAGCTATTCCATAATCCAGTTGTGAGCCCTTAGGCACCAATCCCATACAGGACCCCTCTCGTACATGCTCTGGCTCCCACGATCAAACCTCTGCCCTCATTGAACCTGCCACTGCAGTTACACCCTATACACCACCTTGTTGTACCACTGAGACAGACCCTATTCCACCAGTAGCTCCTCTTCGCATTCCACCGTCTTCCTCTGTAACCTTGGAATTGTGTACGACATTTACCCTTCCAGATGACGACAACAAGGGGGAGACATGACCGTAATATTGTTAGTATGATGGCCTATAATTGCAATGACAATGTTTATTCTGTAGAAGGGGCTGAATGTGTTGCATGGTACGAATATATTTGTGGTTTGATTTTGCTGTAATTAAGTAACACAAACCTTAGTCTGTGGAAATTTTATAAGTTTTGTCATCATGAATACAGATCCTTTTAGTGGCACTTCTGTTGTGGTCAAGTATGTTTACAAGGTCATGTAATTGCATGTTGTACCTCTCATTATGTGACTACTTAACTGGAGAGTGTTATTTTAAACTCAGGCTCGGTGCATCTTGACACCATACGTGCTGTGGCTATAATATGACGTTCAGTTCAGTTCATTAATGTGCATAAATTAGTAATTACAAAATATATACGCGTGGCCATCACAAACACATTCACTTGTAAAACAAAACACAATTCAAACACAAAACGGAAGGAAAAAAGACATGCAATACCACATAAACGTTACATGCAACAGAAGAGACTCACATTACTAATTTCAGTTACGAATGCGAAGCACTCTGGTAACCGCCAATGAACCCACGACATCGAAAGGCGTACACCACAATCAACCAAGCAGCACAACCGCCACGTTCCACCCACCACCACGAACAAAACTAAAACACAAGATAAAATAAAACGGCCACGCTTGGTCGTGCACTAAAAACTACAAATAGTCCACACACCCAATTATTTAGGCCGCAGGCAACAAAACAGTCTTGCAGGAACAAACACGAAAAAAGACATGGCTGACTTCCCACCAGACCACTCCAGACATAGAAGAATGACCAGCAACGATGACTCACCGCTTCTGAAGCTTCCGCAAACAATATTAATAGAACTGATGTGCTATATAGCATCATCAAGTTTGAAAGACTATTATCACTTCAAGAATTCATGCCGCATCCTAAGGATAGCAGGAAATTCAACAGAATTCTATAAGAACGTGCCACTGGAGAACTATGATCATCTAGGATGGACAAGAAGCGAGCAACAGATTCATTTCCTGCTGACATGTTTCCATAACGGTAATCCATTTAGTCTATTTATTAGAGGGCTTAAATACTATACCAGAACAGCAGATACAGGAGAGAAAGGACTGTCACAAATACAGGAGGCTGCAGTCCTAAACAACTGTGATGCAAGTTACTCATTTGCCATATTAGTGCTTGCAAAATGGAGTAAGTTTAACGACACACCAGAAGGGAACGAAGCAATACACAGACTTCAAGCCATTATCGACTCAGGCCAAATATCTTCAATTAAAGAGCGAGTCACACGACACCTACAATCAATGAACTGGGGACTGAACAGGAACATATTCGACCGTCCCAAACATAGATTCTGTGAGAACCAACCATGCCAGGCCGGATGCAAAAATTGCATATACGACACAGAAGTAAGCTGGCTCTACCACATTATGAACGAACCAGAAGGACTGAATGTTGAACCACTGGCGATTGAAGGAATCGACGCATGGGAGGAGGAAGAAATTAATGAGGGAGTCACCAACGATGAAGACGTTAATCCAAATGCCTAGACGACGATAGTCCCCACGTTTTTTTTTAATTCTCGTCACATGCAGTTCAGCAAAGAAATAATTTGAGTAAATGTTTCAAACAGTTCGTCCATGCGTCAGGTTTAACGACGTTCATATGGTTTATCTTTTTTTTTCTACGGACTCCAAGTCTGACCAATTACGTGTTGCTTTTTGCACATTACTTATGCTTTTTGCACATTACTTATGCACATTTAACAACAACAAACACAATCACCATCGGGTGACCCTCCAGTGATGACGACAACTCGAGTTGGTAATCTGGAAACTCGAGTGATCTTCGTAAGTCATCCAAGAATGTTGGCGAGTGACCTTCTACGCAACTCGAGTTCGGTGCCGCTTCTCACAATCACCATCGGGTGACCCTCCAGTGATGACGACAACTCGAGTTGGTCAACTGGAAACTCGAGTGAGCTGCGTAAGTCATCCAAGAACGGAGGCGAGTGACCTTCTACGCAACTCGAGTTTGGTGCCGCTTCTCACAATCACCATCGGGTGACCCTCCAGTGATGACGACAACTCGAGTTGGTCATCTGGAAACTCGAGTGAGCTTCGTAAGTTATCCACGAACGGCGGCGAGTGACCTTCTACGCAACTCGAGTTCGGTGCCGCTTCTCACTATCACCATCGGGTTACCCTCCAGTGATGATGACAACTCGAGTTGGTAATCGGACAACTCGAGTCCGTACTGCTAAGTCTTGACGCAAGCACTGTCTGGAAACCGTCGAATTATGCAAGTAACTCGAGTTGTAATCGTCAAGTCGAGTGGAGATGCGGAAAGAAACGCAAGGCTCTAAACAATAAGTTGCTTGTTACCGTCCAGTGCTGATATCAACTCGACTGCTCAATGGCCATCAATTCAGAGACACCAAAGCACTGTCTACGTAACATCAAGTTATGACCGCGCTATAGTGTATATGCCTATGGATTTGTTGCCGCCAGAGATAATCAGAGTAATGGCAGTTGGAAAAGGAAGTGTCACACTTGGTTAGCAGGGTGTATTGACTGGACACAATCATTATGTAATGTGTGCATCATCATTGTTCACTATGGATTGTTAGCAGTGCTGATCAGATTATTGGCAGTTGGAAATGAAAGTGGCGCACGTGCGTAGTATCCTTATGTAATGTGTGCATCATTCAACCCTAAATTGCATATTATTCATTGTGCCTCATTACATCAGCCCTTTCTATTAGGGATATTAGTTCTCTTAAAAACATTTTTAACCTGCCTCTGGCAAGGACATAGTTACATTGCGAAAGGGGAACACAGATATTGTTGGTGGCATACAAGTACGTTTTAGAAGGTCATGCTAGAGGAGTGAACTGGGAAACATTGCATCCCGCAATGGCAACATATATCTCATTAATGTACCTTAAATTGCATGTTCTGTCCTGTCAGTGCACTCTACCGTACATTACTCTATGAGGTTAACAATACTTTACAATACTTTACATGGACAAGTGTTGACATTACTATATCACGGGGACATAACCTAAGCACGTCTTTTGCTGGACTTTTGTCCAGAGGGAAATCTGGACCACTTACATTTTCGTAATGGAAATCACCTTCCGGGGTCCACTGGCTCAACCAAATAATAACATGAACACCACAGTCCCTCCTGTACTCTCACCCACATGAAAACGTAGTGTTACTTAACGAAACAATGCAAGCTAAATTGTAAGAGGCGAATGTGAAGAAGCTTACAGATTATTCTGTTGCACAATAGGAGGCCACACAATATCTGACATCTTCTTCTTCCCAGCCAGATACGGGTTAACAATGTGCATGATGTCAACGAAACTATCTCTCTGAAAAAAGAACATTTATGCGTCTTACGATGTGGGTCAACTGAAGTAAACCACCTCAACTACAGCTGTGGAGTCAGGTGAACTTACAATTAAGTTTAACACAAATATGTAATCATCTGTCACGCCACCCTTCCTCGTAGTCTTCTTGCTGCCTAGATCAGGCTTCATTGAGTCCAGCACGTAGAAGGTCATAGTCTTTGTCTCTAACGCAACACAGAACCAGTGGCCACGGACAAGTGCCGGACCCATAATCAACTCACACTCGCCTATATTGTAACCGACGGTTTTGGGAGAGAATTCTTTACTCGCGGAAGACACTTTCCACCCTATTGGGTGACCTACCAACTTTGTCTGCACAAAAACACATAGTCCTGACTAATGTGAACATAATTTTGTCAAATTAAATGTTGTTCCACTACACAACAAATGAGTAATTACCATGAACCATGCATAAAAAATATGGCGCTTCGGCTGTCCTCCCTCCACCTTGAAGTGATACATTAAAGCCTTACACACAACCGACATGACCTACAGCAGCAAAGAAACCATTGCATAAACTACATATAATATTCACCATAACTTAATGAAACCATTCTCCACGTAAGCCATACATACCGTATTACTTAGTCTTTGAATTCCCCCTAGCGTATACAACTGGTCTCGACACAGTTCTTCATCCAAAATCTGAACCAACGGCCTATAAAAACATTTCAAATGCAATGCCAGTTAGTTCATCGCTTCCCGTGTTGTGGTAATATACTAACTACATAACAGTCATTCAATCGAGCGACGTTGATACTTACACTTCAGCCTCAGCACCTCTGGCCATTGTGGAAACTATGTTGAACAACGTTTTCTGATCATGCGTTGGCGTCTTCCTTTTTTGACTCCCATCCAACTGTATAAATGGACATGTCATCGCTTGCAGTGGCTGCCTCTTTGATCTCCGCTACTATTGAGGCCTCTGAATTGCATGGTCATCCGTGGGGACTTTTTCCGCCACCTCAGTTCCCTCTGCATCATCATCTTCGTCGTCATCAACATGATAACGTTCTACGTCTGCATCATCAGAATCTGACTCGTGAGAAGCATCTGTCGCATCATCATCATCCTCATCTGTATGTTGCTCATCTACTGTCACACCAGGGCCGTCTTGTTGTGCTTTGTCCCTGGCCTCTCGTGCGAGCTGGACATTGAGTAGCTCCTGCACCACCACGTTTACAAGTCTGTTTCGGTTTTCATCGATAACTTTCACCAACCGCGCATAGACCTCCTTCAATTCCTACAGTGACAGCACAACTTAATTTGTCAATTACATTATTAAATCATTTTTGCATTTTAAATTAGCTTCCACAGACACATACCGGGTCTAAATATGGCACATTATCTGTGTCCTCATTCCCTGCCCTAACTTCAGAGCCTTTTCCTTTATACAAAATGCCCATATTGCTCGTCCTCTCAGTCTTCACCATTTCGTTGATCTTTTCCTTTATCCAGAATTCAATCGGTGTGGTGGACTGTTCGCGAACACTTTATTTCAAAGGGAAATTTTCCCCAAAGAACAACTGCACCATAGAAAATATATGGATCATTATTTTCGGCTTGAGTGATAGCTACACATTTAATGTAAACAGTGACATACCAGGAGTAAGTACAGGCAACCACCCACGTTGCTGCTCCCTTCCCTTTTCTTCTTCCCCCTGTACTCTTTCACATAATCACTCATTTCCTTCCACAAGTCTTTCATCATGTATGTTGCCCAGTCATAATGTTCAAAATGGTCCATTGTGCAGAACATAACCCTCAACATCCGGTCACTTATCAGCCCACTCGAGGTAGGGCATAACAAAGTCCCTAAACTGTAGAGCACAAACATAAACTCAAATTTATCGCCAGCTGTCCCAGATTTTATGTGCTTCAGAATGTCCGTCTATTTCTTCCTCCCATATTCCCTCTTCAACCACTGATATCTTCTATTCGAATCCTCCACATCCACCTTCACCTCCTCCCCTGAATGAGGTATACCGAGCAACTTGTGCACATCTGATGCTTCTATTTCTTTTGTCTTCCCCCTAATCTTGAATTGATGTGTTGCTGGGTCATATGCTCTCAGCATGGACACAATCAGGTTACGGGGGAGTCTGTCCAATTGCACCTTCAATAGGTTTCCAAATCCTATTCTCTTAACCCTCTCCTTCAAATGTTCTTTACCGTTCACAAACTGCACCAACGACGTAAATCCTCCCAGTGAGCAGCGGGTATGAAATGGCAGTTCCTTTTTCCTCATCTTCCTTTTCGGCCGTCCTTCCATAGCTTTATCATTGTACTCCTTCTTCTTCGCCTCTGGCAACTCACGCCATGCCTTCCCTGCCGACCTACTTTCATCTGCCATCCTTCTCTTCTTCTCCCCTAACTTGGCCACATACTCGTTTCTAAACACCATAAACCCACTCATCACTGGTTTAATCTGTTCACCATCGCCCTTTATTGCCTCGGACTTTTCACTTTCTCTCGTTACTTCTCTACTCTTGACACTTGTTGCCTTTACTTGTTCTGCCTTTGATGTCTTACCTTTGTGTCCCCCCATCTCCTTTTACCTGCACAAAATTCAGTTTACACTCATCAACTATGGATTTCAGCACATTTAATAACATTTTTATTCGTACATGACAATTTAACACATCTAAGCTATGTCATCGCAACTTCTCATACCATTTTGTAACCTTCCCATCACAACCACAACTATTGGAAATATCTATTTCCCCACAGTTAAATAAGGTCTCACAACTTATGGAGAAAAATTCACAACTTCTGCATAAGGATTCACAAGTTCGTCTATGAATTTCACAATTTCCTCGCCTAAATTGACCTCTACACATATTTACCAACTTTTCATTACGCTTTCACAAACTCCGATAATGTTTTCACAGGATAACATTCGATTTTCAAATGTTATCTTAGGGATTCAGCACTTCACTTAAAACAATCCACACTATCCATAACATTTTCACTACTGTGAAATCGGCGATTCCTATATCTACAAACCCTTTCACAACTTCTACTCACATCCACAACTTCATATGCTGTTTCACAAGTTACCAACGTGTCATTACCGTTTTCACAGATTCTTCTTTTGTGTTCACAACTTAACATGCAGTTTTCAGAGGTTTTGTTTCACAACTTCACTTAAGCCATTCGCAAATGTATGTATAAGATTTTCACAACAATAAAATCACAATACCCTACGTCTGAACACCCTGTCACAACTTCACAAATTGACGCGTTCATATGCTGTTTCAACGGTTTACAAATTTCAAAAGTTGCAATTCAAACTTCCCAACTTAGCAACTTATTTTCACAACTTCCCCTCAACGATTCCCAACTTCGCACCACTTCATAGCTTTTATCCATATTTCCCAAACTAATTTTAACCCAACGAATTTGAACCCCCATTCTAATCAAGTGGATAAGTTAAAATGAAATACAATTTTAAACACAACCACTTACCCAACTTCAACACCGGAGCTCAAATTCGCAGCCGCAAACTGGTGCCTCTGCAACTGTCCAATGCCTTTCACCACAACCTCTTCTCGCCTTCGCTCCTCCTCAAATCCACCCCAAATTCGCCGCACAATGTCGCTGCTACTATCCTCTCTCAACGCCACGGAACCACGCTCCACCAACGACAACGACGACGCCGGAAGAAGATGAAGAGTCCCGACAGAGTTTTCGCGCAATTTCGCCCTTCTTATTTCCTCAACGTTTTTCAATTTTAAAACTTCCAGGGTTACGCACGTCATTTTGTCTACAATTTCAATATCCCAGATTAGGTACTCGCACTTTTGTGGAAATATGGAATTTCGGAACACCTTTCCGTCTTTTGCTATTTTAAAAGTTCTTTTTGAGGGATTTTCCCTATTATATACTTAATTAATTTTGTCATTATAATTTTTTTAATAAATTTAAAATTTTCATCTCGTTTATTTATTAAAAAATTAATTATGGTGTAATCGTTTGAATACATATGTTCGTCAAAGTGTTTTACAATTACACAAATATATAGACACACATTTTTTCAGTGAAGTTATAAATTTATAATATGATAGAATTCCAAGATTCATATATTAATATATTATAATTCAAAATTTTAAATATATTTCATTAAACATACTTTTTTTTTAAAAAAATACTCAAAATTTTTAATCAATTTTTTTTTTTATATTTTTAACATAAAAAATTACTTAAATTTGTATTTCTAAATTTAGTATAAATATTAAATAGAACATTAATAAATATTAATGTTAAAAGATAAATTAGGAATTTGGTACAATGAGGGTAAATTACTAAATAAGATTTATTTTAATGTGGTTTAATAAAAAAATATACTTGAAGAATCTTATTAGAATATTCTTTAATAGTGTTAATGGTTTTGACTAACGTGTATATTTTCAAAATAGAAGGGAGATCTGTATAATTAAGACAAAAGAAGGGTAGTCAAAATATTTTACTCTTAAACAAAATAATAATGATGAACAGAACGAGAAGAAGGAGGCTAAAATACAAAACGCTCTTGAACTTTAAGTCAGCTCAACATCATCCCTCTAACATTTAGGGCCATTTGGTTTGATCTCATTGCACATAATGCGATGCAATGGTAATGCAATGTAATATTAATTATATAGATAGTGTTTGGTTTGATTTTTAAGCAAGGTGTAAATAGTTATTTTAAATAATTATTTAAAATTAGAATATCACACAAAGTCTATTTTACCCTTAATATAATCTTTAATAAGATAATATCTAGATATAATCTATATTAAATAATAATAAAGTATATAATCTTAAATGATAAAATATCTAACAATCTCTCACTTGGCCTGCAACCTAATACTATTTGGCGAGTAAGATTCATTTAGGCAATACTATAGGAATCATGGTGGTAAGTCCTCTTTGATCGAGTACTACCTTTCATACATCACAAGTAATACTCTTACTTAATGAATAAACCCTAAATATTTATTCGGCTTCAACTTAAATGTTTGCTAAAATCTCACAATTTAGGTACCAAGAATTAAGACAACAAACTTCAATATTGAATTTCATCACTTAATAATGTCTCATCTAGATCACTAGATGTGACCCTTCCTTGATGATACATTTGATCCTTTAATTTCTCTAAAAGCATGTTCTTTATTAAAGGATCTATGCTTTATGTATTTATGACCCATTAATTATATGATCATATAACACTCTTAATTGGTTTGAATGCATTTAATAATTCCAAAACCCTTTGATAAAATTCCATAATTGGCAATCTTGTAACTTGCCTCCAAAAATGACTAGGTTAACAAATCCATTGTAGAACTAAGCAATCAATGACTGCTTAGCAGTCTTATATCCTTCTATGATGCAACTTGTTCAGCAAGTATAAAAATGTATAATAATATTAACTTTCCTATAGTTAACTCATCTTACAAAGTTACACAAGCTAATAATTATGCTATAAATAAAGTATGAAACTTAATGTACATTTGGTAATGTTCCATATGACTTGTACCTTTTTAGTTATTATTCTAGTAAGAATATACTTGACAATCCTCTTAAAATTCCTTTGCAATGGAATTGCCCGTTTGTGTGCACATTTAAGCAAGTTTATGCCTTGGAAATTAAATTAGAAGGTACCAGATGATATTAAAGATATATGGACAGTCTAATTACATTATCATAATAGATGCTACTCACAACATCAACCATTATTCATGAATATTTAAATGCTTATGATTATATGCTACTTATGATACTCTCAAATATTTTGAGAATAATCTCTTTATGTATTCTAAAAGAATATCACACCTAATTTAGTCATATCACAACTTTGAACAATATAATAGTAACTTAGTTATTTGTATCATCTTAAGTCAAAATGCACAACCTACAAAATTATTCTTTTGTATCATATAGATTACTCAACTCTCACTAATCTAGTGATATAAATAGGACTTATGACGTTCTCAATATGGTCATGTATATAATCATATCATGATACCATAACTATCACTATTATGAGACTTGCTCATGACAAAATGAACTCCTAATTTTGTTGACTAAATTCTTTTTATTATTTATGTGACAATCTCTACTAATTCATATATTTCTCTCTTCTTATGTCCAAAATGGAAAGAACAAATGACATCCTAACTCAAGATAGAAATTTAACTACCATGAAGATATAGAAGGAATTATATATGAATATAGGAGGAAATACCTCACTAAATTAATTCCCTCTGCATAGAGAAGTTATAACAAATAACTTTATTTGTATTACTTAATACTGCATATTAGCAACTTTACAAATAAACTTATGTTGTTGCTTACCTTATGTCTATCATGAATTAATGCCTACATTTGGAATTTACGATCACTTCTCGATATTTATGTTCTAGTCAGATTTCCTGAAGTAGATCACATAGCCATTATGAATTGTAAAATTTTAATCACCATTGGTCTCAACTCAATCTGTTGATAGATTGAAGCTCAACAATATAAGTGCCATATAAAGCCAATGTTCTACCACAATTAGAGGTGGCAAGCCCCTATAGGTGATCACTCTCAATGAGTTTAATCACTTCCACTAATTTTGGCATTCCTAAATAATCTGACATTTCAAAATACTACACAAAGTTGTAAAATAAAATGGGCAACTCACTTAAATTCTCAAGAGATCTGTGCATTTTTCATCAAAATATGCAATCTCAACTCTCAAAATATTCTCCTTCCACACTCTTTCTTTTATAAGACAATTCTATGCAAGAGTATATTTTAAACCAAGTTTCCAACCTTTAAAGTTTCAAGAGGATTTAAATATAAATTTTGTTGGAATCTTATTTAAAATATACATAATTGTCTTTAGTGTGTCCTTTAAGAGGAAACCATATCATGCAAAATGTTTATTAACATTATGTTTCTTCTTGCAACATAAGAAACTTTACATATAGACTAAGATATAGTCTACTGATGATGTATTTATTATGTCACCCATCTCGTCCAACTAAATTCACTATATTAATTCGTTTATCAGATTAACAACCAATTTTGCTTTATATACTCTACATGTATCAAATGGCACTACTCAATTATAAAGCAAATAGCATTTGGGTATTGTGAAAGGTCAACTATAAGGAGAAATGAATTATTTCACCAATTATAACGTAATATATGACATGTGTATATCCATTATTGCTTCCAATCAAGTCTTTTAATTACAAACAAGTTAAACTTTATATACCTATTGCTCTATGGCTAGCTTTAAGGTTGATAGCTTGATAACCCTCACATAGAATCTCATTCTTTTCCAAAATTTGGATTCATGCTGGGAAAATCCATAACAGAAGCGATTTATTTGTTAAGAAGGTTAATGAAGAAGTATCAGAGTAAAGGAAGGGACTTACATATGGTTTTTATTGGCTTGGAGAAAGCTTATAACCTCATGTCAAGAGATGTACTTTGGAAAGCCTTAGAAAAGAAGGGTATATATCATAGTTGTTAAAACCGGACTGGACCTGCTGGTTTGACCAGAAAACTGGCGAATTAGCCATCTAACCGGTTCAATTTTTGTTCAAAAATTCATATATAATTCTACATATTTCCAAAAATTACAAATTAAGACTCTATGGAAATTTTGAGATGTCTACTTTCTAATGCATAAAGAATCACTCAAAAATATTATCATTTGATCCAAAAAACTTCTCAAAATTTGAAACTATTCGAAAAGCCTAGAGATTTAACTTTCAATCATTGTCATTAATGTCTCTAACTCTAACATTCAAATTGCACCTCTTAATACATCAATCTCATCAATAATTAAATCTTACATAACTCTAAACCTCAGTATTATAATTTGGGATGTTACAACTGAAAACTCGAGTATTGCAATTAGCAACTATCCAATTTTGAGCTTGGGATGTTACAATTGAAAACTTGAGTATTGCAATTAGCAACTACCCCATTTTGAGTCGTTCAAGTTCACTGCCTCGCCAATCTGGCCCCGAGTTAGCTCTGATTTAACTTGGATCTAACCCACTGACCCTTGACCCTTTACCTCGACTGATTCAGTGACCAGTCTAAGTTTATTAACCCTGGCATACGTGTTGCATATATTAAGGTTGTACAAGATATGCATGAGGGGGTAATAGCTAGTGTGAGAACTTTTGGAGGTGAGAAAAGGACTTTCCTATAAGGATTGACCTTCATTAGGGTCAATTTCAAGCCCTTATTTATTTATCCTAGTCTTAGATGTTCTAACTAAGCTTATAGTTGAGGAAATCCCTAAGTGCATGCTTTTTCTAATGATATTGTTCTTGTGGCTAAGTCAAGAGAAGAAATTAATTCTAAACTTCAATTATGGAGAAGAACCTTGGTGTCAAGGGTTTCCGATTGAGTAGGAGTAAGACAAAATATATGTATTGCACTTTTGATAAGAGGAGAGTAAGAAATGATGTGAAGGTCAAAATGGGAGATCATGTCATTCCACAAGTGACAAAGTTCAAATGTTTGGGATCAATTTTTCAAGAGAAGATGATGAAATTGATGGAGATGTTAATCATAGAATTTGAGCTGAGCAGTTAAATGGAGAAAAGCAACTAGAGTTATTTCACTTATTTGTAATAAAAAAGTATCTAAAAAGGTAAAAGGAAAATTTTATTATATTGCTAGTAAGTCATCAATGCTTTATGATAGTGAATGTTGGGCTTTGAATGGGCTACATGAGCACAAAGTAGGGGATAAGGATGTTGAGATGGATGTGTGTAGATGAAAACATAAGATTTATAATGAACTTATACTAGAAATGGTGTGATTGGCACCTATTGTAGAAAAATGGTAGAAAATTGAGTGAGGTGGTTTGGACATAAACAAAAAAGGCCATTGGATGCACTAGTGAGGAAGGTAGAATAATTGTTTGGAGCCCAGTTAAAAAGGGTAGAGGAAGACCAAAGAGAACGCTTAATAAAGTTATTGAACAAGATCTCTTAGCTAACAGTTTATCTCAAAATTTGGTTTTTAACAGAGCTCAATGGTGTCGTTGATTCATGTAGCTGACCCCATCTAGTAGGACTAAGGCTATGTTGTTGTTGTTGTTGTTTTTACTGGGTGAAGGTATAATTCCTTTACAGACTTATTATCAAGGGTTTTCATCTTTTCCAATAAGCTATGAATAAGCAATGATATTGGTACAGGAGATTCAAGTCCAAGTCCAACTGAGTTCCACCGCATATCAATCATACCTATGATTATACATTCTTTGGGGCAAAAAGATATTCATTCCACGAGTTAAAATATAAAACCTATAGTAATATTACACGAATTGCTTACACAATACAGAAAGAAATGATTTAATTCATATTCATAATAAAACGTATGACCAAATTTACTCATTTAATTTTTTTAAGACTCTTAATATCTTTTATTAGCAAATAAAATCTATTTAAATATTTTTTAAAAAATTTTCTTAATGAAGATAACGATTTGAATTTATATGTTTTCAAAATATATAGAAGTGAATGTACATATAATTAAAGCGAACACAAGCAAGGTTAGAGTAAATGTACTGACTAGCGAGTTTGAATTTGGTTGGATTCTGAGTGACACAACATATATGCTATAAGAGAGATGACCAGAAGATTCAACATTTTGTATGAGTTGTAACTATACTTTTTTTATCCTTAATATAAGACATAATTAACTAATTATATTTGATTAGACTAAGAAAGTTAGTTAAGTTAGTTATAATGACAATTTTTTTCCTAAAATGCCCTAATCCTTTCTAAGTAAAGAGGGGCTTTATAGTCTTTCAATAACCTTTGGAAATCCCTAATTATATGCCTTGGCCTGATAAAGAATTTGTTAAAAATATAGCCTAAATATGAATTTGGCATTTTAACTAGATTTAATTGAAATTTTACCTTACATTTATCTCAAAATGAAAATGTTTTAAAAAGGAAGGGACTTTCTTCTTCAACACAGGAATGACTTTCTTCCTCTCTATTTGTTCCTCCAACAACGCATTAAACCTTTGTTGCCGTTAGGTTAAAAATGGGAGAGGTCCATGTCATACGGTCAAAATGAACAGAGTCATTACTACAAAATAGAGATTTGGCGATGCTAATCTTATAGCACTTCTTCAAACAAGTGTCAGAGGAGACTTCTATTTTTTTAAAAAAAAAAATACATGTGGCAGCTATAGAGCTTTCTGTGTCAAGTGCCATAGCTGCCAAATACCTTGTATGGCACTTGCCTAGGGAAGTACCATACAAGGAGTTATTTTTTTTAAAAAAAATAGACCCCTTGTATGACGCTTACTTGAACAAGCGCCATAGCTGGGTTATGTCTTTAATGGCACTTGCTCTATAAAGTGCCACTAAAGGCCCTTCAATTTGTTTTTGTTTTTTAAATATGTCATGAATCTTAGCTTGTAGTTTTATGTGTGCTTATAATTTTTTTCCATCTCATGTTAAACTTCCTATACATTGTAAGTTTTTAAATTTTTAAGCTTACAAGTATAATTTTATTAGTTGTTACTTGTTTAATTTACTCAATGTCTTTTATATTTAATTTATTACATAAAATTATTTTTAAAAAATAATTGTAGTAACTAGTAGGAGTCAAAATTAATGAAAAAATAAAGATTTTCTAAATATTTAAAGGAAGAAGAAAAAATTTAAGTCAAGTTCCTTCAATTTATCATGTCAAGTCCTCTAAGACCATGTCTCCTATTTATTTTAGCTAGATTTATAGTGAAATCATAATATTTCTAAAATATAACACGTGTCCTATTAATTTTTAAGCTTACAAATATAATTTTATCAGTTATTACTTATTTAATTAGTTCTATGTCTTTAATATTTAATTTATTACATAAAACTATTTTTTAAAAAAAAAAATTTCTGTGGGAAGTGGCCTTCAAAAGCCATACAAGGTGGGCTAATTTATAAAAAAATTGGGGCATTTAATGGCACTTTGTAGAAAAAGAGTCATTAAAGATATAATCATATATGCCATTAATGAAACTTTTTCTAAAAGCGCCATTAAAGGTATATATAATATGACGTGAGCATATATGCATTTAATGCTCTTTGCAGGGCAAGTGCCATTAAAGGCATATAATCATATATGCCTTTAATGGCACTTGGTCTATAAAGCACCATTAAAGGCCCTTCGATTTTTTTTAAAAAAATCTATTATGAATCTTAATTTATAGTTTTATTTGTACTTATAATTTTTTCCATCCCTTGTTAAATTTTCTATACATTGTAATTTTTTTTAATTTTTAAGTTTACAAGTATAATTTTATTAGTTGTTATTTGTTTAATTTACTCAAGGTATTTTATATTTAATTTATTACATAGGATTATTTTTAAAAAATAATTGTAGTAACTAGTAGGAGTCAAAATTAATTAAAAAACAAAGAGTTTCTAAAGATTTAAAGGAATAAAAAAAAATTAAGTCAAGTTCCTTAAATTCATCATATCAAGTTCTCTAAAACTATGTGTCCAATTTATTTCAGTTAGATTTATAGTGAAATTATAATATTTCTAAAATATAACATATGTGTCCTATTAATTTTTAAACTTACGAATATAATTTTATTAATTATTACTTATTTAAATTATTATATGTCTTTTATATTTAATTTATTATGTAAAACTATTTTTTTTTTAAAAATATTTTCTATGGGAAGTGGCTTCAAAGACAATGCGAAGTGGGCTAATTTAAAAAAAAAATTAGAGATAAAAAATTATAGATAAATCACCCCTATTAAAAAGATTTTAATTTTTTTAAATAAAAGGCCTTAGACAACGCTTTTTTTAAAAAATGCCATCAAAGGCGTGGCTTTAGATAGCTCTTGGTTTCAAGGTGCTTGGTATAATTCAAAGCACCTTTAAGGCACTTGGTGCCTTGAATGGCACCACGTGGTGCCTTGAATATGGGCGCCACGTGGTGCTTATATTCAAGGCACTGGGTGCCTTGAATTTAGAAGGCCTTAGATGGCGCTTGGTACAAAAAAGTACCGTCCAATGTCAATAGGATTTTTTTTTTTAAAAACAAAATTTAAAATTTTTTTAAGATTAGGAAGCTATGATGCTTGGATAAATATGCGCCATACAAGGTGCTATTTAATTTTCACAACTCGCCGTTCTTATTTTCATCTTCCCGCGTTCCCTCTAGCTCTTCTATTTCCTAAAACTCCATTACAGTACAAAATTTCCTCTCCCATGTTTTCTCTCTCTTTGTTTCGGCCTCTTTTAGAAGCTCCCTAGTGTGTAAGTGTTTTTTTTTCAACATTTGGTTCACGCTTTCTTTTTTAGTTAAAATCTGTCATGAATCTTATATGTGTGCTCATAATTTTTTTCTAGGTATTTATTTAAAGTGTCAATTCTGTGTTCTTGAAATTCCTATACATTGTAAGTTTTTTAATTTTTGAGCTTACAAATATAATAATACTTAGTTTAATCATCCGTAGAAGTAACGTGTATGGCTCAAGTTTAAGCAACTTAAATGTTGGAGTTCTTTTATGCTTGATACATGAAGACGCAATATTGCAAAAGATATATGCTATGTTATTTAATTTTGCTATGGATTATATTGTAAATTACTATGGATTTTGGATTGTAAATGGAGGTTTCCAATAGGAAAATAAAATAATTACCAAAAATTATTTTAAAAAAAAAGACTTCATAAGGCTCTTGACTTCCAATGGAACTTTCTTAGAGAAGTGCCGTAAGAAGTGCCACCTTCCTATGGTGCTTCCTCGTGAAAGCGCCATAGCTTTATATTTTATAAAATTAAATAGTCAAGTTATGACGTTTCCATATGTTCAAAAAGCACCGTAGCTTGTTTTAATGGCACTGGAAGCTACGGCGCTTCTCAAGCGTCATAGTGTTCTTTAAATTAACCACTATAGCTTGTGTATTTTGTAGTAGTGAGTGTAGAACAACTAGACAAATAATGGGGCCTACAAGTCAAAATAAACGCTTGACGAATTTAACAGCCATAGGTATTTTTACACCAAAATTTGTTTTTGGTGCCAGTAGCTCTTTTTGAAAAGGATAAAGGGTATTTTTTCTCCTTTACCCTATATTTAAATTGTTAATTTAATATGAAAACATCAGCACAATAAAATTTTATTAAAATACTTTATCAATTTTATATTTTTTATCCTTTTCCGTCTGCATTTGTGGGTTGTGTCTCTGTTAAATTTACTTGTATTTAGTTTTTATTTAATGTTATATTTATATAATGATATTATTATAATTTGTTAAATCTCAAAATTTGGAAGTTGATCCGATGGTTGGATAGGAAATTAGAAAGGTAAATGAAGATATTATTATACTAATGAAAGCTTTGGAATATATTACCATAACCTAATATATTGTTTATTTATTTATAATAATAATGAAAACTAGAATAGTTATTAATAATCTTAATTAATAACAAAGGTAGATATTTTAAAATAATGACAGTTTTTGCCTCAATAAAATAATGACAACTTCAAATAATTTGTTTAACATATTTTATAACTATAATTAATTAAAAAAACAAACTAAAAACCAAGGGAAAATTCCAATCAAATCAAGCTAAAATAATCAAACTCGAAATCAAACCAACATCTTTATATATATATATATATATATATATATATTTACATTCAGTATTCTGTTTAGGGTTTGTGGTTGTCCCACCCAATATAAGTGTCTCCTTTAGGTCTCGAGTTCGAAACCTAAAGAAATCCGATGGAGCCTTACACTGATAGACCAACTCTATGTTGGTTAAATCAAATCTACATCTACCTTCAAGTTTCTTTTTTAATTATAGAGGGACATTTTTCTTTCTAAAGAATATTCAGAAATATTTAGTTGCCCTTTGAGCTTGATTAGGATTTTTTTTTTTTTTTTAAAGTGTAGGTTGGTACTTCATCTAGATTTAACAGTGATTTTTCCTAAAAGTAAATATATAGAACGTTTATCTCAGCAGAAAATGTTTAAAACGTAGGGCATATAAAGAATTGAAACATGTGATTTACTTAATAAAACTAACAATTTAAATTTGAAATGATTTCTTTAAATTTTAATGTAATTGTCTGTTAAAATTTTTTTTAATGTAATTGATTTGACTTTATTAAGAAGATGAAAAATTGTATATAGGGAAATCCTAATTAAATCCATTTGAAATGATCAAAACAAAAAGGGTTAAGGTGCAAATTTAACAATGAAGTTTTGTCTAAAGGACGTCTGGTACAAATAAGTTTTGAAAGGGGCAAAAATAATAATGAACAATTAAAAATGGTGTAAATTTAACAAAATCGTTAAATTTGACCTAATGGCATTAAATTATAAGAAGAAAACCCATAATGACGTTAGGTTAAATTTAACGATTTTGTTAAATTTGGACCATTTTTAATTGTTCATTGTTATTTTCGCCCATTTCAAAACTTATATGTGCCATATGCCCTTCGAACAAAATTTCGTTATTAAATTTGCATTTTAACCCAAACAAAAATTGGGCCTACAATTTCAACAGATTCTTGATCAGGCCAAAAGGACTATTTAAGGATTCTTGAATTTTGTTAAAAGACCAAAATGCCCCTATGTTATTAAAAAGGAAAATTGAAGATAGTTAAAAAGAAAAAAAAAGATTTCTAAATTAAGCTCCATCTAACTTAAGTTAATTAATAGCTAGTCAATATAATCAGTATGCATTTTTTATTTTAATGACAGAAGTTTGACATTTTTTTTTGAAAAGTATGATAATGGATTTATATACTTGCATCTTATATATAATATATGGAAATTTTAATAAAACAGTGACGCATGAATAAAACCGTCATACCCTATCTTATTTTTACCATTTTCAGAGTGCTTGCGCGCAGTTCAATGAGCAACACAAGAATAGTACAAATATACTGATAGTTTGATACATGGTACTTGATTACAACACAGGTTTCCCCCGCATGGTTTGATAATATTTATAATTTATCCAAATTTGTCCAAAACAGAGGCCACATATAACCACTAACTAATGTCTAGGGTTTTGCACCCTCATTTGCCCGTATCGGCTGCCTTTCCCTTGGAGCCACTAGCTCCTGCTGGAATTTTGTTGTTATAAAAAAGGGTGAGATTCAAACGAATCTCAGTAGTAACAGATAATCAATCATATAAAATCCAACAAATAATTATGCTAGGTATCCACATAATGCAATAGAATAATTGCACTGTAAGCATGTTTCTCAGAATATGCATGATAAGTAAAATATTTGCATATTTATTTTTCCTTATATGATGATTTTGTGGACAATTTTTGAGATTAATATAATAAATTTAGGTGTAATTGATAAATACAGGATAATTTTGGTATAAATATTTTTATTACTATTATAATATTTACTTATTTTCTCTTTTGATGGCCACACAATAAGAGAAGAAATGAGACCAAAAAATGGACTGATGGGATTGAAAAAACCAATTACTGTAGCATCAGTTACTATTCAATGGGTCACTATTCATGACGGAAATCACTATTCAAGACGGAAGTGACTACTGTAGCGGATGAAAAGCACTGTAGCAAATGCGCTTTCCATTGTTCCAGACGTGGTTTACTGTTTGAAATCACTGTTCTAGACGTGTTTTTCACTGTAGCAACGCACTTTTGGGCACTATAGCAACGCGGTTTTTGTTACTGTGCAACGCATTTTTTTCCCTATAAATAAAAATGAAGGCCAAGCACAAAATGGAGAGGAGGGAAGAGATATAGAGGCTTGATTCTTTGACAGGGAGAGATATTTTCTCTGACAGTTTTGAATAAATTGTGTTATTTTCTAAATTTAATTTCATGCTTTGTATTACTTTTTGCATGCCTCCAACATGGAAGGCTTAGTATTGTATTGCTTTTTTTGCATGCCTCCTATATGGAAGGCTTAGTATTGTATTACTTTTTGCATGCTGCTTACATGGAAGGTTTTACCTCCTAAATGGACGGCTAGATTTCTCCATTTTTTATGCATCTCTTGGTTGTATATTTATGTTTGAGAATTTAATATTCAAGTTTTATGCAGTATTTATGAGGACTTCATTCTAGTTTTATGTAATGTTAATTTATTTATTTATTTATTTATTTATTTTACTTTCATCATATGCTAAAGTTTCACTTTTTTAGGGTGATGACGTAGCTTACTAATGACGGATTGAATCTTAACTTATTAATTCTAGTTTTAATTTTTTTTTCTTTATAATTGAGTTTTAATTATTATTCTTAATGCTTTCGATTGATTGACTATCTTTTGAATGATTTCAATATGCATGTTGAGACCGGAAGGAGATGCATGTGTGTAGATCCTATAATTAAAACCATGACTTGCATATGAAATAGAAATATATTCATATGAGTTGTGTAGTCTTAATGAGTTCCATAAATCTTAATGCATAATTAATTGCTTAAATTCATATAGGAATATATTAGATTAGAAATTAATTATAGAATTACTTGACCTTAGAAGAGGCTAGTAATTAAATTAGGGAAAATCGACTATAAATCATATAGAATAAATTGGGCTACAATAGATAAGTGATTCAATCCGAAATCTGTTAAGTGAAATCTAATCCTTAGGGCTTTTCTCATATTTTATTTCATATTATTTGCACTCATATTTAATCATTTTGTTCTTTCAATCACCAACTAATTGATCGACTAAATAGAATTAAAATTACCCATTTTGGTACTTAGTGATCAATCCTCGTGAGAACGATACTCTACTCACTTTTATATTACTTGATTATGACAGTGTATATTTACACTATTTAATTGATTATCTGCACTCGTAATAATTTTTTGGCGCCGTTACTGGGAATTGTTGTCATTAATATCAATTCCAAGTAATTTTAATACTAATTTAGTCTTCAAGTAAAAATTTCAAAAAAAAAAGTTTTAAAAAAATTTTTTAAAAATGGATTTTTCATAGCATTCATTTGGTTTAATTAGTGATAAATTGTCATATCTTGGTTTTTTTTTTTGGAAAACATGTGGATGGAATGAGACAAGAAAATATAAATGCTAGTTGAATTGAAAATCCATCTCCTTATAATTGTTTTTCTTGTGCTTATTGTGGAGAGTATCATTCTTATGAGCATTGTCCATATAGCAATACTAGTCATTATATGAGAGATGATTTCACTATGAACCAAACTTATTTTGATCATTCCTTTTATCTTGGTGGAATTTTGGAGTAACAAGAGTCTTTGGATCTGTATGTCAGGTATTGTCCTAATCTTCCTTTCTACTCTTATCCATATATTGAAGAACACACTCTTGAGCGTAAGGAAAAGTCTGATTTAGAAAGAATATGTGAGGAATTTGCGGAATCAACAGAGAGATTTAATAGAGAGCAAAATGAACTTGCCACTAGTGTTGAGTCAAGTGTCCAAAATATTGGAATATATGCGAGTCAAATTATTTCGTCACTTGAAACTATGAGGCAAGATAATTCTTCAAGCATAATGACCATTTATTGTGTTGATGATGATGATTATTATGAGGAAGTAGAGGAGATGGAATTGAATGAAACTTTAGCTCTTGTGGTTTGTGATAAGGAACTTGAAATCACTTTTGGAGAGAAAAGTGGATGTCCAATTGAGGTTCCGGCAGTGGACCCTAATTTTTGTGATTTTGATGTTGAAACTAATGTGGATAATCCAAAAGTTGTTGTTCATGTCTGTCCTATTGAAGTGTTGATTCTTATTTATGAGAGTCAAGTGGATTTTGTGGGATGCTCTAAAATTTTGGAAACTCCTAAATCTGTTTGCAAATACATGCATGTTGTGCTTTATTTGAATTTCAGTAAACAATTGTACTCTAAAATTGTTTATGATTGAAGAAATACAATTAATTACTTTGAATGATCATTTCTTGTGTATGAAACATTGTTGCTTGAAAAGAAATGAAGATAAAGTAATCATGGTGTTTGATACTTTTGATTAGTAGTTTGTTTAGGAAGTCTGGCTGAAGACTATAAATTTAGAGCTGCTTGGGAGGCAACCCAATGTTTGGTTTGATGTTTTGTTGTGATTTTTCAGGACTTCTGGTAGCCCTTGATGATGTATTCCACTTTGGTAGCTACAAATAAAAATATATAAAAAAATAAAATATATATAAAAAAATTTTGGTTTGGTCTTTGTCTAGCTAAAGACGTTAAAGAAGGGTGGCTATTTGGGAGGCAACCTAAAATTTCTTTCCTACTCTCTCATTTTTCTTTCCTACTCACCGAAACACACTGCACTAGGTTGAGAATTTTATATTTCATCAGTTTTATTTTAAGTTACCATGGAGGAATCTCTTGTAAAGCTTAAGAACAGGTTCCCCACTCTTCCCAAAGATGTGCTCAGGAAGATCTATAATAGTCTATTTGAAAGGATGAAGATATTCAAGCGTTTGAGCCTTCCTGTGGACATATGCTGGATTATTGAAGCTAAGGTACGTTTAGCAAGTGAGATTCATAAATCATTTGTTAAATCTTTACCAGGAATGGAAAAAAGTTCTTACTCCAAAAAGAGAAGAGCTAAAAGGATGAATGTCTATCATAAATGTGCAAGGTGGAATTGTTATTAGCACTGTAGGAGTAAAGGTATGGTTTCTATAAATCGAGAAGATAAAATTAAATTTATAAAGGATGGACTGAGTAAGGAGTCACTGGATGATATCATTCAAACTCTTGAGACGCATCCGAGTGGTGATGTTCATCGTATTCTTCTTAATTTAGTGGACATATTCACCAGAGAAAAATAGCGCTACTATCTTGGGAATCTGACGTTAAAAGATCATGTTTGCCATTTTATAAGAAAACTGGATGGAAAGCAAATCCTCGATTTATAGAAAGCATTTAAGCCGTTACTTGACGTAAAACTAGAGGAAGATGTGAGCCAAAATCACAACTATTGTACATAATCATTCTTTTGTTTAATCTGTCTTGTCTTTTTCATAACTTGTCTAATCTGTCTTATCTTTTTAGTAGTTTTTAGTCTAATATGTCTTTTCTTTTCAGTAACTTTTGACTTTCTTTCCACTTTTTGTTAATTTCTTCACGCAATGGCCCACCAGTCATCTGTGTTAGAAAAAAATTTTCAAACTTCTTTGAAAAATGCGTGATTTATGTGATTTTGTTATCACTATTTTAGTGTTATATATATGTACTCTTTCACTTTTAAATATGCATTCTTCTACTTGTGAACACAAATGGTCCAAGAGAAAATAAAAGAAAAATGGTATCATACAAAAATGTAGATTTTCATCTATCTGCATTTTTGGTGAAACTGATACGGGTAAGGATGGAGAGTTTATAACGGCAACAAACGAACTTGGAAGTGCATTAGCCGCTAGAAATATCAATTTTTTATACGGGGAAGGCATCCAAGGACTAAGGGGAAGTGTGACCATTTCTGCATCTATGAATGGAAGCAAGGGTTTGAGTGTAAGGGTAAAAGAGTTGGAAGCTCACACGTTTTCCTTAGGACAAGATTTACAAGTTTCGAGCTTTCCTGAACGACTAGGACGAATGTTCTACCATGCTTAAGCTTCTATTGCTCTACCCGATGGTTTGGAGATGTTGGATAGCATTTCTAGCATTGCATATTGGGCTAAGTTAAACTTTCACCAAAAGCCATTAAGATTGTTAAATGTTAATGATTTTTATGATGATCTGTTGTCATTTTTTGATCATGCTGTGGAAACAGGATTCATACCCCAAACGACTCGCCACTCCATAATTTCTACAACAACTGTTGATCAGCTACTCGATCAACTACAAACCTATAAACCTAAACTAAATCTGCTAATTAAGCAAATAGGTGGGCAAACTTCATATAGCAATTAGAAGCAAAACTCAGATACCACTCTTTGGTTGTAACTTTCCTTAATTTCTTGGTTTTACTTTATTGTGTATTTATGTTTCCAAAAAAAAAACTTTCTCTGAGCTCTAGAAGACATTGGGGACAATGTCTGATTTAGGTTGGGGGAGGAGACTTTTTTTTTATATATTTAGTTAGTTAGTAAAACCATTAGATGCATGAGGTGTGGAAAAAAATGGCAGAGTAATGAGTTATTCTTAACTCCTGAGAAGCATTTTATTAGTTGCATATTTTTTTATTCCTTCTTTAAAAAAGAGAGTAAAAGTAAAAAAAAAATCATCATGTTCAAGTGCTTTGTAATGATTTTAAGAAGAATATAAGTTTTAAGTATGGATCAATTGAATTTGGAGATTTTATAGTATGAATGAATAGCTGATTGTTGTAATTGGTGATTAATTTTGATATTGAATGAGCTAAGTTTGAAAGCCTATAACCGTGAGCTTTAGAGCCTATAATGATTATGTCTCTTGTGTGTGATATTCACTTATTAAGTTGTCACTCTAGAACTTGCTTTAAATCTAGTTGAAATTACATCTTATATGTACATTCAAAAATGATAAAGGCATTCTTTTTCTTTAGCCAGAGCTAAATAGTCAATATTGCAATTATATCGTTGTTAAGCCCTTTTGAGCTTAATTAACTGTTTTTTCTTCTAAACGCATTAATATGTGCTTTAATGATATATCAAGTGTTTTTACTTGGTTCGGAAGATTAGCAGAGCATTTAAAATTTTTGTGAAATGAGCTTTTGACAAGTGTGGGATTTACATAACATCAACTTTAGAGTTTCAGAGTTTTATGCAAAAAGAAAAAAAAGGAAAAAAATTATTATGAAAAAAAAAAGAAAAGAGAGAAGAAGAAAAATGAATATATATATATATATATATATTAAGTATTTGAATTGTGGGTTGTTGTGAGATAAATTTATAAGTAGCCCATTTTTCAATTACTCTATTTTTTTAACTATTCATACTATGTTTTACATTTTTTTTACCTTAACCCCATTACAACCTTTAATAAATCCTTTTGATTTGAATTATGCATATGAATTAGGTAGTGGAGATTGAGATTTTTAGCAAGCCTATGGTAGTGCAATTTTTTGATTGAATTTGAGCGAAACACTTATCCTTAAACACTTGAGAGATTGAGTTACACTTACGAACTCGGTTTATTCATTTTCAATTAAAGTTACCAGTTTATATTTTCATTGATTCATGAATACTATGATCACTTTATTTTTCAATTGTGTTCTTGTTTATGACTTAACACTTCTGATTTTGTTGGAAGCACTTATTAATCATTCCTTGTTCGAGTATGTCCAAGAGCTAAGTGTAGGTGAATTTGATAAGTAAAATATTTGTATATTTATTTTCCCTTATATAATAATTTTGTGGACGATATTTGAGATTAATGTAATAAATTTAGGTATAATTGATAAATACAGATGATTTTGGTATAAATATTTTTATTACCATTATATTATTTACTTATTTCTCTTTTGATGGCCACACAATAAGAGAAGAAAGGAGACCAAAAATTAGACCGATAGGATTGAAAAATGTCAATTATTGTAGCGTCAGTTACTATTCACGATGGAAATCACTATTTAGGACGGAAGTGACTATTGTAGCGGACAGAAAGCACTGTAGCAAATGCGCTTTTCACTATTACAGACGCAGTTTACTGTTTGAAATCACTGTTCCAGACACGTTTTTCATTGTGGTAACGCGCTTTTGGGCACTATAGCAACGCGGTTTTTGTTACTGTAGCAACACGTTTTTCCCCCTATAAATAGAGATGAAGGCCAAGCACAAAATGGATAGGAGGGAAGAGATATAGAGGCTTGATTTTCTGACAGGGAGAATATTTTCTCTAACAGTTTTGAATAAATTGTGTTATTTTCTAGATTTAATTTCATGCATTGTATTACTTTTTGCATGCCTCCTACATAGAAGGCTTAGTATTGTATTGCTTTTTTGCATGCCTCCTACATGAAAGGCTTAGTATTGTATTACTTTTTGTATACCACTTTCATGGAAGGTTTTACCTCCTAAATGGACGGTTAGATTTCTCCATTTTTTATGCATCTCTTGGTTGTATATTTATGTTTGAGAATTTAATATTCAAGTTTTATGCAGTATTTATGAGGACTTCATTCTAGTTTTATGTAATGTTAATTTATTTTTATTTTTATTTTTACTTTCATCATGTGCTAAACTTTCACTTTTTTAGGGTGATGACGTAGCTTACTAATGACGGATTGAATATTAACTTATTAATTCTAGTTTTAATTTTTTCCTTCATGATTGAATTTTAATTATTATTCTTAATGCTTTTGATTGATTGACTATCTTTTGAATGATTTCAATATGCATGTTGAGACCGGAAAGAGATGAATGTGTGTAGATCCTATAATTAAAACCATGACTTGCATATGAAATAGAAATATATTCATATGAGTTGTGTAGTTTTAATGAGTTCTATAAATCTTAATGCATAATTAATTGCTTAAATTCATATAGGAATATATTGGATTAGCAATTAATTATAGAATTGCTTGACCTTGGAAAAGGTTAGTGCTTAAATTAGGGAAACTCGACTATCAATCATATGGAGTAAATTAGGCTAGAATAGATAAGTGATTCAATCCGAAATTTGTTAAGTTAAATATAATCATTAGGGTTTTTCTCATATTTTCTTTCATATTATTTGCACTCATATTTAATCATTTTGTTCTTTCAATCACCAACTAATTGATCGACTAAATAGAATTAAAATTATCTATTTTGGTACTTAGTGATCAATCCTCGTGGAAACAATACTCTACTCACTTCTATATTACTTGATTATGACAGTGTACACTTGCGCTATTTAATTGATCATCTGCACTTGTAACTATGCACATTATATTTTAGGGCTAACCTCTGTTAAACCCTGAGTCAGGACCGGCTACTATCAGAACCCAACTTCCGTATCTCAGTCCCCTGACTAGGCAATGTACCCTCTTGGTACCAAATTCTCATAACTGGATCCCTTTTCAGGGCTGTTAATTGGGGTATTGGTGTGTTTCTCCCCCTTCCCGTACCAGTTAGAGAGTGCATTATACATATCATATAAAATGGCATATACAAAGCACATATAAGTTTATATAGTGTATGAAGGAGAGAGTTACTACCTTAACCCTTCTTTTGCTTCGAAACATGCGCCTCATAAAACGTGCCACTAACTGGCTCGTAACTTGGTCTTGAAACTTCAAATGTACAAGAATTAGGTTAAACTCCATTCATGTACTATTTCAGGCACTTCCATAGTGCTTCTAGTGGTTATATGAGCCTATTGTTAGAATTTATCAAAATGCCCCTAGGGACCTGGTCCGGCCCTGCTGTAGCCGGTCTGACCATACTCTTCCCAAAATTTTGACCTAGGCTTTTCCAAGGTACTAAAACTCGGACCGGTCATTGAACCGGTCGGGGTACTGGGTTAAGGGTCAGTGGGTCAAACCGGGACCAAACCGGAGCTAAACCGGGACCAAACCGGTGAAAAATTGAAAATTTTAGACTTATAGTATGAAATTCTAAAGGAAAATTTTTTTTTTTTTTTTTTTAGTAAAAACCCCAACCCGGACCGGACCGGGAACCGGACCGGTTTTCCGGCCGGTTCGCCGGTTACCGGGCCGGACCGGCCGGTCCGGTCCGGGTTTCACAACATGGGGCTTTTCTGACATATTTTCACACAAGGAATCCATTTTTAGCCTCGGAATTGAAAAATTCACTATCAAAAGACAAAACTACCCTTGACAACCCTGATTTTAGGGTTTTAAGGGCGTTTTCGTAATTATGCTTTTTCGGGCTTTTCTAAAAAAGTGATTAACTGTAAGCCCACCTACTTTTTCTTCCTGAAATCAACGGAATCATCAAATCACCAAAAATCCAACTCTAATCCTTCCATCTAGCTCTAAGCGAAATTCTAGGATTCTTCGGGGAAAATTGGGGTTTTCCAATTCTGACTCTGCAGACTTGCTCCTTTTTACTCTTAACCATTTTAATAACTATTTAATTACATTATAACTACCATTTAGACTCAATTTGAGTAGCATAACGTTTAGGACATAACTTTTCCCAAATTTACAAACAGAGCAAAATCAGCAGAATTTCATCAATTAAATTACTCACCACAGCCAGAACAATCAATATTTGTAGTTTCAGAAGTTACCTTAAGCTCCTTCTTGCTTTTCCTTTAGGTGGTTGAAACCCTAACCTCCAAACCACTAAAATTTATGCTTCAAATACTTTAAATAATATAGAAGAGAAGCTTAGAGGAAGAATTATACATATTAGGTACGAGTTCACCGAAGAAATCAATCACCTTGTGAGTTTTCTTCTCCTTCTCTCTCTATTTTCTACGCTTGGACGTCAATTTTGGGGTTGGAAGGAAGAGGATGATGTTTTAATAATATCCCATAATTTAATTAATTAATTTTCCCAATTTTGGATTTTTACAAATTTCTGGCAAATTTTCTGCCAAAATTTTGAAAAATCATAACTAAATTTGTAGACATTGTATTGGAGTGATTCTAAAGGCTATAGAACCCTTATTGAGTCTTGTTTTAAGAAACAATATAGAATTTTACCAATTAGAAGCACAAAATTCTCAGAATTAAATTTTTTGAATGCTGTTCCAGAAAATCAACAGTTTTTCTTGGCTAAATTCAAAAATTCATAACTCTTTCCATATAGCTTTAGTTGATTCATATGACCTATGAAATTAAAGCTTTAGATGTCTACTTTCATTCTGAAAAATTTCAGAAATGTTTGTCATCATTTGGTCATCCAAACCTACATGATAAACTTACTGTCTTACAGGCGATTTTACTGAAAGCACTATGCACCATCCAATTTCCAATATTTAATTCCTATGACAATGAATATTCATCATTGTATAGAATATTGTAAATAATTACAATATATATTTGGTGAATAAAATTTGGGATGTTATAAAAACCACTCATTTTTTATATTTCATACAACAAAAGATCGATTTAAACTGATTTAAATAATAAAAATAAAGTACTTAGCATAATTCTAAAATGTTATGCTTGTGAAACATTTTATACAAAGAGTGGGTTTGGTGTTTATCATCTCCAAAAATTGTCAATCTTTTTATTTTATATTTCATCAAGTTATATAAATATATAATTCATTTATTATTTCCCAAAATTTTAAATAAAAATATATACTCCTCCTGTTTAATGTTATTGGCGTTTTAACTATCTATATATGTGCTGAGGATCCTTCTACATATCAAGAATTTAATCTTCAAGTTTAATTATTGATTTGGTTTTCTGCAGATTATTTATGGGTCCCCACTCCCCACACACACGGTTTCATTTAATTTATTCAGGTTTGCAGGTTATGAAGCAAAAGATTTTAAATTATTGTTGTATTATTTTATGGGATGGAAATAATAATTAAGTTTTGTTAAAGTGGAAAGTTTATGCCGGAAATTATATGTGAAATCTTCAAATTCTTAACATATTTAAATGATTTTTTCTCCTCGATTGAAATATGAACATGATGTTGTGCAAATAATCTAATTATATCATCATTGATGTAGATATAAATATATAAATACGTTATCATATATATTTTTTTAAAAAAAAAGCTGTTAAATATCTGAAGTTAAAATAACATATGCATGCTAATTATATTGAATATTTGTTAATTAATTTAAGTTAGATGAGGCCCAATTTAGAAATCCTTTTTTTCCTTTTTAACTACCTTAAATTTTCCTTTTAAACAACATAGGGCATTCCGGTCTTTTAACAATATTCAGAAATTCCTAATTAGGCCTCTTGGCCTCATTAAGAATTTTTTAAAAGTGTATGCCCAATTTTGCTTTTGACCATTTCAATTAGATTTAATTAGGATTTTCCCTTTTTATATATGATCAAATTAAAATATAAAGATCAATTATCAATTGAAAATTCCTCAAGTTGCAAATTAAATTTATTTATGGATTTCTCAAATCATTAAAAAATTGCATAATGATGTTCATATTACAATATTGTTTAAATTTAAAATTAATGAAATAATAAGTTCACGTTTAATCATAGTAAATTATTTAATAAATTCAAAAGTTGAAGAAAATTTGAAATACAATATAACTTATTTAAATATATATGAAATATCAATTAATATTCAATATTCAATTGATTACTGCGATCCATGTAATAATTAATCACGGACTAAAAGTTATAAGCAGGTATTTTTGAATCAGCTACAAGTTCAACTAAGCAAAATAGTAGGCTGAGTAAATACGTTGGGTGAAATTATAGGAAACAGCCAATAAGATGCCACTACAACTTCAAAATCTTAAATCAGTCTTGTTGGTTATAAGAATATAGAGGAATAGATAGACCTGGTAAATTGGGCTAGCTCGAGCCGAATTTTTAGCCCAAACCATAACAGACTGCCAATTCCCGATTGATCGGGCTGGGGGCTAAAAATGGATTTTTTTTTTTAAAAAAAACTGATGAGGCCCAAATCATTGTATGGCCCAAAATAATGAAATTTAGTGTTACATGGTGAATTCGCTTGGATTTTACATGGTGAATTTGCATAAACTATTAGTCTATTACCTTTGAATTGTACTATTTGTACCCAAAAAAATATACATATATATCTTCCCATGAAACACATAATATTTGCAATTCACCATGTTCCTCCAATCCTCCATGCGTGCTTGTTTGAAGCAAGTCTCCTAAATTTTGTATTCCTTAATTGTTTTTTTTTTCAATCCCAAGTAATATCCCTATGCTCCATAAAAAAGAGATAGAAGCAAGTCTCCAAAATAATACTTCGTTAGGAATAAAAAAAGGAGGCAAAACTGCAGAAGCAACATATTATATCCTTTTTTCCATGAGCAACATATTATACCTTATAGGAATAAAAAAGAGGCAGAAGCAACATGTTTCATCATTCCAATTTCCATACAGATGACACATCTAAGTTCAATTCACTTAATGTCTCAGTTTTAGCTTGTCAGTGTTATGAAATCAAAATAAACACAAGTCCACAAGACATTACAAACATAAACTGATAAAAGGAAAATTAATAGACAATGATGGATAATAATAAACTTATAATCTTTCTCATTCTTCAATCATCAATAATGATATTTGAAGCATTATCTGAAGTAGCAAAAATAGGAACAGGAGCAGTTTCCCTTTTCTCTATCTCAGAATCCTCTAGCACACATAATGACAAAAACAACAAAGAGTGCTAGTAAGATAATTAGTTTTCTTAATTGTTCTAAAGTGTAGAGTAAAAAAATTAAAGAATTAGATATTACTATCCCAGGGAAAACCAAGAAGCTAATTTCGAGTGCAAATAAGAGCTTCAACATTATTAGGAAGAAGACAAGATCGATACTTTGTGAGAACACGAGATCCAATGCTAAAAGCTGATTCACTGGCAACGGTGGTAATTGGAATGCTAAGAATATCACTTGTCATCTTTAAAAGGCAAGGAAATCGAGAAGAGTTAGCTTTCCAATAATCTAACACATTAAATCTCGTCCCAATTTATTATGAAGTGTCACTTCTTTCAAATAGTTGTCCAATTCTGACTTTTCGATTGTTGACTCATCTTGACTCTTGAATAAAAAAAAATCCTATATTACATTTAATTAATAAAGGGTCAACACAAAATAGTAAAGTGACAATCAAAATAACATTAAATTGAGCAGCTAACTAGTAAAGAAGTTAAAACTTACATAAAAAACATCATAGTCATCTACTTGATTCGAGCTTGATGCAGCTCCAACAATTGGGGCTGAAGATGAATATGAAGATGATGTTCTACTTTTATACTCATTGAAAACATAGTATAACTTACTCCTTATGTTTTCAATCTTTTCTTGACAATTTAATGGATCAACTTTCCCAAAAGTGAATTTAATCACCTCAAGCTTCATCCGAGGATCAAGGATAGTTGCTAGAGCAAGGATGATAATATAGTCACTCCAATATTTGTCAAACTTGTCAAGCATACTCTAAGCCATTTCCCGGATCACATAATCGTTACTTTGCAAATGTCCCTTCAACAGCAACTCAATCTTTAAAATCCATGTGAAATACATGTTAGCAGTGGGATATGATGTCCAGAAATCAAATTTGTTATCACTGCAAAAGGCTTCAAGAAAGTGCACATAGTCTCTGCTCTAGTCCACTCTTCATCTGTTGGACAATGACTGTAATTTGTGTCATTCAAAGCTAAACTAGCAAAAGCACGATGATACTTAAGTGTACTCTCAAGCATTACATGTGTGGAATTCCATCTAGTGGGGACATCATACCGTAAACCCACTGAAGTGTCAATACCACCAACCTATTTAACCCTTTTCATGAATTCTATCATCCTTGCCTATGATTTCCTCACATATAAAATATTGTTCCTAATCTTGTTGAAAGCACCTTCTGCTACTCTCAAGCCATCCTGAACTATAAGCATTAAGATATAGGCAGAACATCGAACATGGAAGAACTCCCCATTGCATATCAAGCTATTACTCAAGTTCAAATTCTCTTTCAAAATTCTTTGCATCTAAAAATTTGCTGAAGCATTATCCAGAGTGATCGAGAATACTTTCTTTTCAATCCTCCATTCTATCAAAATCTCATGCGCCCTTTGCCATTTTAGATCCAGTGTGAGGAGGCTCCATCTTAGAAAATGAAAGTATTTTGCTATTAAGATTCCACTGCTCATCAACAAAGTGAGCAGTTAAGCAAAGATGGCCTTCACCAATTATTGCAGTCCAATAATCAAAAGTAAAACATATTTACTCGGACTCAATAAAAGCTTTTTCTTCAGGTTATCCTTTTGTTGAAGATGGAAATTCCAGACATCTACCACAACAGTTTTTCTAGTAATGCTCCTATAATCCGGATTTAAATATGTGAGCAACTCTCTAATTCCATTATACTCAACAAAAGAATATGGAAGATTATGCTTAATGATGCAATAAGCAATGATTTCTCACACCCTGTTTGGGTCAATCTTTCTAGCTCGAATAATCCCTGCTTGCTCTATCATCATCTACCAACATCCTTATATGTTGGGAGTGATTTACAATGTTCAACATGCTGTCGAAGGTGTAAAGTCCCACAATCCTTGCTTCCCACAACATATGGTTTCCAACATCTATTACATTTGGCTTTTTCTTTGCCATCAACTATGCCAAGTTTGGTAAAATATCTCCAAACATCAGATGTAGTACACCTCACCTTTTTACTTATAGCTGGAGCATCTTTATTTTGTGTTTGTAAACACGAAGAGTCAGGTTCAGCAGGTTGTTCAGATTGTGTTGGCACATCAACATCGTCAACATCCATTGCAGAAGTTGTAGTACTGTCAACATTCTTTCTTTCATTATCTTTATCCTCATTAACATTTGTAATTGTATCCATTTTTTATAACAAAAAATTAATCAAAAAGTCCAGTACATAGCAAGTTTGCAACAATCACAGTAGAAATCAAGATTAGTAGCATAATTGAAAAAATATTCTACCAAGCAATTTAGAATTTAGATTAACACAACAATCATAAATAATTTCAAATAATTTCTGAATTGAGATACCTGAGAGTCTGAGAGTGAGAGAACGGACGCCGGAGGAGAAGAAAGTGTCAAGGAATCAAAGCCACAGTGGAGAAACCCACTTATTTAGATTTCAAATTGAAGCAGTTCATAACATTACACATAATCTAATAAAACAAAAATTACATTAATGTAAAATTTCAAATTAAGAAATAAAAGGGATATTAGTATTTGCCACACCCTACACATAATCTAATAAAAATAGAGTCAGTGAAATACACATATTACGGACTACTATTTAGAAATTTTTACATGAGGGAATGGAGACCCATGAGTGACAACCAGCAGCATCATGACTAATATTTGCAATTGGATTTTGTTTTTCTTATTACATGGACATGTACAAGAAACTTATTTTCTAACTCCTTGATGTACAAAAGATTAATTTCCCTTTATCTCTGCCATTATTTGTTGACCAATATGCAATTCAAGCAATCAAGACAAAGAACTGAGTAAAAGATAAATAGACCATCCAGATTGTCAGTTCCAAGACGAACCAAGATAATGTTCCTTTCATATCTAAAGATTGATCACTAAATGGACTCATGATATCTAATCATATTCACAACAGACATGCACATACATTACATGAGAGAAAGTTTTGCCTCTAAAACTAATTAGAAGACCACAGAAACAGCTTAATCCAAAGACACCATCTTCTATTTTTGCAATAGCAGAGAAATCAAAGAGAAATTTTTACCTCTCGCACAGTCACACGCGGCACTCCCGACGATCAAGGCCACAACAACAAATCGAAGAGGGGAAATGGGGCACCGTCACCAGTCGGGGGCTTAAGATCAAAGCTGCCAGTCCATTGTGTTAAGAATGAGAGAAGAGGACGCGAGAGGAAGCCGATATGGAGGATTAGGGTTTGACTTCAGATGCTGCACCAACACCACATAACTCATCGGATGAACGGACATACCCATGAGACACGAGAGGATTCGAGCCCAAGAGGGAGAGAAAGACGGTTTCGATCAATGAGTCACGGCGGTGTGTGTGAGAGACGGAGAAGTGAGAAGCTAAGATGAGAAGTGCGCACAAGGTCGAATATGAGAAGTGAAGTGAGGACTGAGGAGGTCATGACTGACTCGTGCACTGTGAGCATTTTCAATTTTTTTTATTATAAAAAAGGGCTAGCCTGTTTAACTCACGAGTTAAATGGGTCTAGCCCGTTTAGCCTGAATACAAACGAGCTGAGCAAAACGAAGCCCGAACCCTATTTTTTAAATGGGCTAGTAGGCCCAACCTGCTAGCCCGACTTGAATTACCAGTTCTAGCTATAGATATAAACTATAACAATATAGCAATCTCATTTTAGTAGGAAATAATTGATTTATAGGAATATAAAGCTATAGATATAAACTATAATAGTATAGCAATCTCATTTTAGTAGGAAACTATAACAGTACATTGAGTAAATACATTAGGTAAAATTATAGGACACAACCAACAAGATGCCACTACAATTTCAAAATTTTAAATCAGTCTTGTTGTTTATAAGAATATAGAGCTATAGATATAAACTATAACATTATAGCAATCTCATTTTAGTAGGAAATAATTGATTTAGGATTTTAAATTTTAAATGGTATTTTCTTGTTTTTTCCTCAAAATTATAAGGGACAAAATTTTAAGGAAAAAAATTATGTAAATCTACGTGAAATCAAAATTTTAAAATAGAGATAGGGATGGGACTGAATGTCGTGTGACAAACTGGTTTGGGGAAAATGAATGTGATAATTTCTCATTACTGTGTAATGTATATATACAAGATAGAAATATAATTATGTACATAACAATTGAAACTAAGTTATCTAATAGATAGTTTGTTATAAGTCTAACTTAGATGATACAATGCTTAACACCCCCTGCAAGCTTGAGCATGGATATTCTTCATGCCAAGCTTGGAAATCAGCTCATGGAACTTAGCAGGATGTAAGGGTTTAGTAAACACATCAGCAAGCTGGTCACATGAACGCACATGCATAAGATGAATGACATTGGCCTGGAGTTTTTCTCGGACAAGATGACAGTCCAACTCTATATGTTTGGTTCGTTCATGAAAGATGGGATTTTCTGTAATGTGGATGCGGATTGATTATCACAGTACAAGAAAGCGGGATTAATGTGACTAATGTCAAAGTCAGTAAGCAAGTAGATGATCCATTGTAACTCACAAGTAGTGGAAGCAAGAACACGATATTCAGCTTCAGAGGAAGATTTAGAGACCATAGGTTGCTTCTTAGCCTTCCAAGAGATTAAAGAAGAGCCAAGAAAAACTACAAATCTAGTGACAGAGCGTCGAGTATCAATGCAACTGGCCCAATCGGAGTCACTAAATGCCCTTAACTTCATATTAGAATCAGATGCTAAAAATAAACCAGTACTAGGAGAAGATTTAATGTAACGATGAACATGGTGTGCAGCTTGAAGATGAACATCCAGTGGTTGTAACATAAACTAATTGAACTGCTGGGTAATAAAGCTCAGATCTGGCCGTGTGGTGGTCAAATACTACAAGCGACCAATAAGTCTCCTATAAGGTTGTGGATCTGACAAAGGTGTACCCTTAACCTAAGAAAGCTTGAGATGAGGATCCATGGGAGTCAAGGCAAGCTTACAAGCTAGATAACCAGTGTCTTCAAGTAATTCAAGGGCAAATTTAAGTTGGGACAAGGAGATGCCATCCTTAGATTGGGCCAATTCAAGACCAAGAAAGTAACGGAGTTCACTAAGATCTTTAATGGTGAAGGTAGTATGCAATTGGTGTTTAATGTGTGTGATTTCAGAAAGGTCATTCCCAGCTAAGACAACATCATCTACATACACTAGAATAACAGTAAAAGAAGTAGCACTAGCCTTGTAAACTAGAGAATGATTAGATGCAGATTGACCATAACCATAAGAAAGTAAAGTAGCAGATAATTTGGAATACCACTGATGACTAGCTTGCTTAAGGTTGTAAAGCGATTTCTTTAACTTACAAACAAGATACGGTTGAGGAGCAGAAAATCCCTAAGGAAAATCCATATAAACCTCTTCATGTAAGTCACCATATAAGAAGGAATTATTGACATCTAATTGATGTAAATGCCAATGTTTAATAGCTGCAATAGAAAGTAAAAGACGCAAAGTTGTCATTTTAGCCACCGGAGAAAATGTATCAAAATAATCAACACCCTCTGTTTGGGTGTAGCCTTTGGCAACAAGACGAGCTTTATGTCTTTCAATATCACCATTAGCTTAGAATTTGGTTTTAAAAAACCCACTTTTATCCAATGGTGTGCTTCCTAGGGGGTAAAGGAGTAAGTACCCAAGTCTGATTATACTCAAGAGCTTGAATTTCTACACTCATTGCATCTTTCCAAATGGAATGCTTAACTGCCTGAGTATAAGTTTTAGGATCTGAAACTGTAGTAACAGCTAGAACAAACTATTTATAAGAGGACGATAGGGAAGAATAGGATAAAATAGAGGAAAGAGGATACCTAGAAATACCTTCACATGATGATTAGGTAGATGTAGACAGAAGGGCATAGTGATAATCCCATAGATAAGATGCAGGATGGTGAGGGCGAGTAGAACGTTGAGGAGAAGGGGGAGGAGATGTAATATAAGGAGGTGAAGTTGCAAAAGGGGAATCTATGGGAGGAGGAGAAAAAGGCACAAGTGAAGAACAAGATAAGGGAGGAGAAGAAGTAGTAGGGAAAGGATCATCCAAGAAGGATGGGAAGGTTTGGATGGTTAGGTCAGAAGAAAGGGATGGAGATAAAAAGGAAGGGTTAGAAGGGGAAAAAGGAAACACAAGTTCATGGTATAAAACATTCCTAGATAAGAAAATTTGATCTAAAAAAAGGTCCAGTAAAATAAAAGCTTTAGAACCATTTGGAAAACCCAAGAAAATGTATTTCTTTGCTTGGGAATCAAATTTTGTCTGGTTGTGAGGAAGAGTAGAAGCATAACAAAGTGAGCTAAAAACTTTAAAATCAGCGTATGATGGTTCATGTTGATATAACCGAGAAAAAGGAGTTGTATTTTGCAAAACCAGTATAGGTAAACGATTAATAATGAACACCGCATGTAAAATATCAAAGGACCAATAAATAAGAGGAACATTGGACTGAGAAAGTAGAGCTCTAGCTACATTGAGAATGTGTTGATGCTTGCGTTCGACCAAACCATTTTGTTGTGGAGTATCAACACAAGAAGTTTGATGAATGATTCCTTTGGATGCATAAAACTGAGGCATAAGAAATTCAAAACCATTATCGAATCGTAAAATTTTAACAGATTTTTGAAATTGATTTTCAACCAATGCCAAAAAATTAACAATATGTGTATGGGCCTCTGACTTAGTGTTCATGAGAAATAACCAAGTATAACGGGAATAATCACCAATGATAGTAAGGAAATATCGATGACCCTGACTAGACGAAATAGAATAGGGACCCCAAGTATCACAATGTATTAAATCAAAAATATTATTGTATGAACTTGTGCTTAGAGGGAAATGAAGCCTCTTTTGTTTAGCAAAATGACAGGTATCACACGGAATTGAAAGAGGAGTACAATCAATAGCAGAGGCATGTTTATTTAAAAGAGAAAGTGCAGAATTAGACAAATGGCTTAAACGAAGATGCCATAGTATAGAATCTGAAGCTGTGTTAGTGGAGGTTGAATGAACCTGAGAGCAATGTGAAGACAACATCTTATCTGCAGTTAAAAGATAGAGCCCATCAAAGAGATTAGCTGCACCAATCATCATCGAAGGTTGGCTTAAGTAGATCTGACACAATGTAGAAGAAAAAGTTAGAGAACAATTCAAGGACGAAGTTAATTGCGAAACAAAGATGATATTAAATGAAAAAGAAGGAAGATATTGGACATTGTGTAATTCTAATGATATTAAATGAAAAAGAAGGAAGATACTGGACATTGTGTAATTCTAATGATGAAGACAAAACAACAGTGCTAGAAAAAGATGTCGTGGCCTGAGCACCAGTATGAAGACGAACTAAACTAGGGGGAATGGAATGATAAGAGGTAAATGAGTGTAAAGAACAACAAACATGATCCATCGCACCAGAATCAATAATCCAAGCGTTAGGATGAGAAGAAATTATGTAACACATACCTGTGACAGGAAGATGAGAAGAAGTGGAAAGATGATTTACAGAAGGCATAGAAGCCAAAGGTGAATTTAAAAGGAGAAGAAGATGTTGATACTAATCATTGGAAAGTTGAGGAAGCAAAGAGGCTGTGGTAGGAGATTGATGCTTGGCAGTATAAGAAGTTGGAGCACAACCAGAATCATGAGTAACAATATGATTTACCAATGAGGAAGAGCCAGAGGAGCGAAACTTGAAGCTTGGAGGAAATCCATGTTTACAGTAGCATGTGGCTTCAGTATGGAGAGGCTTGCCGCAGTAAGTGCAAAGTTTACCTGACTTTGAACCAGAGAAATTAGGGTGAGAACTTTGAGCTAGTAAGACCGTGGGTTAAGAAGAAAGATGAAGCTCTCGTTCTTGTTGCAAAACCAAGGAAAATACTCTGGTAAGCGGTGTAAGAGGATCGAGGAGCATAATTTGTGATTTAACAGATGCATATTGCTCATTTAAGCCCTTCAAAACACAGATGACATGATCCTCTTCACGGTGATGAATAGCACTGGATGTAGAGCCACAATCACAAGGTTTGAAGGGACGGATGATCAATAACTCATCCCACAAGATATTGAGCTAAGTGTAAAATTCACTAACAGTAAGGTTACCTTGCTTTAAGCCATAGATCTCCTCTTGCAAGTCAGCAATCTAGAAAGTATCTGACTGAGAATATTGCAACTTCAGAACAAGCCATATGTCATAGGCGTTATCGAACCACAACGTACTCCTGGCAATCATTGGTGATAGGGACTTAGCAATCCATCCTTGAACCAGATTATTACAACGCTCCCAAGCCGGAAACAGAGCATCTGTGGTTAGCGGAGGAGAAAGCGAACCATCAACAAATTTTAATTTGTTTTTGGAGAGAAGAGCCATATGAATGGCTCGAGCCCAACTATGGTAGTTAGATCCATCAAGCGGCCGAGCAATGAGTACGAGTGCCGGATTTTCGTTGGGATGTATCTAAAAAGGGCTATTTGGATCGATTACAGAACCAAAGGAAGCCATGGATGCTTCAAAGGCAAGGTACTGAAAACCGGACCGGACATTGAACCGATCGAGACACTGGATCAAGGGTCAGTGGTTCAAACCGGGGTCAACCTGGGGGTTAGACTGGGGTCAATTAAAAAATATATGTAATTTAAATATTCATGTATACCATTCATAAAACTATATAAGAGTTTTTTTTCCCAACCAATAGTTCAATATAACCTCCTGAATGTAATAACCAATGTAAAACATCAAAAGTATTCCACAATACTTTTAAAACTCCTTGCAAATCAAAACATTTCAGAGAAATAATTTTAAAAAAAAGACAAAATGACGTTGTTTGGGTATAAAAAAATTTAAAAAAATGAAAAAGAGGGGCAAACCAGTTCACCCGGGGTTACCCCGGGTCAGACCGGATCGATTGGGTTAGTTACTTCCCAACTTTTTGACCCCAACCGGATAGGTCCGATGTCCGATTCGCTGGTTTCCGATCTAAACAGGTTGGTCCGGTTCAGTTTTGAATACACTGTGCAAAGGAGAAAGCTAGAAGAAAGAGAAAGAAGGAAAGAAGAGAGGAGGAGAACCCAAGAGGCGGAGAATTTGAGGAAAGAAAAAAATTAGAAGAGAGAGAAAAAAACTCTAATTCATGTGACAGACTGGTTTAGAAAAAATGAATGTGATAATTTCTCGTTACTGTGTAATGTATATATACAAGATAGAAATATAATTATGTACATAACAATTGAAACTAACTAACTAAGTTATCTAACAGATAGTTTGTTACAACTTAGATGATACAATGCTTAACATGTCGTAATCTATCTATCTATCTTCTGCAAATATCTATGTAATATAATATCGATCCCGGGGCGCCATGCTCCTTCCTTCTATATATAGGGATACAAAGAGACCGTTCTCATATTCACTTTATTCACTCTTTATGGCACAGATAGATCAATTTAATTATGGATTAAATTAAAGATATAAAAAGATACTGTCAAATCTAATATAAATTATTAATTAATCACGGGGATTAAAAGATATAAAAAATATACCTTTGAATCAGTTACAACTTACAAGTTCAACTAAGCAAAAATATTCCGCTGAGTAAATAAGCAGGGTGAAATTATAAGGGACAAAATGTTAAGAAAAATAGTTATGCAAATATACATGAAATCAAAATTTTAAAATAAAGAATGGGATTGGATAGAATATAATCTATCTATCTACTATCTCTAAATATCTATATAATATCGATCCCCGGGAGCCATGCTTCTTCCTTCTATATATAGGGATACGAAGAGACCGTTCTCGTATTCACTTTATTCACTCTTTAAGGCACAGATAGATCAATTTATTCCGAATAGGTCTGCCATGGACGAACCAGCCTCACTTCCCTTAAATAACAAGCCACCTCTTTCTTCTCCTCTTGAATGCCAATCCTCGCAGTGCTCACGAAATATTCTTCAGGTATCTTTTAGCCCCGTATGTCTTGTTAACCATCAATAGTATTGAGATAAGACTGGTCGCTGCATCTTTTTTAGCTGGTAATGAGTTTTACATTACTGTTTTTTGTTTTTTGTGTTTTTGCCAGAAACCTTACACGATGATAGAAGCTCCTTTCACACCCGACATATATTTGAATATACTGGATTGGAGCAGCAGAAACATCTTGTGCTTTGCCCTTGAAGAATTGGTATATACATGGAACCCCTCAGATAACTCTCTGTCAAAAGTCGCAAGACTCTATCTTTGTGAATGGGGTCCAGTTTCAAGTGTTATCTGGTCTCCTGATGGACGACTACTATTAATTGGTTTGTTTAATTCCCTGGTCCAGATATGGGATTCTACTAGATCAAAGCTTGTAAGATGTTACATTCCATCCTCTTTTTTGGGAAAAAATTGAAATTAGACCATAACACTATACTGTAGTGTATAGTCTTTCAAAACCAATACAACTTTGTCCTTTTCTTGTAGTGTGTCTCTATTATATAGCGTTGACGTCTCTTTCCTTTGTGGACACAGCTAAGAATGTTCACGCGTGGACGTCAATGTCGAGTCAAGTTACATACCACGACATTCGAATCTCAAGTGGCCATTTTAAGGAAGTGTGTGGCGGCTAGCTAGCGGTGGCCAAGATGGTTTAGTTCACATATGGGACAGCGCCATGGCATCAGCAACCAGCAGCATCAGCAACAACAATATGAATACCCAGTGGCTTCACAGATTTGCAGGCCACAAAGGTAGCGTGAAGGCACTCGCTTGGTGTCCATTCCATCCAGATTTGTTAGCTTCCGGTGGACATGACCATGATAAGTGCATTAAGCTTTGGGACATTTCTAGGGAGACTGGTGTGAAATCTGTTGACACAGGATCACAAGTGAGTGGTCTTATATGGAATAAGAATGAGCCAGAGTTGTTGAGCTCGCATGGAGTTCCGTACAGCCTCACGCTTTGGAAGTTCCCTTCGATGACAAAGATGGCAGAGCTAACCCGTCATAAGGGTAGTGTGATATCCATGGTGGACAGTGTTGCGGAAGCGGGATATATAGAGCGTAACCAATTATACTAAAAAATCACAAACTAGAAACAGAGTCTCTAGACGTAATTTAATAATATAATAAGTCACAACTACTATATCTAATAACAGCTAATAAATAATAAATAGGACACCAATAAGGGAAATACCAGAATCTAATTTCACTCTAAATAATTTACAAGTGAAGTTCTATAAGAGGAGAGGAGATACAAAATGCCTTATAGAAGGAAATAGGCAAGTTGAGGGGTGAAGAGAAAGGGAGGAGGAGGCTCCCTTTTATACTACAAATCCTCCCTCCCTCCTTGACAATTGAGCGATGTGGGACTAATTTCCCACATCCAACAAATCTCCACCTTGGGAAAATTCCCACATACAAATTCTATTTACAATTCAACAATCAATATTCAACAATGTTGATTAAATCCAAACAATGTTGAAATTTGACAGAGGTCACTACCTTTGTCAGCATATCAGCAGGATTCTCACTTGTCCGTATCTTCTGTATCATGACTCCACCTTCTTCTAAAATTTCTCGTACGAAGTGATATCGAACATCAATGTGCTTCGTCCTTGCATGGTAAACTTGGTTTTTTGCTAATTGAATAGCACTTTGGCTATCACAAAATACTATAATGTCTTCTTGACCAATACCAAGTTCTCCAAGCAATCCTTGAAGCCAAATTGCCTCCTTCACAGCCTCTGTAATTGCCATGTACTCTGCCTCTGTGGTAGACAAAGCAACTGTTGACTGCAAAGTCGACTTCCAACTAACTGGTGCTTTTGCAAGAGTAAACACATAACCAGTAGTTGATCTTCGTTTGTCCAAATCACCTGCAAAATCTGAGTCACAATACCCAACTAAAGATCGGTCATCTTCCTGCTCAAAAACCAAACCAACATCCACGGTATTACATATATACCGTAGAATCCATTTCACAGCTTGCCAATGCTCCTTTCCTGGATCATGCATATACCTACTCACAACTCCAACAGCTTGTGAAATGTCAGGTCTCGTACAAACCATTGCATACATTAAGCTACCAACAGCATTTGCGTATGGTACCCTTGACATATATTCTCGTTCATCTTCATCCTTCGGCGACATATCAGCACTAAGCTTAAAATGAGGGGCAAGTGGAGTGCTAACAGGCTTCGTTCTCTCATCCATACCAAATCGATTTAGCACTCTCTTCAAATACTCCTTCTGAGATAAAAAGAGTTTCTTTGATTGTCTATCTCTTGTTATCTCCATGCCGAGAATCTTCTTTGCCTCTCCTAAGTCCTTCATCTCAAATTCCCCTTTTAGTTGAACCTTCAGCTTCTCAATTTCTGCCTGATTTTTTGAAGCTATCAACATATCATCAACATATAAGAGGAGATATATAAAGGATCCATCTTCAAGCTTTCGCAAATAAACACAATGATCGTATCTGCTTCTTTTGTACTTATGCCGCAACATAAACTTGTCAAAACGTTTATACCATTGTCTCGAAGATTGTTTCAATCCGTATAACGATTTTTCAAGTTTACACACCATATTCTCATTTCCAGCAACTTTGAATCCCTCCGGCTGAGTCATGTAGATTTCCTCTTCCAAGTCTCCATTTAGAAATGCAGTTTTAACATCCATCTGAACTAGTTCCAAATCTAACTGTGCTACTAAAGCCAACAAAATTCTAATGGAGGAATGTTTCACAACTGGAGAAAATACCTCATTGTAATCAATTCCCTCCTTCTGAGCATAGCCTTTAGCTACCAATCTTGCTTTGTAGCGTACATCACCTTGGTTAGGAAATCCTTCTTTCTTTGCATATACCCATTTGCAACCAATTGCCTTCTTACCCTTCGGGAGTTTGGCCAATTTCCACGTACTGTTCTGATGAAGGGACTGCTTTTCTTCATTCATGGCATTCCTCCACTTGTCCTTCTCTGAGCTCTGGATAGCCCACTTGTAAGTTGAAGGAATATCATCAGCTGCAATTGAGGTTGCACAAGCCACCATGTCTTCAAAACGAGTAGGCTTTCTTATTGTTCGTTTTGGCTTGCTGGTTGCTATTGATTCATGTTGCTGTTGAGGTTCATGAGTTGAAACCTCCCTTTCAACTGGCTCTTCATCTGCTACAGGAAAGTCTTCTTTTGTTTCCCGGTCTACACCTTGTACTGGGAAAATCAACTTTCCTTCAAACTCCACCTGCTTAGAAACACCATCATCTTGCTTGATATCTTCAGCTGCTACCTTTCTCACCATGGCAGATTCATCAAAGGTAACATCCCTACTGAATACAATCTTCTTTGTCTCTGGACACCATAAACGATATCCTTTGACTCCAGAAGTGATTCCCAAAAAAATGGCTTTCTTTGCTCTCGGATCCAATTTTGATTCTTTCACATGGTAATATGCAGTTGAGCCAAATACATGTAAAGAATCGTAATCTGTAGCAGGTTTTTCATACCATTGTTCCAAGGGTGTCTTACCACCAATAGCAGAAGATGGTAGACGATTAATGAGGTGGCTCGCATATGTAATTGCCTCAGCCCAAAATTCTTTGCCCAAGCCAGCATTGGACAACATACACCGAACCTTCTCCAGCAAAGTCCGGTTCATGCGTTCTGCCACTCCATTCTGTTGTGGTGTATGCCTGACGGTGAAGTGTCTGACGATGCCATCTTCCTCACAAATCTTCTGGAAAGGATCATTTTTGTATTCTCCTCCGTTATCTGTACGAAGACATTTGATCCTCCTGGCTGTTTGTGTTTCTATCATCGCTTTCCATTTGAGAAAGATTCCCAACACTTCATCCTTCATCTTCATTGTATACACCCAAACTCTTCGGGAAAAATCATCAACAAAGGTTACAAAATAATGCTTTCCTCCCAATGACGGTGTTTTGGAAGGACCCCAAACATCAGAGTGAACATAATCCAAAATACCTTTTGTATTATGGATAGCTGTTCCGAACTTAACCCTTGTTTGCTTCCCCTTTACACAGTGCTCACAAAAATCCAAACTGCAATGCTTTAATCCTTTTAACAACCCTTGATCTGATAGAGTTTTTAAGGATTTACCTCCAGCATGTCCCAAGCGCATGTGCCACAACCTTGTCGCTTCTACTTCCTTCTCATCACTGGATGTCACTGCTGCTGTTCCAATAACCGTACTACCTTGATAATGGTACGTGTTATTGTTCTTCCGTATACCCTTCATTACCACCAATGCACCAGAAAGTATCTTCATTACTCCACTTTCTATGGTGATTTTGAATCCCTTTGAATCCAGAGTTCCCACAGAAATGAGATTTTTCTTCAAATCCGGTACGTATCAAACATCAGTCAATATTCTGATCAGTCCATCATGGTTCCTCAAACGAATTGAACCAATGCCATATGCGGTAAGTGAAGTGTTGTCTGCTGTGTGGACAACTCCACATCCTCCTTCTTGGAAATCAGTGAACCAGTCTCGGTTGGGACACATATGATGGCTGCAAGCTGAGTCTAACAACCATACGCCTGACGATTTTGACGACGTCGTTGTAGATAGTGAAAAATCTGAATTTTCATCATCACAGTCAGCTACATTTGAATCCATAGCAGCCTTCTCATTGTTGTGTTTGGATTTGTTCTTCAATTTCGGACAATCCTTCTTCCAGTGGCCCTTTTCTCGACAAAAGGCACATTCATCTTTACTGGGTTTGGACCTCGATTTGGATCTCCCTTTCCTTGATCTCGACTGATTTTCAGTACGCCCTCTTGTGACTAGTGCCTCTGCTTCTCCGCTTCTTTGTTTCTCTTTCTTTCTTTGTTCATAGCTGTATAGCGCAGAACAAACGTCTCTAAGAGATACTTCCTCTTTGCCATGAAGTAGAGTAGTCTCCAGGTGCTCGTACTCATCGGGAAGTGATCCCAACAACATCAAAGCCAGATCCTCATCTTCGAAGGTCACGTCCAGATTCTGCAAATCTGTTACCAACTTATTAAAGCCGGTAATATGATCATTTATTGTGGTACCAGGTACATAGGTGAAGCGAAACAGTCTTTTCTTCATATGAAGTTTATTCTGAGTGCTTTTCTTCAAAAATTTGTCCTCCAGTGCCTTCCACAGTCTATATCCAGAAGTTTCCTTTGTGTATGGATACTTCTGTTCTCTTGAAAGGAACGATCGAATGGTACCACAAGCAACAAGATTGATCCTCCTCCAATCTTCCTCCCCCATGCTATCTGGTTTTCTCTCTTCAACAGCAAAGTCTAGTGATTGTTGCAAAAGGGCATCTAAAACTTCGCTCTGCCACATCCCAAAATGTCCAGATCCGTCAAATATTTCAACTGCAAACTTCGCATTTGACACAATTCTTGCCATAAGTGAAGATGTCAACGACGAGTTGTCGACATTTGATGTGGATACTTCAATCTTCTTGTCCGCCATTTCTGCTTCAGATACTATTTAATAGCTGTCAATACAAAAGCCCAAAGTAATTCTTTTCTGATGTGGAAGATCAGATTACACTGCAACCACAGAGCATACTCAGACAGAAACTTGGCTCTGATACCAATTGTTGCGGAAGCGGGATATATAGAGCGTAACCAATTATACTAAAAAATCACAAACTAGAAACAGAGTCTCTAGACGTAATTTAATAATATAATAAATCACAACTACTATATCTAATAACAGCTAATAAATAATAAATAGGACTCCAATAAGGAAAATACCAGAATCTAATTTCACCCCTTCAATTTGCCTATTTCCTTCTATAAGGCATTTTGTATCTCCTCTTCTCTTATAGAATTTCACTTGTAAATTATTTAGAGTGAAATTAGATTCTGGTATTTTCCTTATTGGAGTCCTATTTATTATTTATTAGCTGTTATTAGATATAGTAGTTGTGATTTATTATATTATTAAATTACGTCTAGAGACTCTGTTTCTAGTTTGTGATTTTTTAGTATAATTGGTTACGCTCTATATATCCCGCTTCCGCAACAGACAGCCCAAATGGCTGCACTGTGGCATCAGCAGCTGTAGATGACACCATGTTTATTTGGGATGTCTTTGGAGACTCCAAGGTAGCTAACCACTAGCCAAGCCCAGCTCTGAAACCTTTTCTTTGTTATGTCAGTACTTTCCTTTTTTTCTTTTTTAATAGAATGTTGTATATCATTCAAGCTGAGAATTGGAAAGAATAATCAATTAGGGGCAATGTCCTTGTTGATCCGGGCCTCTATCTTTCTAGCAGCTTCTCTTCCGTGAGTGTTAATTCATATTTTGTGTTATTGATGTTGAGAAAAGCAAATATCTGACTTTGAATATATACCACGGAAGATTGATGTATTTGGATTTCATATTGAAGCCATGTGAAATTTATTTCAGTTTGATCGGCACACATTATGTGAATCTGTACTGTAACAGCTTATATATGTATCAATAACCTGTTGATTGATGTGTAACCGATGTCATCCTGGGAAGCCTATTTGTTGGAAGAAGCAAAAATGTATGTCCCCCTAAGTCATGAAAGAGATTATACCCTTGATGATCATATTAAAAAAACAAAGAAAACAGCTCATATATTATTGGCACTGTTGAAAATAATATAACAAATTATTTTACTAGCCTAAATGGTAAGCAAATGAACAACACATATTAATTAAGATTCTATATATAGCCTGATGTATAGAGAAATATTATTTCCAAAATATATGGACATGCCGAAATTCAATCAAGATAGAACTAGTATCACTTCAAGAGTCTGTAACATACTATGCATACATGTGCCCTCTTTTTTAGGGGATAATAACTGAAATTAAAGGTAATCTAGCCTCGATTTCCTACTCCGAATTATATAAGAAGCCCTTGGAATAATCTTTTTTTGTCTTGTTATTAAGATGTAGTGAGGTCCTTGTACGTTCCTTCTCCATACTGCTTCTGCACTACTCTTATTCAATTCCCCATCCTTCTCCTTAATTTTGCCCCAATATCACTGTCAACATTACACACAGATAGATAGTACTGTATTATACTCCTTTGGGTTTTAATTTAAGACCTAATTAACTAATTTGAGTCAATAAAGATAGTTTAGTTAGTTAATATGATATATCTTTTTTAAAACACCTAATCATCTTTTTTAATTCCCTCCATTTCTTACTTAATTATTATTGGGTGAATATCAATAGGGTTTTTGGCAAAAAAAATCAATAGGGTTAATTTAGGAAAAATGAATTAATATGTGAAGTATGTCTTACATTTAGTATAACTTTAACTCCCTCTAATTAGGTCATATATTAAGTACCGGAGGAAGTATTAGGTTTTGAGAGAAAGCAAGGAGAGCAGCATATGAAAGACTCAACACAAGTCCAGAAATGAATTTGTGCATTTTAACACTCCTCAACTTCCCTTCTTCTAAGCATCTTTTGGTTCCTTAATTTGTTTACTGTTACACACGGCTTATATCTACCCCCCCCCCCCCCCCCCCAAAAAAAAAAAACTTACCCTTTGCTCTCTCCTTACTCACCCCCACACTACAAAAAACTCTGCAAACCTATGATACTTACATGGACCTCTAGGCATGGTATGAAAACCCAACCCAGTTTGGCAGTTCAAACTATTGAACTGGTAAACTTAGTTCCCTAAGTAGTCCGATCAAGAGTTTTTGACTGAGTTGGATTTGATATAATTTTTTCTTCCATTATTGAGGCTAAGACAACATAACTTCGAGTTTTAAAAAAAGTATCATACTATTATGTTTGTGCTTTATTAACATCTTTTTATTGAATTATGTGTAGTTTATCAGACTCCGAATAGATCTCAATTTAAATGACTAACCCTTGAACCATTTTGACTTGTTTATTGATGAGTTCGGTTTTAATACCTTACTCTAAGTGGAGAAGCAAGGAGGGCAGGGTTGAAACAGAGGAGGAGCACTTCCATTTGTTGTGAGGCCTATGTTTATTTTAATATTAAAATATTATATTAAGAATTTAAAAGGGAGAATTACACTAAGGTCCCATGGAAGAAGAAAAAAGAAAAAATGGTCCCAATAGATTGCAAAATGAAAAAATGGTCCCAAAGAGTTGTTAATACATGCTCATAGAGTTGTTAACGAGTTGTCAATACAAGCTCCTGGAGTTGTTAATGGGACCATTTTTTCATTTTGTAATCTACAGGAACCATTTTTTCATTTTTTTCATTCCTTGGGATCTTATTGTAATTCTCCCAATTTAAAATTTAAGCATATTTTGTCAGCATTTTTCATTAGGATATTATTGGTGTCACACCATAGGCTATATGAATTTAGGAATTCCTTCAATTCTTTTTTCAGTTTAAAGTATGCATATTCTCATGATCTCTTTGGAACAAGTGAATGAGCAGCCCAGCTATCTTCAAAGTATACAATATAACTGATTTCTATATACAATATTTCTCCCATATACCATGAGCTTTGCTTGCATTTAAGCAATTTGTCTTTTTTTTTTTTTTTGGTGCAAAGCATTTTGTCCTTTAATATTGTATAAAGTTAGCAATACTTTATAGAGCTTCTACCGGTTCTATACATTAACATGAAGGAATTGTTTAAATATATTCTTCTTCTTTTTTCATAATTAATAAAAATAAATGTTTTCTTATATTTTTAATCTATTTATAAATTCTTAACCAAACAATCCAAATGAGATAATTCCAAATGTTTTTAATATTTAATGCTATTCTAATTATATTTTATCCTATATTCCAAGAGAAAAGTTCAGAAAGTTGACATAACTGAAATATGTTTTTTTAAAAAAAATATATTTTAACTCTTTTTTATTTTAGTTGATCTTTGAATATCTAGCTAATAAAATTTCACAGATCTAATATAAAATTAATGGGATTCATTCAAACTTAAAAAATCTTTTATCCTAAAATTTAGATATCCATTAGCAACTTATTTACTAGCTAAAACTTTGATAAATAACAAATACAAAAGTAATATCATTTAAATTTCAACGTATCATATCCCGTGTTAGATAAATTAAGCTATTTAATCTGTAGGTGCTTCTTATTCAAACGGATCATTTCCATATCCAAACCTCATATTTATCTTATATTTTTCTCCAGTTATCTTATATAATCCTGGAATATAATATTCTACTATGTAATTATTAAATTAAATCATTCAGAATATCACATTTTTGCCCGTGCATTGCATGAACTTGAAAAATATATTTATTTAGATTTGTTATCCTTCTTTATCATATTTTTTAATATTACTTAATTGAAAATTATGTTAAGCTTCTTTTTTTTGGTAGGCTTAGGGTATCCACTGCCATTAGCAGTGACTACTCCCCTTGCACTATAGACTTTAAAATTTCCAAAGGGGTTTGAGTGCTGACCATAAGACCCTCTCTATACACCCGCTAGAGATTGAAACCTTGACTAGATGCTTAAGGAATCAGTTAAGTGCCAATTGTACTAGGTCTTATGGTTTATGTTAATCTTCTTTTCTTGATGCGCACGTGAAAAATTATGTTGTTATTATAATATCTGTGCTTAACCTGAAGTGTATTTATTTAGATTTGTAATTGAGATTCATAATTTCATATTGGCTTTTAGTAAAAATAAAATACAATTTCATCTTACTTTACCGAAATTTTTTAATATTATTAAATTCATAATTTTGCATTTCGAATCCGTATTTATCAATGCAAGCTCCATGATTCGCCCTTTTTTTTTGGGGGGGGGGGGGGGACATGAATGCTTTAATGAATGAATTATGATCTTAAAGAATACAAAACATTACATGTAATTAACTTCAATTCGTACTATTTATGTGTTTTATATTCGGAAAGATTAACAGACATTTAACACTAGTTTGCTTTGAATCATTCAATTCATCTACGCTTTCAATATTACCAATATTGGAAGTGTAATTGTTACAAAATAATTATACAACCATACAATTCTTTTCTAATAACCTCAAACTGTATCCAAACCTAGATCATAAATCAAGATTATCAACGGATACGACAGAAGCAATTAACAAAAGGAACATCAGGGCTTCTTCCCTTTCTTATTAAGTTTCCGAAAAAATCCCACAAACATACTGACTGATCAGCAAACAATGAGGGCACCATACAACCATTTGGGCCTTCAGCCATGAATATTACACCAGACGTATGACCAGTGAGCTCAGCCATCTTCCTCATATATACAAGGGCATTTCCAAAGTTTGAGTTGACTTTCCAAAGATCTATGCGAACTCAACAACTCTTTATGCTCATTCTTATTCCACAACAAAGCACTAACTTGTGAACCTGTGTCAATAGAATTCACACACCCACCAAAAAGAGTGTTCCATAGCTTAATGCACTTATCATTTTCATCTCCACCAGAAGCTAGTGGATTCATCTTGTATGGATACCAAGCTAGTGCTCTTACTTTTCCTTTGTGCTCTGCAAGCCTGTGAAGCCACTGCTTCTGGGTGGCTGAAGAAGCCATGGACTTATCCCATATGTGAATTAATCTGTCCTCCCCAGCACTTGGTAATCGTTCTCCTGAATCCAACCATTTTAAGCCCCAGATCTCGAGCGAATGGCCCCGATAGACTTCAACATTGTGAGATTTTATTCGAACATTGTTTATGATTTGGGCATCGTAGCCTCCAGTTGTGAGGATGTGATTGTTCCAAGCTAGTGAACCTACTCGACCAAGGTGTCCCCACCTTGAATGTTCCTAGCTGCTTTAACAAATGAAGGTTATGATGAAAGTTTAACTATAAGAGATGTAGGGAACGTAGCAGAAAATGGTGCGGCCTGGGGCCTCCAATGTTCTAATTTGCAAATAAAACTCAATCTGTTACCAGCTTAGCTGTAGAAGGATCCATAATTGTACATGGGAATTGTTCAAACCAATTGCTAACTGTCGTCCATCAGGAGCCCAGCTAACACTTGTAATTGGACCATCTTCCTCATCGACATTGATGTCTTCTAAAAACAAGTCAAAAAAGGGATTCCATTGAGATACCGTATCTTCAAGGGCAATGCAAAAGACGTTGTTGCTAGCCCATTCCGCCAAAGTCAAATACATCACGTGGTCTCTGCAATCAATTTAACAAACAGTTATGGCTGGTTTGGCTTAGGCGTGGATTATCCAATGTGGATTTTCAGAAGGTATGATTTTTTTTTTTTTATATTATCAATTGGTATCCGGTGCCTTTTTTGGATCCTATTATCAAGTATCCGAACAATTAATTACTTCCGTTTTAGTGTTCATGACTTCCCTCCCAATACAAGTACCCCTCTATGACACAAATTTGAAATCTTGAGGGATTTAGCAGAGCTTTAGAATGTTAAACCAACTATGTGATGGTTTTAAAAGGTATGAATTTTACAAGGGTGTTTATATTTTCAAATTATATTTAATAATAATTATTAAATATTAAATATGATGTATCTAAAAAATAATTATTAAATATAATTTAATAAACGACAAGGATATTTAAATATTAGGTTCATTTGATAATAATTATTATTAAAACTAATTTAAATATTTATATGAAGTATAAATTTTAAATAAACAACATTATATGTTAAATAAGAAACAATGGAAAATCAAGGGACCGAGAGGTAAATAATGAATCTCATTACTTAATTTTTCCAATGCCAAGCCACACCTGTGCGATTGGGGTTTCATAAAAATTAGCCAAACAGTATAAATGAGCTTCATAAGTTTTTTTTTTTCTGTTTTGTTTTTTTAGTTCAAATGATCTGATATGATCTCGCTAAACCAAAAGACCATACGTACTATAGATTTATAATTAGCCCAGAAAATTATTAACTGTACAGGAATATCTCGTAAGCGCTTGGAGGATTTGCATTTAGGAGCAGGTGAAAGAGGCTCCTTCAACGATGATGGCTTGTTGTTAAAGGCTAATATTCTAGTGTGGCTCACACTAAACGCCTCTGCCAATTCTTTCTTATAAGCTTCTCGAGATCTCGAATTCGTTAACCAGGAGGATGCAAAATCTTCTTTATTTGACTGAGTTAACATGCAGTGAGCAAATCCGAAGTCCATGGCTGACTTATTTGGAATGAATCGATCTATCTGCATCAAACAAACAAAAGAAAAAGAAACAAAATTGAATAAGGAAATTATAACACAAATCAATTCGCTGAAGCAAAGAATTGTGAGCTATCATTGTCTAACGTTTTCGCCTGAAGAATGACTCCTGCGTGTGGTAATAACAAAAGACTAAGGAACAGAGGGAGTGAAAGCCTTGATGATTTCTGGTTTGAGCAGAGAAGAACACAAGTTAAAAAACGGAGGGAGCAAAAGGCGAGAGCAAGAGATTATTGTTTTAGATTTGAGGAACCAAAGATTTTTTTTACAAGTATCGATCGTGTTATATGTGAGATATTTTATTAATATATTATAATTATTTTTAATTATTAATTAGGTAGATAATAAAATATTGTCAATGTAGCACGTAAGTCATATCTAAGCCTAAGTCAGGATTAGGGTAATTTATCATTCAGCTATTTAAATAGAGCCTGTAAAACGGGCTCAACACGTTAGCCCGTGGGTTTGGGCAGTTTTAGGGTTGAGATTTTCCTAGCCTACAAAGGTGCGGGCCTGTATGGCCTGTTGGGTTGGCGGGGTTGGCCTGTACTCTTTTTCCTTTTTGCATATGATATTTTAACAAAACCTATAAGTCTCACCTTGATAAATCCCAATCTCAAAGAGAAAAAATCTTTTGAATTATGCATTATGTTTTTGAATTTTTATATTTGGAATGATTGATATTAAAAAGATAAATTTGACAACTCATATATGTGTCTCGGACTTTACTCCATCTTAAAAAATAGGGAGTTTTTTTTTTAAAAAAAAAAAATTGGGCCCATGGGCTAGCCCGCCAACCTGCAACTATAGGTTAAGGTTGGCATTTTGCTGGGCACCAAAAGTGCAAGCCTCTACCCACAGGTTGATGCCGACAAGCCCGCATTTTGAACTCTATATTTAAATGACATCTCTAATAGTGGGGTTATGCACTTTTAAGTTTATAGCTAAGTGAAATACCACTGCGCTGAAAAACCTAAACTGCTCTCTTTTGGTTCCCTGACTAGTGACGATTTTAACCCAACTGTTATCATTGTGCCTTACAGTCAATCAGAAGAGACCTGATATTAATCTTCTAACATTGTTTCCTTTTGCAGTTCCCTCTCATCACAGTTCATGAGTTCTCTCTAAGATTGAAGTTTAGCAATTCAATGGTGAGAGGTATTTCATAAGTCTTTTGCTATTTCAAATAAATTAAAGGAGAATTTATGCATTATGTTTTGAAATTTATTTATATAGCATGAATCTTGTTCGACATGCTGATCCCTGCGCCTTCTATTCTTTGATTTGGGATAATCTAAATAGGATATGGAATTAATTATTCTAATTTTACCATTGTAGTTTTACATGGTTCCATAGCTTAGATTAAGGATTGAATGTTTAAATGAATTGTATTAAAATTATATTAATGCTTCAATTAATTCATTTGGCTATCTGTGTTGAATTAATTTTAATAAAGTATTTGTTATATTAAATTGCTTAATGTTCTTTTCGGATCATGGGATGAGAGGAGTTTGATCTTTCTCCGATGAATCGTCACCATTTCGATTAGATTTTTGAAGGATTCGAATTTGTTTCGACATCTGCGATTTTGGAATGAGACCGTAATCTTGTACATCGATGAATTGGAACATGCAATCTTTTAATCGATGAAATCTTTGATTCGGTTCATTGAATGTTTTGGAAAATCTTTTGACCTGTTCATCGCAGCAATAACTTAAAAGAGATTCTTAACTGTTTTGATTGATATTATATCTCACATTTGTTCATCGATGAAGCTTTTAGTGCCTGTTTGGTTCATGGAATCAGATGCAATATAATATAATATAATATAATGAAATGTAATGCAATGTAATTGAATGTAATGTAATGATGACTACATTAATTTGTTTTGTTCTCCATTAAGAAAAGATGATGCATATGCATGAAAATAGGAAGGAGCTTCTCTCCTTTATCTTCCCATCCCTTTCCCCTCCTTTGCCACCTTCATCACCGTTAGATCTAGATCCAACGATTCATATTTAATATTACATAAAATATTATTACAATTTTATATAAAAATATATATATAAATTTAAAAATAATATTAAATATGAACCGTTGGATCTAGATCGAACGGTAATAAAGGTGGTAAAGGAGGGGAAAGGGATGGGAAGGTAAAGGAGAGAAGCTCCTTCCATGAAAATATTTGGTTGGATTACATAAAAAATGAGAATATATGGGAATAATATACCAAGAAACAAAATTATCCATATCTATACATGTATGTATAATGTACACATTAGGTTCAAAGTAATCTTTTTCAATTTGTGCAATATATGCGTTGGGTTCTTAATAATTTTTTAATATTTAATGGTGGAAATATTATGGAGGGGTTCATGGTAATTTTTTAATATTTAATGGTAAGAATATTATTTAATGGGATATTTTAATATTTTTAATAGTTGAATATAATTTTTTACTTTTTTAGTGGGGAATTTTTTTTATATTTTTATATAATTAATTAATTTTTTTTAAAATATTTATGGTGGTAATTATTTAATATTTGATAGTATGTATGTGTGGGTAAGTGGTCAAATTAAAAAATTATAATGATAATAGTGTCTTTTTCACTTGATTACATGATGTCTACATCTTCATTCATCAGTCTTAACTGTGTAATCCTAATTACATCAAAGATTACAAAATATAATCATTTTTACATTAGATAAGACCAATCAAATACTGTAATCTGTCTGTTATATCATGATTACATATAGTCCATTTCTATAGAATTGAACCAAACGAGCTATTATGGTTTTCAATTATGTTCATCAATCGTTGTTTTCAAACTGCGTTTCTGAGTTTTTCGTTTTGAATTTCAGTTATCTTTTCTGCCATTACTTGGCTATACAAGTGAAAAATTACTGAAATTTTTCTTTCAATGCCCTCTCGAAATGCGTGACTCATGCCTTTTGATTGGATTTCGTTGATTTCGTTCTTGAATATACATGTAATCGCTCTTGATCAATTCTGTGTATTAATTATTATTGCCTTCTTCATTGGAAATTGAAGGGTCCGAAAATGCAGCAATGTTACATTTTGAATTCATGCTTTTCGATTTGATATTGCGACGATTTTTTTTAGATCATGCACATATTGAGTTCAGGAACATATTTCCGTGATTGCTGCCTTCCAAAACGCCGACTTTTGAGCTCAAGATTGCCTGAAAATGTCGCTTGGAAATGTGGGAAGCGGCAGCTCCTTTTTGAGTTCCGTCTAGAGCCGATAATTCGGGTCAACCCACCAGCCCGTCAAAAACAAACGGATTTCGGCGGTCCGTTTGAATTCGGGCTAAACAGGCTGAACTGGTTTAGCCCATGGGCTGATGCGGGCTGGCTTGCGGGCCCGCGTTATTTTTTTTTTGTTTGAGTTTTTTTCCCCTCAAACGCTCTTAATTTTCCTTATCTCATTTCCTTTGATAATGTGTTTAATTAATTCTCCATACTTTTTATTTGACACTTATTTTCATATTACATTTATTTATTTATTCTACTATCATTAAATTTAAAAGAGATGTGTTTATATAATTTTATGATGTGAATAGATGAAAAAAAAAGCAAGTAAGAATGAAATTGATTTTATAATATAAATGTATAAAAGAAAAGAAATGTGATATGAGTGGATAAAAGAGAAAAAAAATAATTTTTTTTTTAAAAGTGAAATTAAAAAAAAAAATTGACAGGCTGGCAGCCTAAACGGGCTTGGGCTGGCTTAAGGGGATGGGCTGATGTTGCAGCCCGCAACCCGCGGGCCAGCCCACATGTTGCATCCAGGCTTGCGAGAGTCGGACATAAGGGATTCGGCTCAATGGGGAAGGAGGTTAAAAAGCGTGTTTTGACTTGATCAAAACGTCGTCATTTCAGCTTCATGTGGGCTGACTTCCTTTGTATGCGAACGGCGTCGCTTCTTTGGCCCAGTTAAACGCGCGTTTAACTAATTTGGATGGGGCCAAGCATGGTTTCATTTTTTCCTGGAAAATATTTGTATGGGCTCTGTTAGGTATTAATTGCCTGGGCCATGATGTTTTCAATTTCCAGAAACACATTTTGGGCTAAATAAACGTTTTTTCTCACTGTTTGTTGAATTGACATTCTGTTTTCTGTATAATATTTTATTATATCACATTAAATTGTTTAAATTAAGAAAAGGGTTGATTTTGGCAACTTTCAAAGTTTGGAAAATTTGAAAAATTATTTTTTATGAGTTATTTAATTGTCTAAGTAATTGAAAAATAACTTTAGGAAATTATCTAACTATTCTAATATGACAACAACTTAATTTAAATTGAAATATGTCAAAATTAATTCTTCAAACAATTTTTGGATACATAAAATAGTGGAAGGAATTTTTAATTTGATTATTTAGCCATTTTTATCAATCTAATTAATTAATTAATTAATTCTTCCATTTAGATGTGCATATACTAGATTTAATTTGGATGCACAAAATAATGGCAGAATTTATTTTTGTTGATTATTTAGTCACATTTTGTTGATTAAATTAATCAATTAAATTCTTATTAAAGATTCGTGCATATTTAGATTTTAAATGCACAGAATTGGTATTAAGATTAGCATATATTTTGAGGAGTAGCCGCAACAACCTCTATTGCATGTGTAAAAATCTTGGATGTATTTTAAAATATCCCCTCTAATCAATGCGTAATATTAATTTAATCAATGTGGAAGGATTGTAGTTAGTTTACTCACTTATGTTGATTAAATTAATTGGTTAAGTTCTCCATTAAGATGTGCATATACCGAATTTAAATGCACATGATTGATATTTGTGATTAACTTGTGTGTTAGAATGGTAGTTGCAACGCCTTCTTACTGCATACATAAATAATCACATATGGATTTTAGAATATCAATCTTTTGAATGTGAGTAAATATTATTTTATTCATGTTAATGATTTTGCTTATTAAATTAATTAATTAAGATTCTCATTGATATTGTGTATATATATGAAATTTAAATTGTATATATTTGATAATGGTGATTAGTATACATATTTTGTTTAAGAAATAGCTACAGCATCCTTATACATATATTGTATTTATTTTATTTTTTAATTTATTGAATAATCATAATTTAATATTATAAAAGTATCCTTCTAAAATTTATCCCAAGTGAATTTGACTTGGAGAAAATTCCATATAAAGTTACTTGAACTAATGAAATTCAAAATCAATTTAGTAAATTTAACGAATCCCTAATTAGATCATAAACTCAATTCAAAATTTTATAATACGATAAAATGACTTTACTGTACTTCTTTATCTTCTTTCTTGGTATTTCCCCTTCCACTCTCTTGTTCTATCATTCTCTCCTCTCGCAACAACCTCAACTCTCTCTCCCACTTTTTTATGTTTGTGTTGTAACAAGATGGGCGTACGAAAATTTTATCGTTACCCGCAATTTTTGTCTCTGCTTCTGCTGAAAAGTAGGTCCTATTGTGAGTGTCCAATGCTTGAGAAGATCGAGAAGGTTTCTTAGTGTTGTAAGATTGATGCTTCCTCTTTAACTTGATCTCTTCCAGGCCCTTCTATGTCTCCACTTGATCTTGTTTCATGACATTTTTCATTCATATATCCTTCAAAAGCATCACGAGGTTATGGTGGGATAAACAGAGCGATGAAGAAAGAGAATGGAAGAGGAAATATCTAGAGAGAAGAGAAGAGAAGGGAGGGTAATAAAGTCATGTTACCCACATCTTGAAAGCCTAAATTTAATCTATGACTTAATCATAGATTTATTGAATTTACTGACCTGAATTTGAATTTTATTACTTCAAATGACTTTATACGGGATTTTCCCTTTGAGTTAAAATTAGATGAGTCTTCTTTTATTGATATACATAGATGATAAATTAGATTAATATTACAATATCACTTAATCTGAAAAGTATATTTATTTAGATTTGTAACTGAGATTCATAATTTCATATTATCTTTTATTAAAATCAAAATACAATTTTATATTACCTTACCAAAAAATTTTTAATATTATTTAACGGAAAATTAGATTAATCTTCAATTCCTTTCTTGATACACACATGAAAAATTACGTTGGTATTATAATATCACTTAACAAGAATCCTGTATTTATTTAGATTGGTAATTGAGATTGATAATTTCATATTATCTTTTAGTAAAATTAAAATACAATTTTATCTTATCTTGCCAATTTTTTTTAAAATCATTTAATTGAAGATTATATTAATCTTCCTTTCTTGATACACACATGAAAGATTATGTTAATATTATAATATCACTTAACCAGAATACTGTATTTATTTAGATTGGTAATTCAGATTGATAATTTCATATTATTTTTTAGTGAAAATAAAATAAAATTAATTGTCTTACTTTTTTTGGAATAATCAAGGATTTCTCCTTTTATTAAGCCTTCAAGCATAAAGAGTTTTTGCTTCTCCCAACAATTATGTTTCTCAGGATTTGAAATTGTGTTTTCCTTATTATATTGGTGAGGCCACTTAACACCTCAATCAACAGCTTATTGGTTTTACCACTTGAAAAATTACGTTAACATTATAATGTCACTGAAAATTTTATCTTACTTTACATGGACATCTCTTTTCTTTTTTTGAATAATGATTTGAAATTTTAAAATCATTGAAATTTTTAATAAGGATTAAAGTACACTCATCACCCCAAACTATTTTTTGAAGTATATCAAGGATCCTAAAGTATTTATCTGTATAATTTTTTTCTCTCATGTATTAAAAATAAAACAATTTCCACCCACACAAAACAGAAATTTAACCTCTGTTAACTTATATTACTATTCATCAGCTTGATAGACCAGAGAGACGACTAATGGTTATTCCTATGCTCATATTATATTCCAAAGCTTCGTTATTTCATTACACAAATAACATTCCATTTACAATATTCTATTTTCCTCGCACATTAGTATTAACGCTTCCATAATCAAAGTTCAAGCTAGTTTAACTTCAAAATCCTTATACTGACTAACTACTCTTGCAACCTGAACTTTGTGTTTTCAGAACATCGTACATAAAGCAAACTAATTAAGATCATCAATGGCTAGCTTCGTTGAGAAGGAAGAGGCTTTTGTCAAAAGCTCATGCATGGGAAGATTTGACCAAAAATTATTCCCAACACAATATTCATTAAAAATTAGGTTAATATTATAAGGGTTAAGTAGTGCCCAACGTCCTAATCTTATTTTCATGAATCACCAATCACAAGCACGTCTACTCAACCAATCTTTAATTGCGGGCAAAAACAAAAAAACAAATTCAACCTTTGATTGGTTTGTAAGTTACGGAAGCCCATGTTCTCATTTTTCATCCCCAAAAAAATCTCATCCCACCCTTACATCGAAAAGATGAATACTTAAAATTTAATATTTTATAAATTAATATCGTCTGCATTGCAATTTTTGATCGTGCAAGTCATATTTTAACAATTTAATATAATTTAATATATGTATTTTTCTAATAATAATTTTATAAAATATTAAAAATAAACTATCCATTTTTTATACCTGAAGATACCCTATGAGATTGTAAGAAGAAAGAGAAAAGGAAAATGAGGGAACACGCAATGTTGTCAAACTTGTGATAGTGACGTAAACTCATATCATAAACTCGAATCATAGACTCGTAAGAGTTTATTTTTACTATAAATAGGTATTAATAGTAAATAATATATATATATATATATATATATAATAGGAAGGTTTAAAGCTTGTCTCCTATGCAACCACGTTAGCTTTTCTGACTCTCTCTCATCCTCCTATGTTACTTCTTGGCCCTCCCTTATTCTTCTCCGGAGATCCACGATGGTTACAAACCAGCCATGTCATGTGCGCCCGCCCATGTTATGATCGTGTAGATAGTGGCTGGAGGTATTCCTATTCAGCTTCCTCTGCAATACTTCACGTTGTTTACAGCAAGTCACCTGATGTGCTATATCACGATCATTATAAAAAAACACCCGATTTCCGACGGAATTTGCCACAGAAATTTTTCCGTGGCAAATTCTGTCGAAAAGTTTTCCGACGTAATTTTTCATCACAAATTTAGCCATGGAATTTTTTCCGTGGCAACTTCCGACGGAAATTCCGACTCCGTCGGAAAAAATTAAATTTTTTAAAAATAATATTTATAAAATTAAAATATTAATTATTAAATAATTCTATTTAACCTTAATTATTAAAATTATATTAGTTATTATTTTATTTTATTTAAAAATAATATATATGTTATTAATATTATATTTATAATTTTATATTAAAAATAATATTTATTATATTAAATTATTATTTTAGTATTAATTTTAAATAAAAAATTGTTTAATTAAATATATAAATATATTTTTTGGCGTTTTTATTAAATTTTTCATTATTTTTAATAATATTATATTTAATTAATAATTAATTATATGTATATAATTAATTAATTATATGTGTATATATATATATATAAGATAATATTATATATGTAATAATATGACACAGGTTCATTTTGGCGCAACTAGCAAAGACTCATGTGCGAAGGTGTCGGCAGCTTGAGGTCCTGGGTTGGAACGAGAGGAGAGGCATTTTCAGGAATTATGAGATGTGGACACGCGGCAGCACGAGGAGGAGACACGTGGTAGCAGAGGAGAGGGACATGTGGCAGCCAGAGGAGAGGGACACGTGGCGACCAAAGGAGAGAGACACATGGCATTTGGAAATTTTAAAAAATTGGGAATTTTTTTAAAAAAAATTGCGACGGAAAGGAATTTTGACCGTCGGAATCCCTTTCAGTCAAAATTTGCGACGGAAATTAAATTCTGTCATCTTTACAAGAATTAATTCTCTACTGTTTGGTATTGATCTGGCGAGCTCATTGACAGTTACCATTGTGCCACTTTCCTTGTGCTGGCCCGCCTTCTGATCGTGTGTTTAGTGGGTGCAAGTATCCCGAGTTCATCTTCCTCCAGACTTTTTGGCAACGTGCATGGGTTAGTTGTTATTTCCGGTCCTCTATAAATACTCTTTCATTTCGATTCTTCTGTTCGACTACCGCCAGTTACATTCTATGCCGTTACATTCTTAAGGCTACGGCTAGTCAAAGTGCCCTCTCTCCACCATTGATCACCATCACCTCCCTCTATTCTCAAACCACTTCCGTTGACATTCACTCTAAAACACCACCACTTTTCTCTTCATCTTCACTACCACCACCGGCGACGTCGTCATTACTGTCGAGAAGCATAGCATAGAAGAGTTGAAAGTGACACCGTGAGCTTACGCCAAAGAAGAGAAGCCAAGACTGCCAGAATTCACCACCATCATCACCGTGGTCTCCTTCTCCATTTTTCATATATCACCATTGCTGAGAAAAAGTCCACCATGGACCACCGCCACTAACAACCACAACCTCCGTCTTCCTCATTCCCCTATGCACTATCGACACTGCTCTATTTTTCAGCACCGGCGTTCTCCTTCCTTACCACCATTGACGACAATACAAACATTAAGGGAGAGAGTTACTAGCTAAGTCATATCATTCTCATCCACATTCTGTGAAACCCGTCGAGACTCTAGAACTTTCAGCAAAGTTAGAAGCTTCCAGCAGACATTTCCAAATTCTGGCCCCCATTTCTGGCGAAGTTGCATTTTCCGATAAGGCTTTTTCCTTACATTTGCAACATCTTTTCTGCCTAGAATCATAGCAGCATCATCTATTGGAATTCTTTGTAAGTTCAGGTGTGTTTGAAATTCTCCGGTGTAGTTTTACATTTTCCAGCGAATCCTTGAAGTTTCCGACCCTACTTCGAGTGAGTTTTTGTTCAGGTGAATTCCAACCCACATTGCACCAGAGGACATGAACTGAAGATAGAGAACTGAAAGCTTGGATCTGGAACCATCATTGTTTGCCATAACCATTTGCACCACAGAAAAACCATGTGTCGATCTTCTACAATGAGTCCATGCATGCCAACATCATCAATATGTGTATCTCCTCTTTGACTTCATGCATGTGAATAGGGGAGTTATTTAATTTGGCTTATTTTGTTATTTTAATAGTTTACATGAAAATTGATTATTGTTTGTATTATGTGTGAATTAAATTTGTGTGATTTACATATATACTTTGCATATGATTTCATGGAGTGGCATTTTGTTTATGTATTCAATTAAATTACATTTTCTCTTTTATTTTGGTGTGTTTGTTAATTGCATTTAATATTAAAAAAATATTTAATTTCTAAAACCCTTTTTAACCAATTTCTCTTAGCACTTAATTTTTTCTTAGGAAGTTAAAATAAAAAGGCTTTTTGAGTGAGACGACCCGAGTATTGTATTATACTGCAATTTTTGGATTTAAAATTTTGTATTTGACCCTAAGATGCAAAAACACAGTCAAATCAGTATGATAACACCGTTATAATTATTTATGTGAAAAAAGATGAATTTTGACAGGTTGCTCTAGTGACCTATGTGGCTATGTGCACTTATATTCATTGCATACGTATAGATTATGCTTGCCACAGCAAGATTATGTTTTTTAATTTTCATTGTTTAATTTCCCTTTTCATTACTTCATCATTCATCCATACATTATCCTTCAATGGACAACCTGGAGGGACATCTCAATTTATCAATTCTTGCTATCAGGGGAAGGAGGAAGAGAAAGATAGGTGTTAGTGTTCAATTAAGAAGTAATGAAAATGCAAGAGAAGGTATGAATAAATCATTCAACACTAATCACACAGATTTCTCATATCATTTGAATTCTGTGATATAAATTCTTATTAACATAATGTGTTTACTTTGGGTGGTCGTACTACAATAGCACAGGCTCGCAGGATGCAAATATTGCAAAACAGGAGAAGTCAACAAGGAAGCAGTACTAACTCCATCGACATTAATCATGGACATGCTTTAACAGTGGGTATACGTGATTGTTTTATGAGAAGGCTGTTTGTAACCCCCTACCTTAATAGCCAAATTTATAGTTCGAGAATGCGTCACTAAGTTGAAATAGAGACCAACGGTTAATTTAAAACTTTTCCAAAACCTGTTTAGTACGGCCTCACGTTCATATTTTGAATATAACTGGCCTATGCAATTCGGTTTCATTCATACATATCAGAGTGCAACCAAAAATTCCTGACAATGCTCGAGTTTCGTTTACTTAATAAAGGGTTTACAGGGCACATTGCCCATTTACAATTTCCCAAGTCCTATGGAAGCTATTGAAGTCCTCTATACAAGAAAAATATGTATCAATGCTGTCCATAGCCACAAAAATATAGAATTACAGGAAACCCTGTACTGCTCCAGAATTGCTTCCAGTTTCAACCCAAAACTTTGGAAAATCATAACTCCCAGCACAATTTCAATTGGAAACTGCACTTCCCTTTCCGGAGGTATAACTGCACAGGGCTACCAGGGTGTCTGAACCCGTCCGAGTGAAAAGGAGACATCTTCCCGTCTTCGTTCTACCACCACAATCCCCTTGTACAGTTCTTTTATTTGTTCTCAGCATACATTCTGTCTTCACCTGTCTAAATTGTTGGTAATTGTTATGCACGAAACCCTATAGGGAATTTCTGTAATCAAGCACTTTTTATCAGTATTTTTATGCTATTCCTGTGTTGCTCACCGAACCGCATATCATTTTCCGCGAATACTCTGATAAAGGTGAAAGTAAAATAAGGGCGTGACATTGTTCCTGTGTCATTTTCAGAGTTTAGATTGCGTATCCAAAATTTGTCAATTCTGCAATACATGTAATGTGTTTTTCCAGGCCGTGGAAATGTAATTTTTGATAATTGTATCCCTACAAGTCGTCAGACAGAAATTTCCATACCAGTATTATTGAAAATTACAAACATTCCATGCATGTGACAAAAGACATAAGGTTTAAATTGGCTTTTGTGTTGTTATTTTGCTATCTTCTTATCCTGGTTTATGTGAGTTCGTTTTTGCTTAAAGTCATAGGTGATATGTCTGCATTTCTATAAGGTAGTGTTAATGAAGCTGGTTCAATTTCAGTGTCTCATACACCTACAATATCAGGTATATACTTTGTGATATATTTGTGCATATGTACATGAGCAACATCAATATTGGATATGCAAAATTTCATTTAGTATGTATACTAGCTTCAGTACATAGTAGAGGACCATGTATCCTTAAAAATGAAGGTATAAAGCCCCTTTTGCCATTGGTTTAAAGTTGAAACTTTGTTCTCATTAGTACATGTTATAACATTTTTTGTGCACTAGATTATAAATTTAATAGTAAAATACTCTTACACTATTATGTTTTACTTTAATTACACGCAGCTCCCCTCTATTTTGAAAACATATGTTTAAGTCAAAATTTTGAACACCGTTAAGATTTTTTATCTTGTAATGGAAATTTATATTAAATTTATATTTATTTTCTAATTAAATATAAATAAGAGTAACGGGCTTTCACACAACATACCTATGCTATCATCTAACAATAACAAATGCTTAGGTAACGGACTTTCTAAAAAACCAAGATTAAGCAAATTATGATGTAACATAACAAAAAGACACCAACGTTATCAAATGAAAAGAAAGACGTTCTCTGAATAACAGCCTATATAGAAGTTTGTAATGATTGTAAATATTAGGAATAAAGTAACTAAGATATATGTATGGGATGCACACAAATGCTGCAATATACCATAAGAACTGTAAGGCTAACAAGTCAACCCTTTATGAGAATTGCGTGTGAGCATATAACTAATCATTAACCATAAAGAACCAAAACAAACAACTTTACAAATCCACATCTAAATTCCAAAAAACTGTTTAGAGTAGAAGGCAGGAACAAAAAACCATACCAATGCAAACAGCAGATTTGTTGATGGTGTGTCTAGGCAGGACTTGTTGCAGGATTCCATTGCTGCTATGCATTTTATGGAATTTTTAAATATGATTTCCATGTCTAGGATTCCTAATCATCAATTAAGACTTAAGGTCGGTTGTCTCATTATGCTAATGTGCAATCTTGATAAGTCAATCGGATTGTGTAATGGTACAAGGTTGATTCTAACTCGCCTTGAGAGGCATGTCATCCAGGCAAAGATTATGATAGGTGATAATGTTGGACTCAAAGTCTTAATCCCTAGAATAATTTTATCACCATCAGACATATCATTGCCATTCACATTGTGTCATCGACAGTTCCCTATTATGCCATCCTTTGCAATGACAATAAACAAAAGCTAGGGCCAAAGTTTGATGTCAGTTGGGTTATACCTTCCAAGACCTGTTTTCACATATGGCCAGTTGTATGCTGTTGTTTCAAGAGCGAGACATAAAGATTACCTCGAGATATTACTTTTGGACAATGCTAATAAAGTAACAAACATGCAGCAGATGTTGTTTACAACGAAGTGTTTTTCAATGTTGTAAATTAGGTACATTAGTCAACATACTTGTGGTGTATACTGCAAGACACATATCATAATTTTATGCTTCTGTGTTAATTTAGTGGCACAAATAGCGATTTTATTGACTATTTCAGGCAATATTTTTGTTATACTTCGAGTTTGCTCATCATTGTTCCTTTGGAGCATCAACTTTTAAATATGTGAATTTGTACCCTTTAGGGTTTAGAAAATCCTGCTTTTTCATCAGATACAGGGTCAATGTTTAAACTAAAATGAAATTATATGCAACAAAATTTTTGCTTCCAAAGTGTAGACACAAAAAACTGATGCTGGGTGAAATTTTAGGAAAATGTAGTATATTAATCATTTAATTAAAAACAATTAAAATATAATGGGAGAATTCCCCACAAATAGCTCATTGGAAACTTTATTGCCAAATGAGACCTAAGAGAAGAGCATTTGTAGAAAAAGAAATATTGTTCGAGCACAATAGAATGTCATATAGGGAAGATATATTGAACATATGGGAAAATTGTTTGAACACAAAGGAAGATTTTTTGCACATGAGAAAGATTGTTTGTACCTAAAGGTCCCATTTAGCAAATAAGTTTTCATTGCAGGTCTTTATGGACAATTTTGCCAACATAATCTAACCACCTAATATATCACATTTTACTTATTGTATAGTTTCAGAACCCATACAATAAATAATTGTGCGAAATCGTTTCTATATTGTATATATGATATTTGCGAATTTTACCGACAAATAAATAATTTACTACAGTATTACAAAGCCTTGCCTTGTGCATCGCACGGAAACTAAACTAGTTAAATAATTAAAATATAAAAAAATTGATTTAAATGTAGTTTAAATCCAAATAATCAAAATTAAAGCTATAAACATTCATAATTTATCATTTTTAAAAAAGAAGTTTTTATAAAATTTATATATAAAGCCGCTGAGTATGATCAAATTGAAGAAGTTAACATGAGTTTAAGAGTGAGTTAACACTGTTTTGTAAGTTAGAAATGTAAAAACGGTAAACTCGGTATATAAACTCATGAATTTAACCCAGTTTACAATGATCACGAGTTCACCAATGACTCGACTTAATTTTGTAAGCCAGAAATGTTAAAACGGTAAACTCGGAGAGTCAACTCGCAAGTTTGATAATAATAACACAGACTTGTAAATTACTCAAGCACAGTAATTAAAGCAATTGATGAAATCTTAGGAATAATTGTTTATAATTAAACTATAATTTAATGAACAAGTATTTGGACATTTTTATGATTATCAAGCAATATTATAAATTATTAAATAATTATTTTCCCTTTTTAAATTGGACAAAGAATATATTTCATATTTTTACCAGAAGAAATTCAAATTTAAATAAGTTGTCAATATAGCACACATCAATATGGCGTGAACTGCGATCTTCTTTTGAAAATTTTCAAAATAAATAAATTAAATATATTAAGATTTTCTTATAACTTATAACTTTGAATTTCCATTTTAATTTCATAAATTAAAAAAAAAGAAACATTTTAATTATTTGTTTAAAAACAAATGCGCCACTTGTTTTTGTTTGACTGTAAATACGCCATCCCTTGTTGCATGATGGGTATGGTTTGCATGTACGTGTTATATAACTAACATTTTTTAGGAGGGGTGTGAAGATTTCAATTCCCAGGGTTTATTTAGCTAAATGCCCAGATAAAATAATTATTTATGAAACAATAGCAGAATAATTCAGGTATTCTAATGCCAATTTTATTGTTTATGTCTTTTTCAAATTTAGAAAAATTGAAGAAGACCAATAAAGACTAAAGGTCCGTTTGGTTCAATTGTAAGCACCTCTGACAGCGCAATACAATGTAATACAATGCATTGTAATGCAATATTTATTACCACTGGAGTGTTTGGTTTGTTATAAGAAAATCATGTAATGATGGTTATTTTTAATTAAAAGAAAAAAAATGGTAAAATGACTCTCTTGACCCTAGTAAAAAAATCTTCACACTTTTTGGTGAGATAGTGAAGGGAAGTGTCGTACTTCAATTGCTGTAGAGAAGTTAAAAAATGTTGGATATCTTCATCAGCTCAATCTCTCACTGCTAGACAAGCTCGTCCCCGCCCACAACCGCATGATGTCATCCATGATTATGGCCCCCACTTTGTCGTTTCCCTATAGATCGGAGATCAAGTCTAGCTTGCTTATTCTCACAGCAAGAGACTCCATGGCAGGCTAGGTAATTAACAATGGTCATTTTGAGTGTGATAGGTTTGAATAGAATGACGAACTAGACATTTTGAAAGTTTGTGTCGACTATGATTGGATTATGGATGTTCTGGGCATGTCTGACAAACAAGATGGTATACCCAACATTGTGATTGAAAAATCCTTCCAGATTATCCAGGGGTTTCCCAAATTTTCAACATTGTGATGCTGTGCAAGAATTTTGAAAAATTTTATGCTTTTTGGGATAGCATAAGTATTTTATTTTATCTTCCATGAAATCCTTGCCTGATGTATTGTATATAAGCTCCTATGAAGAACTTTGTAGGAGGGAGTCAAAAAATATTTGATTGCACGGTTGGTGTATTGAGGGTAAATCTTGTCTTTTCAATGTATTATGGAGTAGGACTAAGCATGTCACCCACAACCCAGTGAGCCCCCACTCAGACCCAATGGAAAATTGCCATTTTGGCCTACCGAAGAAAAGCCCAAAACGAGTGGCCTTGTGTACTAAATAGGACAGACTATGAGCATAACATTGGGCTGCCCATGTCCACCCCACTACTACAAAAAGGTCAAAAGGTGTCGTATATTTTGTGGCCCTTCTTTAAAAAGTGTCACAACTGCCTTTTTTTTCCATTTCTATTTTATTTTTTTTTTAAATTTTGAGTACCAGTTGTGGCGCCTGGTGAACCAGGGGCCACAGCTGGCTGGCCCAAGTGTGGCGCCTGCCTTGGGAGCACCTGACCAGCTGTGGCGCCTGGTTTTACCAGGCCCACAGGTGGCCCCTTATAATTAAAAAAAAAATTTGACCAGCTAGCTACCATGTGACCAGCTGGTTGTATATATAAAAAACAAATTTACCACTAGTTGTGGCGCCTGGGAAACCAGGAGCCACAGCTAGTTATATATTAAAAAAAAATTTTTTTGACCAGCTGGTTTTATAAAAAAAAAAATTTTACCACCAGCTGTGGCGCTTGGCCAACTAGGCGCCATAGCTGGTCTGCCATGTGTAGCACCTGCAAAATGCAGGCGCCACACTTGGCCTTCAAATCATTAAAAAAAAAAAAAATTTAACCTTAAGTGGATAGTGTAATCCACTACCCACCAATCACAATTGTCCTTGCCCCCACCCTTATCTTTTTTCCCTTTCCTGCGTGGCCCCCTCCTTCTCTTTTATTTTGACTCCCACTTTAATTATTCCCTCCTCTCTCACTTTCCCTTTCTCATCTTCTTGCCTTGGATGTCGCCCCCCTCCCTCCATTTCCTATCATCTTCCCACTTAAAAACACACCCACACGCACACATGTCTTCATCATCCAATCTACTTCTTTGTTTTGTTCCAACTGTCATCCCCACTCTTGGCCTGTCTCAATTGTTCCCTTTTCTTTATACTGTCTTCCATTTTTAGTCCCCACTCTAGTTGGTCCCAGCTGCTGTTTCCTCCTCCTCCTCACTCAAGATTGCATCACCAACGGGCAACGTGGTTCCCTACTCCACTGTACTGATCAATTAAGCTGTAAGTTCAACGTGCTTCTTCTTCTTGTTTTTTTTGACATATACTTTATGTAATTTTCTATTTCAAATTAATAGTCAATATTATGCAGACGTGTGTGCGTGCTTTATATATCCTATTTCAGGACTTCGAACTTATTGGAATTTCCCTTTGTGTAATGTACATGTATACATTAACCCTTACACTATTTTTCTAGCTTTTTTAAAGTACAAAATCATTTACCAACATATACATATGTTTTTACATATTCGGAGTACTTGATTTCAGATTAGGCTTAAGCAATTTTAATATTTTTTGCCTGAAAAATTTTTTAATTTCAAAAAACCTTATTTTAGTAATTTAAAAAAAAGGGCCATGGGAAGAATAAAAAAAAAGAAAAAAAAGGAGAACCCTTTTGTGGCGCTTGTTCAAGTGAGGGCCACAGGAGGGGGGTGTCTCCTGTGGCGCCTGTGTCACCAGGCGCCACAGGAGACACCCCCCTCCTGTGGCCCTCACTTGAACAAGCATCACAGGAGGGTATTTTAAAAAAACAAAAATTTAAAATGCTGTGGCGCTAAGCGCCACAACTTTTTTTAGTAGCGTCCAGATATGTGGCACTTCTCTAGTATCATAGCTTTGCTTTTTTGTAGTAGTGCCCATATATGTGTGTTTATTCAAGTATAAATATAAGAGATATATATTATAATATATCATATATATTTAAGTATAAGTTTAGGCAAAAGAGCCCATGTTAATTTAATTTTATCTCACATATGTGAGATAAAATATATATTTAAATTTAAATATATTATATTATATATAATGTGAAGTCAAAGCTGCTTTGTAAGCAACTTTTCCTGATGTGATGTAGCATGAAGTCAAGTTGAAGCATATTATAGAAATCTTACATCACTTATATGATAACTTCATTACTTGTGATAAAACATTTGGATCTTGGCCTAAGTCAGCATTAGAGTAAGTGAATAATAGTGTTTATGATGAAAATGTTTTAGTTTAAGAGATCAAAACTAAAATATCCTTGTCTATCATTAATCATACATTTAAGAAGTTTTTAGCCCGTGCAAAAATTATGATCAAGAGGGCTAAGCAGCTTTTCAGAGTTAGATGAATATTTTCAAATCGATTTAATAGAATATTAAGAATCAAAATTTGACCTTTTGGTTTGATGGAAAGTGCATGCTTTCAAGTATAATGTTCTAAATTTGATTGCATGTGATTTGTTAGTTGCATCAGTCTTCACAGTGTCTTCAAAATCCACTTTTAGTATTGAGGGTCGAATACTAGACACTTTTAGAAGCTCCTTATCTTAAAGATGGCTAAAGCATTCATATGTACTCAAAACTAGCTACATAAAAGTTCTACCAAATTAAAGGAGGTTGATGTTGATACTTTTGCGCATCTCATTTCATGTGCAGTTTCAATAGGAAATGATGAGGATTATGGTGCTTTATTATTAGTATTTTTTGTAATTTATATTAACAAATTATTGGCAATAGTATAGGAAAAGTGCAGCTTCATATTTTGAAAAAAAAAATGTACTTTTGGTTTGCCCATGCTCATTCAAACCCACAAGGGTTTAGCCCAGTTCATTTGACATGGGCTCTTACGGGCATAGGCTAGCTTGTACCCATTAAGAAATAAATGAGCGGGCTGCGGGCTAACTACCGGACAGCCCATCCAACCTATTGCACAGCTTTATTATAGAGGTTAAAACTGAGATTTCATCAAGGATTACAGGCCTACAATGAGTATTCATTGAGGTCCCTAAAATAGACATCACCAAAAAATGTGCAGTTTATTTTATCATTGCAATCTGTATTATTATCAATAAGTCCAACAAAACAGGCCACTTATAGTAATAGAATGAAGATTATCATCATAGGTGTACAATGCAATCTAACCAAATAGGCCTAAATGAATTGAACCATTATAATGAAAGATCTCCTAGGATTGATTAGTTGACCACACCCCCATAAAGTGCACCTTTGTATTTAACCCGTCCATTTCTGGTTATAGAAAAGAAAATTGGTTTAAAGCCTTTACAATATCCCTTACTGTTCAGTAGACAAACAAGGCTCAGCGCCTGTGCAATTGGGGTAGACACATGCTGGTTAAATTTTTCGCCAGAAGCCATACTTCTTCACGCAATTAAATTTATTTTAAAAAATAAATTTGTTTAACTTTAATCTTATTTTTAGGCTCTTTCCTTAATCTCTTATTTCTTTTTTTTTTTTGGGTCCTATTAACTTTAATCTTTCTTTAATCTTCTTTTTAGACTCTTTCCTTTACTCTCTTATTTCAGACTTGAGTCTGAACTTTCTCATCTCCATAAAAAAAAAAATCCGGACCAAGATTTTAAAGCTATCAAGATTGGGACCAAGAATTGAAGGAAGCTGTCAAAACACAGCTGCAAGGTAAAAGAATCGGTCAACCTAATTCTAAAGAAACCCTCGTGGCCCAAAATGCAGCAGCCATTAAGGTTGAAACTTTCTCCCTAAGGGCCGAAATTTCTCATATCAAGGCCATAATGCCGGCAAAACCAGCCTCTTCAAGCACTTGAGGTAACTGTTGTTTCCCTCACAGCAAAGAAGAGCTTCAACCCATGGGCAAGCTCAAACCTGCGTGTCTCACAGCAACTAGCTCGTCTTGTCTCTTAAATTGTCATCGGCAAAATTAAAAAAATTAAATTTTTGTAAGTATGTCATGGCCGGATACAATATGTGAAACATGAGTATATGAAAACATTTTTCTTTCGTTCGTTCCCATTGCTATTTTAATTTTTTTCCTCTCAGGTCATCCCTTCACCTAAAATCTACAATGACTTGAATAAAATGATAAGAAAAGTCATGAAGCATTATATCAGTTCGCGTGCCTTTCTCTGCTTCTATAATCATCGTTCAACCTTTAGTCTCTTCCTCTCCATCCCTTTTACCCCAAATCTTCAATCACTTAAGGACTTTATTCAATGTTTCATCATTCCCTTCATCACTAATATTGACACATTTTAGCCTCAGTGTTTCTGAAACCATCACTTCCTCTCATTCACCCTCACCTTCATCTTGCCCTATCCACCTCCTCCATCCCTAGGAGGGAGGGATCTATCCTACAAAGAGAAAGTAAAATCATGAAGGAGGAAGGACCTCCATGCCCCCCTCCATCAAAAAAAAAAAAAACCATCGTTATGCATGTGTGAGCACATGCACATCATGTGCATATACGTATAAGCATATATTCGCATAAAAGGATTTGTTTTGGGTACATGGGGTAATTGTTACTAGGGTGCAGCATGTTTTGGGCTTATTGCCCAGGCACGATGAAATCTGAAGTCTTTATTTTTGCCATATTCTATACTATATTTTATTGCCTCTATAAAATCTCTGCAGAATGTTTAAAAACCTCTAGAATAATTTTTAGATCTCCTTGCAAAATCTTGTTGTTCACAAATCACCATATCCACTATCTGTGGCCAGATTCCCAGCAAGAACTCAGAACAGCAAAGAAGACAAAGCAAGGTAGGGGACATTGATTGCAAAGTTAGAGGTTCGCATTGCAATCTATAATAGCAGGACGCTTATCATCTTTCAAATCAAAAACTCGGTTGGAACCCGAATGTAGAGCCACTAGAGGGAACGCTACACACCACTACATGATAAATGTATTGACCAAGAAAAATTATTTTATATTGAATCTAAAGGCTGGTTTGGGAACATTATAAAAAAGAAAACTTTTTTTTTTTTTCAAATTGTTCTATGGTATAAATATAAAGTTATTTAGATTAGGTTTGGAAGCACTTAAAATAAATGTTTTTTAGACCAAATTCTTCTCATATATTTATTTTGTGCAATATATAATAACTTAATTTTCTAAACTAATTCAAACAATTACTTTAAAATAGCGAAACCAAATATGCAAATAATACTTGAATAATCAAACTTGAGATATTAAATAATTGTAAAAATAAATTGTCACCACTGAAAGAGCAGGAATCATGAAAGATAATACACCTCAGGATCTATTTATAAGTCTTTTTATCATGTTTCACCAAAATAAAAAAAAAAAACTTTAAAACTCCATATCTTTCTAATTTTACCCATATTTTATAGGGAAAAAGACAAAAAAAAAACCATCAAAATTGGTAAAAGATAAATAAGTATGTTGAATTTTAATAATTCTAAAGGGACTTATTTGAAAATTTGAAATATATTACAAAAAATTGAGAAATTGCCTAACTATTCTTAGTTTTTTTTTTAAATAAATTAAAAAATCCTCAACCCCCTTGCCGGCCGCCAGAGCTTAGGCACCGATGACCAATGGCGACAACTGTCATTGAAGCTCCAGTTAGTCGATGACTAGCCGCTGGAGCTCTAGTGCCCGGTGACTGGAGCTCCGGCTGCCTAATATTTTTTTTGAATTTATCAAGTAAAAGTTGTCAATATATATATCTGAGCTGTTAATAGTGATAGTAAAATTGTAAATGATAGCTTGATATATATTGTTTTTCAATTTCTTAGGCAAAAGTTGTCAATATAGTTACCTAAGTGAGTTATTAATAGCAATATTAAAGTTGTAAACGGGGTATTTGTTGAATATTTCCTAAGAACTTTCACCGGAGCTCCGACGGCTAATATTTTTACTTTGAAAGTTATTAGGAAGCATTCAACAAATTCCCCGTTTACAACTTTAGTATCGGTATTAATAACGCAAGTATCAATATTAACAACGTTTTCCTGAGAAATTAAAAATATATATATATTAGGCCGTAATTTATAACTCTAGTATTTTCATTGACAACCTAAATATATACATTGACAATTTTTATTTGAGAAATTCAAAAAAAAAAAGAATATTAGAGTGCTGAAGCTCCAGTGGCCAATCACTGGCAAGGTCACCGGAATTTTGGTGCCTGGAGGCCGTCATCGCTTCCAATCACTAGTGTTGGAGCTACGATAGTTGGCAAACGGTTTGAAGGTTTTTTATTAAAAAAAAAATAGGGATAGTAAGATAATTTCTCAAATTTTGTAACATTTCAAATTCAAAACCAGTCCCTTTAGAATTATTAAAATTCGTCATACTTATTTATCTTTTAATAATTTTGATGGTATTTTTTTGTCTTTTTTTCTATTTAATATATATTTTATTACCTAATTAGAGTAAGGTTTACATTATAATAAATAAAAAATAAAATCATACATTTACAATAAAGTTATAATTATGCAACTTATCGATAGGAAAGAAAATCCTTCTTCATGCCTTGTAAATATTGATTATAGACGTAATAATGAAGCAATTGGTGAATCTGTACGTGAATATGACGGTGACATGCATGAGAAAAGGACTAGTGTCGCCTTTACGTGCCTTCACATTCTTCATTTTATGGGTCCCTTATTGGTAATTTATTTATCAAATGGGACATTCGCTTGTAGATAATTTTCCGAATGTGCAGAATATCTTCCTCTGTGTGTAGAATAACTTCCTTGTGTGCATTATTCTTCCCTATACGCATGCAAAAATCTTCCCTTGTGTGCACAAAATATTCCCTTATGTGCACAATATTTTTCCTCAATGTACAGGTATCTTCTCAGGTCTCATTTGGCAATTAAGTTGCCAATGAGGTCTTTTTTAACAATTCTCCCAAAAAAAACCCTACAATAGCCCATTTAAGAATATGGTGAAAAAGTAAGTGCCTAATAAAAGGAAAGGAGAATTACATTCAGGTTTCGCACAAGAGAAAAAAATAAAGAAATGTCTCATTTATAAGTTCAGGGACTTCAACTGACAACTTCAGGAGCAACTTTGACAAGTTCAGAAGATCATTTTTTCATTTTTACTCTTGTGCGGGACCTGAATTTAATTCTTCCTAAAAAGAAAAACAACTACAAGAACCTGATTGAAAATATGTGAAAGTATAAATACCTAATAAAAAGAGAAACAACTATCCAAAAATACTTAACAATAACAAGCTAGCAAGAACAATAGAGTTCAGAATGCCAAACAATTTTAATCAAAATATATTTAAAAATTATTCAATAAAAGAGCCAAACATTTTCAATTAGAGCGGCTCATAACTTTTAATATAAATATGTTTGCCAGAACATAATTTTTTATATAAATTTCTGTCATTAAACTCAAATATTCAGGTAAACAAATATTAAACGTAAAATCTTTAATTAGTAGTAATATTTATTTCAAATATTCACCTTATTTTTTTTTAATTTCATGAATTAGTTGAAGAAAACCAAGGGTCAAGGGAGTAATAGTAAATTTCTTGATCGAAAGAGTAATATAGTAAATTAACCACCACCAACTACAATATGAAACTTAAAAATTAATTAGAGACAATTAATTAATGGGTCATTCATACTACTATCAAAACTTACCTCCTTTCTCATGAAACGTTGGAACTTATGAAATTTTGAAAGTAAAAGAGAGAGAGAAATACGAGGCTTGGGGAGCCGCATTTACAAACATTGAACCTGAATCAAGTCACTTCTCCAATTCTATTTATAAGTTACTTTCAGTATATTTCATATGGACCAAGAAAAATATTAAACTTCATATTAACTCCACCTTAAAAATCAACAATTTTCTAATTTTAACCCTATTTAACTACAAAATCTCCAAGAAAATAACTATCTATATAATAATAAATGAAGGGTAAAATTGTATATTCATGTGAAAAATTTAATGATGTGCTTTATAAATAGGATAAAAAATATTTTTTCTTTCTTGTGTAGGACTAGAGTATCTTTTTAGTAATTTTTATAAGAAGTACTCTCTCCTCGGTTCTTTTTATAAGAGTCCAAAATTTGAATTGTCGTGGTCCTTTTTATAAGAGTCCGACAAAAGTTGTCTGAACATTTAATGAATTTTTTTCCATTTTCAGTCCTCATTAATTATATGTATTGCATTAATTAAAAGGTTGGTAATATCTATCTTTACTCTATTTCTCTCTCTTAATTACCTCTTAAAAAATAAGGGCATACTTGGAAAAAGGGTTTATTTCATACACACATTAACCAATTTTAATCACATTCTTAAACCGCGTAATTCAGTTATCGGGCTTTTATAAATAGGACTTGAGGGAGTATCTTTCAGTATTCTGGAACAAAATGAAAATGAAAACTGCTCATTAATCACTTCACTAAAAACTGACGTTCTACTTTGCTCGTCTCTACTTGTCTATACTCTTTCGTTACAGTCACTTACGTTATAGTCACACAAAAACACACTCTTGTAATATGAGAATCTCTATTTGTGATTCACATTACAAGCTTTTAATTATTATTGGACAACTCGGGCTCCTCATCTTGCTCAACCTTATTTCATGGCTTCTCAATTCCAAAGAAGACATAAAAGGAAGCCTTCATTCTTCAAGGTCTTGATCCATGATTTCTCTACTCGCTTGGTTAGTATATATATGGTATCCTCTCCCTTCATTTCATTATTCTCTTTCACAGTTTTATCAACCCATTCCTTCAATATATATACTGCTAGGAGGATAACAAGTTTTATAACACGTTCTTCTTCATGTGCTGACATTCAAACAGCAAATCCCACCATCTTTTATCAAGGAATTTGGGAAAGACGGCGTGCCAAAGAGAACAACACTTGAGACTTATAATGGTAAATGTTGGCAAGTTGGAGTGGAAAACCTGGGAAACAACAAATTTTATTTTAATAATGGCTGGGATAAATTTGTGCAAGTTCATAGCCTGGAAAATGGAGATTTCTTGCTGTTAAAGTATTTTGCAGATTATTCAAAGTTTAAGGTCAAAATCTATGGCAAAACTTGCTGTGAGAAGCAATTAAACGTGGTTTCTAAACCTCTTGAAGGTAAACAAGAAGGTAAAAAAAGAAAGAGGCACAATGAAGAAGATGATGGAGAATCCAAAGCTTTTAAAAGTGACGTAATTAAACTTGAAAATGATAACTCTTCCTCCTCATTTGATGATGATGAAGAACAAGAATTTGGTAAGCTTCAATATAATATAATGTATCAATATTGTCTTTATCTTATTATTATGTATATTAGTTTATTTCCTGAACTGAAACCATATTTCTCTTAATTAACTTGAAACTAAGTTGTTTGTGTTTTATTCAAAAATTTAAGCAGGTACCCAGAAAAGAAAAGCAAAATTTGTTGAATTCAAAGGGAATAAAAAGTATGGTGGAACGCCTGCAGATCATCATAACCTTATCAAATTCGAAACTAAGAATCCGTCCTTTCAATTCCAACTCTGTTATTCAACTGCCAGCTTCTATCTGGCAAGTTCTTTAATTTTCTGCTCGACTTTACCGCACAGACCTATATCACAAGTAAAAATAAGATTATGCATTTTTTTTATTTTTTAAAACACTCTGTCAAAAAGTTGAAACAAATGTTATTACAAAATTCAGCCACGAGAAGTCCGATGTAAAATTACATTTATCATTAATACGAAACACGAAAGCCACATTATATTTAATTAATTTTCATGAAAAATGTATTCTCTTGATATTTTTGGCTAGAAATTTGAATTCTGATTAATTATATTTTTGTGACTCGTGATCTGTGCTTAAATAGCTTTTATATCCAGAAAAGAATTATGATATTTTCCGTTCTTTCGTATCCTATTCTATGTATATATTTTTTTTTTATTAGTTTGGATGTGTATTATTTATGAAAAAGCTAGGCTTTAATCCTAATTTTTCTTTTCTAACCATTGTTACTTGAAAGCTAAAATTTCATCTTCAACCAGAAGTCTCGGATATTGGTAGAATCTAAGGGCCAAAAAATTCTTTTTCAAGGCAAGAAATGGAGATTACGAATAGTTTTTAATATTCACGTAGAGACACTAAACAACAACGATTATTTTTGTATTATTTATCCTTACTGCGAACATTCATGATACTTCATATTTTAAAAACTGCTCCTTTTTTTCAATCCATTTTCATTTTAGTCTGCATGACAAACAGGAAGGGGACTGGTTAAAATATTTGATATTTGGTCTTATACATTCATGTTTATTGCACAGCACATACCCATCAGTTTTTTCAAGGAACATATGAAGGAAAATAAAAGGATCAAATTAGAGATAGCTGACAGAACATGGAATCTGGAGATTCTTGTGTACGAAGGCAAATGTGGTACAAAACGAAGAAACGATGCCAGAGTGACTAGGGGATGGAAGATATTAGTGAAAGAACATCACTTGAAAATGGGAGACGTCTGCATCTTTGAAATGATTAAATGTCATGATTCTGATCATTCTGCTGTGTTTCATGTTCATGTTTATAGGTGGGATCATCAGAGAGCAGAGTTTTACCAGAGAATTTAGATATTGATGATTCCGATGATTAAATGTTATTTTGATGTGATTTTTGTTTGTTTGGTTTTATCGTTATGAACATTTTTGTGAGTTATGTGATCATGTGATTGGTGTATGGATTTGGTTTGCCTTCACTACTATAAAAAGGTTGAAAGGTAGCCACATTTTGTGGCCCTTCCTTCTTTAGAGAAGTGTCACAACTTCTCTTTTTTTTTCTTTTTCTTTTTTTTTTTTTTTGGACACCAGCTGTGGCGCCTAGTCCACCAGGCGCCATAGCTGGTCTGTGGTCAAGTTGGCAGGCGCCACGATTGGCTGGAAGTGGATAGAGAATCCACTTCCCACCAATCAGATTTCCCTCCTTTACTTTACTTTTTATCCCTTCCCTCCCTTTTTCCTTTTTATTCCCTCTTCCTCAGCGTGCTCCAACGCCCCTCCCCCTGTAAAAGATATCACTTTCTCTTGCACAACAAACACACACACACATGTCTTCTTCATTAAATTCTCTTGTCCCTTTTTCCATTTTTGTTTCGTCCGTCCCCAATCCTGTCCCTAATTGTTCCCTTTTCTTCATACTCTCTGTCTCTCTTCCTCTTTTGAACCCCACTCCAGTTGGTCCCCACTCCACTCCACAGCTCACATTTGCTCATCCCTCTCACTCAAGCTAGCGTCACCAACATAGTCCCTCACTCCCTGCTCTGGTCAATTAATAGATTTGCAAGTGTTTGTGCTTTTTTAATTTTAATTTTTTTCAGGTTATTTTATATGATATAACATTGCTTAGTCGATATTTCTGGTTGGTTATGATGTCAAGAAGAAGACTGTTTCGTTCAAGCTTGCTTTGTTTAAATTTTTTGGCCGACAAGCTTGTGTTTTTTAGTAATCTTTTAATTTACTTAATTAGTTGCTGAAGTTCTGTGTTCACATATCAAGTTCATGTACTGTGATATTTTTTATGCTAGCTTTGGAGAGTATTAATGTAAGAACATTATTGTTGGGGAAATGACAATAAATATATTATTGTGTAAGAACATTATTGTTGGGGAACTTGAATTTTAAATGTGAAAAAAAATAAATGTTATATAAATATATATATATATATAAAATATTTTAGAAGGAAATGACACAAGTGAAAGGAAAATTATTTTAAACAAGTTTTAGCATTTCAATAATTATGATTTTATTATTGTTAGATGTCTTAAATGAATGTGTATTTGAAGTTTAATTTTTTTTGTGAAATTATATAAAACCCCTGAACTTTGGGTCAGTTGTAACTAACCCCCTAACTTTTTACTAAATTTAGAAAAATTAAAGTAGTTTTTACGTGAAAAGAATTAACACTTGGAAAATACAAAATACAAGTAATTTTCTTAATAAAATATAATTATAATATATTAATAAATGGATGTCAAAATTATATTATTTTATAATTTAATGGGAAAATAAATATATGTGTATATGTGAGATTGCAAAACATATATATTCTTGCTTGTTTGTATATATAAAAAACATAACGTATTAAAATATTTAGTTTGCTTTCCTATGATTCATAGTATCATAAAACAACACATAAAACAAATTAATTTTTGTGTTCCATATTGCCAAAGCTTGCTTTCCTATGTGTTGGCAAATATGGTTTTTTTCCTTATGAGTTGTATTATTTGCCAATTAAAACATAGGGTTTAATTTAAGGTTTAGAAAGCTTCAATTTTATTTTAAAATTGGTAAGAAAATATAAAATTAATTAGTAAAATAGTCATATAACTAACCACATACTTTTTTAAAAATAGATTGAAGGTATAGATGGATCGTAAATAGATGTCATCTAATCGGTGTTCAAGGGAATATATAGATGGGGTGAAAGAGTTTATTACATTTGCAATCGAGCACACAAAAGATTCTGATAAAATCTTGTGTCCTTACTTGTTGTTTTGGAAAGCGGATTAGTTTACTTGATTTGCTAGATCATTTAGTGTGTTACGGTATTGATCAAACATATATACGATGGACAAGGCATGGTGAGACGGATGATGCATGTAGTGATCGGGTGCATACCACGTGTGATGCTTTGAATGAATTTGATCAAAGCATGTTTGATGAAGATGATGGTCTTGAAGAAATGCTAAATGTGGTTGAAGGGGTGCTTCATAACTGACCTAACGAATTTGAGAAGTTGAAAGGTGATGCAGAGAAACCATTATATGCCGATAGTACTAAATACACAAGATTGCTAGCAGTGTTGAAGTTGTACAACTTTAAAAGCTCGCTATGGATTGAGTGATTTGGGTTTCACCGCACTGCTTGAACTGTTGCAAGATATGCTTCCAGAAGAAAATGTACTTCCTACCAAGACATACGAGGCAAAGCAAATTCATTGCTCTACAACCGGTATGGGATATGAGAAAATATATGCATGTCCTAACGATTGCATCTTATTTCGAAATCAGTATGCAATCTTGGAGAAGTAACCTAAATGCAACGCATCTCGATATAGGAAGAAGAAAGGAAAAACTCCTTTGAAGGTCTTATAGTATTTTCCCATTATTGCGAGATTCAAGCGATTGTACAGTAATGCAGAGATTGCTAAACAATTGACATGGCATGTAGATGAAAGATTTAAAGACACGAAACTTAGGCACCCTGCATATGCTCCTCAATGAAAAAAAATTGATCATGAGTAACCTGACTTTGCAGATGAAGTAAGGAACCTTCGCCTTGCACTATCAACTGATGGAATTAATCCACACGGTGTTCAGAGTAGTACACATAGCACGTGGCCAGTGATATTGATGATTTATAACCTTCTCCACACTTGAACATGAAATGTAAGTTTATGATGTTGTCCATGTTAATTTCTAGGCCAAGGCAACCTGGGAATGATATAGATGTATACTTGGCTCCTTTAATTGATGACTTGAAGCTGCTTTGAGAGGAAGGCATCAGTGTGTATGACGGTACATGGAAGAAAGTTTCACTTTGAAAGCCATGTTGTTTGACACAATTAATGATTTCCCTGCTTATGGTAATTTGTCGGGATACAGTGTCAAAGGATATGGTGCAAGCCCTATATGTGAAGATGACACTCATTCAGTGCGACTTCATTATTGTAAGAAAAATGTTTACATAGGGCATCGAAGATTCTTACCATCACAACATCATTAGAGGAAGTGGAAAAAGCCTTTCAATTGTGACTCAGAAAAAGGTAGCCCACTGAAGATGTTGACCGGTGCCCAAGTGTATTCCAAGGTAAAAGATTTGGATAACAATTTTGGCAAGTTTTTGCAAAACAAATCGAGACAAGTAGTTGGAAAAAAAGTCTATTTTCTTTGAACTTCCATATTGGAAGTCTTTATATGTGAGACATTTTTTTGATGTGATGCACATAAAAAAAAATATCTGTGATAGTCTAATTGGCACGTTGCTCAATATCCAAGGAAAAAGCAAGGACAGTGTCAATTCGATATTGGATTTGGTGAACTTGGGAATTAGAGAAGAGTTGGCACCAATTGAGCAAGGGCATCGTACTTATCTACTACCAGCAGCATACACTCTATTGAGGAAAGAGAAGAAATTGTTTTGTGAGTTTCTACAAGGAATTAAAGTTCCCGAGGGCTACTCTCCAAATATAAAGAACATTGTATCAGTGAAAGAGTTGAAGTTAAAGAACCTCAAGTCTCATGATTGTCATGTGCTCATGCAAAATTTCCTACCAGTTGGTATACAATCCATTTTACCAAAAAATTTAAGAAACACCATCATAAACTTTGCATGTTTTACAAGTTGATCTGCAGTAAAGTGGTAGATTCAACTAAGTTACAACATTTGTAAAGCTAATTGTGTGTACTCTATGTGAACTTGAAATGTATTTTTCACCTTGTTTTTTTGACATTATAATACATCTAACCGTACACTTGGTCAAAGAGATTCAATTGTGCGGTCCAGTGTACTTGAGATGGATGTACCCAAATGAGCGATTTATGAAAATATTAAAAGGGCATGTGAAAAATAGATATCGCCCAGAGAGTTGTATCGCTGAAAGGTACATGGTTGAAGAAACAGGTGACTTCTGTGCTGATTTTCTATCAAATATTGACCTTATAGGGATCCCCAAGTCCTGTCATGATGGGTGAAGATCAGGGAAAGGAACAACTGGGAGGGATGTAATAATGATATCAGCGACTAAACGAGAACAAGCCACTTGTATGTGCTACATAACACTGATGAGGTCGAACCATATGTAGAAGAACACAAGGATGCTCTTCGATTGGTACATGATGATAGGAATGAAAATTTGTTAACAAAAGAACAGAATAAACAATTTTCAGGCTGATTGAAAAGTTGCATTAATGATGAGATGGAGCGGAATCCTGATTCAGTTTTTGAAAAATTGAAGTGGTTGTCAAAGGGATCGAGCTTAAATGTATTATCTTACAATGGTTATGCAATCAACGGTTACACATTCTATACACAAGACCATGATACATAGAGCACGATGCAAAATAGTGGGGTAACACTTGTTGTTGATTCTTGGCATAGATCCAGTACTAAAGACATACACCCTGTCTATGCATCAATGTCATACTTTGGTGTCATTGAACGCATATGGGAGTTAGATTACTCTATGTTCAGGGTCCTTGTCTTCAAATATAAGTGGGTTAACAACAACTGTGGATTGCGGATAGATGACTTAGAATCATCAAGAACAAGTTGATTTTGAAAGTAATGAATATTTGAACATCAATGATGATAATCCTTCATTTGAGAATTTGTGGTCAGTAGACATTGGTATAGATGCAGATGAAGATGAAGATGGAGATGAATCGGTATACGTGAGACATGATTATGAAGAAGGAACTTGGGTCACGAGAAATACAATTCTCAATCCAACATGAATTCTAAAGAATAAAATTTTAAATCAGATGAGAAAAAGGAAAAGATAATGAGTGCCTTGATTTGTTTACTTGTACATACGTTTTTATAAATTTCAAAATAATTTGCTTCCGTTGACATGGTTGACATTGTACACTGATGTTTTGTTTTGGTTTATTTCACTTCCAGGAGTATGGACTCACCACATAATGAAACTGATGATGTTCCCAAGAACATTGGTAGACAAAGATTTTAGGAGAACGTAAGACATGGCAGGACAGTTATGGCGAGGTTGATCAAATTGAGAAGTAAGGGAATCAAGTTACAACCGGAGTGGAATGAAAAGGGAAACATATTCGACAAGAACTGTACCTCATTAAATAACTTGATTGGGACTACAGTTTGAGACAAAGTCCTTATTATAGTTCAAAATTGGAAAATATCAAGAAAAAATTATGAGGATGACGTCTGGGATGAAGTATAGGTAACACATTAATTATATTATTGTTCAGTTTTTTTGTTTCACTTAATTTCAATCTTACATATTATATATGTTTTTTTTATTGTTACAGAGCATTTTTATTATTGATGATGATCGGAAGAACTTCGTGCTAAGAAAAGCCGAAAAACTTATGAGAAAGTTTCGTTTTGATCTTGTCAAATACTTCTTGAGGGATGATAATGAGATTATCATTACTACACCATCAACATTGTACAAAGGAATTATCACTCAAGAAATGTGGGATGAGTTTATCAGAACACATACAACTCAGGAATTCCTGGTAATATAATATGTTTGACTTTCCCTATTACTTGTAATGTACGTATTTGTAATTAACATTTATATATTAATATGAATCATTTTGATCTAAATAGGAGTTGAGCGAGAAAAATCGTGCTAATGCGACCAATATGGCATACCGTTACACACAAGGACCTGTTTCATACACACAGTTAGAAAGAAAAATGGTACAAACTAATGATTATTTTATTTGTAGATAAATTGTACGAATATCATTTAACTTCAATTAAATTTGCTGTGCAGATAGAAGAATCAAGTTCAGATATTACACAGGTTCCACGACATGATCTGTGGGTAGCCAATGTCACAAATAAGAAAGGTAAAATTCGTAGTGAGGAAGCATGAAGAGTAGCCGAATATTGTGTAAGTATTGGATTATGCGTACAATAAATAATTGGCTTTACTTAAATGAACTTGATTTATAATAACTAATATTGCTAATTCTTTTTGTGATAGTGACAAATGACACAAGAGGATCTTATGTTGGCGAGCTATGTTGGTCGGGACGATTTGTTGAGCAGAGCACTAGGAGTACCCAAGTATGATGGTTGTGTTTGGGGTATTGGTTTTGCTGTCACCCCATCAACATACTTTGGACGTCAAAAGCACCCCGATAAAAGTGACATTTCACAGCTGCATGAGGAGATGACTAGTTTCATGCATCAAATGCAAGAACTTCAAGAACAAATGCACTACAAGGAACAACGAGAAGAACAATTCTTAGAACAAATATGTTTGATGCAAAAATAGAATGTGCTGTTAACAATGCAAATACAACAGTTGGTGCAGTGTAGGCCGACACAAAATATTCCCTTCTGTGATAGCCCAAGTGTCAGAGATAGTTATACTTCCATACCTAAAGTCCCTTTTCCTTTGGTAATTAATTTCTTCTCTACTTAACTTTATGTTACATTATAATTTAGCGAACTTTAACATATTAACTCTATTTTCTATAGGGCAAATTTCAATGCAAGTTATATGTCAATTAAGCTTCCAAGCACGCTGTTGCAGTGGGTGATGGCTACAACACTAATAAGGACACACTGCACAATTCACCATTTCCCGACAATACACTCCAAGTGAGGTTTGATGTCTGCACGAATGAAGACACTCTCTTACCTATCCTGTCTCAGGATGAGCAAATAATGGTGAAAGATGTTGTAGGTGGCTATGTTACTTGGCCGATAAGTCTTATTGAGCCATATGAAAAGGTCGTTCATTTACAATTCTCTACACTTTTCCTTCATACTTCCATCTACAACTGTGATTTAATTTTCTAATTTTTGCAGGGTGGACAGTCTAGAGATAAACAAATCCAACCTTATGATAAGATTTCAAAGTGTTCAACAACACAACCCAAGTCGAAAGCATCGACTAGCCAACAGAACAAAAGAAGACCAACCTCATATCGCAATCAATTAGTATCGATTATACCACAATTGATTGGTGAAGGAGGACTAGAAATACATTTTGAAAGACATATCTACAGTGTTATCGGTTTAGTTGATTATGTTACTGCCGAGGTTGTGCACGACATATGTACTCGTGATTGGGTTAGTGCTTCAGCTATCAAAATCTGGATAAGGTACTTGACCATCATCGTTTATCACTGTTATTAATATTTCTCGTTTCATTTCTTTTGTTTTTCATGACATTGTTTGTTTTATGCCAGGCATTTGTACCATGACATCTTAATGGATACAAACAGAGTTCAATTCGTATTTGTCAACCTTTATCTTGTTGGCCACCATAGGGGTAAAGTAGATATAAATGCACAGTCTAATGATCTAAAAGATTACTTTAGAAAGAAAGCGACACTAAGTACACTATTTTTAGTACCATACAATGCGAGGTAAGTTATTAGTGGTATAATTTTTGTTTTTATTATTTAACTTTTTATTATAACATGATTGTTGAAACAAATTTTTTAAAATATTTTAGGCACCATTAGATATTAATAGTTATCAATCCAGCGGAACCTTCAGGCCCTCGCATTTACTATGTGGATCCTCTAAAAAGTGGTCTTACACAAAACCGTTCTGATATATTACTATTATTCAATAGGTAAGCGTACGTGCGTATATGTAAATATTTGTATATGTGATTGCATAAAAAAAAGTAATCAGTTTCTATTTGTTTTGTTAGCGCATTGACTACGTATCGGTCCTCTGTATTGTTAAGCTATTCTAAAGCTGCTAACCCTCACCTTAGCTATTCTTGGAAGAAGATACTGGTACTAATATATGAATTTACTCAAACTTTGTTAGTAAACAATTTTTATTCATAAACAGAGTTAAATATTGTATTATATTTTTATAGTGCCCTTTCCAACCCAATGACAATGATTGTGGGTATTACATCATGAAATTTTTTAAGGATGTAATTACACATGATCAGTCATTTATTCCTCAAAAAGTAAGTCATTTAGTTGCATTTCATATTGTGTTTTAATCAAATTTAATTAGTGCCTAATAATTACGTTTTACTGATTTTAAGTCGTTTTAATTTGTGGCTGATTGTATATATGTGTAGTATTATGAAGATCAACGTTGTGACACTTTGACTGACCATCAACTTAATGAAGTGATCGAGGAATGATGTGAATATGTGTTTAGGCAAATCTCTAGGTAGCTATACTAATTAATTCACTAGCTAGTCTTTGTTGTGTTGTTTCTTGCCATTTGTTGTGTCATGTATTCAAGTTGAATTGAATTTGTTATATTTCATTCACGTACAATATATTGTATAACTATTTTTAATACCACTTTAGTTAATTAATCATCTGTTTGTATCATTTTAAAGTTATCTATCATTGTTATTGTTTTCTTTTCTTCATTCTGCTATAGATATAGATACAAAATGTTTAAACCATGCAGTGCAATACTACAATTATGGGAGATATGAGGAAAAAAAAGCCAAAAAAAAAAAAAGAGTTTCTGTGGCGCTTCTTTAAACAAGGGCTACAGGAAGAACCCAAAAAAAATAAAAAATAAAAAAAATAGGGTACCTCCTATGGCGCTTGCGTCGGAGGCCCCCCTCCTGTTGCCCTTCCTCCAAAAAGCGCCACAGGAGGCTCCCCTTCTATGGCCCTTCCTCCAAAAAGCGCCACAGGAAAGTATTTTTAAAAAAAAAAAATTAAAATGTTATGGTGCTTCTAAGCGCCATAGCTTTTTTTAGTGGCGTCCATATATATAGCACTTTTCTAGTGCCACAGCTAATGCAATTATAAGCGCCACATCTCTTTTTTTTTTTGTAGTAGTGTTTTATTAGTGCTGTGATAAATATAAATGAGGTTCCTGGTTTTGATCGATGGATATATGTGTGTGTTAGATCAAATTCCTTATCTCCATTATGTAAGTTTTTCAATCACACATGGAAATGTGTCCTATTTTTTATGTGGCTCTATAGTTAAATGATAACATTTCAAAATAGGATAAAGTTATTAAAAATTTATTGTTGAGATTAATATTAGCTTGTTATGATTATTTTATGTGTTGCTGATTTTTCTCCCGGGGCTGTTTGATATGAGGATTTTTTTTTTTTTTTTTTTGGGGGAGGAGAGGATTTTTATGAGTTGGATTTAAAAAGTTTGGAGAAATATAGTTATAAAATTTTACTGAGGAAAAGATGTAAGATAAAAGAATAATAAAAATTAAGTAAAACTTTTTAGCCCCACTTCTCAAATTTTTGTAAATCCAACTAGAAGGGAAAAAAAAATTCCTCCGCTTGCCTCGTACCAAACAGTAATGTGATAGCTAGGCTAATTAGTCAAAGTGAGAATTGATTCTATTAAAAGAATATTTTTCATTCTGTGCAAAACAATATTTTGTTGATACTATTATAATTAAATTCTCTTCTTGTATTGTTGTGTTTGAAATTGCCTTGTTCGAGCTCACACGCTTTCACCATCAAGCCATGAGATCGATAGGTTAATTAAATTTGCCATAGGGTAAATTTGAAGAATATTAATTAATAACTTGGGGTACAGTTTGAAGTGAAAGTAGGATGAGTTATTGTTTCATGCTTCTCCGATATTTTTTATAAACAATGTTCTCTTTCTCTTGAAATTGATCCTTTTTATATCATTCTGGTGCTATTTATAAGTCCTTTTTGACTAAAAATTTTGGTTTTATTTATGAGTCCAGCTTCAGTGTAATAAATAAAATTGTGACAATTTTGCCCCTATTTATTGTACTAATGAAGAATTAATTTAAAGATAGATAGAGAATAAAGAGTTGAAAAGTACACATTTATAAATGAGGGTATAGTTGAAAATTTACCCTATAATTATTGAGTTAACTACTTCTCTTTGGTATGTGAGATTTAGTTAAAAAAGACTTATAAATAGAACTAGAGTGGTAAGCAACTTTCTCCTTGTATCTTAAAATTTAAACTACTTTTTCCTTTTCTACCCATGACAAATACGCATCTTTATATTAATTATCTCCAACTCACCACTAATTCTCTTTCAATTACTCATTTATTAATATTCTCTTTCATATTTTATACTTATACTCATTTCATATTTGTTACCCATTCTTCCTCCTACGCTCTTTTCATAAATATGGGTATATTTGGAAGAAACATAACATTTTTTACACATTTTATTGTTTTTGACTGATCTTAACTGTTAGTTCGTTTTACATAATATAGATAAAAGTTGCTTATAAAAAGGAGCAAAGGGAGTAATAAATATGCCTGCTGGAACTATTTTCTTTGCTATTTCCTATTTTTAAATTTAGGATCTCTCTTCCATAATTATTACTCTACAGGCGTATTAATGGTCAATTAAGAAACATTTGCAGTCTTAAAACTCAATTAAATGAAGTAATTAGGTAAATAATTCAACTGAATGTTAATAAAAACAAAAAACAAATTAACACTATCTTTTTTTCATCAAAAAACGTCAGAACTTTTCATATTGTTCATGTCTCTCCTGTCCTTATGGGGAGACCTTTCTGCAATAAATTCACCATCCAAAATCCACAATATAAATCACTTATAAAGTTTTTTTATAATCCAGAAATAAAGACAAATCTAACTGCAAGAAAAACTAGCAATCAACCTCAACCGTTAGAATATCCATCAACAACTCGAAATTAAGGAATAAGTCACTTATAAATTTATTAATTAATATTCTTCATTTTTACCCTATTGCAAATTTAATTAGCCCATCGATCTCAAGGCTTGATGGTGAAAGCGTGCAAGCGTGAACAAGACAATCTCAAACACAAAAATATAAGAAGATAATTTAATTATAATCCAATATTTCTATATTCTTTTCTGTTCTATTTAAAAGTTACTTCCTACATATTTCACATATAAAAAAAATCTTGAAATTCATTAATTCTACTCTAAAATTAAAAACTTTTCAACTTTATTTCTATTTAATATGTATTGTACCCCATGAGAATAAAGTCAACACAATAATAAATTAAGAATAAAAGTGTACATTCACATGAAAAATTTAATAATGTGCCTTGTGAATAGGAATAAAAAGTTTCTTCTCTCTGTACCTATAAATAAAATCAGAGGAGCAGCTCCTCAAATGCTGTGTCTTTCTCTATTTAATAAGGGTAACTTGAAAATTTGTTAAATTTTAAGACAATTATTTAATGTGTTATCTACTCTTACTTAAGGTTTTGTTTGGTTGAAGGTTTTATTAAGTTAGGTTAGGTTGGGGGAGGGTTGGAGATTAAAAATAGGTATTTAATTGGAAGGAGGTAAGGTGAGGGGTTGGAGGAGTTTTTGTCTTTTAGTGGTAACCTCCTCCCTTTTATAAAACCTTTAAATTTGGAGGTTTTTCTATGTTAGAGAATATTTATGTCAAACCTTGACTAAATTAGCTATGACTATTTTTTTTCATATTTCCATCAAATAAGTAACTCATTTAATGTCCGTCTCAACATTCAGTGAGTTGGTGTGTTCAGCCATCGGAGTTCACTGCATTAAATAATTATTTTCTCATTTTTTTGGATATTTTTTAGAAGTAAGTTATATTTTTTTTATATATTTATGGTCTTTAATTAATTTAAATCCAATTTTTTTATTATAACTCATCTTTTTATATATTATAAAAAGAGAAGAGTAACTTTTTATATATGTGATTTTGCCTGCTGGCAAGCTTTTTTCTTGTAGGCACCCTTTCTTTGATAAAATAAAGTCTTCTAAATTTTTAAATATCGAAAGAAGAGGAAAAACATTAAATATGAAAAGCATTTAGTGATAAAAAAAATATTCTTTTCATTTTCTTTAATCTTTTTTATTGTCTTAAATCTTAAAATGATAAATGTGTGAAAGAAGTGTATATAATTGTTAGAATAATTATTTTATAAATAATAATTTTACAAATAACTATTATTAATAAATACATTATAAAAAAGGAAGGAAAATATGTTGAAGGGCATTTTTGTCCACTTATAATTAACTCCCCTAACCAAACCTCATGAACTAAACAAGATACCAAACCTGCACCTACCCTCTTCTTGAACCAAACAATATTATAACCTCCTCTAACTTAACTTAAATAAATTTCACTTAACCTAACTTCCGTTGAACCAAACACACCCTTAATGTCAATGAGGTGGTTCACATATTTCTAATTTAGATGTTGATTTCGGTTATGACTAAACTAGTTATCTTGAGAGCGGATTGTTTTCAAAATCATTTTTATTCTTTTCTACTTAGAATCCCATCTATACCTTTAGGTCAAAAAATGAATGGTTCATATTTAATATTTTTTTAAAATTATCATATATATTATTTTATAAATTAATTTCATTAATTTTTTTTTGTATTTGCAGTTTTGAATTGTATAGATCAAGTTTTAACAGTTTAAATATATTTATTTATGTTTAAAATATTAGTTTTATAAAATATTAAATCTGAGCCATCTATTTATTCTGAGAATAAAATAAATAAAAGGATTCTGAGAAAACCCAAACTGTTATTTTGTTGGGATCTTGTTGAATTGGTTTTATAGTTATGAGTTATGAACTTTGTGACACGTGATCATGTAATTTGAAGATGGATATTTGGATTTTGGTTTTCTTTGTAACTTTCTTGATTTATATGCTTAATTATATGTGCTTTTCTTTTTAAGAAATCAAATGAAGGCCCGTGTAAACTATCTTGAACTTTCTGTTTATATTTATGCTTAATAGTTGCTTATGTATTTTATTTTTGATTTGTTAGGAATCATTTTTTATTACGGGTTGTGGTAAACATAAATGAGGTTCGGGGTTTTAAACAACTTATATCAAAATGGATGGATGTAACATCCCCAATTTTGGCCCTAAATGTTCAAGAATTAATATGAATTAAATAGTCTACTATGCTGAACTGGGCACTCCCGGATGATAGAATGATTCTCAAAGAGTAAAGACTTTGTAACCTTTGGCTTTCTCCAATAAAGGCTAAACATGTAATTAAATGTTAGACAAAGGACAAATAAAAAGTAGACTTGTCATGGCAACTTTGTATGCATAACGTCCTGGATTTGGGAAAAAGTTTAATTTATGAAAATTACATGTAAGTAATGGTAATTTTGGAGATTACACCTATAATTTAAAGGAAAAAATTCCTGGGGACACAAGATCATCATAGTAGCTTTGTTTCTTATTTATAGGTTGTTTTCATGATTAAACATCTCTCTAAATAGTTGTTGAGGAGAGGAACTAGAGAGAGAAATCAAAGGAAACAAGTTTGTAAATTGATTAGTAGCAAGGTTATAAAGCATAGTTGATACTATTGATGTTGCTGTTGTTGTTTGGCTTTGTTCTTGAATATTTGTAAGTTTGGATACTAAGAAAGAAGGGGGAGATGCTGTCAATTTCTTGGAAAATATAGAAAGCACGATTTAAAGACTAATAAAGGCTCAAGAAGTGCTTAAAGGTTGAGATATGGTGGTTAACGGAAGAGATATTGAAAAATCATGTTATCTTCTTCCATTAAGTGCCACTGCTTGAACAGGGCATTGGGAAAGAGATTAAATTTGATTGTTTTGATGCTTCCAATGAATATAGAATGAAAAATTATGTAAGGTACTAGTGAGAAAGAGAGTTAGAAGCATTAGGAATCAAAATGGAAAAAATTTGTCCCTCAATGTCTATGTTTCAGTGTTGGCTAAATGTAAAGGAAGGAAGTTGAATTCGAGTAAATTGAGCTTAACTATGGAATCTACATGAAAAATTATGGGGGAATAGCATGCGGAATTGAATTAGAACCAATTGGGTTTAAAATCCCAAAATTAAAGTTCAAAGATCAAGTAAGAATAATCATGATATATTAGTGGTTCCAATGGTTCTAATGAACTTAGCTATGGACACTATTACAAAATATAGATATTACTATCCTAAAGGACGTCCCTTTTTTAAAAAGGAAAGTTAAAAATATAGGCAGTGGCATTTTTGCAATTAAAGAGGGGGATTGTGTATCTTTAGGCGTCCCAAATATAAATTGAGACGTCAAAAGTTTTGAATTTTGCCTCCCTTGCACCAAAATATGAAACTTTAGGGGACTTTAGACATCCTCAGGATGACTGGGGACGCCTAAAGTCCCTCACTTTAGGCTTCCCCAGGCTGACTGGAGACGTCTAAAGTGGACTTTCAGCTTCCTCAGTCAGACTAGGGAAGCCTAAAGGCCTGCACCAACGTCCCATCGGTTAGCTCCACCCTACTTTAACTTCATTCTTTCTCTTATTCAATGTGCTTTCTCTTCTTTATCTGTGTTTCCCTCTCTCTTCACTACTACAGAATATAGATACTGCTACCCTAAAAGACGTCCTTTTTTAAAATAGGGACGTCTAAAATATAGGCGGTGGCATTTTTGTAATTATGTGTGGGAACTTGGTAGCTTTAGACGTCCCAAATTCAATTTGGGACCTCTAAAGTGATGTCTAAAATAAAAAAAAAAAATTTACACTTTAGATGTCCCAAATTCCATTTGGAACATCTAAAGTGTAAAAAAAAAAAAAAAAATTTACACTTTAGATGTTCCAAATTCCATTTGGGACATCTAAAGTCCCACTTTAGATGTCCCAAATTCTAATTTGGGACATCTAAAGTGTAAAAAAAAAAAAGAAATTAAATTTTTTTTTTTATAGTTTAGACGTCCCAAATTCCATTTGGGACGTCTAAAGTGTAAAAAAAACAATTAAATATTTTTTTTTTACAGTTTAGACGTCCCAAATTCCATTTGGGACGTCTGAAGTGGGGACTTTAGACGTCCCAAATAGAATTTGGGACGTCTAAAGTAATTCAAAAATTTTCCCGCGACCTGTATTGAATATAAGGGACGCTTGTGCCTTATATTAAATAAAGGGAAGCTTTCCTTCCTTTCTCTCTCTCTCTCTCGCTCCCACAACAGTTTTCAATTTCTTTGATAAGAGTTGCAGAGAAAGACCCACATTCTATAGATTCAAATAGCTTTTTCCTTCAGTGTTTTCGCCATCGTCCCCCCTCTCATCATGCCCTTCTGTGCATAGCTTTTTCCTTCGGTGTTTTCGCCATCGTCCCCCCTCTCATCATGCCCTTCGATGCCTCTATTTGCAACGGTAACTCTCTCTTTATCACTTCTCAAATCTTACATGCTTGTATATTTATTATTATTATTATTATATAAGTTCCTCTCTTTTTTCACAATCAGATCTGGTACAGTGCATCTGGGTAAAAAATGGATTTTTTGAATTTTAAAGTTTGACTAAAAGAAGTTTGAACAAAGCTAACAAAGTGGTGGAAGTGTGGTGATGCTAAAAAATGAAATTCCGGAGCCAAAAAGAGAATGGAGAAAGCTAGCATTTATGTTCAACAAAACTATTACAGAGGATTCTCGTCTGAAATTCAAATGACTTTAGACCTCCCAAATTGAGATTTGGGAGGTCTAAAGTCCAACACAGGGGGACTTTAGACGTCCCAATTTTAGATTTGGGACGTCTAAAGTCCTACACAGGGGGGACTTTAGACGTCCCAAATCTCAATTTGGGACGTCTAAAGTCCTCCCTTTAGACGTCCCATTTTTTTCGGACGTCTTTTCTTAAAACATATTACGCCCCCCACATAGACGTCCCCCCAATTTTTGGACGTTAAAAGTGCCAAAATAGGGACGTTAAAACCCCTTTTTATAGTAGTGTTTCTTTCTCTTTGTTTCCCTCTATTCCAACGACGCTCTTCTTGTTTGTCCGGCAGAGCTATAGGCTACCAAGGAAGGTACAAGTGTGTTGTCGTTTCTCTCTCCCTCTCACAACCATTGTCCAAACTAGTGCCACCGTGGGTTGTCTCCTTCTCCGTCGTCCTTAGGTGTGTGTCTCACTCTCACAACTTTGCTTTCTTTAACACAAAATGGTTGGAATCACTAAAGTTCTGCATTTGTTAAAAAAATGCTTGGAATCACCAAAGTTTTGCTTTTGTTACAAAAATGCTTGGAATCACCGTCTCCCTGTACACCGTGATAGCTAGTTTCCTTGACACCATCGGCCACTGGCCCTGTTGTTTCTGTTATTAAGAATTTAAAAATAAAAAATGCCCTTTAGTTATTAAAAAACCAAAATTGAAGATACAACCACATTGTTTGCACACTACATAGAGGTCCTGACATGGGAAATTTATAGGAGGCGTTTGTAATAATCCAATGGAGATAACCATGGTGGATTTATAATTGTTTTGATTTAATAGTAACTATGATTTATTGGAGACCTCTGATAAATAAGATTTAATTGGAGTGTTATGAAACACCAACAAAATCGTTATTATGAATTCCACTAGACTTGCTTTTTAAACGTAGAAGGATACTTATAGAAGTGTTGGATATTTCCTTACCATGTAAGGGACATTATGGTTTATTATGAATTATTCGTCAATCCTGATTCTGCAGTTTTAATTTATTGGGTAGTAAAGAATATAAATAGTCATTTAAAAAAATAAAACTTTAGATGCCCCCATTTTGGAATGGGGATGTCTAAAGTCTAGACTTTACGCATCCCTTTTTTTTTACGGACGTTATTACTATTTATTTTCTACGTCACTCACAAAGACGTCTCCCTATTTTCATATGTTAAAAAACCTAAAAAAGGGGACGTTAAAAGCGTTTTTTGTAGTAGTGTGATAGGTAATGTTTATTTAGGCTATTGAACATTATGGATGTGGAATTAGAGGCTTAGACGATGAAAATCCAAGTATGGAAAGAGAGGAAAACAAAGAAAGTAAGAATTAACATGAATTGACATGTTTGTGTGCATGCTTATGTGATTATTTGAAATCATGCATTTATACATGTTATTATGTTTGAAACATATCATAGGCACATGTGATTACCTGTAATGCATGATTGTATTAATGAACATGTCTTTATATTATGAAGTTATTAACACTACTACAAAAAACCAAATCTGTTGCGCTTATAATTGCATTAGCTGTGGCGCTTGCGAAATGCCACCTATCTTAACGCTACTAAAAAAAACTGTGGCGCTTGGAAGCGCCACAGATTTTTAAATTTTTTTTTTATTAAAAATAACTTCTTGTGGCGCCTGACCTGCCAGGCGCCACAGGAAGCATACCTCCTGTGGCGCCTGGCCGGCCAGGCGCCACAGATGGGTGGGCCTCCTGTGGCGCCTGGCCGGCCAGGCGCCACAAGAGCTAAGCCTCCTGTGGCGCCTGGCTGACCAGGCGCCACAGTAGGTCTTTTTTTTTTTTTAATTTTTTCGTTCTGGCATATATTTTCCTCGTATTTTTTTGGGTTTTTCATATTGATTTTTTTTTTAGCATATTTTTTTCAATATTATATGGCTCACGAACAAACATGGCGTTTATAATTCTTGCATATATACTTGCATAGTTGCATTACGGACATCGCGTATATATTCAGGTGTATGGTTTAGAGGATACTGTGCTTATGCTTGTGTGTGAGGGCGCTATTTCGTTGAAGAGGCAAGCATGCCATAAAAAAAAACAAGAGAACAACCTGAAAAAAAAAATTAATAAAAACAAAACGCAACTTTAACTTACAGGTTGATCAGTGCAGTGGAGTGAGGGAAGGAAGAAATTTGAGCTACCAAATGGAGTGGGGACCAAAAACTTGTAGACAATACAAAGAAAAGGGAATAATAGGGACAGGAGTGGGGTTGGCAGTTGGGATAAAACAAAGACGTGTGTTCGTGTAAGTGTCGTTTTAAGAAGTGAAGATAAGAAAATGGAAGGAGGGGGAGAGCACGCACAGATACTGAGATACATGAAAGTGAAAATGAGAGAGGGAAAGATTAAAGATAGTGAAAAAGGTAAAGAAAGAGAAGGGGGGAGTGGCAAGCGGGAAATGAAAGTGATTTGGGGGAGGGAGGCGGGAAACAATATAGGATAAGGGGGTGGGGCGGTGTGGGTTCTGATTGGTGGGGAAGGGATAGAAAATCAAAATTTTTTTTTTTTAAAAGGGTCAGGGGTGGCGCCTGACCAGGCAGGCGCCACCCCTGACTAAAAATTTTTTTTTTTTTAAAAAAAAAGGATCAGGGGTGGCGCCTGACCAGGCAGGCGCCACCCCTGACTAAAAATTTTTTTTTTTTTAAAAAAAAAGGGTTAGGGGTGGCGCCTGACCAGGAAGGCGCCACCCTTAAAAAATTTTTTTTTTTTTTTTTTTTTAAAAAGGGTCAGGGGTGGCGCCTGTCTGGTCAGGCGCCACACCTGACCCAGAAGCTACTGTGGCGCCTGGCACGCCAGGCGCCACAGCTGGTAAGTGTGGCGCCTGCCTGGCCAGGCGCCACACTTAATCATACCAGCTGTGGCACCTACCCTTTCAGGCGCCACAGCTGGTTAAAAAAAAAAACAAAAAATATAACAAAAATAATAAATGAGCAGCTGTGGCACTTCATTAAGGAAGTGCCACAAAATGTGCGCCACCTTTCAACCTTTTTGTAGTAGTGTAAGTTGTAAACATGTTATGATGCCAAATAGCTTTGCCATGTATGTTTGAGAGGTGATTGTTTTCTATAGGGATTCTTTGATTTTCACCCCCTAATAACTAACCATACTAGATTATAAGCCTAAAAAAGAAGAGTTAGAGCAAGAAGCAAGTGTAAGTGGATGAAGTGATTAATTATTATGGTATTATTATGCAGTAAGTTGTAAAAATGCATAACAATTATCATTATTTGTGTAAATTCAATACGATTGACATCTATTTTTAGTATGTAATGATGATCAATAAATGATTGTATATATGTTTGAGTGTGGCCTTTGTTGGACTTTGGGTCCAAGTCCGCCCTTGATGGGCCGGACTATTTGATTAGGAAATAAATAGCCTAATCAAATAAGAATAAAATCAACATTAATTGCAGATTGGGGAATAATTCAGCAATAATTATGGATTTGTTAAATGAGGAACAAATCACCATAATTAGAGAATTAATTGAGAGACAATTAATTGCTGTCTTGGAGGGCAAGAAGGAGTGCACACGTTTCCTAATTAGTGGCCTCCATAAACCACTATAAATAGGGTGTGCCTCCTCAATTGCAATTCACCCCGCCATTGAGTTTTCTGGCAATTCTCTTCTCTCCTACCATCTTTCTGGTTCTGGTGATCTGCTGTGGAAATCACAATTAGGCTCAGCAGTCTAATAATTGTATGGGCACAAGTATGGAGTATTGAAGCTTTGACCCGGATCCGAACATAGATTCGTCCAGGTACGCCTAATCTCCTTTTAGTTATTTTTTTTCCTACAGCCTTGAAAGCATGATTTTAGGATGCATAATCATAACTATCCTGATTAAGCTATTTTCAAAGCATGATCCTTGTTCCGTTTGATAAAGAATATATAGTACTCCCTCCGGTCCTAAATATAGAACATAGTTTGTAGTGCAATTTGCACTACAAAGTATGTCCTATATTTAGGACCAGAGGTAGTAGATGATATCCAATGATCATGAGAATTTCTATTCCCAAAGTAGACACCGAGCTTTCCAACTTAATTATCCTAAATCAGGGCAATTATATTGGATGTATGTACAATGAGTTGTGGGTTTTTGAAGTTCATGCATAGACACTGTCAAAAAATTGGAGCAAGGATCGAATATGAAATAACTGTTACACTTTAATAAGAATCCAGCAAGAACGATATTTTTCTCATGTAAAAGACTTCTAGAGCTCTCAATAGAATTTTAGAGATGATGTTTTCACAATTAGGTATAACTTTTCAAAGTTGGATCAAAATCTGTATATTACTGAATGAATAGTAATCCAAAAATAAATATGCAAGTTTCAACTTATGGGCTTATATTTGCTATTGGCCTGAACTATATTGCTTCCATCTGCGTAGTTTTTTTATTTTGGTCGAAACTTCCAGATTTAATAAAGGTGGTTAAAAGACGTATGTTACAATGGATCACCATGTTTTAGTGTAACCAGTACTAAAGTTATTAAAATTTATTGTTGAGATTAATATTAGCTTCATAATTATTTTATGCGTTGCTGATTCTTCTCCCCTAATGTAACATAATTCATGTGCATGGACTAGAAAATAAGTTTTACAGCCGCACAAAATATATTTTCTTTTTTCAGAATAATTGGAAAGTAATAGGAAAGGAACATTGGGTACGGTTAAAAATTAAAATAGGAAGAATTATTGAATTTTAATCATAATAAATATACATGATGTTAATACCTTTTACTTTTATTCCCTAAATTTAATTTATTACTATAAATATATTAATGGCTAATTAAGAAATATCAAATATGTAACATCTCGAACTTGAATATGCCCCAAAAAGGATTTATTTGACTATTAAGCCTATTCAAGGGTGAAATTTTAAGTAAACAAGCGAGAAATAATTATCTAAAATTATTTAAGGGCTCAGAGAAAATGAGAAAACATTATGGAATATTATTTTTGAAAAATTGGAGAGTTTATAAAGGGTTTTATTTCCTAAAAAGAGTTATAAACTATTTTAGAGTAATTTTATAAAAATTAAAGACCTATTTTTCCGTAGACTTCAACAAAAATAGTTATCCTCTCTCTTGCGCCTATAGGGATCCTTCTAATGTTTTTACCCTATTTACCCTATTTCGAATTAATAAGAAAATTAATTATAATTCAAAAATAGTTGTCCCCTCTCTTGCGCTTATAGGGAGCCTTCTAATGTTTTTAGGGAGAATTGATGATAAATACTTCTTTAATTTGATAAATTAATTACTGAATGCTACCATAAAAGATTTATTGCACATAAGGAAGATATTTTGCCCATAACGGAAGATTGTTTGCACATTTATATGGAAGATTTTTACACACACGGAAGATAATTTGCACAAAACGGAAGATTGCTTGCACCTTTGGTAGCAATCAGTAATTAATTTGCCCCAAAGGTATTTTTGGACAATTCTCCCATGTTTTTACCCTATTTACCCCATTTCGAATTAGTAAGAAAATTAATTATAATTCAATATTTTTATACGAATCCCAAATGTCCTCTCTCGCTCTCTCTCTCTCTCTCACACACACACATGGCCCATAGGGGTTAGTTGGAAAATTTTTAAATTTTATTATAGATATTTCATGAGTTGGCTACTCTTCTAGTTCCAATGAGGTGGTTGACAAATATTCAATGAGCACTCCTATCTATATATGCCCTTTCACGGCCACTTGCCGTACTCTCTCCTCTCTCTCACTTATATTCCCTCGTAATTAAGATATTAAAATTTGAACTGGGTATTGAATTAGTTAGGGTATTGGGTTAAGGGTCAGTGGGTCAGGCCGAGGTCAAACCGAAGCTAAATCAGGATCAAACCGGTGAGAAATTAAAAATTTTAGACTTATAGTATGAAATTCTAAAGGAAAAATTTAAAAAAAGTTTTTTTAAAAAATATGAACCCGGACTAGACCGGGAACCGGACCGGTTTACCTACCGGTTCATCTGTTTCCGGCCGGACCGGCCGGTCTGGGTTCAAGAACCTGGCTCGTAATCTAGTGATCTGCTCTTTTTCCCTATTTAAAAATTTTTAAATAATTAAGTATGTTTTTATTTAAATAATTTCTTATAACAATATTAAATTAATAAACATAAATTTCATAAAACTTAATCATCAAAGTAAAATTATATTTAAAAAAATAAAATTTAAGTGTACTTTGTTACCCATACTGTCATGACTTAAGTTGTTGAGTAAGCAATTTTTCGTTAGCAGCACTAACGGTCACTATCGGTATTAAAATTAAAGAATTAAAGATATGTACACTTTATAAAGTTGGGGATAAAAATGAAACCTCATGCCAAGTTAAAGAACTTGGAGTATACTTCAGCCTTATTACACTATAAATATATTAATGGTCAAATAAGAAACATGTATAGTATAGTATGAAACCTAAAACCCAGTTAAACCAAGTAATTAATTAAATAAACAATTCAACTGAAGGTTAATAAAAATACAATTCAAACACTTTCCTTTTTCTCAAAAAAACATGGGAACTTTTCATATTTATTTTCTCTCTTGTCTTTATAGGGAAAGTTTTCTACGATAAATTCATGATTCATAATATAAGCCATGAGTATTATTAATTAATATTTCTCAATTTTACCCTATTTCTAATTAATAAAAGATAATTTTATTGTAAGTCAATAATTCTATATGGTTCCTCAAATGCTGTGTTTTTCTCTCTCTTTAAGGGCCTGTTTGAGTTAGTGTTTGAGAAGAATATTTACGGAAGTCGAGATAAAACTCCTTACCTAATACACTGTAAATTACGTTGTAAAAATAGTTTCTACCGCTATCCCAAACATGGATTAATAAGGGTAAGTTGAAAAACTTCTAAATTTTGACAGATATATTTAATGAGTTAGATATTCTTCTTTAATTTCAATGGGATGGTTGACACATACTTAATGAGGCAATGGAGGGAGTACTTCCCTCCTAGCTATATATGTCCTTTCATTGCCATTTGCGTTGCTCTCTCGCACACATTCTCTTACCCTTCAAATCTGATCATTCTGTGATTTGCATTAACGCTTGGGCTTCTAGATCATCTCATGGCTTCATCTTTCTTGAGAAAACATGCAAAGAAGCCTTCATTCTTTAAGGTCTTAATTAAGGATTTCACCACTCGCTTGGTTAGTATATACTATTACTAGTAGTATTGATTTTATAATCTCCTTAATTGATCCTTCATTTTAGTTTTCTTATTTCTGCTAGCATATGTATGTATGTATGTATGTATGTATGTATGTATGTATGTATGTATGTATGTATGTATGGGTTTGATACAGAAAGAGAACTTATCTCTACTTTTAGTCTCACTAGTTTTGATGTATAAAAGTCCAAACCTTTCCTTCAAAATATAGATATTTTCTGTGATTTATTCATCTTCTACCTTGTTCTCTTAACTAGGAAGATTAACAATTAGAACAAAGTTATGAGGAAAGTACGTAAGTAATTTCAAGTTTTCTTAACAATGTTTATTTGTTCTTCTGTGTGTTGATATATATGAACAGAAAATCCCACCAGCTTTTATCAAAGAATTTGGGAAAGAAGTGCCAGAGAAAACAATACTTGAGAGTTATTTCGGTAAATTAGAGGAAGTTGAAGTGGAAAATCTTGGAAACAAATTTTATTTTCACAATGGATGGAAAAAGTTCGTGGAAGATAATAGTTTGGAAACTGGTGATTTCTTGGTGTTCAAATATTTTGAAGATTATTCGAAGTTTAAGGTCAAAATCTACGGAAAAACTTGCTGTGAGAAGAAGAAATACGATGTGATTAATGGTACAAAAGATAAGAGAAATGTACAAGAAGGAGGAAAAAGAAAGAGATATGATGAAGAAGAAGATAATGGAAATAGAGATGGAGAATCCAAATCAAAAGCTTTTGAAAGCAATATAATTAATATTGATTCTGAATCTGACGATGAAGAAACTGATGAACTTGGTAAGCTTCAGTTTCTTTTTTGTCTTCATCTTTGTATTTGAATTATTTAAACTAAAATATATATATATATATATACACACACACACATATTTCTCTTAATTAACACCAAAGTTGTGTTTTCTGCCTTTCAGAAACTAGGAGGAATAGAAGACACAGTACACTGCCTTCAAATTACAGTAACCAAATACATCTCCCTTTAAATCCTTCCTTTCAACTTGAGCTCAAGCATTCAACTGCCAATTTTTATATAGTAAGTTCTTCTCTTCAACATTACCTCACAATTCTAAAATCTTTAATTATTATTTTGTTTGTTCCAATAAATTCATTCATAATCATACTAGCTCTCACAGTTCTGTGTATTTTGTTTCTAACAAAATCTTTATTCCGGTGAGAACTGGAAAAAAGTAAACATATTTGAATTTATTTTTTTTCAGGGTCATTCTTGAAATACTCGGTCAAAACGTTGAACAAACTGTTCTATAACAAATTCAGTTACAAGAAGTTCTCATATGGAGTTAATTCTCCATTTACTCAACGTGTTCTGACGTTTTTTTTTTTTTTTGCAAAATCTTTTAATTCTAATAAATTTTATGTTTTTTTTTTTTTTTTGCAACCCATGATATGTGAAAAGTCCTGCTAGTGATAGAATGGGTTTTTTCTGGACAAAAGTGAAAAATATTTCTGTTCTTTTTTCCCCTTAGGTATTATCCTTTTTCTAACCGTTGGTATATATTATGAACATACAATTGCTGAGTAATGAGTTGGCAGAATCAAAGCCCAAAAAAAAAAAAACCTTTTCATTGCTGGGAATTATTATTCAACGTACAATTACCTTTTCCCATTAATATTAATTTTTATCTAACAATTCATACACACACACACTCTCTCCGTCGGTCCTTGATATAGGACTTGATTGGGGAGTTGATCTTAGTCTTAATGTAAGATTTATTTTTTATATTTGTCAATTTTTTCCTAATTTACTCTCATATTTTTCAATCTATTCCCTCAACAATAATCAAGTAAGAGAGAGATTGAGGCAATTAAGGAAGATTATTAGGGCATTTTAGCAACAAAAAAAAAAAAGACATATTAACTAATTTAGCTAACTTTCTTAATCTAATCAAATTAGGCAAATAAGTATTATATTAAGGATATAAGGGAGTATGATAAGTTACTGTCCTTTTTTATTTAAATATGCATTAATGTTTAATTTGTTCCTTCAGTGTATACCCGCAGATTTTCTCAGAGAACACATGAAGGATATACTAAACAAAAGGATCAAGTTTCAAATATCCCAAGAAATTCGGAATGTCGAGATACTAGTGCTCAAACGTGGACTTGATAGAAAAGAAGTGAGAGTTACCGGAGAATGGAAGAAAATAGCGAAAGAATATGGTTTAAAAGTAGGAGATGTTTGCATCTTTGAAATGATCAAAAGTGATAATGATTTTGATGACTCTAGTGTGTTTCGTATTCATGTTTATAGTTGGGACCCCAAGAAGGAAGAGTTTGCTAAGAAATATTAGTTACTAATCTTGATGACAATTTACTGAATATTGGTCATTTTGTTGTGTTTATGCCTTTTCTTTTATAGTACTGAACTTTGTAAGATGTGATTAGAATATAATGGATTTGGGTTTGAATTTGGTTTATAAGTTATTGGATTTAGTGAATGTTTGGGAATGTGTTTTAAGGGCCTATTCACACGATTGATGGTAAAATCGTACGATTGGGAGAGGATAAAATTTTTGTGAGTGTTTGGTAAGACGCAATTGACAATCTCACTTTTGATGTATTCATACGATTTACGTAAAGCTAGAAGGGAGAGCTTTTTGCTGCGAATGGATCAAGGAGTATTTGCGTGAGTGGGAGAAGTCAGGGATGGGTGTTGTTTAATTGACGTGGGTCCCACTACGTTTATGCTATTTGTTATCCTTTTTTTTTTTTTAATTTTCATTTCAAATAATGTAGGACTCTCTTTTTTTCTTAATCTTATAATGATTTTTTTCCCAATAATTCCATTATTTTGATCTCCAAAGCATTTGATTAAATCAATTTTCATAATACTTAATAAGTTAAAATTTTTAATTGAGAGATTTACTTACATACACATACTTATTTTTTTTCATTCTAATTTGAGGTCAACTATAGAAAGGACTTTTAGAGTGTAAAAGAATTGATTTGAATGGTTATAAAAAATAAACAAGTACAGCTACTAAACACAAGTCTGCATTATTTGTGTAGCAATGACCCTACATAATTTTATTCGTGACTCAATTAGAGATCAACTTGTACGGGACATGTGATCTAATTAGTTATGTAATATTATTTTATTAAACTGTGTATTTTTTAGTTCCCAAATTTCCCAACTTTAACTTTTATAAATTTTTTATAATTTCAAATTTAATTTCTTTCTTACCATTATCACAAAAGCCGTTTATGCTTAAGTCAATCCACATAATTTTTATTTTTACCAAAGTCATTTATGCAATCGCCAATCCAAACATAAATCACATTATACAATCTGACTTTTATCCAAAAGTAAGATTACAAAAAGTCGTATTGGAAAAAGCCAGTTTTACAATCACTGCTTCAAACACACACTTATTTGTTACTATTTACAAGTATGTGTGTGTGTGTGTATATATTGTTGGAATATACTGTTGGCGGCAACTCCTAGATTATCATACAATTCAGTGGATCTTCCAATCAAGTCCTCTATATAGCAACATGCAGATCCTATCAGCAACATCACCTGTAAATAAAAAAGTTGATTCGAGTCGTGCCAGAGGACACTGTCCTTAAGAGCTATTCCGCAACTACCGGCAAATAAGAAGCGACACTCCCTAGGATTAAACGAACCCTTCCTGCAAAACAAGGTGAGCAACTAGAGGTGGTAATATGGGTTTAGCCCATGGACCGAGCCCGTCCAACCCGGTAAAATGAGCAGTTTGGATTCCGCAAAACTAGGACCGTTTGGGAGTAATTCTTTTGGGCCTAAACTCATATGGTCCCAACCCATGACGGGTTGGACCACTGGGCTGGCGGATTGGCTCATATTTATTTTTTGTAATATAACTACGTAAGACAAGTGTGGATGTCCCAAGGCCCACCCAAATCCCAAAACTAATTTTGTGACCTAGCCTATTATCACTCCTCTTCACCTCAGTCTCATTCTCTCACGCTCTCATATTCCCTAATCCCTACCACTACCATCCATCATCGTTCAATGTGTCCATCATCCCCCCAAGTGCCCGAGGGCTAAGCTATGCCTTGGTACACCACTGTCCACCGGGAGTTGCTAAATTGCTAGTCTCAGACTGAATCTTAGATCTTAGTGCTTAATCTCTTACTCTCTCAACTCACACTCAGTCTCTCAATCTCTCGACTCACATCATGCTTCAAATATGAACACTTAATTTTAACTAATTATTAATTATTTTTAAGTTCTACTAATGGCTTTTGGATTTATGTTTATTTTGTCATTTGTAGACTTGTGATGAATATTTAATTTGTAATGAATTTTTAATTTTTTTTATGGTTTAGATTTATAGGAAAAACAATTTTAATATATTGTGTAAAAAAATAATTGAAAAAAAATAATATGGGTAGGGCGGGCCAACCCACCAACCTAGCGATTATGGGTTGGGTTGGCCAAATACTAACCCATATTGATGCGGTCATTTTAGGACCAAACCCATATGGTCCCAACCCATGATGGGTTAGCCCAAACCCAGTGGGCTGGACCATATTACTACCTCTAAGCAAAACTACAGAAAATAATAGAACTCAGTAAGGTAGAAAACCAGAGGAGGAAGGAAAAGTTGCTCGAAAGCTCAAGGCCGAGTTGCTCAGACCTTTGGTCTTATACCCTTTATAGGCCACAGGTCACAAGAGAATATTGGGCACTTAAGCACAAATAAATGTTGGTTACAAAAACATTAAATCGTCGGTTACAAAATCATTAATCTAATTAATGAATATTTATAGAGAGGTTACTAGCCGTTAGGGCATTAAACACATTAATAGGTGTTTATGATGTCACGCCCTTACCTTGTTTTAACTTTTTTTCAGAGTATTCACGAAAAACGATATGCGGTTTGGTGGGCAACACAGGAATAACATAAATATATTGATAATAAGTGCATGATTACATAAATTTTCCACAAGGGTTCGTACATGATCACTACCATCAATGTAGTCACACAGGGCTACTTGGGTATCTAAACCCGTCCCATTGAAATAGAGACATCTTCTCGTCTTCATTCCACCACTGCAATCCCCTCATGTGGTTCTCTGCATTGTTCTCAGCATATCTTCTGTCTTCTCCTATCTAAATTGTTGGTAGGGGAGGGTGAGATTCGAGAGAATCTCAGTAGGAAAACAATACCAATATGCATATACGATAAATGTTTAATGCATGACATGCTTGCATCACATAACTCATGCTCACACAATGACAATTCTGTAAGCTCAATGCTTCAAACAATATACTTATTGCCATAGCATAAATTGAAGCATAGCTTCAAATCATTCATACATGTTTCACATAATCAAGAAAAGCAATAACATGTATCAACACACTAACACAAATATCAAATACATGCAAAAAAGGTAAGTTTTCTACCTTAACCCTTTTCCGCCTCGAAACGTGTGCCTTGTAAAGTGTGACAACAGCTCGGGCTCCATAATCGATCCTACAATTCCAAATGTACCATTTAGACACTTTCATAGTGTTTCTGGGGGTTATATGAGCCTATTATGAAAATTTACTAAAATGCCTCCGGGGACCCGGCCCGACCCCACCGTATCCGGTCCGACTGTATTTTTCCCAAAATTCTATCCTCGGCTAGTCTGACATATTTTTGTCCAAGGAATCCATTTCCGGACTCAGAATTATCAAATTCAATGTCAAATTACAAAATTACCCTTGGCAGCCCCACTTTAAGGATTTTAGGGGCATTTTCGTAATTATGCTTTTTCAGCCTTTTCCGAAAAAGTGACCAACTGTAAACCCACCTAATTTTCCATTTGAAACTCAATGGAACTATCAAATCATTGAAAATCCAACTCTAAGACCCATTTCTAGAGCTGGCTAAAACTTATAAGAACTCCAAGGAAAATCGGGGTTTTTCGGTTTCGGCTCTGTAAACACGTTTCTTTCTACTCTTAACCACTTTATTGACTATTCCATTAGGTTACAACTATCATTTAGTACCAATTTGGGCAGCGTAACCCCTAAGGAAACCCATTTCCAAAATTTAAAACCAACGGCAATCCAGCGAAATTTCACCGATTAAATTGCCCACAGCAGCTAGAATAGTCAATATACGAAGGTTTGGAAGTTACCTCAAGCTCCCACTGGCTCTCCCTTGATATGGCTGAAAACCCTAGGTGCCAAACATTCAAATTTGAGCCTCCAAACCTTAAATCATATGCAAAGGAAGCTTAGGAATGAAGTTATACGCATTAGGAACTGATTTACCGAAGAAATCACTTACATTTGCAAGTTTTATCCTCCCCTTCTCTTTCTACAAATATGAGTTCTCTCTCCCTCTTAGGGTCTGTTATGGCGTCAGATTTCAGGGCTGAAGAAGAAGGAAAGAGCTTATATCATATTATATATTATATTATATTCATTTACTAATTTTCCAAAAATTCGGATTAATTGGAAATTCTGGCAGATTTTTGCCCAATCTTTGAAAAATCATAACTACTTCTAGAAAAATTGAATTGAAGTGATTTCAAATGCTATGGAACCCTCATTGAGTCTAGCTTCAAGGAAAAATATAGCATTTTGCTATCTGGAAGCGCAAAATTTCAATCTTTGCATGCTGTTCCAGAAACTTTACAGTTTTTCTGTGCTGACTTCAAAAATTCATATCTTTTTGTATATAGTTCTAATTTAGTCATATATCCTATCAAATTAAAGCTTAGGGTGTCTACTTTCATTTTGTAAAATTTCATAACTTTTTCTCATCATTTGGTCATTCAAAATCACATGATAAGCTCACTACCTCATAATCGATTTCACCGAAAATATAATTATATTCTCCAAAATTCACCATTTTACTTTCTTAATACCCCAAAGATATAAGAATAATTAGGGGATAAATTTGGGCTCTTGCTAAATTGGGGCTTAGCAGTCCACTTAATTTAGGCTTATTCCCAAGCCTCAAATCCCAAATTTCGAGGTATTACATATAATCCATTAAGGTAGCAATAAATAATACAAATTAATCTTGTATATTTGTAGAAATATTTCCGGTAAAAGTGCCCAGTACGGCATTTAACTCCCACATAAGGGAGGGGAAATTACCGGATTTCAACTACGTTTCCGATGGCTGTTTGTCATGCAAGTCAACCTATATTCCTCCTCTTGGTCTATTTACTAGCCCAAGATCATTTGTTATTACTTGGACCCCACAATCCCAAATAATGTGGGACTTGTTCCTTGTGACACACCCACTCATTATTTCCAACAATCCCCAACATGTGTTAAAAGAAACACCTTAATTGAGTTACACACATGAGTATAACCATTGTATATGAAGGACCCCATGTAGTCAGACAATCTCATTTACATTCCATTGTGCTAGTTTCTCCAAGGGAGAGTTTGTTTGAATGGGCAAGAAGTGGGCTGACTTAGTTAACCGGTCCACAATGACCCATATAGCATTATATCCACTTGTCATCAGTGGTAAACAAATCAAAAAGTTCATCGAAATGCTGTCCCATTTCCACGTGGGGACGTCAAGTCTCTGTAGAAGACCGGGAAGTCTCTTATACTCTATCGTAATTTTCTAGCACGTGAAGCACTTTGAGATGAATTTCATGACATCCTGTTTCATCCTAAGCCACCAATAATCCCATTTTAAATCATGCTACATCTTCATCACTCTGGGATGGATAGTGTACTTACTCTGATGAGCTTTTGAAGTGATAAAAGTAAAAGATAATGTTCCATTGATATACCACAATACCTTTTCCAACAATGGCAGCTTGTTTGGGTGACTTCCTTGGTGCACTATACACATCAGACTGATTTACCAACCTTACAATAGCATATAGCCCCTAACTTCCTAAATTATCATCTCTGATTGTGGTCGTTTTCCATGATGAAAATCGAGTTGTATTTTTATTCAACCACGAAGTATAAATTGTTAAAATGACATAACATAAAGGACTTGACTTATGTGATTGGTGCAGATAAATTATAGTGCCTTTAAACCATTGAATGAAGACTTCATAGTTCACTGGGGGAATTCTTATCTGTAATAATCCGAACAAGACAACCCTTGAGAGAGGGAAAGTGAAAAATATGATGCATAGTTTCTTCTTCATCGCAGCCAAATTGACATGGGTCATTGATTGGCATATGGTGCTTTTGTAGAATATCAGCAGTAGGAAGAGCATCATTAAACAGTTTGCATAACAAAAGAAGGAATTTAAGCAATATGGGTAATTTTCAAAGTATTTTCCAGAATGCATTGTCAACAGATTGATGCCACGTATGTTTATGTATGAAGATTTGATACCCATCCTTAACCTTATATGAACCAAAGCTGTTATCCTGCCATTGGAAACTATCCTGAATATCAAGAAAGGATAGCGGAATGCTATGAATTTGTTGTGCAATAGGTCGTGGGTATAAATCAAAAACTAATGAAAGATTTCATTTGACAAGATTTCAAGGTGAAAAATGCATTAATAGATCTTCTACTCAGTTCATTAAACCAATCGAACTTTGATCCAACTACATTGATCACCATAACCGATGGTTGAGAGATATGGGCGAACCATTACCCACTTTCCAGTGTAACCTATCTATTAATATTAGCATACTCAGCTACTCATTTCCATGTCCAAGAAGAATTGTATGGAAGTTTTATGATTCCATCACTGTTGACATCAATGTAAACCAGGCTTTATAAATTTTAACAGCAGATTAATCATCTCTTCTAGCTAGTGTACACAATGAAGTATTTTTTTTATTGTTGTCGATGCTTCTTTTTGATAATATTTTAATATACATATTGTTGTGAATGTGCTGGAGGGTCCCAAACGTGCCCAGCAGGCAGCAAGGGTGAAGTCAAGTCAAACCTCAAAGCCAAAGTTAGTGGGACCCACATCATGAGGGATGGAAAGCATGTGTCACCCTCCTATTTAATTGTGATAAATACTTATGTACCTAAAAGATATTAACTCTATTTAATTAAAATACAACAACTCAATATATTTTAATTTTTATTGGTTGATGACTTATCTAAAAAAAAAAGTTTTATTTCATTTGTTTTCAAGAAAAATAAACTTCTTTATTTGAAAAATAAAAAACTCATATGAACCAAATTAAGAGATTTATTTTTCTTGAAAATATAACAAATTAAAATAGAAATTTTTCATATGAATCATCAACAAATATAATTATAATATTAAGTTATTATATTTTAATTAGTCAGAGATCATGTGACGCCCCTAAAATATGTATTTCACTTAGTAGCTCCATCACCAACTCATCAAATGCTATCACCTTAGTCTCATTATTATTTATACTCTTTCATACGGGTGATCATGCTTTACCTTCATGCAACTTATATTTCCACCTCTAGACGTGGCTTCAACTTATTGAATGAAATATGAAAATGAGTGATATTATTGTTAGGCTTTAAAATATTTCTGTTATTCACCACTTCCCCCTCTTTATTGGTTATTTTTGAGGGAGTATCATAGAGGTAAATTAATAAAAAATTGGTAAATATGAAAATAAGTCTAAGGATTGGGGGAGTATCATTTTATTATGGGTTAAGGTGCAAATTCACCTTAGAAGTATATACGAAAGAGTAATTTTGCTCTGAAAGTTTTTTTTGTCTTAATGTCAACCCAAAAGTCTTAAAACATAGCAATGTCGCCCCTTTTTAAACCACCATTATTTATATTAACCATTAATTTTGACTGTAATTACTTACATGGCAGCCACGTATATTCTGACTTTTCCACCATCGGCTTTCCTTTTCTCTTTCCCTCAATCAATCTTTCTGGACAAAAAAAAAAAAAAAAAAAAAAAAGCTCCTTCCCTCCCTGTCTTCTTCTTCCTTGATCATTCACCCACTCTGTTGGAAAAAAATAGAAAAGATCGTTCGCCCACTCACAACCATGCAGATGAAGCCCACGCTCATCACCACCCCTTCCCTTACTGCCATTGACGAAAGTCAGTTCCCCCTCAGCAGAGGACTACGAACAGGTTTGGCATTCCGATGCGGCGAAGGATAAAAGTAAGTTGATTCAGCTTGACAGTGGCAAACACATTGAGATCGAGATGGAGATAGACGACCGAGGTACGACTTTGCTTTTATTTTGGTTTGTTTCTGGATGTCACAAAAGTTCAATGGAAGTTTGTTTCTAGTTTGATTTTATGACATTTTTCTGCGATTTTGGAATGAGTACTGTGGTTAAAGAAGAAAATAAGCAAGTTTGTCCATAGAAACAAGATAAACGACTGTGATTTTGGAGGAAAATCAGCTAAGCCTCACTTTACTAAGGTTGAAGAGCACAAGTGGCGGCACTGAGGTTCTTTGCTCTCCACCCACGCTAAAAATCAAATCTAGGAAAATTTTGAGTTATAATTTGATTTTCCCATGGAGCTTCTCACTTTGTTTTGATAGTTTGAAGGTTTCGGGCGCACCTAAAGTGTTGTTTCGAACTCAAACAGTACCCACACAAATCAGATCACCAGGATTCTGGCTATCTTACACAGCAAATACACAGGAAGGGAAGAGAAAAAGAGAGTTTTTTTCACTGTCTGTTCTTTTCTATGGGAGAACATGTTCCATGATAAATAGAACGTGAAGCCCCATTTAATCTCACATGTTCCCACCAAAACCATTGGGAAAACCGTTACCACTTATTTTTAATTTTGAACCTTTGGGGAATATTACCAACTAATACCCCACATATATTTAGGTATTTAATTTGACCCCAAAACTAATGGGTTTGGGCCCAATCCACTAAGGGTGGACCAAGCCCAATTCCCAACATCTCCCACTCACACTTTTCCTTCTTTCATACTAGGTGCTTTGCTGTGACCGCATGGGCATGATGACTCCTAGGTGTTTGTACTAGAAATCCCTCTCATAGGACCAGCATAGGACAACCTTTCTTTGTGTAGTTTGAATTTAATATTATGCCTCATATGTCCTAGATATACCAATATACACTTCCACATGACAGATCTAATCCCTCTCAAGTCAAGATAAAACTTAGATCACCTTTTCATATGCTTAGTGTCCACACTTATGAAATTACCAAAATTAATATCATAAGGGACATGTCTTAGACACCAGCCTAGGTGTGTATATCTCAGGTAATCTTCCTTTCGCTCATATATCATTTTGATGTGCATCAACCACTTTCCTAACATAAAACCTTGGATCGTATCAGTCGTGATCATAGGATGAATGTTAAGGTAGCAGACGTTGAAGCATACCTCCACAATAGTCAAAGTCGAAGGACATCATAGAAGTGTTTAATCTTCTTGGGACTCACATAGCAATGAAGTAGGGATCCATTCACTTACTTCCTATTTATGATTCTTTCGTGTAACATCCTTAAATTTTTGGGGTTTATAGTTAGTTGTAGCCTAAGTTTTATTTAGACAAGAGTATATAATGAATCAATAATTTAAAAGAAGCATCAAGTTTTAAATATCAGTGAATACAAAAAAAAAATATATACACACACACACACACAAATAAAATACCTCCTTAAAATAATTATTTTAAAGATATGGGAATATGCGTGTATCTTATGATTAAGATAAGTAATATATATATATATATATATATATAAAGAAAAGGTGCTGCTAGTCATTTAAATAATACTATTATTATTTTTATTAAAAAAAATATTATTTTAATGGGACTAAACCCTAACCCTATCCTTATAAAAACCTCATTTTCTTTCTCATTCCCCACACCATAGGCGCCGCTCACAGTTCGGACTCTGGAGGTATTCTTTTTCTGTGATTCATTCTTTTTCTCTTGTTTATGTCTTGCCCCCATGTCTGCATTTTTCCATTTGCTTTTACTTGCCAGAGGTCACAAGCTTTTCGTCTTCTTGGGGAATTGCATTTATTCAACAATCATTACCCAGTTTCCCTTCTCCACTTCATTGTGCGTCTATTTCACTATGTCTGCACAATAGTATGTGTAAAGTGTATATATATATATATATATATCTAAATAGTTTTCACACCCACTTTATTCCTTGACTTGATTTACTTCCTTTCCTTCTTCGCGATTCAGAGTTGGTGGGTGGGTATGTGTGTATATTTTTCCTTCTGATATCCTTTCACTGTACATTGTGCATATATGAACCCACCTACCTTTTTCTTTCTAATTACCACGTTTTTTTCTTGTGGGTACGTAGCTGTAATTTTTCCACTGAAGATGTATATCTTATTAATAATAACTAAAACCTTCTTCTCTTACCTTGATCCGCGTGAGGGTGTATATATTTTACTAAAGCCTCCTCCAATATCTTCATTCCTCTTACACAGTCATGCGCATGTATATATATGTGTGCATCTATATCTACTCCTATATATTAAACTTGTTATCTTATACATTCTTACATTTAACAAGTATATCCTCCCATGCCCTTCTGAATCCATGCCCTGCGTTTTTGTTGTTGTGCTTCACACACAATAATTCATTTATTTATGTTATCTTCCTCTCCTGTCAATGTGTTGTGAGTGAGTATATTTTTAATTTATCCTATTACTTCATGACCCCACATTGATTATTTTGTTACTGTGCTTGTCTTAGAGGCTTTTAAAGACTAATAAGCCTATATGTATATACATACATATATTCCTTCTTTTATTCACACTCGTTCTGTCCTTTTATTTTTAAGACTTATCCTTTTCTTCATTATATTAGGTCCTACCTTTTTAGCATCTTTCCACACACATAAAATTTTTCTAAGCTCCTGTACTTATTCTATTTATTAGCTACTGTGCTCAAAATTCCTTCTTATACCTTCATGATGACAAAACGCCTATGCACCGTTTTTGTTTGTTTGTTTGTTAATATATATATATATATATATATTCTAATCTATGAGCCCATACCTATATATATATATATATATATTCATTATCCTATTACTAAGCCCATACGCCTCAGCACCTATATTTTATGTTCATCTTCCTTGTCATTTTGAAAAAAAAATCTGTGTGTATATTCCCTTTTCTTCATCTTATGCACATAGGAAAGTGCGGACCACTTAGCATTATCTTATCTATTAAAATACTCCCACTATTCCAACATGATACTTATTTCTTTATTTTATTATTTTTATTCTTTACAAGCATTAACTATATTTATAAGACAAGTTTTATCATATTTAGATATTTTGTCCTAGATAAATAAATAAGATAACTTATATTTTTGGTTAATATGAGTGTATATAATATTAGTCTTCCATAGGGTAGTCTTAATGTTCTATTATAGTTTTAGAATAATTCTATAGAAACTATAGAATAGTTTTGGGTAAAAATGTTAATAGATAATTATGTTTATGTTTTGTAGACTCTTATTGAGAGATTTTGAGTCACTCCGTATGATTGCTTGTGAGTTAGAGAATACCAGGTAACTCTGAATATTCTTCCATATACTGGTGAATTGTGTATGATTGTGAATGATATTTTTTTAAAAGAAAAATATAGACTGAATTATATGTGTATGTGTATGTATTGTTAATTCTCAAATAAATAGTGTCACAAGTAAATTTCTCTATAACTCATTTCACTCGAATGATTAATAATTAATGTATTATTGGATTATTATTTCCTTTTTAGCATGTTTGAATATGTGGTGATATTTGATAAGAATGGAAGCATGATTTATTATACATTGTCTTTTAATGATATTATATTTCTTTTAATGATATTATATTTATTACTGTCATGGCGGTTGCATTTGTGATGATGGGTTGGAGTAAGGAGGAATTTGTATGTTGAGATCTTTTACCACGTGGTATGCCATCACTCGGTGCACAGTGGATGGTACTTGTCAGGGCCCCTTCTTCCATGTTTTCCTTTGGCCGGGATTGCATTGGAGCTGTGGGACATGTGACACCTCCTTAGTTGTGTTCTTTTAAGGAGGGGAGCCATAGTCCAGACTTAAGCTCTACACCTTTGGCCGGGTGTATCTTAAGCACTGGTGAGCTTGGGACAATCCAGTCAAATGGATGAGTTTCTGTTGGACTATGTGTTAGCCTATGGCTCCAGTTAGCGGAATAAGGTTGGACGGTGATATAAGGGAGGTTGCATCTTGCATAATGCATAATTGTATATTATATGTTGTGATTAAAATACAGATTGATATGATGATGGTTAAACTTGTAATTGTCTTGTATGAAGATTATGGTACATACAAATATATACATAATCAGTTCCTTCTTTTCATCATATGTGATTACTTGTGTACGGTAGAAACTTTCGGTAGTTACTGAGACGTTGAATCTCATCCGATTATATTAACATTTTTCAGGTGAATATTCTAGTAAGATGCAAGGGAAGGCACATGTGGAGCGAGTCTTAAAGGCTCTATTATGCTCCTTGTGTATCTTTATGCCACTTTATATTTAATTGCCATGACACTAGGATTATTTTTCATCCTAAAATATTTCGGTTGATAAATATTTGTTTGAAACTAAAACTCTGAACTAATAGTTGAAAGTATCAAGTAAGTGTTACTCAAGTTTTGTTCGGATAGAGTCCCTAAGTTCATAAGTGACATTTTTTTTTTAACGAATTTGTTAAGTATATATGTCTTTTCAAATAAGGTGTTACATTTCGCACATGTGGTATGAATCATATGCTACGATGTTACTCTTGCACTATAAGAAGGTACGTCATTTTGAATCTTATTATTAACACTGTACAGACATGAATTTAGATGCTCCCAGTATCTAAACCCAAATTCTTCTACTCCATTTATCTATCATGACGTCAATGCTAAACAATTTGTTATCTGGCAATAGGCATCATGGAAGCGGGCATCCATGATTCGATCCATATTTATATTATGTCTTATTAGATCTCATCTCGACATACTACACTCTTATTGAGGTGACATAATTTGCGTTTCTTCTCTACCATATCAGCATTCCTGCTGCTTTACTGGTGAACACAACTGTCTCATCTTTGCATACTCCTCCTGAGTATCAAAGGCGGTTGCTCGTGTGAAAGAGCCAACCTTACCTGCCTGTACGACATACTAGACATTGTATACCTTCATATAGACACATAAAATTGTATGAAGAAACATTTTCATTAATCATAAACATATTACATAGTGTCTGTAATTTTACATTTTGTGCATCCCAATAGCATTCACATGTTTGTCATACATTTCCTTGGCTATAGGTTTGGTTAGGGGGTCTGCAACCATACTTTTGGTCGAAATATGTTGTATAGTAACAACTTTCTGTGCTACATAATCTCTCACAAAATTATACTTTATATCTATGTGTTTGGTCTTGCTATGATATTTGGGATCTTTCATATAGGCTATGGCTGCGGTATTGTCACAATACACTAACATCAGATTTGTGCTTTCATTTCCAAATCCAAGATGTTCAATAAATCTCTTGAGCTATATAGCCTCTTGCATTGCTGAGGTGCAAGCCACGAATTCAGCTTCCATAGGATGTAGGGCAATGCACGTCTGCTTCTTGCTTCTCCAACATATGGTGCCATTGTTCAGCAAGAAGGTATATCCAGAAGTTGATCTTCGCTCAACTTCATCTCCACCCAAATCAGCGTCAAAGTATCCAATCAAGCATAGATCGCTTCCTTGATAGCATAGTGCATAATCTGACGTGCCCTTCAAGTATCTCAAAATCCTTTTTACTCCTTTCCAATGTTGCTCACCGGGATTTGACTGGAATCTGCTAACCGTTTAACTACGTAACAAATATCTGGCCTTGTACACATCATTGCGTACATCAAACTTCCAACGGCACTAGCATAGGGAACCCTTTCCATTTTTTTCTTTGCTGACTCAGTTTTGGGACACATATCAAGACTCAAGGTTACACCAGAAGCTACTGGGGTATCTAAGGGATTGCAGTATCTCATATTGAATAGCTCAAGAATTTTCGTGATATAATTCTCTTGTGAAAGGGAGAGAATTATTTTAGAGCGATCCTTTTGGATTTTAACTCCAAGTATATATTCTGCTTCACCCATGTCTTTCATCTCAAAATTCGATGATAACCATTCTTTAATAGCTAAGACCGACTTTAGACTATTTCCAGCCAATAGTATGTCATCTACATATAAGGATAATATTACAAAATTACCCTCAAACCGCTTAATGTAGACGCAATGGTCCTCTTCAATCATTTAAAAATCATAAGAGGTTATCGCTCTATGAAACCTCAAATACTATTGTCTGGATGATTGTTTCAGTCCATAAATGGACCTTTTGAGCTTACAAACTCTACTCTCTATTCCTTTCTTAATGAAACCTAATGGTTGTTCCATATAGATTTCTTCATCCAGATTACCGTTTAGAAATGCGGTTTTTACATCCATTTGATGCAAGGTACTGGACCGACCCACTATGAGAAAGCTACATGGATCAAGTCATAAGCTTTTCTCATGTATAACCACGTCACAATGCCCTTTGACCTGAGGTCATCATGGATTCCTACATGAGAGTTGCTAAGCTTTGAAATAGTCAAAAGTTACTTTTGACTGGGTAAAGATAAAAGCTACAATCGGGCTTGGTGATTTTTTTTCATGCAAAGGAATATGAATGATCAAGATGGAATTTGTCCCTCATATTAATATAGAGATATTACTAGGCCCCTCGATGAGAGAGTCTGAGAAATGTATGGCCATACTACGATGGAAAGGAGTTTCCATTTCAATTGTCAGACTACTCAGGAATCGAGAAAGTAATGGTCAGGAACAAGAGGATGATATTATCCATGCCTCATCCTTGACTGATATATCGTGTGACAAAAGGGACGTGACATGGTTATATGACAGGTTGCATCGTATTAACGATCCTCATATGAATTGAGTAGTCGTAATGTCTTGCTAGAGGCCACTTACGACTTGTGGGTTAGTACAGTTATTGACCCACTGCCAACTTCATATGGGCCTACAGGGTCACACACAAGAATGACCCAACATGAGATAATGTTTAATCTAGGGTGGATGAATTTAATATTTATATTTATATATATAATATAAAATTTGTTAATAATATTATATATATATATATGTATGTATTTTCATATTATATATATATATATGTGTGTGTGTGTGTGTGTGTATATTATGATATTATTATATTGTGTTAGTTTTAAATTTAATTTTATTAAGATAAATTAGATTTAATAACTAACATGATAGAGATATAGTATCTCAGATTTAATTTATGGAGATAAATTAAATCTAATGGCTCTTTATTTGGATTAAATAAATAGGTTAAATTAAAACTGTTGGACAAATTTAATTTAAACTGAATTTATTTAATTATCTTATCAAGATAATTAATTGTTAATTAATTTTGAAATTAATAAAGATTAATTTTGAAATTCGAATATAGCCCTCATAGGTTATAAACTTGATAGAGCAGATATACTCATACACGAATGAGAATTTAGAGCTGTAAGGGAAACCCTAGGAGATAATTGGAGGCCCTAGCACGTAGTCTGTGTTAGAGAGTATTCGTGTGGATATCGGTAGAGGGAGCGGACCTAACATGTTGGCTCCTAGAGATCTAAAACCCTGAATTAAAATGTATGAATCTTTCTAACTTGGTTTAAACACTGTTGATAGATCCTCGATTAGGATCGACGAAAATTTTAAAATTCTTCCACTGTGCCTGCCGATCCTAACACTGCTAGAAAATTCATTTTCTAGAAATACGGTATCTCTTGATTCAATTTCAGTCACAGTTCCAACTTCATTTTCACCTATGAAAATATATCCATTTAATTGCTCAAAGTATCTTATAAAGATACACTTTTTCCCTCTAGGACCCAATTTCCCATACCTATGGGATCATTATGAATGTATGTAGCCGACCTCCAGGGTCTCAGGATGTTTAAATCTAGCTTGTGTTTTGTCCATAACTCATAGGGTGTAGAAGTTATTGATTTTGAGGGCACACGGTTAAGAATAAAGGCAGCCGTATTAGTAAAGCATCACCCCAATATTAAATTGGTAGATTTGCTTGAGCCATCATTGACCTAACCATGTCTAGAAGAGTTTTATTTCTTCTTTCAGCAACTCCGTTTTGTTGTGGAGTGCCAGGGATGGTTAGTTGCCTAATTATCCCTTTTTCTTCATAGAGCTCCTTAAACTGATCAGATAAGTATTCATGACCCCGATCAGTAACGGTTTAATTTTACAATCCATTTGATTCTCTACTTCATTCATGTATCGTCTAAAGCATTCAAGAGCTTCAGACTTGTGTGAGATCAAATAGATGTGACCATATTGTGAATAGTCATCAATGAAGGTAATGAAATATCTAGCTCCGTGTCTCACCCTCACACTCATTGGACCGCATATATCATAATGGATTAATTGCAATGGAATCTCAGCTCTAGTTCCCTTTCCGAAAGGTTTACTAGTTACCTTACCAGCTAGACAATTCTCGTATAAGGACATTTCCATACTCAAAATTTCACCTAGCAATCCTTCTCTAGCTAGTTTAATCATTCTATTTTGGTTAATATGCCCTAATCTAGCGTGCCAAATATTTATATCAACAGTTATATTGGAGGAAATAATGAAATACTCATGCACATTAAAATTACCAACAATATCCATAAGAAAGAACTTTCTAGAAAGGAAAGCTAAACTATAAATGGTCTTGTTGCTAAAACTGTCTACAACTTTGCCATGAAAGTTTACATCAAATCCAAAATCTAATAAACAAAGTACTGAAACTAAATTCTGTCGGATGTCAGGTGTATGAAGAACATCATGTAAGATCAAAGTCTTCACACAACGCAAAGGTAACTTGTAGGTGCCAATTCCTTTGACTTTGATCTTTGCATTGTTGCCCACGTAAAGCCATTTTCTTAGATGCGGCAACCGACGGTATTTCATGAAGGATCCTCGATCCCTCGTCACATGGTCTGTTGAGCCTGAATCCAAAATCCAAGAAGAACAAACAGGTTCTGTTAGAAAAGAAGTACTTAAAACAAAAGAAATGTGCGAATTCACATAATCCACTAGTACTTTTTCAGTCCCGTGCGAAGTGACCCATTTTCTGGCAGGCGTAACATTTGACCTTATTCAGGTCAACTTTCTTCTTTCCGCCCTTCTTACCTTTCTTCTTGAATTGCTTTCTACCCTTTTTGAACTTAGAGTCATCCTTCTTACCTCTCTTCTAAGATTTCTTGCGCTTTTTGGAATCGGGCTTTGCATTAGAAGGACCAGTATTTTCAGTGTAGTAGGCTTGTCCAAAAGCCTTATACGCCTCTAAGCGTTCATCCTCAAGCTCAAGATGTTTCACTACATCATCGAAAGTGACAATATTGTCATTATGAGTCAAGTTCACTTTCATGTGCTCCCAGCTAGAAGGAAGCGATCTGATCACAGCCTGAACTTGCTGTTCATCATTCAAGGTGTTTCCAGCTTCCTGAAGTTCTCTGATCATGTTGGACATCTCTCTCAGATGCTCCTTCATAGGAGTATTTGCTCTAAGCTTGTAGGTATCAAACTTGATTGTCAACCTTCTAAGCTTAGTGGTTGATGTGCCACCAAACTTATCCTTAAGTGCAGCCTACAAAGCCTGAGCAGTTTGGTATTTCTCATATTGGCACATCAGGTCATTCTCCATTGTTCTCAATAAGGTGACTCTTGCAATGCTGTTCTTCTTCTTCTACGCTTGGTAAACTTCCAAGTTTCTCCTGTGCTGAGTAGTCGTCCCAGCTTCAGGTTCCACTAAAATAGTGGTTAGTGGTTCAACAGCCTCCTTTTCCTCCAAAATGTACTGCACCTTACGGTGCTAGATGTCCCAGTTGTCGCCATTCAATTTCTCCCCATTGAGTATATGATTTTTATATTATTTATTCTAGCTGTTTTGTCTGCGTCAAGTTCCGCTATCTTCTCAGCCATAGCAGCAGAATAGGGTTCATCAAGACAGGAGGGCACAGACTTTGGTCTAGAATCAGAGTAGACCACTTGAGGTTCCTCTGGAACAAGCTCCAGAAAATCTTCTTCAGGGATAAGATAGAGATCGTCCTCGGGATCTTCTTCAAAAAATTCATATTCTTCAGGATCCTCTGTAGGATCATCCATATGAGCTTGATCATCCAAAAACTCAATGCTCAATGACCCATACTCAAGTGTTTCAGTGCTGTTAGAAGTCTCTTGCTTCATTTTTTACCTAAATAAACAAATGTAAATCATTATCACGATTTTAGATATTTTTAAATGTATAAAAAACACTTAAATAAGCACTAAAACCTCACAAACAAATCCTGAATTGCCACAAAAATAGGAAAATGGCATACATTATGAAGATCTCAAATTTAGGGATTTTTAGGAACAAACCACGTCTCAAACAGAGCTCCCACGCACCCTCAAGCGCCCCAAGAAGAAAAAATCCAGGAAAAATCAAAAAACTACATAAAGCCCACTCTCGCTGGGAGTGCGTATCGCCCATGCGCCAGACTGCAGTTGTCCGATCGTCACACGCGCCGGCTAGTTTGACTCCATGCACCGCCTGCTCTCGGTCTATGTCTGCCACTTGTCAAATGGATCTGCCACGTGGCCACAAGCATAATGTGGCGTTTCTATCCTTTAATTATTATTTTTTTTGGGTTTCTGGGTCGGGTAGGGCCTTTACCCGTTGACCTGGTCCATTGTTTGGGTTTGGGCCACCGATAGCCCAAACGTTTTTTTTTTTGGGTTTGTGGGTCAGGCTGGGCCTTTACCACTGACCCGATCCTTTTTTTTTTTGGGTTTGGGCCACCTATAGCCCAAATCTCTCTCTCTCTCTCTCTTATAACAATGTTGGTCTGGATCGGGTTGGGCCATAGACCAGATCCAGAATTTTTTTTAAAAAAAAAAACTGCATGAAATGACGTCGTTTCGGGGTGCTGGAGCTTGTCTTCAACCTCCAACCGGGTCGACCTAGACCTGGTTTTTGGCGCGGGTCGGGTCCTTTGACTCGGTATCTTCTCTCCTCCGTAACTTCACCGTCCGACGTCCATTTTGTGCATTCTTGGTGTCTATCTTCATCATTTTTTTGAGCTCTACACAATGGGATTATTTTTAAATCCTAAAAAACTCATTTTATGGTGACCCAATCCGATTATGTTTTTGTTCTTCTGATTATTTTCTCGGATTTTGCACAACCTATGAGTTTTTTCGTTTCATAGCCTTAGTATATGTATTATGAGGCTTTTCAATATTCTAATACTCATAGAACCAAGACATTACCATACAACTGTAATTGACAGAAAATAGATTGCACAGTGAATCACTGAAAAAAGGAACGAAAAACGCAGAACGCAGACATATAAAATTTTCGTTCAAACATATGAACAAAAACTCAATCTCATACAAATGTTCATATATTCATATACTGAGAATTTTCTGTAGAAAGATTTTCGAGTATATTCATGAACATAAAACAAAAAACAGACGGACAATACATTATTCCATATATATGATTTCATGTTCAAAAACACAGACGTACAACAGAAGCCACATTCAAGACAGATAAAAACCTAAATGCTCTTATACCAATGTAGGGTTTCGGGCATACCTGAAGTGTTGTTTTGAACTCTTACAATACCCACGCGAACCAGATCACCAGGATTCCAGCTATCTTACACAGCAAATACACAGGAAGGGAAGAGAGGAGAAGAGAGTTTTTTTCACTGTCTGTTCTTTTCTACGGGAGAACATGTTCCATAATAAATAGAACGTGAAACCCCATTTAATCTCACCTGTTCCCACCAAAACCATTGGGAAAACCATTCCCACTTATTTTTAATTTTGAACCTTTGGGGAATATTACCAACTAATACCCCACATATATTTAGGTATTTAATTTGATCCCAAACTAATGGTTTGGGCCCAATCCACCAAGGGTAGACCAAGCCCAATTCGCAACATAGTTATTATGTATTTGGGCATTATCCGATTTTCAATTTCAAGCATTGCTATCCACACTGCAAATCTGGGAAAATTTGGGGGTTATAATCATGTATACGATTGTTGATTTTTGGCTATACCAGGGTTATTATTTTCTCAAGCTCGACAATCAGCCCCAACTTAACAGCATTGAGAGCTCAGATAGGTTTTGAAGGGTGGGTATGGTTTTTCTTATCAGAAGATGAAGAAGGGGGAAGGGACAAATGAAGAAGTTGAGGTGGTGATTAGTTGAATCATTGGATGACATTTGAGAGTGGCTTGTGGGAATTCCGGTCAAATAAAAAGGTCAAACTTAACATCTGTTAACAAGAAGAAGACATTATTATGTTTTAAGACTTCTAGGGTGGTATTGAAATAAAAAAAAACTTCTAGGCAACATTGATGCTTCGCGTATACTTATGAGGTGAATTTACTCATTAATCCTTTTATTATATATAAAACCACGTGAAAAAAATATTATTTCCTCATGTCTTTAAAATAAGATATATTTACCTAATTTTCTTAAATTAAGGAAGTTGGTTAATATAATATGTATTTTCTAAAATATTATATTCATCTTCTTTAATTCTCTCCTTCTCTCTTCTCTTTAATTATTATTGTGGGAGCATTAATAGAGGTAAATAAGAAAAAGGTTAACAAATATGAAAAATAGACCTTATATTAAAGACATAAGGGGGTATCATTTTGTTATAAAACCATGAGAAAAAAATAGAACACATGGCAATGTGCGATTAGAGAACTTGACATAAGAAACTTGATCTAAGTATTTTCTGAATATTATTATATACTGATTTATTAAAATAATTCATTTAGACCGCACCCAGTGGTCTGATCACTTGGTTTAGAACCCGGTCGAGTCCAACTAGTCAGCCTAGTCTAGTTTAGTTCAATTTTATTATTTTACTTATTTGGACCAAACTAGACTGGACTAGACCAGCTCGAATCGGAATAGACTATATCGACCTACCGGGTTTTTGCACACCCCTACTACATGGCATCTAGTTTCACTTGGCCATCCTTCAAATCTTAAGGTCTTCTAAACCGTGGGCATACCAACTGTCCTTTCCATGTAGGCAGTTGCATATCCTAATTTTTTTTTCTTTATTTTTCAGTTTTAACCAGATAAATACCTGCCTAGTTTTTTCTTGATTTTTCTTCATGTGGTTTGAAGATTAGAAAATAACCATATCTTTGAGATAAACTTGAACTAAGGCAAGGCTGTATTATTATGACACGTGCAAGGGATGAAATGAGTTGATATTATTATGAGCTCCTCAATGCATATATAGAGACGGAAGCAGATCCTCTCATCATCTCATTTTCTCATCATCCCTCATGAACCCATCTGAACCGTTGATTTGGAAGATGAGCCATTTGGACCGTTGATTAAGAAGGGGAAAGAAAAGTGAAAGGAGTGATAACTTGATGACGTGGCTCATCTTTTACCTTTTAGATTGATTGGACGGACATGATTTAGAGATTATGAGGGATGATGAGAAAATGGACAATGAGACATACAAGTACAACAATGATGAATTGAACAAGTTGCATTTTTTATTTTTAACAAATAATTAAAGACTTTTTTATTACATTTTTATATTCTGTCTATTTTATGAAATTAAAATTCAAAATTCAAAATTATGATTTTAACATTTTTACTTTACTTCTTTAAACATTTTTTAAAAGAGGATCACATAATATTGATGAGGGCTAAATTGACAAATCATTTAAATTTGATGATATGATATGGTATCATTTACAATGCTGGATAATCATCATTAAAATGGGAGAGGAATTACCCAAAGACTAGCTTGTTAATTAAATTACAGCTCAATGATTTATTCGACAATTATTTCTAAGATTTCTTTTTCTTTTTGCCATAATTCCTAAGAGTTCAATTGCTTTAATTACTACTGGCCAAAAAAAAATTAATTACCGTTTTAAGTAATTTACAAACCAACCAAAATTATTGGTAAATTAGATGGGCTTGTGATCGGTAATTAATCAAAATGGTTTGTTAATTAAATTTCATTATTATTTTTCGTTGCAAAATGGTTTATTTAGTTTTTAATAATGTTGGGATTTTTAAGGATTTATGATTAATTTTTATTGTTTTGGGATGATTTTTATATAATTGTAGGTGTTTTTATTATATTAATTGTGTTTATTAGGTTTAATTATTAGCTTCCCATAGGGAAACATGAAAAAAAATTAGGGAATTTGAGGTCCTGGACCAATCCACCAATTCAGTGGACCAAGTCCAGTCAAGCTTGATCTCAAGTTCGCACTAGTCCAGATTGAACCATGGATTGCAAAACCCAATCTGTCCCTTAATATTAGACTTCGGATTGGGCTCTATTCTAGTCCAATCCATCCTTTGTGAAAACCCTACATAAATTGAAGAAATTGTCTTTTTCTTATATGAGGCAGATTACCAGTTTATAATTCTTTTTTACCCTCACATACATGTGAAGAATATGCAAACCCTTTTTCTTTTTTAATAGGATAGTTGGTTTCTTTGCCTCTGGGTCCATGAATTGGCTTGTTCTTAAAGCTAGCCTTGCAAACACAAAATAAATATATCATTAGCTACGGTTAAAACAAGATGATCTAAAATCACGTATAAACAATGGCTCGTAACTCATTTTACTGTTTATAAGCCACCTCATGGATGCGTCAGGGCTGCGTTAACCATAGTTGGATGAAAGAATTCTTTGGGTTGCAGGCTGAATAAATATCCAAAAGGGAAAGAATCTCCATACTGATTGAAGGAAACACCCCCTCCTTTTTTTCGCTTTTTTTTTTTCCTGTGGATAAATATTGCTTTTGGCGAAAACCATTAATTTTTTTAAAATGATTTTAGGCTAAATTATACAAAATCCCTTTGAACTTTGGGTCAATTGCATATAATTCCCTGACATTTCAAAGTTTAAATTTAATCCCTCTGACATTTTATATTTTAACTATTAACCCCCTGAGGTTTATTAACCCCCTGAGGTTAAGTGACCGTTATTTTTTTAATAAAAATTTTCACATCATATTATGACATGATATGTTACATCCTACATAGCATCCTATATAAATTACTAATTTTATAAAACTACCTAAACTTTAAGTAGTTGCAGATAACCCCCCTGAACTTTGATCAGTTACAAATAATTCCTTTGACATTTCAAAACTTAAATTTGACTCTTTTAAAATTTTGATTTGTAATATTAAAACTCAAGTTGTTACTTTTATCATTTTAATAAATTTATTAAGTTTTTTTACTATCATTTGTCAATTAAAATGGTTTTCTGGTATGGCAAAAACAGAAAAATGAGAAGAATAATATTTAAAAAAAATATAAAAATAAAAATTTCATTGTTTTTATAACATTTAAGTATTTTCTTGGGATAATTAAACATTAATAGTATTAAATTAAAATATCATCATTTGTGTTAAATATATTTTTAGGATGATTGAACATTGATAGTTTAAATATTATGTTTGTGTCAAATGATAGCTTATACCATATTAATTTTTTTTATTAGTAATGCATATTTTTTCATGAATCAAATGTTGGACGTGTATTTTTACATTTTTCTAAATATTATTCATCTTATTTTTTCCATATACAAAAGAACTAATAATATTTTAATTGATAAATGATAGCAAAATGTTAATAAATTTATGAAAATGATAAAAAGTAACTGCATATGGTTTAATATCATAAATCAAAATTTTAGGGGGGTCAAATATAAATGTTGAAATTTCAGGGGATTATTTGTAACTGATCAAAGTTCCCGAGGGTTTCTTTGCAATTGTTCAAATTAAAGTTCAAGGGATTCTTTGTAACTGTTCAAAGTTCAGATGGAGTTTTATGAAATTAGTAATTTACACAAGATGCCACATAGGATGTCACTTGTCATCCCATAATCTGACATGAAATTTTCTGTTAGAAAGATAACAGTCACTTAACGACAGGGGGTTAATAATTAAAAAATAAAAAGTTAGAGGGGTTAAATTTAAACTTTGAAATGTCAGGGAGGCTATATGCAACTAATCCAAAAGTTAAGGAGGTTTTGTATAATTTAGTGATTTTAAAAAAATTGTCAATATTAATTCTATGCATTATTTAAATATCAGCTTCCTAAAGAATTGTGACATTGTGGCAGAAGAACAAAACTGGTATTTCAAGAAAAAGCTTTACTTGGGCTCCGCAACAATTACGAAGAAAGCCCAAATTAAAGCAACAGTATATTTTCTCGCCAAAAAGAGGAGTACCGTTTTGCCCCAAATAAATCCATTTTTTTTATATTACATTTTCAAAATTAGTCACTTTAGGTGCATGTGGTTTTAAACTTTCAATATCTCTGAAAAATTAATAATTTCAATTTTCTCTATATAGAGAAATAGATAACAATGCGTGAGACTCATTATTCAATGAATTAATTGAGAAAATTGATTATGCTTTTTGAACTCATTGTTGTACTACGTTGATCATGTCTCTAATATTTTTTAAAAGGATAAATTATATAAAACGTCCTGAATTTTAGATCAATTGTATATAATCCCCCTAATATTTTAAATTTAACCCCCTGACTTTTTTTTTTATTTATAAGTATCCTGCCATTAATTGACAGTTATCTTTTTAACGAAAATTGTCATGTCAAATTAATAAATGACACATGGTGTTCTATATAAATTACTAATTTTATAGAACCCCTCTAAACTTTGATTAGTTACAGATACTCCTCTTGAACTTTAATCAATAACAACAAATAACCCCCTAAATTTTAATCAGTTATAAATAACCCTCATAACATTTCAAAATTTAAATTTAACTACCTTAAAATTTGATGTATAATATTAAACCACGTGTTAGTACTTTTATCATCTTACTAATTTTATTAAGATTTTTACTATTATTCAATTAAAATAGCTTTTATTATGACACAAAATAGCAGAATAATAATTAAACATTATAAAAATAAAATGTTGAATAAAATTATTAAGATGGTAAAAGTAATTACACGTGATTTAATATTATAAATCAAATTTTAACGAAGTTAAATTGAAATTTTGAAATGTCATGGGGTTATTTGTAACCGATCAAAATTTAAGAGTCATCTGTAACTAAAATCAAAGTTCAAAGAGTTTTGTAAAATTAGCAATTTACTTATGATGCCATGTAAGATACCATGTGTCACCTATTCCATTAAAAAAATAATGGTTAATTAATGGCATAATGCTTATAATCAAAAAATAAACGATCATGGGGGTTAAATTTAAACTTTGAAATATTGGGAATTATATGCATCTAACCCAAAGTTAAGAGGGTTTCGCATAATTTATAATTTTGCCTTTGTAAAAATTATAAAATTAATTTAATTTAATCATTTGATAAAGAAAAATTATCTTCACCTAAAATATTTTTTATTTTAAAAAATATTAGGATAAAAATAACATTTTAACGTTTTTTGGATTCATTGTTGTGCTACGTTGATCAGGTCTCTAAATCTTTTTAAAACATTGGATAATTAATTTAATTTTATTTATTAATAAAGACAAATTATCTTCACCTAAATTATTTTCTTATTTTAAAAAATAATATTAGGATAAAAATAAAATTTTTTAAAAATTGTAAAAACTTAACAAGTATGCATTATTTTTATACCATATTAATTAAGTTGAGAAGTTCTTTTAAGATTGACTTCAGGACTTTTTTTCAAATACTTTATGACAATAATAAATCCAATGTATTATATATCGTTATTAAAAAAACAATATCATATACCCCTAGTTGTAATGTATTTTTCATCTATTTCCTCTCCACCAATCACCATCTCTTTGGTAAAAAAATCACCCCCTCTACACCAATCCTAATAGCGCTTCGATCTGAAATCCTTTTCTTACAAGTGAGCTAGTTTCAAGCAAAATGAGGTTGAGATTAAGGCGTGCGAAAATGGAATCAAAACCGTCGTTTTGTTTTAGTATTCTTTGTCATCACTCGATTCTCTTACTGCATCATAGTGAAAACAAAGAAACAAAACCACCACCAAAAAAAAAAAAAAAATCTATCATTCAATACGTTATCACAATCAAGCACAACGTATTAATTTCTTAATTGAAGAAGAAATGAGCACAAGTTTTCAGCTCAAAACAAATGCAATATCAATACAGTTCTTTTAACTAAATAGAACTGAAAATTAAATTTTGACTCCATAATATTATGTCATTTCCATCAGAACTAATGGATCATTTCATCGAAGTTTTGTTGTAGTATTGTTCATCATTGCTTGATTCTTCCATGGTAGAAACAAAGAACAACAAGCAACACCAAACAGAACTAATAAAGGAACTATGCTATAATCAGGGTTATCTAACCCGGACCGGAAACCGGCGACCTGGCCTCTAAACCGGTCCGGGTCAAATTTTTAATTTTTTTTAAAAAAATTTTTCCTTGAGAATTTCATACTATAAATCTAAAATATTTCATTTCTCATCGGTTTGGTCCCGGTTTAGTTCCGGTTTGACTCCGGTCTAACCCACTGACCCTTGACCCAGTACCCCGACCGGTTCACTGACCGGTCCGAGTTTAATTACCTTGGCTATAATTGAATTAAGTGTAAATGTATAAAAATACCCATCAACTTTTGTTTAGGGTGCGGCTAACACCATGTGCCATGAGTTTACAAAAGAAAAAGCAAAACTAACAAAACCGTTAACTTATTTACTTTAACCGTTTGAGGGAGCGCCTTTGACTGAAAAGGCGGACGTGAAAAAAATAATACTCCCTATTATCCTAATTATAAGATAAAGTTGATTTTTTTGAAGAAATTAAGAAAGCCAATTAAATTATTTTAGAGTGTTTATATTTTTAGTATCTTTAGATTATATATTAGTTTATTAGTCAAATTAATTAGTTTGGAGAAAAAAATAAAAATATAAATACTTTAAAGTAATTTAATTAGCTTCCTTAATTTCTCCAAAAAAATTAATTTTGTCTTATAATTAGGACCGGAGGGAGTAAAAAAGTTCGCATATGCATTAACCTCATCCCCTTCAGTTCCTCTTTCCTTCACTCTGTTCATCTGAACGCAAAAAATAAACTAGGAAGGAAAGGGGGGAAAAGCGCACAAAAGCAATTACTCAAAAGTTAGAACACATTAAAGCAACGATAGAACATTAAAAATTAAAATTATTATTCATCAAAAGTTTAAGCAATCAAGATTATTGAAAGCTGTGGAGCAAAAAATGAACTCCAGCACTTGACCTTTTAAGAAAAAGCCTCTAGAACAAATGTCTGCGAACTACAGGATAATAGAAGCCTTTTTATCTTAAAATAATTAATGGTACTGGCCTACTGGGTTCCTTTTACCCTTTACCCATCATTATTGGGGTGCTTTATTGTATATGCTTTATTAAGAAGAGTTTGCAACGATAGATAATAATAAAATTAAATTAATAAACCATTTTCATTAATTACCGATCACAAGCCCATCTATAGTTTACCAATCTTTGGTTGGTATGTATATTACTTAAAAACGGTAATTAAAGCTTTTTTTTTTTGCCAGTAATAATTAAAGCAATTGAAATCTTAGGAATAACTGTCGAATCATTAAACTGTAATTTGATTAACAAGCTAGTCTTTGGATCATTTTAATGATTATTGTAAATGATACCATATCATTAAATTTAAATGATTTGTCAATTGTCAATTTAGCCCTCATCACTATTGTATGGTCCTCTTTTGAAAATTTTTTAAAGAAGTAAAATAAATATATTAAAATCATAATTTTGAATTTTAATTTTAATTTCATATACAAATTAGACAAAATAAAAGAAACTAAAAATTAATTAAAAATCTTTAATTATTTGTTAAAAATCAAAAGCTCAACTTTTCGCATTCATGATTGTTGTGTGTGTCTATATCTGCCTTCTGCAGCTCATAATAATATCAGCTCATTTCATCCCTGGCATGTAGCACACTAACACCGATGCCTTAGTTCATCTCAAAGATATGATTATTTTTCTTAAGCTTCAAACCGCATAAAGAAACCACATGAGCCAGGTTAATTTTAGGCCTGAAAATATTGAAGCCCAATTGTTCTTATTTTTCACCCGTCCAAATTCTTTGATGTTTCTTGTATCAATGGTGTTGTTCTTGTTGCTTCATGAAAAATCATAATTGGCTATCAAGGTGATTAGAGCTTTGAAGCAATGCGGTGGTGATCCGTTCACATTGCCGTGCGGTGGCAAAGGACTTTGCTGAGTCATCATGGTTTTGCTTCAACTTCTATTTCACTGAATTTGGTCGATTTATTGTCCCCACTGGAAGCAAGGAATTTTTTATGTTTGGTCCTCGTCTCAATTTGGCATGGGTGTGAATGATGGGCATCATCAATGAAGGAAATTATTGTGATTGTGAAAATATTATTCTGCTGCATCCTTCATATGTATATATTTTTAATCTTGCCCAAGTATATATCTCATGGTTCTGTAGAGGTTGTTGATGGTAGTTGACTGAGTTTTTGACACCAGATGCTTGTGTGTTCATATGTTGTCCTCAAGTATGTTGGTTTGTAGTTGATGGGAGAATTTCATATCAAACTAGATGCACCATAATGAATACAATGCTTGAAGTCAAGCTGGATTCTTGGATAAATTCTATGTGAGTGCACAACATAAAAAAAAAAAAGCAAAGAAATAAAGAAGAAGAAGAAGGCATAAATATACAACCACCCCTACTGCAGAAGCTTGGTGTTTTGATAGATCGATAAAAGGCAAATAGGCTGCTACATATTGAATAGGCAAAAGGCAGAAGTTGGCTCAGATGTTCTAGATGATGGGTGTTCTTATTGTCAAGTTGACAAAAAAGAAAGCGTTTTTGGATGCTGGCAGTGCTATTGGAAAATGTCTTCATTAATGATTGCTACACAAAGAACTTATCAGGATGTCAAGTTCTTTGAGGGGGCCAAGGTTATGTTTAATGTGGCTTTGGCAATCTTTAAGATGAAGGAAGACGAGTTGCTTCTTACACATCATGTTGGTGAGGTAATTGATATTCTGCAGAGGACAACCCATCACCTAATTGATCCAGATGATTTACTGATTGGCGCATTTGATAAGATAGGCTCCATGACAACCAACACCATATCATCAAGAAAGGGAAACTACAAAAGTGAATGAAGAAACTATTGGTTCATCTCAATCAGACATGTTTTTACAGCAATAGATGAAGGAGTGTAAACAAAGGCATGTGACTAATACACTACAAAAAAAAAAAGATATTTTGTAGCGGAGCAATTGTAGCGCTTATATTAAACCGCTACAAATTATAGTATTTGTAGCGGTTTTTATCTAAACCGCTACAAATTTGTAGCGGCAAGGTTTTTTTGTAGCGGCTTCGTACAAAAAACCGCTACAAATTTGGCGCGAAATTCCCGCCAAAACTTGTAGCGGTTAATGCACAGAAACCGCTACAATATTCCCGCCAGTTGGTGCGCCAACAGTGTAGCGGTTATTTGTAGCGGTTACAGCAACAGAACTGCTACAAAATACCAAAGGTCAGAAGTTTGTAGCGGTTATGCCCCTATAACCGCTACAGAATTTCAAGAGTCTCGACATTTGTAGCGGTTCTAGGCAATAACCGCTATAGAATTTCAAACGTTGTTATCTTTTGTAGCGGTTTTTGTAGAACCGCTACAAATTTAATTATTTGTAGCGGTTAGAGTAGCGGTTATTTTAATAACCGCTACTAATATCTGGCCTATTTAAGCCCCCGCATCCCTCATTTCTCCTTTTGCTCATTTTGTTTCCTGAGGTTTCTCTGAGTGATTTCTTCAAGATTTGAGCGTTCAGACATCTCTATAGGAGTTTTTGCTCAGTATTTCTCAGTATTTGCACTTGAGGTACGTATATAACACATATTTTATTTATATTTTGTATTTTTATTATATTTTTGAATAATAATGTGACTAATTTTTTTTTTAATTTTTACAGTTGATATGGCTTCAGGACAGGATAAGGGGAAGGCCCCTAAGGTCCCCAGACCGATTTTACGGGGTGGCAGCAGCCGGGCAGGGGGCAGAGGGAGGGGGCAGCGCGCAGGCAGGGCTACCGCGGCATCTCAGCCCATCCCCCCACAGGCACTGCAGACGATCCCACAAGCGACGACCACACCAGAGGTGCCTAAGGTGGAGAGGCCAAATATTAGCATTGAGGACTTCCTCAACGAGGAGGAGTTTGAGATCCAGATTGGGTTCAGGGAGATGGAGCAGTTCCTCGATGACGAGGACGCTCGGGAGCAGAACAACCCACGAGAGTCGTCTTCGCGGTCCACTGGGTTTGAGGTGCAGGTCGAAGGTAAATTAATTTTTTAATTTAGTAAATTATTTATTTAAATTAGAAATGTTAACTTTGAATTACAATTTATCTAACGTGCGGTCAACTGTGCAGATGAGCAGGGGAACGTTTCGACGAGGAGGCTAGACGTGGCCGGTGTGAACAACTTGGACTGGAGCCTCCGAGTTATAGTGCCGTGGAATGAGGGCACTGACCAGCGATCCACAATGGGGGTCACCTGCTCAACCGCTTCCTGAACGACCTAGGCTCGAATTGGATGCGGTTCCCCCTTCACTTCCCGACGTGGAGGCACGTTCCGAGGGGCCCGAAGGACCAGGCTTGGGAGGAGGTGGTTCAGGTAATTAAAATTATTTAATTAATATTTTTTGTAATTAATTCTATTTAATTAATTTTTTTTAAATTATGGTTTCTATAATTATTGATATTTAAATAATTTTTTTTCAGCTGCAGTTTGCCGTCCGAGCCAACCGGAAGAGGTACGCCCTCGTGAAGATGGGTAACGCCTGGAGGAACAGGAGGAACCGTCTCTTCCACAGGGTGGATAAGGACGGGACGATACCTCTGGAGCAGCTGATCGAGAGCGTCCCGGACGGCGTGCCGCCAAACGACTGGGCGCGTTTCGTCCAGTTCAGGAAGAGCCCTGAGGCGCAGGTAATGTATTTATTAGATTTTTGATATATAATTTTGTAATTGTTAAATATTAAATTATAATTTCAATTTAATTTTAAATTATAATACATTTAATTTTTTTTTTCCAAGAGCTTTCTCAGAGGAACACCGAGATCCGGGCACAGCAGACGATCCACCACACAGGAGGATCGAAGACCTTTGCTGTGACCTACAGCGAGCTGGTAACTTTTCAAAATATCACTTACTTTTAGCTGATTATTTCATAATACTAATTATTATTTTGTAATTGTTTCAGGAGATGAAGGCACAGCAGGAGAACCGTCAGATGGACTATGGGGAGCTGTACGCCATCACACATAGACATCGTGACGGGACTGCGACCTCTTAGCAGGCAGAGGCGGCCATTGTAAGTAATTTTATTATTATATTTTTTATAAAACCAAGTTAATAATGAAAAATGCTAATTAGTAATTGTTTCATAAAATGGCAGGAGCGGATGTAGCAGTCGCAGGCTGAGCTGCGATAGACCCAGCCTGAGGAGTCATAGGGGTCAGTGGACCCGACGGCTCCTTTGAAGGTGGGTCTGCCTCAGACTGAACACCCTGGACGCATGCGGGGGATGGGGATAGGCGCCAAACCCAGCATGGTCTACGGCAGGAGCGCCGCCTCTGAGGCTGGCAGCTCTAGAGGGGTCAGACGTCGGAGGGACGAGTCTATTGACCAGCTGTGGTCAGATTTGGAGCAGCAGATAGCGCAGCAGGAGCAGTAGATGCAGCAGATGCAGGTGCAGCAGTAGGAGCACCTGCAGCTGCACGCTGATATGATGTACGCTCAGCAGACGCAGTGGCGTGAGATCGCGAACAACATGCTCGAGGGAGCATGGAGTCGCCTATTCCCGAATGAGCAGCATTCAGCGGTTCCCCCTATCCCTCGCTACGTCGTCCCGAGTATTACTCCTCCTGCTCCTGCTCCTCCTCCTGCTGATGACGATGGTGCGGTTCACTCTGCGCAGCGGCCTGATCCAGCGGCACCTGAGGGAGCCCCACCTGAGGGAGCACCAGAGGATCAGCCCCTAGCTACTTAGTTTAGGACATTTTTTTTAAACATTTGTAAATATATATATGAGTTTTTATTTCAGAACTTTCTTATTGTGTTTTATATAATTATATTTATATTATTAGATCGCGTTGTTTAATTTATGAATTATTTATATCTAAATTTTAAAAAAAATAAAGCATATATATTTGTAGCTGTTTTAACTTAAAACCGCTACAAATATATAGATTTGTAGTGGTTCTATAGTGTATAACCACTACAAATGTATATATATAGTTGTAGCAGTTTCTCTTATGAAACCGCTACAACTATATATATGTTAGTAGCGGTGTTAAAATAATAACCGCTACAAATACTCATCATTTGAATTTTGAAATTTGCCGCCTTTGTGCACATTTGTAGCAGTTATGTTATGTATAACCGCTACAAATTAAAAATTATTTTTAAATTTGCTGTCCAACGGCTTTAATATTAGTAGCGGTTTTATATATATAACCGCTACTAATACGCAACAAGTAAATTTTGAATTTCCCACCAATGTGTAACGGCTTGAATATTAGTAGCGGTTTTATATATATAACCGCTACTAATACTCAACAAGTAAATTTTGAATTTCCCACCAATGTGTAACGGCTTGAATATTAGTAGCGGTTTTATATATATAACCGCTACTAATATTTTATAACTATAGCGGTTAGTGTAGCGGTTTAATAACCGCTACAAAATTATAAACGTTGGAATTTCAGAATATAAGGTTCTAGGCATTCGTCATTATCTTCTCACTCATCTTCTTCTCTATACTTTCTTCTCTCTCACTTGTAGCTATGGATAAATCATGGATAAGGTTGCCGCGCAATTCTCCTAAATATTTGTACGGATTAAACAGTTTCTTAGATTTCGCATTTACTCACGCCAGCTGTAACGGGAAGATCGTCTGTCCGTGTCGAAAATGCAAGTTTAAGAAGTGGCATGCATGAAATGTTGTGAAGGAACATTTGCTTGTGAAGCCTTTCCCTGAGGACTATACGTTCTGGGCAGTTCATGGTGAGAAGGCCGGCATTAGATATGACGATGCTCTTCCTCGAAGTTCTCAAGTAGGCGTTCAAGTAGATGAAGATGATCCTGTGAATGATGCTGTGCGTGATACGTTTGGATTTCAAGGCAACAACTTCAACGAAGAAGTACACGGCTTTGAGCCGACTTTTATGGGGAATGAAGCAGCTCGGGATTTTTTCAGCTTGATGGATGAAGCAGATCGTCCTTTATATCAAGGTTGTCGCAAATATTCTAAATTATCTTTCTTGATCAAATTGTATCATATCAAGTGCTTGTGTGGGATCACAGATAAGGGAATGTCGATGTTGCTCGACTTATTACAAGATGCATTCCCCGACGCCGAGATTCCCACAACATTCTACGAGGCCAAGAAGATTATCAACAGGTTGGGGTTGAATTATCAAAAGATTGATGCGTGCCCAAATGATTGTATGCTGTATTGGGGAGACGATTCCAGCAGGGAGACGTGTAAGAGATGTTACTCATCAAGGTACAAGACAATTCGGAAGGGGAAAAAGCAGAAGAAGAAACCTGTAAAGATTCTCAGGTACTTCCCTTTGAAACCTCGTCTATAAAGATTATTTATGTCGTCTAAAACTGCTGAGCACATGAGGTGGCATGCCGTTGATAAAAACGAAGACGGTAAATTAAGACATCCGCGGGATGCAGCTGCTTGGAAAACGTTTGACAATGACTTTCCAGATTTTGCAACTGACCCCAGAAATGTTCGGCTTGCATTGGTGACCGACGGTTTCAATCCTTTCGGGAATCTTAGCACAAGTTACAGTATTTGGCCGGTAGTCTTAGTTCCCTACAACTTACCCCCTGGATGTGTATGAAACAAAGCTCTTTCATTATGTCTATGATCATTCCAGGCAAAAAGGCACCAGGCAATGACATCGATGTGTATCTCCAACCGCTTATTACGGAATTACTTGACCTGTGGAATGTCGGCTTGGAGACGTACGACGCTTACAGCAAGACTTTGTTCAACATGCGTGCAGGCTTGATGTGGACGATTAGTGACTTTCTTAGCCTTGGCACATTATCTGGTTGGAATGTGCATACTGGGTCGGCGTGTCCAGCTTGCAATTTTGACTCTGACACATTGCGCCTTCCCCACAGCTGAAAGTGGTGCTTTATGGGGCATCGGAGGTTTCTCGATGAAACGCATAAGTTCAGATTGCAACGGAATCCCTTCAATGGGAAAACAGAGAAAAGAGGACCACCTCAGACTTTGTCCTGTACAGATATCTTACAGCAGCTTGAGCATGTTGACTTCGAGTTTGGAAAAAGCGACGATTCAGCACAAACTCGCCAAAAGACGCGCAGGACTTTGGCGCCTCAGCAGTGGAAGAAGATAAGTATTTTCTTCACGCTTCCATATTGGAGATCTAATTTACTTCGCCATAGTCTTGATGTAATGCACATTGAAAAGAATGTTTGTGACAATATGCTGTATACGCTGCTTAACGAACCCGGCAAGACAAAAGATCACCTTCAAGCGAGGAAAGATTTACGCAATATGGGAGTTCATGAAGACGCTTGGCCAGATGAGCATGACAGATTTACACCGGCAAAGTTTACCCTCACAAAACCGAACAAGGAAGTGTTCCTCACGACGTTGAAGAAATTAAAAGTTCCTGATGGGTATTCAAGCAACATTTCTCGATGTGTCGACTTGCAGGCTCGAAAGGTTGCTGGCCTGAAGAGTCACGACTCACATGTTCTTATGCAGCAGTTACTCCCTCTGGCTATAAAGAATACACTTCCTCCCGATGTTTCCATCGTTTTGGTGGAACTTTGTTCTTTCTTTCGGAAGTTGTGTTCTAAGGTTTTGATCGTTAAGGAGCTCGATCAGCTGCAGTCGAAAATCATTCTTACGCTTTGTCATTTGGAGATGATCTTTCCTCTGTCCTTTTTTACTGTGATAGTTCACCTCACAGTCCACCTCGTTCATGAAACAAAGCTCGCTGGACTAGTACAATATCGTTGGATGTATCCGATTGAGAGTTACTTATTTTAAATATGTGCTTTAATTTATTGTCCTTATTTAATGTTTGCTAGTCGTCCTTATCATCATTTTATATCAATTTTCTCTTCTGTACTTCGTAGGTTCCTTGGGAAATTAAAATATTACGTGAGGAAAAAGGCGTGGCCAGAAGGTTCTATAGCTGAAGGCTATATAGGGGATGAGGTGCTATATTTTTGCTCAAGGTACTTTGATGATCTTGAGACGGCTTTCAACCGCCCGCCTCGTGTTGACGATTGTCCTGAACCTGCGCCGACATCAGGAGAATTTATCCCTCGTGTTGGTAAACTAGTTGAAGCAACTGAGAACTTCAAACTAACGACAACTGAGAAGTTCCAAGCACATAGACATGTCTTAATTAATTGCACTCAAGTTGAACCTTTCATACAGTAAGAATTGTACGCTCACATGTTATTTGATCTATATCTTTCGTAACATTTCTCACTTTCATTTCACTAACGCCTTTCCATTATTAATTGCAGGGAATTCAGAAGTCATGTGAAGCGTCAGCTCAGGATCCGTACACAGACATCCTCGGAAGTTGATAGGAGGGTCCAAAGAGAATTCCCGAGCTGGTTTGCACGCAGAATACTAAATGACCACAACCCACACTCACCAGATTTCAGAGCTCTCGCAATCGGCCCTCTTGATCATGCAAAACGGTTTACAGCATACAATGTCAATGGTTTTAAGTTTTGCACGGTTTCACGGGATCAAGGATTGCAAACACAAAATTCGGGTGTTTATGGCACATTTGGGACAAGGAGTTATACGAGCAGCAGTGACGCCAACATGAAGTTCGGAGGCGTCCCTTACTATGGCAAGCTTCTTGATGTGGTTGAGCTTAATTATCAAGGCCGTTTCACCGTGACGCTGTTCAAGTGTTTGTGGGCAAATACCACTACTTCTCGGGGATTGACAACTGACGACCTAGGGATCACATCAGTCAATTTCTCACGACCGATTCATACTGGTATTTCTCAAGATGATGAGCCGTATATTCTAGCTTCAGAGGCACATCAGGTTTATTATGTTGAGGACGAGAGGCATAGGGATTGGCACATGGTCGTTCATTTAAAGCCAAGAGACCTTTACGACATGGGAGAAGGCGATAACATCGTCTACGAGAGTGAGCAATTTCAACCAGCTGATTTTGAAAACTACTTCCCTGAAGGCGATGACAATTTACTTCTACTGCGGTGAGTTTTTTTAAGTCCACGTCATTTGAATTAAATTTTTTAAATTTAATAATACATCAATAACAATAATTTTTCTACAAAATTTCTGTAGGGATGGCGACGATGAGTGATCAAATTCAAATTATGCTTTTGTCTTTACAAAAAATGCAAAAAAATTTTAAAATAAAATGTAAACAAAAATTAAAAAAAAATTAAAATAATATTTGTAGCGGTTATTGAACCGGTACAAATAAAAAATTAACCGCTACTAAATGAATAACTGCTACAAAATGGATACATTAACCGCTACAAATAGTACTATGAATATTAAACCCCTACAAAAATATAATTAACCGCTACTAATTAATAACCGCTACATTAACCGCTACAAATAGTACGTGGATCCCTATAAATACCCTTACCACAACTCATTTCAAACACTCCCCAATTTCTTTTCACCTTACCTTTCTTTCAGTTTCTCTCATTTACAACTTCTTTCGTATGAGTAGAGGAGCTGAATAATACGATCAAATATGGTAACAAGATTTTTAATTTTTTTTAGAATACTTCTTTCCTTTCTATAAAATTTATTCTAACCATTTTTTTTCTAGATATATCATAACTGTATCTCATTTTCATCTATTTTTCATACACAATTACATTATATTAGATAACATAATAATTCCTTATTACCTACCTATCCTTAATAATATTATTAATATAAATTTTATACTAATCCTATTCAATTACATTTTTCTTTTTTATTTATTAATAAGTTAAACTATTGAATAATAAACTAATTGAAATAGATAAAATAATAACAAAATAAACTATTTAATTTAATATTGAAAAAACAGAAAAAAATAATTGAATATTTTTAAAAAAAATTTTAAATATTTGTAGCGGTTATTAAACCGCTACTAAATAACACGCTTTTTTACAACTCAATTTAAATATTTTAGAGCCAATTTTGAATTTCATGAAATTAGTAGCGGTTTTAAAAACCGCTACTAATTTCATGAAATTCAAAATTAGTAGCGGTTTGTTAACCACTACAAAATAAAAAAAAATGTCATTTTTTTTTTCGCCAACAAATTTTCAATTTTTTATATTTGTAGCGGTTTGTTAACCGCTACAAAATAAAAAATTCTTTTTTTTAGCTCTCAATATAATTTTTTATATTTGTAGCGGTTATAGAACCGCTATAAATATCTTTGGGTGTTGTAGCGGTTAAGTTGAACCGCTACAAAGGATGTAGCGGTTATTTTTGATTGAGTAGCGGTTTTATATAACCACTACAAAACTGCTTGTAATGTACAATTTAGTAGCGGTTTGAGTAACCGCTACTAACCTTGTTTGTATCGGTTAGAACCGCTACTAATACCCATTTTTAACCGCTACTAAATCACATTTTTTTTAGTGATAGAATTAATGCTTTTGTTAAAATGTTTGAAGTGGCTTAACCATGTGGTTGAAAGTCATTGAAGTGAAAGAGTCATATATTCAGCAAAGAATGCTGAATTGAAGAATGGGGTGTTGAAGAACAACATTCCAAAGATCAACATGAAGATGTCTCTATGAAAAGAAAAAGAGGAAGATGTCTTCTAAAAGTATTGTTCACAAGAACAAAATGATTGATTTCATATCACTTCACTAAACCCTATTTGTTGTATTAGCAAGGTGACACTTTCATGAGTATAAGAAGTGTCAACTTGAGGGGGCATGTTAGAATATTGAATTGATTAGGATGATTAGTGTTAATCATCTAGTTACTAGATGACCCTAAAGTTCTATATATAGGGTCCTAGTTCGAAGTTAAGAGTGTGAAGGATGGTAGGATCCTCACTAAGGTTGAGGGAGATTAACTTGGTCCTCATCTCTCATTAATTCTAGAGTTTAGGGTTAATAATATGATCACCCAAGAAGGGTTGATAATTGTAATGCCATTGTGGCTTGTAAATCTCAAGAAGAGATTAGTATATTTTCTCCAATTATGAGTTTATTAACAGGTGGGAATGCCACCCTTTATGTAAAAGAATTAAAAAAGGGTCGCATTCCACCTCACACATTGCGTATATCACTGATTCTTCAATTACCTGTAAGTTTTCATATTCTTTCTTTCATTTTTTATCGTTTTCCCCCTTTTTCGTGCTGTTGTTGTTTTTTCATTTTATTATATTTGTTCATACCATATTTCATTTCCTTCTTTTCTTCTTGATTCTTTTATCAATGTTTTTAGTTTTATTCTATACCATTTTAATTCCCTAAGAGTAATTGTCCTCTTGGTCATGCCACGATTGGACATCATTTTTGCCAAATCCAGAGCCCCTAGAGTAATCTTGGGGCTCTGGAGTTTTCTTGAATATTTTCATACTTTGTTTTCTCCTATGATCTTCCTCACTCTCGTAAGTCGTCGCATTCTTGGAATCCTCTTGTGCTCTTTTAGACCTACCCTCCTATGTTTCAAACACAGCATCATCATCATCACCCGCTTTAGGTTCTGAGTGGCCAATGACATTGTCACAGGCACAAATATTAACATAGACATGTCGATACACCCACATAATTTATGCATGCATGTGTACTGGTTTCCCATTGATCTCTGTCACTGTCATTGGGTGTAGCATTCTGGGAATCCCATCCACAAGAGCTTCCAACTAATGTTTTGCTGGCAATGCTGGGGATTTGGATCTTCCCCAAGAGCAATTTTCCTCTTGTTCATGTGAAGATTGGCCATTATTTTTGCCAAATCCAGGATCCCAAGAGTCATCTTGGGGCTCTGGATTTTTCTTGAACAGTTCCCTACTTTGCTTTCCCCAATGGTTTTTATTTTCTTTGAACAGAATTTCTCTCTCCAAGCTGAGCTACAGCAGCTCATAACAGAAACTTAGAGAAAAACCTGATACGTAACTACTTCGTATTCAAACATAATTGCACATAAGCACAGAACTGTTGGTGTGCCCATGGCATCAACGAACTAAAGATTTCAGACAGAAAATGAAATATAACTATATACAATTTCAAACTTGACTGCTAAAGATCTCAATTAAGATTATTGTTCATGCTTTAGTGTTCTTTAGCTTCATCCATGGCTTCTCTTTGGAATCCCTGAAGTTCCATATATGAACAATGAAGACTGTTCTCAAGGATTCTATAGTCTCCACTATCCACAGTGGTGTTCGTTGTGTATTCTCCCCCACCTCCCTTTGAATTACCTGAAGACAATTCAAGCCCTAATTTTTCAAGACCTGGTTGTTTCAGCAAAATATCTTATCCATCATGCATGTGTGTATATAACTTGATGTTGGTGATCGAATAGTGTGTATTAGACTTGATTAGTATGTTCAATGAAGCACAAACCTCACGTTGTGCCAAATATACGTATAAATTGCATATAAGAATTCATGTAAAGACTAGCATCTATATACATATGAATACTCTTCCACCGAGCCGACCTCCTGCTTGCGGCTCATCCATGGCTTGTCTCACAAATCACTGTTCATAAGGATTAAAATGGCTTCAAAAAAATCTCGGCTCATCCAATTACCTTTCATCGGCTCCAAAAAATGTGGGCCAGGGTACATGACTTCAAGTACAACACATTCAAATTTGAATCCATTTTTTGAGAAATTTCAAACCACCCGCCCTGCTGTACCTCTACATCTGTGCTGTCTTTTACTTCCATCAATTCATGAACACCTTGACCCTCTCTTGGCAGTGGGTCCTCACATCTTGAGGGAAGTCTCCCATTCGGTAAGCAACAAGAAGGTCCTGCGTATCCAGCCTTCCGTTTATGATTTCGTCCATGGCCTGAGAAGCAACAATGCTAGAATACCACACTTACCTTAAGTCTCTGTTTCGGTGGGTGCTCCGTCTAAGAACAAATCCAAACCGCCCGATCCCAACCATGCTTTTATCCACAACGCAGGCCATACCCAAAAATTCTAACTACACGGCCGGTAATTATTTATTCCTTTCATTGCAATAAATGTGTCATTTACAACCTTCAGTCTGTTGCCCTGTCCAACGTTGTACTTATTCACTTTCGACACATTCCTTGCGTATGGTTGTTAATACCTCCTTAATGGTACTTTGTTAGTAGGTACTGTCATTCAATGTCGATGGTCATGCATTCCTCTATTTATAGAGGGTCCAAAACTAAATGAATTCCCACCCATAGCTCTGTTAACATCCTCTCTGTTTGTTGGTTCTGCATATTCCTTTTGCTGCTCATGGAAGTTGACGGTGCTTTTGTCTGTCTTCAGAGCTTGGCTGAAGGCCTATGTAAAGAAACGATCTTAGTGAAGTTGGATAGGATTATTACTAAGGATGTCATCCGGTTTCCCATTGGACCTTCTCGGCCTATGAGGGAGTTCTCCGGGTTGCAGCTCATCGTTTTCGACCATATGGTTAGTCTATGTTATATTCCCTTCGCAGCGACGTTGTATGCCTGTTTTGGGAGTTCTCTACTTTTAATTATATTCATGTTTTTCTGTTATGTTAGATGGATCGCATGGTCATCCATCTGGACAACTATCCAACCATTCAGACTTTTGCTCGCTCTCTTGGAGAAGATCGGTGCTACAAGATATCTAATTTTTGGGTCTTAAGGAATGCACAGGGGCATAGGAAAAGATACCACATCAAATTAACGCCCAATAGCCATCTCACTAGAGCAGCTGCAGATCTGCCACAACACTGTTTAAACCTCATGACTGTTCCGCGGCATACCTATGAAACTGCAAGCCATGGACAGTTAGTTGGTATGCTAATTTTGTTCACTAATCTTTTCAGTGTCATTTTTTTTTTGCCACTACCCTTCTGTAATTTTTATAGTGCCCTTTTCCATAATTGTCAGATGTCTGCGGCATACTCAAAACCATGTATGATGTGGGTATGACACAGTCTGGCGGAGTTTTTTGTGTTGAACTCATTTTAGTTTTAGAGGAAAGTGGAGTGTTTACTGAGGGGTAATCATTTTTACATTTTACTGTCTCATAAATTCCATTATGGTGTTACACATGGCTTAAAGCAAACAACACCTTTTTAGTTGCAGCAACGTCCTCACATGTAGCCTGCGTGGTGTCTGTGCTGATACAACAATTCAAGCATACGAGGCTGGTCAATATGAACACCCTCTATTTGTTGTGATCCAGTATGCCATGGAGAGCGATGCAACCGATGGTTAATGTTAATTTAATTTTGCATGGATCTCCATATTTTAATTTCAAATTAATTCAAGCTTTTCCATTCAAAATTTACATTTTCAGGTGGTCCAACTCTTACCTCCTACTATAATGCTACCCGGGTCTTCTTCAATCCAACATATCCAAAGGTGCTTCAACAAAGGATAGATAATCTTGGACTGAATGATTTTGCATCTCCATCACAAAATTAGAGTCTGTTTGTTTATGGGTTCTTTATGTATTTCAAACTGTCCACCTTTGTTGCTATGATTCTTCAAACTGTGCAGCAAGGATGTTCAAAATGTATTGGTTGGTCTGTTTTCATTTTTATCCTATCCATGTTAGTTTCTTTAGAATTTTTGAAGTAGTGTCATGTACCATTAACATCAATGATCTTATGCATACTTGTGCTATGGAAATGTCTATATTGTTGTTTAATGGTGGGCCTCGAATTAAAAAATTATGACAGCAAAAACCATACCTCAATAAAACAGTCACTAAACATTTCCAAGGTTTGGCCCAAAAGAGTTGCCTATTGTAGTTTACTTTTGACCTATGGGATTAATAGTATAGACAGTATAGGCCGTGAGTTGTCATCCAACCGACAATATAATATTATCAATAAAAAAAGACTTACACAATGAAAGTAAAACCATATTATTAAATGAGAGAAAGCAGTACATCGCTACATCCAAGATCAGATCTTGCCGACAAAATCAATGGCATACTCGTCATCGGATTCCAGAAAAACATTATCAATGGAATCAACGGTTAATTCCTTCAACAAATGTGCTGGACTGCACTTCACCATCATCATTAACAAACCCTAAAACCACCCCCAACTCATTAGCTGATGGCAAACGGTCAACACTGTCAGTTATTGGAACATCCATACCATCACGACGATGACAAGTGGTGGATTCCCTCCGATAGCGTCGAATATTTTGCTGAGGGCTGATCGTCATATACGCGTGGCACCATAAGTTAAGAATCTCTATTCTTGAGTTTCGCCCCTGCTTGAGTTTTACTTTAATGTAAGGGATATAACTTCTGATAATGTTCATATCTTGAATGCATATACTCTCATCATGCTCGTCTGCTGCTTCCCACTCGCTATTGTATAGTCCATGTGTCCTGATTATACCATAAAAGCAGCGAAAGAGTAGATACTTAATGTCATAGAACCTATACGATCCGGCCCTTACCTTACCTCTTTCATAGCACTCAACGTCCATAGCCAAATCATCCCCCATTAAATTCATAATACACATCCATTGGTCCAAAAGTGATGCGCAAGCAGCTCACTCCATCATGCCTCCATTGTCGAAGGAATCTGTAGATAGCGCAACAAGAAAAGTCAGTATACTCACTCATGTCTCAATTGCTCTTTTAACAGACGCTAGCCCTGATGTGATCAATTAACATAGTTATTCTTCATCACAACCAAACTTAAATAGGCGTTTTGGTCCAATCGTTCCAGTGGCTCATTATCCCACCCCCTTTTTATCTTCTGGTTAATATCCATCATGTGTTACCAACCTATGTCTTCAATTGTTGTAAAGTCTTCTCCCTTTGACTATTCAATTGCATTATAAGGATACTGGACATCTGTGTCTAAAAAAGCTATGCTGGAGCTTATATCATTGTGTTAATCCCTTTTTATACGTATCCCAATACTTTTACAATTTTGCATTATTACAGTAAATACGTCTGCAGACCACAGTAAACTTTCTTGGTTTATGCAATAACTAATATGATGTGAGTCTTTCCTCAATACAAGGTCTAAAGCAAGCATTCTACCTATGCTATTTTGCTTGCCCTTGGATTGCGTGATTCACAGCTTGCCGTCTCCATCCAAAGTTGACGTGTTTCAACTTCATACCTTCTGCCCATCTGAAAAAAGGAAAAAATACCATGCCCTTCTTTTCTCTATTTGCGTTGGTCTCTTAGCTTCACAAATCCTGGCACCTTAGTATTATTTTATTCTTATTCTTTTCCACAAAATTTCACCATTTGGTCATGTTACATTAAATACGTCTATAGTCGACAGCACACTTTTCTGGTTTATGAAGTAACTACTCTAATGTTAATCTTTTCGTGAAAGAATCTATAAAGCATTGGCATAAGTATGCTATGATGTGGGTTATTCACAGCTTGCCGTCTCCATCCATAGTTAATGTGTTTCATCTTTTTGGCTTCTGTCCATCACAAACTATGAAAAAATGCCATGCCTTTCTTTAGTATATTTGCGTTGGTGTCCTATTTTGTTTCATCTTTTTGGCTTCTGTCTGATTGCATTGGTTTCTTTTCGTCTAAGTTATTTTGTGGCTTCAGAATACACCCTTTTTTCACATTTATGGTATGCCTATTACTCCCTCTTATAAAGCATTATAGGTACAAACCTTAAACATGAATAACTCACATGGTCATGTCCTTTTTCATGCACTGCTCGATGTCAATACAGTCTGAGGTTTTTTTTTATATATCCCACCATATGTCCTGTCACTTTCATATTTGACTTGCTTTATTATTTGTGGTTATGTTTAACCCTAATTGAAATCAAAAGGAACATATTTGACTTGCTTTTGTTATTTGTGGTTATGTTTATCTGTTGCAACTATTCTTAACCTTTCCATTGGTTAAATAAGGGTTTACCCTGGCTACTTTTGACCAACGTGACCTAATGTCTTGTAATGATATGGGTTTCCATACTTCAGCTGATACTCTGCCCTGCGTTTAATGTCTGATGATTTCTTATTTGAAAATGATGTATCAACTGTTCATAACAGTTCTTCCCAGATCCCTTTACCATTACCAGATCTGTTATATCCAGTTTCTGTATCTGGAAATTCATGTTTGTAGTTACTCACTTCAACCATCTTTCAGATTTAAACATGGCCATATATGATTTGGAGGGAAGCTTCCACAAATCTCAAATTCAAATTCAAACTTTCACATGGTTACCTTTTCAACTTTTCAAATTTCCTACCATCCCACAGATTACCCGCCAAATATGCTGATCCAGGCTCCCTATAAATAATGTATTAACAAGGTAGGCCATAAACCACTTTTAGACCTCTTAATCTTCCCTTTTAAACAATTTAGACACCTCATTTTCAGTTTTACTTCCAAATTCGACTCCAATTCCACCTTTACTATGTCTCGTCATTCATTGCTGAAGGATGTTCATGATGGAACTGATAGATGGACACTTAATGTTCGTGTACTCAGATTATGGAATGTTTATCAAAAGGCTTCCCCTTCTGAATTATTTTGTACTACTATGATTTTAGTAGATGAGGAGGTATGTTTATTGTTACTCCAATATATTATGATCAAATAATTCCCTTACTACGATCTACCTGTCTTCACTACACTAACTCTGCTTTGAGTTGTCTGCAGGGAACCAAGATCCAAGCTAGCCTCATCGCCAAGGACCTTCCTGATAGATACCGCTAGTCATTGAGTGAAGGGAAGACTTACTTCATCGCAAACTTTATGGTATCTCAGAATTCTAGCCAGTACAAAGCTACCAGACATCAGTTCAAAATCAGGTTTACACAACAGACTTTTATCCGTAAAGAACCTGCTGACTTACCAATTCATGCATATTCCTTTACACCTATTGCTGATATCTTAAAGACGGATGAGAAACATTTCACAGATTCCTTGATAGGTAACAACAGTGCTTTCTTTTCTCTAATTTGATTCATGCCTGATTCGACTACTCTCTTACCTCGGTTAGCATGTCTCTCCTCAGATATTGTTGCTTTTGTCAAAACAATGGGCACTCTAGAGGAGTATCGCAGAGACAATCAAACAAAGAAAAAACTCAAGATGATCCTTACTGACATAAAGTATTCACCATCCATTACCTTAAAAAAATGACAATACACTACATTCTTCCATTATAATGCTAACATCGCTAACCTTGCTTTACTCATAATTATTTTATCCTTAATTACAGTGACAATGACGTGGAGTGTGTCCTGTTTGATGAATGCTCCACTGATGCTTACATGGCTCAATTGGAGAATATGGAGACACCCGTTGTGGTGCTACTTAATCTTGCCAGGATTGGTTGGTCTGAAGATGGTAAGGTTTTGTGGTTCAACCTTCTTTGCTTCATGTACCATCATGTCTTATAGTTATATCGTTGCAATAACAACATCTAAACATGTTCTTACTTCCAGGGATACTACAAGTATGCAGTTCATTCAATGCTACCCGTGTTTCATTCAATCCCCACATACCTGAAGTAAAAGAGTTAATTGAAAGGTCCATTTAGTAACTACCTTTAAATTTAAATTATAGTTCCAACATGCATACATATCAGTATTAAATCTATTTTAACATACTACTGATATTATTAACCACTTTATTCCTTTCCAGTGCTAAGGACAAAGCCTCCCCTATCACCACAAGCTTTAGTCAAGTCATGCCAACACAATTAAGTCAACAATCTTGCTCTAGCATATTACATAACAACTACAGGGTCCCTATCTCCCATATTCTTGACCAGAAAATTGTACACCTCGTGCCTTGCTTTATTTGATGGACTTATTAACATATCAGTTTCTCCTTTTAGCCCTATTCAATTGTGTATTTGGTAATATCACACGTCATGATACACTTGGTAATGATGTTGATGGTACATGGACAGGGATCCAGTTTTGTTGTTAACTGTCTCATACATAAGCTTGAGACTCGACATGGTTGGACTTATAATGGTTGTGCCAAGTGTGCCACAAAGCCTAGAGATGAGGGAAACAACATGGTCTGTCCAACTTGCAAGAAGAAGACAGATTCAATTGAACCTAAGTAAGTTTTTTCCCTTTGTTACTTTTATTCTTTCAATTATTGATTTATGAAACAAGAGAGTCAAATTTCCCATCTTATTCAGGCTTAAGATCCATTACACTATTGTTGATGATACTGGAAGTGCTTCAGTTGTATTCTGGGACAAACTTGCCTCTCAATTGTTGGAAAAAAATGCTGCTGAGCTTAAACAGATTTTAAAGAGTGTATGGCATCAATTCTTATACCAACTTACTGTTACTATTACTGACAGCTCAATATACTTATTTTGGTTATTTCTAAGTGAAAATCTTCCTTCAATTTTTTTAGCAAGACCGTGAATATGATTTCCCGGACCAGTGCGATTCTGTTGTGGGTAAAAGGATGCTGTTAAAACTCAAACGAAATGACTACAATAGCAAATACATTGGCTCCAGCATTAGTGTTCAGCAATACACATTTTGTGAGGACCTAACTGAACAGTTCAATGAAGCATCTACTGACAACGTCCCAAACGACAAAGTTGATGCCATCCCAACCCCTGAGGCTATAACAACTCTAAATGTAACTCCTACTCACACAGGAACACTTGGGTCTAACGACATTTCATTGTTGGAGCTTTCTCAAAATACCAATCCTATTGCTGTAAAAGGGAAACGAAAGGGTGTATTGAAGAGAACTGTTGTGGACATAGATCATTGTTCTGAATCACAACCTTCATCTGTATCACTTCCAAACTGTAAGATCTTGAAAAATGTGAAGCAAGAGAAGAAGTAGACATGCTATTACAATCTCTGGTGTTGAATGTCAAAAGCTGAATTCCCAGCCACGCTTGAAACTATGTTTCCATTTTAAGTTATTTCATTCCAGTCTTAGGATTAAATTGTTGTACCAGTCTTCTATTGTATTTCTCCTTCTATTGTATTTCTCCCAGTCTTCTATTGTATTTCTCCTTCAACTTTTAATTTCAATGAATCGTACTATTTCCTCTGTTAGTTACAAGTTCACTGCATTCAAATTCTTGCTATTATGTCATTCAATTCAGTTCTTCCCAACTACAGCCATGGATGTTATATAACTGATATAAAAAAAAGGGATTCGAAATAAAGTAAACAGGAAATCAACCTTAATAACATTGCTGTTTTAAAAAACCCTTATTTACATACATCATTTTGATCTATTTGCTGATTCATTCCATTAAAGTAATATCCTAAATTATGGATTTGTAACTAATATATTATACATCTGATTCATACCAACTTTAAACTTACAACTAAAAATATACATGTATCATCATCCACTTAATCCTTAATTAAAAATTTTATCCACGTAACTAAGGCCAAGTTCATTCAATTCTGAAATCACATGACTTAAGTAAATGAACAGACAAGGCATAGAGGCATCTAACATTGATGGTTAAGATGAAAACATGACAGCACAATCTCTTGGTAAATAACATCAGATGAGTATACTGTACTTCTATTAGCTACAAGTTAATTTAAAAATTGTGCAGCAGTACAACTCTACCACAAAGGGAAACTCAGATCATATATCATATAATAATGCATAAAATGACATTATTACACATTTAAACTATATTGTATTGCTTCATACAGATGTACACACTCGTCCCGCATCCCTATGCGTTTTGTAGGTTTTCTAATCGTAATGAAATAGTTCAAACCACCTGCACAAAGAAGTACAACAACAGTATGCGTATTACACTTTGAAGGAAGGTGTAGATATAGCAGAAACCATTACACAGGTTATAGCAAGAACAGATTCTGAAGGTGTACATGAGCAACAACCAACAAGAATATGCGTCGTTCATTATGATAGAAGGTATATCAATATCAGTCCTCAATAAAGGAACCATCTTTTTAATTCTTTACTATTGACATATTAGAAACAGTTCCCTCTCCGCTCAGTAACATTTGCAGGGTCCCCAACGCCGTGCTTTTTTCACTGGCCGTAATCGATGACTAAGGACAAATCTGATTCATATGCTAAAGAAAATGCTGGAACTGCTTCATCCTTTGGAATTCATGAAGATCTTCTGGAACCTTCCACGCAACCTTCTCAAGTCTTATCTGCAACAAAAATACAAGGTACACAGAAAAAGCAAAACGAAAGAAGGTCATTGAAGGACCTTACAAATCTTGCTTCTAATCTCTCCAGCCGCTTTACAAGTTCTACTTCCACAGGTAAATACTCTCACATAAACTCAATAGTCCATATATATGCCTGCAATATTTTACATTGTTTGCAGAACTCAAAACGAAAGCAACATCCTGAAATGAGCATGTATAACATCTATGACTATCCCTTGCATATAGAAAAGTACTTCATTTCCTTTTATATCATGAGCTTCAAGTCAAACAACAATCTCCTATCTGTGAGAACAATCCATGACCAATCAATGTGCTTAATCAGATTCATCTACCACGGAGAATATTGCAACTCCGTCATCAATCAAAGGTCTTTATGACCGTCTTCATCCTTCAACGCAACCTGATGAGGTGTTATCTTCAACAAAAGTAAAGGCTGCACAAAAAGAGCCAAAGAAAATAAGGACTTTGCAAGATGTAACAAATGTTGCTTCTAATCTCTCTAGGAATTTTACAAGTCCTTCTTCCACAGGTTAGTACCTACACACAGACACAACTCTTTATTTCCTGGTCAAACTCATGAATTCCTAAGTTGTGATACTGTTTGCAAGTCAACTGAGGACAGCGATAGCTTTGATAATCTTTACACAACAGAATTCCTTAACACAATTTCTAGCTCTGGGTTGCCCCCACACAAGCTTACATTGAAGGTTGGAGCTCCAATTATGTTGTTACGTAACATCGATCAATCTTCTGGATTGTGCAATGGAACAAGATTGCGCATATCAAAGCTTGGAAAGAATGTTATTGAAGCCATCACATTGAATGGGTCTAACCCGAACAAGAAAGTGTTTATTCATAGAATGGACATGAATCCTTCTGAAAGTAGATTGCCATTCCATATGCGTAGACGACAATTTCCAATCAACCTTAGTTTCGCAATGACAATCAACAAAAGTCAAGGGCAGTCACTTCATCATGTCGGGTTACATCTATCAAAGCCTGTGTTCACACATGGCCAATTATATGTTGCACTATCTAGAGTTAAGAGTATGGATGGATTGAAAATATACGTGCCCACTAATGATGAGAATAAAAGTAGGGTTACAAAAAATGTTGTCTACAAGGAGGTGTTTAGGAATTTGGCTGCCTGATATGAACCTTATGTTTAGCATTTATGAACTCAATTTCCTGTATCATGAACTTCAATTAAGTACTTTACATGTGGTTCATTTTATTGGTAATGTCATGGAATGAATATGTGATCTGTTGGTTGCAAGTCTAGTGTGAGTGTTGGAAACTGTTATTTTATTTGTGTAATGTATTTAATCCTATTGATTAATGTGATTGGAATATTTGGTGATGCTATTAATATGTTGCTCCCTGTGCATCGCGCGGGGGAGTTAGTGCTAGTTTTTATAAGAAAAACTTAACACTATTATTGGTCCTCACAGTTTTCTTTCATTTGGGTTTTTTAATCCTCAAAGTTTGGAATCATTGTTTTTAGTCCCTCAAAATTATTCCGTCTATAGCCGTTATGAACAGTGTTAAATTCACTTATGTGTCATTAACTCTGTTAAGTTTGTATTAATAGGGCGAGATGAGGTGGCAACTAACGCTAACACTGACATATGAAAAAAAGGAAAAAAAACATTGATTTCCTTACTCCTTCAAGCTCGTCGCCGACAGCGTCGCTCCCGCTACCTGATAAAGAAAACGATGAAGAACAATGGCTCTCTCCTCTCTCTCTCTCTCTCTCTCTTTCCTTGAACCACTGCAGTAGTGCACGGCAGCACGCCACCACCTGCTTCCTCTCAGGCACCTTCAGTGCCCTCATCCAGCACCCCAAAGACAACATCAGCGGCTACAATTTCAGCATCTAACTTTTCTCCCTCGAAGGCCATAAAACACAAGATGAGATCGACTTCAGGTTCCTGGGCAAAGACAAGACGATCGACCACACCAATTTCTACACTTGCGAGATTGGGAACAAAGAACAAACTCACGATTTGGGCTTTGATTGCTCCGACATTGAATTAGGGTTTCCAGAGAAGCCCATTTGGGATGCTAGCTACATCAACAATCAATGATGCTTCCTATGCTTCTTATGTTTGCCTCTATAAGGACATTCGTGCACCCATTGCGACTACCTGTGATTCCTAATCTGCATTCTTCATCCTCATCCTCTGCTATCTGTGTTCGGAATTAAAAGAAGCTTGTCTGTAAATTAAAATAAAATCATCTTCACTAGGGGACCGATGACGCCATGATGAGAGGAGGAGAGAGGAAAGAGGAGAGAGCCATTGTTCTTCATCAAGCAGAGGGAGTGAGAGCTAGAACTGGGAGCTACACCGTCGACATACTTGAAGGAGCCCAGAATTCTTTTTTTCCCCTTTTTTTCACATGTCCATGTCAGCGTTAGTTGCCATGGGCCTGTTTGAGTTGACGATGAAAAAGTGCATTTATAAAAATCGAGATAAAACTATTCTCACAAACTTATCTTATATATCATAAATCATATTAGAAAAGTAACTTATACTATTAATCCAAACATGCATTTAGTCGCCCTTTTGGCACAACCTTATCTATGTTAGTGACACATAGGTAAATTTAACACTGTTAATACACAAAGAGCCAAGGACCATTGACGAAGTAAATTTGAGGGACAAAAAATAATGGTTCCAAACTTCAAGACTAAAACCGAAATAAAGGGAAACTTTGAGGATCAATAATAGAATTAACCCTAAAACAAAGCGCTGATCACAAAAAAAAGGAAGAGGAAATAAGTGGCGGGCCAGGAGAGCTAATTCTATATGTGTAGACCTAATAATGGCAGAGTCACCTATAATTACAACGACTACATGTTGAGCATGAAGGAGGAATCTTATCACTATGGCAAAAAGCTTAAATCAATACACACGTTTCTTAGTTATACTAAGATATGTAATGAACATGGTAAGAGGATGCATACTCGATCATAACCTCATTTATCACCTCTTGAAGACTCACTCTTCTCAATTGATTTTTAACCACATAAGCTGCATTTTCCTGGCAATACAGCTTTCCACAACAACAATCATTCAGGTACAAAATTACATGCCTGTCAATTGCCTCATTCTAAGAGCCTACCTTGCAAACCAATATTTCCTAAACACAAAATGCTTAAATATAGAATCAGACAAAGAAAATTCATCTGACAATAAAAAATAGGTAGCATCATTAGATAAAATATAAATTACCTTCATCAATTCCCATGAAGCGTTGTTGTTAGGATACTACAAAACAACAGCCAATTACCCACAGAATTCAGTCTTTGAAACCAAATTATCGACGGATGAGGGACGGAAACGGAATTACCGATGGATCACCGACGGAATTTTTTCCGTCTCTAAAAAATCCGTGGCAAATTGATTTACCAACGGAATTTTTATTCCGTTGGAAATTACTGACGAATTACCCACGGAAAAATTTCCGTGGGTAATTTCCCTCGGTAATTACCCATGGAAAAAAAATTTTCGTCGGTAATTACCCACGGAACTTTTCTAAGGGTAAATTCCATCGGTAATTTAATATTATTTTTTTAAAAAAAATCCACGTGGCGACCTTAAAAGAGGCCACGTGGACCCCACCGCCCGACCCCACATCCGGCCCCGAAGGCCCCCGAGCAAGGGCCACGTGTCTCTGTGAGATAATTACATATTTCATTTTTTAAAATATAAATATAAAATTTTTTTAATTTCTAATTTCATTTAAATATTTAATATTAACATAAATATATATAATATTACATATATATTTATATATAATTATATATTTCGTTTTTTATAATATAAATTTAAAATTTTTTAATTTCTTATTTCAATTAAATATTTAATATAAATATATATATATATATATAATATTAAATATATATTTATATATAATTATATATTTGTTTTTATGATATAAAGTTTAAAATTTTTAATTTTTTATTTCATTTAAAATTTTTATTAATAATATTATATATATTTAATATATTATATTCAATATTAATTTTATGATATTAAAATTTTTATTTGTTATAGATTATTTTTATTTTTATTATTTTATATAAATTATTAAATGATAATAAAAAAATTATTAATTTTACCGACGGATTACCCACAGAATTCTGTCGGTAATTTCTTATTCAAATTACCCACGAAATTCCGTGGGTAATTACCGACGGAAAAAATTCCATGGATAATTCATCAGATGTTGCCAATGGAATTTTTTCCATCGGTAATTAGAGACGAATTACCCATGGAATTCCGTCTGTAATTTCTTATTAAAATTACCCACGGAATTCCGTGGGTAATTACCGACAGAAAAAATTATGTGGGTAAAGCATCAAAAGCTACCGACGAAATTTTTTCCGTAGGTAATTAGAGACGGATTACCCACCGAATTCCATGAGTAATTACCGACGGAATTTTTTCCGTTTTTAATCCGTCGGTAATTAGGGACAGAATTTTTTTCCGTCGGTAATTTTTCCAACTGAAAATCCGTTGGTAAATCGTCGGAAATTACCGACGGAAATAATTTCGTGGGTAATTCCGTCGGTAATAGCATGTTTTTTTGTAGTGCGGAGTAGCGTCAAGGACTGCCTTGTAAGCAGGATTTGACATCACGGTAGCAGCCAACACTAGTGCAAAATACTAATTAACTACATGATTTTGCATCAGTTACTTGAAGAATAGAAGTGATAATTCATGTGACATAAGTTTGCTTCTATTTGAAATGTACAATATGGCATCGGTTGTATATTCAACTGATGCCGTAATTAAGATGCTATAACAATAATAATTATGGAATCAGTTTAGTAAGCATTAGAAGCCATAATTAATATAAAGTTTTGGGATTTAATTGTGAAATAAATAAATTTCAAATATAACATGTCATAACTGTAATTAAATACTATAAATAAATTTTAAAATTATTTTTTCCCAAAATATAATTATATTATAGTTATATTATAAATGAATTTTTTTAAGTAGGTCATTTATAGTTCAAGACCATCTAATAGAGATTAGTGAATTTCTTTTAACTACTAAACTACACCTAGTTAATCATTAAAAAAATGGATGATCAATTTATGGGTGGAACTTGACCCATAATTTATAATTTATTTACTGAACTTACTTATAGCACTGGGTCCTATAGGAAACCAAAGCCTTAATTATAACCCACATGGCTCTAAGGAAGTTTTAGAAATATATTAACTATTTTTTTCCTAAAGAAAAGGAAATATTACATCGGTTCCCACTCCACCTGACGCCCTAATGCCTTCAACAAAACCTCCACTATTCTGCTAACTTCGCGGATTCTCTATCTGAATTTCGCTCCAGCTCTGCTAACTTCACAACTTCCCTTCATCGCTGTTGACCTAGCAGCTTTTAGATAGAGCACTATAAAAAAAACACTCAATTTTCGATGGAATTTGCTACTGAATTTTTTCCATGGCAAATTCCGTCAAAAATCCGTCAAAATTTTTATTGGAAATTTTTTCGACTGAATTTTTCCGTAGCTAAATTTGTCACAGAATTAACCATGTAAAAGTTTCGTAGCTAAATTAGCCACTAAATTCCGTCACAAATTCTATGAATTTTTTTTTATTTTGTAGCAAATTCCGTCTTAAAAATTTAAAAATTATAAAAATTTATATTAAAAATAAAATTATAAAATTAATTATTAAATAATTTTAATAGAAAATAAAATATTATTAGTAATAAATATCATATTATTATTTATTAATATTATATTTAAAATTTTTGACTAAAATAATATTTTTGATATTATTATAGTAGTTATTATTTAATTTTATTTAAAAATAAATTATTAGTTATTAATATTATATTTATCATTTTATACTAAAAATAATATTTATAATATTAAATTATTTTTTATTAAGTATTTGAAATAAAAAATATATTTAGATTTAGAAAATTGTTTAAAATATAGTTATAAAATGATTTATTAAAGATTTAAAATTTAATGAATTTGAAATTAATTAATCATAAATATATAAATATTTTTTTAGAATTTTTATTTATTTTATTTTATTTTTAATAATATTATATATACAACATTATGTAATAAAATAATACAGGTTCATCTTAGCGCAACTGGCAAAGGCTTGAGTGCGAAGGCACCAAAAGCATGAGGTCGCAGGTTCGAATGGGAGGAGAGACATTTTCAATATTTAAGAGCCATAGACACATGGCAGCGCTCGAAGGTGACACTTGGCGCACTTCGAGAAGGGACACATGGCAATGCAAGGAGGAGACACTTGGCACACTTCAAGGAGGGACACGTGGTGCATTGTGAAGAGAGTGGACACGTGGCAGCGTGAGGAGGAGACATGTGACTGAACCAATGATTGGACACGTGGTAGTGCTCAGAGGTGACACGTGGCAGTGCAAGGAGGAGACACTTGGCACACTTCGAGGTGGCATTTGAAAATTTAAAAAAAAAAAATCCAACGGATTTGAAAATTCATTTGTTATGCATCTTTTACGGCGTCAGTTTAGTTACAATGAAATGCCGTAATATATTCATTTACGGCAACATATCTTAAACAAGTGACACCGTAATATATATTTTTCGACTAATTCCGCTACATATCTTAAAAATGTAATTTTAACTGATGCCAAATTAACCTTTTGCACTAGTGCAAGACATCTACTGGCTCACCAAGAGGGAATAAAACTAGATGGCAGCATAGACTGCAACATTTGCATGGGAGTCCAACAAGGACCTTCAGAATAGGCTTTCACAAGAGCATGTTGTGGCAATGATGGTAAAATGAACATGGCTAACTGATGAGCTTCTACTTTAAGCAAAAAGTATCTCATAAACAACATTTTTAGGATCTATTACTACATCTTTCTTTTGCTAGTGTCCAGTCAAATGGAACGTTCCATTAGTTCGGTCATTATATTCGCAACAAGCTAAGGATTCTATTATCAAAATACCAATCCCATTCAGCAATTCTTAGGACAAAATGATATGGAATTTAAGCTCTTTTAGTGGATACCTTGTTTCAAAAGGTTTCAAACTTATCACTAATTCATCATCCAACAAACCAAATGATGCAATATGGAAATTTTTGTGGACAATTTTACTTCTAGTGAAAGACTTGCTTCTTGTTTGGAAACTTTTGAATGATGCTTTACCAACTGTAGATATTCTTATTAATCATCAACAAAATGTCAATGGTTGTTGTGCTTTTGGATGCTCAGTTCAACAATTTGTGGAGCATATTTTTATTAAGGGTAAATGTGCTAAAATGACCATAAACTTTTGTGAAAAGAGCAACTGTAACCATGAACTAATTTTTGGAGCAAAAGTAACCATAAACTTTATAAAAGAGAGCAAAAGTAACCATGACGTTAATGGACGTTAACGTCCGTTAATGTGAACTTTTTAAGGTGCTAAAATAGTCATTAACTAATGTCAAAAGTGCAAAAGTAACCATAAACTTTTTCTTAAATGCAAAAATAACTTCTTGAACATTAATTCATAATTTTTTTTTTCCTTTTGTGTAGTGAGTGTTTTATCAATTTGGGGATTAAAATGACAAAATGAAAGAAAATTATCACCTAACTCCAAAAGATAAAATCCAAGGTAATTAAACCTGGACCTGTCAGTGAACCGGCCGGGGTATTAGGTCAAGGGTCAGTGGGGTCAGACTGAAGCTAAACCGGTGAGAAATGAAAAATTTTAGGCTTATAATATGAAATTCTGAAGGAAAAATAAAAAAATGTTTTTTTAACCAAAAATTAAAAACTTAACCCAAATCTACTGACCGGTTAGCCGGTTTTCGATCTGGTTTGGATCAAATAACCATGATAAAATCCTTATCATTAATTATAAAATAGGTGATTTTTTGAACATTAATTTATAAGTTTTTTTTTTACTTTTATCATTTTAATCCCCAAATTGATAAAACATTCATAACACAAAAGCAAAAGTAAAAAAAAACTTATAAATTAATGTTCAAAAAGTCACCTATTTTATAATTAATGTTAAGGATTTTATCATGGTTATCTGATCCGAACCAGATCGGAAACCGGCTAACCGGTCAGTAGATTTAGGTTAAGCTTTTAATTTTTGTTTAAAAAGATATTTTTTTATTTTTCCTTTAGAATTTCATACTATAAGCCTAAAATTTTCCATTTCTCACTGGTTTAGCTCCAGTCTGACCCACTGACCCTTGACCCAATACCTCAGCCGGTTCACTGACAGGTCCAAGTTTAATTACCTTGAATTTTATCTTTTAGAGTTAAATGATGATTTTCTTTCGTTTCGTCATTCTCGCCAAAATAAAAAAAGTTGACTTTTTAAATATTAATTAATAAGTTTTGTCATTTTAATCCTCAAATTGATAAAACACTCATAACACAAAAGCAAAAAAAAAAAATATAAATTAATGTTCAAGAAGTTACTTTTGCATCCAAGAAAAAGTTTATGGTTACTTTTGCACTTTTGACATTAGTTAATGGCTATTTTAGCACCTTAAAAAGTTCACATTAACGGACGTTAATGTCGTGGTTACTTTTGCTCCAAAAATTAGTTTATGGTTACAGTTACTCTTTTCACAAAAGTTTATGGTTATTTTAGCACCTTTACCCTTTTATTAATTGTCCTTTCACAAAGGATGTGTGGTTTGGATATTTCCTTTCTCGCCTCTTACAAAGGTTTAAATCCTAGTTAAAACGCACCTTATTCAATCTTCACAAATATGGTCATATGGGAATGCTTGCTACTATCATAAAACTTATTTCAATCATCTGGAGGAAGAGGAATCTAATTCTGCATCAAGGCTCAAACGTAACTCCATTGTTGGTAATCAAAGAGATAAATCACGCCTCATCCATGTGTGATTTGCCTTTTAGTTCAGTTGTGTTTCAATCAAAGGTATATACTGAACCTTCATCAATGATCCAGAAGGATGATCGATTAGATGATGAATGGATTATCTTTTTGGAAAAATATAATTTTAGACAAAGATCCTTTTGTCATGGATTTGTTTCCAACGACAATCTATGCAATCTAGGATTTAGAAGAAAGTATTTATTCAGCCTTTTCTTGCTCTACAATGCTTCAGAGAGTCACTGCACTAGATTTTGAAATGTCCTTTATACACCCCTTCAATTGCAGGAATCTGAAAGTTTTATGTATCAAGAGGAGGCTTTTGCCGTGGAAAGGATCAAATGATTGTTCTTCTAATATCTTCCAGAGGGACATAACTTCTTTTCTTAAATGTTTTAATTTCATTTTTTTTTTTGGGTGAAATCAATTCACCGTGATGTTTTTTTTTTGGTGAATGGGGACAAAACCCCTAGCAATCATTCAGAAACTAGTACATCACGTGGGTATTCAAACCCCAATGGTCCGCAAATAAAGCATCTAACACCTCACTAGGAGGTTCAAGAAAAGAAACAAATTATAGTCTTTTTGCAAGCTCAAATCAACAAGTCTGTCTGCCACTTGGTTCCCTTTTCGAAAAGTATGAGTCACACAAATCCTCCAATCACCATGCAAAACCTCAGCTATCATCATCTGCAAAAGGTCCTTACCTTCTCCACCATCGCTTAGTGCAGATAATACTACTATCACCGCCTTCGAATCCCCTTCAATAATGAGCTGTCTGACACCCAACTCCTTAGCAACTCGCAGACCCCACAGTGCCCCCCACATCTCTGCATAAAAAGCACTACAGACTCCAATTTTCACAACATACCCTTTCTTCCAATTCCCTTACCAGTCCCTTATTACCCCACCACACCCTGCCAGTCCCGAGACACCTTTAGCAGCACATCAAAATTAAGTTTAAACCACTCAGTAGGAGGAGGCAGCCAGCTGATACTCATAGATTTCCTCTTACCTCCTAACGGCTCATTTAGTGCAACCAAGTTATCCATCTCCCACACATACCTATAAATAATAAACCCAGGATTTATTGGCATTACAAACCCTTCCTCAAATAGCATTCTATTTCTCCACTGCCACTGCCACTGCCACTGCCACCAAACAGCCACCCCAAAAATTTTAGCCCATGCACTGTCCTTAACCAGATTTTGCAGTAACCAGTCCTTAAGCTGCATACTAAAGAAATTACCCCCACCTTAGAACCCCCTACATCTCTCCAAACATCCGTTGCATACCTGCAGTCCCTTAACGCATGCAGTAGGCTCTCCTCTTCTTCATGACAACGACTACAGCTAGTAGAGCCTCCAATAGTTCTGGACCTTCGACCAGCAGTGAGCAGCCTATCATGCAAGCACAACCACAAGTGTATTTGAACTCTACGTGTCCCCTTCCAACCCCAAACCTTTTTCCAGTCAACCTCAGAATTCACTCCATCCTCTTTTTTAACCCTTCTATACAAATCAGCAACATTAAATTTTCCCCCACTCCCCCCTCGCCATCTCAGGTTATCATTCCTAAGATTAGCACAAGGAATAGGTACAGCTCTTGATTTCAACAAATCCTGTTCACTAAGATAATCTTTAAGAAAAATGAATTCCCACTCACCTCTTTCATTGATCATATCACTTACCTTACGTTCAATGAGTCTTCCTCCATGCTTTCTTATCGCTTTCTGAAACAAAGTTGCATCATCAGACATCCACAGATCATTCCAGAAGCTAATCCTGTTGCCATCTCTGTAGTCCCAAGCAACCTGCTCAACCATATCCCCCATATACTTGCTAAACTCTTCCATAAGCATGAGTCTGACTCTTTCATAATACACTCTTTAAATAGATCTGCTTCCCTTCCATATTTCTCCCTCAGTATAACCGAGACTAGATTTTCTGGCTTAGCTATCATGTTCCAAGCAAATCTACTAATTAACGCTTTATTCATGACTTCTATATCCCTCAAACCATAACTACCCTTCTCCTTAAGTGAACACAAGGTATTCCAATTCAGGGCATAGATCTTTCTTTGTTCCACCGAGGAGCCCCAAATAAAATCCTTTGAATTTTCTCTATCTCTTTACAAACCCCTGCTGGAATGACCACATGCTGCATTGAGAAAATAGCCATTTGAGAAGTAACAGATTGTACCAAGGTCAACCGACCTGCCAAGGACAGACTTTGCTTCTTCCAACTAATAAGCTTTTACTGAACTTTATTGATTAAGAATTGAAATTTATTCTTTGTGGCTCGGCCATTTGTAATATAAGCACCCAAATACCTTTCAAGTTCCTCTTTCCTTTGGAAACCACAAGCCGCACATAACTCCTCTTGTTTCCCTCTATCCACATTCTTAGAGAAGAATATACTAGTCTTTTGTTTATTTACTTTTTGTCCCGATATCTCCCCAAAATGGTCAAGACAATCCATCACATTACATAACTGCCCCACCTCAGCCTCACAAAATAATATCAGATCATCCGCAAACATCAAGTGGGACACTGGCACTCTTCTCCTTCCAAACCTTAGTGGGTTCCACAACTTACCACTTATTGCATCTGCTACCATATGCGACAACTTCTCCATACCTAACACAAATATATAAGGAGAAAGTGGATCCCCCTGCCTTATTCCCCTAGAAGGTCTAAAAGACTCACCCTTCTCTCCATTCCATAATATCAACATACTTACCGTGGTTAAACACCACTTAATTAGCCTTAACAAATTATCTGGCACCCCAATCTTAGCAAGGACCTCCAAAAGAAAATTCCAACTCATACGATCATATGCCTTTTCCAAGTCAATCTTGATGGCCAAGAACCCCTTCCCCCTTCATTCTATTCATAATATGAGCAACTTCCTTGGCAATAACTATGTTATCATGAATACTTCTCCCAGGTATAAAACTAGCCTGATATGGCGACACAAGTTTATCCATTAAGCCCCTCATTCTTTGCACCACAATCTTCGTAATTCCTTTATACAAAACATTACAAAGAGCAATGTGCCTAAAGTGAGACACCAACTCCGGACTATCCAGCTTTGGAACCATGACAAGTAACGTCTTATTTATTTCTTCAACCTTCTCTGGGTTTGCCCACACCTCCTCTACATACCTACATACACTTTCACCCACAATCTCCCAATTCCGTTTATAAAAAATAGCCTGAAATCCATCATCACCAGGGGCTTTGAAACCACCCATGCTAAAAAAAGCGCCTTGAATTTCAGCTTTTTGTAGCGGTCTCCCCAACTTCCTCAATTCCTCCTTTTCCACTTTACCCCACCTTTGCTTCGTATGGTGCCATTCTCTACTTTCTTCCTCTTCCACAAATAATTGCTTGTAGAAATCAAGAATCAACCTCATTAATTCACTTGCATCTGTCAACTATAATCCCCTATTATTTTTCAGCATAACTATCTTATTCCTCCTCCTCCTAACTATAGTTTTCATGTAATAATACTTCGTATTCCGATCACCATGCTCTATCCACCTCCCTCTTGATTTTTGATACCAAAACACCTCTTCTTGATGCAAGGTTTCAGCCAGCTCCAGCTCCAGCTACTTTTCTTCCTCCACTAACCTTTCATCCTCCTCCCACTCTATCATTTGTTGTATTCTATAAATTCTCCTATTCAACTCCCTCTTCCTCTCCTCCACTCTCCCAATGACCTCCTTGTTCCATACCTTCAAACTCTCCTGTAACCTCTTCAAATTCCTTGGAATTCCCACCGATGTATTCCAATTAATTATTAACATCTCCTTGAACTTATCATGTAATAACCAAGCTGCCAACGAAAAGGTTTCCTCCTAGTAAAGTTCCTCTCAGGACTTGTATCAATCAACAATGGGTGATGATCCGAACAAGACCAAGTTCCAACCCTTACAGAAGCATCCGGAAACAGTCCCTACCACTGCATATTACAAAAACAGTGGTCGAGTTTCTTATAGATTCGTTCATACCCCCTCCACTTAGGACCTTTCCAAGTAAAATTTGGCCCCTTCATATCCATATCCAATACTCCCCATTCTTCAATAATCCCACTGAAACGATTACACTTCTGTACATTCACTCTAGCGCCTCCCTTTTGCTGCCTTAGATTAGTAATTTCATTAAAATCACCCGCTAGGCACCACCTCCCACTCATTTGCTTAGCAATGTTTTTGATATTCAGCCATAACGATTCCCTTCCCTCCTCTTGCGGACACGCATACATCACAGTAAAATACCATTCCTCTGCTGTCCCTGTACCAAAACAGCAATGAACAAACTGCTCATTCCTCTCCACAATCTTCAAATCAAGGTTCTCTTCTTTCCACAACAACCAGATTCCCCCAGCATATCCCCTTGCATCAACAATCTCCGAAAATCCAAACCCAAAATTCTTAATTAATCTTCTCGCCTTAACACCACTCACTCTAGGTTCAAGAAGCACCACCATATCAGCCCTAAACTCACACCCTAAATTCCTTAAACAAGCCGTAAAACCCTTTTTGACGGCCCCCCTACAATTCCATACAATTATCTTCATTGCAAACAACAAACTAAGCCTTATCAGCCGTCCTACTACCCCTAATCTGGTTCAAACTACCATAGCTACTCCTTCCCTCTCCACCTATTTCCTCCCCTGTCTCAACAGTGTCTACCACCATCCTAACAGGTTCTCCTTGCTTAGGATTTAGTGCCAACTTATCCATAGATACATTCTGTTTCCAAACAAACCCCTTCCCCACTACATCTTCCACCTCCTCACCACGACCTCTACCCTTTCCACTACTAGAGCCGGCTGGTATATCCTTTATACCCCTCCTCTCACCATTTTTTGATGAACTCCCCTTAAGACTAGAACCCCTTCCAATCTCCATATGAGATCTACCACCAAAACTTTGTGCTGCTACCTTATTAGTACGTTCCATTAGAGGCTTACCTTGCTTTGAATCATTTAACACAGATCCAAGTACAACAAATCTGTTCGTCTCTGTCCTCTCATCCCCACGCATCCTACTCCTCCTTTGCCACCATGGCTTTTGAACAATCTTCCATAGGCTTTCCTTCACAGTTTCCACCACATCTCCTCTCTCCACATCAATAGAAACCTCTTCCACCACAGTAGCACTAGAATCCTTTTCCTTTTTCCTCTTCAAAAATTCCCCACAGTGTTCCCTAACATGACCAACTCTCCCACAATGCAAACACAACAAATTCATATACTCATATTCAATTGACTGAATCATGCCATCAATACTAAATTGAGGAATTAAAGGCTTAGACAGATCCAATTCAACACAAAATCTAGCAAATTTACCCCTCCCTCTCTGAGCAGTAGGAACATCTACCTTAATAGCCTTCCCTAACATATTCCCCAAATTAAACAGAAATTTCTTGTCATAATGTGTGGCTGGTAAATCAGGAAGTCTTACCCAAGCCACCACACGATCTACCACCTCAATCTTTGGATTGAAGTCAGCTCTCCACCTCATCGCACTCAAATAGCAGCCTGCTACCACCCATGGTCCGCCAGTCAATGCTCTGTCATAATCCTCTTGACTCTTAAATTTGACAAGATAAAAATCATTAGGAAGATCAAAAACACGTATCTCCCCTGCTCTAGCCCACAACTGTCTGAATTTTTTCTGAAGAAAATCATAATTAGGCATAGCACCTAATAGTTTCACAATCAAGGTGTTTCTAAAAGGCTTCAACAGTCTTTCCTTCTCAGCGTCATCCAAAACAATCTTTGGACACAGAGGGTTGCTCAAATCCACAGAAATTCCCTTAGTCAGCTCCTCAACCTCCTCAAAACCAGTGTTGATTTTACCTCCTTTATCCACTGACTCCTCATCCAGATCGCACCACGCCGGCAAGATATTCTTCAATAAGGATTCCTTGTATTGTGAACGACCTTCCTTCATCCCATCGTCCTCCATCCAGTCCTCCATCCGAGCCTTCAGTACCTCCTCCCCCGAAAATTTCACATTCTCCATTTTCCCTTTCTTCCTCTTCCGATCAATCCCTGTATCCTCCATTGGCCCCACCTTTGAAGGTGCAGCTCTACAGAAAACGAACTCCATCACACAAATCCCCAGTTCCACACAGCACGAAACCAGAGATCACTCTTTTTCTCAGCCGCAGTGGCCGGAGGAACAACTCGTAACCACCATCTCAGCCCCCGTTCACCCTTCGCACGCTCGACTCTCTCAACGAAACGGACTTTTCTCTTTATCTATTTTTCACCGTGATGTTTTTAATCCACTATAATCTTGTCCTTAAGTACATGACGAATGACCATTTATTTTATTAATGCATTTTTTAATATTATAAAAAAACCAAAGGTATAACATTTGCTCCAAAATTGCCCACAATGCAGAGAAATACTTGCATACTCTAGGACCGTCATCTCATCCGTGCTCTGACTAATTAAAATATAACAACTCATTTTATTTTAATCCCATGTGACTGATAAGTCATTAGGAGAAATTCAAATTTTATGATTTTGAAAAATAACAACTCAAGGGAGAGAATTGTGTTTTTTGTTTTTCTAAATTATAAAGTTTATGTTTTTTAAAATCATAAAATTTAAATTTCTCTAGATGACTCATCAGCCATGTGAGATTAAAATGAGATGATTTATTATATTTTAATTAGTCAAAGTACAGATGAGGCGAAGCTCCTGAGTATATAAGTATTTCAACACAATGCAAACTTGCGCCGAACTCGCCCATGATTGTGTAATAATTTGGTCATTAGTTGAGTTTAAGTTAGGATTATATTAATTAAAGCGTATTCTTAAAAGTTTATATGATTTTTTTTTTTGAAGAAGAAGAAGTTGAGATTTCAAATTATATTTAATGGAATTTGTTGGTAGCCAAGAACATGCCAATTAAGAAAAATAGCTTGGTAGTTAAAATTCCAATTCTTTTTCCATCTTTTCCTTTCTTTACTTCCCTAGTTAAGCATTATAAGAATTTTTTTGGAACAAATTGAAAAAATCAATTTAACCTCACTTGTAATGGTAAAATAAAAATTAATCTCACTTTTTTTAAAAAAAAAAGGAATATAAGCTTTCAAAAATAGAATTCATTTAATAATAATTCCTAATTAACTCACTTTGTTTTAATGAATGACATTTTCATAAGCTTTCAAAAATATATATTGTGTTAATACTTGACACTTGCTATGCTTTTATTTGGAAAAGTTTCATATAAAGCTTCCTAAAGTAGGAAAATTTTAAATTAAATTGGTAAATTTAATAAATCTCTAATTAAGTTATGGACTCAATTTAGATTTCAAAATGTGGGTTAAATAATTTATTGCTCTCTCCTAGTCTCCTCTCTCCTCTCAAAAGGGTTTCAAAATTTCAGTGCTCTCTAACTTATTTTTTTCAATAAATATATGCATATAAACATTAATGTATAATAAAATAAAATATGATTAGTTTAAATTGAAGAAATATTTTGTGGTTTGGAAGGATCCTTAACAATAATTCAAGCAAAAAAGGGAAAGCATAACCCCAAAAACAATTAAATAATTTTTAGTTGAATATTGAGAATAGAAAATTTTATTTTGGACTTGAATTTTTTTCACTGAAAGAACATTAAACTATGTTAATCACACACAAAAATCTGACTTATGCGATATTATATATATAAAAGATTTTAAATTAATGGAAATTAAAAATATAGTTTCATTAATGAATTTTGATTTTCTCTTTATTAACAAGACAAATTTAAGTTGAGTTCTTTCAAAAATAAAGTTTTTATTGAAAATTTTTAAATAAAAATCATTTACTTGATATTAGGGTTATGGTTTTCTTTTCTTTTTTTCTTGAATTATTCTTGATGATTGTTTTGGTCTTTTGGAACGCAAAAATTTCTTTGATTGAGAGAAGAGAGGATAAAAGATATTAGGAGAGTGCAATAAAATCATTTTACTCATATTTTAAAATCTTAAATTGGGTCAATAACTTAATTAGGGATTTTTTGAGTTTAACAACCTAATTTAAAATTTTCCTATTTCAGGAAGCTTTAATTTATATGGGATTTTCCCTTTTTATTTCAAAGTAGTAATTATTGGTGAAGAATTTGATTGGGAATATGAATCCGAAACCTAGAGAGATCTCAATGGAACTTAAAGGAGAGTAGAGGGATGGAGGAGAATGAGACACAGATAGAAGACAAAAAGGGAGGGAGTAATCCTAAATTGGGATGACTGACCTGATTTAAGATTTAATTTAAGAGCCTATTTGGGATTTGACTATTTTAAAAGGCTTTTAGTGGATTTTCTCTGAGGAAAACCCTCAAGAACGAATTTTGCAAAGTACAATATAATGCAAGCCTTTTATCTTAAAATAATTAACGGTACTGGGTTCTTTTTCCCCTTGATCCATTATTATTGGGGTTGCTTTGTTGTATATGCTTTATTAAGAAGAATTTGGAACGAAAGATAACAATGAAATGTAATTAATAAACCAATTTGAATAATTACCGATCACAAGCCCATCTAATTTACCAATTTTTGGTTGGTTTGTAAATTCCTTAGAAGTAATTGTCGAATCATTATACTATAATTTAATTAACAAGCTAGTCTTTCTTTGGGTCATTTTAATGATGATTATCCAGTATTGTAAATGATACCCTATTATCAAATTTGAAAGATTTGTTAGTTTAGCCCTCATCAATATTGTGTAATCCTCTTTTGAAAATTTTTTAAAGAATAAAATAAATATAGTAAAATCATAATTTTTAATTTTAATTTTAATTTCATAAATTATACAAAATAAAAAAACTAAAAATTAATAAAAAAAGCTCTTTAATTATTTGTTAAAAATCAAAAGTGCAACTTGTCGCATTAATGATTGTTGTCCGTGCCTATATATGCCTTGGTAGATCATAATAATATCAGCTCATTTCATCCCTTGGACCTATGACATATGAAGAACCCACATGAGGTGGGAATGCCACTAAGGGTGGAAACAGCAAGGCTGCCTGTCAGGAGCTTGCTGCCTAGCCTATTATGGGCTTGGTCAGGCCTAGCATATCAAGCCAAGGCCATTTTAAAAACCTGTTTGTGTTAAAAGATCAGGCCAAGGCTTACTGATAGATCTACCGCTGGCCTGAGCCTGTTAAGGTATTTTAAGAAAGAAAATCAGCAAGGAGGGGGAAAAGGTAATTAGCCATCTACCATTTCCATATGCCCTAACCCTAAATCTTCATTTCTTCTTGTGTCGACTTCTCAAATCTTAGGCTCTCACTAGTGTCACACTCCGACTCCTTCGACTTCTTCAGAAACGCGTCCACCGTAGACCGCCAGTCCTATTCTCAGCTTATCTCTCCATCGTCTCTTTCGATTTTCCCCTTCATCAAGCTAAGCTTCTAGCTTTCTACACAAATTCTTCTTTCTCTCTGATCTTTCTCACTCCCATGTTAGTTTGCCATGATTTCAGGTTAGTGATCTTCTCGAGCTTGATTTTCAATCCTCTGTTTCAATTTGATATGCACTAGACGACGGGGAGAATGAGTGCCTACAAGGCTACGATGCGGTTTTTATACTGATTTTTCTTTCTTCATTTCATTGAATATTTTGAGGTTCACTGTTCTTGTTCGTATTTGATTTTTCGTTTAATCAAACTCTGATTTGCACTGCGTATTTGAGTTTAAGAGATAGGATGATTTCTTGGTAGGGTACAATAAATAATTTTAGAAATGGTCATTCTTATCTTCATCTAATTGCATTATAAAAATACACGTAGAATCTTATTCTTGCAAGTAATAGTTGTCATTATCACAAGTATCCAACCAAGTTCTGTATAAAGTATGAATGTGGAGCCGATTGTTGTCAATAAGATGCTCTATTTAATTCAAAAAGATATGGTCGGTTCTGTGATGATGATCTTTATGAGCACTAAAAAATTTGGTCTTAAAGTGAAACTTTGGTAAGATCAGGATTATGCACTTCTCTGCTGGCCCATTTCAACTTCATGAGAATTCTTCCTGTTTAGTTGGCCCATTTCAACTTCATGAGATGGTGGTATGATTAGAGCCTTAATCTTCTGAAAGATGGGATTGGGCATGAGCTGCTTAGATTCTGGTAGAGTTTTTCATTTTCTTTTCTTTTGTACGGTTTTGGGATCAAATAGTCTGTGGTAGTTTATTGACTTGCGTTATGGTTTAATTTATTGGTGGCAAAGTTAAACATTTTGTGTGATGAAATCATTTTAATTATTCAAATGCAATTTAGTTTAAACAAGTGTGGCTTCTTTTCTCAAGGAGTAATTATAAAGATACAATCATAATAACTTTATCTAGGGTTCTGACTTCCAGATTCTTTTTTTTCAAATTATTTCATAGTTAAAGACATGGCTAATTGCAATCATAACTGGTATGACAATCTGGTTATTCGGTTAGTGGGCCTAGTTGTGTTTGCAACTGCCTTAACACTACTCATGATGGAGACGCTGAGTGCTTTCCTACATGCCCTGCATCTTCACTGGGTAGAATTTCAAAATAAATTCCACTATGGGGATGGCTGATTCATTGATACTTAATCTGCCATTTTTATGATTATATTGTTCATATCTTAATTTCAATATACTTTTTATATTTCAATTGTAGTTAATGTCATCTCTGTTTGAGAGTGAAACAATGTCATTTAGTTCAATTCCTTCTAATGCTACTGAGGCCTATCAACAAGCACCAACAGATTCAAGTCAACAAACTAGTAAACAAACCAATGAGAAAAATGATGGTGATGATGATATCATTAAGAAGAAGAGGCAAAAAACCTCAGCTATTTGGGATGATTTTGATCAAGTTGAAACTAATAATGGGCTTAAAGCTAAATGCAAGTATTGCAAAAGTCCATTTTCATACTCAAGGAAAGGAGCTAGCACTTCCCATCTATGGAGACATACCAAATCTTGTGAATCAAGGAGGTTGCACATTGCTGCAAAATATAAGCAATCCACCATTCCATTTCAACCTTCCAGTTTGCATTAATCCATTTCTAGCATTGGGTGTCAGATATTCTAATGAGAAGATGAGGGAAATAATTGCTACTGCAATTATGGTGCATGAGCATCCATTTAGCATTATTCAGGATGAAAGTTTAAATGTGGAGCTTTCAATATGCTAATTCTGAATTTCAGAAATTTTCTCGCAAAACAACAAGAACTGATTGTTTGGCCATATATGAAGCAGAGAAGAAATAATTAAAGGCCTTATTAAAAGGTGTGAGCAAGATTAGTTTGACCACAAATATGTGGAAATCAAGTCATTAAGCGACTGAACACATGGTTATAACCGGGCATGTCATTGATTCTTGTTTACGGGCTCTTCAAGACACCTTATCACTTAGTAGTTCATTACCTCTAGGCGGTAACTTGTTTCACGACAGATGTTGTGCATACATATTAAATTTTGTTGGTGCAAGATGGCCTTGGTAGAATTAAGGACATTATAAATAATGTCTGTGAGAGTGTGAAATATATCAACTACAATGATTCAAGGCTAAAAGCATTCTGAGATATTGTTGAACAAAAACGTTTGAAGGAAAAGAAGCTCATTCTTGATTGTCCAACAAGGTGGAATTCTACATATAGGATGTTATCTATTGCTTTGAAGTTCAAGGTTGTCTTTCCTGATTATAAGGAAAGAGAACAACATTACAACTATACACCGTCAAAACAGGATTGGAAGAAGGTTGAGAAGATTTGCAAACTTCTAGAAGTGTTCAATCTAGCCACTCATGTCATATCAGGCAATGAGTATCTTACTGCAAATTTGTACCTTCCTGAAATTTGGAGAGTGAAACAAGTAATTGACAATGCCTTAGAAGATGGGGATTTCTTTATAGCAGAAATGACAGCCTCAATGAAAGAGAAGTTTGACAAATATTGGGGGGAATACAATATGGTAATAGCTCTTGCAAGTATTCTGGATCCCATGTGTAAATTATTTGTTATTAATTATTGTTTTCCTTTGATTTACAAGCTTGATTATGCTACTTTTGAGAATATAGATAAAGTGGTGAAAGCTTTATACTTAATGTATGATGACTGTGTTGTCGTGTATTAGGGAGAGACAAGTAATGAAGGTGATAATGTTGGCAACAACTCTTCTCCCCATATGCCTAGTTCTTCTATAATTATTGGATTTAATCAAATAATGAACATTGTTCATGAAAAGCAAGCAATTCCCCCTATGAAATTAGAATTGGAAGCTTATATTGACGAGGGTGTTTATATTCCTGAGGGCAGCTCTAACTCCTTTAGTGCCCTAGAATGGTGGAAAAATAATAGTTCAAAGTATAAGATTTTATCTAAGATGGCTGCCAACATATTAGCTATTACAATCTCAACCGTGGCAACAGAGTCCACATTTAGTGTTGGAGGTAGAGTTATTGATAAATATTATTCTAAATTGAATGAAGAATCAAGTGGAACACTTATTTGTGGTGGGGATTGGCTTCGTAATAAATACAGTTTAAAGAAGAAACAGAAGGTATAAATTTTGCATTGTTAAAATAATATCATTTCTTATATATGTTACTCCTAAAATTGTGTTATACTCTAATACTATACATTTGATTAATTTTTTTCAAGATCTTCAAAGGAGAAGAAGAAATTATATTGAAGATTTGATGTGAAGAAGGTCCACTTGTATCAGTGTTCCCTTTTCTTGTGTCATTGTTGTTTGTTGGTTGGCTTGTCTTTATCTCCTACCCAAAATTATACATTGTCCCATTTATGTTTGCATCTGCCTAAGTCAATTGTACTGACATGAAACCTTGTCCATCATAGAAGAAATTTAGCCCTCCTTTGTTTCCCATTTTAAAGTCTCCCCTCCAAGCCTTTGACCCAACTCCACTATTCAAAAATTGTATGGGGCTAAAAAAAAAACTTTGTATATTTAGATGGGTTTGTTTCTCTTTGATTAATGTGTGGATATAGACATGATTTTTAAATTTAATTCAGATTTACATGTGTGTGTCACTTATGTGCTCAAGACAGTGGTCATGTCCATTAATGTAGAAGTCAACATTATTTTCCTGAAATTTGACAAAAAAGAAGGGTTAAGCAGAAGAAGTCAGATAAGTAGGACCATGTTTCTTCGTAATTAATGCTTCTTCTGGGGACTGTGGTCCATATTATTGTTTTAATTGTTGAAGATCATGATTTTCCTGTATAATAATAATTGCTGATTTGTCTCCTAATTACCCATCAACTTTAATCATAATACAGCCATTGCTCTTGAGGGCCATGCTCATCAGGATGAGAAACACGTCATGTTCATCTTTTTTAAATTATAGTGATAATTTGGTGTTCAATGTCAGATCTGGAGGAGTGGATGAAGGCTTTGACAATGAGGATAGAAGATGAAGAAGTGGGAGATACTTTTACAGAAAGGGCAGAGTCATTATTAGAAGAGACCACAGTCCATAATTATTGATATTGTTTCATAATGGCTTTAAATTGATTCAGTTTAAATTGGTAAACTTATAGTGAAAATTATGTTATTGTATTTGGTTTCATATTTTATGATGTATTTTGAACCATTAGTATTAATTTATATAAATTTCGACCTATTTAAGGTAGACCTGTGGCCTGTCGGTTTGCTTAAAAAATTTTAAAAATCTAGACCTCCTTAACAAGCTTCAAGTCTGTGTACAAGCCAGGCTTAGGCCCAAAAATTGGCCTCTGACAGGCCACAGGCCAAGCTTGGGTCTTATGCCTTAACAGGCCTGGCCTGTTAAGACAAAAGTCTGGCCTAGTCTAACCTGCTTCCACCCCTAAATGTTATCCTTATGTAACATTTTAGTTCTTTTATGTAAAATGTGGCATTTTCACCTTACATTCTGGATGTGAGGATGCTTCACTTGTAAGGTTTTTTTTTATTCTTTCTTTCATTTTCTATTGTTTTTCTCCTTCTTTTATCGTGTCGGTTTTTTGTTTTATTATGTTTGTTCATACCATTTTTTGTTTCTTTTTTTTGTTCTTGATTCTTTATCAATGATTTTTCAGTTATATTTTGTACCATTTTAGTTCCTTCTGGGAATTCACCCCAACCTTGGTTTACTAGTAATGCTGGGGACTTGGATCTTCCCCAAGAGTAAATGTCCTCTTGGTCTGGCGAAGATTTGCCGTCATTTTTGTCAAATCCAAAGCCCCTAGAGTCATCTTGGGGCTCTGGTTCTTGAACAATTACTTGCTCTACGTTTTACCTACAAAATAAATTGACATGGTGAAATGATTTTATCGTTTAAGTTGTTAAGTTTTATTTTCTTCTCTGTAATCTTTTTTTAGGCAAAAGAATGGGTGACCCCACATCACTCCACGCTGTAACGAGGGAAAATGATTCTCTTAAGATCGAGAATTTCAGGCTTAAAACTGAAATTTCTCGTCTTCGTAAAGAAAGCATCCCTGCAAAGAAAGAATCCCTGACCAGGTCTTGATAGAAGTCATCAAAATGGCAGATCAAGAATTGAAAGAAGCTGCCAATACTGGAATGCAATATGCAAGAATGACTGAACCTAATTGTAGAGAATCTCTGGTAGCCCAAAAAGATGCCATTAAGGTAGAAAACATCTCGCTCAGGGCAGAAATTTTCCCACATCAAGGCTGTACAGGCCCACAAAACCATCCTCTGTAAATGCTGGACAGCTCAAAAGCCATACCACTTTGGAGATAGTTGCTGGTTCGCTCACGGGAAAGTGATGGGTGAGCTCAAACCTAATGTTGCTCCAAGAACTAGTTGTCTGGTCTATTGAAAGATTGAATTTTTGTATGTTTGTCTTTATCTTTGCAATGAATATGAGATAACGAAGTTTAGTGGAAAATTCGTCTTTGCAAGCCATTATCTCAGCTGCAACGGAAAAGGAATAGTAGATGGAGTACATTTCATTCATACCAAAGGTTCTGTTTTGCTGTATGCCTTTTCCTTTTACCTTAAGCACACCAAACATACCATAACAAATATCAAATCAGAAACACACACAGAACACACATCACAACTTGATTAAATCCAACAATATCATACAATTTCAACAAAATCCAGAGAGGCAGTAGGGAAAAAAAACCTCTTGATCCTGGTCAATAAAAGCACAGCGACACCAAAATCAAGCTTACTTCCTTCAAATAAGCCAAGCAATGCAAGTTATTTAAGAAAAATGCATTGACAAAAGAGAAATAGTACATAAAAACAAAATAAGAAGTTTCATTTTAAAATACAAAATACAAATAAAGAAACAGGTAGCATAATTAAATAAACACATAAATTACCTTCAAATTCCCATGAAGAGTTGCTGTTAGGAGTAGCATCAAGCAGGACTGCCTTATAAGCAGGATTTGACATCAGAGTAGTAGCCAAGACACCTACTGACTCATCAGGAGGGCATAAAAGTTGGGTCTTGTCTCCAGCTTTTACTCCATATTCAAATTCAATGATGAAAGTGCTGCAAACGTTCCTAACAGTTCCATTATAGAAAATGACAACAACTCGAAGGATGGCCATCAAATTCTTAAACACTGTTCATGGTTCAAATATCCCTCTAGAATGCACCATCTCTTCATATGGGTCCAAGCCAATGAAAAAAAGCAACCCTTTGAGTAATTCAAACTCAGCAGGAACCTTTACAAGGAAAATTGAGGCGCAATTTCATTTATATTGTAAGAGGAATATCTCTATTAAAATCAAGCCTCAAGATTTCGCTTCTACGAATCAAGTACTGGCCCTCGGTGCAATCAAAACTAGATGACAGCACAGATAGCAACATTTGCAAGGCAGTCCAACGAGGAACTTCAGAATAGGCTTTAACAAGAGCATGTTGTGGCAATGATGGTGAAATCAGAAGTAAGCTGCAAATTGAGACTTCCACTGGGAGAACTAAAGCAGCTGTTTTTCCAGAGAGAAAAGCTCCAAAACCACTGAGAGAACTAAGCCAATGACTGAGGATAAAACAAGTGTATACAGTCACCATCAAAATCAGCACCCAGAGGCCCACAAATAAGGGGATTTTTCTTCACAGTGTGGTAATCAAGGATGTATACTGAATGCGCTTGAAGTGAGCGCTTGTGTGTCGTAGGAGGCCCGTTAATGAATACAATATCACCATCCACTATCCTTCGGTGGACGATCTGACCAAGTCTAAGATAAATATGCCCCTTATAGGTCTCCCTAAACCTATGTATAGATGGAGAGGAAATTATGAGGAGAAAGAATACTAAGAGGGAAACTCCCAAAAAATAGTAACTTTTCTTTTACTATTTTAGAAAATTTTCATTTCTAAAATTTCATTCCCGCTAATTTTCTCTCCACTTTTCTCTCTATCCAAACATGCAGTAAGAAAGTAGGTTGATGATAAACTTTCTCTGTAGGTTAGACACAAACTTTTATCTACCAGTTCTTGCAAAAAAAGTCTGGGAATTCCATGTTTGTCCGTTTGAATTGTAGCATATGAATTCCAATAACATTTTTTATTGTCTGTAACGTTTTCTTAACGGTTAGATTTTCTCAAGGCTAATGAGGCAGATAGAAATTAATTACAATATACAAATTAAGTTAATTTTATAATTTTATTTTCCAATAAGTTTAAATGTTTAATATGGTTTATTTATTAAAAAATATTGTAATTTTTAAATATTATATATTGGCTAAAATTTTTGCAGCAATATATATATATTCCCAGTTAAATTATAAAATTATAAAATGATATAATTTTGAGATACATATATTAATATATTATAATTCAACATTTTTAAATATATTTCATTAAATATATGTTTATTGAAAAAAAAAGGTTAAAATGAAAATCTATCTTAAAATACCTTAAAGTATTCATGAAATCTCATTGTCACTCTGAAAATTTTTTAGGTCCTAATGAATAATGTTACCCCTCTATTTAACTTAGGTCAAGTTTGACAGTTAAGTGTTCGTTTGGAATAGCTTATTTTTAAACAATAAATATTTATAAATCGTGATTCACAGTATACAAGGTAAGTGTGTGAGAGGAGTTTTATCTCGACTTGTGTAATAAAGACTTATTGTCTAAAAATAAGTGATACCAAACTCAGATTAAAATTGGGATTGTTTGACCTCATCATCGGCAAAAAAAAAAAAAGACCTTACAATCCACATGTCCCTCCACTCCACCTGTAAGTGCAAGCCATATGCCAAGTCACCTAAAACACGACGTCTGTCTCCCTCATCCTTTCCTCTCTCTTCTTACGCAAGCTCGTCCGACAGCGAGCTTTCACACTTTTTCTGCATCGGCCTCCAACATTGTATCAAAATTTTCGAGTCCGGTTTCTCTCCTTTGCTCCAAAAGCAAAGGAGGTCCTTTTCTTTTCTCTGGACCGTTGGATCAAGATCTCAACGGTCCAGATTTAATATATTATAAAAATATTATTATTATAATAATAAAATATTATTATAATAATACTATTTTATTATTATAATAATAATATTTTTATAATATATTAAATCTGGACCGTTGAGATCTTGATCCAACGGTCCAAAGAAAAAAAAAGGACCTCCTTTGCTTTTAGAGCAAAGGAGAGAAACCACTTGCAAAATTTTCTCACCTCTTTTTTCCTCACCTCTTGCTTTCAATCTCTTCCCAAAATCTCTCTGAATATATATATATATATATATTCTTCATCCTAATTAACTAACATTCAATTTCTACCAGAAAAAAACTGGATGAAGCAAGAAGATGGATAAAGCTCTTTTCGATTTTGTCTCTGGGTCCAGTCCGATAACATTCTGTCTCCAATTTTTTTCAACCGCCAAAGCTATAAGGATAAACATAAACCCTGAATAGTACAACACACACAAGGCCAAGAATTTTTTTGTTGGAAAGTTCACGTAATTTCCTCACGCGTTTTTACAAATGATTAAAATTTAAAAAATAAGAAAGAAATTGTTGGCTATGATTGTCGAGAACATTCTAAAAGCTCTCGACGGAATCAAGGAGTTCTCCGTCATCGTGCCGTAGAGAACCGTCATAGTCGTCCATGATAGTCTCGCAATCTCACAAGCTCAAATCGGTAAGACTTTTTTCCCCCCAAATTCTCCCTGGAACAGAGTAGGCAAAATCTAAAACTCTTCTCAACAATAAATTGCTCAATAATACTGGACTCTGTTGATTATTTCATCCATTCAATAATACTGAGTTTTCTGGGTTTTTGCTGGCCGATAGTGAGCTTGCGGAAGAAGAGAGAGGAAAGGACAGGAGAGAGATGTGCTGTTTTAAGGCTTGCTTAAGTTAGTGTCTCTTAAATATATTTACGTATATTTACGTAAGTCAAGATAAAACTTACTTTATATATTTATCTGGTATATCGTAAATCATATTATAAAAATAACTTCTACTACTAACCTAAACGAGCACTTAGATAACTTGGCATATAACTTGTAGGTGGAGCCGCATGTGAAGCGTAAACAACCCTAGATTTAATGGGTGGACTTAACATGGGTTAAACGAAGTGTGGCAACATTGCTGTGTCTTTAGACTTTTGAAGTGAGACCTAAAAAACTTTCAGGGTAATATTAAGACTTCGTGAATACTTCTAGATGAATTTGCACCTTAACCTTTAAAAAACTTACTATCGTAAATCATATTATAAAAATAACTTCTACTACTAACCTAAACGAGCACTTAGATAACTTGGCATATAACTTGTAGGTGGAGCCGCATGTGAAGCGTAAACAACCCTAGATTTAATGGGTGGACTTAACATGGGTTAAACAAAGTGTGGCAACATTGCTGTGTCTTTAGACTTTTGAAGTGAGACCTAAAAAACTTTCAGGGTAATATTAAGACTTCGTGAATACTTCTAGATGAATTTGCACCTTAACCTTTAAAAAAAGTTACTCAAATTGTCAATAAAATTATAAATATTTTTTACATAAATAATTACATAGACTGTTTATAAATTCAGTGAAAATATTAAATAGATCATTCATAAATATTAATAGTAAAAGATAAATTAGGAATTTGGTATAATGAAGGCTTGATTAGTTTAACAAGATTTATCCAATATGATTTGTAATTAAAAATATACTTTTAGAATCTTTTTCGAATATTCTTTAACCGTTTTAATGATTTGAACAAAGATTTATGTTTTAAAATAAAAAGGAGGTATGTATAATTAAGATAAAACAGAAGAGTTGTTAGAATATTGTACCTAAGTTAAAAATAAAAAAAAATTTAGAGTGGAGTACATATGTTTAAGCCTTTTAGGCACACAGAATGCTGCCTGCACAGAAGTATTAGAATTCCAAACAATAATTGATTAGTTCTCTTAAAATAAGTATAAGAACTTCCAATATCAGGATCAGAACTAATTATTGTAAGTAAAAAAAGTATCAAAACTAATTAAGACAATAAATCTAACTGGCAAATATAATCATTTAATTCAAACATTACCTAGAAATGTGATACTGTAATGTTCTAGATATCTTTGCATCTTTCTAGAGTGTATTGTACATGCACGAACACACATATTTAGAATAAATAGTACAATAATATACCCTATATTTTATTTTAATCCCGAAAAAAATTAATCTATAATTGTTTTAATTAAAAATAGGGAAAATTGGTGTAAAGTTTAGGTTTGAAAATTTTATTGGCAAAAAGAAAACAGGTCATTCTTACCTATAAAAGTTTCAAATAGCAACTTTTAGATCATCATTTTTCTCATATCTAAACTCGAGAATTAATTTGTTATCTGTATGAAACAATACAAGTAAATAACAGTGAAATTCAGAATCACAAGTAAAAAAGGGCAGCACAATATAAAAGGTTACCACCAGGTGAGGTCTGAAAAGGATAGATATATGCAGCCTTATCAAAATCACAAGTAATTGCTTAAAAAAAATCAAAACTTGTTGCCAAAAGAAACTTTTGATATAAGGATAAATATAATCTAACAGGTAGAACATATAATTTAAACATTAATTGATTGACTTACTTTACATTTTTTGTATGTACTCCCTTTGTTTGATATTATTCACCTATTCACTTTCATTGTATTTCATCAAAATCAAGAAAAATATGAAATTTCATTAATGTCGTCTTAAAATTTAATAACTTTATAACTTTATCAATATTTTTTTGACATAAAAATTTACCGATATTTAATATACACTCCACCCCTAATGTTATTAAAATATATACACACATACACACTCCACCTCAAGTGTTCAAACTCTACACAATAATAAATGAAATGTACAATTATATTGTATTAATACAACAATAACAACAGCAACAAAGTCTTATTCTACTCCTACATGAATTACACAGTGTCATTATATTCTGTCAAAAACCAAATCTTTTGATAGATTATTAAACAAAAGATCCGGCTTGAAAACCTCATTGAATGTTTGCTTTGTTCTTCCTCTACCTCTTTTCAAAATACTTCATACTGCTTGATTGATCCTCTTTACCTGCGCATCCAAAAGCTTTTTTTGGACGTGTTCAAACCACCTCAAAAGATTTTCTATCATTTTCTCTTCAATAGATGTCACTCTAACTGATTCGAGTATATGACCATTACAAATCTTATATTTTCTTGCATGAATAACCACACATCTATCTTAGCATCCTCATTCTGGCTACTCCGATTTATGTTCGTTTTGTCCTTTTAAATCCTAGTACTATCAGTATTATAGTAGTGCAATAAAACTTCTCTTTTTACCTTATAAGGTACTTTCTTAGTACAAATAGCTCCAACAACTTTTCTTTATTTATACCACCCAACTTGAATTCTATGATTGACATCTCCATTAATTTCACCATCATGATAAAGTTGATCCCAAATATCTAAGCTTTTGTCACTTTGTGGAATGACTTGGTCTCCCAATTTAACCTCCACATCACTTATAATTTGTCTTTGATCAAAATTGCCATACATATACTCTATCTTACTCCTACTCAAACGAAAACCCTTTAACTTCAGAGTCCTTCTCCATATCTCAAGTTTAGAATTAATCTCTTCCCTTTATTCAGCCAACAGTACTATATCAGTAAAAAGTATGCAATTCGAAATCTCTTACTTGATAAGCTTAGTTAGAATAACTACTGTTAGCTCTCATATGTTTTGATGATAACAAATCTTGATATCTAAGTATATTTTGACAAGCAAGAAGAATGACACAAAGTTGACTTGATAATTCAAGTCACTCAAGTGAATATTTTATGCACCGAGTGATGTAAGTGTTTGTTGAAAAACTTGAATCAGCAAGTCACTCGAGTGATGATTTTTCACTTCAAGTGATTTGAAAGCAGAAAAGTGGAACTCTGTGGTGATATTCTCTACCTTGGAAGAATCGCTCGAGTGATGGTCTTAACACTCGAGTAATGACCAAGTAGGACCAAGATTAACCAATGAGGATCACTCGAGTGATAGGGAATGCACTCGAGTTCTTCAAAAAGCTAGTTAGTTACTTGATGGTGTTCAGATCAAGTTAAAAGCTTAGAGATAAAATCACTCCAGTGATATGGGAAGCACTTGAGTGATAGGCATCACTTGCAGGTCACTCGCAAGTGATCAGAAAGTTGGTGATCTGATAAGAGCATATCACTCGAGTGACGAGATAAGTACTTGATTGATCCACCTTCTCTCACTCAAGTGATGAGCTCCACTTGCGAGTCACTCACAAGTGATTCTAAGGTGATCCCATCTTTTATGAAGAGATCCCTCGGGTGAATGATAAATCACTCGAGTGATTCAAAATCACTTACAAGTCACCTGCAAGTGTTCAGAAAATGTTGAAATATCTAAGGGAAGATCATTTGAGTTATGGTTTGGACAATCAAGTGATATGAATCACTTGCAAGTCACTCAATAGTGATAAAAATCCTTCTTTAAAACACAAAACTACCAAGTCATTTGCTAATGATAATTAGTGTGCCAGAGCTAAGATCACTCAAGCACTCGAGTAATAACAGATCACCCGAGTGATTTTGAGTCACATTTGAGTGATTGCTCTTCAAAACTTTGAATTAGTGTATTGATAATTTTTGATACCTATTGTAAACATCCTGATTAACACCATAGCCTCTTATATTACTTTCAAATGATATTAATCAAACTTGTGTATGAGTTTCAAGTGTTTAATCTTTGGATTACCTTAGAAATTTCAAAAAGAAAAATGCTGTCAGAAGCATTAAATGAGAAGCAGCTGCAACTAACTTAAATGTTCTCTTTCATCAATGACTATATTTACTCTCTAACGGATAGATTTGAATGATCTCAATAGTCATTTAAGTCATTCTACCTATAAATACGAAAGCATTTAAGATGGAGCAACCAACCAACGACAAAACAACTCTATTGCAGTAAGTGATATGTTTTTCTCTTATTTTTTCTGATAACTCTAATATTCCTTTGTTCTTCAGTGTTCATCTATGAACTCTTTGAGAGAGAATTTGTAAACACATATATTACTCTTGTGAAGAGAATCTCAAGATAGTGAGACAATGAGTGAGGGTATCTACTTACAAAGTGTAAGGAGGAGTGAGTGTCCTGTTGAAGAGCTTGCTTGTATTGTAGTGCCAAGAACCCATCTAATCTTGGAACTTAAGTGGAAATTTCAGAGGTATTCTGAGGACTGGATATGGCTCAAATGGTTAAGACCGAACCAATATAAATCTCCTGTATACACTTCAGTGAAATTTCTCCAACTCTCTTTTCTTAGTTTAATTTATTAATTATAGCTTTTAAGCTTTTAATATCACCCAATTCATCTCCCCCCTTGAGTGAAACGCTAACACTAACAACTACAACTAGATTAACTAAATAAGGGCTAAAAAATGATATCTAAAATAAGTCAATCCTTATATGAAAGCCCTCTGTCTTACCTCTAAGAGTTTTAACACTAGTTGTTACCCCTCATACTTATCCTGAATGACTTTTATATATACCACACGCATCCCTTTTTTTTCTTGGACTTTCCAAATTATATCTCTTAGTACATGGTCATACGCTTTTTCCAAGTTAATGAAAACCATATGCATGTCTCTTCTTTTGCTCCAATACTTTTCCATTAGCCCTCTTAGTAAATAAATCACTTTTGTTGTGAACCTTCCATGCATGAACCCAAATTAGATCTCAGAAATACTAGTCTCCAACCTCAGTATGTGTTCAATCACCTTTAATTTTTCCCAAAGTATTTTTTTCTCCAATCATCAAGCATTTTCTTGGATCATAAAATATCATTAAATAACTTCGAAAGCCACAACACAACCTCTTCACCCAAACATTTTCAAACTTCAATAGAAATACCATTAGGCCTAATAGTTTTACTATTTTTCATTTTCTTAAGAGCTTCATAAATCTCACCAACTTAGATCTTACTATAAAATGACAAATTGAGTTCATCTTCTCAAGTTGTCAATTCCTCATCATTAAATAATTTATAAAGTAGACTTCCCACCTATTCTTAATAGTTCCATCAATAATCAAAACTTTTCCTTCTTTATCCTTTATACATCTCACTTGATCTAGGTCTCTTGATTTTCTTTCCTTATTCTTTGTAATCTTGTAAATCTGTGATTCTCTAGCATTTATCTCTAACTCCTTATAAAACTCCTCACACGCTTTAACATGAGCTTCACTCACTGCCATCTTAGTCTTCCTTTTATCCAAGGGATACCTTTCTCAATTTTCAACGTTATACATTAGTTGTTATGGACCTAACACAACCCTTCTCCTTTACCCGAGCTTGGGATCAACTATAAAATAGAGGCAAAGTTGGTACAATGGTACATTCATATGAAAAATATTGGTAACATAACTTATAAATAGGATCCAAAAATATCTTTCCTCTCCTTATAAATAAGAATAGAAGATCAGTATAAAAATGTTTCTAGACTGTCTAGATTTGTAATAGCCTTAAAAATAAAACAAGATAATTATTTGAATTTCCTAGTTAATAATTAAATTATTAATTGTACATTTTTAACAAAAGTAAGTTAGTGTCTTAGTGGCATAGACGTTGTTGTATGTCTCTGAGTTTTTGGCCTGAAAATGTTAGAGAATCCTCTTTATAAGTATAGAAACTAATTAAAGAAGAGATTTTGTATAAATTGATGGGGGATTTTTTTGGAATTTATTAAGTGACTTGCGAACTACGATCCAATAAAGTAAGGGTGAAGTGGTAATTTCCCTATCATAAGTCAAAAGAAGAAAAATCGATCTGGATCAAGTTCGAGCCCAAAATTTAAGTGAAGGGCCTGATTCATTATCATATGAGAGGATGAAAATTATCCCATTTAGTTTGATATAACGAAATTAAATAAAAGATGGAGTTATTGCCTTAAAATAATATTTCCCATAACCTTTTTCTCTCTCCAAATATTCCTCATAACTTAAAAACACCACGTTACCCTCATTTTCCCATTCCTCATTTCGGTTACACGTTTTTCCATGACTGTTAAAGTGTTTAGTCGCTTGCTATAGTTCTTTTATCCGTTACAATCACCTTCGCCTGCTACAGTGATTCCGTCATTAATAGTAAACATTGAACAGTACAACTGTATCAATTTTCCCAGCTGCGCCTTTGTCTTGTTTCAATCTTGTTGGTTGTTTTTAAGTATCATTTTTTCTCTTTTCTCCTTAATATGGTGTAGTGGCTATCCAAAGAAAAGCAAGGAAATATTTATCAATTACACCCAAATTAATTACATTAAGCTCAAATATTGTCTACAAAATCATCATATAAGGAAAAATAAATATACAAATATTTTACATATTAGCGGGGTGTTAGATGACGATTGTTTCTGAATATCATTATGGTTTGTCTTTACTGATATAAAGGTTGAAAGATGAATCGTTTGTAAGCATTACATAACAGTTGTTTTAAAAGAACCATAACTTTTGTCTCTAAATAAATGACAATTATTAACTACAACCATTATTTTTATGTTTTCGCGAATTTTGTCTCACAAAATATAACGGTGTGCATAATTAACTATTACTTTTAAACGTTATAGATCTTTGCGCGACCTCCGCCTCGACATACATGATATTTATTAGGTGTAATCGTTATATATTAAGCGTTATAAATGTACAAATCTATAGTAGTGTTAGTTAAACTTTGAGACTTTATTTAATTTGGAAAAAATTGCAAAAATCATTTTAACCTCACTTTTAATGGTAAAAAAAATAACCTCACATTTAGACTTGATAGTTTTTTTTCCTCCCTTATAAGACCAAAAAACATTACTTTTATAAAAAAAATAAATATAAGCTTTCAAAACTAGAATTCATCTAACACTAATTCCTAATTAACTCACTTCATTAATGAATGACATTTTCATAAGTATTTTTTGTCGTCAACATTTCTTTTTAATAATATTTTAATATATATATATATATATATATAGAGAGAGAGAGAGAGAGAGAGAGAGAGAGAGAGAGAATGTTGTGAATGGGACGGAGGATCCCAAACGTGCAACGCAGCAAGGGAGGTGAAGTCGAGTCAAACCTCAAAGCTAAAGTTAGTGGGACCCAAACATGAGGGATGTGAAAGCACGAAAAGGTGACACTTGTCTTTTTCTCGTGCATGTCACCCAAATATTCATTATTCAATTAGTGAGAAATACTCCATCTTACCTTTGTTTTGGGTAATAAGCAACCATCACACGAACTACGTAAAACAAAATTTATGTGAAAATTAATTAAAAATAATAAATATATAAAAAAATTATTTTTTCTAGTCCAAACTATAAGGCCCCTTTTAAAAGGTTTTTATGATATAAAATATAAGATCCTATGTATGCAAAAAGCCAATGACATTAAATTCTATTCACAAGTACTCATATTAATTGTAATGTATAGGGAGTTGTGTAAGAAAGAAATTAAAGGTAATTAAGATAAGTTGATTTTAATTGGAGGATAATTTGGGAAAGTAGTGATGATTTTTTATCATTTCAATTATATAAGCTACTTTTATTTATTTTTCTTAACTTTGTGAAGTACTTCCTCTAGTTCTTTTTATAAATAATTTTTATTTTTATTGTAAAAAATGAATTAACAATTAAGATTATTTAAAAATAATAAATATGTCAAAAATATCATGTTTCTTTCAAATATATCCTTATTTATGAAAAAAGTATAGGAGAGATAATGAGTAACAAATATGAGAAAGTATGAGTATAAAATTTAATAGAGAATATGTAATCAGTAAATGAAAGAGAATTAGTGGTGAGTGGGAGATAATTAATATAAAAATATGAATTTAATAGGAGTAGAAAAAGAAAAAATAGTTTAAATTTTGAAACATAAAAAAAAAAAAAGCTTATAAAAAAGAATAACCCAAAAAAGAGAAAATCGGTAATAAAAAAGACTTGAGCGAGTAATTAAAAAACTCTTACGTACAATATGGACAAGAGGGAGTAATTTTGTTGTCAAACATATATACCATTATTTATGAAGATGATGAGTGTAAGAGAATGAGTGAGGAAAAAGATAAGAAAGGATGAGTTATAAAAAGTAAGGTATTAAAATTCAGATCGGGTGCTGAACCGATTGGAGTATTGAGTTAAGGGTCAGTGGGTCATATTAAAGCTAAACCGGGGCCAAACTAGTGAGAAATTGAAGATTTTAGGCTTATAAATATGAAATTCTAAAGAAAATTTAAAAAAAATTAATAGGAACCCGGATTGGACCGGTTTACCGACCGGTTCACCAGTTTCTGAGATGGATGATCTGTCCAATACGGGTTCATTAACCCTGATAAAAAGAGATGAGAGAGACATATAATTAATTGAAGGTAAAAATAAGAAAATACATTAAATATTTAGATAAAGCCAAATTGTTGCTTACCTGCTATCTCCTGTCCACAATATAAGTCTCGCTTATATAACAATGACTTAGTCCATAATATAAGTCGCTTTGAGAGCAAACGATGCTAATTTGTCAATTTTACCCAATTATTTAATGTTTAAACATGACAAATTATATTTTTTTCTCTCCTTCAAAAATTCAATTAATATGGTTAAAGTTGGAAATTTTTTTGAATTTAATGTAAATTTAATGAGTTAGTTACCATTTTTTGATTCTAATAAATTAATTGAAATGACTTATATTGTGAACCAAAAGAAGTATGTATAGAGCCAACCATATGTGAGAGAATATTGTTTATAAATTAGGATAGGAGAGAGTACTTATATATTCTATGAACGCCACATTATTTAAACTCTGTCTATTTAAAATTTAGCTTGGTATATTTTAATTATAGTTGGCTGATTGCATCTGAAAAAATTTCCATTTTATCTTATTTTCATGAAAAATAAAATTTTGACTCATTTGAAAATAGTTTTCATTTTATTTCATTTTCAAGAAAAAAACCTCTTAATTTGGTTTAGATGAATTTTTGTTTTTTCCCAAACTAAGAGGCTTATTTTTCTTGAAAATAAATAAAATGAGAATTTTTCAAACAATTCAACAGCCAACTAGAATTAAAATATACTAAGTTATTATATCTTAATTAAAAAAGTGCAAACCATGTGGCGTAGGCAAGTATTTCTCTTATAAGCTCGACCGCCAACTCATCAAAAGCTATCCCCTTGAACTACCTTCATGCAATTTATATTCCACTTCTGGATAGAGCTGGGAATCAGGGCCGGCCCCGTCCTACAGGGTTGACCCTTGACGGGCCAGGGCCTAACAGAGGCGGCCCTAAAGGGCTCGGGGTCAGGAAAATTATAATTTTTCAAAGACCCGAGAGCATCAGAGTCAGGAAGTTCTTTTCACAATATTTAACTATTTTTCCTATATATTTTCCCCAGAGAGATATAATTAATAAATAACAACGATAAAGTTCTAATTTAATATATAAATGTTGTCAACATTAAGATTTAAATAACACATCTCTTGCAACAAATAAACACAATTACTAATGTATAATCAAAGGTAAAAGCATGGCCATAAATAGCTCACACAAAGGCCAAAAGTATAAGAAGGCAAAAAGCTCAATACTCTAAGCTCTAAATAACATGAGTATGACGACTATCACTTTCACCTTCTCGCCACTATCATCAATTTCAAGGACATTTGATTGTGTTTCACTTTGAGCAGTAGGTTCAAGTAATCAAATAATCACAACATCCATAAAAAATCATACTCTATTAGGAAGAATAGTATATAATATGATTTTATTCTAAATAGGCAGAACAATATACTCAAAAATCACAATATGATTCAGTTAGATAAAACAATATACTCAAAAATCATACTCTATACAATATGAGGATAGAGTGACATATAGATTCAATAAGGCAATTCAAAAATATAACATGGTTCCTGTCCAAGCAGGAAAAAAAAAAAAAACAGGCTTAAAGGGCCGGCCCGAGGCCCTCCAGGGCCGGCCATTTTAGGCCCGACTTCCTTTTGAGGCTACAATTTGCAAGCCCGGCCCTTGAAGGGCCAGGGCTTATTGGGCCGGCCCGTTTTCCCGACTCTACTTCTAGACGTGACTTGCTTATTGAATGAAATATGAAAATGAGTTATATTTTTTACAGGTTCTAAATATAACTTCAACAACAGAATTTATCAATTTATCAACATAGAATCAGGATAAATAATTTGAAAGAAAAATATTATATCACGTGATATATATATATATATATATATATATATTTGTGTATGCATTGTTCTCCGGATCAAAATTTAAAGAAGGGAGAATCCCTGAAAAAGAACCTGAAAATTAGAAAATGATAAGTAAGTCATTTTCCAAAAAAAAAAAAGTTGAAAATTCTTTACATGTTTTAACATTTTTTAATCAACTCTTAATAAAAAAAACTCATTTGTCATTTATCAAATTTCAAGTTCTTTTTCAGAGATTCTCTCTTTAAAAAATAACAGATTGGGCTAGCGCAACAAAAAAAAAAAAAGCAGATTGGCCACTTTTACCGGGTTTGGTTTTGTCTAAACATATATTAAAAAAATACAATTTAAGCCTCCTGCCAAAAACACTTTTCAATCGTTATTTATAGTATATAAGGTAAGTATGTGAGAGAAATTGTGTTTCGATTTATATGAATAAGTTCTTTTGGGAGTCCCAAAAGTAATCTCAAACAAGCACTGATCAACCAGTTAACTAGTCTAATTAGGAGCTTCAGAGTTCAAATAATTTAATTAGATTAGATTTTTTTTTTCACTTCATTGAGTTTCATAGGACATTTTGAATTTTTTTTAAAAAAAATAGTCGATCTGATTATACTTTTTTTTGGCATTAGTCAGATTTATGCACAATTCATGAATAATTGTTTCATCTACTTATAAATTATTGCATTTTTTATTAAATAGTATTCTTTTCAGAATTATATATTACTTGTTTGTATCATTTAATTATATTATAATATTTTAATTATGTTTGTGGTGATTTTGGTTTAACCACACTTGGATTACTATTATTGAACTAGGGATGTAAATAGACCAGGCCCCTAATAGAGGTCCACGGCCTAACCTATATAAAGCCTAGCCTAGCCTATTTAGTAAATAGGTTAGGCTCAGGCTCAGGTCTATTTTTACAAGGCTTAGCCTACAAGCCTATATATCTGGCTTATTTAAATTTTTTATTTTATACTATAATATAAGAATATATAATGTCATAAAAATAATTGTATAAATTATTTATAAATTTACCAACTTAACCTTAATTTTAAGCTTCACATTTCATCGTTATTACTCTCAACCCTTACTTTTATATAAATCATTAAACCTCACCTCTCTTCTCTTTTATTGCTATAAATGGCAATGCTAACTCACTTCCTCTCCTTTAATTTGCGCTATCCACTAAAGCATAATAATTAATATGAGTTTATTTTAGTACCAAATGAAATATTATAATCTTAGTAGGATGAGTTTGTCCCAGTTTATGTGGGAACAATAAAAGAAATAAAATCTAATTTTACATATTACTTGTTATGCTTGGTCAATTTTAGAAAATATATCTCATTAGTCAGCAGGCATTAGTTTTCTTATTCCTATTTGTTCGAATAATTGTTGTCACTGGAAATTCTTTTTTTTTCCCTTTCCTTACTAAGCCTTTATATTACAACAAGAATAAATGCTAAGCTTTTCAGACATAATGCAATATTTTAAATAAGCGTGAATGCTGTTGTATATGAATTTAGATGCATAGGTTTTAAAGACTTATATTTTAAGTAAGCTTTTAAACAGGCTTCAAGCTTTCTTAAGCCTTTTAAAAGTTTAGGCTCATACCTTAAAAAAAACCTACATATAGGCTTAGGCCCAAACTCAAGCTTTAAATTTCTGTTATAGGTTTAGACCTATTTAGATAAAGTCTAACCTAACCTATTTCTACCTCTATATTGAACCATTATTTCGATTGGTTCAAACATCTTTCAACATCTAAAATATACTACAAAGAAACAAATCAGTGTTTGGAAGTTGAGGATTGGATAAGGACTAAAGAAAACTATTTTTTATACACTCAAGGTTATTATTATTATTATTAAACCAAAAGCTAAAATTAGGTCCAAGTGTAATGCCATTTATGGCGTAGACATCCTCATCAGTCATCACTGTCACCTTCTCATTCTTCCATCTGTGTGGTCTGCTATTACTTTTAGGAGCCAAAATCGGGAAACAAAAACAACAAAGAGTCGAATCTCTTTAGTCCAAACCCAACCGAACGATTAAACTTAACAAAAATCTGATTTTTTTTTTTAAAAAAAAAGAGTGACGAAAGGATTAAAATAAAGAGAAAAATAATAATGATCATAATAGTAATAAAGAAAAAGAGGTGAGAAAAATATTTGCACAAAAACAAAGAAGGAAAAGGCAGTCATTGGTTCAAACGACCCTTTTACTTTCCCCGGCAATCAAACAGCACCATTTTTCTTTCCTTTCAAAATCTGTGCAGAAACGGAACAAAGCATGAACATACACACAGACCCAAATAAGGAAGAGGCAGAGATATCAGGGAATTTAATTCTTAATCTATTGTTTTAGATTTTGATTCCTTACATTGTGTTTTTGTTTCTCCCCTTTCTGGGTTTGCTTTTTTATATGGTATTTGAAGCTCTGCTTTTTTTATTGTTGTTCATCGATAGAGAGATTGATATTCTCATTTGGGTATCGAAAAATAAAGGCAAAGTAGGCATGGGAATGTGAGGGACAATCGAAGAAAGTTGAGTTTTCTGAAAGAATGAGCAAAGAGTTAAATGGCATTTTGAAATCTTGGGAAGCAGCGGTTCGCCAATCGGTTGGTCACAAGAAGGCAAACGGCCTCTTCACGCCAATGTCTGTAGCCCATGTCGACGATGACGAGGAGGAGCTCGAGCCAGGACAGGCTCACCATGTCGAGAAATTTCTCTCCAATGGCGATTCCTACAATGGCCAATGGCTCGATAATTTCCCTCATGGCAATGGAAAGTACATTTGGGCAGATGGGTGTGTGTACGTTGGCGAATGGCGAAAAGGTAAGAAAATGGGAAAAGGAACGTTTACTTGGCCAAGCGGTGCTACCTATGAAGGCGAATTCAAGAATGAGTATGTTGATGGTAATGGTAGCTACACAGGCTTCTCTGGGGATACCTATAAGGGTTCATGGATGAGGAATATGAAACATGGTCAAGGGATTGAGACTTATCCTTGTGGGGATTACTATGAAGGTGAGTGGGTCAGAGGATTAAAAGATGGGCAAGGGAAGTATCATTGGGTTAATGGGGATCATTATTCTGGGGAATGGAAAGATGGTATGATTCATGGGAATGGTGAAATGGTTTGGAGCAATGGAAATAGTTTTGAAGGGTGTTGGGAAAATGGGATTCCCAAAGGATATGGTACATTCAAGTGGGATAATGGGGATATGTATGTTGGTTTTTGGAGTAGTGATCCCAGTGAAAGGGATGTGAGTTATGACCCATCTGGTGGTTCTGATGAGAATCAGGAATGGGATCCTCAAGAGCTGTATTCAGTGCATTTGAAGAGTTGCAAAATGAGTCCGTGTGAGAGGCTTTTGATTTATCCTTCACAGAAGAAGATAAACATCTCCGAGGCAGAAGGAGAGGTCATGCAGAAGCAATCAGTCCATGGAAGGCTAAGTAATCACAGTGTAGAGGACACGGGAAGTCCTCATCATGGGGTTTCTATTCCGAGGGCACACAAACCTCTACCTTTAAGATTGAAGGCTCCAAAGAGACAAGGGGTGACAATCTCCAAAGGCCATAAGAACTATGAGCTCATGCTTAATTTGCAGCTTGGTATTAGGTACTAATCATAGTTGTTTTCTTTTTCTTCTTCTTCTTCTTCTTATTTTTCATATGATGTGATAGCTTGAACTGTATCATCTAGAATTAGTTTTCACTTGTTTAGATGCATGAGATGGTTTGTTTCAATTGGTATTCTGGAATATGAAAATTTATTGGGATGATTCTACTTTTTTCAAAGCTTCCTAATTAATTTCTTGTGCCGTAGCGCAGACATTCTGTTGGAAGACCTGCTCCAAAAGCACCCCTTGATCTGAAGCCTTCTGCATTTGATCCCAAGGAAAAGGTATGGACTAGGTTTCCCCCAGAAGGATCGAAGCACACACCACCTCACCCCTCCTGTGACTTCAAATGGAAAGACTACTGCCCAGTGGTATTCAGGTGAGGCTTCAGACTCCAAAGTAATGTGTAAAGAATGAATGGTTTCTTCAATGCTACGCTTTGTCGTAATTAGGAGAATTGAGTTGTATTAAGTGTTAAAACATTTGATTTGATAGAAGGAAAGTCAATCCCTTTCTCTCCTTTCTTTCTAATTTGCAATGTTGTACTATGCTTTTATAATCATTATGTTCTATCCTTTTCTATTGCTTTTTTTATGGTAGAGGTACGAGCGTCATTTATTATCTCTGAAATTTCTGTTTTCATTCTTTTTTCCATTTCTTTTCAATCTATTATCAGACATTTGGCAAGTTAAAACATACATTTTGGGCCACAATGAGGTTAGTTGAATGCTACTAGGCATTTCTTCACTTCCCTGCAGCAATGACATATTTTTGCAGAGGTCTTTGTAGAAAGAATAATTGTTTGATACATTTGTGTGAGAAATAAAACTCTTTCTGGCTGTATTAGAATTTTATGTCTTTGTCAATCAACCTTTACAGGACCTGATGGATCATTGTATTGATATTCTTAGGGCGCTTAGAAAATTATTCAAAGTAGACCCAGCTGATTACATGATATCAATATGTGGCAATGATGCCCTTCGGGAACTCTCATCCCCAGGAAAAAGTGGAAGCTTCTTCTATTTGACGAATGATGACCGGTATATGATTAAGACCATGAAGAAGTCAGAAGTAAAAGTAAGTTTCATTTTAGTTGACTAGATATGATCTAAACCACAGATTCTGTTTTTGGAAAAAAAAAAAAAAAAATCTTAACCACAGTATAATTTCATGTTTAGAAAGATTAGGAAGCGACATTTTACCTCATCAAAATATGGTCGAATGCAGAAATAATCTTGCAGCACCTTAGTTATCTCAATTGGGGTTTAATAGTTTCACTTAATACAAAGTTTAGGAGGATAATTTGTTACATTGTCAAGTTACATATACTATTTTTGTCAACAAGCTTAAGTTTTGGTGTGATAGTTTTCAAATTTGAATTGTTGCTTGCAGAACAAAGTTATGTATCTACTCGCTGAATGATGTTTTTCATTGTGAACATTATTGTAGGTTTTCTTGCGGATGCTTCCGGCATACTACAAACATGTTCGGACTTTTGAGAACACCTTAGTCACCAGATTCTATGGTCTTCATTGTGTTAGACTAACAGGAGCTGCACAGAAGAAGGTAATTCTGAAAGTTGCAGAGAAGTCTACTTGGAATAGGGATCATTTCTGTCCTCTGACATTTTCTTCCTTTTTTTGGTTGATTTCAGGTTCGATTTGTTATAATGTGGAATCTATTTTGTTCTGGATATGCCATTCATAGGCGCTTCGACCTGAAAGGTTCTACCTTTGGTCGCTCAACCAATAAACCTGAGTCAGAAATAGAACCAACTACAACTCTTAAAGACCTTGACCTAAATTTTTTATTCCGGTTACAGAAGTCTTGCTACCAAGAATTTTGCAGGTAAAAGAATTCTTCTTGCCTCTTTTTCATTATTTTTGTGTTCCTATGTAAGAATTTAATCTATGCAATTGTTTTTCATACAAAAACACTGTATTAGCTGCTCTTGTGTTTCATCTAAATTTGTTTGGAGCTCAATGGGCCAGAATAGATTTGAAATAAATTATATATAAAAGTTTCAAAGATTCTTGTTTCCTTGTAAAAATATAAAAGATTTTATATCAATGATCTATCTAACGTGTTAAAGGAACTCCCATATCACTTTGGGCTCATTTGGTATACAAAATAAAAAAGGAAATGGAATAAACAAATGATTTTTTCAATAAAAAATGACTCTCATGCCCATAAGACAAGCCTTATATCACTAGGCAGGGTTGACTATATGGATTGCACAATGTCATTGTACTCTATCAAAAACCAAATCTTTGAATATACTGTTAACCAATAACCCTTGTTCGAAAACTTCTCTATAATAATCATCTTCTCTAGGCGTTTTTACACTAGTTGTTACCTTTTGAAGAGAAGGTCTAGAGGAAGACTAATGCAGTTGCAGACTTGCACTAGTTGTTACCCTCCCAAACATATCTTGCATAGTTTTGATATACGCAACACAAACACTTTTCCAAAGCTTTCCAAAGCACTTTTACTCTCAGGCCCATGATTAAAGAAAAAAAAAGTAATAAAAGGAATTAATATCATTGAGTATTGAAATAAGGGCCTGATAGATATTGCAGGAAACATGACCTCCATCACTACATTTCTTTCGCAATACAGAACAAGGTCTGAAATTGTTGTATTGTTGAGTAAACTGTGCAATTCTCTGAATTGCTATGTTATTTACTTTTCCTGCACTTAGATTAACAATATGGATTATTTGGAAATTAGTTGGTTAAATCTTATAACATGCTTTCATGCAGGCAAGTAAATAGGGATTGTGATTTTCTTGAACATGAGAGGATTATGGATTACAGTATGTTGGTTGGGCTTCACTTTCGAGAAGCGTCATGTAGTAACTCTTTTTCAAGCGTTCGAACTTCGGGATCTCACCCCCCTTCTGGTTATATTTCATTTAAGATGGATTCCTTAGATAATATTTCCAATTAGAAACTTTCTTGAATACATGAACACATCTTGCAGGGAATGGAAGCTTTGGAAGTGGTATGGGCTCTGATCTTTCAAGAGGAGACATGGATAAGCTTCATGTAGATCCTAGTCGGTATAAATAATCAACTGATTTTTCAAGCTAAATTTTGTTTTGTATTTTGCGGTTCATGTACTGTTTTTGCTGATTCAACACAGAAGCAGCAGCATTCCTGTCTTTCAGAGATATCAGTAAAACCTATCTTAGTATCTTAGACCTTCTTTTAGTAGCTTAAGCTATTCAATTGAATGGTTCTTTGCATGTTACTCAAGTTTCTGCAACAAAACTTTGATCCTTGTTGTTCCCATTCTCTTAAATTTAATTTTCAGTGAAGAGAGAGGGACTAAATAGCAAGTGGGACCCACTCCTATCTTTTCTCTCTCCAAACTGCATCCTCCCCATTACTTGTGGTCATCTACTCTGAAATATTAAGGGAGAAAATTTTCACAGCTCAACATCACATTAAATTGTTGTTCAAAAAGTTTTATTGATGTTGTATTTTTTATGAAAGAACCTGATAACAAACACTTGAGAAACTTTTATCTAAACCTAGTGTGTCTCTAAATTTATGTGCTCTGTTTCATGTTGCAGGTACTCTGTTAGTTTAGGTGTAAACATGCCGGCAAGAGCGGAATTCACAGTGAGAAGAAGTAATTGTGACACTCAACTGATCGGAGAACCGACCGGGGAGCTTTATGAAATCATAATCTTTTTTGGTATCATAGACATTTTACAAGACTATGATATCAGCAAGAAGCTGGAGCATGCTTACAAATCGATGCATTACGATTCGACCTCAATTTCCGCAGTTGATCCGAGGCATTACTCGAAGCGGTTTCGTGATTTCATCTTCAGAGTTTTTTTAGAAGATACAGATTGAGGGTATAAGTTTTGATGGTGGCAACATTCAGCCAAACCTGCTGCAAACTTGTGGCCAATCATTATGTATAGAGTCAGTTTATGAAGAGAACAACAAAACTAACCAGCAACTTGGAGGGTGTTTTGTGGATTTTCCCCTCTATCTTCTTCTCATCATCAATTTCACAGGTTTTAGAGATTCAGTTTAACTATAGTCTCAAACAAGTGTATGTTGTAGAAAGTAGATCAATGCTGTTTAGTTATTGCTGAAGCAAGCATTTCTCAAGTGTAAATGAATGAACAAAAGGGTGTAAGTGTAATGACATTGGAGATTATTACTCCTCTAGTCGTATTTATAAGTCAGCATACTTCAAAAAAAAAAAAACCCTTAATATTAATTAACTCTGTCTTCAAGTTTCAAAAAAAAGTATTGAAATTTAACAATTTTCTAACTTTATATCCATTTAATATAATATTATATGCTATGTTAAGAAAATCAACACAACAATAAATAAAAGGTAAATTTGTACGATATGACTTATAATTAGGGCAAAAAATTTCATGATGTTCTACCTCTAAAGGCTCTCTTCAATTTAGGTCACCTTTGCCTTGCTATTTTGTTCCTATATCTACTTTCTCTCCCACGTCATTTTGGCTGTCTTGATTATTTTTAGAGGATTCCATGATCAATCGAGTCTATTAAATTAGTGTTTTTTATCTGGTCTTAGTGCTGTTGTTGCTGTATGATTTCCAAAAAAAAAAAAAAAAGCCTCTCTCTTTTTGTTCAGTTCTTTTTTGAGGGATATGAATCAAGGTTTTTTTTTTTTTATTGGCAAAAAAAAAAAAGAATCAAGGTTTTTTGAGCGAATGCTATACACAGGAAAATAAACTTACCAAAACGCCCCACATTCAAAAATATTTACTAAGATACTATATCTAAAATCGTTATCTGTGAAAACGATTTTAATTTTGTACAGAATATTATAAAAGTTTTTAATAATTTATTTATTTTCTGGCGGCGGGCCTACCCATAGCCCCCCCTCCGTCTCTCCTCAAACCACCCCAACATTTCGCTCCCCCACAAAGCAAACAAACCATGCCCGCTCTGCATTTTTCTTTTCTTTTTTTTTAAAACAATTATCTATATTTCAAATTTTTCACCCTTATTGATACATCCCCACACATAAAATTAAAAACTACTTATTAAGAATTTCAAATATTTATAATGTAGCTAAAAATATAAAATTAAATAAAATTTATTTAATTTTTTTTATTATCTTGGAGTAGTGAATGCAACTGAAAAAATATTTCAAGTGTTATAAATATATTATAAATTTATAAATTATTTAAAATCATATTTTAAAACTAATTTTAAAATTTTTATTATTTAAAATTAATTTAAAGTAATTATAAATATTTTAAAATTTTTTGAACTTTTAAACTTAATTTTAAATTTTTATAGTTTGTAAAATTTTCATATTTTGTAATTTTAAATAAAAAATTCTTAATATTTAAATTATTTAAGATATTTAACTAGTTTTAAAGTTACAAACTATTAAAAAAACTTTATAATTTATAATAGTAATTTTAAATAATAAAAAATTTTAAAATTATTTTTTAAATGATTTATAAATTTATAAATATTAATATATTGGGATAAGATGCGGAAAAATTCTAGTGTGAACCTGGTTTGCCACATCATTTGTAATCTAATTAATTAAAATACAACAATTCAACTAATATTAATTTTAGTTGGCTACTCATATAATTCATATTTTTATTTTTCTTAAAAAATCCGTTAATTAAGATTTCACCAGTAATGAAAAAATAAATCTTGTGAAATCTTTTAATTTTATTGAAATACTAGTTAATATTTAGGAGGTATATCAAATCAGCAAGTGAGATATTGGGTTTTAACTGGTTAGAGACTTAAAGATAGATCACATGGGGCAAACGATACTCACACAAGAATTTCTAATGATGTGTCTAGCTTGAAGTATTTTTCTAGTTGTATTCACTATTCCAAAATAATAAAAAATAAATATTTTTATTTACTTGTAGCTTTTTACATGCATTATAAATATTTAAAATTTTAATAGTTTGTAATTTTATGCGTGGAGATGTATAAATGAAGGTGAGAAAGATGGAGTATAGATAATTTAAAAAGAAAAAAGAAAAATGGAGAGGAGGCGTTATTAATTGATTTGTTTGCTTTGTGTGGAGAAAAATGTGGGGTTGGTTTGAGGAGTGGGGGAGAGGGCGCTATTGCGGTGGGCCTGCCATATGGGAAATAAATAAATTGTTAAAAAAATATTATAGTACAAAACTCATTCTTCAAGAACGAGTTCTGCATAAAATTAAAATTGTTCTTTAGAAGAGTGATTTCAGCTGTAATATCTAGATAAATATTTTTGAATATGTATGATTTTTTATGAATTTTTTTTTTAATTGTGGGTATAGCATTTGGCTCAAAAAATCTATGAATCATGTAATGCCCCAAAATATGATTAAGGGCCAATAACTTCAAAAGTGAATGTAATTATTGTTAAACAAACACTTTCGAAAATACAATATGAATTATGATTTGAATGAGCAACAGACAGTGACCAAACCCTGTATTTAAGCTTAATGGTGTTGTTAAGGCTTAAAATGAAATTCAAAAGAGGGGAGGACACATGGATGAGAAAATTGAATGAGAAAATGTGTTAAGAGGTGATCAAAAAGGAATTTCCGTAGTCAGAGGCAAAATAGGAAGAAAGAAAGTTACCGGCTAATTAGTCAGCAACCGAAGAGGGGTTCCACTAATAACTTAAAGATTAAGTGGTATGACTAATTACCAAGTGAAATAAGAGAGAATATTCATATGGTTGCATGCACATGGAAGAAGTCACAGGATGGTGACACTTAGCATCACATGGGCTGTAATATCCTAAATTTTGATATCGGAGGCTTAGGAATAAGTTTAAATTAAGCGGACTGCTAAGCCCTAATTTAGTAGATGTCCCAAATTTATTCTCTAATATTTCTTATATCTTTGGGGCATTAAAGAAAATAAAATGATGAATTTCAAAGAAAGTGATTATATTTTGGGTGAAATCGCCTAAAAAGCAGTGAGCTTATCATTTTATTTTTTATAATCAAATGAGGAGAAAAAATTATGAGATTTTACATAATAAAATTAGACATCCAAAGATTTAATTTAATAGGTCATATGACTTAATTAGTGTTATATATAAAAAGTTATGAATTTTTGAAGTTAGCCCAGAAAAACTATGAAGTTTTTGCAACAGCAAGTAAAGATTAAAATTCTAGGAATTTTGTGCTTCCAACTACCAAAAGGCAATATTTTTCCTTGAAACTAAACTCAATAAGGGTTCTATGGCCATTGAAATCACTCCAATTCGATTTTTCTAGAATTAGTTATAATTTTTCAAAGTTTGGGCAGAAATCTGCCAAAATTCTGTAAAAATCCGAAATTGGGAAAATGAATTAATTAAATTGGGATATGTTATTAAAACATTTCATCCCCTTCCTCTAGCTCAAAACTAAAGTGCTTCAGCCCTAAGAGAGATGAGGTGTAGAATTTTTAGAGAGAGAGAAGGGGAGGAAAAAACTTACAAATGTAAGTGATTTCTTCGGTAAATCAGTTCCTAATACGTATAACTCCGTTCCTAAGCTTACTTTTCATATGATTTAAGGTTTGGAGGCTAAAATTTGGATGTTGAACACCTAGGGTTCAGCCACCTTGAGAAAAAGCTATTGGGTGCTTGAGGTAACTTCCAAACATTCATATATTAACTATTATGGCTGTTGTGTGCAATTTACTCGGTGAAATTTCGCCGAATTGCCGTTGATTTGAAATTTGGAAATTGAATTGGCCTAAGGGTTATGCTGCCAAAATTGGGTCCAAATGGTAGTTGTAACCTAATGTAATAATTAATAAAGTGGTTAGGAGTATAAATGAACACGTTTGCGGAGTTAGAATTGAAAAACCCCAATTTTTCCCGGGGAACTGAGAACTTTGGCCAAGGCTATCTTGGAGGGGTTAGAGTTAGATTTTCAATGATTTGATGGTTCCATTGACTTCAGGAGGGAAAATTAGGTGGGATTACAGTTGGTCACTTTTTTAGAAAAGGTCGAACAAGCATAATTACGAAAACGCCCCTGAAATCCTGAAATAAGGGTTGTCAAGGGTATTTTTGTAATTTGAAAATGAATTTGATAATTCTGAGCCGGAAATGGATTCCTAGGATGAAAATATGTAAGAATACCCCATGTCAAAATTTCAAGAAAAGTACAGTAGGACCGGGTATGGCGGGTCCGGGCCCGGGCCCTTGGGGCATTTTAGTAAATTTTCATAATAGTCTCATATAACCCTTAAAAACACTATGGAAGTGTCCAAATTGTATATTTGGAATTGTAGGATCAAGTTGTGAGCCCAGTCTTTGGCACGCTTTACGAGGCACACGTTTTGAGGCGTAAAAGGGTTAAGGTAGGGGACTTACCTTATTTGCATGTATTTGATATCTCTGCTTGTGTAGTGACGTATGTGATTGCTTTACTTGATTGTGTAAAGCATATTTGAATAAATGAAGCTCTGTTTCTGTTTTCGCTGTGGCTATAGTCTTGTTGCATGAAATATTGAGCATGCAGAAATGTCATGATGGGGCATACATATAGTTAAAGTTAACATGTCATACACATAGCATCTATCATACATGCATTATGGTATCTATTTCCTACTGAGATTTTCTCGAATCTCACCCTCCCCTACCAACAATTTAGACAGGTGAATACTGTTAGATCAAGCGTTTCACCCAAGAGGGGGGTGAATTGGGTGATACTGAAATTTCTTTGAAGATATAAAACTTTGACAAAAGAATTAAAACAGTAATGAGTAAGGAGAAATATGACCGAAGTGTACACCGGAGTTATACTGGTTCGGTCACAACCACTTTGACCTACGTCCAGTCCTCAGAGCTTCTCTGAGAGTTTCACTATAGCTTCCAAGATTCAGTGGGTTCTTGGCACCTCAGTACAAGCAAGTTCCTTACACCTGGACACTCGCTCCCCCTTACAGGTTGTAATCCAATCCCAACTCAATGTTCCACAACCTTAAGTTATCTCAATAACAAATATTGAGTTTGAATGAAATATCTCTCTTACAGAGTAAATGATAATCACTGAAGCATAGAAATACAATTTCAACGTAAAAACAGAGCAATGAACTTAATGATACGTTCGTATGTGTGCTTGGTTGTTCTTCTCTGTTTGGATGTTCCCATATATATAGGTATGTTGGTGATGACCGTTGGAACGTTTCCTTTCATCCGTTGGTGAGTGCGCAGCCACTATTGACTTTTCAAGTTTTTGAAAAATATCCGTTGGCGGTGGTTGGCATTTGAACGTTTCTTTTGACTTCCATCTCTTGATATGATTTCTTCATTGTTTATCTGTAAATAGACTAAGAATACTAATACAATGAAAGGTTAATCATATAGGAAACAATATAATGAAGGTTTGAATGATTTCTAAAATTCTGGGTATGCTTACTCGAGTAGCTCCTCGAGTAACATCGTGAAATCTTTGTTTAATTGAAAGTCAATGAAGAAAAACAAGATTACTCGGGTAGTGCATGGAGTAAACTAAATTTCAGACCTTTGGGAATAGTTATTTACTCGGGTAGCCACTCCAGTAATGCTTCTGCAACTTCATGGATTACTGGGGTAACACCTCAAGTAATCCTTTAAAAAACTTTTAATTACTCGATGCTCTACTCTAGTAATGTTGGCAGGATTTCAAGGCCGAGAGCAATTACCTTGTTACTCGAGTAGGGACTCGAGTAATGCATTCATTTTTGCATAGGTTACTCGGGTAGCTCCTCGAGTAACTAAGACTTTTGAGCATGATTTACTCTGGTAATGACTTGAAGTTTACTTTGAAAATATTTGTGCAAACTGGGGTACTTACTCGAGGAATCCACTTAAAATAAACCATGAAAAACTTGTATACTAGAGTAAGTACTCGAGGAAGATGAAACAAAGAGAGATCAGGTTAATCGGGTACCAACCTCAAGTTTTCACTTACTTTAGTATGTTACTCGGGTAGCTCCTCGAGTAACATTGGCAGTGGTACAAAGTGCCGAGAGTTGCATATTTTCAAAAACACAGGTACTCGAGTAGCTCCTCGAGTATCATTGGGAAAACTTGAAGGCAACTGGAAGTTTTCACTTGGTTACTCGAGTCCCTACTCGAGTAACATTAGCAGGCCGAGAGCAACTCCAAGTTTTTACCTGGTTACTCGAGTAGCTCCTCGAGTAATGGTGGCAGGTTACTGGAAGTTCTCCTTGGTTACTTCAAGTTTTGTCTCATTACTCGAGTAGCGCCTCGAGTAATGCCTTAGAAACTGTACTTCTGATCAAGTTCCTCAGTATTTTCTCTTGGCCAATCTTCACTACTTCCATGCTTACCTCAAGTAAGACTTGTTCCTGTCATTATTCTTTTCAAGCTTGATTATTAATCATTTCCTTTTCAAACCATTCTGTTGTTATCATCAAAACATGAGGTCTAACAAATACAGAAGGTACGCGGAAGTCAGAGAAGAGAACTGCACGAGAGAGGGTTGCAATGGTGAAGCGAAGACGGGAAGAAGTCTCCATTTCACTAGGAAAGGTTTAGACACCCAAGTAGCCCTATGTGGCTACATTGATGGTAATTATTATGTGCAAACCCCTATGGGAAATTTCTGTAATCATGCACATATTATTTGCCGCGAATACTCTAGTAAAGGTGAAATTAAGATAAAGGCGTGACATGGGCCATTGGATTAAAGTCAAAATTTCAACTCTCTTCTTTTCCCTTTCTCTTCAAAGTCAGCCAAGGTGTATAGAGGGAGTAAAAATCTGACTTCATCATCATCTCATACTCTCTCTCTCCAAGCTCTCTTGTCGTTCATGGTAGTAAAGGAAAGAGAAAGAAGAAATCAAGGTAAGTAAGCGATTTTGACCTTAAAGATGACTCCTTTGGCTTAAATCATCTTCCTTAATCTTGATCAACTTGATGAGGGCTTCATGTGTATAGTTTTAGATTTTCAAGATGAGGTGTTTGAGTGTTCAAAGGAAGTTTAGTGGTTGAAGAATTGAAGAACAAGCTTGAGGAAGTGATAGAGATAAGTAATAGCTACCTTTTGATATGCATAGTGTGGCCATTAGTTAAGACCTTGAATTCTAGATTTTTGCCCTGTTTTCATGTGATATAGGGTTCTAGAGGATTCATGGTGTTTGATTGTTGAAATGATGACTTGAGTTGAGTTTTGGATAATGGGGTTGATTGGAGTTTTGAATGTGAAATTGTTCAAAATGTGAGATTTTGTGCTACATTGTGGTCACAAAGAACATGAAAAAATAATGGAAATTTGGGTGTTTTGATGTTTCCATTGGATTCTTTGTGGAAAATTGTGTAGGAGTTGTGTTGATTGTGAATTTTGAACCTTTGGAAACACTTGTGCAAAAAAATTGGAATTTTTCAAGTTAAAATTCTATGCAAGGGACCAACTTTGTATAATGTTTTGAAATAACAATTGGTGTCAAAATGTGATGAAATTTTCCAATGTTGTAGTAGACATTGCAAGCTTTCCAATGATATAAAGTTTGTGTCATTTTGATTAGTGTGCACAAAGTTATGATCATTTGAAAACAACTAGGAAACAGGCCAGTAGTTGGCAGTGGCCAGGATTTTTGGCTGCAGCCAGGATTTTTGTCCGCAGCCCAAAACCTTCTAACTAGTTCTTGGCCGCGACCAAAAGGGAGTTGACCTCAGCCCAAAATTTTCTAACCTGATTTTGGCCAAGGCCAATGTGTTAGATCTCATGTTTTGATGATAACAAAAGAATGGTTTAAAAAGGAAATGATTAATAAACAAGTTTGAATAAAGTAATGACAGGAACAAGCATCACTTGAAGTAAGCATTGGAGTAATGAAGAAAGATCAAAAGAAAATGCTGAGGAACTTGATCAGAAGCAAGTTTTCTAAGGCATTACTCGAGGAGCTACTCGAGTAATAAGACAAAACTTGAAGTAACCAGAGATAACTTCCAGTAAACTCCCAACGTTACTCGAGTAATAGTGTAAGTATTTTCAAGGTGCTCTCGGCCTGCCAATGTTACTCGAGGAGAGACTCGAGTAACCAGGTAAAAACTTGGAGTTGCTTTCGGCCTGCCAATGTTACTCGAGGAGGTACTCGAGTAACCATGTGAAAAACTTCCAGTTGCTTTCAAGTTGCCAATGATACTCGAGGAGCTACTCGAGTAACTCTATTTCTGAAAATGTGGAGCTCTCGGCACTTAGTACTACTGCTAATGTTACTCGAGGAGCTACTCGAGTAACGCACTAAGGTAAGTTAAAACTTGAAGGTGGTACCCGATTAACTTGATTTCTTTTTATCTCATTTTCCTCGACTCCTTACTCTAGTATGCAAGTATCTAATGTTGTATTTTAAGTGGATTCCTCGAGTAAGTACCCGAGTATGCAGAAATATTTTCAAGGTAAACTTCCAGTCATTATCAGGGTAAGTCATGCACAAAAAGTACATTTACTCGAGGTTGTACCCGAGTAACCTATGCACAAATGAATGCATTACTCGAGTCCATACCCGAGTAACAAGGTAAGTGCTCTCGGCCTTAAAATCCTGCCACTATTACTGGAGTAAAGCATCGAGTAACCAAAAGTTTATTTGAAGGTTTACTCGAGTTGGTACCCGAGTAACTCATAAAGTTGTGAGTGCTTTACTCGAGTAGGTACCCGAGTAAACATATATTTCCAAAGGTTTGAAAATTGGTTATTCCATGCACTACCCGAGTAATCTTGTATTTATTCATTGACTTGCAGTTGATCAAAGATTTCCCGATGATACTCGAGTAAGTACTCGAGTAACATTCATGTGATACTCGAGTAGCTACTCGAGTAAGCAAACCCAGAAAGTTTGAAATCATTCCAACGGTCATTGTTCTGTTTCCTATTTGATTAACTTTTCATTATATTAGTGTACTTAGCATTTCAACAGATAAAGAATGAAGAGATCTTACCAAATAAGGAAAGTCAAAAGCAACGCTCAAATGTCACCGACCGTCACCTACCATAACGTATGTTTTTCAAAAACTGGAAAAGTCAATAATGGCTGCGCACGCTCCAACGGACATGAAGAAATATGTTCTAGCAATCATTACCAACGTATCTATATATATGGGAACATCTGAACAGAGAGAAAAAAAAGAACACACTTACGAACATATCATCAAGTTCATTACTCTGTTTTTCATTGTACTTGTGATTCTATGCTTCAGTGATTCTTATTTACTCTGTGAGAGAGATATTTCATTCAAACTCAATATTTGTTATTGAGGTAACTTAAGGTTGTGGAACCTTGAGTTGGGATTGAATTACAACTTGTAAGGGGGAGCGAGTGTCCAGGTGTAGGAACTTGATTGTACTGAGGTGCCAAGAACCCACTGAATCTTGGAAGTTATAGTGAAACTCTCAGAGAAGCTCTGAGGACTGGACGTAGGTCAAAGTGGTTGTGGCCAAACCAGTATAAATCCTGGTGTACACTTCGGTGATATTTCTTCTTACTCTTTCCTGTTTTAATTCTACTGTTAAAGTTTTATATTTCCGACGAAATTTTAAGGTCACCCAATTCACCCCTCTCTTGGGTGAAACGCTTGTTCTAACATTTGGTATCAGAGCGTAGGTCTTCTTGTTAAGGTTTAATAGCCTAAGAAGGATCCAATGGCAAGCATGGGTGAAGGAATTCTTCCCGACGGAGCATCCATCACTAGACCTCCAGGTTTCAGTGGCGAACACTTTTCTTTCTGGAAAGCAAAGTTCAGAGTATTCGTGATGGCTACTGAATATGGGCTATAGGATGTGATTGAGAGTGGAAACTATCAACCTACAAAGATTGTAGATTCTCAGAAAATTCCCAAGACTCCAGCGGAATATGATGAGAATGACAAGAAACTTATCACTCTCAACAGCAAGGCAATTCTGATGTTACAAAGTGCTTTGAGTCAGAGTGAATATTTTAGAATTTGCACACTCCCAACAGCAAAGGAAATGTGGGAAGCTCTGGAAATCGCCCATGAAGGAACTTCGGGAACAAAGGAGAATCGCATCAACACATTGATCACTGAATTCGATCTACTTCGAATGAAATCAGGTGAGTCAATTTCTGAATTCGAACTTAGATATACTCATCTTGTTAATCAACTTGCATCACTTGGTAAAGCCTATGATCAACATACCCAAGTATGAAAGATTTTGAATATTCTTTCTAAAGAGTGGGAGGCCAAAGTCACTGCGATAGAAGAGGCAAAAGGAGAATCAATGAGATCAGTTGCTTCTCTATTTGGAAGTTTTTCTGAATATGAAAGCAAATTAAAGTTCAAATGGGAACTAGATGACATCAGTGACAAAAGAAAGAAAGGTCTAGCACTAAAAGCGAAAGAAGAAAATCAAGATTAAGATGAGGAGTTTGATGATGATGAAATGGGCTTAATCATTAAACGATTCAGAAAGTTCTACAAGAAAGGTCAAGGATTCAAACACTTTCAGAAAGGAGGAAATAGCAGCAAAGATCATATCATTTGCTATGAATGTGGGAAACCAGGACATATCAAGTCGGAATGTCCAGAGTTGAACCAAAAGAGCAAAGAAAAGAGAAAAGGCAAATTCTTCAACAAAAAGAAGGCCTTCGTATCAGCTATATGGGGTGATAGTTCCTTTGAAGAAGAAAGTGATGAGGAAGAAGTAGCTAATATATGCCTCGTCGCTCAAGAAGAAACAGAAGAGGAGGTAAATGATTCTGAACCTACCTATGATGAATTACTTACCAAATATAATGCTTTACATTCTGAATTCATCAAAGTAGTTAAAGAATTGGTTGTTTTCAAAAAGAAGAACAAAACTCTTGAAACTAAACTTAAAGAAAAGGATTGTGAAAATTGTTCATCTTTGAAAAAGAAAAACATTGATCACACAAAAACTCTTGAAAAATTTACATAAGGAAGTGAGATGCTAAATGTTATTTTAAAAGCGCAACGATTTGTAAATGACCGATCTGGAATTGGATATGATCCAAAGTCAGATAAAAGGAAAGGTAGAAAGAAAGCAGGAGGTAAGTCATATTTGAATTATTTCCAGCATTCTGTACATACATCAAATCCTTTTGCATTTTGTAATTACTGTAATAGAAAAGGTCATTATACATCTTCATGCATTCATAAGAAGAAAGGAATAATAGGAACCTACAAATGGGTACCTAAAGGTTCATATATTTAGAAAATCATTTGTACTAACCCAAAAGGACCCAAAAAGATGTGGATACCTAAGATTTAGTCCTTCAATTGCAGATATGTCTCAAAGCATCCAAAAACAACAAGTGGTACATAGACAGTGGATGCTCTAGACATATGACCGAGGATTTCAAAAGTTTTACCACATTGCAACCTAAGGAAGGTGGCAAGGTAAAATTTGGAGGAAATCAATTCGGAAAGATTGCAGGAATTGGTGAAATCAAAAATGACAAAAGAATACAAGTCAAAGATGTATATTACGTTGAAGGCTTGTGTCATAATTTGCTGAGTGTAAGTCAAAGTGCAGATAAGGACAACTGGATAATATTTGATTCAGAGGAATGTCTGATTGTCAACAAGGAAGACTTACAACTCGATAAGAAAAATATCAAGGCAAAACTCAGAGCTAAAAGGGAAGGTAACTATTATACTCTAGATATTAGTAGAAATGAATCTGAAAATTGTTTTCTGAGTAATGCCGATGAAAGTTGGTTATGGCATAAGAGATTGGCTCATGTCAATATGCATCAACTAGGCAAACTACTCAAAAAGGATTTAGTGCTTGGATTACCTAAAGTAAATTTCAAAAATGACTTGATTTGTGATGCATGTCAAAAGGGTAAACAAACTAAATCATCTTTCAAATTGAAAAATGAGATTTCAACAAATAGACCATTACAATTATTGCATATGGATTTAGTGGGTCCAACAAGAGTAAAGAGTCTTGGTGGCAACCTATATTCATTGGTCATTGTTGATGATTTCTCTAGATTTACATGGGTTATTTTTCTATCATCAAAGGATGAGACATTTGAAGAATTTATTGTTTTTGCCAAGAAGGTGCAAAATGAGAAAGGTATGTCCATTGCAGGTATTAGGACCGACCATGGTGGAGAATTTGAAAATCAAGTCTTTGAAGAATATTGTGATACTAATGGTATTGATCACAATTTCTCTGCTCCAAGGACGCCTCAACAAAATGGAGTTGTGGAACGAAAGAATAGAGTGCTCACTAAAATGGCTAGAGCAATGTTGAATGAAAAGAACGTGTCTCAAGTATTTTGGGCTGATGCTATGAGTACAGCATGCTACATTTCAAATAGAGCCTATATCAAAACAAAACTTGGAAAGACACCATACGAGCTGTATAAAGGGAGAAAGCCAAACATTGCTCATTTACACATCTTCGGTTGTAAGTGTTTTATTCATAATAATGGTAAAGATAACTTAGGAAAATTTGATTCTAAAACTGATGAAGGAATTTTTCTAGGATATTCTAACCGAAGTAAAGCATATAGAGTTTACAATAAAAGAACATATATTATTGAAGAATCAATTCATATTGTATTTGATGAATTTGAATCCTCTGACAAAACCATTGATGAAGAACAGGAAGTTGGTTTAAATCAAGAAAATGGTCAATCTATTTCTAAATCTCTTATTCCAGAGGTTGATGAAACTAAGGAAGAAGAGCAATCCCTAGGTCAACCTAGAGCTTGGAAATACAATAAAAGTCATCCCTTAGATCAAGTCATAGGAGATGTGAATGAAGGGATCAAAACTAGAAATAGAATTTTCAATGAAGTAAGTTTTTCTGCATTCATTTCTGAGATTGAACCTTCTAATATTGATGAAGCCCTATCAGACAATGATTGGGTTATAGCAATGCAAGAAGAACTAAATCAATTTGAGAGAAATCAAGTTTGGGATTTGGTGCCCCGACCTAAAGATCATCCGATCATTGGTACTAAATGGGTATTCAAAAACAAACTCGATGAATCTGCAATTATTGTCAGAAACAAGGCAAGATTGGTGGCCAAAGGCTATAATCAGGAAGAAGGGATTGATTATGAGGAAACGTATGCTCCAGTGGCTAGATTGGAAGCTATACGTGTACTCTTAGCCTTTGCATGCATCAAAGGATTCAAACTCTATCAAATGGATGTAAAGAGTGCTTTTCTAAATGGTTACATCATGGAAGAAGTGTATGTAGAACAACCTCCAGGTTTTGAGGATATTACTAAACCTGACCATGTTTTCAAACTCAAAAAGGCTTTATATGGCTTAAAACAAGCTCCTAGAGCCTGGTATGAAAGGCTCAGCAAGTTTCTTATCGATCAAGGTTTTGTACGAGGAAAAGTTGATACAACACTCTTTATAAAACGAAAACACAATGATATTTTAATTGTTCAAATATATGTTGATGACATTGTTTTCGGTGCTACTAATGAATCTCTGTGTAAGGAATTTTCTGAGATAATGCAGGGAGAATTTGAGATGTCAATGATGGGAGAATTGAATTTCTTTCTTGGTTTAGAAATTAAACAAAGAAAGAATGGAATCTTCATATCTCAAACAAAGTATTTAAAAGAGTTATTAAAGAAGTATGGAATGGATGAAGCAAATGGCACGGACACACCTATGAGCTCAACTACGTTACTTGATGCTGATGTCAAAGGAAAAGACTACAACATCACGAAATATAGAGGAATGATTGGATCATTACTCTATCTCACGGCAAGCAGACCAGACATCCAATTGAATGTTGGCATATGTGCAAGATATCAATCGGCACCAAAGGAATCACATGCTGAAACCGTTAAACGAATCTTTAGATACCTTGCTAACACACCCGAATTGGGTTTGTGGTATCCCAACGGAAGAAGTGAATATCGTGTTGCATATTCAGATTCAGATCATGGAGGATACAAAACAGATAGAAAGAGCACCAGTGGACAAGGACAATTTCTTGGAGGATCTCTTGTATCATGGTTCAGCAAGAAACAAAATACAGTGTCTCTTTCGTCAACGGAAGCCGAATATGTTGCAATCTCAAGTTGTTGTGCTCAAGTGATATGGTTAAAACAACAATTACAAGATCTTGGTATTTATCTCAAAGAAATACCAATCTATTGTGACAATACTAGTATGATTAGCTTGGCAAAGAATCCAGTTCAACACTCTAGAACCAAGCATATCGATGTCAGACATCACTTTATCAGAGATCATGTCCAAAAGAAGGATGTAAAAGTAATATTCATCCCTACTCATCTTCAATTAGCTGATATCTTTACAAAACCCCTTGCAAAAGATCAATTTCTTTACATTAGGAGAGAATTGGGAATGGTAAATCCCAATGAGTTATAAGTAATTTCAGTATTTCATAATATTAGATGAAGTCACTTGATAATGTTTTGATGATTACTAACTTAAGCATCGGAGTATATAGAAACTTGTTTTGCACGAAGAAAGAAACTCTGTTTTGGGAAACAAAAACCGAGATTATCAGAGGACACATTTACTGGAGTACCAACTTGAAGTTGTCACTAACAGAGAAGCATTACCCGAGGAACAACTTGAAGTAAAGAAGCACTTTACTCGAGTATGTACTCGAGTAATGGACTTCAAAACTGGAAGTAACAGATCAAGTTACTTGATTTTCAAACATAATGGTTCAGTTTCAAAGAAATGAAGAGTCAGAAGTTGAAAAGCAGCTTACTCGAGGCGGGCCTCGAGTAAACTTGAAGCTTACTCGAGGAAGGCCTCGAGTAATGTCGGAGTCCAGATTCTCAAATTGAAGAAAAATGACTACAATCTGATGATAATGGGTTATAAATGATCGAGGGAACATCCATGGATAATTACTATATTATTCATGCCAGGTACGTAATTTAAATGAATTATTTTAGAATTTTTCTGTATAAACACCCGAGGAAGGCCTCGAGTAAACTTGAAGTTTACTCGAGTAACGCCTCGAGTAAAGTCAGGTTCTAGGTCTTTATCTGTCGCAAACTCGGTCATTTCCATAAAATCTCCTCGAGTAAATCACTATTCTCTCTCACAGAAACTTTTCACAAGTGATTCCTTGCTTCATTTCCGTCAAAACCTAACCATTTTCATTCCTAGAAACTTCCTATTTTGCTCAAAATCCCTGTGCCCTAATTCGCGTCAGTTACTCTGTTTTTCTGAAAATCTCAGTTTTCAATCTTTCAGAAAGATGAGAACTAAAAATCTTACTCCTATAGACTCCTTTGAAACCCAACAACACTCTGATCCTCTTTCTTCTCCTCCCAAGAAGAGAAGAAAACTCACCCCAAGACCAAAAGCTAAAGTTCCTCTTCAACCGAAACCCAAAGGTGTGGTGATTAAAGAGCCTATTGCTACAAGGGCTCAATCCAAAAAGAGTACCTCAACTGGAAGAGGGAAGAGTGCCAAATCTCCCTCACCTCCTCCCTCTGATTCCTCTACCCCTTCTTTCACACCAAAGCCTATCAAAAAGCCAAAGTATGACAAGAATGTGGCTAAGGCTATGGCTGGAATCATTGATCAAATGGAGAAGGGACAATCTTCCAAGAAGTCCAAAATACCGGAAGCAGAGATCACCAACCCACCAAAGGGATTCAATGTTAGCAAATTAGTGGAGTATCCAAAGTACTTGTCTCAATTCTCCAGAAGGAAGGTGTGTAAGACACACTATGTTGATCTAAAGTTACTTCAAGAGGTAGTGAAGCATGACCTAAGTCCTTATTTAGATCCTTTTATGCCTTGGTTATCCATTATATTGCCTTTTTGCACAAAGGTGATCACTCATTTTTATTGTAACTTAGAGATCATAGATGAGCCTAACCGAACCTCAGTTGAGGAAGAGATGACCACCACAGTTAGAGGCCAAAAGATACTTATATCGCCCTCTAGGATTAACTTGTGGTTAGGAATTGAGAACCCCCCGGATGATATCTATTCTGAACTTGAGCCAAACCAAATCTTCACTATTCTCAAAACCGGTGAGCTAGTTGGCCCCCTAAATTTTAAACCAAGTGACATGTGTGATCATCACAGGGTCCTATGGTACATCTACTCTAGGTCCCTAGTGAACAAAGCCAACAACTATACCCACTTCTCCGATAGGGACTTTAGGTGGTTTGCTTCACTGCTTTTGAAGGAACAGAAGGATCTGGGAGAGTATATCTTCTCAGAAATGAAAAGGTATAAAGTGGATGGGAAGGCTACAACACCAATGCCATATCCTCAGATTGTGTCTCTAATCCTGAAAGAGAACAAGATATGGTATTTGGATAGCAAGGAGCCCATTGAGAGGTTGACTCCGGTTGGGAGAAACCAGATAGGGAAATTGAACATTGACATCCCTCTCAAAGGTCCTCTGGAATCTAGGTCCAAGAAGAAAAGGAAGACCACTGAGGCAGAGACCAGCAAGTTGGATGACACTCAGTTATCGGCTCCAGCCGCTACCACATCATCGCCATCCTTTCTCAATGCCACTCTCCAGCACTTCATGGAGAACATGCTCAGAGGTTTCCATGTAGACATCGCCAACACAAATACCGAACTGATAACCCACATGAATACCAAGATGGGAGAGTTGGTTGAGAGAATGGACAAGAGGCATGAGGAGTTGCTAGCTGAGCAACGTGCCCAGGGCGAGACTCTGAAATTGATTCTGGCACGCTTGGACTCATTGAGTCCCGTACCTTCAGCCGATCCCTCCTCTTCTGCACCACCTCCACCAGAGAACCCTCCTACTTATACTCATATTCCTGAGGCTGAACCATCCATTCCTCCGGTCTCTGATCCACTTGAGCCCCAAGGCAAAGATGTTCTATTCACAGTGGACGATCCTGAAACTCATGAGACCACACATATCATCATTGATGATTCACCTCCCAAACCTCAGCCAGAAACCGCTCCTAAACCTATTCCTTCTCCTACCCAAACAGAGGAAATATCTCCCTCCTCCTCCCCTGAACATCATACTCCTGAGGTTGAGACTACTCCTGAGATTCAGACCACTCCAGAAGGAGAAACCTCTACTATGGTTGTCTTCCAACCTTCTCCTCCCGGCGATGACATCCATATCCCACCAGTCCATCTGCCTGACCCAGTGCCCTCTAGCTCATTTGATTCTTTGGATTCAGATGATTCTATGGTCTTTCCAGTGACACCCATTTCCATGGTCAAGCCTCCTAGCCCTCCACTTGATTGATGAAGACAAAAAGGGGGAGAAGAGCTTGAGAGTGATTTTGTGGATGTGTCTTAGTTTACTTTGGGGTATTTGGTTGTACATGGGTTTTTAGGGAGCTTTTTGAATTTCTTTGAACTTTATTTTGTAATTTGAAAATTTTAAACTTAATGCAAGTGTGTTTAAGTTATGATTTCATTTTAAGTTCATTTAAGCTTTAAATTACGATACATGCTTGGACTAATGAAGTTATTGTGTATGCAAGGTGTATGCAAGGTGTATGCTATGAATTCAAACTTAATAAGACATATTTAATTGAGAATCCAATTTGAAAAACCATGTTCAAAATCACCAAGTTTTGTCATCATCAAAAAGGGGCAGAATGTTAGATCTCATGTTTTGATGATAACAAAAGAATGGTTTAAAAAGGAAATGATTAATAAACAAGTTTGAACAAAGTAATGACAGGAACAAGCATCACTTGAAGTAAGCATTGGAGTAATGAAGAAATATCAAAAGAAAATGCTGAGGAACTTGATCAGAAGCAAGTTTTCTAAGGCATTACTCGAGGAGCAACTAGAGTAATGAGACAAAACTTGAAGTAACCAGAGACAACTTCCAGTAAACTCCCAACGTTACTCGAGTAAGTACTCGAGTAATAGTGTAAGTATTTTCAAGGTGCTCTCGGCCTGCCAATGTTACTCGAGGAGAGACTCGAGTAACCAGGTAAAAACTTGGAGTTGCTCTCGGCCTGCCAATGTTACTCGAGGAGGTACTCGAGTAACCATGTGAAAAACTTCCAGTTGCTTTCAAGTTGCCAATGATACTCGAGGAGCTACTCGAGTAACTCTATTTCTGAAAATGTGGAGCTCTCGGCACTTAGTACTACTGCTAATGTTACTCAAGGAGCTACTCGAGTAACGCACTAAGGTAAGTTAAAACTTGAAGGTGGTACCCGATTAACTTGATTTCTTTTTATCTCATTTTCCTCGACTCCTTACTCTAGTATGCAAGTATCTAATGTTGTATTTTAAGTGGATTCCTCGAGTAAGTACCCGAGTATGCAGAAATATTTTCAAGGTAAACTTCCAGTCATTACCAGGGTAAGTCATGCACAAAAAGTACATTTACTCGAGGTTGTACCAGAGTAACCTATGCACAAATGAATGCATTACTCGAGTCCATACCCGAGTAACAAGGTAAGTGCTCTCGGTCTTAAAATCCTGCCACCATTACTGGAGTAAAGCATCGAGTAACCAAAAGTTTATTTGAAGGTTTACTCGAGTTGGTACCCGAGTAACTCATAAAGTTGTGAGTGCTTTACTCGAGTAGGTACCCGAGTAAACATATATTTCCAAAGGTTTGAAAATTGGTTATTCCATGCACTACCCGAGTAATCTTGTATTTATTCATTGACTTGCAGTTGATCAAAGATTTCCCGATGATACTCGAGTAAGTACTCGAGTAACATTCATGTGATACTCGAGTAGCTACTCGAGTAAGCAAACCCAGAAAGTTTGAAATCATTCCAACGGTCATTGTTCTGTTTCCTATTTGATTAACTTTTCATTATATTAGTGTACTTAGCATTTCAACAGATAAACAATGAAGAGATCTTACCAAATAAGGAAAGTCAAAAGCAACGCTCAAATGTCATCGACCGTCACCTACCATAACGTATGTTTTTTAAAAACTGGAAAAGTCAATAATGGCTGCGCACGCTCCAACGGACATGAAGAAATATGTTCCAGCAAACATTACCAACGTATCTATATATATGGGAACATCTGAACAGAGAGAAAAAAAAAGAACACACTTACGAACGTATCATCAAGTTCATTACTCTGTTTTTTATTGTACTTGTGATTCTATGCTTCAGTGATTCTTATTTACTCTGTGAGAGAGATATTTCATTCAAACTCAATATTTGTTATTGAGGTAACTTAAGGTTGTGGAACCTTGAGTTGGGATTGAATTACAACTTGTAATGGGGAGCGAGTGTCCAGGTGTAGGAACTTACTTGTACTGAGGTGCCAAGAACCCACTGAATCTTGGAAGTTATAGTTAAACTCTCAGAGAAGCTCTGAGGACTGGACGTAGGTCAAAGTGGTTGTGGCCGAACCAGTATAAATCCTGGTGTACACTTCAGTGATATTTCTTCTTACTCTTTCCTGTTTTAATTCTACTGTTAAAGTTTTATATTTCCGACGAAATTTTAAGGTCACCCAATTCACCCCCCCTCTTGGGTGAAATGCTTGTTCTAACACAATGGTTCTTGGCTGCAGCCCAAATCTTTCAGACCATCTCTTGGCTGTAATCAGAGAGTGGCTTGGCTGCAGCCAACCCTTCAAAAACTGCATTTTGAACTTTGAAAGATGGTCTTCGATCCAGTCTTTCCCAACTTTTTAGGCATCTGTTTAAGCCTCTAGTAGCCACCTAAAGGTATCTAATGATAACTAACCCTAAGTATTTTGGAATTAAGAATTGGAATAGGAAATAACTTATCGTCTTTGATTATGATTTATAGGACTCGATATTTGCCATGCGCGTGATAAACCGGTGCCAGAGCAGAGCAAAAAGAACAAGGTAGTGACCCCTTTCTCTTATGTTATGTGTAATGCGTTGTATATATGTCTTATCAGTGAATTATGTTGACTGTAAATGCTACGGTGTATGTTGCTGTGAAAGCTTTATGTTTACAGCCATGAGTGTTGTTGTTTGTGATGCAAATCATGCATTATGTGGATATAGTCGTGAGTGCTGTTGTTTATGACGCAAATCACGTATCATGTGGATATAGTCGTGAGTGCTGTTGTTTATGCCGCAAATCACGCATCATGTGGATACAGTTGTGAGTGCTCTCATTTGTGATGTAAGTCTCGCATCATGTGGATACAGCCATAAAAGCTGTCAGTTGTGATGAAAGCCACGCATCACTGTGATTGTTGCTGCTGTTGTTGCTTTGTGATTTGCTTATATGCTATGTTATTATATGTTATATGAGTGAATTGTTACTACTGAGATTCTTTTGAATCTCACTCTTTTCAATGACTAACCTACAGTCAGGGCTAATGGATCGAAGGAGAAACAAGTGACTAAGGGCAACTAGGGTTCCCAGCTAGAAGATCTATACTTTGGTAGTTGGTTACCATATTTTTGGGAATATTGTACTTATTATAAATGTTGTAAATTTGGTTAGTATGATGTAATCCCAAATATGGGAAATTGAGATGGGCAAATATGCCCTGTAAATCCTTTAATGAATAGATGAAACTTGAGTGTGGTCGGAAATTTTATTTACACTCTGATATCTATGAATGAAACTGAACTGCACAGCCAAATATATTCTAAATGTGAACGCGAGTCCGTATTGAACAGGTTTTGGAAAATGTTTTTGAAAACCCACTTTATACCGAACCCTGTCTTGAAGTTGGGGCATTTAATAAGTTTTGACTTATCCGTTGGTCTAGAAATTACCATAATGACGCTTTTTTGAACTATAATCTTGGTTTTAAGGTAGGGGGTTACAAATCAAGTCAGATTGCGGTGAGATTTATATTATGTTCGAATCTTGAACGTTTATGATCTCCTTTCATTAGAAAGAAAATGGCTTACCATTTTCTTATCTTTGTATTTCTTTGCCCAATCTTTTGAATTCATGCCACCAAAGGAATGCCACATGAAAATATAAGAAGGTTTTGAGTTCAAATTTTGGTTTAAAATTTAGGGTTAATATAACTTTTGGTACCTAAAGTTTGATCCAATTTTGGTTTTGATCCTTGAAGTTTGACCTGACTTTGGTTTTAGTCATTCAAGTTTGAAATCGGTAATTTTAGTCCCTGAATTTGAGCCGATTTTGGTTTTAGTCCCAAGTTTGAAAAAGACTTTGTGACTCAGTTATGAAACCCGAACCGGACCGGAAAAGACTAAGTCCTTTTCAAACTTAAGGAACCAAAACCAAAATCGGGTCAAACTTCAGGGACCAAAACCACCAATTTCAAACTTGAGGGACCAAAACCAAAATCAAGTCAAACTTCATGAACAAAAACCACTGATTTCAAACTTGAGGGACCAAAACCAAAATTGGATCAAAATTTAAGGACCAAAAGTTATATTAACCCTAAAATTTACTAAAAATATATTAAGTCTAGGAAGTAATTTACTGAGGGATCGAAATTAAAAGTTATATATTATGCTGTAGGAAATTTGCTGATGTAAAATAAAGATCCATGAAAATAGTGACCAAGCTAGCCTTATATATATTGTTCTTTTTTTTCCCTTTGATCGAATTAGAAAATTAGAATCAAAATAAAATATAGGATCATGAGAGAAGGCCGTAGATAGTTGGAAAAAAAAAAAGAAGTCCATAGATATATAATCTTATTGTTAAACTGATTTTTTATACAAATAAATTAATAACAAAATGTTATAGATAATTAATAAACTACTATAAAATATCTTAGTACATTTTGAAAAAAAAAAGTCTTGAAACAAATATATTATTTAAAATGATTATAACTAAGGTATTATCGCTATTCTAAATAAATTTCATATATTATGTTATTATTATCTATGATATTTTGTTATTTTAAAAAACTTAGATTACATAATCTATTATGATCTCCTTTAACCATCTTATCTGATTAAATCTTATCTTAATTCTAATTTTATAATTGGAATAGTTTATTTTGTTTTGATATATAAAGATATAAGAATGGATTGAATTTAAATTTAAAATCAAATAACAAACCTGATTCAAAAGCTAACTTGAAAACTTAACCCTATATATCACAGATCAATGTTAAAGGAACATAACACAATTTTCGACAACCGTTTTTCTTACCTGTGTGTTTAAATTGTTTCCCATTGCTTATTGGTCAATTTTAGGTCGTTATTTCTCCGTTGACAATTATGTTGTTCTTGAAAGAACTTTTTCCCGTCGTGAAATCAACTTCAACCTCATCATATTATGACCACGGTAATGATCCATGGCTTAAGCAAGGATTCAACTCTTCATCTGAGACTAAAAAATCCACAATGGTTTAGCAAAAGCCCGTACCTCCTTATTTAAAGCGAGCAGGTTTTGTTCCCAGGAAGGTAAAGGATTTTTGCGATGGTGGAGCATTTCCTGAGATCCACGTTGCCCAGTACCCTCTTGACATGGTAAGGGAGAAATCATCAAAACCAGGCCCATAGACTCTTCCTGTTACAGTTGATGTCCATGGGAATATAATGTAGCATATGATGCGATACTGAAGCAGAATTAGAATGCTAAGAGAATTGTATATTCACAATACAAAGATTTGGTGCCAAAGTTCTTGAAGAATGGTGAAAAAGAAAATGGTATGGATGATAATGGGGATAATTAATGTGAGATTGAGTGCAACACAGCCAAACAAAGTGCCTCAGTGGTCCTCTGATTCAAAGGTTTTTATTTGTGAACCTTCACAACAATCTAGAGCCTTCAATTCTGGGAAAAAGGGAGGATTATTAGAATGGTTGAGATGCCCATAGATCCACTTAAGCCTACAAAGTTTAAGCATAAGAGAGTTCCAAAAGCGTATGGTTCTCCTCCTGTGCCAGTGATTTTTTCCCAGGCAGCCAAGGCCTCTTAATGTGAAATATCAGCAAGATTGGAAGATTCCCCCTTGTATTTCAAATTAGAATAATCCTAAAGGTTACTCGATCCCACTAGGCAAGTGCCTAGCCTCTGATAGGAGAGGTCTTTTGTTATATATAATTAGTTTTGATGATGTCAAATATTCAGAGCAAAAAGTTTATATAAAGTATTAATGGATCCAGTTTCCATACTCGATGCAACAATAGGCAGGGGGCGCCTGTCCACTCTATGCACTGTTTCATTAAGAAGAGTGATCTTGGCCGTTCATCCGATTTTAATCTCGACCGTTCATTTAATTACTTTTTCCATTAAACCATTAATATCTGTATATATCACTCCTCACTCCATTGACCTCTTCTCCAACCTCACCAACCTTGGCGCCAACTTTTGGAGGGAAAGGGAAAGGGCTTTCTGACTTAAGCTTCATGCCATTGAAGATTGGATGACGGTGTCGACTTACTCTTTTTCATTGCAAAGAAAATTTCAGATTAAAGAAAAAGGTTAGTCTTAGTTTTTCCCTCCTTTTGGTTGTTTATTTAGCATATAGATATATATCAAAATTCCAAAGATTTCATACAGATATAGAGAGAGAGAGATATGGGATATAGATATCAGATATCAGAATGCCGAAGTTTGTGTTAGCAAAAAGCAAAAATGAATTTACAGAGGCATAAGTCTATGGTGTGTCTGTGTGTGTATTTATATATATATATATATATATATAAACTAAAAGCTGTAATTATCGAGAATTTTGAAATAATAATATTGTGAAGATAGCAATAATTTTCAGCAAAAATAGTGGAAGGGTGTTTCCATTGAAATAGCCATAGACAAAATCATATGTGGATTTAGTTGTTTATTTATTTTTTTCAAATAATGTATACAATAACAATATATTACTCAACTCCTTTATTGTTTGAGTAAGTTGTAGGTCAAATTTTGCTGGCCAAAAAGTTGTAGGTCAGATTTATATTTTTGTTTGAAGAGTGGTATTTGAAAAATGTTCATGTTTTTCTATATTTGGAATTAATATGAAAAGTGAAAATTCTTGTTTAATCTTTTATTATCATGATATATTTTTTTGTAAGATGATATTTTTAACATTATAATATTTTTTTTGTTTATAAGTACTAGATGATGGAAGATGAACTTAAACTCGAAATAGGGAAACAGTTCGAAAACTCGGATAAAGCATGGAAATTCTGGAATGAGTATGGGAAGAAAAAGGGGTTTGGAGTTAGAAAGTATAGTGGAACAAAGAGTAAAACAGATGGTTCAATTATTATATATAAATATGTATGTTGTAAAGAGGGTATAAGATAAAAGAGAGACAACCTCTTCTAGATATCAGCTGGAGACACGAACCAAGTGTGAGGTAAAAATGATTGTATCTCGTGTTGGTCAAACTCAAAAGTTCAAAGTCACCAAGTTTAATAAAGAACATAATCACCTTCTTCATACAGAAGAAATAAAGCACTTGTTACCATCACAAAGATATTTAACGAAGGGCAAGCTCGTGAAATAGATCTTATAGATGAATCTGAGCTTGAACCTAAGGAAGCTTTGGACTGGATGAGTACATATGTTGAGGGTCAAGAAAATCTAGGTTATACCATAGTGGATGCAAGAAACTACTTGATGAAAAAAAGGTGAAGACATATATAGTCTGGAGAAGTGGGGTCTACTTGAATATTTTCAAAAACAAATTGCTGATAATCCTTCATTTTATCACAAATACCAAATGGACATGGAACAATATATCACCAATGTGTTTTAGGCGGATGCTTGAATGCTACAATACTATGCACATTTTGGTGAGGTTGTATCACTGGACACAACATATAGCACAAATAAGAATCATTGACCCCTTGCACTCTGTTTTGGTTTTAACCATCATAGAAGTGTGGTCATTTTTAGAGCAACTCTGTAATATGATGAGACTATTGAGTCTTTCAAATGGCTACTAGAAACCTTCTTAGATGCTCACACACAAAACAAGCCTCAAACTGTGTTTACTTACTAGGATCAAGCCATGGCAAGAGCATTGAAAAAAGTGCTTCCTAATACAAGACATTGCTTGTGCACTTGGCATTTGTTACAAAATGGCATTAAACACCTTGGGAACTTGATGAAAGATGGCTCACACTTTCTGATAGACTTCAAAAAATGCATGTTTGACTATGTTCAGGTAGACAAGTTTGAAGAAGCATGGGGTGAATTATTATCTTCTTATAATGTTCATGAAAATGGGTGGTTGAAATCTACTTATAACATTAAGGAGAAATGGGTTAGGTGCTATATGAAGGATGCTTTTACACTAGGTATGAGAAGCACACAAATTAGTGAAAGTGTGAATGCTGAGGTGAAGAGGTGTACAAAGCCAAAGTTAGACATTAATCGATTCTTCATAAGGTTTGACAAAGTTGTAGAAAAGAAGCGATACAAGGAAGTGCAACTTAAGTATGAATCTTGACAAAAGATACTAAGGATGGTCAATCAAAGTGCACCTATCTTGGGTCAGTTTATGCAATCTTATACCCCCACTGCCTTTGATATGTTCTAAGAACAATGGGATCTCCAATTCTCTATAGAGTTGGTTGAACATGATGAGAAAGAACAATTGTTTACATATACTGCCCATATGATAGGTGAAAAGGGAGAATGGAAAATTGAGTTCAACCCTGATACACATGAAATTTGTTGCAATTGTTGGAAGTTTGAGACTACGGGGATATTGTGTTGGCATGCATTAAAAGTATACAAGTCCAAAGATATAAGAGTTATGACTGAGCAATATATCCTCAAGCGATGGACCAAGGAAGCAAGAAATGGGGTTGTAAATGATATCAAAGGAAATGAGATACAAGCCAATCCTAGACTTGACATAATAAGAAGATATAGGCATCTAGTGACTAAGATGGTAAGACTAGCAACAAAGCCTGCCAATACACCCTAGAGATTTACTCGTGTTCTTAACTGTATCATTGAGTTAGACAATGAGATTCCTGATGATGATGAAAATGATACTTCTGAACCAGTCATAGAGATAGAAAATATGCCAAAGGGATTCAAAAAAAAAGAGAAGGAAAATCAAGAAAGATTAGTTGGAAAGGTTGGGAAGAGAAAAATCGACAAATAAGAAGAAACATTATATCAACAGTATTGAATTTTAATTTATATATAAGGAACAAAAGAAACTATTATTTATTTTGAATTTGTGTTAATTTCTTGTAGGACTCTCAAGAGGCTTCATCATCTAAGAAGTCATGTAGGAAAATATAAGAGGCACCATTACAGGAAAAAAGAAGGGTTGACTAAATAAAAGATTTACAAACTCAAGTTTCAATAGTTTTATACTTAGAAGCTCCAACATAACCTGCACAAACACAAGATTTAACATCTTTATTCTCAGTTGCTCCATCATAACATATTTTTCCACCCTCTATATCACAATTAATGTCATTTACAAGCTTTTTGATGGTATGAATCAATAAATCAATTATTACTAAGTGTTACGCTTGGCTATTATACTTTGCTATTACTGCCACTAATATTTGCAATTGTAGGCACAAGGTAGTGAAACTCCATCACTTGAAGCCATAGATCTCATGGCAAACTACACACAAGGTAATAAATAGGAAAAATGGGTAAACATAATTTGCAAAAAATAGATTTTATTCCTTTCAAGAATGTCATTCAATTTGCTTCTGATATACATAATCAATCTCTGTACATTCCAATTAGTTACAGACTTTACAGGTTACAAACCTAACTAGATACATAATTTCCGATCATACAGGAAAATAAAATATACATTGGACTCTTTTTGAAGAACAGGAAAAATATTGCACAACACAACTTTTGAATTATGGCTTTTGGGGACAACATAGACTACATGTTTTGGTTTTATCTGCTTTGCTTCAATAGACAGTTTTTGACTTTTTGCACAGCTTTATTGGACAATTTTTGACTTTCTGCACAGCTCAAAGGACAAATTCTTTTAAGATAGTGCTTGTTTTGCTTCAATCATCTACCTGGAACATATGTGGAAATCAATATTAAGCTAATCAATTCCCATCCTTCATTATACAACTTTTGGTTAAGTTCTCGCAAGTAATGTAAAATCACAATGTCCTTTATTTATGAACTTTAAAGCAATGTATGTCAAACTATACAATTTAGTGTAATACCAATATCTAATGAGATTAAGTGTTTCTTATGTCTATAATATTTTCAGCAAGTAATGTATGTCAAACTATATAATTTAGACTTGCCTTTGTGAACTCTAAGAGTCCATGGTAGTCTTGAAAGTTACCAATATGTTTAAACCGGTTTACTCTTTCAGATGTACAAATGGAGGCATTAGTCACTATGGAAAATTGAAGTAGCAAAAATGGTTGTTATCACATAGTAAAAATATGTCATCAACGTAAGATGCACAGTACTAGCCCAAAAAAAGGATGCATAGTAAAAATCTAACACTCAAACCCCTCCTCTTCTTACCAGGTAATCACTGATCCTAGGCCTAGCATTAATTACAAATACGCCATCAAACAAACCATTTGCCATCTTTAGTCACTTGTTTTGATTTTGGAAATAATAATGAATATGCCATTCACCAAGCAACTAACAAATACAGAGGCAAAGATATTGCACTAAAATAAAATTAAAACAAGGAGAGCCTATAAGGATTGAATATTCCACATTTGAAAAGACACTACATCATGATAAAATTATGAAGAGATATCCAATTAGAAGGATCCCATGTGCTCTCAATAAAACACAACTAATTCCAGACACCTCAGCTGGCAATGGACATCAAAATCTCAAGCCAATTGCATTGAATAAAATATGAACCCAAAAATTTCAAGGTAAAATCATCAACATGTAGAAAGGCATGGGCATATAGCTCAGAATCTTGAATCAAAAACAAAGAAAAAAAATAATATGGGAATTAAACCTCTGAACCCATCACAAAAAAACTAATCTTAAAACTGAAGGTAATGTAATCATATTACATGCTCTCACTGAAGCTCAGAAAATATGGATCACAAGTAGTAACCTCTCTCACATGCTCTACTCTTATAGAGGGAACATTTATGTTATTGGGAATTGCAGCTTTCAAAATTCCATGGAGCTAACCATTAGTTTGATTTCTTTTTTGATTCTGTGAAAAAAGAAAAAGCATAACAGCAGCATTCTAAATTGAATCTGAACAGAAAAGTTGAAGATTAAATCCTTACCCATCAAAAGAGATATATGCAAATCTCCTAAGCATCGTTGAACCAGATTCACCATAAGCTGTCGCCTTCTACCTCCATGTGTTGAAGTGTCGAGCTCTGCCTCCCCCTTTAGTTCATCTCGTGATTCCTTACTTACCCTTTCACGATTCCTAATGGGTATGGTTTTTGGGAAGATCAGAGTCAAAACTCTGAACTATAAATTGATCAAATCCACCACCGACTATGAAATCCGCAAATACCCACCTTCTATAATAGCTAAAGTCACTTACAAGGACAGCTGAGATTGAGTCCGAAGATTGAGTCTAAAGTGACTCTGCAGAATTAGGGGTAATATTAATGGTTTAATGGAAAAAGTAAATAGATGAACGACCGAGATTAAAATTGGATGAATGGCCAAGATCACTCTTCTTAATGAAATGGTGCGTAGAGTGGACGAGCGCCCCTTGCCTATTGTTGCGCCGAGCATAGAAACTGAATCCAGTCTTTATTTTATAATTCGACTAACTACTATGTTTAATGTAAAGTATATTGTAGATTAGTCAAAAAAAAAGAAGTGATTGAATTGATGAGAATGATCAACAGGAAGAGGAAGAAGAAGAAAGAGATTGAAAACATTAGTCAAGAAACAAGAACTTGCAAACTATAATGGGTATATCAAGTTTCAAGTTCTTAGATTTGGTATTGGAGGTTGTTATGCTAAATTGGAAGTTGGAATGGCTTAATCAGAAGTTAAAGTGCTTCATATCGAAGTCATATCAACTTCATTTGAGTTGCACCTCCAGAAGTGATTTCTACATGTTTCATTCAAGTTAAAGAAGTTCCACTTGAGTGATGACCATATTTCAATATACTCTGTTCAGCTCTCCCTTCATATTGAGATGAAACTTGTTTCCTATGAAATTAGATTCAGAATGCAGTTTATGAATATCAATTTCATACTCAAATATTGTCAGATGAAAGAGATATGAACTTCAAAAGTCAGTGCTCAAAATCTACACTATGTTCCAGACTAGGCATTACAAATTGGATCAAAACTTTTGGAATACAATGTATTTGGGATCAATTCTAGTTGTAGTGAAAAGTAAACTTAAAGAACTTTCTATAGATAAGTCGTTTGCCAAATTTGAAGTTATAATAAAAGAGTTTTGCCCACTGGAAGTTGACCTCTATGCCAAAACTATCTATGTTCTGAAAAGGAAAAGGGCACTCAAGTGAAGAATGTGTCACTCAAGTGATGATCTTAAAAGTTAAACATCATCAAGGTATCAGCTAGTGAGATTGCTGGTGCACTTGAGTTATAGCTATACCACTCAGTGATGAAAAGAGAATTTGTGAGGTACCTGATGGTAACTGCCTGGCCTTTAAGAAAATTCACTCAAGCACTCAAGTGATAGTGGATGCATAGTAATGATGAAGCTTTACTTGCAAAATTCTAGTGAGTCACTCGATAGTTATCAGATCAAAGAATGGGTTCAGAGATAAAATCACTCGAGTGATGTGGTAAGTACTCGAGTGATGAGCGTCACTTGCAAGTCACTCATAAGTGATCAGAAGTTTGTGATCTATTAAGAATAGATCACTTGAGTGACAAGTTGTGCACTCGAGTGATACACACCTCTTCCTATCCTTTTAAGTCAAGATCACTTAAGTGACAGAAGGATCACTCATGTGATAACCATCACTTGTGAGTCACTCACAAGTGATTATGAGGTGATGAGATCTTCCATATAGAGATCGCTCGAGTGGATGGTAAATCACTCAAGCGATCCAAGATAACTTGCAAGTCACTCGCAAGTGATCAAAAAGTGCTGTAATGTTCTAAGGGTAGATCACTCAAGTGATAAGTTGAGCACTCTAGTGATATGAATCACTTGCAAGTCATTTGGTAGTGATAAATCTCATTTTCACAAATCCAAGGCAAATGTACTTAAGTGATATCATTTTCAAACACATCTCTACTAGGTCACACGCTAGTGATTATCAGCATGCCTTAACTAAGATCACTTGAATTCTCAAGTAACAAAGTAAGCACTCGAGTGATAAAAGATCACTCAAGTATTTAAAGTCATACTCGAGTGATATAGTTCACAGTTTTTTTAATCACCGTCTCATATATTTTGCTATTCTTTCAAACTCATTTGTGGATCTCACTATCCTACATACTTAACATATTAATTATGACCTTTATTTATAGGGTCTAATCACTAATCATGATCTTAACTAATAGGATAAGATCTTAATCGTAGTTCAATATTCTAACATGCCCCCTCATGTTGACACTTTTATAAGTTCTGGAAAATTTATCCGAGAGCCATTCCTCCGGATATAATGCTCGAAGAAAGGGATTCTGCTCTTCGGCAATTTAATACAAACAACATCTATGTTTGGAACATAGATGGCCAATCTGAAACAAATATTTTGGAAATCTGCCAACAAATGACAATGGTTAGTAAAGCCAGATAGCAATATATGAACAACATCTTCCTCTTGAAATTTGGTATATATTGCATAGGCATTACTAACCATTGTCAAGAGGAAGCTGTTGTTCATATATTTCTATCTGGCTTTACTAACCATTGTCATTTGTTGGCAGATTTCCAAAATATTTGTTTCAAATTGGCCATCTATGTTCCAAACATAGATGTTGTTTGCATTAAATTGCCGAAGAGCATAATCCCCTTCTTCGAGCATTATATCCGGAGGAGTGGCTCTCGAATAATACAATTTTGTTGGTTTTTTCCAATCTTCTTGTTTTATTTCATGAATTTTTGGATAATCTTCACTTGAACTAGTTTGATTGTTTTTTAGAGTGTTAATCACTAATTTTGAAACTGAGGAAACATATTTTTCAGTTTTTTGGGGAGTTTCTGGAATGTCTTTGATTAAGTTTTTTAATTCTTCGTTAATCCTTGTTTCCATATTTCCTTTCCTTATACTATGCGAGTTGGTTGCAGGAATAACATAAGGTTTAAAAATTGGCTGTGTACTGGTGGAACTAAATAAGATTTCTTTAGCTTCACTAGTAACAGGTTTTTTCAAAATATGTTCTCCCAGAGTTTGTAAATACAAATTCGTATAATTATTTTGTTCAATGATATTTTTGATATCATCAGTACTTGCATCTGTTCTAGGATCTTTTATTTTTAAAGGAGAGGCAATGACCGTTGCTTCACTAATTTTTGTACCAGGGACATGGTAAGATTGTTTTGGAGGAAGATCAGATTCATATTTGTCTTTATTTTTCAAAATTCAAGAGGCATTGACCCCTTCAAATGATTTGAAAGGATAATCCTTTATATTCATATCTTTCACATAGGTTTCAAACTAAAGAAAGAATGGAATATGAAGTTTATACCTTTCTAGCATTTTGTAAAACTTTTCTTGAATTGGTTTTCACAATTCTTCAGTTTTATATTTTTGGAAAAACCATTTTTGTCTTTTAGTATTTTCATTAGAATAGAAATCTTTTCGCAAGAGTTCTTTATCTAATTCAAATTGTTGCTCAATCACATTCATGTCAGAGTATGTTGGAGATTGGCAAGTTTAGGTTTCAATTTGTTCATCTTCAGTGTTTTGCTAAACAGGTCTTACGACACTGGCTGACTCATTTAAGCCTTGCATTACTGAAGGTGAAATTATAGGTTCTTTTACAGAAGAACTACAAGAATGTCTAGAAGGTTGTTCTAGAGCAGTCTTGAAACTCTCTTGAATAGATGGAGTTCTAGAAACACTAAATGATCGTCTCCGATCAAAAGTGATCCTAACATCTTCATTTTCATTTTGCCTAATTCTATAGGAATCAGGTGCAGGTTTTGGGATGAGAGGAGCAATTTTTACCATGTCCCAATCATCAGGGAGAGTGATTTCATCCCATCTAACTGGTTTTGGAATTGTAACATTTGCCCTAGTTGTATCTTTTAGGAATAGACAGGTTTCTTTTCCATGATCAAACATTTTGATGTTTAAAGTGCATGAATTCATAACTTTATACTAGACCCTTTAGATTAAAGCTATAGGTGAAACACCAAGTTTTAAGTTGAATCCATTCTGTTTCAAACTTAATTTCAAAGTTTCAAGGACAGGATCGTCGTGCAATAAAGCTGTCAAATTTAGGAAACAATTAAAGTAAATTGGTCCATCATTTAGACCAGCTTCAACCATTCCAAAGATTGATTCAAAGAAAATTTGTTGTCTACCATCCCTAACACATACTAACGTAGAGACATCTAGACCAGCTTTTACCAAGGGTTTTATGGCCACTTGAACACATCCAATATGTATAAATTTATATTTCTTTTGGTGTTTTAAAATTGAATTTTATGACAAGAGACATATGTCAGTTGGTTCAGATTTTAGAGGAATTGTTTCTTCAACCGTTTTGATTATATAATCATGGTTTTTAAAGAATTTTCTATCGTTTGGTTTGTATAAATCATTTGGATTAATGACTGGAATGGTCCAATCACTAAATTTTTGGTCAATATCTTCAAAATGAATTTCATTATTGAAAATATTATTTTGGAGGGAAGATTTCCCTAAATTTTTGTTGGTTGTTATACCAGAATTTTGAGAAGATGAAGAAGGAGCAGAAGAAGAGCGAGAGGAGCGAGAAGAGTTGGAGCGGAATGAGAAAGATCTAAACATAAATAAACTTTTCTTCTGATATCATTACCTTCAGGTTAATAGAGTTGTGCTAGATATGATGAAGTTTCTGGGCTACTTATGGAGTTATTATAAATATTTCTTTGTACGTTCTTATAAAGATAAAAATATGTAAATATTATTATCACTTAGCCAATGCCTTACACATTGAACCCTAATACCATATGAACATTTGAACAATAGGCGTCTGGACTTATCTGCTCTAACCCTTCGGGACTTACTGCCATAGCCCTAGAAAAGACGGACGATGTTCATATGCTATCATAAGATCAACTAACTTGCATGCTATCAGATAATAATAATATTAAGCACAGAGACTTAGCTTTATATTAACATGTTTCTGATGTGGAAGATCAACCAAGGTTGCGACCATAGAGCATACTTATCCAGAAATATTCATAAGAACTTCATAAATTTTCCAGAACTCCAAGACATCTAATACATCCCTACTTCCCCTTCTGGATCTAATACCAGATTATCCCACGAAAAGGATCAAAAAAAGAAGAGACAGAAAGGGAAGAGAAGTAAGGACCGACACGGAGTCGTTAATTCATATGCAAATGCAGAATGTATGCAAGAAATTTAAAGAAAAGAGATGAAGATTTATAAAACTGATATATTATTGAATCAAAATGATACAAACATAAAGAAATTATAAAGAAAGCAAGAAAACATACAAAGGGTTATCACCCTAGAGGAGGAGGAGAGAGAGAATTGAGTCGTCAACACAACTCGGGATACCTAACAACTGAAGTGAAATGCCATTTTATACGCACTTGGATCAGTTACTATGCATTTTGGGTAAAATTACTTTAACCAGAGTAGAAAATATGTTACTCAGGTAAAAGTACTTTTACTTTTGCTTTTACATAAAGTAAAAGTAAATTACATTAATTTGTCTGCTAAAGTAAAGACAAAGGTACAACTTTACAAAAGCAGAGAATCTTTTGCGTCAGCAGGTCTTGGACTCTTGTGTCGACAATTTTGCTTCAGAATCAATCTTTACCGAGGCTAATGATCTCATCATCAGAATCATGGCCAAAGTATTGGGCCGGATCTTCAGCTTCTTATCCACTTGGAGATTAGGCCGATTGGCTACTTTGTGGTTCTTGGGTTTGGAGGAGCCCAAGAATTTCATGAAACTGCTTGGCAAGGGCTTCTTTGTCAGTTGCCGATGCCAAACATGCTGTAATTTTTGCCTTCTAGTTAAGAAACACACTTGACTTGTAATCTCCTGCCATTAGGAATTTTGGATTTTGTCTGAACCATTTCTTGAGGTTTGCTTCAGATAAATTTTTTATGTTTGAGAATTTTGCGCACCATTTCACTGAAGATGATCTCTGCAGCATGGGGAACAATTTTTGATGTTGAGAAGCCCCGTATTTGAAGCTCCATTTGAATACCCAGGCTAAACCAAATTTTGAAAAATAATGAAGATCTGCTGGGAAGGGATCTTCACTAAGATTAATCTGACTTTTGAAATAGTCGAACCCAATTTTCACTGTGGTTGGTAAAATATTTTGAATAGGACCAAAATAATCCCACCATTGATTGAACCACAATGGAAATTGGTATTTTGTGTCATACGTGAATAAGAAAAGCCAAGTATGACTAAAATGTGGGTTTTAGTACCAGAAGGTACACCACCATGCATCCAATTAATCCCAATAATTGAAACCAATTGGATCTATGTCTTTGATAGAAAATTTTGTTTCTTTTGTTCAGATCCTGACCCCAATCTTGAGGTAATAAAAACTTCGATATTCTAAATGTTGAATATCCATGGATATTTTTATTATCAAGATTGTCACGATCTGGAAAATGTCTTATTTCTATAGATTTAGTATCTATAAGAATAAGCTTATAAAATTTTTGTGTTTTCTCCAAAGTTTTTGGCTTGAAGAAAAATCCTTTTGGAAAAATTTTTATTGCCAAGGCAATTGGATTTTTATCACAAAAACCTAGTTCTGTTTGGAAAAGGTTTAAGACCTTTTCTGGTTTTAACACAAATGTGGTTTGTGTTGGTTGAGAGTGTAAGGCTACTTCTTTGGATGAACCAGCCCTAGTGACCTCTTGGGAAGGTTTTTTGATGGCTAAGGCAAGAGCCTCAGGATCAATGTTAAATGGGGTAAGGGCTTTGGAATCTTCTTCCTCAGCAATATCAGCCTATCTTTTGGTTGGCAATTTAGCCAAATTTTGGTTAGCCTGTAAGGCTAAAAGTGTTTCGATTAGAAACTTATAATGAGAAGGATCCATTATAGTTCCAGAAGTTTTTTGAACGAATTGTTTAGAAGTTTTGGACTTCGAAGAGGATCCCTTTTGATGGATTGATAATCCTTGGGTCAATGACCTTTTTGATAATTCAATTACAGCCTTGAGCTACTTTTCTTCTTCTTTTACGATCCTTTGGGGATCAATTTGAGTTTGGGCTTTGCCCTTTTTCTTTTTATTCTCTTTGTCACTCTTTTTTGTCAACTTATTTCCCCTGCAAGAACTCTCTAGTTAGAAAGTCTGGGAGAGAATTTGAAGTACCTTTGATAAATTCAATTTCAAAATCAAAGACACTTAAAATTGCTTGCCAACAGGCAAAAATCTGTTTTGATGCTAAATTTTTAACATCTTTTTGCAAAACATCTTTTGCAGCTTTGTAATCAACTCTGATTAAAAAATTTTGGTTTAGCAAATCGCTTTGAAATTTGTTTATGCACAAAACAATTGCTAAAATTTTCTTTTTGATTATGGAATAGTTCTGTTGAGCCCTATTCCAATGCTTTGAAGTAAATGCAATGCAATGCTCTTTACCATCAATTTTTTGTTTGAGAATGCCACCATAACCTATGTCAGAGGCATCAGTTTCAACAATTTTGAATGCTTGTGGATTTGGGAGATACAAGCATGGGAAATTTTTTTACCAAAGACTTGACTTTGATAACCACATTAGTGTGATCATCCGTCCATAGAGGAGGATTTTTACTAAGACGCTCATGAAGAGGCTTAATGATATTGTTTAGGTCAACTTGTAACACAAAATATAGGTGGAGTGAAGAAAATTGAATCAATTATAATATCAATTTTTGTCCTCATTTTCATCAATTTTGGCTATAATTTATGGTAGATTTTCAGCTTCTTTTTGTCACGCCCTTATCTATTTTTACCTTTTTCAGAGTATTTACGGAAAACGATACACAGTTCGGTAGACAATACAAAAATAGCATAAATATACTAATAATATAAGCATGATTACGAAAATTCCCCTAGGGGTTCGTACATAATAATTACAAACCTTGTAGCCGCACAGGGCTTTAGGGTATCTAAACCCATCCCAGTGAAATGGAGACATCTTTCCATCTTCATTCTACCACTGCAATCCCCTTATACAGTTCTCTTCTTTGTTCTCAGCATATCTTTTGTCTCCTCCTGTCTAAATTGTTGTAGGGGAGGGTGAGATTCGAGAGAATCTCAGTAGGAAATAGATACCATAATGCATGCATGATAGATGCTATGTGCATGACATGTTAGATTTATCTGGATGTATGCCCCATAATGACATTTCTGCATGCTCAATGTTTCATGCAACAAACTATGGCCACAATATAAACAAAACCAGAGCTTCATTATTCAAATATGCTCGACACAATCAAGTAAAGAAATCACATACATCACTACACAAGCAAAGATATCAAATACATGCAAGAAAGATAAGTCCCTTACCTTAAACTTTTTTTCTTCGAAACTCATGCTTCGTAATGCATGCCAACCCCTTGGGCTCTCAAATTGGTCATAAAATGTCAAATATACAAGAATTAGGTTAAAACTCATTCATGTGCCATTTTAGGCACTTCCATAGTGTTTATAGTGGTTATATAAGCGTATTGTGAAAATTTACCAAAATGCCCTCGGGGGCCCAGCACTACCTTACCCAGTTCCACCGCGCTTTTCCTGAAATTTTGACATAGGCTATTCTGATATATTTTATCCCAAGAAATCTATTTTTGGACTTGGAATTACCAAATTCATTGTCAAATGACAAGAATGCCCTTGGCAGCCCCGCTTTCCGGGTTTCATGGGCATTTTCGTAATTATGCTTTTTCGAAAAAGTGACCAATTGTAACCCCACCTAATTTTTCCTCCTAAACACAATGGAATCATAAATCATTTAAAATCTAACTCTGAGCCCCCTTACTAGAGCTGGCCAAAATCCTCAAGTTCCCTAGGAAAAATTGGGGTTTTCGAAATCCGACTTCACAAACGTATTTCTTTCTACTCCTAACCACTTTATCAACTATTTTATTAGGTTACAACTACCATTTAGACCAAATTTTGGCAGCATTACCCTTAAACCACCTCAATTCCAAAATTTAAAACCAATGACAATCCGGCGAAATTTCACCGATTAAATTGTCTACAACAACTAGAACAATAAAAAATTAAAGTTACCTCAAGCTCCCTCTGACTTTTCCTTCAAGTGGCTGATAACTCTAACTTATTAACAAGAGATTTTGAGCTTCAAAAACCTTGAAATACATAGAAGAGTAGCTTAGGAGCGAAGTTATATGCGTTAGGAACTAAATCATCGGAGAAATTAGCTTACCTTGCGAGTTCTCTTCTCCTTCTCTCTCTAAACTCTCTCAACTCTTCTCTCTCTCTCTTTTGGCTATAGTGGATGACGGAAATGGCATGAGAAAGATGAAGATTAACTTTTATCACTTTTTGCTTTTGTCATCTTCATCCTTGCTTATGTCATAATTTCCAATTTCCCATTTTCGGATTTTCTGGTAGATTTTCTGCCCAAAATTTGAAAAATAATAACTAAATTTGTAGACATCATATCAAAGTGATTCCAAAGGCTATGAAACCTTTATCGAGTCTAGTTTCAAGGAAAAATATAACCTTTAGCCAATTGGAAGATCACAATTCCCAGAATTTAAATCTTTAGACGTTGTTGTAGAAACTTTCTAGTTTTTCTGGACTAATTTCAAAAATTTATAACTATTTGTACATAGCTCTAATTGATTAACATTACCTATCAAATTAAAGCTTAGGATGTCTACTTTCACCTTGTAAAATTTCATAATTTTTAGTCATTTTTTGGTTATCCAAAGCTACATGACAAACTCACTGCCTCAGTGGAAATTTCACTGGAACCATAATCACATTCTCCAAAATTCACCATTTTATTCCCTTTAATACCTCAAAGATATAAGAAATATTAGGGAATAAATTTGGGACATTTGCTAAACTGGAGCTTAGCAGTTCACTTAATTTAGGCTTATTCCTAAGTTTCTAATCCCAAAATTCGAGATATTACACTTTTACTAACATTTCTGAAACTGCACTAATTATTTTGTTGTATTTGGTAAACTTGCTTTTGTGAGCACACCTTCACCACCAACAGAAGGCCCCCATGAGAAAACACCTACATTTAAATTGATAAATGGCCATCTATCCTTTCTAATCCACATATCAATGAGGCATCTACATGAAAACCACAAAAGTCTCCAAAATTTAAAACTCTTTCCATCAAGATCTTAAGGTCTTTGTGCTTTCCTTTCAATACTTGCAAAGCTTTCGTTTTAACAATGTCAATGGTGTCTTTATGTTGATTGAACTTCCCAAAATTATCTACCACTTCAAGCCAACTATTGTACTACTTAGCATCACCAAACATTGTATCTTGGGATTCACTTTGACAATGAGCAAAGCATGAATTAATGAACATTTCCCCTCTTCTTGAATATATATGGAATAGTCTCAAAACTGCAAGCATGTGGTTCCTAAAGCCTTGCAGTTCACTAATTTGGCTTAGAGTACATGCTGCTGGGATTATATTGCATTGATTGTAGTGTCTATGCAAATCAGAAGAAAGTGGGACCAACACATGGTGAAATTGAAAAACATCATAAGCAGAGTTCAAGATGAAGTATGGTGTTGTTATGTATTTCAATACATACTCAGGAAAGAAGCACAAGCCTGGAAAGAATAGGGACCTCATGCAACTTTTGTTTAAATTACACTCTAAGCTCTGCAATAATACAGGGCTTTTGAAGAAGTACCTCATAGTATGGTCAAAGCGATATCTCTCCCATCAAGAAAGAAGCCAGCATCACTCAAGCATTCAACACTAGCATTCCTTGAAGCAACAGTAGTGCTAATTAAGGCACAAATTGGAGGCTAGGATTCTTGACTAAAGAAGTGAAAAAGTTGGGCATCGAAGAAGCTGGTTCTTTTACCAACACCAAAGCGAAGCAAGAAATCGAACAAAGCAAGTGGACGATAATCATTCATTCTTGGACAAATTAGGGTTTGAAGGCGCTAGCAACCACACCATAAATCTGGAGCGTCTCAACTTCTCGTATTGAAATTGCAAAACGACTCCATGAGAAAACAGAGCTGAGTATAGGTCGATATTTGCTGCATCCAAAAATCTTCAAAATCTCGCCAAAAGAAAATGCTCACAAATCCAAAGAAGAGACTACGATGGCAACAAAAAATGATGCTCTGCTGGTGAGCTTTATTTAGCCTTTAGACTTTTGTGGTGGCGTATGAAATGGCACAAAACCAAGAAGCATTTCAAGATCGCATGAGAATCAAGAAATTTAGGGCTGGAATGAAACAATGTCGTTGGGCAATGTTCTGCAACCATGAAGCCACTAAAATCAGATTTGGTCCTCTCTCAACGAGAAGACACAAGCTTCACATCTAGACAGCCTTGGGCTCAAGAAAATCAGGCTCACGATACCATGTAAAGCAAATTAGGATGAATCTCCATTTATAGTAAATGATTGTTTACAAGATACAAATCAACCCACTTAGGTTTAACAATGATCATCCCTCACTTGAGGGTGATTAACCTCTAAATCACCATAACTCTAGGGATTTTGGAAAGACTTTCCTCTTTAGAGAAAGAATCACATTAACCTCTCTCTTAACATGGTGTGAATGTCACTATCTTACACATTTAACAAATTAGCTAGGACCTCTATTTATACAATCCAATCACTAATCATGATCTTAACTAACAAGATAAGATCTTAACCATAGTTCAATATTCTAACACTAAGATTAGTTTTTTAATGAAAACATTATAGAAAGTTAGAAACATGTAGCATCGACTTAGATAAAAATTTCATCCCCAGTGGTAATGTGGCAACGGAAGTCGTTTGCTACGATGATATGGCGAAGACCGATGGCCATCGTCATTAGTGACATGGAGTCGGTTGACACCAGCAGTAACCCCCTTCGATAATCAGGCCGGGATTAGTGTTTAATCACATTTAATAATCAAATGAGAAATCCAGAACAATTAAAAACTTTTTGCGGAAACTGTACAATTGGATCTCCATTCATTTCATTCATTAAAACAAATGGCCTATTTGGTCTGTTACATATACAATATCAGAGTATCAGCACAATTCCCAACGTTCACCCAGGATAATAACATTTAATCTAAAATATTGTTCAGGGCATCATCGCCCATCTCAGTATCCATACCGGGGATTGTACAAAACTATAGTACTATGATCTATACAATATATTTACATTTATCCAAAATGATAACCAATTCGATATACAACCTAAATATCTAACTAAGACTACCGCTGGCAGCCCTAATCGTCCTTATCCACTTGCTTGCTTCTCGATCCACTTGCCCTGTCTAAAAATGTTATTTGGAAAGAATGAGATTCTAGAGAATCCCAGCAGCAACAGTTTATTTATATGATGCATATATACAAAGCAAGTCACATATATCACAATGCAACAATCAATATTCGAGACTGGGCTTTCGCCACGTTCCCTTCACTATATATGAGGTCGGCCTTACGCCACGCCCCCTTCACTTTATCTATATTCGAGTCCGGGATTTCGCCACGTCCCCTTTACTTTCACTGTAATTGATGACTAATGCAAACAAGCAATGTAATACACATGATATAGGATAAAGTGTTACTACCTTTGTCTTTCCTTCCTTGAGCAGGCACAGGCCTTCTATGCTTCGGGCAGATATCAAATCCTAAAGTCATAATTAAGGACGAAACATTATTCTCTATTCCAATACTTAATTGACTCTTCAACACTTAGATTTGGTTATCAATAATGACCCTTAAGAAGCTACAATTGGCTCTAATAAAGGCCCTAAAGGATTGGGAAACACCGGGTTGGAAACCACTTTTCAAAATCCCAAGGTGTTGAAAACAGGGGGTTGGCTACAGCCAAGAAACCTCTGGCTGCAGCCAAAACACGCACAGAAGGTTTCTGGCTGCGGCCAAAACACGCACAAAAACTTTTGTGCTGCAGCCAAGGCAACTTCAGAAATTCATAACTAATCCTAAAAAAATCGAAATGAGGTTATCCTAAAGCCCATTGAAAGCTATTTAAGTGCTCTTTACCAGAAAAATATGGACCAATACTAGAAATCACCACACAAATACAGAATTTAAGAAATGTCCCCACTGTTCCATAATTGTTCTCAGATTTAACATCAAACTTTGGACAGTCATAACTCCTAGCCCAAAAATCAAAATGACATGAAATATATATCCATTTTGAAGCTTGAGATGTGAAATTTAAGACTGGAAAGTTTCATAATTTTTAGATACCATTTGGTCATTAAAAACACCAATACAAACAGACTGCCCAGAATAGACTTTCAATGGCAACAATTCCAACTTTCTACCAAAGTGTCCAATGGCTCCAAAATCAACAATCAAGTCTATTCCTTACACTAAACACTTAAGGAATCCAATAAAACCATTTAAACAACCTAATTTCCACTACATTAGCATGCTTTGGTCCATGGCCACACTAAACACTAACTTTCCAATCTCACTCATTTATTTCCCAATCAATCCTATCTATCCACACACATTCCAAATATACCATTTCTATACCTTTAACATGCCAAATGACCAATGACACTCATTTACGAAAATGGCCAATAAATCCCAGAAATTCAAAGCTACCTCAAATGGCACAAAACTTAGATGGGTAGATAGGTTTCACTAACCTCTTTAACTTTCTCAAAGTGACTTTTCAATTCTCCAACTTTCACAATCTCTTGAGGTCACAAACTAACACCAATGAACACATTACAACCATCAAAATGAAGCTCTTCATTCAAGGATCAATATTAGAGAAGGAAGTTTTGGAGACATTTCCCCTTACCTTTTGAAGCTTTTCTTCCCCCTTATTTCTGCAACAATGGCGCCAAGAGAGAGGAAAATGAGAGAGAGATGAGAGATGGAGTATAGAGATGAAGAATGATGATAATAATACCCCCCCTCCATGCCTCTTCATCGTAAATGGGAAAGGGAAGAGAGAGAAGAAACAATAAAATACACCCATTGACTTTTTCCCTTAACCTCTCTCTCACTCATGCTTGCCACATGTCCACTTATCATTGGCTCTCTCACACTTAGTCACCAATTAGCTTCTCCAATGCATCCATTAGCCATTTAATCACACTTCTCAATTTTCATTTAGTTAGTAATTAATTTTCTCATTAATCACCAACTTAGAGCCAATAATTTCATTCTTTAAATTTTCCATCAATTATGACATATAAATTAATATTGCCACCATAACACATAATTATTCCACTTTAATTCGATAATTATCCTTAATAATTATCATTAACCCTTAATCGCAAATTGGGGGGTTACACCAGCCGAGACGTGATGGTGGCCGTTGTAAGAGATGACATAGTGGCAATCGTCACGTCGATGATGTGGCGGGGGCGGCGGATATATTCAAGTGGGGGCCTCAAGCCTTCCAACAAAAAGAGTTTTGGAGAAAATTTATATCCAGTTCCTTGTATCCAGTCCAACCAGTTCTCCTATAAATAAGTGTCACATGGATTTTTTAAATAGGTTATTATTTTACTCTGTTACTCTTTTCCATCCCCATTCACAAGCCCCAAATCCCACAACCCTATTTGCCGTTCAACTAATCTTCCTTGTGCAAATGATCCTACTACCGCATCATGCGGCTACACTAACTGCCTCATCGGTGATGATGTTGGCGACATCGCCGAGTTCCAGATGAATTCTTATGTGGCCATAATGCTTTTCGACACTAATAATTATGTCCCAGCAAAACTCCAAACAGGGATTAGGCTTCCGTGGTTGCCCTAAAAAACAAGGATCCCAAACCTGCCTTCCCTCTGCAAATGGAGGCACTCCAAAGAAAAAGTGCGGTGTTACAATTGAAATTGTTGAGAAATTACTCAATCTCTTATGGTTTATTAAATATTGTAAGTTTAATTGTGAGTATTGTAAGTTTAATTGTGAGTTGATGGTGTTTGTTTCTCTATTTCAAATGCTTTTGGTTCCCTTGTATATGTATTTTTGGGTTTGTACCGAAAGAATAATGGTGGATTTCGATTTGTTGTAAAATGATAATGTTTTTATTAGAATAAGTAATTTCTGTGCCACATTGATTTCTGGGTGATAAATTTCTTCAACAACCCTAGTTTTTGGTTGAGAGTCGTGTTCTCTGTATTTGTTGATCATTTCGCATCATCGATGAATGAATTCAGTGACATCTCGTTGAGTTTCTATAATCCTATTGTTTCCAAAGGGATCGGCCATTGATTTATGATTTAATTGGAAAAGGAAAAAATGCAAAGCAAAAGATCCATCCCTTCAATTTGATTTGATTTGCCATGAACGGAAATCAATATCAACGGCTGCAGGGCTCGTTTTAGTTTTAGGTTAGTGGGTTTATCAAGTTTATTTCTGGTAATGGGGTTTGTATTCTCTCTTAATCCTTTTTTTTCTTTTTTCTTTTTATTCAAAATCTCATTTCCCTTATCAAATTAAAAAAAAAAAATAGATTAGTCAGATTTAATATTTTATAAAATTATTATTTTAAACACAAATAAATAAATTTAAATTTTTAAAATATTGTCTACACAATTCATAACTGCAATACAAACAATATTAATAAAAAATTAATTTATAAAACATTATAATGATAGTTTTTGAAAATATTAAATCTGAATCATTTATTTTTTATCTGATAGTGGAGATAAGATTTTGAGAAGAAAAGAAAAAAATGAATTATGGGTATATTTGCTCCTCAATGAATAAAGATGGAGAAGATTAATGAAGTTAAATGATGACCTATTTAAAAAATACATATGGCACTTATTTATTGAAAAACTGGTTCGGCTGGATATATAGAACTTAATATAAGTTTTGTCTAAAAGTTTTCCCATTTTTTAAAAAAATAAAGATTAAAAAAATTTATAGTTTGTTTATTATTTTTTTTAAAATAATAGTTTTTTATGTGTTTAAAAATAAAAAAATAACAAAACTTGTTTGTAAAAAGTAAAAACCGAGCGGATTTATGCCTTAACCCAATATTTTCTAAGTGCATCGACCCGGGGGAGTCGGAGTTCCCCCACTTGAAAAAACATTCCCCCAAAAGTCTCGGCGGTTCAATCTCCCTCTTCCTTCGACCACCGCTTTCCACATCCGCCGGCGTCAGTCGGAGCTTTGTTCGGAAGCTCGTTCTCCTTCCTTGGGCGTCCTCTTCTCTTCACATTTAATCCATTCTCTGAAGCGTCGACAGTAGGTATGGGATACCTTCTCGTGTTTGAGATTCCGTCGGCCTTTTTCGCTTTGCTTAATTTTTTATTTATTTATTTTTGATTTAGCTGGGCGATTGATTGAAGTACTGTGTTAATGGTCTGGATTTGCTGGATTTTGTGTTAATGGTTATGTACTTCATGAACTGTTTAATTGACTTAAACTTTGTTTACATATGGTGCTTGATGAATTGGTTGGTAGATGGTCGAAGTTCTTTCTATCCTTTATTGTGTGGGTAGTTTTATTTTGATTGTGGCTGCTATTGATAATGAGAAATGATAGGAGTTTGGGGGGGGGGGGCGGATTCAAATTAATTGAAACAATAGACTAAGAAGGTTATTTCGAATGTAGATATTTCAGTGTAATCTTGTTGTTGTGATAAGGTTATAAAGAAGGATTTTAATTCTATTTTCTCTATTTTAAGTTGAAGCTCGAGATTAGTGGATAAATGAAAATTTTGTGTGGTGATAAATTAGGAACTATGGTGATTTTTTTGAATTGAATATTCATGCATACAAGGTGTTTGTTAAAATATGTAAAAGAGGTTTGGTGTTAGAATTAAGTACTTAACTATGTTCAATGTATTATGACTAAGAGTTAGGATTTAAGTTGTTCAATCTTCATTTTGGGACTTGGAAAATATTCTTTTTTATATGAATCGATGAAGAGGAGTTTATGAATATACCACGCTCTTACTCAAGTCGTACTTTTTTAAGAAATTGAAATTATTAAATTTTAGGAGTTTATGTTGATACTTGGAAATGTATTGCTGCTAGTTTTTGAATTACGGTCTTTATTTTCTAGTTTGGTTTCGGATGCGCACAGATATTTGATGAAATGCATATTAGATAATTTTTTATCCATTTTGACTTTGTGGATGTAACTTTCTGATTGAAGAATGGAAGTGATTAAAAGAGGATTGGGGCAAGAATCTAAATTTAAGTTGAGGCTTGTGGAATGGAAAAAGAATTTTGATATTAAACTTAAGTGTAAATTTAAGAATGGATATGATATGTCACGGTTGATATTACAGCTTTTCATGACTTGAGGAGAGGTTACATGTAGCTTTTGCGTTGTTAACTTTTTATTAAAGCAGTTTTAGCAAAGGAGTTTGGCAAAAAGGGTTGATTTAAACTGATGAATATTTGGGTACTATTTTTGAGTCTAGCCTTTAGTCTTGCTTTTCAAAACTATTTTTAGAACTAATGTTCAATGCTCAGATTTGTTCCTATTGTGAATGAGAGTGCTTGAAAGACATAAAGCTATAATATAAGTTAATTATTGATCATTTTAATTGGAATTCTGATTTGGGCACGCTGTAGTATCCTTGGGCATGACTATATATGTGAATTTCTTTGGATAATTGTTAATAAACCCAGAATTAGGAGAAACATACTAATCTCTTATTAAGAATTACAAGCCACAATGGCATTACAACAAACCCTTCTTGGGTAATTCTACTATTAACCCTAAACTCTAGGATTAATGAGAGGTGAGGACTAAGTTAACCTCTCTTATTTGATGAGGATCCTACCATCTTTCACACTAATCACATTAACCATGACCCTTTATAGACTAGGGTCTTAACCAACTAACTACTCATTTAATTTCACCTTAATATTTCTAACAATAAGATTCTCAGTATTATTATTAGTTTTATTTATAAACTTCTGTGCTTGTTTTTTCTTCTTTTGTTAAGATTGCCTTTCATTCGTTGAAGAATTTCTGGGAATACTGAATGCCCTGTAAGAGTTTTACACAAACAAAATTTCAAGATAGAATTACATTTTAAATTTATTCAAATGGTACTATGAACACCCTCTCACTCAGCATCCCCAATATAAGTTAGAGAATTGATTGTTGATTAAATTTCATTATGTTTATAATGATGTTCTAGCTGACTGTGATACAAGTATTTATTTTTGCTTATGCAGGGAAGTTGCTTTTCCTATTCTATTAAATGTAATTATACTTGCAGCAAGCCAAGCGCACCCAAAGGATTAGGATTCAATCCCTTTAATGTTCTGCCACCGTGGGGGTAAATTGCCAGTAATTGTTCCTTGCCTACCGTAACTGGTAGGCTTTGTGAACTGCATGAAGGAAAAAAGGTAGAGGAATGTTCAATTCCTATTTTCTGGACTGCCTTTTGGTTGTTGGAAGATTTTTTTAAACCATATGTTTGGTGGTTTATATCCCGTGAAATTCCAATTGCGAGAAATTGCAGATTCTTTTGTTTTGTTATTTCTGTAATGTTTTACTGGTGTGATGTGTATATTTCTTAATTTTTCATTATTCTCGCTTGTATTTTTATGTAAGAATTCAAAAATTAAAGACACTTGAAATTTCTTAATCTTGTGAAGTTTTTATTGGCAAGAAGTAAAAAAAATCGAGCTTCTTATTTTCACAAAATTATTCGATGATTTTTTTTATTATTCATGCCGATTTTTCCTTGAGAACTAAAATAATTTCATATTTATATTCATGTGCAATATTTATATAAGAATTACAATTCTCATGAAATTTTCTCATGAAAAGTTCCATGAGAACAAAATCTATTGGAATTTTCTCACAAAAATTTCGAATCTCAACAGATTATGTATTTGTAACCTCAAATCTTTGAGAAAATTTTACTAACGCTTTTCTTACCAATTTTTTTGGTTTTTCCTCATGCAAATGTTTTGTAAGGATTTTATAGTTTTCTCTTGGTGATGTCTGACTTCACAGGTTATGCTTCCCTTCCCTGCCACTTCATGGTATGTGCTTTTGGATCCATTTTTTTTAACATCATTGAATTCAGTTTTAAGTTTTTCGGCCAAGAGAATTTAATTAATTTAGTAATTTTAAAAATTTAAAACAAAGCGATAAAAGGGAATGGATATTTACAAGTTTGGCGGGTTTTCTTTTCATGTTCAACCCGATATAAGAAGGGCAATTAAATGGATAATTTAGGCCCATTAAGGTTAAAACCCAACAGCAGCACTCAGCGATCAAAACGCAAGGAACTTCTGTGTTGTGCTGTTCGTTCGTGGGGCTCAATGGCATCTCTTCTCAATCAAAGGAAAGCTCCCATGGCATGCACACTAGGTGGCAGAGTGAAGGATAGTCAAAGAGAAATCACACGCCTTGTGCTTAGCGAAAGACAGGACTCAACAAAATTGTGAAGTGTCAAATTTGTATTTCTTACTGTGATCATGGGAATGAGGTGATACAAGCGTGAAGGTTTATAAGGGAGCTGAATCGAGAGAGTCAGAGAGGGGATAACAGATAGGCAAGAATTTGAATTGAGAGAAACAAGAATTATAGAGTAGAACTTGGAAGAACGGAAAATTGAGCAAGAACTGAATAGGTTTTGCTTCTTTAGAAGCCAATTTGTTCAGTTTGTGTCATCTTGAACAAAAACGTCTATGTGAACAAGGGTTTCCATTTGATTCTTTCTCACTTAATTTACGAATGCAGGGTTTGTAGATTTCATGGCTTTGAGAAAGCATCTTTGGCAGACTGTTCTGCATGGAGGTTTAGATGGGTGCCTTGTGTACCCTTGGCGACTCTTTAGTACTAAGGGGGATCTAAAGAAGCTCCGCCCCATGATTTACGAGAGGATAGAGAAACGGGCCAATGAATACCCAGTTCGTGCCATGGTTCCAGTTGCAGTGGAGGTCCTCAAGGCCAGGAATTTTCTCATCCAAGGCGTTTCTACCCTCCTTAAGTCCTTTCCAGTCATGGCTTGCAAGTGAGTTTGATTATATTCGTTGATGCTAACATCTCGTTGTTTTACCTATGATTCTATGTTGTGATATTTTTATTTCTATGCCTTAGGTGGGGGATTTGCGACTAGAAATGTGACTTGGCTCTTGGCAATCTTATAATTTCTTTTGTATTTGTGTTAAGCAACTTCTGAAATGACATGGTTTATCATATTTATCTTGTCAATAGTTGTAGTCTGAACTCAGTTTTTCTGCCGAAAATCCTCATGGAGTTTTATTGGTTTAGATCGCCATTTAGATGTAGAAAAGTAGAGGAAAAGAAGAAATGGGATGGAACTGCTGAGGTTTTCTGGTTTAGTTTCTAAGAGGAGAATCTCCTTATGTCACCAAGCTCACCATTATCCTGTTATTAATAAGTGTGCAAAACTTAGTCATAACTGTTGTTGATATATGATATAACTATTTTCATGAGTTGCAAATTGACCTGTTCCACTTGAAATGCTAATGTGTTATGGTCATGCCTTTGATCCTTTTTAGTTAATATGGGCAAACATTAATCTGATCAAATAGAATCTAAGTCAGATAATTAAGTAGAATCTATACTTGGACCTCTTCTCTTCCCATTTCTTATGCTCATGTTGCGCAAAAGATTGTTCTTATCTTCCCATATTAAACTTTCAGATTCTGTCCAGAGATATTTATTAGTGAGAAGGGACATTTAATTCGGACTTGCCATGGCTACAAGCGCCGTGCCAAGAACCGGTATCATGAATGGATTGCGGGTGGTTTGGATGATATACTCGTTCCAGTTGAAGCCTATCACCTAAACAATATGTTCCAAGGTGTTATAAAGCACGACCAAAGGTTTGACTTTGATCGCATTCCTGCTATTGTTGAACTATGCTGGCAGGCTGGGGCTGACCCTTGTAGCGATATTGTCAGTAGTGGCGACTCCCAAGGAAGCGAGTTTTTGTCACCATATGACCTTACCTTCGTAGCAAACAGAACATTAACAGCTTGGGAGACTCTTAGGTCTGGAGTGCAGAAGTTGCTGTTTGTTTATCCAGCAAAAGTCTGTAAATATTGTTCTGAGGTCCATGTTGGGCCATCTGGCCATAAAGCTAGACTCTGTGGTGTGTTCAATTACGAGAGCTGGCGAGGAGCTCACTTTTGGACGAAAGCAGAGGTGGATGATCTCATACCTCCAAAGATTGTATGGAGACGGAGGCCTCAAGATCCTCCTATCCTTGTGGATGAAGGGAAAGGGTATTATGGGCGTGTACCGGCTATTTTGGATCTGTGCACAAAAGCCGGCGCCATCGTGCCCGCAAAGTATAACAGTATGATGAAAGCGCAAGGTTTATCTCGTCCTGCTTTTGGTTGATAGCGATGAAATGTGGCTTGAAAACTATATACTTAAAAGCCTTTGAAGCCAATAGTAGGACGAGTTGCAAGTCTGATTTGGTTTGGGGCACTGATCAGAAAAGGTTTATGCTCTTCACTGGATTACAGCCTGAAATTTTGTTTCCCCATGTCGGATAGTTTCTGCAGGCTATACCAAAATCTCCACAGATTTGTGGCTGGACCTCATTGACACCACACCAGCCCTTGAAGATTACACGTAAGTCATATCATAGTCCTCTCGTCGAAAGATTGCTATAGTGATATTGTCTAGTTGATAAATACTCCTTCGGTCCTATTTACAAGTCGGAGAGAAGGAATTTTTTTGTCATATTTAATATTTATAAGTCACATCATTAGATTTTTCATATAAATGTATAATTTTACCATTCATTTATTATTATGTTGATTTTATTCTCATGGGCTATAATGTATACTCTCTCCGGTCCTAATTATAAAATAAAGTTGATTTTTTTGGAGAAATCAAAGAAACTAATTAAATTACTTTAGAGTATTCATATTTATATTTTTTTTCTTCAAAGTAATTAGTGTGACTAATAAATTAATATATAATCTAAGGATAAATAACATATGATATGATTAAGTAACTTATTTAACTCTCTTAATTTCTTCAAAAAAAGTCAACTTTGTCTTATAATTAGGACATGAGGGAAAATTATGGAACTTTTTTTTTTTTAAGTTACAATGACAAGAGCAGAAAAACTCTTGAGGCCAAGTAGGCCAAGGAAAAGAAACCAAAAAAACTACCCAGAAAACAAAGTCTTTCAAAACCGAAGACTCAGCAGAGATCTGCTAACAATAGTGGCAAGCAGAAATCTGGTGGGTAATGTAAAAGCTCCAACGCCCGTTTGGCCAAAACATCAGCACAATGAAGGGCTTCTCTGTGGCAGTGGTGAATCTGTAGATCCCAGTCCCTGTAAATTTCATTCCGGAGTTCTTCCAATTCCCATTGAAGCGGGTGATACTGACCATGTGAGTGGTATAACAATTGAATGGCTTGCAGTGAATCAGTGTAAAGTCTGATCTTTCTGAAATTTCTGATTTTACAAGTTTGTAGGCCAGCACGTATAGCTTGAATCTCCGAAGCAGTTGAACCAATACTGAATCCTGTATTCTATTGGAATCCGCAAATCCAAGCTCTAGAGCTGTCTCGTACTACTCCTCCAATTGCTGAATTCCTGTGCTCATCTACTGATGCGTCCACGTCTATCCGAACATATCCTTCTGGTGGGGCGCTCCAGCCTTCCGAATGTCTTTCTGGGAATGAAAATATCTTGTGTTTGAACCGTCCCTCCTCTATGCCTTCATGTAGGAAGTGAATGCCTCTGTGTAATAGTTGGTGAGGGCGGATCGATGTTCCCTCGAAGACTCGACTGCACCTGTTCTTCCAAATTTGCCAACATAGTGCACCAAAGACTCTTATCCAGGGCCACTTTGAATATTTGCGATCACCCGGTTGATGTTGCATGTTCCATTTGATCCAAACCTGTAAATTACCAGAGAAAAAAGCATGGTGATAAATGGGGTTAGTACAAGAAAGCCACACAGAACTTGCAAACTCACAGTCTCTCAGTATGTGTATCGCTGATTCCTCACAAGCACACTCAAAAGGACACTCCGGGCTTAACCTCCCATCTCTCTTAGCACGAATGGCATTCGTAGGAAGTCTATCTTGGAACAATTGCCACATAAAGAATTTTACTTTCTCTGGGATAGGCCATCTCCAGATACTCTGCCAGAACGGATCGGCTGGATCCGAGAGCGACGAATAAATCATAGAGTAAGCTGATTTGACGCTAAAATTTCCATCAGAAGATACCTTCCACCAAAATGAATCATTTCCAGCCTGGGAAGGAGGAGGGACTTTTTTAATCTTATCAATCACCCAACGCGGCAAGAATAAACTCCATTTCTGGATATCCCACTTTCCATCTGGCCCAATAAATTGCCTCACCACATCCTCGGGGTTTAACAGTTCTTTATTCTTATCCACATAGAAAATAAGGGGCTGATCTAGACATGTCCATAAATCCCACCAAGCATTTGTAGATTGCCCGCTTCTGAGCTTTTTTCCTACTGGTTTCCGAAATGAATCCCAAACGGTTGAAATTGCATTCCAAACCGCGGATTGGGTCTTTTTCCTTTCAACTCTTGGAATCTCATTAGTTCCGCAGTCATATTTCGTTCTGAGAACTTTTACCCAAAGGGCATCAGGTCTAGTAATGAGATTCCAACACAGCTTCATAATGAGGGCTTCGCTTTGACTGGAGAGGTCTTTGACACCCAGCCCACCCTCCTTTTTGTCTAGCTTGATTTTTTCCCAGGAGATGAGATGCATTTTCTTACTATCCTGCCCCTGGTTCCAGAAGAAATTTCGCTTTAATTTCTCAAGATCGCGCAAAACACCTTTTGGAAGCAGTGTAGTTTGCATCTGGTAGAAAGGCAGGGTAGAGAGGACAGAGTTGATCAATACGGTTCTCCCTGCCATGTTCAAGAGCTTGCCTTTCCAGGAGGATAATTTCTTATGAACTTTAGAAACCAGAGGGGCGAAGGTCAGCTTAGTGACTCTCTTATGCAGCAAAGGGACACCTAGGTACTTGCTTAGATCCCCAGATATACTAATTCCCAAAGTCTGACCCAACTGCTGAGCTCTATGGAATTGAACATTTCTGGATGCAAAGATTTTTGATTTCTGAAGATTGATCCGATGACCAGATACCTTGCAGAAAAAAGCCATCAGATCCCGAATATTCTCCATCTGTCTAGTGGAGGCCTCACAGAAAAGGAGGTCATCGGCGAAGAAAAGATGGGAGATGCTCGGACACGATTGGCTAATCTTTAAAGGTTTCCAGCTTCTCTCTGCTACAGCCCTATTTATCAGTTGACTCAGCCTTTCCATACAGAGAATGAAAAGGTAGGGACTCAAAGGGTCACCTTGTCTTACACCTCGAGAAGGCGTGAACGGACTTGAAAGAGATCCATTCCAGATTACTCTCATTGTTGGAGATGAGACGCACATCATTATCAGCTCCACAAAATGATCATTTAGACCCAGACTACGGAGATTAAAGCTCAGGAAGTTCCAGTCAAGCCTGTCAAAAGCTTTTTCCATATCCACCTTAATGGCAACATAACCTTTCTTCTTTCTAGTCGTTCTCATAGTGTGAATTGCTTCTTGAGCCAGAATTATGTTGTCACAACTTTGTCTGCCCCTGATGAAACTGCACTGAGTGGGATGAATCAGGAAGTTCATCACAGCTCTTATTCTGTTAGCCAGCACCTTGCTAATGATTTTGTAACTCACATTACAAAGAGATATGGGCCTGAACTCCTTAATTGAAATGGGATTATCAACCTTAGGGATCAGCGCGATGTGAGTTTGGTTAATATCTTTAACTATTCCAGGGTCTCTGAAAATGGAGAAAATAAGATCACAGATCTTTGGGCCCACAATGTTCCACTGGGTCTGGAAGAAATGGGGTTGAAGCCCGTCAGGACCAGGTGCTTTAAAAGCCCCCATCTCAAAAGCTGCATTTTTAATTTCCACCGCAGTCACTTCTTTTTGGAGATGAGAGAGCTGAGAGGCATCCAGCGTAAGGAAATCAGTTTGCCAATCAGATACATTTTGCACCTCTTGATCCGCCGAATAAAGATCTTGGAAGTAGTTTAGAGCTAATGATTTTAGCTCTTCCTGATCGGTAATCCAGTTCCCCTGAGCATCATGAAGTGACTCGATTTTGCTTTTCTTTCTTTTAACCACTGTGGATGCGTGAAAAAAGCTTGTATTTTTGTCTCCATACTTGAGCCACTTGCACCTTGATTTTTGGTACCATAATAATTCCTCTTGGTTTGCGACCTTGACGTACTCCTTCCATAACTTTGCTTCCAGCTTAAGTAAGCCCGGGTGAGGACGTTCAGAAATTTTGCGGTCGACCCCCTCCAAGCGCTTGAGTAAAATCTTCTTCTTTTTGGGAAGGTAGCCAATCTCATTTTTGTTCCACCAGGAGGCCTTATTTTGAAAATCATTGCAGCCAGAGAACCAATCATTGTTGAGCCAGGCATCGTTCACTAAATCAGAGAAATCATCTTCGAGGCACCAGGCCGCCTGATATTTAAAATGATTTATGGGTGGAGAGACTTGCTCACTACCCGCAGAGATTACCAGGACACGATGATCAGATTTGAACCGAAGTTGGTGGAAATTTTTATGAGAAGGGTAAGCCATTTCCCATTCTAAATTGCAAAAAGCCCAATCCAGCCTTTCCTTGATATCATGTCTGGACCACGTAAATTTATCGCCAACTACAGGCAGTTCCAGAAAATCACATTCCTGGACGCAATTTCGGAAAGGAGCAAGCGATCTATTTTGGACAGCAGCGCCCCCAAACTTATCAGATGGGTTAAGAAAAGAATTGAAATCCCCTAAGACAAGCCAGGCCTCAGTTACTTTCCCCGCCAAATCCTTGAGGGATGACCAAAGTTCTTGTCTATAGCTCCACCTAGGATCCCCATATACAAAAGTGACGCAGCAACATTTCCCAGATTTAATCTCAGTCAAGCGGCAATGGAGAAGCTGATTTGAAGAGGAGAGATATTCTAAAGAAACATCAGATTCATGCCACAGAACCCAAATGCCGCCCGCATAACCCGTAGCCTCAACCCTCAACCCTCAACCAGTTATTAAAACCTAGCTTACGGACCACTACATCAGCTTTATGACCACTAACCCTTGTTTCTAAAAGACACATGACCGAGATGGAGTACTTAGAAACAATGTCCCGGAGGATACGGGGAAAGGGCTTACTACAAGCCCCTCTGCAATTCCAACAAGAAATAATCATAAAAGAAAAAAAATAAAATGCGGAACCCGAAACGAAAGGACTACTTATCTGGGGCACACGGTCCGACACCGATCTACTTCTCTTCTTTAAATCCCTTAAATTTCTGCTTGATCTGCCTCGATCATTACACTTCACCTTGTCCGATTTCAGAACAGAATTGGGAGCAAGATGCTCAGAAGGCAAAGAGGAGATAGATGTACAGTGGGATTTTCCATTTTCTTCAACCATATCAACCTTGCTCAAACCCTTCTCATTTTTCATAGGAACCCGTGAGGCCGAGTCACCAAGCTGCAACGATGATTCTGCATAGGAACGGTTTTTTGAGTCAGCCGACGTCCCAGGATCCGCCTCTCCCAAATTTAAAATGTTTCTTTGGTCTGTGTAAAACGTAACCTATAAATAGGATCGGCCAAGTATTTTTTGAGTAGGGAGTAGGGACTGTATATTTAGACATGGGAGGGAGTAGGGAGTAGGGAGTAGGGAGTAGGGAGTAGGGACTGTATTTTCGTAAATGTTTGTAACAAGTGAACGTCTACCAAAATGGAGGCGGTGAATGGTGATCATTAAAATCTCATTTTCTCAGAGATTTTTCACTGTAGGAGGGCCACTTATATATTTGACATAGACTTGATTCTGTAGCAAATTCCTTTTGTTTCTTGATGTCTTAATCATGCAAAATAAGCTATTGTTTACTGGCAAAGAAAAAAATTTAGTTATTGTTTGTCCACAGTTCGCGTGCCCAAGTTTAATGCATCTTTTTCTATTCTTACAATTCGTATTATTTACAAGTTATTTTTTGACCTGGAGTATTATTTATAAGTTAAGAATAGAATATAACGTCTTTTTATTAGACTTTGTCTATTGCTGGGGGGACTGGGAGCGATGACAGGAAATTTTGTATCTGTGACCTTTTCAAGGATTAATGTTATTCAGTATTTTATTCAAAAGAAAATAACCTTGAAGCCGTAAAATTTGAGGTTTACATTCTATTATTTTTAAAAACAATTGGTGGGCCCTATTTGTGTGCCATTTGCCAATGGAAAGACCTAGTGTTGGGAAAACAGGCCGAGCCGGTCCGTTTAGGCCCGAGTCCAAATCCGTACCTTTTTAGAGTGACCCGGCTCGTTTAAGTTTTTTTTCATGCCTTTTTTATTTCTTATTCTCATAAAGACTAAAATATCTAATTTAAAATATAAATATCATCAAACTAATTTAAAACATAAATATTATTCAAGTTTAATAGAACACAAATATTAAAACTTAAGTCCAAACCATAAAGTTTATAACCAATTAAATAAGTTCACAGCCACAATCAAAGAAGCCTACAAGTTTTAAATGTCAGTAATAATATAACACCTAATTTGGATTTTGACGTATACATGCAAAAAAAAAAAAACATCAAAGAAGAGAAGCTTCAAATAAGGTCTGAGTCAGTGTGAGAGCATTTCTAATATGAGGGTTAGGTTAACTCTACCCTCTGACCAATGCTTGCTGCCCATTGCCTTGTGCCCATTTTTTAAAAAAAAAAAAAAACTAAACGGGCCGAAAAGATAGGGCTGGCCCTTTTAGGCCCACTTCCAATTTCAACCTCTAAATTATAGGCACAGCCCTTGACGGGTTGGGCATAAACGAGCCGGCCCTACGGACTCAACCCGAATTCCCGACTCTAGAAAAACCTAGTCCTTTGTGCCATTACTGGATGAGTTCAAAACTGAGAGGCCCATTTGGTTTTTTCCCATCAAAATATTTCAAAATGATATTATTAAAGAAGGACAAGAGTTAGAGAGGCCCATTTGACAAAGTGCTTTTTATGTAATCCATTTGACAGAGTCTTTTTATCTACATATTATCTATATAAAAGTATAGGTCATTTTTTTTTTTTGGCCAAACATAAAAGTATAGGTCATTGACATTAACAAAAGAGCAAGCAGAACGTGCGATGTGTTTTCTTTATTTGATTAACTGATAAAGTAACTCCCTTTTGTTTATGATTTTTAATTTTTTTTATTATAATTCACATATATAATTCCCTTTATTCTAATTTCTTTCATTAAAATTTTGGAGGGGGAGATCCGACTTGAATTTCAAAATTTCAAATCAGTTATTTCCTACTAAAATGAACTGTCAATTGCTATATTTGAATAGTTAATACCTATACTCTTATAGGTAATGAGACTGATTTGGGACTTTAAAGTTCAAGTAGTATATTTATATCTTTTTCCCTTGAAATTTTCTCTTAACTCTATTAATTAGTTTTTTTAAATTGTTTCCATTAATTTTTTTTTGTTTTTGTTACAGTACTCTCATTTACGAGTATTACTTGTTCTATAGTATTGTAGTCTATTTTTCAACCACTTGGAAGAAGAGCGGAAGGAACAATAAATATGGGATGCATATTTAGACAACTTTTAAATTGATTTGAGTTACAAAGTTTGTAGAGCAGACAGAGCAAACCGGCAAGTGTAACAGAACAAAGAACAAAGGGCATTAAGAGGGATGATGAACATAAACTACATATTGGGTATCTATGTTTGAAAAATATGCCAAATGATGGTTTGACAGAGGCAAAATTTGCCCATAAAACAAGAGGATTAGAGTTTAGTGAATGCTTTCTGTAACTTAGTAACATCAAATTTTGTTTCCTAACTACATATAATTAATTGATTGATTCTATGAGCTGCAAATTAATGAAAGAATTTGTAGAATTTGCATATCCTATTAATGATTTTCCTTTGTTTATACAAATGATGTTAAGCACATATCAAAATTATTATTTCATCAGCATTTCGACAAATTATTCTTTCAAAATATTTCCTAAAAAATATTTTTAGGATCTAAATAATATAAAACTATTATTTTTGAAGTTTCAAATTATTTTTATGTTACATAAGTGACCACCTTGTCGTTCTTGTGGGCCTGTACTAGTTGGGGGCTTGTGTTATTTGACGATAAAAAAAAAAAAAATTATTCAGGCTAATTCACAGAGACTCATGAAAATTGAGAAGTGATCTTTGAAATCAGAAGCATGATGGAACGTTTTTGACAATTGAAAATCCAACAAACAAGTCGAGTTGCCAATGTCATAGTAGACATTCTTGCGAATAAGAATTTTGACAAAGCCTTTGAACTGCATATTCTCAATTCAAAGTTGATAATGGAGATTTTATCATCTAATGTTAGTTCCTAGCTTTTCTTGTATTTATGTTTGCTTTTTAATTCCAATGTATCGAAGAAAAAAATCTTGCGACAAGGGCTATGCACTAGTTATTTTTAATTTTAATAAAAAGTACTCCTCTAGTCCTTAATATAAGACAATGGGGATAAGGTGACTGCATGGGCTCCACTTGGATTCTCTTTATCTGATGTGTCAATAATAAGGATTGGGTTACAAAGTCAGTAAAACTATAAGGGCTGAGTTACAAATTCTGTGAAACCATAAGGATTGAATGATTAATTTTCCCTTTTTATAAGATAACCCCATTCTGAAATGTAAAATCAAAACCAAAATATTTTGAAATTTCTTAATTAGGGTTAATTTGAGGATTGGCATTATAAAATTAGACCCCAAACTTGTGATAAAAAAAAAAGGTTAAAGTGCAAATTTATTCCAGAAGTTTTCACTGAAAATTAATGTTGCCCTGGAAGTTTTCTTAGGTTCAATATTGCCCTAAAAGTATTAAAATAGAACAATATTGCTTTTTGCCTTTAAAAAGTTAACATCAACATCAATTTTTTAATGGTCAACTTTTGTTTTTTAACAATATGGGGCAACATTACTACGGTTTGAAACTTCCAAGGTGACATTGAACTGAAAAAACTTTCAGGGTAACATTATTCCTCAACAAATACTTTCGGAACAAATTTGCGCTATAACCCCAAAAAAAAAAAACAAAAAGAAATTAGACCCTAAACCTAATTTAATATCAGGCCCTAAACCCTTTTCTCAATGGATCCTTTGAAGTGAAATTTCAGAATATTTGAATCAAGCAGGCATTCAGTTGCGCTATTCATTTTTTTTTTTTGATAGTAGTTGCGCTATTCATTGTCATTAATTACATTGCATTAATTTCAATTATTTCAACTTGAATTTTCATTCCTGGCTCATTGTATGAGAAAAGAAGACAAATGGGATTTTTTTTTCTTTCAAAATTTACTTTTATAAAATATTAATTTATGATATATTCAATATTTCGCCAAGGCAATTGCCCTTGAATGATGAATCATAATCAGTATCAGTAATATAAGCAGTATGCAGATTGATATGTCATATGATTTACAATTTTAAGAGTAAATCATTATTTATTTTTTATTTTTTTAATATTTATAAAAAAAATTATATTTATATTGAATATTTTTATTTTTTATTTTATAATTTATCATAATTTTGCCATCGATAATAATAAATAATTATTTTAACATTTTTTATTAAGAAAACAAAAAAAAATCAGTTTTTTTAATATTATTTTGAATCAAAGGTATTAAAGTCATTTACTCTTCATTTTTTCATTACGTCATCATTTTCAACCTACCAAATATAATTTTTTCTATGAAACCATATTTTAGTGCATACTAAACAAAAAATTTTCCTTCAATCTATTTTTCTTTCCTTTCTATTTCGTTCCTTTCCTTTCCTTTCCATCACAATCAATTCTTTATAACAAACGGGCCCTAAGCAAGAACCAGAAATAATTTACAGTATCAAAAGTAAAAGAAAAAATTAAAATGAAGGACGGAAAATATATTTATAGAGAATTACCACAAAAATTATAATTATTTAGAATGACCAAATATAAAAATATAAAATTAAATATATTAAAATTTCTCTAACAAAATTTTCTGCATTTCCTCTTACATTCTCCCCCACATTCAAATTTTAAAACTAATACAAAATTCTAAGTTTCACTAAATTAAAAAAACAAATCCTCAATTTTCATTTTTCACAACTTTGATATATATCTATGAAAAAAAAATTTACACATTCTTCAATGTTGTAAAAATTATTTTTTTTAAAAATCAACAAAAATTTTAATTAAAAATAGAATTATATAACTGGCAAAAAAAAAAAGAATTATATAATTTTAATAAAACTCAAAGTCTTTTATAGTTTATCATATATGTTAAACCAAGAAATTTTATGTGATTTATTTTTGTTTTAGAAGCAATTTGTGTGGGTAAAAAATTCATTTAATGTTAATAAAAATTTTAAAAAAAAATATAAGCAATCTATTATATCCTGAAAAATATGAAATGTGTTTAGTTTTTATTTTTATAAAAAGTGTTTAATTGATACAATGTTGATAATATAAATCGGGCAACTTAATGATATAAATTAAAAAAATATGAGTGTAACCTTTATTAATTAAATAATATATTGAAAATTTTAAAAAAAAATATACGATCATATTATGATGGGTGGTTTTAGTTTTAATTTTAATTTTAGTTGTTTTTTAAGAAAAAATTAATCTGAATATCCTTATAGTTTTCATCGATTTTGAACCAGGTTCTTAATTTTTTTTCTTTTTATTGGCCCTCAAACTTTCAATAGTTAGAGCTGATACTCCCTAAGCCTTCAAAACTGTTGAACAATATTAACAGCTTCAAAGAATGCTGTTAAAGGGCGCTGTTCCACGTCTCTCTCCTCCTTCCGTCTCCTTCGCTTAATCCTCAGCATCTTCTTCTTTCCCATCATTCTCCCTCAATCGTAAAGTCACAGTGACCAGACAACCCAGAAATCATGTCTCCTTGGTAGTTCGGAGCCTCTTTAATTCTTGAGCTCCCTATGTCTACTTCTTTGGTCAATTAAAAAAAAATGTTTGATTTTCCATTTTCATTTGGGTCGGTCTTCATTTCGGCTCATGAAAGACGCTTTGGTCCTAGAAGTCAAGGCAATGTTTGAAGATACTTATGAAAATTATGGCAATGGTGTTCAAATGGCCAAAAGTAGCCTGTAACGAAAAATAAACTTCTAAATTGCTTATTAGCAAAGAGAAATGAATCAAACATGTTATTTTTTCTTTTCTTTTCAAGCTCTCTGTGATGTTATTTAAGGTCTTGTTTCTGTTCACTGAAAAAAATAATAATAAGGCATTAAGAATTGAATCTTGTGTCGTACAAACAACATTTGAATAAGATATGAGAAGTGCCCTCAATATGGCTAGCCCTGTTTTTTAATTACTAAAACAGGGGACGCCTTTATGTTCTCATATTTTTTGTGTATGGGTCTGCCTTGGGAACATTGTTTTATCCATCATTCACTTTTTATTTTTCAATTCATGTGCAATAAAAAGCTGCTTCAATTTCTTCCTCAAGGTGACCATATTATTTATAATAACCCTGTGCTGATCACTCCTCCGTGATACTATATTGAGCTTGGTGCTTATTGGTTTCATCATTCTCTAAAAGTATTCCTTACTCTAAGCTCTTCTAAGTTTCTAAACCATCCTTTTCTTTTCATGTCATTCCTGTTACCATAATTCTTCGAAACGGGTCAAGCTCGACCAAATGAGATGTGACAAAAAGGATGGCTGAAGACAGTCACAATGATTTTACGATTGAGGAAAGGTGTTATAGAGAGGTGGGAAACAACGGTGAACCATTTACAAATTAGGAAAATGGTGGGGAAGGAGCTAGTGAAGAATGAATGAAGGAGAGAGAAGAGCTTGTATATGAGTAATGGCGGATGGAGACGGAAGGGGGATACCGACATGGGATTGCACTTTCTAATGGCAATCTTTAACGCTGTGAGTATTATTTAACAGCTTTGAAGGTTCAGGAAGTAACGGCTCTATCTGTAGAAAGTTCAAGGACCCAATAAAAAAAACACTTAGAGACCTAATTCAAAATCGATGAAAACTGTTAGGATCTCTAAATTAATTTTCCTTTTTTAAGTTATGAATACAAGAGATTAATTTTCATATATTAATTTTCCTTTTAATATACGAAATTTTGTTAAGGGCAATTTAGTGATTTTAAATTTATATGATGATGTTTGATCCTTTTAATTAATTACAATTTTTATGATCTTTTATAATAAATATTATTTTCTCTAGGTTCTTTATTTTAATTTTCTCAAGGTAAAATTATTTTCCTCGCAAATTTTAAATTTCAAAATAGTATGAGCATATAGCCAAGTCCACTAACTCTTATGGTAAAAGTTAAATGAAATATAAGTAATATGAATTCCCTAATGTAATAAAAAGAAATATTTTTTTTATTAAAAATACCATATGTAAATATATCATTGTTCATTGAGGAAAATAATTCTAATATTTTAATTTTAAAACTAAGTCTATGATATTTTAATTGTTGGACAAAAGAACATAACAGGATTCAATCCAAATTATGAGATTCTCTAAAGTCTCTCTATAAAATTAACATTGTGATTATATAGAAAATCTCATTTGAATAAACAAGAGGATTTATTTCAGGAAAAAGGAGGATCTATTTTCTTCATGTTAGAGCAAACGTGGATAAACATCAGCCACTGATATAGCAAATTTAAATCCCATAAATTAAGCATCAAGCATTGGATATTAATAAATATCCAGCAGGATTAATGTCCCTATTACACCAAGGCAATAAAGCTCAGTTCTTTATGCTTTCTGACTTTATGCATTTCTATATATACCTCAGAAAATAAATTAGCATAATAAAACACTACCTAGCACATAATACTATGGTCAGTTTTCCACCATCAAAATCTCACATTGGCCTAACCTGCATATAAAAATGATAATTACAGTAAGCTAACCATCTACATATAAATCTTCCCATAAAAAAAGGGGAAATAAAATCCCAAGGATGATTAAATTAAAATGACTAGCCATAATAAAAAAATGCAATCAATAAATTCATAAAATTCAGAATTTAAAAATTATAAGATTGCATTGGACTTGAATTTATAATAAGTCGTATTATTCCCAAGTTATAGATAATACAAAACTTATGCTCTAGTCACTATTCAATCATAAAGCCTACCTAGAAAATATTAATTCAAGTCAAAATAAGAAATTATAGTGGTGGAATTACTAAATTCTAAGTCCAGTGCAATATTTACGTAGATGGCATAAAGAAAATAAAGTCTCTTTATGTACTTGGCTCAAGTACATCAATCTCTAAAAAATTATAAAATGCTCTAATTTCAATAAATAAAACTAATTGTCTTTAACTTTTTCAGTATACTTTTAATAAATTTGAGCAACTGAATACCATCACTTTCCCATAATTAATAATTGCCTATAGTGATCCAACTTCTAAGATCAACTTGCTTTCACATCCTTAAACCACCTTGAACCAAAAAGTCTTTCACTCTGTTCTCTTTTCTGTTCAGATATTTCACTATCATAACAACCGGAAACTTTGGTTACTTCACTAAGTAACTATATATCATGACATGGTCAATCTTTAATAATTTGATTTCTGACGTGGGAGGCTCAAATCAACAGATTTGGATTCTCCTACGTGAGATCTTATCAGGCAAGAAAATGAAACAGACAAGATGACGGCAGGTGAGAATAACTGGTTAGGGCCAGAAGATGATGATGATTGCAACCAAATGACATTGTGGTGTCTTTTCCAACCTCACGGTTTATGTTAAAGTCAAGCTTGTAACAAATGGGGTGAGACTAAATTTCCCAACATATGAACAAGACAACAAATATATGGCTTCTTATGTGGGCAATCTAAGTATGGACATCGGTATCGACACGGCACAAAGCTGGTGCATCAATAAAAGAAGATGTAAAATGTTTGGTGTTGGGGACAGACTCATCTTCTTTCAAGCACTCATGTCAAGTCAAAAACAAATGATATCATGCAGGCCTCTACTCTATAGAAGGGGAAAGAAATAATTTTATAATCTAAATTGAATGGCCAGAAAATGAAAAAACAAATGAAGATTGGTATGAGACTTAAGTCTAAGGTGTTTTTCTATTAAAAATGGAGAGATAAATGAAAATGCATTCCCATAAGCAAAGGAATGGCATGCTCATACATTATGTTTCCTATTATTATCATTTTAAGTCTAACAAGTCAACATTAAATGTTAGGGAAAAAAGGAAGAGAAGGCAAACTCCTAAAATTCATGACAAGAATTGTGAGTCAGATTTATTCTTGTCATAGCAGAGAAAAAAAGGCATTGTCCTCTTATTGGTTAGAGAGGTGAAATTAAAAATGATAATATAATAGATAAATATCAATGGACATCAACCATTGGAAATAGTCCAAGTCATAAGAATGGTTTGGGAAATGGGTGGTGATTAAGATTCAAATTATCCTAATATAAACCCCATAAAAAAAGAAGGAAAGGAAGTAGATATTTGTCAATTAAAAGGGATGAGATGAGAAACGCAAACAAAGCAATGTCCTAAAGCAGTTGATAAGCAAATCATGAAAATTACTGCTAAGTGAGATGCACAAAAGTAACTCAAATCACAATATGGTAGTGGAAATATAACTAACACCCAAATGGACATTAGAAAGAGATTATCAAATGCTCTCTTTCATAATTGTCCTTTGATTGACAATGACATTACCAAAGTAATTCTTATTCCTAACCTGTAAGGTATGGACTGATTTTTTTTTTAATTAAAAAAAAAGGTTTGTGCCTATTCTAGACACAGATTAGACGCCTACATACGACACAATAAACTACTTGAATGGATGGATATCTACGTAATGTCTAGTGCAATCCATATTTATGAAAGAAACAAATGCATGAAATAAAGGGACTGTTGTTTTTACCCTGCCTTGGCAGATGCAGTCATAAAGGGCGGTATATATATTAGAACTAAACTGCTATGTGTTATTGTGCTTTCTTTTCCTCTTTTTACTTTTCCTCTTTTCTTTTTTTCCCCCTATCTTTCTCCTTTGATTAGTTCACCACCACTATCTCAAAAAAGTGACCAAAAAGCTACCGTCTTGCATATTTTGCATGGTAAAAGCAAGTAAAAACAAGATTTTCTAAGCTTTTGCCAGCAAATGGACAGCTAGGTAACTTGTCACACCACTAAACCAAAACATAAACAGGAAAAAAAATAATATATCAGAAAGCCCATGAATCAACATGTTAAATTAGTGATTACTGTTGCATAACTCTTCATACTAGTGATGAGATGACTTATTTTAACAATATACTAAATGGGACTGAGAAGACTGATTTGAAATTACAACCAAGCCTGGTCCATAAATGATGTACCTTCCTCAACAGCCAGAAGCAGGGTAGGCATTTCTAGTTGGAAGAACCCCAATTGGAGGAGAACATTCTCTATTCTTTTCACTGCTATAATTTCCCAGTTGAAGTTCCGAAACACATGGGATTGTGCTTTTCCCATCAGCACCTTGATCGTACAGAAACCCCTTGAAAACATGGCCACTGATATGAACTGTGGCCATGTACGCAAACTCATCTTCGCCATTACCAATAGCTGACACTCTATGGCACCTGAATACTGCAGGGGCACGAACATGACCTGGTAAAGACCGTTTGAAGCTAGCATCTGCAATTCAAAGAGAACACATTCTAATAAGTCCCAATCGTACCACACAGCCATGAATCATCAAAACATTAAAAATAAAGTAGCATCTGACATTCACAGGACTGAACAAGACGGAATAAATATTTTCAACAGGTGTTCCAGAACCATATATCTATGAAACACTGGCATTCAAAAACAGAGCTCTAAATTGGTTTGAACCTGAGAAGTATGATTACTACAACACATATGTTACTATATCAGTGACAATATCCACGAGTATGTTTTTGATAACATTATCCTCCTGAGGAATAGTTTTTGGAAAACTCATACTTCAAATTCAAATACAGAACATGGAAGAGAGGGAGAGAGATAATGACCTTGGTGACAAGAGCTAGTATCTAAGCTTCTTGGCGTAGTAGCGTTGGAGGCAGAACTATGAGAAGTGGTAGCTGCATTCTGTGACGAACCGAACGCTCTAGGCCTCTTGGAACCGGGAGGCGACCCAGAACCACCACAGCCTCCGGTGGCACCAAGAACGGGCATCTGACGCTCACGGCGGCGAGCGGCGGGGACCCACGTGCTCTTGATATGAGTGCTACAATCGTAGCCACGTCCCTTACAACAAGTCCTGCATCGTCTATGCCCACAATCTTTCTTGGCGCGATTCCCACAATCTTGACAGACCCTAAAATCACCCCCAAAAATCCCATTTTCTTCGCCTTCTACATCGATCACTCCTTTCTTGGCGGAATTCAGAACTTCCGCCGGACACATCTTGAGGTTCCAGAAATTGGAATTGTTCGCCGTGTTCTGGTGATTGTGATCGGCGGAATCGTGAGGAAGGTCATGGGGGACGCAAGGAGTTGCAGTGAGGAGAGGGAAAATTCCGAGACCGACGCTGAGAGAAGCAGGAGAAGGAAGAGGATGAAGGTTCGAATGGTCCTGTTGAGGTGGTTGCTGCTGCTGCTGGTGGTGGTGAAGAGAAGAATTATTTGGAGCTATGAGAAGTAGGTCTCGCAGGCCTAACATGCTCATTTGAAATCGTAGTGCAGTTAGGGGGAGAGGGAGAGAGAGCTCTGAGAGATTTTGTGGGTTTGGTTGATGGATTCTTTGTCCTGTTAAGCTGTGTGTTGTCGTTGAGTATGGAGGTTTATATAGAGAGAGAGAGCAGCACAGAGAAGCTACTGACAGTACTACAATAAAGCAGGTATTTCAAAAATTGAATGGCATTAATACGTTGAAATTTTTTAAGTGATCAATATTTAATTATTTAACTAAAAAAATATAATATTATGTTACACATTTTTTATTAATTAATTAAGCCCTTCCATCTCAACTCCCAAATAGCATGAGGTCTCTACTTGAGTTATTTTTTCACAAGTACATATATATTCCTAATAGAAATTCGAACTTTGGCCATTTTGAATTAAAAAAGTCATCTAATTAAATTAAAACTAATAACACTTGAATATATATATATATATATATATAATTCAAGGCACATACAAAAATGTTTAAGAAAAGTCATCTTAAATTATGTACAACAATACTCGAATATTTTTCAATTGTATTGAATATTAAACAGTCGTATTAAAAATATTAATTTGAATTAATTTAATTTGAATAAATTTCAAAAAATTATTATAATATTTATTTTATTTATTTATAATTTATAGCACAATGCATATATATATATATATATAGTATGATTTCTTTACTACTCCCTCCGATCCTAAATATAGGACATAATTTTTAATGTAATTTGCACTACAAACTATGTCCTATATTTAGGACCGGAGATAATAATAAATAATATATTTTTAAAATATTTATTATAAAAATAATGATATCAAGTATCAACCATCACATGAGCCCCCTATGTCAAAGGGTTGCATGTGAAAAGTTTTTGAATAAGAATAAATGTTTGATAAAGGCACTCCATTTCAACCTCAACTATTCTTGGATTTGAATAGCTAACATTTTTTTTTTACCTTCATTTGAATATGTGACATCAGATCCTAGGAAATTATTTAAAAGGAAAAAAGAATTAACTCCAATATGTGTAGTTTATAACTAATATCTCTTATCCTTAATATAATAGTTAAGTGAGAGTTGGATTTAATCCTAAATATAAGATATTAATTTACTTTGTCCCCTATCATTCTTATTGACTACAAATAATAAAAAAAGTTTGCATAGTTTCAATTTAAATGATTTAATAAAGTATTTGAAGAGAATCAACACATATTTTTGATAAATAACTAATTTAACAAACTTTCTTAATCTATCCAAAGCTCAAACCGGATCTTATATTTAGCACAGAAAGTAGTAATATAATTTGCTTTAAATATTTATTATATATGAATAATTTCATATTAATATTAATAATAAATTATGAATACATGACTATCATTTTTAAATTATGAGAGAGATGTGGGGGGGGGGGATTAACGAAAGATTTATAAACAGACAAACAAGATAATCTGTCAGAGCATGATGGACAGAGTACTATAAAAATGGAAACAGCGTGGCCGGGGGATGATTCCACTGGGAATAATTATTTAATTGTTTTTAATCATGGCACAAATAAATAGGATAAGTCGTACAATTTATAATTTCACTTGCAATATTTAAAGAGGACTTGTAAATTACTGATAGCATGTAAAAAAATTACCCAAGTCCTCCGCTAATATTTCCAATTTAAACAAAGAATTTTACAGCTTATTCTTTGTGTTTTTTTTTTCCTAAACTCTTCAATTAGTGATTAATTTCTTTATCTAAGGTTATCTATAATTTTTCCTTTATATATTCTAAAATTATGAACTGAGTATATGCATTTTAAATATCTTGCATGTTATCATTATTTATTTTAGTTTTTCAAATTATAAAAATATTTACTGACTTTCAAATTATATTTTACATTTTAGTATTAATCATTTTATTTTATTTTTTTCAAATTTTAGCATTGTTTTTATCTTAAACATTTCCTCTGATCCTTAATATAAAACATATTTACATAATTTAATTATATTAATGAAGTTGGATAAATTAGTTTATATGATATATATTTTCTAAAATACTCTAGTAATCCTCCTTAAATCTCTTATTCCTTCTACTCCTTGATTATGAATGATGAAGCATGAAATATTGACAAATATGAAAATCATGTCTTATATTTAGGACCAATATCAACTTTTCAAATATGTCTTATATTAAGAATTAGGGGAATATGATTTTTAATATATTTTTTATTTAAATTACTTAGTTTATAGATTTAAAAATATAGAGCATTAATTTTTTTTTGAATTAGAGATTTAGAGGGCAAACACAAACAAGTGATATTAAACTCGTGATCTCTCCCGTTTATAGAGAAGATTTTAATTTGTGTCATTAGGCTACAAATTTATTGACATATTCCCTCCGCCTCTTAATATGCGATATAATTGTGGATTTAATCTTAAACTAAATATAATCTATTTCTTATATTTATCAATCTTTATACAATTTATCTTTATTGATGCTCTATTAATGATGATTAAATAAAAAGAAATGAAGAGAATTAAGAAATATAATAAGAGCGTTTTAGGAAAAATATGCCATGTTAACTATCCTAACTAGTTTCATTTATATAATCAAATTAGATGAATATGTCTTATATTAAAAATCAAAGAAAATATTAATTTAATTGGTGGATTCAATTTATAAAATTTGAAGTGAATATGTTTTTTTTTTTTTTTTTTTGGGTTCGTGCCAGCATATGAACAATGAGGTTAATATTTTGGGAGCGAAAGATGCCAGATGTATGGATGTTGATCCATATTAATTGGTGACTGCTGCTTCTGCTTCTTCTGTGTGTGCCGCTAAAATTCATCAGATTCTGACACGTAATTCCACTTTCAGATTGTCGTTTTCCCTGTCGCACACATAATTAGAACCCTCGTTACTTCTTGTTGGACTCTTCCTCCTCTCTCCCAATCCTTTCTTTTATCCACGGTATCTTTCAAACCAGGAATCTTTTAGTGTGTCTTGGGGGTTAAAAAATTTTTTTTTTTTTGAAAATATTTAAATTTTGGGAGGAAATCTAAAATTTAAAAAAAATAAGAGGATAAATTTTAGGGGGAATCTAAAATTTAAAAAAATAAAATGGTAAATTTTAGGTTTTTTAAACCCAAAATTGTAATTTTCATCCCCCTTCCTCTCCCCTCAAACTAAACACACCCTAGAAGATGAAAAATTGAGGGGAAATGTAAGGGGATGGAAAAATTTTTATGAATTAGTTTTTTTTTTCAGATAAAATGAGTTGGATTTTTAAAAATTAAAAAAAAAATGAGTTTATAAAATTTTAATAAAAATAAGATGTAAAATAAAAAAATTAACTAAAATTTGTCAACCCGCTTCTCTAATTTTTTTAAATCTAAATCATAAATTTTTTCACAGCCCCTTATCTTTCCATATTTACAAAATTCCTTCATTCGTTTATACTCCCGCTAGTTACGTTCTTAATAAAAGAAATAATGATTAATAGGATGTTAGATTTTAATGTGGTTATTAAAAGTGATATTAGAAATTACTTAAATTTTATGATAAGTATAATGTTTTTAACCATTTCCATTGACATGAGAGTATGAGAGAATAAGTGGTTGGTGAGAGTGTATATTATTTATTAAATAAATTTAATTATACATCATATACAATAGTAGTTCACCGGGAAAGAAAGCGATAGTAGTTCTTTTTAACAATATATTGAATATTTTGATCTTTTTTATAAATTTAAACTTTAGCGTTTTATTTTTTTAGAGAGATAAAATTATATATATTATAGGGAGAATTGTTAAAAAAGATCTCATAGACAACTTATTTGTTAAATGGAATCTGGAAAGATATCTTGTACATGGAGGAAAGATATCTGCACACGGAGGAAAAATTTCTGCACACGTAGGAAAGATTTTTGCACACGTATAGGGAAGAATTGTGCACACAGGGAAGATCATCTGCACACCAGGGAAGATATTCTGCACACGTGGAAGACAATCTGCACACGAAGGTCCCATTTGACAAATAAGTTGCCAATGAGGGATTTTTTCACAATTTTCCCTATATTATAAAGCTTAAACATTTTTTGATAATCATATAAAGTGTGTGTTTTGTATTGCTTATTGGAGGGTCAATAAACATTTATTACGTAAGTCGAAATAAAACTCTTCTCATATATTTACCTCGTATACTGTAAATCACGATTTATAAACACTTATTACCTAAAAATAAACTATCACAAACGAACACAAAATCATAGTACCACTCTGTTTCTCATTGACTAAATACTCGTTTGAGATAACTTATTTTTGGACAATAAGTGCTTATAAATCATGATTTACTGTATACGAGGTAAATACGTAAGGGGAGTTTTATCTCGACTTACATAATAAGTGTTTATTAGCTAATCCAAACATGCTTTAAAAGAATCTAATTTATCAGGCCTTATTATTAATTAAATTTTCAATTGGGCTTTTCCCAGTTTTTTCGAAAAAATTCATCAGATGTCCTCAATTTTTAGTGAATTGACGCGTGGCGGGACGGGGCCAGGCGGGGCAATCAGATTTGTTTGGCTTTGTGGGGATGCGCCGGGAGAAAGGAAGCAGCAAAACGGCAGCTCTGTGCTGAATTTGTTGGTCAGGTGGCTTGTCAGAGATTTTATCTTCCTTCCCCGCATAACCAACCCATAATAAATAAAATCATCTCAAATAAAACAAATTAGCCTGGTGATATGAGATATGTTTGTTTGGGCGTTATGATTGTTTATAAGTTGTTTTTTACGTAAATCGAGATACAACTCCTCTCACATACTTACTTCGTATATCGTAAATCACTATTAAAAAACAACTTATAAGCAATCGAATCGCTAAAACAAACATACCTATGAGCATTCCCCAGTTAAGTAATGGGAGCTTGAAGATTCCATCCTAACTTTTATGGTTTTAATTGTTAATGCCTGTCTTTATAATTAAAAAATAAAATTAATTAAAAGATCCCCTCTACTCTTTTTATAAAGCACTTTAGTATGTTTTTTAAATTAAGAAAAACTTTAAATTTTATTAACTACGTCAATAACGTCTCACTGCTAAAATTTGAGTTCCTCCTAGGAGTATTAGATATTATTTTGAATAGTATTATCTCCAATAAGTTATCACTCAGAATCTTATTATAAATCACTTGTACTCATTCTCTCAAACTAATAAGAGCATTAAATAGATAAATTTTTTCATATTTGTCTTTATTTATGAAAGGGTGCCCACTTTCTGTCACATCCTTTTATCTCTATGCATTTACACTTCCCTCTTCCTCATGTGCCCAACTAATAGTAAATAAGGTAAAATTGATAAAATTTCATTTATTACCGGAGAACAAAAAACTAGACCGAACAGGCCGGTTCGAATGGTTGAACCGGGAACTGGTCAGTGGTCCAGTCTGGTTTGATTATTAAACTGGCAAACCGGTTGGACCTGTTTCATTTTTTTCCTTTTTTAGGGGAAAATGGAAGGTTGAAGACCAAAATGAAGAGAAAAGTAGGTAAAGAAATAAAAAATCTAAAAAAATGAAAAAAATTATTTAAAAAGATATAATAATTATAGGAAATGAGATATCATTGTATAAGTATAGGCATTATATTTATAACTAATACTAATAGATTTTAAGCTTTTTTTTTTCTAAAAATATTCATTTTTATCTATAGAAGTTTAAAAATATATTAATATATATTGTCACTAATAAATTATAATATTTTAATATGACCGGTTCAACTATCGATTAGACCATGATTGACTCATTAACTCTTAAACCTATACTGTAACCGGTTCATTGCCCGATCCGATTTTTCGTTCCTTATTTATTACCCAACAAGTGACTATAAGCATATTGAAAAGTAGCATTCATACAATCTTTTAGAAGTAACTTACTGATGAGGGGGAGGGGGATCCGTAATAAATAAGTGCTAGTTTTCATAAAATGTTCTCTTTAATTTTGTCTATTGAAATCACTTCTTAATACTATAATTAACAGGGATACTTTGATTTTTAAAAAAATTATAAATTTTTAAGAAAATGGATTGAAGTTTTATACGTAATATTAAAATAAACTCCTTTTGCAACTAGTAGCGGGTAGGAGGATGTTTGTCACCCCGTTTTAAATTTTAAATGCATCCTTAAAGACTATTTTTCAGAATATATTTATAAGGGGACAATTAGAACAAAGACATTGGAAAAATGATACTTCCTCTTGTAATATTTATAAATAACTTTCTTTTTCATAGAGTTGATCATTTTTATAAACAATTTTTATTTTTTATCTAAAAATGTAAATTTTTTTTTCCTATTTTACCCTTATTAAATACTCATTCTTTCTTATATCTTATACTCATTATCTCTCATACTTTTTATTTATTCTCTCTCCCATACTCTTTTCATAAATAGGGGCATATATGAAAAAAACATGGCATTTTGGACACATTTATTGCTTTTAAATACTAGTTCGTTTTGCACAATCAAGAGGAAAGTTGCTTATAAATAAGACTGGAGGGAATATTTATCAGAAAGGATCTTAAAACTGTACCATTTAGAAGGTCCTAATATCAAAATAGATTCATTAAAGTATACTTTTAGTCTTTTAAGTTTATTTGAGGTATACTTGTGGTTAAAGTATACTTTTTGTACTATAATTCTAACACCGTTAATGTTGTTAACAAAAAACAATGACACAACAAATTTAAGTGATAACTGTGTAAACTTAAGTGATAACTTTATAATTAAATGCATATTATTTTAATAATCTAAATATCAAAACTTCAATTTCATTTGCAGCGATTTGTCAGTTTATTTTAATTTAATAATCTAAATATATTATATTAAAAAAGCTACATAGTTATCACTTGAGTTTGTTACGTCAATATTTTCTGTTAGCAATATTAACAATGTTAGAAAAATAGGACCAAAAGTATATTTTATAAAGTTAAATGATTAAAAGCATACTTCATATAAAACTTAAAGAATTAAAAACATACTTTAGCCTATTAAAATATGAATTTATATCTACTAAATGGCCCCTAACTTTTGATTAAAAAAATTGTCCCTGTCTAAATCCTTACTTCTTCTCCACCACTACCACATCTCAAGTATTTGATTGTTAGTGAATTTTTTTTATAGTTTTACTTTAGGACATTTTCATCTACTCTTAAGATAATTAAATAAATTACATGAGCCTTGTAAATAATTGTAAGTTTTTATTATTTTTCATCCTAAACTTGCCCTATGAATACAATTTTTTTTCACAATTTTGGTCCAAAGTCTTATATGTGTGTGTGTGTGTGTTTTCAAAACTTATCATTTTATAACATTATATTTATAAAAAGCATAATAATACCTACAGTCACTCTTATGATCTCATTGTACTGTTATGCTTTTCTCTATTCTCTTCCTTATGAATGAATGAACAAGGATCTGCATGATCTTAATCTTCAAAGTTGGAGGGGTTAAAAACATTTTGAAGAATGCCGCATTGAAGGAAGAGTTGAGAAAACCAGATTAGGGGGAACAAAAATTTTTAGAAATTCATACCCTCTTAGTTTTTTAGTATACATATTCAGCTGAATGAACTAATCCAATCTCTTTTCTCTCTGAATTTTCCAATTCCTCTTGACTCATCCCATCGGAGATTCAAACTTCCACCCAGCAATAATGGGGAAAAAAATTATTTCATATATATCTCTACTTTATGTATTGTGCCATTTGGAGAACTAGACCAATCTCTAGAATCGCTCGGTTGTTGACGGTGGTTTATGAATTTATCTAAAAGAGAAATTAGGTTATTTGAATAGGGGTAATTTAGTTTTTTTTTTTTTTTTTTTGTATTTTGATGTTTGGTCTTGGTAAATAATTATCATTTTTAAAGTCCTTAGAGAAAAATATTATTTCCTCCAGGTCCTTCTCTCCAATTTTCCCTTTTTATTTTGTAAAAAAAGTGCGACAAATATAAAAAATTTTGGAGTGATTTAAAACTGAGATTGTAAAAACACTGGGGAATGGACGTTAAAATGCTATTATGCTTGTTGGTGTTTTTTATTTTATTCCACATTCGTTGTTTTAATTTTTCAAATTTTGTTGCCTCTTCATATTCAACTTGTTGATAAAATTTGTGTGGGTTGCTTGTCTTTAAATTTAAAAATTTATTACTTTTAATAAATATTAACACAAGAAATTCAAGTCAAAATAAACATATAAGTATAAATAAAAATTTATTTGATTTTAAATTTTAATAATGCTTGATAACTTTATGAATTTATATGGTATTCTATAAACTCACAAGTCACAACCAATAGGATTGCACAAAAGGAAAATAATGAAAGTTGTTTTAGACATCTTATTGAAACGGAGCTTCTCTCCATTACCTTCTCATCCTTTTCCTCTCCTTTACCCCCTTCATCACCATTAGATCAAAATCCAATAATCCAAATTTAGTATTTCATGAAAATATTGTTACTATATTATATAAAAATATATCAATAAATTCAAACTGATAAAATTTAATCCAAGCAGTTCGCAACTATAGTAGAAAAAAGTGAAAAAACTATTCTATAATTATAATCTATAGATTTATTTATATAAAATTATTTTTATATTTTTATATATATACACATATATAATAATATATTTAATGAAATACTAAATTTGAACTATTAGATCTTAATCCAATATTAATAGGGGGTAAAGGAGGGGAAAAGGATGTGAAGGAAAAGGAGAGAAGGTCCTCCATTTTATCGCTGGGAAAGTAATAGGGAGTCAAAATCCATGTTATTATTTTTGTAAAAATTATTGGAGGCATATCTCAACAAAGGCTTCCAAACAATATGGAGTATGGTATTCACACTCTGGATCACTCATTTCCAGGGCAACATCCCAGATGAAATGTCCATTGATGTGAGACACAACATGGTTTTGAATCCTTGTCAACCCAGGTAATGGGTGGATCTTTTCCCTCACGAGATTCTGAGATATAAGTTAGGGAAATAGTTAGGATCCCTCCAAGTGTGACAAAACGACCTTCATGACCTGGCCTTTTAAATTTGAATTTAATGGTTTCATCAGGAAGTCATTATAGAGTGGGAGGAGTTGAGGTATGAACATCTCTTTGGACAAAGTGAAACATTCTCTTATAATTATTGATCCACTCAAATGGAATCAATTGAGAGAGTTCTTATATAGGTAACTTTGTTGTGTTAGATAATATCCTCACATGGATGAAATTACAGATACCAACAATGTCAACACCCGTTTCCATTTTGATATGCGCAGGGCAATAATGAACAAGTTCCATAGGCAAACAGAAAAGTACAGTTATACTGATAATAAGTATTTGTTTACAGACAGACATTAACAGAGCAAAATTCACTAATAATTACAAATATATACAGAATATCCCAAAATATTTCAAGTACAGGCTAAATGTAACCACCAACTGTGTCTCGAGAAACATGCCCGTCAGTTTCCCGGAACTATGTCCTTGCCTTTTGAACCGCTGGCACCCGCTGAGACATTTGGATTAGAAAAAGGGGTGAGATTCCAAGGAATCTCAGTAGAAACATACGATCAACATATAAAATGCGAAAATTAAATATGCAATGCACCGTATCAAGTAAAATGAAAATTCATATCATCCGTGTGTGTACACAAAATTCAGGGCCAACTAACCCTTTGAAACCCCTATATGTACCTCAGCCGAGTCCTTGACTACAGCTAGGTAAGACCAGTGTACCTCAGCTAGGTCCTAGACCACAGCTAGGTAATGTGCCTCCAGCACGTGTTCAGATCACAAAATACAGTAACATGCATCATACAAATAGTCACATAGTATATGAGAGATAGTAGTCCCTACCTTAACCTCTTTTTTGTCTCAAAGGGTCCGCCCCGTAAAACATGTCAACTAAAGGCGTCCAACTCGGTCCTAAAACATCAAATATACAAGAAATAGGTCATAACCTATCCAAGTATCATTTTAGACACTTCCATAGTGTTTCTTATGGTTATATTAGCCTATGGTGAAAATTTACTAAAATGCCCCCGGGACCCCGGCCCCGCCGTACCCGGCCCGATGGCACGTTTTTCCAAATTTTTGACTAGGGCTATCCTGACGTATTTTCATCCAAGGAATCCATTTCCGGACTCAAAAATACCAAATTCAATGTCAAATTATGAAATTGCCCTTGGCAGCCCTACTTTTAGGGTTTTAGGGGCGTTCCCGTAATTATGCTTTCTCAGCCTTTTCTGAAAAAGTGCCCAACTGTAACCCCACCTATTTTCGCCCACTGAATCCAATGGAACCATAAAATCATTGAAAATCCAAATCTAAGGCCCTCAAACATCCCTGGCCGAAATAATTGTGTTCTCCGGGAAAAATCGGGGTTTTACGATTTCGGCTCCGTAAACACGTTCATTTCTACTCCTAACCACTTTATTAACAATCTAATTGAGTTATAACAACCATTTGAACTAAAATTGGGCAGCATAACCCTTAGATATACAACTTTCCAAAATTTAAAACCAATGGCAATCCGGCAAAATTTCACCGATTAAATTGCCCACAGCAGCCAGAATAGTTAATATACGAAGGTTTGGAAGTTACCTCAAGCTCCAACAAGCTTTTCCCAAAAATGGCTGAAACCCTAAACTTTAGAGAACAGATTTTTGAGCCTCCAAACCCTAAAGAACAAAGAGGAGTAGCTTAGAGTCGGAGATATACGCGTTAGGAGCGAAATCGTCGGAGAAATCGGCTTACCTTGTGATTTTTCTTCTATTTCTCTCTCTAAACTCTCTCAACCTTCTCTCTCTCTATTTCAGGTTGCTGTGCGTGAATGAGCATCTGAATGAGGAAGATGACTTATATTCTAATATCTCATAATATTATAATAATTTGTTTAATTTTCCAAAATTGCTAAAATCCAATTTTTATGTACATAACTTCCTACATTCACGTAACCATGCCATCATGTCCAACCAATATTTTCTTCTTTATGCCACATGTAGGAGACACCTACGGGTCCCTCCCTATGGTCTCAATTGGCTTCACAACTTGTTTCGGTTACGTATACACGTAAAGTCTCAATTTTGGTCAAAATTGCACTTTTTGCTCAAATTTTCCATAAATTCATATTAAATTGACCAAAATATTCTAAATATATTTTTAAACTTTATTTCCCTTAATTAATTGAAATTAACTTTAATTAATTGAAAAATAATTAATTTTGTGATATTTTGGCAAAATTACGATTTTGCCATTACCTTTCTAATCCAATTTCTTCTCTTATTTTTCTTTCACCAATTTTCATCTATTTTTGGACCAAATATTTTCTCTAATATTCCTTCACTTTTGGACCTTAATATTGGGCTTTTTAAATTACCCAAATTAATTCCATAATTATTTTTGCCTAATTTCCCATGAAATTGAACATTTATAAATTCATAAATTCCAAATTCATGAATATTCACCATTTTATTGAATTTCCCAAATAATTACAATATATTTGGTGAATATAAAATTTGGGGTGTTACAAACAAAGTCATTGAGACAAAGAAAGATCCCAACGGAATGAGTGCTTGATAGCTAATCCGTAGGACTGAGACATCCCAAACTTAGTGAGCTCAAACTAAGATGCTTCAAGATCTTAGTCCAAGTAAGGCCTCATTTATTCAACTCGCAGGGCCACGTTAGGACATCAATCTCTATACATCAGGAGAGTTTTCTCTAAGTTTGTAATCTCAAAGTATCACTCATGGATCATTGGTCAGATTCTTTCGATGCAAAGGATTCTTTTAGAAGAGGCAAGTGCAAAGCATACTTGAATATCTAAAGACAAAGGTGAGAAATTATAAACTCAAGTTCTGAGGAGAAAGAAAGAACTTAGAAGGAACTCATAGGAACACACTTTTATTAAGATGAGAGATCATACAACTCGTTTTGCCTTCTTCGAAGGAAGGCTCTTCTTTACATAGACGCCTTGAATCATAACATGACAATGAACTAATTATTGCATATTACATACAGTTGGACCCATTTAAAATAACTTACGTACACGTAGCAAACTCAGAGACTCATGAAGTACGAAAAGCAAAGCTTAGCAGCACACATCTCACAAAGCTTTGTACATAGTGGACTCTGCAAAGTGACTTAAACATATAGTATCTTATAAACTCATGGCGTACGAAAAGCATGGCTTAATGGTATACAACTCATAAAGTGTTGTTCATAGTGGATGTTATAGGGCAAGCATGACTTTTAAGGACTCCACTTAATCTTTGCAGATGGGCTTGTGATCATCATCAAGTGACATATTGGTGTAATCTTTATCATATGGTGGATTAGTCAAGTAAGTGCACTTTTGTGGGTCTTTTTGTGAACAATTCTTTGGATAGTCCTATTGAGTAGACTAGCTAGAACAATTTTCTTGGAACTGGGTGTCAATCTAATATTGATCCTCTAATTCTCCAGGGAGACAATAAGTACCTCGACTAGTCATAATACCCTGGTAAATAGGATATGACTGCAAGGGAGTAAGACCTAAAAATTCTTCATAGGAAGGAGGCCTTATTTAAAGATGAGTAATTCTTGTTGGGTCTATTGTTTGGCTTTCTTCAGGAATTAGACCCAAAATAGTACATATAATATTTGGATATTCATTAAGCTGGCTTGTAACACCATCTTTAATTAACCCTAAGCTTAATGTGATTTTCAAAAATTTCTTCAAAGATAACCTCGAAATGAGTTCCTCAAATCAACAATCCAAAATAAGTAAATAAACATTCTAGGTCCTCAGCCATCTACCAAAAGAGCGCAATTATATATTCTACATAAATTCACTTGTAACATGATATATAGATAAAATTCCCTAAATGTGGTAATAAAAAGGAAATAATTAGTAATTGCTAGCTACTCGTTAAAGTAGCCACATCATCATATGCCTTCCCAGTTGCTCCTACCCTAAAGCTCTCACCTGAAAAAAATGTGAGAAGTAACAGAATGAGACCACTGTCTCAGTAATGCAATCACTATCCATCTTACCTACCGGAACCACCCGTGAGTGCTAGGTAGGACTACCATATAAATATGTCAAGCAAATATACTAGGTAAAAAGGCAAGCATATATAATATGCAAGAGGTCAAGTAGATATACTAATCATGAGCATGATTATATCCATTCATATTCTCAAAGAACATTCACTCACAACACAACATATTGTTTCACAAAATGTCGTTATGCATGATTACTCTTTATCTTTTATTAATCACTAATCATCCTTATTTCCTCCAACTGAATTCATAGGCTAAGTACTTTCCATATCATATAATTGTAGATAGGAAGATTTCCGTTGTTAACGGCTAGTCATTAGAATGGGTTACCGGCATTACTAAGTCTATAATGTTGGTGATTAGATGACCATTATAGGCAGTTATGAATAGCTATATAAGGAGGGCATATGTACCTCTTCGGTTGCTAGCCAATTTCCTATTAATGAATATGCAGTGCATTTATAATTTCTCTTTCCTTCTTCCTTTCTTCTTCTCTCTTTCTCTTCCTTCTTCCCTATTTCTTCTATTCCCCACACAACAATGGTATCAGAGTCATTGTGCTCCTCACTCCTAGAATTACGCCATGGACAAATCTTCCAACGCTCACTTCCAAAGAATTGAAAATCAGTTACAATCTCTTCCCGGCTTACTCTTAACAGTTCAACAACTCACTAAACAAATGGCTTCCCTTACTCAATATTAGGCCTAAGCCATTCGTAGCGACGACCACCATAAGTGTTCACCACCGCATGGTGGCGATGGTGAATACTAGCGTCCCACTTAGCTTACCAAAATAGATTTCCCCTATTTTCAATATGCTGACATCAATAGCTAGATTCAATAGTGCGAACGCTATTTTGAACTCGATGGGATGCCAGAAAATTGGAAGGTTAAACTCGTATATGTCAATTTTGATGAGCGTGCATACATTTGGCATCAAGCATTTGAAGAAGATGAATATGGCCGACCAATTGTGCAGCAAGAATATAAACATGCCTTAAAGATTCTCTTCGGATGCCCATATGAATCTCTGATGGCCGGCTTTAAGAGACTCTGACAAGAAGGCTTCGTGGACAATTATGACGATGAATTTGATAATCTTCGATGGAAATTGTAACTCTTCGAGGAACACTTTTTCTAGGCATATATCAAAGGTCTTCAGGACGAATTTGCTCGACAAGTCTGCATTCAGCGACCACGCACTATGTTGGAAGCACACCGAATAGCTAAAATTCATGAAGTCAATTTGTGTGGTAAGTCAGAATTTAAGTCTTCCTTTTGGCGACCACAAGGGAACACATCGATCCTCCAAGATAGTTGGTGCACTTCTAAACCACACTCTTTTAAGGGTGGGTCCTAGCCAGTAGGGACAAGGTCAACTTCTTGGCCCCATCCCTCTCCAAGTACTTCTAAGATTGGGTATTCCTTTACAATGTCATTAAAATCTCACACCATGTTCTCGTATGTGAATTTTTGCCATTAGGTCGAGGAGCATCGTACGAAGAATTTATGTTTCTAGTATCATCAACCGTACTCTCAAGACCACAATTGTACCAGTACCAGCTTATGGAGTTACATTTATTGAACTAGAATCAGAGGAGCCTAAACCGCAGGACTCAGACCGAGACCCGGACCTCGATATGGGTCATGCCGAGGACTACCCTGACACTTTAGAATGCTTCCAGATTTCCCTCCATACACTTCAAGGTAGTATAGGTGCTATTTCGATATAAATTCAGGGATTTGGCCTGTAAACTGGGATGGCAGGGTTCTACTTGTCTTGTAGTAAAGGTCGAAGTTGTTGGAGGGGGCTATTTGCATATTTTTGGCCTATGGAAAAACCTTAAATGGAAAATGTAGGGTTGTGAGTTTTTGTGGGACTTTTGCATCATAGATATCAAGACCTACGATCTAGTTTTGGGATTAAATTGGTTGAGGAACGTGGTACATCAAGTATCATAGAACTATGATCGCCTTGCCATGACATTTTGGTATGATGGGCATTGTGTACATTGGAACCACAAGGGTGAGAAGAGTATCATATGGTCACTAAGTTGGATGCATATATCACTGAGGGATGCTAGTTATTTCTACTCCAGGCAATGGGTGAGACTTCTGCAATAATACCAACATTGAGTTGTGTGTTGCATAAGGCTCAGTATTTTAAGATAGAGGTGTACGTGGGTTATTGATAAAAAACGCGGATGTCTTTTCAGAACCAAAGTCACTCCCACCACTTCGACAGGGCCACAACCACCCAATTACACTTCAAGAAAGAGCAAACCCAGTGAATTTGCTCCCTTATCGTTACCCTTCAGAATAGAACGATGAAATTGTGAAACAAGTCAAGGACTTGTTGCAGGCTGGGGTAATTCAAAATAGGTCTTCTGCTTTCACTTCTCTAATTATACTAGTAAAGATGAAAGATGGGTCCTGGCGCATGTTTATAGATTATAGAAAGCTCAATAAGAAAATTGTTAAGAATAAATACCATATTCCCTTGGTTGAAGATTTACTAGATGAACTAAAGGATGCATGTTGGTTCACAAAATTGGATCTTCGTACTGGGTATCATTAGATTCGAGTGGAACCCCAAGATACTTACAAGATAGCCTTGCGAACTCATAAAGGGTACTATGAATGGTTAGTAATGCCCTTTAGGATTACCAATGTTCTAGCTACATTTCAAGGAGCAATGAATAACAGCTTTAAAGAATTCCTAAGGTGGTTTATTCTCATTTTCTTTGATGATATACTTATGTATAGTGCTAGTATGTATTTGCATCTCCAATATCTTGAGCAGGATATGCAAGTCTTAAGGAACAACCACTATTTCATGAGGAAAGTAAATGTACTTTTACACCGCAAAAGTAAAATATCTAGGACATATCACCACAGGAGGACATATTGCCATAGATCCAACAAAAATACAAGCTGTATTGGATTGGCATGAACCCAAGACAGTTAAACAATTAAGGTCCTTTATGGGGCTTGTAGGGTATTACCGCAAGTTTATTAAGTGTTATGGAGAATTGGCTAGACCCTTAACTAATTTACTAAGACTTAATTGGTTCGAGTGGACTATATCAACCGCGGAAACCTTCCAAAGACTTAAACAAACCTTGGTTATAGCTCCTGTATTGATACTTTCAGATTTTTCCAAGGTATTTGTTGTTGAAACTGATGCATGTGGTGATGGTTTAGGGGTTGTTCTTATGCAACAAGGCCAACCGTTGGCTTATTTTAGCAAGGCTTTAGCCCCACAACATTGTTCCCTTTCAGTATACAACAAGGAACTACTTGTAGTGGTACAACCCATAGAACACTGGCATCAATATCTTGAGGGAAAAATATTCATCATTCGTACGGATCAGCAAAGCCTCAAGCATCTATTGGATCAGAAACTCAAAACCTCTTTTGAAATGTTTTAGGTGTCAAAATTGCTAGGGTACGATTATGAGATTTAATATAAGAAAGGAAGTGCTAATAAAATAGCAGATGCTTTTCCCAAATGCCAAAGATGAAATTCCTCCAAATTGCTCTTTCTACTTGCTCGGATGAGCTGTTACAAGAAATTAAAGGCAGTTGGAAGTCTGATGCAAATATCGCCAACCTGATCACTTCCTTGCAACAGCTAAATGGAGAAAAAGGGAAGTATACTTGGGATGGTTTATTGCTTAAGAAGAGTGGCAGATTAGTCATTGGTAATAATGTAACTCTTCAACACAAAATTTTGAAGTGGATGCATACTAGTGCTTAAGGATGGCATTCAGGGGTGCATGCTACATATCAAAGAACCAAGACTCTTTTCTGCTGGAAGTATTTATTTTCTATTATTAAAGATTTTATTTAAGTAGTGTGATATGTGTGCCAGATGTAAGTACAACATAGCAGCTTATCCAGGACTACTACAACCACTTCCTATGCCTAGTAAAGTGTAGGAAAGTAACTCAATAGGCTTTATTGAAGGGTTGCCCAAGTCCAATGGTTGGGATATAATATGGGTTATAGTTGATCGTTTGACTAAATATGCGCATTTCTTACTCTCTCTCACCCCTTCTCTGCCTTAACATTGGCTCGGCATTTTATGGACAATGTTTATAAGCTTTATGGGGCACTAGAGGAAATTATTAGTAATAGAAGTTCAGTTTTTGTGAGTAATTTTTGGCAGGAGTTTTTGAAAATATTGGGGATGGAAGATAAGCTTACTTTGGCATACTATCCTCAAATAGATGGTCAAACGAAAGTTCTCAATAGATGTTTAGAAATATATCTTTGGTGTATGACATAGGAACAGCCTGAAGAGTGGTCTAAGTGGTTGCCTCTTGTGCAATAGTGGTATAACACCACCTTTCACACCTCTACTAGGATCACTTTGTATGAATTGCTTTATGGGGAAAAACCTTCTCTACATTTGCCCTATCTACTTAAAAGTGTGGTAGTAGATGCGGTGGACTGTTCTTTTGTGGTAAGGGAGGAAACCTTGTTGACAGCCAAGCATCATTTGCATCGGGCTATTAACTTAATGAAGCAGCATGCAGATTCGCATAGGACTTTTTTTGAGTTTCAAATTGGTCAGCGGGTGTTTCTAAAGTTACAACCTTATCTAAAAATTTCAGCAGCTTCTAGGAGTTCTCAAAAGCTAGCTCCATGATATTTTGGTCCCTATTGGATTACTCAGAGGGTGGGCTCAGTGGTGTATAGGTTGGATTTGCTGGCTGATTGCCATATTCACCCTGCATTTCATTTTTGTTGTTGAAATTATGCCCTGATCCTAATGTCAAGCAGTGGAATCCTCCCAGTCAGTGGCTTCAACCAACTCCTAATTTGGCACCAAAATAGATTCTAAACAAAAGGAAGGGAAGGAAACGCCATCGAATAGTTATTGAGTTGTTAGTTAAATGGAAAGACTTACCCAAAGAGGAAGCAAGCTGGATTACTTTGTATGAGTTGCAGCACCAACATCCATCCTTTGAGATTGTTAATCCTTGAGGACAAGAATCTTGAAGGGGAGGGTATTGATATATAATTGCAGATAATTAGTAGATAGGAAGATTTCCACTGCTAACGGTTAGTCATTATAATGGGTTACCAGCATTACTAAGTCTATAAGGTCGGTGATTAGATGACCATTAGTGGTAGTTATGAATAGCTATATAAGGAGGGCATGTGTACCTCTTCGGTTGTTAGCTAATTTCCTGTTAATGAATATGCAGTGCATTTCTGATTTCTCTTTCCCTCTTCCTCTATTCTTCTCTCTTTCTCTTCCTTCTTCCCTATTTCTTCTATTCCCCACACAACACCATATTACTAATTTACTCTCACAAGCTCTCAGCAAGTGTGATATAGACCGGCCAAAGTACTACAAAGTACACAAGGGACCATGGGTTCCTCCAGTAGAGTTACTGCCCTAGGAATATTGCCCAAAAGCTCCTGGAGTGTCGTATCAGGGAATACTATCTTGTAAAATAGATGTCAACTAGTGGTGCACAATAATCAAACTATCAGCATACCACGTGGTATTTAATTTTTTATCAATCATAACTCATTCACTAAGTCCGCCATTTACATTACATTATTCTCAAAGGGTTTTCATATTCTCATGCTCATATATTCTAGTTCATAACATAGAATCAACATGTTCTAACACAGGCATACATCCTTTATCCAGTTAATCAGCAACATATGAACAGTGCAGAATCTTAGTGCAACATGTACATAACACATACATTCATCAAGTCCATACTCATAAACGCATCGCACCAGTAGTTCAATTACCCATACAGGGCCACTTGTGAGGCATGAATCGCAAAGATACTAGAAACAAGTTTACGCATTCAAATCTATAGTTGTCTCTAATGATTCCACAAATCAATTTATCCAGTCCCATGATTCATACAAAGGTCCCACAAGGCATTATTAGTCATAAAGAAACAAGGTTCATAGTAGTTCTATTCATTCTAAGATTATGGAGTTTTTTCAAAACATTCCACGAGCAGCACCGATAAGTAAGATAGATAGGACCAAATTACCTGGTATTCCTTAAGTTTCAACCAAGGAAGGTCCTTATCATGAAGCTCAGAGTAACGATCAACTTAATTAATGTAAAGTATCTTAGCAACACTATATGTTTATAATTTCTCTTCCAAGGAGTTGCTTAGAATTTCCTACAAGTAGGAAACGTTATATTAGAACCATATTAGATTTGAGAATTAGGATCATTGGAGTGTTAGACCAGCCTTGTCTAATGTTTCTAATATCTCAATTTGGGATTTTAACCTTTAGAACATCTATAGAACTCCTAAATCTATGATAATTCCTATTTTGCAAATAATAGATTCAATGTGTGATAAATTATTCTTATGTGAGGTATCAAATTGCAGATCCCACCATTAGTTTTTCCTAAAAGGATGTCTTGAACAAGCTCACAAAATTTCATGACAATACAACGGTGCACTTAGTCGTAAACGTTGATTCTTTCCTCTAGGGTTTGTTCTTCACGTTCCAGAAATTCATTAGTCTTCTGGGCTTTGTAATTCATAACTCATGTCAGTAATTTATAATCCAACCATTGAAATTGACGGATTGGATGTCTTGGACGGGCTGCCCAAACTTCAGCCCAAACCAACGGTTAACAAAAACATAAATAATATTTTACCGAGGCTGCCCTAGTTGTATGCGAAAATAGAAAAGTTACACCTTGAGTCCACCTCACTACTCCTATTTATGGGCTCTAAGAACTCCCTCTTCTCCTTATTTAGTCAATGTGGGGCTTCTTAGTCTCTTTTATTTTATTATTTATTTACTTATACACACATAATCAAAATTAAAATTAAATACTCTTATTTAACCTCTACTAACTTTATTATTTTATCTTTTCTAAAGAAATTCAATAATAATAATTGTTTAATTATATTTTTATTAGACTTCATTTAACTTTAATATTTTTATTTATTTTAGATCTATTTTCCTTATTTAAACCGTTATTCGCTAAATTATATCAGCCATGTCCCTGTGTAAAGCATGAATGGCTCTGTGAAGTTCTGGTTGCAACTCATCAGGAAGTGAAGCAATAAACGTATGCCTAAGACAAACATCATTGCATCCATTCAGCATATAATATTTTTCAGCCATCCGATGATAATGTTTTTGTAGATCTTTACGGTCCAACGAGCAAAATTTCATCTCAAAATATTCCTGGCAATTCCATTTGTCAATGAGATTATAATCTCTTAGAAATTCCTTGTGAATTTCCCAAAAAAAAAAACACCAGCTTCTGGAACAAGAACAACTTGCATTTTTTGGTAGGCGCCAAGACTTTGAAACCATTCTCTGAGATTTCTTGTGAATCTTGTGACAAACTCAGTCAACACTTCTTTAAGAGTTACATAAGATAGTAAGAACAAAGTAAATATATATATATATATATATATATATCTTCTATCTAAAAAAGTAAATGTAGATAAGAAAAAGCTTTGATTGTAGCACTCATCCTTGTCCCTAATATAGGGCTCTTCTATAATAATAGTTTGATCTAAAATCTAAGTCACTTATAAGAAAATTAATGCTCATTTTTCAGTTTTATTCCTCTAATTAATGCTCTTTTTCAATTTACCTATTTATTAAATTTTTAAATACATTTTTCAATAAAGAGAAAAATTAAAAAAAAGCAATTGAGAACATATTTAATAAATTAACTATTACTTCTTATTTCTTGAAATTAGTTAAAGTGCCTTACATTATTGACCGTTCTAGCAAAAACATAATAAATGATTTTTTTTTTTCTTCTTGGTACCGTAAAACAGAACATTGAATGAATAAGCTAAGGTTAGTGTAGTTTATCGTTAATGGTTTAAATGAGGTTGTTCAGGATTAAAATATAGAAAAATATTTAAATTTAATTTTTAAAGGAGTAGGAGTAATATTTAAATATAAAAGACATTAATTTAAGGTAAATAATGGATTGCTATTTAAATTTTTTATTGTTTCTTTTTTTGGCAATATTATTATTCAGTATCTGATTTGGAGTTCGTGGCTGTCTCTCCCAACACAAATATTTCCTCTATGACTCAAACTAAAAACCTATAGAGATCTAACAGAGCTCTAGATCGATAAACCAACTCTATGTTGGTATTTTTTATTATTTACGCTTGGAAAAAATTCAACCCACCCAAAACTCTTAATCGGATCGGTCAGGAAATTGATTACCTAATCTCACCGGTTGAACTATATTATGGGTATCTTAACAATATACCCCCCCCCCCCCATTTTTTTTATACTCCCTCTTATCCTTTTTTTATAAGAGCTTAGAATCTAAATTGTTTTGTTCTTTTTAATAAGATCTCACTTGGGTTGTCATCTAATTTAATGTATTTTTAACATTTTTTCCTAATTAATTATATTCTCTCTCCTCATCCTTTTTATATACCTACCTTATTCTCTTTCATAGTTTCTCTCATTATTATTATATTTCTCACTCTTATTTGCTCTCTCTTATTAATAAGGGAATGCTCAGAAAAAATAATTCATTTCATACATATTTGTTACTTATAATCAATTTTAAATATTTTTTTAAATCGCGTAATTAGGTTATTGAATTATTATAAAAAGGATCAAAAGAATAAAATCATAATTTTTGAATTGGTTCTGATGAACATTAAATACATTTTACCAATTTTACTCGTAATTAATTTTATTATTTCTTCCTACATTTTTTATATATTCTCTTTCATCCCTTTTCTTGCCCCCTCTCTTTTACTCCTTTATAAATAAAAGTATATTTAAAAAAAAGTTGATTTCTTGAATATTTATTTTTTTTACTGATTTTCTTGAATACTTATTATTTTAACTAATTTTAATCAATGAGGTTAAAAGGATCTTATAAAAAAGATAAAGAGGAAGTAATATTATTTTTAACATACCAACATTTTGTAAAAGATCCCGTCAACAATAAATGTTTAGCCCAAATTAAATTCCGACACAAATTCACATATAATAAATGTGATTAAAAAGTTTCTCCCAACTTAAATTCTCACAATACAATTGTTAATTCTATTTTAAAATACTTATGCTCGAACTCATTGATTAAAATATATAATATTTAAAATAAACGAAAAAAAGGTAATGAATCTAGAAAGAAAAGAAGGAATTGATACTTTTGGTTTATCTGTAGTGGAAGAAGTGTGGCTATTGGCATGTTATTAACGTGGGGAACATTGTTTCGTAAGCATCCCTAGAGCTTTCAAATGGTACAAACAATTATTTTAAAAAGAAAAGGCTTGAAATATTTTGTATCCGGAAAAGTTAATTTAGTAATAGTTAGATTCTAAATTGTTTTTTTAATGGAAAAATATGTGCAAGTCCCTATAATTTTTTGTCATTTTTAATTAGGTCATTGTAGTTTTTTATTAGGTCCTTATAATTTTGTGGGTTAAGGTGTATTTAACAATGAAGTTTTGTCCTAAGGACATATGGTACAAATAAGTTTTTGAAGGGTCAAAAATAACAATGAACAATTAAAAGAGTGCACATTTAACAAAATTGTTAAATGTGTCCTAATGACGTTAAATTATAAGAGAAGAAAACTCTTAACAGTGTTATGTCAAATTTAACAATTTTGTTAAATTTGCACCATTTTTAATTGTTTATTGTTATTTTTGCTGGTTCCAAAATTTATTTGTGCTGGATGCCCCTCAGACAAAATTTCATTGTTAAATTTGTACATTAACCCTAATTTTTTCAAGGGTTAAGGGGCATTTTTGCCTTGAAAGTCTTCACTGAGGGGCAAATTTACCCTGAAAGTTTTTTGGGAGGCAATTTTGCCCTAACCATTATCCCAGTTAATTTTAACTGCTAGTTGACCAAATAAGCTGAGCTAGCAGTCCACATATCATCAACGTCATGTTTGTCAATGTGCAAATTTTCACCAGAAATCAGTATGCATCTACTTAATCTTTTTTCAAAGTTATATTTAAAATTTTCGGAGCAAATTTGCACATTAACAAAAATGATGTGGATGATATGTAGACTGTCAAATCAGCATATTTAGTCAACTAACATTTAAAATTAACTGGGATAACAATCATGGCAAAAATGCTCCATTTTAGAAACTTCTAAGATAAAATTGCTCCTAGTGAAAGCTTCTATGGCAAAAATGCAACCCTTTTTTCAATTATAAGCATTGATTCTTATGCTTATAATTTGTAACTAATTTGTTGGCAAAAACAATTGTTACTAATGTGTAAGGAAAAAAAATGTTGATTAGTTGATTACATAACTTTAACTGATCACACATTGAATTAATTTTGTCACATAAATAAATCTAAATAAAATCAAAATCAACCATATAACATATTATGACAACATCCATTTTCATTTCGATAATTGAAGAGTAATAAAGACGGAATTCAATGGGCATACAGAAAATTACAATTATACTGATAAAAATATTTATTTACAATCCCACGTCATTCGTCAACGAAATACAGAAATACAACGGAAACTTAATATTTACATAATTCTCCAAAATATCTAAACATAAACTAATTATAATCACAATCTTGACCTCACCTCGAGACACAAGCCAATTACTTCTTGACGTCTACGCCTTTGCCTTTTGATCCACTGGTATCCGCTGAGATGTTTATTTAAAAATAGGGTGAGATTTTGAAGAATTCCAATAGAAACATGTTATCGTTCATAGAAAATGCGAAAAGTAAATATGATATGCGTCATGTATACACCAATTAATGAACAATATAAACACATCATCTGCATGTATACATGAATAGGGCCTAACCCCACTATTCTGCACTGGTTGTGTTCTCACCAACTCCAATGTAAGTGCCTCCAGCACTACAAGCCCCTCTCTGGGCAAAACATGTTGATTAATAAAGTACATTTACAACAATGGCAACCACACAATCATATAACTATGGCATGATGTATGAAAGATAATGTTCCTACCTCGAAGCTTTATAGATTCCTCTTTAGATGTGTCTCATAAAACGTGTCGTTCCGATTTTTGACTTGGTCCTAAAATATTAAGTATATAAGAAATAAGTCATAACCTATCCAAGTATCATTTTAGACTTTACCATAGTGTTTCTTGCGGTTATATTGGTCTATGGTGGAAATTTACCAAAATGCCCCCAAGACTCCGGCCCAGCCTGCCGTACATGGCCCAATGGCACGTTTTTCCAAAATTTTGACTAGGGCTATTCTGATGTATTTTGGCCCAAGGAATCCGTTTCCGGGCTTGAAATTGTCAAATTCACTATCAAATTACGAAAATACCCTTGACAGCCTCGATTTAGGGATTTTAAAGGCGTTTTTGTAATTATACTTTTTTGCCATTTTCCGAAAAATTGATCAACTGTAACCCCACCTATTTTTATCTACTGAATCCAATAGAACCATCTATTTCATAAAAATCCAGCTCCTACCCCTTAAAACAGTGCTGGCAGAAATATTTCAAGAAAAATGGGAAAATGTAGTTTTGTGTTTTAGCTTCCAAAACTTGTACTTTTCCACTTCTAATCCCTTATTAACTTATTTAAACATATCTTAACCATGATTCAAAGAAATTTGGACAGCATAACCCCTTAGGGTTATAGCTTTTCCAAATTTACAAACTCCACAAAATAACCAAAACCACCCACAATCATCAACAACAATCACATACTAACATAGTTTTAGGATTTGTGAAATTACTTCTTGAGTTCCTTTCCTCTTACTCTCTAAACGTCCTCCTCCCTCTCTACTTGGGCTCAAGATGAGTTTGTTAAACCATGGATTTCATAGAGAAATAGATATTAGAGAAGAAGCTTATGCTAGTTTAGAAGGAAATCTTAAGAAATCACAAACCTACCTTGCTCTTTCTCTTTCTCCTTCTCTCTAACTCTTCAAAGTTTCTCCAAGCTCTCTCTCACTCTATTTTTCTTTGGTTTGGCCGAATGTGCACATGGAAAGAGGAGAGGTTGTGTTTTATTAATGTAAGTCCTCTTACCTCTTGACCATTGATCTCATCAAGAGTTAAGATGGTAATACATGTCTCCCACCATGCCTCCTTCCATGCTTCCACCAAACTTTGTCACTTTATGCCATACTTCCTCATAATTTGACTTACTTGCTTCCTTACCATTATCCTACCATAATCATCATGTCCATACTTCATATCATACCCACCTTACCATGGTCATCATTATTCTGTTCTTGTAGCATTTTGGACATGTGCTCATGAAATTAATTTATTCCCCTTAATTTTATGTGTTGGCCGAAATTAGGGAGGAGGAGAGAAGGAAAAATGTTTTCAACAATTCCATAATTCATATAAATGAATTATGTATAACTCCCCATAATTTCACAATTCTTGATTTATTCTATCAAGAATAATCGAATTATACATTTTCCTTTATTTTCCTTGATTAACTGAAATTAACTTCAATTAATTGGAAAATAATTACTCTTGGGCTAAATTGACAAAATTATGATTTTGCTATCACCTTTGTAATTTAATTCCTTACTTGGGTTAGTTTGCTCATTTTCTCATGAATATGAATCTTTCAAATTTCACAAGATCCAATTTCATGCATATTCACCCTTTTTATTGAATTTCTTAATTAATTACAATATATTTTTTGTGAATAAAAATTTGGGATGTTACATATTATACACAAATGCAAGATGGTTATGAGCATACTATTTTTCTTATTGATAGTTTGTAAATTTTATTCATCATTTTATTCTTGTAAAACCTCTTTTTTTCTTTGTATTTCATTATTTTATGTAGCTTATATATTGTTTATTTAGTGCATGTTTGAATTAGCAGTAGAAACTATTTTTCCAATGTGATTTATGATATACGAGATAAGTTTATGAGATGAGTTTCATCTTGACAAGTAAACATACTTTTCTACCGTTGACTCAATCAGGTCCTTAATGTACACATAAGCCTTAATTAGCATATTGTAAGCATAGAGACAAATGCTTGTAACTGATGAAACCGTAAGGACGTTCTAGAAAGCAAAAATTATTATAGAGATCCTACTCGAAATCAACAATTTTTAAAAATTAAATTATAAATAGTTTGGTTTAAGTATTTAATTTGTAACCATCAATTTTAAATGGGAAAATTGCATGAGGTCTCAAATAAGACAAAATACGATCAAGAATCCTTTAAAATCTCTAATTTGTTGATAAGTGTGGGAAGATATTTGAGTAATATAATTCAATTGTGAAAATATCAAAATACCCTTGATATCCATAGTATATTCCCTATTCCTTCAATCACTTTTTACTCAGGGTATTTTAGTCTTTTCATAATTAGATTATATTACCTAAATGTCTAACAGGACTTACCTACAAATTGGAGATTTCAATGGACTTTTGGGTCATATCTTGTCTGGTTCACAACGTAAATTTCTCATTCTAAATTCACAGCCACTTGAACGTAAAATTATAATTTACTAACTCCAGTCCTAATTATAAGATAAAGTTGACTTTTTTTTTGAAACATTAAGAAAGTTCAATAAGTTACTTAATCATATCATACATTATATATCCTTAAATTATATATCAAGTTATTAGTTAAACTAATTAGTTTGGAGAAAAAAATAAAAAATAAAAATACTCTAAAGTAATTTAATTATTTTCTTTAATATCTCCAAAAAATTCAATTTTATCTTATATTTAAAACTGGATGAAGTATTTTTTAACAATTTTTCATATTTGACTTTTGAAACTTGAGGTTTGATTTGAGTAACTTGTAAGTCTCAGTGTTATTAAACCTGGACTGGATTGGTCGGTCTGGCTTGGGAATCGGTAACCCGGTGAGAGAATCGATCTGATTGATGAACCGAACCGGTTCAGTAATTTTTTTTTATTTTATTTTTTTAATTTATTTATAATTTCATATTAATAAGCCTAAAATCTTCACTCTCTCACCGGTTTGGTCCCAGGTTAGCTCCGGTTTAACTCTGGTATGACCCACTAACCCTTGACCTAGTATCCTAATTGGTTCACTGATTAGTCCCGGTTTAATCAGTGTATGGAAAACCGAACCGAACCGGCCTATTCAGACCGAAAACCGGTAAACCGGTCGTTGATCCGGTCAGGTTGAGTGAAAAAACTGGTGAACCAGTCAACCCGGCCTGAACCGGGGTGAACCAGCTTGACCCGGACTAGTCACGATTTGGGGTTTTTTTTTAACACTCCAAATGAAGTAGTTTTGGTTTTTTTTAAAAAAAAAAATATTTTCCTAACAGTTTTTTTATAAGGAGCTTTAAAAGAATTGTGAAATACTTTTAGCATTGGTTGGTGAAAAATTCTTATGTACTTAATGATATTTTTGTAGGTATTAGGTTCAAAAGGTTATATTGGATTATTTGTTGAAAAATAACTCTTATATAGTTTTTTAAATAATATGTATGAATATTTAAATTATACCTATATTTTTAATTGATTCCAGTTTGACCTCCGATTTGATCCCTAGATTGACCCGATCTAAATCACTTACCCTTAATCCAATATTTCGATCAATTCAATATCTGATCCGATTTTCAATACCTAATAAACTTGCTTGTAACAACCATTAATTTTATTGTTTTCTCTGAAAAGGGCAAAAGATACAGATGTATAATCAAATCGTACGTAGTTGGCAAAAAAAATAAAATCTATTCGTACGTAGTCGTAGGGTTTAAAGAGCGGGCGGGGGGACCAAGCTAGGAGAGAATCATAGAGTCTAAAGAGGTCAAGACCGCAGCCTAACGCTACAAATCTTCCACCTACAGATTTTTGCGTTATTGGAAGCAAACTAGCAACCCTAGCTAGCTAGGGCCTATGGGTTATAGGATATAGGCCTAGTGGCCTATCATAAGAGAGCCTAAAACTGCCACTAAATTTAAAGTAAAGTAAAGTAAAGTAAGGGGCGTGACAATGATGTGGCATTATTATTTTAGCCTTTCCATTATTCTCTGTACCCCCTTTCTACAGCCGCTCTCCCTCTGCCTCACATGAATCCATTATCATGCGCCTCAAACAAAAAAGTATTGTGTATAAATAAAGGGTTAATATTAAGGAAAAAGGGAGATTTTGTTTTTTTGAATTTTTAAAATTTAAATCAGGTATTTTTTAAAAAATAAATTATGAATTACTTATTGAATTTCTTCATCCCTTTAGTAACTCTTGGTAGCAAACTTGATTTAGGATTTTATAATTTCAAAATTCTTTTTCTATAATTTCCCCTTAATACTATTCTTTAAAAAAGGGTCAATATTATTGTTATCCTTTGATGGAATTTTGATTCTCATTTTTAAATTGTTGGTTATGGCCTATTTAATTTCATAAAATTTGGTCTGAGTTTAATAACCACTTTATATACATTTAACAATTTTTTGCTTTGGTTCATATATTTAAACTCAGACTAAATCCTTATAACATTATATGGAGCAATTAAAACTAATGATACAAAACTTTAGAGATTAAAAATAAAAATCGATCAAATTGTAAAGATCAACAAAAATATTAACCCATAAATAAATTGTAGAATTTTTTTAAATGGATAAATTCATAATTACATTTTATGATTTAATAGTAAAAGATTAATCAATTTGTACACAAAAAATTATGAGTTTTTAATTATCAAATTAAATTTAAGAAAATATAATATTTTTGATAAAATTGTGAAATATTAATTTGTTAGTTTTAGAGGTTCGTGTGATTTTTTATTAGATTTTTGTAATTTTTATTAGTTTCTTATAGTTTTCTCAGTCATAGAAATTATTCCATATAATTAAGTTTCCACAACATACCAAATAGAATGATGTAATAAAATTTATTTGTCATCAAAATAAAAATATTATTGTGATCCTAATTGTCTCCTTGCATCAGTTGCATGTATAATATATAAGGTGGTTGATTTTGATGGTATTTAGATACATGTGAAAAAATTAATCTGACATATTTTATTCAAATTGATATATTATGAACATAGGAACTATAATATCAATAATTAAGGAAACTTCAAGGACCCAATAAATATTTAGACAAATCTAATTAAAAATGAGTTAAAAATATAGGGATTCGTAGGTTAAATATTTTTTTTCTACAATCATCTACTATTAATATTATCGAGTTAAATTTGAGCATTGTCAAATCTCATTAAAATTATACTCCATTTCACAGCGCGATTTTTTTTCATCTATTGGTTTAAAACCCTTTTTCGCCGGCAACTATTGATTTAAACCCTTGATCTTTCATAATTTAAATTTTATTATGAATTCAAATTTTCTTATACAGTAAGCAAAGTTTAAGATGAGTCACATGTTCATACATTATAAATAATACGAATTTCTAAGAAGGGTTAATATAACTTTTAATCCCTGAAGTTTGATCCAATTTTGGTTTTGGTCCCTCAAGTTTGAAATCGGTGGTTTTGGTCCCTGAAGTTTCACCCAATTTTGGTTTTAGTCCCTCAAGTTTGAAATCGGTGGTTTTGGTCCCTGAAGTTTCACCCGATTTTGGTTTTGGTCCCTCAAGTTTGAAAAGGACTTGGTTTTTTTCCCGGGTCGGGTTTCAAAAACGGGTTGCCAAGTCCTTTTCAAACTTGAGGGACCAAAACCAAAATCGGGTGAAACTTTAGGGACCAAAACCACCGATTTCAAACTTGAGGGACTAAAACCAAAATTGGGTGAAACTTCAGGGACCTAAATCACCGATTTCAAACTTGAGGGACCAAAACCAAAATTGGATCAAATTTCAGGGACCAAAAGTTATATTAACCCTTCTAAGAATCTTTACTCTATATAAAATATAAAATACACAAAAAGCTTTCTTATTTATATAAGTCAGGCATAATATTTTACTATCAACTCTTTACAGGATTCACATTCTTAATGCATAAAAATGCTTACAAGTATTTTTAACAAAATTTATTATTTACCCTTATTATATAAGAGTTATATGGATTCTAAGAATATTGTTACCAGTTTCAAGTTACTTATTAGTATTTTGTTATATTTTTCAATGAGAACATTTTGATTAATAATTCAAAATAAAAAGTCAGATCCATATACTCGTGACTTTAAAAGCAGTTTTGTATTTTTTTCTAAAAAAAAAAAATACTAAATCTATTGTCTCATCATTAGAGCAATACAACAAAGAGCAAAATACCTAGGCTCCCTCGTCAACAAACCCCTCCTAACGACAGCCTCCTCACTAGGAGGGGGTTGTTGATCAAATATACAAAATTTACCTTCTAATTCATGAGAAAATTTATTAAAATAATCAGCAAAATTATTAATTTTCTTACAAAAATGGCTGAATATAATAACATGCCAATTTTTATAAACAAGCCACCTAACTTCACCCATACTATGTTTAAAGGATTGTTACCACCACATCCTCGAATAAACCCTATTAATTCCAACAATGGGCGGCAGTTTGTATTTTCCAAGTCCTCGATAGTTAACGGAAGATAGAAGTTATTTCTTTTTTGATACTCTTTTCGGTCTTATTTATAAGTAACTTTCTCTTTCATATGGCTGATCCCTTTTATAAGAAAATTTCACTTTTTGTTTGAAAATGTAAGCTTCTTTTTCCTATTTTACCTTTATTAAATACTAATTCTCTCTCATATCTTATACTTATTATCTCTCATACTTTTTATCTATTCTCTCTCTTATACTCTTTTCATACATAGGGGCATATATGAAAAAAAATATGGTATTTTTAACACACTTATTGCTTTTAACTACCCGTTCGTTTTATGCAATAAAGAAAAAAATTATTTATAAATAGAATCGAAAAGAGTATATTTTTGAAGCAGCCGTGTCTTTTTCTACTAGCTTTGAGACTATATGAATATGAAAATTTGCAGGTTAAAAAATTCTTTAAAATTATGCGAAGAATGTGAAATAAAATTTTAAAAAAAAGAAGAAGAAGGAAAACTCCATTTGCTGTACTTTTTATACAAGTGAACTTCAAGTAGTTTTATGATTATTTTCAGATATTTAGATAGGGTTTTTGTAGTTTAAAATATAAATCATTTTCAAGTAACGTCTGATAAATATTTGTTTCGATTTGCCTTTGTTGTAACTTTAAAGTAAGAAAATTACGTTCAATGTGAGACTTTTATATGTACTTACTAGGATTTTTTTTTTTTGGCCCACACTTACTAGGAGTATTAATTGAAAGCGATATAAATTTTTTAAAACAATTTACTGTGTTAATCAACTTTGAACTTCTCTACTTTGCACATGCACACGTGAAATTAATCAAACGTGATTTATGCTTTAGAAGGGATAGTGTATTTGTACTTCCTTGGTCTCATATTAATTGAAGAGTTGATCTTAATCTTAAATATAAGACATATTTTTTATATTTATCAATCTTTTTCTAATTTATCGATATTAATGTTTTTTAAATGATAATCAAGAAGGAGAATAAATGAGGGAATTAAGAAATATGATTAGGGTGTCTTAAAAAAACAGGTAATATTAACTAACTTAACTAATTTTTTTAATCTTATTAAATTAAGTAAATAGATCTTATATTAAAGATCAGGGGGAGAACTTTTTCGCAAGGTTATGCACAACAATAATGAAATCCACTAATTACCATTTGAAATCTTATTTTCGTTTATTTTAAAAAACATAAATTTTTAAGAATGCCCTGCCATTCAATTTGTAGTTTCCCAATCCAAACTCACCTTAAATTTTTTACTGTTATTGTGGTAATTTTTAAATAAACTTGTTAATAAAATCTGTTTTTGGAAACATCATATTTTTACAAGGCTATATTTGAGTTGATTTGAATAATAGATACATTTTTATCTATTTTACTCTTAATTACTCTCATATCATTTACTCCTTATATATTCTCTTTCATTCATTGTTGTGGAAATATTTCTCCTATTATCTATATATTTATTATTTTAATTAATTTTTATTATTTTTTAGAACCCCAATTCGATTGAAAAGAGTTTATATATAAAGGAACCAAGAAAGCAATATAAAAGGAAGGGTAAAAAGAGGTTATCTTTGGTTACTATCCAAATTAGTCCAAGGGGCTTTATAAACGTTGTGATTTTACCATACTGCCCCCAATTAAAAACATGCCTCCCCAGTCATTCACCCATCCCATGGCAAGTGTGAAACTATGATGTTATGTCAATTGCCAAACAATTATATTGAATAATTAATTTGACATAGTAAATAGCTAAATAACCAGGTAGTTTCTTGTACAATGCACAGGAAGGTGTTTATCAGCTTGATGATTCATTGGCTGCAACTTCTTCGATTACACATTATATCGGTTGCAACTTCTTCAGTCTCATTCCTTTACAGTTGCACAATTAATTACTAAACAGTATTAAACTTAATGGCATTGAAAGGCATATTAATAACTACATATGCTAAACCGTGTTAAATTAAACTAATATGTTTCTACAACATTTCTAATAGTATAATGGATTGTTGCAAATAATCTAAACAATTGTTACATTTATCTAGACAAGTATGGACATAGCAAGAAGCCAGGCTGTGGGATCCGAATCGGCCCAGCTCGGAAACCAGCGAATCGGCCGGTAGATCGGTCTAGTCCGGGTTCCTATTTACCAAAAAAAAATATTTTTCTTTAGAATTTTATATTAATAAGTCTAAAATTTTCTATTTTTCATCGGTTTAGCTCCGGTTTGGTCCCGATCTGACCTATTGACCCTTAATCCAGTACCCCGACCAGTCAATACCCGATCCAGATTTTAATACCTTGGCAAGAAGTTCGTGTTAATTGCTAAATTATTATGGTGAATATTTAACTCATTATAATCCACTGCTAAATACTTGTTATAAATAATTTGTGAATATGTTAAATTATTGCATTTATTTATACAATTACAACAACAACAAAGTCTTATCCCACTTGATGGGGTGGACTACACAGATCAAATGATATCATCGAGCTAGGTCAAAAACCAAATCTCAGGATGAAATGTTAATTAAGAGATCTCATTCAATAACCTTATTGAACGTTTTCTTCAGTATTCCTCTATCCCTTTTAATTGGGTTTTAAACAATTGATCTACCCTCCTCACTGGTGCATCTAATGACTTCTTTATAAGTGTCTAAACTTCAAATCAGTTCAAACGATTTTCTACCATTTTTAAAATAATCTAAACCATCCCTATTTATATAGGTGTAAATTTTAAAATAAATTTTGAAAAAGTTTAGTACCTATTTGGATTAGTGGTAGAAGTTACTTTTCCAACATAATTTACGGTATATGATACAAATTTATGAGAAAAATTTTATCTCAGCTTATATAAATATATTTTTCGACTACTTTCTCCAACATATCCTTATTATTCTTCTAGGATCATAATGGAACTCGGACGCAAGCTCTTGTAAAATTTGCTTAGGTAGTGAGATTAAGCAGTCAATTAAATAATAACATGACAAGACTTTCACCGAGACGTAACTTTTCAAAGGGGCATTACCCAATTCATCTTTTTTGCTATTGGAAGCCTACAACACATTCCCTACTTTTCACATTCACTCCACTTCACGTTCTATCATGTTTGGCTCTCTGATTATGCCTAGCTAAATTAGCTAGGGATAGGGTTAGGCAGAATAGCATAGACTAGAATAGGTTTAAATTCGGAGTAGTACCTACAAACAACCAAACATACTATTACTGCTATATCTTGGCCTGTGAAAACCTATATTTACCATTCCTTGTACTCTTTCTTTCTCAATCTCCTTTACGCTTCGTATATTTCTGGGAATGTTATTTTTAGGTTATAGAGAAAGAATATATTATTAGAAAGATCGTTTGAAATTATAAAATATATTCAATAAATTGCTAATACATATTTTAATGTTATAATCAGGGACCTTTCTGATAATATCTTCTTTTCTTAGAATTTAGGAGTGATTCTCCCTATATTTTTCTTTCCCTTCTTATTACATGTCTATATGGACACAGGCTTCTAGGTATATCATAGCTTTTTATTCATTTTTTTGTTGTTGAGTGTGATATTTCATATTTTTACGCCAATGATTCACCCCCTTTTTGTAATATATCTTTTATATGGTAATGATGTTATTATTATTTTCTTTTTCATTCTTGTCACCGTGATTCACTCGTTTGGAATAAAAATATAATTAATTAAATTCGTACATTTTCTTGAGAAATGCGTTGCAATCATTTATTTGATATGGGATATAATCAATTCTGTGCCAAAAACAAATTTTAGAATTTCAAGGACCCATGTAAATAATTATATAGTTGTTAGAAAATATAAATAAAAATTATAAAAAATCAAATAATGGAAGAAGTTTTATTTAATATCAATATATAAAATATTCATGTTTATAACTGTCTCATATAATATAAAATTTAGTTGATTTTTATTTTGTTTAGATCCTTGTGTCAAAATTAATTTAAAAGTGTGTAATGTGAGGGCTACATCTTTAACCACTAAGTGCCTGTTTGGATTAGTGGTAGAAACTATTTTTCTATCGAGATTTACGGTGTACGAGATAAGTATGTGTACACATATTTTTTGAACGCCAACTCAGACATGCCCTAACATTGTTCCTCTTACATATAAACAAATTATGAACATATCGACTGATCTTATAATTGAGGAAACTATAATTAAGGATATGATAAAAAGAAAAAACAAGGGCTTAATTAAAAATAATGTGAAATTATAGGAACTTGCATATTAATAAATAATAAAACAACAATAACACTTTTTTTTTGTGTATAATAGTTTAATTAAAAAAATCATGAAAATGCATGTAAATTATTTTAACTGAATTAATCTTCCAATTTTATTAAAAAAATAGCGCAAATGCTTATATTAAATTATTGATGCTCAACGTAAATTTGAAAAAAAAAAAAATTGGCATATGAAATAAAAATGCATAGAATACAAACTTGTTCTCTTTCTACTTTGATTTGGATACTGAAGATTAATTAATTTGAACCTCGAAATATTCATATGGCAAAAATAGAGAGGTTTGGGGGAACAAAAAAGAAAATACTATAAATACTGAAATCTATCTTTTATCCGATTTCTCTTCTGTTCAAACGTGAGAACTGATTCCGAATCGCAACCCATTTCCTTCTTAGCATGAAGGGCTAATTGGATTTGGGCCATTTAAATATTAGAGAAAATCTTGTATAAATCTGTTTAAAATAGAAAAATTTTAAATTAGGTTGGTAAATTCAATAAATTCTTAATTAAGTCATTAGCCTAATTTATGATTTTAAAATATGAGTAAAATAACTTTAATGCCCTCCCCTTTTTCTTTCTCCTCTTAAAATTATTTTATTGCTATATGACTTTATTGCTCTATATATATCAACATTAATATATAATCAAACAAAATATAATTTTTCCAAATCAAAGGAATTTTTTATACTCTAAAAGGATCATAAAAAATAATTCAAGCAGAAAAAAAAAAACCATGGTACATACCAACTAAAAATCATTTAATTAATATTAAAAATCAATTAAAAAATTTGACTTTTCAACCAAAAATCATTCAATCGAAATTAAAGATAAAAAATAATAAAAAATTTGAGTTTTCTACAAAAAGTAATGTAGTTATTTTTATTAAGTGTGACAAAAGAAAAAGGAAAGGATAATACTTGCCAAGTTCAGTTTGCAAAAATCAATTGAAATAAAACTACTTTTACCAATATTAATCTAAACAAACTCTAAATAATTTTCCCTAATGCATAAATGTGAATTTCTTAAAAATAATTTAGTTAAGATGTCACTTTTTTAATACGAATTATTAATACAAATTATTCATTTGTATTAGAAAGGCAAGAAATTTTGATATACTTTTAAGGATATTTTCGATAAAAATATTAAATGCACTTATAATTTCATACAATGCTTATTGAAATATAGAACTTTTCAAGAAAAACTTTATATGTGACATAAATATAGTAAAATTTATAATTAATATATTTACTTAAAATAATTTTTTTATTGTGACATATATTTTTTTTTTGAAAAATTTGTTTGTTGTTAATAAAATGAAAACCTTGTTTAAAAATATTGTAAAATTTTGTTCTTACGATGATAATTAATATATTTAAACTATAGATGAATCATATTTTCTTTTATTAAATATTAATGTTGATATATATATATATATAGAAACATAAGTTATAAAGTAATGAAACTTTTTAGAGAGGAGTGAAGAGAGGACATTAAAGTCATTGTACCCACATTTTAAAATCCTAAATTAGATTGATGACTTATTTAGAAATTTGTTAAATTTACTTACTTGATTTATAATCGTCCTATTTTAAATAGCTTTATATGAGATTTGTTTCTAAATATAATTTTGGATGGTCCATATATGAGTTTTTTAAAAATAAAAATGATTTTTTAAAAGAATATAGTTAAGATATTATTTTTATTTTAGATTTTATAATCATTAAAATATTTTTTTTTGAAAAAATATAAACTTTAAATAAAAAACGATCTAAGTCGTCCATATTATATCTAATAGTCGAGATCTGCTTAGCTTTCCTTGCCAAACAAGCTGTTGGGACACCAATTCCAAATCTCAGAAGTGCTTGTATTCCAAGTAGAGGGAAGCACGCCTATAAAAGAAGAGTGAGCTTCAATTATCTTCCTCTGTCTCTTCCCTTTAAGAAATTCTCCTCTTGTTCTTTTTATAAAATATAAATAATAGAACTGTGCTACAAAAAATAATTAAAAGAAATAATTATACAAAAATATAACTTACTTTTCAAAGTACCTTTATTTACAGGGAGATAGAGCGAGTGAGATAATTAACTATGGCAAAAAAGTGAGATAACTAATGCGTTGAAACTAAAAAAAAATTAATAGAGACAACAATAAAAATGGTATTAAAAATTTCAGATAAATAAAAATACATCATTAAGAAAACACATTTCTTATATTTAAGATACGAGGGAGTGAGAATTTAACCTAGAATTAGAATTTGGGCTGTTTAATAGTTCAGGTTTTCATGGGCCAAGCCGAGCACTTTCTTGCGCTTAGACAACCACTACGCTTAAAAATTTAACTTGTGGCATGACTTGACCCTCGAAAAAAGAAAGCAGAACCATTTTAAAAAAAAATAGAGAGAAATTAAGGTAATTTATGTAAAGAAAAACTAATTAACTTCGCTTGAAATTTATTTCTTTTAAAAAATCATGTCGCAACCAAAACTAACATTTTTTAAAATTTATTCCCAATTAGGTCAAATAATACTAATCATATATCAAATAAATGTATAAAAATATGAGTACTAAAAAATTATAAATAATTTTTATATAGTATTAATTTAAAAATTAATTTAAAATCTAAAATAAAATTAAGAAATTGGAATCATAAAAAATACTCGTGAAAATCATAAAATTAATCTATTGCATGGGATATATCAGGAAAAACAATAATATGAAATTAGTCAGTATTGATAAAATATCCCACGAAAGAAAATTAAATAAAAAATATAATCTGATGGTTGAATACAATGGTCAATGGGCATGGTGAAGAACCCTGGTTTCTAGTTTCTACATAACACCCAAAAAAAAAAAAACTGTTCTCTCATTTTAAAATAATATTCTAGCCTTTAAAGTAATTTGCAACCATCTAACTTCGTGAATAAATAAGAAATTATCATATATCAATGCCAATTTCTATTTAATATATTACAAAGCATCGGATCTTTATTTTTTTTGCCAACATACAAAGCATTGGATCAAATAGCCTAAAACAAAACCTCTCAATCCATTGAGGTCAACATAATTAATTCAGGCCCAAAACAAAATCATACCGTGTCATCTTGACCAGCGGCTATGTCACATTGGTGCAAATGCTTTTTTTTTTTTTTTTTTTTAATAGGTACAAGTATCCTGTTATTGAAAGCAATCTTATCCGAGGTATTGTCGGGTATTAAATGTGGGCATTTCTTCCAGCAGAGATTCAAACTTTGGTTTTCTATGTTATGAGGGATTGACCTCTTCTGCTAGACTCAACCCCATTGGTACATTTGTACAAATATTTAGTGCCTTATAGAAACATTGAACAAGATTGTATCCAATAGTAAGATGCCTGGACTTATAAAATAAAGTACACTTTGTTAAAAAACTAATTAAGTCACAAAAAGGCCCTAAGGCCCAAAGTTTCTGACTAGGGGCCACAGTCCCACCCAATAATTTTTGGTTCAAATGATCTTAAAAGAATAAGCCCAAACTCAATATAATTTTACAGCCTGTCCCACCCAATCCCTTTTACTGAGCCCGTCGTACTTCTTTGCGGCCAGTGGATCTCTCGGCTCCAATGGCTTAAAATGTAAGGGTTCAGGTTTTTTTTTTTTTTTTGGGTTCAGGTTATCCAGATAGGTCTGCGTTATTGAGGATTTGTTGGGACTTACTTAGTCCTTTCAATGTGGCCTTTGACGCTTTTCCTAACAACACTAGAAAAAGACAACCTACAGCCTAAGTGCCCCTTTAATTCCCTTGTTTTACACTAGCTCCGCTCAATATAAGAGGTAGATGGGATTGAATTTGGTCATTAATATGAGACCTTAATCCATTTTGAGCATATTTGGGATAGTTTTTGAACTTCTCAAAAGTGCTTATGAGAGGGCTAATTGAACTTTTGCATATATTTGGAATAGCTTCGAACTAATTGAATTTTTAAGAGGAAAGTGACTTTTCCAAAAACCGCAAAAAATAGCTTATCATGATTGACTTTTAAGGGAAAAGTGACTTTTTCTTTTATAATTATCACAAAAGTCACTTATGCTACCATCAATCTAAAAAAGTTCATTCTCAAAAAAGCTACTTATGCTGCCACTAATCCAAATATAAATTATATTACACAATCTGACTTTTATTCAATCTTAAATTTGTATAAGTCAAATTAAAAAAAAGTCACTTTTTCCACCGCTATCCTAAACACACTCATTAATTTGTCTCCCAAGTTTATAAATTTTTCCCAAAGTATCTTTATTAATTGTACAATTAAGGAGTTTCTATCTAAGAGTTGTCATGATGAAAGATGATATTTTAGGAAAATCAACCTATATTTATTGCAGATAACTAACATGAATAACTTTTTTAATCTAAAAAATTAGTCAATTAACTCTTATATTAAAGACCGGAAGTGGTATAAGGCTTCAGTTTGCTCTCATAATCTTGTAAGGTATCTTTTCAATCATATAACTTTAACACCACACACTAGTTCCAAATGATGATTTTTGTTAGGAGTGTTCAAAGTTTTTTGGTTGTCCTGGTCGGGACCGTGACGGGAATTGAGATTATCCTTGAGATCCCTATCACATTTTTTTTTAAAATTTTTTACCTTATAAATTAAGTTATCCTTTTATTTTGTATTTTTACCCCATAAATTAAGTTATTATTTGATAATATGTGTATCACATATTTAGTTGGAGTTAAACCATATATTTGGTGATACTAAACCTAATTATATAATTTATAAAAATACTAACGAAGATGATGATGAAATGCTAATTTTCAATTCTAGATCAATTTGTGCAATTGTTATGGCCTTGTCAGTTGCTAAATGATCACTTTAAACAATAGAATATAAGGAATTTAACTAATATAATGATATGTTGTAAATTTTTTTTTAAGAAAAGCCACGATTACGAGACCGATCAATTTGTGTAATTATTATGACCTTGTCAATTGTTAAATGATCACTTTAAAAAATAGAATATGGAGAATTTAACTAATATATGATTTTTTTTTTTAAAAAAAGCCAGGATTATCCTAGAAAAGAACCAAGACCGAGAACCAAGATTGAGCACTAATGGCCTGAATTACAACAAAGATTGAACCCACGACTTCTCACTAATAGGGGAGTACATATACCATTACCTACAAGGCCTGGTTATTACGCGACGAATGGGGCAATTGGGTCCTCAGATTTCAACAACGGTTAGGTTTTATTTCATCCACCACGGCAGAATTGACGCTATTCTATCAGGACTTCAAATATGTAAGTAATAAAACTTCAATAAGGTTTTTGCTTATACGGATTCTCTTGAGGCCTATTATCTAATTATGAGAGATGGGGGTCATAGTCACCCATTGAGATCAAAGTTAAATGCTGTTAGGGATTTACTATACTCCCAATGGGATATTGAGCTCCATTATGTGCTTCGAGATATCATCAGGTGTGCTGATTTCTTAGCCAGGAAAGCTCATCAGTTGCAAGCGGATTCGGTGTTATTATCAGTACCACATCCGGGTTGTAATATTTATATGGCCCAAAACCTTAGTCTGCCGGCCTAAATCTTATGTAAACTCCACTTTGTAATTGACCATTATGATTATAATAAATAAATAAATAAATAAATGCATTTTCTGCATTCATACGCTAAGTCGTTGAAATCCCAACTACTTGGATCCATTCTAGACTTCTGCCTAAATAAATAATATTATATCATTTTTTGTTACATAACACTATATCATATTTTATAAGCTGAAGTATACTTTTAATCCTTTAAATTTATATGAGCTATATTTTTTGTCTCTTAACTTTATCAAATATACTTTTGGTTATATAATTCTAATACCGTTAATGTTGTTAACGAAAAACGTTGAAGTAATAAACTCAAGTGATAACTGTATAAATTTAAGTGATTATTGTATAATTAAACATTATTAATCTTAAATTAAAAATGTGTAAATTGAAAATTAGCTAAAATCCTAATGAAGCAGTTAATATCAAAACCATTATTGTATTAAAAAAATTTTAGCTTAATAATCCAAATGTCAAAACATCGATTTTATTTACAACCATTTGTTTGTTTTAGTTTAATAATCTAAATATATTATAAATAAAATAAAAAATTAGATATGCTTTGTCAGCCGCATATTCATCTCTTGAGTTTGGTGCGTCAATATTTTCCGTTAGCAACATTAACAATATTAAAAATATAAGACCAAAAATATATTTTATAAAGTTAAGGAATCAAATGTATACCTCTTGTGAAACTTAAAGGATTAAAAATATGCTTTAGCTTATTTTATATATACCATGATTATTGCATATATTTTATTAAATGAAAAATATTTTATTTTTGGTTTTAAAAGAGAATAAATTTTTTATATATTCAAACATGTAATATTACTGAAAACTTTAATATTTTATGCATCCTTATTATGAAAAATATACTTAGCCGTATATATACTTTAATTTTTATATGCTTTTTAATTTTTTAGGATTTATATAATTATTATCTCATATTATAAAAGTATTTTAAATTATTTCAATAATTATTAAAATTTCAAAAATTAAAATACTAGAAAATGTTTATATATAAACATATTTATTTTGAAACCCCCCAAAAAAAAAGGTGATCAAGGGAAAAAGATAACGAACAACTTTGACCATTAGTCTTCTAATTTGATTCTTTTTGCCATATTCTTCAATCCAATCCTTTTGATATTATCATCCTTTGGGATTTGTGATTGTCCTTTCCAATATAAGTATCTCTTCCAGAACACGAATTCGTATCCCAAAGGAATTTAGCAGGACCTTACACCGTTAAACCAACTCTGTTGATAGTCCAATCCTTCACAACTAAACTTATTCATGCATTTTATCACATCACCCTTGTTTCCTTGCCACCCACCAGTTATCACACTGATGAAAATTTATTGGGGTGGGTCAACATGACTACATTTTAAAACTTTTAGGATAACATTAAACCCAAAAAAGCTTCAGGACAATGTTGCATCTTAACCCTTTTTCCCATTGAGCGTACTCCACGACACATACCCATCAGTTTCAATGTATCAAGTTGTTATTATGAGATCCCTTTTGCTTGTGACTTAAGGAGAAAACCTCAAGCGTATTGAATACGCGGGCGGGGTACACGCAGGTCCTGAGTATTTATAATTCTACAAATTCAATATACCTCACAGCGACATCAACTCTTTGTCAGCACTAAAGGCTAGGAGTATTATTTATACACACATCAATGTTATTTTATCCCCACAAATATATATGGTTGATACTTTCACTCAATCACCGTGTAATGTCTTCCAATATTTCTATGCAATTGCCAGTTGCCACTTGTCACCAACATTTCATCTGCCGGTCAATTAAGACTTGTAGATACAACAATCTTCATCAGTGCCTGGAATCTAATCTTCATTACTCTGAAATTCATTGAAACTTGCTTCCTTGTACTGTGAACATTCCTTGACTGCTCAGAGTGGCTTCTCTTTCTGGTTTGCCTCGGTGAAAAAAATGGAAGTCGAAATTACCATGGTTCAGAGTTGTTCTTGAAGAAGTTTCTGACATAAGATGGACGACTCCATCCTTGTTCCATCAAGATGAGATTCAAGCGCATAATCAGTTTATCTACGGCTTCCTCTTCTCTGCTGCTCGCCGAGCTTGATGACTCTGTTTGCATGGATGAGCTCTACAAAAAAACAAGAAACAAAAATGGAACTCGTTTCATTTGGGTCCCCTGGAAAAGCATTCATTTTGTGTGCGCGCGTCTCACAGGTTTATAATAGTACCTTCATATCCTTGTACAATTTCATATATTCCAGGGCCTGTTCATAAAGTCCACAATGATAGAGAAGAGATCCGTAGTCTCTTAACTCATTTGCATCAGATTTCAAAAGGATTATACGTTCGCAAGCTGAAAGAGCAGGGAAAAGTTGACACATAAGCTAATATGCTCTCTTGCATAGCTGATGGTAAACTTTTACAGGCAAATATTAAGCATATATTGCATGTTAAGATATTATAGTGGGTACATTGCTGGAAGTTTCAAGTACCCATTATTCGAGATCAGCAACATCAACAAACAAGACACACATGCAACAATATGCATTTATTATTTTGAGTGCTTTAGTCTTTCCAGAACTGCGTAATGTAGTATTCAACCATAGCTATCTAAATTGATAAAATCCCTTTACTTTTGCTGTAGACCCCAGCCCCCACTCCTCACCTGGATCAATTCGGCTGAAAAACAGAGTGAAAAAGAGGAGAGAGGAAACATGGGTTATATCTAGCTTCCTGTTCCTTCAAACTAGCACCTTCAAGAGATAGTTTGGTTTCTAGTTACATCATAAATCTAAGTAATCAACAATGAAAAGCCTTAACACCGAATTATAGCAAAAAGCAAACATTTTTTGATCTACTTTTGCAACTTTCCTCATTAGACACATGCTTAACACATCAAATTCTGGTGCCACCAACACATCTTGTAAGTAGAAACAGGGGTGGCTTTTCATTTAGGTTTTTTTTTTTTGGGGTGGGGGGGGGGACTTTGTTGCATCTCCGCCCATTCTCCAGGTTCCAGAATATTTAGAGAGAATAACAGAAAGAGAAAAGGCACAGTTTCATACCAGCCAATGAACGCCTCATGTCCCCTAAACGCACACTGGTCCAAACACCTCGATCTAACCTATGTTGAGCAGCCTTAGCAGATGCTAGTTGAGAGCCACTGCAGATGATCAACTTTAAAACAAGTTCTCATATAAAGTAAAAATACATAGAACAAATGACAAATACGATAATCACTATATAAAAATACCTTTCTACCATAAAATCTGATCTGTCAACACAATTAGCAGCATGTGCTGCCCTTAAGAATAAGCTTTTGGTTTGATCATGTTGAAAAGGCCAGAATGCACGCTTGAGATTATTCAGGATCTACACATAGAAGCTAATGAGTTCCTAGAAGATAGACTAATGCAGGTAAGAAAGTCTATATGACAATGGAGAATGATTAAATATAGGAGTGACCTAGCTCAACAAAGATTTTGAAGCAAACATGTCAATACTACATATGAAAGAACCAGTCACAAAAATGCAAATAAAAATTGATTTTTCATTATTTGAGTCAGTCAACATTATTGTCAGTACAATAGCTATATTGGCTTACAGTAAAGTAATTTTACAATTTAAATGCTGCATTAATGAAACAATGGTGGCTTTTGCTTTGATGTTCACACTGACTTTTAACTTGCTATCAAATAACATACAGCTTAGAATGTATGTAGCAGAAGCTTCTGTTAGTCATATGCTTTCTCATTAAAGATGTTACACTGAATCAGTCAATAAGCAAGAAAGAGGCTATAGAGTCCACAAAATACCAAGTAGTGTCTATTGTACTACCAAAAGGAAGTTTATAAATACATTTTTGAAGGAAAAAATTGAAATCATTCCAGCAAAGATGGAAAGTACGTGGCTACTGTTATTGCAGTTAAAAAATTTAGCAAACCGAAAATCTATTTCTATAAAATAGTAAAAGACAACATGGCACTGCACAGGATATACCGAACAAAGAAAGTTAAAGAAACAAAAGCAATCACAAATCACCTCATATAACAGGTTTTCTGAAGTCATTATGTGTGCTTGGTCTGATTCCTTGGTTTTTTGTTTATGGTAACCTCTGGGAAGGCTATGATCATCGTGAGGAAAGAAAATTTCAGCATCAAAGTTCACAAGCCCCCATAGACGAAGCATTTTCAGAATTTCTGAGTATATAAGTGCAAGCATTGCAGCTGATCCTGAACGATGTGTCAAAACCTGCTCAACATATTACTGTAAATATACTAAATATTTTACTCATAACAGGCTTCTTTTAAAGAACAACTAAAAGATATGAGTAATATATATAATATACCGAGTGAAGATATAGGGCTCGTGACTCCGTCTGACTTGATCTGGTTCTTCGAAAACCCTGTGAAGAACAAAGAAGTGTTCAAGAAAAGGCCATTATGATAATTGGTATAAATTGGCCCAAAATTATGATTAAGAAGTATGTGATTAATCAATATAAGAATCATAATATGGCCAAAATCCAAGGTTCTGAAACCCGGACCGGTCACTGAACCGGTCGGGGTATTGGGTCAGATCGGAGTCAAACCGGGATTAAACCGGGGTTAAATCGGTGAGGAAGGGAATATTTTAGAATTATTTATATGAAATTTTGAATAAAATATTAAAAAATTAATAAAACCGGTCAAACCGCGTGAAAACCGGTCAAACTGGAGTCAGTAGCCAGATTTGACCGGTCGGACCAACGGTCCGATGGTTTCATGATTGGACCGGCCGGTTCGATCCGAGCCTGAGAACAATGCCAAAATCACATTCTTCAACTCAGAAAAAAGAAAACATTTAAGAGAAGTAATTCATTTCTATAGAAGTGGGACTAGACTTGAGCACAATTCATTATATCGTTTTCTGTAAGGAAGTTTGAGCAGAAAGTGCATGTCACAAGCAGTTAATTGTACAGTTGTCGAATAATCAAGCTTTATCTGTTAATAAGATGCTGAGCCTGAGATGAATCAAACAGCTAGCATTTAAGTTTAGGAGAAATATTATAAGTTTGGATAATCAGTCTAAGGCTAGGTCCCATTATTCATTCATAATAATTTGCTATTTCCACATAAAAACCCTTGATAGCCCATTCTTAGGCTACAGTTGGCTTGTATCATGAAAATTCATGAGCATACCTTGTGACCATACAGATATCTTTCTAAACTGTCTAAAAAATTCTCTGGGGATGAATCAAATGATGGGTTGTAGTGAGGACAGTAGTCCATTGAAAGATCATCCAATCTTTCGATGAAAGCATCGACTGGGAGTGGAACAGAAGAATGTGAAACAAGAGAATCATCCTCTGCACCTATACATAAAGCAGTTCTTCCCAGGTCAACACACCTATTGATGCTGATACTGGTTTCCCTCTCAATACCACAGAATTTCTGAATCTGTAAGCAGAATTCCTTCCTGGCTTCCTGCTCATCCACCATTGATGCATCAAATCACTGCCTTCTTAAAACTTGGAATTCAAAACCCAAATTTCGAAAGAATTATGGTAAAACTAACTTTTCCATCAAAACAAAGCGAAATATGCTTGAAACTAATATGATAAATCAATAATACATCAAAATTACATAATTAGCGAAACATTAGCACATTGATGTACAAGAAGATTCCAAAAAATAACATTTAGAAAATAAAAGGTACCAAAAGAAAAGTTCAATTACTGAAATTCAGCTGAAATCAAATAACTAGAGGTTCAATTTTCACCTGAATCAACAACTCAAAATAGCATAAAAGTTGGTAAACCAAATGAGAAAATTGAAGGAAGAAATGATAATTACTCTGGTATGAGTAGTGTCGATTCCAGAGGAATCAAGAGTATCGTGCAAGACGAGCTTGAGGTCGCAGGGAGCATACTTTAAATCGGAGCCCACATGACAGAAAATTCGAGAAGAAGGAGGAGGAGGAAATCGGAAAGAGAAAAAGTGGAATTTGGAGGAAGAGAATGGAGCCAAAGAATTCATGGCTGATCCTGAGCCCTGAAGCCTGAAGCCTGAAGCCAGTGTCCAGAGACGATGATAGGCAAATAACTGAACAACAGATATTTATCATCCCTAGTCCGAAGGTCAATGTCAATATAAAATCTCGGCTCATGTTTATAATATGTTTAGCTAAGGTTTAAAAAGTTAATTAATATATTGGCCAAAAAAAAAAAAAAAAAAAAGTTAATTAATATAATATATATTTTTTATAATATCATAATTATTTTTTTAATTCTCTCATTTTCTCTCTTCCATGTTGTTGAACAGAAATCAATAGCTGTAAATTAAAAAAAAAATTGATAAATATAAAATTTATGTAATATTTATGATCAAAATTAACAACCTAAATATGTCCTATATTAATAATTGGGAGTAATTTTTAAGTTGTACCTTTTAGTCTTTTAGGGTCTACTTGAATTAATGGTAGCAAAAGTGGTTTTTTTCAATATGACTTTTGTAAACTTAAGATTAGATAAAAATCATATTGTAAATGTGATTTATATTTAGATTCACGGTAGTAGAAGTGACTTTTTTTTTTAAACTAAAATTTGTTTCGATAATTATCTTAAAAGTAAGTTTACATAAAAAATTACTAAACAGGATATAAATTTTATTATATGTATACAATTTGATAATCAATATATTATTGAGAAAAATTTGTAAATATTAAGAAACGCTTAATTAAGGGTTGTTTAATAGATAAAAATTTATATAAATTACAAATAACAAGAATCTTAAGTTTTTTTTTGACTAATTAATGTTATATTAATAACATTAGAATTAATTTTTTACCAACATTTTTTTGTCAGCAAATATTTTTTAACAACCTAAAGTTTAACAATATATGTTTTGAAAAAAAATATTATATATCTCTGGCATTTGTTTTCTGACCAGTGGGACTCCTTTGTTAGAATAAGACAAATGAACCATGCCAAAAAAGTAACAAGAGGCGGTGGCGGTGGCGGAACATGATGGGGTGAGAGGATAGTCGACGAGGCATGATTTGGGACCCACGTCCATTTTCCATTCTCACCCAATGAACCCACGGTTAAAAGCAATGAAGGAAAATCGGATCGGATAATGAATCGGTTATGGTACAGGTTTAAGGATTAATAGATTAATTAGGATCTAACTGGTAATTGAACTGTTTATATTAAAATATTATAATTTATTAGTGACAATATATATATTAATATATTTTAAAACTTCTATAGATAAAAATGAAGATTTTTAGAAAAAAATGTTTGAAATTTATTAGTATTAGTTATAATACTTATGCTTATATAATGATATCTCATTTCCTATAATTATTATATCCTTTTAAATAATTTTTTTTATTTTTTTTAGATTTGTTCTTTCTTTACCTACTTTTCTCTTCATTTTGGTCTTCAATTTTCCATTTTTCCCTAAAAAATAACACAAAATAATAATTAAAAAATAAAGAAAATGAAAACCGGTCCGACCGTTTCAGACCGGTTTTACCTGTTTCAAACGGTTTGATCGGTTTCAGAATGGTTCGACCGGTTTCACAGTTTGACGGACCAGACCATTGACCGATTTCCGGTTCAACTGATCGAACCGGCCGGTTCGATCCAATTTTTTGTTCAATGGTTAAAAGCAACAAATTTCAGCTTCAACGCCGGTTCGGTCCGATTTTTTGTTCAATGGTTAAAAGCAACAAATTTCAGCTTCAACATTGCTATGACTTTTTTGGCTTGTTTGGTCTGACGAGAGGGGAAGGAAAGTGGACGGAGTGAAAATTTTTTTAAATTGAATTTAAAAAAAATTAAATAAAAGGTACCAAAAGAAAAGTTCAATTACTGAAATTCAGCTGAAATCAAATAACTAGAGGTTCAATTTTCACCTGAATCAACAACTCAAAATAGCATAAGACTTGGTAAACCAAATGAGAAAACTGAAGGAAGAAATGATAATTACTCTGGTATGAGTAGTGTCGATTCCAGAGGAATCAAGAGTATCGTGCAAGACGAGCTTGAGGTCGCAGGGAGCATACTTTAAATCGGAGCCCACATGACAGACAATTCGAGAAGAAGGAGGAGGAGGAAATCGAAAAGAGAAAAAGTGGAATTTGGAGGAGGAGAATGGAGCCAAAGAATTCATGGCTGATCCTGAGCCCTGAAGCCTGAAGCCTGAAGCCTGAAGCCAGTGTCCAGAGACGATGATAGGCAAATAACTGAACAACAGATATTTATCATCCCTAGTCCGAAGGTCAATGTCAATATAAAATCTCCGCTCATGTTTATACTACGTTGGGTTCTAATTATATGATAAAATTGATTTTTTTAGAAAAATTAATGAAACCAATTAAATTATTTTAGAATGTTTATATTTTTAGTATCTTTAGATTACATATTAGTTTATTAGTCAAATTAATTAGTTTGGAGAAAAAAAATATAAATATAAATACTCTAAAGTAATTTAATTGGCTTCCTTAATTTCTCCAAAAAAATCAATTTTGTCCTATAATTAGGACCGAAGAGAGTAATATGTTTAGCTAAGGTTTTAAATAGTTAATTAATATTTTGGCAAAAAAAAAAAATATATAATATGTATTTTTTATAATATCATAATTAATTTTTTTAATTCTCTCTTTTTGTCTCTTCCATGTTGTTGAACGGAAATCAATAGGAGTAAATTAAGAAAAATTTGATATATACAAAATATGTAATATTTATGATCAAAATTAACAACCTAAATATGTCCTATATTAATAACTGGAAGTAATTTTTAAGTTGTACCTTTTAGTCTTTTAGGGTCTTTTTGGATTAGTAGCAGAAGTGGTTTTTTCCAATTTGACTTTTGCAAACTTAAGATTAGATAAAAATCATATTGTAAATGTGATTTATATTTAGATTCACGGTAGTAGAAGTGACTTTTTTTTAAACTGAAACTTATTTGGATAATTATCTTAAAAGTAAGTTTAGATAAAAAAATTACTAGACTGGACATGAGTTTCTATTATATGTATACAATTTGATAATTGATATATTATTGAGAAAAATTTGTAAATATTAAGAAACGCTTAATTAGGGGTTGTTTAATAGATAAAAATTTATATAAATTACAAATAAGAAGAATCTTAAGTTTTTTTTGACTAATTAATATTATATTAATAACATTAGAATTAATTTTTTTACCAACATTTTTTTGTCAGCAAATATTTTTTACAACCTAAAGTTTAACAATATATGTTTTGAAAAAAAAATATATTATATATCTCTGGCATTTTTTTTCTGACCAGTGGGACTCCTTTGTTAGAATAAGACAAATGAACCATGCCAAAAAAATAATAAGAAGAGGTGGTGGCGGGACATGATGGGGTGAGAGGATAATCGACGAGGCATGATTTGGGACCCACGTCCATTTTCCATTCTCACCCAACGAATCCACGTTAAAAGCAAGGAATAAAAAATAGGATCCGGTAATGAATTGATCATAGTATAGGTTTAAGGGTTAATAAATCAATTGAGATATAACTGATAATTGAATCGGTTATATTAAAATATTATAATTTATTAGTGGCAGTATATATATTAATATATTTTTAAACTTATATAGATAAAAATGAAGATTCTTAGAAAAAAATGCTTAAAATCTATTAGTATTAGTTATAATACTTATACTTATATAATGATATCTCCTTTCCTATAATTATTATATCCTTTTAAATAATTTTTTTTCATTTTTTTCTTTATTTTTTTAGATTTGTTCTTTCTTTACCTACTTTTCTCTTCATTTTGGTTTTCAATTTTCCATTTTCCCCTAAAAAATAGCACAAAATAATGATTAAAAAAATATAAAAAAAATGAAAATCGGTCTGGCCGGTTTCAGATCGGTTTTACCTATTTCAAACGGGTCGACCAGTTTCAGATCGATTCGATCGGTTTCATATTTTGATGGTCAGATAGGACCGGACCACTGACCGGTTCTCGGTTCAACCAGTCGAACTGACCGGTCCGGTCCCGTTTTTTGTTCAATGGTTAAAAGCAACAAATTTCAGCTTCAACATTGCTATGACATTTTGGGCTTGTGTTGGTGTGACAGGAGGGGAGGGAAAATGACGGAGTGAAAATTTTTTTAGATTGAATTTAAAAAAATTAAAAAAGTGGGGTTAAAAATTTTTAATTAATTTTTTTTACTTTTTTATCTTATATATTATTTTTATTAAAATTTTACTACCCCACTTCTTTAATCTTTTAAAATTCAACTCATAAAAATTTTCCCCCCTAAATCCCTGACCCCAAAGAGACCCTTATGTCAATTGCAAGATAGATCTATTGCCTTTCCTAAACAGTACTCACAACTCCCACTACGGTTTTTTTAGTTTGACCGTGCATCTTAAGGCCCCCGCCATCTTCCCAAACAGGCCATTGGGCTCTGCTCTCTCTATTCTTTGGTTATAAATATTTTTCATTTTTTTGTGACTAGGAGTTTCGATTAATACTGATGTTTAATGCTTATAAGAACTATTTGTCTATAATAATCAGATTAAGAAAATTAAATAAATTGTTTAATTAAATTATTATGGCTAGATTTTATAAATGATAAATTAATATTATAAGATTCTTAAAACATCAAAATTACTAATAGATCCTCGGGAACCTGAGGATAATATAATATTATAATGTAATTGTGATAAAACCTAATTACCCTAATATAATAGATAAAGAAGAACATTGACAAGTAGAGGTGTTCTGATTGACTGAGCTAAAATGCCTTGATTAACAATTATTGCCACATTTATTAATAACTAATGTCAACATGCACAATACACTGGTTATTGACAATTAAAGTGGTTATATTAACAACTATCCTGATGCTATTTTATATGAAATGCACTGAGTTGGGAAGTGACGATTGTTTGTGGTAATTTCACAATTACATTATATTACTCTCAGATTTCTTAGAACTTGTTAGTAATTTTGAAATTTTAAGAGATTTTATAGTATTAATTTGTCTTCTTTAGACTAGGGTGTAATTTTTCGAGAAAAAAAATTAACCTGTTAAAATATAACTTTACCGACTTTAAGAAAAAACGTTAAACATCATACCATAATCAAAATGTTAGGCACTAGAGGGGAGTAACCATAGATCTAGGGCACTGGTCTCTCCTTGTCTTATTCAAAAAAGGTCGTATTTTCTGTTCCCTAATTTAACACTTTATCTAGACATGTCGGCACGTTAAACTTCATTTTAAGGTGTGTTTGGTTTGAGGGTAGGAGAGGAGAGTGGAGGGGAGGGGTGGAAGGGTGGGTAAATTATTTTTTTGGGTTGAGAGAATTTAAATTTTGGGCGGGAATCCAAAATTTTAAAAAATGAGAGAGTAAATTTTAGGTTTCTTTTATCCAAAATTGTAATTTTACCACTCTCCCCTCCTCTCCCCTCCCCTCAAACCAAACAAACCCTTAGGGCTTGTTTGGTCTGAGGGAAGAGGAGGGAAAGTGAGTGAAGCGAAAATTTTTTTGAGTTGAATTTCAAAAAATTAGAGAAGTGAGTTTAAAAATTTTTAATTAATTTTTCTTCCTCTTTTATCTTATATATTCTTTTTACTAAAATTTTATTACCCTACTTCTTCAATATTTTAAAATTCAACTCATAAAAATTTTCCCTCCCCTCTTTTCCCTTCCAAATCCCTCACACCAAACAGACCCTTAGGGTGTGTTTGGTTTGAGGGGAGGGTAGGGAATGGAGGGGAGGGTAGGGAATGGAGGGGAGGGAAGGGTAGGTAAATTACAATTTTGGAAAAAAGAAACCCAAAATTTACCCTCTTATTTTTTTAAATTTTAAATTCCCGCCCAAATTTACCCTCTCATTTCTTTTAAATTTTAGATTCCCGCCCAAAATTTAAATACCTTCAACCCAAAAAAGTAATTTATCCCTCCTTCCCTCCCCTCCCTCCCCTACCCTCCCCTCAAACCAAACACACCCTTAGTCTTTTAGAAAAATAAAGGGGTGTTTGGGTGTCATATTGATTGATTGCTAGAGAGGGGTAATTTTCTTACCACATGTCATAAGTTCACACAGACATAGGATAAAACAAGAAAAATATAGGGGCAGAAAATAAAAAAAAGGGATAGAAAATAATGAAAAAAAATATAGGTACCAATCCCAAAACTCAATCAAACTATATTAACATTTTCACATATTTTAAATTTGGTTTTCATAGTCAACTATCCTTTAAATTCAGGTTGATTATAAATTTTCAATATCTTTAGTTTCAATTCTAGAGAAAACATTTTGCAAGTACCTAGCTTTTCTCCCAATTTTTAATTTGATACCTATATCTTTTTATCTCTTTATTAATCATTTTTTGGGTGAATTTATTAATTATTTAAATTTGGTTTGTTAACTCTATTAACCTCTGTAACTTTACTCTTTTAACACTTAGCATCGTTAGCTAATGGCATTAATAGAGTAAAGTTAAACAATTTATTATGGAGAGAAAAAGATACAAGTACCTAATTAAAAAATTCACGGAAAGAATAGATGCCTGCAAAATGATTTTCCTCTTTTGTTTTCTTGGCTGGGTAAGTTAAAATTTAAAACTTCATAGTTAATTTTCTTTAGTTTTATATTTATATAAATAATTTTATATAATTAATTTATCCATTATTACATTAACATAATATAATATAAAAAATATGTTATTTACACTTAACCCAAAAATTATCCATATAACCCAAAGCTTAAAGAAATTATGTAACTCAATAAACTTTATTTTCCAATTTCAAAATTTTTTCTCTCAAATCATTTATGTTGATCACAGTAAGAGAGTAAGAGAGTTTCCATCTAAAGATAGTTATGATTAAAGAGAATATTATAGGATGATTAACCCATATTTGTTATAAATAACTAATTTAACTAAATTTCTTAATATTTATAAATTAATTATCTAGTTCTTAGAGAGAATGTAGCATGTTTTATTAGTGAAATAAAAATAATTAAACAGAAATTTATATTTTCTAGTTTTGAAGATTAAAAGATAATTTGCATATACTTTAAATTTCAGGAGAGCTTCATATAACTTAAATTTTTTATTTTTTATTTTTATTTTATAAAATAAGTTAATAATGGTATCAAAGTATCAACAATCCGTTTTATAAAAATTATAGCAATAAGTTCTTACTATTTAAATTTATAGTTAGATATATTTAATATCATAAAAATGTTAACTGGCATTTGTTTTTGTTTGGAGAAAAATATATTTATTATTGTTGGTCGTTGTCATAGTAAAAGCATTTTTATAGTGCCTGTTTGGATTAGTGGTAGCAGAAGTGACTTTTTTGCAATATGAATTTTTAAAAATAAGATAGGATAAAAATCAAACTATAAATATAATTTTGTATTTGGATTGACGGTGGTAGAAGTGACTTTTTTTCTAACCTTAAATTTGTTTGAATTATTATTTAAAAAGTCAATTTAGAAGGAAAATGACTGAAAAAAAATATAAATCTTATCAAATACTACATATATATATATATATTGTGATAAATAAAGTGAAAACGGATTTCTTTAAGACCCAAATAAAGGGAAAAGACCAGAAAATCCATTGCACATTGCCCAAAATATCCTATATTCCGAGTACATAGAAAAAAATTGCATTGTTATGTGAAGGGAAAAAAATTGCACCGTTATGTGAAGGAAAAAAATTACTCTAGAAAAGCATATCGCTTCATAGAAAAATTAAAAACATATAAATAAATAAAAAAAGATATCCAAGAAGAAATATCCAAACCTTAAAAAGAAAAAGAAAGTCGTATCCAACTGGATCCGACTGTGGTCCTTTTCTAGAAAAAGATGGTAGCCAATTCCTTATCCAACTATCTCGAAGTCAAGTTTGGATGCCCTTATCCGCTTCTCAGCCGCGTCTACATTACTATATTCTATATTATAAACAATTCATAATTTCTAACAAGTGTGGTGATTTCTAACTCAAAAAAGAAATAAATCAATTTTTTTAAACAAATGGAATAAAATTGGGCAAGACGATAATAGTGGTACGTGTGGGGCCAAGGATTGTTCGGTGAAGTTTAACGATGCGACGAATTACGCGGAATGCATATGCATTTATGAATGAATAGAAAACCAAAAGAACGAAATACTATGGGGGACATGGGATGTGCTCCTCTTCACTCCGTACACATCCCGCATCACTTCACGATGCATTTTACTGACTGATTGCCGCACCGGCCAGGGAAAAAAACAAAAGAAGCAGTCTCGTTGCATTTATTGAAGAAATCACGTTTAGACAAAAAGTACAATGAAGCCAAACACTTTTCCAAACACCCAACACTTATCCACTGTGTTTTTAGAAAAGTGGCCGCACATTTAGACCCTTGGTCGCTTTCCCAAACGGGTTATATAATTATTGGCGGTGGATTTTCCATGAGATATTTTTACGTTATAAGTGGTTATTGAGGGCCATTGAATATATATTTGTCGCCTTCCTCAATAAATATCCTATAATAATAATAATAATTTTGATGTAGATTTTTGTCCATCCATAATTTGTTCTCAAAATTCAAATTTTCCGAGAAACAATTATCGTTCTAATGCTATTTATAAATTTTTTTTGATAAAAAAATTTGATCTATTTATAAATTCAGTTTCAGAGAAATAAATGTATTTTATAATTTTTTACCCCTATTAATTGTAATAAAAAAATAATTTATTCATGTTGATTTTTGGAACTTATCACATACAAGGGTGAAATTGAAAATTTAGGTTATAATTAATAAGTTAACTAAATTTTTTTGATATGTGAGAACTAATTAAAAATGACTTATAAATATAAAAGTGATACTGTACATCCTTCAGCCAAATAAAGGAAACTCAAACAGACAATCACACCAAATCAAAAATCAAGTTTTCGGATTTCGGATCCCTTCATTGGGCTCTATCATTATAATTGTAATTGTAATTGTAATTGTAATTGAGGATTATTAATCATTAGATTATGATCTAATAATATTGATTGAGGAGTTATAATTAAGGGAAAAAGACAAAAAAAGCACTTTAAAATTGTAAAATCTTAAATCAGGTTTGTAATCAAGAGTTGATAAAGGAATGACGAAACTTAATAAGCAATTCATAACTCATTTTTTAAGAAATATTTGATTTGAAATTTTATAATTTCAAAGTTTTTTTTTTTATCTTTTTCCCTATAATTAAATATTTTTTATTTTTTATTTTTTAAGATAAAATTGTTAACTCCTTCCTCAACCCAGTTAGATTATAGGGCAAATCCTAGAAAATTTTGTTTTAGGATATAGAAAAAAAAATAGAGGTTCCAATATCACAAATTCCAAGTCAAACATGTGGGACGAATATGATATCAAAAAGAGAAGACATAAGTAGTCAATATGAATACTACATTTATCAATTACGATTCTTAATTAGTCATTCTCTGTATATAATTAGTCAATGGTGCATTATAGAGGTGGCTTAAAAAATTCCTACAACTTTGTTGACATTTGGAGCACCCAAGTAGTCAACATGGATATCCAAGTTGTCAATTACAATTCTAAAGTAATCATTATCTATGGGTCTGTTTGGTTTGAGGGGAGGGGAGGGATTTTGGTTCCATTTTCTTATTTGGCAATATAAAAATTTAAGGAGGGGAGGGAAAATTTTTTGAAATCTCACCTCCCTTCCCCTTATAACCCTCCCCTCCCAATCCGTTTTATAAAAATTATAGCAATAAGTTCTTACTATTTAAATTTATAGTTAGATACTTTTAATATCATAAAAATGTTGGCTCGCATTTGTTTTTGTTTGGAGAAAAATATATTTATTATTGTTGGTCGTTGTCATAGTAAAAGCATTTTTATAGTGCTTGTTTGGATTAGTGGTAACAGAAGTGACTTTTTTGCAATATGAATTTTTAAAAATAAGATAGGATAAAAATCAAATTGTAAATATAATTTTATGTTTGGATTGACGGTGGTATAAGTGGTTTTTTTTTCTAACCTTAAATTTTTTTGAATTATTATTTCAAAAGCCAGTTTAGAAGGAAAATGATTGAAAAACACATGAATCTTATCAAATACTACACACACACACACATATATATATATATATATTATTTATATATATTGTGATAAATAAAGTGAAAATGGATTTCTTTAAGACCCAAATAAAGGGAAAAGACCAGAAAATCCATTGCACAGTGCCCAAAAAATACTATATTCCTAGTACATAGAAAAAAATTGCATCGTTATGTGAAGGAAAAAAATTCTCTAGAAAAGTATATCGCTTCATAGAAAAATTAAAAACGCATAAATAAATAAATAAATAAAAAAAGGTATCCAGGAAGAAATACCCAAACCTTAAAAAGAAAAAGAAAGTCGTATCCAACTATCTCGAAGTCATTTTTGGATGCCCTTATCCGCTTTTCAGCCACGTCTACATTACTATATTCTATATTATACACAATTCATAATTTCTAACAAGTGTGATGATTTCTAACTCAAAAAAGAAATAAAACAGCACACAAGACATGTTCCCACAAAGATATTATATTCTTTTGAAGATCTATATATGACCAAATGCGAACGGTAAGAGTTCTCTCAACGTGAGAGGAGTGTGGGGTTTCTCCCGATCAAACAATAGACATAGTTCTTCACCAAGCTGGTGTTCAGTCTCAGTACTGGTCTAATCTCGCTCTCATATCTTGGTAGTGGCAGTGCAAACACTTAAGGGAGATTAAGTTAGTCGAGGAAATGGCAGAAATGGAAATCCAAATGCAGTGGAAAGGGGGTACTTCCGATCAAGAGCAGGATCGACACTTGGTTGGGAGAGTAATCTCAAATTCCAAAATAAATGTGGGAGCTGTTAAGGAACAAGTTTTAACAGCGTGGAAACTAAAGAAATGTGTAGACATAAATGTTCTGGGTTTTAATATGTTTTCATTTGACTTTGAAGAGGGTGAAACGTAGAGTTCTGGAGGAAAGCCCATGGGTAGTAAGGCAGCATATGCTAAGTCTGGAGAGAAGGAAACCTTTTCTAAGTGATAGCGAAATAGAAATAAAGTCATGTGCTTTCTGGGTGCAGTTCCATGATATTCCAATGGAAGGGAGAATGACGGTAAACGTGGAAGCCATGGCAAGGAAGATTGGAAAAGTGATAGATATTGAAAGACCAGAGGACCCAAGGTTTAAAGGTAGAAGCTTTTGTAGAGCAAGAGTGGAAATAGATAGTGAAAAAGCTTTGGTCCCACTATTTAAAGTGCCACGTCCAGAAGGGCTAGAGGAAGCAAGAGTGAAAGTGAAGTATGAAAAATTAGCAAAATTATGCTTCATATGTGGGAAACTAGGGCATGACGATAGATCTTGTGAGTTAGACGATAAGGAAGATCCAACAAATGAGCCAAGAAGAATGTTTGATGTGAATATGTGTGCTCAGCTTGTGAGAATGACTCAAATTGTGCGATAAGAGGTGGCTCCAACTAGCTGACTAACCAGAAAAAGAATAACGGTGAACGGAGGAAGGAGGCAGTCAGCTACTGGAACATGTGCGGAAAAATGAATCTCGAGTTGTCAGACGGTATGGATGAAGAGACTAGAGAGCTGGAGGTCGAAGATAATCATGTTAGCTCAGAAGCATTAATGGCTAGGGGGAAGGGCCAAAGTATGGATGTTACAGTAGAGACCATACCTAGGGAGTCAACTAGGAGAATTAATGTGGAAAAAGGAGGGAACCAAAAGGAGAGTTATTTTTCATTTAAAGGAGATGTGGACCTCAGTGGTTTATGTTGGCAGATATGACAAACACCTATGGGCTACTTGTCTTTTTTCCAAAACCTAAAGGATGTTGGGCCATCTCGGCCCAATTCGGGGGTAAGCTTAGTGGAAATTGAAGACCGCTTGATACAAGAGCCACAAGCACAAAATGAACTGGGCCAGCAGACACAAGACCAAAACGCAGTGGGAAATGAGGAGGTTATCGGAAATTTGGTGCAACAAGTGGAGAGGGTCAACCTAAAAAGAAATGTTGAGGAAGGATGGGACTCCCCATCTGCGAAGAGAAGAAAGGTACATGAGCAAGATTCACCTGGTTTCTCTGGCATAAGAAGGGCAGCGGAAGAGGAATTAGAGAAATGGGTAGTAGAAGAATTCCAGCTAAATGGCCACAAACAGCAGACGTGGGTAACGACTGAAAAAGCCGAAAGCATGGAAGAAGAGATCCTGATTGATGTGGAAGAGCAGTTGGCAGTGGTAGAGGGATGCGGTCTTGAAAAGGTAAGCAGAATTAAATTTCGAAGCAATCATACTAGAAGAGCCTTATTTTTTGAACATGTGGCTGAAACTATTTCTGGAAGGCGAGGTGGCTGGCTGAATGCAACCACCAAGGAGCCATGAGTTGTCTAGGATGAAATTGTCGGGGGTTGGAAACCACCCTGACAATTCAAAATCTCAGGTTCCAGTGTAGAAGGATTAAACCAGATTTGGTCTTTCTATGTGAAACAAAAATGAAAAGTGAAAAAAATTGAGAAAATAAGGAGGAAATTGAAGTATGATCATGGTGCATATCACGAACTGGTAGGGAGGTCAGGGGGTCTTTCATTATGGTGGAGAGAGGGAGTAGATGTGCAGATTGGGGTACTGAGCAGATATATTTTGCATGTTGATAGATTAGAAATAGATGGGGTGTATTTTGGAGCTGTTACTTTAGTTTATGGGCCCCAAGAATATAGTCAGAAAATGAGGTGGTGGAATACTATTCAGAGGTTGTGTCCCGACCAAAACACTCCATGGTGTGTATTAGGTGATTTCAATGACTTACTCTATAGTACTGATAAGGAAGGGGGATTAGAAAAGTCTCCAAGAGAGCTCTAAAGATTCAGAGATTTCATGATGGGATGCAACATGATGGAGGCTGAAATAAATGGTTGCTTCTATACTTGGGCAAACAATCGGGAGGGGGAGGGATTTATAAGAGAAAAACTGGATCGGGTGGTAGTAAATGGTAGATAGAGGATGAATTTTCAGAAAGGATAGTGCAATGTGCTCTAGGCGATCAGATCGGACCATTGTCCGCTTTGGCTGGAATTTGAACATAAAGAGACTAAAACCCCCCAGAATTTTCAGTTTGATGAAAGGTGGTGGAGACATCCTGATTTAATGAATATCATCAAAACTAATTGGAGGAGAGCCGAGACTAGTGTAGATATTGCAGACCTAGTATCAAATCTGGTAAATCTGGGACAATTGCTAGAACAGTGGAGCAAGAAGGAGTTTGGAAATACAAGAAAGCAGATTAATCAATTAATTAAGCAAGTCCGGATATGCCTAAGCAGAGAATGGAATGAGGAAGTAGCAGAAGAAGTAGCTGGGTTGAAAAAGAAGATAAGTGAGTTATGGGAACAAGAGGAGATTTATTGGGCCCAAAAGTCCAGAATCCAATGGCTCAAATGTGTAGTGCTGGGAAAACGGGCCGGCCCGGCCCTCCGTGACGGGCTCGGGCCTAAACGGGCCGGCCCGTTTAGGCCCGAGTTCATATCCGTACGCATTTGAAGCGGCCCGGCCCGTTTAAGGTAGGCCCGCGGGCCGGCCCGACGGGCTTTAGGCCCGTTTATGTTTTTTTTTTTTGCCATTCCTTTTTTATTTCTTATTCTTATAAAAATTAAAATACCTAATTTAAAACATAAATATCATCAACACTAATTTAAAACATAAATATTATCCAAGTTTAATATAATACAAACACTAAAACTTATGTCCAAACCATAATTAATGTTCATAACTAATTAAATAAGTTCACAGCCACAATCAAACAAGCCTACAAGCTTCAAATGTCAGTAATAATATAACACCTAATTTGGATTTTGGCGTATACATGCAAAAAAAGAAAAAAGAAAATCAAAGAAGAGAAGCTTCAAATGAGGTCTAAGTTAGTGTGAGAGTATTTCTAATATGAGGGTTAGGTTAGGTTAACTCTACCCTCTAACTAATGCTTGTTGCCCAATGCCTTGTGCCCATTTTTTTTTTTTTAAAAAAAGGTTAAACGGGCCTAAAAGGGCCGGCCCTACAAGGCTTGCGGCCCTACAGGGCCGGCCCTTTTAGGCCCGCTTCCATTTTCAGCCCCTAAATCATAGGCCCGGCCCTTGACGGGCTCGGGCCTAAACGGGCCGGCCCGACGGGCTCGGCCCGAATTCCCGGCTCTACAAATGTGGAGATCAAAATTCTAAATTTTTTTCACATGACTACAATCAGAAGAAGGTGCAGAAATAGAATCACAAGAATCAAAAGTAACCAGGGTGAATGGCTAGATCAGGAGGAGCAAATCAGTAGTTATTTTTCTGAGTTCTACAATAATCTGTTTGCAAAATCTCCAAATAGAGAATTCTCTGAGACGCTGAATTGTTTGGAGGAGGTAATTACCCCAGAAGACAACATGAATCTAATGTGCACAATCAACAATGAAGAGGTTAAAAAAGCAGCCTTTGAACTAGGGGGATCTAAAGCGCCTGGACCAGACGGATTTACAGGCAATTTCTACCACAAGGCATGGGACACAGTTGGAGATCAGGTTTGTTCTTTAGTTCGAACATATTTGCAAGTTGGAAATGGCAGAAACACAAAGATCTGGACAGACCCATGGCTTGCCAAGATCCCAGGTAAGAAAATATTATCTCTATGCCCTCATGAATCCTTTGCTGAATTGACTGTGGATAATTTGCGTAAACCTTATGGGTGGGATCTTAGTTTGATAGAGGGTTGGCTGGAACAATTTGAAAAGAGAGCTATCTTAAATACCATGGTGGCTATAAACGGTAGAGGGGACAAATGGGTATGGACTGGTGGAAGAAGAGGGACATACACAGTAAAGGATGGGTAAAAAGTGGCAAAAGCAATATTCATCAAGGGACAGGGAAATGATATAACATCACCATCAAATAATCATCAAAAAGTGTGGAAAGAAGTATGGAAACTCAAATTGCCCCACAAAGTTAAGAACTTTTTGTGGAGGATGTTATTCAATGTACTTCCCACCTTAGAAAATTTAAATAAGAGAAAAGTGTGCAATGCAAATGTATGTCTTGTGTGTAAGCAACATGTGGAAACTACAAAGCACATGTTTTGCTCTTGTCCGTGGGTAAAAAAGGTATGGTTTGGTAGCATGTTCTCTTTTAATTTTGATGAAGAACTAGAGGTTGAAATAAAGCAATGGGTTAGCCACTGCTTCCTGGATTTAACCATGATAGATTGGCAAAAGGAATTGATGGCCATGACCCTATGGCAAATATGGAAGAAAGAAACAAATACATATATGAGCAGAAAGAACCTGACCCAATCTTTGTGTTTTCACGGGCAGAAAAACTATTGCGAGAATATTGGGAGGTCAATGGCTGGTGGTCTAAAATGAAGGAGGCAAATCTCAATGCTCAAAAGACCAATAAAAGTCTAAAAAGATGGAGGAAACCAGATGGGAATGCAATAAAGATCAACACGGATTGTGCATTCTTAAAGGATGAAGGGAGGACAGCCATAGCTTTTGTAGTGAGGGACTCGAATGGATGGCTACTAGATGGACATGCAAAGCAGGTCTATGCTGAAACTGTCTTTATGGGAGAATGTCTTGCTATGCAGGAGGTAGTGGAGTATGCTCTGGAAAATCAATTGGAGGACATTTATTTCGAGTCCGATAACCAACCTCTAGTCAAAGGTATTAAGGAGGGAACTTTATCTCCAAACTGGAATTGTGATATTATCTTGGAGAATATCCTTGTTTTAGGGAATAGTGGAAGGAACTACAATTTTGAGTATGTTCCGAGAGAAGCAAACTTGGTGGCTGACTATATTTTTGTCGCCTTCCTCAATAAATATCCTATAATAATAATTTTGATGTGGATTTTTGTCCATCCATAATTTATTCTCAAAATTCAAATTTGTTGAGAAACAATTATCATTCTGGTCTTATTTATAAATTCTTTCTGATAAAAAAAGTTGATCTTATTTATAAATCAATTTTCAAGGAAATAAATACATTTTATGATTTTTTACCCCTATTAATTGTAATACAAAAAATTTATTCATGTTGACTTTTAGAACTTATCATATATAAGGGTGAAATTGAAAATTTAGGCCATAATCAATAAGTTAACTAACTTTCCTTTATATAAGAATTAATTAAAAATAACTTATAAATAGAACTAAAGTGATACTACATCCTTCAGCTAAATAAAGAAACTCAAACAAACAATCACACCAAATCGAAAATCAAGTTTTCGAATTTTGGATGCCTTCATTGGGCTCTCTGCCTCTCTCATTGTAATTGTAATTGTAATTGAGGATTATTAATCATTAGATTATGATCCAATAATATTGAGTGAGGAGTTATAATTAAGGGAAAAAGACAGAAAAAATACTTTAAAATTACAAAATCTTAAATCAGATTTGTAACCAAGAGTTGATAAAGGAATGACGAAACTTAATAAGTAATTCACAACTTATTTTTTAAGAAATATTTGATTTGGAATTTTATAATTTCAAAGTTTTTTTAATCTTTTTCCCTATAATTAAATATTTTTTATTTTATAAAATAAAATTGTTAACTCCTTCCTCAACCCAGTTAGATTATAGGGCAAATCCTAGAAAAATTCTTTTAAGATATAGAAAAAAAAATTAGAGATTCCAATATCACAAATTCCAAGTCAAACATGTGGGACGAATATGATATCAAAAAGAGAAGGCACAAATAGTCAATATAGATACTATATTTATCAATTGCGATTCTTAATTAGTCATTCTCTATATATAATTAGTCAATGGTGCACAGAGGTAGCTTCAAAAATTCCTACAACTTTGGTGACATTTGGGGCACCCAAGTTGTCAATATGGATACTCAAGTTGTCAATTACACTTCTTAAGTAATTATTCTCTATGTGTCTGTTTGGTTTAAGGGGAGGGGAGGGGAGGGGAAAGGACGGGAGGGCAGAGATTTTGCTCCCATTCTCTTATTTGGCAACATAAAAATTTAAGGAGGGAAGGAAATTTTTATTTTTTTGAAATTTCACCTCCCTTCCCCTATAACCCTCCCCTCCTAAAATAGGGAAATTTGGAGGGGAGGGGTAATATTTTGGCATGATGTGACTGTTATGGCCATGAAAGTTTTTAATATTCCTATGATATCCTTCTGACTTTCTTCCTCATCCCCATCCTCACTTTAATATTTTGATATGGTGTGACTATTATGTCCATGAAAGTTATAATTATTTAATTTAATATTTATAAAATTATAATTTTATATAATTATCAAGCATTCTACAAAATTCAAAAAATGACTTAAATAAAATAAGGATAAATTTGTCCATATGAAAATATTGTACCTTCCCTCCCCTCATCAACCAAACAAGGTAACATTAAAATCTCTTCCTCTCATCAATCCAAACGAGTTAATATTAAAATCGCTTCCCTTCCCCCCTCTGTTGAACCAAACAAACCCTATAAGTAAGTTGTCAATGGTGTGTTATAGGGATAACTTCAAAAATTCCTATAAAGTTGTTGACATTTGGGTATCCAAGTAGTCAATATAGATGCTTAAATTGTCAATTGTAATTCTTATATGGTCATTCTCTATACATAAATAGTTAATGGTGCGTGGGTGACTAGTGAAAACTCAAGAGCAAGGATATCTTTTGGTAAAATTTTATAATCCCATATTCTTCTCATAAATCTGACTTGAGATTCGTAATATCAGAATCCCTGATTTGTATTTTCCATATTTTAAAAGATTTTATTTTTTTAGAATTTTCCCTAGATTATAATCCAATGGCTGATATCCCTTAATTGAGGCCAATGGAGAAAGTCTTAAATTAAGGGATCCAAATCCCAAGTTTTCTGCTCCCCAATCCTAAACACAAACATGTCAACACCGGAGTAAGAGTCATATTCCTAGCTGAATTCGTGCCATGGAATGATGGAAGTCACAAGCGTCGGAGTAAGACCGTATATGTTTGGATTATGATTCTCGTTCTCTGCTAATCTTTTATTGTTGTTTGTGGTACAGTTTCTTAATTTTAACATTTGGCTTGTACGAGCTGGTTGAATTCATAGTAATGAGAAATGTGATCAAACCAGAATTTGATGTTTAATATTTGCTCTGATGGTGGGCATTGTTCACATATTGCCCCAGTGGCAGACTTTCTTAGGGTGTGTTCTTATTAGGGTGTGTTCTTATTAGTTTTTGGAGAATAGATTCTGGAGAGAATAGCTTTTGGAGAATAGATTATGGGAAAAAGTGATTTTGATAAAATGAGAGTGTTTGGATGATTTTATCAGAATAGCTTTTTTCATGGTCAAATGACTAAAAAGGACATTAACTTTTATGATAATTACATATAAAGGATAAGATTATATTTTAAGTATTATTTGACATTAAATTGCATAATAATTACAATAAATGAAATAAATTTGTCCAAAGATTTTTAAATTATAACATTTGTCAAATATGTAATATAAAAAAATAGATGCAAAAATTATAAAATTATAACATTAGTCAATTATGTAGTAAATTACAAAATTAGATCAAACGTACATATTGAAGGTGTACACTATATTAATTTTCATCTTCTTTCACAACATGGGTTATCTTTTACCAAACCTACTGTATCATTCTTCATTCTTCATTAAATTTTAGAAAATGAAAAAATAACAATGAACAATTAAAACCCCTAAAGGCATTAAAAATGATGTATCTTAACCCATTATTTAACATTAAATTTCATAATTAATACCAAAAATGAAATAAATTTGTCTATATGTAATGTTAATTAACTTAACTAATTTTTCTAATATAATTAAATTAGAAAAATAAGTCTTATATTAAGGATAAGAGAGAGTATTAAAATTTAAAAAAAAATTTAAAAAAAAATACAGAAAAAAGGCTGAAATTAAAAAAAAAAAAGATGAGAGAGGGTGTGACATGGGACCCACATATAGGAAAAGAACCAATGAGAATGAGAGGGTGGGGCCCACAAAGTGCAAAAGGTCAAAAAAAAATAGCTTATGCCCAAACCATGGTTTTGAGGTCCAAAACCATGGTTTGGGATCAAAATAGCTTATTTGAAATTTTTGAGTGTTCTTATACTTTTTCCTCAAAACCATGGTTTTGAGAAAAAAGCCCTTTTTTTGCCTTTGCCGAACGCACTCTTAGTTTTTGGAGAATAGATTCTGGAGAGAATAGCTTTTGGAGAATAGATTATAGGAAAATAGATTATGAGAAAAAGTAATTTTGATAAAATGAGAGTGTTTGAATGATTTTATCATAATAGCTTTTTTTATAGTCAAATGACTAAAAAGGACATTAACTTTTATGATAATTACATATAAAGGATAAGATTATATTTTAAGTATTATTTGACATTAAATTGCATAATAATTACAATAAATGAAATAAATTTGTCCAAAATTTTTTAAATTATAACATTTGTCAAATATGTAATATAAAAAAATAGATGCAAAAATTATAAAATTATAACATTAGTCAATTATGTAGTAAATTACAAAATTAGATCAAACGTACATATTGAAGGCGTACACTATATTAATTTTCATCTCCTTTCACAACCTGGGTTATCTCTTGCTAAACCCACTGTATTATTCTTCATTAAATTCTTTGGAATGGTTTTGATTTTTGCAAGTGTGTCCGTGTCTTTAATTTCTGTTTTTTTTACCACTCCTGCCTATTCTCTAAAGATATATATATTATTATTCTTCATTAAATTCTTTGGAATGGTTTTGATTTTTGTAAGTGTGTCTGTATCTTTAATTTCTGTTTTTTTACCACTCCTGCCTAGTTTCTAAAGATATATATATTATTATTCTTCATTAAATTCTTTGGAATGGTTTTGATTTTTGCAAGTGTGTCCGTGTCTTTAATTTCTGTTTTTTTACCACTCCTGCCTAGTCTCTAAAGAGATATATATATATATATATATATAAAAGTATATTAAAAAATTGCTAAAATAAGAAATCTTTTCTACAAAACACCAAAGTACAAATTCCGAGTAAATGTCAATAACAGAGTAAGTCAAAATATGGATAAAATACCATTTAACATATTGTCAAAAAGAGAGTACGAAAAAATACGAAAACATTCACATGACTAATGCTCTTGCGTGTAAGTGAATCACTAACCAATAGCTTCTTCTCCCACCAATCATCGTCAGCAACAATAGTCTTCTTCTGATCGTCCTATCCAACTCCAGTTTCATTTAACAACCAGTCCCACAGTTGCCACTCCTTTCGAAGGGCATCGTATTTGTTTTTGAACTGCCCATTGTCGTATAATCTGCCTGTCCTTGCAATGAAGCCTTCAGATATCTCTTTCCACCCCTTCTTTTCGAAGCTAGTGCATTTTCTTGTTCCTTTCTCAACTTGTTCTATGCACAAGTCAATGAAAATTTTCGTGCTTTTTACATCCCACGATGCTTTCACCTTACTCATTATGCTGCTAAGTTGACAACTAATACATGAAATGGACAAGGAAGCAGAAATAGTAAAGCAAAATACTAAAGGGCTGATTGCTTAAAGACTCAATCAGGAAGGTAGACCAAGAGTCAAGTATCGTTTAGGCACTTCATTATAGATCAAAAACACCATATCAATCAACATTGTCACATGTACAGTGAAAAAACAGAAGCAAGAGAAATAACACCAATACATAGACATGCAAACAAAAGCAGCTAACACAAAGTTCTATATGTTCAGATATATAGATCGAGGTGCTTCCAAACACTCTAGATAATGAAAAATACATAACATCAACTTTTATGCACATAACAAAATACATAACATACGCTAGATGGATTGGCGTCTAACTTGCTCTGTTATTATTTGTCATGAATAATAACTTGCGTATATAGCTTTCACGGCATCTCCTCCAAACTATTCTACGTCAAACTACTCATTTGTCCACATAATTGAGCTTCTTTTTCTAAATCATAACTATCTTTTTTTTTTTTGGAAGAAGATGATAGTAACATTAATAGAAAAGAAGAAGATATGGTAACATGTATTACTTCATGTTAACTCTTTCTTCATTAAGAAGAGAGAGATATTTCAGGGATGCATAAAACAAATTATATATCAGTTAAGAATATGTCAAGGATATCATATCAGTAGTGTATTTTCCAATCATATATCAACAAAAACTTAAGGTCAAAAACAAAAACTTCAAATTGACAACCTAACTAGTTAATTGGGTTTGACAAGTGGAAAAAACAATTAATTACTTCTGGCATAATTTTAGCTATTATACTAGTATGGAAGCAGGTTGAAGCTGAGAAATATCCAATAGAACTTTCTCCTACAAGTACAACATTAGATAGAACAAACTAACACCTCAATGATGTTCTTGTGTAATACTGTAATGTGTTGATGTGTTTTTTGTTCCGTTTCTTCTATTTCTGTCAATGTTGTTTGATTGTATGGGGAATTTGGGTTTGGCTTGAATCATTATTTCCCCTGCAATCCAGACTTTATTATTCAGTAATAGTATTATTAGTCCCACATTGTTCGTAGTCTATTTCTGGTTTTTTATTTGTTAGAAGCTTGTTGTTAGAGTAGAGGGTTCTATCAGCTACATGGAAAATGACATGGATGATTGCATGGTTGATGATGAGGAAGCTTGCAACAACATATTTTCTAAATTGATAAGCATATAAATTCTAAAAATACATTTAAAATAGCAAAACAAAATACTTTGAAAAACATACCCATATATCATTTTAAGTTAAATATCATAAAAGTTATAAAAGACTCAATGAATATATGTCAATTCATGGCCAAACAATAACCAAATCAGCACCCTTTACGATTCAAATTAAACACCCTAAATCAGTGACTCCACCACTCATTTAGCAACTCTAGCATTGGAGCAAAGAATAAGCAAGGCATTTAACGCTCTAAATTCTTACTGACAGCAAGTTTACTTTTTAACACCCTTTGCCAAGGTAATTCATACTGGGAATGCCTTGACTCAATTGCACCGACCAACGTCCCAATTTTAAAAATACACCGTTTGTAAAGTTTTCTTATGAGGAAACACATGAATTCATACACAAAACTTGGAAGGAAATTCCATTTCATGCTTTAAAGGAGAATTCAAGCAAAACAAAGTTCACCACTGTTAAATTTTCTTGTAAGGGAAAATAATTGAGATGAGCTAAAATCCCTGTATTTTTCACCCAAAAAAAAAAATATTTCCTGTGAGGGTGGGAAACTCCACACTCTCTCATACATAAATTTCGTCTCTGTTTAAAGGAAAAGTCCATAGCAATGGTATCTGTTACACAGAAAACCAACCCACACAAAGAAGCAAAATCTAACTCTTATTACACAGGGAAAAGAGAAAAACTATGATATAATCAGAGCACCGAAAATAACCAGAGCACTGAAACCAGAAACCATAGCACCATAACCAGAGCACTGAAACCAGAGCACCATAACCAGAGAACACAAGGCCAATGCAAAAGGAAAATGACACCACAAACGCAAAATGAAAATGACACCAAGAACACATGGCCAATGCAAAAGGAAAACACAATGCAAGGCCACCAGACAACACACACGCAGAGGAAAATGGCATACCAACCTGTAGGAAGTTCACTACCTTCACAAAGTCGCTGGCCAAGATTTGGGTCGCCGAACCTCACAAAGTCACCGGCAAGATTTCGCAGCCGATTTTCCGTCAACCCAATTAAAACAAGCTCACAGGACAGAGGACTGGCCACCAAAAATAGCACCACCATCCGCTCACCGCCAGAAAATGGAGCAAGGCAAGATTGAAGCCATGCTCAGCCAAACTTTTCATATCCGCGAGACAATAGGAACGACAAGGGGAAGAGGGAATCTGTTGAGGGCCGAAGAGGTGAAAACGGAACGCCGACCGGGAAGGGAGACGGAGAAGGGAAGCCAGAAGACGGCAGAGACGAGAAGGAACAAGAAGGAAAGGACGGCAGAGATGCAGAGACGCAGGAGACGAGAAGGAAGAAAAATGGAGATCACGGGAATGAACGAAGAAGACAGGAAAGGGGAAAGAGAAAAGGACAGGGTCGCAATATCCCAACGGTCTGAAATTTCTGACCCAAAAGCATTTGAAAAATAGCTTCAACCCAGAATAGCTTTTTTCGTCCAAAACCATGGTTTGGGTCAAAAACGGGATTCTATGTAATTATGTGGTGTTCGGCAGATTTCACCCAAAACCAAGGTTTGGGTAAAAAAGCACTTTTTTAGCTGTTACCCGAACACACGCTTAGTCTTAGTCGAAAAGTAGAATTTCCTATTCATTAATTTTGCACTTTATGAAAATTGAGCGATCAAATCAGCCACTTCTCTAGTTCTCAATATAAGATATATTTTAGGGAGTTAATCTTGATTCTAAATATAAGACATAATTTCATATTTATTAATATTTTCTTAATTTACTTCTATTGATGCTTCATCAATAATAATCAAGGAGGAGGAGAAAAAAAGAATTAAGGAAGATGACATTAATATTTTAAAAAATATATATCATATTAACTAACTTAACTAATTTTCTTAATCTAATCAAATTAGATAAATGTATCTTATATTAAGAATAAGAAGAAGTATTTTTTTTTTTCATGTTTACGTATAATTTGGGGAAAAATATTCTGCCTCCCCTGCAACGGTTGCGTGGATAGAACTCCGACACCAAAGAATTATTGGCAAGGGGGTCAATGACTATTCACTCTAAGAAATAACTTTTTTTGGCCGAACTTTAATAAATAACTTTAAGTATATGAAATCGAAAAAAATATTTCAACAGTGACAACTATATATTATTTTAAGGTTTTTAGTGTTTGCCGTAATATCCTAAAAATTTGAAGAAAGATTTATAAGGTATACTTAAAGGCAAGGGGATGTTAATTGAAAATTAAAATCCTCAAAATAATTTATTTGGTTAACAGCTTATCTTGAGGCCAAAATTTCAATAAAATAAGGAAAGAAATAAAAATAAAAAGTATATAAAGGCCCAAAATAAAGAAGGAAAAATTATAGATAAAAAATGTTTTGGGAAATAAAGAAGTTTATGGAGAAGTTTATTTCCTAAAAGGAGCTATAAATAACTTTCAAACTATTTGCTTGAATTAAAGGCTCTTGAAATAATTAAAAAAAAAAAGTTAGAAGTTAGTTTTTGGTCCAAAAATTTTTAAGAAAGTTATTTTATAGGTTAAAGATGCTAAATAAGAAAGAAGATCTTTATAAAGTAAAGATTAATTTTGAGAGTTATTTCACGAAGAAATGCCACATTGAAGATAGGATAACAAAAAAAGAAAAAAAAATGAAAGACGAGTCAGCACTACCCTCCCTTTTCATCTCATCCTCTCCCCTTCAACCAAACACATCCTTAAGTGTCCTTCAAAAGGTTATTTGGACTATGCAGGTTCTGTTCCTTTTGCCAAGGTGCATATCATAGTATTTTTCTTTTGTTTTTAATGACCAACTTATAAAATGGTTTTGGTGGGCAAGGTTTGACACACTTGAGAAGGGTCCGAGCAGGTTCTGACACATCCAATACTATACCAAGACTTGCCCTCACTCTTGGTCGTTATAAAAATAGGGGGCTAATCGCACTTGTCATTAGCACTCAAATTAACTAAATTAACCTCTATAACATAGTAGTCAACTTAGATCGTATTCTCTTACATGGAGTCAATAATATTTTAATTACTAAATTAATTAAATGTGCAAGACTTAAAACAAAAGGGGAATTGATTCTTAATAAAAAAACAAAATATAGAAGACAATAATAAATCTTCATGAGAATAGATTGGTGGCCATCATAGTTCTAACCAAGGTATTAAAACTCGGACCGGTCATTGAACCGGTCGGGGTACTGGGTTAAGGGTCAGTGGGTCAAACCGGGACCAAACCGGAGCTAAACCGGGACCAAACCGGTGAAAAATTGAAAATTTTAGACTTATAGTATGAAATTCTAAAGGAATTTTTTTTTTTTTTTTTTTATAAAAAACTCCAACCCGGACCGGACCGGGAACCGGACCGGTTTTCCGGCCGGTTCGCCGGTTACCGGGCCGGACCGGCCGGTCCGGTCCGGTTTTCATAACCTGGGTTCTAACAGATATGGAGTTATTAATTCACTAAGTCCTACACATGAAAGAAAAAAATAGGTGTGGTGTGTGGTCATATTTTTGCTCTTCATGGTCATGGAAGAATGCATTTGAGCTTAAGTGGTAGTCATATGAGAAATTTAAGGAGCATAAGTTATAAGTTAACATAAATGAGCTCTAACCATATTGTAATTTAACCTAAAAGTAGTCATAAGACTTTGTTTTTTATAGATCCTTTTGCCTATGCCAATTTCCACCTTCACTTCCATGATTGGTTGTCTTTTTTCACTTTAATGCCTTAATTTCCATACAATAAACACAACCAAAAATACCTTTATGCAAATCAGTTTAATCTAGGGAAATAAAACTATGACAATTATGTCTTTTTAGCATTTATTTTGTGCAATATATTCTAATCCAAAACAATCATAATAATCACATTTAAACATAATAATAATGATAAAATCTCATAAATAGATATAAAAATATGTCATAAAATAGAGACTATACGCAAAACTGATTAAAATTATAAAGACACATATTTTAAATTTGGTTTTGGGTTGACACTATCTTTCCCCTTATAGTTTATAGTTATTTTGGTTTTGGCCCCTGGATTTTTAAACAATGATTTTAGTTCTTCAAGCTTACTCCGTTTCAAACCACTAGTTCTGAAGTTTCAAAAAGTACTTGGAACCAGCCATAACCTTCAACTAGTTTCAGTACCCGAGGGACCTGGAGAGATGCGTGCAAGGAATAAGCATGATATAGAGGAGGTGATAAAGTTGAAGGCCAAGGCAAAAAGATAAAGTTGAAGGCGTTCGCACCGTTCCGCTTCCAGAATATGCCGATGGAAATGCTGCTAAACCTGATGGCAAAATCACCCGTGAACTTACTCCCCCATCAAGCGAACACGTCAACGTCGTTGGGGCAATTTTGCAGAGATACAGTGATGAAGAAATGGCCCTGCCATGGAGATTGTCAGGTGGGGAAGGTCTTTGATTGTGAATATAAGGTTCTGGGATTGAATAGTCTTCACATAATTGATGGCTCCACCTTCATTACTTCTCCGGGAACCAATTCTCAAGCTTATGGTCTTTTTGTTTTTTTCCCCATTAGGCAAAAAGCTTTTAAAAATATAGCTTTATAATTTATTTTTGGGAAAATCTCATTGGGTCCCAAGAACTAGAAAAAAATATTAAAAACAAAGTTCTAGGGTAGATTTCTTTATAAAAAAAGTCTCAGTGTAGCGTCATCTATAGAAAAAAAAAATCCCTAAGGACCTCAGTGAGATAAATTTCAAATGTGAATTTACTTTAGTAATAAGTGTATGTAACTATATTGACAAGTTATAAAGTTGTTATTGACAAGCTCATATATGTTAATTAAAGCAGTTTCCATTGATAAGTATATGTGACTATATTGATAAGTCATAAAATGCCCATTGACAGGCCTATTCATGTTAACTAAATCAGCTCCCATTGACAGGCAAACGTCACTACATTGATAAGACCATATGTGTTAACTAAATTAGCTCACATTCATAAGTATATATCACTATATTGACAAGTCATAAGGTGATCATTGACAAACTTATCTATGTTAACTAAACAACTTTCACTGACAAGCGTATGCGATCATATTGACAAGATATAGAGTGGTCATTGACAAATCCATATATATCACTAAGATCCATAGGGACCTTTTTTTTAGATGATTCTACATTGAGACTTTTTTAATAGAGAAGTCTATACTAAGGCATTTTTGATATTTCTTCTAATCCTTTGGACTTGAGTGAGATTTCCTTTTATTTTTCTACCTTAGCTTATCCAATCAGCATCCACCCAAGCATATTTAACAGTGTTAGTGCAACATGGGCTTAATTAATGAGGTTAACTCAGGTTTCAAGTCTTTTTGAAACTTCAGGGAATAACGGTTTGAAACGAAATAAACTTAAGGGACCAAAATCACCTGTTTAAAACTTCAGAGACCAAATCCAAAATGACTATAAACTACAAGGACTAAAGATGTTGTTAACCCTTTGATTTTTATACCCAACTATCTCTTAAATTCTTGTTGACTATAAATTTTCAATATTTTTCGGTAATTTTTTTTCCCAATATCTTTAGTTTCAATTCAAAACGTTTTCTTTATTTGGGGAAAAACTTTTTGCAAGCATCTAGATTTTCTCCCAAGTTTTAATTTGGTATCTATATTTTTTTTCTTTCAATAATCATTTAAATTTGATATGTTAACATCGGCAACATCTGTAACTCTACTCTGTTAATGCCATTAGCTATGTTAGCTAATGGTGTTAACAAAACAAATAAACAACTTATTAGGGAGAAAAAGATAGAGTACCCAATAAAAAAATGGCAAAAAGTATAGGTAACTGTAAAATGATTTTTTTCTTTCTTTTTTGTCTTTTGGTAGAATAGGTAACGTTGGCATTTAAAACTTTATAACTAATTTTCTTTAATTTATATTTACATAAATAATTTTTATAATTAATTTATCCTATATTACATTAACATAATATATTATAAAAATATGTTTATTTACACATGACCCAAACATTGTACATATAGCCCAAGGCTTAATGAAATTACATATTACCACTTGAGCTAGTTGAGGTGTTGTATTTGTATATAAATATAAGACCCAAATTATTTTTTTCCCAAATTCAAAATTTTTTTCCCAAATCATTCATATTGATTACACATTGAGAGAGTTTTCATTTAAGGGTAGTTATAATTAAATAGGATATCTTAGAAAATCATCATGTATTATTACAAGTAACTAACTTAACTGATAGTTTTAATATTTACAAATTAATTACCTAATTCTTATATTAAGGAGAGGATATAGTATGTTTATTAGTGAAATAAAAATAATTAAACAGAAAGTCATATTGTCAAGTTTTGAAGATTAAAAGATAATTTGCATATAGTCTAAAATTTCGGAGAGCTTTATATAATTAATTTTTTTCATTCTTGATTTTTATTTTGTAAACTAAGTTAATAATGATACCAAACTATCAACAAGCCATTTTATAAGAATCATAGCAATAAGTTATTTTTTAAAATTTATTGTTAGATATTTTTAATATCATAAATATGTTGTATTTATTTTTGTTTGGTAAAAAATATCTTTATTATTGTTGTTAGTTGTAACAGTAAAAATATCTTCACATACGCTTGTTTGGATTAGCGGTGGAAGCTATTTTTTCAACATAATTTATGGTATGCAAAATAAATATATGAGAAAAATTTTATTTCTACTTGTATGAACATACTTATTAAATGCCAACTTAAGCAGACAACACTGACGGTGGATTTTCCATAAGATATTTTTATGTTACGGGTGGTCATTGAGGGCCACTGGATATATTTTTGTCGCCTTCCTCAATAAATATCCTATTGTTATAAAATCAAGAAAGTATAAAAGATTGAGATGAAGGAAATGAAGAAATACAAGAGAGAAATAGAGAGCAAGGAGGAAGTGATTCTTATTCATTTTGATGCCAACAAAGTGTAGTACATAATGCTCTATTTATAGGCCCTCAACTACAACTAAGAGTTACACAAAGTAAATGGCAAACTTTAATCCTTATGAGTGCACACATTATAACCTTTGAGTTATGGGCATGAAAACTCCTAAAAATCATTCATTTGAGAGGTTATGGGATGTAGAAAATGAAAGGTCAAGAGTTGGGAGCTCATAGACATCCACCTTAATTAGTATTTTACAACACTCCTCCTTGGATGTCCATAAAAAAAATATTGTGCCTCATTAAAACCTTACTAGGAAAAACCCAATGAGACAAAAACTTAGTGAAGGAAAAAGAGTACACAATACAAATCGAAACTGCCTCATTAAAAATCTTACCAGGAAAACCCCGTGAGACAAAACCTTAGTTAAGGAAAAGAGTACAGCATGGTCTCTATTTCACACGATGATAATATCGTATTTACTCCCCTGATAATAACATCAATTTTACTTCCCTGATAAGAACATCACTTTTAATGTATTATTGAGCATATCATTCTTTAGCCACCAAACTATGAATGATACATTGTCACCAAATATTCTGCTAGATGTATTCCTCTTACATATTTTCTGGATATGCTAAAATATCAGTATATTATGCTTTTATCTTATTCATCGTGAAAACAATAAAAAAAATTATTCTGAAAATCATTAAAATATATCTTACATCCACATATTCAGTTTGTTTTGGAACAAAATAATATTATATAATATGTTAATAGGACTATCACACTGATAAATCACAATTTTAATATATTTTATCCCACCTTATTCATTTATTTTGGAGATTATTTTAGGCTAATTTGGATTTATTAGATAATATTTGGATAATTAGCCAATTTTGGGAAATAATATAAATCTGAATTGATTATGATATTATTAGGCTTAAAAAGTTAATATCTTAATTGTTATCTTATGATTGAAAAATATTTCCAATTATATGATAAATCACGATTTTATTTGATTCTTGCAGAGTAAGGAAAAGTAGATTAGAAGATCCCACGGTGCAGAACTTTTCTGAGAAACTCAAAAAGAATCCAATGGTGAAATTTTATTGGGCTTTTGGAATTTTAATAGGCTCAAATTAATACCCAAAACTCTCCCCTCCCTTCTTAAAAATTACCTAGCCGCCGGAGACTCACGGAGAGGGCTCACACACGGACTGACGCTGGAGCAGGAGGGAGAGACACAGCCGCTGAAAAACACGGACGCAGACGCAGCCGCTGGAGTTTCTTCACCAAAGAACGTCAACTTGAAGGAATTCATCATCAATTCCTATTGTTTCTCCACGCGGGTCCCACGGCATTAGTTAATCATCAACTAATTCAACCCAATTCCTTTTTCATGGCTGAGCCTGTGACGTGTTTGGGGCTTGGAAGGAGGACAAATATCATGGAGGCTTAAATTCTTTTGGGAGGCAACTTGGGAGGAGCATGGAGGAAGCTAGAGCCTAGGAGCTTACACTTGAAGACTACAAGGGAGTGTCTTTCTTTTATCTCTTTGATTCAAGACTTAAGATTATTTAGTTTTAAATAATTTTAAGTTGTGTTAATTGAGAACAATCTAGTTTTAGATTGTAGACTTATTTTTATTTGGATTGAATTGATATTTAGGATTTGCTTTGTTCTTAAATGATTATTGGGATTTTTGTTTGCAAACCTTTGATTGTCAATTAAATTATTAATTGAGTTTTCATTATTAATTTAATTGTCAATTTGGGTTTAATTTCTTGATTGTTTAATTAGGTGATTAATTGTCGAATTGTTTAATTAGGAAATTGTAAACATAATTTCCAAAACCATATTAAGCAATTGTGATTGGTTTTCAATGGATTTAATTAACCACCATTTTTTTCATTATGAGTTTTCTAGTGGATTAGATGTAATTGAGCATGAGGGTTTCCCATGTCTTGATTAGGTGATTAAGTTTATTAATTCCAATTTTTCATGAACCTCCCTTTGGTCTAATAAATTAAATGGCTAAGAAAGCTAAATCCATGTGAATCCTGAGTTGTCCCCTTCACCATCATAATTGAACTAACCTTTGTTGATTTTCTTAGATATTAGTTTATTTCTTTTCCTTAGGATTTTAATTTCCTTCTCATAAGAAAAACCCCAAAAATTGCATGTTCATTATTTAGGCTAGTTTCATTCTCATATAGGTTTTAGAGTCTTTTACATTTTGCATTTAGGTAGTAGAGTCTTGCATTTAAGTTTAAGTTCATTCCATTGCATTTTTTATCACCTAAATTCAATTCTAGAGAAAACCCACATATTGCTCCTTGGGAGAATGACCTAGGTTGCCACTATATTGCATTAGTAGGTTGTCCTAGTTATTAATTGATTGCTTTAGCGACAGAAGCAAGCATCACACACCAAACCTCATTTTTGTTATCCATTGTGCACTTGCAAGAACTAATTTTTATCAATAAAATCATAATAGATACAATATTAGCATAATACAAAAATATTCTCATAAAGTATAATGTACTTCTGGATCATTAAATTCAATATATTTTTACAAGAAAATTCACCACGGTAAAAATATGTGATTTTGAAATAATTGATGCATTTGATAACTTGATCTACAAGTCAAGTAAAATGTAAATTACTCATTTTTCAATATATTTTTCAATCAATTATATATACTTGAATTATTTTCAAACTCGCACAACATTTTATATATAGAATGATTTTCTTGTATATGCTTCTGGCATTTTAGATCCTTCAAAGACTCTCATGTAATATTCACTATTCATATATATATATATATATATTGATATCTAATAGACGCATTATTTTGTTTACATATACTATCAGACTAATAATATATGCAACAATTATTGTATCCACTACCAAATATTGTACCTCATCATAATCATTATTGAACCTTGAGAAAATCTTTATTTTCACATGAATATTCATATATCACAAATAACTTAATATTTCAAATGTTTTGGACTACAGGTCCATATTTGGACTACAGGTCTATAAATTTCACATGCTGAAAGAACATTTTTCATTACGTCATGTCCCCTTCTTCAGTTGACCAATCACCTTTTTTTCTACCGACATATTTATGTATAAGATCCTTATTTGATCACGTGATATTATTACTAAAATTGTTGTCGACAACTTCATCTTTTCAGTTCCATTTTTCTTGTTGTGACATAATTCATTGAGATCTTTTTATTACTTTCATGTACCTGAATCTCTTTTGAGGGTTCTGCAAGTAGTTATGTATTGACCTCTTCTAGAGTGTCTGACTCCTTAATATGATTATCTTGATTATTTGCTTCTTTCTTTTTTCTTTTGGAACTGATTATTCTCTCATACTTCGGGCATGTCTCACTTTCATTTATGCTAATTAGACCACTTATAGCTGGAATATGAGATTTTTTTTTTAAACAGAACGGCCAAGAGCACAGCTTGGAAATAGCAAAAACTACGCTAGGCAACACAACCACCTAGCATATCATCCCTCATATATCCCATACATCCCGGATGTGCCACCGGTAACACTACCAGCCCACCAATTTAGGTCAGTAATTGCATCTGGCAGATTTTATGTAATATTTCATGAATGCAAACCAAATGAATTTCTGGTTCATATTGTTATATTCGAGGATTTATATTTGATAGTAATAATGCATTCTTTTTCTTTTCTTTTCCAGCTATTTAATTTCTCCCCCTCATGTTAGGAAAACTTTGTCAAATGACAATCGACTAATCATGTAGTATAAGTCTCATAAATTCATTTGTTTCCATTAAAAACATCCTTTTGTTTTATTTAGAGACAAACAAGAATAAGAAAGTTCTTACACAACATTTATCTCAATTTCCTTTAAATATCTATCTATGTGCATTGTGGTGAATCAATAGGAATGCACATTCAAACTTTTTAAGATGGAATATACTTGACTCTTGACCAAAGCCAGTTTTATCAGGAGAATTTGGTTGACTAGTATAAGTGCTGCAATATATAAGATCAAATATGCCAACACTAAAACATAAATTTTGTTCTCATAAGTATTAGTCTAGCTATTTATGAAGGCTTCAATGAATGAATCGTATAATCTGGAAGTTGCGCGTAACATAATAATTTATTCAATATTCTTGCAAACTTCAGGTTGTAAACTAATATTAATATTACATGTAACCTGTTAGAGCAAGCGTTTCACCCAAGAGGGGGGGTGAATTGGGTGATACTAAAATTTCGTTGCAAATATAAAATTTGACTGTGAAATTAAAACAGTAAGGAGTAAGGAGAAATATCACTAAAGTGTACACCGGGAGTTATACTGGTTCGGTCACAACCACTTTGACCTACGTCCAGTCCTCAGAGCTTCTTTGAGAGTTTCACTATAACTTCCAAGATTCAGTGGGTTCTTGGCACCTCAGTACAAGCAAGTTCCTTCGCCTGGGCACTCACTCCCCCTTACAAGTTGTAATCCAATCCCAACTCAAGGTTCCACAACCTTAAGTTATCTCAATAACAAATATTGAGTTTGAATGAAATACTCTCTTACAAAGTGAATAAGAATCACTGACGCATAGAAATACAATTACAACGTAAAAACAGAGCAATGAACTTGATGATATGTTTTTGTGTGTTCTTGTTGTCTATTCTCTGTTTGGATGTTCCCACATTTATAGATACATTGGTAATGATTGTTGGAACGTTTTTCTTCATGTCCGTTGGAGCGTGCGCAGCCATTATTGACTTTTCCAGTATTTGAAAAACATCCGTTTGTGGTAGGTGGCGGCGGGTGACATTTGAACGTTGCTTTTGACTTTCCATAGTTGGTAAAATCTCTTCATTGTTTATCTGTAAATAAGCTAAGAATACTAATACAATGAAAGGTTAATCATATAAGAAACAAAATAATGAACGTTGGAATGATTTCTGAATTTCTGGTTTTGCTTACTCGAGTAGTTACTCGAGTATTCCTTGAAGTTTACTCGAGTACTTACTCGAATATCATCGGGAAAAACTTTGATCAACTGCAAGTCACCAGACAAATATAAGATTACTCGAGTAGTGCATGGAATAACCAATTTTCAAACTTTTGGAAATGTATATTTACTCGGGTACCTACTCGAGTAATAACTCACAACTTTATGGGTTACTCGGGTACCAACTCGAGTAAACCTTCAAATAAACTTTTGGTTACTCGATGCTTTACTCCAGTATTGTTGGCAGGATTTCAAGGCCGAGAGCACATCAAGTTAGATTACCTTGTTACTCGAGTACATACTCGAGTAAACTTACTTTTTGTGCATAACTTACTCGGGTAGTGACTTGAGGTTTTCTTTCAAAAATAACTCTGCATACTCGAGTAATCCACTTAAAATGAAACATTAAATCCATTCATACTAGAGTAATAACTCGAGGAAAATGAAATAAAATTATATCAAATTATTCGGGTACCACCTTCAAGTTTTTGCTTACCATACTGAGTTACTCGAGTAGCTACTCGAGTAACATTAGCAGTGGTACAAAATGCCGAGAGCACCACATTTACTGAAACAAGGTAACTCGAGTACATACTCGAGTATCATTGGCAGGCCGAGAGCAACTTGAAAACTTTTACATGGTTACTCGAGTACCTACTCGAGTAACGTTGGCAGGCCGAGAGCAACTCCAAGTATTTACCTGGTTACTCGAGTGGCTATTCGAGTAACATTGGCAGGCCGAGAGCAACTTGAAAACTTTTACACTATTACTCGAGTAACGTTGGCAGGTTACTGGAAGGTGCCTCTGGTTACTTCAAGTTTTGTCTCATTACTCGAGTACGTACTCGAGTAATGCCTTAGAAAAACTGCTTCTGATCAAGTTTCACAGCTTTTTCTTTTGGCCTTTCTTCATTACTCCAATGCTTACCTCAAGTGATGCTTAACCCTGTTATTACTTTGTTCAAACTTATTTATAAATCAATTCTTTTTCATACTATACTTTTGTTATCATCAAAACATGAGATCTAACATAACCATCTTATAGATGCATCTATCAAATTCATTGAATACTTGTATGATTTACATGTTATTTGAATGGGTCCATATATCAGCTTGATATATTTTTCAGAAATATAGAAATTCATTCCAAATCATAACTTGTGATACTCTCATAATCAAATTTCTTTGAGAACAAGCAGCACATGATAATTCTTGAATTATATAATATGTTGGCTATTCATGAAAAATCTTCTAGTTCTTCAATGGATGTCAAATGTAATCTTTTATATATGATTCGGATGAATCAAACAAGTTATGCCAACATAAATTTATTTGTTACAGTAAACTACTAGTTTACTGTAACATGTTGCTTAACCAACAACAAAATTTTCAATTTCTATAAGTATTGATATAAAATGTCAATATGACATCCATTTTTCGGAAATTAATAGGTTTTGTGAGGAAGTATATGAGTAAAACTTTTCAATATTAACTCACACTTATATTCTAACAATCTCCCCCTCAAATGTGAGTCATATACATATATTTTCTTTATTTCTCTATTTCAAAGACAAATTTGTATACAGCAAACTAATAATATATCTTTCATTTCAAAACTCAAGTACTTCATAACTCACAACTAATCATGGATTTCAGTCAATTGGGCTATTATTTAAACCCTGTAATAGAGTAAAACTCTAATGTAAATCTATGGATTATAATTTTCCTTAATCAATTCTTTTTCTGCCCATAGAATTTAAGAAAAACTATATTAGTTCTTCAGGAACTAACATATATTCTTGCATATTTATATAATTTTGCTACTTATTAATAATGATATGCTTCAATTTGCCTCTTTTGATGCATGTTCAAAATATGAAATGTTTAGAATTTTCCACTACATAAAGAAATATGAGGAGATCCTAATCAAAATACATAAAGATCTTATTGTAATGAATTCTGATGTTTAGGGGCTAAAATTAATTTGAGAGAAATGTAAAGACAAATGCATTATAATATAAATTAACAAATACTTATGATATACATAGTCTTCTTTCAAATATTCCTTACTGTTTGATCATCCATAAATTTGACTTGCACTATATAATTCATGCACATTATGAAAATGATTTTGTCTAACAAATCATAAACTATTCATTATGAATTTTCTCATAAAATTAAATAAATTCTCACTTTCTTAATTCAAATATGACATATGATTTTTTTTTTGGGAGAATTACACTAAGGTCCTAAAGAAGAAGAGAAATGAAAAAATGGTCCCAATAGATTACAAAATGAAAAAATGGTCCAATGGAGTTGTTAATACAGGCTCCTGGAGTTGTTAACGAGTTGTCAATATAGGCTCCTGGAGTTGTTAATGGAACCATTTTTTCATTTTGCAATCTATAGGGACTATTTCTTCATTTTTTTCCTTCCTTGGGACCTCATTGTAATTCTCCTTTTTTTTTTTCACAAATGTCACATAAAACTAATTTGATTCCAATATATATCATATTATATATTATATCATGATTAATGTATGAAACTTGCACATATCATATAAAAATACTAAGGAGTAGAAGAAATGTTAATACAATGAATTGGGAAATGAGGCAATAAATTATCAATACTAAAATAAAATACAAATTAAAGAGTATTTGTATGCCTTTCAATAATGAAAGTTTGGAACTAAGAAAAATTGCATATATATATAAGGCAATATAATAGTACTCAAGAAGAGAAAAGAGATGGAAGACAAGGTTAAAATGAAAAATATGATTAATAATGAAAGAAAGTACTTTGATGTTGAGGTATATGAGTTGAATGTTTGTTGAGAAATCTTTGGTGCAACAGAGAAATACAAGTTCCAAGAAAAAAATAGAGGTGGTAAACTCCATTGATGTATGAATAGTATTCACATACACAATATACTTAAAATTACAAATAAATTGTATAATTATACATAAAGAAGGTAATTAAACAACTTAACTTTATAATTGAAGGTTATATGAATAAATATTGAAAACCATTTGATATGGGAGTTATAAGGATTAACCATGAGGTAGTTAGAATCCTAAAAGGCCATGAAATCAAAATATATCAATAATTACCAATAATGTTTAAATTTGTAAATAAATTGGCACTATACTGAAATTTTAAAATGACCAATCATTACCTTTTTATCTATTTGCTTTCATATATCACTCATGTTGATATCACAATTTTAAATAATAATTTCTCTCTCACAAATTAATCACAATCAATTTAAATTTAAACATAAAGAATCAAAATCATATAGCCTTCATGGCTTACAATTATCATATAGCCTTCAGGGCTTATAATTATTTCTTTTGGCTATACAAGCTAATCATCTTTCTCCGTAACTTATTGCTTTAAGCATCATAATTATTTTTGATATTTTTCACAATATTTTATAGTCTTTTTGGCTTCACAGCCATTTTGATCTTTATTTTCAATAAATTAGTACATATTAGTTTATATGACTTTTGGTCATATTATACCATTTTTTTCTATCCATATGACTTCTAGTCATAGTATGATATTTGCTCATAATTTTGATCTCCTTAGAAATGTTATTATTTCCATGATTGTAGTTCAATAGTTAAGACAAAGTATTCTTAACTTTCAACTATCAATTCCACAAATGCAATGTGATCATGTTTATTTTCACTCTTACATATGTTCTTTACTTTTAATAGCATCATCAATTTCTCCAAATATTGGTCTTCAGGACCATAGCAAAAACCTTACAAAGTTTTTTTTTGTTTAGTTTTTTTTTGTTTCGTGCTGATAACGTGTTATAAAATCAAGAAAGTATAAGAGATTGAGATGAAGGGAATGAAGAAATACAAAAGAGAAATAGAGAGCAAGGAGGGAGTGATTCTTATTCATTTTGATGCCAACAAAGTGTAGTACATAGTGCTCTATTTATAGGCCCTCAACCACAACTAAGAGTTACACAAAGTAAATGGCAAACTTTAATCCTCATGAGTGCACACATTGTAACCTTTGAGTTATGGGCATAAAAACTCCTAAAGATCATTCATTAGAAAGGTTATGGGATGTAAAAAATGAAAGGTCAAGAGTTGGGAACTCATAGACATCCATCTTAATTAGTATTTTACAACACCTATAATAATACTAGTAATTTTGATGTGGATTTTTTACCACCCATAATTTGTTCTTAATACTTAAAATTGTCAAGAAACAATCACATCCTTGGGCCAAATAAAAAAAGCCCAACAGACAATCACCTCCACCAAATAGCCCATCAACTTTTCGGATTTTGGATCCCATGGTTGAGCTCTTTCATTAGATTATGATGGAATAAAGTTGAGTGAGGAGCTATAATTAAATATTTTTTGTTTAATAAAATAAAATTGTTAACTCCTTCCTCAACACTGTTAGATTATATTCCAATGGCTAATAGCCCTTAATTGAGGCCAAATCCCAAGTTTCCTTCTCTACACTAAACACAAATATCGCAACATCATGCTTGAACCTAAAACCTCATCCAAGTGTTGCGAGTGGCAGGTGGCATTAGTGTTGAAACAATTAGCCTGTTTTAATTCTAAATATAAGACTGCAATTCACTTTGCTTCCTAAATTCATAATGTTTTTTTTTTCAGAATATCCATATTAATTGCACATGTTATAGAAGTGTAAAGTGTTTTCATACTTGAGATAATTTCCATTGCAAGTGATTAAAATGGGCACATTAGAAAAACCAATACATGCTTTTTATAAACAACTAACTTAACTATTTTTCAAATCTTTACAATATTTAGGATATGAGGAGTAGTTAAGAAAATAAATTATGTTGAGATGTTTTCTCTCTCTCTTTACAACCACAACTTAATGCAACTTAAATTCCTATTAATTGATAGTATTAAATACTGAATGATTTGTTAAAACTCACGCTTTAAAACCCATTTTTTGAAGTAATATCTAAAAATAAGTATTGTTGCCTGTGCATTCATATATAGCATTTTGAGCTTTTAAAGCTTCTCAATTACAAAATGACAGTTATGATTCTAAAACATTATTTTATGAGGTGTATAATATTTATTATATAATTTAGTTTTTATGATTGAGCAATTTTTTTTATTGTATGCACAATAAGAAATATTTATTTGTAGTTATAATAAATCATGTGATTATTTTATAATAATCTGTTTTAAATGACCCAAAGTCCTAAATGTATTGCTTGTTGATAAATATTGATGAGACCAATCAAGAGAGTGAAATAGGGAAAATATCATTGCTTAAAAATAGTATCAATAGATATAATTTATTGATGATTATTTTAATTTTTTTTATATTTCTTCAAAATTGATTGATCAAGTAATCATACTTAAAAATGATTTGATTATTTTTTTTTTAAATTTCATTTATTATTGATGCAAATTATTGATTTGATGATTCTAGTTAGAAATAGTGACATAACTGTCCCTCATTATAAATTATTACTTCCTAATTTTGTTTTCTTTATTTCTTCATTATCGATTGATTAAGTAATCATATTTGAAAATGATTTGATTATTTCTTACATTTCATTTATTATTGATGCAAAATATGGATATTAATTTAATTTGATTTAAAAATAGTGACACCATCATCCCATGTTATAATTTATAGATGGTTATTTCCTAATATTTTCTTATTTCCTTTATTTATATATTTTTTTGAAAAAAATATTTTTTCATATTATATGTATTAAGCAATTATATTAGTTCATGGCCCCTCTTTATGTTGGTAATCTACCTAATTAATAGAGGAGTAATGGAGAAGACCTCTCCTTGCTCTTAGACTTAAAACACCTAGGGCTTGTTTGGTATGATGGAATTAGGGGTGATGGAAATGGAATTGGTTATCAATTCCATGATGAAGCTTGTTTGGTTTGATAGAATTGAAAATTTTTCCAATTCTATGTGGAAGCCACATAAGCCTAATTCCACCAAATGAATTCCATGAAAAAACCTAAGATTTACAATTCCACCTTGCCATTTCCATCCATTACCCTCCTCTGTTACCTTCAACCTCTCCACCGACTAGCGACATCTGTCACTCACTGGCAAAGACCGTGGCGGCCTATACTCTCCGACTTCGTCTTCTTCCTCACGCTCCAACTTCGCCGCAAGCTCCTCCCCTACTGCCGACCAGCTTTGTCAACATTGAGGTTATGGTGGTGTGGCGGTGGTGAGAATCGGTGTTGGTGGGTGTGAGGATGGAGGTTATGGCGGTGCGGCAGTGGTGAGAATCGATGAAGAAGCTCCCCAAAATCATCTCTGCTGCGGTGCTTCTTCTCAATCTCAAGCTTGAATCTCACGGCTGTTGGTGGAGGGTGAAAGAAGAAGGAATGTTGCTGGTGACGAAGGTGGTGGAGGTGAGAGTCACCGGCGACGAAAATGGAGAAGGAAGGTGAAGTTTTTGGTGAAGAAGATGAAGGTAGTGGTGGTGGTGCTCAAGCTCCGCAGAAGACGGTGCAAAAGTTTCGAAGAAAAGCCAGAGGGCTTTTTTTTTAAAAAAAAACTTTTTAAATTTTTAATTAAATGGGCATTTTGGACTTCACATATAAAAATCCAAGGAACGAAAAACCGGACCGGGCAATGAACCGGTCACAGCACAGGTTCAAGGGTTAATGGGTCAACCGGGGTCTAACCGGTAGTTGAATCGGTCATAACCGGTCATATTAAAATATTATAATTTATTAGTGATAATATATATTAATATATTTTTAAACTTCTATAGATAAAAATAAATATTTTTAGAAAAAAAATGTTTAAAATCTATTAGTATTAGTTATAATACCTATACTTATACAAAGATATCTCATTTCCTATAATTATTATATCTTTTTAATTAATTTTTTTCATTATTTTCTTCTTTTTTTTAGATTTGTTCTTTCTTTATCTATTTTTCTCTTCATTTTAGTCTTCAACTTTTCATTTTACCCTCAAAAAACACAAAATAAAAATTTGAAAAATTAAAAAAAAAAAAAAGGAAGAAACCGGGTCAACCGGTCGGACCACCGGTTTTACCGGTTTTGACCGGTCCGACCGGTTCTGACCGGTTCGACCGGTCTGACCGGTTTTTGCTCAAACCGGACCGGACCAGGGACCGGTTCCCGGTTCAACCGGTTGAACCGGCCGGTCCGGTCCGGTTTTTTGAACCATGTAAAAATCAGATCTCATTTCCATAACACACCAAACATACTTTTAAAATCCATTTCCATCTCCATCTCTATACCCATTTTCATTTCCATTTTCTTCAAAATTAATTCCAGTATACCAGACGGGCCCATATATTTATAACAAGTCCAACAAATAGATGGAGCCACCCTTTTCGGATTTGCAACTTAGGGGGAGGTTACTCTGTTATTTCGAATATGCTGGTACACGAGTTTGACTAGCTACATGTGGCCGTGAGTTGACAGATTCTTGGGCTGCAACTTACTAGACATGCTTTGTTGGGCCTTATCTACGTGGACCGTTTTATTTGTGGGCTTGAGCATATAGTTTTGGGCCATACAGAATAAATCGAGTAATCATCAAGTAATGAAAATGGTCAACTAAAGTTTGAATTAAATCAAATAAGGAAGCATTTAAACACTACAAAGCAATTATCAATTAATCAATATAAAATGTAGAGAGTAGCAGAAAAAACGCAGAAATAGTAGGGTTGTGAAGTAATCAAACAAAGTGTGAAGCAAATCAAGTAAGGAAGAATCAAGAAAGAAAATGAAAAACAATTAATTAATTAATTAATCAACCGATATATTAATAATTATAAAATATGGAGAGTAACAAAATAATCGGAAAAATGAAAGGGTTATATAAAAGGAAATAAGCTAAGAACTTGTCAATCAAAGAATATCGCTCTTTTTTTGCCCTCTCTCTACAACCTCGTCACGTGGTAGGGAAATTGGGCCAATCACAATTACCATGGCATTGAATGCACAAGAGGGAAAAGCAAGAAAGGAAACAAAATTCAAAAAATTTAAATTTGAAGTTGAAGTTTGAAATTTTTTTTTTTGATTACAAACTGGATATCGTCTACTAAATAATCAAAGACACAGAAAAACCCCCTACAAACAGCCTATGTTCTTTCATCATTTTCCACCTCATGCATCTCAGGTGGAGGATGATCAAAGATACAAAAATCCCCTACAATCCCATGAGCAGATTTGGCTAATGTATCAGCAAGGACTAGATCCTCCCGTGGGACATTAACAAAACAAACCTGCCAATCTTTAGACATAAGATTCTTAATCTCATCAACTACATCTCTGAATGGGTAGTCATATTCACAGCCCCTAATTGCCAGATTAATAGCCTCAGAAGTTTGAAATTTGAACTTGTGAATACATTGAATGTAATGTTTTTTAACATATGAAATATAAAATAAAACAAAACAGACCAATGACGAATGAGCAAAATCAAAAAAATGACATGTATAGTACACTTAGATCAATCACGAAGAAACTAGGACTACTTATGTTTTTATATATATATTGATGAGATGAGCAAATATTGAATAATCTTTGCAGTATAGCTGTGAGAGACAACACAAAAAGATGATACACCAATAGTACATAAGTAATCACTACCTGCATGTGTCGCACAACAGTGCTTTGTATAATCAACAGCCCTTCTTTGGGCAAGCTTTCTCACTCTCTTCGCTCTATAGCTATCAGCATGAGCTATAACTATATTTTCATCAAATAAATGTGTAAAAATTAATAAGAGTAATTTTGAAAATGCAAACATATAAGATTTTCAACAAATTCAACTTTTCTTATACTCAATAAAGAAGTATTATTACTATAATGACTTAACGCAATGAAATATGATACAGTTTTCTCAAACTATTTGATGGATGCAAAATGCAAAAGGATACAGCTTTGTGAAAGAGTGGAAAAGAGGAAAATTAATTGAAATACAGAGAATATATACTCGTTAGGGGCAAGGAAATAAAAACTAAAAAAATACAATTCAACACAATACATAGCCACAACAAATTAACCTGCCATGTCCATTGAATGTCATAAGAAACAAATATATATATATATATATATATATGTATGTATGTATGTATGTATGTGTGTATATATATGCACAGTCCCAAATCCAGATGGATCATAGATTCTATGAAAAAAGACAAAAAATACCACTTGAACTTCAAAATCCCAAATTGGTTTTATTGATAATAAAAGTAATAGGATTGATAAAAAAAGTATAGCAATTAACAACTCATGTTTTTAGGAAATTACTGATTTAAGATTTTAAAGTTTAAGTATTATTTATTTATCTCTTTTCCTAGATTCTATCCCAAGAAATGAGGTAGGTTCACCAAATAATGGCAAGCATTCCACATTCAGACGATCTTTCCTGCCTATGAGCTATTACAATTATCACAGAAAGCTCCTTCAAGCATACTTAATAGTACAAGTATACTTCTACAAGCTATCCTATATTCAAAGCTGACCCGCTAAATTGTCATATATTTCCAAGAAAATCTCAAAACTTGATTATGATTGCACGGATAGATTAATGTCCGAAAATCCTTAAAGTTTACCATCGTAATGTGGTAGAGGACCTCCAGAAGCAGGGTGGTAAAACTCTGGATTTATATTCATGGAGGAATTAGAAGGGGTGAAAAATGTTTTCATTAATTTTTTTCTTCATTTTCTTTCCATTGAATATATTTATCATTAATTAGATTATATTTTAATGGTTGAGATTTATTCTATTTATCGAAGTAGGTTTATAAAAATCTATCATAGTATATAGAATATATCTCAACTATTAAAACATAATCTAATAGTGAAGACATTCAATGATAAGTAGAAGGGTGAGTGTTGGCAGTTGCAATCGACGGAGTGACGGAGCGAGGGGGTCGAAATAGAAAATATTAATTTGAGTTAATCTAATAGTCAAGTTTGAAGAATTAACATACAGAGGATGGCAATCAATGTATTTTTTTTTAAGTGAAACTAAGAATAAAACAAATCTAACCAGCAATGACAAATAAAACTGATGATGTGGGCAGTACAGGTGAACCAATCACAAAGAAGCCAGCATTTTTGATAGTATATATATTGATGATTAAGTATTCCTCAACCAGATACATGGCGCCTTCGAAAAATATTACTAGCTTGAAGGCTAACAACAACAACAACAGCACACTTTTGTTCTTTTAGGACTTGAATCTATGTTGTTTTCGTCATGCAGTATCTTATATTTTGGTTTATTATGATATATTATTTTACTTTGCAATAGTTCCTTCGATTTTTATTATTAAATACTTTTAAAAAGAAAGAAATATTTTTTAATATAAGTTATCAAAGAGTATTAATTACATTTCTTCTAAATTGTGTCTACTTAAAGTCTGATGCAGTTTTTTGTTTTGTTTTTTAATTCATGATTTTAAATATAAATAAATTTTAATTTTTTATTTGTAAATAATTAAAATGATTTAACCACCTAGCATTAATTTTTGGATCAGACATCAAAGTTTTGGGCCAAAATTTAACTACCCGCGTGAAAGTGCCGTGAGAAGATCACGAGATGTGAGCTCCCATGAGAGAATCTTAGGAGTTCGATTCATCAAATGCTTCATAGAGTGACACGTGGCAAGAGGCATCAAGTTGGCCTTCTCCTTCTGCATAATCACAGATGCGGATTTCCATTCACTGCGTCTGAACACTGAGGAGATTCCGAGAACACTTTTACTATGCCTCACCAAATGAAGAAAGAAGATAATTACTCTGTTCATATTTGCAAATGTCTTTCCTTCACAACATTTCCTGGCTACTTCACTTCCTCTTGTTGAAGCACCAAACTACACCTAAAAAGAAGAAGCCAAAGACTCAGATATGGCTTAACATTTTTCTTATTCTGTCATTGCTGAATGATATATATAGCTCTCTGACTCTGCATCTCTTTGCCTCTCTTGGTGAATATTTTGAATTCTGGCGCCATTGTAGTATGTGATCGGGAGGAGATTGAAGCTTTGAAGAGTGAGGCAAAAGGTAACTTTCCCTCTTTCGAAGTTAGATTGGCTGTCATTATTTGATTTTGTGTTTTTAATTATCTGGACTTGCCCCCTGGACATTCTGTGGCGCTTCTGTGGTATTTCATATCAAGAGCTAAGTAGCAGAGTTTTGACAATTAAGGATAGAATCTTCAATTCCGAGATGGAACCAATGCCTGGTGATTTCCCTCCAGAGATTCTGGTGGAAATTCTTCACAGGCTACCTCTCAAGTCTCTTGTGAAATTCACCTCTGTTTGCAAAGCTTGGAGTTCCCTCATCACCGATCACACCTTCATATCTGATTATCTCAACCGAACCATTATTCAAGCCAGCAATGGAAATACTTCCCTGTTTCTTCAACTCTTTTGTTGGCCTATGGAATTTCTAGGTCAGCGCTCCGTTCCTGATGAGGAATTTTACTCACTCTACTCAGATAATTACCATCGCTTGTTTGTTGAGAGATTCCCACTAACTCGCGTTTTGAGGGGTTCTTCGAAGAATTCAATGGTGGTTGGCACTTGTAATGGGCTAATATGTATTTATGACAACAAGCAGGACATCCCCCGCGCTCTGCGCGGGAGCAATAACTACTTCACTATACATCATGCACAGACCTGGCAATTATCCAATGGCTTGCTAAAGAAACAATGTACCTGATATCATATTTGTTCAATTTGCTAACAACAAACTTGCCTAAGAACACATGCAGAACACAAAACCTTCATTGCTCTTACAAAAGACATAACATCAGTCTAAAAAAGGGTTCACAACCCAGCAATAAACCCAAGTTCACAGAGATGAATTTCGTAGGAAACATGTAAACAAAAAATGTCCATGTCAATTGTGTAGCCATGTTGTGAGGTGTAATGAAACAAATAGAGATTGGAAGAAGACCTTTTCAAAAAATTTCCTGAAACATTTGTATATGTACATTGACTTCATAACATCTCACATATGCCGGTCTCTGTGTCTGAATATCTACCTGTAAACAATATTGGTAGTTGTGTTTTTTTGCTGATTACTCCCATCATGTATAAGAATTTTCAAACCTGCAATATCCTTCACTCTTGATAATGCTACGTACAATTGGCCATGTGTGAACACTGGATTTGATAGGTATAAACCAGCTTTTTGTAAAGTTTGCCCTTGATTCTTATTAATTGTCATCGCAAAAGACAAAGCAATAGGAAATTGTCTTCTCTTCATCCGAAAAGGGAAACTACTGTCTGAAGGATTCATATCCATCCTATGAATCAAAACCTTTTGATTTGGGTTTGACCCATTTAATGTTATTGCTTGAATGACATTTTTTCCAAGAAGTGTTATACGTAACCTGGTTCCGTTACATAAGCCACTAGCTTGATCTATATTCCTTAATAGCATTATAGGTACTCCAACCTTGAGATTAAGATTATGCTTGGGTAAACCTGAATAATTAATTGTATTCAAGAACTCCGTGCTGTACAGATTTTCAAATCCATCAACCTCTTGAGATGTCCTACAAATAGTATCACAACTATAATACTCCATCACGTCACCAGGTAATAAAGAGCACATGTATTAATTTACATGGTTGACACTCTCAATTGTAGGGCATAGAATGACTCGGCTATTGAGGTAATTTGAATTATCTAGATTTTCTAGCAAGCTGGGGTATGTCGTTGACACAATAGCATGCAATGGATCTTGATAATTTTGAATAAGGAATTCTTCAGGAATGTCAACCTCTGCAATACCATCATGTGGCAAACCCAATTTACCGTCACCTAGTTGAAGAAGCCATTTAGAAAACACTTGTAATTTACGACTATCTAGATTAAATGAAGAAGATAGTCTCATGTTCTTTGTGAGGTGGAAAATTTTACATGCATCCCACAAGTATGATGAAGTAATGCAAGCATCCACTATAGTAGCTCTCGACCCCTTTGGAATAACAGGCAACAGTTGGCGAAAGTCACCACCCATCAAGACAAGCTTCCCACCAAATGGATCGTTGCAGTGCATAATATCCTTTAAACTTCTGTCAAATGCTTCAATACAAAAGCGTTGAACCATCGGTGCTTCATCCCATATTATCAATTTAGTGGACTTAATCAAGTCAGCCAACATAGAATTTTGTTTAATATTGCATATGGAATCTTCGTTAACTACAATGGTATTGCAAACCTCGAATGAGCTGTCCTTCCAGATTGTAGCAATGTGGCTGGAATGCCGCTGGACGCAACAGTCAATACTATTTCACCTTTAGACCGAAGTACTGAAGTAAATGCATTCCATAAAAAGGTTTTCCCAGTTCCTCCATGACCATAAACAAAGAAAAATCCACCAAAACGAGCGTTCAATGCATACATTACTGAATCATAAACAACTTTTTGCTCTGCATTCAATGAATTTATTATTTTCACTGACTGTGCATAAAGCTCAACTTTATTGTAATTTAATTCCTAGCGAATCAAATGATTACCAACATCAACATGACTAGTTGATAAAGGTAGTGGAAGCGAAGGAAATTCTGAGATGCTCTTTCCATTCAACTGCAACAGACTTTCAATCTCAGATAAGGCAGCTTGCTGTTTTTGAGGTGCTGATATGTCTATCCCTACATAAGTGAAAACATATCAGTTAGAACAAATGTGTATAACAAAGGTTAATAAAAGAGAGCTGCAAGGAATATGAACATACTTGAAGCCATAGGATCATCATGTGGGATGTATAATAGGTCTTCTAATAGAATTTGAGAAGTCTCATTCCAAACAACCTCAGGCTGACTTAAACAACTACATAATAACATACTGACAAACATGCTACGTAGTAAACGACCTGTTGCCCACACTGAAGCTTCTTTCAAAGCAGAAATAAATTCAGTGTCATTATCTAATAGTCCCAATGCAATACATGCAGAACGATAAGTTGGATGTACAACACCATCAACTGTCCTAATAGCTTCATAAGATGAAGGTCCTTTGACTTTAGTTAATAAAATCCTAAGGAAGTATAGTTCTCCAGATGAAGGTGAAGTATGTGTAAGTCGCCCAATAGCAAATCCTCTTTTTCTTTTTTTTCCATATTCTTTGCCTCCGATGATACACATAGTATTTTGGGAATTCATAATAATATAGGGATTTAGCCAAATCATCATCTTTGTTTTGTTTCATCCATGCAAGAAACATAGACTCACAAACTCTAGGCTTGTCTAGAAGCTCAGCCACATCATCAGTGTTAGAATAGATAATACACTGTTGGTTTGGTAGGTGAAGACTTAACCTTTCCACTGGTGGGAACCTATGATGAATATCAAAACCAAATATACGCCAAGCTGCCTCACATGCAGAGATATAACGAAAATTATAATATTGTTGAATCTCATCCAATGATGTTTGAGGATTGCCATTTTGTTCACTATCATAAATTGAGGCTACTACACGGTCATTACCTTTACTAATATACTTGAATAGGTACTTGATTGCAGTAGACTGATTGCATTTTTCGACATTGATGTGCGCATGAAACATGGACAATAACGTAGGATTATATGGAACTACAAACCTGTTATCCAACATAATGCCTTTCACTTCAATAGACTTCCCATCGTCTCTTCTTCTATATGTTGGAAACCCTTCATGGTCAACAATTGTTTGTTCATTAAATTTCTTAGGAAAGAACTTATTGCATTTTTTATCCACCATACATTGCGCTTTAGGATTGAGATGGCCACAAGGAGAATGCATCATGAATTTCTGTACCAACTCATACAACTGAGGATTAGAATCCACATCTGGGATTTCAGCGGAAATAATTTTGTCAATATCAATAGGATCTTTCAACTTGTCACATTCTGCAAGCCATATAAGGATATGTGCATGTGGCAGGCCTCTTTTTTGAAATTCAATCATATAAACATCTATAAGAAATGGGGGAAAGTAAATAGTTATAAGTTAATACGTGACATAATAGAACTATCGCAAATGAAATCAGTAAAAACTAGCATTACAGAAGTTACCCTATGTAAATGTACCTGCACGAACGTTGCCAAATATCTTCTTTTTTTAATAACCTGCATTAAGGCTCTCAGTTTGAGTTTGAAGATTCTAGATAATATATTAGCTCTGTTTGCAACAGACAGTGAAGTACTTTGGCAGTATCTTGATATTTCAGGCCACGATGGGTTGCATGTAAATGTTATGAATAGATCCGGATACCCCGCAAATCTACATATTGTCATCGCATCTTGATAAGCCTGTATCATGTAACGTGCTCCACCAGTAAATGAAGAAGGTAGAACAATGCACTTTCCAGTAGCTGCAGCACTTCTTTCCCCACTAAATAAAGCATCTGATAAACCTTGGTACATGTCTGCACGGAGTTCTTTTTGATGTGTCCTAACCCATAACAACCGTTGAGCCTTAATCATTGTATATGCATCAACCACAAATTGTTGAAAAAGCCTTCCAGAATGCAAAATAGTTGACACTTCATCATCTCTATCCATTATCTTATAAACGAAGTATTCTCTCATACTAACTCGTTTCTTCATTTTATTGTGTTCTGTTATGTGATCTTGAAAATGCTCAATATCGTCTCTGTAACCATCTTCTCCTCTAGGAAATAAAAGAGGGTACTGCAATGGAAAATATGATGGATGTAACTCATGTAACCTTTGAGGTGTACCAGACAACTCCTCAACAATAATGTCTCTCCGCTGAAAATTGATATCAATATCTCCAACTATCAATGCTGCAACTTCGGAAGTGGCAGGTAAATTATGTGTTCGGCCATCATGTTGTCTGTTACTAATTAAACGTAACTTCAACCCATGAGGATGAGGTCTACTAACCATTGTAGACGCCATCCTATACTGTTTCACGAATGGATTAAATTCGTCTAGAACATTCTTAATGGCATCCACAATGACCGAATTGATGGTTGCGTCCTTCAAGTGCTTACTGGGAAAGAAGGAGCGTGTTAGCATTAGATAAACAATATTAATTACAATTGCATAATCATCTTCAAAGTTACATAAGAATATATACTATATGTACCTCACTGCAGAAATCTTATTTTGAACTTCATTCTCAGTGTCATAGATGTACAACTGTGAGTACACAGATTTCGCTCCAGGTTCAGGTAACAGACTACCTATATGATGGTAATTGAGGCCAGATAGAACAAATGTGTACGGTCTACTACCATCATTTTTGGCGTGATCAATTTTCCCACCCATTGATGTGAATGCAAACATGTTGTTGTATGACCTAATGTTTGCATGAAAATTCTTAGACATGTCAGACTTTTTATTAAAGAATAGATCATACAATAATGACAGAGGCTCTTTGTTTTTTGGTAGCTTCACTTTTCCTCCATGGCAACACATTGTAAAAGTTTGACGAGCTACATTCTGTTGATTGTGAATCCTTTCGTTAAACCACATCTTTGCACCACAAATTTGGCAGACATAACTGGCATCTCCCTCATCAATGTACTCTACAACATTAGATACAAAAATCAAATAAAACATATACTTGTCCTAGCTAACCTGTCACAACTAATGTTGAAAACGTTTTGATTACAAACCAATAATTAGTGGTCGCTTTCTTGTTCTCGTTTGAGTTGTATTTTTTGAGCTAACACCAATCTCTACTACTCTATCATCAATATCTGAATCTGAACAAAACATTAGGAGTAAGTACTGCATAAAAAGCATACATATGCTTATCGTCATAAATATATGAAATACCTTGTGCTAAATCTGATTGCCTGTCACTGGCGTCATTATTAGAATCCAAAGCATCGTTATATGCAAAGTCAATATTTTGATAATATTGTTCAGGACCTATTCATTAGGAAAGAGTGTATGTAATTATTCAAACCATATAAATTCCAAGTTATGCCCACCATGAAAATTCCACATCCTAAAAATAGTACAATATGAGAATATAAATAATCTATTTGTGAAGGCCATTAACTAAAATTCCCTTAATGATCCTTTCAAAAATCTATACACATAATGTAACCCCCTGCCTTAAATAGCGTAATTATAATTCGATATTACGTAATTAAATTGGTTTAGAGACCGTCGAATAGTTCAAAACTCATTTAGAACTCCCTGTGAAGTAGGGACTTTATAAAATTTTCAAAACTTCTTTCCTATTCCGGTCTCAAGTTCAATTATCGAATATAATCACCTGTGCAGTTAATTCACATTCATTCATATCAGAATATCTAATAGCAATCCCGGCAACCCCCGGGTTCCATTCATACACAAAAAGGGTTTACAACCTCCATATAGGGACTACACAACTACGTTCAACTATTCTTTACAACCAACATAATATACAGACACCCTGTCCAACAGGTTTAACCAACATAACCAAAATAAATGTCCCTACAGGATTCTAACCGCTCCGGGTCGTACGCTTCTCCTTAGAGCCACTCGCCCTGTCTGAAAGGTTAGTTAAAGGAAAGAATGAGATTCAAGAGAATCCCAGTAGTAACAAAACATTTATACCACACATAAGCACACATCATGTAAGCAAATCATCATACAGTAGCAGCACCACAAATCACACTCCACCCTCATCCCCTTTCTCCGCCGGGAAGGCACACCGCCTAACCCGAACCGTTGTTAGCTACTCAGGGACTATTGGCGTGGCAGTGCATACATATAGCCTTATAGCCCATACAGCTATTCGGCTTTCACAAATGGCCCGTCGGCCTCCACAAATAGCCTTTCGGCTCACATAATCACATATATCACACCTCATCCTCATCCCCTTTCTCCGCCGGGAAGGCACACCGCCCTAACCCGAACCGTTGTTAGCTACTCAGGGACTATTGGAATGACAGTGCTAACACAAATCCACAGATGTCGCAGCATACGAATTCATTACAAATCAACGATATAACACACATACAATGCATCATATATGGTACAAAAGAAAAGTCACTACCTCGTTCCTTCCTGACATTTGCAGGCTCAGTGGGCTCACGAGGACGGAAAATGTCGAATCTTATAAACCAAAGTAGGGACAATAAATCAATCTCTTTTCCAAGTTTCCTAATTTCATAATACTTTATGTTGGTTCTCATTTAGACTCTTTAGGTGGCTATTTTAGGCCTAAACATATGCCTAAAGGGTTGGGAAAGACTATACCCAAAACCACCTTTCAAAAGTGCAAAACACATATTTTTGGGGGTGGGCCGCGGCCCAAAATCCATGGGCTGCGGCCCAAAACTGTCCAGACATGCTCAGAAACATTTGGGCTGCGGCCCAGAATCCACGGGCCGCGGCCCAAGAAAATCCAGTTTCTGGCTGAACTTCCAAAAATCATAACTAATTCAGGAAAAATCGAAATAAGATGATTTCAAAGCCAAATGAAATCTATTTAAGTCCTATTTCAAGGAAAAATATTGGCCATTGCTGGAAATCACCACAAAAATCCAGATTTACCAAACACCTAACGTTGTGCCAAAACTGGGTCCAGTTTTGATTCCAAACTTTGGACAGTTCAAACTCCCAGCTCAAAAAGCGAAATGACACAAAGTTTATGTCCATTTTGAAGCTTGAGATGTGAAATTTAAGACTGGAAAGTTTCATAATTTTTCAACATCATTTGCCCAGTCAAAACGTCCACACCATCTGACTGTCCAGAACAGACTTACATTGACCAGATTTTTCCAGATTTTGCCAATTGGCTTCCAATGGTCCCTAATTTCAAATCACATACCATTTTTACACAATTTGGCTCAAGGAACACATTGGAGCCATCAAAATGACCAAATTCATTATCCATGGGCAAGTTCTACCACTATCACCACACATCTCCTTAACATCTCCAATCAACACACACATTGCAATCCATTCCATCCCAAAATTCCAAATCAACTCCCATGGCTCAAAGACACAATTTAACACCACATTCTCTACCACACACTAACCAATTCAAGCATTCAAATTAGACCAAAAATCAGGGCAAAAATTCGAAATTCCCAAAACCAAACCAATGACCACAACAATTATACCAAAAGGTATCACATACTCATTACAACTTCTTTCCAAAGCTATTTCTTTGATTCACCAACTTTCAAATCCCCACAAGTTCTCAAACTCCACTAATCAAAAATATGAAACCATAGGAATAAAGCTCTCAACCCCTTGAACAATATTAATAAAGGTGAGTTGAGCATTTAGGGACAAGACCTTACCTAAAACTCAAGCTCCTTCTTTCCCTTTCTTGCTTGTTCTTGGCGAAAATGGAGGAGAGGTGAGAAGTGAGAAGATGATGATGGAATCAGAATTTTTTTGGTGCACTTAGGCCCTTGGCCGACTTGAAATGGAGGAGGGAAAGGAGTTGCAATTGTTGACTCTTTGACCTCAATCCATGGTTCTTGTGTTGACATGTGTCAACATCTTGTGCCCCCTTCTAAACCCTCACATGAGCACATGCACACACAATCCCACTCCTTTGCTTATTCAATCTTAGCCATTGATATCAATTACCAATGAGTTTCCTCTTCGGTAACTGTCCAATCGGTCGGTAAATTTACCGTTTTGCCCCTGATTGTCACAATGCTTAATAAACCATCATCAAACACATTTGCATCATAATTCACATTATTTACTTCAAGAGTGTTTAATTAGCATTAATTACATCACTTTGAAGTTATTAGCTCTTAATTGCAATTTGGGATATTACACATAACCCTTCAAGATTATTGAAATGTGCACTCAGAAGAAGGCAATGGTGTGAAGGCATGTGTAGGAATGTAACCCCCTCCGTAATTATATCCGAAATACGCGATTAAAATGAAATAGAGACCAATAATAATCAAATAACATTTACTAACCCATCACATGACGGGGTTTTCGCGAATACTTTTTGAAATCATTTATAAACATGGTCTCATATTCACATTTCGAATACAATTACTACGCGAAGATAAATCACATTCATGTAAATATCAGAGTGCACAACTTAATCATCCCGGCAATCTCGGGTACATACCTTCGCTAAAGATATACAGGGCACAATTGCCCATTACAATTCTTCAAATGGGGATTACACAATCTTATCTCAAAAGAGTCCTTGCCGCTCCCTCCACGAGCCACTTGCCCTGTCTAAATTGTTGGTAGGGGAGAGTGAGATTCGAGAGAATCTCAGTAGGAAACAGATACCATAATGCATGCATGATAGATGCTATGTGTATGACATGTTAGCTTTATCTAGATGCATACCCCATAATGATAATTCTGCATGCTCAATGTTTCATACAACAAGACTATGGCCACAGCGAAAACAGAAACAGAGCTTCATTTATTCAAATATGCTCTACACAATCAAGTAAAGCAATCACATACATCACTACACAAGCAAAGATATCGAATACATGCAAGTAAGGTAAGTCCCCTACCTCCAGTCTTTTCTCCTCGATTTGCGTGCCAGCAACTCGGGGCTTCACATTCGATCCTACAATGTCAAATGTACCATTTAGACACTTCCATAGTGTTTCTGGGGGTTATATGAGGCTATATTGAAAATTTTCTAAAATACCCCCGGGGACCCGGCCCGGCCCCGCCGTACCCGGTCCAACTGTACTTTTCTTGAAACTTTGACGTGGGCTATTCTTACATATTTTCGCCCAAGGAATCCATTTCCCGACTCGGAATTATCAAATTCAATGTCAATTACAAAATTACCCTTGACAGCCCCACTTTAAGGGTTTTAGGGGCGTTTCTGTAATTATGCTTTCTCGGCCTTTTCCGAAAAAGTGCCCAACTGTAAACCCACCTAATTTTCCCTCCTGAACTCAATGGAATCATCAAATCATAGAAAATCCAACTCTAAGACCCATTTATAGCCCAGACCGAAATATATGGGTTTTCCGGGAAAAATCGGGGTTTTGCGATTTCGGCTCCGTAAACGCGTTCCTTTCTACTCCTAACCAATTTATTGACTATTCCATTAAGTTACAACTACCATTTAGTACCAATTTGGGCAGCATAACAGCCCCACACACCCATTTTCCATTTTTGAAACCAATGACAATCCGGCGAAATTTCACCGATTAAATTGTCCACAGCAGCCAGAATAGTCAATACACAAGAGTTTGGAAGTTACCTCAAGCTCCCACTAGCTTTTCCTTGTCTTGGCTGAAACCCTAGCTGTTTTAATACCAAAGGAAGAGCTTCCAAACCTTAAAGAACATAAAGGAGTAGCTTAGGATCGGAGTTATACGCGTTAGGAGCTAGATCATCGGAGAAATCGGCTTACCTTGCGAGTTCTCTTCCTCTTCTCTCTCTAAAACTCCCTCTCTCTCTCTTTCTCCATGGTGCTGCACGGTTTTTGGCTGATGGAGGAAGATGATGATGACTTTATAACATTTAGCTTATGTCATCTTTAATTATGATGATGTCATAATTCCAAAATTGGCATTTTCGGATTTTCTGGCAGATTTTCTGCCCAATCTTTGAAAAATCATAACTAATTCTAGAAAAATCAAAATGCGGTGATCCCAAAGCCAAATGAAAGGTATTTAAGTCCTATTCATTGGAAAAATATGATCCATTACTAGAAATCACCAAACAATTCCAGAATTACACAAATTTCATCACTGCCCCAAAACAGAGTCCATTTTCGACCTCAAACTTTGGACAGTCATATCGCCCAGTTCCCAAAACGAAATGGCATAAATTATATGTCCATTTTGAAGCTTGGGATGTGAACTTCAAGACTGGAAAGTTTCATAATTTTCTGACATCATTTGCCTTGTCAAAACATCCACACGAGAAGACTGCCCAGACAGAATTCACACTGGACAACATTTCTAGTTTTGCAACCAATGTGTCCAATCCAATTTAAATCAATTCCAATGATTAAATACCACAACATGACACCATTTCCATCACAATACCCCATTCAATTATTCCCTCTATTCTAAGTTAATTTGGATGTTAATCCACAATTGAACTCAAATACAGGGTTTTGGCGTTGCTCATAACACAAGCGACTACAATCCACTTTATATTCTCTAAAAGGGTTCATTAATCACTAACCATGTCCACTTTTGTAGTCATTAACCCCTAATCACAATTTGGGATCTTGCTAAACCAGGGCTTAGCAATCAACTAATCTTAGGCTTATTCTCTAGCCTCGAGTATCAAAATTCGGGGTATTACATTTCTCCCCCCGTTCAATAAATTTCGTCCTCGAAATTTGTGATACCACTTAATCCAAAAACAACGGATGCTTCTTCACAACAACTTCCGTTTCACAATTCATTTCACATTGGAATAGTCCCCTCTAGACCACCCAGACAACTGGTGCACCACAATTTAGATTCTCGAAAGAATCTCAAACAATGAATGCAACTCAATTGCCCCAAACTGCAATCGGCCCATTTCACGATTGCCACACAAACCAAATCACCATATTTTTTTGCCAAGCAGATGCAATCGCTTCCACATACGATTCCTACAAAACCATCATAACATAACCACAATCATCGCAAGCCCTTCTAACTCATGAGTGGCTAGCGTATCTCAATATCCGAAGGCTCTAATTTATGAGCCACATCATAAGATCTCGGCAGTTGGGCAGCATAGGCCACCACTCTGCTCAACTTAATCTAGTTACCCCTTCCGGGAGTAAACACCACAACCTCAATACATCAAACGACAGCCTCAGCTGTATACACAAACTCTTCCGCTATATTCACATTCAGAACCTTACCCTCACCCGTACACCCACCAGTAACTCCACTAGTGGTAACCAGGACTTTTGGGTATCAACACAATATTACTTCTGTATCAACTTTCATGGTGTCGCCCTCACCCGTACACCCACCAGTGACTCCGCTAGTGGTAACCGGGACTTTTGGGTATCAACACAATATTACTTCTGTATCAACTTTCATGGTGTCGCCCTTACCCGTACACCCACCAGTGACTCCGCTAGTGGTAACCGGGACTTTTGGGTATCAACACAATATTACTTCTGTATCAACTTTCATGGTGTCGCCCTCACCCGTACACCCACTAGTGACTCCGCTAGTGGTAACCGGGACTTTTGGGTATCAACACAATATTACTTCTGTATCAACTTTCATGGTGTCGCCCTCACCCGTACACCCACAAGTGACTCCGCTAGTGGTAACCGGGACTTTTGGGTATCAACACAATGTCACATCATCTGGTTACTCCGGAATCTCAATTTCTTCTATCCAAAGTACCCGATCGTAATGGCCCACCTAGAGTCTCAGTCTCTTCTATCCAGGCGCCTTTTATTGTCACACCCCCTTAATGGGTGCCCACGCTTCCGCTGCGTGGCTGGCTCCCACATCACACCCGTCCGATGGATGCCCGTGGGTTACCGGACTCACAATTATATTGTCACACCCCTTCAGAGTGCCCACCCCCTGGTCAACTACGTACCAGGGCTACGATGGCCGTCCCCTGACTGGGACTGGCAGGCAGCTGGGTTACTCACCTTTTACCCAGGACTCATAAGAAAATCCACTTCCTTATCAAACGTACATTGCAGACTCTAATTTTACGCACCGCCTTTCGGCCTTGGGTCAACACCGGTGCAACCAACGTGGTGGCTAGCCAGGCTGGCCATGCCGGGGTAATTGCCCTCACAAACAAGAATCCCCGATCATGTAGTCGAATTCGCCATCAGCTAAACTAGCTCTGCTCTGCTACGACATACCTCAATCCCAGCTTGTTCATAACTATCACAGATTCACAATCACACTCCACCCTCATCCCCTTTTACTGCCGGGAAGACACACAGTCTTTACCCGAACCGTTGCTAGCGACTCAGGGACTATTGGCGTGGCAGTGCATATACATAGCCTCACGGCTCACAAATAGTCAATACCCCGTAATCTACCGCCCCAGCGGAACGGTCCTCCACCATAGGAATCACCCCATGTGGCCGCAGGTGAGAGACTCACAATGCACAATTGCAACAAGCTGGAACCAGGCATTTTAATAATTCCACCCACCACAAATTCTTTTCACCAAACTAGGATCCTTCAAGACCCCTTTTTCACAAAATAATCTGGACTTCGAAGTTTACCTCCCGAAGCCATGATTAACACATCATTCTCACGGTTACCTCGAGCTTCTGCTCAACACAATTCCCAAACATATCACATTCTCACGCTTCCGCTGCACACTCTGAGGTCAATCTCCTCATCTGTGCTTTAACAATGTCAAGCTGATTTAACAAAAGTCCCATAGGAATCTCCCACCACAACTGACAACATTCACAACATATATTCATCTGCGTCAGACCTTGGCCTAATTCAACTTGAATCAATTAAAGCCACAACCAGCACTTCGTTGAGATCCCATACTCCCAACGTTCCCAGAGCTCTATTCTACGATTCAACGTCATGGCGAGTGCACACTAAGGTTCATCGTCACGGCAGCTGCACACTAGGGTTTGTCGTCACGGTGGCTGTCACAAATTTTTTTTTTATATTGTCACACCCCTTCAGAGTGCCCACCCCCCTGATCAACTACGTACCAGGGCTCCGCTGGCCGGCCCTTACACTGAGCCTGGCAGGCAGCTGAGTTACTCACATTTCACCCAGGACTCATATATTCCCCGTATCACCACCGCCCCGAAGGCACGGTCCTCCCACTGTGTGCCATACACACCCCCAGTGGGCCGCAGGTAATAAAACACAAATAGCCGCTCCGATCAGACGTCGCCGTAGGTAGCCCTCTCCGATCAGAACTCCCCGTAGGTTGCCTTCTCCACTTCGAATCCTCGTAGATAACTCTTTCAAATTCAAATTCTCCACAGAATCACTTTTCCCTGTGCCAGATTAATACTAGCAACCTCAGGATACCTGATACACATTTTAATGCCAATCTAGTACCACATCCTGGTACCACAGACCATATAGGTCATATCAACCTCCTTAGGACCAGCTTGACTATTGAGTCTGATCCTTGGATCACAATTCATCTTTCAAACCTTCAACCTCAGTTGAACCGGGAAATCACTTCCCTCATTTCCACGGAGCATCACAACTCCAACACAAATCCAAATATCATGCTAGCCTAGGGCACACCAGTCCCCTAGGTCTTAAGGCCTTTACACATACAAGCTCAATATGATATCACTACATGTAACATCAAACCACCCTGGGATACTTACCCAACATCTAGGCTAGTTATGATACCTAGAAATTCAATATTACCAATCTAGGAAATCATTTTCCTTAGTTCTCTAATCAGACGATGTGTCTGATTACCTCCACCACTAGGTCTACACCTCAAATCCTCGGGTGAATCATACTGACTCACCATATCCACAACACAATTAATGTATACACATGGCCCTTAAACTCATATATCCACAAATAGCAGGGACCTTAATGTGTATACCACAACAAACAAAGTCATCTCCTATGACTTAAGGCAGCAACTACTGCCATTATCCTAGCAAATCCTTTACTTGCCAGGAACGGCAGCTCTGATACCAAAATGTAACCCCCTCCGTAATTATATCCGAAATACGCGATTAAAATGAAATAGAGACCAATAATAATCAAATAACATTTACTAACCCATCACATGACGGGGTTTTCGCGAATACTTTTTGAAATCATTTATAAACATGGTCTCATATTCACATTTCGAATACAATTACTACGCGAAGATAAATCACATTCATGTAAATATCAGAGTGCACAACTTAATCATCCCGGCAATCTCGGGTACATACCTTCGCTAAAGATATACAGGGCACAATTGCCCATTACAATTCTTCAAATGGGGATTACACAATCTTATCTCAAAAGAGTCCTTGCCGCTCCCTCCACGAGCCACTTGCCCTGTTTAAATTGTTGGTAGGGGAGAGTGAGATTCGAGAGAATCTCAGTAGGAAACAGATACCATAATGCATGCATGATAGATGCTATGTGTATGACATGTTAGCTTTATCTAGATGCATACCCCATAATGATAATTCTGCATGCTCAATGTTTCATACAACAAGACTATGGCCACAGCGAAAACAGAAACAGAGCTTCATTTATTCAAATATGCTCTACACAATCAAGTAAAGCAATCACATACATCACTACACAAGCAAAGATATCGAATACATGCAAGTAAGGTAAGTCCCCTACCTCCAGTCTTTTCTCCTCGATTTGCGTGCCAGCAACTCGGGGCTTCACATTCGATCCTACAATGTCAAATGTACCATTTAGACACTTCCATAGTGTTTCTGGGGGTTATATGAGGCTATATTGAAAATTTACTAAAATACCCCCGGGGACCCGGCCCGGCCCCGCCGTACCCGGTCCAACTGTACTTTTCTTGAAACTTTGACGTGGGCTATTCTTACATATTTTCGCCCAAGGAATCCATTTCCCGACTCGGAATTATCAAATTCAATGTCAATTACAAAATTACCCTTGACAGCCCCACTTTAAGGGTTTTAGGGGCGTTTCTGTAATTATGCTTTCTCGGCCTTTTCCGAAAAAGTGCCCAACTGTAAACCCACCTAATTTTCCCTCCTGAACTCAATGGAATCATCAAATCATAGAAAATCCAACTCTAAGACCCATTTATAGCCCAGACCGAAATATATGGGTTTTCCGGGAAAAATCGGGGTTTTGCGATTTCGGCTCCGTAAATGCGTTCCTTTCTACTCCTAACCAATTTATTGACTATTCCATTAAGTTACAACTACCATTTAGTACCAATTTGGGCAGCATAACAGCCCCACACACCCATTTTCCATTTTTGAAACCAATGACAATCCGGCGAAATTTCACCGATTAAATTGTCCACAGCAGCCAGAATAGTCAATACACAAGAGTTTGGAAGTTACCTCAAGCTCCCACTAGCTTTTCCTTGTCTTGGCTGAAACCCTAGCTGTTTTAATACCAAAGGAAGAGCTTCCAAACCTTAAAGAACATAAAGGAGTAGCTTAGGATCGGAGTTATACGCGTTAGGAGCTAGATCATCGGAGAAATCGGCTTACCTTGCGAGTTCTCTTCCTCTTCTCTCTCTAAAACTCCCTCTCTCTCTCTTTCTCCATGGTGCTGCACGGTTTTTGGCTGATGGAGGAAGATGATGATGACTTTATAACATTTAGCTTATGTCATCTTTAATTATGATGATGTCATAATTCCAAAATTGGCATTTTCGGATTTTCTGGCAGATTTTCTGCCCAATCTTTGAAAAATCATAACTAATTCTAGAAAAATCAAAATGCGGTGATCCCAAAGCCAAATGAAAGGTATTTAAGTCCTATTCATTGGAAAAATATGATCCATTACTAGAAATCACCAAACAATTCCAGAATTACACAAATTTCATCACTGCCCCAAAACAGAGTCCATTTTCGACCTCAAACTTTGGACAGTCATATCGCCCAGTTCCCAAAACGAAATGGCATAAATTATATGTCCATTTTGAAGCTTGGGATGTGAACTTCAAGACTGGAAAGTTTCATAATTTTCTGACATCATTTGCCTTGTCAAAACATCCACACGAGAAGACTGCCCAGACAGAATTCACACTGGACAACATTTCTAGTTTTGCAACCAATGTGTCCAATCCAATTTAAATCAATTCCAATGATTAAATACCACAACATGACACCATTTCCATCACAATACCCCATTCAATTATTCCCTCTATTCTAAGTTAATTTGGATGTTAATCCACAATTGAACTCAAATACAGGGTTTTAGCGTTGCTCATAACACAAGCGACTACAATCCACTTTATATTCTCTAAAAGGGTTCATTAATCACTAACCATGTCCACTTTTGTAGTCATTAACCCCTAATCACAATTTGGGATCTTGCTAAACCAGGGCTTAGCAATCCACTAATCTCAGGCTTATTCTCTAGCCTCGAGTATCAAAATTCGGGGTATTACAAGGAACACATTACATTTAACATTTTTTATATTAATCATTGGAGTAGTAGAAACTGGTTTTCTTATCATGAATCATAATGGATGACAACTTGCATGTATTTGCGGAGATCGATGGTTGACTAATGTCTGCTGTGTTATTGTTGATAAATTGGTGAACGAATAAAGTTCGGTTGATGCATGTATTGAAGTACTGTCTGCAATGATGTATTTCGTATATGAACCTGTACATATATGGAGGACTAGTAATACTTAGTATAGAAAACAAAAACCTTTGATTAACATATGTAGCGGTGAAGTTTACATAACAATCAATACTTATTTGAATGCATTTAGTAAAGAACAGAAATTTTCTTAATTAAATTCCAGAAACCTTCACAAAAACGTTCGCCTAGATTAACTATAAACACATATAGGCTGAAAATCAGCTTTTTTTTATCAGGCTACGTTTTCACCTTCAATATATGAATCAAAAGAAAAATCCAACGAGTAGCATTAAATGGATGTATAATTTTGCTTGTACTGGTTGATGAACATGTGGAAATTGGGGTAGATTGGGCAGAATCTACTTCCATTGAGCAAAATCTTTGGCTTTGGCGTTTAATGGTACTGTTTCTGAAGTCCATCTCCCCTGTTTAGATGCATTTAATAGAAAACAGAAGAATTATGACATGCCATGAACCTACTAGTAATCATAATGGAAATTGACATACCAAGACTTTTGAAAGATTGAAATGGTGATTTATCAGTATCCACCACATTTGTGATATCTTGAAAAACGCTCCTTCTAGCCTGATCTTTGTAATCAGTTTTGACTCCATTATTTAAGAGTGGTAGTTCTTTGGAGGCATCTTCAACAAACATGTTAAGGGAAGTAAATGGCTAGAGTAATATATATATGGATGAAGGAATTGTAGTACAGTGAATTTGGAATTGATTGTGTTAGTAGAATGATCAGAACTCGTAGTCTTGCAACCATTCACTAATGAAAAACTAATAGACATGATGAGATTGCTACTGCTTTTATGAAACAACCAACAGAGATGGAGCAGGCTTTTAATTTGTGAAGGCTTTTAATTTCCATATTCAGTCTTCGATTTGTACCAAAACTGACATCCCCTTTGATTGTTTAAGCATCTCATGCATGATGAAGTTAACTATGAGCTAAGATTCTAACTGATTCTAAATTTAAATTGTCCTTGATTGACAACATGAGACAAATAAGCCAGCAAAAAACTTAAGCATTATGAAATCCCAATAAAGAAGAAATAAAAAAACAATATCGTAACTGCCATATATAAGATCTAAAAATGAAAGAGTTTGGAGCTTGAGTGACAATTCCAAAACTCTCTGCTTCAAATCATGATTAGGAAAATTTATATAGGCATGTTAAAAAAAACAGTAAGCAAATTAAATAGAAACATGTTTCAATATTATCTGACGTGTAATAAAGAATGTGATTAACCTTGTCTTTATCTAATGGCTACCATTTTTTTAAAGAATAATGTAAGCAAATTAGATATGAAAATGTTGAAGCATTATCTTTAGCATGTAAGCAAATTAAAGAATATTCGAAAGTAATAACACGAAAGTCCTCTGATTGACATTATTATTATTAACCTGATAACTGGGATTACATGCTAAGGCATACCACGATGTCATGCCATTTAAGGGGACAAAATGACAAAGTGTTTAGAATGTGATGAATTTTAGGAGTGGTTAGATATGCTAGCACCATTTAGTATAGGTACATTAGAATTGTACATTGAACATGCAATTACGCTTAGGAACTTTCAATTAATGCTTTCATGATGTGAATAAGATGAGGTTAGCCAAAGCATTTAGTAAACCATTGTCAATGTTATTCAAAAAGGCATCTCAAGATGCTTGACCAATGACGTACTGAATTTTTCCATAGAGCAGAAAAGTTTTTAAAAATAACTCTTTAAAGTAAAATCATGAATGTTAAATATAGAACCAATTATGAAAAAACAGTTATGAAACAAAATAATGAATTTAATGAACAATTTTTACAAACTCATGATGCATGTACATTTACTGAAAATATTTTGTTAAATATTGTCCAAGTGACTGAAGAAGGGAACTCAACATGCTTCACCAATTACCTTGTGATAGTTGACCTCAGTTGGGAATAATTGTTGGAACTTGTAATGCAATGGAATTCAAGATAGTCAAAGACTTAATATGATTGAACGTGTAAGAATCATAATGTTAGCTATCCAATATGAGGCAGTTCCTATTTCAAGTTGTACCTCCTGACAATAAAAGTTCCTGGGTTTAGTGATAGGTTCTCATAATTAAATGACAGGCAAGTCAGAAGGAAGCAAAAAAATTTTGTAAAAAAGTGCAGATGATTAACCAATGGCATCAATATTATAAATCTTCCTAATTAATAACCACAGTCAATGAAGCCGTGATATTAAGAACTAAAAACGAATATACTGATGAAGTCACTTAAAGAGTGGGCAAGACTTGGGTTTTTCCAATAAGAAAGAAGCACTATGTTCTTCAGCTAGCATGAAAAGATGTTGGTGTTGGTGATGATTTATCAAGAGTATACATGTTTTTTACCAGTTATTATGGGAAAGACCTTAGGACGACAACATACTAACATGATAGCAGAAAAATTGCATCTTAATGAAAATGAAGAAAGAAATCAGACTACAAATAAACAGTACCAGACAAGCAAAAAAAAAAAAAAAAAAAGAAGCTGAGAGAAAGAGTTTGAATCTTGAGTGACCATGGTTAAAACCTCTTAAAGAAAGCATTATTATTACCCTTCACACCAGCATAAAGAATTAGGCAATATAAGTTGGGAAAAAATTCAGCTTGAATACAAACAGCCATCATTGTTAATAGGCAGCCAATTCAATAACAACAATGGTAGTATGTTGCACTATGTCAACATAAAGAACTTCCGACAATGGAAAAAATCCAAAAAAAAAGTCCTGCAAATATCTATAAAAGTTGCTGATATGACAGAAGGAATGCTGCATATGAAACAATCATACCAGTGAAAATGCAGCATATACGTTAAATGAGGGTAGAATATGAGTGTTCCAACAGTATGGGATAGAACTGATTGCTGAAAATGAAAGGCCAAAGCTTAATACTCCTCATCACCTGTTGATGACAATCTTCAGACAGCAACGTTCATGGATGGTACTGTAATGCCAAAAGCTTCATCATATGCAATTTGAAGATGGTTAGATGTATACAATGTTCCAATACTACTTAATCCATCCCGTAAGATATAATTGAAATCCATAAACAATATATCTACACCCTCACATCCTATGCCAACCTACTATCTGTCATAAGGTTAGCCCAGTAACAGTGCAAGACTAGTAGTGTGGAAGTGACACTAAGTGATGTTTGAGATATATCATTATATGTATACTTGCTGGAAAATGTAGAACCTATTGAGGCTACAAAACCTAACAAAATCTACCATTATGAAAGAGATCTGCAATATATTTTGTTATATGATGCAAAGAAAATAAACAACACAGTACATCATATACCAAAAACTGAGTACAACTGCTCAGGCCTATTACAAAAACTATTTAAATCCACAATTGCATAACTTATATAATTCATAAGGAACCTATATGTATAGTTGGAAGACCAGAACGTTGAAAAAGGCATACTATTGCTTGTACACCAATATTATAGTGATGTTGTCATTAATTATATGTATATGTCAAGTAATAGAACTCACCTTGAAGTCAAACATGTTACACATACCAATTCTGTCCAGAGCTGATGCATCAAAGGTGCTCTTTAGCAATTAGAAAAACATATAATGTTGTCCAAAGTGGCTGAATCATCTTATCCAAGATATTCACCATTTTAACATCAGCTAGCCTCTTTCAATATATAAGTTTGAAAACAATTCAACATGACCTAACCACATACAGTAGTATTCAAAGGCAACACCTTCAATATACACACTTCAACAGCTCCACTCATTCATAAGAAAATGAAATTACCAAGAGTTCTTATTCATACCTCAACAGGGTATATTTGAATCATCCCACTGCAACCTTACTCTATGATAAAGAACTTTCTTATCTTACTGGCAATTGCATACATCAGGACTTCAAACCACACCAAATGAAGTTATTATATGGCTGCACATAATTTATGACTAGTGTGAACACAAATCCAGATTTTAATACTTATACTTATGGCCAGAACATGCTGTCAATATATAAAAATCCACAGACACATTTCCAATTGAACTTTGCCAATAATAATGTAGGAATTTGATAACAACAGGATAACTTTGTCATATTAAAATGATAAGAAGTACAATAGGACTGTTAATATTACATGCCCCTCATATGCATATCCTAGTGGTAGCCTAATATTATTTAGAACAAAAGGACTTACAAATGACAATATAAATCCAAGACGGTCTTATGTCGTCCACTACATGGCCAAAAAGCAGAACTACATGCGATGGAAAAGGGCATTTTACATTACACACATAGAGGAATACATTGCAGGAACAGGATGACCAAAAAGCTAACTAATACAGCCTACACAAAATAAACTACATAAGATACTAAAGGTAATAGATCAATCTACTCAATTCTTCTCCTGCTTAATTGACTTAAGTGGTTTTGAATAAGTTTTTGCTGGAGAATCTGGTCCAAATGTGACACTCTTTGAACCCTGAGCAGAAGGTTTTTTGGATGAAACCTTCCTCTTCCCCTTCAAAGGAACATCAGGGATGGCATCAGGAGCAGGAACACTATCTAACTCGATAGTAGGGAAACTTTCTGAGAGCATAATACATGCATCAGTAGCTGCTGAGATATTATCTTCAATAGTGGCATTCCTCATGAAGCTAATATCCTCTTCCTCATCATTGACTAATTCACTTGGTTCTGCAGCCTAGTATAAATTGAAATTATAAAGGAGTTGGAAAATTAGAACATATATAACTGGTGAAGCCATATAATGTAGATTCAGATTCACTCTACCTGAGAAGCAGCTTCGTTAAACTCATCCATAAGGTCAGCACACTCAGAATATGAGGTAACTGATACACTTATATTTGGGTGCTCCTTGTTGTACTTGTTCAATTTCATCTTAAGAAGAAATTTCTTCCCAATCAAGAAGTTAATTGCACTTGGGAACTCATAATTAATTTAATCCTATTTATAAACATAATGAGTGGAGTAAAAATGTGTTTGGATCACTGTAGTAATTAGGAAAAAAGAATGAATAATCAGACCTCAGGAATATCAGCTTTTAGCTCAGCGGCACTTTTCTTCATAAGCTCACATGCATGCTTATCAAAGAGGACAATTGAGGCAGTTCCAGAATCATCGCCAATGAGGTAATTAAGCCTTAGCCTGCAAGAAAAAGCATTTATGTGATCTAATCATTTTTGAAAAAAATCAGCATAACTGAACACTACTAGACTCTTATAAAAACACCATACTTTGATGTGATTCTACAGGGTTTCCCCTTACAATAATTGTTGCCACATGAAGCTGTTCCATTATCAACTTTAGGTTTAGTGCCACACCTTGCACATCCCTCATAAACCCAGTTGTGACGGGTTTCAAATTTCTTGAACTCACAGAGAACAACAAAATATTTCTCCTGCAGGAAATGGTACTTATGTTAAATATGATAGCACACAAGTAAAGTTTACAAAGTAGAGACAAACACACCACTTCCTGGATAGGGATGTCAGATACTTTGATTCTCGGTGTGTTTTTCATAATGCTTTCAATAGCAGAATTAGACTTCTGGGACTTGACACTTTGACTCAGTGAAGTAATCGTTGGAGATGGCAATTTCTCAGCACTGGGGACAGGTAAATATAAAGCCATCAGAAAATGAATGAGAATTTCAGGAACAAAAAATAAACAAAGATGATACTATACATGGGATACCTAATAACCCATACCTTTGAATAAACTATTTAACCTCTGCAAAATTGCCATTCAAGTAGATCTTAGTGGCATGAAAGGAGCTGTAAAGCTCCGGATGACCTTAATAATAGGTAGTACATTGAATTAGCAACCATTATATATTGTTATAGAACAGCATGGAAAACATGACAGCAAAGAGGAAACTAACCACTATCATGAAAACCAACCCTTGCAAGCTGAGCAACCAACACTATAGGCTTCTGCATGCCATTAAAATCGTTCATACAGAAATTCAAAGCACATTCATCATACAAAACCATCTGGACAGTATTCTCCCTGGCACACATACAATGTGGGACTTAATAGAATATAATAGAACATTGTTATACGAAGAAAAAAATAAAGACGACATAGTCAATGTACCTCTCATCACTCAATATCAGCCGTATCTTACTCTTAACATCAGATCCTGAATGGTATTCCTCCAAAGGCCCAATACTCAGGACAAATCCAATGACATCTAAGAAAAAATGAATAAGTTCAATGTGTAGTAAATTGAGATAAGCAACATTGGAAAAATGAGTACTTACCAAATAAGTACATTGTATGCTTGTTAACAGATTGAGACAATACATCTCTTATGGGAAAGAAGTTGAAAACAGAAAGAGGAATTGAAGTAGCCTCTTCCTTGACAAATGTGGCCGAATTAAAAAGCAATTTGAACTTGTTCTTAGCAGCCTTGTAATCCTTCCCATTAGGTATGACCTCTAAATTTGCAATAAAGTAAGATCTGCCTTCTACAGGGTCTTTCTCATACTGCTTGAAGAGATACTTGTTCATTATTGAGGCTTGTATCTTACTACCCTATAGACATAGATGAAAAGTTTTAGACTATTGTGGAATGACACATATCGAAGCCAATATATATAGCAAAGTTAAGTGAAACTACTGACCTCTTCGTCAACCAGAAGGAAACAAATGGCATACAACTGAGTTGGTGAGTCCTTCTGGTAGTTATTCCACCTCCTTAGCACACGCACCATAATTCTCCACATATCAGTGCTATCATCAATATCTTTGATCATAGAACATTTCCTAACCGCCATTGAAGACAGCAAATAAGATCACAATATAAACATAAACGAAAGTGCTAAATATACATAAGACAGAAGAAGTTATCACACTTATATAGAAGTCCTCGCTCCAATATAGCCAGCATTAAATATTTATAACATGCAACTAACTTTATTATTTGTTTATTAGTTTGCAAGGCATTAGTTTTAATGATATAGTCTGAAGGCATGGGAGATAAAAACTTAGGCATTAGGCAATTTAAAGGCATCTGTAGTTTGATGCAACTATATCAGAGAGGTTACATGTCCATACCTCATTAGATATGCAGCAACATTTTGACCTACTTGTTGAGGCGTCAGAATAAGTAGGTACAACTTACTCAATATAATGAAACATGTTCTGTATTCAAAACATGTCAGAGGGAAAATCTTCAATATCACAAATGAAATAACAGTTTAGAAAAAGAAAATGTGAAAAATGGCAGGAATATTGGATGTGGTCAGTGATGCTAACATTTAGTATGATTTAGTAAAGGTACATTAGAATTACAGAAAGCAGATGCAACCCTGAAGGGTCAATGAAATAAGGTGACAATGTAAACAAAAACCAAACTGCTAAATATTGGGAAAATGCAAGAATGAAGCATATGCACTTGCTGAGTGTATTCAAGAATTGATGAAGATGAGGTTAGCCAAGTCGCTAAGTAAAATAAAGTTGATGAAGTAAAAGAATAAATTACCTTTACAAATGACCTCATGAATTTTTCCACAGACCATAAGACAGTATGCTTGAAGAAGTGGACTCAACATGCTATACCAATGCCATGAGCTGGTATGACCATGGCAGCCCAAAAAATAACCTTGGTAATTGGATTTACCATCAAGAATGAATGCCCTTCTTTAAATGTACTGGTTGCTTATTTGAAACTGAGAGAACATAGAAAAAATGTGAGTTCAGAAGGACTTAATTGAATAGACATCCTCTCTATTATTTCTGTAAGGGAATAATCCAATGGTTGATGGTAAAAAGGATGAGTTATTAATTCGGAGGCAGCAAAAAAAACTCATAGTGGAAACAAACATTACACTGATCAATAGTAAGGAAGCTTGTCAATTAATCTCACTGATATAAAAGGACTCATAAGGTAAGTTGCATTAACTTGTGACACGTATTTCACCTGATTATTAGTTCAGTATTGAGCAAGACATGTTTAGAATTGCAGAAAGCATATGCAATTGCTGAGGGTCTTGAAGAATTTGAACAAACCATTTCAAGAATGTAAACAAAACTGATAAATATTGGGAAAATGCAAGAAGGAAGAATATGCACTTGCTGAGTGTATTCAAGAATTGATGAAGATGAGATTAGCCAATTCGTTAAGCACAATAAAGTTGATGAAGTATAAGAATAAATTACCTTCACAAATGACCTCATGAATTTTTCCACAGACCATAAGACAGTATGCTTGAGGAAGTGGACTCAACATGCTATACCAATGCCATAAGCAGGTATGACCATGGCAGCCCAAAAAATAACCTTGGTAATTGGATTTACCATCAAGAATGAATGCCCTTCATTAAATCTACTGGTTGCTTATTTGAAACTGAGAGAACATAGGAAAAAATTTGAGTTCAGAAGGACTTAATTGAATAGACATCCTGTCTATTATTCCTGTAAGGGAATAATCCAATGGTTGATGGTAAAAAGGATGAGTTATTAATTCGGAGGCAGAAAAAAAAACTCATAGTGGAAACAAAAATTACACTGATGAACAGTAAGGAAGCTTGTGAATTAATCTCACTGATATGAAAGGACTCATAAGGTAATTTGCATTAACTTGTTACACGTATTTCACCTGATTATTAGTTCAGTATTGAGCAAGACATGTTTAGAATTGCAGAAAGCATATGCAATTGCTGAGGGTCTTGAAGAATTTGAACAAACCATTTCAAGAATGTAAACAAAACTGCTAAATATTAGGCAAATGCAAGAAGGAAGCATATGCACTTGCTGAGTGTATTCAAGAATTGATGAAGAAAAGATTAGCCAAGTCGTGAAGTGAAATAAAGTTGATAAAGTAAAAGAATAAATTACCTTCACAAATGACCTCATGAATTTTTCCACAGACCATATGACAGTATGCTTGAAGAAGTGGACTCAATATGCTATACCAATGCCATAAGCAGGTATGACTATGGCATCCCAAAAAATAACCTTGGTAATTGGATTTACCATCAAGAATGAATGCCCTTCATTAAATCTACTGGTTGCTTATTTGAAACTGATAGAACAGAGGAAAAATGTGAGTTGAGAATGACTTAATTGAATAGGCATCCTCTCCGTCATTTCTGTAAGGTAATCGAATGGTTGATGGTAAACAGGATGAGTTATTAATTCTGAGGCAACAGGAAAAACTCACAGTGGAAACAAACACTACACTGATTAACAGTAATAAAGCTTGACAATTAATCTCACTTAAAGACAATGCCTCATTCCAATAATTTGCATTAGCTTGTCACACGCAGTTCACATTATTATTAGGGATATATTTATGAACTCACTATTATGAACTATTACCCACACCATTTAGTAATGTACTTGCCCAAGTTATGTCAGAATGGAACTGAACATGATTCACTCATTACCTTGGAATTCTTGACATCCATTGTCAACAAATTTCACAACTACCAATACAATAGAGTCACAGATAGGGAAAGACTTAGTGTTCTGTAATGTGTAAGAACCATTAATAAAGGGCAAGATGTAAAATAATATAAAGAAACCTGTTCTGCATTGAAAACATGTCACTGGAAAAATCTTCAACATCAGGAATGAAATGACATGTTAGAAAAGGGAAAAGTCAACAATGTCAGGAATTTTGGATGTGGTCAGTGATGCTAAGATTTAGTATGATTTAGTATAGGTATATTAGAATTGCAGAAAGAAAAAGAAATTGTTGAGGTGGTAAAAAAATTTGAACTAACCATTTGAATAATTGATGAAGATGGGGTTAGGCAAGTCGATCAGTGAAAAAAATTGATGAAGTGATAGCATAAATTACGTTCAGGCTGAGAGAATAGGTAAAAAAATCAGGTTGGAACTGACGTAATTAAATACAAGGACTAAGTTTATTATTATTTTATTATAAGGATCAGAATTAGGATGTAACTGTGCCGTGATACTCACTATTCATAGAGTATAAATGTAAGGATAATTTGTACCTCCTACTTCCAAGGTAATCACAGCCAGAAGGATCCCCTACTTGTCATATCACCGAAACCTGTTCAGCAATTAAAACAGATCAGGAAAAAATCTTGATGATTGACACCTGACATGATAGACATTTAAATTGTACTCAATTCAATTATATTGAACTACCTACTCCACAGATATTCAGACACTTGCAAAACATTGGTATTGGATCTTCCTTTCGTCAACTTCTCCCATAGGTCAGTCTGAAAAAACAGAAACAAAAAATCAAAATAACAAAAGAAGCAGTCAATCCTTGATTTTGGTCAATCGGACAAGGGAAATCATTTTGAAGATGGTGAAAGCAACAAAACTAATAGAAAAGCATCAAACTGTTCGTGTTAAACGGTGTAAAGTTATTAATCAGTTGTTACATGACGATAACTTAGATGCTCCTTGTTTTTTTTCATTGTGATTGAATACAAATTGGCAGTAGAATACTTTGAAGAAGGAATATGGATTCAACATAGACAAACCATTTTGCATTCATCCCTATGTACTAAATATAGGTAACATGATATTAACAAAATATATGTTTGGATCATTTGTACCTCCTACTTCCAAGTTAATCACAGTCGGAAGGATCACCTACTTGTCATATCACCAAGACCTGTTCAGCACTTAAGACAAATCAGGAAAAAATCTTGATGACTGACACCTGAAATGATAGACATTTAAATTGTACTCAGTTCAATTATACTCAACTACCTACTCCACCGATATTTAAACAATTGCAAAACATTGGTATTGGATCTTCCTTTGGTCAACTTCTCCCATAGTTCACTTTGAAAAAACAGAAACAAAGAATCAAAATCACAAAAGAAGCAGCCACTCATTGATTTTGGTCACATGGATAAGGGAAATCATTTTGAAGATGGAGGAAGCAACAAAACTAATAGAAAAGCATCAAACTGTTGGTGTTAAACGGTTTAAAGTTATTAATTAGTTATCACATGACCATAACTTAGATGCTCCTTGTTTTTTTTCATTGTGATTGAATACAAAATGACAGTAGAATATTTTGAAGAAGGAATATGGATACACTATAGACTAACCATTTTGTATTCATCCTTATGTACTAAATATAAGTAACATGATAGTAACAGAATAAAATTATAAATAACTGACTCATTAAGGGTATATACCAGTACCGACAAAGGATATCAAATTTAAGATATTGATGATTGGTAATTGTCCTATAAACAGGTAAGCTATTCATGTACAACAACCTTCTTAAAATTTGTATATCACCAAACCATGATCCTAGTGTTACATCATAGCTATAATTTAGATCTTTTCGTTATACTTTTAAAATTGCTTGTGTATACCATCATTAACCTTCATTTTAGTTAGCCATAATTATACATAAGTTAATGGACTTAATATGGGGGAAAGCTTATGGATACATATATATGACTTTCACCTTAAGATCATTGAAGATATGATATTCTTAATAGCTAATGTTAATTGATCCTATGTAGACAACATCATACTAATATGATAGCAAACACATTGTAGTTGACTGACATGCAAATCCTCCAAAACAGAAATGTTTCAACATACATAAATGTTCAAAAGAAGACCATGTAAGACCATATATCCACAGAGATAAAACGACCTTCACCCATACAGATCTACTGCTGCATTGCCTTGGTAGTTCTCTTTGATAGGAGCAAAACCCTCAACTTAAGTATTTCATTGAATCTTGGGTTCCAAAAAACCCTTGTTACGGAACCATAATTGACCATTATTACCTTCCCTGTAAAATAGAAGAACCACCGAATGAGTACAAATCTTGCATAAAACTAAAAGTACATTACTACTGTTATATAAGTGGTAATGGTAATTACATACCTGGTTTTTTGCTGATCAACCCAAACTGCACAATGAGAATCAGGTTTGACAACTGAGATACGACCTTAAAGTCCTTTCTCGCATCCTTGGCCGATTCACCATGAAGTACAACAGACAAATGATTCCCACTGCAACCAAAAAGAATAAGGAAATAATCATAACACAAAAGTTGGTCGTCTTTAATCAACTATATGTTCACGGTTAAATTTGACACTCACCGTGTAACCCCCTTCACGATTAAGGCCGAGATTTAGTTCATAAACACGTAATTAATGTGGAATTAGAGACCGTAATAGATTTTGGGACTTAAACAAAGTCAATCTCCCCAAAATCATGGCTTACAAAAATTTTACAAAATTTGTTCAACAATGGTCTCACATTCACATTTCAATACTAAATGGCCTGCACAAGTTGATTTCATTCACAAATATCAGAGTATAAAGCAAATTCCCGACACACTCGGGTTCCATTCATTAAATAAGGGATTTACAAAGGCACAAAGCCCACGGTTCAATACCCTTAACTTGGGGATTACACAAAACTATACTATCAATCCCAATATACATAATTGTTTCCCAAAATTATCCCAAAAGATATACAATTCCAAAATCTACAATGATAACCATTAATTCCAAAATACACTCCTAAACAGGAGCTCTAACTACTCTTCGTCGCCCGCTTGCCTCTCGATCCTTCAGCCCTGTCTAAAACATTGTTTTTGGGAGAGTGAGATTCTAAAGAATCCCCGTAGTAACAAGTCAATCATATAATGTACAATAATAATGCATGTAATCAAATCACTATCCACACAAGCAACTACAACGGCAGTTACAACGGCAATGGTTAGTATAACACATGTCATCCCTGACGATTGCTCACGTTGAATTGCTCACGTTGTATTGCATCACAACAATCAACACAGTATAATTCACCACAGCTGGGATCCATATAAAGCATATCATATTCGCAAGCCACATAGGCAAGATTCACACACACAGCCCACGGCTGGTTTCACAAACGCCGCCCCACGGGTCGGATTCACAAAGATCCATGTACATTTACGACGGCAGTTCAACGGCCGACCTAGAGATGACCACTGTCACTCCCTATACGGCTCCCATTGAAGTGCTCACGCCGTAATGTACCATGACACACATTTCACAAATTCAACGATAAGTTATGCATGCCAAAACATCATACAAGATATGAGAGAAAAGTCACTACCTGAGTTCTTCCGGGCGTGTCCTAGCGCCGGTCTCTCCCGAGGAGGGCAAATGTCAAATCCTATATTTATAATTAGGGACGAAGAGTTATACTCTATTCCAAGATTTAATTAACTTGAAACACTTAATTTTGGTTATCATAATTGACCCTTAAGAGGCCACAAATGCCTCTAATAAAAGCCCTAAAAGGTTGGGAAACATCGGGTTGGAAACCACTTTTCAAAATCACAAGGTGCTGAAAACAGGGGCTGGCTGCAGCCAAAAAAACCTCAGGCTGCGGCCAGAAACAGCACAGAAAGTTTCTGGCTGCAGCCAAGAATTTTCTGGCTGCGGCCAGAAGCAGCACAGAAAGTTTCTGGCTACAGCCGAGAATTTTCTGGCTGCGGCTAGAACGTTCACAGAAGCTTTTGCACTGCAGCCAAGAATTTTCTGCTGCAGCCAAGGCAACTTCGAAAATTCCTAACTAATTCTAGAAAAATCGAAATGAGGTGATCCCAAAGCCAAATGAAAGGTATTTAAGTCCTCTTTCAAGGAAAAATATGGCTCATCACTGGAAATCACCACGAAAATACAGATTTCAAGAAAATTCCACACTATTCCAGAATTGCACCCAGATTTAACATCAAACTTTGGACAGTTATAACTCCTAGCCCAAAAATCGAAATGACACAAAACATATGTCCATTTTGAAGCTTGAGATGTGAACTTTAAGACTGGAAAGTTTCAAAATTTTCCAACACCATTTGCTATTTTAAAACGTCCATGTAAGATCACTGCCAAAACAGAGTTTCTTACAACCAAAACTTACCACTTTTAACACTAAGTTCCCAATGGTTCAAAATTCATATTCAACACTTCTCCCACACAAAATCACTCAAGGAACACAATGGTGACTTCAAAATGACCAAAATCACAACCCAATTACATGCCCTGTTTTTGCCCAATGCACAAAACCAACATAAAGTTCCCAAACTTCATCTTTAAGCTTCAATTCAATACCATTCATTCAAAACACTTAACAAGGCACTAATTCCATGACAACAACAATTCAAACACCACAAGACCCTAATTTTCGAAATTCCAAGCCAAATTTCCAGAATTTCCAAGCTAAATTATTTGGCACAAAACTTATATAGAAAGGTTTCTTAAACTCACCTTAACAACTTTCTCAAAGTAGCTTCTTGATTCTCCAACCTCCACAATTTCTTGAAGTCTCAAACCAACACCAAATGGAAAACTATAACCATAGAAATGTAGCTCTTAACTCAAGGATTAACTTTAATGAAGGGAGTTTGAGCAAAAGAGGTCATTTACTTACCCAAAGATCAAGCTTTTCCTTCTTCCTTTCTTGCTTGTTTCAGCGAAATGGAGAGAGAGAGAAAGAATGAGAGAGATGAGAGGGATATGAAAGCTTGAAGATGAAGGGAAAATGATTATTTTCCCTCTAACCCATGCTGCCAACGTAAAGTAAGGAGAGGGAGGAGAGAAAAATATTAAACAATTGAGATTTGACCTTTCTTACTCCTTCTCTCTTCACCCATTCTTGACACATGTCCAAATCTCATTGGTTCTCATATAATATATCACCAATTAGCTTCACTTTAATCCCTCAATTAGCCATTTAATCACACTTCTCATTTTTCCCATAGTTAGTAATTAATTTCTCCATTAATTACTAATTTATGGCCCATAATTCCATTCTTCCAATTTTTCACTAATTATGACATATTAATTAATATTGCCATAAAACACATAATAATTCCCTTTTAAATTCATAAATATCCACACTAATCATGATTAGCCCTTAATCAAAAATTGGGATATTACACACCGTCTATCTGTAACCACAAATGCAAGCTTATATGTCATCATTCCCCTAAACCTGGTTTTCTTCAGAGGACCAATGCTATAAAGAAAACTCATTATATCTGGAAGAGAAAAATGACAACAGTAAATGACTTCAATCTAAATGGCATTAAAACCACGGTAGAATTCCTCACCTGTGACCATATGATGAGGACGACACTGGTCTTCCAAATCGACTACATCCATAAGCTGAAACAGTGCTTTGGCATCAAGGCTCGACATTCAACTACCTTCGATGTCGACCTCAAGTTGATAAGGAACTTATTGTGGATTCCTTCACCACAGCAAGCCACTTCAAATTCTTGTACAAAAAACTCTCGGCCCTCCTTAAGTAGATTGCAGAAACGATCAATAACCTCATCATCACCTAGCCTCATTATCATACGATCCCCCTTTTTAAACATGCATCAACAATAAACGGAATAGATGTCAGAAAGTTATTTGATTAAAATATGATAAACATAAGACCATAACAAAGTACCTTTTCATCGAACACAACATAATCAATCGAAACGATCTTCCTCGGATAACCACAAACTGACCCATATATATCAGAATCGGTCCTCCAGAACTCTCGATCAACCTTCACCAGAAGAGTGACTTCATTATTGCGAGGATCTACAGCATCGAGCCTTTGGTAGTGATAAAACGATTGGAGGAAATAAGAGAAAACGTGTAAGAAAGAAACAACAATGAAAAAGTCGAACAGAACAAAAGCAGAAGCAGTAAAAAATTTTATAAGAAAAAGGGAGACTCTGCTCTTTATGAAATACCCGAACGATGACCTAGGCTTCCGTCCAAAGCACACACATAGATCCTGGAACAAAGCCATCTCTATCCAGCTATAGCTCAATCTTCTTTCTTCACACAGTGACATAGAGACCGAATGATATCGAAGGAGATGGCTTTAGTTTAGTAAAATGAGGAAATGAAACACTGACTCACATAGCACACACACAGATCCTGGAACAAAGCCATCTCTATCCAGCTAGAGCTCCGTCTTCTTTCTTCACATAGTGACACAGAGACCGAATGATATCGAAGGAGATGGCTTCAGTTTAGTGAAATGAGTAAATGAAACATCGACTCACATGTTTTCTCCAACTTTACCTACTCATATTCAATTACTGACAATGACAATGACAAGGGAAGACAGAAATATGAGGTGACGTTGGAATGGACTTTTTGCAAAAAATGTATATTTAGCTTTAGTTGAGATTGAACGTAGCCAACCACATTAGATTCGGCTTGAGGGAGGAGCCGTTACTGTTGTTGTGAATAGTAGCTTGTGAGACAAGAGTGGGAATAAAAAAATAGCACGGCTTATTCCCCTGTTACTATTAAGTAGATATTGATTGTCATTTAGACACACTACTTATTTGGAACCCTTTGACTCGAAAATGCGTGGTGCTTCCCGAAACAACTCTGAGCTGCAGGACCGACATAATTAAGAGGTACCTGCTTTTGTTGTGGACCCGGTTTTGGAGCGTCAGGTCAGGTTAAGATCTCAATAGTACAGATTTAATATAATATTAAAATATTATTTTTCAAATATTCGGTAGCCAATTCCGCTTTTGTTTGGATTTGGTTTTGATTCTAGGAATAAGGATGACAAGGTAATTAGAGCTGTGATAGACTACTATGAACAATATATGCCACAAGTTGAGGTTTACTCTCATGCTTCTCGTTCTTGGAGAAACATCACTATGAGAGCTCCTCTGTCTTCTGCCCGTAAGCCTCTAATAGGGGCAACAGCCCAGGTGTTTGTGAATGGTGTTGTACATTGGGCTGTATATGTAATAATGGTCAAATTCACAATTTTATATTAACATTTGATGTGGCTGAAGAAACGTTTGGAGAATTAACGTTACCACCCCGTTTGAGAGAAACTAGTTCGAACTCTTTGTTATCTGTTGTGGAAGGAGGGCATTATCTTTCTGTGCTTCATATTTACTCAGAAGAGGTGGACCAACGTTTTTATAGTATTTGGTTAATGAAAGAGTATGGTGTTGTGGAGTCATGGAGTGAGGTGCTTTATTGTGATTCATATCGTTATGGGGACAAGATATTACATCTATCTGCTCTTGGTAACAATGGAAAAGTGGTGCTAACTGCTAAGAACTTATGATGGAACTTTAGTTTTACTTGATCCGGTGACAGAGTTGGTGAAGCCTTTGACAGATCCAAAATACTACAGTGGTTTTGTTGGATCTTATGTTGAGAGCTTGGTTTTTATAAATAAAGAACCAGATGTTCTGTCTTACTAATGCAAGTGCCAGATTAATTTTGCTATGGAATGATCTGGCTCGCCGTCACTGGCCGTATTGCTAAGCCCCAAGTCTGCCAAATATGTCTCTACATCTGCATTGGTACTAATTCCAAATGTTCTGGCGCTTCTCAACCATTTTCTTGGCGCCTCGGTGGCGCCATCTTTACTCAGCTTTACCATGCCTTCTATGGCGACGACACCAAATCTCTCATCCTGCTCATTGGTTGGATCCATGCCGCCGTCTCCATCTTTTTCCTGCCAACTATTCGGATATTGAGCACAACTCAACAACCTAAGGAGATCTGAGTTTTCTATAATCTTCTATATATCTCACTTGGCCTTGCTGGGTTCCCCATGGTATTGATCATCGTACAGAACAAGCTGAGCTTTACGAGGATTGAGTATGGGTTCGATGGCCTCATGGTTCTGTTCTTGCTTTTTCTCCCACTGGCTGTAGCTTTCAGGGAGGAACTGTACCTCTGGAGAGCCAAACAGCAAGCCTTGACCGATACTTCTGGAGTGACCGTTGTCACTGAACCTCCACCACCAATAACAGAACCACTTCTGCCACAGCTAGAATCTTCCACCACGACCACCAAGCTAAGGAAAGCTCTGGTTTCATCTTTTAAACCACATGGGAGAGGACGATGTCATATTGCAAGCTTTGTTCAGCATTGACATGGTGGTTCTGTTCCCTGCCACAACTTTCACTGTCGGCAGACCTTGGGACAAATTGCTAAATCCTTGGGATACCCGAGGAGCACATCCATCTTTGTGTCTTTGGTGAGCATATGGAACCATCTGGGACGAGCAGTGTCTGGTTTAATCCCTGAAATCTTCTGGCAGCCCTTTAAATTCTTGCCATGGAATGATGGAAGTCAAGTGTCGGACTAGGACTATACATGTTTGGATTATGATTCTCATTCTCTGCTAGTCTTTTATTGTTGCACAGTTTCTTAATTTTACCCTTTTGCATGTATAAGCTAGCTGGTTTAATTCATAGTAATGAGAAATGTGATCAAACCAGAATTTGATGTTTAATATTTGCTGTGACTGTGAGGCTTGGTTCACATAATCATCACATATTGCCCCAATGGCAGACTTTTGGGTCCTTTCAGACATGCAATAGGGAGGCCAGATCTTATGCTTAACAACAACAAAAAATTAAGAAAGGCAATTAATATGTTAAAATTTATATTTTCCCCCTAAATATGCCCCCATTAAAAATTAGCCAGTCAAAGTTAAAATTATTTTTTTCCTACTTGTTAAAGATAAATTTGCTTCTATGTACATTGCTTACCGAGAAATTTCACTGTTATTGGCAAGCATATATGATCTGAAAACCTTAAACCATTAGATTTTTTTTTGGGGTTATTTTTTGTGTGCTTAAATAGTATTAATTTGCTGATTTGGGATTAACTCTAACCCTGCTGAAATGGCTAGGTAATAACTGACCCATTTAAAATATAACTTTGCAGATTGTTTTTAAAAAAGATTTTAAGAGCATTATATCATAAATCAAAACTTGAAGCACTAGATCGATATCGTTGATGAAACTAGGAAATTTATTTATAGGGATTGCTAAGACATAGGTGCAGGGAGGATCTAAATTATGCTAATTATCTATAGCAAAGTATTTGCATAGTTTGATAAAGAACTTTTATATCCTTGATCATCCTCCACTTAAGAATAAAAGGTGAAATTTGACAAATAAGGTTAGGTATTGTAGATCAATGAAAGTTGTTTATTAAAGTGTTTGGGTGCTGTCCAAGGGTACATGAGAGTGTGTGCTTGTTGGAGTATCTTAGTCGTGGAAATGTCAGTATTTGCGGTTGACTAATTTTTGCATCATCTTCCCTTCTCTAATGTTTTAAATGTGATAAAGAAGAGGGGCAGAAAACATTGAAAAAGAAATATAGGAATAAAATATTTTTTTTTAGATGTACTTATTATTATTAATTGATTTTTACCGTTTTATTAAACCACATAGTTCGATTATTGAACTCTTATAAATATGACAGGGAAAAATGTTAATTAAATAAAACAATATTCCCTTCATTCTTTTTTATAAAGATACAGTTAATCAAATCTTGTTAATAACAAATGTTGTTAAAATTAGTTAAAAATAATAAATATGTAAAAAAATAACATTTTCCAAAAATACCCTTATTTTTGGGTTGGGAGTGCAAGGTAGAGAATAAAAAAAAATTACTACTACCTCCGGTCCTAATTATAAGACAAAATTGACTTTTTTTGGAGAGATTAAAGAAGTTAAATACGTTACTTAATCATATCATATGTTATGTATCCTTAGATTATATGTTAATTTATTAGTCAAACTAATTAGTTTGGAGAAAAAAATAAAATTATAAATACTCTAAAGTAATTTAATTAGCTTCTTTAATTTCTCCAAAAAAGTTAACTTTATCTTATAATTAAGATCAGAAGGAGTATTTACTAAAAAAAGAGGAGGGGGTGTGAAAGAGAGAGAATGAATAATTAAATAGAGGTATAATGGAAAATTTAAAAAAGTTGGAGACAACGTCTAAGAGTCTTTAATAAGTAAAAACAGTATTTTGAAAATTGTCTCTTGAACGGAGGAAGTACAATACAATACAGCTCTCTGTAGTCTCTCCTCCTCAGTCAAAACTTCAAGTTCCATCTCGCATGCTTTGATAGATCCATATTGAAGGTGAACATGCCAACAAGTCATAGTTCATCTGGGTTAAGGAGCATATTTGCCTAGGAAGTTTTCACTAAAGAGTGATGTTGCCCTGGAAGTTTTTCTAGGTTTAATGCCCTGGAAATGTTCAAATAGAGCAATATTGCCCTACTGTCAATTTTTAACGGTCAACGTTAGTTTTTTAACGATATGGGGCCAACATTGCTACGTTTTGAAACTTTTAAGATAACATTTAATCTGAAACAAACTACTAAAGCTAAATTGCTCCTCAGCGAAAACTTTTAGAATAAATTTTCACCTTAACCCTAGTTCATTCTTAGTATTAACTTTGAAGAGGCAAAGGCACATCAAGGATATGCCTGAACACCAGAAACATATGTTGCCTCAACAGATGCAGATGCTTCTTCAGCAAATTCTTCCCATGAATCAGCGGATAATATGACAAAATCTGCAAATTTTCCGGGCGACAAGGACCCCACTTGATTTTCAAGGAAACTTGCACGGGCAGCAGCAATTGTGTACCTATCAAGATGTGTGTCAGAGTCTCCAATCACGTCTTAGTAATGAAATTGTTTGGTTTCAATCATAATGGGAAGGAGCATTATTGTCAATTTAGCAGGCTGCTAAGAGTACTTCTATTGCATGAAAGAAAAATTCTTTGATAGAATTGGTCAACCACATGTAAAAGTAGACCAAACCAATCATAAAAAGACAATGTATACTATATGTATCAAAAAGGAAACTCACGCACCCATACCTATAGCATTTTGGAACCCCTCCACTTCCCTTCCCTTCCCATCCTCTTTTTTTCTTTAACCATTAGATTAACATTTGAATGGTCCAGATTTGATCTTTTATAAAATTATTACTAAAATGTTATATTATTAAAAAAATAATTAATTAAATACAAATTGCTAAATTTTGATATGAACAATTTAGTACTGCAATAAAGAAAATAAAAAAAATATTTTGTATGAAACTAAATATGGATGGTTTAATGTTGATCTTATGGTTAGAAAAGGAAGATGAGGGAAAATAACGGGAGGAAAGAGGAGGGGCTCCAAACTGATACCTATAGAGGGTTGAGCATGCAACCTTGTTCTTCAAGGGAGGTGCATTGGCACTTGAGAACTAGTCTATAAGAAGGTTTCAGCACATAGGAGAGAAAGAGGCATAACAATATGTCCAGAAGAAGTTGTGTACTGTAACATCCAAAATTTTATACTATAATATCATAAATCTAATTATGAATGAGTGAGTTGTCATGAATTTTAGGGCCTGATAAAAAAATAAATCTCTAAATCTCATTTGTTCTAATAAATGATCAATTCTAAAATTAGGAAAAAAATACAAATATATATACACCCACATATAAAGGAAGCTGTGCGTGCGTGTGTTATATTTAAGCAAATATATATTTTTATAATAAGCTAATAGGCGTTGATGATAGATGATGTCATCTAGAAGGTTTGGAAGGGAAGTTAAAATAAATTAAAGGATAAGCATTTAGAAAGCTTGGAGAACAAGTAGGAAAGAGATAAGTTACATGGCTTGGGTAGGAAGTAAAATAGAGATGAGAAGGTAATAAATGTTCCTAGTAGATGCTTACTAGGATTAACTCCTTTTGCAAGAAACCTTCTATATATATATACCCCATTGGTTTCCAAATGGAATGCATGAAGTAGAATAGAGAAAAAGAAAAGTGATGAAAATAAGTAGGAGGCAAAAGGAGGAGAACAAGGTGCTGCTACTCCTTTTGCAAGAAACCTTCTATATATATACCCCCTTGGTTTCCAAATGGAATGCATGAAGTAGAATAGAGAAAAAGAAAAGTGATGAAAATAAGTAGAAGGCAAAAGGAGGAGAACAAAGTGCTACTACTCATAAAATTATGTATGAGTTTTCTTACTGACTGATACACCCTGCTTTTATTTATACTTCTCAAAATTATTTTGAATGTTTTACTATCTAACTATTCTCTATGTGATTCATTTAAATACTTCTTGTATTTGGAAGTTCTTGGAATTGTATGAGAATATGCATGGAAGACTATGTTGTTGTATCCATAAATATTATGATCTCCCCAAGAAGGATTGCTATGTGAACTATCCTATAGAATAAGATTTCTGTGTGAATAACTGTGGATCCACCTAGGTGACGCCCTAGTATTTCTAAGTGACAAAATTATGGTATTGTGGATACTTGTGAATTTAATATTTTTCTATGCATATTCACATATAATTATATTGCATGTATTTAAATTGTTTTATGCTATATTAGCAGTTGGGCATTATTGGTTAAAACTTATTTATTTAGTATCATTCATATCTTGTTGTAATGTCCCATAAATTGGAAATCATGCCGATATGAAGATAAGCTAGAGCAGCAGACAAGAAGCCTCTCTAGTTTCTTTTAGGCATATGTTTTTTAGACTTCTTATAGGAATGATGATGTATTTGAGAACTCTATGTATTAATAAAATATATTTTTTACGGCATGTTTTATGCCAGTATCTTTTTTTTTTTTGGAATTAGAAACCAAACATGTCTTTAAATTTATTGAGGGAATACTAATGATATTAAGTAATCATTTATTTATAAATTAAATAAAACTGAGGGTTTACATGTACAATACAGAATGCCCAAGATAAGAGATCTGCACTAACCAAATGTCACGCATCAGTCTACCAAATTCATATTTGAAATAGTGGCAGGTAGAACCTTGTCTTTTAAGATGCAGTTATTTTGTAGTTGAGCATGTAATCCAAATGATTACTGCCACAGAATATGTTAAGTAACTTGATTTGAGTAGTCATAACTACGGCAATCTATGCATATTTTTTTGGTGAATCTGGAGTCTATATGGGTGTGTTTGTTTTGGCGATTGGATAAGTAACTTATTTTTACTTAAACTTATGGAATCTTAAGATTGGAAAAAAGTTAGATTGGATAAAATGATAAGTGTTTAGATTAGCGATTGGATAAGTAACTTAAATTAACTTATGTAAAAATGAATGATGTTTGGTTTGACTTTTGCATAAGTGACTTTTTGTATTAATTAAGAGAAAAAATTGAAAAAATTATGAAAAAAGAAAAAATGAAGGACTAATTGTGGAAAAAGAATTCATTGGCAACTTAAGACACATACTCAAAATTTGGCAATGGTAAAATTTTAAATAAAATTATATCAAACTCTAATTTAAATTGGTACACTCAAAAAGTTTTTTCTATTGTGCACCTCAAGCTTAAATTTTATAAATTATATCAAACTCTAATTTAAATATTAAATCCTAACTCATATTTTCACATAACTCAAAATCTAACAAAATAAACCGATTAAAACCTCAATAATACCTCCAATAATCCAAATAAATTATTTAAACTAAATTTAATGGGTAAAAACACATAGAAATTAATTTATGACATGTTTATAAAAAAAATTGATTATAAAATCATAAAACAACTAAATAATAAATCTAAACTGATTAAAATTAATTATTAATTATTTTCTACATTTCTACAGTCATATATTAACAAAACTCAAAACTTGCCTAAACTCTTATTCCAAAGTATTCTCTAATTAGCAGAAGATTACTATCTAAAGAAAGAGAAAATTATTTAGAACATTTTTCATAAAAGAAATTTTGTTATTAGAAGTGATTTTGAGTACCTCATTGATCCCCAAAAATATGAAAATACTCCTATCAATATTTTTTTATACACACACAGGCATATAAGCTCCAATAAGCTTCATTTTGAGGCTTATGACTTTTTCCAACTAATGACTTTTTTCAACTTAAATCCAATCGCTGAAACAAACACCCATATTTGATCAAAACACTGTTCAAGCCCAATTGCTACACTATTCAAGTCCGATTGCTGGAGAAATCGCCCAAACAAACACGTATTATATTACTCATAAAACAGGGGAAAAGATCTATTGCTCATATAAATAAGAGGAAATAGAAATAATATATCAAGAAGCCAAATAAAATCGTAAGTTCAGAACTTTAGTGTTTCAAATCCTGCTTACCCCTTTAACGCATCCTCTAATGAAATGCACTCTGATGGAATCCAGGATTTTTCCCAAGTGGGAGGTCTTCTTGTCAATGCTGTCTTAATACCACTTAAAGGATTCATGTCTGCCACCTATAAAATACATAGACAATAGTTTGCAAAGTCCAAAAAGAAATCCGGTGCTATAAGGAACATGTACATGTGCATAGCCATTAGTAGTTAACTGACGCCACATACTTACTGGCCAGTCAGAACCCATTGCCACTAATGCATTGCCATCCAAGAGTGACTTAAATAAATACGATTCCTTTTCAGCCCTATCCTTGCCAAGCTTTCTGCCAGCAGATTCAGCATCATCTAATATGTGATCGGGCTGTTGATTTGTTAACAACATGAAACAAACCTTGTTAACATAAAAACTAATGGAGAGGACAGAATCCATAAGGTTTATATTACGTCACTTCAAGGTCAAGATGGTAATAAGCCAAATGGATGAACAGAAATAAGGCAATTACAATTTCAGTGTACACTGAATAATGAAAAGAAAAGAGTTTTCTGAGTTCCAAATCCTGCATTTTGAAATATCAGTTTTTTCATAAAAAGGAATTACCACAATTGATTAGTGATCCCAAGAAGCATCAGTTTTCATAGAAAATTGATCAGGAAAAGTTCTAGGTAGTAACTCCAATCTATTTAGAGCAATGAAAAATAAGTAGATTTTTTACCACTTCCATGCTCCCCCTCAATCTAGGATATATATATCAACCATTCCCAGCTCAAATAAGTGAGCATCAAACTGGCTTATTGGAATAGCTTTGGTCAGAAATCAGCTATATGCATAAACAAGCTCAATGACACCCTGTTCTACCTTTTTATTGATGAAATGCTGGTCAATTTGGACATGTTTTATTCTATCATGATGAACCAGATTGTTTAAGAAAAAGTCAAGTATAAGAAAGATTGTTTTTGAGCAATACACTTGTGTAATAATGTTGACAATTAGGAAAGGTATCGTTTGGCTAAAAAGGAAACTAAGAAGGCAGTGAGTGAAGCTCGTAATAAAGCATATGAGGAGTTTTATAAGGAGTTAGGAACAAAGGCGTGAGAGCGTAAGAATTACAAGATTGCAAAGAACAAGGAGAGAAAATCGAGAGACTTTGACCAGGTGAGGTGTATAAAGAATGAAGAAGGCAAATTTTTGGTTACTGATGGAGATATTAAGAATAGGTAGGAAGCCTACTTTTATAAGTTGTTCAATGATGGAGGTGGAGGGTCTTGTGATTGCGAAGATTTAACAACTCGAGAAGGTGATCTCAATTTGTTTTTTTACCGCAGGATTCGAGTTGGCGAGGTTAGGGAAGTGCTTAAGAAAATGGAAAGTGGTAAAGCTACTGGGCCTGATGGGATTCCTATTGAAGTTTGGAAATGTTTGGGTGAAGAGGGTGTTTTGTGGCTCACAAAATTATTTAACGAGATTTTACGATTCAAGAAAATGCCGGATGAGTGGAGGAAAAGTACTTTGATTTCTATTTATAAGAATAAAAGGAATATTCAAAATTGTGCAAACTATAGAGGAATTAAGCTTATGAGTCATACAAAGAAATTATGGAAAAGGTGATTGAACGCAAGTTGAGGTTGAAAACTGAAATTGCTGAAAACCAATTTGGATTCATGTCAGGAAGATCTACAACAAAAGCGATTTATTTATTAAGGGGGTTTATGGAAAAGTATAGGAGCAAAGGAAGAGATTTGCATATGGTTTTCATTGATTTGGAAAAAGCATAGGACCGCGTGCCAAGAGATATACTCTGGAAAGCCTTGAAAAAGAAGGAGGTGCGGTTTGCATATATCAAAGCCATTCAGGACATGTATGAGGGGGTTACAACCAATATTAGAACGCCTGGAGGTGTAACAAAGGACTTTCCTATAAGGATTGGCCTACATCAGGGATCAGCTTTGAGCCCTTATTTGTTTAACCTAGTGGTAGATGTTTTAACTGAGCCTATAAGAGAGGAGATCCCTAAATGCATGCTTTTTGCGGATGATATAGTTCTGTTGGCTGAATCCAGGGAGGAAATTAATTCTAAATTTGAGATATGGAGACGGACTTTGGAAGTGAAGGGTTTTCGTCTAAGTAGGAGTAAAACTGAATATATGCATTGTAAGTATGATAAGAGACAAGGTCGAAATGAAGTGGAAGTTAAATTAGGGGGGCAAGTCATTCCGCAAGTGACAAAATTTCGGTATTTGGGATCAATTATACAACAAGTGGAAGCTAAATATATGGTTTTCGACATAGCACAATAGCGTCGTGCGATCCATGTAGCCGACCGCACCTAGTGGGATTAAGGTTTTGTTGTTGTTGTTGCTGCTGCTTATTGCAGCTTGATTGTCACAAAATTTTATAGAACCTGAAATAGGGAATTGTCGTTCTTCCCAGTTTTTGCTCAAGAGCTGCCATAATGCAGCTTTATGGACCAAATCTAAACGTAGATTTGGAAAGTAGACATAGGCTAAAACAATCTACTTCAACAAGGTCTATCTTCCGTTTATGTCACCTAAACAATAGACTTTCAGCCTCAGAGATGTACTTCTATTTGCTATCCTAATTTAGTTTTACCATGACGCTCCAGATATTTGTAAGACAGTCAAATTGCTTTCCAAAGAAACAGAAAGATTGGATAGCATATTAGAAGAGAGGAAGTCAAAGAAATAAATCATAACTACTGGATTCAGCAAGTATGCTGCATACATCATTTTAGTCAGTAGCTGCAGCCATTCCAGTAATCTTGCAAAATTAATTTGTCCAAAAATAATTCCATTTTCTTCTAAAAAAAATCATAAACAAAAAGCACACAAGATAATCATCATAAAAAAACCTGCACAGATGCAATAACTCCTTGTTTGCCAAATCGACCGGGAGTTCCAGATGCCAATTGCTGGGCATGTTCAATCTGAAAGTAGAGTTTCAGTTGCTTCATAATAAGCATATTAAAACATATAGAATGAATATGAAGTTAAAGCTTCCAAATCCTGAATTTGCAATGAGTAAACTATACAAATTATCTTTTATTTTCATAGTTTAGTGAAAATAATACCCTGAATCTTCGATCTCTCATTCCATTTGTAGAAGCAACTAAACTATACATGTCCAAGATCAGGTCATTTGCTCTGTCCCCTATAGCATGAATTGCAACCTAAAACAAATCAAAAGCAGAGCTTCCAGCCAGTAACTAAGCTTTCACATGAGCTGGTAATAAGACTTGTTGTAATAGAAGGAAAAAAGCACCTGAAGACCAGACAGATCTGATTTCAAGGTCAAGTTGAGAAGAACTTCAGCATCTGTCACTTGCAGGCCATAGTTGTCAGGCTCATCAACGTATGGCTGCAAAATTTGAAATATCATGGTAAGGAATCACATATAAATGATTTACACAGCTGGGTAAAGCCAGGTGCTAAATTTCTAACTTTAAAGGTACATGTTTAAATGTATATTCTTGGTTAATGGAAACTGTAAATGGAAGATTTTGAAAGCTCAGTTCTCACCTCATATAATAACGCACTATTGGAACCCAAAGACCCGTCAGCAAATGCTTTCACACCACCCAAGTATAACCATTGGCTCAGGGCCAAGCCTGTTTTTTTAATAAGACCCTATGTAGGAAAATTGAGACTTTAGATAAGTCATATGGTTTACAAAATGTAAACTAGAACTAGCAGACAGATTTATCAACAACCAAATACATGTATGAAGCATGACCTTGAATTAAAGCAAAAGGAGGAAAAAACTCTGGAAGGAGGTGGATCAAATGAGGGAAATAATAATGCACAAGGAAATATATAACAAGAATGGGCCAAAACAGCCCTTTTGTAATCTATGTTATTCTAAGGAACTTCAGCTGCCATTCTTTAGAATTACAAAATTTCTTTCACAATCTACAATGCATATGGAGGATGATGAGAACTAGCAGAATAGAATTCTGATCCTCAACATGGCACATGCTATAAGTACAAGTCAGAATAGAGTCATACAGCTAAATGTGACCATGTCTCCATTGGAAAAAATAGGCAAACTCGAACTTTCATCTTCAACAACGAGTCTGCCCATTGATAAACATCTGAAAAATTTGCCAAAAAAAAAACATATAAACAACAAAAGTTAATGAAGGTCATCCCAGACAAAATATCTTTAGATACAGCATCACCTTATATTTTTTTTTCCTTTTCTCCACTGGTAAAAAGATATTTTATTACCAGCTCAAGGTATTGTGAAAGTGAACTTATGCAAGCCTGAATGTTAATGTCTTGTAAAATTTAATACATTATTTGGTCTTTTGCTGCATTTGAATGGACTAATTAATCATTTTTTCTGAAGCATAGCTCAGCATTCATATGAAATAATTAATTTTTTTCATATGAATGCTGAGCTATGTGCCATGTTGAAATATTAAATTCAACAGTCTTCCTTTATGGGAGATAATTACACTATTGAAAATTGAAATATTAAAATTAAAACCTGAAAAATCCACCCAAGAAAGATCTGATGAGCCCCCAGGAAGATATCTTCCCATGTCAACAACTGTTGTCACTCCCCTTGACAATGCAACATTGCTTGCTCTAAGCAATGCTTCTCTCCTGTCATCAACTGAATCCTCTGGAACCTGGGAGCCAACAAGTTTCTTTGCAGAATCAATGAGCAATCCAGTAGGCTCTGCATGGTAACAAGTAACAACAATTCAATGCAATAATCAGTAATAACATGGCATTCAATGACAAGTAATCTTGAAATAAAATTTACAGCCCTAAAACTGGTATAAATTAATGAATGGACTATATAATGACACTAAACTATGCAGTGAAAACTTTAATGAATACGGGAAGTAGATTGTCAACCGGGAGAGTAATAACTTGTGAAGGAGAATGCCAACAACAAAGTAGTCTAAAATGGTAAAAAGACCCGTGTTTTAATTACCCTACTTTGATAGCCACATGATATGACTCCCAAAAACAACATTAAAATGCAATAACTCAAGAGCTTGTTATTCAAGTTACTGGTTTTTATATTCATGTGGTCACAGTATGCTTGATTTCTCAGTAGGACAAATAAACAAAATGACAGGCATCCCAGGGTATGTTTTTATTAGTTCCAGCAAGCTCTGCACTTCTATCACACTTTACTATTCTTTTTATAGGGACATAATCTGCTAGAATGATTAAAAAAATTTACTTACAAAGATTATAAATCATTACCTCCAGTGGCAGTTCTCATTATAGTTCCTCCCGGTGGATCTTTTGAATACTTTGTAACCCCAGCCAACTTTAGTGCCACTGAGTTAGCCAATCCCTCGTGACCATCCATTCTTGATAGCCAAACCTATTGTATATTTTGAATAGTATTACAATGCAGTGAGATTCAAATGAGATGGAACATTACTGCTATATAAGAAAAAAAGATAGAGTATCACAGAAGATATGACTCACAGGATTGTTCTGTGTAAAATCATCAATCCAAGAGGCACTGGGAAGATCTCCTCCCCATAGATCATTGTTCCATCCACCACCCAAAATCCAGGAACCTTGTTTTGAGCCTTTATTTGAGCACAAAATGAATGATCACATTAGATGTAAATTAATTTGGAAGCAAAACCCTTTATGAAATCACTCCATACAATATTCGCACTTGACGAATGTATACACGTAGACTTACAATCTTGATTTAAGCCTCTAAATATTGTATTATTACTAGAGAAAGGAGAAAGATAACCCTTCAAAGGCTTACTTAAGTGGGTTCAACTAAAACAGAAGCAACTAAAACTTTCTAGTTTCAAACTTATATAATTCTAGCCAAAACTAAGGCCACAATGAGGTTCAATATGTAATGGACCAAGAGTTGATGAAAAGAGAGTTAATGATGCCATACAGCAGTGAAACTACCACCATTTTAAACTTTGTTTACTTGCATTAATCTTAAATTGATAAGACAATTTCACTTTAGATTCTTCCAAACCAATTTTGAAAATTGCAAACCATTTTGCATTGGAGCTTAAACTTCAACTATAAGTATATAAAAACGTAAATATATAAATGGACCAGTTTGGTCATCTTCATGGAAATAGTTTCATTTATACTTCCTACCTAAAATTAGGAAACAAGCATATAAAAATGTAAGACTTACTTTTTACAGCATCTTTGATCCTTTTAATAAAATCTTCCTTTTTGTTTACACCTCTCAGTTCCACCTGTGCCATCTGTATCCAACCAGTAGAATTTTAAAATGAGAACAGAGTTGGTTCACAAACACAAGTAATAATTTAGCTAACGTAAATAGAAATAGAATTTAAACAGAAGAAAACCATCAGTTAGATGCCATAAATCTTAGTCTACAACAACCAAGATTAATCCAAAATAAACTTGGTTTGGAACGCAATTCATAATATCATCTGATTGATAGGCGGCTGTGCAAGCATGCACATACCTCTAAGAGACAAGGCAGTTGAGGAACAAAACATTAGTGATTTATGTAATTTGAACAACTAGAAAACGACACCAGCAAGTTCTAACATATACCGCATAAGAAATTCATGATTCAAATTAAGCCATGAAGTTATAATGGCATTGAAGAGTAAAAAACTTTCTTTTTTGAAGATTCTAATGACAAAAACGTCTTAAACAAATTCTATTAAAAGTGAAAGGCCAGGTAAGTAAGTTCAGGAGAAAACTTAAAAGACAACAGGATGCAAATAATGTGGGAGTGAAAGCATTGTAATGGGCATCTACGGAACCTGTAGTCCACCATAGATGAAATGCACGTGGGAATCAATAAACCCAGGAACTACAATCTTTCCCCCAAGATCCAGCTCTTTAGTTCTATAATCTGCCAACTCCTGCATACAGTTTTTTCAACACGACTAGGGTCAGCAACAATTGAAGTACACAAGCATAAAGTACAAGACTGTTTAAACAAAATTACTTTTTCTACAGATAAGAAGATCAAATATCAGGAACCTGGACAAATGAATAGTTCCCAACCCTAAGAACCCTTCCATTACCCACAGCCATGGAGTCTGCAAACAAAAGGGAGTCATCGCTGGTATATATGACCCCATTTCTTACAATCAAATCAGCTACTGGAGACACTGGGGCCTTCCAACTGAGAAAATCTGCAATACTCGAAACATTAACTTAGGCTTCCCATGAATTAAATGAGTGTTCATACATGCAAGTGTATTTTCAATTTGTGTGTGTGACTGATGAATTGAAGCAAGGTAGAAGTTGTGATTACATTTAGGGTCAAGAAGAGGAAGAGACGAAATGGCCAAGACAAGGACGATTGCAGCCGATAGAAGTATGCGAATGTTCATACCTGGGAACATCGAAGCTAAGCAGTTATCAAGCAAGCACTGTATCCCGTTCACTGTTCACGATTCCGATTCGTCTCTCTGTTCTAAAAAAAAAAGAAAAATAGGAAGTAGCTTGACAAAATTATGTTTTAAAAGAGATAAAAATACGTATAAGGAATTAAAAGTGGAATATTTATAATAAAATTGTTAAATTTGACCTAACGCTATTAGAAATTTTCTTTTCTTATAATTTAACACCGTTACATCAAATTTAACAGTTTTGTGCTAGATGCTATACTTTTAATTTCTTACGCGTATTTTTACCCTTTTTAAAATATAATTGTGCCAAACGCTCATTTCTTAAAATTTTATTAATAAATCTGCTCCTTAATCCTTTTAAATTCGTTGGAGGCCCATGATATTCTTAATTAAAAATTCAGGACCAAGCCTTACATTGGAGGCCCAACAAATTTTTCCCCCAAAGAAAATGAAAGTAATATAGGGAGAGACTCACAATTTTCTGTCCCCATAAAAACAAAAAAGACCCTGCATAACCCATCCATTCACAAACTGATGTGGAGGGAGGGGGACTGGCAGTGGCTGGCCAAGCTTTCAACTTTTTTTTTTTTGGAGTAAAATACTGGAGTTCATTAATATATCAGAAGATTACAAAAGCGCCCCCAAAAAGAGGCTAAAACGACAAATCCTTCATCAACCACCGTTGCAGAAAGAACAGGTGGTGGTTGATCAAAGATAGTAAAGGCCTCAGTACTACTATGGGTTAACTTTGCAAGTTGATCCGCTTGACCGTTCTGCTCTTTAGAGATATGGTTTATAAGGACACACCGATCTTTAGACATCCATAATCTGACCTCTTCAATGACCTCCCTAAATGGGTGCATGTTGTAACATCCCAATTCGGGATTAAGGACTAATGACTTTGAGATTAATTGTAAGTGTGTAATTAAACACTTTTGGGATTAATGTGATGTGGATTTGGTATAAATGTGTGTGGTATTTAAGATCAAGGGTTGAGATTCATTACACATGGGTCGGAATCTGGTGTATAAAGCTTATGTGAGCTCATTGTGGAAGTGACAAGATGCTGACATGTGGCATGGTGGTGGCCATGGGATGTGGCACTAAGTGACAAAAAGCCACTTTTCTCTCTCCCTCCTCTCTCTTTTTCGGTTGTGTGTTGGGAAAGGGAAAGGAAACATTGCATCATCATCATCTCCCTCATCATCTCACCATCTCTCATATTCTCTCTCTTCTTCCTCCATTTCCGGCGCTCAAGCAAGGAAGAGGAATAAGGAAAGCTTTGATTTTGGGTAAGCAATGATCTTCTAATGCCCTAAACCTCTTCTCTAATGTTGTGCATCTCATTGAGAGCTTCAACTTGGTGATTTCAGAATCTTGAAAGGTGGTGGTTTGTGAGTTGGACGAAATTGAAAATTTGAGAATCAAGATTCTGGATTTGGTAAAGTGAAGAGGTGAGCCTTTAGTGCATTTTGATATATTGTTTGTGATTTTTGGATAAGTTTGTGAAAATCTGAAAATTTGCCCTAGTTTATGCATATTTTTGGATATATGAATTTCATTGTGATTGATGTTGGAAATGGTTTATTGTGAAGTCATTTGAGTATTGGATATAGTTTGGAAGTTTGGATTTAAGTTGAATGAGATTTGGGTATTGTGTGTCATAGAGACTCAAAGGCATAAATTGTGATAGAAAGGGTTTTTGAAGTGTTTTGGGAGTTGCCAATGTGTTCCTTAAGTCATTTTAAGTGGAAATGGGCTTTGTGAGAAGTTTGGGAACCATTGGGTATGAATTTGACCATCTGGTATTTTTTTGTCATTTGCTGCGTTTCTGGTCTCTGATGCACAACACTCGAGTGAGGGAAGATCATGCTCGAGTGCTGTGTGTATTTACCCTTTCTGCTTTGTGTTTTGCCTGAGTTTCTCTTAAGGGAGGCTCGAGTACACTTCTGTGTCCGCGAGTGAGGTTGATGATCACTCGAGTGAGCAATGGACTGCTCGAGTGTTGGTGTGAGTCCAGAGTTAGGGCTGCTCTTGGGTTGTCACTCGCTGGCCATTGTTCAAGAGTGTGCTCTGACACTCGCAAGCACGGCCGTCTCACCCGAGCACTGGAGGGTATGCTCGAGTGAGCTTGTCCCTCTGATGTTGCATGTGCTCTCGGGTTGTCACTCGTTGTGTTGCACTTTCGGGTACTCGAGCGGATTTGGAGCCATCACCCGAGTGCACAGTCTTATGCTCGAGTGATGTGGGCACTTTCTGGTCGTAGTAGTTGCTCACTGTCAAACACTCACGGGCGAGAGTCGTTCTCACTCGAGCACGAGTCGCTCATCACTCGAGTGAGGTAATCTTCACTCTAGTGATCTAGCCTAAAATCACTGTTTTGCGTTCCGAAAAGGGGTCTTCAGGGTAGTTCTTCCAACCCTTTAGGCATATGTTTAGGCCTCTATTAGTTACCTAAAGAGTCCTAAATGATAACCAACTAAGTGTATTATGAAGTTAAGAACTTGGAAAAGAGATTGATCGGTTGTCCCTAATTTGGTATAGGATTTGATATCTGTTACCCTTGTGAGACCACGGTACCGGAGCCAGTTAGGAAAGATACAGGTAGTGACTCTTTCTTTATACCTTATGTGATACATTGTATGTGTATTATATCATTGGTTCGTAAGGGATTCATATGCTGCAAGAATTATGAAATTGTGTAAGCACCGCTATATCAATAGTCCCTGAGTTGCTAACAACGGTTCGGGTAAGGGCTATGTGCTTTCCCGGCAGTAAAAGGGGATGATGTTAGGGTGTGATATATGTGATTATGTGAGCCGAAAGGCTAATTATGGGCCGAAAGGCTATATGTGAGCTGTAAGGCTATTCGTATGCACTGCCATACCAACAGTCCCTGAGTCGCTAGCAACGGTTCGGGTTAGGATGGTGTGCCTTCCCAGCGGTAAAAGGGGATGAGGATGGAGTGTGATTTGTGTGTTGTTGATATGTGATGATTGGTTTACATGCTATGTGATTACGTGTGGTATGAATGATTTGTTACTACTGGGATTCTTTAGAATCTCACTCTTTCCAAATGACTAACTTTTTCAGACAGAGCGAGTGGATCGAAAGGGAAGCAGACAACCAGGAGTAGTTATAATTACTCTGAGACTTTAGTGGTTGTTGGTTATCTATTTTGGTTTGGGATTACCATTTGTACATAAGATGTAAATGTTAAATGTTAAATGTTGGATATGTAATCCCCATTTTGGGAACTTTAAACCTAAATGTATATATACAAGTAACCCGGGGTTTGCCGGGATTTTAGTTACGCATTCTGATGTTTATTAATGTGATTTGGTTTCTCAAGTAATTATATTTGAATGTGAATGTGAGACCAGGATGAATTATAACTTTGAACCGTTTTTCAAGAAACCCCATCTCTTAGATGAAGGATTGTAATTTATTACTTTGTCTTATTGGTTTCTATTTCACTTAAGTTTTATAATCCGAATGTAATTACGGAAAGGGGGTTACACATGTCATGACATCCCCTAGTTATCAAGTTAAGAGCCTCAGTACAGTCCGTGAAGATAAGAATATTAGCTACATTCCTATGGCAGCAAATTTGCAGACCTTGGATGATCGCTATGATTTCCGCTATTACCGGTGGAACATGCGTAAGCTTGCACATGTATCCACACATCCATGCTCCATCTGCGTCCCTGATGATACCCGTACTTGCACTTTGTCCCGAATGAAGAACCAATCCATCTGCTTCTAAAGTATGAAAACCCGGTCTCCTGACAATTTGATCTCCGCTTCCACTAGCACCCTAAGCATAAAAGGAGCAATGAGCCCTTAAATTCATATCCCAACTTGCTCGAAATAGACTAGAGTGTCCACTTTGATGATCAACCCCTGCTTCTTCTCCAAATAGCTTCTTGCACCTGTCCACCTAGATATCCCAACAAACGTAGGCGAATAGGGTTGCCCATCTTGTTTTTTTAGTGAAGTCCCTGCCAGCTTCATGCTTGAGGTTCCATTCGATCCACTCTATCCCCTGCAAATTGATAAAATTATTCCACATAATAGGTTTAATTATCGATATCCACATCTTACAGGCATTAGTGCAATCCCTCAAGAGGTGCATGACATCCTCATCCTGAACACATTGAAAAGGGCAAGTAAACTTAGATAATGCCCTCCTTTGTCTGAATTGCGCCGTATGTACCCTTTTATGAGCCACTTTCAAATTTTTTATTTTTGGGAAAATCAACCTTTTGGTTCCCAAAATTTTAACTTAGGTATAACTCAATCCCTACACTTTAACTCGATAAAATTCAGTCTTTGTAGTTTTGACTTAGTTGTAACTCAATCTTTTAATTTTGAGTCGTTGCAACTCAGTTCCTATAGTTTTAATCATTTTATAATTTAGTTTCTAGTTTTAGGTAGGGACTAAACTATAAAATGATTTAAAAACCAAGTCTGATTGAATACCAAGTCTCGATCTTTTTAAAAAAAATTTAAAAAGTATTAATAAGTAATTATTAATTATGACTCATTATATCATATCCCAACAAATTCAAATCCCTCTCTTGCAATCTTGCGTATAGAACATGCTCATCCACTTTCAAATTCCTAGGCACATTTTCTTTCCTCCACAGCCTCCCCCTTCGTTCCGAGGCGTATATTTTGTCCTCAACAGTCTCCCTCTTTCTTTATCTCAGTTCGTTCTCCCAAATGTGTGAGCACTATTGTTGGAGATGTTACTAGAGGAGCTCCTTCACTTGTTTTATCATAAAAGTCATATCTTGCAGCATTTATGGCAACGTACACCTGAAGAGATGAAGGATCGATCAGTTTTCTCCTTTCCCCTCCTTTTTCATTCTCTCTTATGATGATGTTCTGTGTTTAAGCCATTTGGTTTTCATATATCCGCTCCAGGTAATGGCTCAACTCCAGCTTCCAACTGAAAAAGGTAGTTCTGGACGGCCTAATCCATGCTAACTCCTTAAGCAGCTAAACTTTGGAAATCGGACCGCCTCCCTCTCCTTCCGTCGATTACATTAAGGTATGCCCTTTACCCTTCCTTTATCAGCAAGGTTTAATGTAAGCCATCTCTAGAGAGATTTGTTTAAATCAATATAATGTCTAATTTGGTACTGAAAATAAAAGAGAGATTCAATGACCCCAAATCTCCACTTCCTATGGTGATGATGAGAAAGAGGAAGTTAACTGTGGAAGGCAATGAAGTGAATGGTGATGAGGAGAATCTAAGAGGATATTTTGGAAGGAGTGAGAGAGAGAGAGAGTGAAGATGATAGAAGGTAGTGAAGTCGACGATGAAGAGGTGCGATTCCAATGGTAGTGATGGCGGAAATCGACGATGGTGGGAGTTACTCTTTTTTCACATATGGTCATTTTTAAATGTATAAATGTCATTTCCATATATGAAGTTGTTATTTTCAAATCCAAACATGATAAACCCATATCAATTTTAGGAATTAATTTATACTTGCCATCTCATTTTTACAAATGGTCATTTTTAAATGTATAATTGTCATTTTCATGTCTGGAGTTGTTATTTTTTAAATGTATAGTTGTTTGAGTAAATTGTGAGTGGATGGTGGTGGATTTGAAAATAACAAGACTGGATATGAAAATTACAACTATACATTTAAAAATGACCACTTGTGAAAATGAGAAGGCAAGCATAAATTAATTCATAAAATTGATATGGGTTTACCAAGTTTGGATTTGAAAAAAAACAATTCTGGATATAGAAATGAAAATTATCCATTTGAAAATGACAACTTGCGAAAAATGAGAAGGCATACATGGATTAATTCCTGGACTCGATATGGGTTTACCAAGTTTGAATTTGAAAATAACAACTTTGGAATGGAAATGACAACTATCCACTTAAAAATTATCAATTATTCTCACCAGAACTCCAGCACTGGCCGGCCTCTGGCCACTGGCTGGCAATGGTCAGCAGTCGCCGATGACCAGCTGTGGCGGATGACAGTTACCTATGGGGTTAGGGGTTACTTTTTAAAAAAAAAATTGTGTGAAGGGCATTTGTGTCTTTTTCCTTTTGATTTACAAAAAGATAGATGGAGTACTCACACCTCTCTGAAAATATGAATATTGGAAGCACCTCTCTATTTTTTATTATTTATAGTGACCTTTATGTGTCTTTTTCCCTATATACAATAATACATTTGTACAATAGTTGGGCCTTATCGCCCAAATGACACTAAGCATTTCTTTTAAGATTTTCATAATTTTCAACAATTATAAGCTTAATAGTACACAATTCAATGACCCTTCAGCTTAGAACTAGTAAAACGGGTTAGGCTGGCGGGTTGGGCCCGTTAGCCCGCCCAAATTAACGGGTTCGGGCTGGATAAATTCGGCCCGTTTAAAAAATGGTCTGAGCCCGTTTAGCCTGAGGGCTGATGCGCGGGCTTGCCCACTTTATTTAAAATTTTTTATTTATAGTTTTTTTTCTCAAATACCTTTAGTCCCATATCTCCTTTCCTTTGATGATGTGTTTAATTAATTTCCCATACTTTTTATTTGACACTTATTTTCATATTATATTGATTTATTCTATTATTATTAAATTTAAAAGAGATGTGTTTATATAGTTTTGTGATGTGAATAGATGAAAAAAAAGGAAAGTAAGAATAAAATTGACTTCATAACACAAATGACAAATGTATAAAAGAAAAGAAGTGTGGTATGAGCGGGTGAAAGAGAAAGAGAGTAAAAATTTTAATAAAAAGAGCGAAATTAAAAAAAAATTGGCAAGTTGGCCCCGCCTAAATAGGCTCAAGCTGGTAAAAGCCATCCTGCGAAGGGGGCGAGCTACACCAGCCCGCTCTGTACCAGCCCAAATTACCACTAGTACTCCGGCTTAGTGCATTAATATGCTCCCCACTTCAAGTAAAAAAAAAAAGCTCCTTACTTGTATCAAAAAATACGCTCCGCACTTTGTGATTTAGTATTTTTACATCATTATATAATCTATTTTTTAATTTTAATGTTACCGCATCATATAATCTATTTTTTAATGGCCCGTCAGAGAATGGAGATAATGCAATGATGATTACATGAATTTATTTGGTTCATAATTAAGGAAAGATGATGCATATAAGCATAAAAATGTTCAGTTAGATTACATGAGAATATATAGGTGAGAATAATATAGCAAGAGACAAAATTGCCCTTGTCTACATATATATGTGTGTAATAGATTAAAGTATATATTTTTCACTTGGACTTTGCGTCTAGGTCCGCCCTTGATGGGCTGCATTATTTGATTAGAAAATAAGTAGCCTTATCAAATAGAAAACAAATAAACATTAATTATGGATTTGTTAACTGAGAAAAAAAATCAGCATTAATTATGATTTGTTAATTGAGAAACAAGTTATTATTATATATTAGGAAATTAATTGAGAATTAATTTCTTGATCACCAACTTGGAGAGCAAGTAGGAGCGCACATAATTTTCTAATTACTGGTCATCCTAAACCTCTATAAATAGGATGTGCCTCCCTCAGTTATAAGCTCATCCATACCATTAAACCTTTAGACAATCTCTCTTCTCTCTTGTCATATTTCTTGTTTTGGTATTGTTGTTGGTTTCTTGAAACTGTGAATTCAAAAATGACAATTTGAATGTATAATAAGTGTATGAGATCATAAAACGTAAAAAGAGATGAGCTAGACCGTGTTTTTGTATGTAAATGACGTTGGCCGACATGCTTCAACATCGGGTCTTTGAAAACGTGAGCTTTTGTGTGAAACAAAGTGATGAACGTGAAGTATTCAAGAGGACGATCCCAATGACACTAGAATCGCTTGAAACGTAAGCCAGATGAGGGAGATATCGAGGAAAGAAGATGGCGGGTCCGTCAAAGCTTCGGCCAGGTCAAGTCGACCCGGATAGAGGTTGAAGATGACCAGGAGAGGCCAAAACAATGTCGTTTCGGCCAAGTGCCCTAGCACAATCATTTCACTTAAGTGAAAATGACAACATTTTGCACTAACCAAAATGGTGTCGTTTTGGCCAGTGGGAGGAGATGCGTTTCATTTAAGCGAAACGCAGCGTTTCAGGTCAAGTTGACTTGAAACTAGTCAAAGGAGACACTGGGTTGGTTTAGATGACCCGAATCAGCCCAAACCCTTTTTTCAGAAATTTTTTAGGAGAAAATAAAAAAATTTAAATAATTTTTATTATTATTTATTTTAAAACAATTTTGGCTCCTAATGCACCAGGGTGGCATGACATCTACCCTAAGGTCAGATGGCCCACCTAAACATATTACTGAATGTAGCTCGCTGAGATAAGTCGTCTAACATAGTAATTGTGGTGAAATAAGGGCATACACACTGATAACCAACAGTACAAATCTCTCCTTTTTTAAAATTTTCATGAATTTTTCGCCCATAAAGCTTCTAAAAGTGCATTGGGTAGCATGCAAGGGCATTTTGGGTGATCTATTTGTCCTTAAAATTCTTAAATTCATGAGCTTTAATTTGATATTCTATGTGCTTTATTTTGGAATAAGTCAGTGTGCTTAATTTACGTATTTAACATGTTATTGACCGTTTTTGAACTATTTTTGGATTTAAAATAATTTCTGAAAATTGTTTTCATGATAAACCATTATTGGTTAGGTATGGGAAGTGTTGGAACTGATGACTCCTTTGATGTGATACTCCCTGAGCATTCCTTGGCCTCAGATGATGAAAAAGGAGGTAAAGACCTCAAATGATCATGCGGTTGATAGCACCAACAAGAAAGATCCCCTCTATCACTGCAAGATTCTATCTTACTTGATGAGGTGAAGCAAGTTGAGAAGCCGAAATTCATATTTGATGAATTCGAAGAGGAAGAAATCAATAAACTAAGGACTAGCCTCTTAATCAAGTTCACTTGCTGAAAAGGAAGCTAATTGTTATGTTTAGATCAAGAGCGTCTAGGGAATCCTTTGTGGATATGGTGAACAAGTCACCAAGGCAAGTGATGCAAAGTTCTATGCAAAAGCCATGGTGGGAAACCATGAGCTATTGTCAAAGAGGGGTCATCATCATGGCCTAGGATTTTGGAAAGATGCTTTCTGTAAGGCTTTAAATAGAGTTAAAGTAGGAGATTATAAAGCTAAGGCTAAGAGATGTCTTAAAGATTTTGGTATTGAAGTAACTCGTTATTAAAGCTTGTTTTTCATGTTGTAATTTGCTTATTTTGAATTTCTAATTCCCTACAATTCATGTGAACCTTTTATGGATTCTTGATTAATGAATAAATTATCTTTGAGTTATTTATTCTCCTTCCTTATGATTCTTTGTTTGAGTGGGAGTTTTCTGGAGTTGTGTTTTCCTAGAAATTCAATTTTGGGGATATGTGTAACGCCCCAATTTTTGATTAAGGCCTAATGATAATTATTGAGGATAATTATCGGATTAAAGTGAAAGTAATGTATATTTGTGACAATATTATTTAATATGTCATAATTGTCGGAAATTGAAAGAATGGAATTATTGGCATAAGTTGGTAATTAATGGGGAAATTAATTACTAACTAAGAGAAAATGAGAAGTGTAATTAAAATGGCTAATGGAAGGATTAGAGAGATTAATTGGTGATTTAGTGAGTGAGAGCCAATGAGGGGTGGACACATGGCAAGCTCACATGTGGGGGAGATATGAGAAAAGTCAAAAGGGAACTTTTAAATGCATTTCTCTCTCCTCTCTTCCCTCTTGTGTGCTGGAAACTGAAATGGGAGGGAGTATAATCATTTTGCACTTTCTTCACTCCACCTCCATCCCTCATCTCTCTCGTTCTCTCTCTTCTCTCCTTGGGTGGCGCCATTGTTGCAGAAAATAGAAGAAGAAAAGCTTGCAAAAAGGTAAGGAAAATGGCTTCTATTGCTTAAACTTCCTTCTTTAATGTTGATCCTTGAATGAAGAGCTTCATTGTGATGGTTGTAATGTGTTCATTGGTGTTAGTTTGTGACCTCAAGAGATTGTGAAAGTTGAAGAATCGAGAAATCTCTTTGGCAAAGTGAAAGAGGTGAGTGTTATCTCCCTTTTGATATATATATTGTGGATGTTGGTGAGCATTGATTTTTCTAGAAATTTCTTCTCTATTTTCGAAAATTAGGGTCTTAGTGAGTTTGGCATGTTGTGATCATGGAAATGGTATATTGTGATGTCTTTTGGACAAATGGATTGGTTTGAATCATTAAAAGTAAAGTTTGGGAACTTTGTGTTGGTTTTGGTGTATTGGTCAAAACAGGGCATGTGGTTAGATTGTGAATTTGGTCATTTTGAGGTTACCATTGTGTTCCTTGTGGAAAATTGTATGGGAATATGTTTGGTTAATGATTTTGGAGTCATTGAACACTTTGGTAGAAAAGTTGGAAAATGCTGTCAATGTGAACTCTGTCTGGGCAGTTTATTTGTGTGGAAGTTTTGAATGACCAAATGGTTTCAAAAAATTGTGAAACTTTTCAGTCTTAAATTTCCCATCCCAAGCTTCAAAATGGACATATATTTGGTGTCATTTCGTTTAGTATTCTGAGAGTTATGCTTTGCCAAAGTTTGGTACAAAAATAGAACTCTGTTTTGGATTAGTGGTTAGTTTTTGGTGATTCTGTATTTGTGTAGTGATTTCCAGTGATGGGCTATATTTTTCCTCGAAAGAGGACTTATATACCTTTCATTTGGCTTTGGAATCACCTCGTTTCAATTTTTCTACAATTAGTTATGAATTTTCGAAGTTCAGCCAAGAGTCAGGAAATTTCTGGGCCGCGGCCCAAGACTTTCTGGCCTGATTCGGGCCGCGGCCCATGAGTGGCGGGCCGCAACCCATGACCTTCTGACCATATTTGGGCCGCAGCCCAAGGAAGGGCGGGCCGCGGCCCACCCCTGTGTTCCAGCACTTTAAGTTTTTGAAAAGAGATCTTCACCCTATTGTTTCCCAACCTTTTAGGGGTTTTATTAGAGGCATTTGTGGCTTCTTAAGGGTCATTATTGATAACCAAATCTAAGTGTTGAAGAGTTAATTGAGTATTGGGATAGAGAATAATGCTTCATCCTTAATTATGACTTTTGGATTTGACATCTGCCCGGAGCATAGAAGGCCTGTGCCTGCTCAAGGAAGGAAAGACAAAGGTAGTGACACTTTATCCTATATCATGTGTATTGCATTGCTTGTTTGCATTAGTCATCGATTGTAGTGAAAGTGAAGGGGACGTGGCGAAAGCCCGGACTCGATTATAGTGAAAGTGAAGGGGACGTGGCGAAAGCCTGGACTCGGATATTGATAAAGTGATGGGGCGTGGCGTAAGCCCGACCTTGTATAAAGTGAAGGGAACGTGGCGAAAGCCCCGTCTCGAATATTGATTGCTGCATTGTGATATATGTTTACTTGCTTTGTATATATGCATCATATAAATAAATTGTTGCTACTGGGATTCTCTAGAATCTCATTCTTTCCAAATAACATTTTTTAGACAGGGCAAGTGGACCGAAAAGCAAGCAAGTGGCAAAGGACTATTAGGACTGCCAGCGGTAGTCTTAGCTATATATTTTGGTTTTATATTGAACTGGTTATCATTTTGGATTAATGTATACATATTGAACAGAATTGTAGTGGTTTAGTTTTGTGTAATCCCCGGTATGGATACTGAGATGGGCAATGATGCCCTATATAAACCTTTGGATTAATGTTATTATCCCGGGCGAACGTCGGGAATTGTGCTTACTATGATATTATATATGTAACAGACCAAACAGGCCATTTGTTTTAATGAATGAAATGAATGGAGATCCATTTGTACAGGTGTTTTAAAAAGTTTTTAATTGTTCCTGATTTCTCATTCGATAATTAAATGTGCTTAAACCCTAATCCCGGCCTGATTATCGAAGGGGGTTACAATATGTTTAAATAAGAGTGATAATTGAGAAGTGAGTAGTAAGCTAGAATGAGTGGGATGGGGACAACCCAATTGATTCCTGAACATGAAGTTGGCAAGCTCTCATCTTACTAGTTTCCTTTTTCTTACTTAAACAAGAGTGTTTATCTCTTGAATAATTGCATACCTAATAAAAAATGCTTAATTGTCTATGTGATAGAAAAATGACTCAGATGACATGAAAGACTTTTGTTACTGATCTCGTTAGAGGAGATAAGCTAAATGGTGAGAACTTTGTCATGTGGCGCCCTAAGATCTCATATGTTTTGGAAGAGCAAGATGTTATGGACATCTTGACAGCAGTGCTTCAGCAGCCCAATACTAATGCATCATAAATGGACCAGGAAGCTTTTATAACATGGAAAAGCAAGGATACCATTGCCCGGATAACAATGCTTGTTGCTATGATTGACAATGTTATATGTCAATTTAAGGGACATGTTACCTACTATACCATGTGGACAACACTGAAAGAGGAGTTTGAAAATACTTCTAAAGCGAGGCTTAAGAGGATTACCACCAAACTTGATAATTATAAGTTGAGTCTAAACACTACTATAATGTAGCATTTGAGAAAAATGCAGAATATGATAAGGGAACTTATCGAGGCTGGAGGAAACCTTTCTAAAGCACAACAAGTGTAACCCCTTGCCTTGATTAGCGTAATTATGATTCGATATCGCATAATTAAATTGGATTAGAAACCGTCGGATAATTTGAACTCATTTCAACTTCCTACTTTACAGTAGGATTTTCAGAAAGTCTTTCAAAAACTCTTCCCTATCCTGGTCTCAATTTCAAAACTCGAATATAATTACCTATGCAGTTAATTTACATTCACATATATCAGAGTGTATAACCAAATCCCCGGCAACTCCCGGGTTCTATACATATATAATTTGAGGGTTTATAAGTCTTCAATAGGGGATTACATAACCAAAATCAAATGTAATATTTACATCTCAAATATACAGTAATCCCAAGTTCAAAAGTTGATAACCAACTCCCCAAAAATCAAATATACTCCAAAGGGTCTTAATCGCTCTGGGTTGCTCATTTCTCTTTAGAGCCACTTGCCCTGTCTGAAAGGTTAGTCATTCGAAAGAATGAGATTCAAGAGAATCTCAGTAGTAACAAATCACTTGTACAGTGCACAAACACATAGCATATATGATCATGTTAAGCAGCATCACAATGTATCATGGCTCACGCCACAAACGACAGCACTCATGGCTGTAAACTCTATGCGTCAGCTTTCGCTGCGATCTCTATGTATCACAAAGTATTCACAAAGTATCACTATGCATCAGCTTTCACTGCGAATCAAAGCATCATAATGTATTCACAAAGTATTCTCAATGCTTGACAAACATACATACAATGTTTCACACACAGTATAAGAGAAAGAGTCACTACCTTGTTCCTTCCTAACGTTCTTTGGCACCGTGGGCTCTCGAGGGCGGCAAATATCAAATCCTATAAACCAAATTAGGGACAACCCGTCAATCTCTTTTCCACGTTTTCCAATTTTGTAGTACTTTATGTTGGTTATCATTTAATCTCTTTAGGTGGCTATTATAAGCCTAAACATATCCCTAAAGGGTTGGGAGAAACTACCCTGAAGATACCATTTTCAGAAAAAGAACACTAATTTTGGGCTGACTCACTTGAGTTAAGAAGGTCTTACTCAAGTGTTGCCCACAATTGCACTCGAGTCCCAGCGAGTGAGACACAGAAGGTGTGTACCCGAGAGTATCGACACTCCTTAGAGTGGTCAGTTCGCTTGAGCACAAACACAAGCACTCGATTGATGATACTTTAGTCACTCGAGTCCCATCTTGTGAGGTGCAAGAAGTGACAACCCGAGAGCAACTGCAACTCCCAGGTGACAAGTGCACTCGAGTACTAGCCCTAGCACTCGAGTGACTTCCCAATGCTCGCGAGTGCCCATGCGCACTCTTGATCATTTGCTTACGAGTGATAGCCCGAGACGTATACCCATAGTGCTACATGCACTTGTACTCGAGTGATACCATATGCACTCGAGTGATAACGTATGTCACTCAAAGATGAAGAAGTTCACTCCCGATTTCTGCCTGAAGACTTAGCCTTGAGTGAGACCCTACCTCACTCGAGTGAAGCTTATCAGAAGCCAGATCGCAACAACTGATATAGTTTTCTAGATTTACCAAAACTGGCTCCAATGATCCCAAAACTTATACCAAAACTCATTCCCCTCTAAAATTCCATAAGGAGCCTATTGGTAAACTCAAAACAACCAAAATCTTACCACAATGACACATTCAACACTTCCATCCACATTGCCACCAAAATCACCTAATGACCAAACTTCCTCTTTTCAAATCCAAACCAAAACTATGGACTCCAAAACACAATTTGGCATCTATTCCACCACCTTATACTACTCAATTCATGCATTTCAAACTTAAGCCAAAATCATGGAAATAATACAAAATTCCCAAAACCTAACCAATGACAAAAATACTTATACCAAAATGCATCAAATGTTTACCTCTTTACTTTGCTAGAATCAAAACGTTGATTCTCCAACTTTCAAATTTGTTCAAATACCAAAACACCTCTTCTTAAAATTCTGAAACCATAGCAAGGAAGCTCTCAACACCATGAACAACTTTAGAGAATAGCATTTGGGCCAAAGAGATCATTTTCAAGGTCAAATACTCACCTTTGTCTTTCTCTTTCTTGCCTTGTTTCAGCGAAAATGGAGAATGATGAGAGAGAGAGAATGAGATATTGATGAAGTTGTAGATTTTCATGCCCACCCATTCAACTTAGCCAACTTGGAGGGAGAGAGGAGAGTGTTTTTGAAACTTTGACTAATCCTATGGCCATCATAATGACACTTGGCAAGATCTTATTCCACCCTTTCATGAACTCTCATATTCACATACACACTTGATTCCACCCCATTGATTACTCAAGAATCAATCCTAGCCTTTAAAATTGAGTTACCTATGAGGTTCCTCTTCGGTAACTGACCAACTGTCGGTAAATTTACCATTTTGCCCCTGATTATCACAATGCTTACTAAACCATCACCAAACACATTTTATGTCACAATTCACATCATATACTTCAAAAGTGCTTAATTAACATTAATTACATCACTTTGAAGTTATTAGCCCTTAATTACAGTTTAGGATATTACAACAATTGCAAGCTGTTGTGAGATCACTCCCTACAAGCTGGGATCACATGAAGCATACTATAATTCATAGCAATACCATCAAGACTTTTGCTGATATTGCTCATCACATCCAACTAGAAGATACCGTATGGATGATTTTAAGTTAAGGAAAAGTAGCTTCATCCTAGAATCGAAAGTTTTATAAAGGTAAGGGACCCTATAAGGAGAAGGGGAACCCAAGGGCATAGAAGGATAAGAATACCTTCAAGAAGATCAAGAAACTGGCAAAGAAGCGAGACCTTTCAAAGGTCAAGTACTACTTGTAACCCCCTTCTGTAATTATATCCGAAATACTCAATTAAAGTGAAATAGAGACCAATAAGAATAAAAAACATTTATAAACCCATCTACTAGATGGGATTTTCACAAATACCTTTCAAAATCATTTATAACCTGGTCTCACATTCACATTCCGAATACAATTACTACACAAAGATAAATCACATTTAATATATCAGAGTACGCAATGTAATAATTCCGGCTATTCTGGATTCCATTTATTAACTCAAGCTTTATAGGGCACATTCGCCCATTACATGCCCTCATATGGGGATTACACATATCCATCTCAAATACATAACAAATCCTCAATCACATACATATATACACATCCAAATCCATATACTCCCAACTATGATAACCAACTATCGAATCTTCAACCCGAAGGAAGTCTTTGCCACCCTTGATCACTTACTCCATCCTCGATCCACTACCCTGTCTGAAAGGTTAGTAGGGGAGGGTGAGATTCAAGAGAATCTCAGTAGGTAAACAATATCAATATGCATGTACGATAGATGTTTAATGCATGACATGCTTGCATCACATAACTCATGCTAACACAATGACAATTTGTAAGCTCAATGCTTCAAATAACATACTAATGGCCATAGCATAAATTGAAACATAGCTTCAAATTACACATAATCATGCAAAGCTAAGACATGCACCAACACATTAACACATATATCAAATACAAGCAGAATAGATATGTTCCCTATACTCTTTTCACGTATGCTCCAGCCCCGCTTACTCAGGATCAGAACGAATATCAAACCATGTTCATGGCGAACATCAACCCTATAATCAAAGCAAGGACATAGGGTTATTCTCTATTCCAAAACCTTACTTCCATATCACTTAAAGTTGGTTGTCATTTGAGTCCCTTAAGTGTCTAGTAATAAGCTCAACAAAAGCTTGAAAGGATTGGGACGTACTAGGTTGGAAATCACATTTCAAAATCACCAAGTACTGAAAATGGGGGTTGGCTGCAGCCAAGAACCCTAAGCTCAAGTAGTAGTGGGGATACATTGAGGCGCTACTTAGCCCCAAGTAATGGCTTCAATCCCCACGGAGGCGAAAAACCTCGCTTGGGGAGCGAGGGACTCTTGTGAGTCCGCCGCCATCGGTGAGGGCCACGGTGGAGCCGTGTGTGTGGGCCGGTGGGGTGTGACACTACTCTTACGAGAAAAAAGGCCATTTACTAAGGATTGACCTAAGAATAACAAGACTCTGGGGCCACAGACCATATGAGCAAAGATCGTGGGAATTTCATGGAGATTCACAAGCTACCAGGTAGAAGGAGATAGCTTTATGTTGGGGACAATACGATGGTGAAAATCAAAGGGATCAACACTTGCAAACTGACTTTGCAAGGAGGGTGAACCCTAATTTTGAAGGATGTCCTCTACGCTCCAGAAATCCAATGAAACCTTGTGTTATCATTTCTTTAGTGAAATTTGGTTTTAATGTTAACTTTCATGAGTTGTTGACATTTCTAATGGGATTGAATTTGTCAAATTTGGTTGTATTTTGAATGGTTTATTTGTTTTAATGAATTATGATTTTAATTCTATTTATTGCTATGCAATTTCATTTAATGTTGATTACAATACATGGCAAACCAAACTAGAACGCATTAGTCAACAATGCATGACTAGACTAGCAAATGAAGGATTGCTAGGAGAAGATTTGAAATAGGAAATGTCTCTATGTGAGCATTGCCTTGCTAGCAAAAGTACAAGGAAACCCTTCGAGAAAGCAACTAGAGCGGAATATCCTCTTAAACTAATACACTTGGATATCTACGAGCTTAAGAGTGTGAGGGCACAACATGGAGCATAGTACTTTATTACATTTATAGACAATTTCTCACCATATAGGCATGTATACTTGGTTTCTCATAAGTTTGAAGCTCTAGAATGCTTTAGGAAGTACCAAAATTTGGTTGAAAATCAACTAAACTATAAGATCAAAACCTTAAGAACTGATAGGGGTCGAGAGTACCTCTCATAAGAGTTCAATATGCTTTATGAAGAAAAGGGAATTTCTAGACAGCTAACAATCCCTGGGACTCCCCAACAGAATAAGGTAGCCGAGAGAAGAAATAGAACCCTTCTTGATATGTTTAGGTCAATGATGTCACAAGCAGAACTACCAATCTCATTAACGGAACGCATTATTGACTACGACATTCATACTTAATTGAGTGCCTTCCAAATCAGTTACTTCTAAGCCTTATAAACAGTGGACAGGATGAAAGCTAGATCTACATATCTTGCAACCGTAGGGGTTAGTGGCCTACATACACAACTTGTCTCATAAATATGGAAAGTTGGAACCTAGTGGCAAGAAATATATACTTATAAGATACTTTGAGCAATCCAAAGGATATATTTTTATAGGTGAAAATGAGGATGGCTCAATGACTGAGGTAGAATCAAGACGCAGTATTCCTAGTAGAGGAAGCCTTTATCAAACCAACTCTATACGAGAGTGAAGAAGTTGAAGGCACTTCTCAGATCCTGACTTGAGTGGGAAAGTTGAGTTATTTTCACAACGTGGAAACCTCACTCAATTGTAGGATGAGAATCCTGAAGAGATCCTACCCTAGGGAAGCCAAAGGGATAAAATCCCTAAAAGACGCTTCTCTATTAAAGAGAAGTACTCATTGTCAATCCATAAGACAGTAAGGAAGATCTGACAAGCATTAAAGAAGCATTGATAGGACCTGCTAAGAAAAAATGGTAGAAAGCCTTGAAAGAGGAAATGAATTCGGTGAGGGATAACCAAGTATGGGAATTGGTTGACCTACCACTTGGTAGAAAAGGCAATTGGGAACAAATGAGTTCTCAAATACAAAGAAAGGTGGATGGGACAATTGACAAGCCCAAGGCACACTTGATAGCCAAGTGGTACACTTAACGAGAAGGAATAAACTATAAGGACAACTTCTCACCAATGGTGCGTTTTAACTCGATTAGACTCATACTCACTATGGTGGTAAATATGGATTTAGAGTTACATTAAATGGATGCAACAATGGCATTCCTTAATAGAAAACTAGATCAGGAAATATATATAGAGCATCCTGAGGGCTTCATAGAAAAAGGAAGCGAAAAAAATCTTTTTGAACTCCTAAGGTCCATTTATGACTAAATCAATCATCTAGACAGTGGTATATAAGGTTTCAAGAACTTGTAATCTCATTCAACTTTGAAATGATTGAAGAAGATCATTATGTCTATATAAAGTGGTTTGGAGATGATTTTGTGATATTGTCTCTCTATGTAGATGATATACTCCTAATGAAACAAGCCTCAAGACAATTAAAATGATCAAGGACTAGCTATCCTTGAATTTTGAGATGAGGACATGGGCGAAGAAGGGCATATCTTGGGAGTCAAGATAAAGAGGGATCATTCAAAGATATTATTAACCTTGTCCCAAAAGACATATATAGCAAATATCTTAAAATGATTCAATATGAGAGACTGGAAGCCTATGGACACCCCTGTAGTTAAAGGCACTACCTCAGCATATATATGTGTCTTGTGGAAGAATTTGATATAAAGCGCATGAAAAAAGTCCTATATTTGAGTGATGTTGGAAGCTTGATGTGTTCTATACCCTAGACCAGACATATACTACGCAGTCGGTCTTGTGAGCCATTTTCAATCCAACCTAAGTGTCAAGCACTGGAAAGTTGTAAAGAGAATCGTGAGGTACCTGAAGGGAACCATGGATTATGAGTTTTGTTACTAAGGTAGAGACATGCATCTGGAAGGTTACACTGACATCAACTAGGTGAGAGATCTATATGAATGACACTCCACCTTAGGGTATGCTTGGCTGCTAAACAACATAGCAATCTCCTGGAGCAGCAAGAAGCAGACTTGTATGTCTTTGTTATTCATGGAATCTGAGTACATAGCTTATTCTGCCACCGTCAAGAAGTTGTATGGCTTAAGAGATTCCTATAATGACTAAGAATAAAAGGCAAAAAGGAGGGTCCTATTCTGATACATTACGACAGCTAAGCTGCAACAGCCTATGCTAAGGACCCTAAGGATCATAGTAGGTCAATGCACATAAACATTAAATATCATTTTGTAAGAGATATGATCACTAAGAAAGAAGGACTATTCAATACCTTTCCACTCATAAGATATTAGATGATCCCCTTATGAAGCCCATTGCTATAAATTCTTTTGTTTAGCATGTAAATGAATTGAACGATATTTTCTATTGAGTAATACAATGATTCATTTTTCAGTTTTAGATATATTTTGAATATATTAGTGTGTGTGTGCGCGCACGCGCGCATGGTGCAAGGTATGCAATGGTGTATGTCATATAAGTAAGAGAGGTTGGTTCACTCAACGAACAATTGTCTTCCCATGATTCGTAGGGGCGTGGGAGGGTAAGAAGAGTAAATGATCACCATAAGATGGTTAAGAAGAATATTTAAGCTTGAGTCACCTTAGTTGAACTAAGATAAGATCCACATATGTATACATTATATGCAAAATGGATTGAAGTATGAATACATGGAAGTATTATCAGACCTGTAGCCAAGAAAAGGACTCTATTTTGTTAGTGCAAGCGTTTCACCCAAGAGGGGGGTGAATTGTGTGATACCAAAAATTTCATTGCGTATAAGAAAATTGACAGAATATTTTAAACCAGTTGAGAGAAAAGAGAAATATCACCGAAGTGTACACCGGGAGTTATACTGGTTCAGCCACAACCACTTTGACCTACGTCCAGTCCTCAGAGTGTCTCTGAGAGTTTCACTATATTGTCCAAGATTCAGTGGGTTCTTGGCACCTCAGTACACATCAAGTTCCTTTACTTGGACACTCGCTCCCCCTTACATGTTGCACTCAAATCCCCAACTCAAGGTTCCACAACCTTAAGTTGTCTCGATAACAAATATCGAGTTTGTAATGAAAAACTCTCTCACAGAGAAAATATATAATCACTGAAGTACAATGAATGAGTATAAGAAAACAAAGCACTAAGAGTTTGTTGATCAGTGTATTCTCAGTTCTTGTGTCTTGTTTCCTTTTCTTTGAATGCTCCATATATATATAGATGATTTGTAATGTCCGTTGGAAGTAATTCAAACATGTTCGTTAGAGTCGCGTAGCAGCGGTTGACTATTCTTTGAATTTTGAAAACTATCCGTTTGCGGTAGGTAGCGGTAGGAGAGATCTCGGACTTTTATTTGACTTTTTACTTCTGGCAAGATCTTTCATTGTTTCTCTAAAAATGTTCTTAGAATACTAATGCAATGAAGAGTTAATCATATAGAAATCAATTTAATAAACATTCGATGAAAAGCATAATTTCTGGACTGCCTTACTCGAGACGCTACTCAAGTGATCATGTATGTTACTCGAGTAGTCCCTCGAGTAACCCTATCAAAAATATGGCAGTGGGTAACTCAACATGTTTCATAAGATATTACTCGGGTAAGACATGGAGTGATATAGATTACAAACCTTGAAAATACCTGATTACTCGAGTGGCTACTTGTGTGGTCATGTCTTTCCTTTACAGGTTACTCGGGTAATCTGGTTACTCGAGTGGCCTTCGCTTTTCTTCACACCTTACTCGAGTGGTCCCTCGAGTAGATTTCAAATAACCCAGCAGATTACTCGATTACTCCCTCGAGTAATTGCATCAAATTCTTGGCTGAGAGTTTGCTTTCTGATTACTCGAGTGGCTACTTGAGTAATGCTTTAAATAACTCCAGAAATTACTCGGGTGGTCCCTCGAGTAAATCCTTTCTCTCACCTGGTTACTCAAGTGGCTACTCGAGTAAAGTGTTGCATTTCTTGGCTGAGAGCTACTGGAAGATTTTTGACCTGGTTACTCGAGTGGCTACTCGAGTGATGCCTTTGCAAATCATGTTACTCGAGTGGCTACTCGAGTAATGGTCTATATAACTTTGCAGATTACTCGAGTACTCCCTCGAGTAACTTTGTCCAAATTTTGGCAGTGCTTCACTGGATGAAATTCTCCTTGATTACTCGAGTGACTACTTGTGTAATGGCTTCCCTTACTGGAGTGGCTACTCGAGTAAGCCTTCACAAGATTTGTTTATTACTCCAGTGCTTACTTCAAGTAATGTTTAGCCACTTTGTTCAAATTCATTTCTTTGTTATCAAATCCTTTTATATCAATGATCCAATCTTTGTTTTCATCAAAACATATGGGATCTAACATCTTTTACAAATGAGATTACAAAATAATGATTGTTGTTACATGTGTAAATGGTTTATTAAATAGTGCAAGTGTATACTGTCGTAAACAAGTAATATAGACATGAGTAGAATATCGTTCCCACGAGGATTGATTACTAAGTACCAAAATTGGTAATTTTAATTCTATTTAGTTGATTGATTAGTTGGTGATTGAGAGTACAAAATAAAAATGATTAAATATGAATGCAATTGATATGAAAAAAACTGAGAAAAAGTCTTAGGAATCAGATTTCACTTAGCAAATTTTGGATTGAATCACCTATTTATTCTAGTCCAATTTATTCCACGTGATTAATAGTCGAATTTCCTTAATTTAATTACTAGCCTCTTCTAAAGTCAAGCAATTCTATAATTAATTTCTAATCCAATATATCCCTATATGAATTAAAGCAATCAATCATGCATTAAGATTTATGGAACTCATTAAGACTACACAATCCATATGAATATATTCCTATTTCATATGCAAATTATAGTTTCAATTATAGGATCTACACACATGCACCTCCTTCCGGTCTCAACATACATATTGAAATTTTTCAAAAGATGGTCAATCAATTGAAAGCATTAAGAACAATAATCAAAACTCAATCATGAAGGAAAAATTAAAACTAGATTTAATAAGTTAATATTCAATCCATCATTAGTAAGCTACATCATCACCATAGGAAAGTGAAAATTGAAGAAATAGGCTTTGTTGGCTTTTATGCCTTGGTAACCTCTTCAAAATTTAAACCAAGGATTGCAATATAGGGTACAATCCCGGATCGTCTCTCGAAGAGCCTTTTATTAATTACCTAGAAACTAAGTGCAATGATGGATATGAAATGAGTTAAAAATGATCTTTGAGCTTTTTATCTAACAACTAAATTGCAATTAAACTAAAATGCTTTTAAAACTAATATTTTTGGATTTTTGGAATAAAATTGATATGGAATGGAAATTGGTTAGAAATGCAAGTGATAAATATGCTCTTGGAAATGGTTTTCAATGGCTATCCTTGCTCAATTAAGATATTTGGAGAGTTAATACACTAAGTTTCTAATATACCAAACCTCAATTACCATTGAGTCTAGCATCACAAGAGAGGAACTGTAACATCCTAATTTTTGCTAGCATTTAAGATTAAGATTAATTGTGATATAAGTTTTATTTAGTCAAGAGTACATGTTAAATTAATAGTTTAAAAGAAGTAGTAAGTTCTGAATATTACTCTACATAAAAAAAAAATATATATATATAAATAAAATATCTCCTTAAAATAATTATTTTAAATATATGAATATGTGTGTGTAAACTTATCTTATCATTAAAATAAGTAGTATAGAAGAAAAGAAAGTTGTTTGAATGTAAACACTATTATTCATTTATTTCTCAAAAAAAAATATTATTTTAATGGATGTCAAACCCTAAACTACTTCTATATAAGATTCATATCTTCTCACTCCACCTATTCCCTGCCGCAACCCCAACTTTTAGGTCAGGTAAACTTCTTCTTCTTTTTCAAATTCCTGCCGCCGTCCATGGCTTGATCTCCCTTGCAGATTTTCTTGTCATTGCTCCCACACACACACAGATATACACACACCTTTCTTCCTTCATTTCTTTAATATTTTTCCCTATAGCATGTCTTGTCTTGTTTTATTTTTACTTTTCCTTTGCACGTTTTCTCCCTCAATGACTTCAAATCGTTTTAACATTACCCAAGGCATTCCTAAAATCCCTCTCCCCTTCCTATGCATACTCTGACTTTAAATTCATTCTTGTACTCGCTGCGTGTTCCTCTTGATTTCTTCCAATATGTTTTTGTCCTTTGTGCACATATTTTATTTCTTCTTCTTTCTATTTCACATCCAGCCTTAAAATTTTTGACTTTTATATATAAACCCATTTAAAACCGTTGAACTTACTTAAACATTTTACTCTCCTGCCTTATCTATCTTTCACTCTTTATTGTCTATTTTTCTTGTGAGCCTAACATTTATCTCCCACTTTTTCTCCATCACCATCACAAGGTGTCATTTCAAACCTTTATATATATATTCTTATCTATGAGCCCATACCTATATATATATATATATATTCTTATCCTCATATTAAACCCATACGCCTATGCACCGTTTTTGTTTGTTTGTTTGTTAATATATATATATATATATATTCTAATCTATGAGCCCATACCTATATATATATATATATATATTCATTATCCTATTACTAAGCCCATACGCCTCAGCACCTATATTTTATGTTCATCTTCCTTGTCATTTTGAAAAAAAAAATCTGTGCGTATATTCCCTTTTCTCCATCTTATGCACATAGGAAAGTGCCAACCACTTAGCATTATCTTATCTATTAAAATACTCCCACTATTCCAACATGATACTTATTTCTTTATTTTATTATTTTTATTCTTTAAGAACATTACCTATACTTATAAGACCAGTTTTATCATATTTAAATATTCTGTCCTAGATAAATAAATAAAATAACTTATATTATTGGTTAATATGTGTGTATATAATATTAGTCTTCAAGGGGGTAGCCTTAATGTTTTACTGAAGTTTTAGAATAGTTCTCCAGAAACTATAGAATAGTTTTGGGTAAAAATGTTAATAGATAATTATGTTTATGTTTTGTAGACTCTCATTGAGAGATTTTGAGTCACTCCGTATGATTGCTTGTGAGTTAGGGAATACCAGGTAACTCTGAATATTCTTCCATATACTTGTGAATTGTGTATGATTGTTTTTTTGTTTAAGAAAAATGGACTGAATTATATGTGTATGTGTATGTATTGTTAATTCTCAAATAAGTAGTGTCACAAGTAAATTTCTCTATAACTCATTTCACTCGAATGATTAATAATTTAATGATAATTAATGTATTATTGGATTATTATTTCCTTTTTAGCATGTTTGAATATGTGGTGATATTTGATAAGAATGAAAGCATGATTTATTGTACATTGTCTTTTAATGATATTATATTTATTACTGTCATGGCGGTTGCATTTGTGATGGGTTGGAGTAAGGAGGAATTTGTATGTTGAGATATTTTACCACGTGGTATGCCATCACTCGGTGCACAGTGGATGGTACTTGTCAGGGCCCCTTCTTCCATGTTTTCTTTTGGCCTGGATTGCATTGGAGCTGTGGGACATGTGACACCTCCTTAGTTGTGTTCTTTTAAGGAGGGGAGCCATAGTCCAGACTTAAGCTCTACACCTTTGGCCGGGTGTATCTTAAGCACTGGTGAGCTTGGGACAATCCAGTCAAATGGATGAGTTTCTGTTGGACTATGTGTTAGCCTATGGCTCCAGTTAGCGGAATAAGGTTGGACAGTGATATAAGGGAGGTTGCATCTTGCATCTTGCATATTGCATATTGCATAATTATATATTATATGTTGTGATAAAAATACATATTGATATAATGATGATTAAATTTGTAATTTTCTTGCATGAAGATTATGGTACATACAAATATATACATAATCAGTTCCTTCTTTTCATCATATGTGATTTACTTGTGTACGGTAGAAACTTTCGGTAGTTACTGAGACGTTAAATCTCATCCTATTATATTAATATTTTTTAGGTGAATATTCTAGTAAGATGCAAGGGAAGGCACCTGTGGAGCGAGCCTTGAAGGCTCTATTAAGCTCCTTGTGCATCTTTATGCCACTTTATATTTAATTGCCATGACATTAGGATTATTTTCCATCCTAAAATATTTTGGTTGATAAATATTTGTTTGAAACTAAAACTTTGAACTAATAGTTGAAAGTATCAAGTAAGTGTTGCTCAAGTTTTGTTCGGATAGAGTCCCTAAGTTCATAAGTGACATATTTAATAGATTGAACATTAAGTATATGTATCGTTTCGAATGAGGTGTTACAAGAACCCCTACCCTTGAAATGCTATTAAGCCCTCTTAGTGTAATGAGTTTCTCTAAGTTTTCTAATATATCAAACCCCAATTACCATTGAGTCTAATGCTTAAACTCATGAACCCATTTATTTAAGCATTATTAAAACCCCTTAGAGAGTGACTATGGAATAAGCAATGCATTTAGGTTCAACTACAATTCCAATTTAATCAAACTATCCAACAATACCATGTTAAATAGAAAGAAACAATAGAATCATAGATAAACATATATATAACCATATATATTGATGAGCACAAATCCTCATTACAAATTCCAAATCACAACAACTCAATCCATAGAAATAACAACTAAAATTATAGTCTCAATATATAAATGAATTCTTGCACCTAAGAAATCAAAAATACAATGAGCTATAGATAAAATAAACTCCCATTTAAAGCACATATGAGCTCAAGCCATCTCCAATTCATCCCCAAGAGCACAAAATTGCCTAGCCAATCATGAGAATCACTTCAAGAAACATAACCACATTCTGATTCAAACACCCAGCCATAAAATCACAGAGTAAATTAACCAATTAGTACTAAATCAATGAACGAATTAGGGCTGGATTTTGAACCAAAACAGAGTGCCACAGTCTGTGATGAGAGTCAGAAACAGATCAGAACAGAGGAAATTAAACCACGGTTTGGAACAATGGAGAGCTTGGGAAGCTGAAACTCGCTGGAAGAATAGAAGAATGGTGGTGGTCGTGAATTAACTCTCAGCTCCCTCTTTCTATTTTGTTCTGCAGCTCCCTGGTTCTGTCCTGCCGCTGCTGTGCTGGATATGGTAGACTCGCCGGCGGCTGTGGTGGTGGTGGACGGTGCTACCGACGAGAGAAGAAGGATGATGGTGATGAAGATCAAAGGAGGAAGGTCTGGAGGTTCTCTGTTGCGGCTCCCCCTTTTTGCGTCTACCTCCACTGTGATCTTAACTTTCCTCCAATCTCAGCTTGCGTCTCGGGTTTTTTCCATCGGGTTGCACATGTCCAGATTACTATATCCACTACAGTCAGTCCAGGAGCATGGGATTCACTCCACTTGCGGCCCACATCCGGAATCCAGTTCTTCAGTTGGGTTGTGATCACCCTTGTCTGCTCCATGAAGCCCAAAACCGGTCCTTGTGTCGAGTCTGTAGAAGATGATGAATAGTGACCTGGTCAAAACTCATGTTTTGACTAGGGACCTATTTGAAACATTAAAAATTCTGGATGAGGGACTAAAGTGCACGGTTTTGAAACCTTGGAGGGGTTAACTATAATTTCCAAAGCCTTGGGTCTTTCCTGTAATTTTCCTGGGCCTTTTTTCTTCACTCTTTATAATTTTTACAAAAATCTAGGGCCCCTTTCTGTAATTTTACCCAATCTTCAAAATATTAATTTGACCGTCCAGATCTACAATTTTCTTCCAAACACTTGAAATGAAGTATTAAGCACAAAGTAGTATTAAAAGTTCAATGGACAATATAAAAAATAATAATTAATGAATTTTGACTATTTTTTTTCCTAATTCCCATTAATTCAAAACAATTATCCCTAACCAAAATTAGTACTTAATAATGCAATAATGTCCCAGGAAATACATTAAAATTCCCAAATTAATCATGAAAAATCATATAAAAATATGGTTCAATCAATTCCCCCATATTTAGACCTTTGTACTCCTAAACAAAGGTAATGAAGTACAATTTCTAAATTCAAATCATCAATGCATTTGAAAGGTAAACAACTTCATAATTCGAAAGCAATGGATCAATTAATCAAATTGCTCAAGCCAACACTAGTCATAATAAAGTGATGCAAAGAAATTAGCTAACTACACAATCCAAAATATTAGAATAAAGCACAAGGGACTCTCAAGGTATTAGTATTTAACTCATCTCACCTCATTGAGATAATTTCTCTCTAGTTCACTTAATCAACACCTTACCATAGGCTTGTAACAACTCTAACTTCTCCACAACAAATAGCACTTAATGCAATGAATCAAGAGGGCTTTAAAGGCTTGTAATGATGGATGAATGTTAGATGAAATGAATTAAACAGAAGAGGGAAATGTTGATATGCAAATCTAAGTTAATGAATAAATTCATAGTATCTAAATAACTTGATAATCTTTTGCCAATTCTTTTTCTAAATCATGAACAAATGCCTTCTTAATATTTCTTTTGCTTTTCTTTCTCTCATTCTTTTTTTTCTTTCTCTCTTTTTTTTTTCAAAACTACACTCACTCTTTTCTTTTTCAATACCCTTTCTTCTTTTTTTCAATTTTATTTTTGTTTCTTTCTTCTTTTCCTTTCCTAAACTATATACATTTTTTTTTTCAAATACCTTCCCTTTCTTTTTCTCTTCTTTTTCAATTCTCTTCTACTTCTCTTTTCTTCTTCTTTTTTTTTCAACTTTTTTTTTTACTTACTTTTTTTCTATATACATGGCATTTCAATATATACATTGTTCAACTTCCTATTGGCAAACTACTTTGATTTTAGAGTACTATGAACACTTTAAATAACATGACATGCATACAACATAGGAATGACTCAAAGGGGTAAACAAATGGTGATGAATGAGGGTTTGTGTTTAGGTTGAAAGGTTTAGAATTAAATGGCTCTTTCATTTCCATCACACTAATGCCAATGTCGTTTTGAAAAAGAGTGGAAACAAGTTCTAGAAGGTGAAGAACTAAGTGAACATGCACACATGGAAAGAATTTAAGGCTCAATTAACCTTCCAACAAGGTTTCTCTCTAATACTCAATCCAACACAATCAATTGCATAGCAAGCTAACCACAACACATCTTCTTAACTATTTCTAATGTTAACCTTCTAAACACAATCAATCAAAATATTGCAATCAATTATAAGAATGCTCAACTCTTAAAAGCACTAATGATATAGAAACTTCTTTTTTCAAAACAAGAAGTAAGCAAAAATCTAATTGTGGGTTCATTTCTCTTTCCATTCCCTTGAAAAGCAAATCATGGTTTCAAAAAGTTGCCAAAACACTAGAAATCATGAAAGTTCAAAAAATTTCTTACAAATCACATTCCAAAGTGGCAAATGCGACCCTTTACCACTTAGGACATGTATCAAAGCAAGTCATTTTTGAAAAAATTTTTGAAAAATTTTCTAGTTTAAGGCATTTCTCATTTGAAAACAACCAATTCATGGGATTTAAAATGTATTTACCTCCCCCACACTTAATCAACACATTATCCTCAATGTGTAAAGCAATTCTAAAGAAAGTACTTGGCAAATGGAATTTCAAGGCACAATGGTAATTAAGTAGGGTAGTGGCCACAGATGCAAAGCATACAAAGGGGATTCTTATTAAGCCTACTAAACTAAGCGACTTCTACATTTTTCTACTGGATTGTGTCCCTCCCCCACACTTATCTTCCTCATACAACAATTAAACCCAAAGAAACATAAGAATCAAGAAGAAAACAAGTGAGAAAAGAGACAACCTGTGTTAGAGAATCTTGACTCGTTTGAAGGAGAAGTTCTCATCCCTGATGAGAATCATGTATTTGTCTTTAAAAACAACTTCTCCCGCATTGAAATTCCTTGGTGGAGGTGGCTCAGGATTGATCGAAAGAGGTCCAAGGATATACGGTGGATATTGGTTCCTCCGATGACCTTTCCAAGAATGTGTCTGTAAAGAAGACAGGCAACCAGCAGTATCCCATCCAAAAATAGAAACATGGAGAGATTTCAAGTGAAGTAAAGGCATATTTTGTTCCAAACTCTCCAAGTAACTATCACATCCAAGGAAATCAACGGTACTCCCATCAGTAGGAGTCAAACAAACAGTCAAATTCTCTTGTGTTTGCAAGTGGAAGGTGCAGAATCCAACTTAGTGTTAGGGTACACCACATCATCATTGCAATCACAAAAGAAGAAAGGGAAAAGAGTGGAAGAAGAAGGAGAATTTTTCAAATCATTACCACCCAAAACTTTTGAACTTTCAAAAGAATCATTTTCCTTTTCTATATCGGGTGGCAAATCACAAGAAAGAATCATATAGAAAGATTCATTTTCATTTGTAAAATTATCAATTAAAGCATTTGAATCTTTCCGTATGAAGCTATCATGTAATTCATTGGAATCAAGAGAAAGATCCTTTCCTAGGCTATGGTCTTTATCACTCACATCAACCGCAGTGGCATTCATACAAGATTCAACATTTTTACAAGTGTCATGCTTAGAAACATCAATAGTACAAGGAGATGCATCAAGATGAACGGTAGAATCAACCACTTCATTAAATGCTTTCTTTTGAAACTCAACAAGTAAGTGGCATTTGTCATGATAACAATCAACACATATTTGATCTATCGCACAAGAACATGAAGATATATCATTCAATTGACCACAATCATCCCTAGTACTATGAAGAGAAGCATTTTCAATAATAGAAGCATCACACAAAGAAGTAGAAGCACAGTCATTGACAAGTACAATCGAATCACTACTACTTGAACTAATGGGTTGAGCAATTACATTTTCAAACAGTTGAGGGGATTCAACAATGATTTCCTCATCCACCTCATCATCACTCAAATCATGAATTGCTGCACTAGTTAAAGTAGTAGAAAAGTCTACTTCTATAAGGATAGGATCATTACCGAATGGTAAGGAAGACTCTTCAATACTATTTTGAACTTGCTCTACTTCATATGTTTGTGTGGGAATAGGCACCAGAGGTTTGAAGTCTTCCACTTGTGAAGTGGCATTTGACCCTTGAGCTTGGACTCCTTGTGCCTCTTCTTGTAGGTCATGGAGTTAAGGGGTTCCATCTTCACCTCTTGTTTTTACCCTTAGCATATGAGCAAAGTATGCTTTGAAAAACTCATCAATGTCTTTTAATTGCTCTTCTATCTTCCTAGAGCTTCCAATTGTGCCTTGATGGAAGAGTAACTGAAGGTATGGCTCTTGGAGTGCTTCATACTTCCTTGTCAATGCACTTGTTAGGGAATCCATGTTGTGGGATGAGAAGAGGGCATCCAATCCACTAGGTTGAGGGGTAGGAGATTGTGGTGGAGGTTCATAGAATGATGGAGAAGGTGGTTCATAGGGAGTTCTACATTGGATGGAAGTAGGGGAAAATGGGGGAAGACGAAATGGATATGATGGTTCTTGATAGAGTGGAGTGGGTGATTCTTGAAGGAATGGGTAAGGCGAAGAAGTATGGTTGAAGTGGGTTTGAGGTGGTTGAAAGGTGGGTTCATGGTATGATCTATAGGGTGGGTGTGGTGGGTAATGAGATTGGAATGAAGGTTGTTGGTATGGTTCATGATATGGAGAGTGGAATGGACCATTACATTCTTCACCAATTAGACTATCTTGACATCCCATCTTGGCTTGAAGAAGCTGCAATGTTTGTTGAATAATATGGATGCTTTCAGAGATGGACTCTTTCCTTTCAGTCAAATCTGCTATAGAAGAGTGAGAGTGGACGGATAAACCATGATTACCATTAAACCAAGACATAAAATCCAATCACAACAAATTCCAATGAATCATAAAGAGGATTATCTAACAAAAACAACTATAAAAACTAAGGGGGGGGAAAATCTAAGAGAACACAAATGCAAAAGAAAAAGGGAAAAATGATTTCAAAATGACAAAAGATGCAATATGCTTTGAAAAACATGCAAAACTACCTAAACTAACTAAAATGCAACCTAAAGGCTCAAGGTACCAATTAATCAAAGATTGACACTTAGCTACTAAGGAACCAATTACTTGGCTCCCCGGCAACAGCGCCACTTGAAGAAATAGGCTTTATCGGCTTTTATGCCTTGGTAAGCTTTTCAAAATTTAAACCAAGGATTGCAATATAGGGTACAATCCCGGATCGTCTCTCGAAGAGTCTTTTATTAATTACCTAGAAACTAAGTGCAATGATTGACATGAAATGAGTTAAAAATGATCTTTGAGCTTTTTATCTAACAACTAAATTGCAATTAAACTAAAATGCTTTTAAAACTAATATTTTTGGATTTTTGGAATAAAATTGATATGGAATGGAAATTGGTTAGAAATGCAAGTGATAAATATGCTCTTGGAAATGGTTTTCAATGGCTATCCTTGCTCAATTAAGATATTTGGGGAGTTAATACACTAAGTTTCTAATATACCAAACCTCAATTACCATTGAGTCTAGCATCACAAGAGAGGAACCCCTACCCTTGAAATGCTATTAAGCCCTCTTAGTGTAATGAGTTTCTCTAAGTTTTCTAATATATCAAACCCCAATTACCATTGAGTCTAATGCTTAAACTCATGAACCCATTTATTTAAGCATTATTAAAACCCCTTAGAGAGTGACTATGGAATAAGCAATGCATTTAGGTTCAACTACAATTCCAATTTAATCAAACTATCCAACAATACCATGTTAAATAGAAAGAAACAATAGAATCATAGATAAACATATATATAACCATATATATTGATGAGCACAAATCCTCATTACAAATTCCAAATCACAACAACTCAATCCATAGAAATAACAACTAAAATTATAGTCTCAATATATAAATTGTAACCCCCTTCGATAATCAGGCCGGGATTAGCGTTTAAGCACATTTAATTATCGAATAAGAAAACCTGGACAATTAAAAACTTTTTAAAAAACCTACACAAATGGATCTCCATTCATTTCATTCATTAGAACAAATGGCCTGTTTGGTCTGTTACATATACAATATCAGAGTAAGCACAATTCCCGACGTTCACCCGGGATAATAACATTAATCCAAAGGTTTATACAGGGCATCATTGCCTATCTCAGTATCCATACCGGGGATTACACAAAACTATACCACTACAATTCTATTCAATATGTATACATTTATCCAAAATGATAACCAGTTCAATATAAAACCAAAATATATAGCTAAAAATGTTATTTGGAAAGAATGAGATTCTAGAGAATCCCAGTAGCAACAGTTTATTTATATGATGCATATATACAAAGCAAGTCACATATATCATAATGCAGTAATCAATATTTGAGACCGGGCTTTTGCCACGTTCCCTTCACTATATACGAGGTCGGGCTTACGCCACGCCCCATCACTTTATCAGTATTCGAGTCCGGGCTTTCGCCACGTCCCCTTCACTTTCACTGTAATCGAGTCCGGGCTTTCGCCATGTCCCCTTCACTTTCACTATAATCGAGTCCGGGCTTTCGCCACGTTCTCTTCACTTTCACTGTATTCAATGACTAATGCAAACAAGTAATGCAATACACATGATATAGGATAAAGTGTCACTACCTTTGTCTTTCCTTCCTTGAGCAGGCACATGCCTTCTACGCTTCGGGCAAATATCAAATCCTAAAGTCATAATTATGGACGAAGCATTATTCTCTATTCCAATACTCAATTAACTCTTCAACACTTAGATTTGGTTATCAATAATAACCCTTAAGAAGCCACAAATGCCTCTAATAAAACCCCTAAAAGGTTGGGAAACAATAGAGTGAAGATCTCTTTTCAAAAACTTAAAGTGCTGGAACACAGGGGTTGGCCGAGGCCAGCCCTTCCTTGGGCCGCGGCCAAAATATGGTTAGAAGGCCACTGGTCATGGCCAGCCACCCATGGGCCGTGGCCAGAATCAGGCCAGAAAGGTTTGGGCCGCGGCCAGCCACTCATGGGCCGCGGCCAAGAAATTCTCTGATTCTTGGCTGAACTTTCAAAATTCATAACTAATGCTATAAAAATCGAAACGAGGTGATTCCAAAGCCAAAAGAAAGGTATTTGAGTCCTCTTTCAAGGAAAAATATGGCTCATAACTTCAAATCATCACAAAAATACAGAATCACCCAAAACCCAACACTACTCCAGAACAGAGTTCTGTTTCCATCCCCAAACTTTGGACAACCATAACTCCCAGAATACTAAACGAAATGACACATAATATATGTCCATTTTGAAGCTTGGGATGTGAAATTTAAGACTGAAAAGTTTCATAATTTTCTGAAATCATTTGGTCATTCAAAACGTCCACACGAATACACTGCCCAGACAGAGTTCACATTGACAGCATTTTCCAACTTTTCTACCAAAGTGTTCAATGACTCCAAAATCATTAACCAAACATATTCCCATACAATTTTCCATAAGGAACACAATGGTAACCTCAAAATGACCAAATTCACAATCTAACCACATGCCCTGTTTTGACCAATACACCAAAACCAACACAAAGTTCCCAAACTTTACTTTTAATGATTCAAACCAATCCATTTGTTCAAAAGACATCACAATATACCATTTCCATGATCACAACATGCCAAACTCACTAAGACCCTAATTTTCGAAAATAGGGCAGAAAATTCCAGAAAAATCAATGCTCAACCAACAACCACAATATATATATCAAAAGGGAGTTAACACTCACCTCTTTCACTTTGCCAAAGAGATTTCTTGATTCTTCAACTTTCACAATCTCTTGAGGTCACAAACTAACACCAATGAACACATTACAACCATCAAAATGAAGCTCTTCATTCAAGGATCAATATTAAAGAAGGAAGTTTGAGCAATGGAAGCCATTTTCCTTACCTTTTCAAAGCTTTTCTTCCTTCCCTTTGCTGCAAAAATGGAGCCAGGAAATAGAGAGAGAAGAGAGAGATGAGAGATGGAGTGAGGAGTAGTGAAGAAGAGGAACAAATGATGACAATACTCCCTCCATACTTCTGCAGCGCACAAGAGGGAAGAGAGGAGAGAGAAATTCATTCTTTAATCCCATTTGACTTTTCTTTATCTTCCTCTCACACCCACTTTGCCACATGTCATTTTCCTATTAGCTCTCACACACTTAGTCACCAATTAATCTCTCTAATCATTCCATTAGCCATTTGATCACACTTCTCATTTTTCTCTTAGTTAGTAATTAATTTCCCCATTAATTACCAACTTATAGCCAATAATCCCATTCTATAAATTTTCCATCAATTATGACATATTAGATAATATTGTCACCAATACACATTAATTCCACTTTAATCTGATAATTATCCTCAATAATTATCATTAAGCCTTAATCAAAAATTGGGGCGTTACATAAATGAATTCTTACACCTAAGAAATCAAAAATACAATGAGCTATAGATAAAATAAACTCCCCTTTAAAGCACATATGAGCTCAAGCCATCTCCAATTCATCCCCAAGAACACAAAATTGCCTAGCCAATCATGAGAATCACTTCAAGAAACATAACCATATTCTGATTCAAACACCCAGCCATAAAATCACAGAGTAAATTAACCAATTAGTACTAAATCAATGAAGGAATTGGGGCTGGATTTTGAACCAAAACAGAGTGCCACGGTCTGTGATGAGAGTCATAAACAGATCAGAACAGAGGAAATTAAACCACGGTCTGGAACAATGGAGAGCTTGGGAAGCTGAAACTCGCTGGAAGAATAGAAGAATGGTGGTGGTCGTGAATTAACTCTCAGCTCCCTCTTTCTGTTTCGTTCTGCAGCTCCCTGGTTCTGTTCTGCCGCTGCTGTGCTGGATATGGTAGACTCACCGGCGGCTGTGGTGGTGGTGGACGGTGCTGCCGGCGAGAGAAGAAGGATGATGGTGATGAAGATTAAAGGAGGAAGGTCTGGAGGTTCTCTGTTGTGGCTCCCCCTTTTCGCGTCTGCCTCCACTATGATCTTAACTCTCCTCTAATCTCAGCTTGCGTCTCGGGTTTTTTCCATCGGGTTGCACATGTCCAGATTACTATATCCACTACAGTCAGTCCAGGAGCATGGGATTCACTCCACCTGCGGCCCACATCCGGAATCCAGTTTTTCAGTTGGGCTGTGATCACCCTTGTCTGCTCCATAAAGCCCAAAACCAGTCCCTGTGTTGAGTCTGTAGAAGATGATGAATAGTGACTTGGTCAAAACGCAAGTTTTGGCCAGGGACCTATTTGAAACATTATTAATTTTGGAGGAGGGACTAAAGTGTACAGTTTTGAAACCTTGGAGGGGTTAACTATAATTTTCAAAGCCTTGGGTCTTTCCTGTAATTTTCTTGGGCCTTTTTTCTTCACTCTTTATAATTTTTACTAAAATCTAGGGCCCTTTTCTGTAATTTTACCTAATCTTCAAAATATTAATTTGACCCTCCAGATCTACAATTTTCTTCCAAACACCTGAAATGCAGTATTAAGCACAAAGTAGTATTAAAAGTTCAATGGACAATATAAAAAATAATAATGGGAGAATTACACTGTAGTCCCATGGAAGCTAAAATACGAAGAAACGGTCCCGGGAAATTCTGAAATTACGGTCAAGTCCCATGGGACCATTTTGTAATAAATTAAAGTTGGGAAAAGACATAAACACCCTTAAGAAGAATTGGGCAAAAAACAAAGTGTGTCCGTGTCCGTGTCTCGTGTCTTCCTCAGTTCGAAATTGAACCCTTCCCACCGAACCCTAGCCCTTACCTCTTCGTCTTCCTCAGTTCGTCTCGTGTGGTGCGTGTCTCGTCTCCTCTGCTCAGTGCCTCAGTGGAGCTTCAATCGCGACTCGTGAGTGGCGAATCAGCGGCCCGGGCGTCCGGCGACTGGCGTGGTGGCGGTGCCCATCTGAAACCGAAGTACCGAATCCTAACCCTCGTCATCCTCTTCATCTTCCTCTCGTCTCCTCTGCTCTCAACACAGTTGAGCTTCATTGTGGTGGTCGCTTCATTGTGGTGGTCGACTGCCCTTTGGTCGTGAAGCACTGAAGTCTGAAGCTCAACGGCGATTTCCGATTGTCCTCTTCGATTTTCCCTTCTTCGTGCGGTGTCAGAGATAGTGTAAGAGGTATTTTTGAAGCCCTTTCCTTTCTGGTTTGCGGTGAATAACTAATGTAGAAGAACTAGTATTGGGCGATCTGTAATTTAAGTTGTTTCCTCTATCTATAATTTCGATTGTTAGCCGTGTAATTTCTTGTAAATCCAGCTTGAAGTAGTTGAAATATCCCATTGACTGAGTTCGCCATTGGTATATTTACTGATGCAAGTATTGCATTACACATTTGGATATTAATAATTGCTTCTATCATGACATATGTTTGTTCGTTAATGCAAATGTCTGATTAGGCATGTCTCATTTTTCTGAGATTTGATTTTATAATAGTTTCATTTCACTCAGACTAGGTGTCCTTCATTTTGTGAAATCCCTACATTTCACTCTGTCTGTATATTTTTGTCCATGTTATCCTTATATTGGCAAGAACTCCTGCTGCTGCCTCTTTGCCTATTTTGTTAGATATGACACCCAGTTATTATTTCTGTCTGTTCCCTGTATGAGAATACAAAGTTCTTATTGTTTACAATCATAAATGATATGGCAAAATTACTGAATATATATGTGTTATTACTGGTAGCTTCATTATGCCTCTATTTAACAGAACCATGCAAAAGTTTTTTTATGTTTTCATATTTAAATTGACTTCATGGGTCTGGAGCAGGCCTTAAAAGGGCGTTTTAACTGTAACTTGGTGTTTAAAATCTAAGAAATTAAGTTTGAGTTCGGCTGCCCAAAAAGATTACAGATTTTAGTATACAGCCAAACTTTGTTGAGTTATTCAGAGAAGGGATGTTAGATACTTAGTTTGGCCTTTCTTTACTATCATTTACAATCCCCCCCCCCCAGCAGAAAAAAAAAATGTCCACCATATGAAAGTGGGATCCATAAAGCTAAGAACAGATTCTTTTACATACTCTATAATTTATAAATGTTGAGTATTATTTTTTTTTAATCATGTGACTTGAACCTTTTAGTTTTGAACAATTTCTAGGATGTCTGTTTTTTTTTTGTGCTTGTTGTCTTCTAACGACTGTTTTCTATCCATGGAAAGGACTGCCATACTGCAGCCTTTCATGCTGGTTAAATGCATGTAATTTTTATATGGACGATCATGCTGATGTATATATATCCTGTTGTGTATATTTTAAACTACTTTGTCAGTTTCTTAATATAATCTTAAAATAAGATTCAATTTATGATGTGAAAATAGGTCTTCTAAAAATTAGTGATGGTGTCGAGATTGGAATGTAGAACTTCATAGCTAAAGCAACTATAAATAGTCTGGTTTTTGAAAAGTAAGCTTTCTTCAGATGGTAGAAGTTGATTCATTTAGCTGGAGCTAGCTAAAGATTAAATTTCTATCATAAGTACCCTTAGCAAAAATCCTATTGAAAATTTCAGGGTAGAATTGTGGAAATTTATGGACGAGAAGCAGCTGGCAAGACAACACTTGCACTTCAAGTTATAAAAGAAGCCCAGAAGCTTGGAGGTACCTGTTGGCCATTCCTAACGTTATTTTCTCTAGATCCTTTTCATATAGATAATTGACTAGGTCCCCCCCCCCGGGTATGAATTAAGCAGCTAAATTGTTCTTTAAGTCATAACTTCAATTATCATCAGTATGAAACTACTCTGTTACAGTGACTTGAATACTGAGCATCGAATGCCATTTTTCTACTGAGGAACTGTAAACTTGTGTTAAAATCCTACACTAGTAAGAAAACTAAATGGAGTATAAATTTTCAGGTCGTCAACGGACACATGAGATGGTCAATTCTCTTCTTTTCTTGTATCTATTGCAATCGTGTTGCTGTGTGATATGTTAGAAGTACTCAATTGGTCTATATTAGCTTCTTCATTAGTGATCATGTATTGTATGTTTTCAATTTGCTTCTCTTTGCGCCTCAATATTCTGTCAATCTCATTTGACATGTTATCCCTTTCGTTGAGAATTATTTGAATCTCTGCTACCATCTCCTCTCCCTCATGTAATTTCTTTTCGCATCCTTGTAAGTCCTCTGTATGCTTAGAGAATGTTGTGTCATGCATTCTTTTAGATGGTCTATTTTGTTAATATTATTATCATGTTGCCAGGTTTTATCTAATTGTTTGTTCTCAGGATATTTTGTTTATATATCAAGTTTTCTTACTTGTGAACTACCACTCAACTATTACTTGGCCCAAAAAAACCTCCTACCCTCATCTAAAGTTGGGAGGTTGTCATTATAAGGAGGCTACAGAGGCTGCTGCTGAACGTTCACAAGGAATATTTGAAGCTACTTAAGTTGTCTCTAACTTTGAGGTTTGCTTTATTGAATTATAAATTTTCATATCACACAGGTAAAAAGTTTCAGCAGTTGAATCTTTATGACATTATTTGCACCAATGTTCTTGTTTTGCCTGCATTTTTTAATCATTAGTAATCAGCAATTATAAGGCATGGTTTGCGTTTCCAAGTAGTTAATTCCTCTATACTTTGGCATTATTTTGCACGAATGTTGTGTTCTTCATCTTATATTTCAAAGTTTGAGTGGTCGTTGTTTTCGGACATGGATTGATTAAATTCTGCATTTAAATATTAGGGTCTGCCATGTTTGGTCTTATAAATAAAGTTTTGCTTATATGATAAGATTTGGGGAAAATCCAGAAATTTTCTTTGGCTATGTGTGTGGTTTATGAAAAATTCTGAATCTGATGGGCCTTTCTTTGCTGCATATGTTAAATTTCTTAGTAGATCCATCTTAAATGTATAGCAGCATATAATTTAATAGTGAAGTGCAGTAGGTCTTTGTATAAAAGTATGACATATTTTTCATTAACCATGTCCAGGCAAGGAAGATGGAAACACTTGGTTCTCGTAAAACCAAATAACCAACAAACAGCCCCACAGGAACAAGGCCAGCCAGCTTTTCTGGGTATACTCTATTCACGGAAGAGTTTTTCAGCCAGAAGGAGAAGAAGCAGAAGGGAAAGGTAAAGGACAAAGAGAAGAAAAAGGTGAATAAGGTCCACAATTTTCAAAAGTCAAACCTAGAGGTGAGGGAGGCTTGGAATGGATTAAGTGAAGAGCAGAGAAAAGAATATGGTAAACGGGCTGAAAAGTTAAGAGGCCCTAGCAAAGGGAAGAAGTATGTCGTTCCATTTTTGACCCGATGCGCACCAAAACAGTTTATGGCTGTGTGCAAAAACCTGAAGTCCAGACCCGACGCCATGAAAAGGCTGAAGAATATTGGGTTTGACAAGCTGGTGCATATTTGTTGCCCACAAATAAACCGGCACATCTGCGCGGAGTTCATGCGATGTTTTGATCCTCCGACCAACCAAATATCATTTCGAGGGCAGACGCGTGAGTTAAAGCCTAAAGATATGCACCAATTGCTTGGGCTGCCTAATGGTGGGGTAGATATTCAAGTACATGTGAACGAGGAAGATAGAATATTCAAGGACCTTAGGAGCGTATATAGAAACCTAAAATACCAACAAATAGGGGATTTGTTGACGGGTGCTTTAGATGAAAATTTTGAGTTCCTCTTTGTCATTTTCGCCTTAGGAACCTTATTGTCTCCAAGTGCGAGCATTTATGTTAGTGACCGTGTCTTAAAGTTGATGACACTAACAAAAGATGCACTTGGTGACTTCAATTGGTCATCCTTCATTCTCAATGAACTTTGTGGTGCAATTGGGGATTTCCAAAAGGAGTTGAGGAAAGGGAACACTACATGCAGAAAAACTGTTGGAGGTTGTATATACTTCCTCATGGTACGTGTCTATGTTGTCTATTTTTTCTGCAGTTGGAAACGTCAATGTATAATTGCTAATTGTGATGCATATGTGTTGCAGATGTTTTGCCTCCAACATTTTCCTCTGGCCAATCTGAAAGCAAGTAAAGATGAAGATGCCATCCTTTACTGGAATGAGGAAAGGGTGAGGAGCAGAGTTCAACTAGAGAAATCTAGTAAAAAAGGCCTTCTTTATGGTGCCGGGCAGGGGGATGGCCCTTCATCTACATTATCTCATCCTGAAACAATGCTAACGCACCCGGTAATTATGCCTATTTAAATATGTACACTGTTGTAGAGTGCATTTCAGTTAACTTGCTAATGCCTTAATTACAAAATGTGATGAGTATGTTAATGTTACAGGAATTGAAGCGGACATACACTAGGTTGGTTAGCATTATTGGCAATGAGCTGCTTGCGCTTCAAAATAGGTTGTTGCATGCAAACAACAACGAAGTCGACGACGAGAATGACGATGAAGATGAAGAAGAAGATGCAACAATCCACAAGCCATCAAGTTCAACTTTTTTTGACAAGGATAATGACAAGCCAGCTGAAGAGGAAGAAAATGAAGATGATAAGGAGGAGGAGGCATACACAGAAAGAGAGGAGGATGAATCAGAATGTGAAGACAAAGGTCCCGATGATAAGGACGATGACGAAGACGATGAACATCATGAGGCCATCATTGAAATTGATGTACATGATGGAGGTTCACCATCAAAAGAGGAATTCCAGCAGCATGAGCTTGGAGAAAACCAGCAAGAAGGGAGTTATGTGGAAGTGAGAAAGTCTAAAAGGATCATAACTCCTAGTTGGGTTGTGAAATCTCCATGGATAGATGCAACTAAAAAGTCTAAGGGGAAGAGAAAAGTAGACGAGAAGGATAGTTTATTTCAGTTATGCACAACGCGGTGTAGTGACAAAGAGGGCGACGAGTAAGGACGTAGTAATACGTTGCAATTGTATTACATTGCTGTTATAGTAATAATTACATATTTTTCTGTTTCTTTTATTTCAGGGAGTTTGTGGCAATGCATGATGACTTCCTGACAAGGAGGGAACTGCAGTGTCTAAGACCAAGAGCATGGATAAATGATAGAGTATGCAACAGAAAAATAATTACATATTTTTCTGTTATCGCTTTGCTGTCATATTTCGGTTGCGTAACTTTTTCACGTCATTTCTGCAGTTAATGACGATGGTCGCAAAGACATTTATTGCTGATCAACAACAAAAGGAGGGTAGAGTAACAAGACATGTATTTACTGCCGATTTCACGAGAAAACTTGTTGCTAACCCATTTAAATGGTCTTTGCCTGAGCATGAAACACAAATCCTCCCCAAGTACGTGGGATATAACATTGGGGATTGTGATTTCATATTTGCCCCATGTGTCTTGCATGATCACTGGTTCTGTTATGTTGTTGACACCAAAGCCATGCGCTGCTATGCCCTTGACTCGTTGGTTGACATCCGGACATATGCTAGGAGGCAGCGGGAATTGGAAGAGGGGTGTAAACCAATTGAGCCAAAGAAGAAGAGGGGGAAGCGTAAAGGAGAGATTGACGGAAAGGAACACATGGCACAATCAGTTGTATGGAATTTTGTCCCATGACACCTCACACTCTGTTTACATTCATATGTGGTACTGATGTTGTATTTCTTGTTTCAGCGGAATTGCTTATTCCAAATGCTGCGAACAGTGAAGCCAGAACTATTTGCTGATGAGAACAAAGTTGAGCCTGGATTCACTTGGGCCAAAGTACATGTACAACATGACACGTGAGTTCCCTCTGTGGTTTTGGTTCATAGTTTTACAATATATGAAAAATGACTGCGATGGTTTGTTACCTGTTAATGTGTTTGTGCAGGGATTCATGTGGTGTGCATGTACTATCATGGCTACAGATGTGGGATGGCAATGAGCAAGGGGAAGACGGCTACACCATGCCCTACTATACCGACGAGGAGCTCCACGAAATGAAGGTCGGCTTCTTGTGGTGGCTCGTTACCCACCCGCTCAACAAACACGTAGACAAGGTTTTGTCTTTGGTTCAAGGCATGCATAAGAGGACCAGACCCAATTAGGTATTCATTGAACCTCTTTGTCAGCTCCGATCCATGTTAATGTTCTTATAATGTATGCACAAATTCCATTTCGAGGTTATGTTTATTATTTGTTTGTGGAAGATTTTTTTTTACTTGATTCGTTCATGGTTTTGAAATCTGGATGTGAACATATTAAATTATGTTCATTCCCTTCCATTCTGATCTATGATGATTTTACATAGTGCCTACTGCCAAATTATTTTAGTCCTGGAGTTTTCATTCCCTTTGTACGTTTTATTTTTCATGTTGAGGTCATTATTTTGGTGTGATTTTTTGGCTGGTGCATTGCCAATTCAAATACACTTCAATTATAATGGGTCTGAGAGTTATGTATTCAGCTTCTTCTTTCGGATCATTACAGCCCCCTGTATGTTTTAAGCTCTTGGTTTCAGAATCTCTGATGATGTTTCTAAAGCACATTTCTTTTTGAATAACAGAAAATCAGCATTTAATTGACTATTTATATTTCTGGTTTTGAAGGTCATTCCTGCTTCTTTGACAACTTTGTCGCAGTACGTGGGTCATCTAAGGCATGAATATGAAGCCATTGGTGAGGTTTTGTTGTGCCCCATTTGATTTGTCTGTGTGTGTGTTTTTGTTTTCATTATGCAAAGGTGGTGCCAAGCTGAAAGTGAGTGCACCTTGGCATGACTTGTTGTTACTGTAATTCCCTCCTGCACCTCCATTTTAAGTGTTGTCCATAGACCTTATTTCAGCATCTAGCAGAAAGATGAATGAGATTGTTTTACTTAAAGTGCAGTTTGAAAAGGATGGGGCTTATCTTTTTAACTTAAGGGACTTCATGCTGCTCAAAGAATCCGTATTAGAACACTATTATTGTTATTAGGCAGAAAAGCATATGTAATTACTCATAGGCACGTGGTTTAAATTTTATTCTGTTCTGTCTATTAGGGGAATTGTTGTTGATGTGGTTGGCGTAGACCACAAGGATTCTATGTTACCCACTTTGTTTGTATTTGCGCACACATAAAAAATCTTTTACTCTGGTTGTATCAAGGTTTCCTTTCCCAAGTTTCTGTTTGTGAGGTATAGTTGTTGTTTAGCTATACTGTGCATAATTGAAAAATGAACCTTCATTGTTTAATTTTACAGCAACTTGCAACACAGCTCGAGAATGAAGCAAATGTAACGGATCCATTACAATTACTGACAACTGATATAGCAAAGAAAGCTCCATTTCAAGTGCTAAGTCTCCCCTGTCCATTGTACATCACCTGTAAATTTGAAGGCAAATAAAGCTGGAATATGTGACTTCATTGCTGGCCTTCCCTTGTGCAGAAGTTAGCAGTCACCTGTCTCAAGAACATGCCTTGTTATCTGAAGCTACAATCATTAACATTAACCTTTATAGTCATGTTCATTCTGCCATTTATGCACTGAAGAAGAAGCTCTATATTGTTTTTCTCTGTAATGGTAGCCTCCTAGTATGTTGTAGAAACTTGGTAGCCTTATTTGAATTGGCAATTTATGTACACAAAGAAGCTACTTGTTTATTTAGTGAAACGAAAAAACAGCTTTGTAATGTTTTTCTCTGTAATGGTTGTGTCCTAGTATGTTGTTCAAACTTTGTAGCCTTGTTGAATTTCTAGTTTATGAAATGAAGAAGGTGATACTTGATTCATTCAATTACAACATATGGTTCTAGTTTATTCATATAAGCATGCCCTGGTGGCATTTGTGGTTTTATACTAAAATTGTGTATAAACTTTATACATATGAAGAACTAACTTGTGATGTGTTGAAGATACTTGAAAAAGTGCAAATTTTCAGCTAGATGTATAGGGTTTTAGGTAGAATTGAAGAAAATTTGGAAAGCTTATAAAATAGGCCATTCTGAATTAATGTACGCTGTGGGGACGCTATAGCAAAGCAAAAGCGAAAACACATAAAAAATAGGCCCTTCTAACCGCGGACGCTGTGGTGACGCTATAGCGAAGCTGAAGCGAAAACACATCAAAAATAGGCCCTTCTGACCGCGTACGCTGTGGGTTCGCTATAGCGCAGCCAAAGCAAAGTTGCGATACTGTGCCAACACTAGGTTTCACCTCGTAAGTCATAAAGGTAAACCAATCACACACTGACACTCACTTGACAATTCATAACAGCATAAGTGTGTTAACAACTCGAGGGGCACCACTGACAACTAAAGGGGCCTTCATTAACAACTCTAGGGGCATTCATTAACAACTCAAGGGGCCTTCACTGACAACTCTAGGGGCCTTCATTAACAACTCCATGGGCATACACTGACAACTCCATGGGCCTACATTGACAACTACACGTGCCTTTGTTGACAACAAAATTTACATCAGCTTCAAAAATTCAGAACATGACAGTGGTTTACACAAATGTCAACATTACTGCATAAATATATATTAACAACTAAATGGGCATACACTGACAACTCTAGGGGCCTTCATTAACAACTCAAGGGGCCTTCACTGACAACTCTTGGGGCCTTCATTAACAACTCAAGGGGCCTTCACTGACAACTAAAGGGGCCTTAATTAACAACTCTAGGGGCCTTCACTGACAACTCTAGGGGCCTTCATTAACAACTCAAGGGGCCTTCACTGACAACTAAAGGGGCGTTCATTAACAACTCTAGGGGCCTTCACTGACAACTAAAGGGGCGTTCATTAACAACTCTAGGGGCCTTCACTGACAACTAAAGGGGCCTTAATTAACAACTCTAGGGGCCTTCACTGACAACTCTAGGGGCCTTCATTAACAACTAAAGGGGCCTTCACTGACAACTAAAGGGGCCTTAATTAACAACTCTAGGGGCCTTCACTGACAACTCCAGGGGCCTACATTGACAACTTGACGTCCCTTCGTTGACAAAAAAATTTACATCAGCTTCAAAAATTCAGAACATGACAGTGGTTTACACAAATGTCAACATTACTGCATAAATATATATTAACAACTAAATGGGCATACACTGACAACTCTAGGGGCCTTCATTAACAACTCAAGGGGCCTTCACTGACAACTCTTGGGGCCTTCATTAACAACTCAAGGGGCCTTCACTGACAACTAAAGGGGCCTTAATTAACAACTCTAGGGGCCTTCACTGACAACTCTAGGGGCCTTCATTAACAACTCAAGGGGCCTTCACTGACAACTAAAGGGGCGTTCATTAACAACTCTAGGGGCCTTCACTGACAACTAAAGGGGCGTTCATTAACAACTCTAGGGGCCTTCACTGACAACTAAAGGGGCCTTAATTAACAACTCTAGGGGCCTTCATTAACAACTCAAGGGGCCTTCACTGACAACTAAAGGGGCCTTAATTAACAACTCTAGGGGCCTTCACTGACAACTCCAGGGGCCTACATTGACAACTTGACGTCCCTTCGTTGACAACAAAATTTACATCAACTTCAAACATTCAGAACATGACAGTGGTTTACACAAATGTCAACATTACTGCATAAATATATATTAACAACTCCATGGGCATACACCGACAACTCTATGGGCCTATATTGACAACTTGACGTGCCTTTGTTGACAACAAAATTTACATCAGCTTCAAACATTCAGAACATGATAGTGGTTTACATAAATGTCAACATTACTGCGTAAATATATATTAACAACTACATGGGCATACACTGACAACTCCATGGGCCTACATTGACAACTTGACGTGCCTTTGTTGACAACAAAATTTACATCAGCTTCAAACATTCAGAACATGACAGTGGTTTACACAAATGTCAACATTACTGCATAAATATATATTAACAACTCCATGGGCATATACTGACAACTCCATGGGCCTACATTGACAACATAATTGACAACTCATTACAACCTTCCATAAATGAAAGTGGGATACCAAGCCATATTATATCCAACCTTCATATCCAACCTTCATTTACAGCTGAAAATGCATGCACAAGTAACACAAAAGTGACATACCATTGCTATATAACTAGTATGGACTTGTAGCTATTCATATTTACACAAATACTATGACATGCACTTTCCAAAAATTATAAGAACCAAAAGGATCATGATTTATCAGTTGGGATTAGGATTCTTGCAGGTCTTTACAGTGTGGCCAGCTTCATTACACCTGCCACAATGATAAACCCTTTTGTCTTGAAACTGAGATTCAATCCTTTTTCGTTTTGGCCTTCCCGGGGGCCTTCTAGTAAGTGGTGGTCGCAATAAATTCTCAGTCATCAGCTGTGTCACTGTAAGGCCTTCAGCACGTGGGCAATCATGTGTTGCTACAGGCCTCATGGCCGTTGCATATATTTTTTCTTGGGTACACACTTTGTAGCATTCATCGACGTACGAGTAGACACTACGATGAACTAACTTGATTGCTGCACATGCATGTGGACAAGGGATTCCGCTCATCTGCCATGCAAGGCAAGTGCATGTGTGCCCTATGAGGTCAACACTCAGATGGATGACTCGGCTGTCACACACTGTTGCAACTGAAATCATATCATCACCATAATATTCACATTGCAGATTTTCAGCGCCCTTGACTTGTTCCATCAACTTAGACTCTATATTCGGCCCAATCCCATTCCTCCAATTTCTCATTGCTGCTTTGCACGCAACCATCTTCTTGGCTAATTTTTCTCTATGCTCATGAATGAAAACATCAACATTGTGCTTCCTCTCTTTCAATACCCATGCGTTAAATGACTCCGCAACATTTGATGTTAATTTATCCCATCTTTTGTGAGGAAACTTGCTTTGCGCCCATCTTTCAACGTCTCCTTCAGTCTCAACCCACATACCTAACTCCAGAGAAAACAATTTCAGCCTACCTAATGCAACATTATATTCATGTTCATGTCGTGCATATGCAATAGCATCAAGCATTTTAAGTGCATCTTCTTTACTGTTCGAAGAAGTCCTATCCTTTACTCTTCTAAACTTGACAAACTGTGAACTAAAGTTTTCCTTCACGTGCCGGTAACAAAATGCGTGTCTCTGAGATCCAAATATACAACAAACAGCACTTATGATGGCAAGATTCCTATCTGACACTATTGTGATCTCCCTTGTGCCAATGATATCCTTCACAATCTTAAGAAACCAACTCCAATCATCATGTGTTTCTCCACTGACTATGCCATATGCCAAGGGAAACAATTGATCATCAGCATCATACGCATTAGCTGAAACCAGTGTTCCCTTGTAAGGGCCACTGAGGTGACATCCATCTATACACAGTATGCCTCGACACCCTTGTAAGAAGCCTTTAATCGAGCATCCATAAGCAATGAATAGCCTCTCAAATCTATCACCCTCAGAGAATTCACACCGGGCAACCGTGTCTGGATCGGTCTCTATAAGCCTATCACATATCCAAGGAAGAGTCATGTATGAATCTTCGACGCGGCCATGTATTTCTATCAATGCTCTTTCTTTTCCCCTGTACGCTTGACTATAATTTAGACGCACCCCGTAATCTCTATACATATCTCTCATAACCTCATTTGCATTCTTGTCTATGTTACACCTCAAACTGTCTGTGATTATTGATGAGGTTAATTTGGATCTCTTCAAGTGAGGTACAAGTAGATTATCCTGTGCGTCATGTTTGTGGTCAGCTTTGAAAGTCCTTATAGTGAGGAATTCTGTATCTTGTCGTTCACCCATTGAATATGCTCCCAAGTACCATGGACATCCATCAACCATGCATTTGGCGATGATCTTTTCCTTGTTGTTTTTTACATATTTATATGCAAACTTGTGGCCAATGGCATACTTGTATAATGTTTGTCGAAGGCCATCCGCATTGACAAAAACTTGTCCCTCCCCGATTATAAGATCCTTCCACTTTGTAGAGTTCATTTCAGGTGTTCCTATTGGCACCATTTGGACAGCGCATTGCAATGCAGGAGAATCTTCAATAGACATAGTGGCTGATCCTCCATCCCAACCTTCTGACAAGTTATCAAACCTGCACCACATTACAAAGTAAAACATGTTACTAACGACAAGCTCATTTGCATTCGTTCACAAGCTTTTTCTTATAACGATTTTACACTTACACATATTGCTCATCACTTCGATCATCCCTTATTGCCGTTGTATTATCATCTTCATTTTGTCCTTCATCTACATAGACATGCCCACTTTCTCCGCTATAATTGATTAAATGTTCAATTGCTTCATCATCTACTATGTCCACAAATGTTGTTCTATCACACGGCAATGTGAACTTCATGACAAGTCCTCCACTCTCTTTTCCCACAATGGAGGATATCATTATTTTAAACTCTTCTAAACTTGTTCCTTCTTTAATGGTTCTAGATCTGACGCTTCCACCAACATATGTTAAATCACCATCTCTACTGACTTCAAACCTTCCCCTTATATGAAGGAAACATAGTAGAATCTTGCCGGACGTCGTAGCCATCTCCGCTGTCTACTGCACAAAAAAGTTGTCATTAACAATGTCAGCAGCCTTAGTAACAAATGCCACAGCCCCTATTAACAACACTTTCTTACTACATAATCAACACCGCCAACCACACATATTTCACACCTTGTTCATTAAATCCCACTTATAATGACTGAAAACGGCACAAAATACTGAAAAACATTCCAAACTTTTCAGCCCCATTACACCACAAGGAAAGAACATTTCAATATGATCTTAGTTGTTATTAACAAGTTATGGAGCCTCCATTGACAACTATCGCTGCTGCCATTAACAACTCTTTTTTCCCTACGCAAATAAGGTTATGTAGCCCCTAACTTTTGACCCTCATCTTCATTCCTTACCTCTTCTATTGTAGAACCACACCAGCATACACCAGAAAACAGAGCATAATGACTAAAAAAACAGAGCACACAAAATCATAGCAAAACACATTGAAACCTTAGCCATAACATATTCATTGCATTTACAAGACCTTCCTTTATAGCTTGCAAACATATGGAGGACAATTCCCACAAAAATCTTGACCAAAACAAATATCAATAAAAAAAAACCTTTAGTTGTCACAAAAATCATTTAAATATGACCTCTAGTTGTCATTAACAACTTAAGGCGCCTCCATTGACAACTATCGCTGCTTGCATTAACAACTCGTTTTTCCCTACGCAAATCATGTCATATAGCCCCAAACCTTTGATCCACATCTTCATTCCTTACTTCTTATATTGCAGAAACACATCACCATACACCAGAAAACAGAGCTAATAACACCAAAAACAGAGCATACAAAATCATACCCAAACCCAATGCAAACTTTGTCAAACCATATCCATTGCATTTAATAGATCTTCCTTGTTAATTTGCAAGCATATACAGGACAATACCCATCAAAAGTACATAACTTTTTCCATTTTTATGATCAAAACGAAAATGACTCAACAAAACCTAAACCTATGTTTACCAACTAAACAGAATATGTGAGTCATGTGGAGCTTAATCAAGACAAGAGAATGGATGCCATGAAATCCCTACCTTAATCTTCATCCATAGATGCTGATCTTCGCTGCGTTTTTTCCCGCCTTCTCCGGACGTAACGTGCGTCATTCACAGCATTTAATCACATTTGTTGTTGTTTGTATGATAGGGGCAATTGTGACATTTCTCACATGGATTTTATTACAAAATGGTCCCTTGGGACTTGAGGGTAATTTCAGATTTTCCCGGGACCGTTTCTTCGTATTTTCGCTTCCATGGGACTACAGTGTAAATCTCCCAATAATAATTAATGAATTTTGACCATTTTTTTCCTAATTCCCATTAATTCAAAATAATTATCCCTAAACAAAATTAGTGCTTAATAATGCAATAATGTCCTAGGAAATACATTAAAATTCCCAAATTAATCATGAAAAATCATATAAAAATATGGTTCAATCAATGGTCAATCAATTGAAATCATTAAGAACAATAATCAAAACTCAATCATGAAGGAAAAATTAAAACTAGATTTAATAAGTTAAGATTCAATCTGTCAGTAGTAAGCTACATCATCACCATAGGAAAATGAAAATTTAGCTCATGATGAAATTAAAAACAAAACCAATATAAATTGAAAACTTCATAAACATTGCATGAAACTCAATTATTAAATTCTAAAACACAAAGATACAACTACAAGATGCATGAAAATGGAAAAATTTAGCATTCCATATAGGAGGTAAAACCTTCCATGTAGGTGGCAACTTATACCATCCACAAAGGAGGACTACCTAAGCCTTCCAAGAAGGAGGCATGCAAGAAGCAAATACAATACATGAAATTAACTCTAACATGGTGTGTTTCCTTGTGTCTTGAGCTCTTCTATTTATAGATGGAGGGGGTACAAAAATTTCAAAGAAAGTTAGGCTTACATCTTAACCTTAATCCTTTAACATTGACCTGGTGGCTGCTAAACTTATTGATTGCTGCCTAATTTTGACATTCAAGATTTGGAATTTCAACATGTGATCTTCATGATATAGCTTTGGATCTTATCTTGAAGACACAATTGGAAGCTCCCCATTTCGACATTTTCAGCTCAAGTTATGGTCAAATTAGTGGGTAAAGGTCAATCAGGGACAAATTACATTCTCAACTTCCAAGCAAAATTCAAAACCCTTGAAGGTAGAACTGGATTTTGGGCTCAACATAAAAGTTGTAAATATTTTTCTTAGCTTTTTATCCATATAAAGAATATCCCAATCCAATATCTAGAGCTCCAGATATTGTCTAAAAACTGAAACAGGGTCAAATTTAGTATTTTTCAAGAAATTCTATTTTATGCTAAAATCATTATGTATTTATCAATTACACCCAAATTCATTTAATTAAGCTCAAATTTCATCCACAAAATCATCATATAAGGGAAAATAAATTTATAAATATTTTACTTATCAATTGTGAAAGGAAGTTCTGGTTCGAATGTTGAGTATATTTTGAAACTAATGCTTGTACGATGAAAGACAAGATAAAATCGGCGTACACCACTAGACAATCAACGTAACATGTGTAACCCCATGCCGTAATTATATCCGAAATACGCAATTAAAGTGAAATAGAGACCAATAAGAAACAAAACTACATTTTACAAACCCATCTACCAGACGGGGTTTTCATAAATACCTTTCGAAATCATTCATAACCTGGTCTCACGTTCACATTCCGAATACAATTACTACACAAAGATAAATCACATTTAAATATATCAGAGTACGCATTATAATAATCCTGGTTTCCATATATTGACTCAAGCTTTATAGGGCACATTCGCCCAAACAAGCCCTCATATGGGGATTACACAACAAATCTCAATACAAATAATCAAAACCTCATCCACATATATTCATCCAAATAACCAAATACAATTATCCAAATATACATCCCAACTAAGATAACCAACTACCAACTTCAATCCCGAAGGAGTCTTCATCGCCCTTAGCTGTTCGCTATATCCTTGATCTACTACCCTGTCTGAAAGGTTAGTAGGGGAGGGTGAGATTCGAGAGAATCTCAGTAGGTAAACAATATCAATATGCATGTACGATAAATGTTTAATGCATGACATGCTTGCATCACACAACTCATGATAACACAATGACAAATTGCAAGCTCAATGCTTCGAACAATATACCTATGGCCATAGCATAAATTGAAACATAGCTTTAAATTACACATAATTATGCAAAGCTAAGACATGCACCAACACACTAACACATATATCAAATACAAGCAGAAGAGATATCTTCCCTACACTCTTTCCACGTATGCTCCAGCTTCGCTTACTCGCGATCAGAATGAATACCGAACCACGATCAGGGTGGACATCATCCCTATAATTAAAGCAATGACATAGGGTTATTCTTTATTCCAAAACCTTACTCTCATATCACTTAAAGTTGGTTACCATTCATGACCTTTAGGTGTCTAATCAAAGCCTAAACATATGCCTAAAGGCTTGGGAAAGGCTATACCAAGAACCACCTCTAAAAGTGTAAAATACTGATTTTTGGGTGTGGGCCGCGGCCCAAGAATCCATTGGCTGCGGCCCAAAACTGCCCATGTCAGAGGGCTGATGACAGACTAATTTTAAATCCCAATTTTAATCCACATCCGCTTGTGCCGTTAGATCTTCGGTTACCTGTAGTTGACTACATGGATAGAAATGATGGCCAACGTAAGAAACTGAAAAAGCTTATAATTCCAACACCATCGGCTCAAAGGAGAGAGAAAAGGCAAGTTGTCCTGGATGAAATAGTTGATTGGTATGAACATCATGTAGAAGATGCAGAGAGCTATATAAATGTTGTATTTTGTGCACAAAGTACCAATGAAGCCTATTTATTCATGAAAAATGAGTATGTGCTAGTGAATTATGCTCCAGGATCATCAAACGACAGGATTATAAATGGACCACTTTTGATTTGTGACGGGTTTCAATCACTTGTTGGTACAGCTTTTGGAGAACACGGAATAGACTGAGCGTTTGACACTGATGGCACTAAAGCATTCATCTTTTGTGGCAAGCTTTGTGCCTACATAAACTATGCTCCTGCATCTACCAATGACAAGATACTCCAAGGTCCTATGACAATCGCTGTAATGTTTCCCTTCTTTAAGGGTAAAGCTTTTGAGGATGGCATAGATGCTGCATTTAGGGCAACTGCAAATAATGAAGCTTACTTATTCAAAGGTGACCAGTATGCTCTTATAAACTATGACACCAAGACTCAGATTACCGTGCGTGACATCAAAGACGGCTTTCATAGTTTGGCCGCGACGGACTTCAAAAAGGGAATAGAAGTAGCTTTTGCGTCTCACAGTAAAAATGAAGCTTACATTTTCAGAGGAGACCAATGTGCGCTCATCAATTTTGCCCCTGGTACAACAAATGACTATGTAATTGGTGGTGTGAAGAAAATCGTTGACTATTGGCCCTCTCTTAGGGAAATATTACCTCACAAAAATCGTGGGCTTGATCAACATGATCAAAACAATTAATCAAGACCGAGACCGAGACCATGATCAACTTTAAGAGGCTAAGAACATGCTTACATCATGGTATGATTGGAAATACAAACTTCTGTTGATGATGACTTCGTGTTTTCTTCAGGTTTGACATTATCCGTGCTGTTTGGATACAAGTTCTGTTAATAGCCATGTGTTCTTGGACTGAAGGCAACTCACTCAAAAATGCTTTGCAAGCATTTCCTCTTGTTTGTTTGCAAATGGAGCTTTGTGTACACTTTCTATTGGTTGGGTCCTTTGGTTTCTTGTGGCACTATTGATGCCTTGTTACTTTTCATGTTTTAGTATGTGTTAAATCTTGATATAGAGAATAATTGAATAATCCATTATGGGTTCAACTGAAACACCAACTAGAAATACAGGCTGTATAAGACCGTATATATAGGCCCATAACTATCTACCCTACACCTGGCCCCAACAATTATTGGACCCACACTATACAAAACCTTACATTAATATTATCTAACAACTAAATGTCCACTACATATGCGAATATTTAAACATCTCTTTTGCTAATATCTACAATAGTATGTGTTGTGTGGTCTTGTCATATTATCATTTTTTGGTTTATGTTTTCAAGTTTGTACTCTTTGGATTTGTTTAATATAATGCAATTGCCTTATTATTTGGAAAATTGAATTATGTGGCTATATAAGATGATGTTCCATGGTTCACAAATAGTAACACTACATAAATAACGGATTCCCATTTTTTTCTTATTTTCTTTTCCTTATGTCTTCTCCACTTTTGAATTAAGAACTGCAGAGTTGAGCTTTAACAATGAAATATGTATACTCTCTCTATGTCCCTTGCTATAATATGTTTTTAACCTAAAAATTAGTTATTTAATTGAAATGGCTTTAAATCATATTAAAGACAACAAAAGTTGTAAAGGCACAATTTTTTTTTGGTAAGGTAAAATTTAGATGAGTTGAACCAGGGGGCTCACCAGGGTCAGAACATGCCTCTATTCTCAAAGAGCACTTCAGAGGTACTTATAAATCATCTACCAATAAGGTCCTTAATTGGTGGAATTTGAATTTACAACCTATAGTTATAAGCTAACTTCTTTACCAACTGGACCAACATTTGCTAGTAGTTGTAAAGGCACAATAAATGCCTCAGGCAACACAAGGAAGGCCGATAATGGAGGGTCTCAATGGGGTTGTTATGGGCCGTAAATAATTGTTAAGTGAGATTTTAGCAAAAGGATTATGAGGACGTATATGAAGAGATCTCTAGTGGATAGGTGGTTCGGCAATCAATATATAATACTCCTTCAGTCCTATATGTTTCACGGGAACCAAAAAAGCTGTAAGCATTATTAATTATGCGTTAAAATTTGATAACTTTCCACTTTTACCTTCAGTATACTTTAACAAAAAGTTCATGAAAATAATTGTTTGCAAAACAATAAATTAAGAGTAAAATTGTACATTCATATAATAAATTTAATGAAGTGACTTTTTTTATTAAGGATAAAAAATATTCTCTATGCCTTACAAATATTAAATAGAATCAAATGAGTAAAGGAGAACATCATCAAAGACCAGACCCAGCTTTTACCTTGTTTGGATAGCCTCCTGTTATGGTTCAAAGGTTTTGGCCATAGTAAGCTGCCTAGAATTTTGTGAATATCTATGGTTTTATCGCTATTTTGGAATGCATGAGCAGCGGAATGTTTTCTTTTTTAGTGGAGTATTAACCTTTGTTCTGATCCTTATATATTTCGTGATCAATCACGGATGTTTCTTTCTTCTGTCGTGACGTCCCTTGTAGGAAGCATTTGGTTGGCTGTCTCAACTGTGTTAAGTGTTGATACTATTTAACATGTAAATGGTGGCTTCTTCAATATGGTCAGAAGACAATATTTTAGTCATGGCTTCATCATATTCTTACTCATCAGCCTTTATTGGTCCGTTTGGATAGGAAGAGAAAATGGGTGAAAGAGGAAATTGGGGAGAATTGATAGCATGTGGATGGTGGGTTGCTGAAGTTGGTGGGGTTGAAAACGGATATCAAGAGTACTTTTGGTTGGGGCAGAACACATTAAGAATATGATAAATAGGTTACTGACAGCACAAAGTCTGCAAAAAGCTTAACGGATAAGAGAAGAAGGCCGTTACAATAGGAGATTGGAAAGCACGTAATTTTCAACTTTCAAGATATCTCCAGAGCTAAAAGGCTTAATTCCAAGCATATATAAAGGACTATTTCAATTTTTTTTCCTAAGATGGACCTATAGCTTTCGAAGTGGCCCTACCCCCTAATTCGAGTAAGATACATGATGCCTTCCATGTTTCTAAGGAAATAAAATATATGTCAGCTGCCATTATATGTTGTTTAAAATGAAATCTTTCTTAGCAAGATAATTTGTGTTATGGAATCTGACTAAAGCGGACTATTGATTGCCAAGTTAAGCAATTAAAAGTGAAGGAAACCCCCATGTCAAAATGGTCTGGAAAAGTATGGTCACGTAAGGGTAATGTGGGAAACTGAAGACAATATAGAAGGAAGGAATTTATTAAGGTCATTGTTTAATGAATCAGTTAAATTTCAAGGATAAAATTAATCAAGGGGGAGAAATTTAATATACATCCTTCTGAGTAAAGGCCAAACGTGGATATGAAGGTTAGTTATGGGCCAAATAGTAGAAAAGGTTGAAAATCAAACGAGAACACTTTTGAGGTTAGACCTAAGAAGAAACAAAAACAATTTTGAAAGTTTCACTAGTACAAAAAAGGGCTTTTAGATCAGCATATTTAGACCGGTTATGTCAGATAAAGTCTAAAAAATATGACCAGTGGCATTTTTGTAATTATAATCAACTTTTAAGGCCAGTTATATAGAAATAAGGTCTAAAAAGTACTTTTTAGACCGGTTGCAAAAACAATCGGTCTTAAAATATAAATAATTAAAAAATGTAAATATATGTAATATATTTTCTAGATCGATTCTAAATATAACAGGTCTAATATATTATCTGAATTAAAGACAATTAAAAAAATAATTTGTTTGTTATTTTTAAAACCGGTCTCAAATATTAAAACTTTAAGACCGGTTGTTAATAAGAACCAGTCTTAAAAAGTTTTATTTTTTTAAGACCAGTTATTTTGTAAAAACCGGTCTAAAATATTAATTTTAAGATTGGTTTTGTAGAACAACCAGTCTTAAAATTTACCAAAATTTCAGCTCTCGCCTAATTTCAACTTTGAAATATGATACTCAAACACATCTTTCAAACCCCTCCCTCGGTTCGCGGCAGCTCCTCCTTTCCACTTCTCTCCTCCGTCCTTAACCTCCGTCGACGTCGACGCAGATGTACGATTGAATACATTACCTTAAGGCTTGGTGTTTGTTCCCTCTGATTGGTTTCTTTCTCAACCTCGTTTTCTTGCCTCCCCTGGGTTTCTTCGTTAAACTCCTCCTTCCCACGTCTCTCCTCCATTCTTTACCAACACCGCCGGTTGACGCAGGGGTACTGTGGATTGCATTCCCTCGTTGTTGTTGCTTGCCTCCCCTGGTTTTGTTCCTCAAGCTCGAACTCTAGGTATTTATAACTCAATCAGACAAGATTTGTAATCAATTTCTTTTAACTAATTAAGAGTTGCATTATTGTTGTTGGCTTGTTTCCTTCACATGCAATTGGGGGATTGAATTGCTGGTGGATTGAATTGCCATGATCTCTAATTTAACTTTAAGTTCCACTTGGTTTTATCATTGCTAGTGGACTGAATTGCAATGATCTCTGAATTGCCAACCATGATCTTTGAATTGCCATGGTCTAATGATCTCTAATTGGGAGATTCACATAGAGTTTTGTCATTGCTAAAGTGAACAGTTGGAAGTGCTATATGTTTGAAAAAGGAAGTGCTGTATATTGATTATCAACTTGTGCATTGCAATTAATTATCAACTTGTCTATGAATTGTCACTTTAATAGTAGATTTTTATTGCTCAAGTGCTATATGTTTGGAAAAGGAAGTGATGTATATTGATTATCAACTGTCCATTGCAATTAATTATTTGTTCATGTTGCATAACTTGGGAATTGCTTTTAAACGATGCCTTTGTAGATTGTGCCTTATTATGCTATTAAGTGTTGCAGAGTCTTATTGGGATAGCTTGAGGACCCCAATTATTTACTATCCTTAAACCATCACAGCCTCTGCAAATTTTCCTTAAACCATCATTGTCCTTAAATAGTGTCCTTAAAGTGAGGATAATGAGGTGTCCTAGTGAGGGTACTTCGGATCCAACTAATGTTAATCAGAGCAAGCCTAGTAATGCTCTGAGCCAAAACCAAAGTGAGCCACATAACCAGCCCATACGAAGGGGTAGAAAAGGCACCCGATTGAGAGACATTTACCTTAATCGGAATACCGGGGAAAATATTCCGATTGAGTTTGATAGATATTAGAAACCAATCAGGCCTAATTCAAGCCGGTTTAGGAGTTTTGTCAACCTCCTAGCATGCAACAAGCCTAGCATCTTGATAGAGGAGTGGAGAAATGTGGCTAAAAGTATGAAATGACATATTTGAGAAACTATCCCGCTCACTTACAACATTCCTGAGAGTAAAATCTTGTATAATAAGACAATGACATATTGTGATGAATGTTGGAGGAAATTTAAGACAACTCTAGCCAACAATTACATGCATATCGAGGTGGAAGAAGGTCAGCCTCATCCTAATCTGTGTGACAAGTATTCTAATATTGACAAACACACTTGGCAAGAATTTAGACAGTGTCGGACTACTCTAGAAGCTTTAGTGAGTTGACATATTTTGCAATTTATTTACTTATGAATTGTCTTTAATTTATTGATTGTAACCTTTTTTTAAATTTCTCATTAGCAGGAAAAAAGGCAAAAGGCACAAGAGAGTGGAAGAAAGAATGATTGCCCCCATACAATGTCTCGTGGGATCTATGCGAAGGTTGAAAAAGACTTGTTGGCTGCTAAACGGAAGACATTGGAAGAGTGGGTCTTATACGAGTGAACAATCTCATATGGTTAGTGAAAAAATTGTAAGTATTGTTGATGCTATTAATTAGCGAGTAAGAAAAAATTCATTACTTATGTTTGTCTTACGTGTCTTACAAGAGGAGCTTCAAAAAAAACAAGCCGAGGCAGAAGCATCATTTGATGCACAATTTGAAGAAAGGTTCAGCAAGATCAAGGAGGAATGGATTATCATGGTGCACACAAGATAAGATACCAGTGCTCCCAAGGCACATTCCCTAAACCCTAAACAGAGCACTTAAGGGAGTTGTATTGGTTAGTCATCAAGGGGTCTGGGAAAAGAAATTGGTAAGCCTTGTGACCTGTTTGTGGAGGATCCTCTGAGACGATTAGTTGCACGGGGGAGCGGCACAACTTGGGATCAACTGTCCAATACCAAGAAACAAAGGTTGATCAAGTCAGAGTGGCAGTTGAAGAGGTGATCGTTGCAGATGCACCTCTCCCTATCCCCGCTAATGACTTCAAGATTGTGAGCGATATCCTCAACTCTTTCATCTTATGGCCAAAGAACCTTTTTTCTGATCGAGTTGAGGAATCCCTGATCACAGTCCCGCCACCTACACATCCCTCCGCTCAAGATGTTTCACAGCCTCCATTGAATGTCATGCAGCAAGTGATTCTGATGGCATATGATGCGTCCTTTCAAACAAGAGATTGGCCTACTGAGTCAGTTGTTGGCAAGTCAGGGGCGTAATGCTATCTTGATAGGGATGATTTAATGTCCTTGGTAGCTCCTCGACAACAGCTTACAGTTTCAATTGTCCAACTATTTTTAATGTAAGTATCTTCTCCAACTGGAAGTAAATATTTTACAAATTACGTCGTTAAACTTTGATTTGTGTGCTTGAATTATTGTAGGTATATGACTCGTAGGTTGGTTTCCTTTGGCAAAAGCGATAAATTTGGATTCCTATGCCCAGTTCAACTCCATGACAAAGGGACCATTGCTTCTATTAGACACACATACTTATCGAAGAGGTTTAGTGACATCCCATTTGAGTGTTTCTTAACTCCATATGTGCATGGATAAGAAACAAATTTATATTTCATAATATACATAATGTTTTATGTTTGCTTAAAAGTCTTCCCTTTTCTCAGTGATCATTGCCAATTGGTTATTTTGTACAAGAGGAGTTATACTGTCATTCTCTTATGCTCCCTCAACCACAGCAAGCCAGGGAGTGAATTGAAGAAGACCATGAACTCGTAAGTTTTCTTACATTATTAATTACCTTTCGTGTGCAAAATTTATAGAATTTATGTAAATTTAGTAACCTTGGTGATTTTGATGATATAGGGCTATGCGGACATTCCTACACACTGCTTGTGGTAGGCATGTTCATCACCTAAAAGACCCTACATGGATCTTAACAAAAGTTAGTTCATATTGGTTTGTTTTAAGAATGTATTCAATAATAAGCCATACTTTAATTTTATACTTGTTTTAATGATAACATGTTATTTTTCAGACTTGTAGGCAACCACTGGGGTCTAACTTGTGTGGGTTATATGTTTTGAGACACATTTATAACATTATTACCCTAGGCATGACAGAATTTACTCAAGAGGTAAATGTATATATATTTCAAAAATTTTATATTACTTTTATTCTTTTTTAAGTTAGCAAGTTAATGTTTTGCCTGGCTTTGGTTTTTCAGATGTTTGATCTTACTGACCCCTTTCCAGAAAAAGATATTGATCACATTCGCAATTGTTGTGCTGAATTCATTTATGAACTTTTACAACAACAGTGAGTTCTTGTAAAACTGAGGAATTTTCTATATATATTGAGGAATTTTTCTTCCCTCAGCTTTTCTGCAAAACTTGTTGGTTGCACGAATTGACATGTTTGTTGTTTTTGTGATTATGTGAAGCCATGCATTTATACATGTGAATCTGTTTGAGACATGTCATTGGCCTGCATGTGTTTTAAAGAATTATGCATATATATATCTATATATATGTGTGTGTGTGTGATGATTTTAAACAACACATTACATAAGGAAAAGGCTTATGTTATGTTACAAGTTCCCAATGAGAAGTTTAAAGAAAAAGGAAATGGTAAGTGGAAACAAAATGAACATCTTATGGCGCTTAATAAGTATGGCATTGGAAGCAGTAATTTTAGGATGTGTTCTAGTTACTAACATCATCAAAGACAATTAAAAAAAATTATAATATTTTAAGACCGGTTATATAGATAACCGGTCTTAAAATTTATTTTAAGACCGGTTTTTCATATAAACAGTCTTAAAATTCAAGTTTTAAGACCGGTTGTATGTGCAACCGGTCTTTAAAATCAAACTTTTAAGATCGGTTTTATGGAAAACCGGTCTTAAAAATTTTTCAGTATTGTCTACAAAAGAGGTCTTTTAAGACCGGTGCTCATAACAACCAGTCTTAAAATGGTTTATTTTAAGACCGATTATCAATACAACCGGTCTTAAAAGTGTAACTTTTAAGACCGGTTTCTTAACCGATCTTAAAAGTATTCAACTTTTTAGACCGGCTGTATCAAGACCTGATCCAAAACTGATCTAAAAAGTCTATTTTAACCGGTCTAAAAAGCCATTTTTCCACTAGTGTTTTTAAGTCAAGAAGCATGATTTTGAAAAATATGCCCCACATTTCAGAAATTTCACAGAAAAATAATGCATGAAAAATGGATAAAATGTCATGCACAATATCCGATGTTCAAAAGAGGTAGAAATGAGGAAAATTAACTCAAAGAATTTATTTTAAATTATGGGATTTTGGTTAGTTAATGGAAAATTAGACAGAATCAATTATTTAAAATACCAAAAAATAATAAGGCAGTTTCCCAAAAATTAAGGGAAAAAATAGTTGGAGACAAGTTTTGGCTTGAGAAAATTTTGAGGTTACTCCACTATAAATGTATTTTGCCCGAAATAAAATTGATTTTTATCATCGTTAATAATATTAGATTTCGATGGTGTCAGACTGTTAGATAAATTTTAAGGAAAATATTCTCATCCTTGTTTCCTATAATCAGGATATATACAAATTTATAAAATTTGAATTTCCATTATCAAATCATAACCAAAACCAATCAATTAAAATTGAGTTTTCAACTATTCATCATTTGAATTTACCAATATTATTCATACATATATTCCCCAAATGTAATATTTGCAGTTTTATCATTTATATAAAACATTTATCAAATACAACAGAGAAAAACAGTTTTCTCTTAAAAAATAAAGAGTAAAACAAGACGAATATCACACTAAAGGAATGACCTTTTTTCTCAAGGGCTTTTCAAACTAAAATTTTTTTTAAAAGTTATTCTTAGCATTTTAAAATTCAAAACAGGCTCCCCACCTTAGCGAAGAGGTGTTTTTTCCCCCTTTGCTAGGCACAGGTACTCTCTAATGGTAATTCTGTTTGAGGCACCGTTAGACACTAAATATGAGCATATCTCCTAACGGGAAATTGAACCTTAATTCATCATGTTATGAGGGACTAGCCTCTTCTGCTAGACCCAATCTTGGTGAAGAGGTGGGTTTTGATGAAGGAACCTAGTATTTGTTTGTTTTGTATATTGTTTCAGTAGGGATGGACTCTAGTGTTATTCCCCAAAAAAAACAAGAAGATGGGCTGGCCCCTTGGACTTAAACCGTTTTCTGGCTTTTTTTTCATTGCAGTCCTGGCGCTATTTTAAATCTTGATGAATGATGAGCAAAGCACTTACGCTCCCATTGACTGTATAATGAAACAACAAAAATTTACCAAAGTTCAAGTCTAACGAAACATTTACATTGGTGAGCTTTTGTTTGTTCATATACTGTTTCATTGTGTGCCAAGTTATGATAATGGACTTGTATGCTAATGGTATAAAAACTCCCTAATAAGTGGGAGGTCAAGCTTAGATCCCCTTTGTAATCAAAGGCAATTAGTGTACGCCCTTTAAATTTTAAGAAATTGTGTGCAAAGTTATTTTTAAGAATTTTCATTTATGCAAAATATTTTATTTATTTTTTCTTTACATATTGACATTGATGCCACAAGCCAATCTGAATAGAAACACCAAGTGGTTCACCTATCTGGGTGTGTGCGGACCGCCTAGCTACAATATCCTTATCCTTTTCTCATGGCTTCTTTTTTGTCCTCTCCATCTTTGGCTACTCTGCTGGCCTGGCCTGGCTTGGACCGCCAACAGATGAAGGAGGACGCGATGGGGCTTGAGGGTGTTGTTTTTTCCTTTTGAATTTTATTTATAGTTAATCTTCATGATGTGAGACTCTAACGCAAGCTCTTGTTTGTTTCTTCTTTTCTTTCAGGGTTTGTGTTGCTTGAATAAGAATGTATATTTTTTGAGTTCTCTATCATTCATACTAGGTGTGGCATGGCTACTTCTACAACTAGTAATATCCTTTAGAGGTAAGCTTCTCTCATCAACTAGGTCTGTTTATATGGCATAATTCCTTTTTTTCTTTTTTCTTTTTTTTTTTGCTTCTTTTGGCTTTATGAGTTTGGCCAGACATTAACTTGAAAGAAGAAGCAAAAGATAGTAAAACTTACTTTTATATAGTTTGTGCTTGGTTGCTTGTATGCTTATTTGCCATGTATGTTGTAGTTAGGCCTTTGAACATATAATATACTTGCTTGAGTTTGTGCCATGCCGATGTGTATATTCTTATAATGTATTGTTCTTATATTGGCTATTTACATGCCTGCTTAGTTTATTACTATTGCACATTATATATTGAGCTTATAATTTGAGTCTAGGATTCCCCCGAATCTCGCCCCCTTCTCCCATGTACTAACAGTTGGAGCTAGTTCCTCATAAGGAAAGAGTATGCTGGAGGAGGAGTTATGATGTTGGAGACTATGAGGAAGCTATTAGTTATTGTTATTTTGTATAAGTATTGTACTTGTGGTTGATTGTATATATAGGGGTTAAGGTGTAAATTTGCTTCCGAAATTTTCACCGAGGTGCAATGTTATCCCATAAGTTTATTTGGGTTCAATGTTGTCCGAGAAGTATGAAAAAAGAGAAATATGTTTCCCATTATTATTAAAATTTTAATGGTCAAATTCAATTTTTTAATGGTATGGAACAACATTACTATGTTTTAATTTGAAACTTTCAGGGTAACATTGAATACAAAAAAAAAATTCCAACCATATTGCTCCTCAACAAAAACTTCCAAGACAAATTTACACCTTAACCCTTTATATATATGTATGTTTGTGTGTGTGCTTAGTTTAAATTACTAAAGTTTATTCTATCTTATGGTATGTAAATTAAGTTAATTATATAAGGGCATGTGTCTAACCTCCATAAGGAGGAGTATGGGAGCTAAGCACCATCCCAAGGTATGTGCCATGTAAAGATCATGGCCAAAATGCATGAGAATTAGCTTCATAATTACTTATGTTTATTTGAGCCACCGTTTTGTGATTGTTTAGAGTTAGGATAATTGTTTGAGTTTGGCCCTGTAATTTTGAAATGTCATAGTGCACATCCAAAACTTTCAAATGTGTCCTTATTCATAATTTTTGGATGTGCAGAATAGAAGATACGATTTTTGAAGTTGACCTAGGAAAGTGTGAACTATTGCTGAAGTCATTGTAAAGAATACAAATTTTAGAAATGTGAGTTTTTGGACTAAGTGGAACAATGGTTAACCTGGATCTTATATTTCTATCAAAGAGCTTCTCATGAGCTAATACTAGAGCTTTGAACCAGTTATTTTGAAGATAAAATGATATAGTTCCAATATGGAAGAGTGAAGAAAACGCTTATCTTCCGCCATTGTTGAGGCTCAGAAGCAGAAGTCCTATTAGTCTTTCTCCCTGCTTGTGTTGTATCGTCGTTTTTTCCAAACTCAAATTCAACATCCTGAAGTATCTGCACCAGATAAAGTCTGAGGTGTCCCTCCTTTTTCGGGTTTCCCATTGAAATGATTCTATTGCAATCTAAATTTTTGCTTCCCATCAAGAAACCTCCACACCACTTTTGACTATGGGAAAGGCACATTGAGTTAGAGTCAAGTTGGACACGCCTTCCCAATATGCACATTCCACTCAGATAATGTTACCAGCACAAGAAAGTCACTTATCGGCCATATCAGCACTACACACAAGCTGAACAGTGTTTTCTCATGCGCTTCATATGTCTTGATGCTAACATTCTACAAGTCCAGCAATTCTTCAATAAGCAATTGAAGATACACATCTATATCATTATCCTGTACCTTTTTCCTTAGAATAATCATAAATAAAATGAAGGAGCTCTGTTTCATATGCATCCAAGGAGGCAAGTTGTATGGAACTAAGACTACCGTCAAATCCTATAAATTGTGTTAAGATTTCCAAATAGATTAAAACTGTTAGTCTCCAAAGCAAGCCGAACATTTCTAGCGTTAGCCGTGAAAGCTGCAAAGTCTGAGCCAAAACTTAATGCATATTATATTTTTACCTTTAGTACCCCTTTCAAGCCTCAAAATTACCTTGAAACCATCTTTACTATATTTCTTGAATTTTTAAAATTTATGAATCTTCAGGCAAATGTTTTGAAATTATGCTTTTGCCTCACACTAATTTAACCTCAAAAGTTGTTTCCATTGTATTTACACTATTTTATTTGGATCATAACTAGCCTTAATTTGTTAGGAAGGGCGCAACAAATGTTAAACCTTCCTATCACTTGGAAAAGTCTATGAGGAAACAAATAAACAAATATATGGCAGAAATTAAATGCCACAAGAGATACTATAGTTATTAATGTGGAAAACCCCTAAACTCAAGGGTGAAAACCATTTGTCATCTAAACCAATTAAAATATGATCTACTATGATCAAAACAAGGTACAAGAGAGTCTCAAACAAATGCACAAACACATGTAATCACCCAGCAAAACAACAAAAACTAAAAGCTTACAATTGAGAGTAAAGCAGCCCAAAATACCAGAAAAAATATCTCTGACCACGAACAATGTTTTCTCTCACACCAAGCCTCCAAAAGATGATCCTACGTTGAAAACAATTAAGCATATGTTCTAAACCTACTAACCAAATGTTAGCTCAATCCAACGGGAAAAGAATGCGGAAACTCTGATTTACTAATACTGACTTGTGAAGCTGTGCTTTTCTCTCACATGGCTATAACATTAGACTTCTTTGACCACTTGATAGAGCTTAATATTTATATATTTTTAGTAATTAATCTTAGGCTTTTACGAAACTTAATTGAATATTTTGATCATAATTAAATGTTAAAGTGATATTTTAGTGAAAGGATAATTTGGAAATTATATGTTAGGATCGGTAGGCACAGCGGAAGAATTTTAAAAAAAATTTCTCCGATCCTACTCGAGGATCTATCAACGGCATTTAAACTGAGTTAGAAGGATTCGTACCTTTTTCAATTCAGGGTTTTCGATCTCTAGGAGCTAACACGTCAGGTCCGCTCCCTCTACCAGTATCCACACGAATGCTCTCCAACACAAACTGCGTGCTAGCGCCTCCAATGTCTCCTAAGGTTTCCCTTGTGGCTCTGATTTCTCATCCGTGTATGAATATATTTGCTCTATCAAGTTTATAACATATGAGGGCTATATTTGAATTTCAAAATTAATCTTCATTAATTTCAAAATTAATTAACAATTAATTATCTTGATGAGCTAATTAAATAAATTCAGTTTAAATTAAATATGTCCAATAGTTTTAATTTAACCTATTTATTTAATCCAAATAAAGAGCCACTAGATTTAAGTTATCTTCATAAATTAAATCTGAGATACTATATCTCTATCATGTTAGTTATTAAATTTAATATAGATTAAATTTAAAACTAACACAATATATAATAATATCATATAATATACACACACACACACATATATATATATATATAAGATATGTATTTCAAAAATATATATCTATATAATATTATTAACAAATTTTATATTATATATATATAAATATAAAATTCGTCCACCCTAAATTAAATATTATCTCGTGTTGGGTCATTCTTGTGTGTGACCCTGTAGGCCCATATGAAGTTGGTAGTAGGCCAATAACTGTACTAACCCATAAGTCGCAAGAGGCCTCTAGTAAGACATTACAACTACCCAATTCATATGAGGATTGTTAACACGATGCAACCTATCATACAATCATGTCACGTCCCTTTTGTCACATGATATATCGGTCAAGGATAAGGCATTGATAATATCATCCTCTTGTTCCTGACTATTACTTTCTCGATTCCTGAGTAGCCTGACAATAGAAATGGAAACTCCTTTCCATCGTAGTATGGACATACATTTCTCAGACTCACTCATCGAGGGGCCCAGTAATATCTCTCTACTAATGTAAGGGACAAATTCCATCTTGATCATTCATATTCCTCTGCATGAAAAACCACCAAGCCTGATCGTAGCATTTATCATCACCCGGTCAAAAGTGACTTTTGATTAGTTCAAAACTTAGCAACTCTTATGTAGGAATCCATGATAACCTTAGGTCTAAGGGCATTATGACGTGGTTATACATAAGAAAAGCTTATGACTTGCTCCATGTAGCTTTCTCAAGTGGGTCGGTCCAACACCTTGTACTCTTACAAGTATCTAAGACTTTGATTCGTATCTCCATATCTTATCAAAGTTATACTGGTCTTGTTTCATCTTTGCTCCCACATAGATGACCGACCAAGGACATTTTAGGATAATCTTTATGATTTATCCAAGGATGCAATTATCACAGTTAACATGCAAATAATATGATAACAGAATAGAGAAATTTCATTAAATTAATACTGTTCAAAGTACAATGATTGGCCCTTTGGGCACAATTTCCAACATTATAGTGGTTAAATTGTTACATTTTTAATTAATATTTGTTATTCCCATTATTCTTTAATTGTGTGCAGAAGATATTACCTTTGTGAATCTAATTCTGTAGGTGATGATGTGACACAACTTTTGTCAAGTGGTTAAGGTCAAAGATGTCATTTTGGAGCTTAATGAAGAACAAAAGCGGAATATCACAAGTGTAGAATTTATTTTCACATTTTTTCTAAGAGAAGATTAAATAAGCAAGGGCCTTGTTTGGTAGTTATAATTTTGTGCCTAATCCTAAAACATATTTTACCCCCTCCACCAAACATGGCACAACTTACTTTTTAACCTAGAGAGAATTGAAGAAAGAAGAGGCAAGTGGGGACCATTGTTTTGGGGTGTGAGGCGGCTGTGTAGAAAAAAAATATAGAGCACAAAATGAAAAAAAAACGGGGGGGGGGGGGGGGGGTGGACCGGCTGTGTGAAGAGAAAAAAGATAGCAGCATGAAATGAATAAAGAGGATGATGGAACGAATTGATAATGGAGAGAGCTGGACCGAAATGGATTATTGAATAAAAGATTGGAGATTAGAAAAGAGGAGAGACGTGGCTATTGTAAGCACATGGAATTGATTAAAGAAGGAGCTGAACCATTTTATGAAAGTGTGGGGTCATTCGGTGGATCAGAGGAGAAGGTGTTCGGTGGCTATTGAAGACAAGCAAGCAGCTGAATTATTGCATAGAGGTGACCGAATGGAATGAAGAAAGGAGAAAGCTGCTGGACCGAATGGATTATTGAATTTGGAAGAGCTGTTCAGTGCTTAAATTAAAGAGTTGTTCGGTGCTTTTCCTTTGTTCTCCATGGCCGAATTCTTCTTCCTCTTTCTTCAAGCCTCATCTTCCTCCTATATGAGTAGCTGAGTTCCAGTGATTTTCTTGAGTTGGGCAATGGTTTGAGCTTCTAAATTTCAATGGAATTCCTTTAAGCTCTCTTTCTAGTTCACAATTATATGGCTTGGTTAAGTATGTGGTTATGATCTAGATTGTTCTATGCCAAGTAAATAAACTTGATGGTTCAGCTAGGAGTTGATTAATTAAGCTATGTATGAATATTAGAAATAAGTTGAGTTGTTTTGAGTGGATTTTAAATGCTGATACTTGGAAATTTTGTAATAGTAATTACAATTTTGAATTGGAAGTTAATTATTTATCTCCTTAAGTCTGAATTATTTGGTGGTATTCATTTAAATGCTTCGGTATAATAAATTAAATGAGTATTGCAAGTATGGATCTAGTGGTACCTTAGGCACATCCTCTTGACTCATATTATTGAATTCTTATCATTAGCTAGCAAGGAAGACTAAAACATCAACTCAAGGGAATCACATTTTATCATTATACTAGTTAATTGAATTTTATTTATTGCTATTGTTAATTTCGATTCCATTTGCTTCTTTGTCTTGAAAACCGAAAAATACAAAAATATTGAATTAGATTATATTACTTTATTAGTTTTATAAACAATTTCTGAAAATGATTTCTCACAACTTTAAGGTATTTATCACTTTACTATTTAAAACCTTGGAAATTAATGATCTCCTCGCAAGAACGATCGAAGTTAAGCTAATATGCTATATTTTCAAACCTAGTTTATTTTGAGAACTCACATGACATGGATTCATCACCTCTCCAGCCTCAACCTATCTGGCCTCGACGGGGCCTCTTTGCCCAAAAGCCTATTATGCCTCCTCTCCACTTAAATAAGTGTAACACAACCTCAAATTAGGAAACTTTGAGAGAATAATCTTTCTCATAAAAAACAATCAGGAAACTTTCATTTTTTTTTTTCATTTTCTCACTCTTTTCCTTGTTTCCTATTTTTTTCATTTCCTTTCCTTTTTTTTAATAAAATAGGAAATACATCAAATTGAACATTTCAAACATGGGCTTTTCTCCACATAGGAAGGGAGACCAAAACCCAACATAATTCTCATATTTGGTTTTCACTCGGGAACGCCGGATGTCAAAAACTAAACGCATATTATATGGCCATTTCGTAATACATCAAATTTAAGCATTCAAACATGGGCTTTTTTTTAATGCATGCATGACTCTTCATTTGTTTTCTCAGTTTTGATGTTCTTACACGCATTTAGCAATTTGAAGTTATCGAGATATTTTACATTTTGTGGCTGTTGACTTATTTTCATACAAACAAGGGAATTTATATATACTCATTTTTTTTGCATTAATATTTTTTTAAAAAAATATTAAATCAACTTTAAGAAAATATAGGAGGATTGAAGTTTTCCCTTATTTGAACAAGAGAAAATTTTAAAAGAAAAAAAATATGGGAAAAATGAGATGTGGGTCCCACCACATTTCCCTCCAACTTTTCTCTCCAAATGCGTGGAGACTTTGGGAAGAGAATTGATCTTCTTCCACTACCCTTTCAGATGAACAATTAATATAATAAGAAACTTTACTGTCCTTTAAATTATTCATGAATTACACGCCATAAATGGATACAAAGTCATATAAAGACAATATTACAGCAATTCGCTTCTTACTAAACCTGATACTTGCATGTTCTCATCAATGCTAGAGAGAACTTATGGCACACGTTTCATGCAAATTTATAGCTTAATTGGTCGAATAGAGTAATTAAAAGGACAAACCAGACCCACCCAACTTTTCTTCTATCACTTTGGACAATTTCTCTTCCATCCAAGGGCTAAAATGATTCACCCAATCTCCCACTTCACCTTTCCTGAAGAAATTCTTGTACTCATACTTGTGAACAAACTTACCGGTCTTGTTAGCCTCCAATTCTTTCATCTTCTCAAAGCTACACAACTCAATTATGCTTTCAATAACACCATTACTTTCTTCCTCTGAATTGAATGGAATATCCAAGAACTCAGCCACTCTTTTCAAGAAAAAATTAATATCTCCCTTCAAATCTTCATACTTTAGAAACATAACCTTGTTTGGCATCACTTTGCTTTCCCTCCAATAACCCAACATATGAGTCCAGAATGGACCAGAATCATTGACTCCATTGGAGTACCTCTCAAATGCTTCCTCGCGGGATAACTTGGGCAATGATGGTGGGATCACCTTGTTGATAAAAATCCAAAACGACACGAAATTGTCGAATGGGTTACGACATATATAGATTATCTTGCATTTGGACTTGATAATAGAATCTGGCAATGAATGAAATGGAACATGCGTACTAAAAAGTCTTGGCTCAGGCAAGTTGGAGAGATTAGGAATTTGGTTGTTTACATAGTAATTAAACTCAAAGAAAGGAACAAGGTCATGAGCATTGGAAGTGAGCAAAGGATGGCTTTGTTGTGAGGGAGAGAAACGATTACGATTCACAATGGTAAAAGTAAGAGCTTTTAACCAAGTAGTGCCAGATTTTGGCAGGGAAGCTATAATAATATCACTTGCTTTTGCTTGGAAGTGCTTTTGAAAAGAGATAATGGTTTGGATTCGGGCTGGTGGATACCAAATATCTTGGTAGAGATAAAGGTATGGGAAGTCCCAACCCTTCTCTCTGGGGAGAGAAGGAAGAAGCTCCTTAAATTGGCTAAGTTTTTCATATTCTTCATCTTCAGCTTCATTTTCAAGCCCAACATTTGAATGGGATTTTGTGAAGCTAGGAGTAGAAGATGCAGCCATTGGAACGCAGGTGAAAGAAAACAAGTAATCAGAGGCATTTGAATAATTTCGCTCACAGGTTGCATTTGTTAATTTATAGCGCACTTTGCCAATGATTTCTGCCATTATTTGGGTTTCTTTATTTGGATTAATATATAATATAATTAAAATGTAAAACTCGAATATTGAGCCATTTATAGTAGCTGATGATTACAGCTACCATTTGAAAATGACGTTCATCACACTAGAATCTGAAAAACATACAAATAATGCATTTGCAAAACGACGAGGTGACCTACGTGGAAGTGGGGAGATACGTGCTAGAAATGATGTGACAGCACCCACTTGGATAATCTCACGAGCATAAAAATGAAGAGAACTGGTTGGTCCTAATTTTCATTATATATGTCTATCTTCTAAATTCCCCTCGTGTCATTATAGGAAATTTACATCATCTATGTTTGAAGGATACTTACAAAAATAATTGTATATCTATATATATGTTATATACGTACATGATGAACCAAATTGTTATGGAAAGGCATCCTATAAATGCCCCGTCATCATTATCATCCTATTCTGTGGATGATTACCCGATATGATTGAAGATAAGAAGATAAGAAGATAAGGTTTGTTAGATGAAATGAATGTGCCTGGTAATGTGCTATCCTTGACACTATTTTCTGGTAACATAACAGTAGCAGACAAATAATACAAAGGTGGATTGTTGACAAATATTTATTTTTATTTTTATTTTTATTTTTTACTGAAATTTATAATCATATATAAGAAATTTAGCTATTTTTGCTGATTTTAAATAGTCTCTTTATGTATTATTTAACTTCTAACAATTGATTTGACTAACGTTGACAAAAGTGATCACTTTTGTCCCAACTAAATTTGATAGAACACTACAAAAAAATAGAAATTTAGTGACGGAATTTCATTCCGTCGCAAATCCTTCACTAATCCCTCAAAAATTTCGTCACCAAAATTCATGATGGAATTTAGAGACGGAATTTTTCCGTCACTAAATTAGGGACGGATTAGCGACGGAATCACATTCTGTCACTAATCTGTCTCTAATTCCGTCATTAAAAATTAGAAACGAAAATTACTAATGAAATTTTTCCGTCACTAATTAGTGACGGATTAGAGATGGAATCACATTCCATCGCTAAATTCCGTCACTAATCCGTCTCTAATTCCGTCATTAAAAATTAGGGATGGAAATTAGTCACGGAAAAATTCCGTCACTAATTTCCGTCACAAATAATTAAAATTTTCAATAATTATATTTTTTTTATAATTATAAATTTGTTAAATAATTTAAATTTTAAATTATTATTAATTTATAATATAAATATTCAAATAAATAAATAAAATTATTGATTCATATTTATTTTTGAAATTGAAATTATAATATAATATATTTGAATTTTTAATAATATATTATATACAAATAAAAATACAAATTTTATAAATACAAACAAAAACATAAAATATATAATAAAATGAATAAAAAATATATTAATAATAAAAATTTAGGTAGAATATGTACATAAAATAAAATAAGGAAACTAAATTCAAATATTTAATAATATATTAAATTTTGTATTTCTAATTTTGTTTGCAAAGCCATATATATAGATGATTTTGCATTTAAGTTATACAGGTTCTTCTTAGCTCAACTGGCAAAGGCACTGGCACGCGAGTAAGGTCATGGCTTCGAATCCCAACTTGGTCACAAAATGCAACCAATTTGTGACTTGGACATGTGGCGCGCAATGGAGGGTGACATGTGGCGGTTGACCGAGACACATGAAGTCCGGAGGCGAGGTGGTGGTGGCTGTCGTAATCATCGTTCCCATGAGGATTGATCACTAAGTACCAAAATAGGTAATTTTAATTCTTTTTAGTCGATTGATTAGTTGGCGATTCAGAATACAAAATAAAATGATTAAATATGAGTGCAAATAATATGAAAGCAACTATGAGAAAAAAGCCATAGGAAAATAGAAATTTAACTCATGATAAAATTAAAAATAAAATCAAAATAAAAACATTGTATAAAACTTGAATGAAAACCTCATAAATACTACATAAAACTTGAATATTAAATTCTAAAATATAAATATATAACCAAAAGATACATGAAAAATGGAGAAATCTAGCCGTCCATTTAAAAGGTAAAATCTTCCATGTAGGCGACCTATACCATCCATATAGGTGGTCCACAAAAAGTAATACAATGCATAAAATTAAATATAAGGTATAATACAATGTCCTCCCCCTATTAGAGAAGGACATCACACACATACATTGTCAGAGAAATAAATTTCCCTCTTGTATTTTTTTCCTGAGCCTTCCTTCCATAGGCACAAATTCGTCATTTTTTATTCGCTACTACAATAAAACCCAATTTTTTTAATTCGCTGCTACAATAACTTGCTACAATTAATGTCAGTAGGTGCTAGAGTATCCGGTAGCTACAATAACTTCCATGTTTTTTTATAATTTTTTATATTTATTTTTTTTAAAATACTATTTATTCCAAAAAAACATTATTTATTTATCAATTACATTCAAATTTATTATATGAAGCTCAAATATCGTCCATAAATCATCATATAAGGGAAAATAAATATACAAATATTTTACTTATCAAATTTGTTAGTGTAAGTGTTTCACCCAAGAGAGGGTGAATTGGGTGATACCAGAAATTTCATTACGTATAAGAAAATTAACAGAATATTTAAAGCAGTTGAGAGCAAAGAGAAATATCACCGAAGTGTACACCGGGAGTTATACTGGTTCGGCCACAACCACTTTGACCTACGTCTAGTCCTCAGAACGTCTCTGAGAATTTCACTATATTCTCCAAGATTCAGTAGGTTCGTGGCACCTCAATACACAGCAAGCTCCTTCACCTAGACACTCGCTCCTCCTTACACGTTGTAATCAAATCCCCAACTCAAGGTTCCACAACCTTAAGTTGTCTCAATAACAAATATTGAGTTTGTAATGAAAAACTCTCTCACAGAGCAAATATATAATCACTGAAGTATAATGAATAAGTATAAGAAAACAAAGCACAAAGAGTATATTGATCGATGTGTGATTGCTTGTTCTCAGTTGTTGTACTCTGCTCTTTGAATGCTCCATATATATAGATGATTTGTAGTATCCGTTGGAAGCAATTCAAAACATGTCCGTTAGAGTCGCGCAACAACGGTTAACCATTCTTCTAATATGAAAACTATCCGTTTGCGGTAGGTAGCAATAGGTGAGCATTCGAACGTTTTATTTGACTTTTCTATTATGTCATGATTTCTTCATTGTTTCTCTGTAAACATACTTAGAATACTAGTGTAATGAAGAGTTAATCATATAGATAACAAATCAATAAACATTCAATTAAAAACATGATTTTTGGACTGCCTTACTCAAGTGGCTACTCGAGTGATCATGCTCATTACTCGAGTAGTCCCTCGAGTAAACCTATCAAAAACATGGTAGAGTAATTCAGCATTTGTCATAAAATATTACTCGGGTAAGACATGGAGTAAGATACATCACAAACCTTGGAAATACCAGATTACTCGAGTGGTTACTCGAGTGACCATGTCTTTTCTTCACAAGTTACTCGAGTGAGCTCTCGAGCAAATTTCAAATAAGTTTGCAGATTACTCGATTACTCCCTCGAGTAATAGCATCAAATTCTTGGCCAAGAGTACCTGTTCTTTGCTTACTTGATTACTCGAGTGACCCCTCGTGTAATGCTTCAAATAACTCTACAGATTACTCGAGTGTTCCCTTGAGTAATGTCTTTTTCTCACCTGGTTACTCGAGTGGCTACTCAAGTAAAGTGTTGCATTTCTTGGCCGAGACCTACTGGAAGATATTTGCCCTAGTTACTCGACTGGCTACTCGAGTAATGCATTGTGCTCATGCTGTTACTCGAGTGGCTACTCAAGTAATGGTTCATATAACTTTGCAGATTACTCGAGTGACACCTCGAGTAACTTCTTTCAACTTTTGGCAGTGCCTCTCTGAAACATTTTCTCCAACATTACTCGAGTGCTCACTCGAGTAAACCTTTAAAGAATCTGCCAGTGATGTTCTTCCTTTGCTCTATCTCTCATATCTTCTTCATTACTCTAGTACTTACTTCAACTAAAGCTTTGTCTACCATTTATTTACTTTTTTCAAATTCATTTGTTTGTTATCATATCCTCTTTTATCATTATTCCAATCTTTGTTATCATCAAAACATATGGGATCTAACATTCTCCCCCTTTTTGATGATGACAAAACTTGGTGATTTTGAACAAAGTTTTTGAAATTGAGTTTTCAAACATATGCTTCTTAAATACTTTTCATATGAAATCTTTTGTTCAATTTAAACTTGAAAACTCACTACTACAAAAAAGCAAAGATGTGGCGCTTATAATTGCATTAGCTGTAGCGCTAGAGAAATGCCACCTATCTGGACGCTACTAAAAAAAGCTGTGGCGATTGGAAGCGCCATAGATTTTTAAATTTTTTTTTTTAAATAACCTCCTGTGGCGCCTGGCCAACCAGGCGCCACAGGAGGCATCCCTCCTGTGGCGCCTGGTTGGCCAGGCGCCACAGGAGGCCCCCCCTCCCAACCAGGCGCCACAGGAGGCCCCCCCTCCCAACCAGGCGCCACAGGAGGCCCCCCCTCCTGGGGCACCTGGCCGACCAGGCGCCACAGGAGCCAACACCCCCTGGGGCGCCTCCTCACGCACGTGCCACAGGAGGTGTTTTTTTTTTTTGAATTCTTCGTATTGGTTTTTTTTTAGCATATTTTTTCCTCATATTTTTTGGGTTCTTCGTATTGGTTTTTTTTTAGCATATTTTTTCCTCATATATATCTCCCATGCATATATAATTATAGTCTGCAAGGTTTAATAAGAACAATGATAGATAACTTTAAAATGATACCAACAAATGATTAATTAGCTAAAGTAGTACTGAAAATTGTTATACAATATATTGTAAACCTAGCTGAATGAAATACAACAAATTCAACTTCAACAAACATGCATGACACAACAATTGGCAATTAGAAACAACACAAAAAAGACCAGCTAGTGAATTTAATAGTATATATAGCTATCCAGAGATTTGCCTAAACACATATTCACACCATTCCTCGATCACTTCATTAACCTGATGGTCTGTCAAAGCGTCACAACGTTGATCTTCATAATACTACAGATATATACAATCAGACACAAGTTAGAACGAATTAAAATCAGTAAAACATAATTGTCAGGCACTAATTTAATTTCATTAAAACACAATATGAAGTGTAACTAAATGACTTACTTTTTGAGGAATAAATGGCTGATCATGCATAATAACATCCGTCATAAATTTCATGATATAGTACCCACAATCATTGTCATTGGGTTGGAAAGGGCACTGCAAAAATATAATGCAATATTTAACTCTGTTCATGAATAAAAAGTGTTTACTAACAAAGTCTAAGTAAAGTCAAATATCAATACCTGTATCTTCTTCCAAGGATAGCTAAGGCGGGGGTCAGTAGCTTTAGAATAGTTTAACGAGACAGACGACCGATACGCAGTCAATGCGCTAACAAAACAAATAGAAACTGATTACTTTTGGTTATTCAATCACGTACGCAAATATTTATACATAGGCACGTATACTTACCTATTGATCAATAGGAACATATCAAAACGGTCTTGTGGAAGACCATTTTTTAGAGGATCCACATAGTAAATGCGAGGGCCTGAAGGTTCCGCTGGATTGATAACGATCAATATCCAATGGCGCCTAAAATATATTTTAAAAAATTTTTTTGAACAATCATGTTATGATAGAAGTTAAACAATAAAAACAAAAATTGTACCAATAATAACTTAACCCGCATTATACGGCACTAAAAATAATGTATTTGGTGTCGCTTTCTTGCTAAAGTAATCTTTCAACTCATTAGACTGTGCATTTATATCTACTTTACCCTCATGATGACCAACGAGAAAAGGGTTGACAAATGCGAATTGGACCCTGTGTGTATCCATTAAAACGTCATGGTCCAAATGCCTGGTATAAAACATACAGTGTCATGAGAAACAAAAGAAATGGAACGAGAAATATTAATAATAGTGATAAACGATGATAGTGAAGTACCTTATCCAGATGTTGATAGCCGAAGCACTAACCCAATCACGATCACATATGTCCTGCACGACCTCGGCAGTAACATAATCAACTAGACCACTAACACTGTAGATATGTCTTGGAATACGTAATTGCACTCCTCCCTCACCAATCAATTGTGGTGCAATCGATATTAATTGATCGAGAAATGAGGTATGTCTTCTTCTGCTCTGTTGGCTAGCCGATGCTTTTGACTTAGGTTGTGTTGTTGAACACTTTGAAATCTTACCCTGCGCAAATCAGAAAATTAAATCACAGTTTGAGATGAAAGTTCGAAGGAAAAGTGCAGGGAATTTTGAATGAACGACCTTTTCATATGGCTCGATAAGACCTATTGGCCAAGCAACATAACCACCTACAACATCTGCCACCTTTTTTTGCTCATCCTGAGACGGGATCGGTAAGAGGGCGTCTTCGTTCGTGCAGACGTCAACCTCACCTGGAGTGTGTTATCGGGCAACGGTGAATTGTGCAGTATGTCCTCACCAGTGTTGTAGGCAGCACCCACTGCAACCGCATGCTTGGATGCTTGTTCGACATATAGCTTGCATTGAAATTCGCCCTACGGAAAATAGAGTTAATATGTTAAAGTTCGCTTAATTATAATTTAACATAAAGTTAAGTAGAAAAGAAATTAATTACCGAAGGAAAAGGGACTTTAGGCATGGAAGTGCAGCTATCTCTAAAACATGGGCTATCATAGAACGGAACATTTGGTGTTGGCCTACCCTGGACCAACTGTTGTATTTGCGTTGTTAACAACGCATTCTGTTCTTGCATCAAACGCATTTGTTCTATGAATTGTTCTTCTCGTTGTTCCTTGTAGCGCATTTGTTCTTGAAGTTCTTGCATTTGATGCTTAAAGCTAGCCATCTCGTCACGCAGGTGGGAAACGTCACTTCTATTCGGGTACTTCTGACGTCCGAAGTATGCTGATGGGGTGACTGCAAAAACAGTACCCCGAACACGACCATCATACTCGGGTACTGCTAACGCTCTGCTCAATAAATCGTCCCGACCAACATAGGTCGCCAACGCAGGATCCTCCTGTGTCATTTGTCGCTTTCCCAAAAAGAATTATAATGAAAATTAGTTATTATAAATGGAGTTCATTTAAGTAAAGCCAATTATTTATTGTACGCATAATATAATTGAATACTTACACAATATTTGGCTACTCTTCTTGCTTCCTCACTACAAATTTCACCTTTCTTATTTGTGACACCGGCTACCCACAGATCATTTCGTGGAACCTGTGTAATATCTGAGCCTGATTCTTGTATCTGCACATCAAAGTTAGTCGAAGTTAAATGATATTCATACAATTTTTATTAAGAATGAAATAATCATTAGTTCGTACCATTTTTCTTTCTAACCGTGCGTATGAAATAGGTCCTTGTGTGTACCGGTATGCCATGTTGGTCGCGTTAGCTCGATTTTTCTCGCTCAACTCCTAGTTAGATCAAAATGATTCATATAAATATATAAATGTTAATTACAAATATGTACATTACACGTAATAGGGAAAGACAAACAAATCCCCTTACCAGGAATTCAGGAGTTGTATGTGTTCTGATAAACTCATCCCACATTTCTTGAGTGATGATTCCTTCGTACAATGGATAAGGAGGTGTAGTAATGATATCATCATTATCATCCCTCAAGAAATATTTGACAAGAACAAAATGAAACTTTCGCATAAGTTTTCCGGCTTTTCTTATTACGAAGTTCTTTCGATCATCATCAATAATAAAAATACTCTGTAAACAAGTCAAAAAACATATATAATATGTAAGATTGAAATGAAGTGAAACAAAGCAAACCGAACAATTATATAATTAAGGTGTTACCTGTACTTCAGCCTAGATCTCATCCTCATAATTTTTCTTTACCATTTTCCAATTTTTTTTGAATTGTAATAGGGACTCTGTCTCGAACCGTAGTCCCGATCAAGTTATTTAAGGAGGTACTGTTCTCGCCGAATGGGTTTCCATTTTCATTCCACTCTAGTTGTAACTTGATTCCGTTACTTCTCAGTCTGATCAACCTCACCATAATTGTCCTGCCACGTTTGACGTTCTCCTCAAATCTTTGTCTACCAATGTGCCTGGGAACATCATCAATGTCATCATGTGGTGAGTCCATACTCCTGCAAGTGAAATAAACCAAATCAAAACATCATTGCACAATGTCAACCATGTCAACGAAAGCAAATTATTTTGAAATTTATAAAAACATACGTACAAGTAAACAAGTCAAGGCAATCATTATCTTTTCCTTTTTCTCGTCTGATTTAAAATTTTATTCTTCAGAATTCGTGTTGGATTGAGAATTATGTTTCTCTTGACCCAAGTTCCCTCTTCATGATCATGTCTCACGTATACGGGTCCATCTCCATCTCCATCTTCATCTTCATCTGCATCTCCATCTATATCAATCTCTGCTGACCACAAATTCTCAAACGAAGGATCATCATTATTGATGTTCAAATATTCATTACTTTCAAAATCAACTTCTGCTTGACGATTCTTGTTGGATGGAAGTACAATAGACCAATTCTTCTTAGCAGGATCAGGAATGTAAAATGCTTGTTCTGCCTGTGCTGCTAAAATAAAAGGATCATCTTCATACCAAACCTTAGAAAGGTCCACTTGCATAAAGCCTAAGTCATCTATCCGCAATCCACTGTTGTTGTTAACCCACTTACATTTGAAGACAGGGACCCTGAACATAGAGTAATCTAACTCCCATATGCGTTCAATGACACCAAAGTATGACATTGATGCATAGACAGGGTGTGTGTCTTTAGCAACGGATCTATGCCAAGAATCATCAACAAGTGTTACCCCACTATTCTGCATCGTGCTCTGTGTATCATGGTCTTGTTTATAGAATGTGTAACCGTTGATTGCATAACCATTGTAAGATAATACATGTAAGCTCGGTCCCTTCGACAGGCACTTCAATTTTTCAGAAACTGAATCAGGATTCCTCTCCATCTCATCATTAATGTGATTTTTCAACCAGCCTGCAAATTGTTTATTGTGTTCTGTTGTTAATAAAGTTTCATTCCTATCACCATGTACCAATCGGAGAGCATCCTTGTGTTCTTCTACATACAGTTCGACCTCATCAGTGTTATATAGGACATACAAGTGGGCTTGGTCCCGTTCAGTCGCTGATATCGTTATTACATTGCTCCCCGTTGTTCCTTTCCCTGATCTTCGGCTATCATGACGGGACTTGGGGATCCCTACAGGGTCAACATTTGATAGAAAATCAGCACAGAAGTCACTTGCTTCTTCAACCATGTAACTTTCAGCGATACAACCCTCTAGGCGATATCTATTTTTCACATACCCTTTTAATATTTTCATGAATCGCTCATTTGGGTACATCCATCTCAAGTACACTGGACCGCACAATTGAGTCTCTTTGACCAAGTATACAGTTAGATATACCATAATGTCAAAAAAAGAAGGTGGAAAATACATTTCAAGTTCACACAGAGTACACACAATCAGCCTTTGCAAATCTTGTAACTTGGTTGAATCAACCACTTTACTGCAGATCAACTTGAAAAACACGCAAAGTTTCGTGATAATGTTCCTTAATTTTTTGGGTAAAATGGATCGTATACCAACCGGTAGGAAATTTTGCATGAGCACATGACAATCATGAAATTTAAGGTTCTTTAACTTTAACTCTTTTACCGATACAAGGTTCTTTATATTTGAAGAGTAGCCCTCAGGAACTTTAATTCCTTGCAGAAACTCACAAAACAATTTCTTCTCTTTCCTCGATAGAGTGTATGCCGCTGGCGGTAGATAGGTACGAGACCCTTGCTCAATCGGTGCCAACTCTTCTCTAATTCCCAAGTTCACTAAATCCAACCTCGAATTGACACTGTCCTTACTTTTTCCTTGGATATTAAGCAACGTGCCAATTAGAATATCACATATATTTTTTTCTATGTGCATCACATCAAGAAAATGCCTCACATATAAAGACTTCCAATATGGAATTTCAAAGAAAATAGACTTTTTCTTCCAACCGCTTGTCTCGATTTGTTTTGCAAAAGGCTTGCCAAAATTGTTATCCAAGTCTTTTACCTTGGAATACACCTGGGAACCGGTCAACATCTTCGGTGGGCTACCTTCTTCTGCATCACCATTGAAAGGATTTTTCCACTTCCTCCAACGATGTTGTGATGGTAAGAATCTTCTATGCCCCATGTAAACATTTTTCTTACAATGATGAAGTCGTACTGAATGAGTGTCATCTTCACATATAGGGCATGCACCATATCCTTTGACGCTGTATCCTGACAAATTTCCATAAGCAGGGAAATCATTAATTGTGCCAAACAACATGACTTTCAAAGTGAAACTTTCTTCCATGTACCTGTCATACACACTAACGCCTTCATCCCAAAGCAGCTTCAAGTCATTAATTAAAGGAGCCAAGTATACATCTATATCATTCCCAGGTTGCCTTGGCCCAGAAATTAACATGGACAACATCATAAACTTGCGTTTCATGATTAAGTGTGGAGGAAGGTTATAAATCATCAATATCACCGGCCACGTGCTATGTGTGCTACTCTGAACACCGTGCGGATTAATTCCATCAGTTGACAGTGCAAGGCGAAGGTTCCTGACTTCATCAGCAAAGTCAGGGTACTCATGATCAATTTTTTTCCATTGAGGAGCGTCTGCAGGGTGCCTAAGCTTCGTGTCTTTAATCCTTTCATCTGCATGCTATGTCAACTGTTTAGCAATCTCTGCATTACTATACAGTCGCCTGAATCTTGGAACAATGGGAAAATACCATAGCACCTTCAAAGGACTTTTTCCTTTCTTCTTCCTATATCGAGATGCGTTGCATTTAGGGTACTTCTCCAACGTTGCATACTGATTTTGAAATAATACGCAATCGTTAGGACATGCATATATCTTCTCATATCCCATACCAGTTGTAGAGCAAAGAATTCGCTTTGCCTCGTATATCTTGGTAGGAAATACATTTTCTTCTGGAAGCATATCTTGCAACAGTTCAACCAATGCGGTGAAACCCAAATCACTCAATCCGTAGCGAGCTTTAAAGTTGTACAACTTCAACACTGCTAGCAATCTTGTGTATTTAGTACTTCCGACATATAATGGTTTCTCTGCATCACCTTTCAACTTCTCATATTCGTTAGGGCAGTTATGAAGCACCCCTTCAACCATATTTACCATTTCTTCAAGACCATCATCTTCATCAAACATGCTTTGATCAAATTCATCCGTGGCACCACCCGTGGTATGCACCCGATCACTATATGCATCATTGGTCTCACCATGCCTTGTCTATCGTATATATGTTTGATCAATACCATAACACACTAAATGATCTAGCAAATCAAGTTGACTAATCCGCTTTCCAAAACAACAAGATAAGCAAGGACATAAGATTTTGCCAGGATCTTTTGTGTGCTCAGTTGCAAATGTAATAAAATCCTTCACCCCATCTATATATTCCCTTGAACATCGATTATATGACATCCATTTACGATCCATCTATGGGCTTCAATCTATTTTTTAAAAAAGTACGTGGTTAGTTGTATGACTATTGCATTTACTAATTACTTTTATATTCTCTTACCAATTTTAATTTAAAATAACATACACCACATGAATCTTCATAATTGAAGCTTTCTAAGTCTTAAACTGAATGTTTAAATTGCCAAATAATTCATTAATTATTCCCAGGCATTATAATAATTTTTTACAACTCATAACAAAAGAAACCATATTTGCCACAATATATCATAGTTAAATTAGAAAACATTACAAGTCAATAAATAAAATACAAGTGTTAAGAATATATAAATAATTATTTTGCTTATGCAATTAATCAATAACAATCATTAGAACACCTACAAATTATAACTATTAAATTCAACTAAAATCACATTTGTAAGCTCAAAATTTAAAAAACATACCGTAAATAGAAGCTTCAATAGACTGATGAACTGAAACTACAAACACAAATTAAAAATAAAAAAATCAATAAAATATTTGAGGTTCTAAGTTATTTTTTTTAATAATAATATGTGTAATAAACATCAATATATAATAAAATCAAATATGATTAGCTTAAATCAAAAAATATGATTCAGAAAAAAAAATAAAGAAAACAAAATAAAATAAAAAAGAAAGCATAATCCCAATATTAATTATCTCCTTATTGTATGTTTTTTCCCTTACGGTTTTAGTTAATATATTTAAAGTTAAACAATATAGACAAATTATATTTTATTTTATTAAATATTAACATTGATATATATTGATATATTAAAGTCATTTTATCCATATTTTAAAATCCTTAAATAAGTTAATGACTCAATTAACGAATTATTCAATTTATTATCCTGATTTCAATTTTTCCTATTTTCATTGGGTTTATATGGGATTTTCTCTATTATAGTTTAATAAGATAATACAAAAAATTATTTTCTTACCTCTACAAAATAGCACTAACACAAATATATATGACATATAAATATATACTCTACAAAATAGTTTAATAAGATATATATTTGTATATGACATATACAAATATATATGACACAAATATAAATTAATCAATTGCATTAATAAATTTTGTTGACCACAAACTATTCTTGGAACCTAATCTAAAATTGTTCTGAATTAAAAAATATATATAAGAACTAAGATGTTTCAAAATATATAATCAAAAGTGTTTATTAATATCTTTGTGAATCACTCAAATTAATTCAAACGCTTACCGAACAGCCTCTTAAGTTAAGCGCAATATTTGACATACTCTACAACATTGTCAAAATAATGTAGTGGGCGATAGAATTATTGGAAGATTATAAATCTAATATATTATGATATTTGTGCTATCTAATAAAATATATTGTTTGAAGTTTTAAGTGACTCGAAAAAAGAAAAACATAAAAATTACCGCGTCTACTACACACTTGTTTGAGTCTGCAGTTGTCTTATTTCAATTCCTTTAAAAATCATTCTTCTTCTTTTCTCCGTACTTAATAAATATTTTCCCAAACAAATTTGAAATTAACTTCATTGATGATGCCATAAAATGAGAAACGACACTATAATAGAGGCTTTATTTGCTAAATCTCAGTAATTCAGATAACGATGGACAAGACTTCATTAATGAAATGAGTACATACAATGGGTGAACTTCATCACATCAACTCATTATTTAGCTTCAAGTGGATAGCAATTTCCAAGAAACTTTAAGAAAAACATTACAGTATTTTGTTGTTCCATAACATATCCGTTCGCATTGCATTTAACAACGATGAGTATTACCTCAACAAAATAGAACTAACACAAATATATATATATATATATATATAATTTGTTTTCAAAAAAAAAAGACGAAGAATGTTCCTGAGACCACATGGAAATACAGGGATGGACATATTAATCTTCCGAATAATTCTATCAAAATCCTATTATTGATTGTTTATTGGATAGGAAGAATGGGGCATGATAACTCATCTCCATTAAACTACACAGTCAACATTTTAATTTCTTTTTTTTTCGACCTGGAACGTTTGAATTGGATTTCATGATATTTACCCCTTTAATTTATCAAATTATTAACATATGTCTTATTTCATGATTACACATGATTTCACGCTTTAAAACCTTCAATTCTAAAATAGCCTACTTTATTTATATTTAGTTAAATAACGACACATATTATGATAATTACATTTTTGCTCCATATATTGAATTTTATTCCTAAACAAAATACTTGTTAGACATGGGATAGAAGTGGACAATGATGCATGACAAGCTAAACAGTTTTCTATCCAAGTAAACTATATATATATATATATATTTTTTTTTTTTTGTTGGCCCGAAAGGAATAATAAACTTGATAGTTGATACATTTTTTTTTACTAAAGATAACTTTATTTGAATAAAATCTTCAGTAAAAATTTTAAAGTTTAAATTTAAATAGGAAAAAATGTGTAAAGAGAGTAGATAAAGACAATAATAGAACAAACAAAGCACAGAGCCTAAGTGTACACTTTGCAAGACTCGTAAATTTCAGTAAATTATAAAAAGATATTATTCGTGATTTACAAAGAGTATAATACAACCATGCATGAAAAAGATGGCTATATATGACATATAAATATACATGCGTGTCATAACAAGGAAAAAAAAGCATCACACGCATGCCATAAAAAAAAAAGCAGAACAACCTGAAAAAAAATAATAAAAAGAAAAAGCAAGTTGAACTTACAGGTTGATCAGTGCAGTGGAGTGGGGGACCACGTAATTGCCGTTGGTGACACAATCTTGAGTGAGGGGAGGAAGAAATTTGAGCTACCAAATGGAGTGGGGACCAAAAGTTGAAGACAATACAAAGAAAAGGGAATAATAGGGAAAGGAGTGGGGATGGCAGTTGGAAAAAAACAAAGACGTGTGCGCGTGTGGGTGTAGTTTTAAGATGTGAAGATGAAAATGGAGGGACGAGGTGCACACAGATGAAAGGGAAAGTGAGAGAGGGAATAATTAAAGGTAGCTAGGGAAAGAGATGGGGGTGGAGGCGGGAAAGGGAAATGATAAGGGGGTGGGGGCGGGATGGGTTCTGATTGGTGGGGAAGGAATAGGAAATCTTCAATTTTTTTTTATTTAAAAAAAGGGTCAAGTGTGGCGCCTGACCAGGCAGGCGCCACACCTGACCAAAAATTTTTTTTTTAATTTAAAAATTGGTCATGTGTGGGGCCTGGCCAGGCAAGCACCATACCTGACCATAAAAATTTTTTTTTAAAAAAAATGGGTCAGGTGTGGCGCCTGGCCAGACAGGCGCCACACCTAACCATAAAATTTTTTTTTATTAAAAAAATGGGTCAAGTGTGGTGCCTGGCCAGACAGGCGCCACACCTGACCATAAGATAGTGTGGCGCCTGGCGTGCCAGGCGCCACAGCTGGTCCCACCTGGTCATGTGTGGCGCTTGTCTTAGCAGGCGCCACACTTAGCCTCCCCAGCTGTGGCACCTACCCTCCCAGGCGCCACAGCTAGTAAAAAAAACATAAAATATATAAAAAAAAAAAATAAGCAGCTGTGGCACTTCATTAAGGAAGGGCCACAATATATGCGCCATCTTTCAACCTTTTTGTAGTAGTGACTCTTTTGAAATAGCTTAGTAAAGATCTTTTCAAAGTTTTTGTTCTTATTTACTTGTTCACCTTGCATACACAATCAAAAACTCATTAGTCCCACAATGCAATATAACTTCAATGAAATTTAACTTTAATTGCATAAAGAAACAAATTGCATAAAGAAGAATTCATTACATAATCAAACTTAAAATTCAAAGTTAAAAGCTCCCTAAAGCCCTGTACACCCATACCCCCAATACATTAACTCAGCCATTGATCATAAAATCACTCAAGCTCTTCTCCCCCTTTTTGTCGTCATCACAAAGGTGGAGTCAATCATGAGGAGGAGTAGATGGCTTGGCTACTAAGATAGGAGTGACAGGAAATGCCAAAGATTCATGTGAACCATCTGAACTAGAGGAATCTGAAGAAGATGGTTCAGTGTCAGGAAGATTCACTGGGGGTGTCTGAAGATCCTCTGGAGGATTCACTGGAGGTGATGGGAATTGTAACATCCCAAAATTCACATAAGGGTTAAATAATCCCCAATAATCTCTTAACTCTTAATATTCCATAAAGATGAAGAGATGAGAGGATAAGAATTTAAGAAAAAGGAAAAGAGGTAGACATCTACCTAATATTGCACATCATCTCATCCTATTCTCTCACTCTCATTTCGGCCAATACATGAGGAACAAGAGAAGAAGAGTTTAATTAATATATTCCCTCCCCATTTAAGTCAAGAAGGACGCCCAAGCATGAGGAAAAGTGAGAGAGGGAGTTGGTCCACATGACAACATCATACTCTCTCCACTCTCTTTAATTTCGGTCAAGACAAAGGGAAGAGAGAGAGATAGCTCAAATAATGCAACTCTTCATCTTTTGGTGCAAAAAGGACGTCCAAATTGAGAATAAAAGAAGGGAGTGCACCACTTTCATTAATTTATTTCAAGATGATAAGGTACGACCTAGTCATAAATGCTAAAATACTTATCATTTCTCTCCCAACTTTCTCAACTTTCGGCCAAGCATTCAAAGTGGTGGAAGATTAATGAATAAAATAATGTACACTCTTATTCCTCACTCAAACTGTCGGCCAACACTTGGAAGAATGGGAATAAATGTTTAAACCATTCATTTCCTCATTTACACACTCACAAGTCGGCTAGAATCATAGGAAAAGAGAAAGAGAAAGAACCGAAACTTGAAGAGCAAAGGAACAAGAAACAAAGGTAAGTCATTTTCACTCTCTAAATCACTTTTCTAGCACTTAGAGTGTTCATAAACATTGTTTCTCTTGATGAGAGATTCAATTCTATGGTCTTAGATTTCTCATCTGAGGTGTTTTGTCTCATTTAGTTAGCCGGAGTGCTGCCGGAATACTAAACCACTTGTAGAAACGTGAAGAGGTAAGCGTAGGTTTCATTTTGAACCGATTACTTCATGTTTTCGTTGAGTCTTTCCTTGTTCTTGAATCAACCACGTAATTCAAACAAGGGGCGTTTTTGAAGACTAAAGATGTTTTAAATCATATATAAGGTGATATATGATTATTAATGAAGTATTAGACTTGTTGGAGTTCAAAAACGCAAACTTGATTTTTGTTGTTTTGGGAGGCAGATTTCGGTTGGGGGCTAAATCTGGTAGAAATAATTTAATTTTGGTATTTTTGAGCTTTCCATTGGATTTTACACGAAAAATTGTGTGGGAATAGGCTCTGGTTATAATTTTTGACAGACTGGTTTAAAGATTCAAAAATTGGAAATTAAGTCTGCTTGTGCAACAAAGTTGCCAGTGTGCGTTTTTGTCTTGCAGTTTTGTTGTGGCGAAACTTTCACTGTCCAAACTTCATCTGTTGATGATGATATTTTCCAGAATTAAATTACACTTATATACCTTTAATTTGATAGGTATTATGAAGGATTTCGATAAGTATACTAGGAGTTATGAATGTTTGAAGTAGAGCATTAAAACTGGTCAGATTATCTGGCAGCAGGGAGAAAAAGAAAAACTGGGAAGTGTGCGCAGTCAGACGGCTACTGAAAGTATTTTTCCCTTAAATTAGACTTAATAAGGGTTATATAAAATTTTGGATCACCTCAATTCGATTTTTCTAGAATTAGTTATGATTTTTCAAAGTTCAGTGAAAAATCTGTCAGTTTTTGGTAAATGTGCGAAAATTCAAAGTTAAGAGTTTTATAATAGAATTGGACCTTTAAGAATTGAGTTAAGCCTTTGGAGTAGCTTGAGCTCATTAGCTTCATATTGGGCCTAATGTAGTGACCCTAATGGTAACCAACATAAGAGAATAATTTATGAAGAGTTGGACTAAGAAATAACTCATTGCCCGTAAATTATAGGACTTGACACTTGCCCAGGACGTTCAAAGCACGTCAATCAAGATCAAGATTTGGAAAAATTGTCAGGTAGTAACTTATCCCTCACATACTATGTGATATGTTATATGCATGTTTGTACCATTGTGAATTTAAAACATTCAGATGAGAAGGGCTAAGGCCCAGAAGAATTTCCAAGCGCTGTGGCAAGGGACGGTTGTCCTTGAATTGGTAACTTTATGCTTTCTGCATATTGTGAATTTATCTCTGAATGTTGAATATGTTGATTGTACTATAACTTTGGTTTACATGGCATGATATATGTGCATTTTATATGAGTGATATCTGTTACTACTGAGATTCATTGAATCTCATCCTATTTTTCCAAAACAAATTTTTAGCTCGGGCAAGTAATTCCTCTGGCAAGAAGGTAAACACGGGTGAATGAAGCAAAGGACTTAGAATTTAATTTTCCGTTGGTTATCTATTTGGAGTTGTATTTAATTTGTATTAAAGTGTGGTCAGTCTCATACTAACAAGACCGTAGACACGTAAATAAGCGCCTATGTATAAGCAAACACAAAGTAACATCCGAACCAGTAGTGGACAGCCGTTCATTTAGGGCCGTTAATTTATTATAGTAGTTTGGGTTCCAGCAGAGAATTTATTAGTAAAAACTCTGATATGAAGAAATGAACCTAAAACGGATGGCTTGAAATGAATCATAAAATAAAATGAGAACAAATTTGAAAATGATTTTTGAAAAGATGTTTGAAAAACCCACTCAACACACTGTTTGAAGATAGAACTTCCGCTGTTTACAAAAGATTATCGGTCTCCTTATTAAAGATAATACTGCACTTCAGCGGTCCATATGATTGAAAACAAGGGTGTTACAGGTAAGGAATTAGAGAAGTAATTTCTACTTCCTCTGTAGCAACAGGTGAAGACACAAGCACCTCCTCAGTGCATGCAGGTGAGGCAATGGGAGTAGGCATTGACTCAGGCTGAACTGGTTGAGCTGGATCATCAGTAGTGATGTGGATTAGCTCGGATATGTCAGGGTTAGGCATAGAGAATAGAAGATTACTAGGTTCAAGCTCAGAGGGTCTATACTTAGTAGGTATAGAATCAGGAGGACTAGGCTTGGAAGGTCCAGGTTCAAAGACTGGTACAGGTTCAAGAGTAACAGAAGGACCAGGAATAGGGGAGCCAGATGCCATAGCATCAAGTCTGGCAATAATGGATCTCAGAAGCTCACCCTAGGCATGTTGTTCATCTAACAACTCTTCGTGCCTCTTATCCATTCTCTCCACAAGTTGTCCCATCTTCTCATTCATATGGGTTACCAACTCGGCATTGGTATTCACAATGTCGATATGAAAACTCTTCAGAATGTTCTCCATGAATATTTGCATTGCGGCACCAAAGAAAGAAGGAGAGGATGTGTTGGTTAGAGCAGAAGATTGTGTCATCCATTCGACTAGTTGCAGTTTCAGTCTTCTTCTTCTTCTTGGGACTTGCTTCTAAAGGAGTCTTCAGAGGAATCTCAATGTTCAACTTCGCAATTTGATTTCTCCCAACTGGTGTTATCCTCTCAATTGGCTCCTTACTCTCCAAGTACCAAACCTTATTCTTCTTGAGAAACAAAGAAATAAGTTGAGGGTAAGACATTGAAGTAGTAGGTTTTCCTTCATACATATATCTCTTGATCTCAGTAAAGATATATTCTCCCAAGTCCTTTTGTTCTTTGAGAATCAATAAGGCAAATTTTTTGAAATCCCTCTCAATGAAATGTGTGTAGTTGTTGGATTTGTTCACTATGGCTCTAGAATAGATATACCATAAGACTCTATGAAAATCACTCATATCACTCAGATTGAAATTTAGAGGTTCCACTATCTCACTAGGTCTTAGAATAGAGAATATCTTGTTGAATCATAATTAGGATAATCATCATCAGGAGGGTCCTCTATTCCTAACCAGGTATTGATTTTGGAGGGTGAAATTAGAATTCTCTGTCCTCTAAGCTTAAAAGTCATTTCTTCTTCCACAGACTTCCTGATAGGATCATTTATAGGTTCAAGGTTACAGTAAAAATGCCTCACAACTTTGGTGCAAAATGGGAGTTTAACAAACAGCTAGGGCATATAGGATTCAAGATAGGGACTCAGATCGAATTTCAATACCTCTTGAAGAACCTTGTAGTCAATGTAGTGCATCTTGCACACATTTCTTCTTGTAAAGTGACTCAGGTACTTCTGAGATTCCTCAAGTTTTCTCATATTGAATCCCTGAAGAGGGGATGTGATTTCTTCATCCCTTTCTTCTGGTTGCTTTGAAGATTGCCCTTTCTTTGCTTCATTAGACTGAAAAGCTTCTTCAAGTATACCTACCATGACTTTGGTAGTCTTCTCATTAATCTTGGGCTTTTTTCAGAGGTTTTGGAGAAAATATGGGAGTGTCAGATAAATCAGAAGGAGGAGGGGATGATGCCTTTGTTCCTTTGGCTCTTCCAGTGGATATGCTCTTCTTTGATTGAGCTCTTATGGCAATGGGCTCCTTAATCACAACCCGTTTCACCTTTGGCTTGGTTTGTGGTTTAGCTTTGGCTTTAGGTTTAGGAGAAAGCTTTCATTTCTTGGACGTTGAGATGAAAGAGAATCAGAGGGTTGATATGGTTCAGAGGACTCAGAAGCAGTATTAAGATTGGGAGATTTTGTCCTCACTATTGTGATTTGAGAAAGACAAGGGATTTCTAGAAAAACAGAGGCTGAGAGTCGCGAGATTAGGGTAGCAGATTCAGTGCAATCTGATAGGCTTTTGTAAGCAAAAATCAATGGGTTTTGACAGTTATGAGAAGAGAAAATGATTGTGAAAAGTTTTTGTGAGAGTACTAGGAGAATCACTCAAGGCGATTTTGTGAGAAATGACTGAGTAACGAGTGAAATAGACCTAGGGCTGGACATCACGCGAGGGCTTACTTGAGTGATCATCAGCTTCACTCGAGTAGCTACTCGAGCGATCATACCAGAAATTTCAAAATACAGCAATTTCAAGTGCGTACCTAGCATGAATAATATTATAATTACCCATGTATATTCCCTCGATCATTTGATGGCTCTTTAGGACAAATTTGAGCAGAAACTCAGCAAATTTGTGACCTGCACCCAAGTTCACTTGAGGCCTCCCTCGGGTAATTTGTTTCTTCACCTTCTGACTGTTCATTTCCAACCGTTGTGCCATTTCTTTTGAATTCATTTTGAATTAATGCTCCATTGTCATAATTTTCAGGCCACTCGAGTAATCCATTCAATTACTTCAAGGTGTCACTCCAGTAATGGTGGTTACTTGAAGTTGTCCCTCCAATAATGTTGTCCTCTGTTAACCTCTATTTTTCATACTCCAAAATAGAATATCATGATCCTGCAAAACAAATTGCTAGAGACTCTGATGCTTAAGTTAGTAATCATCAAAACATCAATAAATAACATTATCTAACATTTTGTAAACACTAAATAACTTACAATTCATTGGGATTTACCATTCCCAATTCTCTTCTAATATATAAAAATTGATCTTTTGCAAGAGGTTTTGTGAAGATATCAGCTAGTTGAAGATGAGTTGGAATGAATATCACTTTGACATCTTTCTTTTGGACATGATCTCTGATGAAGTGATGTCTAACATCAATATGCTTGGTTCTGGAATGTTGAACAAGATTCATTGCTAAGCTTATCGTGCTAGTGTTGTCACAGTATATTGGTATCTCCTTCAAATAAATGCCAAGATCCTGGAGTTGTTGCTTTAGCCATAATACTTGTGCACAACAACTTGATGCTGCAATATACTTAGCTTCCGTTGACGAAAGAGACACTGTATTTTGTTTCTTGCTAAACCATGACACAAGTGAGCCTCCAAGAAACTGACTTTATCCACTGGTACTCTTTCTGTCTATCGTGTATCCTCCATGATCAGAGTCTGAGTATGCAACTAGATATTCATTTCTTTCTTTGGGATACCAGAGACCTAATTCTGTCGTGTCAGCAAGATATCGGAAGATACGTTTGACGGTTTCAGCATGTGACTCTTTTGGTGCTGATTGATATCTTGCACACATACCCACACTGAATTGAATGTCAGGCCTACTTGTAGTGAGATAGAGTAATGATCCAATCATTCTTCTATATTTTGTGATGTTGTAATCTTTTCCCTTGACATCAGCATCAAGCAACATAGTTGAGCTCATAGGAGTGTCCATTCCATTTACTTCCTCCAATCCATACTTCTTCAAGAGCTCTTTCAGATACTTCGTTTGAAATATGAAAATTTGATTCTTTATTTGATTTGCAAACGGAGAAAGAAATTCAATTCTCCCATCATTGACATCTCAAACTCCCCCTGCATTATCTTAGAAAATTCTTTGCACATGGTTTAGTTAGTAGCACCGAAAACTATATCATTAACATATATTTGCACAATTAATATATCATCACATTTTTGTTTTGTAAAAAGTGTTGTATCAAATTTTCCTCATACAAAACCTTGATCAATAAAAAATTTATTAAGCCTTTCGTACCATGCTCTAGGAGCTTATTTTAAACTGTATAAAGCCTTTTTGAGTTTGAAAACATGGTCAGGTTTGGTTACATCTTCGAAACCTGGAGGTTGATCTACATATACTTCTTCCATGATGTAGCCATTTAGAAATGCACTCTTTACATCCATTTGATAGAGTTTGAATCCTTTGATGCATGCGAAGGCTAAGAGTACTCGTATAGCTTCCAATATAGCCACTGGAGCATACGTTTCCTCATAATCAATTCCTTCTTCCTGATTATAACCTTTGGCCACCAATCTTGCCTTGTTTCTTACAATGATTTCAAGTTCCTAGATTACACCCACTATCTCCTTCTCACATTCCACAAGAGCTAAAATTTTATTCAATTCCACATCCTCATCTTCCTCACAATAATCATCATCAATATAAGAAATTGTCATCATGCTCAAAGAATTATCTTGCCTCATAGTCTCAAGTGATGAAATAATTTAACTCACATATATCCTAATATTTTGGACACTCAGCTCTCATGGCAAGTTCCTTTTACTCTCTACTAAATTTCTCTGTTGATTCCTCAAACTCCTCACATAATATTTCTAAATCATATTTTTCCTTATACTCAAGAGTGTCTTCTTCAATATATGGATAAGAGTAGAAAGGAGGATTAGGACAATACCTGATATATGGATCCAAAGACTCTTGTCGGTTTAAAATTCCACCAGGATAAAAGGAATGATCAAAACAAGCTTGGTTCATATTGAAATCATCTCTCACATAATCATTGGTAGTGCAATACCGATAATGCTCATAGGAATGACACCCTCCATAGTAACCACCAGAAAAATAAGTATAAGGAGAAGAATTTTCAAGGGAAAATCCCTATAAAATACCCTTGAAATAGGGACATCCCTAATCAATACATTAAAATCAAAAATTCTGGATTAGTCACGCGTAAGTACAGATGAACAGTGCGGGCGGCGCCAAAAGATGATTTTGCCCTTCGGCCCTCATTCTCGCCACTTCAAAAATAACAACATGTGGTTCTTAATTAACAACTCCAGATTCTTGATTAACAACTCCGTATTCTTGATTAACAACTCTAGTTTCATCTTTTTACTTTCACAATAACAACACCGGAATTTTTTATTTCAATGTACTGATTAGGGATTTCCCTATTTCAAGGGTATTTTATAAGGATTTTCCCAATTTTCAATCCAACCAGCATTTATATTTTCTTGTCTCGTTCCATCCACTTGCATTCCAGAAAAAGAGCCAAAATATGACAACTTATCACTTATTAAACCAAATGAATGTTGTGAATAATCCATTTTTTTAAATTTTTTTGAAATTTTTACATGAAGACTAAATTAGTATTAAAATTACTTGGTATTGATATTAATGACAAGAATCCCCAACAACGGCGCCAAAAACTTGTTACGTCTGTAAATTATCTATTAAATAGTGCAAGTGCATAATGTTGTAATGAAGTAATATAGAAGTGAATAGAGTATCGTTCCCACGAGGACTGATCACTAAGTACCAAAATAGGTAATTTTAATTCTATTTAGTCGATTGATTAGTTGGTGATTGAGAATACAAAATAAAATGATTAAATATGAGTGTCAAATAATATGAAAGCAACTATGAGAAAAAAAACCCTAGGAAAATAGAAATTTAACTCATGATAAAATTAAAAATAAAAACAAAATAAATTAACATAGCATAAAACTTGAATGAAATCCTCATAGATACTGCATAAAACTTGAATATTAAATTATAAAACATAAATATACAACCAAAAGATGCATGAAAAATGGAGAAATCTAGTCGTCCATTTAAGAGGTAAAACCTTCCATATAGGTGGCGACCTATACCATCCATATAGGACGACTATCTATACTGTCCATGTAGGAGGTCTACCTATACTGTCCATATAGTAGGTCTACAAAAAGTAATACAATGCATAAAATTAAATATAAGGTATAATACAATGTCCTCCCTCTAGCAGAGAAGGACATCACACAGACACACTGTCAGAGAAATAAATTTCCCTCCTGTATTTTTTTCTTGCGTCTTCCTTCCATTTCCTCCCTCCTGTATTTTTTTCCTGCGTCTTCCTTCCATTTCCTCTTTGCATTTCCGTCTGATGCACTATAATTTATAAGCACAAATTCATAATTTTTCATTCGTTGCTACATAAAACCCAATTTTTTTTATTCGCTGCTATAGTAATGTCAGCAAGTACTATAGTATCTAGCAGCTATAGAGACCGTCAGCTACAGTACTTGGGCAACTACAGTAACTTCCATATTTTTTATTATTTTTTTAAAAATACTATTTATTCCAAAAAAATATTATTTATTTATCAATTACACTCAAATTTATTTTATTAAGCTCAAATATTTTCCACAAATCATCATATAAGGAAAAATAAATATGCAAATATTTTACTTATCAACCGGTGGTGGGTACATATGGCGGCCGCTAGTGAGGGACATGTAGAGGCTCATTGTGAGGACATGTGGCAATTTAAATTATAAAAAAAATATTTTACGACGAATTAGAGGCAGAAATTTTGTCGCTAATTAGTGACAGAAAATTCCGTCGCTAATTAGTGAATTCCATCTCTAATTAGTGACAGAATTTTTCTTATTTTTTCGTCACAAATTAGCGATGGAATTTAAAATTCCGTCCCTAATTAATTAGTAACGGTATTTTTACCAACGGAACAAATTCCATCACTAATTCCGTCACTAATCTGGTTTCGTTGCTAATCTTTCGCTAATTTCTATCACTAAACTGATTAGTCACAGAAATTTTGTCACTAAATTTCATCGCTAATTTGATGTTTTTTTGTAGTAGAATAACTTTGGAGTAAAAGTCTATCAATATAATTGGATTCATATTAGGGTAAGCTTTTATAAAAAAAAAAATCATTACTTTGACAGAAGCGTGTTTAGATGATAAATTGGAAACCTAGTTTCACAAGGTTTAAATATGAAGAATAGCATGAAGATGGAAAAAAGTACATCAACTTTAACATGACTTTTAGACCAAAAAGTCAGTTGTCTCAAAACTTGTGCTAAACATCATTCTTTTCTTCTAACTTGAGTTTCAAATGCTCTTCATGTTTAGAAGTCAGTTTAGGATGCCCCCAACACCATCATAAACGACTCCTAAGTTAGGAGCCTAAGCTAGGACACTGTAAACCACATTTTTATTGAAAGGCATCATGCAAATGCCCAATCATCATCATCATCATCCTATTGTCTGGATGATGACCTGATATGATTGAAGACAAGAAGATAAGGTTTGTTAGATGCGAATTGAATGTGTCTGGCACTATGATATCCTTAACGCTATTTTCTGGTAACATAACAATAGCAGACAAATAATACAAAGGTGGATTGTTGACAAATATTTAATTTTATTTTTTTATAGAATGTTATAATCGTATATAAGTAATTTAGCTATTTTTGCTGATTTTGAATAGTCTCTTTATGTATTATTGTACTTCTAACAACTAGGGCTTGTTTTGATTAACGTTGGCAAAAGTGATTACTTTTATCACAACTAACTATTATAGACTAAAGTTGGAGTAAAAGTCTATCAATATAATTGGATTCATATTAGGCCAAGCTTTTATAAAATATAAGGGACAATTACATTTAAGTCAAACACACGAGAAAAAAATGAAGAAATGATCCCTGAAGTTGTTAATGACAAGTCGAGTGACGTCCATTGACAACTTCAGGGATATTTCTTCATTTTTTTTCTAGTGTGAGACTTGAATGTAATTGTCCTAAAAAATAATTACTTTGACAGAAGTATGTTTAAATGATATATTGAAAACTTAGTTTCAAAAGGTTTAAATATGAAGAAAATTATGTAGAAGGAAAAAGCTGCTTGAACTTTAACGTGACTTTTTGACAAAAAGTTAGTTGTCTCAAAAGTCATGTTCAACATTATTTTTTTCAACTAACATGAGTTTGAAATTCTTTTCATGTTTAGAAATCAGTTTGGGACGCCTCCAACACCATCCTAAGCAACCCCTAAGTTAGGAACGTGAGCTGGGACGCTGTAAACCACATTGTTATTGAAAGGCTTCATGTAAATGTCCCAACATCATCATCATCCTATTGTTTGGATGATGACCCAATATGATTGAAGACAAGAAGATAAGGTTTCTTATATGGGAATTGAATGTGTCTAGTATTGTGTTATCCTTGACGGTTTTTTCTAGTAACATAACAGTAGTAGACAAATAACACAAGGGTGGAATGTTGACAAATATTTTTTTTTTATAGAAATTTATAATCGTATATTAGAAATTTAGCTATTTTGCTGATTTTAAATAGTCGTTTTTATGTAGTATTGAACTTCTAACTACTAGGGCTTGTTTTGATTAACGTTGGCAAAAGTGATCACTTTTATCCCAACTAATGTCTGTAGACTAATGTTGGAGTAAAAGTCTACCAATATAATTGGATTCATATTTGGGTTGGCTTTTATTAAAAAAATAATTATTTTGGTAAAAGCTTGTTTAGATGATATATTGGAAAATTAGTTTCATAAGATTTAATATGAAGAAAAGTATGCAGATTGAAAAAGCTGCTTTAACTTTAAAGTGAGTTTTAGACAAAAATTCAATCTCAAAAGTCATGTGAAACATCATTCTTTCATCTAAGCTGAGTTTGAAATGTTTTCATATATAGAAATTAGTTTAGGATACCTTCAACACCATCCTAAGCAACTTCTAAGTTGGGAGCCTAAGCTAGGATACTGTAAACCACATTAATTTATTGAAAGGCATCCTGTAAAAGCCCCATCATCATCATCATCATCATCCTATTGTGTGGATGATGACCCGATATGATTGAAGACAAGAAGATAAGGTTTGTTGAATGGGGATTGAATGTGTATGATATTGTGTTATTCTTACCGCTATTGTTTGGTAACATAAGAGTAGTAGACAAATAATACAAGGGTGGACTGTTGAAAATTTTATTTTTATTTTTTTATAGAATTTTATAATCGTGTATAAAAAATTTAGCTATTTTTTCTGATTTTAAATAGTCTTTTTATGTATCATTGTACTTCTAACAACTAGGGCATGTTTTGATTAACGTTGGCAAATATGATGACTTTTATTCCAACTAACTTTTATACACTTGTGAAAAAATGACTTTGTAGACCGGTTTTGGATCAGGACTTGATACAACCAGTCTAAAAAGTCTGATACTTTTTAGACCAGTTAAGAAACCGGTTGTATTGATAACCAGTCTTAAAATAAACCATTTTAAGACTGGTTGTCATGAGCACCGGTCTTAAAAGACTTCTTTTGTAGGCTATGCTGAAATATTTTTAAGACCGGTTGTCCATATAACTGGTCTTAAAAGTTTGAATTTTAAGACCGGTTGCCCATACAACCGGTCTCAAAACTTGAATTTTAAGGCCGGTTGTATGTAAAACCGGTCTTAAAATTTATTTTAAGATCGATTGTCTATATAACTGATCTTAAAAGTATTATAATTATTAGTTTTTTTTAGTTGTCTTTGATTATGTTAGTAACCAAAACACATCCTAGAAGCTGTTTTCAATGCCATACTTATTAAGTGCCATAAGGTGCTCATTTTTCTTCCACTTACCATTTTCTTTTTCTTTAACCTTCTCATTGGGAACTTGTAACATAACATGCACCTTCATCCTCATGTAATGTGTTGTTTAAAACTAACATATATGCATAATTCTGTAAAACACAGGCCAATGACATGTCTCAAACAGGTTCACATGTATAAATGCATAGTTTCACATAATCACAAAAACAACAAACATGTCAATTCAAGCAACCAACAAGTTTTGCAGAAAAGCCGAGAGAAGAAAAATTTCTCAATATATACAAAAAATTCCTCAGTTTTACAAAAACTCACTATTGTTGTAAAAGTTCATAAATGAATTCAACACAACAATTGCGAATGTAATCAATATCTTCTTATGGAAAGGGGTCAACAAGATCAAACATCTGTAACACCAAAGCCAGACAAAACATTAACTTGGTAACTTAAAAAAGAATAAAAGTGAGACAAAATTTTTGAAATATATATACATTTACCTCTTGAGTAAATTTTGTCGTGCTTAGGTTAATAATATTATAAATGTGTCTCAAAACATACAACCTACACAAGTTGGACTCCGGTGGTTGCCTACAGGTCTGAAAAATAACATGATATTATTAAAACAAGTATAAAATTAAAGCATGGCTTATTATTGAATACATTCTTAAAACAAATCAATATGTAACTAACCTTTGGCAAGATCCATGTAGGGTCTTTTATGCAACGAATATGCCTACCACAAGGAGCGTGTAGGAATATCCGCATAGCCCTATCATCAAAATCACAAAGGTTACTTATTTTACACAAATTCCATAAATTTTGCACACAAAAGGTAATTAATAATGCAAGAAAACTTACAAGTTCATGGTCTTCTTTAATTCACTCCCTGACTTGTTGTGATGGAGGGAGCATAAGAGGATGACAATATAACTCTTTTTGAACAAAATAACCAATTGCTAATTATCACTGAAAAAAGGGATGACTTTTAAGCAACTATAAAATATTATGTATATTATGAAATATAAATTTGTTTATTACCCATGCACATATGGAGCCAAGAAACAATCAATTGGGGTTTTACTAAGCCTCTCTGATAAGTATGTGTGTCTGATAGCAGCAGTGGTCCCTTTGTCATGGATTTGAATTGGGCATAGGAATCCAAATTTATCGCTTTTACTAAAGGAAACCAACCTAAGATTCATGTACCTACAATAATGCAAGCACACAAATCAAAGTTTAACGACGTAATTTGTAAAGTATTTACTATCAATTGAAGAAGATACTTACATTAAAAATAGTTGGACAATCAAACCATAAGTTGTTGTCTAGGAGCTACCAGAGACATAAAGTCATTCTTCTTAATATAGCATTGCACCCCTGACTTGCCAACAGCTGAATCCATAGGCCAATCTCTTGTTTAAAAGGACATATTATATGCCATCAGAATCACTTGGTGCATGACATTCAATGGAGGTTGTGAAACTTCTTGAGTGGGAGTAGGTGCAATTGGGACTGTGATTGGGGTTTCCTCAGCTCGATCAGAAACAAGGTTCTTTAGCAATAAGATGAAAGAATTCAGGACATCGCTCACAATCTTGAAGTCATCAATAGGAATAGGGAGAGGTGCATCTGCAACGATTACCTCTTCAACTGCCACTCTGACTTAATCATTTTTTATTTGTTGGTGGTGGACAGTTATCCCAAGTTGTAGACGATCCCCATGCAACTAATCATCTCAGAGGATCCTCAACATATAGGTCACAAGGCTCATCAATTTCTTTTCCAGGACCCTCTAATGACTAACCAACATTACAGCAACTCGCTTTAGTGCTCTGCTTAAGTGCAAGCGAATGTGCTTGAGGAGCACTAAGATCTTGTCTTATGCTCACGATGATAATCATTTCCTCCTTCATCTTGCTCAACCTTTCTTTTAATCATGCATCAAATGATGCTTCTGCCTCGGCCCCTGCTTTCGCCCTCACAGTGGCCAATATATGATCCATCTCCTCCCTAGTTACCATACTTGAGGAACAGTGTGGGGGTGCTCCAAAGTAATCCCTTATGCCTACCCCACCTCCAACTCCCCTAACACAGCCAGAATGCTCATATTTTCCTATAGCGCTGGTCAGGATATCATTCCTCCCATCTGACCTATACAATCCCTCGGCTTATTTTTTTTAAGCTCCTCCCATAAGACACGTAAGACAAACATAAGTAATGAATTTTGTTTACTAACTAATTAATAACAACAACAATACTTACAATTTTTTCACCAACTATACGAGATTGTTCACTCGTATAAGACCTGCTCCTCTTTTGGTAAGCGAACTTCCATATTTCTTCGCGACGTATTAAAGATAGTAGAGAAAGAAGAACAGAAGGATCAGATTGAGCTGGTTCTTCCAATCTCTTCTATTTGGCCACCAACAAGTCTTTTTCAGCCTTCGCATAACCCCCACGAGACATTGTATGGGAGCAATCATTCTTTCTTCCACTCTCTATGCCTTTTACCTTTTTTCCTACGAATAAGAAATAAAAAAAAGGTTACAATCAATAAATTAAAGATAATTCATAAGTAAATAAAATGCAAAATATGTCAACTCACCAAAGCTTCTGGAGTAGTTCAAAATCGTCTAAATTCTTGTCAAGTGTGTTAGTCAATATAAGAATACTTGTCACAAGGATTAGGACGAGACTTACCATCTTTCACCTCGATATGTACGTAATTGTTGGCTAGACTTGTCTTAAACTTCCTCCAGTGTTCATCACAATACGTCATTATCTTCTTATACAAGATTTCACTCTTAGGAATGTCGTAAGTAAGTTATAATGCATGCATTGGATAGTTAGCGACAAATTTAATAACTCAACCATACAAATTTGATAGTTAGTGAGGGCAATCATTTTATACCTGGATAGTTTCCTAAATATGTTGCTTCACTCATTTATCCACATTTCTTTACTTCTCTATCAAGATGCTAGGCTTGTTGCGTCCTAGGAGGCCAACAAAACTCCTATACCAGCTTGTATTAAGGCCGATTGGTTTTCAATATCTATCAAACTCAATCAGAATCTTTTTCCTGGTATTCCGATTGAGGGGAATGTCTCTCAATTGGGTTCCTCTTCTACCCCATCGTATGGGCTGGTTATGGGGCTCACTTTGATTCTAACTCAAAGCATTGCTAGGAGTACCCTCACGTTGATTAACACTAGTTGGCTCCGGAATACCATCACTAAGACGCCTCATTATCCTCACTTGAAATTAAATGAGGTAATTTATATTCATATGTGGTGATTACACTTTAAATTTCAGCCTCCAATTTTCATTTCAAACACTATATTAACATTCTAGACTTTGCTATATCCTTGTTGGCACTTAAGTATCATACATGGCATCAAAACACACAATACAATTCCACTTTAAAAGCTGGATTTTCCAGCAACTAACTTATAACAATTTCTTCCTCATCCTCTCCTTATATAATTCCACCTCCTAAATTCATTGAAGCTACAAAACAAAATACAATCTAACTCTGTCTAGCTAAAACAAAACACCTTAAATGACAAAAACTTACTCAGTCTATCTAAAATAACAATACAGAATCAAGGCTAAGAGACATTATTCATATTATAATTCAACAATACAGAGTTACATAATAGAAAAACTCACATTAAAATTGAACAATATAGAGTTACAGAATCAAGGCTAAGAGACATTATTCACATTATAATTCAACAATACAAAGTTACAGAATAGAAAAACTCATATTATAATTCAATAATATAGAGTTACAAAATCAAGGCCGAGAGACATAGAAGCAGCTCTAAGAAAGGAAAGATAGGCTTTGCATCCACTTATAATATTCACATTAATATTCACAAGTTAAGATAATTTAAAAGGGGGAATAATGCCTCAAAGCAAGCAACGGAAAAAGCCAAATTTACTCATGAATACCTAGAGTTTGAGCTTGAGGAACAAACCCAGGGGAGGCAAGCAACGGAAATGAGGGAATGCAATCCACCGTAGCCCTACGTCCACTGGCGACGCTGGTAAAGAACGAAGGAGAGAAGTGGGAAGGACAAGCTTAAGGATGAAACCCAAAAGAGGCAAGAAACCGCGCTTGAAGAAGAAACCAATCGAAGGGAACAAACGCCGAGCCTTATAGTAATGTTTCAACCGAACCTTTGCATTGACGGTGGCGAAGGTTAAGGATGGAGGAGCAATGTGGGAAGGAGAAGCTGCCGCGATAGGGGGAGGGGTTTGTAAGAAGCTTGAGTATTAGTTTTCAGAGTTGAAATTAGGCGTGATACGAAGCAGCCAAAATATTTAGGGCACTTTTAAGACCGGTTATATAGAAAACCCAGTCTTAAAAGTTCAACTGAAAAAAAGTAAATTTTTAATTTTTTTTATTTCAAAAAATATATTAGACCTGTTACATTTAGAACCGGTCTAGAAAATATATACATATATTTATATTTTTTAATGAGTAATTTTTTAAGACCAGTTGTTGATAAAACTAATCTAAATAATATATTTAAGACCTTATTTTAGAATAACTAGTCTTAGAAGTTGATCATAATTACCAAAATGTCACCAGTCATTTTTTTAAGACCTTATCTGCTATAACCGGTCTAAATGTGTCGGTCTTAAACACCATTTGTGTACTAGTGATAGACTAAAGTTGGAGTAAAAGTCTATCAATATAATTGGATTCATATTAGGGTGGGCTTTTATAAAAAAATAATTACTTAGACTGAAGCTTGTTTAGATGATATATTTAGAAGGGAAAATCTCTATAAAATACCCTTGAAATAGAAAAATCCCTAATCAGTACATTGAAATCAAAAAATCCGGATCAGTCACACGTCAGTATGGATGAACAGTGCGGGCGGCACCAAAAGACGATTTTGCCCTTCAATCTTCATTCTTGCCACTTCAAAAATAACAACACGCGGTTATTAATTAACAACTCCGGATTCTTGATTAACAACTCCGTACTCTTGATTAACAACTCCAGTTTCATCGTTTTACTTTCACAATAACAACACCGGTCTAGTTATTAGCAACTCCGAATTCTTGATTAACAACTTCGCTTTATTCTTCCATATATTCGCATCTCAAAAATATAGTGTTGTTAATATAAAATACGGTGTTGTTAATAAAGAAAGGGGTGCTGTTATTGGCCCTGAAACTTAAATTACGAAGTTGTGAAACAAGAAATGGGAGTTGTTAATGTAGAATATGGTATTGTTAATAACAACACCGGTGTTGTTATTGTGAAAGTAAAAAGATGAAATGGAGTTGTTAATCAAGAATACGGAGTTGTTAATAAAGAATACTGAGTTGTTAATCAAGAATCCGAGGTTGTTAATTAAGAGGGCGTGTTGTTAATAAAAAAAGAGGTGCTATTATTGGCCTTGAAACTTAAATGAGGAAGTTGTGAAACAAGAATACGGAGTTGTTAATCAAGAATACGGAGTTGTTAATCAAGAACCGCGTGTTGTTATTTTTGAAGTGGCGAGAATGAGGGCTGAAGGGCAAAATCGTCTTTTGGCGCCACCCGCACTGTTCATCCATACTGACGCTTGACTGATCCAGATTTTTTTATTTCAATGTACTGATTAGGGATTTTCCTATTTTAAGGGTATTTTATAGGGATTTTCCCTATTTAGAAACCTAGTTTCAGAATGTTTAAAGATGAAGAAAAGTATGCAGATGGAAAAAAACTGTTTCAACTTTAAAGTGACTTTTAGAAAAAAAAAAGTCAGTTGTCTCAAAAGTCATGTCAAACATCATTCTTTTCATCTTACTTGAGTTTGAATTGCTTTTCATGTTTAGAAGTTAGTTTGGGATGCCTCCAACACCATCCTAAGCAACCCCAAAGTTTGGAGCCTAAGCAAGGACATTGTAAACCACATAGTCATTGAAAGGCATCCTTTAAATGCCCCATCATCATCATCATCATCATCATAATCCAATTGTGTGGATGATGACTCAGTATGATTGAAGCCAAGAAGATAAGGTTTGTTAGATGGGAATTGAATGTGTCAGGTACTGTGTTATCATTGATGCTATTTTCTGTTAACATAACAATAGTAGACAAATAATACAAGGGTCGATTGTTGACAAATATTTATTTTTATTTTTTTACTAAAATTTATATATATCATATTAAATATATATTTATATATAATTATATTTTTTTATTTTTTATAATATAACATTTAACTTTTTTAATTTCTTATTTGATTTAAATATTTATTATTAATAATATATATATATATATATTATTTATCTGATTGTTTATTATTTTTATTTTTATTTTGATAAATTATTTTGAATTTTTTATTTTTATTATTTTACATTGATTATTAAAACATAATAGTAAAAAACTAAAACTTTTACCAACGGATTATCCATGAATTCCATCGGTAACTTCTTGTATAAATTACTGACAGAGCAAGAAATTACCAATGGAATTTCCGTGGGTAATCCATTACTTATTATTGACGAAAAAAATTCCATCGGTAATTTGTCGATATTTACCAGAGGAATTATTTCCATCAGTAATCTGTCAGTAATTACCAATGGAATCTTTTTCCATTGGTGATTTTTCAATAGAATTTTCTGACAGAATTTTTCCGTCCGAAATCTGTCTGTAATTTTTTCGGCAAAAAATCCATCGTTAATAGCATGTTTTTTTGTAGTGACTTTATCATGCTAATAAGAAAATGATATATTAGGTCATGTTTGACCAGCTAGATACACATAAATGTTGTAATTACAATAAAATATGATACTTCTGGATCAAGTATTTCTTTATTTCCTTCTTGAGATCTAAAATGATCTTTATGGAACACTTGGTGATTTATCTATAGAAAAACGCTTTATTCTATTGAAATCCTTTATTTCAAATGCTTTTTTTAAGCAATTCGCAAATTTTGCAAGCTCTTTAGGAGTTTAACAATTTGTAGCTTTTGCAAGGTTCCAAAAATATTAAAATTCTTTAATATAAACTATAATTATTGTAAACTCACTTTTATATCTTTCATAAAAATATACGGGCAGAATAGATATTTTATATCCTTCCTTCAAAAAAAATTTACTGAGTCAGTAATATCACATACATTGTAGTTGCTTCAAACCATATAAAGATATTGATTGAATTGTTTTCTTCCGGCAACTTGGATCCTTCAGGTAGTTTGATTTGTTTAGATATAAATCTATATACATATTTGATCCTTCAGGGATTTTATAAGTATAGCAATTTTTCGGATATTTATGCTCTTAGCATTTTAAATCCATCTAGGATTCACATATAATTCACAATATAGTAAGTCATAGATTATAATCATACTCTCTAGATGCATATCAAAGTTTCATATAGTGCCAGACTTCTAAATTTACAAGACATGAAAATTTAATCCACTACAAGATAATGTTTATCAATATTGAACTTTTGCAAAAAGTATTGACTGTATTTCCCACTTTTTCGCACAAAAATGCCCATTTATACAATACTAATATTGCACTTTGGGTGCTCAGGCTAGAAATTCATAAAATTCTTGTTATAATATTGTATGTTGTGCCTTTTCTTTTCCGTTGGCCAACTATCTTTATGTTTGTATCTCATAACATATTTGTATGCAAAATCCTTATTTAATCACGTGATATTATCATCAAAACTGTTTTCAACAACTTCATCTTTTTTGTTCATTTTTTTATGACATAGCTAACTCTTTCTTGCTTTTAGGTACTTGAACCTCTTCGGGGGTCTTACAAACAATTATGTTTTAGTTATTGCCTCCTCAATATGATCATCTTGATTAGTTACTCCCTTTTCTTTTCTTTTGGAACCGATCATTTTCTCATACTTCAAGCATGTCTCATTTTTTCAATTTGGGGGTTTTGATCTAAAATGCCCAAAACGATACCTTTACACTTTCCTGTGAAAATTATTTCTCTATTTATCTATTAAACCTACCGTGCATTTCATCTGATGCAAATTTAAATGTAGAATTCCAATTAGCATAGTCATCTTTAAATATTGCAAGAGTTCCACCTATTTCTCTAGCATGTTTAATCTCACATCTTTCAGCATATAAATTATACTGCAAAGAAGATCTTATATTAAGGACTTGAGATAGTACATTTTATAATAGCTTTAGTAGTTGAACATAACATGGGACTTAAAGTTTTACATCGAGTAGTATGAGTTGTCTCAATGTAATACATAAGTAGGGTAATTCCTCAGGTCAAGAGTGAGCTTTTTGGGAGATGATTCTCCATTTCACGTGGTTATCATTTGGGGTCATGGTGGTTGGGGGCTCATAAATCATAATCGTTATGAGATTATAACCAATAGAAAGGTACTTGGAGTGTTGTAGAGTGTCGGTGTAGCTGCTAAGATATTGACTTTTCAACAACAGCCAATTAATAGGAATCAAGATCATATGGGATGGTAGGTGACGTATTGGTTAACAAACTCAAGGAGCCCCATAGCAAACTCCAATGCACCGAGCTAAATATTATTAGAGTTTGTAGGATCTTCCATCTCATCTAGAATAACCAATACTCGGTGATTGATGCCATTCTGACAAAGTGAACATATTAAAAATATTTTGTAACAATCAAAGGAAATGATTTTGGAACCTTTCTCAATTGCCAAAAGTACCTAATACAAGCATATTTAACCAAAAACACCCTTTTTAGGTACCTAAACCAGCAGGATTTAAAAGAAATTTTTCAGCTTGATTGTCATAGGATTCATATGTCTATTGTCCAAATTGTTTTCAAAGAGGGATTTATTCATCCAAAACCATAATAAAATTGTCTAACACAGTGGTCAAACCCCCCCCCCCAAAAAAAACCCCACACACACACACACACACACACGAAAAAATATATATCGTTTTGCATGCTAGGTAATCTTGAAAAATACGGGTGACAAATGACAAATTTTAGGGAAGCTACGCAAAATCAAGCTAAATGATCAGGTCACCTGATACAATGATGGGCTTCTATTATTGCCTTATTGGGGGCTACTTTGGTCTAGTACAGTTGGCTTCATCTTTTAGTATGTTGAGCCCAAATAAGGTTAACTAACAACTCGCTGGTGAAAGTGATTTCGACGCCGTACTAAGCATTCGGTACTAATGACAATGCTTGGGGTATCTTTCATTAATTGGCGGGTTTTGTTTTTTACGTTTTATAATTTGAAAAATACAATATTTATTACTCGCGCGTTCCAAGACAAAGACTTAAAAATTTAAAATGTAAGAATTAGAGATGTCCTTTTAAGCATTACTGAAATAGTATTTTTTTTTTTTTATTTGGAAAGTCATTCGTTTCCTTTAAAAAATAACGAAATTATATGAATTTTCGATTTACTTGTAAAATCCTTGCAATATCTTCTTTTCACAACTTGGAAATAAATTACACAGGCATTTTCAGATTTTCACTAAAATTACTTATATTTTCCTTCTATTTTTGAAACCGATATTAATTTTTTTAAAAAATAGCCGAGAAAAAGCAAGATAATGAAGCATGCACACACACTAGAAGGCAGGAAAACCAAGGGATCTAGCTTCCCTCTGCTGCTCAAACGTCCGCTGCCAATCCTTTTCTCAAAACTACACCGTTTTGGTGTAGTTTTGGATATAAAATGATTGGGCTGAATTTTTATTGTTTTTAAAAGATGGTGTCTTAAAATATTTTTTAGAAATATCTAGTATCTTAAAATATTTTTTAAGTAGTATGCAATATCCTAAAATAACTTTTTTGTGTTTTTAACCCCTTAAGGTCACTCGCTTTGCCTATCCTCAAGGGTGTGTTTAGTTTGAGGGGATGGGAGAGGGTGGGAGAGAAGCCAAAATTTTAGATTTAATTCCCTTCCCTCCCTTTAAACAAAACCAAGGATTCTCTCCCCTCCCTTTCACTCTAACAAACCAAACAAGGTAACACACCCTCCCCTTCCTCCTCTGCCCTCAAACCAAACACACCCCAAAAAGCTAAGAGAGGGATTTTGCTTTGCCATCTAATCTTATCTTAAACATCTATTTTTCTAAGTGTCCTGGTTGATCATTTTCCTTGGTTGAAGACAAGAAGATAAGGTTTGTAAGATGGGAATTGAATGTGTCTGGTATTGGTATTGATAGTGTTACTATTTCTAGTAACACAACAGTAGCAAACAAATAATACAACGGTGAATGGTTGACAAATTTTTATTTTTATTTTTTTTACAGAAATTTAAAATAGTATATAAGAAATTTAGCTATTTTTGATGATTTTAAATAGTCTTTTTATGTATTATTGAACTTCTAACAACTAGGGCTTGTTTTGGTTAATGTTGTAACACCCGTCCCTAGACCCCTTTATGATTTGTTGTGGAAGCATTACTGGCTTAGGGGAAACATTAGTCAGACCCCCAAACCCACACTTAATCTTTGTTTCATGGGTTATTAATCATTAATTACCAGACTACTTAACTTTATTCACGGGTTTATTAACTTCTTTCCATTGTTTATTATCAGAGCATTATTACAACGGTTCTCTGCTCATAAAAAGGTAATTTATTACCTAGCCCAAAATCTTTAAATGATTACATCATTTACAAATAAAACCAATCTTCCAATCTCTATCACAATTCCCTCTTGCGTAACTTCATGCTATCATCTTCTGTACTTCACATACCTGTATGGTTGGTAGGGGGAGGGTGAGATTTAAGGAAATCTCAGTAGCAAATAATACGATAATGTATGTAAGATAAATGCTAGTGTGTGATATGCCTGCCTTACGTAGGCTCATGTTAACATAATGACATATCTGCATGCTCAATACTTCATGCAACATACTCTTAGCCATAGCATAAACAGAAACAGAGCTTTAATCATTCAACTATGTTACACATAGACAAGCAAAGAATCATGTACTTCATCACACAAGCATACATATCAATACGCACAAGTAGGGTAAGTTCACTACCTCTTGTTTTTTAGTCCTCCTCTTATACCTTTTCTCCAACCATTGAAGTTGCTCCTTCTTTGTCACCTCATAGCCCTAGATAAATAACCACATTATTAGAGCCATGACAAATGATTATCCAATTGGGCTACTTTAGCCTCTAAAACTTTTCTCTAATCTTTGGACCCACACTTATCTCAAATTACTTCCAATGCCACAAATTCGTGGGTCACCCTGAACTACTAGATCTATCAACTTATTTTGAAAAATCACAACTTATTCTTTAGATCCTCAAATGAGGTGGTTCAAAGTCCTAGGTAAAGCTCTTTAAGTCTAATTTAAGAGAAAAATATCACCTACTACCATTATATGGCCAGAACTCCAGAATCCTCAATTAACACAACTATGCCAGGATTTGTTCCAGATTCAGTGCCTAAACTTTAGAAATTCACATCTCCCAAACTACTAACCCAAATGGCACATGTTATGTATCAAATTAAAGCTTAATGTGTCTACTATTATTTTGGACAATATTAGAATCATTAGACAACATTTGGTGATCAAAAATCACTTCGCAAATAACCTGCCTCAAGAAAATGAAATCTGGCAGCACTATTCCTTTAACTTCAATTTTTGGATTTTCAATCCAACCCTTCTAAAATCAAAACCACACCACCCTACACAATTTTGCCCAAGGAATCCATTGGAATCCTCAAAATCATGAAATTCATATTCTTTCCCAAAGATTCCAGGTCTAGTCGAAACTTAGGTGTTCTTGGGCCAAAATTCTACTTTTGATCCTAGTGCTTTCGGGATCGATTTCTCACCGCTATCCCACACAGTTTTCCACTTTAAACTCATTAGAAGCATTAGAACTAACAAAATCACACTCATTCCCCTTAAATTAGGGTCTGGCTAAAATAGGATACCCCCCTAACTCCATATTTAACCTATCAAAACTCAGAATATTATGCTCAAATCGAAGCTTATACGTACCTCTACTCAATTCCATAACCGGTTCTTGATTCCGATGGCACCTCTCCCGAGTAGACGGCACCAAATACCTTTGATCAGAAATCCAAAATGATAGAAATATTTATCTCACTAAGAGGAATAACATTAGAGAAGACTCCGAAAGCTAGAAACGCCAAATCAGAGGTGAAATTGCCTCCAAAGCTCAAGAACTTTTACTATTCATCCTTTTTCTTTCCTCTTTCAATTTCTCATGAATTTCTTTATTTTTCTCTATTTTCTTATGGGCTACACGAAATTTATGAGCCTGGGGAGTTTTGTATTTACTTCATGACATGTGTCTAAGTGTACAAAAATATCCCAGTATGCCCCACGCTCCCGTTCTCCCTGTCTCAAAGTTAGAGACCAATGAATTCCCTGACCATTGCGCTAGGTGGCATCTTGTGAGAGTGCCAACACAATAGCCACTTATGAAAGTGCTAGGTGGCAACTTCTCATTGGGCTAACACAAAAACTACTTTTCAAAAAGCTACCTTATCATTAATGCTCTTTATACGGAGTGATTCAGTTTTGCGCCATGTGTCCCAGTTGCCTCAAAACCTTGCCAAGTGTCTGTGTAATCCTTCAGATAGCGTCACATGGCCTATGACTTAGGGAATTACAGAGCGAATGTTGGTGCGTCCACATATAGGACGTACATAGCCTATATCTCTTTTTCCTTTTCAAAAACGTAGGGTATATGTACCTGCCTTAAAAATGGCATGTGCATGCCGCTACAGACATATTTTATCCATCTAATCGTAGCCACTAGGCCCTCATTTAATCCGAAACCTTGTCCTCTACCCTGAGGAGCCAAATCACATAGTCAAGGGCCCTACATGGCCCACAAATACCCTTAGTGTGTCATCCCAAAATGACGCCTAAGTGTGCCAACATCACTCTGTAGATTCATTCTCTACCCGGATATAGTCCTTGAAAATCATTCTATCTCTCGAATATTCTTGAGACTCTTACTAAACCTGACCTAGTTGTTTGCCCGATATAGGCTTATCCTCAAGTCTCTAGGCCCAAAATCTGGGATATTACAAATGTGGGCAAAAGTGATCACTTTTTTTACACAAGAAGAAGAGGGAAAGCCCTCACCTATACCACTACTAGATCCAACTTGCACCGTATGTCCTTATCAGGAACTTAAACAAACAATTGAAAGTGACACGAAAATGATAAAGACCTGGCCATGTACTTAATGCTTGCTTAGCAACATAATCAACAGCCATATTAGCACTTATAGGGATCCAATGGACATCCACCTCCCATTCTCCAAGCATTATGCTCTTGATCTCATTTATTACAATAACATCAGGGTGGCTCATCAGAATAGAGCCATGGATCAACGAATCCACTTCCTCAGTAATTGTTTCAACACCACTCGTCACTCTCCGGAATCCCAACACATCTTGAGACCATACAGGATAGCCCATAGCTCGCTAGTAAACAATCAGCAAGGTCATCTACTTTAAACATGAAACCTTCCTTGAGAGTACCTTTATCATAAAAAAGAACACCACCACACGACACCATATGGTTTTATGAGCAAGCCAATCCACATTCAACTTTACCCATCCATAATTTGGTGGAGACATGTAGCAGAGTTAGGTTGAAAAGGATGCCCGTTCAAATTAACTCCCTTAAGCAAATTCCTAGCTTTCGACAAGGAGCTAAGAATTGATTCAGCTCTATATTTATTAGTCTCATTGCTTGTTATGGTGTTCTCGAAGATTCTAGCATTACATCAGTACCAGATAAGCCAGCAGCCTATAGAAAAGAACTCACACCAACCCTCCTTCCCCCGATCATAAAGATTATGAATATTCTTTCTAAGACATGTTCTAAGATTTAATTGGAAGAAAATATAGATAATAATTGGGTCCACTACCTCCATCCAAACCATCATGGTTTTTGTGCAATCTCGTAAAATATGAATTAAGCTTTCAGATGCAGCACCATACCAGGCGAAGCTGCCATCTACCCCCATTTCTTTATGGACACTCTCTTCATTTATTAGGAGTTATTGTGGAGAGCAAGCCACATAAAATATTTGCAATGGGGCATTGTATGTAACTTCCAAATTCGTTGCCATGACAAAGCTTGGTACGCAGACCTGATACTAAACTCGTTGCAACGAGGCATTGTTCATCTCGGTAGGAATCTTAAACAAAGCTTGGTACGTATACTTGACACTAAACTCTCCATGACAGTCATAATTCCATCACACACAGCCAAAATTAAGATATATAGCAGTTCCTTCCGCAACAAATTCCCATATCTTCTTAATGCCCAACCAAGCATTAGAACCAGGTCTAGATGGATCAATTTTTGGCATTAAGTCATCACCACACCTATACTTACTATGCAACACTTCACCCATAAATCATCATGTCATTTAATAAGGTTCCACCCTAACTTTGTGATGTAAGCTTAGTTCTGGCAATAAAGATGCTTTAAACCAAGCCCCCCTTTCGTCTTAGGTTTACAGATAATATACCAGGGCATAAAATGTGTCTTTCTTTTATTAGGAGTTGTAACCCATACAAAACTCCTATTATACTTTTCAATATCTTCACACGTTCCTTTAGGCACAGAAACAATGTGCATAGTATACCCTGGAATGGCAAAAGTGATAGAAGATACTAGTGTGGTTCTCCCTGCTAAGAACAAGGAAGATGCCTTCCAACTAGATAGCCTTTTACACATCTTATTTATAATAGCTTGATAACTATGCTTGGTGACACATTCATGACAAAGAGGTACTCCAAGATATTTCTCAAGGTCAGGAGTCATTTGGAAACTCAACATATTACTAATCTCGGTCCTTCAAGTATGATTCATATTCCTAGAGAAGAAGATGTGTGTTTTGGACGCATTTACTTTCAATCCTGATGCCATACAAAAATTGTCAAGACAATTCTTAACTTCTGATGCTTGATACATAACTGCTTCGACAAATAAACAATATCTTCTACAAAAAAACAAGTAAGAGATAGGAGGGCCATTCTTACATAAATTAATAGGTCTCTAAGCTCCTTTCTCAATACTCTCCTAAATTAAGTGGGCCAATCGTTCCATGCATATAACAAAGAGATATGGCCAAAGGGGATCTCCCTGTCCTAGTCAGGGTAAATAAACCTACTCTCTCACCATTCAATAAAAGCTGCATACTTAGAGTAAATACACAAGTAAATATGACATCAATTAAAGAACTGGGCAAATTGAGATTCGTTAGGCAATCCCAGAGAAAAAGCCAATTTACTCAATTGTAAACTTTTTCCAAATCAATTTTGATGGCCATATAACCCTATTTCCCCTGCAAGTTTTGCATCGAGTGAATAACTTCCCGGGCGACTATAATATTATAAAAGTTGTTTCTTCTCATAACAAAACTACATTGATAAGGACTAATAATCTATGGTAAAACCACTTTAATTCTATTTGCAATTACTTTAGTAATAATCTTGAATACCACATTACATAAACTAATTGGTTGCAAATCTTTCATGACTTCCGGGTGCTCTTTCTTTGGAATAAGCACATCTAATATATCATTGATGGACTGGATTTGAGTTGGAGATCTCCATACTGATTTACTAAATTCACATATAGAATTCTCCACCACCTGTTATTGGTCTGGTAAAACAGAGCATTCAAACCATCAGGCCCTAGCGCCTTTAATGCTCTCATACTAAATAAGGCATGCTTTATTTTTGTTACAGTAATATCCCGACCTAGGCTACTTAGCACTTCAGTTTTAATGCATGAGTAAGTAGTAGTACAAATCAAAGGTGGCCGCCTGATTTGTTCGTCTATGAATAATGATGAGAAATAAGATACAGTCATGTTTTTTATTTGTTCACAATCATACACCCATACGTCATCATTACCTCTCAAAGTGCTAGTGAAGTTTCTCTTCTGCCTTCCATTAGCACGTGAGTGAAAGTATTGGGTATTCCTATCTCCATTTACCTTCCACTCGCTTCTTGCTTTTTGAGCCCAAATCAATAACTCTTGTAAGAGAACCTCCTCCAACTACTTCCAAAGAGATCTATAAAGCTCTTCAAGTTCCAAAGTTAAGCCAAACCGAGCCTCGATATTTGTAATCCCATTAAGCCTACTTAGAAGCTTTTTCTTTCTTACATTAGTATAACTAAATACCTGCCCATTCCACTTGTCACAAGCTGCAGTAAATTGGCAAACAATTTATATCCATGTTAAGTTTTTCTTCCAGCTTTTTGAAACAAAAGGTGAGAACTGCCCATCCAAAACCCATCTTGCTAGGAATCGGAAAGGCTGATCTACTCGGTGTTTAGGACTAAATCCTTCTAACTATAAGAGAATAGGCCGATGATCACTTTTATACTAGCTAAGATGCTTCACAACTACATTTCAGAACACCTCTTGCCAACTAGTGGTCCCTAATACCAGATCTAGTCTACTTTCCACACTGGTACGTTTCCACATAAATGAGGGTCCCATAAAACCCAAGTCATTTAAAGCAACGTCATTTATAAAGCTACAAAACTCCCTATCTGGACCCCTAGTAAAATCCTATGAGCGACGTCGTTAGTGGCAAATGTCGTATTAAAATCTCCACCTAAACACCATGGAGCCTAAACCAATAGACTTAACTACGTTAAATCATGCCATAATGCACAATGATGAGACAAATTTAGACTGCCGTAAATGAAGGTCATCTCCCAAACCTACATTACATTATTAGTAATACAAACATGTATGTACTGGTTTGTCAATTCCAAAACATCCACATGTCTACACTTATCTAACCAGAGACACCAAATGCCTCCTTTAAACCCATATGCATCAACAATTTTAATAAAAGCAACACCAAATAACTGAACAATACCTCTGATAAGGAGTGGAAAGGAACGAGCCCCAACTCCTCTCATATTGCATGGGGAGACCATCCCCTTGACCATCCTCAGATATCATAGTTTCATCCATAATTTCCCCATCAACATCCTGGTTAAAACACCAAAGGCACGCCTCACCCTAAAAATGGGCCACTACTTGAGCATCATTATCAGCCATATGATTTAATTGTTGCAATTGCACCTCCGTATTAGCCTCAATGGTTTCACTATATAATGGTCCACTTTGCACCCTTTCATCCATATTCCCCAAATGGGCTCCATAACATGTGGCCCACTACTTTCCCCTTTATTTATATGTTTTTCAAATCTAGGAGGTCCTTACATTAACATAGAAAAGGAATTGGATACTGTAACACCCTTACCTTTATGGTCATCAGATGAGTTTTACACAGTGCAATCAAACCACTCATCGCTATTCATTTATAAAAACTCTTTTGATTCCCAACCTCAAGATAGGATTCAAACCTGTAGTTAAGTGGATTTTTCTAAATATTTCAAAATCTTGCAGAAGCGTCTTATAGCGGTTAGCAAATTCATTGCTACTCATCAATTCTCATCTTTATTCAATTCAATCAAAGTGATTCATTACTCATTTCTCTGCTCATTCTTAACTCATTCATTTAGCCCTGATAACAAACATTCATCATTCATGGCATGTTTATACCACAATGAAAACATGAAATAATTTATATAAAATAAAATATCCCATATAATTCTTCAATCCGCCATCTCACTTCTTTCTTGCATATCTTCATGCGCTCTTCTTTCGTGTTCACATACCTATATGGTTGGGTAGGGGGAGTGAGATTCAAGATAATCTCAGTAGCGAACAATGCTAACAAATGAATACAAGAAATGCTTTGTGCATAACATGCTTGTTTACATAAACCCATGCCAACATAATGACATATACATGCTCAATGCTATACAATACATTCATGGCCATAGCATAAGCACAAACAAAGCTTCACTCATTCACATATGCGTCATCAATTCATCAAAGCAATTAACATATCAATATACAAGCACACATATCAAGTTATGCAAGTTAGGAAAGTTTCCTACCTTAGGGCTTTAAGTCCTTCTTTGGTTCCCTTTTCTTCCAACTAATGTAGCTTCTTGAAAATTCTTCCATTTCCTTTTCTTTGACTTATCATGGCCCTAGATACCCAATCACATAATTAGAGCCATGATAGTAAGTCATTGGAAGTGTATAACAATGTCCAAGAAGTTAGGAAGGGCTAAACAAGTCGACGTTTTTTAGAAAAATATGAAATATTGGAATTAAAGATCTTGGCCGCAACCAAGAATTCTTTAGCTGCGGCCAAAGGTGGTTAGAAGCATTTTGGCTGCGGCCAAGAATCCTCTGGCTACGGCCAAGAAAAGGTCCAAAACATTTTGGTTGTTGCCAAAACTCCTCTGGCCTAAACCAGAAACTTTCTTGTTTCTTGGCTGATTTTCCAAAAATCATAACTAAATCCACAAAAATCAAAATGAAGTGGTTCAAAATTCTATAGAAATATCTTTAAGTCCTCTATACTGGAAAAATATGAATCACCGCCATATACAACCACAAAATTATAGAATATCCTAAATTCCCACAATGTTCCAGAATCAAGTCCAGAAACAGGGCACAACTTCAAAAACATATAACTTTCAATCCACTAGTCTAAATTGCTTATAATACCTATCAAATTAAAGCAAGGATGTCTACTTTAATCCTAGAAAGTTTCATAACATTTGGACCATTTTGACCAATCAAAATTTCACCACCAACAGGCTGCCTTCCAGAAACTTCAATCCAGAAATCAAAAGTTTTGCAATTCTACTATCAAACATGTCTAATATCATCACTAATCCTCATAGATAATCATTTTCATGATTAAAACAACATATAGCCCTAAAAGCATAGCTTGGATGAAATCATAGGGCAGCCCAAGAATTGCTCAAAGCTCAACAAAATTGCAAATCAATCGGTTCAAATCAAAACTTGTACGTACCTCTACTCGATTCTACAACCAGTTCTTGATTTTGGCAGCACTTCCCCTAGGTAAATAGCTCTAAAAACCTCTGATCAAGAATCTAAAACCATAGAAAGAAAGCTCACATCAAGTCGAGTAACGTTAAAGAAGACTCTGGAAGCTAGAAATGGCTAATCGAAGGTGAAATCAGCTCCAGAATTCAAGAATTTTCACTATTCACCTTCCTTCTCTCCTCTTTCTATTTTCTCATGATTTTCTGATTTCTTTTTCTATTTCCCATGTATGCTGGATGAAATTATGAGGAGGGAGGGAGTTTTTATTCTTTATCCAACTTAAATATTCACCCTATATTGTGCCAAGTGTCACAATCTTGTGGCTCCTTGAAAAGCAAGTGGTTAATTACTCAATTATGGTTGGTTTACTTGGGTTAAACTTTCTTGCTCCCTACTTCAGCCAACATTTATCCCAATTAAAGGAAAAAATAAATGGATACTTGCTTTATTGGTTAAATGATCATTTTGCCCTTACATTTATTTCCATTTTCACACTAGCTAGAAAATTGGGCAGAATTTTCCTCAAATTTTGAAAATTCATTTCTTTATTTATAGAGATTCAATTGGTGTGATTCTAAAGGCTATATGACTTTTATTAATACTATTTTCAAGGAAAAATATAGCTTTTGGCCAATTGAAAGCTTACAATTCTCAGAATTATTGTTTTTAGACGCTGCCACTGAAAATTGCCTGTTTCACTAGGCTAACTTCAAAAATACATAACTCTCTGTGTACAACTCCAAATGGCCTATATGACCTATTAAATTAAAGCTTAATAAGTCTACTTTAATACTAAAAACTATCATAGGCATTGGGCATTATTTGCCTATTTAAACATGTCAAACAACAAGACTGCTACACAGGGAAACTCACTGGCAGTAAATTCAAATGTTTACAATTTATGTTCTAAACATACTCATGTTGTGTGTGACTACCGATTGCCCTGTTTTATCATTTTATTCCCTTAAATCCCATAAAGATATATGGAATATTTGGGATTATCATTATGCCCTCTTGAGACACTTGCTTAACCAGGGCTTAACAGTCCACTGAATTTAGGCTTATTCTCAAGCCTCTAATCCCAAAATTTGGGATATTACAGATACTAAAGGTGTGGGTTCCACCTTATTATTTTTTCCTTTCCCACGTGCACTAGTCTTGAGACTTAATCTATTATCCTTGCCACGTGGTTGCACCTTAGCCCCACCCTTCCTCTTAGATCCCACTTGAAGCCATTCTTTATTTTTTAAATTATTTTTCACCTCCTCTCCAAATCTTCGTCTATCCTTTGCCAACCCATATGATTTCCTACTTTCTAAAACCCACTCCTTAACCATCAAATCTTGTGATTCTTGGATCTCATTTAGACCATACTACTCCTTTCCCACCTTCATCGCCATATTTGACTGTAAACCCTTCAAATCTACCTTTATAACTTTCTTTTCAAAATCATGCTTCACCAACATCTGTGGACCATAATCAATGTGATTATATTTTCCTTTTATGTCACCCATTATAGCCTCCTCCTTCCTCTCTTCTCTAGCACTGCCGTGGATACCATTTGAGTCTCTCATGAACTACAACTTGGTTCTTGACTTGGATTCTTTGTCGTACAATGATCTATACAATGCCTATACTTCACACAGTGGAGGCACACTAAATGAAGACCTTCATAATTGAACCGTCATTCCTCTCTAAAGTGAATAAATCCTAGTTATAAAGGCCTCTGTAAGTCAATTTCAACACACATTTAAGTAAAGTCACCTTTCTCATAGAACACTATAGTACATCTATCTTAAGGGTCCTCCTAATCATATTCCCCAAGTTCCTAATGGATTCAACATTATACAGGTCATGTGGGAAGTCAGGAATTCTAACCCAAACCGCTATTTGCTTCTGGTTATCAGCTTTCCAGGGGTTGAAATTCGGCCGCCAGCACTGAACCAGCAAGTATCGACTACTATCATCCATGGTCCCTCTTGCAAAGCATAGTCTTGATCATCTTTTGAAGAGAAAGACACAAGAAAATACCCATTATTAAGTGGGGTTACTCTCATCGGTTCCTTTGAAGCCCACATAGACGCCATCCTTTGCCTCATAAAACCAACATTAAAATATTTCCCAAGAAGCTTAGCAATAGGTTAGTTCATGTATGGCTTGCCCCATGCAGCATACTCTTCTGTACTAACTTAAAGCTTTGGCAAGTTACCCGTACGGCGCTACATCTCTACCGTATCTTCTTCCTGCTCAGCTACCTCATCAAACTCCTCTTCCTCCTTCGTACTTTGTTTCTCATTATTATGTGCAAAACAATCCTTTGAGTCATTTAAAGCATTAGGTGCAGATATATTAAGCTCCAGGAAACCAGACTCGCCAAGGCATAAATGTTAGAATATATCATGCCTATTGCCAATTACATCATGATAATCATAGCACAACATATTCTACAAGTTACAGCGGAAGACTTAATAAATACCCCTCGCCATAGCTTTTCTCGGATCACAAGGAGTTCACGAACACTGGGAATTGAGACTGCAAAAACAGAAAGAGTCAGAAGAAAAGATTGACAAGTAACTCTTCTGACTGACCGCAAGGCACAGTTATGGCAACTGGTGTGAGAGCCGTCGCTAGTTAGGGAACCTCAAAGAGCAGCTAGGGTTTTCACGTACGCTCAGTTCAGACGGCTGTAAACCTTAATTATTTATTTCACCATCAGAAATAAAATAAATAGCCAGTCCACTTTACCCTAATCCTGTAGTTGGGCCTAGATCTGACTAACGGGCCACACTCAGGATATTTTAATTAACCTAATTAATAACTAATAATTATATTATAATAATTAAAATATCTCACACTCTCCTACTTGGCCCGTATCTAAATGTCAGTTGCCCTTTTCAGATTAAACCAAGGCTATGCTGCAAGAATCATGGCGATAAGTCCTCTTAGGCTGAGTATTATCTTACATGTATTACATGCAACACCCTTACTTAATGGGTATAACCTTATGAATAAACGCCAATGTTTATTCTGTTCCAAACTTAGTGTTTATTAGTCTCATCAACAGAATGTATACAAATAATGATAGAGATAATAAACCATAAAGTCAATTTCATTGCATACCTCTTCTACATAAATGAAGGCTTAACCCCCATTTGAGGAACGTGTAACACAAACGCATTCGGTTTTATTCCCTTAGTCAAAGGATTAGCTAGCATGTGCTTTGTATTGATATGATCAACCAAAATTTCACCATCTGCAATTCTCTCTTTTAAACTTAGGAATTTCAATTCGACCCACCGGCTTCGACTTCCACTCCTTTTGTTATTTGTAATGGCTACTGCGGCTGTGTTATCACAGTATATCCTGATTGGCCTAGAGATTGAGTCTACAATCTTAAGACTAGCAATGAAATTCCTTATCCAGATCGCTTGTGAACTTGCCTCAAAACACGCTATGTACTCAGCATCACAAGTAGAGGGAGCTGTAAGTGTTTGTTTTGTACTTTTCCATGATATAGCTCCATCTGCTAGTAGGAAGATGTAACCAGTAGTAGAATTGATTGTGTCTAAACATCCTCCTAGATCAGAGTCTGAGTAACCAACCACTTCCAAGTCATCTGTCCTTCTGTATGTGAGCATATAGTGTTTAGTACCTTGTAGGTACCTGAACACTTTATTTATAGCTGTCCAATGTGCTTCCCCTGGATCGCTTTAGTACCTTCCCAACATGCTAACAGCGAAAGCTATATCAGGTCTTGTGCAAACCTGTGCATACATCAAGCTTCCCACTGCTGATGCATATGGGACCCTTTCCATTTGCTTTCTTTGAAGCTCATTTTGAGGACATTGACCTAGACTAAACTTGTCCCCTTTCTCAAGAGGAGCTATATTAACTGAACAGTTTTGTATCCTGAATCGTTCAAGAACTTTGTTGATATAGGTTTGTTGAGACAAGCCTAAAATGCCTTGAGCTCTATCCCTATGGATCTTGATGCCAATGACATAAGATGCCTTACCCATATCCTTCATATCAAAGTTCTTGCACAAAAATTGTTTTACCTCACGTAATAGTCCTAGATCACTGGTTGCAAGTAGTATGTCATCGACATATAAAACCAGAAATATGATCTTGCTCCCACTAACCTTGTGGTATATGCATTCATCCATGATGTTCTCATCGAATCCAAATGATGTGATTACTTCATTGAACATTAAGTACCACTGTCGTGAGGCTTGCTTCAAGCCATATATAGATTTCTTCAACTTGCATACCAGATATTCCTTATCCTTTGTAACAAATCCCTCAGGTTGTTTTATGTAGACTTCTTCCTCAAGGACCCCATTGAGGAATGCAGTCTTAACATCCATTTGGTGCAACTCTAGATCAAAATGTGCAACTAATGCCATAATTATGCTGAAAGAGTCTTTCGTTGATACAGGAGAAAAGGTTTCCCTGTAGTCAACACCTTCCACTTGTGTGAAGCCCTTGGCAACCAACCTAGCCTTGTATCGATCAATGTTACCTTGTGAGTCTCTTTTGGTTTTGTAAACCCATTTACAGCCAATGGCTTTAGACCCACTTGGTAACTCCACAAGATCCCATACATCATTATTTGCCATGGAATTAATTTCTTTAGTCATAGCATCATGCCACAACTTAGAGTTCTCACTCTTAATAGCCTGAGTAAATGTTAATGGATCATCTTCAATGCTAATATCGTAATCAGTCTGAACAGAGTACACCACGTAGTCACTAGGCAATGCTGGCCTTCTTTCTCTAGTTGATCTTCTTAATTCAACCTCTTGGGTTGGTTCAGATTGTTCATTCGAGACATCCTCCACCACAACTTGTCTTGGTTCTCCATGTGTGGGAGGTGGATAAATCTAAACAAAACCTTCACAACGTAAATCAGGGGTTATTTCTATATGATCATTGTTTGTTTGATCACTACTACTAATCACATCATTCTCAAGAAAAACAGCATTCCTAGATTCTATAAAACGTGCAGAAGGTGAAGAACAATAGAACCTATAACCCTTAGTCATACATGGATAGCCTACAAAGTAAGCTCTAATGGTTTTAGGATCTAGTTCCTTTTCTTGTGGATTGTACACTCTTACTTCCGCAGGACAGCCTCATACCCTAAGGTGTCTTAAGCTGGGTTTCCATCCATTCCAAATTTTAAAGGGTATTTTTGGCACTGCCTTTGTTGGAACCCTGTTTAATAAGTACACTGTTATCTTAAGTGCCTCCTTCCACAAGGATGTTGGTAGTTTGGAGCTACTCATCATGCTCCTAACCATGTTTAGCAAGGTCCTATTTCTTCTTTCTGCTACACCATTCATATCTGGTGAGCCAAGCATGGTATATTGAGCAACTATACCATGCTCTTGAAGAAAATCAGCAAAAGGACCTGGCACTTGTCCTTCACAAGTGTACCTACCGTAGTACTCACCACCTCTATCGGATATCACGATCTTTATTGGTTTCCTAACTTGTTTTTCTACTTCAACTTTATATTCCTTAAAGGCATCTAGTTCCTCACTTTTATTATCAAGCAAGTAGATATAAGTATATCGCGAGTAATCTTCAATAAAAGTGATAAAGTATTTTTGACTGTTTGCGGATAAGTCAGGACAACAAATATCAGTATGTATAATTTCAAGTAAATCAAAACTTCTTTTAGCTCCCTTTTGTGACTTATTGGTCTGCTTTCCCCTTATGCAGTCCATACAGGTATCAAATTCTGAATGGTCTAAAGATGGAAGGATTCCATCTTTAGTTAACCTTTTGATCTTGTCAACGGAGATATGTCCTAATCTCTTATGCCACAAGCTAATAGAATTCTCATCAATGATACTTTGTCTAATACCATGCGAAACAGAAAAAACTTCAAGCAGTTCAGGAATTATTTTAAATAAATCATCAATCATAATAACCCTTGCAATTGGAAAATAGTCCTTACTGAAATACATCAAGTCCTTTTGCAAATAAATACCATAATTCAAAGGAATGAGTTTTGACATAGAAATCAAGTTTCTCATATAACTAGGAATGTAAAAAAATTCAAAAGATCCAGTACGGTTTTATTTGGGAAAACAATTCTAAAAGTTTCAATTGCTTCGACCGGATCTCCTTTCCCACTTCCTGAAAGGACTCATGCTTCATTGGGAAGTAGAGGCCTGGTGTTTAGAAACCCCTGTATGGTAGTAGAAATATGGATCATTGAACCCATATCGATCCACTAAGTATCATTACTAGTGCTAATATGATGAGCTTCTAAAGCTAAACTTGAAATATACATACATTTACGCTCCAATCATGACTTCCTCTTCAGGCACTCATCCTTCATGTGCCCTTTCTTCTTGCAGAAGAAGCAAATAGCTTCAGCTTTCTTAATGGATGGCACAGCAGGAATCTTTTTCTTCTTCTTCTGCTTGTCCTTGTTGCCCCTGGCACCATTCCTGTTGGAACTCTCAGCCAAATGAGCTGCCCTAGGTGCCTCCCTACCACTCATTTGAAGCCTAGTTTCCTCCTGAACACACATGGACGGAAGTTCATCAATTGTCCATTTTTCCCTATGTGTGTTATAGGAGACCTTAAAGGCATCATAATAAGAAGGAAGGGAGTTTAGTACCAGATGCACTAGGAACTGCTCTGTTGGTTCCATGTCAAAGGCCCTCAGCTGAGAGGACAAGTCTTCTCATCTTCATGATATGTTGTCTGACTCTATTAGTACCTGTCAGCTTCATGGCACACAGCTCTGACATGATACAACCACCCATCTATTTGTCAGTTGGCTTAAACTGTTTGTCCACAGCTTCCAGAAACTCCTTAGCAGTTTCACATTTGGAAATTGCTCCCCTAATGCTTCTTTGGATCCTGGACTTAATATATTGTTGGAAATTGTGCCCTAAGGGCCAATCATTATACTTTGAACATTATTATTTTAATAAAATTTATCCATTCTGTTATCATATTATTTGCATGTTAGCTGTGATAATTGTATTCTTGGATAATTCATAAAGATTGTCCTAAAATGTCCCTGGTCGGTCATCTATACGAGAGCAAAGATGGAACAAGATCAGTATGACTTTGATAAGATATGGAGATACGAATCAAAGTCTTAGGCACTTGTAAAAGTATAAGGTGCTGGACCGACCCACTATGAGAAAGCTACATGGATCAAGTCATAAGCTTTTCTCATGTATAACCACGTCACAATGCCCTTAGACCTGAGGTCATCATGGATTCCTACATGAGAGTTGCTAAGCTTTGAACTAGTCAAAAGTCACTTTTGACCGGGTGATGATAAAGGCTACGATCGGGCTTAGTGGTTTTTCATGCAGAGGAATATGAATGATCAAGATGGAATTTATCCCTCACATTAGTAGAGAGATATTACTATGCCCCTCGATGAGTGAGTCTGAGAAATGTATGGCTATACTATGATGAAAGGATTTTCTGTCTCTGTTATCAGGCTACTCAGGAATCGAGAAAGTAATGGTCAGGAACAAGAGGATGACATTATCCATGCCTTATCCTTGATCGATATATCGTGTGACAAAAGGGACGTGACATGGTTGTATGACAGGTTACATCGTGATGACGATCCTCATATGAATTGGGTAGTCGTAATGTCTTGCTAGAGGCCGCTTCCGACTTTTGGGTTAGTATAGTTATTGGCCCACTGCCAACTTCATATGGGCCTACAGGGTCGCACACAAGAATGGCCCAACACGAGATAATGTTTAATTTAGGGTGGACGAATTTTATATTTATATATATATAATATAAAATTCATTAATAATATTATATAGATATATATATTTTCGAAATATATATCTTATATATATATATATGTATGTATATATATATTATATGATATTATTATATTGTGTTAGTTTTAAATTTAATTTATTAAGATATATTAAATTTAATAACTAACATGATAGAGATATAGTATCTCAGATTTAATTTATAAAGATAAATTAAATCTAATGGCTCTTTATTTGGATTAAATAAATAGGTTAAATTAAAACTGATGGACAGATTTAATTTAAACTGAATTTATTTAATTAACTCATCAAGATAATTAATTGTTAATTAATTTCGAAATTAATGATGATTAATTTTCAAATTTGAAAATAGCCCTCATAGGTTATAAACTTGATAAAGCAGATATATTCATACGCACATGAGAATTGAGAGCCGCAAGTGAAACCATAGAAGACATTAGAGGCGCTAGCACGCAGTCTTGGTTGGAGAGCATTCGTGTGGATACCGGTAGAGGGAGCGGACCTGACGTGTTGGCTCCTAGATATCGAGAAAACTTTGAATCATCAAAAAGGTATGAATCCTTCCAACTTGGTTTAGTCGCCATTGATAGATCCTCGATTAGGATCGGTGAAAATTTTTAAAATTCTTCCGCTGTGCCTAATGATCCTAACATATATGACATGCACATGCAATTGTAGTGCTCCCAGCGCTCCTGATAGTCAATTTCATCTTTAGTTGACTTGTCAGTTGGTTTGGGAGGTCTAGGTTTCTCCATTACAAAATGCATGTGCAGCATATCAATCTGCAAAGTTATGTCCTCTCTCCACTCAGGGTAATTAGTACCATTCAGCACAATTTTGCCAGTAGTGTCAGCAAAAAGAATAGGGAAAGTAGTAGGTGCTGCAATTTAAAAACTTAAATTAGCTCACAAGATAAATATTTGAGACAATCACGAATTCTGTGCCTTTTGTATGCATGTTATGCACTAATGGAAACATGCAATATATATAAATGCGTATCACTAAATTCTACCTGTGGGCAAAGAACCTAGCATTGCATGCATTTATCTCAAATTGGTGGGCCAAGAGTGTATAATTTACATTTCCTAATACCTGTGGGCAACTTAGAAAATATAAGACCAAACTATCCCACCCTAATTAAATATATAATCATAATCATCTACTTGTGGGTAAAGATCAATTACAATTCTATATTTAATTACAATTAGATATTTTATAAGTTCCATATGTGATCAAGTTGCATGCAAAACTAAAGGATGTTGTGGCTATTCCTTGAAAAAGTAGCATGCTAGTCACAAATATCATTTAAGTGCATTTAAATCAAAATATGCACATCATAATGGAGAGATTAATTAATTCAATAAATACAGTAAATAATTAATTAAATCCCTCCCACTGTTTTATGTATTCAAAATTGTTTAGATAATTAATTTTGGCACCTTTCAACTCAAATTTCAATTTTTGCAAAATTTTTGAAATGTTAAATAATTGTCTAAAGCTATTTTCAGGATGTTAGACAATTAATTAACTTATGAAAACAATTTTACAAATTTTTCAGTATGTGAAAATGCCAAAATTAACCATTGTCACTAATTTAAACAATTTAAAGTCATTAATTAGAAAAATATGTAAAACAGATATATATTTAATTAAACAGTGAAGTAATGGTTTAAGAAAAGCCCAAAAACATTTTCTGGAATTTAAAAACGATATCCCAGAAGAACAAAAAATGAATAGGCCCAATATTTGTTTCCGAAAGTTTCAACATTCATGGTCCAGAAAAAAAATTATAAGGCCCAGAAGAACAAAAACCGTCACTGTTCAATTAAACAAAAAAAAAAAATTTTTGTTCGGCCCAGTTCTCATTATGCCTTAAAAAAAATTTACAGAAGCCCAGCTAATTTGGCCTAACAGCATCAGCGAGAATTGCAAGGAACAAAAAAAAATTAAAGCCCAAAAACGCATCGGCCCAAAGACACGTCCGGCCCACCCTCTCTGGATAAGTGAAACGCCACGTTTCACTTAGGGCCAAACGGCGCCGTTTTGCGCTTGGGAGAAGCTAATCCGAATGAGCCAAAACGACGACGTTTTGGCTAATGCCAAAACGACATCGTCTGGTGTCTCCTTCCCCACCCGGTTCCTTGAACCCTACCCGACCCGCCAACCCAATTTCGACCCGGTTGGGCTGCCGCGACCCACGATTTCAGGCGGTGCTTTCCGGCGATTGGAGGGCTCAAAACGACGCTCTCACGGTAGTTTTTTAACAGAAATGCATATAGAAACTTAATACATTCAATATCCAGAAACTTAAACACAAGATTTAGATCAAAATTTTTTCTTAGATTCGAAAATGAAAAAACAGAGATTCTGACGGCGGCGTTGACGGCGATAATCATCGAAGCAATCACAAAATCACAAATCTCACTCAAAAATACATAAAACGCATCGAAACATAGATATGGGTAATAAATCATCGATTAAAAGCAAGAATCAAACCAAAATATTCCCAAATTTGAAGAAAGCAAAACGGAGATTCTAAGAAAGGCTCTTCTCTTCGACGGACTTTACAGAAATGGAGAGTGTTGCAACAGAAAACCAAAACAGACAAACCAACGGTGCTAATCACGTTACAAAACCAGAGAACATTAACAAAAAACCATGATCTCTAATTTAAGATATGGAACCCGTGTAGAAATTACAACGGTAGATTCAATTAAATTCCATATTTAAATTATCCCTGATTAAAGAAAGTAGGCAGAGAATCAGAGAACCAGGCTCTGATGCCACATGTTAGAATATATCATGTCTATTGCCAATTACATCATGATAATCATAGCACAACATATTCTACACGTTACAGCGGAAGACTTAATAAATACCTCTCGCCATAGCTTTTCTCGGATCAGAAGGAGTTCACGAACACTGGGAATTTAGACTGCAAAAACAGAAAGAGTCAGAAGAAAAGATTGATAGGTAACTCTTCTGACTGACCGCAAGGCACAGTTATGGCAACTGGTGTGAGAGCCGTCACCAGTCAGGGAACCTCAAAGAGTAGCTAGGGTTTTCACTCATACGCTCAGTTCAGACGGCTGTAAACCTTAATTATTTATTTCACCATCAGAAATAAAATAAATAGCAGTCCACTTTACCCTAATCCTGTAGTTGGGCCTAGATCTGACTAACGGGCCACACTCAGGATATTTTAATTAACTTAATTAATAACTAATACTTATATTATAATAATTAAAATATCTCACAATAAAAGCTTATTCTTGTATGACTGTCGAGAATCTCTAGAGTCCATGTATGCCTTCCCAATGTTCCCATGTTGCAATAAAAAACCAGTAGCCCTGCTCTAAAAAAATTTTGGTTTAGTTGGTTGCTCTAAAACTAAAGGCCCTGATTTCTACGTCCCTCTCCGGCTGCCTTCTCTTCCACTGCCGTCACCCTCCTTCCTCCTGCCACCCTCTGTTCTCCTGTCACTCAAGCTCATCTCTTTTTCTCCCATCAATTTCACTAGAGCTATCCAATTTTTTGTATGCAAGGAAAATGATAAACAGTAGCTTACAAAACAAGTACAATTCAACCCTAAAGTGATCACTTTTATCCCAACTAAGTTTTATAAACTAATATTGGAGTAAAATTCTATCATTATAATTGGATTCATATTTGGATATGCTTTTATAAAAAAATAATTACTTTGAAAGGAGCCTTTTTAGATGATATATTAGAAACTTAGTTTCAGAAGGTTTAGATATGAAGAAAAGTATGTAGATGGAAAAAGCTGCATCAACTTTAAAGTGACTTTTAGACAAAAGATCAGTTGTCTCAAAAGTCATGTGAAACATCATTTTTTCATCTAACTTGAGTTTTAAATGCTTTTCATGCTTAGAAGTTAGTTTGGGATGCCTCCAACACCATACTATAAACCACATTGTTATTGAAAGGCATCATGTAAATGCCTAATCATCATCATCATCCTATTGTGTGGATGATGACCTAATGTGATTGAAGACTAGAAGATAAGGTTTGTTAGATGTGAATTCAATGTGCCTGGTACTGTGTTATCCTTGACACTATTTTCTGGTAACATAAAAGTAGTAGACAAATAATACAAGGGTGGATTGCTAACAAATATTTATTTTTTTATACTGAAATTTATAATCATATATTAGAAATTTAGCTATTTTTGTTGATTTTAAATAGTCTTTTTATGTACTATTGAAGTTCTAACAACTAGGGCTTGTTTTGATTAAAGTTGATAAAAGTGATCACTTTTATCCCAACTTACTATTATAGACTAACGTTGAGTAAAAGTTTATCATTATAATTGGATTCTTTTGGATAGGCTTTTATAAAAAAAAATAATTACTTTGACAAAAGCTTGTTTAGATGATATATTAGAAACCAAGTTTCCCAAGGTTTAAATATGACAAAAAGCATGTAGATGGAAATAGCTGCTTTAACTTTAAAGTGACTTTTAGACAAAAAGTCAATTATCTCGAAATTCATGTCAAACATCATTTTGTTCATCTAACTTGAGTTTGAAATGCTTTTCATGTTTAGAAGTCAGTTTGGGATGCCTCCAACACCATCCTAAACAACCCCTAAGTTAGGAGCCTAAAGTAGGACACTGTAAACCACATTGTTATTAAAAGGCATCCTATAAATGCCCTATCATCATCATCATCCCATTGTCTGGATGATGACCCGATATGATTGAAGACAAGAACATAAGATTTGTTAGATGGGAAATGAATGTGTCTGGTATAGTGTTATCCTTGATGCTATTTTCTGGCAACATAATAGTAGTAGAAAAATATTACAAGGGTGGATTGTTGACAAATATTTGTTTTTATTTTCTTACAAAAATTTGTAATCGTATATAAGAAATTTAGCTATTTTTGCTAATTTTAAATAGTCTTTTTGTGTATTATTGAACTTCTAACGACTAGGGCTTGTTTTGATTAACGTTGGAAAAAGTAATCACTTTTATCCCAACTAACTTTTATAGACTAAAGTTAGAGTACAAGTCTATCATTATAATGGGATTCATATTTGGATAGGTTTTATAAAACAAAGTAAATACTTTCATGGAAGCTTGTTTAGATGATATATTGGAACCTTGTTTCAGATGGTTTATGAAGTGTCAACACCCGTTTCCATTTCGATATTCGAAGAGTAATAAAGACTAGATTCCATAAGCATACAAAAAAGTACATATATATTGATAAAAGTATTTGTTTACAGCCCAAAGTCGTCTGTTGACAAAATACAGAATACTATAGTATTTTCAATAATTACATGATTTCCCAAGATATCTTAAGCATAAACTAATTATAACCATCAAATTTAACCTTGCCTCTAGACACATGCCAATCAATTCTCGATATCTATGCCTTTTCCTTTCATCCCACTGTCACCCGCTGAGATGTTTGTTTAGAAAAAGGGGTGAGCTTCCAAGGAATCACAGTAGAAACATGCTATTGTTTATATAAAATGTGAAAAGTAAATATGATATGCGTCATATATGCACCCATTAATGAACAATATAACACATCATCATGTATACATACGTAGGGCCCAGCCCTACTCATCTACACCAGTTGGATTCTCACCAACTCCCAGTGTAAGTGCACTTCTAGCACTAATTGCCCATCTCTAGGCAAAACATGTTGATTAATAAAGCACATTTACAAACAATGGCATTCACACAATCATATAACTATGGCATAATTTATGAAGGATAATGTCTCTACCTTCAAGTTCTTTTAACCCCTTTTTGATGTGCCTCGTAAAACATGACGTTTCCAGCTTCCGACTCGATCCTAAAATATTAAATGTACAAGAAATAGGTCATAACCTATCCAAGTATCATTTTAGACACTTCCATAGTGTTTCTTGTGGTTATATTAGTCTATAGTGAAAATTTACCAAAATGCCCGGGGGACCCTGGCCCGGCTCCGCCGTACCCCACCCGACAGCACGTTTTCTCAAAATTTTGAATAGGGCTATCCTGACGTATTTTCACCCAAGGAATCCATTTCCAAGCTCGAAATTACCAAATTCAGTATCAAATTATGAAATTGCCCTTGACAACCCCGTTTAGGGTTTTAAGGGCATTTTCGTAATTATGCTTTTTCAGTCTTTTTTAGAAAAAGTGACCAACTGTAACCCCACCTATTTTTGCCTCCTAAATCCAATGGAACCATCAAATCATTGAAAATCTAAATCCTTCCCCTAGATCTGTGCTTGGCCGAAACATACGCCAAGAAAAGGGAAAAATTGGAGTTTTGTATTTAGCTTCCAAAGCTTGTGCCTTTTCACTTCTAATCCCTTATTAAGCCATTTAAACACATACAAACCATAATTTACAGAGATTTGGGCAGCATAACCCATTAGGATTAGGACTTTCCAAATTTACAAACTTAACCAAAAATCACCAAACCAACCACAAACCTTAACAACAACATCATATAAGAATAGATCTAAGGTTTTTGAGGTTACCTCTTGAGTTCTTGAGGTATCTCACTCTAGGCGTCCTCCTGTCTCTCTCTCTCCTTGAGCTCAAGATGTGTTTTCTAAACCATGATTCGTGTTTTCTAAACCATGATTCCATAGAGAAGAAGGGTTTAGAGAAGGTTTTCATGCAAGATTTCAAGAAAAATGCTTAAGAGATCAACTCTTACCTTAAGCTTCTTCGTCCCTTTCTCTAGATCTCCTTGGTCTCTTGAACTCTCTCTCTCTCTCTCTCTTCTTTCTTTTTCTTGGCCGAAAATATGAAGGGAGGAAGGGAAAGTGTTTTATAAAATATCTCTCCTTTCCTTTAATCACTTGATTTCATCAATGCATCACATGGTGATACTTGGCATTGGTCTTATCTCTTTCCAATTGTGTCATTAGGCTTCCATTAACTTTGAACTAATTTGCTCTCCCTTTGGTTAGCCTCAAAAACCATCCCCCTTAGGCACTCCACTAACCAAATTGCTTCTTCCAACTAATCCAACTATGCACTCAAGTATTGTACCATAATCATGATTACTTTGTCCAAGAAGCATTATTTTAATGCAATTAGACATGTGCTTTTCTTAATCAATTATAAACTAATCCCTTTTCCATATGATAATGACACTTGGCATGTTTAATTCCAAAAATCATTTTTCCCTCCTATTTTTTTATGTTATGAAAAATTTTCTAAGAAAAGAGAAAAAGAATTTGTTCCAATATTTCCATAATTTCAATTAAAGGCTTTATGCATAATTCCTTCCAATTTTACAACTCTTGATTTATTTAACCAAGAATATTCCATATATACATTCTTCTGTATTTTCCTTGATTAATTGAAATCAATTTCAATTAATTGAAAAATAATTAATCTTATGCTAAATTGGCAAAGTTACGATTTTTGGTCATAACCTTTGTAATCTAATTTCCTTTCTTGAATTAATTTGCTCATTTTCTCATGAATATTCACCATTTTAATGAATTTCTCAAAATAATTACAATATATTTGGTGAATATAAAATTTGGGGTGTTATATGAAAAAAAGTTACTTCAACTTTAAAGTGACTTTTAGACAAAAAAGCAGTTGTCTCAAAAGTCATGTTAAACATCATTCTTTTCATCTAACTTGAGTTTGAAATGCTTTTCATGTTTAGAAGTCTATTTGGGATGTCTCCAACACCATCCTAAACAACCCCTAAGTTTGGAGCCTAAGCTAGAACATTGTCAGCCACATAGTCATTGAAAGTCATCCTGTAAATGCCCCATCATCATCATCATCTATTGAGTGGATGATGACCCAATATGATTGAAGCAAAGAAGATAAGGTTTGTTAGATGGGGATTGAATGTGTCTGGTATTGTGTTATCCTTGACGCTATTTCTGGTAACATACCAGTAGTAGATAAATAATACAAGGGTTGATTGTTGACAAATATTAATTTTTATTTTTTATAGAATATATACATAATATTAAATATATAATTATATATTTTAATTTTTATAATATAATATTTAAGAATTTTAATTTCTTATTTGATTTAAATATTTATTAATACTAATATATATATTATTTATCTGATATGTAATTATTTTTATTTTTATATATTATTTTTTATTATTTAATATAAATTATTAAAATATAATAACAAAATATTATAAATTTTACCCACAGATTACCCACGGAATTCTGTTAATAATTTCTTGCCGAAATTACTAACAAAGCGAGAAACTATTAGTAGAATTTCCGTGGGTAATCTGTAACCCCTAACGTAATTATATCCGAAATACGTGATCAAAGTGAAATAGAGACCAATAATAAGTAAAACTTATTTACAATCCCATCTTTCCAAATGGGTTTTCCACAAATACCTTTCAAAATACTTTTCACCTGATCTCACATTCATATTTTGAATACAATTACTTCGCAAAGATAAATCACATTCATACCCATATTAGAGTACGCAAATAAGTCCGGGCTAATCCCCAGGTTTCATTCATTAATCAAAGTATTACAGGGCATATTCACCCCTACAAGCCTCATATGGGGATTACACAAATCTCATCTCCATATATAATCAAATATACATCCATATCAAATACAAATATCCCAGCTACAATGATAACCAACTACCAAAACTCAAATAACCCAAAAGGAGCCTCATCGCCCTTGGCTGCTTGATCCAACCTCGATCCACCTACCCTATCTAAAATATTGGTAGAGGATGGTGAGATTCGAGAGAATATCAGTAGGAAACAAATACCAATATGCATGTAAGATAAGTGTTTAATGCATGACATGCTTGCAATACATAACTCATGCTCACACAATGACATATTTGTGTGCTCAATGTTTTAACAACATACTCATGGCCATAGCATAACTAGAAACAGAGCTACAATCATTCATACATGTTTCACATAATCAAGCGAAGCAATACATGCATCAATACACAAACACAAATATCAAAGCATGTAAGAGAGGTAAGTTCCCTACCCTTATCTTCCACGTATGCTCCAGCACCACTTACTCACGATCAGACGAATCTCACGATCAGATAAATATCGAACCACAATCAAGGCGAACATAAACCCTATAACCAAAGCAAGGACATAGGGTTATTCTCTATTCCAAAACCTTACTTTCATATCACTTAAAGTTGGTTATTATTCATGACTTTTAGGTGGCTAATCAAAGCCTAAACACATGCCTAAAGGGTTGGGAAACACCTGACCAAAGATCACCTTTTAAAAGTCCAAAATGCTGATTTTTGGGGGTTTGCCGCGGCCCATAAATCCACTGGCCGCGGCCAAAAATAGGTCAAAAATATTTGGCCCGCGGCCAAGAACCTCTGGCCACGGCCAAGAAAATCCTGTTTCTTGACTGAACTTCCAAAAATCATAACTAATTCCAAAAACCTCGAAATGAGGTGATGACAAAGCCAAATGAAAGCTATTTAAGTCCTATTCATAGGAAAAATATGGACCTTTACCAGAAATGACCACAAAATTCCAAAATTACACAAAACTAAATACTGCTCCAAAACAGAGTCCAGTTTTGATACCAAAATTTGGACAATCATAACTCTTGGCACACAAAACGAAATGACATAGATTATATGTCTATTTTGAATCTTGGGATGTGAACTTTAAGACTGAAAAGTTTCACAATTTTTAGACATCATTTGCCTAGTCAAAATGTCCACACAAGCAGACTGTCCAGAACAAAGTTTCAAAAGACAAAATTCTAGATTTTGCATCTTTGCTTCCAATAGTCCCATTTTCATACCAAACATCATTCCCACACAAATTTTCACAAGGAATCCATTGGAAATACCAAATAAACCAAATTCACATTATATTGACATGTTTTCTCAATGGCACAACATGTCACCCAATGTCACAATCCAATGCACCACATTGCAATCCTCTCCAACTAAAGTTCCAAACAAATACCAATAGTCATAAAACACAACAAAAGACCATTTGCAACACACTACACAATGAAATTCCTCTATTTCCAAATCACATAAAATCAGGGCAAAATTTGAAATTCACAAAACTTAACCAATAATCACAAAACTTAGGTCAAAATGCTTCAAATACTCACCTCTTTCTCTTTCCTAAATCAATTCCTTGCTTCTTCATCTTTCCAAATTTCCTCAAGCCATCAAACACCTCCTTTCACAGATCTAAAATCATAGCAATGAAGCTCTCATCACTATGAACAATATTAATGAAGGGTATTCAAGCATTAGAGGACACCAAATGCACCAAATCTCACCTTATTCTTTTCTCTTTCTTCCTTGTCATGGACGAACATGGAGAAACAAGAGAGAGAGGAGATGAGATGAAGATGATGAAGAAGGGAGCAGATTTTTAGGCCTACAAGAGAGAGAGGAGATGAGATGAAGATGATGAAGAAGGGAGCAGATTTTTAGGCCTCCAAAACGTCCAAATAAGGGAGAGAGAAGAGAGAAAGAGTGTTGAACTTTTGACCAAGATCCAAGGGTCCAAATTGTGCCAAGTGTCACACTCTTGCTCCATCTTCCATGAGCTCACATACACACACATACACTTAATTCCGCCCCTTGATCTCTAGACAAATCAATCTCAACTATTGATCTTGAAGTTACCAATGAGTTTCCTCTTCGGTAACTGACCAATTAGTCAGTAACTTTATCGTTTTGCCCCTGATTACGGTAATTCACACTGAATCACCACCAAACTCATTTTCTCATTCATTTTCTTTCACAATGTGCCCTCCCCTCTATTTTAAGTCAATTTAGAGGTTAATCCATAATTGAACTTAAATACAGGGTTTCGGCGCTGCTCATAACACATACGAATCACATTCGAATCTCAAATCACATCATATTCTCCAAAAGGGCTATTTATCACTAACCACATCCACTTTTGGAGTCATTAACCCTTAATCACCATTTGGGATCTTGCTAAACTGGGGCTTAGCAATTCACTTATTTCAGGCTTATTCTCTAGCCTCGAGTCTCAAAATTTGGGGTATTACATAATGCATTGATAATTACTAACGAAAAAAATACTATCGGTAATTTGTCAGTATTTACCTGTAATTTGTTGGTAATTACCAATGGAATCTTTTTCCATCTGTGATTTTTTATAGAATTTTCTGACAAAAAAGAAGTTTGTTGGTAACTTTTCTGGCAGAAAATCTATCGATAATAGCATGTTCTTTTGTAGTGACTATATCATGCTAATAAGCAAATGATATATTAGGTCATGTGTGACCAGCTAGATGTGCATAAATACTGTAAATACAATAAGATATGATACTTCAAGACCAAATATTTCTTTATCACCTTCTTGAGGTCTAAAATGATCTTTATGGAGCACTTGGTGATTTATCTATAGAAAAACGCTTTATTCCATCAAAATCCTTTATTTCAAATGCTTGCTTTAAGAAATTCGCAAATTTTGCAAGCTCTTCAAGTGTTTAAACAATTCGTAGCTTTTGCAAGATTCAAAAAATATTAAAATTCTTTAACATAAACTACAATTATTGTAAACTCACTTTTATATCTTTTGTAAAAATACATGGGCAAAATAGATATTTTATATCCTTCCTTCAACAAACATTTACCGAGTCAGAAATATCACATACACCCTGGTTGGTTCAAACCATATAAAGATCTTGATTGAACTGTTTTCTTTTGGCAACTTGGATCCTTCAAGGAGTTGGATATCTTTACATATAAATCTATGCACATATTTAATCCTTGAGGGATTTTATAAGTATAAAATTTTTTTGGATATATATACTCTTAGCATTTTAAATCCATCTAGGATTTACATATAATTCACAATAAAGTAAGTCATAGATTATAATCATAATCTCTAGACCTATATCAAAGTTTCATATAGTGCCAGACTTCTAAATTAACAAGACATAAGAAAATTTTATCCACTATAAGATATTGTCTATCAATATTGAACTTTTACGAAATGTATTGTGATTGTATTTCTCACTTTTTCGCACAAAAATGCCCATTTATACAGTACTAATATTACACTTTGGGTGCTCAGGCTAGAAATTCATAAATTCATGTTATGATATTGTATGTTGCACCTTTTCTTTTCCGTTGGCCAACTATCTTTATGCTTGTATCTCAGTACATATTTGTACACAAAATCCTCATTTGATCACGTGATATTATCATCAAAATTGTGGTCAACAACTTTATCTTTTTTGTTCCTTTTTTTATGACATAGCTAACTCTTTATTGCTTTTAGGTACCTGAACCTCTTTGGGGGTCTTACAAAAAATTATGTTTCAATTATTGCCTCGTCAATATGATCATCTTGATTAGTTGTTCCTTTTTCTTTTCTTTTGGAATCGATCATTTTCTCATACTTCATCATGTCTCATTTTTCATTTATACCGATTGGATCATTTTTCAACTGGAACATGAGATATAAGAGTTCTCATATAGATCAGTGACTGCATCTAGTTCACATTGTTATATTTGAGAATCTACATTTGATGCCTTCAATGTATTCTCTTTTCCAGCTACTTACTTTCTCCCCCTCATGTTGGGAAAATTTGTTGAATCACAATTAATTAATTATACAGTATAAGTCTCCTAAGACCATTTGTTCCCTCTAGAAACATTATTTTGTTTCATTTGAAGACAAACAAGAGAGAGAATGCTCTTACCCAACAATTATCCCAACTCTCTTTAAATATCCATCTAAGTGCAATATTTTAGTGGAATAATAAGAATAGATCTTACACATTCAAAATTCTAAGATGAAAAATATATAACACCTGACCAAAAGTCAATTTCTTTTAACAGAAGCCAATTATAAAGGGAGAATTTATAATATTTTGTTGGCTTGATGCATTTATATACTGCAATATGTAAAATCAATAATTTGAATACTAAAGTGGGAATTTTGTTCTTATGTAAATAATTTTGCTAGATCCTTTTATTAAGTAGGCTTTCCGATTATTCTTCTAATAAACATATGATAATCACTGGAACCCTGATATATAAACTCATTAGCGTTTTCAATGAGAATTTTCTGGATCGTATATTCTAGAAATTGTGCACTCAACATAATAATTTATTTAACAATCTTGCAAACTTCAAATTGCAAACTAAGCATAATCACGCATGTAACCATCTTATAAATGCATCTATCAAATTTATTGAATACTTATGTGGTTTACATGCTATTTGAATGGGCCCATATATATGAGTTTGATATACTTTCAGAAATTCAAAGATCCATCCCAAATCACAACTAATGATATTATCATAGTCAATTTTCTTTGAGAACAAGAAGCACATAATAATATGTTGGCTATTCATAAATAATATTTTGATTCTTTAATGGATGTCAATACATAATATCTAATAATTTGTTGTATCATATATGTGACTTGGATTATCAAACTGTTAGATATGATTAGTTTTGATGATGTCAAATATAGATGTGAAATGATAAGAGCAAAAAGTTTATATAATGTCTTTCTTTGACTAACTACTATATTTAATGTTACATATTTTGTAGATTAGTCAAGCAAAGAATGAAGAAGATTGAATGCAAAGAATGAAGAAGATTGAATTAATGAAAATGAACAAGAGGAGGAAGAAGAAGAGAAATTGAAGTTAGTCAAGGAGATGCCTACTCGGATTATGAAGAATTATTATCAAGAGGAAAACCAAGAAGAAAGATATTGAAGAATGAAGAACTTGGAAGATCTATCATGAATATCAAGATTCAAGTTGTTAGAAGTGATACTGGTGGTTTCTATGATGATACCGGAGGTTTCTATGATCAAATAATGGTTGGAATAGGTTAATACGAAGCTAAGATGACTTATATGTGAGTTATGGCACTTCTAGGGGAGTTATGCTCAAGCACGAGGTGTTTCACTTGAGCACAGGAAGAACTCACTCGAGCACAGATGAATTCACTCGAGCACAGGGTGAATACTCTGTTCTACTCTGTTTTACATTCAGCCTGAGCGAGGTCTGGTATTTTCGTCATATCTCTCAAACCACACATCGGATTGACCCAACATTGGTGGCATATGAACTAAGACTCCCAACACGTAAAATTTGCACCAAGATCACATTGAAAGAAGCTCAAATGAAGGAGATATGATCTGAGGAAGAAGACAGTGAAATCACCGTCACTTTTCGACATAGGTTCGGTATTTTGCACGTAACTTACAAACTACACATCGGATTGAGACGAGACCAGTGCCAAATGAAAGTAGACTCAAAGAGCTTTCCATGGATAGGTAATTTGCCTAATTTGAACGTATATTCTAGGAGCTATGCCTTCTGGAAGTTGATGCTTGTGCAGTCTAGCGAAATATACACTCTTTCGATCATAACTTGCAGAATACAAGGAGTTTGGAGCTGATTCATTTTGCATTGGAATGCAAATAGCAAGAGCTTTCTTATGATACATCATTTGAATCAAATAAACAAATTTTTTCTAAAGTAGCCCCACATCACCCGCGAGTGCAAAAACTATCTCTCTGGAAAAGTTGTGCGAGTGATGTCCAGAAGCAGCTGAAACGTGAAGAAATTTGCAACACTCGAGTACTAGGATTCATGCTCGAGCATTGGAGTATTTCTCACTCGAGCACATGCAAGTTTTGACATGAGAGTGATAACCCGAGAAGAAGCATGCACGTGAAAATAAAAGACGCACTCGAGCAGGACGTGTTGTGCTCGAGTAATGTCAAGAATTCACTCGAGCACTAGCGAGTGAAGAGCAGCGAGTGTTTGCCCGAGAGGAAGTCAGAACGTGAAAATATGAACTGCACTCGAGTGAGCCATATTGCACTCGAGTGAGGTCCTGACAGAAACGAAACAGACTCTCACGGCCATTAATCCAAACGTGGTTAAATGTTATACAATTATTATGTTTTCACTTGTTATTGTTCCTAAACATTAACTAACATATATTTCAAGTGTAAAACAGGAGATTAAATATTTGGGTTGTATCTTCAAGAACAGAGGTCACGGCGAATATCTTCATTCAACGTGATGAGTCCCAGAAGCCAGAAATTCAGTTTTTGACCAATGATCCAACATACCCATGACTAATATTTCATCATATTAGTGATTAAGTATTTTGCAGTGTGAAACAAGAAATTTAACGTTGAGATTACATATTCAAATGAAAGAGTCAACTGTGGCGGGCGGCATCATTACACACCGAGTATCAACTACCTACCACGACAAAAGTTTGACCCACCATGAGAGATTGTCTGGAAACTCAAACGTATTCATCCCGCTCCACAACGTTACTACAGCTCAAAATGAATCTTCCTGCTGTTCAACAAAACGCTCCACTTTGCAACGGACAGTAGCTCGTTTTCAAATATGCTCAACGGTCAAAATGACTCCAACGGATGAATACTCACAACGGTCATCATATTCATCAACTATAAATGATAGAGCATTCAACGTCGATGGGTAACTGAGAAAGACAGAGAAAACAGAGCAACGACACCAACATGAGAATAACATGAATCCTCTGCTTCTACCCAAACTCTCTCTGTTTTCTAGTTTCTATATTACTTATCGTTGAGAGAGTGATTATTTGTAGTGTACTTCAGTGAGCATATATATCCACTCTGTGAGAGAGTCTGTAAACAATTTCATTTGTATTTCTGAGTTGATCTCAAGGTAGAGGGACCTTGAGAGGATTGATTTCCTTACGGGAGAAGCTGTAGAGAGAATTACCAGTAAGACATTCTGCTCGTAAGACTTACAAGGTGCCAGCAGTAGAGAACGTTGTTGCTCATAAGACTTACAGGGGTGTAAGCAGGAGAGAACGTTGCTGCTCGTAAGACTTGCATGAGTAAGCAGGAGAGGAAGATCTTCAGGATTGCTCTGCTCGTAAGACTTGTCGTAAGGGGGAGTATTTTAGTGACAGATTTGTAAAATGTTTCACAAGTACCCGTCTAAACTTGTGGATTGTAAAGGCTTTTCTTGTGCCTGGATTAAACAAGAAGATTGTGGATTTGAAAATCTCAGGAGGAGCCTGGGGACTGGACGTAGGCCATCACAGATTGGACCGAACCAGGATAAATCACAGTTTGCATATTCTCTTCCCTAAACTCTTATATTTCTAGCATATATTATTTAATCTAACTGTTGATTTATAAACCTTCATACTTACCACTTTTGTTAAGATACGAAAAGATTTCTAAAGTTCTTAAGTTTTTATTAAACACCCAATTCACCCCCCCCTCTTGGGTGATAGCCGGTTCTAACACAAACTAGTCATACTAATAATAAATTTGTTTGGATCAATAAACTTTTGGTTAGATTCAAAGGAGAAGAATATAAAGTAGTGAACAAAACTGACATATAGCTAACTCAGATCGTAAATATATATATATATATATATATAATAACAAAGGGTTGTTAGGTATAGTCTAAACTTTCAAACGTATAGGCAAACCTATCGTCTGTTAAGTTCTTCAAGTTTATTATTCCCCACACTCCCATCAATATATCTTTATAGATTAATAACATGTAATGACACAAATAAATTATTTCATAAATATATCGATTAATACATATGACCTATACTTGGTTTTCTTTTTTAATTAGTTCATTTATATATAAACACACTTAATAAGTTAAGTAAATATAAAAAATTAGTACATTTTAATTAATAATAGGATATTAATTAAATTTTTATTTTGATTTATTCAAAAATAATTTTAAAGTATTATATTAGTATATACACACGTACATTAATACACACACACATGTGTGTATATATACATACATATATATATATATATATATATTTGTTACATATATTAATATATTATAAATAATAGATGGATATAATATTTAACAATATAAGTAATATTTCATAATATATATTTATTTATGTTTGTGTTGTTTAATATATATTATGCATATATATTTATATATTATACATATATATCATTTTGCAATAATAATCACCAGGTTCTTTCTAGCTTAGTGGTAAAAGGCATGGCCACAAAAAGAGGTGGTCTTGAGTTTAAACCTTGGAGGGACAATAAATGAGTTGATTTTCACACAAATGTGATGCAACGAGGTGGCGACACGTGGCACAAGGTAAGGTGGTGAGGGACAAGGCAACATGTGGGCCTTAGTGATGATGTGGACGGCGGCTGGCCCGTGATGACGTGGATGGTCAGCGACGGTTTTCAGCGGCGACAATTTAACTTTCAACAACAGCAGTGACTTTTTGTCGCTGTTGAAAACCTTCAGCAGCAACTCCGAAAATCTTTTTTTTTTGTAGTGGTGTATATATCCATAATCTTCTGCCACCTCATGAGTAATTGCATGCACACGGACACATATCATCTTAATTTCTTTATATCTTAGGTTATATATATATATATATATATCCATAATCCATCCTTCTAAATTAAGTTGTAATTGTCCATCTGTACGTACGTAAAGAAAGATGTCAATGATCCCTCCAGAAGCACCATGGAGAGGGGCTGCAGCAGCCTATGCACAGCCTCTGGATCAAGCTGGGCTCTTGCAAGTTCAAGCTTTGGTGGAACATGTTTACTACATGAATTGTGGCCCTTTTGGAAAGGCTCGTTTGGATGATATCATATACAGAAGCCACTACAAAAAAACATCGGATTAACGATGGAATTTAACGACGGAATTTCCGTCACTAATTAGTTTAGCGACGAAAATTAGCGACGGAATTTGTTCCGTCGGTAAAAAGACCGTTACTAATTAATTAGGGACGAAATTTTAAATTCCATCGCTAATTAGAGACGGATTAGAGACGGAATTTCCGTCGCTAAATTAGCGACAGAAAATTCCATCGCTAAATTCCGTCTCTAATTAGAGACGGAATTCACTAATTAGTGAAGGAATTTTCCGTCGCTAAATTAGAGACGGAAAATTCCGTCTCTAAATTTCGTCTCTAATTAGAGACGTAATTCACTAATTAGATATGGAATTTAGTGACGGAATTTCCGTCTCTAATCCATCGCAAAATATTTTTTTTATAAAATTTAAATTGCCACATATCCTCACAATGAGCCTCCACATGTCCCTCGCCGGCGGCCGCCACATGTCCGGATCAACCGCCATATGTCACCCTCCAACGCGGGCCACGTGTCACCCTCCATCGTGCGCCACGTGTCCAAGTCACAAATTGATTGCATTTTGTGACCAAGTTGGGATTCGAAGCCTTGACCTCTCACACGTGTGCCAATGCCTTTACCAGTTGAGCTAATAAGAACCTGTGTAATTTAAATGCAAAATCATATATATATATATATATATTTTTTTTTTTTTTTTTTTTTTTTTGCTTTGTGAACAAAATTAGAAATACAAAATTTAATCTATTATTAAATATTTGAATTTAGTCTTCTTATTTTATTTTATGTAATTTTTCTACCTAAATTTTTATTACTAATATCTTTTTTATTCATTTTATGATATATTTTATTTTTTGTTTGCATTTATAAAATTTTTATTTTTATTTGTATATAATATATTATTAAAAATTCAAATATATTATATTATAATTTCAATTTCAAAAATAAATTTGAATTAATAATTTTATTTATTTATTTTAATATTTATATTATAAATTTATAATTATAAAAAAATATAATTATTGAAAAAATTAATTATTTGTGACGAAAATTAGAGACGGATTAGAGACGGAATTTAGGGACGGAAAACTTCCATCGCTAATTTTTAATGATGGAATTAGTGACGGAATTTAGCGACAGAATGTAATTCCGTCTCTATTCCGTCGCTAAATTAGCAATGAAAAATTTCCATCGCTAATTTTTAATGACGGAATTAGAGACGGATTAGGGACGGAATTTAGCTACGGAATGTGATTCCGTCTCTATTCCGTCGCTAATGTTAGGGACAGAATTAGAGATGGATTAGGGACGGAATTTAGCGACGGAATGTGATTCCATCGCTAATATGTCGCTAATTTAGTGATGGAAAAATTCCGTCGCTAATTTTCATTTTGTTTGTAGTTAGCAGCGATAATGAGCAAGATACTAGGTGGCATGTGTTTCGTTGGGACATAACTCCTTATGAACATGTCTTTGCTAATGGATTTAAAGCAAAGCGTGAAGACAACACCCATGAGACCACTTTCTTCAATTTGTATGACCATGTACATATTGCTTCAGGTAGGCCTCTTGAGTCCTACGTTGATTATATTTAGTTTGGCATTGAATCAAAGATACTCCCTCTGGTCTTTAATATGAGACATATTTGGAGAGTTGATATTGGTTCTAAATATAAGACATATTTTTCATATTTGTCAATATTTTCCTAATTTATGCTTATTGATGTTCCTTCAACAATAATCAATGAGGAGAGGGAATGAGGGAATTAAAGAAAATGACTAGGGTATTTTAGAAAATACATATGATATTAACTAACTTCCTTAATCTAACTTCCTTAATCTAATCTAATTAGGTAAATATGTCTTATATTAAGGACTAGAGGGAGTATATAAAAAGAAGAGGAGGAATGTTGTACGTATCAATTAGCTTAAGTCATTTTGATAAAAAAGCAACCTTAATCTATACCTATATATAAAAGTCTCAACAATAACACTGTTGAAACCAGTTACTTGAATTTGTATGACCATGTCCATAATGCTGCACGGAGGCCTCTTGAGTCAACTCGGCCTGCAACTCATGCTTTCATTAGTACAACACTTGATAGTGGATGGCATCCAAGTCCAAAGAACCTCAAAGAGGGACAATCCATGCGTGTGTGTCGTTACGAGATCAATGCTCCTAGTGGTATTTGGGTTTCTGAGACTCTAGGTGATCTATATCAATACCCTTCTCAGGACGAAGTTTGCTTTATTAGTGCCATTGCAGGTCAATACATTCGCTCAGCTCAATCATACATCGTCACACGTGAATCTGGATCAAGGTAATTAATTAGTTTTAGTTAAACTGATCAACCTTTCAAGGGTAAATTATCTATTAGTTGCGTGTGTGTTGAAATATATAAATTAATGGTCCCAAGCCATTATGAGTAATGCATTATACTCATACCCTACTTAATTAATCTAATTGAAGAGTTTATCTTAACCCTAAAAGTAAGACATATCTCCCATATTTATTTTTTTTCAAATTATATACATCTATTGATACTCCTTTAATAATAATTAAATACAACAATAATTCAATAATGCCTCCGTGTATATTCTGTAAAGTGAATAGCACACTGTAGAGAAATTTATTAATGCCACACAGATAGAAATTATATCGTCTCTTTAATAAATAATTTTAAGAATATTTTTTTTAAGAAAAATATTTTCTTGCAGGTACCCATTCAAAGTGATTGAATTTTTTCTCTGAAAAATAGACTAGAAAATCATTACGCTTCCATTTGTATTTTACCCAATCAAATAGATGTTCACTTAATAGAAAAAATTCAACTCTAAAAATAAACAAAGAAAGAAAAGGGGAACAAATGAAATTCTATACATTAAAAAATGCATTAACTTAGAGTAGTTAGATATAGTAAGATTATTTATGTATTGGTAAATCTATGAGATGTCTATCAGTGTCGATGAGTCCAATGTAAAAAATTGCTGATAAGTTAATCAGATAAGTATATTTTTTAATGCCACTTTTTTTGTTTTAAACAAGGGTACTTTAGGGGAAAATGTTATATTTATTATAATTAACTATCTTAACTAATCTAATCAAATTAGTTAAATGGTTCTTAAATTAAGGGTCATATAAGTATGTTGAGTAAGGGTGCTCATTACTTAGTAATTAGCACCAAATTTAGACCATTCAGATCTAATCTAGACGATCCAAATCTAGATTTAAATCTGGACAATTGAAACTGTAGTTGGACGATGCATATCTCATCATAGTTATGAGCATCAAACCTAGCTAGTTCTTTTTATTTACTTGAGCTTTTCTTGTGCAGGTATCCAAGATGTGAGAGAGCTGATGACAAAATAATGTTAAATGCCAATTTTAATCCCCATCCGGATAACAAGCTTGAGCTTTGGTTGCCTGTAGTTGACTACAAAGATGAAACTTCTAGATGTAGGGAACTGGAAAAGCTTATAATTTATACAACACCATGATCGGATCATGGGGAAGACAGAAGGCAAGTTGTCTCAGATGACATTGTTGGTTGGTCTGCAAATCGCGTAGAAGATGTAGAGAGCTATATAAATGATGCATTCCGTGCACATAGTACCAGTGAAGTCTACTTATTCATGAAAAATGAGTACGTGCTAGTGAATTATGCTCCAAGAACAACACACGACAAGATTATAAATGGCCCACTTTTGATTTGTGATGGGTTTCGATCGCTTGCAGGTGCAGTTTTTGGAGAATATGGAATAGATTGTGCGTTTGACACTGATGGCACAGAAGCATTCATTTTTTGTGGCAAACTTTGTGCCTACATAGACTATGCTCCTGGAACCGCAGATGATAAGATACTCCATGGTCCTATCACAATCGCTTCCATGTTTCCTTTCTTGAAGGATACAGTTTTTGAGAATGGCATAGATGCTGTAATTAGGGCAACTGCAAGCAATGAAGCTTACTTATTCAAAGGCGACCAATATGCTGATATAAACTATAATTTGAAGAATAGAATTGCCTTTCATCACATTAACGAGGGCTTTCATAGTTTGGAAGGGACTATCTTTGAGAGTGGAATAAAAGCAGCTTTTGCATCTCACAGGAAAGATGAAGCTTACATTTTTAAACAAGAGAAATGCAGCAATCATCAATTTTTCCTCACTAGGTTCAGCTGCTGGTGATGTGAAGAAAATTGTTGACTATTGGCCCTCTCTTAGGCCAATATTGCCTCACAAAAATCATGGCCTTGAAGAATATGATCATCATGATCAACACAACCGAGACCAAGATGATCTTTAAGAGGCTATAATTAAGAACGTGCTTATATATATATATATAGATATATATATCAAGGTAATACAAACATCTATTGATGATCTATTTGTTTTCTACGTCTTAATTTATTTTGTGTGTGTTGTCATTATTGTTGACGTCGTGTTTTTTGCAGGTTTTGCATTAAGCATTGTGCTGTTTGGATACGTATTCTGTGAATAAACCACATGTTCTTAAGCTGAAGCCAACTCACTCAAACTGTTTTGGAACCATTCCCCCTATTTTGTTTGCAAAATGGAGCTTTGTGTTAACTATCTATCTTGGGTCCTTTGGTTTCTTGTGGCAGTTCTATTAATGCTTGTTACTCTCATGTTTTAGTATGTGTTGATGATCGTGTCATGTGGTCACTTTTGTGTGTTCTGTTTAACAGAATAAATTGAATTGTGTGGCTAAGATGAGACCCATATGGTTGACAAATAGTATATAAATGACCTAAATTGAAAATCTTGTTCTTTACATTCCTCCTTATTTAACTATTTAGTCACCTCAAACTCAAATCAAAATAAATCAAATTATACAGGGTAAGGAAAAAAACTCAGGTGTTATTCTCTTGAGGATCCTGTATTTGATTCTTAATATTACTACACATAAACAATATGAAATTGATGAGGGAAAATAGGTTTGGGTTTTCAAAACAACAATCCCATATGATTAATGCACTGAAATAAATCCTAAGCTACTGTCTTTTGTATTTTCTTTATAAAAATGGAATGTATTATGAAAATGAGTATGAAAAATATGATGATGAGCCTCTTGAAAATGGAATTTTTGCTGTCCTTGTTCCTCTAGAAGATTAATGCTCTTACAAGACATCAATGGAATGATCAAACGACACTCCATGGTATGATCCACACACTAACATGCTAGACAATACCACCACATTGAGCTTAACAAAGGTTATATATATATATATATAAGCATTCAAGCTACAAGATCTAACCCAAGTCTCAAATGTCAATCCAACAGAGCTAACCAAACGTGAAACTTAGTCTCAACAATACAAAACAACATCCCTAAAACTAGGAAATCCAAATACAAATAGAGAACATATTGACTAAAATAAACTCCCCTATTTAAGCTTTGGAACTCAAGCCTCGATCCAAGAACTTCAACCTCTCAGGGGCTCGGTCACAGCTAAACCGAAGAGGAGATGACATGCGTGTTTTGAAGGTGTTGGTGATGGAGACCGATTGTTGTGTGTGCATGAGTTGGAGATCAATGAGTAGAAATGGATTGGAAATTGAGTGAAGGAATCGGACGAATGGAGGAGGTGAATGGAATGTGTCGGCTTCCTCAATGGAATGGAGAAGAGAAAGCTAAATACATATAAATTTCTGTACAAAACACTGTTTTATGTGTTGCTACTTTTTTATATTTCTGAAATTTAGTTTTCAAACTATCTTTAATTCTTGTAGCAAAATGTTATTGTAAGATTTAACCCAATTTCTTTAAGCACCTATAATTTATATCAATCAAGCCAACATCAAATCTTTCCAAGAATCAATGATTATGAGTAATTACAATAATTATCATAATTTTACTATTTTAACACTATTTTCATGTAATCACTCATTAATCCAAATTAAATAAAGTAATGCAAGTTTTTCCCAAATAACAAGATAAAATCACCAAATAAGATTTGGAGAACTATATTAAAATTGAGTTTTATCAAATCCCTCATACTTAAACTTTTGTACTCTTAAACACAGGCAATTGAATACATAATGAGCGTTAACACAAATGGGAGCCTCAACATATTTAAAGTGAGAAAGCAAAAGTGCCGTTGAACTGATTCTTCAAACAAGCAACAATAGTGATACAAGTTAATGAAGAAGGGATTAATATTGCCCCAAAAAAATTTTTGGTTCAATATTGCTCGTCTATAAATCTAACTTGGAAAAAAAATGAAGTGGATGACACATATGGACTAGCTAGATAAGCATATTTAGCCAACTAATGGGTAAATTTAATTTAAATATTAGCCGAGGTGATATTGTTACAATTTGGAAATTTCCGGGACAATATAACTCTTGAGTGAAAACTTTCGAGCCAATTTTGCATCTAAAACCTAAGACAAAAATGAAGTGGATGTCACGTGAACCTTAATCTAGATAATGGCCAGGGCAAAATTGCTACGATCTGCAAACTTCTGAGTGACATTGCTCCAAAAAAAAAGCTTCCAGAGCAAAAATGGACTTTAACCCTATTTGTTATTGTGTAGATTTCGTACTCTTCGAGTAAAATGTATATTAAATAGCGATATAAGTAGAAAATTTAATATTTTTCTTAGTCTTGAAAAAACATACTAGAAGTGACTTATAAATAAGAGCATATGAGTATATAATAGTAATTTACTTGTTGTTTTATGGTTCAAGCGTAGAACTCATGCTATGTTCACAACAATAGCATGGAATTCAAATGGCTTGATAGATAGTTTTATTTTAAGTTGGGGTATTTTAGTACTTTCATCTCCATTTTAAATATTTACAAATACTTGTGCATTTCTAAAAGGTAGATAATGTTTAACGCATTTGAATAAAACTTTAAAACTTCATAGATATTCTTACACCTTTACCATTTTTGAGTTGGGGATATTCAAATACTTATACAAAAATGGCATTGATCTCACTACAAAACTTTACCAACATCTTTTCCTCTGATTTTTAAAATTTATAGTTACTTCTACACCTCAAAAAAGTTTTTGGATATTTTTTCACATTTAATACAAATTCATGAATATTTTTGCATCATAACCTTTTTTATGTGAATCTATAGTATCTTCAAATCACTTTACACTAGAACTTAATCTCTGTTCAGCCGGAAACATTAAAACCCTCTCATAGTTCACCTTACCCTTTTAAAATCAAATAATCTGACAAATATTTTTTTTCTCTTTAAAAATCAAAGGAGATAATTTTTTTTATACAAAAGGAGATAATATTTGAAATACAATATAGTAACCTGAAAAAAAAAATCAAATTATACGTTATCTAACGCCATGAAGACTAAATATTACTTCCTCCAGTCCTAAATATAGGATAAAATTTGTAATATAAATTGCACTACAAACTATCTTATATTTAGGACCGGAGGTAGTATTAACGACGTCAAGTCAGGGATGGGAGTATTTTCCCCAAAATCCGCACTTTTGAATAGAAAATTTGGGGGGGGGGGGGGGGGTAATGAGTGAGAACATATAAGAAGCCATGACTAAAATAGTCTTCTGAACATACTGAAGCTACCATTTACATGCTAAAATAGCATCAAGACTTGAATAACACAGTTGAGACAGTCAACCGAAAGCTTCCTCCTAAAAGGGCCAAACAAAAACACCTGAAGGTGAGAAAATTTTGTGCAAAAGTTATAAACCAAGCTACTGTTGCTGCCTCAACTGTGTTTCTCATCAGCATGTCATCAATGGAAATATCATATGTACAAATTGGTCATTGCAGATAATAGATTAAGAGGCTTTCTCATCGTTTGTTGGAGTTGGAGGGGGATTCTGTTCGTTTGTTGGAGTTGGAGGCGGATTCTGTTCGTTTGTTGGAGTTGGAGGCGGATTGTTCTGTTCCTTCCTTTTTCTGAAATATTTACCAACAAATTCTTCAGCCATGTCTGGGTACTTTGTCTTCAAGAAGTTATCCAGGCACTTCCTATACGAAAAATCTTGCTTCTGACCATCTTTCAATACCAAGTAGAAGCACCTGCTGTCTTGGAAATTGGTGTGCCTGCTAACCTGTCAAAAGTTCCAGTGTTATTTTTAGATGAAACTAACTTTATCACAACAGAAGAAAGGAATACATGAGGATTGCTCAAGAAATATATAAGGAGAAAGGTTATGCAACAAGAAAATACATGATCTCTCTCGGCTATTCCTTAAACACCACGAAGAAGAAAACAAACATTCTGCTTGTCATGCATTACAAAATAGCGAATAAACCACAGATAACCACAAAACTCTACATGGCTTTCTACGGCCAAAACCTTTGAACCATTAAACATGAGAACCAGCTAGCTCTAGGTTCGAGTGGCCAATGATATCGATATTGTCACAGGGCCAAATATTAACATTGACATGTCCACACACACACACACAATGATTGCAGGCATGAGTACTGGTCATAGATATATCAGAAAAGAAACCATCAACATTTAGTGTTAATCCTTCACGTTTATAAAATAAAACACTATCTGATCTATCATACCTGTAACAGCAATGATAAATTGAAAGTCCAAACTTAAAGGGCAAGGAGAATGAAGAGAAAGATACCATCACATAGTCAATCCCTGCACCCATTTTGGCTGCTTTATCTGGATGGTGTTCAAAGACATTCTCAATTACAAAAGTTTGATCCTCAGCTGCCAGAGGGTCTCCATCGTTGTACCTTCACATAATATTTACAAATAGAAAATAAATTATAGCAAGAAAAAAATGCTAAAATACATTACACAAATTTCATGCGAAATTATAGGAAAAATAAAAAGCTTAGAAATTTATCATAGAAGAATATTTAAAAAAAAAGGAACAATTATGGATGTTGCATGCTGTCTTATAGTGTAGCCTCCATTTCTTCAATTACTTGCAGTAATCTACTATTAGAAGGGTAAATCACAATAGGAACAGTTGTAATAGCTCCTGAGAACTTGTTAACAGCCAAATGCATTCAGTAAAATATAAACAGCAAGACTGTCAAATGAGCAGACAGCAGTCCCTAATGGGGAGGTTTATTGCCTAACCAACTACATGCCATGCACCTTGCAAGCAATCACAATAGGCAACCAAGAAACAGGCAAAAGGTGTCACAAATGTTTTAGCCTTTTAGGTTTAAGCTCACAACTCATCATGAAATGTGCATTGCTAAGAAACTTACCCAGATTGTTGCATTATCCGTCTAATATTCTGCATTATTGGTTCAACATCTTTGAGAATATCCTGTTCATCTGAAGTGAACATATCCAATCTCTGCCTAGTTGCTGTATATAGTCCACCAATATTAGTGTCACGATTTGCTCCAGGTGTTCTGGGAGGGCGAGTCTTGTTCTTCCGTTCTCCAGCATGGGAACCCCAACCTTGGGAACCATCAGAAGGATTTTTCTTGAACAATTCCCTACTCTGCTTTCCCCATTGATCTCTGTCACTATCATTAGGTGTAGCATTCTGGGAATCCCATGCACGAGAACTTCCACCCCAACCTTGGTTTGCTGGCAATGCAGGGGACTTGGATCTTCCCCAAGGGCTATTGCCCTCTTGGTCATGTGAAGAGCAGCCATCATTTTTGCCAAATCCAGGGCCCTGAGAGTCATCTTGGGGCTCTGGATTTTCCTTGAACAACTCCCTTCTCTGCTTCCCCCATTGATCTCTTCCACTGTCAATAGCTGTAGCATTCTGAGAATCCCATCCATGAGAACTTCCACCCCAACCTTTGTTTGCTTGCAGTGCTGGGGACTTGGATCTTCCCCAAGAGCAATTGTCCTCTTGATCATGTGAAGATTGGCCATCATTTTTGCCAAACCCAGGGCCTTGAGAGTCATCTTGGGGCTCTGGATTTTTCTTGAACAATTTTGTACTCTGCTTTCCCCATTGATCTCTGCCACTATCATTAGCTGTAGCATTCTGGGAATCCCATCCATGAGAACTTCCACCCCAACCTTGGAATGCTGGCAATGCCGGGGACTTGGATCTTGCCCAAGAGCAATTGTCCTCCTGGTCATGTGAAGAGTGGCCATCATTTCTGCCAAATCCAGGACCCTGAGAGGCATCTTTGGGCTCTGGATTTTTCTTGAACAATTCTGTACTCTGCTTTCCCCATTGATCTCTGCCACTATCATTAGCCGTAGCGTTCTGGGAATCCCATCCACAAGAATTTCCACCCCAACTTTGGTTTGATGGCAATGCTGGGGACTTGGATCTTCCCCAAGAGCGATTGTCCTCTTGGTCATGAGAAGAGTGACCATCATTTTTGCCAAATCGAGAGCCCCAAGAATCATTTCCTTCCCTTTCAGGACCAATGTCTCCTCTTTCAGGTTTATTCTTTGCCCACAACGACCATCCACTAGACTTTCCTCCTGTGTAATCATCATCATTTTGTTTTGCAGACCACTTATCAAAGCCCCCAGAATTTTCTGCTCTTTCAGAATCAATGTCTCCTGTTTCTGGTTTATTTTTCGTCCATGAAGACCAACTAGCAGACTTTTTCATTGCAGAATCATCATTATTTTGGGCCTCTGTCCACTTATTAGATCTCCAAGAATCATCTGGTGCCTGTGTTTCAAACACAGCTTCTGTGCCAGAGTCTCTCTCTGGTGATAATTCATAATCCTCCGCAACCAATTCATCAACATCCTCTCCCAAACATCCATCATTGTTTACTTTCTCTTGAGCACTACTTCTCACCATATGCAAGAAGTTGTATACATCCAAATCAATCTCATCTGATTTTACCTACAAAAGAAATTGCAATGGTGAAATGATTGTTAAAAGAGTTCCCTCATGAAAACCACAAGTCAAATATTAAGTCTAATTTCCAGAGAAACTACATATAATCAAATACCTCTTTTGCATCCCACAGGACTTCAAAACTTGAGCCTGTGCCAACAGCCACACGTTTACCCCAAGAACAGGATGCAACAATGCTTGATAGGGTATCCATGTGACCTTTCTCAGCAGCCTGCTCAAAACATCTTCTAGGTGTCTGAGCAATCATAGAAGGAAAGACAAAAATAACATATTTCATTAGACCACTTACCATGCATATAGTACATTTCAGGAATGAGCACGGCTGTTGTGACTTACAAATAGTGTTGCATCAGTAAATGGAATTTGAATCTTTAGCTGTTTGCCCAGAGCCTTGTAGCCACCTGTATTGAATCCAACTAAACTCCCACCACAGGTCATGCTACTTGCCAAGAGAATCAGATGCTCCCTGAGAACACCTTTTGCAACCATTTTTACAGATGATGCAAGACGCTGTGCATAGCAACAAAATGTTAGTCCATTGAATGATATGAAATAGGAAAGCAGATCATCTGAAGTGAGGATCAGTGAAATGTACCAGAGAATTTTTTGGTTTTTTTTTTTTTGGTGGGGGGTACGAGGACAACTTTACAACACTTCACAGATCCTCACTCATAGGATCTTAGGAATACAAGCGGATCTGTGGAGACCATTTAGGGGTAGGGGCAACTAGAAGATCCAGAGAACAACACAGTATAGTCCACATGTGAGATCAGTAAAGACTAGACCAAAAAGGTACTTCAATCAAACTGGAGACTCAATAGTTTGTGATATCAATCTCGCACTTTCAAGTGCAGTAAAGAGATGTAAAATGTATGATTCCTTAAACCATCAAGACTAAAACTCAACTATGCATTTTTACTTAAGCAAGGTAAAGAGTCAAAAAGTAATATTGGCATCACTAACACAAGATTTTTAACCCAAATGAAACATGATACCAAGATTTACATTGATAAGAACTAGTCTTGTAAAAATACTTTTGTCCACTCACAATAGTGATATAAATAGTTCCTTAAATGAAACCCCATTAAAGCTCCAACCACATTCCAGTCCTATTTGATCACGTTCTTAACTATTTTTTTCTATTTCCTTATCCTTAAACCTTTAATTTATCCCAAACAACTTGCAGTCGCACAAACAGAATTAGAAGCCACCTACAATTCTCAGTAAGCATCCCAACTTTCCATATTTCCTTCCTGATAGGAGGGTGTAGAAGAATAGACAGAAGAGGGAAAGAAAGAGAGGAAAGAAAGAGAGGGAAGACAGAAAGAAAGACGAGAAGGAGGGAAGAGATGAGAGAACTTCAGTTTATTACTACTTCAACAACATTACAATAACTAATCAGTATCTATATATAGATACTGATTAGTATTAACCCCCCTAGCCGTAGGCCCATAGGGCTATTACCTATTATTACTCCACCGCCACTTAGTACTTGACTAAGTACTATTTTACCCTTATCCCTTAACTGACCTTATAGGATTAGTGAGTCATATCAGTAATTACTTACAAGATTCATAACAATACCCCCCCCTTAAAGGAACCCTTGTCCTCAAGGGTTGTCAATCACAAAAGAAGGGTGCTGCTGCTGCAAATGATGAAGAAGCACCCAGGAAGCTTCCTCTTCTGGAAGTTGCTTCCATTTAACCAAAACTTCAGTGACAATTCGACCCTTACGTCGTCCCAAACGCTTATTCAAAATCTCCTCAGGCTCCCTTGTAGTTGGCAGTGCAGGCCAATCCAGAGGAGGATGGCGTGAACGTACTGATGGATCGGGACATAATTTTAACAAGGAAATATGAAAAGTATGGTGGATCCGCACCTCCGGAGGCAAATCCAACTGATATGCAACAGCCCCAACACGCTTAAGGACCTTATATGGTCCAAAATACCTTGGAGCCAGCTTCTGATTACTTCTGGCAGCAGCTGAGATTTGCCTATACGGCTGAAGTTTTAAAAACACCCACTGCCCCACCTGGAATTCGCGATCGGTTCTGTGAGAATCAGCCCGCTGCTTCATCATATTCACAGCCCTAGCTAAATGATGCTTAGCTATCAGTAGAGCTTCTTCCCGTGCTACAAACGTCCTATCCACAGCATCAACTACTGCAGACCGTGGCAAATAGGGAACATAAACTGATGGTTTCTGACCATATAGTAATTCATGAGGTGTAAACTTCGTAGAAGAATGGTAGGTAGTGTTATACCACCATTCTGCAAGAGCCAACCAATGACTCCATTCCTTAGGCAACTCCCAACACATGCAACGAAGGTAAGTTTCCAAGCAACGGTTAACTACTTCTGATTGCCCATCCGTTTGAGGATGATAAGAAGAGGTCAATTTCTGATCAACCTTCAAGACCTTAAGAAATTCCTGCCAAAAGGCACTAATAAAAATAGGATCCCGGTCACTTATAATTTCCACAGGGGCCCCATGCAATCTATAAATGCCATCTAAAAACAATTGAGCCAAACTAGCAGCAGAAAAAGGGTGAGAAAGCGCTATGAAATGAGCATACTTGCTTAACCGATCGACAATAACCCAAATAGTCTCTTTGCCATGAGACTTAGGCAATCCTTCGATAAAATCCATAGTCACACTCTCCCATACTCGACTAGGAATTGGAAGAGGCTGCAATAACCCCGGATAGGCAGCCGTATCATATTTACAACGAGCACACACATCACAATGACGAATGTAACCCTTAACGTCCTCAAACAAATTATTCCACCAAAAGAGAGATTTAACCCTTTGATAGGTCGCATGAATGCCTGAATGACCCCCTTGGGCACTAGCATGCAGCCACTCAAGAATTTTATGCCGAGTAGCACTATTTTTCCCAACCACAATGCGACCACTCTTCTTTAACAATTCATCATGCCAAGAAAATTTTCCTAAACTGCCGCCATTCTGCTGCAACTGCTCCAAAAGTACCCTCAACTCAGAATCCTCCTCCCAACTGTGCTTAATGTCCAGCAATAAATCGTCCGAACATGTAGATAATGTCAACTGCATAATTTCCATCTTTGGCATTCTGGAAAGAGCATCGGCTGCATCATTATTAGCCCCCTTCCGATATTGAATTTCATAATCGAACCCCATCAACTTGGAGACCCAAAACATTTGAAAAGAAGTCTTTAGTTTCTGATCCAACAAATATTTTAAACTCTGCTGGTCTGTTTTAATCACAAACTTCCGTCCTTCTAAGTACTGGTGCCAGTGTTCCACGGCTTGTACTACTGCCAATAACTCTTTCTCATATATAGACAATCCTTGATGCCGAGGAGCTAAAGCCTTACTAAAAAATGCTAAGGGCTGACCTCCCTGCATCAGTACAGCCCCTATGCCAACCCCACAAGCATCAGTTTCCACAATAAATGTCTTGGAAAAATCAGGTAACGCCAAAACCGGCGCTGAACTTAATGCTGTCTTCAATTTCTGAAATGCTTCACTTGCCTCTGTTGACCAAGCAAACCCCTCTTTTTTTAATAAAGAAGTCAATGGTTTAGCTATGATCCCATACCCCTTAATAAACCGTCGGTAGTAGCCAGCCAACCCAAGGAAGGAGCGCAATTGTTTAACTGTAGTAGGCGCCGGCCATTCCATAACAGCTTGAATCTTTTGTGGATCAGTAGCTACTTCTCCATTCCTAATAATATGGCCCAAATACTCCACTTGGGTAGCAGCAAATGTACATTTACTTTCCTTAACAAAGTAATTGTGCTTCCTCAAAATTTCAAACACAATCTTAAGGTGTTCAAGGTGCAATACCATAGTCGCACTATAGATGAGAATATCATCAAAAAAAACTAGAACAAACCTTCTCAGGTACTCACAAAAGATGCTATTCATGGCACCTTGAAATGTTGCCGGGGCATTCGTAAGCCCGAATGGCATAACCAACCACTCGTAATGACCGGCGTGGGTCCTAAAAGCCGTTTTATATGAGTCCTGCGGTTCCATTCTGATCTGATGGTACCCTGCCCGCAGATCTAGTTTGGTGAACCACCTTGCTGTACGCAATTCGTCTAGTAGTTCCTCAACCAATGGGATGGGATATTTGTTTTTAATAGTACGTTTATTGAGTTCCCTGAAATCAATACACATACGCCATGTCCCATCCTTTTTTTTAACAAGCACTATAGGAGAAGCAAACGGAGAGGAGCTTGGTTGGATTACCCCACTCTCAAGTAGTCCCTTAACTTGGCGCTCTATCTCATCTTTCTGGCCAGCTGGGTCGCGGTATGGCCTAAGATTGACTGGATCCGTCCCTTCCTGAAGTACAATTGGGTGGTTATGCCCTTCCCTTAAAGGAGGCAACGATTTGGGTTCAGAAAAGACATCCCCAAAAGCCTTTAGTACCTCTTTAACTCTGTCACCAGCCTCCTGGGAACTTCGATTTAGAACATAATTTGGTCGATCTTGTTCTTCAATAGCTTGGAGAAGGAAAAGCTGGCCGCCCTCTTCTAGATGATTGTCTAGCCGTCGAACTACCTTACAATTCTCCACTGGTGTGGGTTTTAGTATACACATCGATCCATTATACCAAAAGGTCATCGACAGATCATCATAATTCCACGATGCGTGGTGCACTACCTGCTGCAACCAACTCAGGCCGAGGACTAGATCATATGTCCTGATATCCATTATTCTCAAATCAAATTCAAATTCTTCACCCTGCATTCGCCATTTGAATTTCTTCCATATCCCATACACCTTCAGCCGACCACCCCCAGCAACTTCCACCTCCCCAATAATTGGAGTCTGGCCATTCCATCCCAGTCGCTTGGCAAAGGTATAGTCCAAATACCCATGCGAAGCCCCGTTATCAATCAATATCTGCACGGGTCGTTTACCCACGTGTCCCTGTATGCGCATCGAGGCCACTCCCACACCCCCTTGAATGGCATAAAGAGAAATCTGCAAGCATTCGGAAGGTGTAGCATCATCCACACGTGGTTCTGACTCTTCTTCGACAGCCCCACTATCTTCTGAGTCCAACTCAATAAGTTGTAACTGCATACTCTGTCTCTGGGGACAAGTGTGCCCCCGAAAGAATGGTTTTTGGCAGTAAAAACAAAGGTTCCGGGCTCTATATTCGTCCACTTCCTCGGGAGACATGCGCTGGGGTCCTTGCGCAATTTTCCGGCCCACCTCGGATTGTCCTATGGGAGCCACTGACGCTGCAGAGGCCGACGACTCTACCATGCGAGGTGGAAAAATGCTGGGTTTGACTGTAGTTGAAGATTTGGTGCCAAAACTCTGGGACCCACTACTAAAAGAAGGAGTCTTGGTATACCGCCACGTAGATGGAGCGCGTGTCTTGTCACCCATTTGCGTTTTAGAGTCCCGTCGTGAACCAGCTTCCTCGTTGAGGTTCAATTCAAAAATCTTGGCTATTCCCCGGGCGTCCACTAAAGTACGTGGTCGGAATAAACGAACCTGTCGTGCGAAATCCGGCCGAAGACCTTCCACGTACGCCTGAACGGCATATGTCTCCGAGATCTTGAGTTTGCACCGTAAGGTATCGAACTCATCATTATATTCGTCCAGCGAATCCTTGTGGTACAACCGCTTGAACTCTGCCATTGGTGCGTCGTAAGGAGTGCCGAACCTAACACGGAGGGCATGTTTGTATTCGCCCCACGGTATATGCCGACCATCTTCATCGTCCTCCAAAGCCTTATGCCAGAGATATCCCTTTTCATCCAAATGAACACTAGCCAAACGGACCTTCCAAGCCTCGGGCGTTCCATCGAGTTCGAAGTAACGCTCACATTTGTGAATCCACCCTTCAACATCCGATCGTTGGAAATACGGAAACTCCATCTTGGTTAATCTTGTCGGCGGCGTGTATTCACCTTCCCCTGTTTTGTGCCGATGAAACAGAGGTGGACCGTTGTGACGAAACCGAGGGACCTCTGTCGACCCATTACCCTGCGTCTCTGATCCAAGATCCCCCGTCCAACTTGCCAACTGCGCCGTCAACGCTTGAACAGCCGCCGGCAGGCCCGACAACTCTTGGAGTCGTCCTTCGATGGCCTGCAACCGTGCCTCCGAAGAATCTTGCATACCGTCGTCGGAATTCTTGGACGTGTCGGCGTTCCGTGAGCGTGTAGTAACCATTCTAGTCCCACCAGGTGATGAGAGGACTCGACGTCTCTGATACCACTGATAGGAGGGTGTAGAAGAATAGACAGAAGAGGGAAAGAAAGAGAGGAAAGAAAGAGAGGGAAGACAGAAAGAAAGACGAGAAGGAGGGAAGAGATGAGAGAACTTCAGTTTATTACTACTTCAACAACATTACAATAACTAATCAGTATCTATATATAGATACTGATTAGTATTAACCCCCCTAGCCGTAGGCCCATAGGGCTATTACCTATTATTACTCCACCGCCACTTAGTACTTGACTAAGTACTATTTTACCCTTATCCCTTAACTGACCTTATAGGATTAGTGAGTCATATCAGTAATTACTTACAAGATTCATAACACTTCCCTTTCTTTCTTTGGTCCAAAAAAAAAGTACATGACATGAACTCAAGGAGACAATGACTAGTGATCACAAAAAGAAATAGTCACCAACTTACAGATACAAGAAAGTGACACAAGGCGACTTAATCGGCCATGCCTGCCATGGTTGTGATAAACATAAACATCCATGAAAGTTGATCTTAAATATCAAGCTAGAAGAATAGTGGTTCAGGATGAGGGACTGCTATGTGCAGTAAAGTTGAGCACTAAATGATAACATGTTATAATAGAAGGAATTGATATTGTGAGGCAATAAGTACAGCTGTGAATACAATATCCACACACAGGCAGCTTACCAAGGAAGGAATTGCAGAAATGTTGTCAACTGAAATACTTTTTAAGTACAATAACATATATGTGTGTACTTGTACACCATAGTTTCTGATGGGCCTGCTATGAAAAAGACTTGGCTTCAGGTGTAGAAGAGAAAGAAAGGGAAGAGTCTCTCCGGCCCAACACCAGACCCAAAGGATAGCAACCAAGAAAAGGAAGGGCAAGACATAGGAATTTTACTGAGATACGATCCCCTGACACTCAGCAGGGTAGTGGGAGTGCGTAAAAGGGGCAGAGTCATCCGTGTATGGGCATGAGAATTGTAATGGTGAGAGGGTCCTGATCTCTCACAAATCAGGAGTGAGAGTTCTTGCTATTTGTTTCTTTACTGTTTTATCCCTCATTGTTCTTGAGTGAAACACTGAGCATCAAGTGACTAGGATTGTATTCTCTACATTTTCCCTACGTAATAGAGGATACACGGCATTTCAATATATTGTTCTATCCTTAAATATTTGCAGGTCCAACAGTTTCCCACCAGTTAAGATTCTGGCTGCTCTCTCTCACTAGGACGATGAGTCCTAAATAAAATTACTATACCACAATGGGCTTGTTTCTCAAGAAAGATTAATTGGTGCCTGTTTGTTTTGCTTTTACGATTTAGGAGGTAAGTATGTGAGAAGAGTTGTCTCGGCTTGCAGAAAAGTGCTTTTTTGGGTTTTCCAAACAAGCACTAGGACTCATATATTTTACTAATACAAATTTTTGTAACATTTAAAATAAACTCAGGGAATAGAAATTTATGAAATTATAGTTCAATGTAGCTTCTAAAGCTCCAGATATCCCAATCTTAATCAGCATAGCCTCTCCTTGATCCTCTGTTAGAAATAGCCTTGCCAATATATAGGAATACAAAAGTGGCTGCCAGAACTAGAACAGATGTACTTCTATAAATTGAATATGTACTCATGGACAACACTGAACAACACAGTAAGAAACCAACTACAAGTTTCTGAAGATCCTTTCCTTTCTGGTAAAGAAGTCTTCACCTTTGACCACAATGTAAATGTAAACTCGGTACAAAAGTAACAAAATCAAATGTTAAATCTTAGACAATCAAAACAAGGATCAATGGGGTGCTTAAAACTGAGGGCGACATCTTTTTTCACAGCCAGTTAAATACATGCTCAAGGTGAGTAAGCCTGAAGACAGAGCAGACCCCATTAATAAAATTATGGGTAATAAATACAATTTTTTCCACTAAAAATGATGATATAATTTCAATTTATTTTTCACAGCCATAAAGATTCTGATAGGATAGAGGAACAAACCTACCTGAATCACTTGATCAAAAACACATGAAATCCCCAACAATTCCTCAACTTGCTTAATTGCATATGGAATCGAACGGGTGCTATCAATTAAATGAAGGACAGGAACGCATGAGTCAAGTACAATCCTCCAAGCATCACCACTTTGCTTTACAGCCTTCTTCTCAAGAATGATTTCTAATGCCAGTTCGCCTTTTGGAGATTTGTAGGGGTTGTGCACCCACGTATTTGAATCTGGTTTAACCCAGATTATGTTTGCAGAGATAATGCGGGCATCTCCTATTTATTTGACAGAAAAAAGTAGATTAATGGAAAATACATAAGCAAGCAACATGGCAAGTTGAATGACAGACCAGGATGGGTGGTTGCATTAATTTCTAATGTAATTAATTATCGGACTACAAGCAGCACATGGAATTTAGGTTTTGCAAAGGCTTGAGTAGGGAAATTAGTAATATATGGGCAGCAACCACACCACTTTTCCCAGTAACATTCACCAATCTTCTGTAAATAAATTTGGTTAAGTCAATTTGCTACTAAATTAGAATGACAATTGACAGCAGTAAATGAGATTGGCATGCAGGATTATCCCAATATTCAATCAACCACCAACCAAGCACTGAAATATCAACTTATTGAAAGATGCAGAAGACGTTGGCTGTGATAAGCCCCAGCCAAAAACCAAAAAAAAAAAAAAAACAAAGGATCCCTCTTCAAACGCTGAGATATCATCTTCACTAAAAAGGACCAACTTGAGAATGAAATATAATTTGAGCTCCATAACCAAATACCAATTGAGCAGTTTACAACTTAGTATAAAGTCATAGCAAGCCAGAAGCATATATTGTGTATTTTGACTTGAAGTTACAGTAGACCATATAATGAAAAAAATACCTTTGATGATTGTTTCTAAGAGAACAGGGCAAACAACCTCAGCCAAAATGTACACAGTTTTTGCTAAATCATCAATAGCATCTCCATCTCGCCAAATAAATGACACACATGGCGCAGAAGACTCACTGCAAGAAGGAGCAACAGTTCAGAAGGTAATTTTTCAGTCCCAAACAATTTGCATCTTTGGACAGAACTTAACCTGCAAAATAGTTCTATCTTCTTAAAAACATGACCAAGCTGCTTCTTCTTACGATACGGCTTGAGAGTTTCTTGGCATCTTTGGACCACCTCAGCCATATTGATCTTCTTCTCCTTCAACATCACCTGTTTAAGAAAGATATGGTCACTTTTTAAAAAAAGAAAAAAAAAAATCTGTTTTTAGTAATTCTTGAGATAATTTTTTCAATAATCAGTAAAAGAATTACTCGTCAGAGAAAGATATATTAATTACTCATAATTTTTTTTAGTATAAACTTAATATATCCTTATAGATACAACCGCAAAAACAAAATATGCAACTAGGCAACTAGCATTAGGGGGAAAATAAAATACCAGAAAAAAAATCAAAATATTAAGGCAAAAAGAAAAGAAAATACAACTTGAACTTCAAAATCTCAAATCAGTCTTGTCGCTCACAAGAACATAGGGATTAACTACAAGATTATAGCAATTGACAACTCATTTTTATAGGAAATAACTTATGAGATTTTGAAGTTCAAGTGGTATTTTCTTGTCTTTTTCCCAAATATTAATGCAAGTAAAAATGGTTTTCAACTAATTTTTCACCTTATGTATCATAGTAACATTAATTATTTCATTAATGATTCATGGTAATGGTAGGAAAAAAGTAATTAGATTCAGACAGTTGTTTATTAGAGAACAATTTATCAAGTGAGAACTAATTATGAGATATTCTCTTTTCATTAATTACGAGAACAATTTAGCAAAAAAAATGTCATGGTGTGTCCAAGATATTCTCTTTTCATTAATTGCACCTGTAATAGGAATATTTTAAATATAGTTGACATCTAGCTGCATCAATATCTGCCCTATGCTGGCAACAACACGTAAATATGCTCAAATCTGTGCCAAAAGGAAATTCAAGAACCTTATTGAGATAAATATGACCAACAAGGCCTGCATCAGTCTCAGGACCCTCATTGCCTGTTCTCTGACATTGGTATCTGAAAATAAACATGCCAAAAGAATATAGTGAACCTAAGAAAATCCTCTTAGTATCATCATAAAGACAAAGTTGCATGGTAACATGCAATTGTTGAATGGTAAGAACAGTATCAATATTTTTCAAGAAATATCAGTATTGTTCCTTGCAAAAACGACAAGAGTTTTATTTAAAATAGAACGTTGGGTTCAATTATTTTCTTTTCATGCCACAATATTTCTAAACTAAGACAAATGTTACTATTTAGGAGTATGACTCTTGCAAAAAGATACAATGCACATGACACTTGATATAAAGAGATATCAAATCAGAGTTACACAGAGAACACACATGGCACAACTTAATTAAAACCAGCAATATCATACAATTTCAACAAAATCCAGAGAGCCAGTAAAAAAAACTAAATAACCTCTTGATCCTGTCCAATAAAAGCACAGCAACACTGAAATCAAGCTTAATTCTTTCAAATAACCCCAAGTGATGCAAGATTTTTTTTTTTTTTTTTGGTTATAAGGATCAAGTTAAACCAAAAAGACATGACATGAAACAACATACGAAGTATCAGAATTTCCACGAAAATTTACAGTTTATTGAGGAAAAATTCATCGACAAGAAAGAAATAGTGCACAAGAACAAAATAAGAAGTTTCATTTAAAAGACAAAATACAAGTAAAACAAACTGTAAACCCAAAAAAAACAGAGATAAAATTATTCAAAGGCGCTCTACCATCCTCTGCATGTCCAACATTAGCTGCTTGAACTTAAAACCCTAACTAGTGAAACCTCTAAGTTTTTTGGCAATGAATTATGTTGGTACATAAATATGCACTCATGCAACTAACAAGATTCATAACACGGACACCTCAAGCTGTAAGATACAAGAAACAATGGCTGAAAGCTTAAATCAATACACACATTTCTTAGTTATAAAGAGATATGTAATGAAGGCTACATACTCGATCATAACCTCATCTGCCACCTCGTTAAGACTGACTTTTCTCAATTGATTTTTAACCACATAAGCTGCATTTTCCCGGCAATACAGCTTTCCACAACCACAATCATTCAGGTACAAAATTACACGCCTGTCAATTGCCTCATTCTTAAAGCCTACCTTGCAAACCAATATTTCCTGAACACAAATGTACAAATATAAAATCAGAGAAAGGAAATTCATCTGAAAATAAAAAACAGGTAGCATCATTAGATAAACATATAAATTACCTTCATCAATTCCCATGAAGAGTTACTGTTAGGAGTAGCGTCAAGGACTGCCTTATAAGCAGGAGTTGACATCGCAGTAGCAGCCAAGACACCTACTGGCTCACCAGCAGGGAATAGAAGTTGGGTCTTATCTCCAGCTTTTACTCCATATTCAAATTCAATTACAGAATTACTGCAAACATTCCTAACAGTTCCATCATAGCAAATGACAACATCCCGGAGGATGGCCATCAAATTCTTAAACAATGTTCCTGGTTCAGATAGCCCTCTAGAAGAGCGCACAAGTATCTCTCTCGTTGAGATAGAATGCACCATCTCTTCATATGGGTCCAAGCCATGAAAAAAGCACCCCTTGAGTAATCCAAACTCTGCAGAGGGATAATCAATCCTATCATAATATTTACGATTAAAATGTGAAGCAACATCCTCAACCAATGTCTTTGAATAAAATTTGCCCCTATCTGCAAGCTGCAAGCCTAAGAATCCAATCTGCTGAACCAACTTATCAATGGCAGACTCACTTTTTGAGTCAATCAAGTCACCAAGACCCGACTTCAAAATAAAATTAATAATTGGTTTCTTTACATCTTGAATACACTTTTCCAATTGCTGCTGCACCAATTCATTGTAAATTGACCTCAGTTGTTTCAGCAAAATATCTTGTCTACCAATGCTCCTTTTAGTGTTTCTCATGGTTGCCCCATACATGAAAAAATCTTTCAAACTAACACTAAACCCTTCCACAAATAAACTTTCCATCAAAAATGGTTGTAGAACATTGTAGAATCTCATTACCTCCTCAGGACCCTTTCCAAAGAAAATTGAGGCAGCGATTTCATTTATCATTGTCGGAAGAATATCTCTATTAAAATCAAACCTCAAGATTTCACTACGACAAATCAAGTACTGGCCCCCGGCACAATCAAAACTGGATGGCAGCACAGATTGCAACATTTGCACGGCAGTCCAACAAGCACCTTCAGAATAGGCTTTCACAAGAGCATGTTGTGGCAATGATGGTGAAATGAACATGGCTAACTGATGAGCTTCTACTTTAGCCAAAAAGTATCTCTTAAACAACATTTTCAGTGACAGCAGTGAATCAGTAGTAAGCTGCAAATTGAGATTTCCACTGTGAGAACTGAGCAGCTGTTTTTCCAGAGAGAAAAGCTCCAAAACCTCTGCTTTGGCAGCCAATGACTGAGGATAAAACAAGTGTATACAGTCACCATCAAAATCAGCACCCAGAGGTCCACAAATAAGGGGATTTATCTTCACAGTGTGGTCATCATGGATGTATACTGAAAGCGCTTGAAGCGAGTGTTTGTGTGTCGTAGGGGGCCTATTGATGAATACAGTGTCACCATCCATTATCCTCCTATGTACAATCTGACCAAGTCTAAGATAGATATGCCCCTTTGAGCTTTCCCTGAGTGAGTAGGTTGACAAACCTTCTCGGTAAGTAAGACACAAGTTCTTATCCACCAGCTCTTGTAAGAAATTTATATTGTGAGAATTAACCCTCTCCTCAAATGTAATCATTCGGGCAACCTCCATGGGAATTCCAACTTCATTAATACTTTTGTAAGATTCCCCAGTGATTACACTCCTCGACGAAAACCCTGAACCCTTTCTTATGAACAAGGTTTTCATCTTCTCCATCCATGCTTTTGTTGTAGAGTCATTGAGCTCTTTATTGACCCCTGCCTCTACAACACGTGCTGCATTAGAAGTGCCCCTAACCTCGAAATATTGATGAACTATTGACTGCAACTCAGCTGCTTCCACTTGGTGAGACTCGAAGTTAGGATTACCAGATCTGGAATTACTTATGATCTCTACCTTCCTAAGCAGTTTTCTTAACACTGCCATGGAAGGATCCTGCAGAAAAAGGAAAACGATGCATTTAGCAGCTCTATAGCACTGAGACCCATCTATGTGGAACTCCTAACAGATTAGAGTTCATATTTATAATTTATCCGGAGATTAAAATTATAATTTATCCGAAGCAATTTTATAAAAAGTGTTCAAATCACAATTCAAGATACAGTACAATTCAGAAAGCCAACAGTATGAATCACGGGAACCATGCAGAAATGCGTCCTGAACGCCAGAATTTTGAGGCAAACAGTACACATTGAATGACACAATTTAAATGATGCAGAAACCTGCAGTTAATTCAAGTTCCATTGTGACCCAATGCAATCCAATAACAAAAAGCCCCAAATCTCTTTTTCTGCGAGAGAAGAGGGGAACTCAACAGATTGATAAATTTGAATTTTTTGAATGAAATTTTAGTGCTGATTTGATACTTTTCAACTAAACAAGCCACATAAAACAATGCATGTTTTTAAGAAATTGGAATATTAAATAGTGACCATGCTGTTACCCAGACCCAATCCCCTCCCAAGTTCAACATAAGGTCTGGTTCAAATAACTATGAATTCATGTATTTATTACTTCAAATAATTCCACCCACTCTTGTTAAACTTATGAATTACAATTTTGTCATTTCATTATCATTAAGAGTTAATCTTATAGTCAATATTCTCAAACTAAGTAATTAACATCTATTAAAGCAAACGAGAGCTTCCTATCGCAACAATATGCGAGTCCCACATGTGCCCAAGCCTCCCCATCAATATTTCTATTCTTATTATGAATTTTACAAGGGAAAATAAAAAGAATAGTGAAATCAAGAACTCAGCCACATCCCTTCATTTACTCACCGATGATAAGACACTGACACCATCTGAAACTTCTGGAACAGACAAACAATTTGGGGGTACTGGTAAGTGCTTCAAGATATATCCTTCTTGGGGGAAATAGCCTTTCCCAACAAGCTTTTTCCTTGTCTCTGGAGGTATTCTTTTGATAATTTCCATAACCTTAAATATTTGAAAAAATGAAACAACAAAAGAATCAAACTTGGAACAACGCAGCATTATCCAACTTGAAGCTTAATTATAGACCTAACAAGATCCAACTCAAATCACAAATATTGTTATCTTAAAATTAAATAATATAAAACAAGAAAATGCCATTTCTAGTGATAAATTAATATCAAGAAATACATGTGCCACTTCAATCTTTAATAAACTAAAAGGAACAGTGGTCAGCCTTGGAATGTTACAAGAAACTTATAATTTATCTTTAATAGAACAGCTGAAAGGGGGGAAGCTTCAAAGGGAATAACCAATGGGATTGTAATATACAAAAATAACAGCAACAAATTTCCACTTCTTCCTGCGTATACGCGGGGCTTTCTATTCATGCATATAGCAAGGAAGAATACATTAACAGTTTCATAGTGAGATGAATTATAATTTGAGGACAATAAGAAATATACATACACCTATAAAATTCAGATGATGCAAAAAAACAAGGAGTCACACCAAGCAAATAAATATTTACCAGGATTATGAACATGCAGACAAATAAGAGTAGTGTCAAGGAAAAAAGGACAGCAGAAACAACCTCATAAGGAAGCAAAGCTCGATTATTGTTGCTTTCATAGCGATAGCCATATTTTTCCAAAAAGCTCCAAAAACCGTGACACATTTTTGATTTAGACACCTTCAATTCCAAGTAAGAAGCGCCATCTGCTGTTTTAGGTTTAACCTCCCGAACAGTAACTTGTGAAGCATTAGGATTCTATAAGGAACAAGATGGAAATATCATAAACATTGAAATACACAACTAAACCATAGATTCCCACATAGTACAAATTAGCATCAATTGTAAAACCTGCTTAAGCCAACTCAAATAGGGAAGCACTGAACTAGCTGACAGCATAATTATGTTGCCAAGAGAAAACTGATAAACCTTTGTAATATGAATGTTGTAGAATTGGGAATTAGGGTAGCAGAGAAGAGGATTTGGAGGATTGAAGAAGAAGAGAGGGAATAAGAGAGAAGAACAGAGAGAGATAGAGAGAAGAGTTTCTGGAATAATTCTCTAAGAATCCATTACATGTCAAAAACTATCAAATACAATGGGATTATGCCTTATTTATAGGCTAGAGTGACTTAATGACCAAGCTAAGCTAAAACTAACTAACTAACTAACTAATTCTAACGGCCAACTCTAACTAACTACATTAACTAACTTTTAATTCATATTACATTTATATATCAATACCTCCCTCCCAAAAACATCCTTGCCCTCAAGGATGATTGACAACAAAAGACAAATCTGCACCTAAAAAAACAATCTAATAAAGTGAACCCAAACTAAAAACATAAGCTTCTAATTTTCTGGAAAATCTTCAGCCAAACGAACTTGCATTCTGTGACATGGAGTGTGTGTTTGGATTAGCTTTTTTTAATAGCTTTTACGACTTACGAGGTAAGTGTGTGAGAGAAGTTTTGTCTCGGGTTGCGCAAACCATGGTTTGAAACCATAGTTTGAGTTGTTGCCAAACACACACGGAATCTGGGAAGCAAAAGCCTTTTCCTTCAGATTGTGTTTAATTCTGCTGCACACTTCACCCTTTAGACATTTTCTTGTCTTTCCCTCTTAGAGAGAAAAACCTTCCATAAAGCATTACAATCAACTTTCCCCTGAACCAAACTAGCAGCAGTTTCTGTGTAGGAGAGAATAAAAGAATTGAGACCCATAATTGCAGCCCGTGAGGAAAGATATACTCAGACTGTGCAAGACCCAATTGTAAAGTTATTGGGCTCAGGTATGCACTGTCAACTTGAAAGCCCAAGTGCTCATCCGAAATTAAAAAACCCAAGGAATATGCAAAATATTTCTGACAGGGGAAGAGAACGTTTTCCAACTGTGACCCACCAAGATACTTCTGCAAATTAAAAAGAGTGGTATCCAGCTGTATATTTGACTCTTCTAACTCAACTTCATTCAGCCACGTGATAACCCAACCAAGAATTTTAAGTTCTTGAACTTGCTTAGCTCCAGGCATATCTTTATCTTTGTACTTCTGGTTCGAGAGCCCGCTGTACCACTCTTCGTGCACAAAGTTTCGCACACAAAGACTAGCAATAGACTGCAACAGTATGGCCGAGAACCACCAACAAACCGACAACGATGAAGGAAGAATAGTCCTCGGCAGAGAGTAAATAAAAACCATCAATGACGTGGGAGGAAGAGTAGATAACAGTGGCGGCGCCGAGCATGAAGTTGTATCCTGCGACTCTGCGACTCCTCCTGAAAACATTCACGGAAGTTGAGTTCCTTGGATTCACCCACTTCAACTCTGAATTTTGATGCTTCTCTTCTGCCTGGTGCTACCGAAGTCGCGTGCAAAGCGTCAATAGGGTCAAAACTTAGAGACCCAGTTACTCCAAGCTTTCCATCCGTCAATAGTGAAACTTGGGGGTTTAAAACAGAGACGTTGCTCAACAAAATTGGAGGAACCGACGCCAAACTCACCGAAACAGAGCTTGAAACATCGCTGATGGAGTTCGAAGACGCATCATCGTCGTCATTTGTTTCTTGCACAACGGCAGGTTCTTGCTTCTCGGGTTCAACTTCGGCAGAAGCCTCTTGACTAACAAAGCACACGTGGGTGTCGTTCTTGACAAATAGAGACGTCTTCTTCGTGCTTTGATACTCCAAGTCTTTTCGTGCCTGCTCAGCTTTCTTGGCCCGCCATTGCAAAGATACCCCTTGACTTCTTGCAAGTAATCGGGCTTCACGCATAGTTCTTGGTCCAAATAATCGGACAGACTCTGCTGTCTCTTTCTTCTGCCCCGCCACATATGTCATGACGAGATATCGTTCTGACAGCTTTACGTTGCTCGTGGCCTCATCAAAGGCGGCATTGAATTCCTTCACACTTCCTTTTTGCCATAGCCACATCTTGTTTTCATTGGAGTCTTCGAACGTTCCTAACTTCTGTACCATTCAATCAGAAGCGACGAGCCAATAACCTGGGCCAAGGACCAAAAGGCTCTAATACCACTGATAAACCTTTGTAATATGAATGTTGTAGAATTGGGAATTAGGGTAGAAGAGAAGAGGATTTAGAGGATTGAAGAAGAAGAAGAGAGGGAATAAGAGAGAAGAGTTTCTGAAATAATTCTCTAAGAATCCATTACATGTCAAAAATTATCAAATACAATGGGATTATGCCTTATTTATAGGCTAGAGTGACTTAATGACCAAGCTAAGCTAAAACTAACTAACTAATTCTAACAGCTAGCTCTAACTAATTGACATTAACTAACTTTTAATTCATATTACATTTATATATCAACAACTTAGATTTAATAGAAATGAACAGCATAATTATAGTGCCAAGTGTCTTAAACAGCACGCTCGACACTTCTTTCTTTCACTATCAGTTATAGTGAAATTGCAGACGATATTCTTAGAATATCAGTTCATAGTTTCCTCTAGAGCAATCATTATTTCACCTTAGCTTCAGCTTTCATTGCTCCTCCTTCCTCCGCTTCTATAATCATCTTTCAACCTCTAGTCTCTTCCTCTCCATCCCTTTTACCTCAAATCTACAATCACTTGACAACTTTATTCAATGTTGCATTATTCCCTCCATCACAAATATCACAAATGTGTACACTTTTCAGCCTCAAGGTTTCTGAAACCATCACTTCCTCTCATTCAGCCTCACCTTCATCTTACCCCAACCACCTCCTTCATCCCTAGGAGGAAGGGATCTATCCTACAAAGAGAAAGTAAAATCATAGGGGAGAAAAGACCTCCCATGATTGCAACAGCATACGAGGTAAGGAATATCTCCCTGGGGGAATGACACTTGGGTTCCAAAAGATTGATTTAATGACATTTAGGTCCAAAAAAATGTTATTGAAAGATGAGAACAAATATTGATTCAAACAGTTGTAAATATGGAAACTATATATATATATTCTCCCCCACTTTGACTTGGCCAATACTCTGGACTTGCTAGGCATTCTTTGGAGCTTTTGGTACTAGGGTTTGGGCGTTGGAGGATTTTGGACCAAGAGTTTGCAGTTTTGAAGAGATTATTGATTCATATCTTAGTTCTTCTTCTCCATTCTCTTTTCCATCTCTCATATTCTATAATTGCACTGATATATATGTATTTTCTCATGGATTTTCTAAGCATGTGTAGCTAAAGGTTTGATTCTTGGATTATTTGAACCCTTGTATGGATTAGTTCTTGATTACTCCTCTCTTTTTGTGATTAATGATATGTGTTTATTTTATTATTTGTCTAATGCTTCTAATTGCTTGATCACCATTTAGATGTGGTGTTCATTTGAGTGACACATGAAAGGGCTAGCTTGAGTGTAGAACTTAGGTAAAATTATGTAAGAACTTGATGTTTGTATATTGAATGTATGGTTTTTTTTTGGTAAAGTAGAGATATAATTGTTAATCTTACATAGTCATATTAAGATTGAAGCATAAAATTGAGTTTTATTAATTGTAACAAGAGATTGAACAATTAATGGAATCAAACACTTGTTATTGACTTGACAATACTCTTACAAGTATCTTTTGAATCCTAGACTTAATTTGTCCAACGAATTAGTATATAATCAAATAACATACAATATATATTATAATTAATTTATTTATTTAGATTTTTTAATTTTTATAAAAATATCAACTATATCTTATATTAATGATCGAAAAAGTATTGAACCTCAAACTAGAATGTGTGTTTGACACGTGGAAGTCTTTCAGTTGTCAAATTAAATCAATGTTTCAAAACACAGTCTCACATATGGAATCCAAATCCTGTTTCACCTAACAACAACAACAACAACAACCGTGAACTCAATACTATTTCTTAAATCTTATATGCCACTCACAATGATTTGCAACTAAGACCCGGATATTTGCAGCTCATCATTCAATAAAACTTTGAGACCTAACCATCGTCCCCCCTATCTTTTTACCATATTGTCTAAGAATCAAAAGAGAAAAATTTGATTAGGGTGTGATTTGGAAGGTGGGTCTTGATCAGATCAAAGATAAAGCCATAAAATATAGGTAGAATCTAGTTTTCCATGGAAGTTGATATTTGACATGAAGAAAAAAGAAAAAAGAAAAAGAATGTCCATACAGGACCAGACTGAAAAGAAGCTCATGCTTAGCATTCACAATGATTGTTAAGTATCTTTGGAATTAGACTGTAAAACTTATGCAATGAATATGATATAATGAAGTTCAATGGCAAATTCGTCTTTGCATTGTTTATTATTTCATCTACAACATAATTTGTTCCCTCATCAGATGAAAAGCCCTAATCTCAGCTGCAACCGAAAGGGAATAGTAGACGGAGTAGATTTCAGTCATACCAAAGGTTCGGATTTGCTGTATGCCTTTTCCATTTACCTTCTTAAGCATACCAAACATACCATAAGAGTATCTAGAGCACTCGATTTTATTATTTTTCATCTTTCAAAAAAACAGAGAGACCAAAGTAAATCACTGATAGATGAAAAATTGCAGAAAATATGATATAAACTAAATCATCTATGCTAAAAGTGAAGGAACCATCTAAGTCAAAAAGATACCAGAAAGTTAGAAGCTAATACAGTGCTCCAAGTCGAACACATTTAAACTGTGCTCTTTAAAAAAATTTTAAAAAAAATTATGCTTAATATAGAAAATGTTATTCACTGGTATCATCATATTTATTGAGGTACCACATATACATAGACATGACACGAATAATAATAAACTGAAATGTGCATATACATACACATACATATATCGATATATACTAATATATGTAAATATATATATAGAGAGAGAGAGAGAGAGGTTGGTTCATACTGACCCCACAACATTTTGCCAAAAGCTTCTGTGTCAAACCGTTGCTTGCTGCTGGATTCTGAAAAATTATAGGCCAGTAGGTTAAAAATTGCAAGCTAACAAGACAACTATAATCAGAGACAAGCAAATTATCAATCATTCACTATCTCTGAAAATACAGGAAAACTTCAGGGAAAAGTAAGGGGGGAAGGAAGAATATAACATGAACACATTGTCATTATGTTCCTTAATTAAATGTTTCCTAGTATCTCTACATTATTCCAAGTTAGAGGTTTGCACTGCAATCTATAATAGCAGGATGCTTATCACCTCTTTATTAAGTTTACCTTTCAAATCAGACATAATAAGAATATTCAAAGATGATGAGAACCTGTATAACTGATTGACTATTTGATTGGAAAATAGCCTTTCAAAGAACTAAACTCTGTGAATAAAAGTGTAAACAAAAGAATATTAACTAAAGCTCCTTCACCTTTTGCATTCAATAACTACAAGCTACTGAAAAGATTGGTAAATTTGCGTTAATGCAACATGCTAAAAATGAATAACGAAAATCCTTTATCAGGTGATACCTTGTATGTTTTCATTTTCAAGCAGTTTAAGCACAACAAGCTCAGCATCTTCTTCAATTCACTGATGTGACTTGGATGGTATATTGGAACTGGTAGATTAATGTATCCAAAATGACCTAGAAAATAATAACAAAAGAATATTGATACATTTGAGAAGCTATTCTTTTATCAAAATAATAGCCAAACAATGACCATAAGCCAACCTTCACATTTTTCAGCATCAGAAGTGCCACAAGATTCACATCTTCCAAATTCAAGGGGTAGCCCAAGAAATGGATTTGACAGCTGACTAGCGTGACTAATTGAAGAGTCATTGATTGATGCTGTACACTGCCAAGAAAAAGCAGAAATGTAATCAACAATTTGGTCCAAAAAAAAATCAAATATCACTCACTATTAAGCTCAGTGATAAATACTTGAAGCAGACATTACTTAGAAAGTTCTTCTTCAGTTGAAGTAATAACTTGAGATATTTCAAGCAATACTCTTAGCAGCTGACCATAAATGTAATACCAACAGGCTACATACCCGAGAATTCATGCTTCATACTATGTTCTAAGCTCCATTCGTAATGCTCAACCAAAAAAAGGTGACACTTATGACAAAAACTTTCAAGATAACAAAATCATTCAAAAATAACGTCCTGATACGTACATAGCAGAAAATATTCCTGACAAACATTGCAAGAAGCTCTAGTGTAGACAAAGGCGTTTGCCTTAGCAACTAAGGCGTTGAGGTGAGGCGCTAAAGGGGTTAACCTCTTGCACCATGAGAAGCATTGGCTTCAGCCAGCCACTCACCTGGCAGCACTTTGATGCTTTCCCATTCATTCGAGGGGGTGCTATAGGCACTTGAGAATGATGGAAAGAGAAGGGACATCCTAGGGAGGCCAGCTCAAGTATTTTAAAACAGTATAACTTCATTATAAATCAGAAAAATATAAAATCCAATCCAATAACTAATCAGTAATAAGGTAAAAAGGACAGTCGCACTTTAAAATGTTATTTATGCTACTAGTTTTCTACAGTTCGATAACTAAACTTATTGCTATGAATGATGACTGAATGATTTTATGATCGAATAATGATGTTATTGAATTATTGAATTGATTAGTGCATTTGATCATTAGCATGACCTATGGGCTATGGCTAGAAAATAATTATGTTTGGATAATTAACTTACTGGTGAAATGTAATTACAACTTACATATATTTTATTTATTCGCCTTACGTTATTTCCTATTTTAGAAGCTTACTTCACTCAACTGTCCTTTTCTTTTTCCCCTGCGCCTCTTAGCATCATAAAGGGCGTTGCCTAGAGGAGCTCATAATATCAGCGCATCAGATCACAATAACACACATTGCATTGGTCCGATTTTATTTCATTTACAAAAAGGAGATGGTTATTTCCGAAGCCATACAATACAGGGCTCAACTGATCCATTAGGCAACTCAATTAACACACGTAACTGAAAACAGAAATTTAATTTGAGCTTACAATTTCATGACATGTAGCCAGACTAAATCTGATCCCAACAACTTCAGCATCTAAAATAGTTGAAGATTCCTCCATCAATTTCGGACTTCCAAAGTAATTTTAAGCCCCTGCAAACAAATAATTTATAATCACTCGTATTATTTAGTAAAACCTCCAAAATGGCTTTTTCTTTTCTTTTTCATGTCCTTAAGAAGGGATAACTAATTGATAAAAGAGAATTCATAGTAAAACATCATTGAGAACAAAAACTCAAAAAGCTGAAATTCATCAGTAGAAAATTCTAGCATCAGACAACAACCCTTAGAGCAGTACCCAACAAAAAGATTACGCTTCAAAAATGTGCCAAGCTCTTCTTCCTCCAAAGGTCCAAGGAACAAAGAAAAAATTATACAATATCAAGGGCATGTATGGTCAGACAGGAAACTCACTCAAGGCAACAACTGAGACTTGTGAGTGCAGGAATGCCCTCAAGAGTTCTTATAAACCTTCAAGATTTCATCAAAACTTCAATGAGTAAAAACGAGATGGGAAAAAAAAACAAAGAAAAGAAAAATTGAAGAAATAGCAAGAATGGATTCATATTCACTTTCCGACTCAGTGACAACAGAAATCAGACTCCTTCCTTCATTCAGACTAAAATGAAAACAACTTATAAGGGGAAATGAGTTTAAACGGCAAACTAACATGCAAAATAAACAAGGGTAAAATGGCCATCTTTTGGGGTAGAGAACCAAAGAAATGAAAAACTGCATGGAAGGAAGACTAGCATAAAAATGTGCAAAACATTGCTCCCTGCGCTAGGTTCGGAGCCAATGATGGGATTAAGGTACAGGTGGTATGCAGGATTCAGAACCTCCGGGAATGTTATTAAAAAAAAAAAAAAAAAAGTACGGAACATTTGCCGCAAATTTTTTCTTCCAAACCCTCAACTTCAAATGAAACAGATCGTCAAACTAATTTTTCCGGTATATTTACCAGAAACGAAAACATTTGATTACCGCCCCACTAAAACGAACCCATTACTTTCTCATCCTCCAAACACAAGCCTTACCTCGAAAAACCAAACCTCCGACCTTTCAGTAACTCACGAAGCTGAAAGTCAAACCCTAGACCGACGAACGAGAATGATCAAACGGGTCAGTCACAATTAGCGTCAAGCTCAAGAGACCAAAGCATTCTGCATGAATCGAAAATGCCAAACCATCAGCTACAAAAATCAGCACAACAGAACAGAGGACGGAAGTACCTGATTCACTGGTTTCTCTCTCTGCGGTGCTCGGACTCAGAAGGAGGAAGCGAAGGCAAGAGTGGGAGAGTGAGAATGAGGGGTGTACAGTGGTACCGAGAGTGAGTGTGGAAATGAGCGAAAAATTCGCTTTGCATGAAACGAATTCAATTTCCTCAAAATTGAAATTTGGCAATACTGGGTTTTCCGCCCACACAGGTGGCCTGCAGCTCTGGGTTTTGGTCACTCTAAATGACCAAAATGCCCATGGACCTCGCTGTGAAAAGAGGGAGCTCAACATATAAAACGAAATAACCAAATTTTATAAAGTATGGAGCCGTACATATAAAACAAAAAAATCAATCTTTAAACTTTAAGACACCACTTGCCTTAGGATATGCTTAATTTACATTAATTGTTGGAACTTAGAGGATGTGATTGGTTCAATGGAGGGGAGGTGAGGTTAATTAAAGGGAGCATATGAAAGTAAATGAAAGATTATGGCTTTGTTTGGTTGTGGGAAAGGGAGGGGGACCATTTTAATAATTATTGTTTGGTTTAGATATAGGGTTAGAGGAGAGAGAGGAGCTTGTTAAAAGTTAATAAATGTATCATTGTCATTTTATTTAGATTTCTTTCTGATTCTTTTATCCTTGTCATTTATGTAATTTTTTTATTTTGACTCCCAGAACTTCAAAAAAGTGCAATTTAATTTTTTTTAGTTAAAACATAATTTAAATTTCAAAAAAATGAAGAAAAAAAGGACAAAAGGATTTGAAAGAGCGAAAATTTTTCAATAAAAAAACGTGATTTACATTGTTGCATTGATGCTGCTTCGTGAGAATTGGAATATTAAAAAGGGTTTTAAATGTGATGGGTAAAATTGGAATATTAAAAAATGACATGGGCAAATAGTCAAGATGTGGCAAATTATTTTTCTAACTTAAAAAAACCCTACTTTTGGATGAGAGAGGAGGGAAAGTAGTAAGGAATCTATTATTTACCCTTCCCCTCCTTTCTTCATTTATAATTATTGAATTAAGATTTAATGATTGAGATTTAATATTTTATAAAAATAGTATTATAATTTTTATAAAAAATTATATAAATAAATTTATAGATTATTATTATTATAAGTAGATTTTTCTTTTTTTTCAATAGTTTAATTTAAATTTATTTATACAATTTTATTAAAGATTAAATCAAAATCATTAAATCTTCATCTAATGATGATGAAGAAAGGAATAAAAGAAGGAAAATTAAAGGAGAGAAGTCAAGTGGGCCAGGAGAAAAAGACACAACTTTACCTACCCATCACTTTTTTCAATCAAATACATGTTTATTTGGAATAGTTTATTTTTGGGTAATAAGTGCTTATAAATCGTAATTCACGATATATGAGATAAGTATGTGAGAAGAGTTTTATCTCGACTTACGTAATAAGTACTTATATTCAAAAAATAAGTGTTCCCAAATATGCACTACATTTATTATGTGTTTAGGTAAACTAATAAAAAAATTTGTTAGCTTGAAACCATAGTTTAAAGAAAATATTGTCAAACACTTAGAAAACAAAAGAATCATTTTTTTTATCCTAAAACCATGGTTTTGGATCTAAAACCATAATTTGGGAAAAAACCAAATTTTTTTCTCTTTCCTCTCCCCCCTTTATTTTCTCTTGTTTCTCCTTCCTCTTTCACTCTCTTCGTATTTTCACATTTTTTCCTCTTTCTCTTTCTCTCCCAATTTCTTCTTTTCTCTCTTTCCTTCCCGTAGTGACATTTTCAGATTTTCTACATGAGTTTATTGCATGCCTTTTTTTTTGTTGGACAATTTTTTGATTATACAATTTATTAATATATATATATATATATAAATGTTTGATCTATTTTTTTATATTACATAATTGATAGGTGTTATAATTTTAATTGTGTAGATAAATTTATTTCATTTTTAGTATTTATTATAAAATTTTATGTGAAATAATACATAAAATATAATATTTTCATTTATATATAATTATCACAAGATTTAATGTCTTTTTTAGTAATTTGACTATGAAAAAAAGTGATTTTGATCACAATATCCAAATACTATCATTTTATCAAAACCATTTTTTTTCTCAAAATCTATTCTACTTAGAATATATTCTATAAAGTCACTTTTATCACTTTTTCTCCAAAAGCTAATTCAAACACATTCTTAGTGTGTGTTTGGTAGAGTGTTTTAGGGCATCCAATAGGGCTTATGAGATTTTTAGCTTTTTCTTATGTTTGGAAGCAATTTTTTCAATTGGGCTTATCACAGAAAAATAGCTTTTGCCTATAAGCTCAAAAAGCCAGCTTATGCAGCTTTAGCGTTTGGCATGAGGGTAAATAATTAAAATATTTTTTCAGTTGTGGTCAGTATGCTATCAGACTGATTGTAATTTTACTCTTAATATACTTTTTTGGCTACAAGAATTGATTTAAAATATTTTTTTGTGCTTTTAACCCCTTAAAATATTTTTCCAACTATACTCAGTGTTATTAGACTGATTGGAGTTTTATCTTTAATGTACTTTTTCAGCTCCAAAAAATACTTTAAAATATTTTTTCAGTTGCACCCAATCTTAGGAGACTGACTACAATTTTATCTTTAATGTATTTTTTTAATAGTAAAGAGTACCCAAAACTTAGAATACTGATTTACTGATTTTCACCCACTCTAAAATATTTTTTCAGTATCACCTAATATTTTAAAATATTTACTTGATTTTTAAAATATTTTTCCACCTACTCTCTCTTACTATTATCATAAAAGTCACTTGTGCTTAAGTCAATCCAAACAACTTTTACTTTTGTAAAAGTTATTTATACAACCGTCAATCCAAACATAAATCACATCACACAATCTATCTTTTACCAAAAATAATATTGCAAAAAGTCAAATTAAAAAAAAGCCATTTTTACAATCATTGTTCCAAACACACATTTATTCTTACTAGATTGTCTCCCGTTTTTTTTCTTTCTCTTTTCTTGTCAAAACCATGTAACCTTAAAAAAATAAATGGTATGCATTTAATATTTTATAAATTTATTGCGATACAAACAAAAATATATATATAATATAATAATAATTTTGTAAAATATTAATTCTTAAACATCTATTTTTTAATGTAAAAGTATATATAAGATACCGAAAAAAACGGGTGGAAAAGAAATTAAAAGCTTCCCTCCCCCCGTGAAAAGCCCCAATCAAAAGGAAAAAATTGTGTAAGAGTGTTATGTCATTTTGTTTTATTAGTTTTTTTTTTTTTCCATTTCTCTTCTATCATATTTCCACAAAACCTTTTCGTCATTTAGAAGAAAAATCTCATAGGCGTATGTGGGGCCAAATATGTATATATTGAAGATTTAATGAAAGTAAATCAAAGGAAACATGACAATCTGGTCATGTTATATATTTCCTATCATAAGTAAGACAAAAGTATTCATTTCTCATTTTAATTTTGTAACATATAAAATAAGGTATTAGTATCATTCATATTTCTTATTATTATTGTTATTCCTTTTTTCATTTCATCATTATTCACTCCATCATACCAAACATACGCTTAAAGTTGCATGTTTTAGTACACCAAAAAATTTGCTTGTTTTATTTATGGAGTTAATTTTTTTCAAATACTTATTTCATTAATAATTGTGATTTATTGCATTTGCGGATCCAATACTTATCCCGGGCAACATTTATTTTTTTGTGTTTGGATGATAATAGATCAGAATTGATTATTTTTTCGATAAAAAAAAATACTCCTTCTTGTCTTTTTTATAGGAGCCCAAAATTTGAAATGTCTTAGTCATTTTTATAAGAGCCCGATAAAAATTGTCGAAACATTTAATGAGTTTTTGTTTTTCAATTTTACTCCTTCTTGATTATGCGTATTATATTAATTAAAAGGTTGATTATACTCATATTTTCTTTATTTCTCCTTTTTACTTGCCCTTTTTAAATAAGGGTATACTTGAAAAATAAAGTTTATTTCAGACATATTTATTATATTTAACTAATTTTTACAACTTTCTTAAATCGCGTAATTCGGTTATTGAGCTTTTATAGATAGGACCAAAGAGAGTAATTAACAGACCAACATTTGAAGACGGTAAAACAACGCATAAGCAAATTAAGGTCTAAAATGAAAAGCGGTTAGTTCAGTCAAAAAAATAGAAGGGGCTAGTCTTTAACAATGTAACGAACCAATGTTTGAATCCTTCTTAAGACAGGTGGCCACATTTTGTACCAGATAGTGTTTCGATGAGGATTGCCTTTAATAGAAAAATACATGTTCTTAGTGAAAAAAATATTAAAATATTATTCTGGAAAGGACATTTCTTATTAGGAGAGGTGAGAGCCGCTTGATATTTGAAAGAAAAATCCTTATTGAATTAAATAAATAAATAAATAATAAAGATATTTTTCTTTATAAATCACGAGTATTCCTTTTTTTCCCCCACAACTCACTAATAAATTATAATTAAGTGTGTACAAAGGAGAACGTTCAGAATTGATTTAACAACTAAAAGGGAAAATAGTATGGTACTCATCTCATCATCTAGTCCTAACTATAGGACCTTGTGTGGAGGTGGCCTATGGTTCTAAATTTATCTCTCATGTTTATCATTTTTCCCATATATTTCTTTTTTGCGGACAATGATATATTTCATTTAATATCACCACATGTCAACATCAATTTCCAAAATAAAAACAAGACACAAGTCTAAAACCCAAATGCAACAAATACAAAGTTTTAAAATAAAACAAGACATCTAAAAGGTGTACAAGTCCTGACTCAGCAACCCTAACCCAAACAATACCACATACAAACCCTGACCCTAAATTAAAGATAGTGAACCACATGTGCCGCCGTGGTCTAAAATGTAAAGAAACACCAACAACAATGTCCAAAATAATTTTTCCAATATACAATATAATGTTGGACAAAAAATAGATAAATACCATCAGAATTAGGAAAACCCCAAAAAACCTATTAAAACTTAGAAAGGAGAATCTTACCAAAATGCCCCTAAATTTGTTTTTTAATAGAAAGAACCAACGCATGTGCTAGAGCTCTAGCGCTATCAGCCAATCCCACCCACCAGAGCTTCGGTGCCGAAGCCGGAGGTCTAAAGATAACTCAAGTAATGAGATTAACTACTTGGGTATAAAGAATGATTACTTGAGCTTCCAAAGCCTTATCAGGCCTTGTTAATAAGTTGAATAAAGGCAATAACAACTTGAGTATAAATATTGATAATTTGAAGTCAGAGACGCCTGATAGGGTTTAGGGAGCTCAAGTAGTCATTCTCTATACCCAGATAGTTAATATCATTACTCAAGTTGTCACTGAAACTCTGGCCACAAGTGTTGTTGCCAAATTGAGTATATGTAATTAATAATTTTGGTATAGAGATTGACAACTTAACCTATTTTTTAAAAATTTTAAATGAATAAACCATTGGAAAAAATCAAATAAATCAAACCATTTTATAAAATTCAATTTAAATAAAAAAGATGATCAGAAATAAATATTTGTTACATCATTAATAATATAAAAATTTTAGTATTACATAAACAATTTTTTAAAAAATAAAAATAAAAGGGTCTAAATGTGCTAACCCTTTTATGCTCGGTTGAAATTTGAAAGGCAAATTTTCAAGCCTAATCCTCATGATAAAAGAGCCTAAACGGACTAGCCTGACGGGTTCAGCCTGTTTTCCTTGCTCTGAATATAGGGTTAGACTTGGTTTGGATGGAAAGAAAAATTGGAGAAAAAGAGGGGAGACCACTAACAAGGAAAACTTTCAAAAATACTAAAATAGTGATATTTTACAACTTTTGAGAGTTTTCCCTTCCAATATTATTTCTTCTCTAATTTTCTTCTCACCTAAATTAAGAGTTAGGTATTATTTCAATTTATGTGCAATATTTTCTTGAAATATTTAGATATAGTTGCAGTCTATGCATGATTTGGATTTAATTTTAAATATAAAGATAATGATAGTTCTCGAAAGTTTATGCTGTCCTCTTGTCGTTTTTAATTTTATCAAAGAGAACAGCCAATTTTTAATGGTCTATTTAAAAATAGATACTTGTATATATAACGAAAAAAAAAAGATACTTGTGCAATTTTATTGGTGAAAATTCGTTGTTGTTTTTTTGGGCCAAGATGTGAAAATTCGTTGTTGGAAAAAGGAAATTCTAATATGAGTGAAATATGTTTGGTAGATTGTTAGTATGTTTATAGCATATGTGAACCTAGAAACATTGAATCTATATGATTACTTTGAATGATGATATCCACCATGTTTCTATATTTTTTGGGGGATAAGTTGAGTTTCTAGGGGTGACTTCTCTCTCAACATTCTATCTATAATAATTAGTATAATTCCTTATTAAACGTGATGAAATTACTTAAATTGTTTTAATTTCATCTAAATTACACAGCATGTGTGTTTAGTTTTTTTATTAAATTTTTCTGTTGGAAAATAACATAATCCACAATTGATAGATTAGACCCAAACTCAATAATATTGGAGTCAAGATTTAAATAATAAAAAAGTTTAGATGGATAACTGTGATATTCCTCAATAATTCAAATTGGTACTGCCGAACCAATTTGAATTAATGGGAGTTAGTCCAAGTGGTAAGCGGCTTGGTTCTGCTTAAGCAAGGTCTCGGATTCGAACTTTGTGTATGTAGAAAATTCCCATTGGGAGACTCTCCCACCATAGTCAGGTGCGCGACGCGAGTCGGATCCAAATGTAATCGAGATAAAATTCCGATGAACCGGGTGGGCAACCAAGAAAAAAATTGGTACTGCCAAACTAATAAAATAAAAAGACATTTTTTGTTGAGGAAGAGGCATGTTGATTAAGCAACGGGTATGTGAAATAAGAAGTGAATACTATATATAAGCATGAGATGTTCAGTTATGTATATGATCAATACATTCTTAGAAATTAATTATTTTTCCTATGCACCATAACTTCCTCTTTTTTTCTTCTTTTATATGAGATATTTGTTATGTGTCCATAATTGTGTTTCTCATTATAATTCGATTAGCGTTGGCATTAGAGGTAATTTGTTCGAAACTCAATTTTTTCAACATGATCACCTTCTTCGCTCGGTCAACATTAGAGGAAGGCTTATTTTATAACAATTTTTCCTACATAATTTGAATTTTAATAAATTAGGAATATGATGAATGGGAAATGAACATGGAAAAGCATTGCCCAAGTTTGGCGCTGCCTGTTTTGCCATTGGTAAAAGTACAAAAAGGGTGAAATGAATTGCTGTTTATTTTGGCGCCAATCGCAAAATATGAGCGGGAAAAAGGTGATTGCCAAGTATACCCTTGGATACATCATATTAAATTATTTTAAAGAATCTGACCCCATGACAATTTACAACAGCCGCCATTGCCTCGGCGGAAGACGTGGAGGAAGCAAGTGAAAAAAATATTATGCCATGTTTATCCTTCCCTCTTTATCTCTTTGGTTTTATATATATCATTGTGACCTTTATCATAAGTTCACATTTTAACTAACTCCTGCCTACTAAATGGTAGTTAAAGTAATTAAATATATCTTAAATTGATAAATTTTTTTAAAATCTATCTTTATTAAAATTCTGCCCTACATTCACAAATTATTCTCACATCTCTACCTTCTTTAATTTATTTATTTCCAACGAGAATTAATAAAGATAAAATTAGAAAACAGTGATTGTGATTAATAACCTCTAAGTGGGCCTATATTTAGGATAAAGAATTCAACCATAAGTGGATTTATAACAAGGATAAGAGTGATAAGTAGCAACTAACCAAATAGATGGCTAAAAAACAAGCAACCAACCAAATAACATAGATCAAAATGTTGGTTAAAAGTAAAATTAATAAATATGCAAGATATGTAATTTTTTTTAAATATAACCTTAGTTATAATGATAACGAGTGGGGAAAGAGGTGAGAGGGAATAAATGAAAAAAAAGAGATGAGAGAAAAATATAATTAATTAAAGAACAAAATAAAAAAGTGTATTAATTTTTTAGCCAAACACAAATTATTGCTCATATATAAGATCATCCCTATGTGAGAAAATATTGCTTACATAGAGGACCCAAGGAGTGCATACATAAATATCATATATATAATGTTTGTAATAATTAAATGATATATAAAGTAGTATATAAAAAGGGTGAAGGTGTAAGTTTAGTAATGGAGTTTTCCGCTATAAGCATTTAACACAATTATGTTTTGTTGGGTGTAAAAATAATTATGTTTCTTCTAATTGGCATGTGATATGCACTTATCTTTATTCTAGAGATTTGTGCTCACCTTTTTCTCTCCCTTCCCTCTCATTCCATCATCTCCTACCTCCTTCATCACATTTTCTCTTCAAACTCTCCCTCCTCGTTTACTTTTTTTTGGATGAATCCGATAGGGAATCATATAAGAGATCCAGCAGATGGCTCAAAAGTAGTGCCTCTACCGACGAATTCGGGGCATCACAAGGCTCCGCTCACTTCTTCATTACCATGATAGATTCCGACTCCAACGATCCGGACGCTGATGACATTTTTCGCTGCTTGGCGGCAGCACAGGGTGGAGTTTCAGTGGTTCTTGATGGAGTTGTCCGTTCGGCCGGGCAAGAGACGGGAAATGGTGGCCCACTTTTTTCTAGATGGCATGAGCCTGGATGATGATGGCATCTTCGTCAGGAGTGAAAGGGCGGTGTTGTACGGCAGGGCTAAGCTGATTGTACCATAGGAGCTTGCAAGAACAACCGTGGGAGAGATGATGAAAGATGAAATAAAGTTAAGAGTAGTATAATTTAGGGCAAAATTAATAGAGGATATTTTTATCTCTAAAATTTGTAATCCCAGGATTGAAAATGTAATACCGGGGGGGGGGGGGGAGGTGGCTTTGCAGCAATCCCACTTTCATGGTACTCCCAATCTCTAGGCATCCATAGTCCCTCAAACCAAACGATGTATTCTGACCCAATTCCTAATCAAATCCCAGTCCCTACCCTTAAATACTTTGTACCAAATAGGGCCTTAAGACTCAAGGGTAGGTATTGGTGGGAAGCTAGCAGGTGTTGCAATAAAAAATATCTAGTGTGATCTAATTAAAATTCCTTTTTCTCTTTTTTGCTTTGCTGGAAATATCTAAGAGGGAGGCAAGATGGGAGGTATGCGGGAGAGGAAAGATAGTTACAATCTCTAAAACAAAATAATGTTTAAATAAAAATAATAAAATTCAAGAAAATTCAAAGGCTGACAGATCATCTTAGTATCTTACACATCATATTACATTCAGAGACGTGGCATGCTTTTATTGGTTATAGCATAAATGATGTAGTCAATAGGAAAGATTGTTGGACCTACAATGCAAAAAATGGATAGACATTAGCTCTTGTTAACAACAATACCAAATTTGCTACCTCTTGAAATGATTACATCAACTTTTATACGTCTTAAAATGATAATGACTACTTTTACGCCCAACAAAATATAACAATCAGTACCTTAATGTTATTTTACATGTGCATCCAGGATCCTAATTTTTTAGTGTTGCAATTTCACCTTAGTAAATATAGCTGACCCCGAAACGTTCTTTTTTTTTTTCCCGGATCAAACAAACATCTATTTAAAATAGCGGACACCGAGGAAATTTTTTTTTTTGTTAACTGCCTAGGCAATGTCACCTAGGCATCTCTTTACTTTACCCCTCCGAATTCCAAAGAAGAAAATATTTGAAAAAATATAGAAAAAGCAACAAAAAAGTTCGAACCAAACCACCATAGAGTTTTTGAGAGGGAAGGTTGGGGTGACAAAGTTGGTGGTGAAGGGACTGGAACCACAACTCCTAGGGGAACCAAAATCAAATCCAAATAATTATTTTAAACAAGGTTTTATATATTTTATTTTAAATATAATTTTTTAGAACAACTATACTAAAATATTTTTTTATTTTTTTTCTAACATTTGTTTTTAAAAACAATTTTATAAAATTCTTTTGAGATTAAAAAAATTGAAAACAGAAACAAGCAAACCCATAAATTCTTTTATCCCATGATTTAGATTTAGATCTCTTCATAGCTAGTTACTTCGTTCTCCCTCTCTCGATCGCTTTTAATTTACAATTCAAAGCATGTGTCTCCACAATGCTAGTTGTGTTGCTTATATGTTGACAAAGATGATGGACTATGGATTCACCAGAGATCCTAACTTGTACCGCTCGAATATGAATATAAACTTTGATGTCAATTTGGTTTTTGATGCCCAGTGTTAGCTTCACTGCTTTTTTTCTTGCTAAGCACATGTATCTTTTTATTGGAATCAATCATATTCGAAACACTGTTAGGCACTACATGTAGACATCTCTCCTAACAAAGATTCGAACATTGGTCTACCATGTTGTGAGGGACTAACCCCTTCTACTGACACAACCCCCATTGGTAATGTTAGCTTCAGTGTTGGATGCTCGTTGATCTAAGTTATAAATGTTGCCGCTAAGTTTGGGCCTCAATCGTGTCCTAACACACTCTTGGAATGCATTTTCTGTAGGGTTTATTTGTTTTTGGATCAAAATCTTAAATAAGTCTTGTTGCCTACAACTCATTTTAAGAGAAATAACTTATTTTAAATTTTGAAGTTCAAGTGGTATTTTCTTGTCCTTTTTTTTTTAATTTTTTTTCCTATCACAGTAGTATTTTGAAGTTTAAATTCACATGTTATTTCTATTTAACGATGGTGGTTGTTTCAATGATTTGTTGGGTCTTTTCCCACAATCCTTATCCCTAGCAGTTTTACTCTGAAACTTTTCCGATTGGTTTGATTCTTTATTATTATGGTAAGATATTTAAATAATATTTAAAATATGTCACAAGTACAAAAAAAGGCATTTTAGACAGGCGCATTTAAACCGGTTGTAACGGATAAGGTTTAAAAGATATGATCGGTGACATTTTTGTAATTACAATAAACTTTTGTGTCTGGTTCCATTAAAATAAGGTCTTAAATATATTATTTAGACTGGTTTTATAAATAACCGATCTTAAAACATGCATAATTAAAATAAATAAATATATGTAATATATTTTCTAGATCGGTTCTAAATATAACATATCTAATATATTTTATGAATTAAAAACAATTAAAAAGACAATCGGTCTTAGATATTAAACTTGTAAGATCGGTTGTTATTAAGAACCGGTCTAAAAGGAGAGCAAAAAAATTCATTATTTTTAAAACCGGTTATTCAAATTAACCGGTCTACAAGAGTACTTTTAAGACCAGTTTTGAAAAATAATTGGTCTTAAAAGTGCCTTAAATATTCCAGGGCTTCATCTCGGGCCTAATTTCAACTCTGAAACCTGATACTTAAGCTTCTTATGAACCCCTCCCTCGGTTAGCGGCAGCTCCTCCTTCCCGTGTCGCTCCTCATTCCTTAATTTTTGCAGCACGTTGACGCAGATGTTTTATTGAATACATTACCATAAGGCTCAGCGTTTGTTCCCTCCGATTGGTTTCTTCCTCAAGCTCGGTTTCATGCCTCCCCTAGGTTTCTTCCTCAAGCTCCTCCTTCCCACATCTCTCCTTCATTCTTTACTAACGGCACCGGTGGACGCAGGGGTACGGTGGATTGCATTCCCACGTCGTTGTTGCTTGCCTCCCCTGGGTTTCTTCTTGAAGCTCGAACTTTAGGTATTTATGAGATACATTTGGCTTTTTCCGTTGCTTGTTCTAAGGCATTGTTCTTCCTTTTGAATTATCGTAACTTGTGAGCATTAATGTAGAATATTATATGTAGATGCAAAGCCTTTCTTTCCTTTCTCAGAGTTGCTTCTATGTCTCTCAGCCTTGATTTTATAACTCTGTATTGTTGAATTATGTGTTCTTTATCCCTTGATGCACTTGAATTCTCTTTGTCCTTTATTTTATTTTAACAAGACAGATTAGTTTTTGTTGTTAGAGGTGCTTTGTTTTAGCTAGACAGAGTTAGATTTTATTCTGTTTTATGGCTTCAATGAATTTAGGAGGTGGAATTGTATAGGGAGAGCATGAGGAAGACATTTCCGACTAAGTTAAAATGAAAGTTTCAAGAGCAAAGTTAGAGACAATTACATTATATGTAGTTGCTAGAAAATTCCAAATTTTATAGAGGAATTGTTTGGATAATTGAGAGAATTATAAAAAGTTGGAAATTTATTTAGAATTGGGTATTTTGATGCCCTGTACGATACTTAAGTGCCAACAAGGATATAGCAAGGTCTAGAATGTTTATATAGTGCTTGAAATGAAAATTGTGGGCTGAAATTTAAAGTGTCATGATCATATAGGAATATACATTAGCTCATTCAATTTCAAGTGAAGATAATAAGGTGTCCTAGTGAGGATACTCCGGAGCCACAAGCTAGTGTTAATCAGAGCGAGCCCAGCAATGCTCCGAGCTAGAATCAAAGTGAGCCCTATAACCAGTCCATGCGAAGGGGTAGAAGAGGCACTCGATTGAGAGACATTCCCCTCAATCGGAATATTGGGGAAAAGATTCTGATTAAGTTTGATAGATATTGGAAACTCATCGGGCCTAATGCAAGCTGATATAGGAGTTTTGTTGGTCTCCTAGCACGTAACAAGCCTAGCATCTTGATAGAGGAGTGGAGAAATATGAATGAACATGTGAAGAAACATATTTGGGAAATTATCCAGGTATAAAATGATTGCCCTCACTAACTATTAAATTTGTATGGTTGAATTATCAAATTTGTCACTAACTATCCAATGCATGTATTACAGCTTACATACAACGTTCCTTAAAGTGATATCTTGTATAAGAAGACAATGACATATTGTGATTAATGCTAAAGGAAGTTTAAGACAAGTCTAGCTAATAATTACGGGCATATCAAGGTGAAAGATGGTGAGCCTCGTCCTAATCCGTGCGACAAGTATTCTTATATTGACGAACACACTTGGCAAGAATTTAGATGGCTTCAGACTACTATAGAAGATTTGGTGAGTTGACTTATTTTGCATTTTATTACTTATGAATTGTCTTTATTGATTGTAACCTTATTTTTTATTTCTTATTCGCAGGCAAAAAGGCAGAAGGCACAAGAGAGTGGTAGAAAGAATGATTGCCCCCATATAATATCTCATGGGGGTTACGCGAAGGCTGGAAAAGACTTGTTGGCGGCCAAATGGAAGAGATTGAAAGAAGTAGCTCAATTCTATCCTTCTATTCTTCTTTCTACACCATCTCTAATACGTCACGAAAAAATGTGGAAGTTTGATCACCAAGAGAGGAGCGGGTATTATACAAGTGAACAATCTCATATATTGATGAAAAAATTATAAGTATTGCTGTTGTTATTCATTATTTATTAAACAAATTTTATTACTTATGTTTGTCATCTGTGTCTTATAGGAGGATCTTAAAAAAAACAAGCTGAGGGATCGTTTAAGTCTGATGGGGGAATGATATCCTAACCGTTGCTACAGGAAAACACAAGTATCCTGGGCGTGTCAGGGGAGTTGGAGGAGGGGTAGGCATAAGGAATTACTTTGGAGTACCCCCATGCTATTCCTCAAGTATGGTGACTATAGGGAGGAGATGGAGCATATATTAGCCACTGTAGGGCAGAAACAAGGGCTGAGGCTAAAGCATCATTTAATACACGATTAGAAGAAAGATTGAGTAAGATGAAGGAGCAAATGATTAGTATTGTGAGCACAAGACGAGATCCTAGTGCTCCCCAAGCACATTCGCTTGCACTTAAGCAAAGCACTAAAGGGAGTTGCTGCATATTAGTCAATCGTTAAAGGGTCCTGGAAAAGAAATTGGTGAGCCTTATGACCTATTTGTGGAGGATCCTCTGAGATGATTAGTTGCACAGGGGAGCGTGCACAACTTGGGATCAATTGTCCACCACCAACAAATAAAAACTGATCAAGTCAAAGTGGCAGTTGAAGAGGTGATCGTTGCAGATGCATCTCTCCCTATCCTTGCTGATGACTTTAAGATTGTGAGCGATGTCCTCAATTCTTTCATCTTGTAGTCAAAGAACCTTGTTTCCGATCGAGTTAAGGAAACCCTGATCACAGACCTAATTGCACCTTCTTCCACTCAAGAAGTTTTACAGCCTCCATTAAATGTCATGTAATAAGTGATTTTGATGGCATATGATACATCCTTTCAAACAAGAGATTGGCTTATAGATTCAGCTGTTGGCAAGTCAGGGGTGTAATGCTATTTTGAGTGGGATGATTTAATCTCTCTGGTAGCTTTTAGACAACAGCTTACAGTTTTGATTATTCAACTGTTTTTAATGTAAGTATCTTCTTCAATTAGAAATAAATATTTTACAAATTACGCTATTAAACTTTGATTTGTGTTCTTGCATTATTGGAGGTACATGAATCGTAGGTTGGTTTCCTTTGGCAAAAGAGATAAATTTGGATTCCTATGCCAAGTTCAAATCCACGACAAAGGGACTACTGTTGCTATCAGACATACATACTTATCGGAGAGGCTTAGTGAAACTGCATTTGAGTGTTTATTTGCTCCATATGTGCATGGATAAGAAACAAATATATATTTCATAATATATATAATGCTTTATATTTTCTTAATATATAGTCATCCTTTTTTTTCAGGGATCATTGGCAATTGGTTCTTTTGGGTAAGAAGAGTTATATTATCATCCTCCTATGCTCCATCCACTATAAATCAGGGAATAAATTGAAGAAGATCACGAACTCGTAAGTTTTCTTGCATTACCTATTGTTGGCAATTAATGAAATTTGCGCAAAATAAGTAACCTTTGTCATTTTGATGATAGGGCTATGAGGACATTCCGACATGCGGCTTGTGGTAAACATGTTTGTGACATAAAAGATCCTACATGGATCATGCCAAAGGTTAGTACATATTGGTTTGTTTTAAGAATGTATTCAATAAGCCATACTTTTATACTTGTTTTAATGATATCATGTTCTTTTTCAAAGTCGTAGGCAACCATTGGGGTCCAACTTATGTAGGTTGTATGTTTTGAGACAGATTTATAATATTATCACCCTAGGCATGACAAAATTTACTCAAGAGGTGAATGTATATGTCAAAAATTTTGTATTATTTTCATTCTTTTTTAAAAGTTAGTAAGTTAATGTTTTGTCTGGCTTTGGTGTTACAAATGTTTGATCTTGCTGACCCCTTTTCAGATGAAGATATTGATTTCATCCGCAATTGTTGTGCTGAATTCATTGATGAGCTTTTACAACAATAGTGAGTTTTTGTAAAATTGGAGAATTTTTTGCATGTACTGAGGAATTTTTCTTCCCTTGGCTTTTCTGCAAAACGTTTTGGTTGCATGAATTGACATATTTGTTGTTTTTGTGATTATGTGAAATCATGCATTTATACATGTAAACTTGTTTGAGACATGGAATTGGCCTATGTGTTGTTACAGTTAATGTATGATAGTTTTGAAACAAGTATTAAACATGTTTGAGACATGGAATTGGCCTATGCATGTTATGTTACAAGTTCCCAATGAGAAAGCTAATGAAAAAGGAAATGGTAAGTGGAAGGAAAATGAACACCTTATGACAACATTTATTTTGTTATAAGTTAGTTGTTGATTGCATAAAAAATTCCATATATGGCTTGTATAAATTGAATATGGGGACTTGATATGTATATTTGGATATATAAGTATTAGTGATAAGTAATTATAAGTATGGTAAACTTGTCACTTAAATATCAACTTTGCACTTAATAAGTATGGCCTTGGAAGCAGCTTCTAGGATATGTGTTCTGGTATACTAACATAATCAAAGACAAGAAAAAAAAAACTTTTAAGATCGGTTGTATAAATAACCAGTCTTAAAACACTTTTAAGACCGGTCGTACAGACAACCGGTGTTAAAGGTCAAACCTTTAAGACCGGTTGTATCGACAACCGGTCTTAAAAGTGTTTCTGTATACCTCTAAAAAGAGGTCTTTTAAGACTGGTGGTCATAACAACAGGTATTAAAATAGTGTATTTTAAGACCGGTTGCCAATGCAACCGGTCTTAAAACTTTGTCTTTAAGACCGGTTGCTTAACCGATCTAAAAAATATTAGACTTTTTAGACTGACTGTATCAAAACCTTATCCAGAACTAGTCTAAAAAGTCAATTTTCCACCAGTGTGTTTTTAAAACATTTCATTTCCAACTTCTTGTTTTTTAAAGGAAAATGACAACAGTTTTGAAAGAGTGATTTAAATGCAAAACACTTACTTAAACAATTTTTTTGTTTTAAAAAATTGAAAACAAATTTTCAAAAATGGAAATGAAACAAGCCCTTGGTGTTTTATTTTCAGCTGAGGTTGATAAAAAATGTTAGTTAAGGAGAGTAATTTCTCTTCATTCACTACTTTATAAATGAATTTTTTCCCCTCATTAATTTCTCATCCAAAGGTTGAGGCTTTGGCACAATAAGGGGGCTTTTTATCTTCAACTATTTTCAAAGAATCTTCTTCTTTTTTTTGTCAATGTTTTTTTCTTTGAGTCTTGGAGCTCAAAGTGTTTTTATCTCTCCCAACAAGTGTGCTTTTCAGAATTTGAAATTGTGTTCTATTTCTTATGGGGATGAGACCAATTACCGCATCAACTATATTTTTGTTAAGTCTAGGTATCTTCCTATATGAGACAATCTTATTCGAAGTACTGTCAGGTGCTAAATGTGAGCACATCTTCCAACAGAGATTCGAACCTTGGTTCGCCACGTTGTCAGGGACTAGTTCCTTCTACTAGACTCAACCTCATTGGTTATCGCCTCAACGATATGAAAAAAAGAAAGTGAGTCTCTCACTTTTCTAGAACCGATACATGGAGATATTTGAGAGCCAATATACCCACCATGCAGACCATTTGTTACCATATGGTTTTAATTATGCATAAACTAAATGGTCGCATGTTTGCTTATTATATTCTCACAGCCTAGAGTTTGCAAGATTGCTTGCTCATTTGATTAGATTAAGAGAACATTACCCTGATTATCCTATTAAGAAAATATGTTTTGATAATGCTGGTGAATTTATTTCGCAAACTTTTAATGAATATTATGTGTCCCCTGAAATTAATACTGAACATCCTATATCTCATGTTCATATGCAAAATGAACTTGTAGAATTATTGGTGAAATGGTTGTAATTAATTGCAAGAATTTTACTTATGAGATCTAATCTCCCATTTCCTCTTGGGGCCATGCCATTTTGCATGTAACAATGTTAATTCGCATTTAGGCCAACAAGGTATCTAAAGGTTTCCCACTTGCAAATGATTTTTAGTCAGGAACCTAGTCTTTTCCACCTAAGGATTTTTGGGTGTGCAGTATATATGCTTATAACACCACCACAATGCAATAATATAGGTCCTCAAAGGAGGATGAGAATATATGTTGGGTATGAATCTCCTTCGATAATAAAATATTTAGAACCATCTTCAGGAACTGAAATAAATTATCATTAGCTCATTTTGATCATTTTATAAATCAATGTGAACTGGAAGTTTGAAAGATAATTTATTTGCAGAATTTAGCTAATCAAATGCTAGAAGTATTTATGAACCCAAAGAAAGTGACAAAGTCACATGTCCCAGCTGTTAATGCTTCTATTAAAATTGATGTCCCAGAAGGGTAACCTATTGTGAATGAACCTAAAGCACGCTTGAAACATGGCAGGCCCATTGGTTCTAAGGATAAAAATCCTTGAAAGAGAAAAGGAGCTAAAAATATAGATGGTCAAGTCAAGGATAATCAAGAAAAGTTAGTAACTCCAAAAGAGCCATTTTCTAAAAAGTTAATGTCTTCAAAAGAGAATGTAGTAGTCCCAGACAAGACCCAGGTACCTGAAATGTGTGAAAATAATGAGATTTCAAATAAATTATGTTATGAATGGAATCTGATGGGACCGAAATAAAGTCAACGTTGATGATATCTTTACTTATAATATAGCATATGATGTAATGAATGATAATGAAGATCATGAGCCAAAATCCATTAGAGAGTGCCGACAAAGAAAGGATTGACACCTATAGAAAGATGCCATTAATGCATAATTAAAATCATTAGCAAAACATAAAAGTTTTTGGATCTGTGGTCGTTACACCTAAAGATGTAAAGGCTATTGGATACAAATAGGTACATGATATAAGGCACGTCTTGTAACCCAAGGCTTTACACAAAGACCCAGTATCGATTATGAAGAAACGTATTCACCATTAGTGGATGCAACTGCTTTTTGTTATTTGATTAGCCTATGATTAGTAAATGAAGGGCTTGATTTGCATCTAATGGATGTTGTCACTGCCTATTTATATGGCTCACTTGACAATGATATTTATATTAAAGTCCCTGAAGGACTCAAGGTGCTAAAAGCACAAGTTCCTAAAAAACTTAAGGTACCAGAAGGACCCAATTCAAGTTCTCAAGAACAATACTTACTTAAGTTAAATAAGCCAATGTATGGCCTGAAGCAATCGGGGCGCATGTGATATAATCATCTTTGTGAATATCTATTAGGATAAAAAAATGATCCAACATACTCATGCATCTTTATGAAAAGATTTGGAAATAAGTTTGCTATAATTATTGTTTATGTTGACGTTATCAACATCAGTGAAATTCCTGAAGAGCTTCAAAAGGCAATTAATTGTTTAAAGAAAGAATTTGAAATGAGAACTTGGGAAGAGCAAATTTCTGTCTTGGATTACAGATTGAGTACTGAAAAATGTGATTTTTGTATATAAAGAAGCTTACACAAGGATGGTCCTAGAGTGTTTTTATATGGATAAGTCATATCCATTATGTACCCCAATGGTTGTAAGGTCTTTTCAGGCAAATAAAGACCCATTTAGACCTCAAGCAATGAGCGAAGAAGGTGATGAAAAACTACTTAGTCCAAAAGTATCATACCTTAGTGCTATTGAAGCACTAATACATTTTTCTTTTTTTTTTTGCCAACCACTAATACATTTTGTTAATCACACATGTCCTGATGTATCATTTGTTGTTAACTTATTAGCAAGAAACCACTGATACGTTTTGCTAATCACACATGTCCTGATGTATCATTTGTTGTTAACTTATTAGCAAGATATAGTTCTTCACCAACATGAAGGCATTGAAGTGGAGTAACACACATTCTTTGTTACCTCATAGGCACTATGAATATAGGGTTATTTTACTCAAATGTATCCAAGCATGAACTGGTTGGTTATGCAGATCCTGGTTAAAGTTTTTAATGAGGCACATTTATAATAGACATCTAAGGGGGAGTGTTATGAATATATTAATTATGTTAATGTTCATTGACTCTTAACCTTTCATATTTTAGTTAGCATTTATGAATAGTGGTTAGCAAACTAAATGTCTATTTAATGTCCATTTAGATGCATGAATAATATGAAGGGACATCTAATGTATATTCATATGTATTAATTGTAGCATTCATTGTATCTTAGTGATGACCCTTGGTGGTGACTTTTTGAGGCCTATAAATAGAACCTTATATAAAGCATTTTAATCTAAGAAACATAGGAAACTGAATGATAATTGATTCCCCCTCGAATTTTCTTTTCTCTTATCTTTTGTTCTTTAATCCTATGTTTCTATCATTCTCATAACATATATTAGTTTCATTCGTAAAATTTTTTTCATATTCTTTTTGGCGCATGCTAAGGGCTAAACCCCTTCTGAATTAAGCTTATTACATATATAAAAGTTGAAAGTAATATAAAGTTAGTCTTATGGTGCAAGATTCCGTTAGATTTCTTTGGATCTCAAGTTCGAGTCCTAGAAGAGTCACCTGTGTTGAGAGGGGTAGTCATGAACTCAAACTGAATACCGAATAATATATATATATATATTATATATTTATATATATATATATATATATATATATAAGTTGAGAATTTAATCCTTAATCATTTATCTAAGTAAACCAGAGTTCCTTTTTCCTATTAATCTTAACGTCTTACTTTTAGTTAACAAAAAATGCTGATTTAGCAAATTTAAATGGTGATTCTACAGTTGAATGCTGCCAAAATTTGTTTAAAATTTAACCATGTTTTATCCGTATTTAATTGCAGAATTACTGTTTAAATTTATTGAGTAAGTATTTTTCATTAAGTGAAATTAAGAGTGTTAATATTAAAGGATTAACAGTGCACTTTATAAACTTAAGAGGGACTAAGCTGAATCTTGATATAAACTTAGATAACCAAATGTATATTTTAGCCTAACATATTTTATTTCAATTTACATATTAATTAACATTGACGGATCGATATAGAAATTCACAATTAACAAGTATTTAATGATGCATATATGTGAGGCGAAGTTCAAGCCCTTATGCACCGGCCCATATGTTCTATCTGTTCCTAATTTGAAGCCCATGAATGAAAGCCCTCAACTTCGTAATATGAAGCCCATGAATAGAAAGTTGGACGGGAAAAAAAAATTAGAGAGCAAAGAATTAAGAATACTATGAGGAAAAACTTTGAAAAAAAGGTAAGTTTTTTAAAATTATTTTTGAAAGTTTTCTCTTCTAATATTCTTTCCTCTTGTTTTCTTTCTATTTTTTCCTCCATAGAAATATAAGATAAAATGTGTGCACTGGCTCACAACATAACCTTATAATCCAATATGATTAATATGCAAATTTGCCTTAGAAATTTTTGTAAAGAAGCAATGTCGTCTAGAAAGCTTTTTTAGATTTACTATCACCTCAAAAATTTAAAAACGTAGCAATGTTGCCCTATATTATTAAAAAATCTACGTTGACTATTAATTTTTTAACGGTAAATGGAAACATTACTCCATTTTAACACTTTCGTGGCAACATTGAACCTCAAAAAACTTTCAAAGCAACATTGCGCCTCAGCAAAAAATTCTAGAGATAAATTTGCACCTTAACCCCGAATCCAATATTCTCCTACAAAGATGAGGCTTAGTAGACTTTAATGAGACTTATTTTTTAGTATTCTATTTATTCGTATGTAATGTTTATTAGAACTTGACATCTTATTTTTATTTGAAATTTAAATCATCTTATTTTTATTAACATATACCGATATATATATATATATATAATTTATAAATATAATAAGTGATCATAAGCTAATATTTATATTTTTTACTCTCTCCATTGTTTTATTATTCATTCGATCGTACCAAACACTAAAGTTAGAGTTGTATGTTTCACTTATTAGTATTATCTCCGGTCATAACTATAAGACCTAGTTGACCTTTTTTTAGAGATGTTAAGGAAGCTAAATAAGTTACTTAATCATATCATATGTGGTGTATGATTAAATGATATATTAACTTATAAATCAGACTAATGAGTTTGAAGAAAAAATGATAAATATCAAGATTTTAAAGTAATTTAATTAGATTTATTAATTCCCCTAAAAAAGAGTTAACTAGGCTTATATTTAGAACTAGAGGTAATATTATTTTTTTAAAAAAATTGTTGATATCCTTGGTACATGTTATAATTTATTACATCAGTCGATCTTAAGCTTAAATATTGTTGAGTTAATTCATCAATGGAATCATATAAATCAGCATCCCAGCCTACCACACGTTCAAACATGTTACAATATGTTTGGATGAAGAGAAACTTAGGAGGGAAGAGAAGTAGAAGAGAAAACTAGGGAGGCAATAAGTTGTCCCTTATTTTCCAAAATGCGGGTGTTGGGGCCAAATTTCATTTTCTCCTCAAAATTTTTCTCCACCGTCGGAAGAGAATTCCATGGGTTATTCTATGCTTCCAAAAAACTGACTCTCCCTTCTCTAAAGAAGGGATATATTACACATATTTGGCTCAAATACTCCTTTATTTTCATTTGTGCCCTAGTGCGAAAGTCCCCATTCTTTCTGTTGCGCAATTTTTTAGTGTGTTTGGATGGGCGATTTGCACCACCAACGTGTGATTACAGGGCTAAAAGCAACTTTGGGCAGTTTTTAGTTTTTTTGGTATGTTTGGGATGACGATTTGGTGATTGAGCTTATACATATAAGTAACTTAATTTTTAAAGCCACCTTTTGTGGCTTATTCATGCAATTGGCTTCTGTCTTGTGGCTTATATGTATATATAATAATAATAATATTGATAGAAGTATTTTCATATCTTTGGAAATTAATAAAGTACTCAAAATCACTTCTAATCACAAAACCTTTTTTATGAAAAATGTTCTAAATAATTTTCTCTTTCTTTAGATAGTAATCTTCTGTTAGTTAGAAAATACTTTGGGATAGGAGTTTGACAAGTTTTTAGTTTTGTCAATATATGACTGTAGAAATGTAGAGAATAATTAATAATTAATTTTAATTAATTTATATTTATCATATTGTTGTTTTATGACTTTATAATCAATTTCTTTTATAAACATGTCATAAATTAATTTCTATATGATATTTTTACTGACTAAATTTAGTTTAAATAATTAATTTGGATTATTGGAGGTATTATTGAGGTTTTAATTGGTTTATTTTGTTAGATTTTGATCTATGTGAAAATATGAGTTAGGATTTAATATTTAAATTAAAGTTTGATATAATTTATAAAATTTAAGCTTGAGGTGCGCAATAGAAAGAACTTTTGGAGTGTGAAAAAATAGGTTCAAAATATTACAAAAAATGCATAAGTACAGCTTCGATCAGATTATACGGGACCTTTGATATAATTAGTTTTGTTATATATATTTTACTTTATTAAAAACTTTAAGTTTCTATAATTTCTAATTCATCCGCATTTTTATTGTAATTTTATTATGTATTTGATCATTGTCAAATTTTTAAAGTTAATTTTTCACTTTTCATAATTTTTTTAAAAAAAATTTCTTAAATAGCACAAAAATCACTTATATAAAAGTCAAATCAAACACTTTTTACTTTCATAAAAATACTTATTCAATCGCCAATCCAAACATTAATCATTTTACATAATCTTACTTTTTCCTAATCTTAAGATTCCATAAGTCAAATTGAAAAAAAACCACTTTTCCACCGCTATTCCAAACAACACACCTCTCATTATCTGAAATCGGGCATTGAGTGCCACAACTGTAGCAGCATACTGTTTTTATGATAAAGATTTTTAATATATGTATTCTTCTGTTATAATAAGGAATTTGATTTGATGGGTGGAGTTAATTGTCATTTTCGCTGTTTGAGTTTCCTAATTGTCTTGATCAATTAATGTTGAGATTTATGTGTCACGTATTTTCATTAAAAAAAATAGAGCTAAGATGCAACTAGCAACCGGAAGGATTTTGTTATGTACATTCAGTACCATAAAGGAATTTGTGGTGCACCTAGCACCCTTAAGTATTTTTTTAGGTGCATCCATTACCCTAAAGTAGTTTTTGTGCAATTTTGCATTTAACAATTTGGATAATTTAGGGTATTATATCTGAAAAAATACTTCAGGGTATTAGATACACCAAAAAAATAGTTTATAATGCTGGACACGCTTAAAAAAAAACTTCAAAAGGTGCTTGGTGAACCAAACAATATTTTAGGGCACTAGATGCACCACAAAATGTTTTAGAGCATTTGATGCATTTATAAAGGTACTTTGAGGTGCTGGATGCATCTTAGCCCAAAACAATATGGCTTTAAATTTTTATTTTGGTTTGATCAATGGTATAATCCATTTAGAGGCTAAAAAGGCAATGACTTATCGCCACTGGCAATAAATACACTTATTTGAATTTGAACTTTTATTCTTCTCATAGATGTAAAGTTACTTATCACTTCAACCAATAATTTATTAGTATATGGCTTAAGTTTTGTTGAAGGGATGTTTTTTGTTTCATTTAATAATTTTTTAGAAATTTTAAACAGTATTTATTGACATATTTTATCATATCCTTATTTATCACAATAATTTTAATTTATTCATACAAAATAATGGACAATTTTAATAATTTAGTTTACGTTTTAAAATAAAACAAAAAAATAATTTTATTTTAATTTGACTCTAATATTTGATTTGATCGCATTAATTTTTTATTTGAATTCATCTTTTATGGTATTGCTCAAGAAAATAGGTTAAAAATTTAAGAGGGTATCATTTTCATGCAAAAATTTTGCATTTCGTTTGTTCTCTTTTTCCTCCCCTCAGTTCAAATACAAATATTAATAATATTGTCTTCCCACTTTCACCCCTCTATGTCTTTTCCCCCTATCTCCCCTAATTTTTTTTTGGGAGAATCCTTAAAAAAAATTTGGATATTATAAAATGACAAATCAGGTTTTTTATTAAGAGTTGATTAGAAAATGTCAAAATTTGATAAGTAATTCTCAACTTATGTTTTGAAAAATACCTGATTTATTATTTTACAATTTCTAAGTTTTTTTTAAAGGATTCTCCCAATTTTTTTTCATCCAAACATAGAATTGGGCTTGGTTTTGATGGGAAGAAGAATAAGAGGAAAATAGGGGTAGAGAATATACTAAGAAGGAAATAATATAAAAAGAGAATATTAAAAAGAAAACTTTTAAAAATATTAAAATAATGAATTTTATTTTTTTTAGAGTTTTCCTCTAGTATTCTTTTCTCTCTAATTTTTTTCCATCCAAACTAAAGGTCAGATATTATCTCAATTCATGTGCTGTATGTTTTCGAAATATTTAGATATTGTTGCAGTACTTTGCATGATTTGGATTTAATTTTGAATCTATAGATAATGATATATTTCTTAAAAGTCTTTGCTTTGCTCTTAGGGCTTGTTTGGTATGCGGAAGAGGTGGGAAGGGAGAACAATATGAGCAAGTTCCCTTATTTGGAACACAATTTTCGCTTAATCTTTTTTAAAATTCAAGTTCTTGGACCCACTAATATTCCTTTAGAACTTGTTTGGTTCAATAGGAGGGTATGAAAGGGGGAGGGATGGAGGGGAGGGGATGAAATGGGAGGGTGAGGGGTTACCTCGTTTGGTTGGGTTGGTGGGAAGAGGAGGTGAGGGGTTTTTACTGATTCTTTGTTTGGTTTAAGAGGGGAAGGGAGGATTGATAGTAAATAATTGACCATTTTATCTTTACATATTAATTTATAATTTCTTCCTTTTATTCTATGTAAAGTAATCTACATCTTAATTTTTTTTCCAGGAATTTGTATCTTAATTCAAATGGCATAATTTAGGAAAAATCATTCTCTATTATCGGAAAAAGAGTCCATCATGTTAAAAAGTGTATAAAAACTGATAGAATGATTTTTAATTTTTAATTAATGTATTAAAACATGTTAACAAATTTTATTTATTTTCTTACTTCACAATCAGCCCCTCATCTTCCATTCTTCCTCACGCACACTGTCATAAGCGACAAAACACGCATACTCTAACCAAAAAAATACGAAAAAAATAGGATGCATATACAGGAGGCATACTCTTTTACAACCTCTCACAACTTCACCCCATGGAGGTTCTCTCTTCCCACCTCCACCACTACTCCATCGTCTCACGCCCACCAACGCCCACTGTGTCTCTTCTGCAATCATGCCCTCCAACCCCTTCTGTATGCTCACATATCCAACAATTAGAGCCGAGAATTCGGACTGAGCCCGTCGGGCCGGGCCTATGATTTAGAGGCTGAAAATGGAAGCGGGCCTAAAAGGGCCGGCCCTGTAGCCCTGTAGGGCCGACCCTTTTAGGCCCGTTAGCTTTTTTTTTAATAGGTAGCAAGTATTGGTCAGAGGGTAGAGTTAACCTAACCTAACCTTCAGATCAGAAATGCTCTCACACTGACTCAGACTTCATTTGAAGCTTCTCTTCTTTGATTTTCTTTTTTCTTTTTTTGCATGTGTACGCCAAAATCCAAATCAGGTGTTCTGTTATTACTGACATTTGAAGCGCTTAGGCTTGTTTGATTGTGGTTGTGAACTTATTTGATTGGTTATGAACATTAATTATGGTTTGGATTTAAGTCTTAGTGTTTGTGTTCTATTAAACTTGGATAATATTTATGTTTTAAATTAGTGTTGATGATATTTATGTTTTAAATTAGGTATTTTAGTCTTTAGAAGAATAAGAAACAAAAAAGGCATGACAAAAAAAAAACTCAAATGGGCCTAAAGCCTGCGGGCCTATCTTAAATGGGTCGGGCCGCTATAAAAGGGTACGATTTTGGGCTCGTGCCTAAACGGGCCAGCCCGTTTAGGCCCGAGCCCGTCACAGAGCCGGCCCGCCTCATTTTCCTAGCTGTACCAACAACCCCCATCGTCTCCTCCGCCCAACCCCAACCTCTACCCGACCTTTAGGCCCTGTTTGGTACGTGGTATTGAATTTTGATGGATTGGGATTGGGATTGGGAATGGGATTGGGATTGATGCTTTAAAAATATGTTTGGTATAAGGTGTTAATTGGAGGGAATGATTTTATTAATCTTATTTAATAAATATATACTAATTATAAAAAGACTCAAATGCCCTGCCCTAAATCCTAAAACGAACGATCGATCGATCAATGAAGAAGAAGGTCTCCCACTTCCATTCCTGCAGCTTTGCCATTTCATCTTTTTCATCATCACCCTCCTCTTCTTCCCAATCTCCCAAAACCGCACACCTTCCCTTCCTCTCCATTTCTCAATCTTCCAACCCAAACCGATTTGGTCATCTCATCGTCATCGTGAAAACATACCGACATCGAAAGAGGTGGGAGAGAACCTAGCGAACAATTTCAGTACATATCGCAGTAAACAGAGGGAGGCATCCGGAATCGCAAGGGGGCACAATCTTCCGGATAAATCACGGTCTTCATCGCAGAGAACACGCATCTTTATCGTCATCGTCGGTGAGGAGTGACTCGAACCAGAGGCCAGCCGGAATCGTAGGGGGACCTTCTTCATCCCCGCACGATTTGAACAGAGGGAAAAAATCACAGTTGTACAGAACCTGAGGTAAACTGCAATTGGCTCATTCTTGTTCTCTGTTTCGATTCCGTTAATTATCAATCTCTTGTTCTCTATTTCGATTCCGTTAATAATTGACTGACATCAGTGAATCTTAGCACTTGTACTCTACATTAACAATAAAGGAAAATTATAAACACCATTCGGGAACTCTGATACCTAATACAGTTCATAGAGCTATTGCATGCTTCATGAATTATTTGTGTAGCTTGTGGTGAACACAGTTGGAGATTCAGTGCAGCAAAGAAACTTAGGGAAGCACTGTTGTCAATTTCACCAAGAGTGCTATTCTTTCTTGTTTGTCTTCGTTCTTGTGAAATTGATCCAAGACACATGCGGCTGTGCTTTAATCTCTATAATTACAAAACGTGCTCATTTAACGGAAATTTGTCTGGTCATATTCAAGCCCAAGGAATGACTCAGATAGACTGTTTCAACATGGAAGCTAATTTGCTAGGTCCGATTATGAAATTTTTATCTGATACCCAGCAAGGGAAATCAGCACATCATTCTCTTCTCCATCACATTTTATATTGCCATATTTTCCTTCTTAATACCTCAGTGTCTTTCATTCTCAAATGTTTGTTATGTATCCTTGATAGCTGGAGTGCCTATGGAGAACATACTTTACCTTGGTGGTCCAATTTTAATTGGGACGATTTAGTATTCTGGCATCTGAGATGAAGGGTTCATGAATGACTTGGTTTCTTGTTGACGCTTCAACAGTTGACATGCATGTTAGCCATCGCAACTTTTGCTGCTATGCAGCATTTTTTTTTCCAAAAATGTAAAACATGAATTCATTCCTCAAAAGTATTTACAAAAGTGGTACATAGTTTACAGAATACATACCATGCCGTAGGAGTTGCAGTTATTCAGCTTTCACTGCTTGCATCTTACCTTGACTTTTTTTTTCCCTGCAGGGCTTTCCATTGACGAGTTTTCAAGGAAGAAACTGGATGCAACAGCAGAAGAACTCTCAGAGGAAAAGGCTTTAGCATACTCATGCCTTTCTTAAACTGCTTGCATTTTGATTGGTATCGTTATAGAATTCTATGAAGGTAGTTTCAATTTTGAATAGGGAAACTTAATTACAGAGGAACTGTTTATGGAGATGCTGCTCCACTCTAATTGCAGCATGTTGTACTTGGAGCTTGTGTTTTCGCTCTTGATAATGGACACAAGAAGCTTCGTTTGAGTGAACTTTGGTCTATTCTTTTGCTTAGTTATATCCCATCTTTTGGGAATTTTTCATCTTGTGATGGTGTGCCCTGCCTGCACCGATGATTGTACAAGACCTTGTTCTTGGGAATGCACAAGCATGCTGATGCATGCAAACAAATTCTGAAAGGCATCTGAATTGTTTTGATTTTGAATGTGAGGTTGACGGATAGGTTGTTCTGGAAATGATGAAATTGATGTAAACGAGCTGAAATGAATAAGTGGTCTTTTAGTACCAAATTGAGTTATCATTGGTCTTAAATGGGTATTGTAATGGGGTTTTATTAAGTTTCATTATCGATATGCAGTTCTGTTTTCTTTCATCTGAATTGAATCCCAGTTGATCATATTCAAGATGACACCTCTGATGCTGATGGAATAAATTTTGGTTCTGTCTAATTTGAATGTAGTATGTTGCTGGAGCGATGATGATTATTGGGTATATTCAAGTTTGAGTTATTTTACTTATCATAAGAGAGTGTGTTCATGGATTGGAACCCCCCCCCCAGTTTATAAAGATGATATTCATGCATATGCCATATTTTCAATTGAGGGAAAACATCAAAGATTAGGCCATTTCCTTGATTGAACTATGCATGACATTTAGCTCAGTAAGTTTGGACAACTACAGGGTTTTTAATACTGCATTAATTCCGTTAAGACAAGAATTTTCAGTAAAATGCGAATCATCTAAAATTGATATTGTAGAGTCTTCAAGTTCCACACGCTTTTCTTTAACCTGATGGAGCAGAAAGTAGTAACTAAGGAACCACCATCACAACAGATAAAATTAGGTCCCATGCATATATAAAGTATCTACACAGCAAGAGCGCTCTATTGGCCTCGTGATGACAAAATTCTCTCGGGATTAATTTCAGGTGAAAGGTGATAAGAGTGACATTATATCACAAATCAATGGGTTAGATAATGAACAAACTGCCATAAGATGTGTAATAAACATTTCTTAATATTTGCATGAATTGATTCTGCAGTAATATTGAACCCTGTGATTACTTACTCCCCTTAAACTCTTGCTCGGTACACACAACATATACATTGATGCATGTGTGCCCACACAATTATATATAAATATATATATATATATATATATGCGTCCAAATATATATTTCATCTTAATTATTATACTGAGTCCCTTAACTTTTATTTACCTTTTCAATTTATTCTTAAATAAAAGAATTATAGCTAAACCGTACCATATTTGATAGATAAAGATAAACACTCCAGAAAATAGAGCCATATATCCAAGTTGTGAATCAAATCGCACAATCAAAGTGAAGCAACATCTCTAATTTAGAATATTCAAACAAACTGGTTAGACAAAAGCAACTAACCAGAAGTCCAATAATTAGAGTCTTCTGTTCATAATGAAAAATTAATGAACTAATATTTAATACTGAAATAATAAGTACCTACTTAGCAATCAATGAAAAATATCTACCATAAAGTTAAATAAATAATAAATCTTCGATATTAGAGTATTTATGCTATCATCCGGCGAAGTACACGAGCTTTTCCCTCTTGAGGCGTAGCTTTTCTTCAGATATTGTCATAACTGTTTCAACAACCATATAAGAGTTAACAAGGAAATATGTCATACCCGTTAAACCAGCGAGTTTTGGTTCAGTCATCACAAAAAATAGTACTAAGTTTGACGGTCACACACTATAGGAAATAAATAATAGTCTGCCACTTCACTTCATAATAGATTCAAGTTCCTAACTTCATTTTATACATCAAGACCAGATATTGCAGATTTCACACTTCACTATAATTCATAAAAAAAATCCAGTAAACACGGCACAGTACAGTTCCAAATTTCAGCAGCAATTGACCAAAAACTTTAGGATTTAAATTGCCAAACTTCTTTAACATCAATGGTTATGACATCAATGAATTCCAACCTCCAAAAACCAAAATCTCAAAGCTTCGATTACAACTTATGAGAGGGACCAAATCATTCATAATTCAGCATAGCACATGACAGTAGCTATCTTAGAATTAATTCAATTTCTCAAAATCATCCGCTGCACATAATTTGACAGCAATCACTACATAATTGCGCAATATATTATATGATAGCCCCTTATCACATTGCCATAATAAGTAGAATCATATATTCCTTGTTGAAGGCTGTGGCTGTGCCCAGACTACCTTAGATCAGGAGATGCACAATGCTTGTGCAAAACCACGCATACAATAGAGTGAAGCAACCAAAAACTTAAGTATTTCATAGCTAAGCTTAGAGAATAACTTATTAGAAAAATTACCTTGCAAACCTTGCTGAAGAAAATCCAACTGCGATTTCACTCCTGCATCAAGGAATCGAAACAGCACATGAGAAGAATTAAAATAAATTATAATAATGAAGGTAGAAAGTGGAAACTAGTAAACCAAAACCAAAGAAATCTTGGGGCAACAAAAAGCAAGCATATCTAGCAAACCCAAATCAAAATCAAGATCCGAATCCGCTTAAAAAAAATGCAACACAGAAAACAAGCAACCTTGTTGAGTGCAAAGGATCGTTAGAGAGATTCTAGGTTAAATGAGGAGTCGACGATGTTGAGTGCAAAGGATCGGTGGTGGTGAGGCTGACTGAGTGACCGACGGTGACATGATGAACAAATGAAGACCAGGAATAATGGAGCTAAATCTCCAAATGAAAGAATTAAAGCAACAAACTTCCTTACATAATTCGGAGAAAACTGAAAATCAAAGCAATTCGTGGATAAAAAAAATAACATAACATAGTGAGCACAAACTTGTTATCAACATCTTCACTGACACAGAGAGATGATAGAAGAAAAAATAAAGAAGATCGGTGACTTTGGGTAACAAACTAAGGAAAGCAGAACAAGACAAGAAAAGAAGAGAAAAAAGATGAAAAACACTCACCGATGGCGGAGATGACGATCTGATTTGTCCGACGGCGTCAAGGTTGCTGAGAGAGACTGTGCGCGATGGTGAGAGCCGATGAAGTCCGCGACTGTGTAGGCGGGGCTGAAGGCGACGGAGATAAAGGGGAAAGGCGCTCGGTGCTGACGCCGATGGAGTTGCCGATGGTGTGAGCGGCGGTGAGGGACTGTGCAGGGCGACGGTTCAGAGTGATGCATTTTACGCGGCTGGTGAGGAAAAATCGAAGAGGGAGTGATTGTGAGAGAAATTGATTAGGTTAAAATCAGGGTATTTTTGTCTGAAAAAATTTAAATCAAGGGTAATTTTGTCTCAGCAATTTTGGAATCCAGGGATTGAAAATACAAAACCAGGGGGGAGGTGGCTTTTCAGCAATCCCTCTTTCGTGGTATTCCCAATCCCTGATCATTTATGATCCCTGGTACCAAACGATATATTTTAACTTAATCCCTCACCCAATCCCTATCCCTACCCCTGTTACTTCGTACCAAACATAGCCTTAAGGTTGCCACAGTGTTGGGTGAGAGACTCCAAACTTGCGATGAAGAAGCCAACTCCGAAGAAGGCGACTCCAAACCAATGGAGAAGCCACCATTTTATTTTTTCACCGAGGGCATCGATGGGAATATAACAAAATTGATGGGGGTAAATTAGTCAAGATTTTTGGCTCCCCTCCTAAAAACCCAAATTTGGAGGGGACCAAAATAAGGGGATGGGAGGGGTGAGAGATACAAATTTTTGCTCCCCTCCCCTCCAAAATCTCAAACTAAATGAGGGGAGGAGCTCATTTTTCCTCCCCTTCCATCCCCTCCTCTCCAACCAAACAAGCCTTTAAAGGTGGGAAGATGAGATCCCACCAAAATTGATCGGAACCTAAGCTCCCTATATGAACAATAAAACTATTAGACATATTTTCCCCTTAAAAACCAGTTCCTTAGTGCCACCTGAGATAGAGATGGTGGACTTGAGTGCAATGGAGTCGGCAACGCAGCTTCGGCATCTCTGGCTTAGTTCAGCAAAAGAGACATCTAGAAAAGAAAAATAGAATTGGAGAAGATAAATATACTAGATTCGGTTGATTGCCTTCCGACTCTGCCATGTTTTGTTTCCTTGTTACAATCGCTGATATAACATCTTCCTTGGAAGATGTAGATTTGAGAACTTGTGGAGATTTAGGAGCGGATGAGAAATGTTAGAAGGAGTTGGCTTTTTTATATCAATATTAGAGAAAGGCTAGGAATGTAGAACACAAAATTTGAGATGGCAAGATGAGAAAGGATGAAAACTGCTCTGTTTTAAAACCCACAAAACAGAGTCAAACAAAATTTGATTATCACATTCGAATTTTGACAACTAGAGTCAATTCAAATTCGAATTTCTATCTATAAAAAAAATCCAATTTTATTAATAAATAAAATAAATTTGAGTCTATTTTTTGCCAACAAAAATAAATTTGATTCAATATCTTAACAAAACTCAATTTTCAAATTATTATTTATATTATTCATTTATTATTTTTATTTAATTAATTTAATCATTAAATATCTTAATAAGACGTGATCTTTCAATTTCAAACTTGCATAACGCTGTTGATTTGAGATGATATCCGTGAAAGTAGTTGCAAAGTGGCTTTTTGAATTTGAAGGATAGAGTTACAAATCAAGAATATAGGACAAATATCTTTGTGATAAACTTACTCTTAATTATTTCATATATGTAGCTATTTTGATATTTATATTGAATATTCACATTTATTTAATTATTTAAAATCTTTGAGAAGCAGTTGCAACGTAGGTGGAGAGTTGTTGTAAGAGAATGTAATACCCCAAATTTTGGGATTGGAGGCTTGAGAATAAGCCTAAATTAAGCGGACTGCTAAGCCCCGGTTTAGCAGGTGTCCCAAATATATTCTCTAATGTTTCTTATATCTTTAGGGCATTAAAGAAAATAAAACGGGGGGAGAAATGTAATACCCCGAATTTTGGGATTGGAGGCTTGAGAATAAGCCTAAATTAAGCGAACTGCTAAGCCCCGGTTTAGCAGGTGTTCCAGATATATTCTCTAATGTTTCTTATATCTTTGGGGCTTTAAAGAAAATAAAATGGTTAATTTTGAAGAAAGTGATTATGCTTACGGTGAAATCACTTATGAGGTAGTAAGCTTGTCATGTGATTTTTAATGACCAAATGATGAACAAAAATTATGAAATTTTACAGGATGAAAGTAGACATCCTAAGCTTTAATTTGCTAGGTCATGTGACTCAATTAGAGCTATATACAAAAAGATATGAATTTTTGGAGCCAGCACAAAAAAGCTGTAAAGTTTCTGGAACAGCAGGCAAAGATTAAAATTCTGAGATAGACTCAATAAGGGTTCTATAGGCTTTAGAATCACTCCAATTCGATTTTTCTAGAATTAGTTATGATTTTTCAAAAGTTAGGCAGAAAATCTGCCAGAATTTCTAATTAACCCGAAAATTTTGGAAATTGAATAAATAATTCCATATCATATAATATATGATATAAAACATTTCCTCCTTCTTCCAGCAGCCATAACTGATGCCATTTTCAGTTTTAGAGAGAGAGAAGAGTTGATATTTTTAGAGAGAGAAGGAGAGGAAAAAACTTGTAAAGGTACATGATTTCTTCGGTAAATCGGTTCCTAATGTGGTTCCTAATGTGTATAACTCCGTTCCTAAGCTTCCTTTTCATATGATTTAAGGTTTGGAAGCTCAAATTTGAATGTTGAGCACCTAGGGTTCAGCCATATCAAGGGAGAGCCAGTAGGAGCTTGAGGTAACTTCCAAACCTTTGTATATTGACTATTCTGGCTATTGTGGACAATTTAATCGGTGAAATTTTGTCGGATTGTCCTTGGTTGTAAAAATGGAAAATGGGTTTTCCTAGGGGTTATGCTACCCAAATTGGTATCAAATGGTAGTTGTAACCTAATGGAATAGTCAATAAAGTGGTTAGGAGTAGAAAGGAACGTATTTATCGAGCCGAAACCGAAAAACCCCGATTTTTCTCAGAGTTCTTATAAGTTTCAGCCAGCTCTAGAAATGAGTCTTAGAGTTATATTTTCAATGATTTGATGATTCCATTGAGTAAAATTAGGCAGAGTTGCAGTTGGGCACTTTTTCGGAAAAGGTCGAGAAAGCATAATTACAAAAATGCCCCTAAAACACTGAAATAAGGGCTGCCAAGGGAAATTTCATCTTTTGGCAGTGAATTTGGTAATTCCGAGTCCGGAAATGGATTCCTTGGGCAAAAATATATTAGGATAGGCCATGTTAGAATTTCGAGAAAAGTACAGCCGGACCGGGTACGATGGGGCCGGGTCCCCGGGGGTATTTTAGTAATTTTTGAAGATAGACTTATATAACCCCCAGAAATACTATGAAAATGTCTAAATAGTACATTTGATATTGTAGGATTGAATATGGAGCCCCGAGCTGTTGGCACGCAAATCGAGGAGAAAGATTGGAGGTAGGGGATTTACCTTACTTGCATGTATTTGATATCTTTGTTTGTGTACTGATGTATGTGATTGCTTTACTTGATTGTGTAGAGCATATTTGAATAAATGAAGCTCTGTTTCTGTTTTCGCTGTGACCATAGTCTTGTTGTATGAAACATTGAGCATGCAGAAATGTTATTATGAGGTATACATATAGATAAAGCTAACATGTCATACACATAGCATCAATCATGCATGCATTTTGGTATCTGTTTCCTACTGAGATTCTCTTGAATCTCACCCTCCCCTACCAACAATTTAGACAGGAGACGACAGAAGATATGCAAACAACAATGCAGAGTACCGTATGAGGGGATTACAGTAGTGGAACGAAGACGAGAAGAAGTCTCCTTTTCACTGGGATGAGTTTAGACACCCTAGTAGCCTTGTGCAGCTACCTTAATCGTAAGTATCATGTACAAACCTCTATAGGGATTTTATGTAATAATGCACATATTATCAGTATAGTTATACTATTCCTGTGTTGCCTACCGAACCACATATCGTTTTCCGCAAATACTATGAAAAAGGTTGAAATTAAGATAAGGGCGTGACAGAGAATATGGGAGAGAAATCTTTAGGATTAATTCAAGTAATTGAAGTCGTAAGATGCGCATCAATTAAATTCTTGGCAAGTTACTATTTAATTTAACTATTTATTCCATCTTATTATTGTTAATATAGTTGTTGTATAAGGACATGAGTGTCAAAATAAAAATAATTTGATTCAATATCTTAAGTTCTTCGTGGTATTATTTATATTATTATTTAATTTTATTTAATTTTTTTATTTATTTAATATCTACTATTATTTTTAAACTATTTATATTTATTTATTTACATTATAATTTATAATTTATTCATTTTATTTAATCTTTAAATTATTGAATTTATAAATTGAAATATAAATTTGTTTAATAGATAATTATTAATTTATTTTGAGGATAAAATGGGTATTTTCCCTTTTTTCCCTAGTTCCATACCCCAATTTTCTTCATACCAAACAGCTCATCTTCACTCAACTCATATTTCATCACCCCTTACAATCTTCCCTTCCCTTCCTTACACTAAGTTCTTTTCTCTCCTTAAATTTTCCTTGTACCAAACGGGCCCTTATAATTTTTAATGTTATCAAGGGGGACAACCAATTTTTAATGTACTATTTAAAATTATAAACTTGGAGAATTTTATTGGTGAAAATACGTTGTTAGAAAAAGGAAATTAAATTCTAATATGAGTGAAAATATGTTTGGTGGATTGTTAATTAGTATGTTTTTTTTTTATACATTTAATTAGTATGTTTTATAGAAACGTGAACCTAGAAACGTTGAAGCTATATGACTACTTTGAATGATGATATCCACCATGTTTCTATATTTTTTGGGAATAAATCGAGTTTCCAAGGGTGATTTTGATTTCTCTCATAACATTCTTTCTATAATACTTGGTATAATATCTTGTTAATTGTGATGAAATTACTTAAATTGTTTTTATTTTCATCGAAATTACCCTAAATGTGTGTGTGTGTGTGTGTGTTTTTTTTGTGTGTGTGGCTAAGCATAGGTATTCTCATATTGGAGGCAATCCTATTCGAGGTACTATCGGGCACTAAATGTAGTATCTCTTCCAGTGAGAATTAAAACCTTTATTCGCTATGTTGTAAGGAACTAAGGGTTCGTTTGGTATACTTGAATTAGCCTGATGGAAATGGAATTGGTATTAAATTCCATGCTATTAGTCTGTTTGGTACAAATCTAAGCACATGGAATTGGCTTCCATGAGGAAGCCAATTCAATCAAAACTGATTGAAATGAATTCCATGCAAAACATGAAAATTTGTAATTCGATCTCCAAAAAAATCAATTTTGCCCCTTTCTTTTTTTTATCTCCCTCAACTTCATCTGTTCATCGCATCACTATTGGCCTCCACCTGACGACGAGCTCCATCAACCGGTGGTGGTGACCTCCATTAACTGGCAACGACGAGCTCCATCAACCGGTGGCGGCGACTTCTATAAACCGGCGACAACGAGCTCCATCAACCACATATTAGAGAATAGGCAGTGGCACCCCAAAGATGTAACCTACGATCTAGACGCCTTCCTCATCGAGCTTCGTTGACATCTTGACAACGACGACGACCTCTTGCAATCTTCAACGATGCGCGACCTAGACTACCCAACGTCCAAAGTACATCTCGTCACCTTCTTCACCGAGCTTCACCGACACCTACAAATCTCGTCGCCTTCTTCATTGACTGAAGCAACCCACAATCTCTATGTTGTAGATCTCGAGACCCAGGACTGAAGAAGGAGGGCCACCTATTTGATTAGCTTTTTTTTTTAATGAGCCGATGGGGGTCATCATTCATTGACTCTCCAGGCTCATATTTTTGTGAATCTTGCTGAAAATTTTGAACAATGTAGGGTGAAAATTTCACCGATCTGGAAAGATTTTTTTTTTTGTCAAAGAAGGATATTTTGATCTTTTCACCTAAAAATCATATCTCATTTCCTTGATATACCAAATATACTTTTAATCTCCATTTCCATATTCATATCCATATCCATTTTTAATTCCATCAAAATCAATTCTATCGTAAGTAATACCCTGAAATTTGGGATTGGAGGCTTGGAAATAAGCCTAAATTGAGTGGACTACTAAGCCCCGATTTAGTAGATGTCCCAAATATATTCTCTAATGTTCCTTATATCTTTGGGGCATTAAAGAAAATAAAATGGTTAATTTTGAAGAAAGTGATTATGCTTACGGTGAAATCACCTATGAGGCAGTGAGTTTGTCATATGATTTGGAATGACCAAATGATGAGAAAAAATTATGAAATTTTACAGGATGAAAGTAGACATCCTAAGCTTTAATTTGATATGTCATATGACTCAATTAGAGATATACTCAAAAAGATATGAATTTTTGAAGTCAACACATAAAAACTGTGAAATTTCTGGAACAATATGCAAAGATTGAAATTCTAGGAATTTTGTGATTCTATTCAGAAAAATCCTATATTTTTCCTTAAAACTAGACTCAATAAGGGTTCTATAGGCTTTAGAATCACTTCAATTCGATATTTCTAGAATTAGTTATGATTTTTCAAAGTTTTGGCAGAAATCTGCCAAAATTTTGTAAAAATCCGAAAATTTGGAAAATTAAAGTAAATTATGATATAATAATATATCATCATCCTCTTCCTCTTGAGCCCATTTCAGACGTGAGCTGCAGCCAATGAGAGAGAGGAAGTGTGAAATTTTAGAGAGTGAAAAGGAAAGGAAAAAGCTTACAAAGGTAAGTGATTTCTTCGGTAAATCGGTTTCTAATGCGTATAACTCCGCTCCTAAGCAATTCTTCTATGTGATTCAAGGGTTGGAAGCTCAAAATCTCTTGTTGGAGTAGCTAGGGTTTCAGCCAAGTCAAGAAAAGCCAGAAGGAGGTTGAGGTAACTTCCAAACCTTCGTATATTGACTATTCTGGCTGCTGTGGACAATTTAATCGGTGAAATTTCGCCGGATTGTCTTTGGTTCTAAAAATAGAAAATGCGTTTGTGGGGCTGTTATGCTGACAAAATTGATACTAAATGGTAGTTGTAACCTAATGGAATAGTCAATAAAGTGGTTAGGAGTAGAAAGGAATGCGTTTACGGAGCTGAAACCGAAAAACCCTGATTTTCCCCTTAAAACCTATATATTTCGGCCAGCATTGTAAATGGGTCTTAGAGTTGGATTTTCAATGATTTGATGATTCTATTGGATTCAGTGGGTGAAAATAGGTAGGGTTACAGTTGGGCACTTTTTCGGAAAAGGCCGAGAAAGCATAATTACGAAAACGCCCCTAAAACCCTAAAAGTAGGGCTGCCAAGGGCAATTTTGTAATTTGATATTGAATTTGATAATTTCGAGTTCGGAAATGGATTCCTTGGGTGAAAATATATAAGAAAAGCCCATGTCAAAATTTCAAGAAAAGTACAGTCGGACCAGGTACAGTGGGGCCGGACCGGGTCCCCTGGGGTATTTTAGTAATTTTTCAAGATAGACTCATATAACCCCCAGAAACACTATGGAAGTGTCTAAATAGTACATTTGACATTGTAGGATCGAATATGGAGCCCTAAGTCGTTTGCACATAGATCGAGGCACGCGTTTCGAGGCGGAAAAGGGTTAAGGTAGGTGACTTACCTTAATTGCATGTATTTGATATCTTTGCTTGTGTAATGATGTATGTTATTGCTTTACTTGATTGTGTAGAGCATATTTGAATAAATGAAGCTCTGTTTCTGTTTTCACTGTGGCCATGGTCTTGTTGTATGAAACATTGAGTATACAGAAATGTCATTATGGGGCATACATATAGATAAAGCTAACATGTCATACACATAACATCAATCATGCATGCATTATGGTATCTGTTTCCTACTGAGATTCTCTCGAATCTCACCCTTCCCTACCAACAATTTAGACAGGAGACGACAGAAGATATGCAAACAACAATGCAGAGTACCGTATGAGGGGATTACAGTAGTGGAACGAAGACGGGAAGAAATCTCCGTTGCACTGGGATGAGTTTAGACACCCTAGTAGCCTTGTGCGGCTACCTTAATCGTAAGTATTATGTACAAACCCCTATGGGGAATTTATGTAATCATGCACATATTATCAGTATAGTTATGCTATTCCTGTGTTGCCTTCCGAACAGCATATCATTTTCCGCAAACTCTGAAAAAGGTTGAAATTGAGATCAGGGCGTGACATCATACCAAATGAGCCCTAATCCTTTCTGATAGATCCAACCCCCCTTTTTTTGTAATAAATTTTTAGGAAAGGGGGGATCCAACCCTTTTTAAATGTGTGTTTAGTTTCTCATTAAAGTTTCCTGTTGGAAAAATAATCTGATCCAACATTAGTAGATTAGACCCAAGTCCAATAATATTAGGTCAAAATATAAAAAATAAAAGAAGTTTGAGGAAGAGGTTGTGATATTCCTCAATAATTCAAATTGATATTGATGAACCAATACAATATTGCTTTTGTTGAGGAAGAGACATCATGTTGATTGAGCAAGCGGCATATGGAACAATACATTTTGAGAAATTGATTATTTTTCCTTTACATTATAACTTGCTCTCTATTTTCTTATTATCTATGGTGTATTTATTGTGTTTCCATAATCGTGTCAGTTACTATAATTTGATTAGGATACGGTCACACTCCATATATACTCATAATCTCACATTTTCAAAACTCAATTTTTCTAAACATTAGTACCTTGGTTCTTTCAACATAAGTGAACGGCTTCTTTTATTAAATTTGAGTTTCCAAACTATAACTATATTTCCTACATATTCTAAGGCCCTGTTTGATATGCATATTTGAATTATAATAAATCAGGAGTATGATGAATGAGAAATGAACACGGAAAACCGGTGCCCAAGTTTGGTGCTACCTACTTTTCCATTGGTAGAAAATGAATGGCGAAATGGATGGGCTCGGGGTGCTTAATATGCCTCCATACTGCCCCTCAATTCCCAAATATTTTTTTTAGATTTCTTTTTATCATTAGATTTTATATAAAATTAATGAAATTTTGATATTTTATAGTAAAAAATAGAGTTGTTTTCAATTTTTCATGATTTTTTTAAAGATTTAATGCTTTAAGTAGAACTAAAACTGCACCATTTTTCTAAAAAATATTTGAAAAATCATAAAAATTAAAAATATATCTATTTTTTGCCCATAAGATATGAAAATGTCACTCATTTTATGTAAAATTTAATAATAAAAAGAAACCTGAAAAAACATTTGGGAAGCCTCTCAATTTTAAGGGGTAGCAGGGGTCATACTAGGCACCTCAGCCTGAAATAGATTGCTATGCATTCTAGCGCCAATGACAAAATATGGGCGAGAAAAAGATGACTACCATATATACCCTTGGATACATAGTATTTTGAAGAATCTGACCCCATTATCTCGTCCGGTGCCTCGTGTCATGCTCTTATTTTATTTTTCATATTTTTAGAGTGTTTGCGTGTAATTCGGTAGACACACAAGAATAGCATCAAAATACTGATATATAGTACATGATTACATTGAAGAATTCCTCGCAGGGTTGGTAATATATACAACTTCTGAAAATATTCAAAATTAAAGACTACATATAACCACGAACTTCATCTCGGGAAATGTGTCCATCAATTCCCTGTATTTCGTCCTTATTTTTTGATTCGCTGGCACCCACTGAAATATTTATATTTAGAAAAAAGGGTGAGATTTCAAGGAATCTCAGTAGAAACATATTATTGTTCACATAACATGCGATAAGTAAATATGACATGCACTATGTATGCACCAATCAATATAATCACATCGTCATGTATACATGAGTAGGGCTCTAGCCCCACTACTCGTACACCAGTTGGATTCTCATCCAATCTCCAAGGTGTAAGTGCACTTCTGGCACTAACTGCCCCTCTAGGCAAACCATGTTAATTAATTAAAGTGCAAACTAGGGGTGTTCAAAACCGGGACCGGGACCGGGACCCACCACTCCCTGTCCCGGTCCCGGTTTTTGGCCGGGATGCAAATTGCATCCCGGTCCCGGTAATCCCGGGAGGGACCGGGATCAAATCGGGAAATCCCGGTTTTTTTAAAAAAAAAAATAAATTTTAAAAATATTATTATTTTAGTTAAATTTTCTATAATCTAGTGTTTAAAGTAATTATTTAACATCTAATAAAGCCATAATAATCACACAAATTGATCTAGAATTGAAGAATAACATTTTATTATTATTATTATGATCACCTTCATCATTTTTATTATTATTTTTATACATTATATAGTAGGATTAGTATCACAATATATATAGTTTAACTCCAACTAAATATGTGATACACATTTTATCAAATGATAACTTAAATTATGGGATAAAAAATACAAAAATAAAACAATAACTTAGTTTTTTAAAAAAAAAATTTTTAAAAAATAAAAAAACCGGGACCGGGATCACAAGGTATGTGACCGGTCCCAGTCCCGGTCCTGGGTCCCTTAGATCCCGGTCTCGGTTTTCCCGGTCCCGGTCCCGGCCGGGACGGGAAATTTCCGGGATCAAAATTCCGGGACCGGACAACCGGGACCGGGATATTTTGGACACCCCTAGTGCAAACAATGGTATCCACACAATCATATAGACTAAGGCATGGAGTATGAAGGATAATGTCCCTATCTCAAGTCTCTTTCACCCAGTTTTGCGTGCCTCAAAAAGCGTGCCAAGCTCAATCTCTTAACTCGATCATAAAATACCAAATGTACAGGAATTAGGTTAAAACCCATTCATGTACCATTTTAGGCACTTCCATAGCTTATGGTGAATATTTACCAAAATGCCCTTGGAACCCGGCTGCACTTTTTCTGAAATTCTAACCTGGGCTATTCTGACATATTTTTGCCTAAGGAATCCATTTTCGGACTCAGAATTACCAAATTCAATGTCAAATTACCAAATTACCCTTAGCAACCCCACTTTAAGGGTTTCAGGGGCATTTTCATAATTATGCTTTTTCGAAAAAGTGACGAACTGTAACCCCACCTAATTTTCCCTTCCGAACTCAATGGAATCATAAAATTATTAAAAATCCAACTCTAAGGCCCATTACAGCCCTAGCTAAAATATATTGATTTTCCAGGAAAAATTGGGATTTTGCGATTTCGGCTCCGTAAACGTGTTCCTTTCTACTCCTAACCACTTTATTGACTATTCCTTTAGGTTACAACTACCATTTAGTATCAATTTGAGCAGCATAACCCCTAAGGAAACTCACTTCCAAAAATTACAAATAAAGACAATCCGGCAAAATTTCACCGATTAAATTGTCCAAAATAGTCAATATAAGAAGGTTTGGAAGTTTCTTCAAGCTCCCACTAGCTTTTCCTCTTCTCGGCTGAAACCCTAAGTCCTTGAACAAGAGAATTTAATCTTCCCAAACCTGAATTGACATAGAAGAATAGCTTAGGATCAGAGTTATACACATTAAGAACCGATTTACTGAAGAAATCGACATATTGTACAAGTTTTCTTCTCCTTTCTCTCTTTAGAAAATGGCAGCAATTCCTCTCTCTTATTTCAGCTGGTTCACGTCTATTTGGGCTAGAGGAAGGAGATGGAGAAATATTTTACAATACTTTATGCCTTTATTTAATCATTTAGGCAAAATTCCAAAATTTCAAAAATCAATTTTTATGTACACAAGCCTATGTACATGCAACCTTGTCTCTTAAGCCTAGATAATATTTCCTTCCTCATGCTCCATATAGGAGACACCTAAGGATCCCTCCCTTCGGTCTTAATTGGCTTCACAACTTGTTTTGATTACGTATACACGTAAAGTCTTAATTTTGGTCAAATATACATTTTTACTCAAATTTTCCATAAATTCATACTTAATTGACCAAAATATTCTAAATATATTTCCCCCCCCTTTATTTTCCTTAATTAATTGAAATTAACTTCAATTAATCAGAAAATAATTTCTTTAGCACTTGTTTGGTAAAATTACAAGGTTGCCATTATATTTTCTTTGCATTTTTTGATTTTTGGCAAATTTTCTGTCCAAACTTTGAAAATCACAACTAAATTTGTAGATATTGTTTCAGAGCGATTTCAAAGGCTCTAGAACCCTTATCGAGTCTAGTTTCGAGGAAAAATATAGAATTTTGCCATTTGAAAGCACATCATTACCAGATTTAATTTCTTTGAACGTTGCTTCAGAGATTTTCCAGTTTTTCTGGGATAATTTCAAAAATTCATAACTTTTTGTATATAGTTTTAATTAATTCATTTAACCTATCAAGTTAGAGGTTAGGATGTCTACTTTCACCTTGTACCATTTCATAATTTTTGCTCATCATTTAGTCTTCCAAAACCTTATGACAAGCTCATTGCCTTGTAGGAAATTTCACTGGAAACATAATCACTTTCTTCAAAATTCACCCTTTTATTTTCTTTAATACCCCAAAGATATAAGAAATATTAGGGAATAGATTTGAGACATCTGTTAAATCGGGACTTAGCAATTCACTTAATTTAGGCTTATTTCAAAGCCTCAAATCCCAAAATTGAGGATATTACACCTCGTGTGAAGAGATGGAGGGACCAAGTGTGTAATTAATTATGCTATGTGTATGTTTGTTTTAGTTTTTTAGAAATGTTTTTATAATTTATGAAATAGATATGTGAGAGAAATTTTATCACAACTTATGAAAAAGTGCTTAAAAAACACTTTTTACAAGCTCCCAACCAAGCACTATGTTTATCCCTCAATCTCCCTCTTGTTCTATGGAAGTGTAAGATATGTAATTTTTTATAAATATACCGTCACTTTATTTGTAAAGATGATGACAGAGAGAATGTGTGGGAAAGATGATGAAAAGGATAAATGAAAAAAAAGATATAAAAGATACATGAAATTAATTAGTAGTATAAATAGAAAAAGTTATTAACTTTTTAAATAAAAACACATTTTTTTGGGGGTCAAATTTAAATAAGCACAAATTGTTACTTATATATATGACCAATGTGAAAGAATGTTACTTACATAAAGGAGGCACTGCGGGGGAGGACATACACACATAATGTTTGTAATAATTAAATGATATAAAGTAGTATGTGTGTGTGTGTATTAAAACATATGGTAAAATAGCATATAACACCCTTATAGTATTTTATATGTGAATCTAGCATCTTAATCTTATTAGTGGTGAAATTTCACCTCCAATGTTTTTAATTTGATCAATTTCACCCTTACTTAACTGACCCAAACGTCTATTAAAACAATGGAAACCAAGGCAATTTTTTTAACTTCCTGGGCAATTTCACAGAGTCATCTCTTAATTCACCCCATTGAATTCCGAAGAAACAAATATTTGAAAAAAAATATAGAAAAAGCAACAAGAAGTTCGAACAAGAGCACCAAGGAGTTCTAAGAGGTAAGGTTTGGGTGTGGATGGTGGTGAGGGGACTGGTATCACAAGTCCTAAAGGCGCCAAAATAAATATATTTCTTCCATTCCATGATTTTGATTTAGATATCTCTTCATAGTTAGTTACTTTTTTCTCCCTCTCTCTGTTTTTTCCACAGACTTTCTCCCTCTCTCACTCGCTTGTAATTTACAATTTGTTTTTTTTGGTGAGACTAGGGTATCCACTTGAGTGAGTCTGATGACTAATCCCTCGGGTACCGTTGGGTCCAAGATGAAAGCGACTCTCCCAAATGAATTTTCTCCATACACGCCGCCTCAAGAATCGAACCCGGGACTAGAGCGTTTAAGGGAACACAAGCCCCTTATCACTTACGTCAACCTGCGTTGGGTTTTAATTTACAATTTAAACCTTTTGTCTGAATACAAATATAAACTTTGATGTCGATCTAGTTTTTTGGTGGCCAACGTTAGCTTCACTGTTCGGCCTCGTCAATCTAAGTTATTTTTCTAATATTATCATCCAGTATTCAGTTTGAAGTTTGTGACGACTCCTTCCAATACAAGTAATTCAGTTGGGACTTGAACTCGAGGCCCAATAAGATTTAGCAGGGCCTTACACTGCTATACAAGTCCATTTTAACGAATTTTCACATATAAATGATTGTTAGTTAAGTCATTAAATATGCTCAAAGTTTTTCAAGTTTACCTTTATTAAATTTGTTCTTTCTCTGTATTTACAAATGATTATCACATCTATCTCCTCTTTCTCTCTTTTCAACACGAATTAAATAATGGCAAAATTGGAAAACATTCATTAATAACATGTAAGTAGAATTTTATTTAGGACAGAAAATTTCTTCTAAAAATAGATTTATAATAAGAATCAAAGTGGTATAAATGTTAAGGATGAGTTTTGGGTACAACATGATTAGTTGGGTTCCCAGGTTGATGAATTATGAGGGGGCGTGGGGGAAAAACTTTAGAAAATCTTCATATTCCATATAAACCTCCATTAATAATCAAACCTAACTCCAAATCCTTCAAAACATGCAATAGAGTGAATCTAAATCCATTAAACAATAAATCTAGTCCCATTAACTCATTTAAGCTCAAATCAACCGGTAGAAACGTAACAAAATTCGAGACTATTCATAAACCCTAATCTTAAGGCCTTTTTTTTATTATTTTATTGCATTTTGACTCGTGAGCATACTCTTGATTTTGGAACTCCATATGAAAAGTCACATACTCTTGAGCAACTAGAATTGTGTTTTGTACGAAAAGTGCACTCGGATGATGATGAATCTTCATTAAACATGAATTTGGGATATTTGGATGACTCAGTGAGATATGGTTTCAAGTCGAATTATATTTGAATTAGTTGATTATGTTTGAACAAATTTATTCTGAATTAACTATTTGTTAGTGGGCTTATAGTTGAACTAAAATGTTTTCGGCCTCAATTTTGCACTAACCCATTCTTGGAATGTATTTTATATTGGGTTGATTCTTTTATATCATGATCGTGTCTTTTGAAAAGTAACATCCTAATTTTTAATTATAGAATTTAAGTAACATTTGAATGAGATTAATTCATGGTAATTGAAATTTATCATGTAATTATTTGAGTAAGAAGAATTTTCTCAAAAGGGAATTATATTTGTTTTAGAGAGAAAAATCATAAAGTTAGATGAGATTAAATAGAAGCATTTAAAGTATTTATTTTTAAAATACTTGCATGCTTCCCTTTCTTTCTTTTTGTTCGTCTTCTTATCCTTGCCCTTCTCACACGATGTTAGAATAAGAGTTGTTGGTTTGGATTTTTATTTGAATGGTTGATTTGAGAAAATAAAGTTAAGATTTGATTTAGAAATTTGTAATTTATAATATTGTGGCTCCTAGATTCAGATTTCATTATTTATTTTAGTTTATTAGAGTTTATATTGATAATTGAATAGATTGGTTTTGAGGTGTATGATGAAAAGTGAATATTGAAAATTTTAGCTAAAACTTTAAGTATTGGAAATTAGGTGTATTTAAATAAATTAAGGAGGTTATGATAAATTAGTTATTCTAATAAGTGAGAAGGAATTAATGAAGAAAGAGATGCAATTATAACGATGATTTAAGGAATGATTGATTTATGGATATTTTCCTTAAGGATTAAAGTGAGAAAATCTCAGAGATTTTAGTATGATTGGAGGTAAATATTATTGTTAACAATTTCAATAAGTGATATAAAGTTATTGGATCATAGGAATATGATTGTGATAGATGAATTGAGTTATAGTAATGACATGAGAATTTTTGGAAGAATTAAAGTTTGTAGAGGAAATGAGTTTTAAATTTGAATTTTTTTATTATTGTGTTAGCATTATATTAATATATAGTTATATTTATCATATAGAGTGAACTTAAATGTGGAAAGTTGGGTTTCAATCTTTTCAAGTTTAGTTTTTGTGTCAAGATTTTGATGTAATCACTTTCCAATTTATCTTGTATGTTTGGTGAAGTGATTATAAGTGTATGTTGGTATTTTTAATGGATATAATTAGATATTATAGTATTTTACATATGAAAAATGTATATTTAGAAAATGTATGTTTGAAAGCAAACTTTTTAGTTAAGTGAACTTAAATTGTTTATCTTAAGATTTTAACGTTGATGATGCATAGCATTAAATGTTGAATATATGAGAATAAATTATTGATGTTGAAGTTTATGATGTTGAGATGTTGAATTACTTGTTGAAGTGTATGAGATTGTGGTGGGATGTGATTGTGGGAGGTTTGATTCTTTAATACCACGTGGTATAGCTGCCACTGTGCGCACAATGGATAGATTTATCATTCTCAAGACTCTTGATATCACCATTCCTTTGGTCGGGTTAAAGGTCAGCTCAAGGGACGTGGTGACATCTTTTTGTATTTGAAGGAAAGGGAACCCATGGTCGAATATGTTAGACTCGGCAGGCACAGCGGAAGAATTTTAAAATTTTCGCCGATCCTAATCGAAGATCTATCAACGGCGTTTAAACTGAGTTAGAAAGATTCGTACCTTTTTCAATTCTGATATGCACACGAAGGCTCTCTAACAGAGACTGCGTGCTAGCGCCTCAAATATCTCCTAGGGTTTCCCTTGCGGCTCTAAATTCTCATACGTGTATGAGTCTATCTGCTCTATCAAGTTTATAACCTATGAGGGCTATATTTGAATTTCAAAATTAATCTTTAATTTTGAAATTAATTAACAATTAATTATCTTGATGAGCTAATTAAATAAATTCAGTTTAAATTAAATCCGTCCAACAGTTTTAATTTAATCAATTTATTTATCTAAATAAAGAGTCATTAGATTTAATTTATCTTTATAAATTAAATCTGAGATACTATATCTCTATCATGTTAGTTATTAAATCTAATTTATCTTAATAAAATTAAATTTAAAACTAACACAATATAATAATATAATATAATATATATGCATATCTATAAAATATGTATTTTGAAAATACTTATATATATATATATATATATAAAATATTATTAACGAATTTTATATTTTATATATATATATATATAAAATTCATGCACTCTAGATTAAAAATTATCTCGTGTTGGGTCATCTTGTGTGTGACCCTGTAGGCCCATACGAAGTTGGCAGTGGGTCAATAACTGTATTAACCCACAAGTCGCAAGCGGTTTCTAGCAAAACATCACGACTACCCAATTCAAATGAGGATCGTTAACATGAAGCAACCTTTCATACAACCATGTCACGTCCCTTTTGTTACACGATATATCGGTCAAGGATGAGGTATGGATAATGTCATTCTCTTATTTCTGATCATTATTTTCTCGATTCCTGACTAGTCTGACAATAGAAATGGAAATTCCTTTCCATCATAGTATGACCATACATTTCTTAGACTCACTCATCAGGGGCCCAGTAATATCTCTCTACTAATGTGAGGGACAAATTCCATCTTGATCATTCATATTCCTCTGCATGAAAAACCACCAAGCCCAATCGTAGCTTTTATCATCATCCGGTCAAAAGTGACTTTTGACTAATTCAAAGCTTAGCAACTTTCATGTATGAATCCATGATGACATCAGGTCAAAGGGTATTGTGACGTGGTTATACATGAGAAAAGCTTATGACCTGATCCATGTAGCTTTCTCATAGTGGGTCGGTATAGCACCTTATACTCTTACAAGTGCCTAAGACTTTGATTCGTATCTCCATATCTTATCAAAGTCATAGTGGTCTTGTTTCATCTTTACTCTCGTATAGATAACTGATCAAGGACATTTTATGACAATCTTTATGATTTATCAAAGGATACAATTATCACAGTTAACATGCAAATAATATGATAACAGAATGGAGAAATTTTATTAAATTAATAATGTTCAAAGTATAATGATTGGCCCTTTGGGCACAATTTCCAACAGAATATGAGTTCTATAGTCTTTAGATGGGCTACACCTCATTATTGGAGAGCTTGGTGCAATCTCGTAATAGAGATGGATCTTGTTATGTATTGTATATTGTAGCACATGGGTTTTATCAGTTGTATAAGGATTTTAGAAGGATGGTAGGGAGTTCTATGCTTGTTGAATGATTTCTTGAATTATTATTGTTTTTGGAAAAATTGTTTATGGTTTATATTATATGAACGTATGCTTAACTATATTAAAATTATTCCCTGCATACTTGTTAAATTGGAATTGTGGTTATTGGGTCTTTGTAGCTCACCCCATTGTTTTTAACATTTTTAAGTTAAGGCTCATAATGTGATATGTTTAGGTTTGCATTACACCATTGTAAACCCTCATCTTTTGGTATATATGTGTTGACTTTGTATATTGCCACATAAGACCCATTCATACTCTAATGAAACAACTTTTATACTTTCATTGGCTTACTTTTCTATACCTTGGTGGATTGCCGATAGAAGAGGCATGAGGTTATGGGTTTAAATTGCGATTTTTATTGTGGATCCACTTTTGAGAAAATTATGGTTTTATGTGAAATAGAATTAATTAAAAGTGTTCTAAATTGTGATTACTTAGACTACATTTGGGGGAAGTGGTATTGGGCCTATTGGTGAAGTGTTATTGGGCTTTGAAAGTGCCCAAGTCCAATTATCATACTATTGTTTAGCATGTGAATTGTGAATTAGATATTTAATACTTTTTAATTTTGAGAAACTAACTTCTTTCTTTTTCTATTTGGTTATTGTTGTTGAAATGATGTCATATTCTTAATAATCAATCATTTTCTGTCATGGTTATCTTATTTTAAACTTGGTTTAATTTTTATAACCATGGAATCCTTTCTTACTCAATGAGTGTAAATCTCTTATCCTATCGCAGATTTATATAATTAGTTTCTTCTTTTTTCTATCATAGTAGTACTTAATGTTTTAATAAATTGTTTGAATGGTTAATTATGCGGTAATTAAAGAGAATGTTAGATGAAGTTTAAATTTACACATTAATTTCTATTTAACTATGGTCATACATTAATCATGTGTTTTATCTTTTTCCATCATGGTTAATAATTTTACTTTAAAAATTTTGACTGGCTTGATTCTTATTACCATGGTAAGATATTTAAATAACATTTTTTCAATATGTTTTAAAAACATTTCATTTCGAACTTCTTCTCTTAAAAAACAAAAAATGACAACAATTTTGGAAGTGATTTAAATGCAAAACACTTACTCAAACAAATTTTTGTTTTTAAAAATTGGAAATAAATTTTAAAAATTGAAATCAAACAAGTATGTAGTGTTTTATTTTCATTTGAGGTTGATAAAAAATTTATTGCAGTTAAGGAGAGTAAATTTTCCTCGTTGACTATTTTAACCACACCTCGAAAAACGGTCTCACCTCAGACAATCCAAGGGCTTAGGAGGTTTGAGCACAATAAGTAGACTTTTTGTCTTCGAGTATCTTTATTAACTCATTTATAAAAAAGGGGGCAACCGGGAAAAACCCCTCTCAATTAAGTTTATTACATGTATAAAAGTTGAGAATTAAATCCTTAATCACTTATTTGAGGAACTAAAGTTCCTTTGACTTACTTATTTTTGTACTTTTATCAAACATGTAAAGATATTTAGGTTAAAAAACTTCTGAAGTGAAGGTTTTCATTTTCTTATATATGTAATACTACTATATTATCTTTTAATTTACATATTAATTAACATTAACGGATAGATATAAAAACTAACAACTAACATGTATTTAAACTATGCATATATTTTTCGGTAAAAAAAAAACTATGCATATATTTTAATGGAAAAAAACGATGCATAACGCTTGATAGCCCGTTTAGTTTGATTCCATATTATAGTGTTTGGTTGGTCTAATGTAATGTAAAGATGATTATATTTTGTAATCCTAATTATATCAGATGTAATCAGGATTATATTGTTAGGACTGATGAATGAGGATGAAGATATCCTGTAATCAAATGAAAAAGACACTATTGCCATTATAATTTTTTAATTTGACCAAAGTGCCCACCCATAAATGTTCTTAAATATTAAATAATTACCACCATTAAATATTTTAAAAAATTAATTCATTATATAAAAATAAAAATATTCCCCACTAAAAAAATAAAAAACTATATTCCATCATTAAAAATATTAAAATATCCCATTAAATAATATTCCCACCATTAAATATTAAAAAATTACCATGAACCCCTTCATAATATTTTCAGCATTAAATATTAAAAAATTATTATGAACTCAACGCATATATTGCATAAATTGGAAACAAATTATTTTGAATCCAACGTATACATTATACATATATGTGTAGATAGGGGTAATTTTGTCTTTTGCTATATTATTTTCACATATTCTCATTTTTTATGTAATCTAACAAAATGTTTTTATGCATATATATAATCTTTCGTTAATGGCGAACTAAACAAATTCATATAATCATCATTATATTATATTCCATTAAATTGCATTACATTTCATTACATTACCTCCGATTTTGTAAACCAAAAGGGCACTATGAGACAATTATATATAATCCTGATGCAACTGACTGATTACAACATTTGGTTGTACCTATGTAATGTAAAGAGGATCACATTTTGTAATCTTGAATTCCTGATTACATCATTTGATATAATCAGGATTACTATAGGACTGATGAATAGGGATGCATGTATCCTATAATCAAGTGAAAATGACACTATTGTCATTATAATTTTTTAAATTGACCAAAGTATCCATCTATAAATGCAGTTAAATATTAAATAATTACACAATTGAATATTTAAAAATTAATTAATAACATAGAAATATAAAAAAATTCCCTGTTAAAATATTAAAAAAATTATATTCCACTGTTAAAAATATTAAAATGTCTCATCAAATAATATTCTCACTATTAAATATTAAAAAATTACCATAAACCCAACCTGTACATTATATAATATTTGCATCATTTAATATTAAAAAATTACTATGAACTTAACATGTACATTGCACAAAATGAAAAAATTATCATGAACTCAACGTATATATTATACGTATATGTGTAGAAGAGGGTAATTTTGTCTCTTTCTATATTATTCTCATATATATATATATATATATATATATATTCTCATATTTGATGTAATCCAACCGAATGTTTTTATATATATGTATCATCTTTCTTTAATGATGAATCAAACAAATTCAAGTAATCATCATATCATTATATTACATTTCATTACTTTCGATTTCGTGAATTAAATGGTTCATGAGTTCTCGTGGTGTTAATTAAATAATAAAAAACGATGCATATATTTGAGCCCAGTAACTTAAATTTGAGCCGAAGATTAAGCCCATATGAACACGGACCTATATGTTTTATTCAAGCCGAAGTTGAAGCCTATGAATGAAAGCCCCAAGTTACCAATATGTTATAGGCCATTAATGGGGGTTAAACAAAAGCGAAAGCTGAAATTAAAATAAAAATTAAATTTAAAGTTAATGAAATTAAGGGAAAACCATTCTTGAAGTACCTATGGTTTTATTCAATTTTAATTTTGTACCCATTTAATTTTTCCCCCCTTCTTAAATCTTTTGATTTTACCCTGTTAGCACAATTAGCTTATTTAGAGGGGTTAATATTAATAATACTAATAGAGTAAAGTTAAGGGACATAAAAAGAATAAAATTAAAGGATTTAATAGGGAGAAAGCAGGTACCAAATTAAAAATTGAAAGACACTATAGGTACTTCAAGAATGGTTTTCCCTAAAATTAATAAAGGAAATTAGTCTTTTAATCATCCAATTTTTAACTTACTTATAACTCAACTCTTCAACTATAATATCGGTGCGACTTAGTTCCTGAACTTTTAACTTATATACAACTCAGTTATTTATCTTTTCACCTTTTATATTATTATCTTTTTCTTAGTTATGAGTCATCCACATGACAAAAATTGTTTACAGCTTAGATCCACTTGAATTTTTTAATATAATTTAAATAAAAAAAGAAGCAAGGACTAGAGATTAGGATGACTGATGTTGTAGGTAGGGGTGGAAACAGGTCAGACGGCCTGTCAGGGGCCTGCGACCTGGCCTGTTTCCGGCCTGATCAGGCTTAGCCTGTCAGAATAAAAGGCCAGGCCCAGGCCTATTTCAAAGCCTATTTAGAAAAATAGGCTAAACCTAGGCTTGTTAATATGCCTTTCAAGCATAACAGATCAGCCTGTTAATATTTTAAAAAAATGTTGAGTCGCCCAACACCCACTCTCAAACCCTCAGTCACCCTCAATTCCTCACAAGTCACTCACTATCACTCTCCAAACTTCAGTCTCCCATCTCTTGAGTCCCAACCAGCCAACCACAATCGCTCATCTTCAATCCACGACATGACGACTGGGAGCTCTATAATGACGATGGCTTCATCCACAAGCGCAAGAAGCGAAAGCTGGTGTAATATCCCGAATTTTAAGATTTGAGGCTAGAAAATAAGCCTAAATTAAGTGGACTGCTAAACCCCAATTTAGTAGATGTCCCAAATCTATTTTCTAATATCTCTTATATCTTTGGGGCATTAAAGAAAATAAAATGGTGAATTTTGAAGAAAGTGATTATGATTCCAGTGAAATCGCTTGTGAGGGAGTAAGCTTGTCATGTGATTTTTTATAACCAAATAATGAGTAAAAATTATGAAATTTTACAGGGTGAAAGTAGACATCATGAGCTTTAATTTGATAGGTCGTATGAATAATTTGAATTTATATGCAAAAAGATATGAATTTTTGAATTCAGCCCAGAAAAACTGTGAAGTTTCTGGAACAACATGCCAAGATTGAAATTCTGGGGATTGTGTGCTTCCATCTAGCAAAAGTATATATTTTTCCTTGAAATTAGACTCAATAAGGGTTCTATAGGCTTAGGAATCACTCCAATTAGATTTTTCTAGAATTAGTTATGATTTTTCAAAGTTTGGGCAAAAATCTGCCAAAACTTTGTAAAAACCCGAAATTTGGAAAAATAATTAATTAAAAAGGGATATAATATAAAATCTTCTTCTTCATCCAGCTCCAAAACTGACGCCATTTCAGATGTGAAGAGAGAGGAAGAGAAAAATTGTAGAGAGAGAAAAGGAGGAGGAAAAACTTACGAATGTAAGTGATTTCTTCGGTAAATAAGTCCTGATGCGTATAACTCCGTCCCTAAGCTTCCTTTGCATATGATTTAAAATTTGGAGGCTCAAATTTGGATATTTGGCACTTAGGGTTTTCAGCCATATCAAGGGAGAGCCAGTGGGAGCTTGCGATAACTTCCAAACCTTCGTATATTGACTATTCTAGCTGCTGTGGGCAATTTAATCGGTGAAATTTCGCCGGATTGCCATTGGTTTTAAATTTTGGAAATGGGTTTCCTTAGGGGTTATGCTGCCAAAATTGGTACTAAATGGTAGTTTTAATCTAATGGAATAGTCAATAAAGTGGTTAGGAGTAGAAAGAAATGTGTTTACGGAGCCGAAACCGAAAAACCCCAATTTTTCCTAGAGTACCTATATATTTCAGTCAGGGCTATAAATGGGCCTTAGAGTTGGATTTTCAATGATTTGATGATTCCATTGAGTACAGAAGGGAAAATTAGGTGGGGTTACAGTTGGTCACTTTTTCGGAAAAGGCCAAAAAAAACATAATTACAAAAATGCCCCTGAAACAATGAAATAAGGGCTGCCAAGGGCAATTTCTTCTTTTGACAGCGAATTTAGTAATTCTGAGTCCAAAAATGGATTCCTTGGGTAAAAATATGTTAGGATAGCCCAGGTTATAATTTCGGGAAAAGTATAGCCGGACCGAGTACAGCGGCTTCGAGCCGGGTCTTTGGGGGTATTTTAGTAATTTTTCAAGATAGACTCATATAACCCCCATAAACACTATGAAAGTGTCTAAATAGTATATTTGACATTGTAGGATTGAATATGGAGCCCCGAGCTGTTTGCACGTAGATCGAGGAACAATTTCTATTTATCAAAAGGGACACAAGGTAGGGAACTTACCTCTCCTACATGTATTTGATATTTGTGCTGGTGTATTGATGCATGTTATTGCTTTGCTTGATTATGTAGAGCATATATGAATGATTGAAGCTCTGTTTCTGTTTATACTATGGCCATAAGTATGTTGTTTAAAACATTGAGCATGCAGATATGCCATTGTGTGAGCATAAGTTATATAATGCAAGCATGTCATGCATTAAGCACTTATCCTACATGCATATTGGTATTATTTTCCTACTGAGATTCTCTCGAATCTCACCCTTCCCTACCAACAATTTAGATAGGATGAGGCATAAGATATGCTGAGAATAAAGAAGAGAAACGTACGAGAGAATTGCAGCGGTGGAACGAAGGCAAGAAGATGTCTCCGTTTCACTAGGACGAGTTTAGATACCCTAGAGCCCTATGCGGCTACAAGGTTTGCAATTATTATGTATAAACCCTTGGGGAATTTCTGTAATCATGCACATATTATCAGTATATTTAAGCTATTCCTGTGTTGCCCACCGAACCACATATTATTTTTTGCGAATACTTTGATAAAGGTGAAATTAAAATAAGGGCGTGACAGCTAGACCCTGATCCCTCGGCGGCGGCAACGACGTCTCATGTTTCATCCACTATGGATGTGGATTACTTGGCAGCGTCACAGCAACAGAGAGAGCGCAAAAGGCAGACCTTTTTGAAGCTTAAAGATAAGTACCAGAGAGAGATCAAATAGTGGGATCTTTTATCAAGAATCTTGCATGAAATGGAGGAGCAAGCCAATAGGGTACAACAAGAACAAGAAGAGTCGCGGGAGCAAACGGCGCCTCGTGCTTCCCCCTCACCAACGACGAAGGGGGAGGCATCTGTTGGTGGATCGCTGGTCGACAACCTTTTGTTGGTGGATTGCAAGTATGTCTTTCTCTTCCATTTAGATCTATCTACTTTATGCAATGGAGAAGCTCGATCTGTCATTCAATCTAGATTCTGAATCCCCAAACTTTCTTATTTGGGGATATGTGTGCGATTTTACTCGGCTTAATGAAAATATGGTGATATATGAATTGAAATCATTAGCTTGAATATATATGTGCTAAGTGAACCTTTTCTCTCTTTTTTTTTTTTTGCGATGGGGTTTTCCTTTTTGTTGTTGAGATTGAAGCAGTTTGTTCTCGTTAGATGTTGTTGAATGTATTCACTTGTTTGTTCTGTGCTTTTTGTTCCGGGTTGATATCAACAATTTTAATCTTTTTATTCTATGCTTGAATCAATGGTTTGTTCTGTGCTTGAAAAAAAATTCCGTAGATCTGGATATTTTCATTAAATCAGTGCCTGATCTTGTTAGATTAATGTTAACCTTATTTTAAAGTTTATACGGTAAAGCAATTTAATGCCTTAAATAATTCATACTTCCTTAACAAGTCTTTGTACAGGCTAGGTTTAAACCTAAAAAAACGCCTGTAACAAGTCACAGGCCAGGCTCAGGCCACCTTGTTGCAAAACATGCTGGGCCTGTTAGGAGTGAGCCTGGTCTGACCTGTTTTCACCCCTAGTTGTAGGGACAATTTTTATTTTAAAAAAAATTCCTTTTCCTCCCAACTTTAGTCTATATTAAAACTTAACATAAAATTAGAGGATCAAACATATATTTTACCTAATATTTACATAGATAGAGAATATCTTTTCGTTCCATAGATATGTCAAACTCATGGACTGGAGCTGAATAACATCTGGATTTTATTGATGACAAATTGAATAATAGTCACAGTACATTAATATATGGGCACTGAATATATATAGGCCCTGAATCTACCTCAAGTTGCCCAAAAAAAAAAAAGTTAACTAATCTACCTCAAGACTACCCAAGATCAAGAAACAAGATAACCCTAAGCCTACATAATCACAGTTTTTAACTGTTACTAAATCATAGTTTTTTCTTGTAGTACACACTCTAACAAGATATATATGCACACGCACATGTATATTATGACGTGAAACAGCAGTAGTGATGCTCGAGGAGGAACTTGGGCGTGATGATATGATGATGATACATACATACATATATATATATGTGTGTGTTTGTGTGAGCGTTTTACACAGTAAAAACGCACTTATTACGCAAGCCGAGAAAAAACTCCTCTCACATACTTACTTCGTATACCGTGAATCATGAATTATAAGCACGTTTTGGACAAAAATAAGCCATTCCAAACACACACTATATGTTATCAACGATAATTTTTTCTTCCCCCTAAAATTCAGAGGACATATTTCAGTGCAATGGGATCACCAATATAAATAGTTAATGAAGTTTTTTTTGTTTTTTCCCGAAGGAAAAATACTATTACACAAAAGGAATATTTATTAAGATTGGGTTTTATTATAAACTAAACTAATTTTTGAACAAAATTTATCTGGACAAAAATTAGGACAAGTTAAATAGGTCCCTTATTTGCATATACCAATAACTTCTGCCACCTGTATTAGTTTAACACACCAGCACTTAACCCACTGTTACCCACCGTTGAACGACCACCACCGTTTGCACGAGGACAAGATTGGCGAATCCATTGTTTTAGCAATTGGGGGATTTTCAATCAAACTAGCCTTGAAATACAATAGGATCATATAATGGGGGTTTCTCATGATGGTATCAAACCAGTCTCGGGGGCTCTCAGAGATTATATTTACTTTATGAGGCTTACATTTGACCGTGAATTTCGCGGACATTGATGATAACAGTTTGAGTTTAATAATGCATTCATTAAATGGATGATGAATGGTTTTGCTTTTGATCATACTTGATTTTCGAATTAGTCCTGATATTGATGAAAAATAGTAATAGGAATGAGATATGTACGGTTATGATATGACACAATGTCGTGGTGGAATAGAAAAGATTCATGAAACCCAGAGGAATTAATGGCTGTCTCTTCTCCAGCGTGCTGAGAGAATCCAGACATAATGAACATAGTTAACTTAACCTAAGTTTTGCCCAATTTATTTTATTAATGGTCCGGTCTAGTTAAGTTTAAAATTCTGGCCTTAAATTTATAGTATTTGAGTTAAAGTGTTACATATATAATAATCTCTTGAGCCCAAATATTTTAATTACTTAGTTCAGGGGTGCAAAATTTTAAAATTAAGAAATGTGTTGTGGAGATAAAAGAGATTAATTTAGGATAAGAGGGCAAGAGACAAGAAGAGAGAAAATTTGACAGAAAAAAGGGGGAATCAATTTTCATTCAGTTTCTTGTATTTAAAATGCTTGTACTAAGCCTTTTTTTTATAGGCCTAGAGTCATTACTAAAAGCCACCATTAATTATATATTTAGAAATACTAAGCCTTTTTTTTATAGGCCTAGAGTCATTACTAAAAGCCACCATTAATTATATATTTAGAAATACTCACTGGGATATGAGTCAACGCTAGTTAGGATATGAGTCAATGGACATTCACATAATTAATATTTATAACTCTCTCTCTTGAATGTCCTTGATGAATGTGTCTCATTAAAAACTTTAACTAGGACAAACTCATTGAGACAAAAACCTAGCTAAAAAAAAGATTACACAATACATATTAAAGTTGTATCGTTAAAAACCTTACCGAGAAAACCCTATGGGACAGAACCTTGGTTAAGGAAAAGAATACAACATGGTCTTTTCTCCTCTTGATGAGAACATCAATATTACTCCCTCTAATAACAACATCAGTTCCAATGTCTTTTTGAGGATATCGTCCTTTTAGCTGTCAAACTATGAATGATACATTGTCACAAAATGTTCTTTTGAAAAGTATTACTCTAACATATCTTTTGGATATGTTAAAATATCAAAATATTCTACCTTTATCTTATTCACTGTGAAAACAATAAAAGAAAATTATTTTGAAAGTCATCAAATCTTATTTTGATTATCCACTGTGTAATTGCAAGAATTAAATTTTACCAATAAAATCATAATAAATACAATATTAATATGATATCTAAATATTTTCATAAAATATAAGGTACTTCTAAAATATTAAATTCAATATATATTTTGAGAGCAAATAATCTTTGGACATGTTCATAGCATTTTGGATTATCAAATATATTTTTGCTAGATCATTTTATTAAGTAGGCTTTCAGACTATTCTTCTAATAAATATATGATAATACCTGAAAGCCTGAGATATAAATGCATTAGCGTTTTTGATACGTTTCGGGTTTAGAAGGGGGTGTGGATGGGGTTTGGAGTCTTGTGGCACCCACAATCATTGGAGACGGGGGCCCATGTCTGATTGGTTAAAGGTATAGGGGTGTGTCTCTGCTACCAGCTTAAGCTTTTAGCGCGATGATTAGCGCTACATGGTTAAGCGTGCTCAGCTGGGGATAGTCTTAGAATGGGTGACCCCCTAAGAAGTTCTCGTGTAGCATCGCTTCATACCTAAGGTTTGGTATCAGAGCTAGCACGAGTTTGAGTCCCGCTTCCATCAAAAGGTTCGTGGATGAACCTCCTCTGAGAGAGAGAGAATGATACGTCCCAGGTCTGGGAGGGGGTATGGATTGGGTTCGGGGCTTGGTGGCACCCACAGTCGTTGGAGACATGGGGCCCGTGTCTATACTGGGTTAAAGGAATAGGGGTGCACTTTTGTTACCAGCGTAAGCTTTTAGACACGAGGTCTTCCTAGGGTCACCTTTCCTGAGATTACCCCTGGCTTAGCATGCTTAATTGTAAAGTGCTAATCTTCATGCTAAAAGCTTAAGCTGGTAGCAGAGACATACCCTTATTCCTTTAATCCAATACAGACACAGGCCCAATCTCCAATGACTGTGGGTGCCACCAGACCCCGAACCTAATCCACATCCCCTCCAAGACTTGACATACCATTTCCTCCCTCTCAAAGGAGGTTCGTCCACGAACCCTTCGATGGAAGCATGATTTGGACTCGTGCTAGCTCTAATACTTAACCTCAGGAATGAAGCACCACAACACGAGGACTTCTCAGGGGGTCACCCATCATGGGACTACCCTCGGCTGAGCATGCTTAACCGTGAAGCACTAACCATCGTGCTAAAAGCTTAAGCTGGTAGAAGAGGCACACCCCTATTTCTTTAACCCAGAACAGACATGGGCCCCCATCTCCAATGACTGTGGGTGCCAGCAGACTCCGAACCCAATCCACACTTCCTCCTAGACCCTGGAGGTATCAATTTTCAATGGGAATTTTCTAGATCGAATAGTTTGGAGATTGCGCTCTTAATTTATTCAAACTATCACATTTATTGGACACTTGTATGGTTTACATGCTATTCGAATGGGCCGATATATTTTGGTTTGATATATTTCTAGAACTTCAATTTTCTTTAGGAACAAGCAGCACAAAAAATGTTTTTGAATAATATAATATGTTGGTTTTTCATAAAGAATCTTCAGGTTCTTCGATGGATGTCAATACATAATCTTTTATAATTTGTTGCATCATATATATGACTCGGATGATCAAACAAGTCATGTATTAGTTGTTTAGCTTTACCGCAAGCGTATAGGTTGCAAGTAATATAAAAATGATTGTTTCCACAAGGATTATGAAAAAACGAATTAGTTATCTTAATTAAGTTCTTAATTAGGTTGAGTGAGAATGTTTGAAAATTTTAATTTGTTTAAGGAAAATGTATAATTGAGAATTTTAAAGGTATGATTTTTCTTCAAGATGGGAGGAACTTATGATTATTATACCCCATGTATTTCAATAGTACCTAATAGGATTCCCTCTTTTCTTGCTTCATAAAGTCAATTATGCCAACCCAGGACGCTATTATACCTATAGTGCTCTCGCAAATCTCTAAATAGATGTTTAATTCAATTAATCTATTAATATCTTAATACATTAATTAAACCCAATTTCTAATTCAAGTCCTTTTTTAACTAAGGTTAATAAGTGCATCTCGACCTTATTAACAAAATTATCCATTCATTTCATAAATCTCAAGTTCTCACACGATTAAATTCAAATGTTATATTTAATTTATTAGCCCTCTCAAGCATCAATTGAGTAAACTAATCAATCTTATTGGTGGCCAATTGTTACGAAATAGAGTAAAATCAACATAAAAAGAACCCTACTAATACATAAAAGAATGGAAAATAAGGACTTAATCCATACAGGGGTTCAAATAATCCTAGAATGAGAAATTTAGCTACTCATGTTCACCAAAATCAAAACCCAGCAGTAGCAATTCATAATCAGAAAGAAAAATTAGATAAAAAATGAACACAAAACTGAAGCTAGGATTGAAGAACGAAGAAGCGTCCTTTAGTTCCAGATGAGATCAAGATTCAGCCTCCATTTTACACGCCGATGGCAGCAACGCCCTCTGTTTCTCCCGTCGACGGCGTCGCTTCTACAACTCCAGGTATCTCTACCAGATCTCGTCTCTCTCTCCTCTGGTATGTGTGTTCGCTCTCACTCCCGCGCTAAAGAACGAAGAAGACGATCCGAGGAAAATTACAATCTTTGATTCTTGCGTTTAGTTTTTCTTTCCTATCGTCAAGAGATTCTGATTTCCGCTGCCTCCTCTGGTTTTACCATGGAACTTAGCTCCCCAAATTTGATGTTGTCGTGCATGGTGATTCTCTATTGCTGAAAAGGTAAAATAAAATAAAAAGGATGATAATAATAATAATAATAATAATAAATTTGAATAGCTTTTCTTTTTATTATCTTTTTTCTTTAATATTTTAAATCATCATCATTTAATATTTTAAATGATAACCAACATCAAGTAAGATGAAATTAAGAACTTGGAAAAGGAATTAATCCAATGTCCTTACTCTTGGTTTTAGGCTTTGATATAGGCTGTACCCGTAAGCCAACTATTCCAGAGGACGTCAGGAAAGTACAAGGTAGTGACTTTTTCTTTATACCATGTGTGATGTATTGTATGTGTGTTATATCATTGATTTGTGATAGAATTCGTACGCTGCAACATTTGTGGATATGCATAAGCACCGTCATACCAATAGTCCCTGAGTAGCTAATAACGGATCGGGTAATGGTTGTGTGCCTTCTCGGCGGAGAAAGGGGATGTGAGGATGAGGTGTGACTTTGTGATTAGGTGAAAGCCTAATTGTGAAGGCCGACGGGCTGATTGTGAAAGCCGAGTAGCTGTGTGAGCTATAAGGCTATGTGTATGCACTGTCACGCCAACAATCCCTGAGTAGCTAACAACGGTTCAGGTAGGGCGGTGTGCCTTCCAGGCGGAGAAAGGGGATGAGGGTGGAGTGTGATTTGTGTTGCTGATGTATGATGATTTACTTACATGTTATGTGTTTGTATGTGGTATAAATGATTTGTTACTACTGGGATTCTTTTGAATCTCACTCTTTCCTATGACTAACCTTTCAGACAGGGCAAGTGGCTCCAGGGAGAAGCGGATAACCAAGAGCGGATAGGACTTTTTAGACATATTTGATCAAGACCGTTGGTTATCTATCTTTGGAACATGATCAATGTATATATTTGGGGTCGTAAATATTGTTTTGATTTTGTAATCCCAATCTTTGTGAAATGTTACACCCTATATATATATGTATCCTGGAAGTTGTCGGGATTTTAATTTCTGCATCATGATACGTATGAATGCGATTGAACTGCTCAGGTAATTATATTCGAATGTGGCTGAGAGACCAGGTTACCTATGTTTTAAACTGTTTTTGTGAACACCCTATCTCCAAGATAGGTGATTCTACATGATAATCGGTAGTTATTGGTCTCTATTTCACTTTAGTTTCATATTTCGAATGTAATTACAGTGAGGGGGTTACAAGCGAGAATGAGGGCTGAAGGGCAAAATCGTCTTTTGTCGCCCCCGCACTGTTCATCTGTACTGACATGGTACTGATCCGGAATTTTGGATTTCAGAGTACTGATTAGGGATTTCCCTATTTCAGAGGTATTTTTCTGAGATTTTCCCTTAATTAAACCAATAGTGTCCCAACCAGTATTCATTATTTTGATTATTTTTTTAAAATTATATTTTATCATACATGTTTCTTTTCTTTTCTTTTTCAGTTTTTCTCCCTCCTTTAAAATTCCAACAATTGGGTTAAGTATATTCAAATAAACTTCTCATAATGTTTAAATAACCATAATATATTGATTTTTTTAAAAAAATATTCTAACTACTTTTTATTTAGTCTCATCAAACTCTATAAATTTTTCTCCTTATTAAGTCTTTAAAAATTAAATTTCATTTGATTAAAATTCACCTTACACAACTAATTTCATGGTAAATTCCAGTTACCAAGAAATAATCCCATTAAACTCAAATCAATAATCTCTCTGGTCCTATTTATAAATAACTTTCTCTTTCATGGGGCTGTTCCTTTTTATAAGCATATTTCACTTTGTGTTTGAAAATGCAAGCTTCTTTTTCCTATTTTACCTTTATTGAATACATATATTTATAATTAATTATCACACAAACCAAGAGTTATCTCTCATACTTTTTATCCATTCTCTCTCCTACACTCATTTCATAAATAGGGGCATATATGAAAAAAAGTATGGTATTTTTGACACACTTATACTAATTAAATTTCATTTGATTAAAATTCACCTTACACAAATAATTTCATGGTAAATTCCAATTACCAAGAAATAATCCCATTAAACTCAAATCAATACCAATAAATGTCTTCTGCGTTAAATTTTATATCTTTCTTTTATAGATAATTAGATACCTCTTAATAGTATAATTGGGCCCTATTTATCTTTTTCCCACTTCAATTTTCCAATCATGAAATTCTGTTCTCAAATTCTATGTTCCAAGATTTTAGACAAATGTATTTGATCTTCTTCAAATGTCAAATTAGTTGATAAGTAACAACATAATATTATTTAAATATTAGGAATAAAATTTGAGATGTTACACAAGTGATGGAGCATGAATTGACAAGTGAGAGAGTAGGTAATAACCACCGAATGAGAACAAGGGTAAGTGCGTCTTCTTACAATTGGAATCTTTTACTCTCAGGCCCCCTAAGACTTGCTAGTAATTTGAAGATTTCAAAGAACCTTACAGTAATGATTTGTTTTGCTTGGGATCTAAATGTAATTTTCTAAAGTATTGAAAACCGGATCAATCATTAAATTGATTGAGACAATGGTTCAACATTGGTTAAACCAATATCAATCCAATCATGTTTAAAATAATATAATTTAATTAAAAAAAATACAAATATATATAACTTTGAAAAGAGTAATATTTAAATAAAAGTATTAATACACAAATACACAGAACATTTATGTATACACATAAGAGTTGCTAAAGTATGAACATGGTAGATTGCTGTTTTTTTTATAAAAAAAAAAAACTCAAAATGACGTTGTTTGAGGCTTAACAAAGGGGAGATGTTGACAAAGGCCTTGAGAATAATACTCTTTTCTATTTAAAAGCTTGTCACTTTAAAAACAACTCAACTAGAGATAGGGTACAATGGCAACTAGGATAAAGTACAATGGTTAGAAGAGCATTACATGTCATATGGTGTTAAGTATATTCTAGCAACCTTTGAAAATTTGGACAACCAACTACCTCTCACATCTATCATACTCATAACCGCATTAAGTAATCCGATCTATCATCTCAAATGAGATGTTTGAGCCTTAAATAATCCATAATCCTTGCCTTTAAATGAGCAAAGGATGATATCTATGTAGCTTGTACACTTTTCATTCCGATATGAATGAATCATTTCCATGGAATGAAAAACCAGACCGGACCGGCTGGTCGGACCGAAAAACCGGCCGGTCGGACCGGAAAACCGGCAAACCGGTCCCAGGTCCGGTCCTCTGCCTGTGAGGGGAGGAGGGTCGACTCGGTCAAAACCGGTCGACTCGGCCGATTCTTGAGAGACTCGGCAAAACCGCCGAGTCAGGCGGTTTGGCCGAGTCACCTGACTGACATGAAAAAAAAATACAGAAACAGAACAGAGTGAGACACGATCTCACTGAAATGATCAGATTCAGAATTTAAATTCGGAACCGGAGTGGCTCGACGGAAACCGGACGGCCGGAAAGAAGAAGAAAGTGACGAAACACAGAGCTTGAAAAAAAATAGGAAAGAAGGAGAGAACAATGCATCCAAAGATTAGGAGGAAGAACTATGAAAAAACATAAAACAGAAAGAATAATAAAAACTTATCATAAAAAATACTATTGTGTTTTTGGCCGAAAGCTGAACAAAAGAAGCACACTGACAAGAGGAAACGTTGTGTAAACGAAGATGGCGAAGGTAGACTTGTTGAAAGAGAGCAGAAGGATACAAGTAAAGAGAAGTAAAGAGATGTGGACTAATGAAAGAGAAAACGAAAAAGTTATATTTGAATATGACATTTACTTTTTTGTGTTTTGGGAAGAGAGTCTAATAAGCCTTTTAATTTTTATTTTCATTTTTTGAATTAAAAAAATCATATGAACGTTCAAATCACATAGTTCCCTTGCAAGTTTCATTGTTACCGAGGCGGTGGAAGCAATGTTTTAAAAGCCGGATCGGACGTCGAGCCGGAAAAGTTAGCGGGTCAAGGTTCAACCGGTTGGAACGGTTGAGCCGTTTATCCGGACCGGTGACGTAATAATTAAATTTAAAAATAATATATATATATATATATATTACAATAATTAATCATTAGTCTAATTTCATATGAAGTTAGTAAAGTCACAAAACACCATTTAAAAACCTCATCAATTGTCACACACCAAGATAAGTGCTTAAAATATCCACCACTCAAGGTTTATACAAAGCTGATTATGTTGATATGTTCTTCTAATATAAAATTATTAAAATTAAATAACTCAATTGATAAGCTAAGTTTAAAATAAAATAACTCAACTGATATGTTCTTTTTTTTTTAAACAATTCTAAACATGTACATCTAACTCTAAGATAGATTTGAAGTACTTATCCTACTGCCCAGCAAATATATATATATGAAATAATTAAATTAAAAATAATATTTTATACATATATACTAACATAAATATAACAAATACGTGAAAAATATTAAGAATAGATCATTAAATTCTTTTAATATATTCATAATAGAAATATATATATATATATATATATATATATGTTTTTTAAATAATAAGTATGCATTTTTTATCATCAAAACATGATGCATACATTAAATTATTAATTTAAATAGTAACAAGAATATGAGATAATTACTTTAAAAGTTAATAAAATAATAACTCATAGAATGATGGCAAAAAAAAAAAAAAAAACTCACAGAAATTGTTGCAACTTGCACCTGGTCATGGGATACGTGAATTGTTTTTAAATTCAACCAATAAAAAATATGTTAATAAAATAAATGAAAATATGATTGAAAGGTGAAAAGACTTTAGTCAGTGCCCCACGTGATATTGCAGCCTTGAAGTGATAAAACTAAACCACACTTCCTTCCTTCTTTCTTCTCTTTTCACTATACGGCTAAGATCAACCCTGCAATTGTTTCTCTAAGCAGCATCACAAGTCCTCCTTCCTCATGAATAAGATGGAAGAAGAGAAAGACATTATGATTGGTATGCTTTATTTGTTTGGCTCATCTCACTCCCCTTTTTCATTATCTTCATCTCCTTCACCTTTTCTTTCCTCTTCCGTCATCGTCGTCGTCGTCGTGGACTCGTTAAAGAAGACAAAGAAGGGGAGAGATCAGGCCGTTCGGTTCTTGTATGGCGGTTCCGGTTTCCGGCCTAAAAGCGGCTTTTTTCCGGTCTAAAACGGCTTGAAACACAAAACGGCTCTTACCGAGAAATCGACCCGGTGCTTACTCCGGTCGATGGTTGAACCGGCCGGACCGTCCGGTCCGATCTTAAAAACATTGGGTGGAAGTGTTGAAAATATAATGAAAAAATTATTTAAAATGAAAGATCAAAGATCAAGATAGAAAGAAAAGTAGGTAAAAAAAGAATAAATTTTAAAAAAAGAAAAAGATAATGAAAAAATTATTTAAAATGATATAATAATTATAGAAAATAAAATATCATTATATAAGTATAGGCATCATAATTAATGCTAATAAATTTTAAATATTTTTTTCTAATGATCTTCATTTTTATTTATAGAAGTTTAAAAATATATTAATATATATAGGGAAAATCCCATTAAAAGCCTTTTGAAATAATGAAACCCTAAATGAAGCTTCTAAACTTAACAAATTCTAAATGAGGTCAGTCATCCCAATTTAAGATTTTAGAATTGAGTTGTTTGACTTTTATATCCTTTTGCTCCCTCCCTCATCTTCTATCCGTCTTATTCTCCTCCATCCCTCTCCTATCCTCTCTTCTAGTTTCATTGAAATCTCTTTAGGTCTCAGATTCAATTTCACAGAGATAAAAATATACATATGAACACCAAAAATTGTTACTTCACTTGACGGTTCAGAGCTTCTCCATGTTTGTTTGTTCATAAATTCTCTTGGAAATATCTTGTTTATCATAATTGTCGAATTTATGCTAATGATGGGCGGCTGCTTTGTTATTGTGATCGGAGGAAGATCTGCCTACGATATTGCTTCTTTTGGAACCAAAAGGTCGCTCAGAGGATGAAGACAATAATTTTTATTTTTGACTGTGGTAAAGAAATCTCTATACTTGCAGTACCGAATAATCCCATTATGCTTACATTTTCCTGAGCATTTAATTAGCTTGGGACCGACACACAAACTTGAAAGTAACAATTTTTATTTTTTGTAGAGCTTACTATGCTTTTTAAAGTAGTAATTATTGGTGAAGAATTTTAGCTCCTCCGTTGTGAATTTGAATATGAGCCTTGGAGAGATCCCAATGGAACTTAAAGGAGAGGAGAGAGTAGAAAGATGGAGGAGAATGGGAGATGGAGGGGGAGATAGAAAAGGGTATGAAGGTTAAAATAACTCAATTCTAAAATTTTAAATTGGGATGACCGACCTCATTTAGAATTTGTTAAGTTTAGGAGCCTGATTTATGATTTTACTATTTTAAAAGGCTTTTAATGGGATTTTCCCATATATATATATATATATATATATTGTCACTAATAAATTATAATATTTTAATATGACCGGTCCGACCCCGGTTGACTCATTAATCCTTAAACCTGTACCGTGACCGGTTCATTACCCGGTCCGGTTTTTTTGTTCCTTGATCATTTCTCCTTTAAAAAGAAAAAAAATTCTCCTATATTGAAAAAAAAGAGAAAATTGTATTTAGATTTCAGATATGAGAAAATACGATAAAATAATCCTTTAAAAAATCAGAATTGCATTTAAGTCCTATAAAACTTTTTTACAATAAATTTAAATTGTCAAATGCCCATGGATTTGTTAGTGGATACCCCTGGACTTGTTAGTGGATGCCCATAGACTTTTCAGTGGAATTGAAATTTATTGTAAAAAAGTTTCACGGGACTTAAATAGAATTTTAAGATTTTGAGGGACAATTTTATCATATTTTCTCTTATTTGAGGCTTAAATGCAATTTCAAAAAAAAAAAGGGAATATTCTCTCACATGTTGCTCCTATTCTCTGGTATTTCACTTTCCAAAGCAAACTTCTCCCCCATCCACGTATGACTATATTCCTGAGATTTTCCGCCACGTGTCATCACTCAACACCGCTAACCACCCCACGACACGTCAACATCGGGGACCTCACCAATCCCAGAAATTCCCCACACTGACCTCAGATGAGTTGGCACCAGTTTCTGGGCGCCACAAGTCTCACAATCCATCCTCAGCCACAAGTCTCCTTCCAGCTTTACTCATTTCTAGTATTTCAAGCAACTTGCGGCCCATCTTTTTAAAGATTCTGGCTTTTAAAAATATTTTGCAATTTGCAAATTTCAAGCCAAAAGCCGGAGCCGCCTCTGTTTCTTGTTTCTTCTTCTACCTGTGTTGCATCACCGAAAGCTACTAAATAAACATCGTTTTTGACCGTCTTCTTCTTCTGGGTTGATATACTTTCGTCCATTACAATCTGGAGTTTCTCTCGTTCTGCAGATAGAGTCTGATTAAGGTTAGTTCCTTTCCTTCTTTCTCTCTCTTGATGTGTGATTTTAACGTGTGAGAAGGATTGTCCGGAAATTCTTTACTCTTCGAGAAGCTGTGTTTTGCTTTATGTTCCCGATGGTTTTTCTCTGATGTTCCGAGGTCTCCTGGTCTATTTATTTTGTTTTTGAATATTAGTAGTTTCTGTTAAAAAAAAAAAAATTAGTAGTGTAATTCTGGGCTCATATAAAGTGAATTGAACACGACTGAGCCTGATTTATGATATTTAACTTGAAAACTTGGGCTAACGAATTTGACTATGACAAGTTTGCTCAACGAAGTTTCTTGGTGCTTGTTCTTGGTTCTCTAACAAATCACGTCCAATGAAGTTTCTGCTAAACTAGTTATGTATGAAGTTTCTTGGTGCTTGTTCTTCTAGGATGCTGGAGAGGGGTAAAGAGAAAGAAAGATTCAAAACCTGGCGTTGTAACTGTGCGTACTTTGATATATATATGTCATAATGAAGTAACAAGGGATTCTATAATTCTCTTAAGGCTAAATCAAATGGCTTCTATGTTATTGAGTCGACAAAATCTGCACGTTGTTTTGATCTTGGAGGTCGTTTTATATCCCAACTTATACTCGTCTTCATGTTTCTGTGCAGCTTATATCCCATGGATTGCTACTGTGGGAGTGGAATCAATGATCTTCTCGTTCCCGAACTCGAAGACGTATGGGATAGGCTTCCTTCACCAGATACCTGGCCAAATTGGGGAATGAATGCACCTGAAGGTTTTAATTCACCTAAAAAGTATTCAACCATGGATACAAGTTCAAGAGAGGTAGAGTTCAATTTCAATGATGAAAGTTTCAATAATGAAATTGAGCTTGAATCTTCTCGTCTTGAAAATGATCAGTCTAGCAGTTCAAGTGTTTGTGGAGGATTGCCTGAGCAATCGATTCAACAGACAGCCCTTTCATGTGATCACCTTCAAGACGTTTCGAGATTCGAACACATGGATGACATTTTCTTGTACAACTATTACCTCTGGGCTTAAGATACTTGGTTTATGCCTGTAGGATTATAATATAGCTTCTGAAATGCTTTAAATTGGCATGAGTGCGCTCTGAATCGTAGGAAGTGCAGTGCAATTGAATTGCTCTGTGGCCATTTGACATTGCAAATTTCTTCATATTTATCTTTTGGAGCCGGTACTGACTAAGACATTGATACTTACAATTCTTAGAACTGTGTAGGCATGAGGGCTCCTACTTGCCTTAATAGATCTATCACAAAATGTTCTTATTTTTCATCTTGCATTACATACTTTTTCTGACAGACCCATTCAATTTCCACTGGCTTGCCATAGGAATATCGGTAACCTTGTTCAAATGTCTCTCTTTTGACGCTACAACCTTCACTTGTTTTCACATTATGCAGGGATTCCATGCTTGAAGCTCTACCCAAGGTTGAAAATCTAAAGACATTCTCCCGCCTCTCTTCTAATCTCCAATTCAGTAATGGACCTGGTGATCATTCTTTCTCAGGAACCACTTCAATGTACATGTATTTGTAATACTATCTGTGATATTGGAGGACAAAACACCTCAACATACACGCTTTCTTTCCATCAGGTGGATTGCCGCAAGGAATTGAAGTTTCAAACCTTGTTCCATGCAACTCAACATATGACGATTACCAGGATGTAAAGGTGAGAATTGCTTTTTGTCCATTTGTTGATGGGTGTTTTGTGTATAACTTTAATGCATTTAATCATTTATTTTTTAATGATGGCAGTGGTGTGTATATGTGGGTTCCATTTTTGCATATGTAAACCACCATAGTTGCCAAACTACCAAAGCATTTGTAGTTCAATCTTTAAACATAACTTATTCAATTGGGCTGCACGATATTTGTGATGCAGTATGTTGTTCGCAGGCCACTTACTGAAGGTTTTGTGCATTACTTAGATTATATTGTTCTGTGCGGTTATTTTTTGCTGCCTTTTTTTTTTTTTGAAACTACTTTACTTTATTATTTGGTGGTTACTTTATATTCTAGTATTCAGCTACACCTGCCTGCCTGAACTTCAAAGGTTATAGTTTCTTCCTCTCTGATGTGTATTACAGTATTCATAATTTCATGCTTGCAGCAACCGTGTTCTTCCCGAGTTCTGTTGATTGTTTTTCAAAGCAAAGAATGATAATTATAAGCTTGTCCCTTTTATGGGAAATCTTTTTAACCTAGATTTTTTCCCCCTGGTTTTTTTATCTTAGAATTTCTCTTCTGTTCAAAAACTCATTTCCATTGGACTTTGCCTATTTTCCTGTTCAACTTTGTTATTTTTGCCGTGATTATGGGACGGAATGGTTCCCCTGTATTTGTCTTTCTTTACCTCTCTTTTGTTTAGAGTTCTGTATCTTTGACTGAATGTCAATATCTGCCATCTTTTTCAAATTTATTATTCTTGTAATTGCCATGAAGTATGTGAGCAGATTGAGAAGCTAGTGAAATTCTTGAAATGTCTTGCTGATGTTATGTACTCCTATTTGAGTAAAAGGCTATCCTGAGCCATTCAAACCATAGAGTGAAGCTAGTAGTATTCCTATATATAAATATTCATAGGAGAAACAAAGTTAAATGTGAACAGAATAGCCAAAACCTAAGTTGAAATCCTTAACATGGTATTTGAGCCTTTATTGGTATGGGTATATGACGGAGTCCAATCCTTCTAGCTCTCCATTCTTGTAATGAGAATTATGTTTGAGTGTGGAGGGTGCGTTTAAAGTATGAGTAAAACCAATGAGATGCCTTTATTTAATAAGTTGAAATATGAAATATAATGGAACTAGCTTCTATTCTAATTTAAATGTAATATGCACCATTTGGATGGTCCTTTCAAAGTTCACAAATGTAACAGTCATTTAATTTCTCTTTAAGGTGCCAGCAGTCAAACTCTTGGGCCCTTTTGGGCAAGGCAGTACAGATGAGGGTATAAACCAGCAGTCATCTGTTGAGGAATCTATATTACGGGATCTTGAGATGGCAGTTTCTCAGGTAAAGTTACTGAGAACTGAAATACATAACAACTGACTTATTTCATGAATTATCTTTGTGAATTTATTTCTTTTTGAGATGACCAGTTCTCTGACAAGACCCGGATCTGCTTCCGTGACGCCCTATACCAACTTGCTAGAAACACGCAACAACAGCATGTGGTGCAAGACCAGAATGTGGACCTTAGCACGCAAAGAACAGCTCCACAAACCGATGACAGTGAGACAACGAGGTGCATTATTTGCATCTGGTGCATGGTTTCATTTATGCCCTATGAACTAACGCATTTTATTGATGAAACTGTAACAGAAATCAATCGTTTATGTTAATCACATAATCAAATGCTGTAGCCTTGTGTTACGAGGTAATTAGTGTTAGTTAGGCGTGGGTAAAGGCACTAACAAGTATAAATAGGAGCATATGGTTATGTATTAGTTGTCGATACTCGATAGAGCACAATGGCGTTGTGCAAATTGGAACATATGGTTATGTATTAGTTGTTGATAGAGTACAATGGTACTATATGATCCATATTGCTGACTCTATCTAATGGAATAAGGCTTGTTGTTGTTGTTTGGTTGTATATTAGTACTCTTGCTAGCCTTACCATTTGCATGTTATTTGATGCACGCTACAAGAATTTGATTGGTGAAAAGAAACTTGCTTCATCTGGGCTTATGGAAGACGGCGTCAGTTCTATATGTAGTTTAGCTTGAAACTGCTAATTTCTGTTTTCTGCGTGAAAAACTGATACTGGAGGTTTATCATTGCATAGCATGATTTCTGTTGAGTATATGACACGTATGTATGAAATTTAAATTCCCATGTTAAATCATTTAACTAGCAATGTTAGATTGAATACTGGATAAGAGTAAAGTCTTCATGGTCATATGTTTAGATGGCTTTGAGCCCATATCATCATTGACCTTTACTCATCATAATCATATCTCAATGAACTTGGCAATATATGATAATATATGTCTTTCGTTGACATGAGTTTTATCATATACTAGCTAGTCTTCAAGGACTAGGATAAAATTTCCATGAGTTATTAGTCTTCAAGATATGGTAAACATACCATTTATAAGAATCAAATTGTCAAGAGGCTAGTTTTCTGGGCTAGAATAAAATTCTCTCGAGCCATTAGCCTTCAAGACATGGTAAAAATACCATTTATAATAATCAAATTGTCTACAGATCTCTTGCATGTGTATGCCATTTATTAAGGTCACTACCGAGTGATCTTTTAGAAAATAACCAAAGTAAAAATAACACGGTTTAGACTAAAGCAATAAAAAGGAAATTCTTCAAATATAAAATATAAAAACGTAGTATAATAACTTAATATTTAAACGATCCAACCATCATAATAAAAGGAATTCATAAAGTTAAGAAATAATTCATAAATATAACAAAATTAAAATTTTATGGCTTTGGAAATCCAGTTCTCATGGTTTCAGGCCAATAAGTCTCATTATTTTGGGTTAATTAATCTAAGGATGAGAAATTAAGTCTATATGACTTATGACCGTTTATTTTGTGATAAACAAAAGTTGTATGACTTTTGGTCTTACAATAAAATGGAAGATGAAAAGGTATATGACTTCTAGCTATATAATCTCATGATGAAAAATCAAAAGCATATAATTTCTGGTCATATTATAACAAAATAAGAAATCAAAGTGATATGGTTTCTGGCATTATAATTCCCAAACGAAAAATCAACGGTATATGACTTTTGACCATGTAATCTCATAATATAATTCAAAAGTGTATGGCTTTTGGCCATACTAATATAATAATACCAATAACATAAAAGAACTCCCGAAGGAGATAAAAATAAGATATAAAAGCAATAACAATATCAATAATATAGAAGAATTTATAGAGGAGATTAAAATAAGATATAAAAGCAATAACAATCTTCAATCTTAGTCATGAAATCGGATGTTTATAACAATCGGTAAAAGACTCTCTTTAATTTCATATAGTAACTCAGATTATCCCAAATAGATTAAGTAAAAATACCTTAAAAGAAGGTAGATGAAATTGTTAAAGAAACAATGAGAGAAACATAACTTTATTAGAGCTTTTGTACTGATAAGGTATTATAAAAATAAAAGAGATATGGGATAAGAGAGCAAGAGATAAGAGGAGAAATTTTGAGAAAGCAAAGAGCGAATCAATTTTCATTCAGTTTCTTACACTTACAATACTTATACAAGGCCTTTATATATAGGCCTTTAAGAGTCATTACTAAGAGTAATCATTAATTACGTATTTATAAATGTTGATTAAGATATGAGTCAACGCTGATTAGAATACAAGTCCATGTTAATTAGGATATGAGTCAATGGATATCTATATAATTAATATTCATAACAAAATGTAAGATTTACAACTCTATTTGTAATTTTTCTTATGCACCCCTTACTAAATATATAAGTTGGCTCACCAAACATAGTACGAGTGATATTATTTTCTTTGTTTACGGGATCAATAGTATATTTTAGTCTAATTGGAACTTGGGAGGGAATCAATACTCAATACCACTCTTTTTTCTTTGATAAATAACCAATTAAAAGATTACACACGAAAAGTAATATTACAAGCCTAGGCATATTCCTGATGAATAAGCGAAACTGGGCTTCAGAGATTGGACCACCAACAGAAGTTTAAATATTAAAGGGGGAAGGTATAAATTTAACAATAATATTTTATCAAAAGAGTATTTAATACAATAAAATTTTGAGGTGTGTAAAATTATATATAGGGTGTGTTTGGAATCACTTAATTTTAAAGAATAAGTTCTTATTACGTAAATCGAGATAAAATTTTCCTCACATACTTACTTCGTATACCGTGAATCACAACTTATAAACACTTATTACCCAAAAATAAACTATTCCAAATATCACATAATCAATTGAAAAGGGGGCAACATTACCAAATCCGTTAGGTATTGCATAACTGCCGTTTCTTTATTCTTGTGGGGCCACAAAGTCAGGCAAAATATTCTCTCTCTTTTCCACTTAATCACTCTCAAGCCACCTCTCTGGCTCTCTTTCTCCATCTTGCAGACCTTCTTCTGCTGCTTCAACAGCGCAAATGGGGTAGTATTTTATGCAGTGGAGAAGCAAGCCAAGAGGACCTTTCCGTCTCCTCGTATCATCTTTGCCTCTTTGGCTTTGATCTTGATTCATAGATAGCTATGCTTGTGTTTGTTGTTTGTTTGACTATTGATCTTATAATGGGGAGCTACAGAATCTGCATGTGCTTCCATCGGCAGTTCAAAGCGGAGGAGGCAGTGCCGCCCAAGGACGTGAGGGAGCTATTTAACAAATACGCCGAAGGTGGGGCCCACATGACCCCCGAGCAGCTCCACCGCTTCGTCGTGGAGGTTCAGGGCGAGAGTGGCGGTGATATCGACACGCAGCAGATTGTAGAGTAGGTGTTGCAGAAGCGGCACCACATTACCAAATTCACGAGGCACTCTCTCACCCTCGACAACTCCCATAACTATCTCTTCTCTTCCGAGCTCAATCCCCCAATCGGAAGAGAAACAAGAGCGAGAGAGATGATAAAGAAAAAAAAACGGAAGCTATTGGAGCAGCAGTGGTCTGTGCGAGGGAGAGCAGAGAGGGGGGAGGGGATCCAGCTACCCTCCTATGCAAAAGAGAAAAGGAGGGTCTGCTGCAGAATTTGGGCTGTTAGATCAGATTTCAATGGTTCAGATTTAATATATTATATTATTATAATAATAATATTTTTATAATATATTAAATATGGATCGTTGAGATCTGATCCAACAACCCAGATTCTGCAGCGACCCTCCTTTACAAAGGAGGGTAGCCGCATCCGGGGGAGGTGGTGTGCGAGTGATGAGAAGGACAAGAGAGAGAATATTTGGGGTGACTTTGTGGGTCCTACAAAAATAAAATAACGACAATTATGCAACACCTAACGGATTTGGTAATTTTACCTCATTTTTAATTGTTTATGTGTAATTTTGCACCTATCAAAATTTTATTGTGCTAGATGCCTCTTTGATAAAACATTGTTGTTAAATTTGTACCTTAACCTAATATTAAATATTAAATGAAATTATATAAAAATAATTTAATTTATGGAGTAATAACTTCAGGTTTTAGATAGTGAAATATATAGGATATTGTGTAGGTAGAACACTAGAAGCCAAAGTTTTAAACTGTCTTAAAAAAATATTGGTAACGAAATGCAGTCTTATGGAGTATAAACTATATCTTTAGACCCACGTTTATTGAAAGAAAAAACTAAATCCTTATATACTATAAACTATGCTTAACCTTCATTTGAAGAGTCGGTAAAAAAAAAAAAAAACCTTCATTGAAGAGAGTGGAAAAAAATTAAGAAAAATTGCACTTAGGTCTTAAATAAGACAAATTACTACTTAAGATCTCTTGAAATCTCTAAATTACAATATAATCATATCCTAAAAGACCTTAGGGTAAGATATTCCAATAATAAAAAGAGGTACATACAAGTCTCATTCAGTTGTCAATACCTGCTTCATCACATGACAATTCATGGTCTCTCACTTGTTAATCAAAACATAATTATGTGGTAGTCATAATTCAAAATATGATATAAAAGCACACGAGTTCAAATCAAGAGAATGTAATTAAAACATGTACTACGTTTTAATTGGTTATAAGTGATGGAGCATGATTTGACAAGTAAGGGAATAGGGAATGACAACCAAATGAGAACAAGGGTAACTGCATCTTCTTATAGTTGGAATTTTTTACTCTCAGGTCCCTTAACACTTGCTAGTAATTTGAAGATGGGTTAAGGATTAAATTTATCAATGAAGTTTTAAGGAATGAGCGTCTGTCATAATTATGTTTTAAAGGGGGCAAAAATACACATAAAGTTTAAAAGTGGAGCATATAGCATAAAACCGTTAAATTTGACATAACGACGTTAAATTATTAGAGAAGAAAACTACAACGGTGTTAGGTCAAATTTAATGGTTTTGTGCTGAATGTTCAATTTTTAAAACCTTATGTATATTTTTGCCCCCTTTAAAACATAATTGTGCCAGACGCTCCTTCTTTAAAACTTTGTTAGTAAATTTGCTCCTCAACTCTTTGAAGATTTCAAAGGACCTCACAGTAATGATTTGTGTTACGTGGGATCTAAGTGTGTGTTTGGATTAGCTTTTAGAAAATAAATTTTATAATTTACGAGGTAAGTATGTGAGAGGAGTTTTGTCCCAATTTACAGAAAATGGCTTTTGAAACCGTAGTTTGGGGCTTACCCAAACACACAAAAGTGCAAGTTTTCAAGGTATTGAAAATCGGGTCAATCATTGAATTGATTGAGATAATAGTTCAACATTGGTTAAACCATTATCAACTCAATCATAATTAAAATAGTATAATTTAATTAAAATATACAAATATATATAACTTTGAAAAGAGTAATATTTAAATAAAAGTATTAATACACAAATACATATAATATTTATGTATAAATGCACATAAGAGTTACTAAAGTATGAGCTTAGTATATTGCTGTTTTTTCTAACTCAAAATGCCATTGTTTAGGCCTCCACCTTTTTTTTCCTTTCAAATAAAAAATAAAATAAAAGAAAGGGGAGACATTAACAAAGGCCTTCAGAATAACGCTCTTTTCTATTTAACAACTTACCACTTTAAAAACAACTCAACTAGAGATGAGGTACAATGACTCGGAAAGCATTACATGTCGTGTGGTGTTAAGTGCACCCTAGCAACCCTTGAAAATCTGGACAACCGACTACCTCTCATATTTAGCGTACTCATAACCGCATCAAGTGGTTCGATCTATCAGCCCAAATAAGATGTTTGAGCCTTAAATAATCCATAAACCTTGCCTTGTGGATGGAGATATCTATGTAGCTTATGAACTCTTCATTCTAATATGAATGAATAATGGGGAAAAGACAAAAAAATACTACTTGAATTTCAAAATCTTAAATTGATTTTACTAACAATATTAGTAATGAGATTGACAAAAAAAATATAATAATTGACAACTCATATTTTTAAAAAAAATTACTGATTTAAGATTTTAAAGTTCGAATGATATTTATTTACCTTTTTTGCATGCATCATTCCTCCTTTGGAAAGAACAAAAATTCTCCAATGTTAATACACGTGTTGCTCCTATTCTCTGGTATTTCACTTTCCAAAGCAAACTTCTCCCCATGCACGTGTCAATACTCTCCTGAGATCTTCCGCCACGTGTCACCACTCAACATCCGTCACGACCCCACGACACGTCACCACCAGGGACCTCACCAATCCCAGAAATTCCCCCACACTGCCCTCACATGGGTGGGCACCAGATTCTGGGCCTCGTTGGCTCGGATCCTCAAAGAAAATCACGATGCGGACTTCTTGCCACGTGGAACAATGCGAGATCCGTTTTAGATGGAGGATTTTAGGCCACAAGTCTCACAATCCATCACAGCCACAAGTCTCAGCCTTATTTAAATTTTATTTTGCTTCACTTGTCTCTTCCCAGCTTTACTCATTTCCAGTATTTCAAGCAACTTGCGGCCCACCTTTTCAAAGATTTTGGCTTTTAAAATATTTTGCACTCTGCAAAATTTCAAGCCAAAAAACCGGAGCCGCCTCTGTTTCTTGTTTCTCCTTCAATCTATTGCCACACCGAAAGCTACGAAATAAACATCGTTTTTGACCTTCTTCTCCTTCTGCTTAGATTTGCTTTCTTTAATTACAATCTGGAGTTTCTCTCGTTCTGCAGATGGAGTCTGATTAAGGTTAGTTCCTTTCATTCTTTCTCTGTCTTGATGTATGATTTTAACGTGTGAGAATGATTATCCGCTAATTCTTTACTCTTCAAGAAACTGTGTTTTGCTATATGTTCCCGATGGTTTTTCTCTAATGTTACGAGGTCTCCTGGTCTATTTATTTTGTTTTTGAGTATTAGTAGTGAAATTCTGGGCTCATATAAACTGAGATGAACACGACTGAGCCTGATTTATGATATTTAACTTGAAAACTTGGGCTAACGAATTTGACTATGACAAGTGTGCTCCACGAAGTTTCTTGGTGCTTGTTCTTGGTTCTCTAACAAATCACGTCCAATGAAGTTTCTGCAAAACTAGTTAAGTATGGGGTTTCTTGGTGCTTGTTCTTCTAGGATGCTGGAGAGGGGTAAAGAGAAAGAAAGGTTCAAAACCTGGCGTTGTAACTGTGCGTCTTTGATATATATGTTAAAATGAAGTAACAAGGGATTCTATAATTCTCTTAAGGCTAAATCAAATGGCTTCTATGTTATTGAGTCGACAAAATCTGCACGTTTTATATCCTAACTTATACGCGTCTTCATGTTTCTGTGCAGCTTATATCCCATGGATTGGTACTGTGGGAGTGGAATCAATGATCTTCTGGTTCCCAAACACGAAGACGTATGGGATAGGCTTCCTTCACCAGACACCTGGGCAAATTGGGGAATGAATGCACCTGAAGGTTTTAATTCACCTAAAAAGTATTCAACCATGGATACAAATTCAAGAGATGTAGAGTTCAATTTCAATGATGAAAGTTTCAAGAATGAAATTGAGCTTGAATCTTCTCTTCTTGAAATAGATCAGTCTAGCTGTTCGAGTGTATGTGGAGGATTGCCTGAGCAATCGATTCAACAGACAGCCCTTTCATGTGATCAGCTTCAAGATGTTTCAAGATTCGAACACATGGATGACATTTTCTTGTACAACTATTACCTCTGGGCTTAACATACTTGGTTTATGCCTGTAGGATTATGATATAGCTTCTGAAATTCTTTAAATCGGCATGAGTGCGCTCTGAATCGTAGGAAGTCCAGTGCAATTGAATTGCTCTGTGGTAATTTGACATTGCAAATTTCTTCATATTTATCTTTTGGAGCCGGTACTGACTAAGACAATGATACTTACAGTTCTTAGAGCTGTGTAGGCATGAGGGCTCCTACTTGCCTTAATTGATCTATCACAAAATGATCTTATTTTTCATCTTGCATTACATACTTTTTCTGACAGAGCCATTCAATTTCCACTGGCTTGCCATAGGAATATCGGTAATCTTGTTCAAATGTCTCTTTTGACGCTACAACCTTCACTTGTTTTCACATTATGCAGGGATTCCATGCTTGAAGCTCTACCCAATGTTGAAAATCTAAAGACATCCTCCCGCCTCTCTTCTAATCTCCAATTCAGTAATGCACCTGGTGATCATTCTTTCTTAGGCACCACTTCAATGTACATGTATTTGTAACAGTATCTGTGATATTGGAGGACAAAACACCTCAACGTACATGCTTTCTTTCCATCAGGTGGATTGCCGCAAGGAATTGAAGTTTCAAACCTTGTTCCATGCAACTCAACATATGACAATTATCAGGATGTAAAGGTGAGAATTGCTTTTTGTCCATTTGTTGATGGGTGTTTTGTGCATAACTTTAATGCATTTAATCATTTATTTTTTAATGATGGCAGTGGTGTGTATATGTGGGTTCCATGTTTGCATATGTAAGCCATCATAGTTGCCAAACTACCAAAGCATTTGTAGTTCAATCTGAAAACAAAACTTATTCAATTGGCCTGCACGATATTTGTGATGCAGTATGTTGTTTGCAGGCCACTTACTGAAGGTTTTGTGCATTACTTAGATTATATTGTTCTGTGCGGTTATTATTTGGTGGTTACTTTATATTCTAGTATTCAGCTATACCTGCATGCCTGAACTTCAAAGTTTAAAGTTTCTTCCTCTCAGATGTGTAATACAGTATTCATAATTTCATGCTTGCAGCAACTGTGTTCTTCCCGAGTTCTGTTGATTGATTTTCAAAGCAAAGAATGATAATTATAAGCTTGTCCCGTTTACGGGAAATCTTTTTAACCTAGATTTTTTCCCCTGGTTTTTTTATCTTAGAATTTATCTTCTGATCAAAAACTCATTTCCTTTGGACTTTGCCTATTTTCCTGTTCAACTTTGTTATTTTTGCCGTGATGATGGGACAGATGGTTCCCTGTATGTCTTTCTTTACCTCTCTTTTGTTTAGAGTTCTGCATCTTTGACTGAATGTCAATATCTGCCATCTTTTTCAACTCTATTATTCTTGTAATTGCCATGAAACATGTGAGCAGATTGAGAAGCTAGTGAAATTCCTTAAATGTCTTGCTGATGTTATGTACTCCTATTTGAGTAAAAGGCTATCCTGAGCCATTCAAACCATAGAGTGAAGCTAGTAGTATTCCTATATATAAATATTCATAGGAGAAACAAAGTTAAATGTGAACAGAATAGCCAAAATCTAAGTTGAAATCCTTAACATGGTATTTGAGCCTTTATTGGTATGGGTATATGACGGAGTCCAATCCTTCTTGCTCTCCATTCCTGTAATGAGAATTATGTTTCAGCGTAGGGGGTGCGTTAAGGGTATGAGAAAAACCAATGAGATGCCTTTATTTAATAAGTTGAAATATGAAATCTAATGGAACTAGCTTCTATTCTAATTTAAATGTAATATGCACCATTTGGCCGGTCCTTTCAAAATTCACAATGTAACATAGTCATTTAATTTCTCTTTAAGGTGTCAGCAGTCAAATTCTTGGGCCCTTTTGAGCAGGGTAGTACTGATGAGGGTATAAACCATCAGTCATCTGTTGAGGAATCTATATTACAGGATCTTGAGATGGCAATTTCACAGGTAAAGTTACTGAGAAATGAAATACATAACAACTGACTTATTTCATGAATTATCTTTGTGAATTTATTTTCTTTTTAAGATGACCAGTTCTCTGACAAGACCCCCGAATCTGCTTCCGTGACGCCCTATATCGACTTGCTAGAAACATGCAACAACTGCATGTGGTGCAAGACCTGAATGTGGACCTTAGCACGCAAAGAATTGCTCCACAAACCGATCACAGTGAGACAACGAGGTGCATTATTTGCATCTGGTGCATGGTTTCATTTATGCCCTTTGAACTAACGCATGTTATTGATGAAACTGTAACAGAAATCAATCGTTTATGTTAATCACATAATCAAATGCTGTAGCCTTGTGTTACGAGGTAATTAGTGTTAGTTAGGGTTGAGTAAAGGCACTAACTAGTATAAATAGGAACATATGGTTCATGTATTAGTTGTTGATAGAGCACAATGGCATTGTGTAAATTGGAACATATGGTTATGTATTAGTTGTTGATAGAGCACAACGATGTTATACGATCCATATAGCTGACCCCATCTAGTAGGATAAAGTTTGTTATTGTTGTATGGTTATATATTAGTACTCTTGCTAGCCTTACCATTTGTATGTTATTCAATGCATGCTACAAGAATTTGATAGGTGAAAAGAAACTTTCTTCATCTGGGCTTATGGAAGACAGCATCAGTTCTATATGTGGTTTAGCTCGAAACTGATACCTTTTTTTTTTCTGCGTGAAAAACTGATACTGGGGGTTTATCATTGCATAGCATGATTTCTGTTTAGTATATGACACGTTTATATCAAATTTAAATTCCCATGTCAAATCACTTAACTAGCAATGTTAGATTGAATACTGGAAAACAATAAAGTCTTGATGGTCATATGTCTAGATGGCTTTGAGCCATATCATTATAACCTTTACTCATCATAATCATATCTCAATGAACTTGACAATCTATGATAATATATGTCTTTCGTTGACATGAGTTGATAATATACTAGCTAGTCTTCAGGATTAGGATAAAATTCTCATGAGTTATTAGTCTTCAAGACATGGTAAAAATACCGTTTATAATAATCAAATTGTCTAGAGATCTTTTAGTATGTATGCCATTTATTAAGGTCACTATAGAGTGATCTTTTAGAAAATAACTAAATAGAAAATAACTAAATTAAAAATAACATGGTTTAGACTAAAGCAATAAAAAGGATATTTTTAAAATATGAAATATAAATATGCAGTAGAATAACTTAAAATCTATTTAAATGATCAACCCATCATAATAAAGGGAATTCATAAAGATAACAAAATTACAATTTTATGGCTGAGTCATCTAGCTCTCATGGTTTTAGGCCAATAAATCTCAAGATTTGAGGTTAATTAATCTCAAAATGAGAAATTAAGTCTATATGATTTATGACTGTTTATCTTGAGATAAACAAAGTTTTATGACTTCTGATCATATAACAAAATGGAAGATGAAAAGGTATTTAGCTTTTGACCATATACTCTCCTGGGGAAAAATCAAAAGCATATAGCTTATGGCCATATTATAATAAAATAAGAAATCAAAATGATATAGTTACTAGTCATATAATTCCAAAATAGGGAATCAATGGTATATGACTTCTGACTATATAATTTCAAAATATAATTCAAAAGTTTATGGTTTCTGGCTATACTAATATAGCAATACCAATAACGTAAAAGAACTCCTCAAGGAGATAAAAATAAGATATAAAAGTAATAATAATATCAGTAATATAGATGAATTCGTAAAGGATATTAAAATGATATATAAAAGCAATAACAATCTCTAATCTTAGTCATGAAACGTGATGTTTATAATAATTGGTAAAATAGTCTCTTTAATTCCATTTAGTGGCCTATATTATTCCAGATGGATCAAATAAAGATACAATAAAAAAAGGTAGATGAAATTGTTAAAGAAACAATGAGAGAAACATAACTTCGTTAGAGTTTTCATACTGATAATGTGTTGTGAAAATAAAAGAGATATGGAATAAGAGATAAGATATAAGAGAGCAAGAGATAAAATAAGAGAAAATTTGAGAAAGAAAAGGGCGAATCAATTCTTATTCAATTTCTTGTATTCACAATGCTTGTACAGTGCCTTTATTTATAGGCCTTCAAGAGTCATTATTAAGAGTAACCATTAATTACGTATTTGTAAATGCTAATTAAGATATGAGTCAACGTTGACTAGGATACAAGCCCATACCGATTAAGATATGAGCTAATGAACATCCACATAGTTAACATTCATAACAACAAAATGTAAAATTTACAACTCTATTCGTAATTTTTCTTATGCACCCCTTATATATAAGGTGGCTCGCCAAACATAATACGAGTAATATTATTTTCTTTGTTTACCGGATCAATAGTATATTTTAGTCTAATTGGAACTTGGGAGGGAGTCAATAGTCAATACCACTCTTTTTTCTTTGATAAATAACCAATTAAAAGATTACACACGAAGAGTGATATTCCAAGCCTAGGCATATTCCTGATGAATAAGCGAAGTTTAAATATTAAATATTAAATATTAAATGCAGTTGTATAAAAATAATTTAATTTATTGAGTACTAACTTCGGGTTAGTTTAGATAGTGAAATATATAGGATATTGTGTAGGTAGAAGACTAGAAGCCATAGTTTTAAACCGTCTTAAAAAAAATATTGGTAACAAAATGCAGAGTCTTATGGAGTATAAACTATATCTTTGGACTCACGTTTATAGGAAGAAAAACTAAATCCTTCTATACTGTAAACTATGCCTCACCTTCACTTGAAGAGTCCGTAAAAAAAAAAAAAACCTTCATTGAAGAGAGTGGAAAAAAATTAAGGAAAATTGCACTTAGGCCTCAAATAAGACAAATTACTACGGTAAGATCTCTTAAAATCTCTAAATTACAATATAATCAAATCTCAAGAGACCTGAGGGTAAGAGACAGCATTGTGAATTAGGGCTAAACAGGATGGGCTGGTGTAGCCCGCCCCTTCACGGGCTGGCATGCCTGCCAAGGCTGGTTGGCGGGTCATCCCGCCTATTTTGTTTTTTTAAATTATTTCACTCCTTTTTTTTTAAATTCTCACTCCCTTTCTCTTTCATTCACTTACATCACACTTCTTTTCTTTTACACATTTGTGTTCGGAAGCCAATTTCATTCTTACTTTCCTTTTTTTTCCCATCTACTCACATCACAAAAACATATACACATCCCTTTTAAATTTAATAATAGTAGAATAAATAAATATAATATGAAAATAAAATTGTCAAATAAAAACTATGAGGAAGTAGTTAAACATAGCATCAAATGAAAGATGATCAAGGTATTTGGATTTATTTTATAAGAAAAACTTAAAAAAAAATTAAGCAGGCCAGCCCGTGGCAGCCGTGGGGGCTGAACAGGGCAGGCTAGTGCAGGCCGTCCCAAGCTAGCCTGAGCTCGCCAATTTTTCCGGCTATAGTAAGTGATTCCAATAATAAAAAGAGGCACTTACCCTTACTCTCATTCAGTTTTCAATACTTGCTTCGTCACATGACAATTTATGGTCTCTCACTTGTTAGTCAAAACAAAATTATGTGGTAGTCATGATTCAAAATATTATAAAAGCACATGAGTTCAAATCAAGAGAAGGTAATTAAAACATATACTACATTTTAATTGGTTACAAGTGATGGAGCATAAATTGCCAAGTGAGGGAATAGGTAATGACTACCAAATGAGAACAAGGGTAATTGCATCTACTTATAGTTAGAATCTTTTACTCTCAGGTCCCCTAACACTTGCTAGTAATTTGAAGATTTCAAAGGACCTCACAATAATGATTTGTGTTACCTTGGCTCTAAGTGCAATTTTTCCAGGTATTGAAAATCGGGTCAGTGGAAGTGGATGAAGGAAGATGGAAGCCCCTAAAGTTTACTGCTAGTGGGCCTTTGGTATCCCATTTGTTCTTCACTAATGACTTGGTATTATTTAGTAAGTCCTCATATGAGCAAATGGAAGAAGTTAGAAGTATCATGAGCTTCTTTTGTGGGGTCTCAGGACACTGTGTGAATCTACAAAAATTGAAGATGTTTGCTTCCCGTAATGTTCATTTGAGCCGAGCCATTACATATAGCCAAACATTAGGTATATCTTAATAGCGGACCTAGGCAAATACCTTGGAGTTCCTCTTCTTCATCAAAGAGATACAAAGATTACCTTTGTGCCCCTCATTCAAAAGATTCATAAAAAACTAGCCGAATTGAAGAGGAAGTATCTTAGCACAGCTGGACGTACAGTTTTAATTAAGTCAGTTCTCTCAACAATTCTTGCATACCAGATACACACATTGCTCATTCCCAAAGGGGTCCTACAGGAGATTGAGAGAATCAATAGAGACTTCTTCTAGCGTCAGAACAGTGAAGAAAGGAAAATTCACCTACTTGCCTGGGATGTTCTCAAAGAAGAGAAGAACCATGGAGGACTTGGCATTAAGGACTTACATTGCCAGAATATGGCCTTCATCATTAACCTCTGTTGGTGTCTCTTAACTCGACCGAATGCTTTTTGGGTTAGATGCTTAAAATCAAAGTATGGGTATGGTGATGGAAAATATCCTAAAGTTGAGAAAAAACATAACCAATCAATAGTGTGGCAGGTGATCCTTTCGGTGTGGACAAATTCTTGGACCGAGTTAGATGCAAGCTAGGTGCTGGGTCCAATACGAATGCTTAGATGGAGAAATGGTTATCTCTCGATTGGCTTCTCCTTGAGTATGTGAATAGGAATTTCCAGCTGATTGACCCTGAGTTGATAGTGAGCCAATTTTTCATGCCAACAGGCTCCTAGGATGCTATGAAATGGCGCAAATTTCTGCCTAGTTGGGTCATTCAAAAGATACAATTAATATAACCTCCGAGATGCTTATATGGCGATGGGTTCTATTGGAAATTATTGGTGATGGAAACTTTAGTGTTAGATCTTCTTACCAGTTGGCACATAATGGTCCGGATCATACTCTTAATCCTGTGTGGCAAATGCTTTGGCGATGGGACATCCCAGAAAGGGCAAAATTCTTTATGTGGCAGGTTTTCCATGAGAGAATCGCAACAAATTCCCTGAGAGAAAAACATGTTCCTACAACCTCTCCAAATTGTCCCTTTGAGTGTATGTGTGAGGAGTCTATTATACACACCTTGAGAGACTGTGAGACAATGAGAAGAACATGGATGCTTTTGATTAACCCATTATATATATCTGTATTCTTTAGTTGTGGCTTGTAGGTATGGCTGAGGTGGAACTTGAAGAATGACCTTGCATTACGGAAACTTGCAAGATGGCCGTGGAGTAGGATGTTTGGGCTCGTGTGCTGGATGTTGTGGAAAAATTGGTGTAGGAAGGCCTTTGACGGTACTAGTGACCCGCCTAGAGTCTTGGTAAAGTGTAGCATCTACCAACTCATGGAGGGGGTGGAGAATGGCAAATACAAACACCGTGTTTACAAAATCTAGGATAGAATAGGTAGTTGATGGTCCTTACCACCAACGAGCTTTGTTTGAGTGGATGTAGATCGATCTATTTCGAACCAACACCAAGCTACAGCAGGAGGACTAATTCGTGATGAGAGAGGTGACTGGGTGGTGGGATTCCAGCAAAAAATTGGATATGTGCCTTCCACTACTGCAAAGGTATTAGCTATTGGCACAGGGTTAAGGATAAGTAAGATGATGAAGCTTTTGAGAATCAAGCTGTTCTCCTACTCAATTGAGGCCATTCATCTTCTGCTGGCTGATTGTGGTCTTGACCATCCTCTCAAGGAAGAAATAGCCGAGATTAGATCCGTTATCTCCTCCGACTGGGATATGGAGATAGTACACATGAATCGCTAAACACTAAGAAGTGCTGACTGCCTTGCTCGTACTACCCATGAAGTGCACTCAGAGTTTATCATTCTAAAAGAACCTCCCACATGGTGCTGCGATCAAATGAATCAAGATTTAATAGATGCAAAATTGGGACCTTTGTCCCAGCATGCAAATGATATATTTTGGGTCAGTCATTGAATTGATTAAGATAATAGTTCAACATTGGTTAAACCAATATCAACCCAATCATAATTAAAATAGTATAATTTAATTAAAATATACAAATATATATAACTTTGAAAAGAGTAATATTTAAATAAAAGTATTAATACACAAATACATAGAATATTTATGTATAAATGCACATAAGAGTTACTAAAGTGTGAACATAGTATATTGCTGCTTTTTCTAACTCAAAATGATGTTGTTTGAGGCCTCCACCTTTTTTTTTTTCTTTCAAATAAAAATAAATAAAAGAAAGGGGAGACATTGACAAGGGCGTTCAGAATAATGCTCTTTTCTATTTAACAGCTTACCACTTTAAAAACAACTCAACTAGAGATGAGGTAAAATGGCTAAAAAAGTATTACATGTCATGTGGTGTTAAGTGCACCCTAGCAATCGTTGAAAATTTGAACAACATACTACCTCTCACATTTATCGTACTCATAACCGCATCAAATGGTCTGATCCACCGGCCGAGATAAGATATTCTTTTTTGGGGGTGATACGTGGGCCCAAATAAGATGTTTGAGCCTTAAATAATCCATAAACCTTGCCTTGTGGATGGGGATATCTATGTAGCTCGAAAACTATTCATTCCGATATGAATGAATCATGGGAAAAAGACAAAAAAATACTATTTGAACTTTAAAATCTTGAATTGGTTTTGTTGACAATAAGAGTAATGTAATTGACAAAAAGAATATAGCAATTGACAATTCAGATTTTTAAAAAAGCACTAATTTAAGATTTTGAAGTTCAAGTGGTATTTATTTATTTATTTTTGGGAAAATGACCCAAAAAGAACTTTTAATATACAAAAAGACAAAAATGTGTTAGAAGATTTGGAAATACCACAAAGGTGCTAGCACTTGTCAGGGATTTACAATTTCAGGGTAAAATGATAATTTTACCCATGTATATTACAAGTTCTTTTTGGGCCATTTTCCCTTTATTTTTTCCCATGAATCATTTTTCCTTAGAAAAGAAAAAAAAAAAAAAATCTCCGATGTTTACAAAAAAAATAAAGGAATATTTTCTCACGTGTTGCTCCTATTCGCTGGTATTTCACTTTCCAAAGCAAACTTCTACCGCCATCCACGTGTCACTGAATTCCTGAGATCTTTCGCCACGTGTAACCGATCAACATCAGTAACGACCCCACGACACGTCACCACCGGTAACCGCACCAATCCCAGAATTTCCCCCACACTGCCCTCACATGGGTGGGCACCAGATCCCGGCCTCGTTAGCTCGTATCCTCAAAGAAAATCACGATCCGGACTTCTTGCCACGTGGACTAATGAGAGATCAGTTTTAGATGGAGGATTTTAGGCCACAAGTCTCACAATCCATCCTCAGCCACTAGTCTCAGTCTTATTTAAATTTTATTTTGCTTCACTTGTCTCTTCCCAGCTTTACTCATTTCTAGTATTTCAAGCAACTGGCGGCCCACCTTTTCAAAGATATTGGCTTTTAAAATATTTTGCAGTTTGCAGATTTCAAGCCAAAATCCGGAGCCGCCTCTGTTTCTTGTTTCTTCTTCTACCTGTGTTGCAACACCGAAAGCTACTAAATAAACATCGTTTTTGACCAGCTTCTCCTTCGGGGTTGATTTACTTTCGTCAATTACAATCTGGAGTTTCTCTCGTTCTGCAGATAGAGTCTGATTAAGGTTAGTTCCTTTCCTTCTTTCTCTTTCTTGATGTGTGATTTTAATTAGTGAGAATTATTATCCGGAAATTCTTTACTCTTCGAGAAGCTGTGTTTTGCTCTATGTTCCCGATGGTTTTTCTCTAATGTTCCGTGGTCTGCTGGTCTATTTATTTTGTTTTTGAGTATTAGTAGTGAAATTCTGGGCTCATATAAACTGAGATGAACACGACTGAGGCTGATTTATGATATTTAACTTGAAAACTTGGGCTAACGAATTTGACTATGACAAGTTTGCTCCACGAAGTTTCTTGGTGCTTGTTCTTGGTTCTATAACAAATCACGTCCAATGAAGTTTCTGCAAAACTAGTTATGTATGGGGTTTCTTGGTGCTTGTTCTTCTAGGATTCTGGAGAGGGGTAAAGAGAAAGAAAGGTTCAAAACCTGGCGTTTTAACTGTGCATGCTTTGATATATATGCCATAATGAAGTAATAAGGGATTCTATAATTCTCTTAAGGCTAAATCAAATGGCTTCTATGTTATTGAGTCGACAAAATCTGCGCTTTGTTTTGATCTTGGAGATCGTTTTATATCCTAACTTATACGCGTCTTCATGTTTCTGTGCAGCTTATATCCCATGGATTGGTACTGTGGGAGTGGAATCAATGATCTTCTCGTTCCCGAACACGAAGACGTATGGGATAGGCTTCCTTCACCAGACACCTGGCCAAATTGGGGAATGAATGCACCTGAAGGTTTTAATTCACCTAAAAAGTTTTCAACCATGGATACAAGTTCAAGAGAGGTAGAGTTCAATTTCAATGATGAAAGTTTCAATAATGAAATTGAGCTTGAATCTTCTCGTCTTGAAAATGATCAGTCTAGCAGTTCAAGTGTATGTGGAGGATTGCCTGAGCAATCGATTCAACAGACAGCCCTTTCATGTGATCAACTTCAAGACGTTTCAAGATTCGAACACATGGATGACATTTTCTTGTACAACTATTACCTCTGGGATTAAGATACTTGGTTTATGCCTGTAGGATTATAATATAGCTTCTGAAATGCTTTAAATTGGCATGAGTGTGCTCTGAATCATAGGAAGTCCAGTGCAATTGAATTGCTCTGTGGTAATTTGACATTTCAAATTTCTTCATATTTATCTTTTGAAGCCGGTACTGACTAAGACAATGATACTTACAATTCTTAGAGCTGTGTAGGCATGAGGGCTCCTACTTTCTTTAATAGATCTATGACAAAATGATCTTATTTTTCATCTTGCATTACATACTTTTTCTGACAGAGCCATTCAATTTCCACTGGCTTGCCATAGGAATATCGGTAATCTTGTTCAAATGTCTCTCTTTTGACGCTACAACCTTCACTTGTTTTCACATTATGCAGGGATTCCATGCTTGAAGCTCTACCCAATGTTGAAAATCTAAAGACATACTCCTGCCTCTCTTCTAATCTCCAATTCAGTAATGCACCTGGTGATCATTCTTTCTTAGGCACCACTTCAATGTACATGTATTTGTAACAGCATCTGTGATATTGGAGGACAAAACACCTAAACATACATGCTTTCTTTCCATCAGGTGGATTGCTGCAAGGAATTGAAGTTTCAAACCTTGTTCCATGCAACTCAACATATGACGATTACCAGGATGTAAAGGTGAGAATTGCTTTTGTGCATTTGTTGATATGTGTTTTGCTGCATTTTTTTTTAAACTACTTTACTTTATTATTTGGTGATGACTTTATATTCTAGTATTCAGCTATACCTGCATGCCTGAACTTCAAAGGTTAAAGTTTCTTCCTCTCAGATGTGTAATACAGTATTCATAATTTCATGCTTGCATCAACTGTGTCCTTCCCGAGTTCTGTTGATTAATTTTCAAAGCAAAGAATGAATAATTATAAGCTTGTCCCTTTCATGGGAAATCTTTTTAATCTAGATTTCCCCCCCTGGTTTTTTTATCTTAGAATGTCTCTTTTGTTCACAAACTCATTTCCATTGGACTTTACCTATTTTCCTGTTGAACTTTGTTATTTTTGCCGTGATGATGGGATGGGATGGGACGGTTCCCCTGTATCTGTCTTTCTTTACTTCTCTTGTGTTTGGAGTTCTGCATCTCTGACTGAATGTCATTATCTGCCATCTTTTTCAACTCTATTGTTCTTGTAATTGCCATGAAGCATGTGAGCAGATTGAGAAGCTAGTGAAATTCCTTTAAATGTCTTGCTGATGTTATGTACTCCTATTTGAGTTAAAGGCTATCCTGAACCATTCAAGCCATAGAGTGAAGCTAGTAGTATTCCTATATATAAATATTCATAGGAGAAACAAAGTTAGATATGAAAAGAATAGCCAAAACCGAAGTTGAAATCCTTAACATGGTATTTGAGCCTTTATTGGTATGGGTATATGACGGAGTCCAATTCTTCTAGCTCTCCATTCTTGTAATGAGAATTATGTTTTAGAGTAGAGGGTGCGTTAAAGGTAAGAATAAAACCAATGAGATGCCTTTATTTAATAAGTTGAAATATGAAATCTAATGGAACTAGCTTCTATATTAATTTTCATGTAATATGCACTATTTGGCTGGTCCTTTCAAAGTTCGCAATGTAACATAGTCATTTAATTTCTCTTTAAGGTGCCACCAGTCAAACTCTTGGGCCCTTTTGTGCAGAGCAGTACAGATGAGGGTATAAACCAGCAGTCATCTGTTGAGGAATCTATATTACAAGATCTTGAGATGGCAATTTCACAGGTAAAGTTAATGAGAACTGAAATACATAACAACTGACTTATTTTATGAATTATCTTTGTGAATTTATTTTCTTTTTGACATGGCCAGTTCTCTAACAAGACCCGGATCTGCTTCCGTGACGCCCTTTTCCGACTTGCTAGAAACACGCAACAACTGCATGTGGTGCAAGACCAGAATGTAGACCTTAGCACACAAAGAACAGCGCCACAGACCGATCACAGTGAGACAACAAGGTGCTTTATTTGCATCTGGTGCATGGTTTCATTTATGCCCTTTGAACTAACGCATGTTATTGATGAAACTGTAACAGAAATCAATCGTTTATGTTAATCACATAAACAAATGCTTTAGCCTTGTGTTACGAGGTAATTAGTGTTAGTTAGGATTGGGTAAAGGCACTAACAAGTATAAATAGGAACATATGGTTATGTATTAGTTATTGATAGAGCACAATGGTATTGTGCAAATTGGAACATATGGTTAATATTAGTTGTTGATAGAACATAGTGATGTTATACGATCCATGTTGCTGACCCCATCTAGTGGGATAAGGCTTGTTGTTGTTGTATTATTATATATTAGTACTCTTGCAAGCCTTACCATTTGTATGTTATTTGATGCATGCTACAAGAATTTGATTGGTGAAAAGAAACTTACTTCATCTGGGCTTATTGAAGACAGCATCAGTTCTATATGTGGTTTAGCTCGGAACTGATACCTTTTTTTTTCTGCGTGAAAAACTGATACTTTGGTTTATCATTGCATAGCATGATTTCTGTTGAGTATATGACACGTATATATGAAATTTAAATTCCCATGTCAAATCACTTAACTAGGAATGTTAGATTGAATACTGGATAACAGTAAAGTCGATAGAATTACTGCCTTGTGCCTCTCTCTTCTATACCACAATCATCAAATTCTTCTGATCAGAAAATTAACTTGCTGTATAGGTATGAGGAAAAGAAGTCAATGGAATCAGAGACCAACTCTATTGACAGAGCAATTGCAAATCTCATGTTCAACAAAATGGATATCAATGTACAAGAGCTTCCTCTTGCAACATCATCAGTACACTCCAAGCAAGAAACCAATGGAACCAAACATCTACAAGGAAAATCATCAAAAGCCCTGAATCGGTGCTACTACTAGCTGTTCCCCTGCATCCTTCAGTGCTGCAAATGGTCGTTTCTCTCTGAAATGTTCTTCAGATCAATGCCTTTGAATTGGGGGGGTTTTGTCCTTGTGGTTAAAGCAACAATGTAGCTTGAAGTGTTAACCTTGACATTTTTTTTAAAAATTTTCGTAGCCATGGCCTTGCTTTGTCTGTTTTAGAGGAGTTGAAATCCTCCAAGTTCCTTCAGATATTTTCTATTTCAATTTCAGAGAAAGGTACACTATGACCTTATCGAACGTGGGTTCCATGTTAATTATGTAAGTTATTTCAGTAATTTAGACGACTTAATCTTGTTTAAAAAGGAGTACCTAGAAGGTTACACCAACAGTGGGGTTGAGTTAAAACTTGACAATACTTGCATAAATGTATGCCAAAAGAAAGAAGTGACAACATATTGATACTTCCTCCATTCCATCTTAATTGTTTGATTAGGGATGTTCATTTTTATAAAATACATTTTGGATATGTTTAAATATTTAATGCATTTTTTTATATTTTTACCTTCATTTAATGAAACGTCTCTGTCGTAATTTTTTCCACTCATTATCTCTCCACCCACATTTTTTATAAATAAGGGTGTTGGAATATGAGTTGCATTTTTTTTAACATATATATTGTTTTTAGGGAAAATTCTTAAAAAAGAACTTTAAAATCATGAAAAGACAGAAAGGTGTTCCGAATTGACATAATCTCGTAGAGGTATTAGTGCCTGAACTGGAATTTATAAATTCAGAGGAAATGATCTATTTGCCCTTACTTTTTTTTTTTTAAATTAAAAAAGTAACTACCCACACCGATCGGTACCCTGGCGGCCCACTTGGCTAAAGCTTCGACGTGAGCTTCGGTGGGAATATTCCTCAGAATATTCCCTGGCTATGGGGAATATGGGGAATATTCTAGAAAATATTCCCAAAGTGTTTTATGCAGAAAAAATGTATAACCATTGGACCACTAATACCCCTTAATATATATAATGCAAAAAAAAAATAAAAAAAATAACTTTTGATCTTTAACCAAGTTGACTAATAAGTTCAGATAAGGAATTTCGTAACTATATATATATGAACATGCAAATTTCTTATCTCAACTTGTTAATTCCTTCAGGTAAAAAAAAAAAACTTGTTAATTCCTTATATGAGTTTGAGAATTCCTTATTTAAACTTATGAATGATCTGAGAGAGTAAGTAGATTTTTTAGTTAAAAAACAAAAGTTATGAATTCCTTATCTGAACTTGTAAATTTCTCATCTTAATTTACTAATTCCTTATTTGAACTTATTGGTGGGCTTGTCTAAAGATCAAAGGTTAATATATATATATATATATATATATATATATGTTAAAGAGCTTTGGTGGCTCAATGATAAGGCACTTTTGGTTTGGTGGCTCAATGGTAAGGGCACATGTCCAGGTTGTCTTTGAGGTTGTGATTATTCTTTGTGAATAACTATATGATATAATTTTTATTTATATCTCTATCATAATTTTTAGGGAAAATTCTAAAAAACTACATTGGAAATAGCAAAAGGATAATTCAGTACATTGAAATTGCAAAAGGACAGATCAGGCTGTGTCAGACGGGAAGAGGAATTTGGCATTTTGAAATTTCGGCCAAATGACGAAAATGCCCTTCAGCCCTCAGTCGGAATAACAACATAGAAGTTGTTAATGGTGAATCCGGAGTTGTTAATGGCGAGATCAATGGTGTTATTGGCCCTGAAATTTATTAAGTGCGAAAGAAGAAAATGTAGTTGTTAATATCGAATCCGGAGTTGTTAATGGCGAGATCGGTGGTGTTATTAGCCCTGAAACTTGTGAATTGTAAAAGAAGAATTGAAGTTGTTAATAACGAATCCGGAGGTGTTAATTCCGAGGATCATGTTGTTATTCTGAAGTGAGCCTGAAGTGTTGAAGGGCATTTTCGTAATTTGGCCGAAATTTCAAAATGCCAGATTCCTCCTTTTTCTGACACCCGCCTGATTCGTCTTTTCTGAATTTCGATGTACTGATTTATCCTTTTTATATTTTGAGTGTAGTTTTTTGGAATTTTCCTTAATTTTTATTCCCATTGTGCAATCATATATATGAGATTATATGATGATATTATATATGCATGCTTCATTTTTTTTATTTTCATCTCATGTTCGCATGCGTATCTATATATATATATATATATATTCTGCTGTGCTTATTCAAGATTGAATAAATATCCATGATTAAAAGCTTTTTTTTTTCCTGATACGTGGCAATATATATTGGTGATTCAATAAATATTATGCTTGAATTGAATCAGTGAGAAGCTGCCATATTTTTTTTTTAAATCTTTGGGCGTGAACGACTTATTCTTTCTTTCGCTTCTCTTGCTTGAAATTATCATATGCATGAATTCTGGTTTGCATGTGAGATACTGGATTTAAAAACTTCACATATGTATTATTCATTCTTCTTTTTCTCCTCACTGCTTCGATTTTATTAAAGTTGAGTTTTTGAAACCTATGTGGAACAAAAAACAAGAGACTTTAACCCTCAAAAGGGAGAAAAACCTTTGAAACATAGAGGACACACATCCAAGTCAAGTTACGGAGCGCCTCGACGTCGAGAAAAATTGGGTGTTTGAAATTGAGTGTTTTTGTCCAAGGTAAGGCCATGGATGTGTAGAGCTCAAAGAGATGATTCCAATGAGGCTTAGAATGTGTCAAACGGAGATCAGATGAGGGAGATACGAAGGAAAGAAATTGGCGGGTCGCTTGTCGCCGCCGCCATTTGACTCAAGATTTGATAACTGAAAACGACGTTTTAAGATCAAATAAAAGCCATGGATTTGTAGTTCATTCAAATATGATTCCAATGACACTAAGAATGCAAAAAACGGAGCTAAAACGAGGAAGATATGACCTTCTGAAGTTTGCGGGTCGTGATGACCTGCCAGAGCTCCAACCAGGCCAAGTTGACCCAGCTGGAGGTTGAAGATGATGACTGGGCACTTTGATTGCCACGTCATAGGTCAACAATCCACGTGGACCAATGAAAATAAGCCATGTCAGCGTTCAGATACACGTTAGCCTTGGTCAACGTGGGCCACTTCATTCGTTAACTAGCCACGTTGACCACGCCACAGTATCGCCATACCAGCGGTCAATAGTCAACCATTGACTTTGACCGGTCAATGGTCAACATTTGACCGTTGATTTGGTTTTTAAAAAAAACCAGAAAATAGACATGTGGCATGTAGGGCCCGTAGGGGCCATTGTTTGACACAGCAGGCATCGTCGAAAAGAGGACGGAGTGGGGAGTTTGGTGTGCAGGCAACATGGGCACATGGGGCCACGCGCCTCTCTGAGAGTGGGCTTCGGTGGAGTTTTCCAATATTTCAGGATTTTTTGATCCAAACACCTTCTAGGGGCTCGTGTGTCCTCTAATTGAGACGTGGTTTGTTCCTAAAATTCGCTAAATTTGAGAGCTTCAATTTAATATATAATTTGCATATATTTGAAGCATATTTGGATTTGATTTAAGTCAAAAAGTGTTTATATGCACTTAGAGATTCCAAAAAATGTTGAAATTGAGTCTATGTTGATTCTATTATTTTGGGATAAGTTGGCTTACTTATTAAGAGTATTTCAGCTACAGCATAAAGTTAATGTTGAAATATTCTTTAAAATAAGGAATTATTCAAATAAGTTTTGAACATAAGACCCTATCCAACCTTGACTCATTTTTTTGAGATAAATCCTGAATCTTGCAGCAACTTGAAATGATTAAATAATAACAAGTTTTTCTATGCTTCTACCCACATTGAATCAATTGGAATTGAAGCAGTGACTTTTAAGTCAACCATTTATCACAAATGTTGTAATAAAGAACAAGATAGATAGAGATGCAGGAATCATCTCATCAAGTGGGAGGTATGCTGCAAATACATGTAAGTAAGTGGAAGTAAACATGGCTAAGAGGAGTTTGACATTATAGCTAGACGCTACATGAGTTCATGTGGTCAGAAGGGCCTATGAAAGGGAGAATCTAGTTAAGAGACAACAATATGAGGCAAAGTTCTAACAAATTTTGAATGTTTTTTTCATTGAATTTATGATTAAAATTATTTGTTTTTGGAATTGAATTAAACATATTCTCTTCTTTTCATGAATATTCATGTTGATTAGATGATATTATGTTATTATCTTGTTATTATAACTGTCTTTGATTGAGTGGGAGCTTCTAGAACGTATCTAGAAATCCAAAGGGGAATGTGTTCAATAAAGGCCATGGTTAAAAGGATGATGAACTAACTAGCATGATTGGGATATGAGTCAACATAGTTGTTTCATGAACATAAAACTAGTAAACTTATTATCTAATTATTCTATGTCTTATTTGAACAAAAGAATATGATTTGTATACCATAATCGTGTAAGTGACCAATTATGACCAAGTCTATTTGGCTGAGCTTATGAAGACAAGCTCAATAGAGATACCTATGGAGTTAGAAAATCCCAAATCTCTTGCATTCGAGAAGAATAAGATGTCAAGGACATGATACCAAATAATCTTCAGCATCTAGAGGCTGAAGCAACCAAAGGATACAAAAAATTTAGAAAGAACAAGATTGCTCAAATTTATGATGGTACGAGCAATATAACTTTATCCAAGCTTTGTGGATGGTGTTGGAAGATGGTGGAATTGATGATCTTCTTCCATAAAGTTAAAACTAAGTTAAGTTTTAATATGGTGTACTAAGACCTAACACGTTGTTTAGGCAACACTTAACATAAATGTCAAACTAAGAAGTTGAGACAAATAAAATACCAAGTTCTTTCTAACAAACAACAAATGTATGTTGTGGCAATATGTCTCCGAGTGAGTAGGAGTAAGTTATGTCTCTTAGTGAGTGGGAGTAAGCCACGTCTTCCAGTGAGTGGGTGTATACAAAAGCAAATACTACTTTTGATATGCATATTATGACCTTTGGCAATGTGATTCATCACATTGAACTTGAGTATGAAAGACTGAAGGATCTAGATCCATCAGTCAAACGAACTTAGCTAAAGAGTGGGAGGATTCACCCTCTAAGCCAAAGGGCAAGAAACTTATGGGATAAACTTGATCTAAAGGAGGTCAATGGTTTCTACACAAGTTAAAGGCTACATTGAAAGGATGTAGAAGAAACAATCCACATGAGTAGTGGATGTTTCACAGAAGGATATGGCTTAATGTCGAATGCAAAGCAAGAAAGAGAAGAATCAAATGATGGGAACATGTACGTTAACTCTGCATAAATAAACCACCTTGATTCACTCCACGCAATATGTAACCGATAAAATCACATCTTTGTTAGATCAAAGGGACTGTGACTCTCAAATCATTTGTTGGATTTTGATGTTTCCTTTTGGGGATAATAATTCCATTTCTTGCCATATGCACATATTGATCAAAAGAAATGATCAAACTAGCAAAAGGCATTTTGCTAAATAACATATGCTAAAGGGTTAATACCCTTATGAGTAGTTGAGGACTTAGTCTAACTTGCAAGAAAGACAAGGAAATATTTTGAGAAGACATCCTTTGCAATTGGCAAACTACGATGGTTGTGAACCAATGAACGTGAGGGCAAAACACAGAGCTTGGTGTTTCATTAACGTCATGGTAGTTTACTTGAAATAAAGTTATGTTTACTTGATTTTTAGCAAGTGTGAAGCTGTTAAATAATGGCTAAATCTAGTCAGGAATCAGTTAAATTAAAAGGATAAAACCTTTTTGAACTAACAAGGGTTAAGAACACCCATGTGATCAATTCAAGAAGCTCTGTGTATAAAGGGATTGTTAGGCAACTATCAATACCTAGAACCCTTCAACATAATATAGTTGTTGAAATAGAAAGATAGCCCTCTCCTTCATGTGGTTGATTAAACAATAGCATAAGTGAAACTATTAGTCATATGTTGACATGTAAACTCATAGCTATTGTTTACACATGTAACCAAATGCCCTCTAAATTAGTCACGACCTTACCCTATGAATCATGGATAGGCCTTAAAACAGGCTCATTAAAACTACCAGGGTCAGCAACTTCATATCCATAATTATTTCTATGAGTAAGAAAGATTTGGGGCCAAGGTATCTCTTTATGAGATGACTGGAGAATTTGACAAGACATGTATTCATTAGTGAAAATGATGGTGGCTCAATGACTGAGAGAGAACCGAGGGACACAATGTTCATAAAACTCAAATTTCCTAGTAGGACATGAGTATTAATCATACTGAATCTCTCCAAGAGGTTAACAGTAACAAGGAATAACCAAGTGTTCCTAAGTTCACTGATCCGAGTGGGAGGGTTGAGACCATTTTCACAATGAAAGAGGTAAGAGGTAAGTTATGAGAGGATTACCTCACCCATACATAGGAAAAGAATCCTATGAAAGCCACATCGGAGTAAATTGTCATCCAGCAAATGAATGTAAAGGGATAGATTCCCTAATGGATTGAATACTCTCTTCATCATTTAGAAGGTGATAATGACTACCTTTAAGTGTCTGAAAGACACTAGAAGGACCTGCTAAGAAGAATTGCAAAGTGTCATGCAGGAGGATATGGATTCTTTTTTGAAACTAGCTAAGTACATGTTTAGGCAATTTGTCACCTAGCTAAAACACTTGGTGGCTAAGGGGTACTACAATGGAAGATTTTCCGTTGTGCGTTTCAACTTTAACAATTAATTTTGGCTATGACAACAAGCTTAGTCTTGAAATTACATCAAGATTATGTGAAGACCGATTTCGAATTTGAAAATTTGGAAATTGGATGATGAACTCTACATGAAGCAGCTTAAAGGCTTCATAGAAGCAATCACCCAAGTAGTAGTATATGAGGTTTCACAAGGTGAAAGCCTCACCAACTTAAAGATAATTGAAGAATACTACGTGAGTGCCAAACGGTCTTGAGATGATTCTTTGTGAAGTCATCCTTTGTCAAATGACATATGTTTAGCTAAAATAAGTGTCAAGGGAGTTAAAGGAATAAAGGATCATAGAATCCTTAAATTATGAGTTGAAAAATCATGGGTTAAATAGATAATATCTTGAATAACAAGGTAAGTGGATATTGCACAAGGAAGATATAGTCTTTTCCACCTAAGACATGTACAAGTGTGATCCTTAGACATCTTAGTATACCAAACTGCAAGCCCTTGGACACCCCTAAAGTAAAGGGCAAAAACCTAGAGAGGTTACATGTCCTACAAGGAATCCAATATAGAAAAAGTGGATTGAGTCCCATAATAAGAATATGGTTGGTAATATGAATGTACACATTGGTGTATATAAGACCAAATGTTTTTGGTCGGACTTGGAAGCTATTTTTGGTCCTGTTGTGAAAAAGAATATGAGAATTACCATGGATTGAGTTGTCAAGGTGTAACACCCTGCCTTTAATCACATAATTATAATTCGATATTAGATAATTAAATCACGATTAGAGACCTTCGGATAACTTAAACTCATTTCAATCTCCTACTTTGTAGTAGGGTTTTCACAAAACATTCAAAATCACTTCCTGTACCTGGTCTCCATTTCAAAATTCGAATATAATTACCTGTGCAGTTTATCTACATTAACGTATGACAGAGTGTATAACCAGATCCCCGGCAACTCCCGGGTTCTATACATATATAATCTAAAGGTTACAAGTATCCATTAGGGGATTACACAACCAAAACCGAATATAATACTCATATCTCAAAATATACAGTAATCCCAAGTTCTAAATGGATAACCAAGTTCTAAAAGGATAACCAACGTCTCCAAAATCGAATATACCCCTAAGGGTCCTAATTGCTCCGGGTTGGCCGCTTTTCCTTTGAGCCACATGCCCTGTCTGAAATGTTAGTCATAGGAAAGAATGAGATTCGAGAGAATCCCAGTAGTAACAAATCACTCATACAATGCATAAACACAGAGCATGTATACAAATCACAACCAGCAACAGCAGCAGCATCTCAAATATACATGGTTATCACCACAAACGACAGCACTCACGGCTGTATACACAATACGACAGCTTTCGCTGTAATCATAATCACGACAGCTTACGCTGTAATCACAAAAACGACAGCTTGCGCTGTAAACGACAGCTATCACCAGCTGTAACCGCAGCAGCATCAAAGATCATCACATATAGTGATAACACACACATACAAAGCATTACGCATAGTATAAGAGAGAGAGTCACTACCTGATCCTTTCCCGACGTTTCTTGGCACAGCGGGCTCACGAGGACGGCAAATATCAAATCCTGTAAACCAAGTTAGGGACAACCCGTCAATCTCTTTCCCAAATTTTATCTCTATAATACTTAAGTTGATTATCACTATGGTCAATTAATCAAGTCAACTAAGGAGCTAAAGTGGTCAATTAACCTAAAAGGCTAATTTCTAACCTCAAAGTTCCACAATATTACATTATGCCATAAAATCTTCAATTTTCGCATAGGTGACCAATCTGCCAGAATTTTCCAACATCTTTGAAAAATCATAACTAATTCTAGAAAAATCAAAATGAGGTGATCCCAAAGCCTATTGAAATCTCTTGAAGTCCTCTTCATAGGAAAAATATGAATCACTACCAGAAATCACCACACAATTCCAGAATTACACAACATTCCACACTGCTCCAGAATTAGGTCCAGTTTCGACATCAAACTTTGGGCAACTAGAACTCCCAGCTCAAAAACCGAAATGACACAAAATTTATGTCCATTTTGAAGCTTGAAATGTGAGATTTAAGAATGGAAAGTTTCAGAATTTTTAGACACCAATTGCCCATTCAAAATGTCCCTACAAACTGACTTCGCTGCACAAAGTTACACTTGACAGTTTTTCCAATTTTCAACCAATGTGTCCAATGGCTTCAAAATCAACAACCAAACCTATTCCCACATAATTTTTCGTGTAGAACACAATGGTAACATCAAAATGAACAAATTCCCACTCATTCCCCATGTCCTGTTTTGACAGAATTTTAGGGTATTTCACAACAAACAACCACTTCACTATCTAATCACTAAGCTTAGCTCATTTGCCTCCAAACCAACATATAAGCACATATATAGGATGAAAGCTTCATGATCCCTAATATACCCTAAAAAACGAAATTAGGGCTGTCACAATAGCCCACCACAACTCAGCCAATTAAAGCATCATATACATCAACATAATGCTCTTACTCACCTCTTGCTTCTTCTTGTGTTCTTTTCTTGATTCCTCAACTTTTGTTCTTGCAAGGTGGCTGAAAACTCCTCCTCTTCAAAAAAAAAAAAAAACCATAGAAATGAAGCTAAGGAAGAGAGGAACAAGTTTCATGAAGGTCACTTGAGCCATAGATGAGGTTAAGAAGGTGAAAAATCAAGATTTAGCTCACCTTAAAACCTTGCTTTTCTTCCTCCACGTTTTTGCTGCTGTAACCGACTTAAGGAGAGAGGAAATATGTGACTTAATGATCAGATTTTTGGCCCCTCTTATCTCTCAAAGTCCAAACGAAAATATGGTGCAAAAGTAGATAAAAGATGTGGTGAAAATTACTTCAAGTTTTCTCTTTCCTTCCTCCTCCCTTTTTGACCGAAATGTTTTCCCCTTTGTATACAAGATATCATCTTATGCTTGGCCTACAATTGTTGACCAAGTCTTCATCTCTTTACTTGTCTTTCATGTGCTTCTCTTTCTCTCTTTATTGTCACCGAAAATATAGCTCTTAAAGAGCAAAAACAAATACTCCTTGATTTATCATAACTTTTGCCTCTTCAAATGTATTACTTTAGTTGCAATATTTGACCAATTCAACATATTTTCTTTTCCTCCTCATGCCATACGAATTGTAACCCTTGGAATAGCCAAAAGAGCTTCTTGAATCAATCATAATTCCAACTCTTCAAATATTACTTCTTTAGTTGAAATTGTTGACTTAGTCACCACCTTTTACAACTTGGTCAAATTGCCTTCACATGTCATATATAAATAACCTATATTGTCTCCTTATATCTTACGTAAGTCATGGCCCTTTGAAGGAGATGATGATCTTATAAAATATCCACTTGCAATATAATATTCAATTGCCAATTTTTTTTTTTGCATGTGAAAATTCACTAAAGTCGTAACAAAATTTCTAGAGGTAATTCTGTCATTAATCCCACCATCTATTCTGTACATTTAGCCCCTGAGTACATTTTGGGATATTACACAAGGCAACAACTTACTTTTGAAAGTATACTCCAATATAGGCCTAGGCAAATGATAATAGAGTAAAGAAAAATACAGAGCATGTTCTACCATCATTCAAGGTGCCATATGACGAGAGAAGTTCCTATGAGTAATTAGGAATGAATGGTGGATAGAAGGATCCAAATGATAACATCTTATGATGTGGATCCTAAGTATCACAGGAAGTAGAACATACATTTATGTATCTCTATGAGAGATATGCTTTTAAAGAAGGAAAGCAACAATTCAACAACCTTTGCTAATGGAATGTTGGTAGATCTCCTTACTGAGTTCGTAGTTTGATATTCATTGAGTTAGTGGAGATCTTGAGGCACAAATAAAATATATGGTCTTGAACTTCTTTTATATAAAGATAAAAGAAATAGTATGTATGTTATGAGTAAATACATATAAGGTATACAATTTTGCATGTCGAACAGGTCAGAAGAGGTTGGTTCATTCATACGAACGGCTATCTTCCCATGTTTTGCAGGGGCATGGGAGGCTAAGACGAGCAAATGATCACCATGAGATGGTTAAGAAGAATCTTTGCGTTTGAGTTGCCTCAGTTAAACTGAGATAAGATCCATATGTATGTATATACACAGAAAATGGATCGAAGCATAAATACGGACTTGTAGGCAGCAAAGAACTCTTTTTCATAAATGAGATTGTAAAAGAGATATTGTGAAAAATAAAGTTTTGTTTCGGATGTTAAGTACATTTTGGAACTAATGTCTGTATGGTGAAAGAAAAAGAAATCGATGTACACCACAAATTGTTCACCGTAGCATGCAATTCATATGCTCATCTTACCTCCCATACCCCTGCAAAAGATGGGAAGACAGTCATTTGTATGAGTAAACCAACCTTTTCAGACCTGTACGACATACAAAATTGTATACCTTATATGTATTTATTCATAACATATATACTATTTCTTTTATCTTCATATAAAAGAAGTTCAAGACCTTAAATTTTATTTGTGCCCCAAGATCTCCATTGACTAATGAATATCAAGCTATGGGCTTTGTAAGGGGATCTACCAACATTCCGTTAGCAGAAGGTCATTGAATTGTTACTTTCCTTCTCTGAAAGCATATCTCTCATAGAGATACGTCAAATGTATGTTTCGCCTTGCTTTGATACTTCAGATCCACATCATAAGATGTTATCGTTTGGATCATTCTATCCACTATTTATTCTAAATTACTTATAGGAACTTCTCTAGCCATATGGCACCTTGAATGATGGTAGAACACGCTTGTGTTCTAATTCCATGGAAAACAGAAATACATTGTATATTTCTTTACTCCATTATCATTTGCCTAGGCCTTGTATTGGAGTATCCTTTCAAAGGTAAGTAGTTCCCTTGACAACTCAATCCATGGTTATTCACATAATTTTTTTCACAGCAGGACCAAAAATAGCTTCCAAGTCCTACAAAAAACATCTGGTCTTTTATACACCAATGTATACATTCATGTTGCCAATCATATTCTTACTATGGGACTCTATCTACTTTTGGTTTATGTTGGATTCCTTATAGGATATGTAACCTCTCTAGGTTTGTACCCTTGACTTTAGGGGTATCCATGGTTTGCAGTTTGGCATACTAAGATGCCTAAGGATCACACTTGTACATGTCTTAGGTGGAAAAGACTGTATCTTTCTTGTGTAATCTCCGCTTACCTTGTTATTCAAGATATTATCTATTCAACCTATGATTTTTCAACTCGTATATTAAGGATTCTTTGATCCTATATTCTTTTAAATCTCTTGACACTTGTTTCAGCTATACATATGTCATTTAACAAAGGATGACTTCACCAAGAATAATCTCAAGATTGTTTAGCACTCATGTAGTATTTTTTGATTATCTCGAAGTTGGTGAGGCTTTCACCTTGTGAAACCTCATATACTACTACCTAGGTGATTGCTTCTTTGAAGCCTTAAGCCCCTTCATGTAGAGTTCATAATCCAATTTTGAAATTTCCAAATTAGAAAGCGGTCTTCAAATCATCTTGATGTAATTTCAAGACTAAGCTTATTGTTATAGCTAAAATTAATTGTTTAAAGTTAAAGCGCACAACGGACAACCTTCCATTGTAGTACCCCTTAGCCACTAAGTGTTTTAGGTTTTATATGCCCCCAATATATTTGAGAACCTACTTGTTCCCAATCACCTCTTGGCTAGGTGACAAATTGCCCAAATATGTACTTGGCTAGTTTAAAAAAAAAAGAAAATCCATATCGTCCAGCATGACACTTCGCAATTCTTCTTTATAAGTGCTTCTAGAGTCTTTCAGACACTTATAGGTAGTCATCATCACCTTCTAAATGATGAAAAGAGCATTAAATCTATTAGGGAATCTATCCCCTTATAGTCATTTGCTGGATGACAATTGTAAACCCCGTCACGATCAAGGCCGGGATTAGTGTTTAAATGCATTTCATAATTGAATAAGAGATCTGAAATAATTAAATTTTTTTTAAAACACCTGTACAAATAGATCTCCATTCATTTGTTCATAAAATCATTAGGCTTGTTCGGTTTGTTACATGTACAATATCAGAGTATGAGCACAATTCCCGACATTCATCCGGGATAATAACATTAATCCAAGAGTTTGTACAGGACATCATTGCCTATCTCAGCTCCCATACCGGGGATTACATAAAACTATAATTCTATAATTTATTCAATACATACATTCGTAAAAAATGATAACCAATCAAAAACTGAAAGTATCTATCTAAGACTACAGCCAGTAGTCCTAGTCGCCCTTATACGCTTGCTTGCTTCTTGATCCACTTTCCCTGTCTAAAAATATTATTTGGAAAGAATGAGATTCTAAAGAATCCCAGTAGCAACAGTTTACGTATATGATGCATAATTAACCAAGAAAGTAAGCATACATCACAATGCAGCAATCAATATTCGAGGCCGAGCATAATGCCACATCCCCTTCACTATATATAAGGTCAGGCTTTCACCACGTCCCTTTACTGTATCTGTATTCAAGGCCGGGATTTCGCCATGTCCCCTCACTGTATTTGTATTCAAGGCCGGGCTTTCGCCACGTCCCCTTACTGTATCTGTATTCAATGACTAATGCAAACAAGCAATGCAATATACATGATATAGGATAAAATGTTACTATCTTGGTCTTTCCGCTCTTGAGCAGGCACGGGCCTTCTACGTTCTGGGAAAATATCGAATCCTAAATTCATAATTAAGGATGATGCGTTATCACTTAGTCCATTACTCAATACCTTCACAATACTTAAATTGGTTATCATTATTGTCTCTTAAGTACTCATATATGCCTATAATAAAAGCCCTAAAGGGTTGGAAGAACTACCCCAGGGATCCCCTTTTGGAAGCACAAACACTGACATTTTTTCACTGTTTCACTCTAGTGAAGACGGCCTCACTCGAGTGATGGGGCACTGACACTTGAGTGAAGACGGCCTCACTCGAGTGGTGGTACGGTCAGCACTCAGGTATCAGAGAGTGAGGGATAGCGAGTGAGCACCCGAGAGCACAAGAACTTTTCAGAGACAGGGACACTCGAGCACACAAGACCTCACTCGAGTGATAGCCAAATGCTTCACTCGAGCACTAGAGAGTGAAGTTCAGGAAGTGAGAACCCGAGAGCAATGGGAGTTTTCAGAGGGAAGGAGCACTCGAGCATGAGACTTTTCACTAGAGTGGAGACTGAATTGTCGCGAGTGTTGAGAGACACTCTTGCATTCAACTGTGAGTGACAACCTGAGAGGAAAGTTCTTGGTGTCAAATACACCAGCACTCGAGTGAGAGGAGGCTCACTCGAGTGAGAATGTACCACACTCACAGGTGAGGCATCACTCTCGCCCTTTTCACAGAAGTGCAATACAGAAACTAAAGGGAAAACGAAGAATTTCACTGACTCACTCGAGTGGAACCCAACCTCACCTGAGTGATATTCATCCCTCACTCGAATGAACCCCAGATCACTCGAGTGACCTTATTAGAACCTAGAAAATGCAGAAACAATGGCAGCATTCACCATAATTTTCCCAAGAGTTTCCAAATGACCCAAAACTTCAACCAAAGCTATCCCCACACAAAATCACTCAAGGAATCCAATAAAACCATTAAAACAATCAAATTATACCCAATCAATCCAAAATACCTATCTATCCAAAATACCTATCTCGAGCAACATTAAACACTAAATTTTTAAAATCATTAAACTCAATCATTCAATCCTTAATCAATCCTATCTATCCATATACCTTCCAATTATACCATTTCCATACCAATAACATACCAAACTCCCTATTAACCTTCATTTTTGAAAATAGGCAATAATTTCTAGAAACCCAAAGTTAATCCATTTGGCATAAAACTTAGATAGATAGGTCTCTTAAACTCACCTTATCAACTTCTTCAAAGAAGCTTTTTGATCCTCCAACTTTCACAATTCCTTGGAGCCACAAACCAATACCAATAGACACACTACACCCATCAAAATAAAGATAATCACTCAAGGAACAATTTTAAAGAAATGTGTTTGAACATTTGAGGCCATTTCCCTTACCTTTTTGAAGCTTTTCTTCCTTCCCTTTCCTTCAACAATAGCTGACGGTTTTGGAGAGAGAAGAGAAGAGAGAGAGAATGAGAGAGATGAGTGTGGAAGGTGAGAAAATGATGGCAATACTCCCTCCATGCTTCTGCAGTGGGAAATGAGGGAAGAGAGGAGAGAGAACAAAATAAAATAATACCCATTGACTTTTCCTCAACTCCTCACACTACACCAACTTGCCACATGTCCTCTTCCTATTGGCTCTCACACAATAAGTCATCAATTAACTTATCTAATCCATCCATTAGCCATTTAATCACACATTTCATTTCCTCCTAGTTAGTAATTAATTTCCCCTCACCAACTTAAAGCCAATAATTCCTTTCTTTTAATTTCTCCTTTATTTTTGGCACATTAATTAAAATGCCACAAAACACATAATAATCCACTCTAATTCACAATTACATTCTCAATAATCAACATTAGCCCTTAATCAAAATTTGGGGCGTTACAACAATTTACTCCAAGGTGGATTTCATAGGATTCTTTTCCTATGTATGGGTAATGTAATCCTGTCGTAACTTACCTCTTACCTCTTTCATTGTGAAAATGGTTTCAACCCTCCTACTCGTGTAATGCTCCCAAATTTTGATTAAGGGCTAATGACAATTATTGAGAATGTTGTTGTGAATTAAAGTTGATATGAGACCCGAATTAATTATTGGAAAGGCTCAACACCTTATATTTTAGCATAATTGTATGACAAAGTAATTTTGGGAGCTAAAATATGGGTAGATGGCACATGGAAGAAGGAAAAGAATTTAATTATGTGTTATGTGGTAATTTAAGTAAATATTTCATAATTAGTGGAAAAATTGAAAGAATGGAAAATTATCGGCTAATTAGTTAGTGATTAATGGAGAAATTAATTACTAACTAAGAGAAATGAGAAGGGGTAACTAAATGTCTAATGGAGTAGTTAAAGTAACTAATTATTTACTTACTTTATGAGAGCCAATGAAAATGGGACAAGCGGCAAGTTAAGAGGATAAGAGAGTTGGTATGAAGAGAGAGTTGTTAAGAACAGTCAAAACCCATAATCATTTATTATTTTTCTTCTCTCTTCCTCCCTTGAATTCGGCTGAAATGGTATGGGCATGAGGAGTGCACTTATTTCATCTCCTTCCTCACACTTCTATCTCACTCATTTCTCTCTCATTCTCTCCCGCATTTTCGCTGCCATCGAAGACCAAAGAAAGAAGAAGAGCTCTTATAAAAGGTAAGCATTTTGACCCTCCAAATGATCTCTAATGAAAAAACTCTCTTCTTCAATCTTCTCCCTTGTGTTGAGAGATTCGATTATATGGTTTTAGATTTTCCATTGGTGGTGTTTTGATCACTCAAGGAAATCTAGAGTTTGGAGAAGCAAGGAACTCCTTTGAGAAAGTTAAAGAGGTAAGTGAGTTGAATACTTTGATATAGGTTTTGTGGCCATTTGGTTAAGTTTTGGAATTCTTGAATATTGCCCTATTTTTGAAAATTAGGGTCTTGGTGTGTTTGAGTTGTTGTGGTCATGGATATGATGCTTTGAGATGTATTTTGGATAGATAGAATTGAAGCTTAAATGTCAAGTTTGGCAATTTTGGATTTTGTTTTGAATATATGCCAAAACTAGAACATATAGATGGAGTGGGAATTTGGTTGTTTTGATGTTTCCATTGGTTTCCTTGTGGAAAATTGTGTGGGAGTAGTGTTGGATGTGAATTTTGGTCCATTGGAAACTTAAGTTTAAAAATTGTAAGTTTTGGTTAGTGAAAACCTTGTGCAGGAAGTCAGTTTGTAAGGACGTTTTGAATAGGTAAATGGTGATAAAAAATTATGAAACTTTCCAGTGTTAACGTTCACATGCCAAGCTTCAAAATGGACATATAATTCATATTATTTCGATTCATGAGCTAGGAGTTATGATTTTCCAAAGTTTGGGGTTGAAACTGGAAGCAATTCTGGAGCAGTATGGGATTTTGTGTAATTCTGTATTTTTGTGGTTATGGACAGCCTTGATTCATATTTTTTCTGTGTATAGGACTTAAATATCTTTCAATATGATTTCGTATCACCTCATTTTTATTTTTCTAGAATTAGTTATGATTTTTTTGAAGCTAAAATACAAATGTCTAATTTTTCCAATTTTTGCCTAAACTTTCGGCCAGCACTGTTATGAGGGGTAAAAGCTGGATTTTCATGAAATAGATGGTTCCATTGGATTCAGTAGGCAAAAATAAGTGGGGTTACAGCTGGTCACTTTTTTGGAAAATGCTGAAAAAGCATAATTACGAAAACGCCCATAAAACCCTAAATCGGGGCTGTCAAGGGTACTTTCGTAATTTGACAGTGAATTTGATGATTATGAGCCCAAAATTCCTTGGGGGAAAATACATCAGGCTAGCCCTAGTCAAAATTTTGGGAGAACGTGCCATCGGGTCGGGTAAGGCGGGGGCGGGCCGAGGTCTCGGGGGCATTTTGGTAAATTTTCACCATAGACTAATATAACCACAAGAAACACTATGGAGGAGTCTAAAATGATACTTGGATAGGTTATGACCTATTTCTTGTAGATTTAATATTTTAGGACATAGTCGGAAGCCGTTAGCGGCACGTTTTACGAGGCATACTAAAAAGGTGGTATTTGAGATGGTACTTCCCAACCTTTTAGGCAATTGTTTGGGCTTCTAGTAGCCACCTAAGGGACTTTAATGATAACCAAATCAAGTGTTTTTGAAGTAATATGAATGTTGGGATAAGTGATAACCTGTCGTCCTTAATTATGATTATAGGATTTGATATTTTCCCGGAGTGTAGAAGACCTACGCCTGAAAAAGAACGGAAAGAATAAGGTAGTGACACTTTCTCTTATATCATGTTTAATTCATTGCTTATGTGTATTTATCATTGAATGCTACTGTTACTGATTGTGTTTGTGGCGGGTAGCCCAACCTTGAATCCTTGTGAGTTGTGACCTGCGGCCACATGGAGGATTAGCCGATGGTGGAGGACCATGCCTACGAGGTGTTGGGATTATGGGGCATGACAATAAACCTCAAATGTTGCTGTTTGGGTTTGTAGCGGTCAACTCGGCCTTGTAAGAATGATTGAGTCATGGCGGGTAGCCCGGCTTTGAATGCTAACATTGCTGAATTGTGATATATACTTACATGCTTTGTTTAATTATGCATCATATACGTGAAATATTTCTACTGGGATTCTTTTGAATCTCACTCTTTCCAATTAACCATTCTAGACAGGGTAAGCAGGTCAAGGGACAAGCAAGTGAACAAGGGCGATTAGGATTGCCAGTGGTAGTCTTAGCTTTCAGTTTTCGGTTATCATTTTGGACGATTGTATAAACATGTTGACTATAGAATTATGGTTGTTGTGTAATCCCCAGTATGGGAAACTAAGATGGGCAAAGATGCCCTATAAAACCCTTTCGTTATTGAATATATCTTGGGTGAATGTCGTGAAATTTGTTAACACTCTGATATTGTGTATGTGACAAACCGAATAGGCCAAATATTTTTATTTAAAAATGAATGGAGATCGTATTATACGAGTTTTGTAAAAATTTTTAAATTATCCTTGATCTCTTATTCAATTATAAAACATGTTTAAACACTAATTACGGCCTATTTAAGTATAGGGGTTACAACTCAGATCAATGAATTTATGAACACTTGGTTATTCCTTGTTACTGTTAACCTCTTAGAGAGATTCAGTATGATTAATGCTCATATCCTGCTAGGAAATTTGAGTTTTATGAATGTTGTGTCCCTCGGTTCTCTCTTAGTCATTGAGCCGCCATCATTTTCACTAGTGAAGAAGTGTCTGGTCAAATTCTCAGGTCATCTAACAAAGAGATACCATGGCCCAATATTCCTTACTCATGGGAAAAATTATGGATATGAATTTGTTGACCCTTATGGTCTTAACAAGCTTGGGCCTATTCTAAGGCCTATCCATAATTCACAGGATAAGGTCATGATTGACATAGAGGCATTTGGTTAAGTGTAAAGATAATAACTGTGAGTTTACATACCAACATATGGCTGATAATTTCACTTATGCCATTATTTACTCAATCATGTCAAGAAGAGGTCTATCTCTCTGTTTCAACAACTCTATTATGTTAAAGGGTTCTAGGTATTGATAGATTTCTAACAATCCCTTTGTACACAGAGAATCTTGAACTAATCACATGGGTGTTCTTAACCCTTGTTAGTTCAAAAAGTCTTATCCTTTTAGTTTAACTTATTCCTGACTAGATTTAGCTATTATCTAACAGCTTCACACTTGCCTAAAATCAGTAAACATAACCGTATTTCGAGTAAACATCCATAACGTTAATAAAACACCAAGCTCTGTGTTTTCCCTCAAGTTCATTGGTTCACAGACGTCATAGTTTGCCAATTACAGAGGATATCTTCTCAAAATAGTCTTGTCTTTCTTGCCAGTTAAACTAAGTCATTAACTACTTTTAAGGATATTAACCCTTTAGCATACGTTATTTAGCACATTCTCTTTTGCTAGTTTGATCGTTTCTTTTGATCAATGTGTGCATGTAGCAAGAAATGTAATTATTATCCCCAAAAGGAAACATCAAATCCAATAAAGGATTTGAGAGTCACAATCCTATCGATCTCTAACTAAAGAGATAACAAAGATGTAATTTTATTGGTTGCAATTGCATGGAGTGAATCAAGGTGGTTTATCTATACGGAGTTAATGTGCAAGTGTCAATCCTTTGATTCTTTCTCTTTTCTTGCTTTGCATCCTACATGAAGCCATATGCTTTTATGAAACATCTACTACTTATGTGGATTGTTTCTTCTACATTCCTTAGGGTGTGTTTGGTTTGAAGGGAGGGGAGGGTAAACTACCTTTTTGGGTTGAAGGCATTTAAATTTTGGGCGAGAACCCAAAATTTAAAAGGAATGAGGGTAAATTTTGGGCAAGAATCTAAAATTTAAAAGAATGAGGAGGTAAATTTTGGGTTTCTCTCGTCCAAAATTGTAATTTACCCCCTTTTCCTCTCCCTCCCCTCCCCTCAAACCAAACACACCCTAAAGGATTATTAATGTAGTCTTTCCTCTTTATAGAAACCATTGACCTCCTTTAGATCAAGTTTACCTCATAGGTTTCTTGCCCTTAGGCTTAGAAGGTGAATCCTCCCACTCTTTAGCTAAGTTCGTTTGATTGATAGATCTCAGTTCCTTCAGTTTTTCAAGTTCAATGTGATGAATCACATTGCCGAAGGTCACAATATGCATATCAGGGGTAGTATTTTCTTTCATCTATGCCCACTCACTGGAAGATGTGGCTTACTCCTACTCACTAGGAGACATAGCTTACTCCCACTCATTGGGAGCCATCTTATCACAACTTATACTTGTTGTTTGTTAAAATGGACTTGGCATTTATTTGTCAGAACTTCTTTATTTGACATTTGCCTCAAGTGTTGCCTAAACGATATGTTAGGACTGAGTACACTATGTTAAAACTTGTCTTAGTTTTAACTTTAAGGAAAAAGATAATCAATTCCACTATCTTCCAACACTATCCATACAGCTTGAATAAAGTTATATTGCTCGTATCATCATAAATATGAGCAATCTTGTTATTTCTATGCTTTATAGCATAAACTTTTTGTATCCTTTGGTTGCTTCAGCCTGTAGATGCTGAGGACTAGTTTGTGGGATGTTCTTGACATCTTATTCTTCCTAAATGCAATAGATTTGAGAGTTTCTAACTTCTTGAGCTTGTCTTCATAAGACTTGGTCATAATTTGGTTACTTAGACGATTAAGGTATGCAAATCATATTCTTTTGTTCAAATAAAACATAGGATAATTAGATAATAAGTTCACTAGTTTCATGTTTAGAATACAACTATGTTGAATTCCATCTCAATCATACTAGTTAGCTCATCATCCTTTTAACCATAGCCTTTATTGAACACATTCCCCTTTGGATTTCTAGATACATTCCAGAAGCTCCCACTCAATTAAAGCAGTTATAATAACATAATATGATCTATATACAACAATATGAATGTTCATGAAAAGAAGAGAATATGCTTAATTCAATTCCAGAAAACATAGAATTTAATCAAAAATTCAATGAAGAAAGAACATTCAAAATTTGTAAAAAAATTTGTCTCATATTGATGTCTCTTAACTAGGTTCTCTCTCTCATAGGTCCTTTTGACCATAAAAACTCATGTAGCATCGAGCTACAATGTCAAGATCCTCTTAGCCATGTTTACATCCACTGACTTGTATGTATTTGCAGCATACCTCCTGTAACCCCCATCACTCAACAAGGCCGTGATTAGTGTTTAAATTCGTTTTATAATTGAATAAGAGATCAAGAGTAATTAAAACTTTTTACAAAAACCTGTACAAGTAGATCTCCATTCATTCATTCATAAAAACAACAGGCTTGTTCGGTTTGTCACATATATAATATCAGAGTATAAACAAAATTCCCGACATTCACCTGGGATACTTGTTACGAGTTTAGATGATCAATTAAATAGTGCAAGTGTACACTGTCGTAATCAAGTAATATAGAAGTGAGTAGAGTATCGTTCCCACGAGGATTGATCACTAAGTACCAAAATGGGTAATTTTAATTCTATTTAGTCGATCGGTAAATTGGTGATTGAGAGTACAATTAAAAGAAAAATAATTAAATATGAGTACAGATGATATGAAAACAAATATGAGAAAAAGTCCTAGGGATTATATTTCACTTAACAAATTTCGGATTGAATCACTTATCTATTTTAGCTCAATTTATTCCACATGATTGATAGTCGAGTTTCCCTAATTTAATTACTAGCCTCTTCCAAGGTCAAGCAATTCTATAATTAATTGCTAATCCAATATATTCCTATATGAATTTAAGCAATTAATTATGCATTAAGATTTATGAAACTCAATAAGACTACACAACTCATATGAATATATTCCTATTTCATATGCAAGTCATGGTGTTAATTATAGGATCTACACACATGCATCTCCTTCCGGTCTCAACATGCATATTGTAATCATTCAAAAGGTGGCCAATCAAATGAAAGCATTAAGAACAATAATTAAAACTCAATCATGAAGGAGAAATTAAAACTAGATTTAATAAGTTAAGATTCAATCCGTCATTAGTAAGCTACGTCATCACCCTAGGAAAATGAAAATTTAGCTCATGATAAAATTAAAAACAAAACCAAAACAAATTGACATTATATAAAGCTAGAATGAAATCCTCATAAATACTGCATAAACTTGAATATTAAATTCTCAAACATAAATATACAACCAACAAGATGCATGAAAAATGGACAAATCTAGCCGTCCCTTTAGGAGGTAAAACCTTCCATGTAGGCGGCATGAAAAATGTAATACAATACTAAGCCTTCCATGTATGAGGCATGCAAAAAGTAATATAATACTAAGCCTTCCATGTAGGAGGCATGAAAAAAATAATACAATACATAAAATTAAAAATAAAAAATAACACAATTTATTTAGAACTATCAGAGAAAATATCTCTTCCTGTCAGAGAAGGATCTCTGACTGGAAGAGAAATATCTCCACTATATTTTTTCTCTCCTCCTCCTTCCATTTTGCAAAGAAGCACACACATATATAGGCAAGCGAAGTGCGTCTGTTGCTTCTTCTTTTTTTTCCACAGGTGCTACAGTATTTTGCCTTCTTTTCACGCATAAACATGACTTTTCAGCAAACCTACATATTTTTTTCGTGTTGCTACAGTGCTACAGTGATTCCATCCGCTACAGTCACCTCCATCCGCTACAGTACTGACTTTTTTTTAATATTTTTCTTTATTTTTTAAATACTATTTATTTTACACCCAAATATATTATATTAAGCTCAAATATCGTCCATAAAATCATCATATAAGGGAAAATAAATATGCAAATATTTCACTTATCAATACTAACATTAATCTATGAGTTTGTAGGGCATCATTGCCTATCTCAGTTTCCCATACAGGGGATTACACAACATCACTACTCTATGGTCAATATATATACATTTTTCCAAAATGATAACCAATCCAAAAACCAAAAGAATCTAGCTAAGACTACCACCGGCAGTCTTTGTCGTCCTTGCTCACTTGTTTGCCTCTCGATCCACTTGCCCTGTCTAAAAATGTTATTTGGAAAGAGTAAGATTCAAAAGAATCCCAGTAGCAATAGTTTACGTATATGATGCATAATTAAACAAAACAAGTAAGCATATATCACAATGTAGTATATCAATATTCAAGGCCGGGCTCTCGCCACGTCCCCTCAACAATATTCAAGGCCGGACTCTTGCCACTTCCCCTCAACAATATCTAAGGCCAGGCTTTTGCCACGTCCTCTCAACAATATTCAAGGCCGGGCTTTCACCACGTCCCCTCGCTCATTCAATGATTAATACAAACAAGCAATGCATTACACATGATATAGGATAAAGTGTCACTACTTTGGTCTTTCCGCTCTTGAGCAGGCACGGGCCTTCTATGCTCCAGGCAAATATCTAATCCTAAAGTCATAATTAAGGACGACGCATTATCACTTATTCCAATACTCAATAACTTCACAACACTTAAATTGGTCATCATTAATGTCCCTTAAGTACTTTTAAATATCCCTAACAATAGCTCTAAAAGGTTGGAGGAACTATCCCAAAGATCCCCTTTTGGACACACAAACACAAATATTTTTCACTACTTCACTCGAGTGAAGATGGCCTCACTCGAGTGATGGGGCACTGGCACTCGAGTGAAGATGACCTCACTCGAGTGATGGCACGGTCTGCACTCGGGTACTAGAGAGTGGAGAATAGCAAGTGAATACCCGAGAGCACAAGAACTTTCAGAAGACGAGAACACTCAAGCGCAGAAGGTAACACTCAAGTGACACCAAATGCTCACTCGAGTCCTAGGAAGTGAGGTGTAGAAAGTGAGAATCCGAGAGCAATGGAAATTTTAAAGGGAAGGGCACTCGAGTATAGAACTCGTCACTCGAATGAAGACTTAAAACTTGTAAGTGTTAAGGCTCACTCTTGAAACTTGGCCGTGAGTGACAACCTGAGAGGCAAGTTCTGGGTGTCAAATACACCAGTACTCGAGTGAGAGGAAGCTTACTCGGGTGAGAACCCACCACACTTGCAAGTAAGGCAACACTCTTACCCCCTTCACAGAAGTGGAACGCAGAAACTGAAGGGAAAATGAGGAATTTGACTGAATCACTCGAGTGACACACATCAGAAACCAGAAAATGTAAAAACACTAACAGTATTCTCCAGAATTTTCCTAAGAGTTCCCAATAAACCCAAAACTTCAACCAAAGCTATTCCCACACAAAATTGCTCAAGGAATCTAATGGAAATGCCAAAACCACCAAAATCGTACTCCATTACCATGCTTTGGTTTTGGTCAACATTAAATACTAAAATTCCAAAATCACCAAACTCAATCATTCAATCCCAATTCCTTTCTATCTATCCACATACATTCCAAACCTACCAATAACTTGCCAAATACCCAATGACCCTTATTTTTTAAAATGGGGCAATAACTTCCAGAATTTCAAAGCTAAAGCATTTGGCCCAAAACTTGGATAGAAATGTTTCTTTAACTCACCTTAACAACTTTTTCAAAGGAGCCTCTTGATTCTCCAACCTCCAAAATTCTTGAAAGCTCAAACCAACACCAAATGGCAAACTATAACCGTGAAAATAAAGCTCTTAACTCAAGGAATAACTTTATAGAAAAGAGTTTGAACAATAGAGGTCATTTACTTACCTTAATCACAAGCTTTTCTTTATCTCACTTGGCAACCATGGCAGACGAAAAAAATGGAGGAAGGAAAGAGAGAGAGAAGAGTGAAGAAGATGAAGAAAATCATCTCACTCCTATGTCCATACTTCTTCAGCGAAAACCAGTGTTTTCAAGCTCGGACTGGACCGGACGGTTCGACCACGAAACTGTCGAACTGGTGGTCTGACCGGTCCGGTTTGGCTACTTACCCCGATTCGACCAAGTTTCAGGCGGTTTGACTGGTTTTCTAATGGTTTGACCGGTTTTTTAATTTTTTTTAATATTTTATTCAAAATTTCATATAAATAGTTCTAAAATCTTCCCTTCCTCACCAGTTTAGCTTCGGTTTGACTCCGATCTGACCCACTAACCCTTAACCCAGTACCCCGACCGGTTCAGTGACCGATCTGGGTTTCAGAACCTTGGCGAAAACCAAAGGATAGGAAGAGAGAGAGAAACATAAAAAATGCTATTTGTCTTATCCCATACCCTCTCTTTTCATAAGCTTGCCATATGTCTCATCTCCATTGGTTCTCCTTAAATAAGTAACCAATTAGTCACTCTAACCACTCCATTAGCCATTTATTACATATCCCATTCCTTCTTAGTTAGTAATTAATTTCTTCATTAATCACTGACTAATTACCCGATAATTTCCATTCTTTAAATTTCCCACTGATTATGGCACGGTTATCAAAATTTGCCACAAGACGCATAATAATTCAGATTTAATTCAGAAATCATTCTCAATAATTGTCATTAACCCTTAATCAAAATTTGGGGCGTTACACCTCCAACTTGATGAGATGATTCTTGAATCTCTCTCTATTTTGTCCTTTGTCACAACATTTGTGATAAAGGGTTGACTTAGAAGCCACTGCTTCAATTCCAACTGATTCAATATGGTTAGAAGCATGGGAAAACTTGTTATTATTTAATAATTTCAAGTTGTTGCAATTTTCAGGTTTTATCTCTAAGAATTTTGAGTCAAGGTTAAATGGAGCCTTATATTCAAAAACTCATTTGAATAATTTCTCACTTTAAAGAATATTTTAGCATTAACCTTATATTCCAGCTGAAATACTCTTAACAAGTAAACCAATTTATCCCAAAAACAATAGAATCAATTTAGACGTTTTTGGAAATCTTTAAGTGCATGTAAACACCTTTTTGACTCAAATCAGATCCAAATATGCTTCAAATATATGCAAATTATATATCAAACTGAAGCTCTCAAATTTAGGGATTTTTAGGAACAACCACGTCTCAATTGGAGGTCCCACACGCCATTAGAAGGTGTATAATTCAAAACACAAATCTTGATAAATTGGAAAAATCCAACAAGGCCCACTCTCAGTAGAGGTGCGTGCATTCCACGCACTGCCTTATGCCCACCAGCTAGTGTCACGTACTGGCTTCCCAGACTCCACGCGCTGTCTTTTCTCCGACGGTACGAACTACGTATCAAACAGTGGCCCTTGTGGGCCCCACATGCCTTTTATCAATTTTCTGATTTTTTTAAAAAATCAATGGGTAATGGTTGACCGTTGACTAGTCAACCACAAATCGCTGACGTGGCATGGTTAACGTGGCTTGTCAACGAATGACGTGGCCCCATGTTGACCGATACTGACATGTATATGGACACTGACATGGCTCCCTCTAACTGGCACCATGTGGTTTGATTGACTGATGATGTGGCAGGCATCATCTTCAACCTCTAGCCTAGTCAACTTGACCCGGTTGGAGCTCAGCTGGTCATTGCAACCCGTCAACTTCGGAAGGCCATATATTCATCATTTTAGCTCCAGTTTTTATGTTCTTGATGTCGTTGGAATCGTCGTTGAATGAACTACAAATCCATGGCTTTTATTTGATCTAGAAATGGCTTTTTCAATGATCAAATTGTGAGTCAAGTAGCGGTGGCGACAAGCGACTAGCCAACTTCTTTCCTTCATTTCTCCCTCATCCGAACTCCGTTTGACACGTTCTAAGTGTTGTTGGAATTGTTTCTTCAAGATCTACACAACCATAGCCATACTTTGGATAAAAAACACTCAGTTTTGAACACCCAATTTTTCTCAACGTCGACGGCACTCCATAACGTGACTTGGATCTGTGTCCTTGATGTTTCAAAGGCTTTTCTACCTTTTGGGGATTAAAGTCTCTTGTTTTTTGTTCCATATGGGTTCCAAAAACTCAACTTTAATCAAATGGCAGGAGTGAGGAGAAGAGGAGAGAATGAATTTTTGTACAAGAAGCTTTTAAACACAAGAATCTAGTATCTTACATGCAAACCAGAGTTCATACATATGAAAAATGTTTCAAGCAAAAGAATCTCAGAAGAAAGAGAACCAAGATCATATGGCCACCATATATGCACATATCATGAATAGCAAAGAGAATAGTAACATATATTCATATTTGTGCGTATGAAAAAAAAACTTAACGTGTTGAAGCAAATACTTATTATGGCATGAAACCAAAAAATTATATATTCATGCATGTGAATATATATAGATATATACATATATGCAGATAATGCTTTCACATATATGAATATAAAGAGGCAGAGGCATATACAAGCCATACACACGCATTTTTTTTAAATAATAATAAAAACGTGTATATACAAAGAAGAAGAAGTCATGCCAAAAGTATTATTATCATTTTGAGCATAGCGGAATTATTATGGTAGAGATATAAACAAAATATATCATATGCTTGTTCATAGAGAATAAATCACAGCCTTAAGGATCAACTAGCTCTGATACCAATATGGGAAAAATAAGGAGAGAGGATGGACTAACATACCGGGTCAGGACTCCAATGCTCCATAACTCTAACATGATAGTGCCTACACAATTATTAGACTTCTAGAGCCTAATTAGGATTGGCAAAGTAGATCACCAGAACAAGAAAGATGGTAGGAGAGAAGAAAGATTGCCAAATAGCTCAATGGCAGGAACTGAAGGAGGCACCTCCTATTTATAGTGGTTTAGGGTGGCCACTGATTAGGAAATAATGTGCACCCTTCTTGCCTTCCAAGTTAGTAATTAGGAGAATTAATTGTTAATTAATTTCCTGAATTATGATGACTTGTTTCTCAATTAACAATATCATAATTAATACTAACTTATTTCCCAATCCACAATTAATGCTAATGTGTTTCTTATTTAGTTAGATTACTTGTATCCTAATCAAATAGTCCAGCCCATCAAGGGCGAACTTGGACCCAAAGTCCAACATCTCCCACTCGCACTTGATGGGCCTCCTATCATGTGTATGTTACTCTTTCCTATTTCATACTTGGCGTCTACTGTGACCGCGTGGGCAAAAACTTATTTGAATATTTGGTGCTTGTGATACTAGAAATCCCTCATGTCGAATCAGTATCCAAGGACACCCTTTATATATATATATATATATATATTTGTAAGCGATCTATTCATTGCCTCAGATGCCCTAGATTCTCCCATACATATCACTCATGGCATATCTAATCCCTCTCGAGTTAATATATTGATTAACTTAGATTGCCTTCCATACACATAGTATCCGCACTTACAAGCTGCACATAGAGCTAGTAAGGGGTCGACCACAGACACTAGCACATCTTATATATCTAGGAGTAAATATTCCTTTTTGACTAAATATTAGTCCATCTCGACTTGTTTGACCGAATCGTGTGTGATCATAGAGCTTCGCTAAAGTAGCTATCACCAAACCAAATTTTCATGATGCCGTCTAAGTCTTAAAGGCATTGTGAAAGGATTCTTCCTTCCTTGGACTCACACTGTAGTGAACTAGGGATCTTTCACCTACATCTCATGTTGCAGTCTACCTCTAAAGCACATGCAATATGAATTGCATGCTAGGTGAATGATTTGTGGTGTACGTCGATTTCTTTTTCTTCCACCGTACAGACATTAGTTCTAAAATGTACTTAACATCCGAACTAGAACTTTCTTTTTTTTACAATATCTCTTTTACAATCTCATTTGTGAAAAAGAGTTCTTTGCCTAGCTACAGGTCTGTATTCATGCTTCGATCCATTTTTTTGTTGTATATACATACATATGGATCTCATCTCAGTTTAACTGAGGTGACTTAAACACAAAGATTCTTCTTAACTATCTTATGGTGATCATTTGCTCGTCTTACCCTCCTATGCCCCTGTAAAACATGGGAAGATAGTCGTTCGTATGAGTAAACCAACCTCTTTTGATCTGTACGACATACAAAATTGTATTCCTTATCTGTATTTGCTTATAACATACATACTATTTCTTTTATCTTTATATGAAAGAAGTTTAAAACCTTATATTTTATTTGAGCCCCAAGATCTCCACTGACTCAATGAATATTGAGCTACGGGCTCAGTAAGGGGATCTATCAACATTCCGTTAGCAGAAAGTCATTGAATTGTTGCTTTCCTTCTCTGAAAGCATATCTTTCAAAGAGATACATCAAATATATGTTCTCCTTACTGTGATACTTAGGATCCACATCATAAGATGTTATCGTTTTGGATCCTTCTATCTACCATTTATTCCTAATTACTCATAGGAACTTTTCTAGCCATATGACACCTTGAATGATGGTAGAACATGCTCTGTGTTCTAATTCCACGGATAACAGAAATACATTGTATATTTCTTTACTCCATTATCATTCACCTAGGCCTGTATTAGAGTATCCTTTTAAAGGTAAGTTGTTGCTTTGACAACTCAATCCATGGTAATTCTTATAACTTTTTCATAGCAGGACCAAAAATAGCTTCTAAGTTTGACAAAAAATATTTGGTCTTATATACACCAATGTGTACATTTATATTACCAACCATATTTTTACTATGGGACTCTATCTACTTTTTCTATGTTGGATTCCTCGTAGGACATGTAACCTCTCTAAGTTTGTGCCTTTGACTTTAGGGGTGTCTAAGGGTTTGCAGTTTGGCATACTAAGATGCCTAGGGATCACACTTCTATATGTCTTAGGTGGAAAAGACTATGTCTTCCTTGTGGAATCTCCGCTTACCTTGTTATTCAAAATATTATCTATTTAACCCATGATTTTTCAACTCAGAATTTAAGGATTATGTGATCCTTTATTCCTTTAACTCCCTTGACACTTGTTTCAGCTAAATATATGCCATTTGACAAAGGATGACTTCACAAAGAATCATCTTAAGACTGTTTGGCACTTATGTAGTGTTCTTCAATTATCTTGAAGTTGGTGAGATTTTCACCTTGTGAAACCTCATATACTACAACTTGGGTGAATGTTTCTACGAAGCCCTTAAGTTGCTTCATGTAGAGTTCATCATCCAATTTCCAAATTGGAAAGCGGTCTTTACATAATCTTGATCTAATTTCAAGACAAAGCTTGTTGTCATAGCCAAAATTAATTGTCCATTGTTGAAACGCACAACGAACATCCTTAGCCACTAAGTGTTTTAGGTTTTATATGCCTCCAACAGATTTGAAAACGTAGTTATTCCTAATCACTTTTTAGTTAGGTGACAAATTGCTTAAACATCTACTTGGCTAGTTTCAAAAAAGAATCCATATCCTCCTGCATGACACTTTGCAATTCTTCTTAACAGGTCCTTCTAGTGTTTTTTAGATACTTATTGTAGTCAACATCACCTTCTAAATGATGAAGAGATAATCCATTCCATTAGGGAATCTATCCCCTTATAGTCATTTGTTGGATGACAATTTACTCTGAGGTGGTTTTCATAGGATTCTTTTCCTATGTATGGGTGAGGTAATCCTCTCGTAACTTACCTCTTACCTCTTTCATTGTGAAAATGGTCTCAACTTTCCCACTCGGATCAGTGAACTTAGGAACACTTGGTTATTCCTTGTTATTGTTAACCTCTTGCAGAGATTTAGTATGATTAATGCTCATGTCCTTCTAGAAAATTTGAGTTTTATGAACATTGTGTCCCTCAGTTCTCTCTCATTCACTGAGCCACCATCATTTTCACTAATAGAGACTTGTCTTTTCAAATTCTCAGGTCATCTCACAAAGTGATACCTTGTATACCTTGGCCCCAAATCTTCCATACTCATAAAAAGAATTATGGAAATAAAGTTGCTGACCCTTGTAGTTTTAACGAGCTTGGGCTTGTTCTAAGGCCTATCTATGATTTATAGGGTAAGGTCGTGAGTAATTTAGAAGATTTGAGAGTCACAGTCCCATCAATCTTTAACTAAAGAGATAACAAAGATGTGATTTTGTTGGTTGCATAATGAGTGGAGTGAATCAGAGTGGTTTATTTATACAGACTTAACATGCATGTTCCAATCCTTTGATTCTTTCTCTTTCTTTCTTTGCATTCGACATTAAGCCATATGCTTCTGTGAAAGATCCACTACTCATGTGGATTGTTTGTTCTACATCCTTGCAATGTAGCCTTTCATCTTTGTCAAAACCATTGACCTCCTCTAGATGAAGTTTACCTCATAGGTTAGGCTTAGAGGATGAATCTTCCCACTCTTTACCTAAGTTTGTCTGATTGATGAATTTCATATCCTTCAGTCTTTTATACTCAAGTTCAATGTGATGAATCACATTGCTGAAGGTCACAATATGCATATCAAGAGTAGTATTTGCTTTTGTATACTCCCACTTACTTGAAGACGTGGCTTACTCCCACTCACTAGGAGACATAGCTTACTCCCACTCACTGGGAGACATATTGTCACAACATACATTTATTATTTGTTAGAAAGAACTTGACATTTTATTTGTCTCAACTTCTTGGTTTGACATTTACCTTAAGTGTTGCCTAAACAACATGTTAGTACTTAGTACACCATGTTAAAACTTAACTTAGTTTTAACTTTATGGAAGAAGATCATCAATTCCACCATCTTCCAACACTATCCACACAACTTGGATAAAGTTATATTACTTTTACTATCATAAATTTGAGCAATCTTGTTCTTTCTAAGCTTTCTGTATCTTTCGATTGCTTCAGCCTCTAGATGTTGAATATTAGTTGGTACAATGTCCTTGACATCTTATTCTTCTTAAATACAAGAGATTTGGGAGTTTCTAACTCTATAGATATCTCTATTGAGCTTGTCTTCATAAGCTCAGTCAAATAGACTTGGTCATAATTGGTCACTTAGACGATTATGGTATATAAAGCATATTCTTTTGTTTAAATAAGACAGGATAATTAGATAATAAGCTCACTAGTTTCATATTTAGGAGACAACTATGTTGATTCCCATCCCAATCATGCTAGTTAGTTCATCATCCTTTTAACCATGACCTTTATTGAACACATTCCCCTTTGGATTTTTAGATACGTTCCAGAAGCTTCTACTCAATCAAAGGCAGTTATAATAACAAGATAATAACATAATATCATTTAATCAACATAAATGTTCATGAAAGGAAGAGAATCTGCTTAATTTAATTCCAAAAAAAAAAAAGGATTTTAATCATAAATTCAATGAAAAAGAACATTCAAAATTTGTAAAAACTTTGCCTCATATTGTTGTCTCTCCACTAGGTTCTCCCTCTTATAGGCCCTTCTGACCATATGAACTCATGTAACGTCTAGCTACAATGTCAATCTCTTCTTAGCCATGTTTACATCTACTTACTTAGATGCATTTACAACATATCTCTCACTTAATGAGATGATTCCTACATCTTTATCTATCTTATCCTTTGTCACAACACTTGTGAAAAAGGGTTGACTTAGAAGGCACTGCTTCTATCCCAATTGATTCAATATGGTTAGAAGCATGGGAAGACTTATTATTATTTAATAATTTCAAGTTGCTGCAAGTTTCAGGTTTTATCTCTAGGAATTTTACTCAAGATTGGATAGAGTCTTATATTCAAAACTTATTTGAATAATTACTCAATTTAAAGAATCTTTCAACATTAACCTTATGTTATAGCTGAAATACTCTTAATAAGTTAACCAACTTATCCCAAAAACAATAGAATCAAAATAGACTCAATTTCAAAGTTTTTGAGAATCTCTAAGTGCATACAAACACCTTTTCGACTCAAGTCAGATCCAAATATGCTTCAAATATATGCAAATTATATATTAAATTGAAGCTCTCGAATTTAGGGATTTTTAGGAACAAACCATGTCTCAATCAGAGATCCCACGCACCCACACGCACCCCTAGAAGGTGTTTGGATCAAAAAATCCTTAAAAATTGGAAAACTCCAATGAAGTCCACTCTCAGCGGAGGCATGTGTAGGCCATGCACCACCAGTGCCCTATCGTCAGCACCCAAACTCCACGTGCTATCCTCTCTCTAACGGCGTTTGCCACGTGTTAAATAATGGCCCTAATGAGCCCCACGTGCCACATGTCGATTTTCTGGGTTTTTTTATTTTTTAAAGAAAAATAAAAGGTCAACCGTTGACCGGTCAAAGTCAATGGTTGACTGTTGACCGCTGGCGTGGCGATGACATGGCGTGGCAAACGTGGCTAGTCAACGACTAACGTGGTCCACGTTGACTGAGGCTGACGTGTATCTGAGCGCTGATGTGGCATATTTCTATTGGTCCATGTGGATTGTTGATCGATGACATTATGCGTTGCTGCCACGTCATCATCTTCAATCTCCAGGAGGGGTCAACATGACCCAGTTAGATCTCTGGTGGGTCATCCCGACTCCCAAACTTTGGAAGGTCATATCTTCCTCATTTTAGTTCCATTTTTCGCGTTCTTGGTGTCATTGGAATCGATGCTGAGAAAACAACAAATCCATGGCTTTATTTGATCTTAAAACATTGTTTTTAGTGAGAAAATCATGAGTCAATGGCGGCAACGACAAGCGACCGGCCAACTTCTTTTCTTAGTTTCTCCCTTATCCGAACTCCATTTGTCGCGTTCTAAGCATCGTTGGAATCGTCTCTTTGAGCTCTACACATCCATGGCCTAATCTTGGGTAAAAACACTCAATTTTGAACACCCAATTTTTCTCGACATTGACGACACTCCGTGAAGTGACTTGGATGTGTGTCTACCAAAAGTGCCTTATCATTGGGCCACCAAAGCTCTTTAACATATATAAGGAAAATATATATATATATATATACACACACATATATATGAACCTTTGATCTTTAACCAAGCCCACCAACAAGTTCAGTGGGGCTATTTGCCAAATGTTGAAAGTTTGAGCAGGTTAATTGCCTGCCATGCCTACCTGAAAACCATATGGGTTATTTGCCATGCTACCAAAGTTGAAGTGTTGAATTCATAGTTTGATAAGAATTATATACAGAAATGTTGCTAAACCAAGATTGTTTGTTTCTCATATTTCATAACTTTTCAATCTCAACGGTTGCTACTTTCTTTGTGATTCAAGTATCTCACTCAGAACAAGTTTAAAATTTTAGATTATGCCATCTTTCTGTCTTATTGTGAAATGCTTTTAAGAAGAACCTCTTTGGGATTCACATGCATTATTGTCTACATTTAGACCTTTGAGTTAAACACTTTGGTTGTTGATGGGTTGAAGAATCAATTATTTCATTGGTTGTATGGATTACCTCTGTAATTTCAAATGCAGGAGATCCAAGAGTTGTCCAAGGATGACTATTTTTCTAAAAACAACGAATTTGCCACGTGGTTGAAAGAAGAGAAGAAAGTGTTCTTCTATGATCTTTCATCTGAATCGGCACGTGAGATGTTCTTGGATTTTGCCAAAGCTTGGAATAGAGGAAAGCTTGAATCCCGTTATTAAGAAGGCATTGTAAGTGGTCCTCGGACAGCCCACAACTGGAAAATCAAAGGGTAGCAGAGAAGAGGGATCTGTCACTGGGGTTCAATCTCAAAAGTCTCACCTTATTAGTTCCAATATATTTAGCTCTTCAAGTGAATCCAATGGAGAGAAATTACACCTCTTGAGAGGCAGAGCTGTCTTTAGAATTACACTCCTTTGTTTACTTTAGCTACCCTTTCCAGCTGCTTGCTAGTTACTAACTCCAGTCTTAAATATAGGACAAAGTTTGTAGTGCAATATTTAGGACCGGAGGGAGTACTTGTGAAGTATAGATGTTGTTATTAGTAGAAATGAAACATTTGAATCAATATTTGATATCCCAGGTCACAAAAAAAATCAATATTTGATATCCTTTGTTTGCTGTAGAGGATTTTGTATTTAGTATTACTGCATATGAAGTTTTTTCCCCCAAACTAAATAAAAAAAAGGCATCCTTAGGTTGTCTCTTCCCTGGGTTGGTTATGATTTGTGCAGCAAAAGCTTCATCCCCCCCCGGGGGAAATTGAGTATATTACTGAAATATATTAAAGTACAACACAAAGGGTCCAAAATAAAACACTAGTAAAAGGTTTAAGCCCAATCAAAACAATCCTAAACACAACAACACATCCATTTCAAACCCTAACTTTAGATTGAAGTCAGAAAGCCAAATGGGTCATAGCCGTCGCCACTTCTAGAGGAGTGAAGAGACACCGGTCACCACCCTAATAGTCCCATCACATTTGGGAATTCATCTGCTATCAAGAGAGCAAATTCACTATCACCGCGCAACAACCGTTGTATAGAGAAAAGCGTTGTCGTTGGCTTTAACAACCATCAGCTCTGAGTAGATGAACTAAGATTTCACACAAGCCAAATCAAATAATAGAGTGGGATAAAGAAGCATATTGGATTAAGGTCGAAGCAGTTGATGCTCCTAACCTCGTTCCTCTACTGCCACATCGATCGCTCCCTTGTGAACGAAATTGGTGATGAGATCATCGATTCATCACGATACCTTCGATTTCCCATTCTCACATCATTGCTAACCACCCTTGCCATGTCTAGATTTTCTCTCCTTCCCTTGAATGTCACCACCCAAATCCAGATGCAGAAATAAAAACCCCAACCCCAAAAAGTAAAAGCCCCCACGCCAGATAACCTCCCTCCAAGGCACCAAGAAGCCAATGCCCAAACTTAGATCATTGCGTGAAAAAAATCCCAATAGAGGGAGAGAAAAACTCCAAGGGAGAACATCCTCCCTAGCGTAGCAAACACTTCATGATAATTGATTATTTGTTGTTGGAGAATGATACTATTATTATTTTTAAATAATACTGAATACATTCATTAACCAACCAAGGCAAAGACAAATACATCAATCCCTAATTCTCCTTCATCAATCACCATGCTATTATTATTTTTAGAAAATTTAGATTTTAAACGATATATATTGGATTTCTTATTTGAAAACAAATTATATGCATCATAAAAAATTGTATTCTAAATAGTAATTAAAGAAATAATTGACAGGAAATAATAGTGTTAAAATTTAAAGCGTACAGATTAAATTTAGCCATTTAAAAGACCATGGGCATGAAAGGCATAACCAACATCCACAAAGAACATCCCCTATATAATTCGGGGCTAAAAATCTCTCGTATAATTGGGAGGAAAGTCATGAACATGCTTTAACAAAAGTCAAAACATTTGCGCTGGTTGGCTCACTACGCATAGCATGATTGAATACTGATTTTATGATCATGTTCAAGCCATCAGAGGACTGCAAGGGCTTTGCTAAATCTTATATATGAACTAGGTCATAATGACCTCAACTTTAACCTTTGGTTCCAGAAGATCATTCTAAGAACAATAAGGTTACAACAATTTTCAATAAGTAGTCATTAATTACCACATCAAAGCTTTTGTTTCAAGTTTATGGAACACTTTGAGAACTTGGGAACAAAGGTTTGTCCAAGAAACATTGCAGGCTACAACTGAAAAGTGACTACTTCCTCAAACTCAAATACACCCACTGGTATCAATAGTCTCTCCACTTAAGCAGCCCACCTGGGCTTTGATTTCCATCTAAAGTAACTTCAAACATGCAATATTTCTCTTCATAGCAAATTATTCTACTTCACCCAAGTAATCATCAATTTCAGCTGGTGTCAATACCCTGCAACACAATAAATTTACTGTGTTAACAGATCTGAGAAGATCCATATTAATAAAGGCACTGATAAAGGCATTTCTCCTCAATCAGTGTATATATATGTAATCATCCATACATATATACACTGATTGAAGCATATTTCTAAAGCAGAGATAAAGGCACGATCTATCATCTTTTTTATTTTTTCCTTTCATTTTTCTTTTTGGGTGATGGAAATTATCTTGTGGTTGACAACGTTCAGAATTTTCCGCATCAGATTCAGGTTCCCGAAGTAAATAGGGTAAAAGCCTTTCCCCCTAGAATTGTAGTGTAATTTCCTGGGCTAGTCCCTTTGTTCACCCGAAAATAAATAAATAAATCGTAAAAACAAAGTTACAAGATGTAAAGCACAAAATAGAAAGTCGCACCTGAACTTTTTGTCCGCACCAATTATGCCAATTTCAATATTTTTGCCTGATATTTGTCCCTCGAACCTAGAAGAAACAGAAAAAAAACAAAGCATTAAGAAAGAAATTTCTCAGACACAGAGTTACAAACATGGTTGTATTCACCTATGTAGCATTGGCACGGGTACAGGTAAAACCAAATCTATTTAAATAGAATGTATATAATATAATATCTCAACCATTAAATAAATAAAACAAGCAAACATTTAAAGGTAAATACAAAAGAATTACAGAGTAAAAACATTATCAATGCTCTGGAAGGTAAAGGGTCTAGGAAGGCATGTGGCTGCAAAAAAGCCTTGTTCACCACCACCAATGCACATAAAATCAAGCCCACCAACCACCACTCCAATCCACCATTCCCATAGTCCTAGTCTGAAGCCATTTCAACAAAATCCCAAATTGCTGTTACCAGACGCACAAATTGTGTGTGAGAGAGAGAGGGAGGGAGTGAACTGTCAAGAAGCAGGGGACTTGGCAACAATAAATCCAGCTCATAGTTTAGAGATGTGTCTTTGGTAATTGCAAAGATCCACACGACCAATTTCTCTAGAACAACTAAGACGGTAAGGACCTTGAAGAGTCCTTGTCTAAATACTACCTCTGGTCCTAATTATAAGACAGTTGACTTTTTTTGGAGAAATTAAGGAAGCTAAATAAGTCACTAAATCATATCATATGTTATGTATCTTTAGATTATATATTAGTTTATTAGTTAAACTAATTAGTTTGAATAAAAAACTAAAAATATCAACAATCTAAAGTAATTTAATTAGCTTCCTTAATTTCTCCAAAAAAGTCAACTTTATCTTATAATTAGGACCGGAGGGAGTATAATCAACCAATGTTTGATACATTCCTTCTCCAAAACCCCTAGCTCCAAAATACTAGAGCCTGACATGTATTCTGTGGTTAGGGAAACTTAATTTGAGAAGAGAAGAAAGAAACAACAAATTGACATGAAATGTCTTTTGGACCAAATGGACAATAAAATTAAACATAAACAAAGTGACTTGCTCCTACCCTTCCTTCAGAGTCAATATGGCTGTGTGGACAGCATCGTCAAGCTCCATATCCTCAGTGTATCTGCAAAATGAGCAATCAACTCTTGAAACACGGGAAAAGATCTGAATGTGCGGAGAAACACTAATGTCATCATAAATTGAATGTTCTTGGAAGTGTTCACAGTTATATGTTATAGAATTATTTGCATATTGTGTAAGACAACTCGTGAAAAAGATCAGCTATGCTCAGTATGCACAGAAGTAAAACTGCAAAACAGAATGGACAACACTGAATTCTGCATGCAGCATGGTCATCAATGGACAGCGCATACCTCTTCTCCAGAAATGTCTTTGCATTAGAAACATTCTTCCCCATAGCAGAAGCTTTCCAGGAAAAATATGAACCCGATGGATCCACCTATTTTAATTGAATCAAACAACAATTTAGTTTATTCCTTTGCCTTCTCTTATGGTGAACCAAAGTAATTCATTTAAATAATTTCAAGCGCATGAAAAAGAGACTCAAGTGCAAACTCATCACTCACACCAACTACAGGACAGAGAAAAAGGCTCAACTAGTTTTCTGGGAAAACCCACTTAAATTTAGACAGCATAAATAATCAAAGAATATTTTTCACCCTGAGTGAAAAAATCAGTTTCATGGTGGACACCAAATAAAAGCAACACTTAGGTAACGAAATTATAAACTTCCAACAGGTTACAATGGTATCTTCTAAGAAGCATTAATTCATGTCACTGCTTACTGAATATTTGTTCTCAACTTATTTCATGCACAATGTATGTATGTAGTTCAATTCCTAATCCAGAAGCAAGTCAAAGCAATAGAATCTAAATTGCAGTTGATAACAGGGATTGAAAAGCAACAACAAAGTTCCGTCACATAATTCCTGTTAGTATACCTGGAATAATTGTGGACCTTTATCGTCAAATCCAGCAACTAGAAGGGACACTCCAAAAGGCCTGACACCACTATAAGGACAAAACAGAAATATTAAAATTCAAAAGATAATAAAGGGGAAATAAAGGAAAAAAACATACAGTATAAAGGAAAGCGCAGTGAATAAATACAAAGTAAGTACTGTAAACTTTTGGTTTAATCATCCACCACATGTTTTCCCCATTTCTGCAGTCCCTTTTTCAAGGATGAGAAGGAAGGGAGAAGATGAGACATATATCTAATACTATGAGTAGCCTAGCCACAATGCAAGATTAAATATAGACAACCCAACCTTGCTTTAAAAAATTTTTGAAAAATTTCTCTTAAAAAGAAATTTGTAATTACCCAGATTGAGTGAACTCCTGCATAACAGCAGCGATTTCCCTTACAAGCTGAGTGACAGGGATTGGTTCCTGCAATGTTCCAATACCATATAAGATAAAAACTATACTTTCCCAAAACATCCATAACGTCATGTAACACAAGTGGATAGAAAGAAAAACAAGACTTTCAGTAACAAGAAAATCCTTCTTAACAAGATGAACACAAGCAATCAGGTATCACTTTTATTTTATTTTAACACAGCCTTTCATCACTATGCACTTTCTATCTATATTTCCTTTTTTTTCACATCTATATCATGCAAATAAAGATGCTAAATAGAATAAATGACAAAACACACACAAACAAGCTTATACTTTCTACTTAAAAAAGATTCATGCATAAGGAGTGATAAAAACATTTTGTAGGGTACATGATGGAACAAGGATTTGAACCTAAGACCAATTGCCAACTGTTGCAAATGTGCCACAGAAAAGATTGAAACAATGGAACTCATTGTAATCCTAATTCCTAAGTTCCATTGCTAGTCCATCTGGTCAGGTCAAATATCATAAACAGAAAACAGGAGTGAATTATTCATCAGTTGAACTAGAGCTTGAATAAACATATATTGAGCTAAAACTTACAGAAAAGCCTTACTTTATATAGCCGGTGATACTGCTCAGCCTGCTTCCTACTCTTTCGAACCAAAACCCGGAAGTCAGGACCCATGCCACTGAACAACAAAGCAAATTTTCCACAAAGCTCAATTGCAATGAACAAGGATTGTTGAGACTAAGAAAGAAAGCTATTTCCTACAATGGAGCTTTTTGATCTTATTAGTGCATAATTTGTCTCAAAGCAGCCTTCAACAGTTATCTGGTTTCAGTATACCAAGTAGAGAAGTGAAACATACCTATAAACAACACCAATATTTGGTGTTAATATCTGGATTTTTTGTACCTGCGACCAAGTAAAACAAAGTTCTGAAATGCATCAAATTTTCAATAAAAGCACCAACTCAAGCAATAGCATAAAAGCATAACAAAATAGGCAGAAGAAACACAATGCATATGACCTGGGATAGGGAAACTTGTATATTCAAGGCATGATCATGAACAAAATGGGAGGCAAAGCAAGATCTAATAAAAACTCACCGATGTTTCATCAACAAGTATAGATGGCAATTTCTTCTCCGTTGCAATGACAACACCATTTGCGGCTGCAAGAATCAAATAGAGACTTAAAAAACAACAAAAGCTAAAACAATTACTTTATTTAAAAAAAAAGAAACTAATGATCTACAAGACACCATAACATACCGAACAACATTTAACATTTAAAAGCATATTAGAATATCTTTGTTTACATCCTAATATAAAATATACCCATATCGAAATAATTTTAAATATATACAAAAAAAAAATCCCTAGCATTTGAATTGCTTTTTTCTAGTACTACATATACTCACCCGTTGGCAATGAGTATTTTCTGGTTTTAACAAAAACATTATCACTAATCAGATGGATTCAGCACATAATAATATAAATGCTTGAGGAAGCAGGATAAGAATTATAAACAGATCCCGAGATACCAGTCATCACCTTTAATTCCCAGAGATGTTTGTCCAGAGCCAACAGCTGTCAGAGCATGCTCTATCTGAACAAGTTTTCCGGAAGGACTGTCGAACATAGAAACAAAACAATGAGAAATATGGGTGTGTTATTGCCTCGCCATGTAAGCAAAATTTCACTAACCATACCTAAAAGTGGTCAAAGAGAATGAGTATTGACTATCACCCATGATCTTGTAGAAGAAGCTAGCACAAAAAAAAAAAAAAAAAAAATCAATTTTGACCATTTATTATGAGTTTTCACGGCATATATTAACTAGAAATACAGGCAAGTCGGTTTTGGGGGATCAATGAATACACCTAGCAACCAGCAAAATATCAGAAATCCTACGCAGTGCGAAGACAAGCAAAATTTCGAAACTTGAATCAATCCGTGATTCCAGCAAAATATCAGAAATCCTACACAGTGCGAAGACAAGAAAAATTTCGAAACTTGAATCAATCCGTGATTCCAGCAGTGCCCAGAACACAAAAACCGCAGACAATAAACAAATGCTGGAAAACCTTTTCAACTTAGCACTTCATAATTGATTCAGAGGAATGCGATTAATTAATAGTCAACAGATTAAAGATTTTCTGTGGAAATCGACGATTTTCCTACGAGTATATGCACCAAGCACAACGAGTACGCATTACAGTGTCGAGTTTGTACCTTTTTTAATCAGAATGAGAGCAAGCTCGAACCTCAGATTCAGATGTTTGTCTTCAAAAGTTGGTCTCGCCTTTATTCAAGGGGTATTCGTCGGGAACAAGAAAGCGAAATTGCAATTGGGTTTGCCCCTTCAGCTTTTGTTGGACTTCATACCATTGAATAGGCCCAATTATCCTTACTAGGCCTCGCTACGCCCACTAAACATGATTTTGATGAATTTTCATTTTCTTCAAATATTAAAAAGGCTTATATATTAAGGCCCGCTAGTCGAGATACTTGTGTTGGGAGGAATAGCATGAACACCGAACTAGATACCAAATGATAATATAAAAAAAAAACTTATATGTTCGACTTAGATTAATAGAGTAAAATGATTATAAATAATTGGAAAACCAACTGTTATATAAGGGGGGAAATAAAATAAACAAAAATGATCATATACACTCATCTTTAGGATGAGAAATGTTGATGATTTTTTTTTTTTGGTTTTCAGCTATTTTCTTAGCTACGCAAAATTTAAATCTAGATACTAGTATAATGCATTTTAACTTGTAGTATTTTTACTAGTATAACTAGTTAATATGTCACTAGTTTCCTATTATTGAATTTGCTTGAAAATAATATAAATGCCAATGGTTATTTTATTTTGGTAGAGTAGGAATATCAATTTTCTTTTTTACCATGTTCACAATCTATAAAGTCATACTACTACAACACTTTTAAGAAAACTAAATGCAGTGCATTTCTCTTTCCCTTAGAAAAATACAGAGAACTTGAATCAAAACTTATGCTGATAGGTGACAACAACCTTTTAAGCAGAATCATAAGCATAACGCCAGTCTCATAAATCAACCTCAGAGGCTAATTACCTACTGAAACATAAGAATCTCTAATGGTTTCTATCTTGCTTGTATGGATGAAATAGACAAACCATTCACAACTGAGTTTCAAAATCACCAAGATGATATTTCTTTTTGAGCTTTCTTCTTCCACTACAAAATGTTGGTCTTGTTGGGAAAGGAAGTGAAGTGGCTTTACTTGCCAACATACCTATAACATATGACATAGCAGGATGATCTTCTGCATTTACTTCTACACATAAAAGTCCAATGTGGACACATCTTGATACTTGTTCTGGTTCACATTGTTCTCTCAAAGTTGGATCAACTATGTCTAGAACTTGACCTTCTTTCCCTAGTTCCCAAGCTTGAGAGATGTTGAAAACTTTAACAAAACATAACAAAAAGAAATGACAAATTACTGAACAAATGCAATGGATTCTCTATGGTGTTGCGGAGATTTGCAAAAGATTCGCTTTTTTAAGTGATTTAATACTACACAAGGTAAATTTGTGAGTGAAATTTGTCTTATAAAGCACAAAAATGCCTTTTCTAGTTGCTGCCAAACGAGCACTAATAGATTAAAAGGAAAATGAAAATTCATGCTCTTGGACAACATACCTAACCTTAATGCGAAAAAATAAAATAAAGGAGAACATACTTGACCTACTAGGTTTAGTGGACCTTGAGAATTGTGGAAATTGTTATTTCTCTTACCATTTATGATTTTGAGTAGTAATACTCCAAAACTATAGACATCCGATTTAGTGGAGAAAATCCCTTCCATGACATACTTGGGTGACATGTATCCACTGCATAACACCATAAGAAGAAAATATTTCTCAAGGTTGGTATTGCATAAAATGCATTTGTGTAAGAAGAAATAGCTTATTGCATGGATGTACTCACTATGTCCCTACAATCCAATTGGTCTGTACATTTGATTCTTGTGTAAAAATCTTAGCCATTCCAAAATCTGAAATTTTAGGATTCATGTTGTCATCAAGTAAAATATTACTAGCTTTCAAATCTCTATGAACTATTTTTACTCTTGAATATTTATGGAGATAGAACAATCCTTGAGCGATCCCCTCAATTATGTCAAATTGCCTTTTCCAACCTAGCGACTTGCTGTGAGGAGAATCTTCTAGAGAAAAACATTAACATTAGTAGTGCTTAAGGAGTGAAAAAAATGAAAATTAACTAGATTTGCCTTGAAAAAGAAGTACTTGTTTGCTCACCAAATAGAAAGAAGTCCAAGCTTTTGTTAGGCATGAACTCATAGATTAACGTCCTCTCTTCTTCATGGATGCAGCAACCTAACAGCTGAACAAGATTCACATGTTGGAGTTCAGCTATCAGAATTAGTTCATTTTTAAACTCAATTGCTCCTTGTGATGAACCTCTTGAAAGTCTTTTTATGGCTATTTCTTCTTCCATTGGCAATAATCCCTAAAATGACTTTCAGCAATTTAACGTCCGTTAGTGTGAACTTTTTAATGAAATGCTAAGGTGCTAAAATAGTCATTAACTAATACCAAAAGTGCAAAAGTAATCATAAACATTTTTTTGGATGCAAATGTGACTAAAAAGTGATTTCTTGCACATTAATTCATAATTTTTTTTTCCAGATTTTGTGTTATGAGTGTTTTATCAATTTGGGGATTAAAATGACAAAAGTCAAAGAAAAACTTATGAATTCATGTTTAATAAGTCACTTATTTTTTAATCCAACGAGAATGAATAAACGGAAGAAACTTCTCACCCAACTCCAAAAATTAAAATCCCTAACATGAATAATTAGCCTTAAAACAAATTAATTCGTAAGTTTTTTTAGTTTTTGGAGCTAGGGTGACAAGTTTTTTTCATTTCGTCATTAAATAAAAAAAAATGCAACTTCTTGAATATTAGTTCATAAGTTTTGTCATTTTGATGCCCAAATTGATAAAAACACATAATACAAAAGCCAAATAAAAAATTATGAATTAATTTTTAAAAAGTCAGTTTTTAGTTAATTTTGCATCTAAAAAAAATTTATTGTTACTTTTGCATTTTTAGAGTCTGTTTGGTGTGAGGGATTTGGAGGGGAAGGGAAATTTTTATGAATTGAATTTTAAAAGATTGAAGAAGTGGGGTAATAAAATTTTAATAAAGAGAATATATAAGATAAAAGAGTAAGAAAAATTAATTAAAAATTTGTAACCCCATTTCTCTAATTTTTTAAATTCAACTTAAAAATATTTTCTCTCTGCTCACTTTCCGTCCCCTCTCCTCATACCAAACAAGCCCTTAGTACAAGTTAATAACTATTTTAGCACTTTAACATTTTATTAAAAAACTCACATTAACGGACGTTAACATCATGATTACTTTTGCCCTCTTTTATAATATATATGGTTACTTTTACTCTAAAAAATAGTTTATAGTTACTTTTACACTTTTTAAAAAAGTTGAAGGTTATTTAAGCACCTTAACCTTTTGAAAATTGAAAACTATATAATTATAAGCAAATTAATGGACATAAGTTTTGTGCTTTATAAAGTTATAAATTTAAAACTTCAAATCTGGATCTTGTAAATCTAATTTATTTAATTTGAGACATAGTCTCATTGATATACTTTTTCTAAGCGCTAAGCGATTAGACATGTATATATGATTTGATTCAATTCATTGTATATACACCACTATAACTAAAGGTAGAGAAATTCCCAATTAATTAAATTCAGTTAAAATATTAAAATCTAAATTTAAATATATTTTTTTAACAAATCCTACTCAGATTAATATGTCTCATCAAAGATTTCTGAATGGTATTAAGAGACAAAAATGCCCCTCTGTAGTTAAAAAAATTTGGAGATATGTATTGGGCATGATCTTAATTATTTCAGTTAGATTTAATTGAAATTTTTTTTTATATTTAGTTTGATTATTTGTTTGCTTTGTGCTTTTATTTTTGTTATTTCTCTCTCTCTACCGGTTTGCCGATTACTTTTCAGAAAAAGACTTCATACATATTATTACTTTTCAGAATCAAATTAGATAAGCCTTCTGTCATTTTGTTTTTGTTTTTTTTTCCCTATCTCTATTTTTTTTAAAACCAATCTAATATGCACAGTAGGCATTTTGAAGCCATGATCGCATCTTGTATTCCCTGTGGTCCTTATTATTTAAGGCATACCAATATTACCTTTACAACTACTAATTCTCATATAGTAATAAAAATAATTAAAAGTATTAAATATGTCACAAAATGTAAGCAATTTTCAATATTTTCTTTATTAAATACACTAAACTTTAATATTATACTGATTATTACTTTTCCTCACTACCCTTATTAAATATAAATATACATTGAAAAAATATGTAACAGTCCTTACGACTTAACCGTATAAAAAGGGGCCCAAAATTACTTGTTAGTTGGGGCCGTTATAGGGCTGTCTTTCTTCTTTTTACTCTTATGGAAACGTTGGTGTACGTACCTTATATGCTACTGGCCCGTTGTGCCCTTTTTGCGTAACTTTCTTGCAAGTGAACGTAGTTTAGTAAATGCAGGCCGCCTTGATACTTAGCTTGCGGCTTTCATCCATGCTTCCATTTATTTTTCTTCAAAATTTTTAATTATTCTTTAGATATTTTTATTGAGTTAAAGTGCAAATCTACCCATAAATTATATTATTAAAGGCAACAAACACCATGAACTTTTCTAATTGGATGCAAAATTACACATGGATTTTTCAAAATGGTGTAAGAATACCACGACTGTTAAGTTAATTAATGTTAACCGTTTAACAATGAAGGAATAATAAACATTAAGTAGTAGAGTAGAAACGCGTACCGGTAGAGTCGGATCTGGGTTTGGGAGCCCACGCAAGGATTATACTACAAGAGCCTAATCAGGGTTTGCACAGCAGTGCACCAGAACAAGCAAGATGGTAGATAAGAGGGGATTGCCAGAAAGCTCAATGGCAAGGGTGGTTTGCAATGCTAGAGGCACACCCTATTTATAGTGATCAGAGTGACCACTAATTAGGTAGTGTGTGCACCCTTTTCTTGCTCTCCAAGTTGGTAATTTAATTTGATTGATTCTCAATCGATTCCAATCATGGAGATTTGTTTCCCAATCATAATCCCACAATTAATTGCCAACTTATTTACCAAGCAACAATCTTATGTTGATTGATTAATTATTTGATAAGGCCACTTATGTCCTTAATCAAATAATCCGGCCCATCAAGGGCGGACTTGGACCTAAAGTCCAACATCTCCCACTCGCACTTGATGGGCCACCCATCATGCGACTACATCTTCTTCTTGTTTCATACTTGGTGTCTGCCGTGACTGCGTGGGCACAACATCTTCAGAACCTTTGGTGCTTGTGATACTAGAAATCCTTGATATCGGATCAGCATACAAGGACACCCTTTGTGAACCTGTAAATTGTTGCCTCATATGCCCTAGGTCTGTCCATACACTCAACTTATGGCATATCTAATCCCTCTTGAGTCATAGTTTCTCTTGTTTCTGAACTTGACCCAGATTGCCTACTATGCGCGTGGTATCCACACTTACTGGTTTTTCTCATAACCTGTAAGGGACATGTCACAGATGCCACTGCAAAAAGTGTACTTCAAGATAGACCTTCCTTTTTGACTAGAAACATCGATCTTTCCCGACTTGGTCACTTTCCTAGCTTTTAGTTGTCTGATCGAATCGTACGTGATCATAAAGCTTCAGCTAAAGTAGCTAGCCCTAAGTCAGGCTTTCAGGATGCCTGCTTAAGTCCTGAGGGCATCGTTTGAAGGATTTCTCCTTCTTGGGACTCACACCGTAGTGAACCAGTGATATGTCACCTACGTCCCATATTGCAGTCATTCTCTCAAGCACATGTAGTATGAATTGCATGCTACGGTGATTTTGCAATGGTGTACGTCAATTTTACCTTTATCTTTCACCGTACAGACTTTAGTTCAAATGCACTCAGCATTGGAACCAGAATTTCCCTTTTACAATCATTCCCTTTTGGAACCTCATTTGTAAAAGAGAATCCTTTGCCTGGCTACAGGTATGATGATACATTCTTTGTAATCATGCCTCGATCCATGACGTATGTATACATGCGGATCTCATCTCAGTTCAATTGAGGCGACTCAAGCGGAAAGATCTTCCTTACCCATCTTATGGTGATCATTTGCTCATCTTATCATCCCACGCCCCTGCAAATCGTGGGAAGACAGTTGTTCGTGTGAGTGAACCAACCTTCCTGACCTGTAAGACATACGGAATTGCATACCTTGTGCCTATGCATTAATATATACACAATATATTTGAAAAACTGAAAATGCATCATTTTATTACAACGTTCAATACATTACATTCTACGCATGCCCAAAGCATTTACATGCTTAACAAAAGGGTTTCTGGCAATGAGCTTCGTAAGGGGATCAACTAACATCTTATGAGTAGAAAGGTATTGAACGGTCACTTGTTTCTTAGTGATCATGTCTCTTACAAAATGATATTTAATGTCTATGTGCTTTGTCCTACTATGATCCTTAGGGTCCTTAGCATAGGCTATTGTGGCTTGACTATCGCAATGTATCAGAATAGGACCCTCCTTTCTGCCTTTCATTCCTAGACGTTCTAGAAATCTCTTAAGCCATACAGCTTCTTGAACAGCGGCAGAACAAGCTATGTATTCAGATTCCAAGGACGACAGAGCCACACAGGTATATTTCTTACTGCTCCAGGAAATTGCTCTATTGTTTAGGAGGTACGCGTATCCTGAGGTGGAGTGTTGTTCATCTATATCTCCCGCCCAGTCGGCGTCAGAGTATCCTATTAGATTCATATCTCTACCTTGGTAACATAGCTCTTAATCCATGGTTCCCTTCAGGTACCTCATGATTCTTTTCACAGCTTCCTAATGCTTGACTCCAGGGTTGGATTGAAAACGGCTCACAAGTCCGACGGTGAAGCATATGTCTGGTCTAGTACAGAGCATAGCGTACATCAAGCTTCCAACTACACTCGAGTACGGGACTCTTTTCATGTGCTTTATTTCGGATTCTTCCATGGGATATATGTCCGTGCTGAGGTGGTGTCCTTTAACCACAGGGGTATCCATAGGCTTGTAGTCTCTCATATGAATCGTTCTAAGATCTTTGCTATGTATGCCTTTTGATACAAGGATAGCAATCTTTTTGAACGATTCCTCTTTATTTTGACTCTCAAGATATATTCTGCTTCGCCCATGTCTTTCATTTCAAAGTTCAAGGATAACCAATCCTTGCTTGTTTTGACTACCTTAAGACTCGTTCCGGCGAGGAGTATATCATCTACATAAAGAGACAATATCACAAAATCCTCTCCAAACCGCTTTATGTAGACACAGTGGTCTTCTTTGATCATCTCGAAGTTGAATAAGGTCACTGCCTCTTGAAATCTTAGATACCATTATCTAGATGATTGTTTCAGTCTGTAAATGGACCTTAGGAGTTTGCAAACCTTTTGTTCACTTCCCTTTTCTATGAAGCCCTCAGGTTGCTCCATATATATCTCTTCATCTAGTTTTCCATTAAGGAATGCGGTTTTTACATCCATTTGATGTAACTCCAAGTCCATACTCGCCACTATGGCGAGTATGAGTCTTATTGAGTTAAAACGCACTACTGGCGAGAAGGTATCTTCATAATCTATCCCTTCTCGTTGGGTGTACCCCTTAGCCACCAAGCGTGCTTTGGGTTTGTCAATTGATCCATCTGCCTTTCGTTTATATTTGAGAACCCATTTGTTCCCAATTGCCTTTCGGCCTGGTGGCAGGTCAACCAATTCCCAAACTTGGTTAGATTTCATGGAATTCATCTCCTCTTCTAAGGCCTTTTGCCATTTTCCTTAGCAGGTCCGGTTAGTGCTTTTTTAACGCTTTTTGGATCTTCTTCATTGTCTTCTGGATTGACAATGAGTACTTCCCCTTCAACGGAGAAGCGTCTTTTAGGGATTCTATCCCTTTGGCTTCTCCGGGGTGGGAGTTCTCCAGGATTCTCTTCCTGTGCTTGATTATCATTTCCATGTTGTGAAAATGACTCATTTCTCCCACTTGGGTCAGTGACCTGAGGGTTGCCTTCAACTTCCTCACTCTCATATAGAGTTTCTGTTTGGTTAAGGCTTCCTCTGCTAGGAAAATCTGCTTCTAGGAACACTGTGTCCCTTGACTCTACCTCAGTCATTAAGCTGTCCTTATTTTCACTAATGAAGATATATCCTTTTGATTGCTCAGAGTATCTTATAAAGATACATTTCTTGCCTCGAGGTCCCAACTTTCCATGTTTGTGAGACGAATTGTGTATATAAGCCGCCGATCCCCATGATCATAAGACACTTAGATCCGGCTTACGGCCTATCCACAGCTCATAAGGCGTAGAAGTGACTGATTTGGAAGGCACTCGGTTAAGTATGAATGTCACAGTCAATAGTGCATCGCCCCAATATGAAATTGGTAGTTCAGCTTATGACATTATTGACCTAACCATATCGAGAAGTGTTCTATTTCTTCTCTCGGCCACCCTATTTTGTTGAGGAGTGCCAGGGATGGTCAATTGTCTAACAATCCCTTTTTCATCACAGAGCGTTTTGAACTATTCTGAAAGATACTCTCGACCTCTATCAGTTATTAAGGCTTTAACCTTGCAATTTAGTTTATTTTCAACTAGATTAAGGTACTTCCTGAAGCATTCTAAAGCTTCAGACTTGTGAGAGATCAAGTATACATGTCTATATTATGAAAAATCGTCGATAAATGTAATGAAGTACCACGCTCCATATCATGCCCTCACACTCATAGGTCTGCAGATATCCGAGTGTATCAGTTTAAGAGGATGTTCTGCTCTAGTTGACTTTCCAAAGGGTTTCCTTGTGCTTTTGCCAGTAAGGCAATGCTGACATAGAGATATTTCCTTTTTCGACACTTCTCCTAGCAATCCTTCATTTGCTAGTTTGGTCTTGCGTTCTTGACCATTGTGTCCTAATCTGGCGTGCCAAGTATCGTAATTATCAGTAGATGAAATCGCATAGCATTGACTAGAATTAAAATCATAATTCATTAAAACAAAGAAACCATCCAAAATACAACCAAATCCGAAATAATCGGTCCCAACTAAAATGTCAACAACTTGATCATGAAAGTTAACATTAAAACTAAATTTAACTAAAGAAATAACAGACACTAGGCTTCATCAGATCTCCGGAGCGTAGAGGACATCTTGCAAAATTAGGGTTCGCCCGCCTTGTAAAGTCAATTTACAAGTGCCAATCCTTTTGACTTCTACCATCGCATTGTTCCCAACGTAAACCCATCTGCTTCTAGCTGGTAGCCTGCGAAACTCCGTGAAGTTCCCACGATCTTTGCTCATATGGTTTGTGGCCCCTGAGTCTACAACTCACACAGGATTAGCCTCAGCTATAAAGGCAGTACTAGAAACAAAAGAAAAATGAGAAGGGTTATCACATAGTACCTTATTCTTCTCAGGGCAATCTTTTGCAAAATGGCCTTTCTTTTCACAAGAGTAGCACTTGACCTTGGAAAGGTCTCGCTTCTTTGCAGGTTTCTTGTTCTTCTTGAAGGCATTCTTATCCTTCTTTGCCCCTGGGTTCCCCTTCTTCTTTTGGGGTCTCTTGCCTTTATTAGGCTTTTGCTTCTGGGATGAAGCTCCTTTTTCTTCAGTTAAGAGTGCTTGACCATTAGTCTTTACACCGTACATACGGTCATCCTCCAATTGGATGTGATGAGCAACATCAACAAAAGTCTTGATGGTGTTGTTGTGAGTTATGGTGTGCTTCATGTGATCCCAGCTTGCAGGGAGTAAACTCACAACAGCTTGCACTTGTTGTGCTTCAGAAAGGGTTCCTCCTGCCTCGATAAGTTCCCTTATCATATTCTGCATTTTCCTTAAATGCTGCCTTATGGTAGTGTTTGGACCCAGCTTATAATTGTCAAGCTTGAAGTGATTCTCCTGAGTCTTACATCAGAAGTGCCATCAAACTCTTCTTTTAGCGCTATCCACATGGCAGGGGCAGTGACATGTCCTTCAAATTGACATATCATATCGTCGGTTATTGCTGCAAGTATTGTGATCCGAGCAATGGTATCTTTCCTTTTCCAGGTTGCAAAAGCATCCTGTTCCCTTCATGAAGCATTAGCATCGGGTTGTGGAAGCACATTGGTCAAGACGTCCATGACATCTTGTTCCTCCAAGACATACGAGATCTTACGGCGCCACATGCCGAAGTTCTCACCATGCAGCTTGTCTCCTTGAACGAGATCAGCAACAAAAGTCTTGCTTGTCATTTGAGCCATTTTTCTGTCACATAGACATGCGTTTTCATTAGGTATGCAATTTCATTTTGAGACACTATCTGTTTGTTTACGTAAGAGTAGAAAATTAATAGAATGAGAGTTTGCTAGCTTCGTGTTCATGAATCAACTAGGTTGACCTCCATCCCACTCATTTTAGTTTACCGCTCATTTTTATTAATTTCTATTCTTATTCAAACATATCCCCATTTTTTTTCAGAAAAAAAACAATTCCAGAAAAGAGAAGGGAAAAAAACATGCTCCCACTCAAATAAAGCATCATAAGGAAGTAGAATAACTAATTCCAAAAACAATTTATTCATTAAGCAATAATTCCATGAAGGGTTCATATAAGTTGCAATGAAAACAAATTCAAAAACAAGTAAACTATAACATGGATAATCAAGTTTCAATAACGAGGTACATCAATGCCAAAATCTAGGAAGGTTTTCCTAGCCTTAGCTCTATGAGCTCCTTTGTCCATATTATTTATGCCTCTCTTGAAAATGTCTTTCCAAAATCCTAGGCCATGGAGATGACCCCTCTTTGTCACTTGCTCACGGTATTCCACCATAGCTTTCACGTAGAACTCAGCGTCACTGGCATTAGTGACTTGTCTACCATATTCATAAATGACCCCATAGACGCTTTTGATTTGAACATATTTATCAACGTCTTTTTCAACAAGAGATTTGATTAGAGCACTAGGTCTTGGTCTATTGACCTCCTCCTCTTCAAACTCATCAAATTTGAACTTTGCTTTCTCTTCTTGCTTCACCTCGTCAGGTGTGTTGGAGTCTTGTTGTGACAAAGGGGGACCCTTCTTGTTGGTGCTACCAACTCCACTTGAGGTCTTTACCTCTTGTTCATCATCAGAAGCCAGAGAATATTCAGGGGGAGCCCCATCAAAGGATTGGTCAGTGTGTATACTAGCCATATCTAACCAATAATCGTTCATCATAAAGAAAAACAATTTTCAGAACTTATTTTAATTAGTTTAGGGTAAAAAACACTAAAAAATGTATATAAAATGTTCTGAATATTTTCCAAAAATAGACAAATAATATATCAATATGAAGAACATGAATTTAAAAATTTTTTGGGACAAAAAAATTCCAAAAATGCCCCTGCACGCGCCCCCACACGCTACCAAAAGGTTTCTGGTTTAAAAAATTCATTTAAAATTAGGAAACTGGGAAGTTCCACTCTCGGGTAGTGGCGCGTGTCACTCACGCGTCGCCTTAGGGACCTCATTTTGACACAATATCAAAACCACTGGACTTGTCTCTGTGCACTGAGTCCGATGATGTCCTTGATTGGCCCATATGGCCTTAGGGTGGGTCCTACGCGCCACAAAGGCGCGCTGTCAAGGGAAGAGAGGAATTTTTTTTAAATGAATTAAAAAAAAGTTTTTTTTGGAAATCAGGTTGGGCCGGTCCAGGTCGGTTGGACCGGCCGAATGTCCTTTGAATCGGGTTTCGGGTCCCCTAACCCGAAACGCTGTGTTTCACTTAATTGAAACGTAGCACCCCCACTGGCCGAAACGACGTCGTTTCGGCCAGTGCCGAAAACGCCGCTGTTTCACTTAGTGAAATGGTGCGTTTCGGGGGGCTTGCCAAAACGACGCTGTTTTGGCCCCCTGGGTCATCTTCTTCCTCTGGCTGGGTCTCGTGACCCGGCTGGAGCTCTGGCTTCTTCCCCCTATATCTCCCTCATCCGACCTCCGTTTCAAGCGATTCCGGTGCCGTTGGAACCGTCTCCTCGAGTACTTCACGTTTGTAACCCCCTGCCGTAATTAATATCCGGATTATGCAATTAACGTGAAATAGAGACCAATAAGACAAAACATCATTTATAAACCCATCGACCCAGACGGGATTTTCACAATTACATTTCGAAATCATTTACAACACGGTCTCATATTTTCACTCCGAATATAATTACTATGCGAAGATAAATTACATTTACACAATTATCAGAGTACGCAATATAAATTTCCGGCAATCCCGGAATCATATCTTCGCTCGATAATCATAGGGCACATTAGCCCATACAACTCATCGATTAGGGATTACACAAACTACTCATACACATAACCAAATATTTATCCAAATATACACATATATTATCCCAATTACTTCTTGATAACCAACACTAAGCTCTCACCCAGAAACGAGTCCTCTTCGTCCTTGGATGCTTGCTTCATCCTCAATCTTCCTTCCCTGTCTAAAATGTTGATAGGGGAGGGTGAGATTCTGGGGAATCTCAGTAGGAAACACATACCAATATGCATGCAAGATAAGTATTTAATGCACGACATGCTTGCATCACAATAACACATGTTCACATCATGATATATCCGCATGCTCAATGTTTCAACAACATACTCATGGCCATAGTATAATAGAAACAGAGCTACAATCATTCTCATATGTTTCACATAATTCACGCAAGGCAATAACATGCATCAATACACAAATACAATTATCAATACATGCAGGAGAGGTAAGTTCCCTACCTCCAGTCTTTTCTCCTCGATTTGCGTGCCAGCAACTCGGGGCTTCACATTCGATCCTACAATGTCAAATGTACTATTTAGACACTCCCAAAGTGTTTCTGGGGGTTATATGAGGCTATATGGAAAAATTACTAAAATACCCCCGGGGACCCGGCCCGGCCCCGCCGTACCCGGTCTAGCTGTACTTTTCCCGAAATTTTGACATGGGCTATTCTAACATATTTTCGCCCAAGGAATCCATTTCCGGACTCGGAATTATCAAATTCAATGTCAATTACGAAATTACCCTTGGCAGCCCCACTTTAAGGGTTTCAGGGGCGTTTTTGTAATTATGCTTTTTCGGCCTTTTCCGAAAAAGTGACCAACTGTAACCCCACCTAATTTTTGCTCCTGAACACAATGGAACCATAAAATCATTGAAAATCCAACTCTAAGACCCATTTCTAGAGCTGGCCGAAATTCTCAAGTATTCTGGGAAAAATTGGGGTTTTTCGGTTTCGGCTCCGTAAGAGCGTTCCTTTCTACTCCTAACCACTTTATTGACTATTCCATTAGGTTACAACTACCATTTAGTATCAATTTGGGCAGCATAACAGCCCCTACAACCCATTTCCATAAATTAAAACCAACGGCAATCCGGCGAAATTTCACCGATTAAATTGCCCACAGCAGCCAGAATAGTCAATATACAAGAGTTTGGAAGTTACCTCAAGCTTTTCCTTCTTGTGGCTGAAAACCCTAACTTCAAAACACCAAAAGAGGAGCTTCCAAACCTTAAAGAACATAAAGGAGTAGCTTAGGATCGGAGTTATACGCGTTAGGAGCTAGATCGTCGGAGAAATCGGCTTACCTTGCGAGATTTCTCCTCTTTCTCTCTCTAAGAGCTCTCAACTTTCTCTCACTAGTTTCAGCTGGTTCAGCACGAAATGAGAGCTGGAGAAGATGAGAAAATATGTAATTCCATGCTGATGTCATCTTTTATTGAGATGATGTCATAATTCCCATTTTCGGATTTTCTGGCAAATTTTCTGCCCAAACTTTGAAAAATCATAACTAATTCTAGAAAAATCGAAATGAGGTGATTCCAAAGCCAAATGAAAGATATTTAAGTCTTCTTCATAGGAAAAATATTGGCCATTACTAAAAATCACCACACAATTCCAGAATTACATAAAACTCATCACTGCCCCAAAACAGAGTTCAGTTTTCATCCCAAACTTTGGACAGTCATATCTCCTAGTTCACAAAACGAAATGGCACAAATTATATGTCCATTTTGAAGCTTGAGATGTGAACTATAATACTGGAAAGTTTCAGAATTTTTAGACACCATTTGGTCATTCAAAACGTTTACACAAACGGACTGCCCAGACAGAATTCACACTGGACAACATTTTTAGTTTTACAACCAATGTGTCCAATCCAATTTAAATCAATTCCAATGATTAAATACCACAACATGACACCATTTCCATCACAATACCCCATTCAATTCTTCCCTCTATTCTAAGTCAATTTGGATGTTGATCCACAATTGAACTCAAATACAGGGTTTTGGCGTTGCTCATAACACAAGTGACTACAATCCACTTTATATTCTCTAAAAAGGTTCATTAATCACTAACCACGTCCACTTTTGTAGTCATTAACTCCTAATCACAATTTGGGATCTTGCTAAACCGGGGCTTAGCAATCCACTAATCTCAGGCTTATTCTCTAGCCTCGAGTCTCAAAATTCGGGGTGTTACAACGTTCATCACCTCTTTTCACACAAAGGCTCACGTTTTTGAAGACCCAATTCTTGAAGCTTGTCGGTGACCGTCGGTTTCACATAGAAAGCACGGTCCTTCCCTTTCTTCTTACGTTTTATGATCTCATGCACTTATTTATATGTTCAAGTTTCTATTTTTCGGATTCACACAGATTCCAGAACCATTAATGATATTTACAGAGACAATGAGAAGAGAGAGAAAGCATAGTTTCAATCTTTGAGAACTAAGAGCATGCTTCAAGAAATAGTATCATGCTTATGAATGAAAAACGCAGTGCATGATCATGTGAGCACATGTGAGGTAGAAACGGGAACGGGGAAAAAAATTGTAACAGAGGAGAGAGAGAGAGATGAAGAGTGAGAGGCACACGTTCATATATTCAAATGCATGCATCACGGACATGCAGTTACACAGAGTAGCAGTGGAATAATGAAAAATATATGAGCATGTGCAAAAAGAAAAATATATACATACGCAGGCGTTGATATTTTTCGGACATATATATATACATGTATATAGTAAAAAAATGGCAGAACACATGTTGAATACAGCCACGGGAACAAGCAGGCTCTGATACCAATGAAGGAATAATAAACATTAAGCAGTAGAGTAGAAACGTGTACCGGTAGAGTCGGATTTGGGTTTGGGAGCCCACGCAAGGATTAGACTACAAGAGCTTAATCAGGGTTTGCACAGCAGTGTACCAGAACAAGCAAGATGGTAGATAAGAGGGGATTGCCAGAAAGCTCAATGGCAGGGGTGGTTTGCAATGCTAGAGGCACACCCTATTTATAGTGATCAGAGTGACCACTAATTAGGTAGTGTGTGCACCCTTTTCTTGCTCTCCAAGTTGGTAATTTAATTTGATTGATTCTCAATCGATTCCTCAATCATGGAGATTTGTTTCTCAATCATAATCCCACAATTAATTGCCAACTTATTTACCAAGCAATAATCTTATGTTGATTGATTAATTATTTGATAAGACAACTTATGTCCTTAGTCAAATAGTCCGGCCCATCAAGGGCGAACTTGGACCCAAAGTCCAACAAACAAACATTTCAACCAAAGAAATGATGTAAAATTATATACAATGTTTTCAAAATAGTGTAAAAATACACATGAAATTTCCAATGCCCTTAGCATTTTTGCATCATTTTGAAAATTTTATGTATATTTTTTGTGCCATTTTCTTTTTCTACATGCTTGCTTAATAGTCAATGTTAGTTGATTTAATGATTATGACATTTTTACCCTATTTTAAAAACTTATTGTATATTTTTGAACTAAAATAATTGTGGTATCTGGCGCCTCTAGCAAAATACTTCATACGTAGTTTTGCATCTTAACTCCTACTTTATAAATATATTGGAATAGTGAGGACTTTGGATGCTAGAAATTTCGCACTTTCTCGAGTTAAAAGCCATCTGTTGTGGGGCTCGATTTAACTACGATGAACTCATAAACTTAAATAAAAAAACAGAAATCGTCCGCCAAAAAGAAAAATAAAGAAAAGAAATCAATACCTCAAAATGCCTAGTGCAAACAGATTAGTTTAACAACGGCGGAGGAAAAAAAATTAAGGTATAAATTTATCCTAAAGATTTTCATTTAGGAACAATATAATGTTATCCTGAAAGTAATAAAATGGAATAATATTATTCCTTATTGTTAACTGGACTAGTCGGTTACTAATAACACCGGATCCCGGTAGATTAATTCAAAACAAAAATGTTAAAGGACAACACAGATTTTTTAATAGGGTGGGCAAATATTGTTATGTTTGAAATTTTTAGGGTAATATTGCTTTTAAATAAAAACTTATTGAGAAAATTTGTACCTTAACATTGTTAGCTATATATGATTTGGGTTTTGTACTAGGATGTCATTCGGTTCAAATTTCTAGTATTACAAATCTTAAAAGCTAGAATTTATTTTACAAATTTTTTTTAGCTATTTCTAATTAATTGTAGGATGTAATTTATTTGTTTTCCCTGGAAGAAACTAATCTAGAAAGGTGTTGTGTACGTAAAACCAGAACAATCATTAAGCTACGTGAATCATAAATGAAGTCTGATACATGAAAGGAAATCGCAATGTGAACATTGAAGGAGAATGGTAGTCCTTTTTTTTTTTTGTCAACAAGGAGAATGGTACTTATAAAAGAAGAAAATGTTAAAAGGGATGGCTTCTGATTTTGGAGGCTGCCAGATTATACATTGCATAATTATCGATTGTGTAAGAACTCAAATTTTATTTTCACTAAATATATTGTAATTATTTGAGAAATTTAATAAAATGGTGAATATTTATGAATTTGGAATTTATGAATTTTATAAATATTCATATTCATGAGAAAATGGGAAAAAATAATTATGAAATTAATTTGGGTAATTTAAAAAGCCCAATATTAATGTCCAAAAATGGAGAAATAATAGAGAAAATATTTGGTCCAAAAATATATGGAAATTGGCCAAATAAAAAGAAGAAAAGAAATTAGATTACAAAGGTAATGACAAAATCGTAATTTTGCCAATTTAGCGTAAAATTAATTATTTTCCAATTAATTGAAGTTAATTTGAATTAATTCAGGAAAATAAAGGGTAAAAATATATTTGGAATATTTTGGTCAATTAAATATGAATTTATGAAAAATTTGAGCAAAAAGTGCAATTTTGACTAAAATTGATACTTGACGTATTTATATAACCGGAACAAGTTATAAAGCCGATTGAGACCAAAGGGGGGAACCCATAGGTGTCTCCTACATGTAGCATAAAGAAGAAAATATTGGTTGGGCTTAGTGAGCATGGTTACATGTACATAAAGTTTATGTACATAAGACTTGATTTTTGGAATTTTGGAAATTGGTAAATAATTAAAAAAAGCATAAGATATTAAAATATATCATCTTCTTCCTCCTAGCTCATTTCAGCGTCAAACAGCCATGAACTAGAGAGAGGAAGTGCAGATTTTCCTAGAGAGAGAAGGTGAAGAGATCTTGTACGGTAGGTTGATTTCTTCGGTAAATCCTTACCTAACGCGTATAAACTCCGCTCATAAGCTACTCTTTCATGTATTTCAAGGTTTTGAAAGCTCAATTCAGCTCTTGGGAAGGTTAGGGTTTTCGGCCAACACTTGGAAAATCCAGAGGGAAGCGAAAGGTAACTCCCAAACCTTCGTATATTGACTATTCTAGCTGTTGTGGACAATTTAATTGGTGAAGTTTCGCCGGATTGTCTTTGGTTTTAAATTTGGAAAATTTTGTGTTAGAAGTGTTATGTTGCCAAAATTGGTATTAAATGGTAGTTGTAACCTAATGAAATAGTTAATAAAGTGATTAGGAGTAGAAAAGAACACGTCTGCGGAGTTAGAATCGAAAAACCCCGATTTTCCTCGGAGGATACCATAGTTTTGGCCAGGGCTATATCTAGGGGTAGGAATTGGATTTTCAATGATTTTATGGTTCCATTGTGTTCAAGAGAGAAAATTAGATAGGGTTACAGTTGGTCACTTTTTAGGAAAAGCCCGAAAAAGCATAATTACAAAAATGCTTCTGAAACCCTTAAAGCGGGGCTGCTAAGGGCAATTTCATCTTTTGGCAATGAATTTGGTAATTTTGAGTCCGGAAATGGATTTCTTGGGCAAAAATATGTTAGAATAACCCTAATCAAAATTTAAGGAAAAGTACAGTCGAACTGGGTACGGCCGGGCCGGGGTCCCGAGGGCATTTTGGTAAAATTTCATCATAGGCTAATATAATCACAATAAACACTACGAAAGTGTCTAAAATGATACACGGATAGGTTATAACCTAATTCTTGTCCATTTAATATTTTAGGACCGAGTTGGGAGCCTAAAGTTGGCACGTTTTACGATAAGGACCTTTCGAGACGAGAAAAGGGTTTAGGTAGTAACTTTTTCTTTCATACATTATGGCAATATTTATATGCTTTCTATATACCATTTTCCGTAATATGCATGATGCATAGTGCTTATAGGTACACTGAACATGACTGAACATAGTGTCTACGGATACACTGAACATGACCGAACATAGTGCCTACGGGTACACCGAATCATGCCCAGTCTGTGGTCTTATGCCCAGCTGAGGTATGGAACAAGTAGGGGTTGCAACAGTGGTTGGCTTTGAATGTTTTTGACCAAATCGAATTATGGTGATTATAATATTATTGTTTGTGGTATTTGACATTTTATTATTGCATTTTCTATGACCAATTGTCTGTTACTACCGAGATTCCTTGGAATCTCACCCCCTTTTCTAAATAAAATTATCACAGCGGATGCCAGCGGCTCAAAAGGCAAGGACGTGGATAGGGGAATTGACGGGCACATTTCCCGAGATGAAGTTGGTGGTTATGTTTGGAATGCTTTTGGATATGTTATAATATTTGTAAATATTATTGAACTTTGTACTGTTGATTCTAGTATGTAAATAAATATTTTTATTAGTATATTTGTACCTTTTCTGTATACCTGTGGAATTTGGTCTCTATTACTATGAGAATATCGAAATAGAAACGGGTGTTGACAGATTGCATAAAAAATAACCAAAAAAAAAAGAAATTGATAAAATTGTGTAGAAATCTCTTAGGGCCCGTTTGGTTCAGGGAAAATTGGGCAACGGAATGGGAAAATAGGATTTTCACAGTGGCGGCGACTGTTTGGTTTAAATTTTCCATCGGAAAAAAATTTCCTGCATCCCCCAATTTTCAATCTGTGTGTTTCGTGGGGGTTAAAATAATCTTATGTTGCATTTTTTCTTCAAACCAAACAACAATTTTCCTATCAACCCATTTTCTTTTTTTACTATGAACCAAACACGTCGGAGGCAAAATATTTTCCACTCCTTTCCATTCTTTTCATTTCCTTTCCATTCCATTCCCAACTCTTCTTTAAACCAAACAGGCCCTTAGGTGGATGTTTGAATTAAGTTTAAGCAACTTAAGTTTTACTCCCTCCAGTATAAAATTCAGTTGACTTTGTTTTTTTTTGAGAGATTAAGTGAGTGTTTGGGAAACACCCAAATCGTGGTTTTAGAAGCTATTTTTCGCAAGTCGAGACAAAACTCCTCTCGCATACTTACCTCGTAAATCGTAAAAGCTATTTTCAAAAGCTAATCCAAATACACGCTAAGAAAACTAAATAAGTTACTTAATCATATAATATGTTGTGTATCATTAGACTATATATCAGTCTATAAGTTGAACAAATTAGTTTAGAAGAAAAAATATAAATACTTTAAAATAAGTTAATTAGTTTCTTTAATTTTTTCTTAAAAAAGTCAAATGAGTTTTAAATAACGGAAGTAGTATTATTTATAACTTAGTAATAAACACTTTGATTTGTTGCTGTAAATTTTATTAATAATAAAAACCCAACGCTCATCAGGATCATGAAGTAGTTATAACACTAGATAAGCCCATTATTGAGAGAATCAGAAATACTCCCAGAAATCACTGAACACGTGCACGATACTTTCGTTATGATGAATTAACGAAAATGTCCTCCCGCTTCTCAGTTTTATATTCGATGTTCGTTAATACTCCTCTGACCCTATTTATTTGTTTATGGTTTAAGTTCTTTTACAGGATAATGAGGCTATTTCTTTTTTGTCCTTAATATAAGTAAGACTTTATTAAATTTAGGGTTAAGGTGTAAATTTAACAATAAATTATTTTTTTATGGGCATTCAACACAATTAACAATTTGGGGGGTCAAAAGTAGACAAAATCAGTTTTTTGGTAGTATATATAACAATACCGTTAATCTTAATTAACTTATGTTACTTTTTGCAATTTGGGTCCTATAGTCTTCTCACTCTCTATTATTTTAATATATTTTTAAAAGGGCAAATGTGTAGATTTAGTAATAAGCTATTTTGCCATCAGTACCCAATGCAATTACCTTTTATTGGGTCTAGAAGTAGACATAGATATTTTTGGGAAAATCCCTGTAAAATACGCTGGAAATAGGGAAATCCCTATTTGGTATATTGAAAACCCAAATCCCTGATTACTCCTGCAGTAGGAATAAGGGATTTTAAGTTTCAGTGCAAATGACACAAATAGCCCTGGAAAAAAGCCTGACGAGCTACATGCGCGAGAAAGAAAAGAAGGCAGATGTGGAGTCTATAAATGATTTTCCCAAAATTTTGTTTTTAGTGACCTTGAGCATTTCGAGCTTGTGCATTTAGACCGTGTGCTAGGGCAGAGTGAAGGGAGCGAAAACACTGAAGGTGGAGGGACGAGGGAATTTCTGGTCACGGTCGGTGGCGGAGTTCGGTCACTGATGGTCGGGGGAGAGACGGTGGGGGGTTGTAGGCAAGCGAACGACAGGTTCTTCGATGGGGGGCGTTGTCGGCCAGGAACGGGAGGTTCTTCGGTGGGATTTGGCTGCGGTGTTCGGCGGCATTGTAGGGACTTCAAATGATATGTTCTTGGGTGAGGTTCTGCGGTGGTTTTCAAAGTTAAGAGCGGTGGGTTCGGTGAGAGGCTTACGGCGGCGTTGTACGGAGTTTGAGCGTCGTTGACAGTTGTGGGTGTGCGTGGAGACGGTCGACGGCGGTAAGTTGGCATTTTTTCAAATTTTCGCTTCATATAATAATTGGAAGATGCAATATGAAGACATGTGCTTATTTGCTGTCATGTACTGCCTTTTATTGTTTATGATTGTCTCTGGTGGTGCTGGTTGCAATTGGTGAACAATAATGTGATGAACTTGTTTCCTGTCGTATATTGCCCTTTTCCCGCATTGAGAACATCCTGTATGTAGTGGGTGAAGGGATTGTAATGACCTGGGTTTTCTATCAAATTCTTGATCTGTGTCTTTGTCTGATGTGTATATGGAGAGGGAAGTGGGAATGGGAAATGTTTGACTCTTTGTTTGTTGTACAGTAACTACACCTAGTTAAAAAATAACAACTATGGCATAATGTTTAAAAGTGTTTTTGAACATTGAGAAAGACATGCCCAGGGGTAGTTGCGAGAGTACGAAGTTGGGGGGCCATTAACAATGAAGGTTTCAATAATAACAACACCATATAAGAAAATAACAACTGATCATCCTTGTTTAACAATGACTAATATGGAAAACAAAAACATGGCCAGTGGAACTTGGGAGACTAACAAGTAGGGGGACGAGCACTAACTTAAGTTTCTGCAGTAACATCTACATGTTTAAAAATAACAACCTGTCATTCATGTTTAACAACTGCTGATGTGAAAAACCAAGGAATGACATGGAAACTTCTGACACTTACAAGTTGGGGGGCCAATTAACAACTTAAGATTGTATAGATACAACACAACGTTAAGAAATAACACCAATCCATCCTTGTTTAACAACTTATGACTTGAAAAACCAAAACATGGCCAGTAAAACTTATGAGAATAATAAGATGGGGGGAGAATAACAAGTTCAGGCTCTACAGTAACGACACAACTGTGAAAATTAACAACTTTTCGTTCTTGTTTGAGCTATGTGACGATGGGTTTCCTACTGTAGTTCCTTGGTTATTTATCGTTTTGCTCTATTGTTTTAGAAGTATATTTTTGGGGGTTTGAGAGTATTATTATGTTTAAATGTAGATTCTTACTTGAATGATTTGCAAGGCTAGAGGCTCAAACCTCAGAGTCCACTTGAAGGTATTGATCTTTGATTGGTCCTTATCTCATTAACGTTCTTTCAATGAATGTATGTAATTATTGTGCCATATTTATGGAGGGGTAGTTATTTTTTGTCATCCTTGATCTGTTCCAGCTTCATATTTTTGAAATGATGTGTTTGTATGAATAACATGTGGAATGTGTGTCAATTGGTAATAGACACATCATTTTTGAACATTAGTTTCCTGAGAATGGAAACTGTAATGTCTATGATGTTAGATTAAATAATGGCTATTTTTTTTACCAATCAGTTATAGAGCTTGAACTTTGTATAACTCTGTTTTGCAGAAGATGGTGGTTGAACAAGGGCAGGAGGGGCTGAAGAAGGGTAGAACAAAAGTGAAGAAGGGCATATGGTGGTTAAAGAAGGGGAAAAGGTGGTGGAGGAAGGGCAGAACTTAGACGAACAAGGGAAGAAGGTGTTGCATAAAGGGGATATATGTAAGGCCTTAAACAATAGGTTGCAGTTGTTTAGAATTGAGTTTTTTAAGAAATTTAAGCCACAAAAATCTGACAAATGTGTTGTGCACAATGATGAGGTCCTAAAAGTATGGAGAGCATTGAGTGACCAAGAGAGGAAGGAATATTGTGAGAAGTCTAAATACACTAAGAAACCTAAGAAAGAAAGACAAGAGAAGAAGAGTGCAAAGAGGAAAGTAGCTTTTATCACTCGTAGCTCAATCTGGAAATTCAAGTAATTAGTTGACTTCATAAATAAAGACGAAAGTTTAAAGGAAAGGGTGAAGAGATTAGGATTCATCAAGCTGCTAGAGGTTGGAGGTTGCAAGAAACTGCCAAAAGATATGATTGTGTCAATGCTCCGCTCATATGATCCAGCAACACGCCAATTCTGAATTAAGGGCAAGACATGTGAAATTTCTGCATTAGATGTGAAGCAGTTACTTGGGCTTCCCCACTGTGGGGATGTGGTGAAGACTAAGATGGATGATGATGACCTGGTTTATACAAAGTTACAAAGTGAATATTCAAAACGCCTATACAGTAACATTGTAGAGGCTATTGTAAACGACAGTGAGAATGAAAATTTTGAGTTTCTTTTTATGTTGTACTTACTTAGAACCTTTCTAGCTCCCACTGCAAGCCCAAAGGTTAGTGAGCGGTTACTGATGGTGATGAGGTTGACAATGAAGGGATTTCAGAAATTTGATTGGGCCCAATGTTAGGAAGTTCATATTTAACAACTTCAATTTCTTGTTTGACAACTTTCTGATCTTGTTTGCCAACTTACGCATCTTAACAAGGAGCGTTTCTATATTATCAATTGTATGTAATTTTTTAACAACTAGGTTATCTTGTTTGTCAACTTAAGAGATTGAAACACTATATATGTCGCCTGTAACGTGCTGCTCTTTTTGACATCTTACTTGAGTTTTTTGACAACTAACCAGATTGAGAACTTCTAACTGATTTATACCTCTAAAGACAACTGCGGGTGTCAATAACAACTTGGGCTTCACAATTAACAACTATACCTTTGTATTAACAACTTTCGCTTGTTGTAAACCAACTCAAAAAGTTCAAAAAAGGGCATGTCGAGGGTAGCTTCGAATAGCAAAAAGTGGGGTACCATTAGCAATAGCAATTTCATCATTAACAAATGCGCACACATTTTTGACAACTTTCTTATCTTCTTTGACAACTTTCGTATCTTCTTTAACAACTACACACTCATTTTTCACAACTTTATTACCCTCTTTGACCTCTGAAAAAAAGAGTTGAAATAACAACTTCAACTTCACTATTAACAACTACTCTTCCATTATTAACAACTTTCGTATCTTGTTAAACAACTTCAAGAGTTCAGAAAAGTACTTGTCATGGGAGTTCAACAAGTGGGGGACCATTAACGGCAGAAGGTTCATATTTAACAACTACACACTCATTTTTCACAACTTTGTTATCTTCTTTGACCTCTGAAAAAAAGAGTTGAAATAACAACTTCAACTTCACTATTAACAACTACTCTTCCATTATTAACAACTTTCGTATCTTGTTAAACAACTTCAAGAGTTCAAAAAAGTACATGTTGTTGGTAGCGTGGGAGTTCAACAAGTGGGGGACCATTAACGACAGAAGGTTCATATTTAACAACTACACTCTCATTTTTCACAACTTTTTGTTATCTTCTTTGACCTATCAAACAAAGAGGTGAAATAACAACTTCAACTTCACTATTAACAACTATGTTTCCATTATTAACAACTATCGTATCTTGTTAAACAACTTCAAAAATTTACAACAGTACAGGTCGAGGGTAGCTTGGGAGAGCAACAACTGAGGGACCCTTATCAACAATAGTTTCATAAATAACAATGTTACTCTTTATTTTAACAACTTTTGTATCTTGTTAGAGAATTTACATGATTCCTCTTAAAACAACAGCGAGGCAATAACATCATGACTTTTATTAGTAACAACTTTTTGGTCTTGGTTAACACTATAGATTTCTTGTTTAACAACTTTAATATTCCTGTTTGCAACCTACTTTGTGGGAAAACACAGACATAGACAGGGGAAATTCGGCCACATTCTATGTCACACAACACAATGATAACATTAAAATAATAGGATTATATGTGGCATAATTACATTAACCTTATATCATAATGTCTTGCATAATTACATAACTGTATAAGGTATACCCTTAAAGTTGTGACAATGGACGTTTGGCACCTGCACATTTGTAATGACAAGGGAACATTAACATTGCACTTCACCCTAATGTTTCCTTGTCACAACCAAAAAATTAAGACATATGCAGCAACCCATTTTCCTAAAAATGAACTATACATATTACTTCAATAGGCTTGCAAACTATGAGTAGGGTAAGTTCATAAATTTTACATTAGTATCAACATGTTTACTTTAAAATATTGCAGCTCCTTATATCTGTAAAATGCTTACTTCAAAAGCTGATTTTTGCCAAATTCAGTTTGGATTTGGATTTGTGCATTTTCGTATAGTATGCCCCGTTTCATAGCATCTTGTACAATGGTAAATCTTCTTATTCTGGAATTGTGATTCACGCCTACTGGTTCTTGGCCTTCCAGCAGGTCTAGTTGTCCTAGGTGGTAGCAACAATGTCTGAGCAAACAGATGACCCAGCATATAGTTGTTTGTGTAACCCCCTGCCTTGATTAGCGTAATTAATATTCGATAATGCATAATAAAATAGACTAGAGACCGTCAGATAATTCAAAACTCGTTCAAAACTCCCTCCTTGTAGTAAGGGCTTCACAAAATTTTCAAAACCTCTTTCCAATCCTGGTCTCAAGTTCAAACATTGAATATAATTATCTATGCAGTTATATCACATTTAACATATCAGAGTGCATAACTTAATCCCTGGCAACCCCTGGGTTTCATCTATATATAGAACTATAGGGTTTCAGTTCCCAATTAGGGGATTACACCACCATGTATTCAAAGACTATTTACAACTCAAAAAATATCATACAGTAATCCCTATCCAAAATGAATAACTACCACGGCCGAATCAAATGCCCCTACAAAGTTCTAACCGCTCCAGGTCGTTCGCTTTTCCTTGGAGCCACTTGCCCTGTCTGAAATGTTAGTCAAAGGAAAGAATGAGATTCAAGAGAATCCCAGTAGTAACAAATTATTCATACCACACATAAGCACACAACATGTAAGCAAATCATCATACAGTAGTAGCAGCACAAATCACACTCCACTCTCATCCCCTTTTACTGCCGGGAAGGCACACCGTCCTAACCCGAACCGTTGTTAGCGACTCAAGGACTATTGGTGTGGCATTGCATACAAATAGCCTTACGGCTCACATATAGCCTTTCAGCCCACAATATAACCTTTCGGCCCACGTAATCACAAATATCACACCCCTTCCTCATCACCTTTTACCGCCGGGAAGGTATACAGCCCTTACTCGAACCGTTGTTAGCGACTCAAGGACTGTTGGTATGGCGGTGCTTACACATATCCACAATCATTGCAGCATTCAAATCCATCACAAATCAATGATATTTCACACATACAATGCATCACATATGGTATAAAAGAAAGAGTCACTACCTTGTTCCTTCCTGACGTTCGCTGGCACAGTGGGCTCACGAAGACGGCAGATGTCAAATCCTATAAACCAAAATCAAGGATGGTGGATTAATTCTCTACCCCTAATTCTCACTTTCAAACACTTAAAATAGGTTACCACATGAGTTCCTTAAGTGACTATAATAGGCTCAATGAAAATCTAGAAGGATTGGGAAGTACTAGATTGGAAATTACTTTTCAAAATCACAAAGTGCTGAAAACAGGGTTTTGGCTGCAGCCAGGAATTCTCTGGCTACGGCAAAAAATAGAACAGAAGTATTTTGGCTGTAGCCAGGAATTCTCTTTAAGTCCTCTTTATAGGAAAAATATGGATCATTACCAGAAATTGCCACAAAATTACAGAATTACACGAAATTCACCACTACTCTAAAACAGATTCCAGTTTTAATCCCAAACTTTGGACAGTCATTACTCTTAGCTCACAAAACGAAATGAAATAAAATTTTTGTCCATTTTGAAGCTTGGAATGTGAAATTTAAAACTGGAAAGTTTCAGAATTTTTAGACACCATTTGCCTATTCAAAACGTCCAGACAACCTGACTACCCTGTACAGAGTTTTAAGAGATAGAATTTCAGTTTTTTGAGTAATTGCTTCTAATGGTTCCTAATTCACAACCAATACTATTCCCACACTAATTTTCCACAAGGAATCCATTGGAAACACCAAAATGACCAAATTAAACTCACATTGACATGTTCTACAAGAAACACAACATGTCACACAATAACCCAACTCAAAACTCATAATGCAATTCCTATCCGTTTAAGGTTCCAAACCAATTCTATTGGCACCAAAGCACAAAATGACACCTATTCGAACACATCATACAATTCAATTCTTCCCAACCAAAATCATATGAAAATCAGGGAAAAAATTCGAAATTCTCAAAACTTGATCAATGGTTACAAAACTAAGCTCAAAATGTGTTAAATTCTTACCTCTTCTTCTTCCCAAAGGAACTTCCTTGTTTCTCCAACTTTCAATTTTTCTCAAGTTCTCAAACACCACCTTTCAAAAACCTAAAACCATAGCCATGAAGCCCTCAACACCATGAACAATATTAATGAAAATGATTTGAGCATTCATGGACAAATTCTCACTTAAAACTTGAGCTTCTTCTTTCTCTTTCCTTCTCTTGTTGCTTGGCGAAAATGGAGTTGAGGTGAGAGAGAGATGATTGAATGAAATCAAATTTTTGACCCTTAATTGCTTCTTGGGACTTACATGAACATGCACACACACAATTCCACCTTCTTGATCTCATAATAATCAATCTTAACCATTGATCTTTAAGTTACCAATGAGTTTCCTCTTTGGTAACTGACCAATTGGTCGGTAACCTTCCTTTTTGCCCCTATTTCTGGCAATTCCTACTAAATCATCACTAAACACATGTTTATGGTTCATATTGCTTAACCATGCGCCCTCCCTCTTATTTAACTCAATTTAGATGTTGATTTACCATTGAACTTAAATATAGAGATTAGGCACAATCAGAACACATTCGAATCAAAATTCACATCGTATTCTTTAAAAGTGTTTAATTAATAATAATTACATCACTTTTGGAAGGATTTAGCCCTTAATCACAATTTGGGATATTACAGTTTGGGTCTGGCTTGTCGATTGTCACTACTGGAGTCATGCAATGCTTATAAATCTTTTGTTGGGCTGGTATTTTGTAGCATCCTTCCACATAGTCATAGACATTTCCATGGATATGCTTGATGGCTGTACAAGCATGAGCACAAGGGATCCCCGAAATTTGCTACACTTTACAGGTGCAACTACACAAACGAAGATCAACATTTAAGGATCCATATTTGGTATGGACACAAATCCTACCGCCTCCAAAATTAACTGGTGACATATGTTCAGCATGACAAACATTTTCCTTCACTATGGACTCTATGTTGGGCCCAACACCATTTTTCCATTTTAGCATTGCCGTACTCGATGCATACATCTTCTTGGCAACCTTCTCATGATGTTCATGGATAAGTAGTGCAACATTGTGCTTTCTCTCCTTCACTGGCCACGCATTAAATGATTCAGCTATGTTGGTTGTAATCTTATCCCACCTTCAGAACGAAAACTTGCTCAAGGCCCACTTATCAAAATGTCCATGGTGAATCAACCAATCAGCCATCTCTTTATAGGATTTGCGCATGTAATCCATTGCCTTCTTGAAATCTACATCCAACCTTGCATATGCAACATTATCAAGCAACCGTAGTACATCTTCCTCTGAGAAGTCACTTGGCTTCTTCTTGCCTCTATTTAATTAAGCAATTCTGAACTGAAATTCTGCTTCACATGCCTATAACAATAAGCATGTCGTTCACTACCAAAAACTGTTTGCACTGACCCTTTAATTGCATTGTGACGGTCTGACACGATTATAAGTTCAATTGACCTAACTATTTGTTTAATCTTCTGTAAGAACTATGACCAATCCTCTAATGTCTCCTCCTTTACAATTGCTATTGCAAACGGTAACATTTCATTGTCCGCATCATAACTAGAAGCTGAAAGCATTGTTCCCTTGTATGGTCCAGACAAGTGGGTTCCATCAATGTATAACACATGTCTTGCACCAGCCATGAATCCCTCAATACAGCACCCATATGCAATAAATACTCTCTCAAACATGTTATTCCCACTTGCTTCCCACTCAGTAACAGTTTTGTCATCTATTTCCTTCAATTTCTCACAAATCCAAGGTATTAACATATAAGATTGTTCTGGTCTACCTTGTATGTCTTCCTTCACTTTTTCCTTTGCCTTGTATGCTTGCTTGTATGTAAGGGTGACACCATATTCTGTCTGCAACGTCTTCCTTATTTCATTGGGATGTTTGTCAATGTGATTTCTCACCTCATCAACTATAATGGAAGATGTCAAATTAGATCTTCCACCATGGGTCACCTTAAGATTGTCTTGTGCACTATGATAATGTTCATATTTGAATGTCGTCACACGTAGTATTGGAGTTGTCTTATCGATAGCATTTGTTGCAACCCTCCAAGGACAACCTAAACTCCTACACTTTATTGAAATGCTATGCTTGCAATTTCTAACATATTCAAACTCAAACTTGTGTGCTATGCTATACTTGTACAGTGTTTGCTTAAAAGCATCTGCGTGTGCAAATTTCTGCATCACCCTTGAAATTATCCCCCTCTATTTTGTGCAATTCAACTCTGTGCTAGGTGTAGGTGCACTCTCAACTCCACAAAGTAGTTTATTAGATCCTCTAGCAATTTCAGCCGTCGTATACGAAGCAATACTTTTATAGTACCACGCTTCATCTTGGTTTTCCACACTGGTTTGACAATCAATAGATCTTCCTTATGAGAGTCCCAAGGAATTTACATACCTGCAGTCAATTACAATAACAACTTTTGTTACTTAATAACCGACAACAATTTCACAAATAACAACTATCATCCCTACAAAATTTGTACTTACGTTTGTGGGTAATCTGATATGTGGCATACATCATCATTTCCTTTTGCTTCTATATACATATGGCTACTCCTTTCATTATATTCAAAAAGGTTTTCAACTTTACCATCATCATTTAAATCTATTAGTATGCTTTCATCAAACCTCACTGTATACTTCATCTCACACATGTTCTAATCAATACCAAGCCATGATGATATCATCAACCTCAAATCTCTAAGTATTATTACCTCTTTTAGGCACTTCAACTTCACATAACCACTATTATATTTAATTTTACCTTCATCATTCCACACAAATTTCCCTTCAACATGGAAATAACAAAATAGTTCCTTCATAGATTCTGAGCCTTTGTTGCATGTCATTTTACATGTCTACCTGCAGAAAAAACAAAAAGATATATTAATTAAACAAAGCCGCTTATCATTATGTAGTTAAGTAATCTTATCAACCATTCTTTATGAAACACAGTAACTGCTCATTTCATCACCAAACAGGGGCAATTAACAACAAACCCGTATGTTTTATCATCCTTATATTCATCATTAACAACATCAACCACATATCATCACCCTGTATCTATTAACAGCAACACGTTATATTTTACAGTATGTTTTAACAACTCTGTATTCTCATTTAACATCACAATTTATTTCAACTTCTCCATCTCCATTATTAACAACGCACCCTATCATCACCCTCCATGAACTATTAACAACAACACCACCTATCATCACCCTCCATGAACTATTAACAACAACACCATTCACTTTAACATCTCCATATTCAGTATTAACAACACCCCTCATAGCATTACCTTCCATGTACCATTAACAACAACACAGTATCTTTTCACATCTCCTTCTTCACTGAAAACAACATCATCCCCCAACTAAAATGCCTCAAGTTTATCACAACTCGCAGTAGCCATTACGGTTCACAACAAAAAAACCTACAATCTTCACCATTCCTACAACCCACAATCCACCGCACAACCATCAACAATCTCCCATTACCTTAAAGCTACAACTTTTCTCCATCTTCAACAAACGCCCCCTTACCCATAAAAGCAATCATCCAAAACCAGAAATCCATTGCAACTATTCACAATCTCAGAAGACAAAGATGGAAGATTCACAATACAAACATCATTTCTACACTAGAAGAATTACTTACCGTTGGTTACCTCTGCTTTGTCTTCAGCTTTCAAGCATTTCGAAACTTACGTCTTTCTCTTGCCACCGTCCTTTCTTTCCTCTCATGTTTTTTTTCCTTCCTTTCTTTCCCACTCTTATGCATTTCAGGAAGCATTTTTTCCTGGGCTAGTTGAGTCTTTTCTACTGAAATTTAAAATCCTTGATTCCTACTGCAGGAGTGATCAGGGATTTTTGTTTTCAATGCATTAAATAGGGATTTCCCTATTTCCAGCGTATTTTACAAGGATTTTCCCAATATTTTTTGTCTTATAAATGCCCATATTTGTCTTATAAATTCCTTTATTATTTTTCTTGTGAATAACCATATCTGTCTTGTAAAGGGGTTTAAAAGAATCTAGGGAGTTAAAAAATTTTGATCATTCACATATTTGTCTTCGAAATGCCCATATTTATTTTGTAAATTTTTTTAACTCCTTAAATTCTTTTAAATCTATTTATTTGTCTTGTGAACGTCCTTATGAAAAAAAGAGTAAGGGCATTATTGACTTTTCACTAACAAAACTGACTTTCATTTTGACCCAAACGGGTGTATTGGAATTTCAGAATCTTTTGGGGGTTGACTGAAATAAAATTGCTTCCATGGGGTCTAAGTGATATTTTCCCATTAAAAAGGAAAATATTTCTAAAAATATATTAAAATAATAGAGAGTGAAAAGACTGGTAGGACTCACAGTGTAAAAAGTAATAGAAGTTTGTTAAATTCAGAGTTTTAATGATAACAAACATAGGTTTATTCGAATAGGCATTCAATATCTAGTTTAAGAAAATTCATTTTGTTTTGGTTAATACTATCACTAGTGGAAAAAATCCCTTTTTAGACCGCCACATTTAGACCAGTTTTGGCGGATAAGGTCTTAAAAATTTACGTGGTGGCAGTTCTGTAATTATATTGAACTTATAAGACCGAAACTAAAAAAACCGATCTTAAAAAATTTATTTAGACCGGTTATAAATAGACCAGTCTTAAAATGTTAAAATTTTTAAGAATTTAAAATTTTTTAAAATTTAAAACCAGTTTATATAAAAGCCGATCTTAAATGTAAAAGATTTAAGACCGGTTTTATATTAATATAAAAACGGTCTTAAATCTTTTACATTTAAGACCAGCTTTTATATAAACCGGTCTTAAATGTTAAAATATTTTAAATTCTTAAAAATGTTAACATTTTAAGACCGGTTTGTACAATGACCGATCTTAAATGTTTTACATTTACGACCGGTTTTTATAAAAACCGGTCTTAAATTTGAAATTTCACTCCTTTAAGACTGGTTTTTATTGAAAACCGGTCTAAAAGGTAAGATTTTTCATCCGTATTTTTACTCCCGTGCCCAGATCGCGTGCTCTATGAACCCTTTCTTCTCTTTTAGCCATTTATCCGTGAGCTCTGTCCGTGCATGTTCTGAACTCATCCATAGCGTCCCGTCCCTCATTTGCTCAACTCTCCTCCGTTATTACCGCTGTCGTTGCTGTGTTTGTTATCGCTATTCTTTGATTATCGTCAGTCTTCTCCGCCGCCACCTCTATTCTCGACAGTGACCATTCTCCTCTGCCTTGACTTCCCTTTGTTAGTGCCGTGAATTTAAGAACTTCATTATAACCTTAGTCGATGCTACTGTGACTTTGGGTTGAAGCTCACTCCTTGGTCTTCAATCAGGTTAGTGTTTGATCTGTTATTTAGTTGTACGTTGTTCAATAATTAATAATGTTCTATGAAAAAATGGTTCTTGTTGTTGTTTTGAGCACTTAAACGTAATCTGGAAAAAATTAAATCTGCACATTCTTGTTAGATATATGCTTTGACTTTTAATTACATCCCTGTGATATTTGGCTTAGAGTAATACCACTCTATGTTCTATTTTAATTTAGTGTGATTGTTTGATTATTGTTAGTGTTATTGGTTTGTTAAAACAATACTAGTTTCAAATGGTGCATGTTAATTTCATTGAAATATCTAAAAATCTATTGTTGTTTTTTGTCTATCCTTTTGTTGTTGGATATAGGGTGCTAGAAGTGTTGAGATATATCTGGATCATAGTTGGATAAACACTAAACGAACGAGTGTTGAATATGATAATGGGGTTAGGGGCTTTTTAGACTTCACTAGAAGAAATATCGATGATGGTAGTGGGAAGTTTTATTGCCCTTGTGTAGTATGTTTGAATGAGAAGCGACTAAGTACTGTAGATATATATACACATTTAATTTGTGAAGGATTTTGTAAGAGTTATACAATGTGGGTATGGCATAGTGAAGAATTAGAAATGCCAAGTTCATCTCAATAGCGGGGAGTGAACTTTGATGATAATGACACGGATACGGATGATTGGATATTATTCGTGATGAAGGAGAAGAGACTTTTGAGCAATAACATGCATATGGTAATATGTGCAGTGATGCTGAGACGCCGTTGTACCCGGGGTGTAAAAAATACCAATTGTTTAAAGCAGTATTGAAATTGGTAAGCTTGAAAGCACGACATGGATGGAGCGACAAGAGTTTTTCAAAAACTCTTGAGGCTTTTAAGGTCATGCTTCCAGATGATAATGTGTTGTCTTCTCGATACTATGATGCTAAGAAAATATTGTGTCCACTAGGGATGAAGTATAAAAAGATCTATGCATGCCCTAATGATTGTATATTGTATAGAAAAGAGCATGAAGAGAAACAATAGTGTCTGATATGTGAAACCACGAGGTACAAATCAAATAATGCTCCTGTAAAAGTATTATGGTACCTTCCAATCATACCAAGGTTCAAGCGCTTGTTTACTAATGAAAACGATACAAGAAATTTGAGATGGCATGTGGATGAGAGGATATCCGATGGAAAGCTTTGACATCCGGCTAATTCTTCTCAATGGAAGAAAATCAATCAATTATTTCCTGCCTTCGATGAAGAGCCTAGGAACCTTAGGCTTGGGCTTAGCACAGATGGCATGAATCCTTTTGGTAGCCTGAGCAGTATACATAGTTCATGGCCCGTTCTGTTGGTAATTTACAACTTTTCTCCTCTGTTATGCATGAAATGAAAGTACATCATGTTGTCTATGTTGATTTCGGGACTAAAACAACCCGGAAATGACATAGATGTTTACCTGGAACCCTTGATCGAAGACTTGAAAGAGTTGTGGGAAGAAGTTGTTGATGTTTTTGACATGAACAAGAAGGAGGTTTTTAAAATACGAGCCATGATCTTTTGTACTATAAATGACTTCCCTGCATATGGAAACTTGTCATGATATAGTGTTAAAGGCCATAAAGCATGCCCGATTTGTGAAGAAGAAACATGCTACCATCAACTTCAACATGGAAGAAAGACAGTTTATCTTGGCCATAGGAGATTTCTTAGACGAGGCCACCCGTATCGCAAATTAAAGAAAGCTTTTTTTGGTGGACAAGAGTTTGAAGATGCTCCGAAGGCATTGACTGGGGAGCAAGTTTATGAAAAGGTGAAAAATATGAATGTTATCTTTGGTAAGACTACAAAGAATAGTAATAAGAAAAGTAAATGGAAAAAGAGGTTTGTCTTCTTCAATATTCCATATTGGCCAAAGCTTGATGTGAGACACTGTATTGATTTCATGCATGTGGAGAAAAATGTTTGTGATAGTATTGTTGGGACACTGCTTAACATACAAGGTAGTTCTAAGGATGGCGTGAAGGCAAGATTAGATTTGCAAGAAATGAGGATACAAGAAGACTTGCATCCAAAGCCATATGGTAAAAGAGCTTTTTGTCCTCCAGCTACTCAAACTTTGTTTAAGAATGAGAAAAGAAGCTTTTGTGAGTGTTTACATGGCATCAAAGTTCCTTCCGGTTATTCTTTAAATGTTAGGAAGCTTATGTCAATGAAAGACTTGAAGTTAGTGGGGCTAACATCTCATGATTGTCATGTCTTAATGTAACAACTGCTCACAGTAGCTATTCGAGGCATTGCCGAATATGATCTTCAACATATTTTGACTAGACTTTGTTTCTTCTTCAATGCTATTTGTAGTAAAGTCATTGAGACAGAAAAATTGGATGAATTGGAAAATGAAGGATATATGATCTTATGCCAGCTTGAGAAGCTTTTTCTTCCTTCTTTTTTTGACATCATGGTACATCTAATTGTTCATCTAGTCAAGGAGATCAAGTTTTATGGCCCTATCTATTTACGATGGATGTACCCAATTGAAAAAACTATAAAAATCCTAAAGGGTATATGAAGAACCCTAACCATCCTGAAGCATCTATTGTTCATAAATATGTTTCTGAAGAAGCCATGGAGTTTTGTCAAGATTACTTGTCAAATGTAGGACACATTGGACTTCTTGAATGTCATGATAAAGAAGACGGTAGACGCGGGGCTTCAGTAAAGAGTATGGATCCTGATGAATTACAACAAGTCCACTTCTACATCTTGAATAATGTTGACGAAGTTCAAGATTACATTAATACTCATAAATAAATTGTATGGAAAGGAAATAGTCGAATAACTGAACAAAGGTTAATTAAGGAGCATAACAAAACTTTTGCACATTGGTTCAAACAAAAGGTTGACGGTGAAGAATGTGTTTTTGATACAATTAAATGGTTAGCACGTGGTCTTAAGGCTGATGTCATAAGTTGGGCTTCATTTGTGATCAATGGTTATACGTTTTACACGAAGTCCCTTGATGATAGGAGCACTGTCCAGTACAATCGGGTTATGTTAGTTGCTGAATCTATGCACTTCTCTAGTTCAAAAGATAAGAATTCTAGATTGGCAGCTATACCTTATTATGGGGTTATTGAAGAGATTTGGGTAGTTGATTATGTTAAAGTTAAACTTCCCATTTTCAAATGTAAGTGGGTTGATGTTAACAATGGTGTGATGATTGATCAGTTGGATTTATATTGATTGATTGGAAGAGTAGAAGTTTTGGAGATGAACCTTTTATTATGGCATATCAAGCGAAACAAGTGTTCTATGTTACTGATCAGGCAAATAAAATGTGGTCTGTAGCTTTCCAAGGAAAAAGGGTCGTTAATATTAATCAGGAAAGTCATTCAATGAATGATCTTCTTGAGACTCCTTCTTTTTCTAGGGGTTTACCAGAATTGAACGAAGAAGATGAAGCAGACAATGAACACGGCACAAGAAACGATCATCATGAAGGGATATGGGAGGATATCCCTTTATAAAACTACATTGAAGGTTAGTTAGCTAAAGTAATTATCATGAACTATATTTGAATTATGTATACAGTTATTGGTGTATATATTAAACTACTTTTTTTGTTCTCGTCACAGGAAAATGAAGGATATGAGGTGTACGTCTTAGTGTAGATTCTCCGAAGCCAGGCCAGCTAGTGATAATCAGCCTAGGAAGAGTGTGTATAAAGTATTTTGGCCGTAATGAATAATAGCATTGTCATTAATGTAATTTAATCTTTGATGTATGTATGTAAGTGAAAAGATAAGGAACTTGGTCAAAACAACATTGTCATTGTTGTATGATTTCCTTGCATTATGATTCTGTCTGTGATTGTGAGTTTATTATTCATGGTTGTTTTTCTTGCTTCTGTTTTAGCCAGCATTGTTTAAGCACAAGGGTGTTGAGTTTTAATACGTTCTAATGAGTTTTGAGTCTCTCACATGTCATTAAGATGTTAGTTATAATCTGTAAGAGAAGAATTTATTTGAATGTCGTTGAACTGGCTGCTGCTTGCTGAGTGAAATGTTTTAACAGGGGAAATGGCTTGCTGGGTAAATGTTTTAAACAAAAATTTAAAAAAAAACTACTTTTAAGACTGGTTCTCTCCAAAACCGGTCTAAGAAGTACATTTAAGACCGGTTTTGGAGAGAACCGGTCTTAAAAATATTACTTTAAGACTGGTTTACTATAAAATCGGTATTAAAAGTATTATTTTAAGACCGGTTTTGTAGAAAAATGGTCTTAAAATTTCAACTTTTTAGACCGGTTTTTCAGAAAACCGGTCTAAAATTTGAACCTTTTAGACTGGTTCCTCTGATAACCCGTCTTAAAATATTTATTTTTAGACGGTTTTATAATAACCGGTTTTAAAATATTTTTTAAAACCGGTTCCATAACCGGTCTAAAAAGTAACAGACTTTTAAGACCGGTTGTATGAAGACCGGATCTAGAACCGGTCTAAAATGTCTTTTTTAACCGGTCTTAAAAGTGATTTTTCCGCTAGTGTATGTCTTATTCGAATAAGAAAACATGTTTTCAGTTAAGAGCTATATGAGTAATTCTTAACTTATTCGAATAAACAGTGTGTTATTCAAATAAGCAGTGTGTTATTCGAATAAAGTTTCATAGTTAAAGGAAAAGCTTATTCGAGTACACAAGGAACTATTCAAATAGAGTCAAGTCTTGCTTGTTTTCAATTTGACTTATGACAAAACTTATTTGAATAAGGAATTAGTTATTTGAATAACAACTTACATATTTCAACTTTGTTACTAAAATGTTATTCAAATAATGAGTTGACTATTCGAATAAGTTAAGATAGTTTTAAAAGATGAAAGTAAAGTTTATTAGTGTAATATCCTGAATTTTGGGATTGAAGGCTTGAGAATTAGCTAAAATTAAGTGGATTGCTAAGCCCCGGTTTAGCAGGTGTTCCAAATCTATTCCCTAATATTTCTTATATCTTTAAGCTATTAAAAGGAATAAAATAGTGAATTAAAGATTATGGGAAATTTGTATACAAAAATGGAATTTGTTGAGGTTGCAAGTGCTTGCCGTTTCATTGCTTCCAGTAAGGCAGTGTTGTCGTGCAATGCATTTCATTGATCAAATAATGTTCACAAATTATGAAATTTTATAGAGTGAAAGTAGATGTCCTAAGCTTTAAATTGATAGTCATATGAATCATTTGAAGTTATATACAAAGAATTATGGATTTTTGAAGTTTACACAACGAAATTAATTATTTTCTGGAACAACATACAAAGATTGAAATTCTAGGAATTGTGTGCTTTCAGTTGGCTAAAGGTTATATTTTTTCTTGAAACAATACTCAATAAGAGTTCTATAGCCTTTAGAATCACTCTGATACAGTATCTACAAGATTAGTTATGATTTTTCAAAGATTGGGCAAAAAATCTGCCAGAAAATCCAAAAATGGAAAAAAAGAGAGGAAATTATGACATAAGCAAGGTCTTGGATGACACAAACATAATGTATTAAAATATATTTCCTCATCCTCTTTAGCCATTTTATGCCATAACAGATATGAAACAAGAGAGAGAAAGCGTGAGATTTCTAGAGAGAGAAAGGAGGAAAAAGCTTACAAAGGTAAGTGATTTCTTTGGTAAATCTGTTCCTAATATGTATAACTTCTTTTCTAAGCTATTCTTCTGTGTTCTTAAAGGTTTTTGAAGCTCATCTTTGGTGTTGTGACAAGCTAGGGTTTCGACTACCTAAGATAAAAGCCAGAGGAAGCGAAAGGTAACTTCCAAACCTTTGTATATTGATTATTCTGGCTGCTACAGACAATTTAATCGGGGAAATTTCGCCGGATTGTCTTTGTTTGTAAAATTTGGAAAAGTGACATTAGAAGTGTTATGCTGCCAAAATTGGGTCTAAATGGTAGTTGTAATCTAATGTAATAGTTAATAAAGTAATTAGGAGTAGAAAGGAACACGTTTGCGGAGTTAGAATCGAAAAACCCTGATTTTTTTAAAGATACCCATATTTCAGCCAGGCTGAGATCTAGGGCTCAGAGTTGGATTTTCAATAATTTGATGGTTCCATTGAGTTCAGAAGGGAAAATTAGGTAGGGTTACAGTTGGTCACTTTTTCGGAAAATCCCGAAAAAGCATAATTAAGAAAACGCCCTTGAAACCCTTAGAGCGGGCCTACCAAGGACAATTTTATCTTTTGGCAGTGAATTTGGGAATTCTAAGTCCGAAAATGGATTCATTGGTCAAAAATATGTCAGAATAGCCCATGTCAAAATTTCAAGAAAAGTACAGTTGGACCGTGGTACGGCAGGGTTGGGCCGGAGTCCGGGAGCAGTTTGGTAAATTTTTACCATAGACTAATATAACCACAATAAACACTATAGAAGTGTCTAAAATGGTACATTGATAGGTTATAACCTAATTCTTGTCCATTTAATATTTTAGGACTGCGTTGGAAGGTTAAATTGGCACGTTTCACAAAGCGGACCGTTCGAGACTAGAAAAGGGTTTAGGTAGGGTCTACTTTCTCTCATATACTATATGACTATTTGTATGATGCGTGTTACTACATTTTTTGATTTGAACACGTGCGGGAGACACATTACCTAGTTGTGGTTCGATGCCCAGCCATGGTACACTGGTATTGCCTAGCTGTAGTCGGTGACTCGGCTGAGGTACACGTAGGGGTTTCAACTGGATGGTTGGCCCTAACTTTATATACACACATGGATTGATGTGAATTTTCATTTTACTTGATATGGTGCATTGCATATTTTATTCTTGCATTTTATATATTGATAGTGTGTTTCTACTGAGATTCCCTAGAATCTCACCCTTTTTTATAAATAAAATGTCTCAGCGGGTGCCAGCGGCTCGAAAGGAAAGGATGTAGACACGGGGAACTATAGGGTATGTTTCATGAGAAGAAGACAATGGTTATATATAGTCTTTAATTTTGAAGATTTTGAGAAATTGTATATATTACCTAACCCTGAAGGAAATTCCTCAATGCAATCACGTACTATATATCGGTATTTTTTATGTTATTCCTGTGCTACTCACCGAACTGTGAGCAAGCACTCTTATAATATAGAAAATTAGATAAGGGTATGACAATTAGAATAAAAGGAAAGTTATTCGAATAAGAAGCTCATTTACTCTTTGTAATGACCCAAAAATGGGATTAAGGGCTAATGACTTCAAAAGTGATGTAATTATTGTTAAATAAACACTTTTGAAGAATATGATGTGAACTATGATCTAAATGTGTTCTGATCAGTGCCCAAACCCTGCATTTAAGCTTAATTATGTAATCCTCTACCTTGATAACCATAATTAAGATTTGAAAATGCGTAATTTAAAGGAATTAGAGACCGACGATTACATTTTTCTCAAATCTCTTTTCTAAAATTCGTTCAACATGGTCTCATATTCATCTTCCGAATCTAATTACTCTGCGCAATTCAATCACATTCATACATATTAGAATGCATAGCCAAATTCCCGGCAACTCCCGGGTTTCATACATGTATAAACTAAGGGTTGTAAGTTCCAACTAGGGGATTACATGACCAACATCAACGTAATATCTACATTTCAAAAATAAACAGTAATCCCAAGTTCAAAATAGATAACCAACAACCTAACAACACATCTTTACAAGATCCTAGCCACTCCTGGTGGTTCCTTTCTCCTTGGAGCCACTTGCCCTGTCTGATATGTTAGTCAATGGAAAGAATGAGATTCAAAATAATCTCTGTAGTAACAAATCACTCATACAGTGTATAAATCATAGCAAATATGATCATGTTAAGCAATATCACAATGATATATGGCTCACGCCACATACGATAGCACTCATGGCTGTAAACATTATGTGTCAGCTTTCGCTGCGATCTCAATGCAACAGCTTACGCTGTAATCACTATGCGTCAGCTTTCGCTGCGATCTCAAAGCATCACAATGTATCACAATGCATGACAAACATACATACAATACTTTACACATAGCATAAGAGAAGAGTCACTCACTACCTGGTTCTTTCCAAACGTGCTCTAGCACGGGTCGTTCATGATTAGGGCAAATGTTGAACCCTACAATTCCAAATGCACCATTTAGACACTTTCATAGTGTTTCTGGAGGTTATATGAGTCTATCATGAAAATTTACAAAAATGCCCCGGGGACCCGGCCCGGGCCCGCCGTACCCGGTCCGGCTGTACTTTTCCCGAAATTCTAACTTGGGCTATCCTAACAAATTTCCTTCCAAGGAATCCATTTCCAGACTCGGAATTAACAAATTCAATGTCAAATTACAAATTTACCCTTGGCAGCCCCACTTTAAGGGTTTTAGGGGCGTTTTCGTAATTATACTTTTTCGGCCTTTTCCAAAAGTAGCCAACTATAACCCCACCTAATTTTCATTCCTAAACGCAATGGAACCATCAAATCATTGAAAATCCAACTCTAAGACCCACTTCTAGAGCTGGCCGAAATTTATGAGTTCTCCAGGGAAAATCGGGGTTTTACGATTTTGGCTCCTTAAACGCGTTCCTTTCTACTCTTAACCACTTTATTAACTATTACATTAGGTTATAACTACCATTTGAACCAAAATTGGGTGGCATAACCCTTAGGAAACTCAATTTCCAAAATTTAAAACCAATGGTAATCCGGCGAAATTTCACCGATTAAATTGCCCACAGCAGCCAAAATAGTTAATATACGAAGGTTTGGAAGTTACCTTAAGCTTCCACTAGCTTTTCCTTAAGGTGGATGAATCCTAACCCTTGAAACACCAAATTTTGAGCTTCACAACTTTAAAGAATAAAGAGGAGTAGCTTAGAGTCGGAGTTATACGCGTTAGGAGCTAAATCTTCGGAGAAATCGGCTTACCTTGTGAGATTTCTTCCCTTTCTCTCTCTAAATTCTCTCACCTTCTCTCTCTTGTTTCAGGTTTGGAACAGCACGAAAATGGCAGGAGAAAGAAGGCTGATGGTATTTAATATCATATATTATATGATATTTAATTATTGATTAATTTCCAACAATCTCGGATTTTTCAGAAATTCTGGCAGATTTCTGCCCAAACTTTGAAAAATCATAACTAATTCTAGAAAAATTGAATTGGAGTGATTCTAAAGCCTATGGAACCCTTATTGAGTCTAGTTTTAAGGAAAAATATATAATGTTTCTGGATGGAATCAAAAAATTCCCAGAATTTTAATCTTTACATACTATTATGGAAAATAATTAATCTCGCTGGGCAAGCTTCAAAAATCCATAACTCTTAGCTCACAATTAAAAATGATACAAATTATATATCTATTTTGAAGCTTGACATGTGAACTTTAAGACTGGAAAATTTCAGAATTTTTAGACACCATTTACCTATTTAAAACGTCCATACAAATGGCTGCCCTGTACAGAGTTTCAATGGACAGAGTTTTCAACTTTTGCACAATTGTTCCCAATGGTTCTAATTTCACAATAAACACTCTCCCCACACGAATTTTCACAAGGAAGCCATTGGAATCATTAAAATATCCAAATTCCCATCACACATTCTCCAAAAGTATTTATTCAACAATAATTACATCCACTTTTGAAGTCATTAGCCCTTAATCACTTTTTGGGATATTACAAATTGTGTGACAAAGCTTAAAATTAACCCTAATGGTTGGGGAGGGCGAATGAATAGTGATATGAATGACATAAATGTGTTTAGTAGCGATTCAAGTGGAATTGCCATAATCAGGGGCAAAATGGGTAAAAAGGAAAGTTACCGTTCAATTGGTCAGTTGCTGAAGAGGAAGCTCCTTGGTAATTTAAGGATCAATGGCTAGGATTGAGTGATTAATAGGGTGGAATTCTATGCATGTGAGCTTATGTGTGTGTATGAAAGGAGAAACAAGATCATGACAAGTGGCAACATGGAAGCCATTGGATCAAGGTCAAAATTTCAACATCTTTTCTTCTCTCCTCTCTCCCTCCAAGTCGGTAATCATGCATGGGGAGGGTCAAAAAAGTTTGCATCTTCATCATTCTCATCTTCTCTCTCCATTCTCCATTGTCCTGCAAGCATAAGGAAGAAAGAGAAAGAAGAAAAATCAATGTTTGTGTTCTATATGACCTCAAATGTTCAATTCACCTTCATTAATCTTGTTCATGGTGATGAGAGCTACATCTTTATGGTTTTAGATTCTTGAAAGGTGGTGTTTGAGGGCTTGAAGGAATTTGAGAGTTGAGAAATCAAGAAACCAACTTTGGAAAGAGGAAGAGGTAAGAAAGAACTATTTATTGACATATTCAATGTGAGCATTGAATAAGTTTTGTAAATTTTAGATTTTTCCTTGATTTTGGTGTCATTTGGAAATGGATGAATTGGTAGTGTGTGATGGTGAAATTAGTGTCATGTTGTGTCATTGGTACTACTGGAACTGACTTAGAACCTTGGGAGGAAAAGTGGTGCAATTTGGTAATATATGGGAATGTGGGGTCTAAGGGAAAAACTTGTTGTTAGAATCAGAATTTGGTTGTTTTAGTGTTTTCATTGGGTTCTTTGGGCAAAATTATATGGGAGTTGTAATTGATGGGCATTTTAGGACCCTTGGAAGCATATTGGTAAAATTTGGAAAATTCTATCAGCTGCTGTGTTTGATAAGCTCACTCGAGTGCACAGGGGGTGTGTAATGCCCCAAATTTTGATTAAGGGCTAATGATAATGATTGAGAATTAATTGTGATTTAAAGATTTAATTATTATGTGTTTAGTGGCAGTTTCGGTAAATGTGCCAAAAGTAGTAGAAAATTGTTGGTTAATTAGTCAGTGATTAATGAGGAAATTAATTACTAACTAAGAATAAAGGAGATGTGTGACTAAATGGTTAATGAAATGGTTAGAGTAACTAAATTAGTCACTTGCTTTATAAGAGCCAATAAAAATCTGATACTTGGCAAGTTGTAGAATGAGAGAGACTATGGGAAAGTCAAACTCATTTTTTTATCATTTCTCTCTCTTCTCTCCCTTGTTTTTTTCTGAGCAAGATTGGGAGCGTGGGAAACCATCATTTCCTTATCTCTTTCAAGCTATCATCTATCTCATTCTCTCTCTCTCTCTCTCTCTCCCCATTCGGCGCCATTATTGAAGAAAAAGGGAGGAAGAAAAGCTTGAGATTAAAGTAAGCAAATGACTCCAAATGCCAAAACTCACTTCATTAATCTTGTTCCTTGCATTGTGGGCTTCATTTTGATGGTTATAGATTGTTCATTGGTGTTGATTTGAGCTCTGAAGAAAATCTGGTAGTTGGAGAATCAAGAAACCTTTTTGGAAAAGTTGAAGAGGTAAGTGAAACAAACCTTTCTATATATGTTTTGTGCCAAATGGTTTAGTTTGGAATTTCTAAAATTGTTGGCCTTGATTTTGAAAATTAGGGACATTGGGAGTTTGGTATGCTATGGTTATGAAATTGGTGTTTTTGGTATGTGTTTTGGATAGATAGATTGGGTTTGAAGTTGAAATGTTAAGTTTGGTAACTTTGGAAATTGGCATTGTGTTGTGGCCTAAACCAAAGCATGATAATGGAATAGGAATTTGGTGATTTTGATGTTTCCATGTGATTCCTTAGGTAAAATTATGTGGGAGTAGCTTTGGTTGAGAGTTTGAGACCACTGGAAACATTTGGGTAAAATCTGGAATATGTTGTGAAGCCTGCTGCGATCTGGGTTCTGATAAGCATCACTCGAGTAAGGATGGGTCTCACTCGAGTGCAGTAGTACATTTCTCTTTATGGCCTTCGGTATTTCTATTGTACTTTAGCGTGAAAGGCAAAAGTGTTGCCTCAGTTGCAAGTGTTGTGGGTTCTTACTCAAGTGAGCCTCCTCTCACTCGAGTGCAGGTGTATCTGGCACCATGAACTCTCGTCTCGGGCTGTCACTCGTGGTCAATTTTTGAGGGTGTGCCTTAACACTCGCGAGTGTTAAGCTGTCACTCGAGTGTCGTTTCCACTCGAGTGCTCCTCTTCTTCGAAAGTTTCCATTGCTCTCGGGTTAACACTTTCTGTGCTTCACTTCCTAGAACTCGAGTGAGCATTTGGCTATCACTCAAGTATTAACCTTTATGCTCGAGTGCAAAGTTCCTCGTCACTTAAGTGAGGCCTTCTTCACTTGAGAGTAACAATGAAAAATCTGTGCTTTCACTTCTAAAAGGGGATCTTTGGGATAGTTCTTCCAGCCCTTTAGGCTCTTGTTAGAGGTATTTGTAGCTTCCTAAAGAACATAAATGATAACTAATTTAAGTGATATGAAGTCATTTGAGTATTGGAATAGAATATGACACTTCATCCCTAATTATCAATTATAGGATTTGACATTTGCCCCATCCAGGAGAGACCAGTGCCAGAGTATGCACGGAAGGACCAAGGTAGTGACTTTTCTCTCATGTTGTGTATGATGCTTGGTATGCATGACTTATCATTATTGTGGTGAAAAATCTTTGGCATGAGGCCATTGCAAACTTTTGTGTGTGTTATCGGCCGTTGGGCATTACAGCGTGAGCAGTTCAACTTGAGCAGTCGTAGGGGGTGATGGTTATAACACCTACCCATAAAGGTTGATACCCCGAGGTTGCGTTATAGAATTGTGAATTCCTGTTTGATTATCTGGCCACTATGGCTGTGTGTAGTGAAATATTTTATATGGATCCCAGCTGTGGTGATATATGTGAAATGAACATGTGGTTGTGCAATATAACGTGAGCACTTCAGCAAGAGCAAATGTAAGGGTGACTTAAGTCATACCTGCCCTTACCGCTGTAACTGCTGTTGTAGTTGCTATATGTTGTGTGATGATTTGCTTTCATACTTTACAGTTGTGCATACTATGAGTGATTTGACACTACAGGGATTCCTTAGAATCTCACTCTCCCAAACAAATTTTAGATAGGGCTGATGGATCTAAAGAGAAGCAGATGATGAAAGGCGGATAGAGCTCTGACTAGGAGTTTATACTTTGGATAACTGGTTATCATTATGTAAATCATTTGGATACTTTGTTGGGAATTACATATATATTTTGGAGATATTGGATAATATTTGTGTAATCCCCTGATTTAGGAAACTAATTATGGGCATTCTTGCCTTGTAACCCTTTAATTGTTTAATAGAATCTGAATGTGACAGGAATTTACATTGTACTCTGATATTTATAAATGGAATCGAATTGTACAGGCCAATTGTGAATTTGAAGTGTGAATATGAGACCATTGTTAAACAGGTTTAAAAAACTTTTTGAAAACCTTGATTTTGGGAAATTTACTTTTATTAAGACCCAAATCATCTTACGGTCTCTAATTCCACATAATTATGTATTTATGAACTTAATCTTGGCCTTGATCGTGAAGGGGGTTAAAAGGTGTCACTCGAGTGTAGCATCTTACGTTCCATTTTCCTTCAGCTTTCGGTCATACTTCTAAGCCAGAATGCAAGAGTGCACGTTCTCACTTGTAAGTGATATGGGTCATCACTCAATTGAACCTTGTCTCACTCAAGTGCAAGAGTATTTTGCACTAGGAGACCGCAACTCGGGTTGTCACTTGTGGGCTGTTTTTCAAGAGTGTGTCTTAACACCCGCAAGTGTTGTGACAACACTCGAGTGCCAGAGTCAATGCTCGAGTGAACTTCTTACCCTAGGGTTTCTATTGCTCTTGGGTAGTCACTTCTTGTGCCTTACTCTGTAGGACTCGGGTGAGTTTGAGGTTATCGCTCGAGTGTGGGGTTCAGGACTTGAGTGCTGTGATCACTTTCTGTCTCTGTTATTGCTTTCGGGCAAGTACTCGCACGAGTAAGCTTCCATGCTCGAGTGCAAATCTCGTTATGACTTGAGTAAGGCTTTCTTCACTTGAGTGAATCAGTCAGAAGCTTATTTATGTGAGCCGCAAGGCTATTTGTGAAGACTTCATATGCTACAAAGCTTGTGGATGTGAGCTGCAAGGCTATTTGTGAGCCATAAGGCTATGTGAAAGCTGAAAGGCTATTTGTGGGCTGAAAGGCTATGTGTATGCGCCGCCACGCCAATAGTCCCTGAGTCGCTAACAATGGTTCGTGTAAGGACTGCGTGCCTTCCCGGCGGTAAAAGGGGATGAGGGTGGGGTGTAATATGTATTAGTGCTGCTATACTGTGTGATGATTTACTTGCTTGCTTTGTGATTACATATGGTTTGAGTGATCTGTTACTATTGGGATTATGTTGAATCTTGTTCTTTCCTTTAACTAACCTTCAAACAGGGCAAGCGGCTATATGGGGAAGGAGTCAACCAAGGGTGGATAGGACTCCTTAGGGAGATTTTTGTTTTGGTTGTTGGTTATCTTTCTTGGATTAGGGATCACTGTACATTCTATATATATTATTTTGGATACGATTGTGTAATCCCCTAAAAGGGAAATTGTAAACCCTTAATATATATATTTATATGAAACCCCGGGGGTTGCCGGGATTTTTGTTGTATACTCTAATATGTATGAATGTGATTTAACTGTATAGGGTAATTATATTCAAGACTTGAATCTGAGACCAGGATAAGGGGAAATGTTGAAAGAATTTTTTAAAACCCTACCATTAAGAAGGGATTAGAAATGAATTTTAATTATCTGTGGTCTCTAATCCATTTTAACTACGCCTTTTCGAATCATAATGATTGTTTATAAGGTAGGAGTTACATTTTTGGTATCAGAGCTGTAGTTCATGGCAAGGGTAGAATTTGCTAGGATAGTTCCCTTAGTTGAGCCTTAGTGATAGAAGATGATTGGTGAATGGTATGTTTGTTAATATGAATATATATGAGATTTGTGAGTATATGTGTATACCTTATGTGTGATATTGATGGGATGAGTTATTTGTAGAATGAAGAAAACAAAAGGTCGCCCCAGAGTACAGCAGGTAGACCCTAAGGTAGAGGTGGTCAATGACAATCCACCGGACCGTATACAGGAACTTATGGGTCTGATTAAAGACCAAAGGGATATGATTGCTGAGTAGAGAGAATAACTCAGAGAAGAGAAAGCTAAATGAAATGAGGGCCGAGGTCAGTCCACACAAGAGGAAACCCAGTAGGGGACTCACAGGGAAGAAACTGAAGAAGGGTTGGCACGACCACTAAAGTCACCTCCTCATGCTGGACCAAATCAAGAATCACATGGGGTTCCAGCTAGAGAGGAAAGAGATCTGTAATACTGGGTCTTAAAGTTCTACAAGCATCTGCCTCCAGTGTTCAGAGGGGGATTCGATCCCCAAGCAGTCGAAGACTGGTTGAATAGGCTGGAGAAGATCTTTGAAGTGCTTGAATGCCCATCCAAGGTAAAGGCTCGATTGGATGTGTATAAGCTAGAGGGGGATGCAAATAGTTGGTGGCGGAATATTGCCTTAACATTAAGAAACAGAAATGTGCCACTAACATGGGAGTTGTTCCAATAGAAGTTCAACGAGAAATATTTTCCCAAGTTGGTGCGGATAGAGAGAGAGAGACTGAATTCCTCTTTATCAAACAGGGGGAAATGGAGACTTTTGATGATTATCTGTCCTGTTTCATCCGGTTGTCCAGGTATTCTTCTTATATGAGACGTATGGATGATGAGGAGTGGAGTTCTGATATGCTGATACGTTGGTTACGGTGAGAACTAAGAAAGAGGTTATCCAACCACCAGTTTATGGAGTTCAATAAGGCGGTTGAGAAATGCAGGATCACCGAGAACAATCTGAGAGATTTGTATCTGACTAAGGGTAGTAGTAGCCGCAGTGAACCTGGTAAGGGTAATACTTCCCAGAAGCGGAAAGGCCAGGGATCCTCTTTGTCTAAGGGAAGTGGTAAAAAGCCCTACTAGCCCAGAGATTGTGAGTCTCAGAGATTCCCGACGGTGTGGCGTTGTCCCCGTTGTGGTGAACCACATTATGGTAAAACCTGTCAAGGTGAAGTGATATGTTCTAACTGCAAGCAGACTGGACATATTTCTAGTGAATGTAAACGGCCATGACCAGAGCAAAGACCGAGGACTCACGGTAGAGTATTTGCTATGACTTACGAGGAAGCCCAAAAATCTCCTGACTTGATCCAAGGTAAAGTCCTTCTTCATGGTTATTGTTACAAGCGCTATTTGACACGAGTGCAAGTCACTCCTTCATTGCCTATGATTGTGTGAGATTTTTGGGATTCATGTGCATATATTTCCATTCAATTTAGTTGTGTTGACGCCAATGGGTGTCAAGGCTATAACTACCGAAGCCCGCCTAAATTGTGTTATAACCGTAGAAGGGCTTGAGTCCACTGTAGATTTGATCTTCTTGCCGCTCTATCAATTAGAAGTCATTTTGGGTTTTGATTGGTTGATGGAAAACAATGTGATGATTGATTGTGGGAACAAGAGGATTGTGTATCCTCAATGTGATGATTGATGTGAATATTAGACTGAATTTTCTTTCAATAGCCAAAGCTGAGAAGTATTTGGAGAAGGGTTGCCAGGGGTATATGGTGTTCTTTTCCATGCAGGGAGAGACTGAGGAAACTCTGAGTAGTATACCCATGGTAAATGAATTCCCTGAGGTATTTCCTGATGACTTTAGTGGATTTTCTTTGGAAAGGGAAGTTCAATTCCCAATTAAAATTGTGCCTGGAGTTGGTTCTATATCAAAGGCCCTATACCGTATGGCCCCAAATGAAATGGAAGAGCTAAAGAAACATATTGAAGACTTGCTTGAGAAAGGGTTTACTAGACCCAGTGTGTTGCCGTGGGGAGCTCCAGTGTTATTTGTTAAAAAGAAAGACGAGAGTCTTTGTTTATGTGTTGACTATATAAAGTTAAATAAGATTACTGTTAAGAACAAATACCCTCTCCCAAGAATCGATGAGCTTCTTGATTAACTATATGGTTCGTGTGTGTTTTTAAAGATTGATCTAAGGTCGGGTTATCATTAGCTGCGGGTGAAAGAAGATGTTCTGAAAATTGCTTTCAGGACGAGATATGGGCATTATGAGTTTCTAGTGACGCCATTTGGGCTAACCAACCCACCAGCATTATTCATAGATTACATGAACCGTGTCTTTCGACAGTATTTGGATCAGTTAGTTGTTGTATTTATTGATGATATTTTGATATACTCCAAGAGTAGGGAGGAGCATGAGCATCATTTGAGGATTGTGTTGAACATCTTGTGTGAGAAACAACTCTATGCCAAATTGAGTAAATGTAAGTTTTGGCTGCCAGAATTAAAATTCTTAGGCCATGTTATCTCGTAAGAAAGGGTCTTTGTGAATCCCAGTAAGGTGGAAGCAGTACTGAACTAGAAGAGGCCAGAAACTGTTGTTGAGGTACACAGTTTTCTGGGTCTTGCTGGTTACTTCTGGAGATTCATTCAAATTTCTCTTGTATTGCTTTACCGTTGACCAAGCTCACGAGGAAGGATCAACCGTTTGTGTGGAATGAGCGTGTTGAAAATTGCTTTGTAGAGCTGAAGGAGAGGTTGACTACGGCACCTATATTGATTATACCTGATCCCAGCTTGACTTATATTATGTATAGTGATGCGAGTAAGTAGGGATTGGGGTATGTCCTTATGCAGCAGGAACGTGTGGTGGCCTATGCCTCTCGACAGCTCAAACCTCATGAAATGAATTATCCCACTCATGATCTAGAGCTTGCGGCAATTGTGTTTGCTTTGAAAATTTGGCGGTATTATTTGTATGGTGTGACGGTAGAACTATACTGTGACCACAAGAGTCTCAAGTATTTGTACGATTAGAAAGAATTGAATATGAGACAGCGTCGTTAGATGGAGTTACTTAAGGACTACAACCTGAAAATCAAATATCATCCAGGTAAGGCAAATGTAGTCGCGGATGCTCTTAGTCGAAAGATGGTGCTTGTGGCAGTAATGATGATACAAGAGGGGAAATTAATAGAAGATTTTTTAGATTTGAATCTATCGAACCAGATCGTTTGTGCCAATTATATTGTTTCCTAAGGGGAAAGTGATTTGAGAGCTGAGATTGAAGAAGCTCAACGGCAAGATGATCGAGTACAGAGAATTCGAGCTAGAATTGAATGGGGAGAAGCTCGGGACTATGATTTATCGCCTAGTGGATTAATTCGTTACTACAAGAGAATTTGTGTTCCACTTAAGGCGGAGTTAAGGCGAAAGATTCTTGATAAGGCACGTAAGAGTTGGTACACTCTTTACCCTGGTATGACCAAAATGTACCATAATTTGAAGTCTGTGTATTGGTGGCCGAGATTGAAGAGTGATGTAATGAAATATGTGGTGCGGTGTCTTACTTGCCAGAGGGTAAAGATCGAGCACCAGAGACCGCCTGGTTTACTGCAAAGTCCTGAGATTCATGAATAGAAATGGGAAAGTGTGACCATGGACCTTGTTGTGGGATTACCCAGGATCAAAAATTGTGATGCGATCTGGGTGATTGTGGACCAGTTAATGAAGTTGGCACACTTCATATCAATCAAGGCTGGTTACTCTCCGGACAAACTGGCAAAAATTTATATTTGAGAGATTGTGAAACTCCATGGCATACCGAAGAATATCATTTCTGACCGAGATCCTCGATTTACTTTGAGATTCTGGAGGGCCTTGCTTGAGGATCTAGATACTCATTCGAGATTCAGTACGACCTATCATGCTCAGACAGACGGACAATCTGAGAGGACTATTCAGACATTGGAAGATATGTTGCAAGCATGTGTCATCGACTTTAAAGGGAATTGGGATTACTTTCTTCCACTTGCTGAGTTCGCCTACAACAATAGCTATCATGCGAGCATCCAGATGGCTCCGTATGAAGCATTGTATGGGAGGAAGTGCCAATCACCCTTGTACTGGAATGAGTTATCTGAGAGGAAGTTGTACGGGCTGGAACTCATTGATTAGACCTCAGTACAAATTCAAATTATTTAGAAGAGGCTTCTTGTAGCACAGAGTCGACAGAAAAGCTACGCTGACAAGTGGAGAAGGCCTCTAGAGTTTGAGGTTGGTGATCATGTGTTTTTGAGGGTATCTCCAGTTATGAGCATCAGGAGAGCTATCAAGAGGAAGAAGCTGAGCCCGAGGTATATAGGTTCTTTTGAAATACTTGTAAGAATTGGGCCTGTTACGTATCGAGTAGCCCTACCCTCAAACTTGAGCAGACTCCATGATGTGTTTCACGTTTCCCAATTGAAGAAGTACCAACCAAATCCATCCACATTGTTGAGTATGAGGAAGTTGAACTACAAGACAACTTCACCTATGCGGTGGAGCCAGAGCAAATCATTGATTGAGAAGAGCGACAGCTCAGACACCGAAGCATTCCGTATGTGAAGGTGATCTGGAAGGGAATGACTCAGAGAGAGGTAACTTGGGAAGCGGAAGATGACTTGCGTAAACGGTATCAGGGGTTTATTGCTCAAGTTGTGTGACAAATTTTGAGGACGAAATTATTTTTCGAGGGGAGAATTGTAATGACCCAAAAATGGGATTAAGAGCTAATGACTTTAAAAGTGATGTAATTATTGTTAAATAAATACTTTTGAAGAATATGATGTGAACTATGATCTGAATGTGTTCTAATAGTGCCCAAACCCTGCGTTTAAGCTTAATTGTGTGACAAAGCTTAAAATGAACCCTAATGGTTGGGGAGGGCGAATGAATGGTGATATGAATGACATGAATGTGTTTAGTAGCGATTCAAGTGGAATTGCCATAATCAGGGGTAAAATGGGTAAAAAAGAAAGTTATTGACCGATTGGTCAGTTGCTGAAGAGGAAGCTCATTGGTAATTTAAGGATCATGGCTAGGATTGAGTGATTAAGAGGGTGGAATTCTATGCATGTGAGCTCATGTGTGTGTATGAAAGGAGAAACAAGATCATGACAAGTGGCAACATGGAAGCCATTGGATCAAGGTCAAATTGTCAACATCTTTTCTTCTCTCCTCTCTCCCTCCAAGTCGGTTATCATGATTGGGGAGGGTCAAAAAAGTTTGCATCTTCATCATTCTCACCTTCTCTCTCCATTCTCCATTGTCGTGCAAGCATAAGGAAGAAAAAGAAAGAAGAAAACTCAAGGTTTGTGTTCTATATGACCTCGAATGTTCAATTCACCTTCATTAAACTTGTTCATGGTAATGAGAGCTACATCTTCATGGTTTTAGATTCTTGAAAGGTGGTGTTTAAGGGCTTGAAGGAATTTGAGAGTTGAGAAATCAAGAAACCAACTTTGGAAAGAGAAAGAGGTAAGAAAGAACTATTATTGACATATTCAATGTGAGCATTGACTAAGTTTTGTAAATTTTAGATTTTGCCCTGATTTTGGTGTCATTTGGAAATGGATGAATTGGTAGTGTGTGATAGTGAAATTAGTGTCATGTTGTGTCATTAGTACCATTAGAACTAACTTAAAACCTTGGGAGGAAACGTGGTGCAATTGGGTAATATATAGGAATGTGGTGTCTAAGGGAAAACTTGTTAGAATGAGAATTTGGTTGTTTTAGTGTTTCCATTGGGTTCCTTAGGCAAAATTATGTGGGAGTAGTATTGGATAGGCATTTTAGGACCCTTGGAAGCATATTGGTAAAATTTGGAAACTTCTATCAGCTGCTGCGTTTTGGCTTTTGGTAAGCCTCACTCAAGTGCACAGGGGGTGTCACTCGAGTGCAGCATCTTTTGTTCCCTTTTTCTTCAGCTTTCGATCGCCCTTCTAAGCCAGAATGCAAGAGTGCACGTTCTCACTTGCGAGTGATATGGGTCATCACTCGAGTGCAAGAGTATTTTGTACTAGGAAACTGCGTCTCAGGTTGTCACTCACAGGCCATTTTTCAAGAGTGTGTCTTAACACCCGCAAGTGTTGTGACAATACTCGAGTGCCAGAGTCAATGCTCGAGTGCACTTCTTACCCTAAGGTTTCTGTTGCTCTGGGGTAGTCACTTCTTGTGCCTCACTTTATAGGACTAAGGTGAGTTTGAGGTTATCACTCGAGTGTGGGGTTCAGGATTCAAGTGCTGTGATCACTTTCTGTGTCTGTGGTTTCTCTCAAGCAAGTACTCGCACGAGTGAGTTCAAGTACTCGCACGAGTGAGTTTCCATGCTCGAATACAAATCTCGTTATCACTCGAGTGAGGCCTTTTTCACTCGAGTGAATGAGTCAAAAATCAGTGTTATACTTCCGGAAAAGGGGTGTTTGGTGTAGTTCTTCCTAACCCTTTAGGCATATGTCTAGGTTTCTAGTAGCCACCTAAAGAGTTCAAATGATAACCAACCTTAAGTGTTATAAAGATAAGAATTTGGAATAAAGAATAACCTATCGACCTTGATTTTGGTTATAGGGTTTGATATTTGCCCTGCTCGTGAGCCGTCTGTGCTGGAGCACGCTCGGAAAGAACAAGGTAGTGACGCTTTTCCTTATACTATATGTGATACATTATATGTTTGATTTATCATTAATTTGTGAAGACTTCATATGCTGCAAAGCTTGTGGATGTGAGCTGCAAGGCTATTTGTGAGCCATAAGGCTATGTGAAAGCTGAAAGGCTATTTGTGGGCTGAAAGGCTATGTGTATGCGCCGCCACGCCAATAGTCCCTGAGTCGCTAACAATGGTTCGTGTAAGGACTGCGTGCCTTCCCGGCGGTAAAAGGGGATGAGGGTGGGGTGTAATATGTATTAGTGCTGCTATACTGTGTGATGATTTACTTGCTTGCTTTGTGATTACATATGGTATGAGTGATTTGTTACTACTGAGATTCTTTTGAATATCATTCTTTCCTTTAACTAACCTTCAAACAGGGCAAGCGGCTCTAAGGGGAAGAAGACAACCAAGGGCGAATAAGACTCCTTAGGGAGATTTTTATTTTGGTTGTTGGTTATCTATTTTGAATTGGAGATCTGTACATTCTATGTATATTATTTTGGATACAGTTGTGTAATTCCTTAAATGGGAAATTGTAAACCCTTAGTATATATATATATATATGAAACTCGGGGTTGCCGAGATTTTTGTTGTACACTCTGATATGTATGAATGTGATTTAACTACACATGGTAATTATATTTGAGACTTGAATATGAGACCAGGATAAGGGGAAATGTTGAAACAATTTGTGAAAACCCTACCGTTAGGAAGGGATTGGAAATGAATTTTAATTTTTCGTGGTTTGTAATCCATTTTAACTACGCCTTTTCGAATCATAATTACTCTTTATAAGGCAGGGGATTACACTCTCAGTCAAATTCCAAACTCTTATTCGAATAAAGACTGATGTATTTGAATAAGAATACTCAAAGAAGCTTATTCGAATAACAAGATGATGTATTAGAATAAAGTTACTTTCTTTCTAAAATGGATATTCAAATACATAAACAAATTATTCTAATGCACCTCAAGTTTTGAAAACATGTTTGAATAAGGAATGATGTATTCAAATGCTCATTATCATAGAAGCTCATTCGAATACAGGTTGTTGTATTCGAATAAGATCACTTATTTTCAAAAGAGGCTATTCGAATAAGGGTCAAGATTATTCCAGTACACTTTATTCCAAATAGCCTAAATGTTATTCAAATAAAGAGAAGTGAGTTCGAATATGCTATAACAGAAAAAAAAGAGATCTTTTATTCAAATACCAATTAAATGATTATATTCGAATAACTAACTATCCAGAAAAACAGAGCATGATACCTAAGTTTTTGGAAATCAAAGAAAACATTGTTAAATTCTTTAAACTTACTTGTTATTGTTTTTTTTTTTTTTTGCAAGACTAATATCTTTCTTAAGCAAGTTTTAAGGATTTCCAATATAAGAAGATTTAAATATCACAAAAAGCAAATTTTGTATCAGAAGAATTAAATGCAAGCACAACTTCAACCAAAACATTCTCTCTGCTCCAATGGCTATTTTCCTATACACAAAGAATGTCTCGAGAAGCAACAACATTGTAACGGATAAATGAAATGCTCACAATGGTCATTAAACACACTCCAACTATTATTACAAAAGCATTCAAAGAGGAGCAACTACCGAATTGCGAAACATTTAAGTTTGCTATTAGTGCTCTATTTATTCCATCATTCTCTTTGTGTCTTGTGTAACCCCCTTCACGCCAAGGCCGAGATTCAGTTCATAAATACATATTTATGTGAAATTAGAGACCATAATGCGATTTGGGACTTATTTAAACATCCTTTTTGCCCAAAAACATGGTTTTCAAAAGTTTTCTAAAACCTGATCACGCTGTATTGCACCACAACAGTTCACACAATATATTTTACCACAGCTAGGATTCATATAAACCATTTTATACACAAGCCACACTGGCAAGATTAACAATGTAAGCCATACCGGCAAGATATATAACACACCGCCCATGGCTGGATTGACAACACGCTGCCCCACAGGTCGGATTCACAAAGCAATTTCACAACAATCCATGTCGATTACAATGGCAGTTCAATGGCCGAGGTAGAGATGACCAATGTCAATCCCTAAATGGCTCGCGCTGAAGTGCTCACGCTGTATTGGACCATGGCATATTTTCCAATCACATTTCACAAAACCATGATCAGTCATGCATATACCAAAACATCATACACAACATGAGAGAAGAGTCACTACCTTGGTCTTTCTGCGCTTGCTCAGGCACCAGTTTCTTGCGGGCAGGGCAAATATCAAATCCTAGTATCATGATTAAGAATGAAGATTTATTCTCTATTCCAATATTCAAGTGACTTCATAACACTTAGATTTGGTTATCATTTATGTCCTTTAGGTGGCAACTAGAAGCCCAAACATATGCCAAAAGGGTTGGAAAAGACTATACCAAAAACCACATTTTAGAAGTGAAAAATGCTAATTTTTGGGTGTTGGCCGCAGCCAAAAACAGGTTCAAAACATTTGGGCCGCGGCCAAGAATCCGCTGACCGAGGCCAAGAAAAATCCTGTTTCTTGGATGAATTTTCAAAAATCATAAATAATTATAAAAAAATTGAAATGAGGTGATTCCAAAGTCAAATGAAAGGTATCTAAGTCCTATTGATAGAAACAATATGGGCCATTACCAGAAATTACCAAAAAAAATACAGAATTGCCTAAAACTCAACACTGCTCCAAAACAGAGTCCAGTTTCCATCCCAAACTTTGGCAAAGCATAACTCTCAGTTCACAAAATGAAATGACACAAATTATATGTTTATTTTGAAGCTTAGGATGTGAAATTTAAGACTGGAAAGTTTCAAAATTTTTCAACACCATTTGGTCATTCAAAAATTTTGTGCAAACTGACTGCCCAAAACAGAGTTCACACTTGACAGATTTCCAATTTTCTACCAAAGTGTCCAATGACTCCAAAATCAATAACCAAACCTGTTCCCATATAATTTCTCACAAGGAACACAATAGAAACCTCAAAATGACCAAAATCACAACCCATTGACATGCCCTGTTTTGACCAATACACAAATTTGCCAAACTTTACTTTTAAGCTTCAATTCAAGCCTATCATTCCAAAACACATTCTCAAGGCACTATATCCATGACAACAACATGACCCTCATTTTTGAAATTCAAGCCAAAATTCCAGAAAATCCAAACTTAACTAATGGCTACAAGACCTATATAGAAAGGTTTGTCTTACTCACATCTACAACTTTTCCAAAGGAGTTCCTTGATTCTCCAAACTCCAAAATTCCTTGAGAGCTCAAACACCACCAAATGAAAAATATAAAACCATGAAATTAAAGCTCTCAACACAAGGAACAACTTTGTAGAAGTGAGTTTTTCCATTAGAGGGCTTTAAGAGGGTCAAAAGCCTACCTTTTACCAAGAACTCTTCCTCTCTCTAGCAGCTGCAATGGTGGACGAAAATGAGAGAGAAAATGAGAGAGAAGGGAGGTTGAAGATGAAATGATCACACACACACTCCCATGCCTTGTGCAGCTGAATTGGAGGGAAGAAGAGAGAGAGAAAACCATTTTTTTTATTGAGTTTTGACTTTTCACTCACACACACTCTCTCTTCACATAAGCTTGCCACATGTCTCTACCTCATTGGCTCTCATAAAGTAAGTGACTAATTGGTTACTTTAACCCCTCCATTAGCCATTTAGTTACACATCTCATCTCTTTCTTAGTTAGTAATTAATTCCTTTTTCCTTTTTCATGTTCCATTTCCCTTATTTTAGCCCAATAATTATTTCATCACATAATTATGTTAAAATACAGGGCTTTGGGCACTCCCAATAACTAATTCGGATATCAAATCCACATTAATTTACAAAATCATTTCACAATAATTGTCAAAACTCTTAATCAAAATTTGGGGTGTTACATCTTATACTTCAGTGATTATTTATTCACTCTTCGAGAGAGTTACATCAAACACTCAATAATTCTTATTGAGATAACTTAAGGTTGTGGAACCTTAGGTAGGGTATCAATTTACATTATGTAAGGAGGAGCGAGTGTTTGGTGAAGGAGTTTGCTGTGTATTGAGGTCCCAAGAACCCACCGAATCTTGAAAGCTATAGTGAAAATCTCAGAGGCACTGAGGACTGGACGTAGGTCAGATAAGTTATGACCCAACCAGTATAATCCCCGGTGTACACTTTAGTGATATTTCTCTAACTCTTAACTCTGGTTTAATTTCTCTAATTTTTGTTAATTGTTAATTTTGGTTAAAATTTTTATTATCATCCAATTCACCCCTTTCTTGGGTGAAACACTTGCACTAACAAAGTTAACTAGGGTTAATGGCGTTGCTATATATGTTACCTAAAAATTGATTATGTTTATTTTTGCACCCCAAAATAGTTAATTGTGTTGGGTGTATAGTTCGCTGCTAAATTTGCACCTTAACTCTTAAGTTTATTGTATGAATATATTCTATGGTTTAAATCTAATTGAGACCTTATTAAATTTATTGTATGAATATACTTTATGGTTTTTTTTTGGGAGGGCTAAGGGTATCTATCGCCAGTAGCAGTGACTAATCCCCTCATATCATAAACTTCTCAAAGAGGCTTTAATTAGTACTAGTCTAACGGTCTCTCCAAACACATCATTTTGGATTGAGCACTTGACTAGAGGCTTAAAAAGTCTACACTACTACAAAAGAAGGATTTAGTGTCTCATCTCTTGAAGAAGGGCTACAAATAATTGTTTTTTTTTAAAAAAATATTTGGAAGTTGTAGAGCTTTGTATTATAAGCACCATAGCTAGTGTTAAGCTTGTGTGGAACTTGCCTAAATAAGCTCCACATAAGGCCTTTATTTTTGTAAAAAAAAAAAAAAGCAAGTGCCAAAGTTGGCCTCATTTTTTTAAAAAAAAATAAGAGCAACGTAGGCAAGCTCCTTCCATGGCTCCAAATTGTTTTTTGGAATTTAAATAACATTGTGTGGAATTTATTAATCAACTAGAGATTTGGAGTAAATTAAATTCATTGCTTGAATTCTAGAAATATAATATTTGAAAAATGAATGAAATATAATTGAAAGTTTAGAGGAAAAATGCTAAAACAAGATAAATGGAGCTGAATTGTACTTTTTTTAAGATATCAAATTATTTCTTATGAAGGAATAGGTATAAACTTTTAAAGTAGTAAATAATTACTAATATTGATTTGAGTTGAATAAAAATATTTTTTTATGAAAATTAGGATTTATCTTGTGATTATTGGAATAAGGAGAAATTTACTCAAAATAAGTTTTAAATTTTAAGGACTTAATTTCAAGTTAAGATTGCCACAAACAATTAATTTCTCACTAAAAGATTTTAGTTATCTATATATTTTGGAAGATGATTTAAATTAGCAAGATGAAACAAACAATTAATAAATGGAACTTCATGATTTAATTAAATATGAGAAAGTGAAAGTTAAAAATAAAATTAATCCAAAGAAGGAGGGATGAACAATGCAAAATAATAACAATGATAATTATAACAAAAACACAAAAAAGTGAGAGTATCCTTGTACGACGCTTACTCATACAAGGTCCATCAGTTAGCTTTTTATTTTTGTAATTTTTTTAAAAAAGTGTCTGCATATGCTTTTTTAATTTTTTTAAAAAATAGCCGTGACTGAGGAAGCACCATACAAGGTTCGTCAGTTAGCTTTTTCATTTTTTAATTTTTTTTAAAAAGTGTCTGCATATGTTTTTTTCTAATTTTTTTTAAATAGCCTTGTTTGAGCAAGAGCCATACAAGGTGTTAGCTTTTTATTTTGTTTTTTTTAAAAGTGCCTGCATATGTTTTTTTATAATTTTTTCAATAAAATAGCCTTGTATGGCGCTATAAGGTCTGTCGGTTAGATTTTTATATTTTTTTAAAATTTTTGTCTTAAAAAGTGTTTACATATGTTTTTTTAAATTTTTTTTAATCAAGGGAAGCAATAGCAAGTGCCAAAGTGTAACACCCCAAATTTTATATTCACGAAAAATATATTGTAATTAATTGAGAAATTCAATAAAATGGTAAATATTCATGAAATTTGGATTTTGTGAATTTTGAAATATTCATATTCATAAGGAAATGAGCAAATTAATTCAAGAAAGGAATTATATTGCAAAGGTGATAGCAAAATCATAATTTTGCCAATTTAGCCCAAGATTAATTATTTTTCAATTAATTGGAGTTAATTCCAATTAATCTAGGAAAATAAAGAAAAATGTATAAATTGAATATTCTTAATGAAATAAATCAAGAATTGTAGAATTAGAGGGACTTCGGCATAAATCAATTAAAGGAATTATGGGATTAGTGAAACACATTTTTCCTTCCCTTCTCCTCCCTCATTTTCATCCAAACACATAAAAATGAAGGGAAAAATTTAATTTCATGAACACATGTCAAAAATGCTACATGAAGAGAGTAATGATGACAATGGTAGAGTGTACTTACATGAAGGTGTGGTTAATGCATGAAGGGAATAGCTTGAGAAAAGGAAGGGATAAACTTGATTGCATGGTGGAGTACAAACTTAGATCTAGTTGGAAGAGAACTTACTTGGTTAATAAGAGGAGAGGGGGGATGGTTTTTTTGCCTAACCAAGGGAGGAAAAATTTGACCAATGCCAAAAGGAACTAAGGGAGTAATTATGAGTAAATAGGAAGGAGGCATGGGTGGATGTATGGTTGTGACAAGTGTCACATTATGGCCCCTTGATGAGATCAATGGTGAAGGATGAATCGAGACAAATTAATAAACACACTTCCCTTCCCTTTTCATGCACATTTTGGCTAACACACCAAGAGAAGAGAGGGAGAGAGTTTTGAAGAGTTCTTGAAGACTTAGAGAGAAGGAGGAAGACGATTAAGGTAAGTAGGTGTGGATTTAATGATTTGGCCTCCTATTCTTGTGTAACACTTCCTCTAAGGTTCTCTTCTTCATGTATACATGTGTTTAGCAAGCCAAGTCTCCAAGGAAGAGAAGGAGTTAAGATGCCAAGATTGAAAGCAAGAGGGTAACTTCATGAACTTGCTCTCTTGTGGTTGTTGTTGTTGATATTTTTTTATTTTTTTTCAAGTTTCATGGTTAGTTTGTGAATTTGGAAAGCCCTAATCCTAAGGGGTTATGCTTCCTAAAATTTCTTGGAATGATGGTTAAGAAGTGTTTAAATGAATTAATAAAGGATTAGAAGTAGAAAAGTACAAGTTTTGGAAGCTCAAACACAAAACTACATTTTTTCCATTTTTTTTCAAGAATTTAGGCCAACACTATTTTGAGGGGTAGGAGTTGGATTTTCATAAAATAGATGGTTCCATTGGATTCAGTGGGTAAAAATAGGTAGGGTTACAGTTGGGCACCTTTTCGGAAAAGCAGGAAAAACATAATTACGAAAACGCCCCTAAAACCCCAAATCGGGGCTGTCAAGGGTATTTTCATAATTTGACAATGAATTTGGTGATTTTGAGCCTGGAAATGGATTCCTTGGCCAAAAATACATCAGAATCAGAATAGCCCAAGTCAAAAGTTTGGTAAAACGTGCATCGGGCCGGGTACGGCAGGGCCGGGCCAAGGTCCTGGGGCATTTTGGTAAATTTTCACCATAAACTAATATAACCACAAGAAACACTATAGAAGAGTCTAAAATAATACTCGGATAGGTTATGACCTATTTATTGTACATTTAATATTTTGGGACAGAGTCAGAGGCCGGACAAGACACATTTTACGAGGCACATTTAAAAATGGGTTTATAAACAGTTGAGGTAGGAACATTATCCTTCATACAGCATGTCATAGTTATATGCTTGTGTGGATGCTAGTGTTTGTAAATGCACTTTATTAATTAACATGAATTGCCTAGAGAGAGACTGTTAGTGCCGGTGTGCACTTACACTGGGTGTTTGCGGAAGACCAACCGATATAGATTATGGGGTTGGGCCCTACTCATGTATACATGACGATGATGTGTTTATATTATTTATTAATTGGTGCATACCTTGGCGTATGTCATATTTACTTTTCGAATTTTTTATGAACGATAGTATGTTTCTACTGGGATTCTTCAGAATCTCACCTTATTTTTAAATAAACATCTCAGCGGGTGCCAGTGGATCGAAAGGCAAAGGTGTAGATACTAGGAAATAATTGGCACGTGTCTCGAGGCGAGGACAGGATAGTGGTTATAATTAGTTTATGTTTAGATATTTTGGAAAATTCTGTAAATATTAAAGTTTCCGCTGTATTTTCTGTGTTTCGTTGACGAACGACGTGGGATTGTAAATGAATATTTTTATCAGTATAATTATACTTTTTTGTATGCCCATTGAATTTCGTCCTTATTACTCTTTGATTATAAAAATGGAAACGAGTGTTGACACAAAGCTTCCCTAAGCCTTGTATAGTGCTTGCTAACAAGGTAGTATAAAGAAATTTGAAAGCCTGCCATTATCGTCTTCTCGCGCTCTCCAGCTTCCTATTTCCCAAAACTCTATTGGTCCACTATCTTGTATCCCTTCGGTCCCCCTTCTATTGGTCTACCACCTTTCTTTATCCATTCTCCCCATCCCCTCTTCCTATATAATGATTTGTTCCCACTCCAGTCTCTATTTTGAAGTTGCAATGGCACCATTGTCTCCACTCCCTCCTCTCTTTGACAGCGGCAAGTAGAAGCTTCCTTGGTCCCCCCCCCCCCACTTTTTGTTTTTTCTTTTCTCCTCCTCGTGCACATTTCTTCAACTTTTGGTCGCCACTTCTATTGTAGTACAAAGCTCGGTCTCTCACATGTTTTTTCCTTCTTGTCTCGGCTCCTACAGAAGTTCCCAAGCTTGTAAGTCTTTTTTTTTAATATACAGAAGCTTAAGTTTGTACATTTTCTTCTTCTTTTTTAGTTAAAATTTGTCATGAATCTTATATATGTGCTCATAATTTTTTTCAGGTATTTAATTGAAGTTTCAACTCTGTCTTACTAAACTTCTTATACATTGTAGGTTTTTTTTAATTTTTGAGCTTACAAATATAATAATATTAGCTTAATCATCTGTAGAAGTAAAGTATATGGCTCAAGTTTACTCAATTTAAATGCTAGAGTTCTTTTATGCTTGATAGATCAAAACTGTCTATTCTTCTGTTGTTTATTCACTTAAAATTAGTTGTATATTACAATTGTTACGTTGTAATTAAACACATTGAGTACTAATTTTATGAATTAGTTATTTATTTTGAGTTATTTCATTCTGATTTAGTTTGATTCTGGTTATTTTTGTAACACCCCAAATTTTATATTCACCAAATATATTGTAATTATTTGGGAAATTCAACAAAATGGTGAATACTCATGAAATTGGAACTTATGAATTTTAGAAATATTCATATTCATGAGAAAATGGGTAAATTAATTCAAGAAAGGAAATTAGATTTCAAGGGTTACGGCAAAATCGTAACTTTGCCAATTTAGCACAAAATTAATTATTTTTCAATTAATTGAAGTTAATTTCATTTAATTAAAGAAAATAAATGAGAATATATATTTTGAATATTCTTGGTGAAATAAATCAAGAGTTGTGAAATTGGAAGGACTTGTACATAATTCAATTAAAGGGATTATGGAAATGTTGAGACAATTTTTATTTCCCTTTTCTTACAAATTTTCGCCTAGCATAAGAAAATGGGAGGGAAAATGATTAATGGGATTAAATATGCCAAGTGTCATGATCCTATGGTAAAGGGATTAGTTTATAATTAATGAAGATGAGCACATGTCTAATTGTATTAAAATAATACCTCTTGGACATAGTAATCATGATGATGGTACAACACTTGAGTATCTAGTTGGATTAGTTGGAAGAAGCCATTTGGTTAGTGAGAGCATGAGAGAGGACAGTTTTTGAGCTAACCAAAAGGGGAGTAAAATTAATTCAAGGCTAATTGCACCTTATGGCACCAATTGGGAAGAGATAAGACTAATACCAAGTGTCAGCATAAGATGCATTGTTGGAAATGAAGTGATTAAAGGAGATGGGACATATTTTATAAAACACTTCCATTCTCTTTCCCTTCCTCATTTTCGGCCAAGAATAGAAAAATGAGAGAGGGAGAGGGAGAGCTTTGGAGATCTTGAGATATAGAGAGAAGGAAGAAGAGGAACCTTAAGGTAAGGATGGTTTCTTAAGCATTTTTTCTTATAACATAGCATAAGATCTTCTCTAAACTCTTCTTCTCTATGGAATCAATGGTTTAGAAAACACATCATGAGCTCAAGCAGAGAGAGAGAGAGAGGAGGATGCCTAGAGAGAGAGAGAGCGCAAGAACTCAAGAGCTAACTTCACAGACCTTAGATCTATACTAGTATGATGTTGTTGTTGAGGTTTGTGGTTGAATTTGGTGATTTTTGGTTAAGTTTGTAAATTTGGAAAGTCCTAACCCTAAGGGATTATGCTACCCAAATTTCTTTAAATCATAGTTAGTATTGTTTAAATGGCTTAATAATGGATTAGAAGTGGAAATGCGTAAGCTTTAGAGGTTAAATCACAAAGTTGCAATTTTCCCTTTTCTTGGAGCATGTTTCGGCCAGCACTATTTTGGGGGGAAGGATTTGGATTTTCATGAAATTGATGGTTCCATTGGATTCAAGAGGCAAAATTAGATGGGGTTATAGTTTGTCACTTTTTCGGAAAAACCCAAAAAAGCATAATTACAAAAATGCCCCTAAAACCCTAAAATGAGGCTGTCAAGGGCAATTTCATAATTTGACACTGAATTTGATAATTTTGAGCCCGAAAATGGATTCCTTGGGAAAAAATACATTATGATAGCCCTAGTCAAAATTTTGGGAAAACATGCCGTCAGGCCGGGTACGGTGAGGCCGGGGTGCCGGGGGTATTTTTGTAAATTTTCACCATAGACTAAATTAACCACAAGAAACACTATGGAAGTGTCTAAAATGATACTTGGATAGGTTATGACCTATTTCTTGTACATTTAATATTTTAGGACCGAGTTGGAAGCCGGAAGCGGCACGTTTTACGAGGCACATCAAAAAGGGGTTGAACGAACTTTGAGATAGGAATATTATCCTTCATACATTATGCCATAGTTATATGATTGTACAGATGTCATTGTTTGTAAATGTGCTTTATTAATCAACATGGTTTGCCTAGAGAGGGGCAGTTAGTGCCAGAGGTGCACTTACACTGGAAGTTGGTGAAAATCCAACCGGTGTATGATTAGTGGGGCTGGGCCCTACTCATGTATACATGATGATGATGTGTTTATATTGTTCATTAATTGGTGCATACATGGTGCATATCATATTTACTTTTCGTTTTTTCTATGAACGATAACATGTTTCTACTAGGATTCTTTAAAATCTTACCCCTTTTTCTAAACAAACATCTTAGTGGGTGCCAGTGGATAAAAAGGCAAAGGCGTAGACGCTGAGAGGTGATTGACATATGTCTCTAGGCAAGGTTAAAGTTCGTGGTTATAGTTAGTTTATGCTTAAGATATTGTGGGAAATCCTGTAATTATTGGAAATGCTGTAGTACTCTGTATTTTGTCGACGGACAACTTTGGATTGTAAACGAATACTTTTATCAGTATATATGTACTTTTCTGTATGCCCATGGAATCAAGTCTTTATTACTCTTCGAATATCGAAATGGAAACGGATGTTGACATTTTTTGTCTCAAAGCTAATAAGCGTTTCTGGCATTATTAGAATGGTATACTGATATGGTTTTATTTGTTTGGCGGCAGGACATCATGAGCAATTTGAGTGAGCCTATGGTAGTTATCAGTAGTAGTAGTGAGTTCCTTACAGATGGCAGATGATAGACTATTTCAGGCATATTGGTATGCGCACTAGATACACAGCATGGAAGAGCGTGTTGAGGCTACCTATGTACGGTCTAGAGCCAAGGTCGGAGTCCCTAGGAGTGACAGAGGTTGGAGAGACCGGAGATGCGCTAGATGAGTACTCAGAGTGGGATTCTGACTATGATTCGGAGGAGATGTCAGAGGACGAGCTGAGAGACAGTAAGTCTCAAGCAGAGCCTGTACATGTGCCATACGATTTACAGCCATATATGGAGTTGTCATACCTTCTCAAGACCAAGTATCACAGGGCACTGTAAGAGCACGATACATCGAGAGGCCGGTACTGGGCATTCCTTGACAATGTAGAGACTATGTATCGACTGCAGATACCGTTAGGGGTTATGGTGACTGACGAGTGCTGGGTTTGTTCCACGATTTACTTCTTCCCGGACTCAGCATTCTGGAACCGACAGAAGAACCTTATTGTTGAGCGGGACCCGAAGGAGAACTTCTAGACTTTCCGGAGGCATATTAAAGGGTTAATGCAGGATTTTATGTATATCGAGCTATGACGTGGGGCCTACGTGATAGAGATGGTTGAAACATAGAGATGGTTGAACTCGATAGACCTCGTGGCAGGCCACGTGCAGGGCATAATCATGTCGCGATTGAGCCATGACCTGTTTGGTATAACAGTGAATACTGGATATGTTAGAACAACAACAATAAGCAATGAATGAAATAAGAATGGACCTCCAGGGAGTACAGCAAAGGCAAAATCATTTAGAGAATCGTCTGGATGAGTTTATGAGGGGCAATGACGAAGAAATATATGAGGAACCTCCACCAGAGGGTGATATACCTGAGCGTGAAGTAGATATTCAAACTTGGCTGAGCAGATTCAACAAAACAACAACCGCCTATGTTCAAGGGGAAGTTCGATCCGTAACTAGCTAAGGACTGGTTAGCTTGTTTGGACAAGAAATTTGATATGCTGCAATGCCCAGACGAAGTAAAAGCCCGGTTAGCTATATACAAACTGGAAGGTGATGCTGACTGCTGGTGGAAGGGTATTCCTGAAGGGGAGGAATATTCCTATCACATGGGAATTATTCTAGGAAAAGTTAAACCAGAAATATTTTCCCTCGACTGTCAGAAGAGAAAAGGAGAAAGAATTCCTCTGTATCAAATAGCAAGACCGGGAGAGCTTTGACGATTATTTGGCCAGGTATATATGACTATCGCGATACTCGTCATATCACAAACTGAATGATAATGAAGAGTGGAATGTGGACATGATGATTGAAGGGTTAAGACCCAAATTCAAAGAGAGGCTAATTTCTCAATACTTTACTGAATTTAACAAAGTGGCATAAGAGTGCCGATATATTGAGAAATGTATGTCGAAGTGGGCAACACAGGCTGGGAATAAAGGTGCTTCTAGAAGGGGTAGCTCAGAACAGAAATGAAAGGAACAGAGTGGATTTTCCGGAGGGGATCCTAAGAGATCGAATCAATCTAGGGGCCGTGGAGGCCAGAGCTCTTTTGGAAGCAAGAATTGTTGGCATTGTCAAAAGCCACTTCACCCTGGTTGATCTTGCAGCGGGATTCCATTTAGGCCAGAGCCAAGTAAACCACTTGTCTGTTATGTTTACAACAAGCCGGGACATATGGCCAGGGATTGTCCATAAAAGTAGCAGCAGGGGGAGACTAGGCCTAGGGTTTCAGGCAGGGTCTACACACTGACACAAGAAGAAGCCAAATAGTCTCTGGAGCTGATTCAAGATATGATTTCTCTGAACGGCAGTTTAGTGCATGTTATGTATGATTCTGGTGCTAGCCATTCATTCATTGCATATGACTACATGAGACAGTTACGTTTACCTGTGCATAAATACCCACATGATTTGGTTGTATCTACACTTATGGACATACAAATTGTGACAGCTGACGTTTGTTTTAATTGCGTGGTAAATGCTGAGGGGCACGAATCAACTGTAAGGCTCATCTGTTTGCCACTACAAGGGTCGGAAGTAATTTTGGGGATTGACTAGTTGACAGCGAATAATGTGTTGTTGGATTGTAAACAGAAGAGAGTCATATATCTGAATCCACAACCGCAAGCTGACATAAAAATCACTCTTAACCTTTTTTCCGCGGATAAGGTTGAGAGATATCTACAGAAAGGATGTTAGGGGTATATGGTATTCTGCTCTATGCAATTAAAGGCCTGTGTAGCCTTGAAAAGTATCCCTGTAGTGAGTGAATTCCCTGATATTTTTCTGAACGATGTCAGTGGATTACCACCAGATAGAGAAGTGGAGTTCTCGATTGATTTAAGGCCTGGAACGGGTCAAACTTCCAAAACCCCATACCGTATGGCTCCACATGAAATGGCGGAGCTAAAGAAGTAGATTGAGGAACTACTTGAGAAAGGGTTCATACGACCCAGCGTATCACCCTGGGGTACTCCAGTGCTCTTTGTCAAGAAGAAAGATGGAAGCCTACGTCTCTATATCGATTATCGAGAGATGAACAAGGTAACCGTTAAGAACAAGTATCTGCTCCCTAGAATTGATGATTTGCTCAATCAGTTGTGTGGTTCCTATGTATTCTCAAAGATCGATTTGTGATCGGGATACCACCAGTTGAGGGTAAAAGTAGAAGATGTATCAAAGACTGCTTTTAGAACCAGATATAGGCATTATGAGTTTGTAGTAATGCCATTTAAGCTAACCAATGCACCTGCTGTGTTCATGGACTACATAAATCGAATCTTCCATCCGTACTTGGACCAGTTCTTAGTAGTCTTTATCGATGATATACTGGTGTGTTCTCGGAGTAAAGCCGAACACAAACAACATTTGAGAACTATGTTGAACATATTATGGGACAGGCAACTCTATGCCAAACTGAGCAAGTATGAATTCTAGCTTCAAGAGGTAAAGTTTCTGGGCCACGTTGTCTCACAGCAAGGGGTCTCTGTTGATCTTAGTAAGGTGGAAGCAGTACTGAACTGGAAGAGGCCAGAGATTGTATTCAAAGTATGCAGTTTTCTGGGTCTAGTTGGTTATTATCGAAGGTTTATACAGAATTTCTTCAGAATTGCATTACCGTTGACGAAATTGACGTGAAAAGCTCAACATTTTGTGTGGGATGAGAATTGTTAAAAGAGCTTCCTGGAGTTGAAGCAGAGGTTAACTACAACACCAGTGTTAACGATCCCAGATCTGCAGTTTTCATATGTTGTTTATACAAATGCCAGTGGGCATGGTTTAGGATGCGTATTGATGCAGTATGGCCGAGTAGTGGCATATGCATCTCATCAGCTAAAACCTCATGAACTAAACTATCCCACCCATGATCTTGAGTTAGCGGCAATTGTGTTTGCTTTGAAAATCTGGAGACATTATCTCTATGGTGAGACCATAGAGTTGTACTGTGACTACAAGAGCTTGAATTATTTGTATGATCAGAAAGAGCTCAACATGAGACAGCGAAGATGGATGGAGTTGTTGAAAGATTACAATCTAGAAATTAAATACCATTCTTGTAAGGCTAATGTTGTTGCTGATGCATTAATTAGGAAATCAGTGTAAGTAGCAGTCATGATGATCTATGAGCAGAAACTAATCAAGGATTTTAGAGACCTAAATCTGTCTAGTTAGATTCTATTAGGTGGTCGGGTTAACCAAATATACAAAGATCTAAGGGTAGCGATTGAAGAAGCCCAATTGTATGATGATGAAGCACTCTTTATCAAAGGTATGATTGATAGGGGCGAAACTCAGGTTTACGAATTGTCACCTAGTGGACTAGTCAGGTACAAGAGGCGGATTTATGTTCTACCACAATTGGAACTGAAACGGCAAATCCTAGAGGAAGCATATAAGAGTAAGTATACACTACATCCAGGGGCTACAAAGATGTACCATGACATGAAGGCTCAATACTATTGTCCAGGGATGAAAAGAGAGGTGACTAAGTTCGTCGCTCATTGATTGACATGTCAGAAAGTAAAAGTTGAACATCAATAACCATCGGGGCTTTTGACAAACCCTGAGATTCCTGAGTGGAAGTGGGAAAGAGTTATGATGGATTTCATGATAGGGTTACCTAAGGTCAGAAACCATGACGCTATATGGGTGATAGTTGACAGATTCACAAAGACATCTTACTTCCTACCAATTAGTATTCACTATTCTCCTGACAGACTGGTGGAAATATACCTTAAAGAGATTGTGCGATTACATGGTACTCCGAAGAACATTATCTCCGATCAAGATCCACGATTCACTTCAAGTTTTGGAAGGCGGTACATGAAGCTTTGGGTACCAAGCTCTAATTCAGCACAGCATATCATCCTCAAACTGATAGGCTAACAAAACGAACAATTACAATCCTTGAGGACATGCTAAGGGCATGTGTACTTGATTATAAAGGTAGTTGGGACAAATTCCTTCCATTGGCAGAGTTTGCCTACAACAATAGTTAGCATTCGAGCATCCAGATGGCTTCATATGATGCACTCTATGAGAGGAAGTGTCAATCGCCCTTATGCTGGACTGAGTTGTCTGAGAGGAAATTGTTGGGGCTAGATCTTGTTGAACAGACAATGGAGCAGATAAAATTGATTAAGCAGAGGTTACTAGCTGTTCAGAGTCGACAGAAAAGTTATGCAGATAAGAGGTGAAAACCTCTGGAATTTGAAGTTGGTGACCACATGTTCATGAAAGTATCACCTGTTATGGGTATTGGCAGAGCAATGAAAGTAAAGGAGCTGCAACCAAGGTACATTTGTCCGTTCGAGATCTTAGAGAAGATTAGGCCTGTAGCCTACCGTATAGCTTTGCCACCAAATCTGAGCGGGCTACATGAGGTTTTCCATATTTCCTAGATGAAAAAGTATCAACTTGATCCAGAACACGTTATAGAGTATAAAGACATGGAAATGAGTGAATATTTGACTTACGAAGTCATTCCTGACCGAATCATTGATTGGCAGGAAAAGCAACCCAAAAACAAGAGCATTATATTCGTCAAGATTGTCTGGAAAGGGTTATCACCCAGAGAGGCTATGTAGGAAACAAAAGAAAGTATGAAGAAACGTTATCCGGAATTTATGAATGTATAAGTATAGCAAATTTCAGGGATGAAATTAAATTAAGTGGGGGAGAACTATAACACCCCAAATTTTATGTTCACCAAATATATTGTAATTATTTGAAAAATTCAATAAAATGGTGAATGCTTATGGAACTTATGAATTTTAGAAATATTCATATTCATGAGAAAATGGGCAAATTAATTTAAGAAAGGAAATTAGATTACAAAGGTTATGGCAAAATTGTAACTTTGCCAATTTAGCACAAGATTAATTATTTTCCAATTAATTGAAGTTAATTTCAATTAATTAAGGAAATAAAGGAGAATATATATTTTGAATATTCTTTGTGAAATAAATCAAGAGTTATGAAATTGGAAGGACTTGTGCATAATTCAATTAAAGGGATTATGGAAATGTTGAGACAATTTTTATTTCCCTTTTCTTACAAATTTTCGCCTAGCATAAGAAAATGGGAGGGAAAATGATTAATGGGATTAAATATGCCAAGTGTCATCATTCTATGGTAAAGGGATTAGTTTATAATTAATGAAGATGAATACATGTCTAATTGTATTAAAATAATACCTCTTGGACATAGTAATCATGATGGTACAACACTTGAGTATCTAGTTGGATTAGTTGGAAGAAGCCATTTGGTTAGTGAGAGCATGAGAGAGGACAGTTTTTGAGCTAACCAAAAGGGGAGTAAAATTAGTTCAAGGCTAATTGCACCTTATGACACCAATTGGGAAGACATAAGACTAATGCCAAGTGTTAGCATAAGATGCATTGTTGGAAATGAAGTGATTAAAGAAGATGGTAGATATTTTATAAAACACTTCCATTCTCTTTCCCTTCCTCATTTTCAGCCAAGAATAGAAAAATAAGAGAGAGAGAGAGCGCTTTGGAGATCTTGAGATCTAGAGAGATGGGAAGAAGAGGAAGGTTAAAGTAAGGATGGTTTCTTAAGCATTTTTTCTTGAACATAGCATAAGATCCTCTCTAAACTCTTCTTCTCTATGGAATCAATGGTTTAGAAAATATATCTTGATCTCAAGGAGAGAGAGAGAGAGAAGGATGCCTAGAGAGAGAGAGAGCCCAAGAACTCAAGAGGTAAATTCACAAACCTTATATCTGTACTAGTATGATGTTGTGTTGAGGTTTGTGGTTGGATTTGATGATATTTGGTTAAGCTTGTAAATTTGAAAAGCCCTAATCCTAAGGGGTTATGCTGCCCAAATTTCTTTAAGTCATGGTTAGTATGTGTTTAAATGGCTTAATAATGGATTAGAAGTGGAAAAGCGTAAGTTTTAGAGGTTAAATCACAAAGTTGCAATTTTCCTTTTTCTTGGAGTATGTTTCGGCTAGCACTATTCTGGGGGGAAGGATTTGGATTTAATGAAATTGATGGTTCCATTGGATTCAGAAGGCGAAATTAGATGGGGTTACAGTTGGTCACTTTTTCGGAAAAGCCTGAAAAAGGATAATTACGAAAACGCCCGTAAAACCCTAAAACGGGGCTGTCAAAGGAAATTTCATAATTTGACACTAAATTTGATAGTTTTGAGCCCAGAAATGAATTCCTTGGGTGAAAATATGTCAAAATAGCCCTAGTCAAAATTTAAGGAAACGTGCTGTCAGGCCAGGTTCGACTGAGCCGAGTCGAAGTCCCAGGGGCATTTTGGTAAATTTTTACCATAGACTAATATAACCATAAGAAACACTATGAAAGTGTCTAAAATGATACTTGGATAGGTTATGACCTATTTCTTGTACATTTAATATTTGAGGACTGAGTTAGAAGCCGGAAGCGACACGTTTTACAAGGCACATCAAAAAGGGGTTGAAAGAACTTTGAGGTAGAAACATTATCCTTCATACATCATGCCATAGTTATATGATTGTGTGGATGCCATTGTTTGTAAATGTGCTTTATTAATCAACATGGTTTTCCTAGAGAGGGGCAGTTAGTGCCAGAGGTGCACTTACACTGGGAGTTGGTGAGAATCCAACCGGTGTATGATTAGTAGGGCTAAACCTTACTCATGTATACATGATGATGATATGTTTATATTATTCATTAATTGGTGCATACATTGCGCATATCATATTTACTTTTCAAATTTTATATGAACAATAGCATGTTTCTATTGGGATTCTTTGGAATCCCACCCTTTTTTCTAAACAAACATCTTAGCGGGTGCCAATGGATCGAAAGGCAAAGGCGTAGACGCCGATAAGTGATTGGCATGTGTCTCGAGGCAAGGTTAAAGTTCGTGATTACAGTTAGTTTATGCTTAAGATATTTTGGGAAATCCTATAATTATTGGAAATGCTATAGTACTCTGTATTTTGTCGAGTGATGACTTTGGATTGTAAACGAATACTTTTATCAGTATATATGTGCTTTTCTGTATGCCCATGGACTTTAGTCTTTATTACTCTTTAAATATCGAAATAGAAAGAGGTGTTGACAATTTCATTTTACTATCGATTTGTATTGTAAATTGTTGTAGATTTGGACTGTAAATACATAGTGTTTTATTAGGAAAAAGAAACAATTACACAAAATATTTCTTAAAGAAACAAGCTATGACGCTTCTTTGGGAAAGTACCATAGGAAGTTATTTGTTTTATAAAAAAATAAAGAAACAAGCTATGACGCTTCTCAAAACCCATAATATTCTTAAAAATAAGCGTCATTTATTATGTTTTTTGTAATAATGTTAACTAAGTGCTGACATAGCTCTATGGTTTTATTTATAAGGCTGGGTGGGAATGATTTTCTGGGTTCTATTTATAGTGGTATGTCATTGACTTTTTCTTATAAATTTACACATTTGCCCCCTATTAAGTGTTGGTTTATGTTATTATAATAGAGACAAAATATGTATATTTAATAGGCACAAAATTGAAAACTTATTAAATTTTAAGGAAGAGTTAATGACTTTTAAGTGTTTTTTTTTTTTGGGTTACAGACAAATATGTTTTAAGTGTCTTATAAGTAGAATAAGATAAGTACAATTTTACCCTAATTTATTATTTTATAGATTGTTATCTTTTTGGACTTCTCCGTTATTATTAAATAAGGGTAAAATTAGACCATTATTAAATTTTTTTTACAAATCTGAAATATTAGAATTTATTTTACAAAATATTTATAGCTAAAATTTGCGATTTCAGGTTGTAATTTGTTGTTTTCCCTGGAAGAAACTAATACAGAAAAAGGTGTTGGGTGCGTTAAACCCAAACAATCATGAAGCTACGTGAATCATAAATGAAATATGAAACATACGAAAGAAAATCGCAATGTGAACAGTAAGAAAAAGAGGAGAAAATTAAAAGCGATGGTCTCTGATTCTGGAGGCTGCGAGGTTATACGTTGCATAATAATCCATTGCATGAAAAGTAAAATAAAAATAAGAGTAAAATACTCTAATTACCAAGGTAATTAAATCCGGACTGGTCAGTGAACCGGTCAGGATACTGGGTCAAGGGTCAGTGGGTCAGACCGGAGTCAAACGTGAGCTAAATCGGGACTAAACTGATGAGAAATAGAATATTTTAAACTTATAGTATGAAATTCTAAAGGAAAAATTATAAAAAAAATATTTTTTTAAAAAGAAATTAAAAAAGTTGACCAGGACCGGTTTAGAGGCCGGGTCGTCGGTTTCCGGTCCAGTTCGGCCAGGCAGGTCCGGGTTAGATAACCCTACTAATTACCTTTCAATTTGATTTTAATTACATAGACCTCCTTTAAGTTTTGAAAACCCATATAGATCTCCCTTAAAATTAAAATGTATGTTATACAAACTTCCCTTATGTTTTGATATTCTATTTTCATCTACCCAAATCATTAGTTGACCGTTAAGTTCAACTTTTAAACTTTTCTTTTATGAAAATGCCCCTATTTAACGTTAAAATTATTTAAACATATATATACTCCCAAATTTTAATTCAAATAGATTTTTTTACTTTCTAATATGTTAACAATTTATTAATTTTGATATTATAAAATTTATTATTTTAATTTTTAACCATATTTATTGAAATTTATTTATTTTTAGTTTCTTAAATGACTATATATATATAGAACACTTTTTTTTATATCAAATATAATAAACTATATATATAGGTTTGAGAGATTGAATAAGTCATTTATATTTATAATATCATATTTTTTCTACAAATATTTAAAAAACTTACTCAAATTTTTTAAAATTTGTGATATTTATAAGCTATCAATTAAAATTTGGGATTTAGTATTAAGGGTAAATTAGTAAATGAATTTTATTTTTTATAAAAATTTTAAATAAAAATATATATTTTTAGAATCTTGTTTGAATATTCTTAATGGAGTTAATGGTTTAAGCTTAAGTGTATATTTTCAAAATAAAGAGGATGTCTGTGTAATTAATGCAAAACAAAAAAGCTACATAGATCTTTTAATATAAAATATTTGAAAAATCATACAAAATTAAACCTTGAACTTTTTTTCATAAGACATCAAAACGTCACTCATTTTATATAGAATCTAATGATATAAAAGGAAAAAAAAAAATTGGGAAGAGTTGGGAAAATGGGGGGAGAAGACACCCCCTCCTATCTCAATGAGGGTTGATATTGTTGTAAATAATGTTTGTGGGTGTCTCTCAGAAAGAACCTCACAATGCATGAGATTGTGGGGTCTAAATAATAACAAATGATCTTGGAATAGTAAATGGACCAAAAGGAGGAATAGGCTTACACGACAACAGGCCACCGGAAATGTAATTGAAATTCAGCAAATTTCCCCCTCCTTGTATGCGAGTTAAATGCGGTACTAGTCACTTTTTATATAAAATATCCGTTTAATTAATCCGTCACTCTAATAACCCTTACGAGTCTTCAATGTTTGTAATCAACGTCTTTAATCATCATTAAGTGTGTTAATGATCATGTAACCGTCCATTTAAGTGTACTTATATGCATTAACTGATGAGTTCATTAACTTTAAATGTGTTTTAAGTTTGCCCAATGTTATGATGATTCACGGCCTATAAAAAGGGCATGAGACCGAAGGTTTGATGATCAACTCAAACCTTCGAGCAACTTCTCTTTTCCACTTCTGGTGTTTTTACCTTGCTAAGTTCTATTATCTTCCGTAGTTTTATTCACTCTGTTTTTATAGGAAGTGTTTGTTTAATCCTGGAGAGTGTCGTTTCTTATTTGCCGGTAGTTGCGGAATAGCTCTTAAAGACATATCTTCGGGCACGACTCCAATCAACTTTGTTATTTGCAGGCGTTGCTGTCAATAGGATCAACATGACACTAGAGAGGACTTGAAAGGTTTACTGAATTGCGGGATGATTTAAGAACTACCGCCAACAGATATGCCTCCTGAACAACCTGACACAAATAAATGATGTAAGATCCCAAAATTTTGTCAAGATGTTTGAAGTTTATAATGGAGGATTAATTAAAGAAAGTCTCTCGAAGTTAAAATTAATGAAACGAAGGGGAAAAGTGTAACAACTTACTGAATTAAAACTAAGTTACATACCTTAATTGAGTTAAATTGTTTGATGGATTATTTGAAGGATCAAATGACATTTGAAATGAAACTTTTATATTTGAAAATAGACATTTCAATATTTTCTTGTAAAAGGACATTTAATTTAGATTAAGCAATATGAACATAGTTTGGGCTCACCACCAAATTTAACTTGGTACATCAAACAAGCAAAGAGGACTTAGCGAGTCAGCTTAAAGGAAATATGCCATAGCCCATCCTTAGTGTTTGAAGGAGCCCTGACGATAGGAATAAAGACTTGATGGTGAATTAAGGTTTGAATCCCGTTTGTAGAAGTGCCTACATTTAGTACCCGATAGTGTCTTGAATAAGATTGTCTTTAATAGAATGATGTCTATGCTTAGCCAAAAAAAAAAAAAACCAATAAATTGTTGGTTGATGGTAAGTAGCTTCACCCTTGTATGGAAGAGAACAGAAATTCGAATCCTAAGAAGTGCACTTGTTAGGTGAGACAAAAACCCTTATGCTTTAAGCCTTAAAAGGGATTATATCCTTAATCATATGAATGAAAAAAAAAAAGACCAGGACCCTACATTAAAAAACATAAAGCACCGACCTCTTGAAGAAGGAAACAAATATGAGCAAAAAAAAAAAAAACAAGAAGAAGAAGAAGAAGGAAACAAATGGTATGGAGCTCTGTGTGTGTATATATAGATAATAAATTACATAATAAGGAGCTCCAAACATGAGTATAATAAAAGGAATAAAAGCTGGAGATAACGTGGCCACAATGAAATCATTACTACGTATATCCCAGATTTGATTTGAAAAGCAAATGAAAGGTTTAGCATTTAGCACTGTTTAGAGAACCGGACCGGATCGGGCGTTCAGATAGGTTGGACCATCGGCCGGTCATTGAAGCGGGCCGGATTTATATATTGAGCCGTTTTTCTAAGGGAATCGTTTTGGACCGTCGTTTAGCCGGTTTTGAGCCGTCAACAGTTATTAAGCCGGAAACCGGACCAGTTTTTCAAAAACTGTCTGATCCAATAAAAAAGCTAGAAATTTTTTTTCTGGAATTTTTTTTTTATATTTGATGCTGAAAAAAAATTAAAAAATGGCATATAAATTTTAGACATGTTATTTTATTTTATTTATATTATATGTTACTCCGTACTATTTTTTTTTTGCCAAGTATATTATATGTTACTAATTTTAATAATTTGGTTTGTTGCAAACTATTTTATAAAAATGCTTTTGAAGAAAAAGGCAATGAGGTTTATCCTCAAGCTAAGGATGAAATTAGAAGCATTGAAATTGAATTGAATGTCTTAATTTTATGTCATTTTCTCAAGATATTGATGATATTTACCATTCTAGTCGTATTTATAAGTTTATTTTAACTAAATTTCATATACCAAAGAGAGGTAATTAACTCAATGATTATGGGGTAAATTTATGACTATGCCCTCATTTATGAATGGGTACTTTTCAACTCTTTTTTCTCTATCTATCTTTAAATTATTTCTTCATTTGTACAATAAATAGGGGTAAAATTATCACAATCTCATTTATTACACTGAAACTAGACTGATAAATAGGACCATTTTTTTTATAAAAAAAAAACTTATAAATAGGATCAGAGTGGTATGGTCTAATGCCTTTCAAGAAACCCATGCTTGGATCAATCAAGAGCCACCAATATTTGACAAGTCATGAAATCATTATTGTTAATACATTTTGTTAGGTTGATGATTGATTTAATGGTCTTCCTTAAATGGTATTTTATGACTTTATTAACTTCATATGAAATTGGACTGAAGATTAATCGTAATATATAATATATATTATTTTTAAATTTAATTATTACGTCACCGGTCCGACCTAACGGCTCGACCGTTCCAACCGGTTGAACCATGACCCGTTGACCTTTCCGGCTCGACTTCTGGTCCGACTTTTAAAACATTGGCATTTAGTTAGAAACAAAACCCCCTGTAATATGATCGGAAACAAATTAAATTTCTTATAGTCAAAATTCATAATTTTTTGAAGTTTTATGAGAGATTATGAATTTCTAAAATTTATTAATAAAAGGAATAGTGTTTTGTAATATCTTCACTCCACTTTTTTTTTTTCCCCGGTTACATCACCTGCAATATTTTTATGCGCGCGCGTATATATTATATTTAGATAGAAATAAAATATATTTGTTATTTTGTTAGAATATATTTTAGATTTATTAATTTTAAATCACCAATAATAAACATATAATGATACTTAACTTTTAGGGAAAATCCCATAAAAAAACGGTTGAATTACTTATATTTTAAATTGGGTTGATAAAATTGATAAATCCTAAATTAGATCAGATGTCGTAAAATAGGATTTTAAAATTTGATAATTTTACCTTAAATACCCCTAATTTATTCTCTCTAATCACTGTACCCCTCCCATCCACTATTTCCTATTCAACACTATTTGCAAATGACTTCACATTGCAGACCACTTCTTTCTCTTAGTCTCTTGGTGGAAAAAGCTTGCCTCTTGGCGGCCTTTGCAAGGTGAAGATGGAGATGGTCACGAAAATCCAATTGGAATTTCAAAGATGAATCCAATATTTTCTCGTTGTTGATGTGAATTGGTTCAGGAGAAGAATTACCTGAAATTCCTGATGATTTATTAGAATATGGGAAGGATTTTGTGAGAAGGTGTTTGGTGAAGGATCCCAAAAAAAGATGGACAGCGGAAAAGCTCTTGGAGCATACCTTTCTGGCCGACAAAACTATTTCATTAGAGCATATTAAAGAACCGTCGACGTCTTCGAGAAGTCACTTCAATTTTCCAAACTAGGTTTCCAACGCAACAACTTCAACTCTAAATTCACCGGAATCTAATGACTAGTGCGAGTGGAAAATGCCTAACCAGTACCTATTCGCTGGAGAATAGGCTACGGGAGTTGGTGATGATTCAGACGCCAAATTGGTCGAAATGTGACAGTTGGGTTTGTGTTGGATAGGAGTAGGAATTTTCTTGTAGCCAGTGGCAAAGGTAGAGGGATCGAAGAGGGAGTGGATTCTTTGATACAATTCTTAAATGTTAATATCTGACTGTAAATACCAACTACATCAATTGATCATATTAATTTTTTCTCATGTCAAATGTTACCCTCTGTATAATACCATTACATTCCACCAAGCCACCCTTTTTGAAACATTATTTTTTTTATAGCAGTCTGATTGGGTAAAAGATGATAATTGAGGTTTGAGCGCATACATCACCAACGCAACGATTCTCTATGTCTGAAACAAAAGGATAAACAGATTTAGGATATGAGCTTGGTTCTTGATGAGGCTACATTCCCATGGGTGGTGGCTGCAATTTGGGAGAGAAGTAGTAATTAGGCGAGACAATTAAATGAAGGGCATCAACGTAAAATTATCAAATTCTAAAATCCATTTTAAATTTATTAACCCAATTTAAAATATAGGTAATTCAACCATCTTTTAAAGGGATTTTCCCTAACTTTTATAAAAATATAATATTTATACAATCGTTATTGTACTTTTTTATTTTAAAAATTATTCAAAGGAAATTAATTATTATATATATTTTAAAAAAATTAAATTAACATTCTTTAAATGTGTGTGTGGATGCATGTGAGAACCTGGTCCCTTGGGTCTTCTCGCCAGCGGCTCCGCCACTTGGGACACATATTTATCACATAACCCACTTGGGCTTAAAACTTGTGATTATCAGAAAAGCCCAAGCGGATGGTAGAGATTGTGAAGATTGGTGCTTTATCATAGAGGATATACCCATAATAAGTGGAGGAAAAAACTAAAAAAGAATTTTTTTTAGTAATGACGAGCAAATTAAGAACGGCATACTATGAGAATTGGCGACCAATTGTTATGGGGTGAAACGTTCTAAGTAGGCGAATTGATTCAAAATTCCCTGAAAGTAGGTGTTGGGGAGCTTGAGAGCTCCATGTTGCTTGGACCCTGTTGTATAATCTTAAAACTGTGTCTTTTTCCATAGTCTAAAAAAATTATTAAAGCTAAATATAGTCCGGTTATAAAATCAAACCTTTTTGTTTACATAGGAACGGAGGAAGAGAGGGAGGGAGTTGTATCCTTTGAATCGGGTCATGTTTTGTGGATGGTTAGAAATCAACACCATTTCACTGGAGGTTAATATAAAAAAGCTACATTTTTCAAGAAATGCATATTTAAAGTTACCCATTTGTATTTGCTTAAGTATGAACCTATAACCTCAGGCACAAAAAGCACCAACCTATAATCTAATTTCTAAAAGGAAAAAAGATTATCATATATTACAAGAAAAGAATAATAGAAATAAAAATTACTCCTAATTTACGTCATTTTTGTGATATCAAAATAAATTTAATCTATTTGATGATCTACTTGCCTTGGATTGATTTGGTAACAACAAATAAAAAAAATTATGGTAAGATATATTGTTTCTTCTACCACTAATTACAAAATGTAAGTGTTAGAGAATAGAAAATATTGAACTAATATAGTTCGGATTCATTTAATTGACTTGACGTTTAAGATAGAGAGAAACATCAAACCAAGTGAATTGGAGAAGGCCACTTTTGGTTTTTTGCCAACATTTAAAGAATACCTTAAATTGATATGGACATTTTAAGTTGATAAATTAATATTTTCCCATAACTTTACAACAATTTGTAAACCAGTTCTTAAAATTATTTTCCCGCTTCCAAAACACTCCTTAAAAATGAAGAAAATAAATTAAAAATATGATGTCTAATTCCAAATATGCTCCTATTTATGAAAGAGTATAGGAGAGATAATGAATAAAAATATGAGAGAGAATGAGTAAAAAATATAAAAGAGAATGGGTCGTAAATGATTAAATAAAAGATATTTAGTTGTGAATATGGGATAATTAGTATAAAGATATATATTTAATAAGGATAAAAAAGAAAAAGATATAAGTTTAAATTTTGAGACATAATAAAAAAGTTGTTTATATTAAATACCAACCCTAAGAGAGAGAAAATTGCCTTATATTCCAAGGATTGTACGGGCCAATGTCTAATTTAGAGTAAAATGCATGTCAATGGGTGAGCGTGAGAATGAAACTTGTTTTTATGGGGAAAAATTACATTTTATTATCAGAAGAAATATTTATCCAATAAAACTTCTTGCTGCTCATAGTTCCTCAGCATAAACTTCCTAAAAGTTTTTACCCTTTAACCAAAAAGTAAAAAAAAAGTAAGAAAATCACTTTGCCGGCGGAAAAGAAGCATTCATCTTGTTGGTGCCCCTCCATACATAAGAAAAGAAGCAAACAAAAATCAAAATGTGTTCAATGTTTAAATAATAAACAATGGGAATGTGTAAAGCAATACCAGAATCAAATAGTCAACTCTAAAACACATATTTTGTACCAAAATAAATTCTTAAGTACCGCCAGAATCCTTCCAAATCAGTAGTAACTACTAACTATATATACGAACAAGAACAACAAGATATAATTTTTTTTATAAGTAAGGATAAAAATTATTTTAGTTTTTTTAATTTTTTCTTAAAACAATTAAGTATAGTAGCTTTTGAATAAATTTTAAAGGTTAAATTTTTAAATATCTGTTTGAATAATCATTAAAAATATATTTAAAATGATAAAGTAAAGGGTTGAAAAATAGTTTACTCTATTAACGTAATTTTCATTAATGATAACATGCCACATCTCCTCTAATTTTGTAAGACAAAAAAAGAAAAGAAATAAAACATAATAAAAAGCTCTATATTTTTAAAGAACAAATTTTCTTTTTGGTTTTTTAGAATACATAATAAAAAGGGTTAATATAACTTTTGGTCCCTGAAGTTTAATCCAATTTTGGTTTTGGTCCCTCAAGTTTAAAATCGGTGGTTTTGGTCCCTGAAGTTTCACCCGATTTTGGTTTTGGTTCCTGAAGTTTGAAATCGGTGGTTTTGGTCCATGAAGTTTCATCTCATTTTGGTTTTGGTCCCTCAAATTTGAAAATGACTTGGTTTTTTTTTCTGGGTCGGGTCGGGTTTTTTAATTGGGTCGCCAAGTCCTTTTCAAACTTGAGGGACCAAGACCAAAACCAAAATCGGGTGAAATTTCAAAGACCAAAACCACCGATTTCAAACTTCAGGGACCAAAACCAAAATTGGGTGAAACTTCAGGGACCAAAACCACAGATTTCAAACTTGAGGGACCAAAACCAAAATTGGATCAAACTTCAAGGACCAAAAGTTATATTAACCCTAATAAAAAAGACAATACTTAGATTGGGTTCTTTAATTAATCCATTGTTATGTCAAGTTTTCCAATCACAAATAGTCATATTCCCTACTTTTTGAAATATTATTATATTATTTAACTATAAATTCATATTTCAAAAATAGGATAGATAACCATGTGCGATTATATTAGAGAATTTGTTATATAATAGATATAAGCAATTTGACTTAAGTTTTATCCTAATAAAATTATATTGTCAATTTTTCATTTTTTTTCCAAAAAACAAAAAAGCATTCTGAACACAAAATGAAGCTGACCCTTTTGTTTTCCTTTTTTAAAGGACAGTCTGGTAATTAACAGTTTTAATTCAATTTTTCTCCGTTTCCAGCTGTGTGGAGTCAAATTTGACAGACCAACCCCAAAAGTGATAATCCACACAAATCCAGCATTTTATTAACTTATTTTTAGCTAAACACTTCAACTTTTGAACTGAACTAAACTAATTAATCTGACGTGTATCAAACCTAAACTAAAACTAAAACTAAAATCTTAACTAAAAGTCAGTACTATGCAATAAGAGGAAATATAAAAAAACTTCAAACCTTTATATATATATATATATATATATATATAATGAAACGTGCTTTCCACAGCATTGTTTTCTTCGTATAAACCCATTTCTAGCTTCCTTTGATCATTTGTAATTTCATTCATCTTCCTTAATTTCTAGATTCCTCACAGAATAATCTAATGGCACCACCATTGGTGGCGCGGTCAGAAGATTCCCCGGCCGATACTAACTCCATTGCCTCCTCCACCACGCCGGATAGAGATTCGATAACACTCCGGCCACCATCTATCTCCTTACAACCAGCAAAGATCAAACAACAGCAAACAAAATCCCAAAAACTATTCCGAAAGTTCCGTTCAGTTTTCCGGTCGTTTCCTATCATCACGCCGTCGTCGTGCAAGTTCCCGGTCTCGCTGACGGGAGGCCAGGGAACAGAAAAGCACATTCACGGAGGGATCAGGATCACCGGAACCCTATTCGGTCACCGGAAAGCTAGGGTTAACCTTGCTTTCCAACAAAACCCTAAGTGCCTTCCGTTTCTTCTTTTGGAACTAGCCATTCCGACGGCAAAGCTGATTCAGGACATGGGAACGGGGCTTATGAGGATAGCCTTAGAGTGCGAGAAGCACCCTAAAGAGAAGACGAAGATCATAGACGAGCCGATATGGACATTGTTCAGCAACGGCAAGAAAAGTGGTTATGGCGTGAAGAGAGAGCCCAGTGAAGATGACCTAAATGTGATGCAGTTGCTTCATGCCGTGTCCACGGGCGTCGGCGTGCTCCCGGCTGAGATGGCGGACCCACAAGATGGCGATCTCTCATACATGAGGGCGAATTTTGAGCGAGTCATAGGATCAAAGGACTCGGAGACTTATTATATGATCATGCCCGACGGGAACAATGGCCCTGAGCTCAGTGTCTTCTTTGTGAGGATATGATATTTGAAACCCAGAAAATGGGAACTAAAATGTTGTTATATTGGAAAATTTAATTTAGATTAATCCAAATGATTAGTTAATTTAGATTTTAATGCAATTGCTAGTTGTTGTTTTTTTTTTTCTAATTCTTTTTTATATACACAGAACATTCAACATCGAAAATTTTAAATATTTCTTGTTGGATGCGAGAAATTGAAGATGATAATATGAACTTGTCTGCAGGAATGAAATGGAGTAGCATGGAATCAATCATAGATTTATAGGACCATTTCACTTGGTTAGTCATATTTCATTCGGTCCAAATTTTAATTCGTATTATTATTTAAAATTTTTCACTTAAAGTATATAGACTATTTTCATTTGTGTTATTCTTTATTTGAAACAAGAAATTCAAAATGTGAAATGTGAACCTTCTATTACCATATCTGATTAGTTTTGATTTGAAAATTAAATGATGTAAGGGCTCCCAAAATTAAAGGGATTCGAATAATGTATATTTGATAGTAATATTATTTGTCGTCGAATAAGTGTTTCCTTTATTATTCTGGTCTCGTATACATACATGGAAACTTTTCATTGATATTTGGGAGCATTGATTTATTATCAATTTTCAAATAATTATTTGGTAAACTTTCCATATCCTAATCCAATTATTAATTTTATTTTTCCAAAACTGCATTTCTAGTCTTTTAATTAACTTCATACAGAAGATTTTATTTTAATCTCTTTGTAAAGTATTTTTTACGACTTCTCTAATTTTTTGAGAGAAAATGATAGAAAAAGAATATTAAAATTGCAAAATCCTAAATTAAGTTTGTTATCAAGATTTGATAAAGTAATGATGAGACTTGATAAGCAATTCACAACTCATTTTATTGAAAATACTTGATTTGGGATTTTGCAATTTCAAATGTCTTTTCCTGTCATCTCCCTTTTTATTACTTCATATAGAAGGTTTTATTTTATTTGGTGCATTGCATTTTATGGATTCTATTACCAAGTAACCAAACGACTACTTCAGTTTCGGGGTTCGTAACTGCCCCTCCCAGCACACGTGTCTCTTTTGGGACTTGAACTTAAGACCCAAGGGGATTTAGTGGTGCCTTACATTGCTAGACCAATTTTTTATTAGTATTTTTTAGTTCTCTAGTGCGGTTAACAAAAATTGCTGAAATTAAAATTTTAAATATTGACAAAATATCATCAAATGCAAACATATTAAGTTTAATTTTAGAAAATAATAATGGTTGGCACAAAAAACTAACATTGTCAAGGTTAGAGGATTGAAAAGATACTTTATAAAATTAAGGTTCCAAACTAATTATATGCTCACTACTATAGACATCGTGATATATAACGGTTATTAATTGCCATACATAACGGTTCCGAACCGTTATATATACGGATGCTATAAAAGCTCAGCGTAGATACATTACGGTTCCAAACCGTGATTTATCCTGTATCTATTATAATGATTCTATTATAACACCCATTATGTGATAAAGAGTTGGCAAGCATCTCACCTTCTCTTTAATATAATAAGCTAGGAAAGCTATAAAATATTCTGTGATAAAGAGTCGGCAAGAATCTCACCTTTTCTTTAAAGCAACCCAAGAGAATCTCCTAAACCAATATACTCTTTGAAATATTCGGTGCTTTATTGATGAGGCAATATACCAATTTCTAAGAGCATATTACAAAGAGATAGACTTTAATTCAAAATTCAAATGACTAACAAGCCATGATTGTGGCACCTGACTCCTACTAGTGGAATATTCCACTTATTTCTCAACTTTCTTAGAAAATAATAATAAAAATAGAGAATGATAATTAAGCAAATAATAATTAATCTTTATTCTTCTCTGACACATTTTCCTTTCCTTGAGTAAATCAAATGATAGTGAGGGTCGCTATCATTTCTCCCCCTAGAAAAATGACTTGTCCTTAAGTCAGAATTAAAGAAATTGTTTAGCAACAAGGTCATATTCCTCCTAGGTGATGTCTTTTACAGGTTGGTGCTCCCATTCAATAAGCAACTCAAGCTTGTTTTCTTGATTCCTACGACGTTTCAAGACTCAAGATGGGGAAAGAAGGATCCTGTATCAGCTAAGAGAGGAATGGGAGGTGGTGGCATGGTGGGCTACTTGCCAAGCGCCTTGCGAAGCAAAGACACAAGGAATACTAGATGGATTTTGGAATTTAAAGGAACTTCGAGCTCGTATGCTACCTTGCCTATCCTCTTGATAACTTTGAGGGGTCCAAAAAACCTGGGAGAGAGTTTTTTGAACCTCTTTTTGGCTTTGGAATGCTGGCGGTAGGGATGAATTGTCAACTTAACTGCTTCTCCTGATGCAAATTCAAGGTCTCGCCACTCACCAGTGTTGGTCTGCATGTAACTTCATTTAGTGTTGAGCCTTAAGTAAGTTGTCCCTTAAAACCTTGATCATGGCGTCTATAACCTTCAATTGTTCTTCCAATTTAGCAACTAAGGTCTCACCTTTCATATAGGGAAGCAGGGGAGGAGGGTCATTGCCATAGACTAACTTGAATAGGGTATCATTTGTGGACACGTGGTATCCTTTGTTGAATGAAAATTCTGCCCGGCATAAAAACTCATTCCATAGCTTGGGTTAATCATGAGCAAAGCAACAAAGATAGGCTTTTAAGCAACGGTTGACCACTTCAGTTTGCCCATTGGATTGGGGGTAGTATACTATGCTCATGTTTAAGTGGGTTTGGCTTAAACAAAATAATTCCTACCAAAAGTTGCTTAACAAGAGAGAGTCCCTATCGGATACAATAGACCTTGGCATTCTGTGCAACCTCACTATTTCTTGACAAAATATAGCAACCACTATCTTAGTAGTATAGGGGTGAGAGAGAGCAATAAATAGCTATACTTACAAAGGCGGTTGACTAGTACTAGAATGACATCAAACCCTCTTGATTTTGGCCAAGCCTATGATGAATTCAAATGAAACATCTTCCCAAATTTGTTCTGAAATGGGAAAAGGCTACAAGAGTCCAACTAGAGCTATAGTTTAGTACTTATTCTGCTGGCAAGTCATGCAATGTAGTATGTACTGTTTCACATCATTTTTCATTCCCTTCCAGTACAATTGATCACTCAACCTCTTTAAAGTTTTGAGGTATCCACTATGACCCCCGATTGGAGTGGTATGATCTTCAGCTAGTAGCTATTTAGGGAGTTCCATTAGAGTGGGTATAACTAACCTAGTTTTGTAGAACAATCATCCACTCACAAAGTAGAAGTAAAGAATGCTGATATGGATTTGCTTGTAATTTATTGATATTGGCTTTGGTTTCTGGGTCTTCTAATAAAGCTTGAGTCAATCTCAGTAGTTCATCCACAATGGGAATGACCATTTGAAAGAAATCTACTTGTTGTGTGTACTTCTAGAAATGGAATCTGCTGTTGCATTCTCTTTCCCTAGCTTGTAAATGATGGTGAAGTCAAAAGGAAGAAGCTTCACCAAGGGCCTTTGTTGCGAAGTGGTCACAATTTTCAGTTCTAACAAATACTTCAAGCTGTGATGGTCTGTTTGTACAAAAAAGTGGTGTTCCAATAAGTAAGGAGCTATTTTTTAAGAGAGAGCACTAAGGTAAGCAGTTCCTGCTCATAAGTAGATTTGTACTAAGTTAGAAAATGAGTATTCCTTGCTAAAATAGGCTATTGAGTGCCCATTTTGCATAAGTACTACTCCAATCCCATCCATAGAAGCATCGCATTCAACAATAAAAGGTTGCTAAAAATCTAGTAATTAAAGAATGGTGTGGTGGTTAATGCTATTTTCAGCTCTTCAAAGGCCAACTAAGCCTTTTCTGACCACTAGAAGGCATCTTTCTTGGTTAAATTAGTCAAAAGTCGAGCAATGATCCCATAATTCATCATAAATTGTCAACAATAGCCTATGAGTCCTAAGAACCCATGCAATTCTTTTACTGATAATGGAGTGGGCCAATGAGCTGCAGGCATAATCTTTTCAAGAACAACCTTAACACCTCTGCTAGTGACAATGTGCCCTAACTAATCAATTCTAGTTTTCCCCAAAAAATATTTTTGGCATTAGTATAGAGAGATTGTTGCTACATAATTTGAAAGATTGTCTTGAGATATTCTAAGTGGCATTGCATTGTAGAGCTATAAACCAGAATATCATCAAAGAACACAAGCACAAATTTTTGTAAGTAAGGAGGATGAAACAAATTGTTCATGAGTGCCTGAAAGGTGGTTGGAGTGTTGGTCAATCCAAATGGCATAATTATGAACTCATAATGCCTTGAATGAGTGCGGAAGGAAATTTTAGGGATATCGGCGGGCAACACATGGATATGATGATACCATAACCTTAAGCTGATTTTTGAGCAATACTTAGCTTAGTGTAACTCGTCTAATAATAGTTCATTGATGTTGGGAATAGAGTACTTATCTGGTACTATAATTTGGTTGAGACGCCGGTAATCCACACAAAGTAGCCACATGCCATCCTTCTTACTTTCTAATAATACTAGGCTAGAAAAGGGACTAGAGTTGGGACGAATGAAACCATGATCTTTAATGCCACAACTTGAGACTCTATCTCATCCTTTTAATAATGCAAATAACAATAAAGCCTCAAATTTGGAGGAGAAGCGTCTAACAACAAGTTAATCATGTGATAGTGAGCCCGATGAGGGGGCAAGGATGTTAGTTCTATAAAAATTGAGGAAAATTCTTGAATAACCTGAGATACATTGAGTGCAGCTCACTTTACTATGACTGTTTGCTGAAATTATAGGTGTTGTAAACAAACTTGAGGTTTATCCTTTGAAATCATACCTTGTAGCTCATACTTTTTTCCTTCCACCCAAAAAATTATGAACATTTGATTCCAATTTTCTTGCATTGTATTCAAAGAGTCTAGCCACTTAATCCCTAATACCAAATTGGCACCACCTAAAGAAAAATTGAAAAAGTCCTGCTTCTTAATTAAGTCCGAAACCTTCATCTCCAATTCTAGGCAAACTTGATGACATTTAACCTTGCGTCCATCTTCCAGCTGGACTCCAAACTCAGGCACATTCTAAGTTGGAAGTTGTGATTCAGCTACGAGTTTGTCTAATACAAAGTTATGGGTGGACCCACTATCTACCAAAATTAATACCTCTCTACCTCATACTATTCTCTTCAATCTTATGGTCGAAGCTGAAGATTTTCCCAAGATTGCATGAAGAGAAATTTTGGCCTCTATCTTATTGGCTTTGTCTAACATTTGTTCGTCCACTACTTTACCTTCTTATGTTATTTATATTAGTGATAGAGAGCCAGAACACTAGTGGCCAGTTCAAAAATTCTCCCCATAATGAAAGCACAAGCCCTTCTCGTGGCGTTGCTTGTAATAGGCCGAATAAGGTGGAAGGTAAGGTCTGGTCCCTAAGGTCAAAGCACTTGAAGCTCAGTTCATGTTGGTGGATGAGGCTAAGCTTCTAGTGTTATGGGTCAAGTGGAGGTACTAGTTGCAATAGGCTTGGGTTGCAACTAAGTGTTTAGTTTGGCCTCATACTCTAATGCCAAACTAATTGCTAGATAGACTGTCCTCAACTTGTAAACCTGAACATTGGAACGCAATTCTTCTCGAAACCCATTAAGAAAGATGCCCAACAAACAATGTTTGGGCCAATTCTTCACCCTACATGAATATTTGGTAACCTCCTATTAGTATTCGGTGACCATCCTCATCTATTTGATGCCACATAAATATTCATTTGGGTTTTAATATTCTGGAGGTCCGTAATATTCTTGCAGTTCCTTCACTAATTCTTCCCAATATATGACTATTTGTCCATCGTATACCAAGGAGAAGAGATCAAGAGAGTCTCCTTCAAGATACATGGAGGCTACCTCCACCTTAAGCTCCTTCGGTGTTTCTTAGTACCGAAAATACTTCTTTGCTTCAAGAATCCATCCACTCGGGTCTTCGCCATTAAATTTTGGGAACTCAAGTTTGGTATAGGGCATATGGTTACATAGGGATGAATGTGGCTCATCATTATTGTCTATGTCCCAGTGTGATCAGTGCTTCAATCAGAATGAACGAGCTTCCAATACTACAACTTTCTTGCTAAGATGAGCGGTAATAGCCGTTAATGGGTTGGTCAACATTGTGAAAGGATTCCTGTTTGGTTGTTGAGTCACGTGCGAAGAGTGTGTAAGCACCATGTTGAATCGTTATGGCTTTGATGCCAATTGATAAGGTACCAATAAAATTAATATAATAAGATAGGAAAGCTATAAAATATTATGTGACAAAGAGATGACAACAATCTCACCTTCTCTTTAAAATAGCCTAGGAGAATCTCCTACACCAGTACTCTCTCTAAAATATTTGATGCTTTATTGATGAGGCAATATGCCTATTTATAAGAGCACATTACAGAGAGATAAACTCTAATTCAAAATTCAAATGACTAACAATCCATGATTCTGGCAACTAACTCCTACTAGTGGAATATTCTACTTATTTCTCAACTTCCTAAGAAAATAATAATAAAAAGGGTTAAGGTGCAAAAATACACATGTGTTTTTCCTGAAAGTGCACTCACCATCAAATGTTTTTTTTAGGTGTAAAAGTCACTATAAGCTTTTAAAATAGGTGCAAAAGTCACATAATCCGTTAACAAGCGATGATGTCCGTCAATTTTGGCATCACACTGCCAGCTGGAGTACAACTGTGATTTATTACTCCTTTGACATATGCATCCATGGAAGTGGGTTTCAGACTTGGGATGGGAAAGTATCAGTTACATTTTAAATATTCTGAGCTCTGGTAAGCAACGCTTCACGGGACTCTGTCTCGCCGGTGGTGGTCTGAAGCAGAGGAAGGAAGAAGACGCCGGAGGAGCCACAAAGGTCAGGCACTTTGGTTCGATTCTGAACTCTCTAAAACTCGCAGCACCTCTGGATCTCTTCTCTCCAGAACTCTGGTTAAAGGCTAAGTGAAGCTCATCGTGCTCGACTCTCAGGCTTGAGCTCTCTCCCCCAGGTCTGCGGCGCCTCTCCTCTCCCCCGTGTTTCGGAGCTCACGGCGGTGGCTTTCTTGGAGTACAGCTGAGGTCGGTCGCTGGCGGCAATGGTGAGGAAGATGAAGGCCGCCGGCGATGCAAGGGAGGACGGAAGGGGAAGAAGATGAAGGTGGTCGATGATCTTGCGTCGCACCCTCACAACCATTGGTTTTTCCTGAATCCACGAGTTCTTACAGTGCGCTATCGCACCCTGGATTGCGCTCTGCAACTCCTCCATCGTCGACGAATTGTAACTGCCGTAATACATCCCTCCGGAGCCGCCGCTTCGAGAAATCGCGCCGGAATGTGTCGGCGAGGATCTAATCGACTACGGACAGCTCGAAACGCAGCTTCTCTTCCTTCGGAAGTGCCTAAGATTTCCCGAGAAAGAATGAGAAATCACCACCGACCCTCCTCCTGTTTGGTGTTTCTTGTCTGCTCCTTCTTTAACAGTCGATCTCTCTGTTCTCTCCGGCGGCCTCTTTTCTGTTTTGCTGATTTTGATGTTTCTGAGAAAACTTCTCGTACAACGTATCAATTTTTTATTTAAATATTGTTTCCCTGGCTATGTCAGCAACTGGTTGCTGCCAGTTGTTTATTATTCATCCAAATCATGCTCCATATCATCATTTTTAGTCAATAATGTTTAAACTCACGGTCAACTTTTTAGAGCTAACGGAATATGTGATTTTTGTACCCATTTTAAAAGCACATAGTCACTTTTACCCCTAAAAAAACACTTGGTGTTGAGTGCACTTTTAGAAAAACCACATGTGTATTTTTGCACCTTAACCCTAATAAAAATAGTGAATAACAATTAAGCAAATAATAATAATTAAGATTTATTCTTCTCTAACATGTTTGCCTTTCCTTGAGTAAATCAAACTATAGTGAGGGTCGCTATCAAGCTCCCCTTTGTCTCATAACATCTTCAAGTCTCCAATTAGTGGCGTAAAGTATACATCAATGTCATTCCCTGGTTGCCTTAGTATTGAGATTAGAATTGACAACAGCATATACTTCCATTTTATCGAGAGCCATAGAAATAGTTTATATATAAACAACACAACCGGCCATGTACTGTAGGTACTATTCTGCATCCCAAATGTGTTCATCCCATCGTTAGCCAATGCTAGGTGGAGGTTTCTTGGTTTTTCAGCACATTTAGGATACTCAAAGTCAAACTTACTCCATTCCGTAGTCTGCAAGATGTCGAAGCATGCCATCTTGAATCCTTTCATCCATATGCCACCTTAAATTTTTTTGCATCAATTGCATTGCTATACAGGCGTCTAAATCTAAGTATAATTGGAAAATAACATAACATCTTCTTTGGACTCTTCCCATTCGCTTGGTAGCATGGGCAGAACATAAAGGACACTCAGCTAATGATTTATATTCTTTTCTAAACAAAATACAACATTGGGGAAAACATATATTTTCTTCATAACTCAAGCCGGTGGTGCACATCACTTGCTTTGCATAATTAGTTTTAGTTGGTATATCGTTTCCCGGTGGCAGCATTCTTCTCAAAAGTACACGCAAATTAGTGAAGCCTGAGTCACTGAACCCATGTTTTGATTTCCAGTTGTACAAGTTCAACACTGCGGATAATAATGTGAACTCAGTACAGTTCTCATATAAAGGCTTCTCTGCATTACTCTTCATCCTCTCAAACTTTTCTAGGTATTCACTAGATCCCGATTTAGATGCATCGGCCATATCTTGAAGACAATTGGCATCAAAATGTATGCATCAAAGTTAGGTGATTCACAACTTTCCAAATTCAGCCGATTAGCACTGTTGCCTACATCTGTCTCCCCATAGTTTGTCTAATAGGTATAAGTCTAAGTAATTCCATACATCACTAAGTGTGACTCATAACTGTATGGATCAACTCACTTCACATTGCCAAACTTGACGCAAGGGAAAATAATCATACTGCGATCTTTAGCATTATTACGAACTGTAAACCTTATGAAATCGCCCATCCTATCCCAATACTTCTTTGATAGATGATTGGCAGACATCCATTCTTTATTTGCACTCTCCATTAAGAGCATATCATGAATGTAAAGGAAAATGTGATAACAACTTAACAAAATCACTAAAAAAACAATAATTCCAAAAACTTTATTCAATTACGTACTAAAAAATAACAATTTAAATAACAACAAACACTTAAAATCAGTGGCAAAACCTTATTCATATACAAAATCACTCAAAAAACAATCTTTACATACTCTTTACTCATATCAATACTAACAAATAACAACTTTAGTAACAACAAACACTTCAAATTAGTGGAAACACTCTATGCACATGCCAAATCCTCAAAAAATAATCTTTACATACTTTTTACTCAAATCAATATTGAAAAAATGAGCTCAAAAACCACTAGTAGGAGAAACTGAACTAAACTCATCTTTAGAAAGAAAAGAACAGCTCAAACACTGAACCCATGAACTCCAAAAGAAGTAACCAACCCACATGCCACTAGTAGGAGCACCCACAAACCCAAAAAAAACTATAGAACCCATGAAAGGTGAACAATGAAGGATGAGACTGACAGAGGGGAAGGGAGTAAAACCACCAAGGGAGCGACAAGGGAGAGCAAAATGGTGGTGGAAAAGTCGAAATCAAGTTGTTGGAAGTGTTAAGAGTGAGCTCTCTATAAGTTGTAGCTTTTAAATGTCGAATGATAATGGGTGTCGAAGGTTTTTTTTTTAAAAAAGAGTATACTTAACCGTTGTTTAATATAGTTTATGGTTATTACAAAATGACCGTCAAATATATGTCATCCATATTTTAACATTCTGAATTTCGGTCCCCGAAATTTCTTATATTAAAGGGAATGAAATGGTTAATTAAAGAGCACATGGAATGACAAAACAAGACAATTAGGGGTCACACACACAACATTGTGATGTGGACACACAAGTTGTACAAGTTGATATTTGCTACCTTGAGTTTTTCTGTGTAGCAGCCTTGTTGTGTGACATTTTTAAATAGACAAATAATGTTCAAAAATTATGAAATTTTATAGGATGAAATTAGACATCCTAAGCTTTAATTTGATAGGTCATATGAATCAATTAGAGCTATATACAAAAAGTTATGAATTTTTGAAGTTAGCCCAGAAAAGCTGGAAAGTTTTTGGAATAGTATTGAAAGAAATTAATTCTAGGAATTTTGTGCTTCCAATTGGTAAAAGTTTATATTTTTCCTTGACCCTAGACTTAATAAGGGTTCTACAGCCTTCAGAATCACTCGAATTTGGGTTCTACAAAGTTAGTTATGAGTTTTCAAATATTGGGCAGAAAATCTGCAAGAAAATCCGAAAATGTCAAATTTTGAAATTAGGACATAAGCATACTAAAAGAAGACATCAGCATGGACTATTAAACATTTCCTATCTTCGTCTTCCTCTCATTTCTATCGCGAAGCAGCTGCACCAAGAGAGAGAAAGTGTGAGAAATCTTAGAGAGAAAAAGGAGGAAAACGTTTACAAAGGTAAGTGCTTTCTTCAGTAAATCGGTTCCTAACGCGTGTAACTCCGATCCTGAGCTACTCCTCTATGTTCTTTAGGGTTTGGAAGCTCAATATTTGGTGTTAGATTAGCTAGGGTTTCGGCCAAGACAAGGAAAAACTAGTAGGAGCTTGAGGTAACTTCCAAACTCTTGTATAGTGACTATTCTGGCTATTGTAGACAATTTAATTGGTGAATTTTCACCGGATTGTCATTGATTTTAATTTTTGGAAATGGGTTGGCCTATGGGTTATGCTACTGAAATTGGGTCCAAACGGTAGTTATAACCTAATGTAATAGTTAATAAAGTGGTTAGGAGTCAAAGAAACACATTTACGGAGCCGAAATAGCAAAACCCCAATTTTTCCTGAAGAACCTGTACATTTCAACCAAGGCTATAAATGGGTCTTAGAGTAGGATTTTCAATGATTTAATAATTCCATTGAGTTCAGGAGGGAAAATTAGGTGGGGTTACAGTTGGTCACTTTTTCTGAAAAGGTCGAAAAAGCATAATTACGAAAATACTCTTAAAACCCTTAAAGTGGGGTTGCCAAGGGCATTCTTGTCATTTGGCAGTGAATTTGGTAATTCTAAGTCACAAAATGGATTCCTTGAGCAAAAATATGTTAGGACAACCCATTTCAAAATTTCAGAAAAAGTACAATCAAACTAGGTACGGTGGGGCCAGGCTGGGTCCTCGGGGGCATTTTGATAAAGTTTCACGATAGACTCGTATAACCACCAGAAACACTATGGAAGTATCTAACATGTACATTTGACATTTTAGGATTGAGTTGAGAGCTCGAGGGATTGGCACGCAAATCGAGGCACACGATTCGAGGTAGAAAAGGTTTAAGGTAAGGGACTTACCTTACTTGTATGTATTTGATATCTTTGCTTTTGTAATGATGCATGTGATTGCTTTACTTGATTGTGTAGAGAATATTTGAATAAATGAAGCTTTGTTTCTGTTTTCACTGTAACCATTGTCTTGTTGCATGAAACATTGATCATGCAGAAATGTCATTATAGGGCATATATCTAGTTAAAGCTAACATATCATACACATAGCATATATCATGCATGCATTATGGTATCTGTAATCATACATATATTATCAATATATTTATGATATTCCTGTGTTGCCCACTGAACCACGTATTAATATTCCTCTGCAAGATAAAATGAGATAAGGGGGGTGACACGTATTTAATGGTTGTTCACAAACAACCGTCACATAAACAGTTCCATCCCCCCCCCCCCCCAAAAAAAACCAAACTAATATATCATGCTTGTCTCATAGAACCGTCAAATATTTTCTCATATACTTAACGATTGCTTAAAATAACCATGATATATTTCTTTCCTATAACTCTGCCTCTTTAAGTAAATTAATTCTTCTTATATTATGTGACGACGTTGACGTGGTTTAAAGATGCAAAAAATGCTGAGGTGACTTGGGTAATCCAAGGAGTAGATTGCATTTTTACCCATATGAAAGATTGGATTTCATCAAACCAAATTAAATAGAATTATGGCAATACAAGAGATATGCCTTCGAATCTTAACCATTCTCGTGTATATTGTTCAATCCTGGGCAGACATCATTGGGTAAAATAGAAGTAGCAGCTGAATTTTATGCATTAAAATTGCACAAAAGGTCTTGATAATTACAAAGTTCATTGAGGTATTGAAAAGAGCCTCAGAAATCTTGAATTACTTATTCCGAGTTGCATACGAAAACCTCTATGAAGAGCCATGTTTCAATTAGTCTGGATATGGTTTGGCAAGATGATAATTTCTTTAGCATTGTCAAATTGGCGTCAAAAAATAGTTCATGCAATGTTCCAGAAAGCCACGCACGAAAACCTTGGCTAGAAATATCAGTAAAATATAGAGGCAAGAGCAATAGCGATGGTCAACACTTTCATCGGCCCAGCAACTAAATAAATACATAACTAACCTGAATTTACTACATTCAAAGAAGATGATAGCATTATCATCATATAGCAAGTGAGTAGCAATAAAAACATCCTTATATGTTTTAATGCCATGAAAAGCACCCTGCGCCTCACAGTGAAAGATTAAATAGGAGAGAATGTTGGATGCTAATAAGAAGAGGTATGGTGAGAGCATATCTCCCTCTCTAACACCATTAGAAAAATTGGTTGAGTGAGTCTGCCATTAAACAAGAAGTTATATTAGATAGTAGAGATATATTGCATAAGAAGATTGATCGTCGACGTATTGAATTAAAATAGCTCCAAGAAAAGTCTAAAAAAGTTTATCAAAAGCCTTTGAGATGTCCAATTTTAGTGTCGCAAGTTTCTTCCTTCCTTTTCTAGCATTGTGAATATATAATGAATAAGGTCTAGGGATGTGCAACATTTTCTTGTCCTAGTCTCTTCATCTTAGATCCCAAGCAAATTGGGATGGGAAAAATTATTCACGATCGAGAATGGGGCTTCCCGATTCCAAGTTTTTCCCAATCCCGAATATATATATTTATGTGTGTGTGTGTTTTTTTTAAAAAAAAATATTTAATAAAACAAGACCAAATGTAAAATAAAATGTGAAAATTCCTAACACCCTCAACGCAAAATTTATTCTTTTAGTTTATTTAGTTAATTTCATTTATTAGTTATTAAATAATTCTAATTTTTTGTTTTTGTCTTTGTTCTTTTTACAATTGAATCGACAACTTTAAGTATATATTAGACTAATTATATATTTGTATTAGAATAATTTGGTACAATATGATATTAGATAAATTATATATTTATACTAGACTAAAAGAAATACAACAAAAAATTCAATATAGAGATTAAGGTCTACCGCTAGCAAAATGTTGTCAGAGATTAATCTGCCCTTAATAAATGCACTTTCAAAGGGAGAAATTAGCTTATAAAGTACAATTTTCAACCTATTACATATGACTTTGGAAAAAAAATTGTAGGCGATATTGCATAGGCTAGTAGGCCTAAGATCCTGTAATGATTGAGGGTTAGACCCTTTGGGAATTCGAGTAACGAAGGTTTTGTTCAATTGTTTAAGTAGGAAGCTAAACTGCTAGAAAGATTTAACCAAATCAATGACCTCATGCTCAACTAAAGACCAATTCTTTTAATAGACGGAAGCATGAATTCCATCTGTCTCGGGAGAATTATTTTTCTGGTAAACCAAAGACTGTCCTTTTAATTTCCTCGTGTGTCAATTCTAGCATAAGAAAGTTTTCATCATGTTCATCAATCTTAGGAACAAAAATTTTATGTGATTCTTGTAGCATAAGGTGACCATACTGAGAAGGGAAAGCAGTGAAAATGAGTCTAGGTCATATTAAAAAGCTTTGCCTGATCATCTAGCTAGTCACTACTAGGATGCTTAAAACATCTTATGAAATTATGACATCTCTTAAAATATGTTTAAGTCTGTGTGACATTAATACAAAATTTTTTCAACACTAAAAACAATTTGGGAAAACTTTTCAACACTAATTATTTAATCACAAGTATTGTCCTCAATTAAATTCGAAGACAGTTGACCGTTCACTGTAAGTACTTACAGAGTTACAGAATGCTTGGACATCACATGTTTTTGGTTTTTATTTAATTTTAAAACACGCCACTGAACTAAAATTATCCCGACAAAAGTTAGGACTTCGGGACTGAGCCACTTTTGCAGACACCTCTTTCCTTAATTCAATTGTTATTTCACCTAAAAGCCGCGATAAACTTGAAGTCACATAATTCAAGCTTTGAAGTTACTAAAGCAAAAAAAGAAAAAAGAAAAAAACATAATAATAATATGAATTGAACTATACCAAGCCAAGTTCAATTTTAATATTACTCCTTCTTATCCTTAATACAAGACCTATTTGACTTTTTCTGGAAAAAACAAACAAACTAAATAAGTTAGTAAATCATAATATAGATTATGTATCATTTAATTATATCTCAATTTATAAATCAGATAAATTGATATAGAAAAGATAAATATAAATATTCTAAAGTAATTTATTTAACTTCCTACCAACACAGAGTTGGCTTAGCAGTGTAAGATCCCACTAGATCCTTTAGGTTTCATGTTCGAGTCTTAGAAAAGACACCTATGTTGAAAACTAGATATTGGATGATAATATTAAAAATATTATGTAACTTCCTCAACCTCTCCAAAAAAAAACAAAGCGTGACCTTGTATTAAGGGCCAGAGCTAGAAGAACATGAGAGGTGTAGTTCACACAGCCGCAAATTTATGTTTGATTAGTGTTTGATTCTTAAACTTTTCGTCTCAAAGGTAAAATATATCAAACCCAACAGAAATGTTTAAGCTCAAAACGGGCCACGATTTAACAAAGTAAAAGTTCGGCTCATTTGGAAAACCAGAAGCACATTACATTAAATATGTTCAACTTACAAGACAATACAGAAGCTAGAACCAAAATTTGCTCATCAAACAATCTGCAGTCACATTACCCCAGGGAAAAATGAAACCTGGAAAAACACGCTAGCCTCCCTCAGCACTTTGACATATTAAGGTGCAACCACTATCTGGCCAGTGACCTGGTCAAGATCTCTCCGACCACTAGGAGTAATTCTTCTGCCACTGTTACACAAGGATACTTTAGATCAACATAAAGTACTACTACAAATCTTGTGGCTGAGCTCAAGATAGAATAGTGCCGAAAATAACCCCCAAGAATAAGAAAATAAACAGTAAGTAGCTAGTGAATGCTTTGGGGGCGGGGGCGGGGGCACTCAACTCATGCCTAAACTTGATAGTTGTGACATCAAAGAATCTTAGAAATTGAAGTTCCTCTAATGGACCAAGGTTACCACTACTGCTTCCTGAAGTTATCCTGTGCTCTTGCGAAAGTTACAAGGACGAACTGGATTTGTAACTTCAGGAAGCCTCAACCTTGTGAAACAAGAGTGGTAACTTTGGAAGGCAACAATGATAACTATGGTCCTTGAGAGGAATTTTGTTCAAATAATGACCAGTAATGTATAGGTACATGTAAGTAGTTATATAGTAATTTTTTTAAAAAATCAAGCTACTAAATAAAATAAAAGTAAAGAACATTTCAGTAGACAAACAATCTTTCAAACAATGATAATAACCTATAATCCATCATCAACCGAAGCAGTAGCAATCAAATTTCCTAACATAACTTCAAAGCCAATGCAACTGCATTAAAAGTACATCATAGTAGTGGATGATATCAAAATCATGCATGAATCTAACTGTACGTGTGCTTGAATATAACACATGCAATTATTGTCAGTGCATGAAAATGTAAAGAAAAAAAAGAGGGGAATTTAAATAACCTTTCAATGCATACTATTAATTCCCAAAGGACAAAGGTAAAAGAGTTCTTCCTTACCCATTGGGGTCGGCCTCAATAATGTTCATGTTCTGCAACTGATGAAGAATGTGACGAGCAATAGCGCCACTGCTCTTACAAAAATGAGGAGGACGGCTACCATTCCTCTTGCTCCCACCATAGATCCTTTGGAAAGCACCAACACCAAGGCCCCCTCTCAAGTAGATTTTTCTGGCCATGGATGCTGCAATCGGCATTTAATTAAGCCAAAAAAAAAAAAAAAAGTTATTGCAAATACAAAAACAAATAGAGAAAAACTTATTAAGAACAGATATCAGAATGTGCTTTGCACACTTTAACAGTGTAAACGTAAAACAGAAAAAAAACAACATATTTACTTAGTACTTACCAGCCCTAATATAGTACCAATCAGGATCATATGGAGCCAATTCTTTAAATCTTGCAGTCTTTACTATATCAATCCACTCAGGAGGCTCCATCTGTTGAGAATCAAGCAGCAAGAAAAGAGATTCAGCAAGGCAATCAAATTTGAACTCAGTGAACCAATAATAGAAACCAAAGAGAGAAACCAGCAAACAGGAGAAACAACCCATAAAGCAGTACAATAAATAACATGATCAAGCAAAACTAAATAGCATGGCCGTACTTCACATTCAGGCTCATATCTTATTTCCAGATATATCATATCTAGATCACTATTAGCTGTGTCTCAAACATACATTTCAATTCATTACCTTCACACACTCAGACATACGGAAACACAGAACATAAACTGATATCACGTCTAGCCTTCGTGGGCATCTTCACTCTAAAGAACGCCTAATATCGGCATTCATTGACCATTAAGCCAGTGTTATATCAACTTAAAATGCATTCTGGAACAAGACGTTGTGCCTGAAGCTTGTAATTGATTAATAAACACAGAGCAAGCATGTGCTACGTTTGAAGCACAATGACCACAAATTAGTTAACAATTTACATCTATGTATCTATATACTGTTAACAATTGAAGAAAATGAAGCATATTGAAGCAGCATTTAGTCAGTACAGCACGGCGTCAATAATAACAGTACGGCATTGGAAAAAATAATCCAAAGAAAGCACGTCAATATGATCAAATCAGCAAGATCACAAAAACACACTTGAAATACACTACATAAAACAAACGAAAGTATAAAACTATCACCAATGAGACACATTCCAATTAGCAAAGTGAAATTTTCTTCCTACAATACCACCCCTGCTTTCCCGAGAAACAAAGAAAAAATAAGCATGAAGTAAGCCGCAAATTTCCATACCTTTCCCGATCTCTTCAGGTGAGCCGCGTAGGCCTTGACGAACTCGTGAGGCGAAGCATCCTTGACAGTCTTCGCAGTAGCCATGGCTGGAGCAGAGAGAACCGGGGAAGACGAGAAGCTGAAGCGGAGAGGAACTAAATCGCCGGCGAACAAAATATTTATCCCTATTAGGGTTCTTGCTGGAGAAATTACGCACCCTTCTACACGTCATCTTTTCTGATTCCTGAACCTATGGGCCTCAAGCCCGACTTAATTTTCAGGAATGGTTTAACCATCATTGGACCGGTCCATTTTCCTTTTTCTTTTTCCGTCCATTTTCAGGAGGACTTAACGGGGCATATATGTGTTGAAGGGCCTGTTTGATTTGAAGGGAGGGGATGGCACGGGAAGGGGTTATCTTGTTTGGTTGGAAGGGAGGAGGTGGAAAGAGTTTTTAATGATCCCTTATTTGGTTTAAGGGGGATACGAAGATATTAATAACTAATTTACCATTTTATCCTTATATATTGATCTATATAAAAAATTGATATATTTTTTTTATTTCTATTTAAGTAATAAATATTATCTTTGGCAATAAATAAACATTATCTTTTTGAAATCAAATAACAATCCCCACTCCCATCAAACAATCCCCATTTGGTCTCTCAATGGAATTTGAACATAAAAATAGGGAGGAAGGGAATGGAAAAAGGAAAGGAAAAAAATGGTAGTTGTTATAAATATCAATTATGTGGATGTCTATTGACTCAAAGAAAAAAAGACTTGATATAAAGAAAAAGGAGAAAAGAACAAAAAACAAAAATAAAAGAAGACAAGGACATAAAAAAGATATAAAGTAACTATAATTTGCATAAAGTAACCATGGTCATGTAACCAGGGTTAGATCCCTAAATTTATATAAAGGCTTGTAATCGATTGTTTCAGATGAAGTGAATGAGAAGTTCTCTCTAGAAATTCTATCAATCTTCTCTCTTGAAATTCTCTCTTGCTCTCTTATCACATATATTTTTATAACACGTTATCAGCACGAAGCTCTAACGAAAGTATGATCTTCTTATAGTCTATTTAATGACTTCATATACCTTGTTTTATTTGATAGATCTGAGATAATCTGAGACACTATTGGGAATTAGAGTAATGCTTTTACCAATTGTTATAGACATCGGGTTCCATGGCTAACATTGGAGATTGTTATTATTTTTATATAATGTATATATATTCTTTACAAGTTCTTTTATATTATTATCTTATGGCCAAAAGACATACATGTCTGATTCCTGAAATTATATGACCAAAAGTCATATTGTTTTATTCTTATTTTGATATAGTGCATGCCTCCTTTATGGAAGGCTTAGGTTGTAGTCCTCCTTTATAGATGATATAGGTTGTCATTTATATGGAAGGTTTTACCTCCTAAGCGAAACTATGAAATTAAGTGGCCTAAAGCCACCTACATGGAAGGTTTTACCTAATTACTGAAACCATGAGATTAAATGGTCCGAAGCCATACAAGTTTTAATTTTCTTTTCTTGCCTTATGAATTATTTATTGTCTTTACAAATTTACGATTATTTTTATTTAAGATATATATTACATTTTTACATTTCATATTTTAATTATTTTCATTTATTTCTTCAATTAGTTTGAACCATGGCAAATCTAGCAAAACTTGAAATTGTGGCTCTTGATATTACTAGGAAAAATTATTTATCTTGGGTGTTGGATGTGGAAATTCTCTTGAATGCTAAAGGTCTGGAAGACACGATCAAAGAAGGGAATCATGCATCCAACCAAGACAAAGCCAGATCCATGATTTTTCTTTGCCACCATTTGCATGATAATTTAAAGATTGAATATTTGACAATAAAAGGCCCACTTGCTCTTTGGAACAATTTGAAAGAAAGGTATGATCACCAGAAGATGGTCATTCTCTCAAAAGCTCGTTATGACTAAATACATCTGTATCTGCAAGATTTTAAATCTGTAAGCGAGCATAACTCAGTCATGTTCAGAATTACTTCTAAATTAAATTTATGTGGAGAAAATGTTACTAATGAAGATATGTTAGAAAAGACGTTCTCCACATTTCATGTATCCAATTTGCTCCTGTATTAGCAATATCGTAAAAAAGGCTTCAAGAAATATGCTGAATTAATTTCTTGTCTCCTTGTGGCTAAACAGAATAATGAGCTTTTATTAAAAAACCATGAATACCGTCTAACAGGCTTAACTCCATTCTCTGAAGCAAATGTAGTAACAAATGAATCTAATCGTGGCCGTGGACATGGGTGTGGCTACATCCATAGGTGTGGGCATGGTTGAAATCATAGTGGTTCAAATTCCTATCAGAAGTGGGAAAAGATTGATAGGAACCAAAAAGGGGAAAGCAGTAGGCATAATAACTATGCTGATAATCCATGTTATCGTTGTGGTGGCAAGGGTCATTCATCTCGCACCTGTCGTACGCTAAGACATCTAGTTGATCTTTACCAATAATCAATTAAAAATAATGGTAAATGATTAAATGTTAAAGTTAATCATGTTGATCAGGCCTAGAATTCTGAGTATGCCGATATGGATAATACCGTTTTTGATGATGCAGATTTTTTAATTTGAACTGCTATGTTTTACTGCATTTAAAGTTACTTATATTATATGTATTAATTTTAATTATGTTTTTATGTTTCTTTTAATGAATAATGAATTTTATTGGCATCAATCCTGAAGATTTATGTCTCGTTGATAATGCAACAACCCATATCATACTCAGACATGATAAATATTTTTCTTCCTTGGTAAGATGAGAAGCCAACGTTCATACTATATTTGGTAGTATAAATTTAATTGAAGGCTCCGGAAGAGCTAGTATTTTGTTACTTGAAGGAACAAAATTATGCATTGATAATGCATTTTATTCTATCAAGTCTAAAAGAAACTTATTGAGTTTCAAAGATATCTGCAAAAATGGATATCATTTAGAAACAACAAGTAAAAATAATCAGGAATATCTTATTATCACAAATATTGTTGCTAGTAGAAAATGAATATTAGAAAGTTTTCCTATTTCTTCTTCTGGCTTGTATTATACATGTATAAGCACAATTGAAACACATGCTATTGAGAATCAGAAGTTCATCAATGCAGACCAGAAGTATGCTAATGTAAACCAGAAGTTTACTAATAAATTTAATGTTTGGTACGATCAGTTAGGCCATCCCGGTTCAATCATGATGTGACAAATAATAGGGAATTCATGTGGATATACCTTAAAGTGTAAATAAATACCACAATCCCATGATTTCTCATGTGTTGCATGTTCCAAGGAAAAGTTAATTATTCGCCAAGCAAAGTAGAAAATGAGTCTCTCACATTTTTAGAATGGATACAGGGAGATATTTGTGGGCCAATACACCCACCATGTGGACCATTTAGGCACTATATGGTTTTAATTGATTCATCAACTAAATGGTCACATGTTTGCTTATTATCTACTCGCAACATAGCGTTTGCGAGATTACTTGCTCGATTAATTAGACTAAGAGCACATTATTCTGATTATCCTATCAAGAAAATACGTCTTGATAATGCTGGTGAATTTACTTCACAAGCTTTTAATGAATATTGTATCTCCCTTAGAATTGATGTTGAACATCTTGTAGCTCATGTTCATACACAAAATGGACTTGCAGAATCATTGGTTAAAAGGTTGCAACTGATAGCAAGACTTTTACATATAAGATCTAATCTCCCAATTTCTGCTTGGGGCCAAGCCATTTTGCATGCAGCAATGTTAATTCACATTAGGCCAACAAGTTACCTAAAGGTTTCCCCTTATAAATGGTTTTTGGTCAGGAACCTAATATTTCCTATAAAAGGACTTTTGGGTGTGCGGTATATGTGTCAGTAGCAATGTTAATTCGCATTAGGCTAACAAGTTACCTAAAGGTTTCTCCCTTATAAATGGTTTTTGGTTATGAACCTAATATTTTCTATAAAAGGACTTTTGGGTGTGCGGTATATGTGTCAATAGCACCACCACAATGAACCAAAATGGGTCCTCAAAGAAGGATGTGAATATATGTTAGGTATGAATCTCCTTTAATCATAAAATATTTAGAACCATCTACAGGAGATTTATTTACAGCACGATTTGCTGATTGTCATTTTGATGAATCACTTTTTCTAACATTAGGGGGAGAAAACAAGCAACTGGATAAAGAAATTAGCCAGAATGAATTATCATTGGCTCATTTTGATCCTCGTACAAAACAATGTGAATTAGAAGTTCAAAAGATAATTCATTTACAGAATTTAGCTAATCAAATGCTAGAAGCATTTATTGACCCAAAGAAAGTCACAAATGCACATGTCCCAGCTGCTAATGCTCCTATTAAAATTGATATCCTTGAAGGACAACCTACTATGAATGAATTTGAAGTACACCTGAAGCGTTGTAGGCCTATTAGTTCCAAAGATAAAAATCCTCAAAAGGAAAAAGGAGCAAATAATATAGATGGTCAAGTCGAGGATAATCAAGAAAAGTTAGTAGCACCAGAAGAGTCATCTCCTGAAGAGTTATTATCTCTAGTAGAGATATCTCAGGAAGAGAATGTTGTAGTCCTAGAAAAGACCCATGTACCTGACATATGTGAAAATAATGAGATCTCAATAAGTTATGTTATGAATGGAATCCGATGGGATCAAAATAAAGTAAACATTGACGATATCTTTGCTTATCATATAGCTTAAGATGTAATAAATGAAAATGAGGATCATGAGCTAAAATCTATTAGTGAGTGCCAATAGAGAAAAGATTGGCCCTTATGGAAAGATGCAATTAATGCATAACTAAAATCATTGGCAAAAACAAAAGTATTTGGATCTATAGTCCTTACACTTGAAGATGTAAAATCAATTGGATATAAATGGGTTTTTGCATGAAAGAGAAATGAAAATGGTGAAATAACAAGATATAAGGCATGTCTTGTAGCCCAAGGCTTTACACAAAAACCTGGCATTGATTTTGAAGAAACGTATTCACCAATAGTAGATGCAACTACTTTTCATTATTTAATTAATCTAGTAGTAAATGTAGAAATTGATTTACATCTAATGGATGTTGTGACTGCCTATTTATACAGCTCACTTGACAATGATATTTATATGAAAGTCTCTGAAGGCCTTAAGGTGCCAGAAGCATCCAAATCAAGTTTTCGAGAACAATACTCAGTTAAATAAGTCCCTGTATGGCTTGGAGCAATCAGGGCGCATGTGATATCATTGTCTTAATGAGTATTTTTGAAAGAAGGATACAAAAATAATCCGATATGCTCATGCATCTTTATAAAAAGATCTAGCAATGAATTTGCTATAATTGATGTTTATGTTGATGATATCAACATCATTGAAACTCTTGAAGAGCTTCAAAAGGCAATTAATTATTTAAAGAAAGAATTCAAAATAAAGGATTTAGGAAGGACAGAATTCTGTCTAGGATTATAGATCTAACACCTCAAGAATGGGATCTTTGTATATCAAGAAACTTATACAAAAAAAGGCCCTAGAGCGATTTTATTTAGATAAATCTCATCCATTATGTACCCAATGATTGTAAGATCTTTGAAAATAGATAACGATGCATTCCGACCTTGAGTAATTAGTGAAGAAGGTAATGCAGAACCACTTGATCCAGAAGTATCATACCTTAGTACTATTGGAGCACTAATGTATCTTGCTAATCACATATGTCCTGATATATCATTTGCTATTAATTTATTAGTAAGGTACAATTCTTTGCCAACATAAAGGCATTAGAATGGTGCAAAACACATTCTTCGTTATCTCAGAAGCACTATGGACATGGGGTTATACTACTCAAATATATCCAAGCATGAACTAGTTGGTTATGCATATGCTAGATTTTTATCCGATCCACAGAATGGTAAATCACAAATGGGTTATCTGTTTACATGTGGACGTGCAACTATTTCATGGCAATCTATGAAATAGACTATATCAGCCATATCATCTAATCATGCATATATTCTAGCAATGCATGAAGCAAGTCGAGAATATGTGTGGTTGAGGTAAGTGATACATCATATACGCATAACTTGTCATTTATCTTCAGGAAGAATGATCCCAATAGTCCTATATAAAGATAATGCTGCATGTATTGCCCAACTTAAAGAAGGCTACATCAAGGGCGATAGAATGAAACATATTTCACCAAAATTCTTCTTCACTCGTGAACTTCAAGTGGATGGTGAAATATATATCCAACAAATCAGTTCAAGTAAAAATCTAGCAGATTTATTCACCAAGTTACTTCCAGGTACAATCTTTGAAAAGCTTGTTCATGACATTAGTCTTCGGAGATTCATAGATCTCAACTGATGTTGTCAAGAGGGGAAGTCGATACATGTTGTACTCATTTTCCCTTATCTAGGTTTTGTCCCACTGGGTTTTCCTAGAAAGGTTTTTAATGAGGTAGCACTCGATGGTGTATCAATAAATGATGTGCTCTTTTCTTTGATTAGGTTTTTATCCCATTGGGTTTTTTTTAGTTAAAGTTTATAATGAGACATATTTATAATAGACATCCAAAGAGGAGTATTATAAATATCAATTATGTAGATGTCTATTGACTCAAATAAAAGAAGACTTGATATAAAGAAAAAGGAGAAAAGAACACAAAGTAAAAGCAAAAGAAGACAATGACATAAAGAAGATATAAAGTAACTATAGTTTGTATAAAGTAACCATGGTTAGATTCTCACTAGTAGAAAAATGACTTTTTAGACCTGTTAAAAATGACTTTTTAGACCGGTTATATATTAGGTCTTGATACAGCAGGTTTAAAAAGTCTGTTATTTTTTAGACCGGTTGTTATAACCGGTCTTAAAAGTGTGACTTTTAAGACCGGTTGTGCCCACAACCGGTCTTAAAGTACTTTTTAAGACCGGTTGTGACTACAACCGGTCTTAAAGCTTCATTTGTTTTAAAAAAAATGTCCCTTTTATTATATATACACGCACAAAATGCTCCAATTTTAACAGCAGTACATAACAATCACTGATTTGAATTTCAAAATTCAAAAGCAGCAGTCTATAGCAGCAACAAATTAATATTCATACAAGCCAGTACAATCATACATTGATGATTCATTTGCAATTAGACAGTAAGGATGACCAAATGACAGCAGTAAAACAAAAGCTTCTTCTTTTGAAGTTGATTGTACCTTCCCTAGTCCTTAGTGTCCCTTTGGTTGCCTACACCAAACATGAAGTTTCTGGGAAAAGAACCAAGCAAACACGTAAGAACCAACAAAAGCAAAATGACATTAACCTTTCTTCCACCTAATTTTACTTTGAGATTTTCACTTTCACAATTATCAATTTTGAATAGAATTATCAAGATAAATATACAGGTGATAATTCTCAATTAGATAATTGTGATCAGCCAGATTCTAAGTTTGCTGAACCATGTTCATGAGATCATTGCTTCAGCTGACACTGACATCAATTCCTCTTTGCTTCAAATAGCCCTTGGCGTAAATTATGTCTTGTACAAAAACCCAAATAATCAAGCATTCTGTATTAATTAAGGCATTAAATTGAGTATCATTTTCCTGAATCTTATATACATGAACATTTAAGAGGTTTAAGTTTTAGCAACAGTATGATTCATCAAGAATCCTATTCTAGGAGCAATATCTTGCCACAATTAACCCATCATATAGATACAAAAACACCAGGACACAGCCATCACAATTCAACAATAGTAAACTAGGGATATAATTGATCTACAAGTCCCTACTGATTTACCTGATTATTAATCAGGCCCTTGTAGTTTTCCCCCTTTTTACATGGTCCTTATAGTTTTACCTATTTTTAATTATGTCCATGTAATTTTTTCTTTCTTTTTTTCAGCTCTTTATAATATCACCTGATTTTAAATGAAGTCTCATTAGTTTTTTCTTCATTGGTCGTTCATGAATAAAAAACGATCTATGGGCCAAGCATGATTGATATGTTTTAGTCTTTTAACAACTAAATTGTCTTTCAACTGATCGCTTTCGTTTAATCACCATAAGATTTATGCAAAGCTACCAGAACTAATTATTTGAGACAACTAAATGTGAGAGTTACCTACTAACAAGTAGCAACAACTTCTAAAATTATTCATAAACTGGGTCGTAGCAAGATCATAATCATAATGCATCTTTTTTCGAGTCTCCAATTACCTTTTTGACGAAATAAGTAATGTTGTTAGCAATACATATGAGAACAATAATGTACAATGTAACATTGGATTCAAAAACTCACTATTTTTGTAATAGCTCATCGATGAATTCAGCACAACATGTGCGAATGAAATCAATATCTTCTTCAGGAAAAGGATCAGCAAGATCAAACATCTGTAATACCAAAACCAGACGAAACATTGACTTAGTAACTTAAAAACAATAAAGTAAAACAAAAGTTTTGAAATTTAAATTTACCTCTTGAGTAAAATCAGTCGTGCCTAGAGTGATAATATTGTAAATGTGTCTCAAAACATAAAAACCACATAAGTTGGACCCTTTTGGTTACCAATGGCTCTAAGAAAAGACATGATATCATTAAAACAAATATAAAGGCATGTCATATTACATTCTTTAAACAAATCCATATGTACTAACCTTTGGCATGATCCATGTAGGGTCCTTTAAGTCACGAACATGCTTACCACAAGCACTGTGTAGGAATGTCCGCATAGCCCTATGATCATCACAATGACAAAGGTTATTGGTTTTACACAAATTCCATAAACTTTGTATATAAAAGGTAATAATGCAAGAAAACTAACGAATTCATGGTCTTTTTCAAATCATTCCCTGGTTTGAAGTGAAAGGAACATAAGAGGATGACAGTGTAACTACTCTTGCATAGAAGAAGCAACTGCCAATGATCACTGAAAAAAACAGAAGAATATTAAGCAAACATAAAACATTATATAAATTATAAAATATCAGTTTGTTTCTTACCTATGCACATATGGAGCCAAGAAACACTCAGTTCCAGTTTCACTGAGCCTCTCTGATAAGTATCTATGTCTACTAGCAGCAGTGGTCCCTTTCTCTTGGATGTGATGGGGGCATAAGAATCAAATTTTTCACTTTTGCCAGAGGAGACCAACCTACGATGCATGTACCTACAATAATGCAAGCATATAAATAAAAGGTAAACGGTGAAACTTTTAAAATATTTACTTTGAATTGCAGAAGCTACTTACATTAAGAATAGTTGGACAATCCCAATCATAAGATTTTGTCCAGGAGCTACCAAGGACATCAAATCATCCCTCTCAAGATAGCATGTCACCCCTGACTGTCCAACAACTGAATCCGTAAGCCACTCTCTTGTTTTGAAGGATGTATCATATGCCATCAGAATCACTTGTTGCATGATATTCAATGGAGGCTGTGAAACTTCTTGTTGAGTGAAGGGAGCTAGACTTGGTGGGGCCTTGATTGGACTTTCCTTGGCTCGACCAGAAACAAGGTTCGTTGGCCACAAGATGAACGTGCCCAAGACATTGCTAACGATCTTGAATTCATCAGAAGGGATAGGGACAGGTGCATCTGCAATAATCACCTCATCAACTGACACTCGGACTTGATCACCTTCCATTTATCAGTGGTGGACAGTTGATCCCAGGTTATACACACTACCCCGTGCAACTAACCGTCTCAGAGGATCCTCGATAAAAAGATCACAAAGTCAGTAATTTCCGGGTTAGGACCCTCTGATGACTGCCCGATGTTGCAACAACTACCTTTAGTGCTCTGCTTATTAGGATCAATCGATTGTGGCTGGGGAGCACTGGTATCTTGTCTTGAGCTCATAAACACTATCATTTCCTCTTTCATCTTGCTCAACTGGGTCTCTAATAGTGTATCAAATGATGCTTCAGCCTCGGCCTTTACTTCTGCTCTTGCAATGGCCAACATAGTCTCCAATTCCTCCCTAGTCATAATGTTTGAGGAATGGCATATGGGGGCTCCAAAGTAATCTCGTATCCCTACCCCTCCTCCAACTCCCCTGACAAGCCCTGGATGCTCATGTTTGCCGGTAGCAACTGTTAGAATATCATTCCTGCCCTCTGACTTAAAAGAGCCCTCAACTTGTTTTTTTCTAAGTTCCTCCTGTAAGATAATACAAAATAACAAACATAAGTAATGATGTACGTTTCTTATGTAATTAATAACAGTAACGATATATACTTACAATTCTTTCACCTACTATACGAGATTGTTCACTCGTATAAGACCCACTCCTCTTTTGGTAGGCAAATTGCCATTTTTCTTCTCGACGAATCGGAGATGGCGGAGAAAGAAGAACAGAAGGATCGGATTGAAATGCTTCTTCCAATCTATTCCGTTTAGTCGCCAACAAGTCTCTTTCAGCCTTTGCATAACCCCCACGAGACATTGTATGAGGGCAATCATTCTTTCTACCACTCTCTTGTGCTTTTTGCCTTTTTGCCTGCGAATAAGAAATGATACAAAAGGAAAGTGTTATAATCAATTAAGATAATTGCTAAGTAAATAAAACGAAAAATAAGTCAACTAACCAAAGATTCTGGAGTAGTCCGAAGCCTAACAAATTCTTGTCAAGTCGCTTGATCAAGAAATGTATACTGGTCGCACGGATTAGGACGAGGCTGACCATCTTTCACCTCAATATGAATGTAATTGTTGGTCAGATTTGTCTTAAACTTGCTCCAGCACTCATAACAATACGTCATCGTCTTGTTGTACAAGATCTCACTCTGAAGAATGTCGTAGGTGAGTTGAAATGCATGTATTGAAGGAGTAAGTGACAAATTTGTGATATTTGATAATAATTAATTACATACAGAAGAGAATTGTATACCTGAATAATGTCCCAAATATGCTGCTTCACCTTTGCATCGACATTTCTCCACTCCTCTATCAAGATGCTCGGCTTGTTATGTGCAAGGAGGCCGACAAAACTCCTATATCGTTGTGCATTAGGCCCGATTGGTTTCCAATATCTATCAAACTCAATCGGTATCTTTTGGCCTGTACTCCGACTGAGGGAAACATCTGTCAACCGTGTGCCACGTCTACCCCTCCGTACAGACTGGCTATTGCGCTCACTATGACCCTAGCTCGGAGTAATGCTAGGCTCGCTCTGGTTAACACTAGCTAGCTGACTCTGTTGAGCACTAGGTGGCTGACTCTCCTGAGTACTAGGTGGCTGATCCTCTGCACTAGGACTCAGAGGTGTAAGAGGTGGTTGATCCTCTGCACTAGGACGCTGGGGATTCGTCATTTGCCTGTAACGACAATAAAGAAAGATAAATCCTAAGCTATGACATGTGAAGACTATATCGATAAAATAACTAAACATATTCTTCGGACATAAATCATAATCATAATTACTTTAGTTAGTTAAGGTCAAAGTAGTATCATAAAGAGATATCCTCCCATATTCCCTCGTGATGATCATTTCTTGTGCCGTGCGCATTATCTGCTTCATCTTCTTCATTCAGTTCTGGTAGACCCCTGGAAAAAGAAGGAGTCTCAAGAAGATCATAATTTGAGTGACTTTTCTCGTCAATATCAACGACCCTTTTTCCTTGGAGAGCTACAGACCACATTTTAATTGCCTGATCAGTGATATAGAACACTTGTTACGCCTGATCTGCCATAATAAAATGTTCATCTCCAAAACTTCTACTATTCAGATCTACTAATTTAAATCCTAACCTATCGATCTTCACATCATTATTGACATCAACCCACTTGTATTTGAAAATGGGAAATCTAATTTTAACATAGTCAACCACCCAAATCTCTTCAATCACCCTATAATAAGGTATGGCAGCCAATATAGGGTTCTTATCTTTCAAACTAGAGAAGTGCATAGATTCAGCCACTAATACAACACCACTGTTCTGGACGGTGCTCTTATCATCTAAGAACTTCGTGTAAAAGGTATAACCATTGATCACAAATGAAGTCCAACTTATGACATCAACTTCAGACCACGTGCTAACCAATTTATTGTATCAGAAACACATTCTTCTCCGTCAACCTTTTGTTTGAACCAATGTATGAAAGTTCTGTTATGCTCCCTGATTAACCTTTGTTCAGTCATTCGACTATTTTGTTTCCGTACAATTTCTTTATGGGCATTCATGTAATATTGAACTTCATCAACATTGTTCAAGATGTACAAGTGGACTTGTTGCAATTCATTAGCATCTATGCTCTTTACTGTTGCCTCGCGTCTACCCTCTTCTTGATCATGACGTTTAGGAAGGCCAATATGTCGTACATTTGACAAATAATGTTGACAAAACTCCATGGCTTCTTCAGAAACATATTTCTGAATAATAGATGCTTCAGGCCGGTTGGGGTTCTTCACATACCCTTTTAGTATTTTCATAGTTCTTTCGATTGGGTACATCCACCGGAAATAGATAGGGCCACACAACTTTATCTCCGTCACTAGATGAACAATCAAGTGTACCATGATATCAAAAAAGGAAGGAAGAAAAAGCTTCTCAAGCTGGCATAAGATCATATATCCTTCATTTTCCAATTTCTCCAATCTTTCCGTGCCAATGACTTTACAACAAATGGCATTGAAGAAGAAACAAAGTCTAGTCAATATGTGTTGAAGATCATATTCGGCAATGCCTCGAATAGCTACTGGGAGTAGTTGTTGCATTAAGACATGACAATCATGAGACTTTAGCCTAATTAACTTCAAATCTTTCATCAATACAAGCTTTTTAAAATTTGAACAATACCCTGAGGGAACTTTAGCGCCATGTAAACACTCATAAAAGCTTCTTTTCTCAACCTTAGACAAAGTATGAGCAGCTGGAGGATAAAAAGTTCTATTACCGTATGGCCTTGGATATAAATCTTCTCGTATTCCCATTTCTTGCAAGTCTAATCTTGCCTTCACGCCATCCTTAGAACTTCCTTGTATGTTGAGCAGTGTCCCAACAATACTATCACATACGTTTTTCTCCACATGCATGAAATCAATACAGTGTCTGATGTCAAGATTGCGCCAATATGGAAGATCGAAGAAGACGGACCTTTTTTTCCATATATTTTTCTCATTTTTACTCTTTGATTACTTACCAAACATAGTATTGATATTTTTCACCTTTTCATAAATTTTCTCCCCAGTCAATGCCTCTGGAGCATCTTTGATAAATCCCAAATTTATTATATTTTATCCCACATTATTCATTTATTTTGGGGATTATTTTAGGCTAAATTGGATTTATTAGAAAATATTTGGATAATTAGCCGATTTTGGGAAATAATATAAATCTGATTTGATTATGATATTATTGAGCTTGAATTATTATTATTTTGATTGATATCTTGTGAGTGGAAAATATTTCCAATTATATGATAAATCACAATTTTATTTGATTCTTGCAGAGTAAGGAAAAGCAGATTAGAAGATCCTACAGTGCAGATTTTCTTGAAAGCTAAAAGAATATCCAAGGGTTGAATTTTATTTGGGCTTCTTAAATTTTAATGGGTTCAAGTTGGTACCCAAAAAGCTCTCTTCTCCTCCCTTTTAATTACCCTAGCCATCACAGAAGTGGGGAAGACGCAGGCGCTCATAGACGGAGCGAGGGTGGAGGGACAGCCGCTGAACTAACACACGGACTGAAGACGCTGATAGAGGGGAAGCATAATCAATTGATTCAATTCCTATTCCTCCCTCATTCACACGCAGACCCCACCACTATTTGGGAATTCTTGTCTCATTCAAATAGTTCTCCAGGTCCCACGGCTATTGATCACCATCAGCTAATACTATATAAATTCTTTTGATGGCGGTCATGTATTGCTTGGCGCATGGAAGAGGAAGGATTATGATGACCGCTTAAACTCTTTTAGGAGGCAACTTGGGAGGAGTATGGAGGAAGCTAGAGCCTAGGAGCTTACACTTGAACACTATAAGGGAGTGTCTTTCTTTTTATCTTTTTGATTCAAGACTTAAGATTATTTAGTTTTAAATGATTTTTAAGTTGTAATAATTGAGAATAATCTAGTTTTAGATTGTAAACTTATTTTTGATTTGGATTAAATTGATATTTTGGATTTACTTTGTTCTTAAATAATTATTGGGATTTTTGTTTGCAAACCTTTGATTGTCAATTAGATTATTAATCGAGTTTTCATTATTAATTTAATTGTCAATTTGGGTTTAATCTCTTGATTGTTTAATTAGGTGATTAATTGTCGAATTGTTTAATTAGGCAATTGTGAACATAATTTCCAAAACTGTCTTAAACAATTGTGATTGGTTTTTAATGGATTTAATTAACCACCACTTTTTCCATTATGAGTTTTCTAGTGGATTAGATGTTATTGAGCTTGAGGGTTTCTCATGTTTCAATTAGGTGATTAAGTTTATTAATTCCAATATTTCATTAATCCCTTTGGTCTAATAAATTGAATGGCTAAGAAAGCTAAATCCATGTGAATCCTGAGTTGTCCCCTTCACCATCATAACTGAACTAACCTTTGTTGATTTTCTTAGATATTAGTTTATTTCTTTTCCTTAGGATTTCAATTTCCCTCTCATAAGAAAAACCCCAAAAATTGCGTGTTCATTATTTAGGTTAGTTTCATTCTCATATAGATTTTAGAGTCTTTTACATTTTGCATTTAGGTAGTGGAGTCTTACATTTTAGTTTAGGTTCATTCCATTGCATTTTCTATCACCTAAATTCAATTCTAGAGAAAACCCACATATTGCTCCTTGGGAGAATGACCTAGGTTGCCACTATATTGCATTAGTAGGTTGTCCTAGTTATTAATTGATTGCTTTAGCGACAGAAGCACGCATCAATCTTCAAACACTTGGCCACCGAAAAAAGCTTTTTTTAATCTACAATAAGGGTGGCTTCATCTTAGACATCGCCTATGGCCAAGGTAAACCGTCTTTCTTCCATGTTGAAGTTGATGGTAGCATGTGCCTTCTTCACATATCGGACAAGCTTTGTGGCCTTTAACGCTATATCCTAACAAGTTCCCATATGCAGGGAAGTCATGTATAGTACAAAAGATCATTGCTCACATATTAAAAGTCCCCTTCTTGTTCTCATCAAAAACATTGACACCTTTATCCCATAACTCTTTCAAGTCTTCGATCAAGGATTCTAGGTAAACATCTATGTCATTTTTGGGTTACTTTAGTCCCAAAATCAACATAGACAACATAATGTACTTTTGTTTCATACATAACAAAGGAGATAAGTTGTAAATTACCAACAGAACAGGCCATAAACTATGTATACTGCTTAGGCTACCATAAGGATTCATACCATTTGTGCTAAGCCCAAGCCTGAGATTCCTAGGTTCTTCACCGAAGCTAGGAAATAATTGATTGATTTTCACATATTGGACATTGCTCCTTCTCTTCATGATCTTTTCTATACAATATGCAATCATTAGGGCAAGCATGGATCTTTTTATACTTCATCCCTAGTGGACACAGTATTTTCTTAGCATCATGTATCGACAAGGCAACACATTATCATCAGGAAGCATATCTTTAAAGGCCTCAAGCATTTCTAAAAAACTCTTGTCGCTCTATCCATGCCATGCTTTCAAGCTTACCAATTTCAATACAGCATTCAGCAATTGGTATTTTTTACACCCCGGGTACAGCGGCTTCTCAGCATCACTGCACATATTACCATATGCATGTGATTGTTCAAAAGCCTCTTCTCCTACATTATGAATAATATCCTCTATCCGATCATCCATATCCGTGTCATTATCATCACAAGTCACTTCCCCCTGTTGAGATGCACTTGGCATTTCTAATTGTTCACCATGCCATACCCATACTACATACGTCTTATAAAACCCTTCACAAATTAAATGTGTATATATATCTACAGCACTTAATCGCTTCTCATTCAAACATTTTACACAAGGGCAATAAAACATCCCACTATCATCATCAGCATTTCTTTTTGCAAAGTCTAAAAAACCCCTCACCCCAACATCATATTCAACACTCGTCCGTTTAGCTTTTATCCAACTACGATCCATATATTCTGACACCTTTTATTTTTTATTTTCTACTTTTTCCCCTGGAAAAGGAAGGAGTATAATGAGAGTAGGCAATCATTACACCCAAGTACCTAGTTTAACTGCTACATAATGAACAAGTAGAAGAGAGTAGAGAGATAGAGATAGAAGAAGAGTAATCTGAATAGTACAAGTCTCACTAACAATGCAAATCTGTCCAATACAATGGGTTGACTGCCATATATATTACCATTACAAACAGTAGAAATAGAATAGTACTATAGGGATTAGGGGTTCAGTAATTACCAATTAACTTACCCGTCAATCACTCGAACAAAGTCTTTGAAGGCCGGAAACTACACAGGAAAGATGAGCTTGGTATGATGGGGTAGATTGCACGCTGGAAAAAAGTAGGAAAGGTGGTTTAACGTTTTGGCCTTGACCAAGTTTATAAAAGACCAAGACAAAGTAAGAAAGTACGATGGCAAAAGAGATAGAAAAGCAAAGCAATCCCTTTTCAACGCACTTGGGATTTTGAGCTGTGAGGAATATGAAGTTTGGATGAAAGGCCAAAGCACCATTCAAAGTGGATAACGATGGGGGAAAAAAAATCAAATACACACATGATGAGAGATTTTTAGGATTTTTCCCTTTTAATTTAAAATTTTTAGGGACATATTTATCTTTCAGATCTTCCTTATTATAAAGGAACTTAGGTCTCTAAATTTAATTTGATAGAATCTTATCTTCCCATCTTTAAAGGGCGGAGATGAATCCAAAACACAAACCTAACTAAGATTGGTGTTGATGTCTTGCTTCTACCTTCTCCCTTTTCTTTCCTTTCTTCCTTTCTTCACTCTCTCGGCTTCCCATTTTTCTCTCATCAACTTTGCTGAGACTGATATGAATTAGGAGGTTAGGTAGTTTTATACAAGTCTCAATTGGATTGTAACGTTGTTTCAAGTCCACCTCCTCAAATAAATTTGTATTTAATTCATTCCAAAATAATCTTCCCTCGAGATTCCTAGCGAATCACGCCAATGATGGGTCCACGGAAGCTTATAGAGTCTTCTTCTCTTCGTCTTAGATCTCTGATTCGAAATCGAGTGATGAGAATGGAGGGATTATATTGTGAGGTAAAATTGGAGGAATGAACCAGATTTAATAAAATATTAAGTCCATGTTCAGATTTTTTGGCTCTAATTGGCTTTTGATACCTTTAAATCTTAGCTAAGAAATTTGGTATTTTCTTGGCTTTATTACAAATAAAACACATAAAATATTCTTTAAGCTAAATTTTCCATTTCTTGGGCAAGAAATCATTTATATAAATTCTCATTAACCTTAAAGTAAATTTCTCATATTTTACCCCAATTATATGAGGGCTCCTGGTATTTTTCATGATTAAATTTGACTAATTATGCTTTAATTAACCAAAATTCTAATTTGAGATAATTTTCTTATTTACACATCAATTAAGCTTCAAATATAGTTATGGGAACTATCTTGTAACTTCTTGTGTCTCCAGAAAATTTTCTTGAAATTCAGACCATATCTTTCAAAATTACTCTTTTGCGCCCGTAATTTTAGTAAATTACATTTTCATCCGATCCCGGGATGGTAGACATACAATGTTACCATTATCTATTATGTAAATATATATGCAAGACCATAAGAGCTTAGCAATCTACTTATTTAAGACTAATTGTTGAACTTCTAAGCTCAAAATCTGAGATGTGCCATCCACATCATATCATCTTTAAGTAAGGTAATCAACGTCTCCATATGATAATACTTTTCGATCCCCTTGTGTAAACGACTCCCCTCTAAAATTTCTTCAATCTCATCTGTAAGTTGAAAGTCCAGCTCTTCAGAGAAAATGTTAAAATTATTCTCGATGCCCATCTGTATACCGCTCATGTTCTTCTAAAGGTTTTGTATTTTGTGAGATTGATATTCCCAAATCCATCAAAGTTCTACTGAAGAGTCTTCTGCCAGCTATCAGAACAAATAAATCTATCTAGTCTTTTATAAACAAGATTCAAATCCCTCCATTTGGGGCCTCTCCAAATGAAGAAATTGCCTTTCATAAGATATGTATTGATATTTTTATTTACATTGATATATTGTATTATATATGTTTAAGAATTAAATGGATTACTGTATTATAAGGCCATTTTCCATATATTGCATTATATTGTCTTTTTGTATATTACTTTGGCATGAAAAAATTCAATGCATCACAATGAGGGCCAATTTGTTAAAAGTTAAAAGAAAACGTGATTTAAGTTAAGTTTAAAAAGTCAGAAATACAATTAAGTTATAATCATAAAGGTTTTGTTAGAAAAAAGATAATTTCAGGCTCTCAGCTTTTTAATAAGCCATTCCAAATAGTTTATCACAATAAGCTTTTTTCTATACATTCCATATGTGTTTAACCTAAGGCCATGTTTGGTACGAGGTATTTAAGGGTAGGGAGTGGGATTGGATCAGGGATTGGGTTAAAACATGTCGTTTGGTACGAGGGACTATGGGTAACCAGGGATTGTGAATACCATGAATATGGGATTGCTGCAAAGCCACCTCCCCCCTAGTATTATGTTTTGAATCCTAGATTGTAAAATTATAAAGACAAAAATATCCTTAATTAAAATATTTTCAGACAAAAATAACCATGGTTTAACCTAGAATCTCTCTCACGTAACACACCAAACTCCTCCTTTTTTTTCCCTCACTGTCGACATCGCAACTTCTGCATACCATCAAGCCCAGGATTTCTCTCACGTAACACACCAAAATCCTTCTTTTTTCCCCTTCACCGTCGACATCTCAACTTCTACATACTATCGTCGCCCATAACGGTTGCCCTCAAAGAGACAATCGAACAGGTATCAGTTTCGTAGTCTTTCACTTGCTCTGTATTTGATGCGACGTTACGATGTTTCGGAGGGAATCCATGCTTTGGTGTGTAACGGAGAACAATAGTGATTTTATTTCAGTTTCATGTGTTGCCTCTTGTTAGCGTTTGTTAATTCCGATGGGTATTTGGTTTTAGTTCAATTCAAGATTATTAGTTGACAATGGTTGCTCTAATATGTTGGGTCATTGCTATCTGTTTGTCAATTTAATTTCCGTATCTTCAATTTTTGAGTTCCGTTTGAATTGGGAATGCGTATTCCGTCGTAAACGCTTACATGGTTGATGTTTAGGAAGGAAATAAAGATTGAGAGTCTGTCTTTTCCCCTCCTTATTGCTTTAAGAACCAAAACTTTTATTGGGAACATGTTCTAGTTTTCCTTTGTCCTCATATATACTTCTAAACCATTGAGAACGCAACAAAAAATCTGCAAATTGCTAAAGAAAACCAGACATATCTATCGATCTAAAGATATTTTAAAGAGAAAGAAACCTTTTATGGTCTGGTATAATACATACAAAAGAATCTGGAAGTTTGAATTAAAGAGAGATATAAAGAGAGAAAAACCATATTTCGCATTTGGTATATGGATCTCCCCTCTCATGGTGATCCTACTTCAATTTTCAAATCATAGCATATAGTTGAAGCTTCCACTTCTTATGGATTTTTTCAAATATGACCGAATGGTGAATTATCAATCATCCTGGGATATGAGTTGTTCCATGTGGCCTTCTTGAAGAACATCCACCAAAGGCCCATTCAAAAAGGTAGAGTCCTTATTGGAACTCTTCCTTTGACAACATCTACATTAAACACCAGTAAAATATTATTCTATACATAAACTGAACAATAATTGTTTTGTAGGTTGATCATGTTTTCCAAATTATGTAGAAGAGAGTGGCAAGATCAGAAGGAAATACAAATTAATGTATTAATTTAATATACATAAATTAATGTTAGACTCATCACGTACCTTTGGTACTCCGCTGATTTGATAATAAGGTTCTACTATTGTTCCCAGCATTGAAGTTTCCTTTGATGAAGTCATCCTAAGAACTTCTAATTTGTTTTCCTATTGGATGTGCCCATATGTAGGATGTGTAACGAAATATTGTGGTTGAATTCTTGTGTGTATATATAGATAGTTCAAGGTGTTCTGATGACATAAACAAGGGGTATAATTTTCAATAAAGAAATGGTGGTTTCGAAAAGGGAGAAACTGTGTGCTAAATCTTCTTAATTTTGTGTGCTATGTTAAGTTTATGAAATATTTGGGCAGAATTTTATTAGTTCTGTGTGCTATACTATTGTGTTTATGGTATATATCTGTGGGCAAAATTTGGTGGATTCTATGTATGACTGATCTATGACATTATGCTTGTTGGAATTCTATTGTGGCAAAGCATTTGGAGCTCAAAATTGAATTCTTGGTCACTTTGAGTAATTATTTGTTGCTAAAATTATGTAGTGATTGCTGTCAAATTATGTGCAGAGGATGATTTTGAGAAATTGAATTAATTCTAAGATAGCTACTGTCATGTGCTATGCTGAATTATGAATGATTTGGTCCCTCTCATAAGTTGTAATCGAAGCATTGAGATTTTGGTTTTTGGAGGTTGGAATTCATTGATGTCATAACCATTGATGTTAAAGAAGTTTGGCAATTTAAATTCTAAAGTTTTTGGTCAATTGCTGCTGAACTTTGGAACTTCACTGTGCCTTGTTTACTGGATTTTTTTTTATGAATTATAGTGAAGTGTGAAATCTGAATTGTAATGAAAATTCCAAGTGTTATCAAATTTTTGCCTACTGCCATGGTTAGCTAGCTTAGAAATTAGACCTGAAAATTTCAAGGGGGAAAACAAAGGCTGATCAGCTTATTAAGTGCATTTATTCTCCTTCAATCGAATTTCATCTTTGGCATAGTGCATACTGTGTATACTAGCTAAATTGTCCAGATTTAGGTGGCAGAACAACTTTTGAGGTTGTATTTAGACTGGGTTTTCATGGTGAGTGATGAGATTCATTGTAATTGCTGAATTGTGCTGTTTAAAATAAAATAAAGATGACCTAACCATGTGGCTTCAACATTTTTTTAATGTGCAAAAACACATCTTATAATTAAAAGCTCATGTAAGGGAAGATATATAAGTATATCTTAGTATGCCACTACGTGCTTCTCTTCTAGGATCAATAATACAACTAAGTAGCTAGTTTCATTTTGTGTGCTAGGCTTGTTGCCTTTAAGACTACATGTTATCTCCAACTTATAGAAACGTACATATAGTAAAGATATTGAATATGGGTTATTGGTATGCTATAATTTTTTTTGTATTCTATGACCATTGGTGTAGTATGCTGCGGATAGTCTCTGCATTCATGTTGCTAAATCCTGTTTAGGCTATTGGGAACAAATATCTGTCCTTATAGTTCAGTTTACTCACAAGCTATACAATTAATAGGTTTGGGCTTTGTCTTTTTGATAGGTGATAAGATAGGTCTCATTTCATCGTAGTCTTCTTCGTACAACTCATCATCTTCTTCAGAACCAAAAGCAGGGAACTTAAATTTCTACTGGTTGTTGTTGTTAATCTGTCCTTGTTGCTGCTTTTGGCCTTTCTGGTTCTTCTCATTATTCTTCACACAGTTGTTATTATTGCTCATGTTGTTGTTGTTCTGGTTTTGGTTCTGGTTTGTTTTCTGTGACCAAAGTTCTACATATTTACCATCTCTCATAAGTTTCGTGATCAATGTCTCAGAATCAACACTTCCTGATACTGTCACTTTCTGTTGTTCTGCATCTAACTGAACCTGATAAACGCCTTCAATTTTCTGCAGTAGTTTCTTCACTTTCTGCTTACATCCATCACTAGTTTACTCATTACCATTATGGTGTGTTTTCTGTAAATATGAATTTGTTATATGCATTTAATTTTGTCTTTACGTCAAAGGATTTTCATCTTTACCTTCTGACTCAGATTGCAATTGTTCTCTAAACTGAAAGTTATTTATAGCTCCTTCAAATCTTTACTAGTATTTGAGTAGGATCATGGTGAAGCTCTTTTGTCTATGATATATATCTTCATAGAGTTTCTACTTACAAATCTGCAATATCAGGTCTTTCCCTTTACTCTGATCATTGGGTTCATTTTCATCAAGTTCCTAACTTCATTTTATACACCGCTTTCAATGTTTGAAGTTTTTTAACCTCCCAGAGAGTCTGTGACTGTGATTGATGTACTATTCTGTGTAGGAGTGGGGGAAAGGTCCTTGCTTGGTCCTAACATTGATTTTCCTTTTATGTTAATCAATTTGTAGAGACTTGGATTCTTCTTCTTGAAAGTGTGGATTGCTTTCTGGGCCACTTGCCACCTACCACCTGCCTTTTAGACCAAGTAGTTATAAGTATAGCTTGAATTCCATATTTGATGCTTGTTATTTATTTTGGATATTATAGTTAGAAACCTAAACAATTGATGTATAAAATGAAGTTAAGAACTTGAATCTATTATGAAGTGAAGTGGCAAACTATTATTTATTTCCCATAGTGTGTGACTGTCAAACTTAGTACTATTTTCTGTGATGACTGAACCAAAACTCGCTAGTTTAACGGGTATGACATATTTCCTTGTTAACTCTTATATGGTTGTTGAAACAGTTATGACAATATCTGAAGAAAAGAGAGCCCAGTTGTGCTTGTTACTCTGGTGGCAGAGCTTGGCTGAGGCAATACATTGGTTTTATCTATGTGTGAGTATGATGATCATGTTAAGGAGGTGACGAATCATCCATTTACCTTACAAAATGGAATTTTTTGCAAAGAAATCTTATCTAAAGAGATTAGTGTGTAGCAGTGATGTAGCATGTTACAACTTACTTAGAATGAATAGGTCAACATTTGATAAGCTATGCTCTATGCTAACGGATGTCGGAGGTCTCCAACCTAGTAAGAATATGCTTATAGATGAGCAAGTTGCCATTTTTCTTCACATACTAGCACATCATGTGAAGAATAGAGTAATACAATATAACTTTAATAGATCTGGAGAAACCATTAGTAGGTATTTCAATTCCGTTCTACATAGTATGATGAGGGTTGGACATATTTTATTTAAAAAAGCAGAGCCTGTGGCAGAAGACTCTAATGATAATAGGTGGAAATGGTTCAAGGTAGATATATATGTTTTATACTCATTAAATTTTGTATAAACATATAGATAATTTATAATATATTTTTTTCCTTTTTGACAGTATTGTTTAGGAGCGTTGGATGGAACTCATATTAAGGTGAGAGTTTCTGCTTTGGACAAGGCAAGATACCGAAATAGGAAAGGAGACATAACCACAAATGTGTTGGGTGTTTGCTCACAAGATGGCTACTTCATATATGTGTTGCCTAGTTGGGAAGGATCTGTAGCAGATGGAAGGGTTCTTTGTGATGCCATTAGTAGGAGGAATGGCTTAAGAGTTCCACAAGGTCAATATTACTTAGTTGATATTGGGTATGCCAATTGTGAGGGATTTCTTGCACCATATCGAGGACAAAGATACCACTTAAATAAATGGAGAGAAGGGCGATACCCTCGAAACGCACAAGAGGGCTTCAATATGAGACATTCATCAGCACGAAATGTCATTGAGAGGTGCTTTGGCATTTTGAAGTTACGGTGGGCTATTCTAACAAGCCCGTCATTTTATCCCATTAAGACATACAACCGAATCATAATTTCTTGTTGTCTCTTGCACAACTTAATTCATCAAGATGGTGTAGATCTACTTGAAAATGAAGTAGATGACCTGGAAGTTGGTATGGATAGGATGTACAACCCTCCAATCCAAAACATGGAGAGCTCTAATCAATGGGCTACATTTCATAACAATCTTGCTAATGAAATGTTTACAGCTTTTACTTCTAATAGAACAATGAGTTGAAAGAGATGTGTATTTTGTATAATTTTTATTTGTGCTATAACTGCTCCTTTTTTTAAGCTATATATGTTCTTCTTTTATGCATAATTTATGTTAGGTTATAATATGTTTTACAGTTGACCAACATGTTAGAAAAATCTGGAAAGTTGGATATTCACAAATGGACAAGTGAAGAGGACGACTTGTTAATCCGTTTCATGCTTGAATTGCATGAGAAGGGTGATCTTATTAGTGAAAGTGGTCTTAGGCCTGGTGTCTTGAACACATTAAAGGACAATGATGGAGACATGCATATATCCCATGAGACATGCATATATCCCATGAGAACAATTTACAACCTGATCAGACTCCAGATGAGCATCCATCATCAGAGCAAACTCCTGACGAACAAACTCCATTTGCAATAAATGCAGGGCCGAAAAAGTGAAAGAGAAGTAGTTCCGATCATGACGACTTTCTACTCCAAGGTATGGAGAGGATTGCTCATACGTTGGCTGATGGCTTCAAAGAGGCAAGTGAGCGATTAGCCATGTACATGAACAAAGATGAACGTGAGAAGCGTATGGAAGAACGCGAGAAGCGTTTGGATGACATGAAGGAATCTCTTTATATTGATATTATGCAGGTTGACGGGCTTTCAGAGCAACAATGAGATTCAGCTTATATCAAGTTGATGTTCGATGAGAAATTGCTGACTGCATTCTATGCTACGCCTCAAGAGGGAAAAGCTCGTGTACTTCGCCGGATGATAGCATAAATACTCTAATTTCTAATATTTATTATTTATTTAACATTATGGTAGATGTTTTTCATTGATTACTAAGTGGGTTTTTATTATTTCATATTAGACATTTTTTCATTGATTATTAGTTATGTAAAGAAGATTATTCGTTTCATGCTAGAATTGCTTTTTTTATTGATTATTAAAAAAGACTATATTTTTCCAATGATTTTTAATTGCTTTTATCTATCAATTGGTTATTCATTATTCATTTTGTCCTACTCCTAACAATGTGTATCATTGCCAAGTCTAAGCGAACAATGCCCAGAAATCTGTAGCTTATAAATGGTGCCAAGGCAATTTTTATTAATCATATCAATACAAGGCAGAGAGATGAATCCCACACAGTGATTCGACTGTCCAATTTATTCAAAAACAATAAATTGTGCAAAGCAACAAAAGCAGGGTAATGAAACCCGGACCGGACCGGCCGATCTGGCCCGGAAACCGGCGAACCGGTCGGTAAACCAGTCCGGTTCCCGGTCTGGTCCGGGTTACCTATTTAAAAAAAATTTTAAAAAAATTTTTCCTTTAGAATTTCATACTATAAGTCTAAAATTTTCAATTTTTCACCGGTTTGGTCCCGGTTTAGCTCCGGTTTAGCCCCGGTCTGACCCACTGACCCTTAACCCAGTACCCCGACCGGTTCAATACCCGGTCCGGGTTTCAATACCTTGAACAAAAGTACAAAAGCTAGCAGTACAAAGCTCTACTCTAATGATGAAGAATCACATCAGGAACCAATTCAGTAGAAGGGCGTGTGGGAAATAAATTCTCATTCTGTAGTTTCTTGTCCCACGGGTGTTCTGAGTGGTGAGCGTCCATCTGGCGAGGAAAATAGCAGCTGCAGCAACAAGAAAAGGTAGGAACTTGAGGAAGCTGTATTCATATGAACAACCAGGTCAAGTGTACCAGAAAACATAAATATGGATGGAAAAACAACTAACAAAACAAGTACCATAAAGAAAAGCGGTCACTGGAACTCTTCCTATTTATGCAAAAGAATTCAAATCAATCACTCAATGCACAAAAGCTCAAAATACATATTATACTAAACCAAGGAATATGAAGATGAAATATGTGAAACCAAATCAATCACTCAATGCCCAAAAGCTCAAAATCCATAAGAACCTTGCTGTCAAGTGCATTAGGATTCTGCATAGGATATACAGTCGAATTGCGAAAGCACAGTTAATTGAAAAAAAAAATCAAACAGCACTTGAACATAAAATAATGTGTTTAAAATCATGGCATATTAGGACCAGATTTTCCACACTCTCGCAGCTAAATTATATAGTATATCCATCTTTAAAAGAAAACTAAGCACCAAAAGATTATAAATAGGTCAAACATTGAATAAAACATATGGTATTACGTATATGCTTTCATCATATGTTTTCGATTGCATCTCTCAAAGACATCAAGCATCTAAATACAAAATGATCTAAACATATATGAATTCATACCTGACTTCAATTTTGGGAATCTCTATTCCCACCCTGTTTTCACCATGAAGAAACAACTCTTCAACCTTAGTTTTCGTAAGAAACAAAAAAAAAATGAACATACACAATTTATTCTCGTTTCTCAAGCATCCAAAACAAACATACATATCAACTCTGTTCTTGAACCTTTTGAGGAACTTTTCATTGTCTTCTTCAAAAACCTTGAGAACATTTTCCATCAAAACTTCCTTGTCTCAAGGGCCAAGTCTGGTGACATCAATTTCATCATGAATCACTCTGCCACTCTCACTGAGCTGCTTCAGCATCCCCTTAAAACATGATTTTGTGGTCACTCATAAATCTGGTTATGGATTTCTATAATTATCTTGCTATAGCATAGCATCAAAAGGTCAATACATCGCATGACATCATTATGTATTTTTAGCTGAAGCAGGAAAAAAATTGTATATACAGAAGAAAACTGCTTATGGAAGATCCTTAGCCATCTTTGGAGGGGAGGTGAAAAAAAAGATAGAACTTGTAGTATCAAGAAACTACGTATAATTGACTAAAAGGACTGAAACCAAACCCACATGCATTTTTTATCAGATCTTTTGTTCTAACTTCTAAATTAATCGATTTACTTATTTTCTCCCTCAAGATTCTAAATGCTACAAGTGCATGTGGCAAAGGCTATATAACATAGATATTAAATCCATAATAGATGTCTCCTTAGATTTTTTATTGGCCTTGTCCATTCATTTTGCAATTTAAAGGTCCATTATTTTAACCTATATCACATAAGATCACTCTTCTCACTATATATAAGTGCCTGCGTGTACATATATATTGCATAAATGTGCATAAAACTTGACTGAGGTTTAAAAATGACACATGATATAGTTACGAGAATCACACCTTTAGAGGCTTTTTCATTCCATAAAAACACAACAAGGCACTGCCATTTTAAACTTGACAGAGCTCTCAACTTACAGAGCACTGAGAGCAGAATAGTTTAGCTCATTGAAGGCTTATAATAATAATAAGTGTTAATTGACTAAAACGAAATCTGTTAAATTATCATAAACATCATTCAAGTTAAGGTGGTATTTATTTTAACATGCAATGAAAACTAACAAAAGTAACAAAAATAACATCAGACAATCAGAGAGACAGAGAAACAGAGTGCATGTGAGACTAAGAAAACATACCTGAATGTCTGAGAGTGAGAGAACGAATACCGGAGGAGACAAGAGTGTCAGAGAATCGAAGCCACATTGGAGGGAGAGGCCGAGAGACTCACTCATTCAGGTCACACTCACAGTCTCACAACATCATCGAACGAGAGGGAAAACGGAGAGGGGAAAATCAAACCACGATCTCTTCGAGTCTTCGTCGTCGATTGAGAGGGAAAATGGAGAGGTGAAATTTGCGCTTCAGGCTTCAGGCTCGAGCATCTTGCATCGGCCACATCGTGGTCATCGACTGGTCGCCCATCGTCTTCATCGCAGAGGGCAGAGGATGAAGATAATAAGGAAAATAAGAGATCATGCCGGTCGCCAACTCGTCGGAGCTAAAGAAAGGAGGAGGAGGAGGTGAAGGTTAGGGCTTGAGACGGGTGAGACAACGAGACTGTCTCGATGGAGTGGAGGAGAGAACCGAAAGTTGAAACAGAATCGGGCTCTCTCCCTGTGGGTATTTCCGTCTTTTTATTATCAGTGATGATTTTTTAAATAAGATAAATAAGATTATTCCCTCCAACTATTACTCCATACCAAACATATTTTTAAAGTATCAATCCCAGTCCCAATCCCAATCCCAATCCATCAAAATTCAATACCTTGTACCAAACATGGCCTAAATTCTCCTAACGGCTCCCTCATTAGGAGGAAATTGATTTTCATTGCCTAGTCAGAAAATTATTATTCCAAATAGGAGAAATATTAACATACTCTAGGAGTACCATATTATCTAAACTTTGTCTAATGGAAACATAGTAACTTATATTATTTTAATAATAGTTGGTTAATGACTCATATGAAAGAATTCAAATTTTATCTTTTTTTAAGAAGAAAATCTTAATTAAAAAAAATAAAACAAAATGATCAAAGCATAGTTTTCTTAAAGAAAGATAAACTTTTAATTCTTTTAGATGAGTTATCAGCAAACTATGATATTAAAATAATGAGTTAATTGCTATGTTTTCATTAGACATAGTTTAGATGATGTGGTGTTCATAGGGTATGTAAATAATATTTGTTTCCAAGTTGTTTCTTAATCATCCACATCATCCTCAATTTCACTACTTTCAATCAAAAAATTCAAATAAATAGTTAATTAATGGTCAATATGTATTTTGCACCTATTTTAGAACTTTATAATTACTTTTGCCTGTAAAAAGGCATTTGTGTTGAGCATATTTTTTAAACAAAACTCATGTGTATATTTACACCTTAACCCTATATATATATATATAGAGTTGTGGTTGATTTCCTCACAAATATGCATAACTTTTTATAAAGGTAAGGATCCCCACTTCTGTTATCACCGCACTCATTTAATCACCACCTCCACTCTCTTCAATTCCAGGAGACTCGTATATACCCTTATATATATATATATATATATATATATATATATAAAAGGAGATTCTTACATCCCAATTACTCAGATATGCACTTAAATAAACAATAATGAGATAAATGTACATGTAATTTATTTTGTACTCTTTTATTTTGCTGTAAATATATGCAAATTTTGAGTATCTCATACACACACGCACGGTTTTCAAGTGTCCGTGAAACAATAATGTACATGCAAATTAAATTTGCATATATCATATCATAATGCAGTATATAACATATATATACACTTAATTTTTTAAGTATCCATAAAACAAAGATGGTGTAAATTTCCTATAATGACACATGAGGGGAATTTAGAAGATAGACATATATAATGAAAATTAGGACCCCCCAGTTCTCTTCATCTTTATGGCATGCACGTGAGCTGTCGCATCATTTCTAGCACGTATTCCCCACTTCCACGTAGGTGACCTCGTCGTTTTGCAAATGCATTATTTGTACGTTTTTCACATTCTAGTGTGATGAACGTCATTTTCAAATGGTGGCTGTAATTATCAACGGCTAAGTGGCGCAATATTTGAGTTTTAATTTTTTTTTTTGTTATAAAGGCAAGCAAAGCTTGTAGGTGACAAAATCTATAGGCTAGGTCCTATATATTGTTCTTGTGATAACAAACCACAATCCAAAGAAAAAAGGTGAATACATTCAATTGGGGAGATCTCTAATTTCTCATAATCCTGTGGGATCATGTGTGCCGTTCCTGTAAGATAATCCACACAAGGAATACTTTTCCTATGAGTGTGGGAAATTTCTATCTCCCGGTCATTGTAAACAAGAGATTTGGTTTCCAAGATAACGTCATACAAAGGATTATCAGAATCACAATTAGTGGATAATAGGTGGACTGTCTGTAATAAGTCAGTGAACAACTTGATTTTCTTTAGCCCCATCTGTTTACATAGTAGAAGGCCTTGTCGGATTTGAGTTTTAATTTTAATTCGATTATATATTCATCCAAATAAAAAAAATCCAAATAATGGAAGAAATCATTGGCTAAGTGAGCTATAAATTAACAAATGCAATTTGTGAGCCAAATTATTCAAATGCCTATGATTACTTGTTATCTTTCACCTGCGTACCATTGGCTGCATCTTCTACTCCTAGCTTCACAAAATCCCATTCAAATGTTGAGCTTGAAAATGAAGCTGAAGCTGAAGAATATGAAAAACTTAGCCAAGAATGTAAGGAGCTTCTTCTTTCTCTCCCCAGAGAGAAGGGTTGGGACTTCCCATACTTTTATCTCTACCAAGATATTTGGTATCCACCAGCCCGAATCCAAGCCATAATCTCTTTTCAAAAGCACTCCCAAGCAAAAGAAAGTGATATAATTATAGCTTCCCTACCAAATTCTGGCACTACTTGGTTAAAAGCCCTTACTTTTGCCATTGTGAATCGTAATCGTTTCTCTCCCTCGCAAAAAAACCATCCTTTGCTCACTTCCAATGCTCATGACCTTGTTCCTTTCTTTGAGTTCAATTACTATGGAAACACCCAAATTCCTAATCTCTCCAACTTGTTTGAGACAAGACTTTTTGGTACACATGTTCCATTTCATTCATTGCAAGATTCTATTATGAAGTCCAAATGCAAGATAATCTATATATGTCGTAACCCATTTGACCATTTCGTGTCGTTTTGGAGTTTCATCAACAAGGTGATCCCACCATCATTGCCCAAGTTATCCCGCGAGGAAGCATTTGAGAGGTAGTCCAATGGAGTCAATTAGTTCGGTCCATTCTGGATTCATATGTTGGGTTATTGGAGGGAAAGCAAAGTGATGCCAAACAAGGTTATGTTTCTAAAGTATGAAGATCTGAAGGGAGATATTCATTTCTTCTTGAAAAGAGTGGCTGAGTTCTTGGGTATTCCATTCAATTCAGAGGAAGAAAGTAATGGTGTTATCAAAAGCATAATTGAGTTGTGTAGCTTTGAGAAGATGAAAGAATTGGAGGCTAACAAGAACGGTAAGTTTGTTCAAAAGTATGAGAACAAGAACTTCTTCGGGAAAGGTGAAGTGGGAGATTGGGTGAATCATTTTAGCCCTTGGATGGAAGAGAAATTGTCCAAAGTGATAGAAGAAAAGTTGGGTGGGTCTGGTTTGTCCTTTTAATTAATTACTCTATTACCAATTAAGCTATAAATTTGCATGAAACGTGTGCCAAAGCTCTCTCTAGCATTGATGATAACATGCAAGTATCAGGTTTAGTAAGAAGCGGATTGCTTTAATGTTGTCTTTATATGAATTTGTATCCACTTATAGCGTGTAATGCATGAATAATTTAAAGGAAAATAAAGTTTCTTATTATATTAATTGGTCATCTGAAAGGCAACTTGACGAACTATAATATATAGAGGCCAGTACAATGAGTCGTTCATGTCACCAATGCTCCATTTGAATTGAGATAAATGTTGGGAGAAATGAAAATGGGAGAGAAAATTGTGAGAAGAGAAAATTGGAGGGATAATGTTGTACCCCTCCTTTTTGGATGAACAAGAAAAAATACGGAGGAAAAAAAAATACACAAACATCATAACAACAATAATATCTTTATATTATGATTTATTATAACTCATATAATCATTTATATGAGTTATATGGTAGTTGAATGGTATTCTATGGTAGTTCATTCTTGAGGTGGAACGTACTCCTTTTATCCATTGCTTCTTTCTTTGGTTATACTCTGTAGCTCCAGCAATGGGTGCCTTGAGAATTCTCCTTTTTGATATAAATGATATGAACCTCTTTATTGGTGCATGAGAAACTCTTGGCTTCTTTTTCATTTTCTCCTTACCCTTATGTTCATTCTTCTTATAATCAATTTGCATACATAAAGTACTAGATGGACATTTAGGTATCCACATATACTTGGGTCCTTGATTGTTAGTATTAACCCTTACATGTTTCTTCGGTACCCAAATATACTTATTTCTCACATGGGAATTTCTTCTAATATAGCATGTGTGAGAAATATGACTGGATTTACCACAATAATTGCAAATTGTATCAAGATATGCATTATGGGATATCATGCAAGTATTATGTCGATTATGAGAGTAGAAATTTGAATAGATTTTATTTGAACATTCTTTCTTCCCAACAAACTTTCCAGCATATTTGAAAACATTTTTGCTTTTCTCGATAGAATCAACAATTGGTTGAAAACCAATCTTATGTAGATTCTAAAAATTAGTTTTACGAAAATCACAAGAAGAATTGGAACTTTTTACCTTAAATTCATCTTGAGCTATGGAGAGTGATTTTTTATGTCTGTCCATACTGAGCTCTTTTCGGGAATCCTCTTCTTCTTGTTTATCCATGTTGACTGTATGGAAGTGTTCTATGATTTCTCCATTTTCGTCATCAACTTCCAATTGTTCATGCACAGTAGATGTGTAGCGTGTAGTTTCATATGGACTGTCAACACTTTCAACTTCAAAACAATTGTTAGAAGCATAAATAGAATCAAGAGTGTCCCAGATATGTTTAGCATTAGAACAAAATCTAATTTTCTCAAAATCATTTTCGGTTAAAGCACTATACAGAATTTTCATTGCTCTAATGTTTAACGAAAACATTTTATTTTCACTTTTTGTCCAATCCTTTCTTGGTTTGAAATCAAAAACATTTGTAAAAACATTCCATATATCAAAATCATAAGCTTTTATAAAACTAGTCATTCTATCTTTCCAAAACCAAAAATCAATATCTTCCAAAAGCGGTGGGATTATATAATCAAAACCTTTTGAAAGTATAAAACACCCAAAGTTAGCCATTGTAACTCTTGAGACGGTTAAGTGATAAGTAAAATATTTACATATTTATTTTCCCCTATATGATGATTTTATGGACGATATTTGATCTTAATATAATAAATTTGGGTGTGATTGATAAATAAATAATATTTTTTTGGAATAAATAATATTTTAGAAAAAAAATATTAAAAACAAATACAAAATCACTGTAGCTGCTGGATACTGTAGCTCCGAACACTGTAGCTTCCACCCGACATTTTCACTGTAGCGGTACTGTTCATCCGAATAAAAAAATGGGTTTTACTGTAGCAGTGGGGGACAAGGTACGTAGCAGTGAATAAAAAAATGCGAAGTGGAGTTACTGTAGCAATAAAAATGACGAAAATCTGTCTATAAATATGGAGGTGCAGAAACGGGAAATGCAGCACAGAAGAGAGATGGACAAAAAAATGCTCTGACAGTGTGTGTATGTGTGTGGTCTTGTCTAAGTAAGATATTGTATTATATCTTATATTTAATTTCATGCACTGTATTATTTTTTGTAGACCTCCTACATGGATGGTATAGGTAGTCCTCCCATATGGATGGTATAGGTTGCCACCTACATGAAAGGTTATACCTCCTAAATGGATGGCTAAATTTCTCCATTTTTCATACATCTTTTGGTTGTATATTTATGTTTTAGAATTTAATATTCAAGTGTTATAATATTTTTGAGGATTTCATTCAAGCTTTATGCATTTATGAAGTTTTCAATTTATTTTGGTTGTATTTTTAATTTCATCATGTGCTAAACTTTCATTTTCCTAGGGTGATGACGTAGCTTACTAATGACGGATTGAATCTTTACTTATTAAATCTAGTTTTAATTTCTCCTTTATGATTGAGTTTTAATTATTATTCTTAATGCTTTTGATTGACTGGCCATCTTTTAAATGATTTCAATATACATGTTGAGACTGGAAGGAGATACATGTGTGTAGACTCTATAATTAAAACCATAACTTGCATATGAAATAGGAATATATTCATATGAGTTGTGTAGTCTTATTGAGTTCCATAAATCTTAATGCATAATTAATTGCTTAAATTCATATAGGAATATATTGGATTAACAATTAATTATAGAATTGCTTGACCTTGGAAGAGGCTAGTAATTAAATGAGGGAAACTCGACTATTAATCATATGGAGTATATTGGGCTAGAATAGATAAGTGATTCAATCCGGAATTTGTTAGGTGAAATTTGATCCCTAGGGCTTTTTCTCATATTTGCTTCCTTATCATCTGCACTCATATTTAATTGTTTTTTTATTATTATTATTTTGTACTCTCAATCACCAACTATTCGATCGACTAAATAGAATTAAAATTACCCATTTTGGTACTTAGTGATCAATCCTCATGGGAACGATATTCTACTCACTTCTATATTACTTGATTACGACAGTGTATACTTGCACTATTTAATTGATCATCTATACTCGTAAAAGTTTTTGGCGCCGTTGCCGGGGATTGTTGTCATTAATATCAATACCAAGTAATTTTAATACTAATTTGGTCTTTATATTACATTTGTTTTTCTTCTTGGTGTCTTGTGTTTCTTTTAAGGCTTTTGCTTAGTGTATGACCATATCGAAGGAGACTGAACTATTGCCTTTTGATTCAGAGATCGAAAGAACTTGCCGAAGAAATCGAAGAATTCGGAAGCTGTCTACTTCAATCCTAAACAATCCGATGGCAAATCCGGGGGGAGAAACAACAGATACCAAAACACTCCGTGACTATGCAACACCAACAGTCATGTACACAAACTCTGGAATCAGGAGACCACCAGTAGCAGCTAACAACTTTGAAATCAAGCAGGCAATTATCCAGATGATGCAAGCAAATCAATTCGGTGGTTTACCAACAGAAGATCCTAATACACATATAGCCAACTTTCTAGAAATCTGTGACACATTCAAGCATAATGGTGTTACTGATGATGCCATTAGACTTAGACTTTTCCCTTTCTCACTTAGGGATAAGGCTAAGAGTTGGTTACAATCGCTACCAGTGGGAAGTATAACAACATGGGAGATCATGGCGCAGAAAGTTTTGGAGAAATACTTTCCTTCAGCAAAAACTGCTAAACTGAGGAATGAAATTGCCTCATTTACCCAGCATGAACAAGAAAGCCTCTATGAAGCATGGGAAAGATACAAGGAGTTGCTAAGGAGATGTCCTCATCATGGGTTACCAAATTGGTGGCAACTGCAAACTTTCTATAGTGGGATGACGCACATCTCCAGAATTCTTGTAGATGCCGCAGCTGGAGGATCTTTAATGGGAAAGAACATAGATGATGCTTACAATCTACTTGAGGAGATGGCAGCCAATGCATATCAATGGCCTTCTGAATGTAGCAATTCAAAGAAAGTACTTGGAGTGCACGAACTGGATGTCCTTACAACTTTATCTTCTCAAGTTGCATCTATATCCAACCAAGTAGGATTATTGACAACCCAAGCAAATGTAATCAGCACTCCTACGGAAGCTTGTGATCAATGTGGAGGACCTCATGTGAGTACGCAATGTCAAGAAGGACACTCATTCATGTTGGAGCAAGCTCAGTTCATCGGAAACCAAAGAAATAACCCATTCTCAAACACGTACAATCCAGGTTGGCGAAATCATCCAAACTTTAGTTGGAGGAATAATCAAAATGCATTCAAGCCGCAAGGGAACTACCAGCAGCAAGCTTTTCAATAACCAAATCCACCACAACAGAAAGTGAATTTGGAGGATGCACTGGCTCAACTAACCATGAATACATCTCAATTCATGGCTAGGACTGATGCAGCAATCAAAAACCAAGATGCCTCAATAAAGAACTTGGAGATCCAGATGGGCCAAATTGTAAATATGCTGAATTCCAGACAACCAGGAACTCTACCAAGTGATACTGAAAGAAACCCAAGAGAGCATGTGAAGGCTGTTGCACTAAGAAGTGGGAAAGAATTGAAAGATCCTTTAATTAAAAAGAAGGATGAAGGAGAAAAGAAAGAAGGTGGAGGAGAACAGAAGGAGGATGATGTGATACCAGGAAGAATCAGCTTTCCAGACAATCCTCCTCCATATGTACCACCAGTTCCATACCCTCAGAGACTTGTGAAGGCAAAGCTAGACAAGCAATTTGTAAAGTTTCTGGAGGTTTTCAAAAAGTTGCACATCAACATTCCTTTCGCAAACGCTCTTGCCCAAATGCCCAGTTATGCAAAATTCATGAAGGACATTCTTTCAAATAAGCGTAAGCTTGAGGAATTTGAAACAGTTGCACTTACTGAGGAGTGCAGTGCTATTCTCCAAAAGAAATTACCTCCAAAGCTGAAAGATCCAGGAAGCTTCTGCATACCTTGCACCATAGGTTAATGTCACTTTGAAAAAGCACTTTGTGATCTTGGAGCAAGTGTAAACCTCATGCCTCTATCTGTCTACAACAAACTTGGTCTTAGAGAGGTGAAGCCGACCACAGTTTCATTACTTCTGGCTGACCGATCAATAAAACATCCGAGGGGTGTCCTAGAAGATGTTCTGGTGAAGGTGGACAAACTCATATTCCCAGCTGATTTCATAATACTCGACATGGAAGAAGACCAAGAAATTCCTATCATTCTTGGGAGGCTATTTCTAGCAACTGGGAGAACATTAATAGATGTGCAACAGGAAGTTAACCTTGCGAGTTCAAGATAATCAAGTATCCTTCAACATTTTCAAGGCTTTATCCTTTCCAGATGAAGGTGACACTTGCTACAGAGTCGACACATTATCCAGTTGCATAAAAGACGTGGTGAACGAAATCTGCATGGATCAACCATTAGCAATAGGAATGGTAGATGTATCAAAATCTACTAATCCTGAAGTCTTGGAGCAGATTAAGTACTTGGAAGCAAATTCCCCAATTTTTATCAAGAAACCATTTGAAGATCTTGGGGAAAGGCCAAGTAAGCCGGTACCATCAACAGAGAAACCACCAGTACTGGAGTTGAAAATACTGCCATCCCACTTGAAGTATGTGTATCTGGGAGGAAATTCAACATTACCTGTAATCGTCTCAGCAGCTCTTACTCCTGAAGAAGAAGAAAAGTTATTAAGAGTTCTAAGGGAGTATAAAGTAGCATTTGGATGGTCAATAGCTGATATAAGAGGGATCAGTCCTTCAATTTGTATGCATAAGATCTTGATGGAGGATAACTACAAGCCATCAGTCGAGCACCAAAGAAGACTCAATCCAAACATGAAGGAGGTGGTGAGAAAGGAGGTAATAAAGTGGCTAGATGCTGGTATAATCTACCCAATCTCTAACAGTCAATGGGTAAGCCCAGTTCAAGTTGTGCCAAAGAAAGGTGGAATGATAGTAGTGCCGAACGAGAAAAATGAACTAATTCCACAACGAACGGTAACTGGATGGAGAGTGTGCATCGACTACAGAAAGCTCAATAAAGCCACTAGAAAAGATCACTTCCCTCTGCCATTTATAGACCAGATGCTTGACAGACTAGCAGGGAAAGCCTATTATTGTTTCCTGGACGGGTACACAGGATATAATCAAATTACAATTGCACCAGAAGATCAAGAGAAAACAACGTTTACATGTCCATATGGTACCTTTGCCTTTAGAAAGATGCCATTTGGTTTATGTAATGCACCAGCAACATTTTAAAGGAGTATGATGGCGATCTTCTCAGACATGGTGGAAAGGTTCATTGAGGTATTCATGGATGATTTTTCAGTTTTTGGAGAATCATTTGATCATTATCTTTCAAATTTGGCAAAAGTCTTACAACGTTGTGTGGAGACAAACTTGGTTCTAAATTGGGAGAAATGCCATTTTATGGTGAAAGAAGGAATCGTGCTGGGTCATAAGGTATCTGATCGAGGCATTGAAGTGGACCGAGCTAAGATTGAAACAATTCAAAAGCTACCACCTCCTTCTTCAATCAAGGGCATTCAAAGTTTTTTAGGACATGCTGGCTTCTATAGAAGATTCATCAAGGACTTCTCAAAAATCACAAAGCCACTTTGCATGCTGTTGGAGAAGAACACTCACTTTGTGTTTAATAAGGAGTTCTTGTCAGCCTTCCAAACTCTAAAAAGTGCCTTGACTTCTGCACCAATTATTATAACTCCAGATTGGAATCTTCCATTTGAGATGATGTGCGATGCAAGTGATTATGCAGTCGGAGCTGTTTTAGGCCAAAGAAGAGACAAGATCATTCATGTTATCTATTATGCTAGCAGAACACTCTCAGAAGCACAGCTGAATTATGCAACAACAGAAAAAGAGCTCCTAGCAGTAGTATTTGCATTCGACAAATTCAGAGCATACTTGATTGGGTCAAAGGTCATTGTCTGGACGGACCACTCAGCAATCAAATACTTGATTGAGAAGAAAGATGTAAAGCCTAGACTAATCAGATGGGTGCTTATACTACAAGAATTTGACTTGGAGATCAAAGACAAAAAAGGGACTGAGAATCTCATTGCAGATCATCTTTCTCGGTTAGAACCACCTGAACAAAAGAGAGAATCACCAATCTAGGAGAATTTTCCAGATGAGCAACTTTTCATCATGCAGTCACAACCTACTCCTTGGTATGCTGATATTGTGAATTATTTGGCAAGCGGGGTAATGCCTTATGAACTTTCTAAAATGCAAGAAAAGAAGTTTCTGGCTGATATAAGGCATTACTTTTGGGAGGATCCGTTCTTATACAAACAAAGCCCAGATCGAATTATCAGGCGATGTGTTCCTAAAGAAGAGATGGACAACATCTTAAATCACTGCCATTCATCCCTATATGGTGGTCATTTTGGAGCAAACAGAACAGCTACTAAAGTCCTTCAATTAGGATTTTACTGGCCTACACTCTTCAAGGACGCTTACAGACTTGTGGCAACTTGTGACAGATGTCAAAGAACGGGAAATATCTCAAGAAGACATGAAGCCCCTTTAACCAACATCTTAGAAGTTGAACTTTTTGATGTATGGGGGATCGATTTTATGGGGCCTTTTCCATCTTCATTTAGCAACCAGTTCATTTTAGTAGCTGTTGACTATGTCTCCAAGTGGGTTGAAGCAGCTGCCTTTCCTACAAATGATTCTCGTGTGGTTGTGAAGTTCTTGAGGAAGAATATTTTTACAAGATTTGGAGTGCCTAGAGCTATTATCAGTGATGGAGGAAGGCATTTTTGCAATCAACAACTTCAGTCGGTATTGGCTAAATATGGAGTAACTCATAAGGTTGCAACTCCATATCATCCACAAACTAGCGGGCAGGTGGAAATCTCAAACAGAGAATTGAAGTGGATCTTAGAGAAGACAGTGAATTCCAACCAGAAGGATTGGGCTCAAAAGTTAGATGATGCACTCTGGGCTTATAGAACTGCCTTCAACACACCAATTGGTACATCTCCATATCAATTGGTCTACGGAAAAGCATGGCATCTTCCAGTAGAAATGGAGCATAAAGCATATTGGGCAGTAAAAGCATTAAATTTTGACTTAAAGGCAGTTGGTGAGAAAAGACTTCTCCAACTCAATGAGCTTGAAGAATTCAAACAACAAGCTTATGAAAATGCCAAGTTATACAAGGAGAAGACAAAAATGTGGTATGATAGAAGAATTTTGAGGAGAGAGTTTACACCAGGACAAAAAGTGCTTTTATACAACTCAAGGTTAAAGTTCTTTCCAGGAAAGTTGAGATCGAGGTGGTCAGGTCCTTTTACTGTAATTCAAGTATGGCCATATGGAACTGTGGAGATTCAAGATGGTGATCGAAAATTCAAAGTGAATGGGCAAAGACTCAAAGAATACAATGAAGGTGCACTCAACACTTTGAAATTTGTTATCACATTTGAGGAACCAACAGGTAAGTCCTCAATCTAGTAATTTTTTTTAAAAATATATATATATACATACATATATATATATATATATATTATATTATATAAAAGAAAAAAAAAAGAAATTGGTTTGGTTTTTGTCTAGCTAAAGACGTTAAAGAAGGGCGGCTATTTGGGAGGCAACCCCAAAATTTCTTTCCTACTCTCTCATTTCTTTCCTACTCACCGAAACACACCGTACATCATTGATATTTTAGTTTTCATCAGCTTCTTTTTAAGTTACCATGGAGGAATCTCTTATAAAGCTTAAGAACAGGTTCCCCACTCTTCCCAAAGATGTGCTCAGGAAGCTCTATAGCTGTCGACTTGAAAGGATGCAAGTATTCAAGCATTTGGGCCTTCCTGATGACATACGCTGGATCATTGAGGCTAAGGTACGTTTAGCAGATGAGTTTAATAAATCAGTTGTTCAACCTTTACCAGGAATGGGAAGAAGTTCTTACTCCAAAAAGAGAAGAGCTAAAAGAATGAATGTCTACTATAAATGTGCAAGGTGGACATGTGATCAGTGCTGTAGAAGCAAAGGTATGGTTTCTATAAATCGAGAAGATAAAATTAAATTTATAAAGGATGGACTGAGTAAGGAGTCCTTGGATGATATCATTCAAACTCTTAAGACGCATCTGAGTGGTGATGTTCATCGTATTCTTCTTGATTTAGTGAATGTATTCAACCAAGAAAAATGGCGCTACTGTCTTGGGAATCTGACAAAAAAAGACCCTGTTTTCCAATTTATAAGAAAACTGGATGGGAAGCTAATCCTCGATTCATAGAAATCGTTTAAGCCATTTCTGGATGTAAAACCAGAGGAAGATGTGAGCCAAAATCACAACTACTATACATAATCATGCTTTTGTCTAATCGTCTTATCTTTTCTGCAGCTTTTGTCAAATCTTTCTTATCTTTTCGACAACTTTTGTCTAATCTACTTTATCTTTTCAGTAACTTTTGACTTTCTTTCCCCTTTTTATTTAATTCCTTCACGCAATGGCCCTCCATTCATCTGTGTCGGAAAAGTTTTCAAACTTTTTTGAAAAATGCGTGATTTGTGTGTTTGTGTTTAAAAAAAACTTTTTCCAAACTCTATAAAACATTGAGAACAATGTCTGATTTAGGTTGGGGGAGGTATTGTAAAAAAAAAAATAGTTTGTGAGTAACAACCATTAGATGCATGGGGTGTGAAAAAACAAAATGGCAGAATTTTTTTTTCTTTTCTAAAAAAAAAAGAGTAAAAGAAAAAAAATCTTGTTTAAGTGTTTTGTAATGATCTTAAGAAGTATATAAGTTTTGAGTATGGATCAATTGAATTTAGAGATTTTATAGCATGAATGAACAACTTATTGTTGTAATTGGTGATGAATTTTGAGATTGAATGAACCGAGTTTAAAAACCCCTGGCCATGAGCTTCTAAACCTATAATGATTATTTCTCTTGTGTGTGATATTCACCTATTAAGTTGTCACTCTAGAACTTGCTTTAAATCTGGTTGAAATTACATCTCACATGCACATTCAAAAATGATAAAGGCATTCATTTTCTTTAGCCAGAGCCAAATAGCCAACCTTGCATTATACCATTGATAAGCCCCTTTGAGCCTAATTGACTATTTCTTTGTTTTCAATCCATTAACATGTGCTTTAATGATATATCAAGTGCTTTTACCTTATTCGAAAGATTAGTGGAGCATTTGAAATTTTTGTGAAATGGGCTTTTGACAAAGTGTGGGGGTGTATCTATCATCAACTTTATAGTTGCCATTCAATAAAAAAAATAGAAAAAAAAGGAAAAAAAAGGAAAAAATTATTGAAAAAAAAAAGATAAGTGTTTGAATTGTGGGTTGTTCTGATGAGATAAATTTACAAGTAGCCCATTTTTCAATTGCTTTATTTCTTTAGCCTTTCATATCATTCCTTTACCTTAACCCCATTACAACCCTTAATAAGTCCTTTTGATTTGAATTATGCATGTGAATTAGGTCATGGAGATTGAGATTTTTAGCAAGCCTATGGTAGTGCAATTTTTTCGGTTGAATTTGAGCGAAACACTTACCCTTAAACACTTGAGATATTGGGAGATTGAGTTACAATTACGAACTCGGTTTATTCATTTTAAATTAAAATTACCAGTTTATATTTTCGTTGATTCATGAATACTATGATCTCTTTATTTTTCAATTGTGTTCTTACTTTTGACTTGACACTTCTAATTTTGTTGGAAGCACTTATTAGTTACTCCTTGTCGAGGACGTCCAAGAGCTAAGTGTGGGGGAATTTGATAAGTAAAATATTTACATATTTATTTTCCCCTATATGATGATTTTATGGACGATATTTGATCTTAATATAATAAATTTGGGTGTGATTGATAAATAAATAATATTTTAGAAAAAATACAAAATCACTGTAGCTGCCGGAGTACTATTGCTAATGATCACTGTAGCTGACGGATACTGTAGCGCCGAACACTGTAGCTTCCACCCGGCATTTTCACTGTAGCGGTACTGTTCATCCGAATAAAAAAATGGGTTTTACTGTAGCAGTGGGGGACAAGGTACGTAGCAGAGAATAAAAAAATGCGAAGTGGAGTTACTGTAGCAATAAAAAAATGATGAAAATCTGCCTATAAATATGGAGGTGCAGAAACGGGAAATGCAGCACAGAAGAGAGATGGACAAAAAAATGCTCTGACAGTATGTGTATGTGTGTGGTCTTGTCTGAGTAAGATATTGTATTATATCTTATATTTAATTTCATGCACTGTATTATTTTTTGTAGACCTCTTATATGGATGGTATAGGTAGTCCTCCTATATGGATGGTATAGGTTGCCACCTACATGGAAGGTTATACCTCCTAAATGGATGGCTAAATTTCTCCATTTTTCATACATCTTTTGGTTGTATATTTATGTTTTAGAATTTAATATTCAAGTGTTATAATATTTTTGAGGATTTCATTCAAGCTTTATGCATTTATGAAGTTTTCAATTTATTTTGGTTGTATTTTTAATTTCATCATGTGCTAAACTTTCATTTTCCTAGGGTGATGACGTAGCTTACTAATGACGGATTGAATCTTTACTTATTAAATCTAGTTTTAATTTCTCCTTTATGATTGAGTTTTAATTATTATTCTTAATGCTTTTGATTGACTGGCCATCTTTTAAATGATTTCAATATACATGTTGAGACTGGAAGGAGATACATGTGTGTAGACTCTATAATTAAAACCATAACTTGCATATGAAATAGGAATATATTCATATGAGTTGTGTAGTCTTATTGAGTTCCATAAATCTTAATGCATAATTAATTGCTTAAATTCATATAGGAATATATTGGATTAGCAATTAATTATAGAATTGCTTGACCTTGGAAGAGGCGAGTAATTAAATGAGGGAAACTCGACTATTTAATTGATCATCTACAGTCGTAACATTAAGTCCTTTAAACAAGAGCCCAGGCTCTGATACCAAATGTTAGAACCGGCTGACACCCAAGAGGGTGGTGAATTGGGTGTAAGATAAAAACTTAAGAACTTTGAAAATCTTTTCGCATCTTAGTAAAATCAATAAGTATGAAGGTAATGAATCATAAATCAACAGTTAGATTAAATAATATATGCTGGAAATATAAGAGCTTAGGGAAGAGAATATGCAAACTGTGATTTATCCTGGTTCGGTCCAATCTGTGATGGCTTACATCCAGTCCCCAGGCTCCTCCTAAGATTTTCAAATTCACTATCTTCTGGTTTAATTCGGGCACAAGAAAAGCCTTTACAATCCCACAAGTTTAGCCGGGTACTTATGAAACCTTTTACGAATCTCTCACCAAGATACTCTCCCTTACGGCAAGTCTTACGTGTAGAGCAATTCCGAAGATCTTCCTCTCCTACTTACTAATGCAAGTCTTATGAGCAGCAACGTTCTCTCCTGCTTACACCCCTATAAGTCTTATGAACAGCAACGTTCTCTACTGCTTGCACCTTGTAAGTCTTATGAGCAAAATGTCTTACTAGCAATTCTCTCTACAGCTTCCCCCATAATGAAATCAACCTTCTCAAGGTCTCTCTACCTTGAGATCAACTCAGAAATATAGTTGGAAGTGTTTACAGACTCTCTCACAGAGTGGGTATAATACTCACTGAAGTACAATACAAATAATCACTCTCTAATGATAAGTAATATTGAAACTGCAGAACAGAGAGTGTTTAGGTAGAAGCAGAGGATTCATATTTCTATAATTTTTCACGTAGTTGCTCGCTGTCTCTGTTCCCCATCGACGTTGAATACTCTCTCATTTATAGTTGATGAAGATGACGACCGTTGTGAGCATTCGTTTGTTGGAGTCATTTTGACCGTTGATCATATTTGAAAAAACGAGCTATTTTCCATTGCAGAGCGGAGCATCTCGTTGAACAGCAGGTAGATTCATTTTGAGCTATACGTCACGTTGTGGAGCGGGATGAATATGTTTGAGTTTCCAGACAATCTCTCATGGTGGGTCAGTTGCTTGTCGTGGTAGGTAGCCGCCATTCAGTGTGTAATGATGTCGCCCGCAACACTTGACTCTTTCATTTGAATCTGTAATCTCACCGTTAAATTTCCTGTTTCACACTACAAAATGCTTAATCACTAATATGATGAAGTATTAGTCATGGGTATGTTGGATCATTGGTCAAAAGCTGAATTTCTGGCTTCTGAGACTCATCACGTGAGTGAAGATATTTGCCATACGTGACCTCCATTCTTGAAGATGCAATCCAAATATTTAATCTCTTGTTTTACACTTGAAATATATGTTAGTTAATGTTTAGGAACAATAACAAGTGAAAACATAATGATTGTATAACATTTAACCACGTTTGGATTGATGGCTATGAGAGTCTGAACTTCTACGTTGCTTCTGTCAGGACCTCACTCGAGTGCAAAGAAGCCTCACTCGAGTGCATGTACAATTTCACGTTCTGACTTCCTCTCGGGCAAACACTTTTTGTCCAACACTCGCATCTGCTCGAGTGAATTCTAGACATCACTCGAGCATAACCAGTCATGCTCGAGTGCGCTTCTTGTTTTCACGTACATGCTTCTTCTCGGGTTAACACTTTCATGTCAAAACTTACATGTGCTCGAGTGAGAAATAGTCTAATGCTCGAGTATGGATCCTAGTGCTCGAGTGTAGTAAATTTCTTCACAATTCAGCTGCTTCTGAACATCACTCGCACAACATTTTTCAAGAGTGCGTTTTTGCACTCGCGAGTGATGTGGGGCCACTTTAGAAAAAATTTATTTATTTGATTCTAATGATGTATCATAAGAAAACTCTTGCCATATGCATTCCAATGCAAAAAGAATCAGCTTCAAACTCCTTGTATTCTGTAAGTTATGATTGAAAGAGTGTCTATCGCACTAGACTGCACATGCATCAACTTCTAGAAGGAATAGCTCCTAGAATATACGTTCAAATTAGGCAAATTACCTATCCATGGAAAGCACTTTGAGTCTAGTTTCATTTGGCACTGGTCTCATCTCAATCCGATGTGTCGTGTTTGAGTTATGCTCAAAATACCGAACCTGTGTTGAAAGGTGACGGTGATTTCACTGTCAACTTCCACGGATCATATCTCCTTCATATGAGCTTCTTTAAATATGATCTTGGTGTACATTTTACGTGTTGTGAGTCTTCTTTCATATGCCACCAGTTTCGGGTCAATCCGACATGTGGTTTGAGAGATATGGCCAAAATACAGGACCTCTGTCAGACTGAACGTAAAACAGAGTAGAACAGAGTGTTCATCCCGTGCTCGAGTGTGTTCATCCCATGCTCGAGTGCAACACCTCTGGCACTCGAGTATTGAGCTCTCACTCGAGTAAAACTCCCCTAAAAGTGTCATAACTCACATATAAGTCATCTTAGCTTCGTATTAACCTATTCCAACCATCATTTGATCATAGAAGCCTCCGGTATCATCATAGAAACCTCCAGTATCACTTCTAACAGCTTGAACCTTGATATTCTCATAAGATCTTACAAGTTCTTCTTTCTTCCATATCTTTCTTCTTGATTTTTCTCTTGATAATAATTCTCCATAACCCAAGTAAGCATCTCCTTGACTATCTTCAATTTCTTTCTTCTTCTTCCTCTTGTTCATTTTCATTAATTCAATCTCCTTCATTCTTTGCTTGACTAATCTACAAATGTAACATTAAATATAGTAGTCAGTCAAAGAAATAAATTATATAAACTTTTTGCTCTTATCATTTCATATCTATATTTGACATCATCAAAACTAATCATATCTAACACATCCAACACCAAATATTTTTTTATAGGGCAAAAATAACTATAAAATTTCAAAATAAGTCTAAAAATATACATTAACTATTAGTTGACCGTTTGTTTAAATTTTTTAAGAGTTAATGTGCAAAAATACTCATGAGATTTTAAGGGTTAGTGTCGAGATAAAAGGTTCGGAGGAAATTAATTTCCCTTGCCTAGTTAGTAAATTATTATTTGAAATTGGAGAAATATTAACATACTCTAAGAGTATCACATTATCTGAACTTTGTCCAATGGAAACATAGTAACTAATGTTATTTTAATCCTGTTAGCTAATGACTCATGAAAATATTCAAATTTTATCTTGTTTTCAAGAAAAAGATCTTAATTAAAAAAAATAAAACAAAATGAACAACGAATAGTTTTCTTCCTTTCTTCACTCTCTCGGCTTCCCATTTTTCTCTCATCAACTTTGCCGAGACTGATATGAATTAGGAAGGTTAGGTAGTTTTATACAAGTCTCAATTGGATTGTAACGTTGTTTCAAGTCCACCTCCTCAAATAAATTTGTATTTAATTCATTCCAAAATAATCTTCCCTCGAGATTCCTAGCGAATCACGCCCATGATGGGTCCACGGAAGCTTATAGAGTCTTCTTCTCTTCGTCTTAGATCTCTGATTCGAAATCGAGTGATGAGAATGGAGGGATTATATTGCGAGGTAAAATTGGAGGAATGAACCAGATTTAATAAAATATTAAGTCCAGCTTCAGCTTTTTGGCTCTAATTGGCTCTTGATACTTTTAAATCTTAGCTAAGAAATTTGATATTTTCTTGGCTTTATTACAAATAAAACACATAAAATATTCTTTAAGCTAACTTTTCCATTTCTTGGGCAAGAAATCATTTATATAAATTCTCATTAACCTTAAAGTAAATTTCTCATATTTTACCCCAATTATATGAGGGCTCCTGGTATTTTTCATGATTAAATTTGACTAATTATGCTTTAATTAACCAAAATTCTAATTTGAGATAATTTTCTCAGTTATACCTCAATTAAGCTTCAAATATAGTTATGGGAACTATTCTATAACTTATGTCTCCGGAAAATTTTTTTGAAATTCAGACTATAACTTTCAAAATTACTCTTTCGCGCCTGTAATTTTAGTAAATTACGCTTTCATCCAATCCCGGGATGGTAGACATACAATGTTACGATTGTCTATTCTGTAAATATATATGCAAGACTTATGCGTATAAGATCTTAGTAATCTACTTATTTAAGACTAATTGTTGAACTTCTAAGCTCAAAATCTGGTGTATGACATCCCTGGTCATATCATATCTTTAATCAAGGTAATTTTGTTTGTTAATATCCTTCTAATCAACGTCTCCATATGATAATACTTTTCTTCAATCTCATCTGTAAGTTGAAAGTCCAGCTCTTCAGAGAAAGTGTTAAAATTATTCTCGATGCCCATCTGTATACCGCTCATGTTCTTCTAAAGGTTCTTTATTTTAAGGGATAGACATTCCCAAATCCGTCAAAGTTCCACTGAAGAGTCTTCTGCCAGCTATCAGAACAAATAAATCTATCTAGTCATTTATAAACAAGATTCAAATCCCTCCATTTGGGGCCTCTCCAAATGAAGAAATTGCCTTTCATAAGATATGTATTGACATTTTTATTTACATTGATATATTGTATTATATATGTTCAAGTATTAAATGGATTACTGTATTATAGGGCCATTTTCCATATATTGCATTATATTGTCTTTTTGTATATTACTTTGGCATGAAAAAATTCAATGCATCACATTGAGGGCCAATTTATTAAAAGTTAAAAGAAAACGTGATTTAAGTTAAGTTTAACAAGTCAGAAATACAACTAAGTTATAATCATAAAGGTTTTGTTAGAAAAAAGATAATTTCAGGCTCTCAGCTTTTTAATGAGCCATTACAAAAAGTTTATCACAATAAGCTTTTTTCTATACATTCCATATGTGTTTAACCTAAATTCTCCTAACGTCTCCCTCCTTAGGAGGAAATTAATTTTCCTTGCCTAGTCAAAAAATTATTATTCCAAATTGAAGAAATACTAACATACTCTAAGAGTATTACATTATCTAAACTTTGTCTAATGGAAACATAGTAGCTTATATTATTTTAATTCTAGTTGGCTAATGACTCATGAAAAAATTCAAATTTTATCTTGTTTTTAAGAAAAAAATCTTAATTAAAAGAATAAAACAAAATGATCAAAGCATAGTTTTCTTAAAGAAAGATAAACTTTTAATTCTTTAATCACCACCTCCACTCTCTTCAATTCCAGGAGATTCGTATATACCCTTATATATATATATATATATATATATAAGGAGATTCTTACATCCCAATTACTCAGATATGCACTTAAATAAACAATAATGAGAAAAATGTGCATGTAATTTATTTTGTACTCTTTTATTTTGCTGTAAATATATGCAAATTTTTAGTATATCATACACACACGCACGGTTTTCAAGTGTCCGTGAAACAATAATGTCCATGCAAATTAAATTTGCATATATCATATCATCATGCAGTATATAACATATATACACTTATTTTTTTAAGCATCCATAAAACAAAGATGGTGTAAATTTCCTATAATGACACATGAGGGGAATTTAGAAGATAGACATATATAATGAAAATTAGGACCGCCCAGTTCTCTTCATCTTTATGCACGTGAGCTGTCGCATCATTTCTAGCACGTATTCCCCACTTCCACGTAGGCGACCCCGTCGTTTTGCAAATGCATTATTTGTACGTTTTTCACATTCTAGCGTGATGAACGTCATTTTCAAATGGTGGCTGTAATTATCAACGGCTAAGTGCTAGTTTGAAATAGCTTATTTTTTTGTAATAAATGCTTATAAATCATGATTCACGGTATTTAAGGTAAGTATGTGAGAGGAGTTTTATTTCGGCTTGCATAATAAGCAATTATATTCAAAAAATAAGTGTTCCCAAATATACACTAAGTGGCGCAATATTTGAGTTTTAATTTTAATTCGATTATATATTCATCCAAATAAAAAAATCCAAATAAAGGAAGAAATCATTGGCAAAGTGAGCTATAAATTAACAAATGCAATTTGTGAGCCAAATTATTCAAATGCCTATGATTACTTGTTATCTTTCACCTGCGTACCAATGGCTGCATCTTCTACTCCTAGCTTCACAAAATCCCATTCAAATGTTGAGCTTGAAAATGAAGCTGAAGCTGAAGAATATGAAAAACTTAGCCAAGAATGTAAGGAGCTTCTTCTTTCTCTCCCCAGAGAGAAGGGTTGGGACTTCCCATACTTTTATCTCTACCAAGATATTTGGTATCCACCAGCCCGAATCCAAGCCATAATCTCTTTTCAAAAGCACTTCCAAGCAAAAGAAAGTGATATAATTATAGCTTCCCTACCAAAATCTGGCACTACTTGGTTAAAAGCCCTTACTTTTGCCATTGTGAATCGTAATCGTTTCTCTCCCTCCCAAAAAAACCATCCTTTGCTCACTTCCAATGCTCATGACCTTGTTCCTTTCTTTGAGTTCAATTACTATGGAAACACCCAAATTCCTAATCTCTCCAACTTGTTTGAGCCAAGACTTTTTGGTACACATGTTCCATTTCATTCATTGCCAGATTCTCTTATGAAGTCCAAATGCAAGATAATCTATATATGTCGTAACCCATTTGACCATTTCGTGTCGTTTTGGAGTTTCATCAACAAGGTGATCCCACCATCATTGCCCAAGTTATCCCGCGAGGAAGCATTTGATAGGTACTCCTATGGAGTCAATGAGTTCGGTCCATTCTGGATTCATATGTTGGGTTATTGGAGGGAAAGCAAAGTGATGCCAAACAAGGTTATGTTTCTAAAGTATGAAGATCTGAAGGGAGATATTCATTTCTTCTTGAAAAGAGTGGCTGAGTTCTTGGGTACTCCATTCAATTCAGAGGAAGAAAGTAATGGTGTTATCAAAAGCATAATTGAGTTGTGTAGCTTTGAGAAGATGAAAGAATTGGAGGTTAACAAGAACGGTAAGTTTGTTCAAAAGTATGAGAACAAGAACTTCTTCAGGAAAGGTGAAGTGGGAGATTGGGTGAATCATTTTAGCCCTTGGATGGAAGAGAAATTGTCCAAAGTGATAGAAGAAAAGTTGGGTGGGTCTGGTTTGTCCTTTTAATTAATTACTCTATTCGACCAATTAAGCTATAAATTTGCATGAAACGTGTGCCATAAGCTCTCTCTAGCATTGATGATAACATGCAAGTATCAGGTTTAGTAAGAAGCGGATTGCTTTAATGTTGTCTTTATATGAATGTGTATCCACTTATTGCGTGTAATGCATGAATAATTTAAAGGAAAATAAAGTTTCATATTATATTAATTGGTCATCTGAAAGGCAACTTGACGAACTATAATATATAGAGAGGCCAGTACAATGAGTCGGTCATGTCACCAATGCTCCATTTGAATTGAGATAAACGTTGGGAGAAATGAAAATGGGAGAGAAAATTGTGAGAAGAGAAAATTGGAAGGATAATGTTCTTCCCCTCCTGTTTGGATGAACAAGAAAAAATATGGAGGAAAAAAAAAATACACAAACATCATAACAACAATAATATCTTTATATTATGATTTATTATAACTCATATCATCATTTATATTAAAAATATGTAAAAATAAACATATTCAAATATTTTTAAGTAAAATATTTGGAAAAAAATATTTTTATATTACAATATTTTAAAATCAAATAGTTTTGCATGTTTAAAAAACAAATAATAAATTGACAGAAAAAATAAAATGATATGTGTTTAAAAATATATTTTTTATATTTGTACATGCTTAAAAATGAAATGGAAAAATATAATTTTTATATTTACAAAAGTAGTCGGGCGGGGTTGGTTGGAGTGAGAAGATGACAGAAGGGAAGCTCACTTAGGGTTTGTTTGGCAAAGCGGCACATATGCTCTACCGCGCGTTCCACTCAAAAAAAGCCCATTGTCCACAATGATACCGTTTGGAGAGGCTTTTTTTTTTCGCATCACTTATTTCATCACCGTTGCTTTTTTTCGAAGCTCATTCGATTAGCTTTTCCAACCACTGCACTTCTCTCTCTTCCCATCAATGTTGGTTCAGAAATCCGTTGCAAGATAAATGCTTACCACAGTCGACCGTTGGAGCCATTAACGCATGGTGGTAGTGTGTTGTCGGTCTCTTTCCTCTCCTCTCAAGTGGTGCTCTCGCCTCAGCTGCTGATTGAACCATATTTTTATATGAATTTTCCATGATTAATTTGGGATTTTAATGTATTTCTTGGAACATTATTACATTATTAAGTATTAATTTTGGTTAGGGATAATTGTTTTGAATTAATTGTAATTAGGGGTAAAATGTTCACAATTTATTAATTATTTTTATACAATTGTCCCTTGAACTTTTGATGCTACCTTGTGCTTAATTTTGCATTGTAGGTGTTAAAGAAGAAATTAATTATTTTGTGGGTGATTTGGGCCAAGTGGAAAGAAGGCTGAAGAAAAGAAAAAAATGGTGACTTGGGCTACTTTTTGGGCTTAAGCTGTAAACAGAAAAAAAAACGAGAGAGACCCAAGCATACAAGAAAAAAAGCATAAAAACAAAACAACAGAAACGGAGGACCCATGGACATGGAATATGGATATAGGGGATCCGATTGGCAGCAGCTGGATATGGAGATATTAATTGGGAGAGCTGAGACGCGAGGGAGGCAGGAGAGTGAGCGCCGCAACAGGAGACCATCGAGAATCACCTGGCATCACCAACATCGTCGCTGGCGGCGTTTACCTCCACCACCAACGTCGCCAGCGACGTTACCAACGTGTACCGTGATCGGAGCTCAGAACAGGAAACGCAGATCCAGAAACAGAGGACTGTGAGGTTGTGCCGCGGGTAGCTTGACAGGAGGAGCTGAGCGGCAACACATTGAACCAGAGGCGACCACACTTCACACCAGAGACTAGAAAATGAGAGCTTGAGAGGAGAGCTTCGTCTCACACCACCACCGAAGACCGTCGTCAGCCCCTCCTTCTGTGATTCCGTTGAAGTCACCACCGTGTCTCCACTGTTTCTCTTCTGCATTTCACCACGTGGCTGTCATGTTTCTGAATTTTCTGTGGTTATTTTAAAGTAATGCATGGCTGTGAGTAGCTGAATTGCTTTGATCTTGGAGATGAATTGGAGATGACTTGAGCTCACATATACTATAGTTCATTATATTTGTGATTTCTTAGGTTTAAGAATTTATTTATGTAATGAAACTATGATTTTAGTTATGATTTCTATGGATTGAGTTGTTGTGATTTGGAATTTGTAATGAGGATTTGTGCTCATCAATATATATGGTTATATATATGTTTATCTATGATTCTATTTTTTCTCTCTATTTAACATGGTATTGTTGGATGGTTTGATTGAAATAGAATTATAGTTGAACCTAAATGCATTGCTTATTCCATAATCACTCTCTAAGGGGTTTTAAATAATGCTTAAATAAATGGGTTCATAAGTTTAAGCATTAGACTCAATGGTAATTGGGGTTTGGTATATTAGAAAACTTAGAGAAACTCATTACACTAAGAGGGCTTAATAGCATTTCAAGGGTAGGGGCTCCTCTCTTGTGATGCTAGACTCAATGGTAATTGAGGTTTGATATATTAGAAGCTTAGTGAATTAACTCCCCAAATATTTTAATTGAGCAAGGATAGCCATTGAAAATCATTTCCAAGAGCATCTTCATCACTTGCATTTCTAACCAATTTTCATTCCTTCTTCAATTACAAAAATCCAAAAATATTAGTTTTAAAAGCATTTTAGTTTAATTGCAATTTAGTTGTTAGACAAAAAGCTCAAAGATCATTTTTAACTCATTTCATGTCAATTATTGCACTTAGTTTCTAGGTAATTAATAAAAGGCTCTTCGAGAGACGATCCGGGATTGTACCCTATATTGCAATCCTTGGTTTAAATTTTGAAGAGGTTACCAAGGCATAAAAGCCGACAAAGCCTTAATTCTTCAAGTGGCGCCGTTGCCGGGGAGCTAAGTAATTGGTTCCTTAGTAGCTAAGTGTCAATCTTTGATTAATTGGTACCTTGAGCCTTTAGGTTGCATTTTAGTTAGTTTAGGTAGTTTTGCATGTTTTTCAAAGCATATTGCATCTTTTGAAATTCTTTTTCCCCTTTTTCATTTGCATTTGTGTTCTCTTAGATTTTTTCCCCCCTTAGTTTTTATAGTTTTTGGTTAGATAATCCTCTTTGTGATTCATTGGAATTTATTGTGATTGGATTTCATGGCTTGGTTTAATGGTAATCAAGGTTTATCCTTTCAATCTCACTCTTCTGTAGGAGATTCAACTGGAAGGAAAGAATCTATCTCTGAAAGCATCCATGCTATTCGACAAACATTGCAGCTTCTTCAAGCTAAGATGGGATGTCAAGATAGTCCAATTGGTGAAGAATGTAATGGTCCATTCTATCCTTCCTACCATGAACCCTACCAACAACCTTCATTTCAACCTTCATTCCAATCTCATTACCCACCACACCCACCCTATAGATCATACCATGAACCTTCTCCGCCACCATACAACCCATATCATGAGCCTTACTCTAATCCTCCATTATATAACCACATGCCATATCATGACCCTTCTCCTTCATTCCATTCCACTTTCCAACCATGCCATCCACCTCATGAGCCTCTATTCCCACTATTTCAACCATCTTATGGACATCATTCTCAACCATGTGTGCCTTTCCAAGAATCTTCTATTGGTGGAGTTATTGGAGAATTCCAGAAACCAAGGACTTGTACTATAAATGAGGAGCAGTCACACAAGGACTTTGAGCGTCTCACCCAGCCATCAAACGAAGTGGAGGGATGGAAGAAAGATGTTGAACAATTTAAGAAAAATATGGAGTTGCTGTCACAAAAGATTTCTAAGTGCATCACTCGACAAGAGACTCTTCCTCCATTACCTACATGTAATCCACCTATTCAAGTCAAGAAAGTTAAAAAGGTGCGATTTCAACTTCCAGAGGAGTCTTCCCTTCCTATGGAGGAGGAACAAGGAGTCCAAGCTCAAAAGTCACATGCCACTTCACAAGTGGAAGATTTCGGACCTCCGGTGCCTATTCCAACATAAACATATGAAGTGGAGCAAGTTCGAAATAGTATTGAAGAGTCTTCCTTACCATTCGGTAATGATCCTATCCTTATAGAAGTAGACTCTTCTACTACTTTAACTAGTGCAGCAATTCATGATTTGAGTGATGATGAGGTGGATGAGGAAATCATTGTTGAATCCCCTCAACTGTTTGAAAATGTAATTGCTCCACCCATTAGTTTAAGTAGTAGTGATTCGATTGTACTTGTCGATGACTGTGCTTCTACTTCTTTATGTGATGCTTCTATTGTTGAAAATGCTTCTCTTCTTAGTACTAGGGATGATTGTGGTCAATTGACTGGTATATCTTCATGTTCTTGTGCGGTAGATCAAATATGTGTTGATTGTTATTATGACAAATCCCACTTACTTGTTGAGTTTCGAAAGAAAGCATTTAATGAAGTGGTTGATTCTACCGTTCATCTTGATGCATCTCCTTGTACTATTGATGTTTTTAAGCATGACACTTGTGAAAATGTTGAATCTTCTATGAATGTCACTGTGGTTGATGTGAGTGATAAAAACCATAGCCTAGGAAAGGATCTTTCTCTTGATTCCAATGAATTACATGATAGCTTCATACGGAAAGATTCAAATGCTTTAATTGATGATTTTACAAATGAAAATGAATCTTTCCATATGATTCTTTCTTGTGATTTGCCACCCGATATAGAAAAGGAAAATGATTCTTTTGAAAGTTCAAAAGTTTTGGGTGGTCATGATTTGAAAAATTCTCCTTCTTCTTCCACTCTTTTCCCTTCCATCTCTTGTGATTGCAATGATGATGTGGTGTACCCCAACATTAAGTTGGATTCCGCACCTTCCACTTTGCAAACACAAGAGAATTTAACTGTTTGTTTGACTCCTACTGATGGGAGTGCTATTGATTTCCTTGGATGCGATAACTACTTGGAGAGTTTAGAACTTCACATGCCTTTATTTCACTTGAAATCTCTCCATGTTTCTATTTTTGGATGGGATACTGCTGTTTGCTCGGATTCTTTGCAAACACATTCTTGGAAAGATCATCATAGGAACCAACATCCACCGTATTTCCTTAGACCTCTTCCGATTGATCCTGAGCCACCTCCACCAAGGAAATCCAATGCGGGAGAAGTTATTTTTACCGACAAATGCATGATTCTCATCAGGGATGAGAACTTCTCCTTCAAGCGACTGAAGATTCTCTAACATAGGTTGTCTCTTTCCTCACTTGTTTTCTTCCTATTTTCTATGATTCTTTGAGCTTAATTGCTGTGTGAGGAAGATAAGTGTGGGGGAGGGACACAAACCAGTAGAAAAAGGTAGAAGTAGTGTAGTTTAGTACAATAAAAACCCCCTTTATATGCTTTGCATCATTTGTGGCCACTACCTACTTAATTACCATTGTTCCTTGAATTTCAACTTGCTCAACATTCTCTTTAGAGTGTTTGTCCACATTGAGGACAATGTGTTAATTAAGTGTGGGGGAGGGAAATACATTTTAAATCCCATGAATTGGTTGTTTTCAAATGAAAAATGCCATTAACTAGAAAATTTTTCAAAATTTTTCAAGAATGACTTGCTTTGATGCATGTCCTAAGTGGTAAAGGGTCGCATTTGCCACTTTGGAATGTGATTTGTGAGAAATTCTTTGAGCTTTTATGAGATCTAGTGTTTTGGCAACTTTTTAAAACCATATTTTGCTTTTCAAGTGAATGGGAAGAGAAATGAACCCACATTTTGGATTTTGTTAACTCCTTGTTTTGATAAAGAAAGTTTCCATATCATTAATGCTTTTAAGAGTTGAGCATTCTTATAATTGATTGCAATGTTTCAATTAATTGTGTTTGTAATGTTAGCATTCGAATTAGTTAAGTGAATGCATTGTGGTTAGCTTCCTATACAATTGATTGTGTTGGAGTGAGCATTAGGGAGAAGCCTTGTTGGAAGGTTAATTGGGCTTTGAATTCTTTCTATGTGTGCATGTTCACTTAGTCTTTTACCTTCTAGAACTTTTTTCAACTCTTCTTCGAAACGGCATTTGCATTAGTGTGATGGAAATGAAAGAGGCATTCATTTTAAACCTTTTTAACCTAAACACAAACCCTCATTCATGACCATTTGCTTACCCCTTTGAGCCATTTTTATGTTGTATGCATATCATGTTATTAATCATAGTGTTCATGGCATTTTAAAATCAAAGTGGTTTGCCAAATTAAAAAAAAAAAGTTGAACAAGGTATATATTGAAATGCCATGTATATAAAAAAAGAGAAGTAGAAGAGAATTGAAAAAAAAAACAAAGAAAAGAAAGAAGAAAAGTATTGAAAAAAAATGGAATTGAAAAAAAGAAGAAGAAGAAGAAGAAGAAGAAGAAGAAGAAGAAAAAAAAATTGAATAGAAAAAAAAAGAAAGAGAAAAACAAAAGAAATATCAAGAAGGCATTTGTTCATGAATTTAGAAAAGAATTGGCAAGAGTTTTGAAGTAATTTAGATGCTATGAACTTGACCATTACCTTTGACTTGCATATCAACTATTTCCTTTTTCTAATTAATTCATTTCATCTAGCTTTCATCCATCATTACAAGCCTTTAAAGCCCTCTTGATTCATTGCATGAAGTGCTATTAGTTGTGGAGATATTAGAGTTGTTACAAGCATATGGTAAGGTGTTTATTAAGTGAACTGGAGTGAAATGACCCCGATGAGGTGAGATGAGCTACACACTAATACCTTGAGAGTTCTCTTGTGGTCCATTCTAATATTTTGGATTGTGTGGTTAGCTAATTTCTTTGCATCTCTTGACTATGATTAGTGTTGACTTGAGGAATTTGATTAATTGATACATTGCTTTCCAATTATGAAATTGCTCGTCATTTAAATGCATTAGTGATTTGAATTTAGAAACTTGTGCTTCATTGCCTTTGTTCAGGAGTACAAAGGTCCAAGTGTGGGGGAATTGATTGAACCATATTTTTATATGAATTTTCCATGATTAATTTGGGATTTTAATGTATTTCTTGGAACATTATTACATTATTAAGCATTAATTTTGGTTAGGGATAATTGTTTTGAATTAATTGTAATTAGGGGTAAAATGTTCACAATTTATTAATTATTTTTATACAATTGTCCCTTGAACTTTTGATGCTACCTTGTGCTTAATTTTGCATTGTAGGTGTTAAAGAAGAAATTAATTATTTTGTGGGTGATTTGGGCCAAGTGGAAAGAAGGCTGAAGAAAAGAAAAAAATGGTGACTTGGGCTACTTTTTGGGCTTAAGCTGTAAACAGAAAAAAAAACGAGAGAGACCCAAGAATACAAGAAAAAAAGCATAAAAACAAAACAACAGAAACGGAGGACCCATGGACATGGAATATGGATATAGGGGATCCGATTGGCAGCAGCTGGATATGGAGATATTAATTGGGAGAGCTGAGACGCGAGGGAGGCAGGAGAGTGAGCGCCGCAACAGGAGACCATCGAGAATCACCTGGCATCACCAACATCGTCGCTGGCGGAGTTTACCTCCACCACCAACGTCGCCAGCGACGTTACCAACGTGTACCGTGATCGGAGCTCAGAACAGGAAACGCAGATCCAGAAACAGAGGACTGTGAGGTTGTGCCGCGGGTAGCTTGACAGGAGGAGCTGAGCGGCAACACATTGAACCAGAGGCGACCACACTTCACACCAGAGACTAGAAAATGAGAGCTTGAGAGGAGAGCTTCGTCTCACACCACCACCGAAGACCGTCGTCAGCCCCTCCTTCTGTGATTCCGTTGAAGTCACCACCGTGTCTCCACTGTTTCTCTTCTGCATTTCACCACGTGGCTGTCATGTTTCTGAATTTTCTGTGGTTATTTTAAAGTAATGCATGGCTGTGAGTAGCTGAATTGCTTTGATCTTGGAGATGAATTGGAGATGACTTGAGCTCACATATACTATAGTTCATTATATTTGTGATTTCTTAGGTTTAAGAATTTATTTATGTAATGAAACTATGATTTTAGTTATGATTTCTATGGATTGAGTTGTTGTGATTTGGAATTTGTAATGAGGATTTGTGCTCATCAATATATATGGTTATATATATGTTTATCTATGATTCTATTTTTTCTCTCTATTTAACATGGTATTGTTGGATGGTTTGATTGAAATAGAATTATAGTTGAACCTAAATGCATTGCTTATTCCATAATCACTCTCTAAGGGGTTTTAAATAATGCTTAAATAAATGGGTTCATAAGTTTAAGCATTAGACTCAATGGTAATTGGGGTTTGGTATATTAGAAAACTTAGAGAAACTCATTACACTAAGAGGGCTTAATAGCATTTCAAGGGTAGGGGTTCCTCTCTTGTGATGCTAGACTCAATGGTAATTGAGGTTTGATATATTAGAAGCTTAGTGAATTAACTCCCCAAATATTTTAATTGAGCAAGGATAGCCATTGAAAATCATTTCCAAGAGCATCTTCATCACTTGCATTTCTAACCAATTTTCATTCCTTCTTCAATTACAAAAATCCAAAAATATTAGTTTTAAAAGCATTTTAGTTTAATTGCAATTTAGTTGTTAGACAAAAAGCTCAAAGATCATTTTTAACTCATTTCATGTCAATTATTGCACTTAGTTTCTAGGTAATTAATAAAAGGCTCTTCGAGAGACGATCCGGGATTGTACCCTATATTGCAATCCTTGGTTTAAATTTTGAAGAGGTTACCAAGGCATAAAAGCCGACAAAGCCTTAATTCTTCAGCTGCCCTCAGCTCCAGACCCCTATCCAAGCTCTCAATCTCCAGTCTCAGCTCTCGGATCTGTGAGTGGCGGACGGTGAAAGAAGCTCGCCTCTGCTCTAGTTCAAGGTGGTCGCCGGCGGCAATGGTGATGAGATTGAAGCTCGCCGCCGGCGACGAGAAGGAGAGGAAGGATGAGGTCTGATGAAGATCAATGATTCGCTGATGATCTCCAGATGCTCTACATTGCGGCGCTGTTCTGCCTATATATCCCTTCAGCTCGTGTCTGTGTACCTCCCGGGTCTCACCGTGTCCAGATCCTATATCCACAATGAACATCTAAGTCCGGTCCAATGGAATCAGATCTGCAATAACAACTCTCAACTTTCTCTGCGTCTTAGGCCTGCCTGCACTCTCGGGTCCGTCTGGCTGAAGAAGAAAATGAATAGTAACCCTGGTCAAAACGTGCGTTTTGACCAGGGACTTCAGTGAAAAAATGAAAACTTCTCTGGAGGTACTTAGATGAAACTTTTGAAACGTTGATGGTCTAAACTGAAAATTCTGAAATTCTGGGGTACTTTTACGTACTTTTCTCTGGCCCTTTTCCTTCATTCTTTGTAATTTTCACAACAATCTGGGGACTTTTTCTGTAATTTTCCCCAGATATCAACATATTAATTTTGACCCTCCAAAATCTCCAATTTTCTTTCAAACACTTACAATGCAAGTTTAAGCACAAGTAGCATCAAAAGTTCAAGAAAAAAATCATTTGTACGAATAATTAACAAATTATGACTAATTTACCCTTTATTACAATTAATTCAATACAAATGTTCCTAGTTAAAATTTGTGCTTAATCATGCAACAATGTCCCAGAAAATACATTAAAAATCCCAAATTAATCATGAAATATCATGTAAAAATATGGTTCAATCAATCTAGTTGATGCAGCATCCACATCAACTATCCGTATATTATCTTCAACACAAATGAATCATATTCGTGACACAATCAGAGACCAACTTGTTAGTGGTAGATGATTCTATCATGATCCACTTCATGTATGCATTGTAGTATTAATTTCAATTTATCCATTTTTAGTGAAATACTTTGATGTATATTTTTTTAAATTATAATTTCAGTTATTTTAATTAAATTTTGTTTATTTTCCTCACTTCAAGTATATATATACAGACCTAGGCAGCAAGTAATTTTCTTGCAGACAATAATTTAAAAAGACACAGACACACTTGCAAAAATCAAAATATTTACTAAAAAAGAATGAAGAAAACCAGAATGATTTTCATTAATTTCGTTGCAGACAATAATTTCAAAAAACACAGACACTTGCAAAAATCAAAATATTCTTACATCATATGTATGTAATATTCAATAGCATCCATGCCCTTTTCAGTCATTTTGCATCTAAACGGGCTTTTCAAACTCTAATCCAAACAGGTTTAACGTTAGAAAAAAAAGTCACTTCTGCCACCGATAATCCAAACACAAATCACATTTACATTTTCACTTTTAATCCTACCTTATTTTTTCAAAAGTCAGCTGGAAAAAAAAGCCACTTCTCCACCGCTAATCCAAACGGGCACTTAATAGGGTTGGCTGGTGAATGTGATGGCAGTGGAAGAAGATCAATTTTCTTCCCAAAGTCTCTCCACATTTGGAGAGAAAAGTTGGAGGAAAGTGTGGTGGGACCCACATCTCATTTTCCCCTTATTTTTTTCTTTTAATTTTTTTCCCTTGTCCAAATAAGGGAAAACTCCAATCCTCCTATATTTTCTTAAAGTTGATTTAATATTTTTCTTAAAAAAAATTAATGCAAAAAATGTGTATATATAAATCCCCTTGTTTGTATGAAAATAACTCAAAAGCCACAAAATGTAAAATATCTCGACTTCAAATTGCTAAATGCGTGTAAGAACATCAAAACTGAGAAAACAACAAATGAAGAGTAATGCATGCGTGAAGATAGGATAAGATACAGAAAGCAACACTGGTTTTACGTAATGGCCATATAATATGCGTTTAGTTTTTGACATCCGGCGTTCCCGAGTGAAAACCAAATATGAGAATTATGTTGGGTTTAAGTCGATGTTGGGTTTTGGTCTCCCTTTCTATGTGGAGAAAAGCCTATGTTTGAATTGTTCAATTTGATGTATTTTCTATTTGATGATGAAAAAAAGGAAATGAAATGAAAAAATAGGAAACAAGGAAAAGAGTGAGAAAATGAAAAAAAGGGGGAAGTTTCCTGATCATTCTTTGTGAATTATTCTCTCAAAGCTTCTTAATTTGAGGTTGTGTCTTACTTATTTGAGTGGAGATGAGGCATAATAGATTTTTGGGCAAGGAAGCCCTGTCGAGGCTGGATAGGCTAAGGCTAGAGAGACTAGAAAAATCTAATGTTGCAACCATGTGAGAGAAAAGCGTAGCTTCACAGGTCAGTATCGGTCAGCGTTTACGCATTCATTACCTGTTGGATTGTGCTAAAATTTAGTTAGTAGGTTTAGAACATATGTTTCGTCATTTTCAATAGTAGGATCATCATTTTGGAGGCCTGGTGTGAGAGAAAAAGTGTTCATAGTTAGAGACATTTTTTCTAGTATTTTGGGTTGTTTTACTCTCTATTGTAAGTTTGTAGCTTTTGTTGTTTGGCTAGGTGATTACATGTGTTTGTGTATTTGTTTGAGACTCTCTTATACCTCTTTTTTATCATAGTGAATCATATTTTTATTGGTTTGGACGACCTGTGGTTTTTACCCTTGAGTTTAGGGGCTTTCCACATTAATAATTTTGATGTCTCTTGTGCCATTTAATCTTCCATATATTTATTTATTTTTTTTCTCATAGACTTTTGCAATTAATAGGAAGGTTTAACATCCGTTGTACCCTTTCTAACAAATTAAGCCTAGTTATGATCTAAATAAAATAGTGTAAATACAAAGGAAACAACTTTTGAGGTTAAACTATAGTTAGGCAAAAGCATAATTTGAAAATGTTTACCTGAAGATTCATAAATTTTAAAAATTCAGTAAATATAGTAAAGACGATTTCAAGGTAATTTTGAGGCTTGAAAGGGGTATTAAAAGTAAAAATATAATATGCATAAAGTTTCTCCTCCAAACGCTTCTAGCTGAAATAGATCTAGAAGTACAGAATAGCAGAAATGAAGAGAACCACAAAACTGAAGGCCAGAAGGATAAGATTCATCAAAGAGATCAAACATTGACCCCTTACTGTGCCATCACATTTTTCCCAATAAAAAATATTTCCTCCGATCTTATTTATGAAATACTTGTAAGGAATATATGACATTGGGGCTGCAAATATCCTGAAATATAAGAAAAAAATTTGTATTCCCAATAATGATTAGATAAAAAAACCATTTTTGAAAGAGGCTCATCAGAGGAAGTACGCCATGCATTTGGGAATCACCAAGATATATAATGATCTAAAGCGAGAATATTGACGGCTAAAGATGAAAAGAGATGTGATGAATTTCATGTTGAAGTGTCTGACATGTCAGAAGGTGATGATTGAACATTATATGCCTTTAGGATTACTACTACAGAGTCTTGAAGTTCCCCTGTGGAAGCGGGGCAACATTTTTATGGACTTCTTTGTAGGATTGCCTCCTATTGTGGATCGATTAACAAAGTAAGCCCATTTCCTGCCAATCAAAGCAGGTTACACGTTTGAGAGATTGGCTCGGTTGCATGTGGATGAGATCGTAAGATCGCATGGGGTACTAAAGAGCATAATTTCTGACCGAGAACCAAGGTTTACTTCCAATTTTGGAAGATGTTGCAGGAAGCTATGGGGACAAGTTTAGTATAGCTTATCATCCTTAGACCAATAGTCAAACTAAGAGGACTATTTAGATCTAGGAGGATATGTTGAGAGCTCATGCTATCGAGCTTCTAGGTAGTAGGGATAAGCATATTCCATTGGCAGAGTTTGCATACAACAATAGTTACACTCCATTATACAGCTGGTAGAGACTGTTAGAGTTTGATGTGGGAGATCTTGTATTCCTGAGGGTTTTGCCTACTATAGCATTGGGAGATCAATCAAAACAAAGAAGTTGATGCCCCGATTCATTGGACTTTATGAGATCCTTGAGAGGATTTGACCTGTTACATATAGGATTGTGTCGTCCCCATACCTATGCAATGTGCATGATGTGTTTCATGTGTCTCAGTTGAAGAAGCACCATGCGGATCCATCTCATATGATTGACCAGAGGAGGTTGAGTTGTGAGAAAACTTGACTTACTGGTCAAGGCCTGAGATAATTCTCGATGCTAAGTATAAGAATTTGAGGAGTAAGACCATTCGTTTGGTTAAAGTCTTTTGGAAGGGTATTGCCTTAGTGATGCCACCTGGGAGATTGAGGAACTAATGCGGTGGGAGTTCCCTCATTTGTTTCCTTAGCAAGTATTTATCTTTTGTTGATTGTTGCTCTTGGTTGAATTTTGGGGACAAAAAATTCATTTTTAGGTAGGGAGAGTTGTAACATCCTAGCTTTTATTCCTAGAATTTAAATAATTTTAGAAAGAGGTTAATTCATGGTGAATGACTGAATGGAATCTTACCATATAATTAATTAAATAAAGAAAATTTATCTAAAATATGATTTATAAGAATAAAGGAGGTTATAAAATAATAATAACCGAAATAGAAATAAGGAAAAGAAAAAAAAGAATTTAATTAATGATTATTATTATTATTGTTATTATTACTATTAGTATATTGCGTAAAGTTAAAGGAATGAACAAAAGGAAATACATAACAAAATGGCCCAGAGGCCCATTAAAGTTGTTAAACAAATACATTGTAATATGTAAAAAGCAATGGTTAGAAAACCGAGCTGGACCGTTGGCCGGATTTGATGACGGTTCATTTTTCAAGCCAAGCCATTTTTGGGTTTGGCCATTTCCAGCCGCTATTAAGCCGGAAATCGCCTTTGGGCTAGAACCCGTTCCAGCTATTCAATAACCGGATGGCTGAAACTGCAACAAGAACCCAGTGTCCAAAGAGAAAAAGAAGAAGAAGAATGAGATGAAAAAATATAAATAGCAGCAACTTGATAAGAGAAAGATCAAACTTATGCTCCAAAGAAGTAAAATAAAATGGTAGCTGGAGCTTTGTTTTCATTTTTAAACCACGACTCCATGAAAGAGACGACAGCAGAAAAACTAATTCTAAACCACGTCAGTCGAAGAAAATGTGTGAAGTGTGAATAGGGGAAAGCATCGAATTGTCTGGATGAAAGATTACATTGCAGCTATATCTATCATAGAAGAGTCACATGCCCACTGTCACTTCTCTGCTTTCGCATTGTTTACCGTGAATAGTTTCTTTTCAATATTTTGTCTTTTAAAAATAAGTGAATTTTTTTTTTTTCAAAAAGTCCGATTCCCCATTTTATGGACAACATTCCAATATTTTGTTGTGAATAAGATTTATTTATTTATTTATTTATCTAAAACATTGATTTTTTTTTATATCTATTCTAAAACATTGATTAAGATTTAACAAAAGGTTAAAATCTACTGCATTTTTGTTGCGGTGAATCATGACTAACCCACAAATCATTCCAAAGCTTTAATTATAACTACTATCTTTTATTTTAAATATATCAATTAGTTGACTTTTTTTTTTGAGAGAGCCAAAAAGTTAAATAAGTTATTTAATCATATTATATGTTATATATGATTAAATTATATATTACTTTATAAGTCAAAAAAATTAATTTGGAGTCAAAATAATAAATAAAAATAATTTAAAGTAATTTAATTAGCTTCATTAATTTTTCTAAAAAGTCAATTGAGTCTTATATTAATAAACGAATATAGTATTTTCCATATCTATAATTATTAGATTTATTTTTATATTTATATTATTATATATTTATATAATATTATTTTTATTTAATTATTATGTTACCAGTCTGACCAAACAGCTTAACCGTTTTGACCATTTGAACTATAACCATGACTTTTCCTACTTGATTTCCAATCTGACTTTTAAAATATTGATAAAAAGTGGCCCGTGGCCCTTCAGCATATATTAGACACATGCGGAGTTTTAAGTTCCCAATCCCCCCACGCGTTACTTCATTTTAAGAGGGCCAGGAACAGTAGCAATCCGTGGCCTCTTATTCTCTGCAGCGGCGCTACTTTCATTTTAGAGTTCAAATTTTAAGATCATTTTGATACTTAAAACTACTTCTATTAACTAAAGTCCCTTCATAAACATTATTCTACTTAACTTGTTCTTTCTAATTGATGTATTTTTGAGGTGATTAGCGCAAATTTTTGAATTAGCGTTTGGAGTAGGTGTTGAATTTTAACAACATATGACTATAGGATTATAGAGCTATTTTATTAGTTAAGTTCTATAGGGTTAGATTTATTTATCGGTTATCTTGAGGATTTAAAAATTTAATTTTTATTCAAAAATTTTATGGTTTTTGATATATATAATTATTTTACCGGTTAAATTAATCAAATTATTGATTTGAGTTTATTGGAGGTAATATTGAATTTTGAATGGTTTATTTTTGAGTTTTAAGCTTGAGTTTGAAGGTTGAAATGTTAATGGAATATCTTATTTGAGAATTTTGGGAGTTTTATTAAAGTAAGCAATTTAGGAGTTGTTAAGAATTTAATTAAATGATTTGAATTATTAGAGAAAATAGAAATTTGTGTTCAAATAATTAATTCTGCACTCCTACAAAAAATATAATAAAAGGCGCTTATTTTAATGAATACTATGGCACTTCCTAAGCGCCATAAAAGTAAGTTACGACGCTTCTCAGTAGAAGCGCCGTAATATGTAATACTTTTTTTTTTATATAATTGTTTCCTTGAATTCAGCCAATTAAAATCCACAACAATTTATAATACGAATAGAAAAAAAGTAAACCAAATTAGAATGAAATAATACATAACTAATTCATAAAATTAGTACTAGATATATGTAATCACAATTAATGTAATTGTACAACTAATTTTAAGAGAATAAACAACACGAGAATAGGCAAATAAATAACCTAACGTATGTACCTAAATATTAACTGATTGCTTGACCATATATTCACACTATTCCTCAATGATTTCATCCACTTGTTCATCAGTCAATTGGGTACAACGTTGATCTTTATAATACTACATAAAAATCATACATAGAACGAATTAAACTAAGTATTATTATATTTGTAAGCTCAAAAATTTAAAAATTTATAATATATAGGAAGTTCAAGAAGATAGAGTTGACACTTCAAATAAATACTTGAAAAAAATTATGAACACACATATATGATAATGACATATTTTAACTAAAAAAGAAAAATTGAACCAAATATTGAGGAAAAAACACTTACACGTTAGGGAAATTCTGAAAGAGGATGAGACAAGAAAAAAAATATGGGAGAGAAAGCTTTGTACTGTAACAGAGTTGTGGAAAATGAAGGAGCTAGAGAGAACATGAAAAGATGAAAATGAAAATAGCGGGGTAAAATTTAAATAACAAATTATAAAGAAGTTACAACATTTTTTTATCAAAACGCCGTAGCTTCCTAATTTTTTTTAAAAAAGAAAACACCTACAAAAAATGTTAAATATATCCAAGGCACCATGTGGGTGCCTTATATATTTAAAGGTTGCCTTGAATATTCAAGGTGACCATGAGTGCCTTAGCCGGTGCTCTATAATAGAGCGTCGGCTAAGGCCCCAATTTTTAGCCTTAACTAACACTTGATTATCAAATGCCGGCTAAGGCCTTTCCACCATTAGCCAGCACTTGATTATCAAGCGTCGGCTAAGGCTAGCTTTGGTCAGCACTTTATAATTAAGTGCCGACTAAGGGCCAATTTTTTTTGGAAACTCAAGAACGAAGTAGGTGATTTCTTTTTTGACTTACTGCAACACGAGATTCTAAATAATAATATCTTTTTAACTTACTCTCACCCTTATCCGATACTTTATTTTTAAGCGCCGGATAAGTTTTTTTCAAATAAAAAAAATGCTAAAAAATTAACCCAGCTACGACGCTTTTTTGAGAAGTGCCGTAGCTTGGGCTTTCGTTTCTGTTTTTTTAAATAAATGTTTTGTATGGAGCTTGTTTAGAAAAGTGTTGCACAAGCCTAACACTAAGCTTTGCCGCTTATATTAGGAAGTGTCATAGCTTTTGAACTTTTTTTTTTAAAAAAAAACAATTATCTACGGCACTTCTTTGAAGAAACGCCAAAAAAGGGGCGCCGTTAAATCCCTCTTTTGTAGTAGTATTGGTTTATGGGAGATTTAAGAATTTTTCTTTACTTGGGAGGTATAAACTTTAACTACATATGTACATCTAAGTTGTTTGAGCTAATAGAAACCTCAAGTCATATTGGAATGATTAAGTGTAACCTAGAGTGGAATTGGAAACTCTAAAGGGGACCAAGTTCCTAAGTTGTTATTTTTATCACCCAATTAGTTGATAAACTAATGTGTGGTGATGTTGAATTATGTAGATTGATTTATGATTGTTGATGTTGTGCACAAGATTTTGATTGTGGTAATATTTACTTCCTTGGCGAAAGGTAAATACTTTCCACTTGTCATAGATGCTAATGTCTTGCTTTTGAGAGGTTTTGATATTATTATATTATGAAATGAGATATGGACTTTCAATTGGAATGACAAATACTCTTCATTTGAGAAAATTGTCTTGTGGAATTTGTGATTTTGAAAATGAAAATGTAAAATATGGGAAAAGAGGCTTTGCCTTGATTATTGCTTTTGCAAGAACATGACCATGAATAATCATGAGATATATTGTATAAGTTGTTGTTGTGATGCTGATCAATTGTGATTGATGGGGAATAGTTGGAGAGATATACTATCACATGATAAGACCTCCCTAATGCACATTGGGTTGGTAATACATCCCTATTGGGGTAGGTCTTCGTGGCTTATTCGTCCTAAAGATAAGGATAGACTCTTGTAGCTTTTTTCATTTCTAAGAGAGGCCCTTATGGCTTGGGTACGAGAAAAATACTATCATGTGATAATACCTCCCACTGGTGCACATTGGGTTAGTTATTCATCTATCTTAGGATAGGCCTATATGGCTCATTCGTCTATTTTGGGATAGGCCTACATGGCTCATTCATCCTATAACACCTTACTTCCATAATCAATTTGATGAGTTTTATGCAGCGAATTTGAACCACTAAGCAGTATTCCTTTATAAAGTTCTTTCAATTTCCAACTCAAGATAGGACTTAAACCTGTAGTTTAGTGGGTTTTATTTGAATAATTTTAAACTTTTCAAAAACTATCATAAAGTGGCTCGTAACTTCTTTGTAACTCATTGTTTCTTAATTTCTTTTATTATAATCAGAGTATTTCACTGCTTAATAAATCACTCTGCTCACTTGACTAATGGGCTTGTACCATGCGATTACCCATTCCTAGTTCATTTATTGCACTTAGGAAAACATTTGTCTATCATGTGGGTTATACAATTAACTAGATCAAACATTAATATTTACATAACGGATTAGCGTATAAATCCTCAGCTCTACATTGCAACTTCTTCTTTTGGCACATCGTTCTGCATCCCTATTCTGTGCTTGCATGCCTATATGGTTGGGTGAGGGAGAGTGAGATTCGAGATAATCTCAGTAGAAAACTTTGCTAACTATGCATACAAGATACAAGCTTAATGTATGACATACAATCTTATATAAATTCATGCCAACATATTGACTTGTTTGCATACTCAATGTTAACACATTACACTAAAGGCCACAACATAAGTAAAACAGAGCTTCAATCATTCACATATGCTTTATACAATTCATCAAAGCAATTCAACACATTAATGCATAAGCATCATTATCAAGTAAATGCAAGTCAGGAAAGTTTTACTACCTTTTGTCTTTAAGTCCTCCTCTTGTACCTTTTCTTCCAACCATTGTATTTGTTTGGAAATTCCTCCATTCTTCTTCTTTCTTGACATCTCATGGCCTTAGATAGATAACCACAAGCTAAGACAACTGAATGTCCAATATAGCAGCTACATTAGCCTCTAGGACATGTTTCTTATCTTTGGACCAATACTTGTCTCAAATTACTTTAAGTGCCACAAATGCGTGGGTCTCCCTAATCTGCCAGATTTGTCACCTAACTTTGAAAAATCATATCTTCATCTAGGAAACTCCAAATTGGGTGGTTCAAAGTCCTAGGTGAATATCTTTAAGTATACTTTAAAAGAAAAATACCTCCCACTATCACTTACACCACACTATTCCTGAAACACTAATCAATCCTCAGTGCCACAAATATCATTCTAGATTTAATGCTTAACTTTAATAAATCATATCTCCCAATATTCTCATCCAAATGACACATTATAAACCAAATTAAAGCCTATCATGTCTACTATTACTTTGGAAAGTTTCATGGCCATTGGATAACATTTGGCTATTTAAAAACATATCACAAACAACCTGCCTCCTAGAAAACAAAATATGGCAACACTATTTCACATGCAACTCAAGTCTCAAATTTTAGAGTCTTGAATCCAGTCCACCCAAAATCATAACTGGGGATCTATCCCACATAGTTTTTTTATATAGAATCCATTAAAGACCTCAAAAACATCAAAATCACACTCCTCCCTCTTCCCCTGCTCCTAACCAAAAACTTGCTCTTAAACCAACAATCAACAAGTTTGCATTTTGACTACTAAACTAGTCTTATATTATCATCAAACACCATATTTCATCACATACATGATCCTAACAACATTGGACCCTAATTTACCTCAATGATTGAAATCTAAGGCAGCCACCAAGCTTTATGAAGCTTAACAAATAGTCAAAAAATACCGATTAAATTGAAGCTTAGGCTTACCTCCACGCGATTCTACAATTAGTTATTGATTCTAGTAGTACCAACCCAAGGTAGATAGCTCCAAACACCTTTGATTAAAAATTTGAAACCATAGAAAGGAAGCCCACACCGAGAAGAAGAAGATTAGTGAAGGCTTTGTTGGCTAGAAACAGTGATTTGGCAGTGAAATTGAAGGTTGAGCTCAAGAACACTCAAACATTCTTCAACTTCTCTCCTCTTTCATTTTCCATGAATTTTCTCTAATTTCTCTCCCTCTTCCTTCCTTGGCCGAAATCTTGAAGGAAAATGGAGGGTTAGGATGTTATCTTGCATTTGGTAGCCTCTTAGTGTGCCATTTGCCCAATGATTAAACCAAAGAGTGATAAGTGTCCCTTTTTACCATCATCTTCTCTCTTTTCTCTCTCCTAGGCATCTATTTTGTGTCAGGGGAAGAGAAGCCTAATGAATTCCCCTGACTCCTGAGTTCAGTATTTGAGAAAGTCAAGCATGTGTTCGAACCGAGGACTGGTGGATTTCCCTAACTAAGGTGACATGCCGCGCCTCATGTGTATGCCAACACAAAAGTAAAAAAGTGATCCTCATGATTAATGGACATATGGCACTTTCTTGTGGAGCCACCACAAAAGTTAAGTCATTATTACTTACTTTAGTAAAGCTACTTTAATAAAGATACTTTATTGATGTTTACTCAGAGTCCTACTCAGGTTTTGCTTAGGACTGCAACACGTATATCGAGGCCGATCAAATGGCGCTACATGTCTATGTGTCAGTATATTCTACCCGATGTCTTTCACATATCAAGCCTTTATACAATCCGAAGAGTCACTCTATACCTGGAGGGTCAAGTCATACAGTCCTTGAGAGTCATTCTATCTCTCGACATTATTGGGACTATTCCCAAACTGGCCTTAGTAGTCTGCCTGATATAGGCTTATCCTTAAGTCTCCAGTCCCAAAATTTGGGATATTACACGTCCCTATTGGGATAGGCCGATGTGGATCATTCATCCTAGAGAGAGGGACAGGCTCTTGTAGCTCTCTTCATTCTTAAGGGGAAGAAATAAGCCCTTGTCGTTTGTTTGTACGTCTCCATAGTGATGGGGATAGGTCTTTTTAGGCTAATGTGTTTGCATACCTTTTTTTTGGGAAAGACTCGAATGAGTTAATATATGTAATTATGAGATTATTTGAATTATATGCATTGCTATTTTCTGTCCCACTTGACACCTCACTATCACATGTTGGTATGTGTGATGAGTTGGAATTTTGGTTACTGAGGCTTTGGTCTCACCCCGTTGCTATTAACATTGTTTAGATGATATTTCTCGTGCTAGGACTTTGGGGAGAGTTCCTAAGGCTTGATATTGTGATATCTCTGTATAGTCTCTTGTGTTCATTTATGTGTTGAAATTATGCATATTGACATTCAAAGGGCTCATAACTTATAAACTTTGATTGATTCATATTTGGAGTAACTGTCGCAAGCTAATGGGCTAGTAGAGGCTAGAGGCCTTTAGAGTTTTCTTAAAAATGATTATTATGGATCCACATATGCATATTTCAATATTTTCTGATGATGGAAATCTGTTTGGTATCATGTGGAAGAAAGTTTCATTACTTGGGCTTATGGTTGAATGTTATTTTCTAGGCTTCATGAAGCTCAAGGTCCAAGTGTGTTAATTAATTATGGTTTGATTTGTGAAGCAATGGGAAAATTTTTATTATCCATGATAGGTTTTAAATGTTTAGATAGTCTCTTTTCTATCATGTATAAGTTTATTAGGTAATTTTAATCCTTAACCATGATAGGTGGTTTCAAATGAGTTAGTTCAATTCTTTTCTATCATTTTAGCTTTAATTTAAAAGAGAATCTATTGATAATAGTATTTGATTTTGAAAAGTAAAGATGGAAATTTTCTACTATAGCAGATCTTTGGGTTTAATCTTCTTTGCTTACCATAGTAGTGTTGATTATTTTGAAATTTTGATTAAGCGTATGGATAATCAAGTTTTAAGAAGAGGATTTTAAAGAGAATAGAGGACGAGGATGAAGAAAATCTATGAAAATGGGGAGTTTAAATATAATAGATTGAAAGTGACACGTACTTTGGAAATTGATTAGGATCAGTCCACTCGCAATTATCTTCTTTTTTCCTTCACCTTGAGACACATCATAACGGTTGTTTCAAAAAAACCGTTATTTATCTTCAACTTCATGATGATCATCGAATAATGAGGAGGGACCTAGAGTCAGCGCGGGAATGAGGAAAAGTTTCCAAGGCTTTACTTAACTTCTATTAAGTTAGAACTGTGAAGTATGTTGGTGTTATCATTACAAGAATACCTTATGGTTTTTAATTAATAACCGTGAATTATTAAGTTATTTTTTTGTTAAATTTTTTAATATTTGAAAAAAAACAATAGTGGTGTTCAGTCATTGCCTCCACCGCTGTCCTCCTCCTCCTCATTCTTATCATTGGAAGAAAGAGATGAAGGGTCTAACTATAAGTCATATTTAACATCATTGTGATGGAGTATTTCAACTTCTTGTTCAGTTTGTTGGCATATGAGTAAGATGCCTTGTGTGGCAATCAAGGCTTGCTAATAGTTTCATTAGAGCCTCTATTTCAGGAGATAGAGGAGGAGGTGGTCGTGGTCGAGTAGGGGCTGGTGACGGCGGAGGAGCTTCCTAGGATCTTAATAACATGATGAAGGAGAGAAGAAGGAGGCCGATAAAGAAAAGAAGTAAGAATCATAAGGAATATGTAAGGCTAAATAGAAGTCCGATGATGTTACAAAGGGTTATGATCTACGAACCGGTATGTTTGAAAGTGTTACATGACAATTGTTTCTGAAGACCGTTACATTTTGTCTTTGCTTATATAAGAGATTGAGAAATAAATCATTTATAAGTATTACATTATCAGTATCTCTTAAGAATCGTCATATTTGTCACTAAATAAATAACGGTTATTAACTACAACCATTATATTTGTGTTTTTGTGAATTCCGCCACTCAATACATGATGGTGCGTATATTTAACCATTACTTTTATGCATTATATATTCTTGCGTGACCTTCACCTCGACATATATGACATTTATTCGCTATAACTATTATTTATTAAGCATTATATATGCTTAAATATGTAGCAATGATTCCTACACAAAATCGTCTTCTATATCAAGATGCTTAAATTTAGCAGAATTCATCTTGTTAATGTTGAAACCGTTGCTGGTTAATAGGAGAGGAGGCAAAAGTTCATGAAATTAAACTCTGTTGTTCCTATACATATCATAGTGTACTTTAAAACCCATACATGCTTGATTTTCCAATCCTATATAACTTTAACACACCAGTTCATCATACAGTAAGCTCTTGTTCAGTTTCTAAGCCTCTAAAATTTCAAACTCCAACATGGAAGCACACTATATTGACATGCAAATTCATATGTCATCAATATAAGTTTTAATCTATGCTTGGCTTTGGTTATTTTTCTTGTTCTTTGATTTTCTCTCACTAACCCAAAATTGAAACCATCATCATCTTTAATATCACACGCTAGACGGAGAGAATGGAGATGGGTTGGTGTTTAGGACTCTTAGCTCCTACCTACAATAAAAAAATCATACCTTTAAAAAATCATCTTACAAATGTAAAATATTATGATAATATAAGCTAAAACAAAAATTTCCTTTGTTTCTGTTAATTCAAAAAAATTATAAAAAGTATAGTCATTATATTCCTCAAACATCATTCTTCAATTCAAATATCATTTTTCAAATATAAAAACAATACAATATAAATGTGATCATCTAACTCCAATGAAAATGACTAGTTAAAAAGAGAGGCAAAATGTGAGTGCGAGGTCCAGGGTTTGATTCCTTCCTTCGTCACAAAACTCAACCATTATCTGACGTGGATGTAGCACTGATGTGGTTGGACATATGGCGGTGAGGTGGTAGAGACATGGCATGTGGTGGCGGCTGGCTACCGGTGATGGACTCGTGGCCCTTTTTAAGGGGCACCTAATGGATTTTTTTTAAATAATAAATTACTAAAGAAAAATTCTATCGGTAATTTGTTAGTATTTTTTATGGAATATTTTTTGTTGGAAATATGTTGGTAATTTTTTATGAAAATTTTCTGTTGGTAAGTTTCCAATAGAAAATTTCATCTGTAATTCTGTCGATGATTTCCAACATAATTGAAATTCCATCGATAAAAAATTTGCCATGTAAAATTTAGCGACGGCATGAATTTCATCAGTAATTCTGTCAGTATTAAGCCAATTTTTTGTAGTAGAAACTAAGTCCCTTGAGCACTAAGCATCGGGGAAAAGGGTGTCCCCTTCCCGTCAATTTCCTCTCTACTACTCATCTCAATCATCTTAACCCTTATATTAAAATATAAGTAGTTTGGATTTAATGTTTTATAAAATATTTATTTAATATAATTTTACTTAGTCATGGGTAAATTTTAGTAGTTTGAATTTATTTATTTATTTTTTAATATTTTATCATTGTATTAATAATTTTATAAAACATTAAATAATAACCATTTAAAGTTTAATTAAACATGCTTGAGATGAGAAAGGAGGGAGGTGGATGGGAAGGGAAGTGGAGACACTCCTTCCTCCTAAGCATCGTGACCCCATATCTCATTTTCTCTTCTTAAGCAGTTGGTTCTATTTGTTTTTAATTCTAAACAGCTATATCATTAAAAAAATTAAACATGACAGTTAATTGTTGGATCACACAAAATTTTTAATTAAAAGCAAAGATTTAAATGCATTAAGTAAAAATAAGAGGGCTATGTAACATATAATACTTTAAAGTGTTTTTAGGGATACTCAGTGTCTAAACTAATTTTTTATGCATCGAAGACCCAAAGTATTTTGCCTAATAACACTTATAGCCCATTTAGTTTGATTCCATGGGAGAGGAGTACATGTAATCCTGATGTAATAGACTGATTATAGCGTTTGGTTAGGCTTATGTAATGTAAAGAAGATTACATTTTATAATCATGATTACATCATTTGATGTAATCAAGATTACACTGCTAGAAGTGATAAATCAGAATGCAGAAATCTTGTAACCAAGTGAAAAAAACATAATTGCCATTATAATTTTTTAAATTGACCAAAGTGTCTACCCATAAATGCGGTTAAATATTAAATAATTATTATCATTAAATATTTAAAAATTAATTAATAATATAAAATTTAGAAAATATTCCCCCATTAAAAAAATTATATTCCATTGATAAAAATATTAAAATATCCCTTTAAATAATATTCCCACAATTAAATATTAAAAAAATTATCCTTAGTAGTTTAAAATAACTTTTGGTGCAATTTTATCCTTACAATTTTTCTCAATATGAAGGAGCATTTTAAACTTATTTATGATATTGAGTGCTAACTTGACAAATACTTTAAGATGTTAGATACAACAAGAATTAGTTTAAAATAAAGGATGCTACTGGAAAAATGCTTTAGGGTAATGGAATAAAAATAAAAAAGCTTTACTTGATACAACAACAATTATTTGATTTTTTTTTAGAATTATGGGAAATCAAATCATATTGTTGGGATTTTTTCATCAAATATCTAGGAGGCCTAGTTTTAGTTTAAATATAATTTTAAAATGCATTTAGTATAGGGAAAATCCCTGTAAAATACGCTGGAAATAGGGTATTCCCTATTTGGTACATTGAAAACCCAAATCCCTGATTAGTCTTGTTGTAGGAATCAGGGATTTTAAAATTCAGTGGAAAAGACTCAACTAGCCCTGAAAAAAATGATGGCCGAAATGCATAAGAGTGGGAAAGAAAGGAAGGGAAAAAAAGCATGAGAGGAAAGAAAGGACAGTGGCGCGAGAAAGACGTAAGTTTCGGAACAGTTGAAAGCTGAAGACAAAGCAGAGGTAACCAACGGTAAGTAATTCTTCTAGTGTAGAAATGATGTTGTATTGTGAATCTTCCATCTTCGTCTTCTGAGATTGTGAATAGTTGCGATGGATTTCTGGTTTTGGATGCTTGCTTTTATGGGTAAGGGGGTCGTTTGTTGAAGATGGAGAAAGGTTGCAGCTTGAAGGTAATGGGAGATTGTTGATGGTTGTGCGGTGGATTTCATTGTGTTTGGCTATAGGAATGGTGAAGATTGTGGGTTTTTTGTTGTGAACCATAATGGTTACTGCGAGCGATGACAAACTTGAGGCATTTTGGTTGGGGGATGGTGTTGTTTTCAGTGAAGAAGGAGATGTGAAAAGATATCGTGTTATTGTTAATGGTACATGGAGGGTAATGCTATGAGGGGTGTTGTTAATACTGAATATGGAGATGTTAAAGTGAATGGTGTTGTTATTAATAGTTCATGGAGGATGATGATAGGGTGTGTTGTTAATAATGGAGATGGATAAGTTGAAATAAATTGTGATGTTAAATGAGAATACAGAGCTGTTAAAACATACTGTAAAATATAACGTGTTGCTGTTAATAGATATAGGGTGATGATATGTGGCCGATGTTGTTAATGATGAATATGACGATGCTAAAACATAGGTGTTTGTTGTTAATTGCCCCTGTTTGATGATGAAATGAGCAGTTACTGTGTTTCATAAAGAATGGCTGACAAAATTACTTAACTATATAATGATAACCGGCTTTGTTTAATTAATTATCTCTTTTTGTTTTTTCTACAGATAGGCATGTACAATGACATGCAACAAAGGCTCAAAATCTGTGAAGGAACTATTTTGTTATTTCCATGTTGGAGGAAAATTTGTGTGGAATGATGAAGGTAAAATTAAATATAATGGTGGTTATGTGAAGTTGAAGTGCCTGAAAGAGGTGATAACACTTAGAGATTTGAGGTTGATGATATCATCATGGCTTGGTATTGATTGTAACATGTGTGAGATGAAGTATACAGTGAGGTTTGATGAAAGCATACTAATATATTTAAATGATGATGGTGAAGTTGAAAACCTTTTTGAATATAACGAAAGGAGCGGCCATGTGTATATAGAAGCAAAAGGAAATGATGATGTATGCCATATATCAGATGACTCGCAAACGTAAGTGCAATTTTTGTAGGGATGATAGTTGTTATTTGTGAAACTGTTGTCGGTTATTAAGTAACAAAATTTGTTATTATAATTGACTGCAGGTATGTAAATTCCTTGGGACTCTCACAAGGAAGATCTGTTGATTGTCAAACCAGTGTGGAAAACCAAGATGAAGCGTGGTACTATGAAAGTGTTGCTTCGTGTACGATGGCTGAAATTGCTGGAGGATCTAATAAGCTACTTTGTGGAGTAGAGAGTGCACCTACACCTAGCCCAGAGTTGAAGTGCACAAAATGGAGGGGGATAATTTCAGGAGTGATGCAGACATTTGCACACGCGGATGCTTTTAAGCAGGCACTGTACAAGTACAGCATAGCACACAAGTTTGAGTTTGAATATGTGAGAAATAGCAAGCATAGCATTTCAGTAAAGTGTAGGAGTTTAGGTTGTCCTTGGAGGGTTGTAGCAAATGCTATCGGAAAGACAACTCTAATACTACGTGTGACGACATTCAAAGATGAACATTATCATAGTGCACAAGACAATCTTAAGGTGACCCATGGTGGAAGATCTAATTTGACATCTTCCATTATAGTTGATGAGGTGAGAAATCACATTGACAAACGTCCCAATGAAATAAGGAAGATGTTGCAGACAGAATATGGTGTGACCCTTACATACAAGCAAGCATACAAGGCAAAGGAAAAAGCGATGGAAGACATACAAGGTAGACCAGAACAATATTATATGTTAATACCTTGGATTTGTAAGCGATTGAAGGAAACAGATGACAAAACTGTCGCTGAGTGGGAAGCAAGTGGGAATAACATGTTTGAGAGAGTATTTATTGCATATGGGTGTTGTATTAAGGGATTCATGGCTGGTGCAAGACATGTGCTATACATTGATGGAACCCACTTGTCCGGACCATACAAGGGAACAATGCTTTCAGCTTCTAGTTATGATGCGGACAATGAAATTCTGCCGTTTGCAATAGCAATTGTAAAGTGGGAGACATTAGAAGATTGGTCATGGTTCTTACAGAAGATTAAATAAATAGTTAGGTCAATTGAACTCACAATAGTGTCAGACCGTCACAATGCAATTAAAGGGTCAGTGCAAATAATTTTTGGTAGTGAACGGCATGCTTATTGTTATAGGCATGTAAAGGAGAATTTCAGTTCAAAATTGCTTAAATTAAATAGAGGCAAGAGGAAGCCAAGTGGCTGCTCAAAGGAAGATGCACTACGGTTGCTTGATAATGTTGCATATGCAAGGTTGGATGCAGATTTCGAGAAGGCAATGGATTACATGCGCAAATCCTATAAAGAGATGGCTGATTGGTTGATTCACCATGGAGATATCGATAAGTGGGCGTTGAGTAAGTTTCCGTTATGAAGGTGGGATAAGATTACAACCAACATAGCCAAATCATTTAATGCGTGGCTGGTGAAGGAAAGAAAGCACAATATCGCACTACTTATCCATGAACATCGTGAGAAGGTTGCCAAGAAGATGTATGCATCGAGTATGGCAATGCTGAAATGGAAAAATGGTGTTGGGCCCAACATAGAGTCCATAGTAAAGGAAAATGTTTGTCATGCTGAACATATGTCACTAGTTAATTATGGAGGCGTTAGGATTTGTGTCCATACCAAATATGGATCCTTAAATGTTGATCTTCATTTGTGTAGTTGCACCTGTAAAGTATAGCAAATGTCGGGGATCCCTTTCCCTTGTGCTCATGCTTGTGCAACCATCAAGCATGTCCATGGCAATGTGTATGACTATGTGGAAGGATGCTACAAAATAACAGTCCAACAAATGATTTATAAGCGTTCCATGGCTTCAGTAGTGACAATCGACAAGCCAGACCCAAACAACTATATGCTGGGTCATCTGTTTGCTTAGACATTGTTGCTGCCACCTAGGACAACTAGACCTGCTGGAAGGCCAAGAACTAGTATGCGTGAATCACAATTCCAGAATAAGAAGATTTACCATTGTACAAGATGCCATGAAGCGGGGCATACTATACGGAAATGCACAAATCCAAATCCAAACTGAAGTTGGTAAAAATTAGCTTTTGAAGTAAGCATTCTGCAGATATAAGGAGCTGCAATATTTTGAAGTAAACATGTTGATAGTAATATAAATTTTCTGAACTTACCCTGCTTATAGTTAGCAAGTCTATTGAAGTAATATGTATAGTTCTTTTTTAGGGAAAGGGGTTGCTGCATATGTCTTAATGTTTTGGTTGTGACAAGGAAACATTAGGGTGAAGTGCAATGTTAATGTTCCCTTGTCATTAGTATCAAACATCCACTGTCACAACTTTAAGGGTATACCTTATATAGTTATGTAATTATGCAGCACATTATGATATAAGGTTAATATAATTATGCCACATATAATCCTATTATGTTAATGTTATCACTGTGTTGTGTGACACAGAATTTGGCCGAATTTCCCCTGTCCATATCCGTGCTACCCTGGACCTGTACTGTTGTATATTTTTGAAGTTGTTTAACAAGATAAGACAGTTGTTAATAATAGAAGCGTAGTTGTTAATAGTGAAGTTGAAGTTGTTATTTCACCGCTTTTTTTTGATAGGTCAAAGAAGATAAAAACATTGTGAAAAATGAGAGTGTAGTTGTTAACTATGAACCTTCTGCTGTTAATGGTCCCCCACTTGTTGAACTCCCACGCTACCAATGCCATGTACTTTTCTGAACTCTTGAAGTTGTTTAACAACATACGACAGGTGTTAATAATGGAAGCGTAGTTGTTAATAGTGAAGTTGAAGTTGTTATTTCAACTATTTTTTTCAGAGGTCAAAGAAGATAACAAAGTTGTGAAAAATGAGTGTGTAGTTGTTAAATATGAACCTTCCGCCGTTAAAGATACCCCACTTGTTGAACTCCAACGACAAGTACTTTTCTGAACTCTTAAAGTTGTTGAACAAGATATGAAAGTTGTTAATAATGGAAGAGTAATAGTTAATAGTAAAGTTGAAGTTATTATTTCCCCTTTTTTTTTCAGAGGTCAATGAGGATAACAAAGGTGTGAAAAAAGTGCCTGTAGTTGTTAAAGAAGATATGAAAGTTGTCAAAGAAGATAAGAAAGTTGTCAAAAATGTGCACACATTTGCTAATGGTACCCCACTTTTTTCTATTCGAAGCAACCCTCAACATGCCCTTTTTTGAACTTTTTGAGTTGGTTTACAACAAGCGAAAGTTGTTCAAAAAGAGCAGCACGTTACAGGCGACATGTATAGTGTTTCAATCTCCTAAGTTGTCAAACAAGATAACCTAGTTGTTAAAAAATTACATATAGTTGATAATATAGAAACGCTCCTTGTTAACATGCGTAAGTTGGCAAACAAGATCAGAAAATTGTAAAACAAGAACTTGAAGTTGTTAAATATGAACTTCCTAACAGTGGGTTGCTACACATGTCTCATGGCATGTACACTCTTGTACATTAAAATCATGTACCCTGGGCAGTACGATAGTATTGGAAGTTACAAAAGAACACATCCCAGGTCAAAAAAACAACAACTGCATAAAGTTTCCCTGTAGATGTCTAAAATAAAGCAAAGAACTATTGTGTCAAACGTTGACGTTTGATTGGCTGCCGAGATAGAAGCTCCAGAGCATCTAGTCTTGATGAATTTTGATGGTGATTCACCAGCCACCATATAATGTCCCTCTTGTATTGTTTGACTTGAGCCTGTACAAGACCCAAACAGCAATAGTTCAGTTTATTGTACTTTCAAAACCAGACAAAAGTCAACATACATATGAACTATTGTGGATACTTCTGTGTAATCAAGTACCACAGATGGACTCCATTGGAACAACCAAATCAAGACGTGAACACCACAATCAAGGCTACGAAATCCAGACAGCAGTCATATACGTAAAAAAATAAGGAAATGGATACAACAGTCATATACACAAAATACAATAGTCAATTCTTACAGATTATTTTGCTGAGGTACTTGAGCACGAATGATGTCTATCTGTTGCTTCTTCCCATGTCGAGTTTTACTGACGAAATCCACTATATCAATAAATCTGTCCCTCTACAAAAAAAAACACAAATATTTGGGTTCAGTCGGGGAAATTTAATTGCTAATGAAATTTAAATCCACGATGTTAAAGCATAAAGTTCATTACACATGTCTCTGCTGCCAATGATTGTGGATCTTCTAAGGCGCTATTTTTCTTCCTTTTCTTTGTGGTGTCAACAATGGGTTTCATTGAGTCCAGAATATAGAAATTCCGTGTTTTTGGATCCAAGCCTACACAAAACCAGTGATCCCGGACAAGTACAGGCCCTAACAGCAAATCACAATCTGCAAGATTGTACCCTAATCGATCAAGCAATAATTGGCCCTTGTATTCTGAAGGTCTCCAATTCTTTCCTTTGCCAACGATTTGCATCTGCAACAAAATTTATATCAGTACCCAATAAACTAACATATGAATACCCATAATTTATTTCCTGATTACCATAAAGTCAGCATAAAAAATATGCCTCTTGACTGGTCCATGTAGTTCCAGATCTGCCATCAATGCCTTGCAAACAATGAACACCACCTGAAATGCACAAGTATGTAATGAAGTCATCCCCATAAACTTAAAATACAAAGTCCTGAAGCCATGGTAATACTGACCCAATTGTTAACCTTATGGATTCCACCTAAAGAATACAGCTTATCCCGAGTGACGTATTCATCTTGCAATGTAACCAATTCCCTGTAATAGTTTTTTAAAAAATAGTCAATACAACGTTGCAAGAAAAATTTTGCACGTCCTCTTCCTTACAAGTACATCATGAAACATACATAAATCACTCACTTTTGGCCATCAATGGGTCGAGGATATTGAGAAATTAGTATGAAAAATCTTTCCTTGTCATCAACCACCATCTTCTTTTGCGATATGGCCTTAGGCATGACAAAGGGGGACTCAATTTTCTTTTCTCTTCTAACCCTAGTTGATCTTCGTAACACATTATCCTTGGTAACCTCTTCCTCCTCCACAATGTTTGCTCCTTGTCTTTGACTATCTGAGTCACTTTCATGTGAGTGCCACTCATTTTTTCCATCATTCTCTTCTTCTTCAACATTGACAACATCCTCTTATTGGTCTACTCCTTCTCTTCCAACCTTTTTATGTTCCCCTCTCATCACTTGAACCTTTATCAACTCCTCTGCAATTACACTCGTCAACCGTCTATACATATCCTTCAGGTCCTGAAGCAAAAAATTAAATCAAAACTTGTTATACACACATTTGTATTAATGCATACAAACATTTACAAATTAACAAATACCTGGTCCAAATGATCAATTCCAATGTTTCCCTCTACAGAAACATTCAATTTAGATGCCCTTGCTCCAAATATTATGCCCATGTTGCTGTCCCTCTCTAACTTAACCATGGTTTTTAATCGATCCTCAGTCCAGTAGTTAACAGCATCAACATACTCATGTTTCTCAGTTGGCATCATTGCAAAGTGCTCACCAAAAAATATCTACCAAATAAATAGCAAAACAATAACTTAAATACTTGCCACTTAAAGCGTACCATAACATAAGTAAATTTAAGTACATACCAACAAAAAGTACATCCATCCACCGACATTGGAGTTGCCCCTCTTATTGTTTCTCACATCCCTTACATAGTCTCCCATCTCTTTCCACAAGTCCTTAATGATAAAGGTCGCCCAATCAAATTTCTGAAATCCTTTCATTGTCAACCTCATCACCTTCAGTAACCGCTCACTAACCTTTGAGCTTGCAGTGGGAGCTAGAAAGGTTCCAAGTGTGTACAACATAAAAAGGAACTCAAAATTTTCATTGTCACTGCCGTTTACAATAGCCTCTATAATGTTACTGTATAGGCGTTTTGAATATTCACTCTGTAACTTTGTATAAACCGGGTCATCATCATCCACCTTAGTCCTCACCACATCCCCACAGTGGGGAAGCCCAAGTAACTGCTTCACATCTAATGCAGAAATTTCACGTGTCTTTCCCCTGATTCGGAATTGGTGTGTTGCTGGATCATATGAGTGAAGCATTGACACAATCAGATCTTTTGGCAGTTTCTTGCAACCTCCAACCTCTAGCAGCTTGCTGAATCCTAATCTCTTCACCCATTCCTTTAAACTTTCATCTTTATTTATGAAGTCAACTAATTACTTGAATTGCCAAATTGAGCTACGAGTGATAAAAGCTACTTTCCTCTTTGCACTCTTCTTCTCTTGTCTTTCTTTCTTAGGTTTCTCAATGTATTTAGACTTCTCACAATATTCCTTCCTCTCTTGGTCACTCAATGGTCTCCATGCTTTTAGGACCTCATCATTGTGCACAACACATTTGTCAGATTTCTGTGGCTTAAATTTCTTAAAATACTCAATTCTAAACAACTGCAACCCATTGTTTAAGGCCTTACATGTATCCCCTTTATGCAACACCTTCTTCCCTTGTTCGTCTAAGTTCTGCCCTTTTTCCACCACCTTTTCCCCTTCTTTAACCACCATATGCCCTTCTTCACTTTTGTTCTGCCCCTCTTTAGCCCCCTCCTCCCCTTGTTCAACCACCATCTTCTTCTGCAAAACAGAGTTATACAAAGTTCAACCTCTATAACTGATTGGTAAAAAAATATCCATTATTTATCTAACATCATAGACATTACAACTTCCATTCTCAGGAAACTAATGTTCAAAGATGATGTGTCTATTACCAATTGACACACATTCCACATGTTATTCATGCAAACACATCATTTGAAAATATGAAGATCGAATTGATCAAAGATGACAAAAAATAACTACCCCTCCATAAATATGCCACAATAATTACTTACGTTCGTTGAAAGAACGTTAATGAGATAAGGACCAATCAAATATCAGTACCTTCAAGTGGACTCTGAGGTTTGAGCCACTACCCTTGCAAATCATTCAGGGAAGAATCTACATTTAAACATCATAACACTCTCAAACCCGCAAAAAATATACTTCTAAAATAGTAGAGCAAAACGATAAAAAATGAAGGAACTACAGTAGGAATCCCATCGTTACATAGCTCAAACAAGAATGAAAAGTTGTTATTTTTCACAGTTGTGTCTTTACTGTAGAGCCTGAACTTGTTATTTTCCCCCCATCTTGTTATTCTCATAAGTTTCACTGGCCATGTTTTGGTTTTTCCAGTCATAAGTTGTTAAACAAGAATGGATTGGTGTTATTTCTTAAAGTTGTGTTGTACCTGTAGAATCTTAAGTTGTTAATTGGCCCCCCAACTTGTGAGTGTCAGAAGTTTCCCTGCCATTCCTTGGTTTTTCAAATCAGCAGTTGTTAAACATAAACGAAAGGTTGTTATTTTTAAACATGTAGATGTTACTATAGAAACTTAAGTTAGTGCTTGTCCCCCTACTTGTTAGTCTCCCAAGTTCCACTGGCCATGTTTTTGTTTTCCACATCAGTCATTGTTAAACAAGGATAATCAGTTGTTATTTTCTTACATGGTGTTGTTATTGTTGAAACCTTAGTTGTTAATGGCCCCCCAACTTCATACTCTCGCAACTACCCCTGGGCATGTCTTTCTCAATGTTAAAAAACACTTGTTAAAATTATGCAATGCGGGAAAAGGGCAATATACGACAGGAAACAAGTTCATCACATTATTGTTCACCAATTGAAACCAACACCACCAGAGACAATCACAAACATTAAAAGGCAACACATGACAGCAAATAAGCACGTCTTCATATTGCATCTTCTAATTATTATATGAACCGAAAATTTGAAAAAAAATGCCAACTTACCGTCGTCGATCGTCTCCACACACCCCACAACTCTCGACGACGCTCGAACTCCGTACAACGCCGCCGCAAGCCTCTCACAGAACCCACCGCTCTCAAATCTGAAAACCACCGAAGTCCCTACAATGCCTCCGAAAACCCCAGCCGAATCCCACCGAAGAACCTCCCGTTCTTGGCCGACAGCGCCCCCCACCGAAGAACCTGCCGTTCACTCACCGACAACCCCCCACCGTCTCTCCCCCGACCGCTAGCAACCGAACTCCACTACCGACCGTGACCAGAAATTCCCTCGTCCTCTCCGCCTTCAGTGTTTTCTCCGCCTTCACTCTGCCCTACCACACGGTTCAAATGCACAAATCGAAATGGTCAAGGTTACTTAGAACTGAAACTTAAATCATTTATGACTTCCCATCTGCCTTCTTTTCTTTCCCGCGCATGCACCTCGTCAGTCTTTTTTCCAGGGTTAGTTGAGTCTTTTCCACTGAATTTTAAAATCCCTGATTCCTACAACAAGACTAATCAGGGATTTGGGTTTTCAATATACCAAATAGGGAATACCCTATTTCCAGCGTATTTTACAGGGATTTTCCCTTTAGTATATATGATAATTTTTAAAATAGTTGCAATGTTTACTTTCTTACTTCCAAAACATTCAAGAACTCTAGAACAACTCAATACATAATCGAGAACATCATAAACATTATTAAAATAACAAGAATCAATACTTACCAATGTCTTGAGCTTGAATCTTTGAAACTTTTCTCTCTTGAAACACTATTCTTGAACTCTTCTCCTTGATAAATATACAACATAAAAATGAAGTTAAGAACCATAGAAGGCCTTAGATGATCAAGCTATTGGCAGAGAAGACTTTTTAGAACAAGATATTACCTAGAGGAACTTGTTCTTCCTCTTTGTTCTCCTCTTCTCTTATTCTCCCTTCCCTCTTCACTTTCTGTCCGCCTCTCTCCTTTCTTTCTTGCTTCAACCCACACATGAGGAAATGAGGGGATTAGATGGTGCTATGATTATTTAACTAATAGTTAGCTCAGTTTAATTGATTTTTCACATCTACCTCCAACAAATATTATTATTTTATGATTCCTTATGGTTAAATGGCCACCTAGTAGGCATGGAAATAGGTCAGGCTAGGCTAAGCTTTGACTAAATAGGCTTGAACTTGTAATGGGAATATGAAGTCTGAGCCTAGACCTAAGCCTACATGCAGGCTTTTTCTTAGGCTCAGGCCTGAGCCTCCATGAGGCCTAGCCAAGCCTGAAGCCTTTTTACAAGCCTACTTATAATGTAGGCCTTTAAAAAGGCTTCATATTGCAGGCCTTGAACTCCATACGTAGACTTCTAGTAGGTTTCAAAACCAACATATTTACAAATTGTAAGCTTTAAATAGGCTTAAAGCCTATTTAAATCCTATATAAAATTAAAATAGTCCTAATTAGTAGTAATAGAAAAATATATCCATTATAATTCAGCACTAAATATGCTTATATCAATATAGTGATAAACATAAAAATATAACATCCATGATGCAAAATATAAAAATATCATAAAAAGATAATATCACCATAATGAAAATTGTATATAAAAAATATAATTCAACAACACAATAACATGAACATCAACATCAAGGCTTCAGTATAATCTCCTCTTGTTCAGATGATTCTTACACAATAAAAGAATTGATTTAAAATAAATAACTAGTCCCAATACAAGTCCAACCAACATGCAACACTACCAAAAATAAATAAATGTATAATATAATATTTATACCTTTAATTTTCTCTTCAATTCATATTTGTGATGAAGCCAATCACGACCACATAAAAGAACTTCAATAGATTCTTCATTTAAATGTGGATTCTGATGCCACAGTTGTGATACGAATAGCTAATATATCAGATGCCATCCTCGCTAAAACTTAAACTTTGCACTATTGTTCTTCCACCACTCTAGAGCATGAAAAGATGAAGATTTTGAAGAAGGAATATAAGGATCATCAGCAAGATAAGTTTTCAACTCTGATTTTGTAAGACGAATTGAATGCCTTTGACGAATCATGCTCAACATTTGTTGCATTCCTTTATCATTTTGTTGTGCACTAGTATTTGGTAAGGCAATGCTATCAATATTGACTTCATCAGATACAGAAGATGAGGAATGCAACTCCACATACTCAAGATATAATTCCTCCAATGCATTTTTCACCTTTTCCACATTTCGTATAGCCTCATCTTCTGATTTGTATATTAAAGGGAAGCTTATCTCAATAGACAAGAAGTTGATCCTTGGATCGAAAATGCTTGCAATAGCCATCAACAAATTGCATCCCCCCCAATATTTATCAAATTTTTCTTTAATAGGCTTTGCCATCTCATACATGAACAAGTCAAGAGACACCATTGCACTGGTCCTTCTGTGCGTGCTCTGGCACTGGTCTCTCCCAAGTAGGGCAAATATCGAATCCTATAATTCATAATTAGGGATGAAGTGTTATTCTCTATTCCAATACTAAAATGACTTCACAATAGTTAGATTGGATATCATTAGTGTCCTTTAGGAAGCTACAAATATCTCTAACAAAAGCCCTAAAGGGTTGAAAGAACTATTCCAAAGATCCCCCTTTTAGAAGTGAAAGTACAGATTTTTCACTGTTTCACTTGAGTGAGGAAGGCCTCACTCGAGTGATGATGGACTTGTACTCGAGTCCTAAAAGCAATACTCGAGTGATAGTCAAATGCTCACTCGAGTCCTACGAAGTGAGGTGCAGATAGTGTCCACCCGAGAGCAGAAAGAAATGACAAAAACCAGAAATGATCGCTTCACTCGAGCATAACTCAATTCACTTGAGTGATAGCCTAATGCTCACCCGAGTTCTCTAAAGTGAGGTTCAGGAAGTGCTACCCCGAGAGCACAAGAACTTTCAAAAGGAATATCACTCGAGGAGGGACCTTGGTACTCGAGTGATGGCTTAATACTCACGAGTGTTAAGACACACTCTTAAAAATTGACCGTGAGTGACAACCCGAGACGCGAGTTCATAGTGTCATATACACCCACACTCGAGTGAGACAAGGTTCATTCAAGTGATAACCCATAACACCTGCAGGTGAGACAACACTCTTGGCTTTTTGCACGGAATTGCACCCAAAAATTTGAAGGGAAAAGAGAACACATCATGCTGCACTCGAGTGAGATCCAATATCACTTGAGTGAGGCTTATCGAAGCCAAAAGCGCAGCAAAGTTGACAACATTTCCTAATCTTTGCCCAAGTGTTTCCAATGATTCCAAATCTTCAACCCAGGCTACTCCCACTTAAAAGTACACAAGGAATCCAATGGAAACATCAAAACTACCAAATTCTTATTCTATTATCATGCTTTGGTTTTTAGGCAACATTCAACACAAAATTCCCAAAATCATCAAACTTAACATTTCAACCTTAAACCTTCATCTATTCCAAACATATATCAAAACAGCATTTCCATGACCATAACATATCAAACTCTCCATGACTATAATATTTGAAAATAAGGCCAAAATTCCCAAACAATCCAAACTCAATCTTTTGGCATAAAACATAGATAGAAAGGTTCATTTTACTTACCTCAACAACTTTCTCAAAGAGGTTCCTTGATTCACCAATGCTTAGATTTCCTTGAGGGCACAAACCAACACCAATGGACAATATAAGACGATAGAAATGGAGCTTTCAATCCATAGAACAAGATTAATGAAGTGAGTTTTAGCATTTGAGGTCATTAGCTCACCTTAAAATCAAGTTTTTCCATTCTCTCTCCTAAGCTCCCATGGCTGGCGAACAAGAGAGAGAAATGAGAGGGAAGAGTGTGAGGAAGATGAAGCAATTATCATTCCCCCATGCCCATACTTGTTTCAGTGAAAAGGAGGGAGGGAAAGGAGAGAAAAAATGATAAATTATTCCCATTTGACTTTACTTACCCACTCTCCCTTCACACTCACTTGCCATATGTCAACACCTCATTGGTTCTCATAAAGTAAGTAACCAATTAGTTACTCTAACCACTCCATTAGCCATTTGGTCACTCATCTCATTTCTTCTTAGTTAGTAATTAATTTCCTCATTAATCACTGACTAATTAATCGACAATTTTCCATTCTTCTAATTTTTCCCTGATTTTGGCACATTTACCGAAATTGCCATAAAACACATAATAATTCAATCTTTAATTCAAAAATTATTCTAAATAATTATTATTAGCCCTTAATCAAAATTTGGGGCATTACAATTCTTCTGCATTCAATAAATTTCTTCCCTAAAATTTCTTACACATCATGGGGCATAAACTCAAGAAATCGCTTCTTCATGTCCGCTTTTGCTTCCTAAGTTGCTTCACTTGGAGACATTTCCTTCCAGACCACCTTCACAAATGATAAGCTTTGATGTCTGAGCCTCCGCTCTGGCTCTACAGCATAAGTAAAGTTATCTTGCAATTCCACCTCTTCATACTCAATTATATGCTCAGGGTCTGGTTGGTACTTCTTAAGCTGCGAGACATGGAACACGTCATGCAATCTGCTCAAATTCAGGGGTAGGGCTATCTGATAGGCTATAGGTCTGATTCATGCCAGAATCTCAAATGGACCAATATACCTCAGACTCAGCTTCTTCCACTTGATTGCTCTCCTGATGCCTGTGACCGAAAATGCTCTCAAGAAAACATGATCCCCCACTTTAAACTCAGAGGCCTTCTCCTTTCATCATTATAGCTCTTCTATCGACTCTGTGCTGCAAGGAGCCTCTTCCTGATAATTCTGATTTGCTCAAAAGTTTGATCAACAAGATCCGGGCCATACAACTTCCTCTCAGGCAACTCTGTCTAGCATACCGGTGACTGGCACTTCCTCCCATATAGTGCTTTATACGGAGCCATCTGAATGCTCACATAATAGCTATTGTTGTAAGTGAACTCGGCTAGTGGGAGATAATAGTCCCAATTCCCTTTGAAGTCTAGGACACACGCTCTAAGCATATCTTCTAATGTCTGAATAGTCCTGTATGATTGTCCTTCTATCTGAGGATGGTAGGTTGTGCTAAACCTCAACTAAGTACCCATAGCTTCATGTAGAGCCATCCAGAATCTAGAAGTAAATCGAGGATCTCTGTCAGAGATAATGTTCTTCGGTGTACCATGGAGTCTTACTATTTCTTTGATGTATATTTTAGCCAGCCTATCCAGAGAATAGCTAACATTAATTGGTATGAAGTGTACTAATTTTATGAGTCGATCCACAATCACCCAAATCACATCATAGTTCCTGATCCCGGGTAGACCCACCATTAGATCCATGGTCACATTATGCCACTTTCATTCTAGAATTTCCGGACTCTGAAGCAATCCTGGTGGTCTTTGGTCTTCAATCTTCACCTTTTGATAGGTAAGACACAGCACCACATACTTAGTCATATCACTCTTCAACCCTGGCCACCAATACATAGATTTCAAGTTGTGATACATCTTGGTCATACCGGGGTGAATGACGCCTACTATAATTTGACGCGGAAGGCTGTTCATCTACACTATTATTATCTACATCAATGAGATTCCCAGCTTCACCCTAGCAAAACACCACGTCTTCAACATCATTTCTCCTAATAAAATTATGTTGGGCCATTGTTGCACAAACAATGCGTACTTGTGTCTGGTAGCTGTACTTACGCATGTTTTGTAACAATGCAAATCGATTCTTCCATACTCCAAAAGTCCTTTCTATAGTTGACCTCAAACTAGAATGATAAAAATTAAAGGTCTCGTTAGCATTTCTAAATCCAGGTTGTCAGCTAAATTCTGGCATATGATAACGCTCACACCTATAGGGACCAAGGTAACCAAGTTGTGTCGGATAGCCAGCATCAGCCAAATAATATTTCCCTAATAATTGTTGAATTCAATTTAAACTGTTAGATAAATATAAGTGCGGCATGGCGTGAAAGTAATTGATAGGAAGGTGACTGAAATATACCTGCAGGTGAATGAGGGAAGGTCATAGCTGGATTTGAAATAGCATTTCTAAACACACGAGCATCATGTATAGTACCTTCCCAACCCACCGACACGAACGTAAAGCACATATCCCAATCACATATAATTATTAGGGAAATATTAGCTCAAGTGGTAGTGGGGATGGATTGAGGCGCTACTTACCCCCAGGTAGTGGCTTCGATCCCCACGGAGGCGAGAAACCTCACTTGGGGAGCGAGGGACTCTTGTGAGTCTTGGGCCCGTAAGCCCAATGGACTGCACCGGTGGGTGAGTCCAGCATCCTTGCCACGCCCTGGGTGGGACGCCCAGTGGCAGGTAGGCGGGTTGGTTGAAGGGGGGATGTGACAATAAAATATTCTCCCCCCGTTCAATAAATTTTGCCCTCGAAATTTGTTACACATCTTGGGGCATAAAATCAGGAAATCTTATCCTCATGTCCGCTTCCGCCTCCCAAGTGGCTTCCCTTGGTGACATTCCCTTCCAGACCACCTTCACAAACGGTAAGCTTCAATGCCTGAGCCGCCGCTCTTCTCGATCAATGATACGCTCTGGCTCTATCGCATAAGTGAAGTTATCTTGCAACTCAACCTCTTCATACTCAATGATATGCTCAGGGTCTGGTTGGTACTTCTTGAGCTGCGAGACATGGAATACATCATGCAGTCTACTCAAACTCGGGGGTAGGGCTATCCGGTATGCCACCGGCCCGATTCTTGCTAGAATCTCAAATGGACCAATGTATCTTGGACTTAGCTTCTTTTGCTTGATTGCTCTCCCGATGCCTGTGACCGGAGATACTCTCAAGAAGACATGATCCCCCACTTCAAACTCAAGAGGTCTTCTCCTCTTGTCAGCATAGCTCTTCTGACGACTTTGTGCTGTAAGGAGCCTCTTCCTGATAACTCAGATCTGTTCAGCGGTTTGGTCAACAAGATCTGGCCCATACAACTTCCTCTCAAACAACTCTGACCAGCACAACGGTAACTGGCACTTTCTCCCATATAGTGCTTCATACGGAGCCATTTGAATGCTCGCATAGTAACTGTTGTTATAAGCAAACTCAGCCAATGGAAGATAGTAGTCCCATTTTCCTTTGAAGTCTAGGACACACGCTCTTAGCATATCTTTTAAAGTCTGGATAGTCCTCTCTGACTGTCCGTCTGTCTGAGGATGGTAGGCCGTGCTAAACCTCAATTGAGTACCCATAGCTTCGTGCAGAGCCCTCCAAAATCTAGAAGAAAACAGAGGATCTCTATCAGAGATAATATTCTTCGGTGTACCATGGAGTCTCACAATCTCCTTAATATATATCTCAGCCAGCCTGTCAGGAGAATAGCTAGCATTGATAGGTATGAAGTGTGCAGACTTCATGAGTCGATCAACAATAACCCATATCGCATCATAGTTTCTGATCCTGGGCAGACCCACTACTAAATCCATAGTCACACTCTCCCACTTCCATTCTGGAATTTCTGGACTCTGAAGCAATCCTGGCGGTCTCTGGTGTTCAATCTTCACCTTATGACAGGTATGACACCGCGCCACGTACTTAGTCACATCACTCTTCAACCCTGGCCACCAATACATAGATTTCAAATTGTGATACATCTTGGTCATACTGGGGTGAAGAGTATATTGACTCTTATGAGCCTCAGCAAGAATTCTCAACCTCAAGTCAGCCTTTAGTGGAATATAGATTCTCTTCTGGTAACGCACCAGCCCACTAGGTGACAAGTCATAATCTCGAGTCTCTCCTCGCTCAATCATAGCTCAGATCGATTGGGCTTGCTCATCATGCCTCTGAGCCTCTTCAATTTCAGTCCTCAGGTCATTCTCCCTTTGGACCACACCATAACTGGCACATAGGATATCCTTTGAGGGATTTAAATCCCGAAAATCCTCTATCAGTTTCCATTCCTAGATCATCATTGTTGCCACCAGCATCGCCTTCCGACTCAAAGCATCCGCGACGACATTAGCCTTACCCGGATGATATTTGATCTCTAGGTTATAGTCTTTCAGCAACTCCATCCACCGATGCTGTCTCATGTTCAACTCTTTCTGGTCATACAGATATTTGAGACTTTTGTGGTCGCAGTACAGTTCCACTGTCACACCATACAAGTAATGATGCCAAATTTTCAATGCAAACACAATTGCCACAGGCTCCAGATCATGAGTGGGGTAGTTCATCTCATGCGGTTTGAGCTGTCGAGAGGCATAGGCCACCACACGTCCCTGCTGCATCAGGACACACCCTAACCCCTGCTTACTCACATCACTATAAACGACGTAAGCCTCACTGGGATCAGGTATAATCAACACTGGTGCCGTAGTCAACCTCTCCTTCAGCTCAGTGAAACTCCGCTCACAACGTTCGTCCCACAAAAATGGTTGATCTTTCCTCGTGAGCTTGGTCATCGGCAATGCAATACGCGAGAAGTTCTGAATGAACCTCCGGTAATAACCAGCAAGACCCAGAAAGCTACGAATTTCAGGAATAGTTTCTGGTCTTTTCCAATCAAGTACTGCTTCCACCTTACTGGGATCCACCGATACCCCATCTCGAGAGATCACATGGCCAAGGAACTTCACTTCCGTAAGCCAAAACTCACACTTGCTTAGCTTGGCATAGAGTTGCTTTTCCCACAGAATTCTCAACACGATTCTCAAATGTTGCTCATGATCCTCCCTACTCTTGGAGTAGATCAAGATGTCGTCGATAAACACCACCACAAACTGGTCAAGATACTGTCGGAAGATGCGATTCATATAATCCATGAACACCGCCGGTGCATTCGTCAACCCAAAGGGCATCACAAGGAACTCATAGTGCCCATATCTCATTATGAAAGCAGTCTTCGGAACATCCGCTGCCTTCACACACAACTGATGGTATCCCGACCTTAGATCAATCTTGGAGAATACACATGAGCCAGACAATTGATCTAACAAGTCATCAATTCTTGCGAGAGGATACTTGTTCTTAACGGTGACCTTGTTAAGTTCTCTGTAATCGATACAAAGCCTCAAGCTTCCATCTTTCTTTTTCACAAATAACACTGGAGCTCCCCACGGTGATACACTGGGTCGGATGAATCCTTTCTCAAGCAATTCTTCAATTTGCATCTTCAACTCCGCCATTTCATTCGGGGCCATACGATATGGGGCTTTCGATATCGAACCAGCTCTAGGCACAATCTCAATTGGAAATTCCACTTCCCTTTCCGGAGGCAATCCACTAAGATCCTCTGGAAATACCTCAGGGAATTCATTTACCACTGGTATACTTTCTAGAGCTTCACTTGACTCTCCCTGAACAGAGAAGAACACCATATACCCTTGCCATCCCTTCTCAAGATATCTTTCTGCTTTAGCCGTTGAAAGTAAGTTCAAACTGGCATTTACATTGTTTTCCCGACATACATTACGGAAGGTTATCTTCTTATTACCACAATCAAGCAGTACATCATTTGCTGTCAACCAGTCAAAGCCCAAAATAACTTCCAATTGTTGGAGTGGCAAACAGATTAAATCTACTGTAGACTCATGACCCTCAACAACTATCACACAATTTAAACAGGCTTCGGCCGCCATAGCCTTGACACCCATCGGCGTCGACACAACCAAATCAAATGGTAGTCTATGTACATGCAATCCTAGGCGCTTTACACAGTCATAAGCTATGAACGAATGACTTGCACCCGAGTCGAACAAAGTATCTAACTCATTATCACCAAGAAGAATTTTACCTTGGATCAATTCAGGCGACTTCCTGGCTTCCTCATGCGTCATTGCAAACACTCGACCTTGATTCCTGGGCCTTTGCTCTACTGGCTGTCGTGGGCACTTAGAAGAAATGTGACCCACTTGCTTGCAATTGAAACAGATCACCTCTCCAGCATAGGTTCTGCCTGGATGGTACTTTCTGCACTGATTACACATTGGTCCCGCTGGAGGTCTTTGATCACTACGACCCCCAGGTTGGTAGGGCTTCTTGCTACCACCCCCATATGAGGATCCTTGCCCCTTCCGTTTCTGGGAAGTATTAGCCTTGCTAGGCTCACTGCGGCTACCACTACCCTTGGATGGGTACAACTCTCTCAGATTATACTCAACAATTCTACACTCTTCCACAGCCTTATTGAAGTTAGTAAACTGATGAGCAGCTAACCTCTTCTTCAATTCATGCCTTAATCCCCGGATTAACATAGCAGAGCTCCACTCCTCATTATCTCTTTCCCGAAGGTAGGCAGAATACCGTGACAATCGAGTGAAATGGGAAAGATACTCATCAAAGCTCTCCGTATCTCCCTGCTTGATAGCCAGGAACTCAGACTCTTTCTCAAGCCTCACCGACTTGGGGAAATACTTCTCGTTGAATTGTTCTTCAAATATCTCCCAAGTCAATGGTACATTCTGATTCTTCAATGACGTGGCGATGTTCCTCCACCACCGATATGCATCCCCTTCTAGCTTATACATAGCTAGTTTTGCCTTCACCTCTGTAAGGCACTCAAGGACTTCAAAAATCTTCTCTAACCGGTTCAACCAGTCCTCAGCAGCTTGGAGGTCAAACCTCCCCCTGAACACCAGAGGCATATGCTTGCAAAACTTGAAGACCCAAGAATGCAAGTCCCTTTCCTCACAAACCGGCACCCCTAGAGACTCTTGATTAGGCACCATGTGAGGTGGGGATTCGTGAGATCCATTGGACCCCTCAGCTGTCTCCTCATGATGAGTCTCTGGTTGAGTCTCCTCATGAGTTGACTGGGCCCTTCCCTCATTCCGCTTGGCCCTTTCCTCTCTGAGCTCTTCTCTCAGCTCAGCTATCATGTCTCTTTGTTCCCGTACGAGATCCATCATCTCTCGCATCAAATCTGGAGGATTATCATTCAACTCCTCCACCTTTGGATCTGGCCTGACTCCAGTAAGAGGGTGAACCATTTCGTCTTTATCACTACAAATGATTCACCACGTCAATACCTTAGTCAATGTATACACATAATCCATAAAATTCATCTCAATCCACAATTAGTAGAAATACTCATGTGTATACGCAACAAGCACTTATCAATCATTAAGCTACCCTAAATTCAAAGGATTAAGGTCAACTAAGGAGCTATCCTAGCAAATCCTCACCTTGCCAGGAACTACAGCTCTGATACCACAAATGTAACCCCCTTCACGATTAAGGTCGAGATTAGTTCGTAAAAACGTAATTAATGTGGAATTAGAGACCGTAATAGATTTTGGAATTTAAACAAAGTCAATCTTCCCAAATCAAGGTTCACAAAAATCTTTACAAAACCTGTTAGATAATGGTCTCACGTTCACATTTCAATACAAAATGGTCTCTACCGGTTGGTTTCATTCATACATATCAGAGTACAGCATAAATTCCCAACACGCTCGGGTTCCATTCATTAATAAAAAGGGATTTACACAAGGCACAAAGCCTACAATTCATACCCTTTTTCTTGGGGATTACACAAAAGCTACTATATACAATCGTTTCTACCAAAAATATCCAAAAGGTATACAATGATAACCATTAACCCAAAATATACTCCTAAACTGGAGTTCTAACTGCTCTTCATCGCCCGTTTGCCTTTCGATCCTTCAGCCCTGTCTAAAATGTTTAATTTTGGGAGAGTGAGATTCTAAAGAATCCCTGTAGTAACAAATCAATCATATAATGTACAATAATAATGCATGTAAGCAAATCATTAACCACAACAAGCAACTACAACGGTAGTTACAATGGCAATGGTTAGTATGACACATGTCATCCCTTACGATTGCTCATGCTGAATTGCTCACGTTGCATTGCATCACACCAATCCACACAATACATTTCACCACAGCTGGGATTCATATAATGCATTTCATATACAAGCCATACAGGCAAGATACGCACAGTCCACGGCTGAATTCACAAATGCCGCCCCACAGGTCGGATTCACAATATCCATGTCGATTACGACGGCAGTTCAACGGCCGACCTAGAGATGACCACCGTCAATCCCTACACGGCTCACGCTGACCTGCTCACGCCGTAATGGACCATGGCACACATTTCACAAATTCAACGATAAGTTATATATGCCAAAACATCATACATAATATGAGAGAAGAGTCACTACTTGGTTCGTTCCGTGCGTGCTTTGTCGCAGGTCTCTCCCGAGGAGGGCAAATATCGTATCCTATAATTATAATTAGGGACGAAGAGTTATTCTCTATTCCAACACTCAATTGACTTCGAAATACTTAGATTTGGTTATCATTTATGTCCTTTAAGTAGTTAAAATTGGCTCTAATAAAAGCCCTAAAGGATTGGGAAACATCGGGTTGGAAACCACTTTTCAAAATCACAAGGTGCTGAAAACAGGGGCTGGCTGCAGCCAAAAAAACCTCTGGCTGCGGCTAGAAACAGCACAGAAAGTTTCTGGCTGCAGCCAAGAATTTTCTAGCTGTGGGCAAAAGCATCACAGAAAGTTTTTGGCTGCAGCCAAGAATTTTCTGGCTGAGGCCAGAACATTCACAAAAGGTTTTGCGCTGCAGCCAAGATTTTCTGCTGCAGCCAAGGTAACTTCGAAAATTCATAACTAATTCTAGAAAAATCAAAATGAGGTGATCCTAAAGCCAAATGAAAGGTATTTAAGTCCAATTTCAAGGAAAAATATAGCTCATCACTGGAAATCACCACAAAAATACAGATTTCAAGAAAAGTCCACACTATTCCAGAATTGTTCCCAGATTTAACATCAAACTTTGGACAGTCATAACTCCTAGCCCAAAAATTGAAATGACACAAACCATATGTCCATTTTGAAGCTTGAGATGTGAAATTTATGAATGAAAAGTTTCAGAATTTTCCAACACCATTTGGTCATTCAAAACGCTCGTTCAAACTGATTGCGCAAAACAGAGCTCAAATAAGACAGATTTCCAACTTTCTATCAAAGTGTTCAATGACTCCAAAATCAATAACCAAGCTTATTCCCACACAAAATCACTCAAGGAACACAATGGTGACTTCAAAATGACCAAAATCACAACCCAATTATATGCCCTGTTTTTGCCCAATGCACAAAACCAACATAAAGTTCCCAAACTTCACCTTTAAGCTTCAATTCAATACCATTCATTCAAAACACTTAACAAGGCACTAAATCCATGACAACAACAATTCAAACACCACAAGACCCTAATTTTGAAATTTCAAGCCAAATTTCCAGAATTTCCAAGCTAAATCATTTGGCACAAAACTTATATAGAAAGGTCTCTTAAACTCACCTTAACAACTTTCTCAAAGTAGCTTCTTGATTCTCCAACCTCCACAATTTCTTGAAGTCTCAAACCAACACTAAATGGCAAACTATAACCATAGAAATGTAGCTCTTAACTCAAGGATCAACTTTAATGAATGGAGTTTGAGCATTTGAGATCATTTTCCCTTACCTTTTTAGACTTTTCTTCCTTCCCTTTCACCTTCCATGGCTGACGAGAGAGAGAGAGTGCAAGAATGAGAGAGAGATAGGGTGAGAAGAGATGAAAGAAAATGTGACATACTCCCTCCATGCCTCCACCAACGAAAATGAGGGAGAGGAAGAGAGAGAAAATAATTAAAATGCTCTCCCATTTGACTTTTCTCCACAACACTCACCATACACACTTTTGCCACATGTCCACATGCCATTGGTTTACACAAAATATGTCACCAATTAACTTATCTAATCTCTCTATTAGCCATTTTAATCACACATCCCATTTTCTCTTAGTTAGTAATTAATTTCTCCCTTAATTACCAACTCATGGCCAATAATTCATTCTTCCAATTTTTTTCAATAATTATGACATATTAATTAAAATAGCCATAAAACACATAATAATTCCCATTTAAATTCATAATTATCCACAATAATCATGATTAGCCTTTAATCAAAAATTGGGATATTACATTGTACACATCTTCATTCTCAGCATCTTCTGTCTGTGTCTGTGGATTTACAAAAGGTGGTGCAAAAACATCCTCGCCGGTCGCTATAACATCCTTGAATATAATCCTTAGTTCTCTTTCAAACTTGAGGCTTGAGTGTCTAAACTTTCTGTATGTTGAATTCTCTTGCAACCACACAAGCAACAAAAAACTAATTAATTAAACAAAATGATATTCTCGAGCAAAAAACAATTAATTGTATAACTTTCTAAATTTTTTTTACCTGTATTTTCCGTTGCCACCACTCTTTTGATGCGTGGACTTTACCTGTAGGATCTCTACTCACACCAGTCTCTTTAATTAAGGAATCCCAAGTCTTGAAATCTTTCCTAAGGATATCAAACCTATTCTTCAATTGTGCCCTTGTATATTCTTTCCCAATCTTCTCATTAAATGTAGCGACAATACCCTTCCATCCATCCTTTGTAAAATGCAACCCCTGGCGTTCTTTTTTGTAAATTTGCTCTATGCAAGCATACACAAAAGTTTTCGTTGTCGCATCATCCCAAACAGCTTTATCTATATTGCTATGCCACTATTTCAATTATCCTTGCACCTCAAACAAACATAATTTAAAACAACCATTCCAGAAACGTACAAATTGATCATTACACACAGACAAGACTAAATGCATGTTTTTATTAATATGAATTAATATGAAGGCTAAAACACAACATCATTGAATAAGAATTAGTAATACAAATTGATCACAACATCATTTCGGAAACATACAAATTGATCATTACTCACACAAGACTAAATGCATGTTTTTATTAATATGAATTAATATGAAGGCTAAAACCCAACATCATTGAATAAGAATTATTAATACAAATTGATAAGTATGATTTTATTAATATGATTTTATTACTTCTTTCAACTGCAGGAGCAAATAATAATCAATACCACAACACTCCATCCTCCAATACATATATGTGCACACTATTCAACAAGTTTTGTAGGATGGAAAATGCAAGGTTTCAGAAAAGATATATTGAGGTAACTCCTAAGTCAATTAAAATGATAAGGTGATAAGATAGATGAGATGATGTTTCTTGATAAAAACTTTCTTTTAACAGTTCCCCCCTTAATCTATATTGCTATACTCGAATCTAACTAGTCCTACGGTTATATAACAAAAGAGAAAAGAAAAACGTGGAGTAAATTGAAAGTCAAGAATAAATACTGCTTCTTCCTTGAACAATTATTGATAGGCACCTTTTTCAACTTCAATTTTACATGGTATGTTTCAGAAAATGGAAAAGGGACGTAACTAGCTCTTGAGTCTCCACCACCATTTGCATTTAAGCTGATATACTATTTTTAAAACTTAATGATCTGTCCATGGTTGGGTATTGAGGTTACACTCAAGTGCAAATAACATCCATCACTACAATCATAATTCATAAACAAAATAAATAAAGAGAAAGGGGAAAACTTTCTGTAGAGCAAAGAAATCCCATGATTCATAAACATAACAGAGACAGAGTACATGCCAACAAAGAACAGCACAAAAACACAACATAGCTTACAACATTTTACTCAACGCTTCAAGAAATTTATAGAGGATGATTTAACAATGGCTTAAAAAAAACTAAGATAGAAGAACCAAAGGCTGAACATACATGTAACAGAGACAGAGTACATGCCAATAAAGAACAGCTAAAAAATGCAATAGAGCCTACAACATTTTTACTCTAGCAGATCGTAGCAAACAAGAATCACCAATGCAGCTTCATGTACTTCCATAAATGTTAGTTAAGAGGCCTTACAACTATGAAGAACGCACCGGAGCAAATCAATGGGAAAAGAAGAGACTCGGATAGCCAGCGGCATGTCGACGGGAAGAGACTAGACGATGATGGGTTAGATCGACGGACAGCAGATCTACTCTTCAAGGAGTAAAATCACATATTGGCCACTGTCAGCTCAGAAGCTCCCTACCGGACTCCACAACACGCTGTCCTGCATCAACATCGGTGACTCACAACTTAAGCTACTGGAAGGAAGAGCAACAGGCCCAACCACCGCCGACCACTGTTCACGACAATACCCACGTAACGCACCTCGAGCGACGGTGAAGATCCAGCTAAACAATGACCTTCAGCCGGTGAGAGAGGGAAGATCGTGTAGAGGAAGGGCCGATTGGTCTCTTGAAGAGATTCTGTGTATGAGCGCCGATTTCGAAGGAGAAGAGAAGAGAGGAGAGAGATAAAAGCAAGGACGGATTTAATAAATTCTAAATGCTATGTAATAAAAGCTCCCTCAGTGAGCTTTAAATAAAAGCTATTTTAACATCCAAAAGCTATTTTCACAATTAAGCCCACCAAACATTGAAAATTTTTTTTCCCAGTAGCCCATTGGCGTTTGGGTTAATCACTGAGCTTTTGGGGCCCAAACGCCCCCACCAAACACAGCCGAAGTTGATAGTTGAGAAAGGGAGGACCATAGTTTTAATCTTCCGAGCTTAGGGATTCGTCTCAAGAAACACTTTGTTGGGACTACCCACAACCACAAGAATAATAATGGGTAGTAGACATACTAATCAGTTTAGATTAGACGAAGTGAGTGTTTGGCAATTTGCCAAACCTAGGTTTGCACAACCTGAGACAAAACTCCTCTCACACACTTACTTCGTAAATTGTAAAAGCTATTCTCAAAAGTTAATCCAAATAAAGTGCAAGAAGACAAGGAATAAAGTAATAAAGAATTGGGAGGGTTTGAGAAAGATAAACAAAATCATAAAAGCATAGTGAAAAGTTAGAGAGAAGGCGTTCTTTCTCCCTCTAACCTGACAAGCGGGATCTTTGTCCTTCCCTCTAAATTTGATTTTCATTATTGATATCCCTATTTATGGAGGTAGACCCTCTTCTTTCCTATTTTTTTCCCTTTTCTTCCAAGTATCTCATCAAAAATTAGATGGTTCCCATTTAATGTTAGGTCAAGTTCCCAATTTACCTCAAAAATTTTTGCTTCATAGTAATGTTGCTTCATACCATTAAAAAATTAATATTGACCGTTAAAAAATTGACATTGACTGTTAACTTTTTAATGGTAAGGGGCAACATTACTCTATTTTAATATTTCTGGGAAAACATTAAACCTAAAAAAATCCTAGGGTAATATTGCTGCTCAGTGAAAACTTTTGAGAACAAACTTGAACCTTAACCCTTTAATATTTTGTAAAACTATTGTTATAATATTTTCCTTTTTATTTTTTGTGTAGTGGAATTATAAACTTTAAAGATCAAAATTTAACAGTTTAAATTTATTTATTTATATTTATAATAATAGTTTTATACAATAATAAATCTAAATTATCCATTTTCGATCTAAACATGAATCTTAAATTCTGAGAAGAAAAATAGAAACACAACCCCACCATTAGATTGGAATCAATTTAATTGCCATAGGCAGGGGTCCTACTTCCACTTAATCAATTATCAATTAGTTCATTAATATGCAAGAGGTGGCACTACTACATATTCATGTATATATAATGCTTAGTAAATAACGATTGCAACAAATGAACGTCATATATGTTGAGGCAGAGATTGTGTAAGAATTTACAACGTTAAAACTTAACGGTTAAATATGAGTACCGTCAAGTATTGAGAGGCAGAATCACGAAAACAAAAAAAATAATAGTTGTAATTTTTAGCCGTCATTTCTTTAGTGAAAAAAATGAAGGTTCTTACTGAACAACCGTCGTTTAACACTTATAAATGATTTGTCTTTCAATATTATATCAACAAAAACAAAAACATAATGGTTATAACAATTGATGGTAAAGTATGAAGGACAAAAAATGACCTGTCATAAGGAACAACTGTAAAGTAAAAAGCACCTTCTCATAACCTTGTTTGAATCAACACCAAGTACCAGTTCTTCGAAGTTAAATACTTTAGAGTGAAGTACACTTCAACTCTATTTAAATTGACCTATTCCTTTTGTTTCTTATTACTTTTCCTCATCAACCTCATCATTTTCTCCTTCATTATGGTCATATGCTAGAGAGCTCTTTCCATTCACCCTGCTTCTCTTCCATAAGCTACTCCTCCTCTTCATCTTCTTTGTCATCCTTACCCTCCTCCCTTACAAGCTCGTCCTGTACTACCTCCTCCTCCTCTTCTGCCTCCTCCTCAAATAGAGGCTCTACTATAGACATTGGCCAACCTTGACTGCTCAACAAGGCATTTTGCTACATACGACAACAGTCTGAACAAGAAGTTAAACCTCGTCCTTTATTACAATGAGGTTGAATATGACTTCAAGTCAGATCCTTCATCTCCTTCCTATGACATCGATGATGTGCCAAGTGAGGGGGAGGGGCAAAAGGAGGAGGACAATAGTAATGGTGATGACTGAAAACCACTATTGTTTTTTTTTTCTATTTTGGATATTTAAAAAATTAGTTGTTAGGGCAAAGTAGCCCAAAAATATCTAAAAAAATCAATTGATACTACATAGTTATTAATAAATAACTATTACTTATGTTAGTAACAGCGGCAATTTACAAGGACATGTTTAGCTCTATAACCTTTTACATTCCAAAGGACATGTTCCGTTTGAGAACCCATGAAACCCTTTCCATTCCACTTCTATTTAATTTTAACAAGAAATTATCTTTAATACTAAAGGATGCATTTGATAGTAAGATAATCCACGAAACCCTTTCTTTTTAAATGTTCTAAAACTAAACTCCACTTCTCTACTTATATTTCAACTTTTATAGCCAATTTCTGACTTTTGTTCTTCAACGATATCATGTACAAACACAACAGATCTTCTGGTTCATCATCTTTTGATCTTCCTGGGATAAAACTAAAAGATGATCTCCCACTATCGACAACCATTGAAGGGCTTATCCATATGAACTATAAGCTCCAACGTATGGTCAAGGTTTACATGAGAGAGGAATGACACATGGACCAATGCTTGAAGAAACTAACATCTCTCGTTTGCTCTTTGAATGAGAAGGTTGACAAATTACAAGAGAAGGAAGAATCTGATGATGCATCAGATCCTTGATCTACATAATTTTTTATTTTTTGTTTGTTTATTTACATTATCATTTTATTTTTTAATTTCTATTTGTAATATGGGGTTAAATAATCAACCTCAAAAATTATAAAAAAATATGTCAATACATAACTATTATTAAAAAAACCCGTAACTTTTTTTAATATGATTTCAAATACTTAATGGTTATTAAGAAAAACCATCATTGTTTATAAAGCCTAATGATTGTAACATAAAAATTGTTAACTATCATTCAAAGAAACATTACAGTTGTTAGCAAGAACTGTAATAAAGGCCACATTTCCAAAATTATAGTTGTGAGCAATTGTTGTCAAGTTTCTTTTAAAACACCCACTATCTCATACCTTCTCACATTTCCAAGTTATTACACTTAACACACTTGTCTTTGGTCGAATGTTACCCACCAACCTTAGAACCCCATACTTTGGTTGATTTTTTTCAACAGTTGACAATCATTTTCAGTCGAGCCACAACCTCTAAAGCTTTTGTTGGACTTTTGAATGACAGGCATCAATTGCTTCACTTGCCTTAACTCACATTTCATTTTGGAGCCCTAGCTAGATCACATTCCTTCGCATGCTCGGTTCTCCCTATTTATAGGTATATTTTCTCATCTGCATTTCGCATTCTCCATTTTTCACTTTGTTTTACCTTGGTAGGTTTTAACTTAGTCTTGCATTATGTGCTTTTGGAAAACCTATTGCTTTGTTCCCTGTGGCTGACTGAATGAGTTATGTTTCCCAGTTAAAATGGCTAGGTGTAGTAGCTTTGTCACTAATAATCCCCTTAATGAAACCAAAAACAAGACTTGAGAACATGCGGTAGAAAATGTGAACAATATTGTAAAGAGGGGCCATTGCGCCTTGATTTTTGTGAACAAGTAAAGGCTAAAAGGAGAAAATATCATGTGATTTAGAACTCTGATAGTCAAGCTCTTGATTTGTCACACTTCATCAGCTACATCAGTGTAGCGGCAAAGACCAATATTCCTATTATAGTGGGTCACTGGGGTAGGGCAAAGAAAAAGCACACGGACGTTATTTGGGATAGTCTCATGATAAGATATATATGCCTGCTAATTACTTGCAATTTACTTGTCAAAAATGTTAACTTGAATTGTATGCTTTGTTGTCAGCATATGATATAGATGCCACTCGGCACAAATTTAACTTCAAGAAAGCTTGGCTAGCATACGTGTAACATCATAACTTCCAAGGCCCTTAGATGAGTTTGAAAGTATAATGACTACAAACCAAAGACTAATATTCTTTTGTAAATAATTGAAGTCCCAACTTCAATACAGGATTCAAACCTGCACTTGAGTAGGTTTTTTCAAAACTTTTAAAATTCTTCAATGTGGTCGTAGAATGGTTTGCGATTTCATTACCACTCATCAGTTCTTAGTTCTATTTATTAATATCAGAGTGTTCTCTATTGAAGACCCATGGGATGTTCATTAGCTAATGGGCCCTTAGCGTATTGTCGCTCGATTCTAATTCATTTACCTCGGCTAAAGTACTAATGTTTGGGGTTACAACTATCGCATCCATTGACTACCAATTCTAGTCTTATTACAATTATATATTTGCAAGATATACAAATTCTAAAAGTAGATAACCAAAGGAAACATAAGTCTTTCTAGTCTTGTTCTTTACTCGTCCGTAATTACCTTTTTGCCTTTAGAACAGCTTGCCCACGCTGTAGATTAGTTATTGGAAAGGGGAGAGATTCAAAAGAATCTCAGGGGTAATAGATATCACTCATATAAAATGCATACATTAAACATGCTAGATCAACCATCATATCATAACACACAACACATTCAACATTTAAAGATATTCATAATATGCAGTGTAAACTTCATTCATAGGACATACTGGTCCATTCCCACAGTGTTGGCTATTCTACAAGGCCTCTACCCTTCTCAATCTAAATGCTTAAAAGGCCTTATTGCCTATCTCGTGTTCACAGCACAAATAATCACAATGGTAAAAACATACATGTAAAATAATACATAGTATGTGAGAGAAAAGTTACTACCTGATAGCCTTTCTAATGTCCAAAAATGGGTTACCAGTTCCTTGGTCGTCCTGGGCAAATATCGTATCCTATATGTTAGAATTCAAGAATGGATGAGTTATTACTTGTCCAAATTCTTTGATAACTCAAGTTACTTGAGTTGTTGAGTTGGGTATCTTTAAGATTAGTGAATTATGCCAAATAAGTAGCTAATATGCCTAAACTAGCCCCAAGTACTTAACTCTACCCTTGGAGTTCAATCTTATTACAATTTAGCCCAAGTGTCTTAAATTTGCATGATAACAACAAGCTACCAGAATTTTCACCTAACTTTTAAAATTCATAACTTTGTCTAGGAACCTCCAATTGGGGTGTACTACTACAAAAAAGTAAAGCTGTGGCACTTATAATTGCATTAAATGTGGACCTAGAGAAGTGCCATATATCTAGACGCCACTAAAAAAAGATGTGGCGCTTGGAAGCGCCACAACATTTTAAATTGTTTTTTAAAAAATACCCTCCTGTGGCGCTTGTTAAAAAAATGTGCGCCACCTTTCAACCTTTTGTAGTAGTGGTGGTTCAAAGTCCTATATGACCCCCTTTAAGTCTATTTTAAGAAAAAATGCATCCTACTGCCAAATACATGCACACATTTCTAGAAACCCCAATCAATCCTCACTACCACACAAAACATTCTAGATTCAATACTTAACTTTAACAAGTCATATCTCATAATGTACTAACCTAAATGGCACATATTACATATCAAATTAAAGCTTAGTATGTCTACTATCATTCTAGAAAATATCACAACCATTGGACAACATTTGACCAGACGACAACAAGCCACAAACAAACTGCCTCGAATTTGGCAGCATTTAACCCTAATAACTTCAAGTTTCAATTATAAGACTTTCTATGCAATTCATCCAAAATCATAATTATAGGCTATTCCCACACAATTTTTTTGTGTAGAATCCATTAGAAACCTCAAAAATATCAAAATCAAATTCCTTCCTTAGGTTCTACATCTGGCCGAACCAAACCCTAGGTTGCCATAAATTGGTTTCTCAAATTTTCAACCACAAGACTCATCATATATAATCACTAAACCTTATTTAACATCATGATCATGCTCCTAAGATCACCAAAACCATAAGGTTAATATTTCCACACAAAAGGGAAGCACCATAACATGTCAAAACTCCAACTAAAACTCAAGATACTAGGCTCAAATTGAAGCTTAAGCTTACCTCTTTCACTTGATATGGCCTTTTCTTGGTTTCTCTAACTTTCATACTTTCTTGGTAGCTCAAAATACCTCTCCTTGTGAAACAAAAACTATAGAAATGTAGCTCTTAGTGAGAGGAACAATGGTTGTGAAGGCACTTTGAGCTAAAATGGTGATCTTGGTGGTGAAAAGGGATCAATATCACTTACCTATTCCCTTTGTTCTTCAATTGGTTCCTTTCTCTTTTCTTTTTCTTTTTCTCTTCTTTTTTTCGTCTTTTGGATGACTTGAATGGATGGGAATGAGGGAAATATGTCAATTAATATTTACTCTCTCTTACTTGGCCTCTGTAACCCCCTTCAAGAATCAAGCCGGGATTAGCGTTTAAGCACATTTAATTATCGAATAAGAAATCCGGGACAATTAAAAACTTTTTAAAACACCTGTACAAATGGATCTCCATTCATTTAATTCATTAAAACAAAAGCCTGTTTGGTCTGTTACATATACAATATCAGAGTAAGCATAATTCCCGACATTCACCCGGGATAATAACATTAATCCAAAGGTTTATATAGGGCATCATTGCCCATCTCAGTATCCATATCGGGGATTACACAAAACTATACCACTACAATTCTATTCAATATGTATACATTTATCCAAAATGATAACCAGTTCAATATAAAACTAAAATATATAGCTAAGACTACTGTTGGCAGTCCTAATCGTCCTTTGCCACTTGCTTGCTTTTCGATCCACTTGCCCTGTCTAAAAATGTTATTTGGAAAGAATGAGATTCTAGAGAATCCCAGTAGCAACAGTTTATTTATATGATGCATATATACAAAGCAAGTCACATATATCACAATACAGCAATCAATATTCGAGACCGGGCTTTCGCCACATTCCTTCACTATATATGAGGTCGAGCTTCTGCCACGTCCCCTTTACTTTATCTGTATTCGAGTTCAGGCTTTCACCACGTCCCCTTCACTTTTACTGTAATCGAGTCCGGGCTTTCGCCACGTCCCCTTCACTTTCACTATAATCGAGTCCGGGCTTTCGCCACGTCCTCTTCTCTTTCACTGTATTCAATGACTAATGCAAACATGCAATACAATACACATGATATAAGATAAAGTGTCACTACCTTTGTTTTCCCTTCCTTGAGCAGGCACGGGCCTTCTACGCTCTAGGCAAATATCAAATCCTAAAGTCATAATTAAGGACGAAACATTATTCTCTATTCCAATACTCAATTGACTCTTCAACACTTAAATTTGGTTATCAATAATGACCCTTAAGAAACCACAAATGCCTCTAATAAAACCCCTAAAAGGTTGGGAAACAATAGGTTGAAGATCTCTTTTCAAAAACTCAAAGTGCTGGAACACAGGGGTTGGCCGCGGCCAGCCCTTCCTTGGGCCGCGGCCAAAATATGGTCAGAAGGCCACTGGCCACGGCCAGCCACCCATGGGCCGCGGCCAAGAAATTTCCTGATTCTTGGCTAAACTTCGAAAAATTATATCTAATTGTAGAAAAATCGAAACGGAGTGATTCCAAAGCCAAATGAAAGGTATTTAAGTCCTCTTTCAAGGAAAAATATGGCTCATAACTTCAAATCATCACAAAAATATAGAATCACCCAAAACTCAACACTAATCCAGAACAGAGTTCTGTTTCCATCCCCAAACTTTGGACAACCATATCTCCTAGAATACTAAACGAAATGACACAGAATATATGTCCATTTTGAAGCTTGGGATGTGACATTTAAGACTAGAAAGTTTCACAATTTTCTGAAATCATTTGATCATTGAAAACGTCTACACAAAGAAACTGCCCAGACAGAGTTCACATTGACAGCATTTTCCAACTTTTCTACCAAAGTGTCCAATGAATCCAAAATCATTAACCAAACATATTCCCATACAATTTTCCACAAGGAACACAATGGTAATCTCAAAATGACCAAATTCACAATCTAATCACATGCCCTGTTTTGACCAATATACCAAAACCAACACAAAGTTCCCAAACTTTACTTTTAATGATTCAAACCAATCCATTTGTCCAAAAGACATCACAATATACCATTTCCATGATCACAACATGCCAGACTCACTAAGACCCTAATTTTTGAAAATAGGGCAGAAAATTCCAGAAAAATCAATGCTCAACCAACAACCATAATATATATATATATATATATATATCAAAAGGGAGTTAACACTCACCTCTTTTACTTTGCCAAAGAGATTTCTTGATTCTTCAACTTTCACAATCTCTTGAGGTCACAAACTAACACCAATGAACACATTACAACCATCAAAATGAAGCTCTTCATTCAAGGATCAATATTAGAGAAGGAAGTTTGAGCGTTTGGAGACATTTCCCCTTACCTTTTGAAAGCTTTTCCTTCTCCTAGCTTCTTCAAAAATGGCACAGAAATGGAGTGAAGAGAGAGATGAGATGAGTGTGTGAGGAAGAAGAAATGATGATTCCTTCTCCAAGCCCATGCTTCATCCAACGAAAAGGAGGGAGGGAGAGAGAAAAACATTAAACAATTGGGGGGTTTTGACTTTTCTCTACCTCTCTCATACTCTCATCTTGACACATATCAATTCTTCATTGGCTCCCATAAAGGTAAACCACCAATTATCTACTTTAATCCCTCCATTAACCATTTAATTACACTTCTCATTTCTCTCTTAGCTAGTAATTAATTTTCTCTATTAATCACTAACTAATTGCCCAACTATTTCATTCTTTCAATCTCCACTAATTATGGCATATTAATTAATATAGCCACCAAACCCATGATTATTTCACTTTAATCCGATAATTATCCTCAATAATTATCATTAGGCCTTAATCGAAAATTGGGGCGTTACAGCCTCTTAGCCGACTTGAGTGAGTGAGATGAGAAAATAAAAGTGAGCTTAAATGTCACCGTCTTGTGGCTCCAATAAAAAAGAAGGATATGGGTATTAGATAAATACTTGCTCTCTCTCTCTCTTCTTCTTCTTTGAATGCTTGATTGACTTTTTCCTTGAGCAAAAAGGTGAAGAATTAATTAATTAAACTCTCTCTTTCTTCTTCCTCTTCTTGACTGAATTAATTAGATAAAATGGGGTGGGAGTTGTCTGTGCCATGTGTTGACTTTTCTTCCTCCTTTTTGCTTTTTGTACCTTGACCAACTTTGATTACAAAAGGAGAGAATTGTTTTGATTGAATTCTTGCTTGCATGGATGGTGTGAGGATGGGACGACCATATGGCCTTTAGAATAAGAAAAAGTAACTATTTCCATTCTCTTCAAATGTTCAAGAAGAGAACTTATGTGGCAACTTGTGGCTCCACAAAATAAAGTTGCTAATCTCTTTCTTCATCATTATCTTTATTTTTAATGATAAATCTTAACCCTTCATTTTGTTTCCCAAATCTTTCCTTGAGATCAAATTCTAAATCTCATTTTTGCCCTTGCATATGGTAATATTGACTAAATTGCCCTTGGGTCGTACATAACATATGTGGTTAAATCTTGGCCAAGTAAAATGACCATAATCATCCAAGGTTTCCTTCTTCCCAAAACTCCACTCCCTCTCTTATTTGGACCCATGTTAGGCTTTAAATCATATTTGACACAACATAACAGAATTGAGTGCTTTCCTTTAACTAATTAAAACTATAACTCATACTTTATTTCCAATATAGCCTCTATCACTATTTACACTTGCTTTTGGGGTCATTTAGCCCTTGAATGAATTTTAGGATATTACAATATGCACATTTCAGCATGAATGGACAAAGACATATTTGCAGAATCTAGAAGAGGCCAATAAGACAACAATTCCTAATGAACTTCAGTCCATAATCAAATAGAAAGATTGAACATAAATTGTCCTCTCACGTCATCAGGAGGCATTCAAGGTAATACTTATTCACAATTGATAAGGCTTGCATGTATTTGTTTAATATTAACTAGAGTGTTATGCATTTTCATAGACAATAAGTCAAGTGAATAAGGAGAGGGTGAAGAAAATAAGTATCCCTACAGGGTAGGGTGAAAGGGGTGTGTGTGCATTGCTCAAGGGTTGTCTATTGAGATTTGGGAGGGTATTAGACCTCCCCATTATGAACTATGGTTGAAGGAGAGGCAAAATAAAGATGTCTCTTTTAATGATCCCCATGTTAAAGAGGTGGTAGATAAAATGGTAAGTATTAATATTAGTTCCTGATTTTTGGAAGTAATATCTTCGATTAACTATCAATCTTAACAAGATCTTTGACAAGATCTTGAAAGGACCAATGTACCTAGGGCTCAACTTTTTCACCTTTTGCCTCTGCCAAATAGGCAAAACCTTCATGAACACACGATCTCTAACCTCGAACTCTAAAAGTTTCCACCTCTTGTCGGCATGGCTCTTTTGCCTACTCTGAGCAACCAACATAATCATTGCAATTAGATCTTTATGTATTTTGATTATGGATTTCCTCATATTTTTTTTATGTAGTGAAAAATTCTAAACATTTCATACTTTGAATATGCATCAAAAGAGGCCAATTGAAGCATATTATTATTAATGAGTAATGCAGTTTTATAAAAATGCGATAATAAATGTTAGTTCATAAAGAACATAAATTTAACAAAATCGATATGGTTCCTAGAGAACTAAGAGATTTTTCTTAATTCTATGGGTGGAAGAAGAATTGATCATGAAAAGTTATGACCCATAGATTTATATTAGAGTTTCATTCTGTTATAGGGTCTAAGTAATAGCCTAATTGACTGAAATCCATGATTAGTTGTGAGTTATGAAGTACGTAATACTTGAGTTTTCAAATGAAAGATATATTATTGGCTTACTATATATTAATTTGTCTTTGAAATAGAGAAATAAAAAAAAGTGTATTTATATGCCTCACACTTAAATGGGAGATTGTTAGAATATAAGTATGAGTTAATATTTAAAAGTTCTACTCATATACTTCCTTACAAAACCTATTGATTGATCTCTCAAAAATGGATGTCATATTGATATTTTATATCAGTATCTTATAGAAATTGAAAATTTTGTTGTTGGTTAAGCAACATGTCACAGTAAACTAATAGTCGACTAATTCAAACAAATTTATTATTAGCATAACTTGTTTGATCATTCGAGTCATATATAAAAGATTACCTATGACATCCATTGAAGAACCAGAAGATTCTTCATAAATAGCCAACACATTATATAATTCAAGATTTATGATATGAGTATGTTCTCAAAGAAAATTGATTATGAGAGTATCATTGTTATGATTTGGAATAGATCTCCAAATTTCTAGAAATAAATCAAACTAAAATATATGGGCCCATTCAAATAGCATGTAAACCATATAAATGCTCAATAATTTTGATAGATGCATCTATAAGATGGTTACATGTGATATTACTATTAGTTTGCAACCTGAAGTTTGAAAGAATATTTGAATAAATTATTATATTAAGCGCAATTTTCAGATTATATGATTCATTCATTGAAGCCTCCAAAAATAGCTAGATTAATATTTATGAGAACAAAATTTCTATTTCAGTGTTGGCATATTTGATCTTACATATTGCAACACTTATACTAGCCAACCAAATTCTCCCGATAAAATTGGCTTTTGGTCAAGAGCCACGTATATTCCATCTTAAAAGGTTTGAATGTGCATTCCTATTGATCCACCACAATGCACATAGATGGATATTTAAAGGAAATTAAGATAAATGTTTTGTAGAACCTCCTTCTTCTTGTTTGTCTCTAAATGAAACAAAAGAATGTTTCTAATAGAAACAAATAGATTTAGGAGACTTATACCGCATGATTAGTCGATTATCATTTGACAAAATTTTCCCAACATAGGGGGGAGAAATTGAATAGTTGGAAAAGAAAACAAAAGAAATGCATTATTACTATCAAGTATAGATCCTCGAATATAGCAATATGAACCAAAAGTTCATTAGGTTTTGCATTCATGAAATATTGCATAAAATCTGGCAAATGCAATTACTGACCTAAATGGGAATTATTAAATCTCATATTCCAGCTGAAAATGCTCTAATCAGCATAAATGAAAGTGAGACATGCCCAAAGTATGAGAGAATAATCAGTTCTAAAAGAAAAGAGAAACAAGCAAATAATCAAGATGTCGTATTAAGGAGGCAGATACTCCGGAAGAGGTCAAGACATAACTAATTACAAAAACCTCAAAAGAGGTCCAGGTACCTGAAAGTAATAAAGAGATCTCAATGAATTATGTCACGACAAGAAACATGGAACTGAAAAGATAAAGTTGTTGACAACAGTTTTAGTAACAATATCACGTGATCAAATGAGAATCTTATACATAAATATGTTGGTAGAAGACGCAGTGAAAAATGTTCTTTTAATATGTGAAATTTATGGACCTGTGGTCCAAAACATTTGAAATATAAAGTTATTTGTGATATATGAATATTCATGTGAAAATAAAGATTTTCACAAGGTCTAATGATGATTATGATGATGTACAACATTTGGTGGTGGATACAATAATTGTTGCATATATTATTAGTCTAGTAGTATATGCAAACGAAATAATGTATCTATTAGATATCATTATAGACAACATATGCATATGGATAGTGAATATTATATGAGAATTCTTGAAGGGTCCAAAATGTTGAAAGCATGTCTAAGAAAAGTATTCAGTATATAAAATGTTATATAGATTGAAATGATTAGAGTGTATATAATTGATTAAAAGATATATTGAAAAGTGAATAATTTTACATATCAAGTTATTGGAAACCTTAATAATTTTAAAATCATATACTTTTGCTATGATGATGTTGTGTGCAAAAGTTTATTGAATTTAATGGTTATAAGTATAACATATTTATGAATATTTACATCATGCTAATATTGTAGTTTTTATGTTCTTTCTAGTAAAATTAAGATGCTGCATGTACAGTATAGATACTATAAAACTAAGGTTTATAGTGTGATAGTTCTATGAAACTATCCTATAAGTACATTTTGTTCATAAGAAATTGAACATGTGGATAGAAGATATATCATGGTGATTTTCAAGATTATTTTCTTTTATTGTTTTCACAATGCATAGAGGCAAGCAGAGAATATATTGATATTTAACATATACAGAAGATATGGTAAATAATTATGTTTCAACATATCATTTGATGACAATGCATTATGCATAGTTTAGATAAAAAAAAAGGACATCAATTGCTTCAAAAATCATTGATAACAGTTGCAATTGAGAAATAAGTATATTTTCTTGAGATATGACAATTTAATCACAATGAGTGATGTTGCTATCAGGGGGAGTAAAGATTAAGTTATACTCTTTTCTTTAACCAAGGTTTTGTCCCACTGGGTTTTCTTGGTAACGTTTTTAATGAGAAAACTTCAATATGTATTGTATACTCTTTTTCTTTTACTGAATTTTTGTCCCATTGGGTTTTTCCTAGTAAATTTTTAATGAGGCACAATATTTATTCATGTACGTTCATAGGGAAGTGTTGTTAATATTATATAATATGGATATCCATAAGCTATCTAACTCTTGGCCTTTCATTTATCCTTCACTCCATAACCTCTCACTCTTAGGATTTCATATGTGTTCAATGCTATAAACCTATAACTTCCTTAATAAATGGTTTGTGAGAGTTTCTTATGATTAATACCATTATGCTCATCTCTATTTCCTTGTAATCATGTGTATAGAATTCAATGGTTGAAGGCCTATAAATAGAGGCTATGTACAATGTATTAGTATCAATAATGAAGTGAATGAGAGTTTCACCATATTTCTCTTCCAACTTTCTCTCAGTATTCTGTATTTCTCTCATGTCAATGTCTTGTACTTTTCTTATTTTCATAACATATACCAAATAAATTATATATAATACGGTAAAGTTTAGATAACATATATGCACCAAATTTTCTTATTATTGACATTTAACTTTTCATACTAAATACTTTTAATTTTTATATTTATGAAAAATAATATATTTACCGTTAGTTTTTTTCTAAAAAAATAAAATAATTGCATAACGCATGACTTGAGGTGTATGGAGGTTATTTGACATAAGTCAATTAACAATGGCACTTTGGCATCGTCGGTTAGGGGTAATTTAGGTACAGAATTTTAGCCCTCGTTTGTTTCCTGGGTATAAAATTAACTTTTCCATTCACCATCGGAAAAAAACAAATTAACTTTTCAAAAAAAATATTCAAAAATAAAAAATAAAACTTCGTTAGTTGTTAATTTTTAGAGTAAATCCTACATAAATACCACTTCAATTTCAAAATCCAAAAAATGTTTTCCTAGTTTTCAAAATTTAAAATCAACAATCAATCATAAAAACTGAAATATCAAAATGTTAGTATTCTTACAACTTTATCCCTAAATTTTCTTAAAAAAGTCTCAACCAACCTCGTGGAGCTCCTGATGCCCACCATAATTGCCAGTCCCCCTAGAGCTGATCTGGCGCCAATCATTGGAATTATTGAAAAAGTGTCAACGGTGGGATTTGATCCCACTGCACCCTAGATCCCATAAGTCACCAAACCCCTTTGATAATCTAATGTAAAATTATATATAAGATTAAAGGCTAATTTTATTTCGGAAATATTCATTAAGGATCAATTTTATCTCTAAAGTTTTTTTTTACTCTGAAAATATCAAATTTAGAGTAATTTTGTCTTGACTGTTATCCTAATTAAGTCTGACCGTTAGTTGACCAAATTTCAGGACAAATTTACTTCTAAGTAAAAACTTTCAAGACAAATTTATACTTTAACAAAAATGACATGGATAACAAAATTGCCCTAAAAGTTTTAACTTGGGAGAAAATTTGCCCGAAATTTAGTCATCTAACTGTCTAACTTAACTGAGATAATAATTTGGGCAAAATTACTCCAAATTTAATATTTCTAAGACAAAATTGACCCTCAATAAATACTTCTAATATAAAAATAACCTTTAACCTTTATATATAGTATAAGTGAGAGTGGAATGTTTTAAATCATTTACTACACGTGATGTCATTCACAACACTTCAGATGTGTTTCACTATTTCTTTAACGCTAGCCATTTACAATAATTTTTCTACAATTTCAATACTTAAAAAGGAAAAATACATGAGGGTCATATTTTAAAATACCAACACTTCAAACATATTTCACCATTTCATTAACGCCATTTACAATACCTTTTCTATTAACACTTTCAACACTTGGAAAATACAAGTGGACCCTGTTTAATTTTAATTGCCTGTTTGGATTAACGGTACAAGTTGCTTTTCCAATGTGATTTACGATACATGAGATAAATATATAAGAGTAGTTTTATCTTAACTTGCTTGAACATATTTTTAAACACCAACTCAAATAGACCTGACGCCATTTTTTATTTTTTATTTTATCAAAGATATACTTTCATTATCAACTAAAAACATTACATCACATCATATAAAGTAGCTGCGAAACACATCAAAAGATAGGAAATAAAATACATAATGAGTCAAGAGATAATTAAAACTGACAATGATAAAAAATAACCCACACTCAAACTGTGGTTTAGAGAAGTATCCAAAGATATCTCAAGAACCTCCTATGCATCATATGTCAAAATAGCAAGCAAAAAGAGTGATGGTTGCAACACTCAACCAATCGGGCCCACACTTATAAAAGCAACTGCTGCAAAATGATATGCTGCAGCATTTCCACTTCGTAAAAAGAAATTTAGAGAAAACCTAACGTGACATGCAAGAAGGTTGTTTAACACCTGCAATGACTACCATTCATTGAGCACGACCACTTGATGGTACACATACTTTTCATCAACGTCTTGGATTCGCCACCATCGAGAAGATCCAAAAGAGTCCTCTAAGAAATAGAACATATAGTCACAGAAAGGTCCATCAACAATACTCTTCCCCCAAAAACGCAAATCCAAGTCACCAAATTGTGATCTGATCTTCTTATCTTCAACCTACCATCAAAGCAAAAGGTGCCACAAATGATCTCCCTAGGTCTGCTTATTGCCGGAAAACCATAATACACCACCGCTAATAACTCAAGAACAAAGAAAGGAAAATAAATGATGCTCGTCCCCTCCACCGATGGAAACCGTTGGGGAGGGAGCCGTTGTACCTCAAGCTCACTCAAAGGTAAGGGAAGGACTCTCACCGCTCAAGAAATTCTAGAGGGGAAGAGAGAGAACTCGCATCAAGTATGTGTTTGGATTAGCTTTTGAAAATAATTTTTACGATTTACGAGATAAGTATGTGAGAGAAAGTTTATCGCAACTTGTGAAAAATAATTTCTGAAACCACAATTTAGATATTTCCTAAACAGTCACCAAGGTGACTTAAATTCTCACAATAGGCCCTAAAGTCATTTATTACAGGTATTGACATCACTTCCAACGTGGTTCACCATTTCATTAATACCATTAATAACAATTTTTTAAAAAATTATGTCAAGAAAACTTGAATTCAAATAATAGATTGTATCATACGTAGTCTACACTCTACGTATGAAAGATAACCCGTGCATTAAATCTGAAAATGACGTGACAAAAAGGAGTGTTCACTGCTGCAAAAAAAAAAAAACATTTTTAACGTTCTTTATTTAAACCTTTTAACGTCTGAAAATAAGGGGACGTTTATATAAGAGACGTAGTAAAAAATGGCAATAACGTCCATAAATTAAAGGACGTCTAAAGTCTGGACTTTAGACGTCCTCAGTTTAAAATGGGGACGTCTAAAGTGCTTTTTTTTTAAAAAAAAATTATTTATATTACAGATCTGAATTAAACAGTATTTAAAATCAGAAATTACATATCATCGTCAATAAAATTACAGATCTAGTATCTGAACTCCAAATCCAAAATCTATACAATAATAACTCTAGAACTAAAATCTCATAAACAGAAGATGATAACAATAAGATGAATCAGTTACGAAAAAATTATCTCCTTCTATTATTAAAATTCATTTTCTCGTAATAATGAATAGAGAAGAGCAACAGGGAGAGATGTACCTCATTTTCTCAGTGGGAACGTGGCCATGAAGCATGTTTTGGAGTCTCGATCTACAAACCATAACAACACGAGTTAGAAGATAAAATAGAAGGGAAATCCAAAGAAAAAAGAGAAAGAAGATAAAATAGTAAGAAACATAACAGATCTGGTGAAAAAGAGAGAGAGCAAAGAAGAAGCAAGTTTAAAAATAGTATATAAAGAAGAAGAAGCAAGAGTTAAATGCGTGGTGGTAAGCATTACAAATCTGGTGAAAAAAGAGAGAGAGAAAAGAAGAAACAAGTTTAAAAACAGCATATAAAGAAGAAGAAGTAAAAGTTAAATGTGTGATGGTAATGGTTGCGTTGATGAGAAAGAAGAGTGTGGATCTATAAAACTGATAAATAAAGACTGTCAGTACAGATTTGAATTGTTTTTAGCGTCCCCAATTTAATTAAAGGACGCTTAAAGTTGTTTAGTTAATTTTTTTTTATTTTTTTTAACTTTAGATGTCCCCAATTTAATTGGGGACGTCTAAAGTTAATTTTTTTTTAATAATCAGGGACGCCTTTAGGCATCCCTAATATTAGGGATGCCTAAAGTGGCGTCCCTGATATTATATCAGGGATGCCACTTTAGGCGTCCCTGATAACATTAAAGACGCCAAAAGTGGCGTCCCTGATATTTAAGGGACGCCTTTTGGCATCCCTAATATATATTAGGGACGCCTTTTAAAAAAAAAATTTACTTTAGACGTCATCAATTAAATTGGGGACGTTTAAAGTGACCAAAAGGCGTTCCTGATTTTAAAAAAAAAATTTAACTTTAGACGGCCCTAATTAAATTGGGGGCGTCTAAAGTGACCAAAAGGCATTCCTGACTTAAAACAAAAAAAATTTAACTTTAGACGTCCCCAATTAAGTGACTTTAGATGTCTCTTTTTAAATTGGGGACGTCTAAAACTATTCAAATTTTACTCAAAATTATAAAAATGTCACTGTATTTATTTTTTACGTCCTTTTTTTAAAAAAAACATCCTTTAAGGTGTAAAAGCAATATTTTGTAGTAGTGTTGAAAAGGCCAATCTTAAGGAATCTTTCACAGAGAAATACTAACAAAAAGTGCGTAAAAGAAAGGAGTCAAATTGACTACTCATATCATATGCCTTAATTTAGGAATATGTCTCTTATGTGGGAACATTAACCATGTGGAAAGGACCCAGCAACTTCAATGTTGCCTTTCCACCAAGGTCACGTCGTTTTCTAGCTATTCACGAGCAAGGCTAAAAATAAAATGAGAATATTATTTTGTAGGTACCTGTACTCCCCGCCAATTTCTAATTTGGTGCCTATATTTTTCTTTTTTTAAATTATTAAATCTCCGAACTTTGCTCTATTAGTAACATTAGCCTTGTACTTTAGGAAATATAGGAGGACCAACGAAGTGAATACACTGCCATGAAAACAAAAATCTTCTCAAAGTGAACGGACTATGTGGGAAGGGATTCCATTTGCTCTGATAAACTCGATTTTCGTAAGAGATGGAGGAGGGATTCTCCTCTCTTAGAGGGAATAGGCCCAAATCTTATAATCTTAGCAAAATGATATTAAAGTTTTAATTAAGAAATATAATATCAAAAAAGTCTCAAAATTTGTTAATGGTAGCTACTCCAATTGTCAAAGTTGCTCTTTCATTTATCATTGACAAGTCCTGATATTATTTCCCTTGATTAGGATTTTAGGGTGTGTTTGGTTTGGGGGAAAGGGGGCAAATTACTTTTTCAGATTGAAGGTATTTAAATTTTGGACGAAAATCCAAAATTTAAAAAGAATAAGAGGGTAAATTTTGGGTTTCTTGCATCTAAAATTATAATTTACCCCTCTTCCCCTCTCTCCACTCCCATCAAACAAAACACACCCTTAGTGTCAATTTCCCTATATATTGTGTATTTGGATGCCAAAAAGAAAAAAAGTGCTTGTGTCAAAACCATAGTTTTGGTAAAAAGATCCCGAACATTGATATTTTCTGGATAATCCTGTTTATGCCAAAACCATGGTTTTGGTAATTTTGGAAAATCTTAGAGTGTGTTTGGAACAACGATTGTAAAAATGACTTTTTTTCAATTTGACTTTTTACAATCTTGTTTTAGGTAAAAGTCAGATTGTATAATATAATTTATGTTTGAATTGGTGGTTATATAAATGACTTTTATAAAAGTAAAAATTATTTGGATTGACTTAAGCATAAGTGACTTTTATGATAATGATAAGAGAGAATGGGTGGAAAAATATTTAAAAAGTCAAGTAAATATTTAAAAATTACTTTAAAATATTAGGTGCTACTTGAAAAATATTTTAGAGTGGATGAAAATCAATAAATCAGTATTATAAGTTTTGAGTGGTTTTTACTACTTAAAAAAATACATTAAAGGTAAAATTGTAGTTAGTCTCTTAAGACCGAGTAAGGGTTAAAAGCACAAAAAAATATTTTAAAGTAATTTTTGGAGCTGAAGAATTACATCAAGGGTAAAATTATAATTAGTCTGATAACACATTAAGTACAGCTAGAAAATATTTTAAGGGGTTAAAAGCACACAAAAATATTTTAAAGTAATTTTTCGAGTGGAAAAAGTACATTAAGGGTAAAATTGGAATCAGTCTAATAGCACACTGGCTACAACTGAAAAAATATTTTAAGGGGTTAAAAACGCTAAAAAATATTTTAAATTAATTTTTGGAGTTAAAAAAATATATTAAGGGTAAAATTAGAATCAGTCTGATAATATATTGAGTACAACTGAAAAAATATTTTAACATATATTGCATGAATTAATAGTAAAAAGCTCCCCTATGAGCTTATTGCTAATCACACGAATGAGAGAAAAGTACGAATGCCATTACATCCAACCAAACACTCAAAAAACCATCATAAGCATGTTTGTTTCAACTTATAAAAACTTATAAGTTGTTTTTTACGTAAATCGAGACACAACTCCTCTCACATACTTACTTCGTATACCGTAAATCACTATTAAAAAACAACTTATAAGCAATCGAATCGCTCAACCAAACATACCTATGAATTGCCTTTTAATCGTGCGATTTGACCCCACAAACGCATCACTAGACACTTGCCTCTTTCTTTTTTTTTTTTGCTTTTTTAGCTTATGGGCCCATGTCCTCTCATTCATTGGTCCTACTACATGTTGGTGGCCCCACACATTCTCTCTCACTTCTTCTTCTTTCTCTCTCATCTACGCTTAATTTCAACATTCTCTCTCTCATGTATATTTTTTATTCTTTTTTATTTGAATTTCAAACTTCTCCCTCTTTATATGTACTTTTTTTAGAATTTTAAAATTTTAAATATCCATCTATCCTTAATATAAGGTTTATTTATTTAATTTGATTATATTAAAACAATTAGTTAAATTATTTAATATCACATATAGACAAATTTATTTTATTTTTTTGTATTTCTAATGAAATTTAACGTTAAATAGTGCGTTAAGGTGCAAATTGAACTACCAAGTTTTTTCTGAGAGACGTCTGACACAAATAAGTTTTGATAATGACAAAAATATTTTTGAACATTCCAAAATTTATTTGTGTTAGACGTTCTCCAAGAAAAATTTGGTTGTTAAATTTACACCTTAACTCTTAAATAATACATAAAATATAATCTTATCCTTTATATATAATTATCATAAAAGTTAATGTCCTTTTTAGTAATTTGACAATGAAAAAAAACTATTCTGATCACAATATTCAAACACTCTCATTTTATCAAAATAACTTTTTTCTTATAATCTATTCTCTAAAAGCTATTCTTCATTTTTTTTCTAAAAAATATTCTCAAAAAATTAATCCAAAGACACTCATAATCTTAAATGGTCTCTTGCTTGGGTTGGGTTGTGATATTTTGCAAAACTTGGTTCAAGGTTGCATCATGTGAGTGAATCTCATTGGTTTATATTATTTTATTTACTGATAATGTTCTGCAAATTAATCTGTAACTATTTGCAGTGGCCGCAAGGAGAACAGTTCTAGGAAGTTGCCATAGAAATTACTGCAGTCCAATGGATGTACAATAATAAGGTATGGTGGGGTTAGAGGACTAAAAAAACATTTTATTAAATTAAAGAAGCAAAATGAATTTTTTTGTGAAGTTAAAAGATGAAGGTTTTTGGGAAAATCCCTATAAAGTACCCTTGAAATAGGGAAATCCCTAATTAGTACATTGAAATAAAAAAATCCGGATTAGTCACGCATCAGTACGGATGAACAGTGCGGGCGTGCGCCAAAAGACGATTTTGCCCTTCAGCTCTCATTCTTGCCACTTCAAAAATAACAACACGCGGTTTTTGATTAACAACTTCGGATTCCTGATTAACAACTCCAATTTCATTTTTTTACTTTCATAATAACAACATCGGTCTTGTTATTAGCAACTCCGAATTCTTGATTAACAACTCCGCTTTATTTTTCCACATATTCACATCTCAAAAATATAGTGTTGTTAATGTAAAATACAGTGTTGTTAATAAAGAAAGATGTGTTGTTATTGGCCCTGAAACTTAAATTACGAAGTTGTGAAACTAGAAATGGAAGTTGTTAATGTAGAATATGGTATTGTTAATAACAACACCGGTGTTGTTATTGTGAAAGTAAAAAGATGAAATGGAGTTGTTAATCAAGAATACGGAGTTGTTAACAAAGAATACGGAGTTGTTAATCAAGAATCCAGAGTTGTTAATTAAGAGGGCGTGTTGTTAATAAAAAAAGAGGTGTTGTTATTGGCCTTGAAACTTAAATGAGAAAGTTGTGAAACAAGAATACGGAGTTGTTAATCAAGAATCCAGAGTTGTTAATTAAGAACCGCGTGTTGTTATTTTTGAAGTGGCGAAAACGAGGGCTGAAGGGCAAAATCGTCTTTTGGCGCCGCCCGCACTATTCATCCGTACTGACGCGTAACTAATCCAAAAGTTTTTATTTCAATGTACTGATTAAGAATTTCCCTATTTCAAGAGTATTTTATAGGGATTTTTCCCAAGATGTTTCCCCTATATATAATTATCAAAGCACTAGTGAGAAAGAAGGTAAAGAAAAACAAGACTAACATTGAGGCCTTAATTCGTACATTTGTCTCAAATGTATTATTCTCTTTCCAAACAATCCTATAGAATGTATTAGGGGTGAGCATGGTGCCCAGCAGCCCGGTGCGCCCACCCTGGCCCTACAAAAAATTGCCCAGTCCAGCCCTAAAAAAGTGGCCCGAAAAAATTTTGGGCAGCTTTGGGCGGGCTAATAACCGGGCAGGGCCAGGCATCGGGCAAGGGGTGCTGCCCTGCCCATTTGGCCCTGCCCTGAAAATTATTTTCATTTATTTAAAATATAAAATTTCATATCAATTAAATATTATTTCATATATATTTTTTTGTTTAAAATATATATTGTCTATTGTATAATACTCTTCTAATCCTTTCTTTTTTGCCCTAACCACTAAACTCTATTTACAAGTAGATTTCTTCCTTTCTTCTTTACTTTGTAATGTATTAAATTATAGTTGATTTTTATTTTCTTTCCAGATGCTTCATCATTTAATCAACTTTTAGGACATTGAATTGATGCAAACTGCTTTGACTTCACGACTTTAATTACAATCATATTTTTTTCTTATTTATAATGGATTATGGATGTTGTTTAATTTTTAAAGTATGGATATTTGTTAAGACATATGGTATTTTTTAAATTTCAAGACTCAAGTTGTAGACTTATTTTGAAATATCCCAAGATGTGAAATCATCGAATACATTTGAAGTTTATATTACTTAATGCGAAGTTAAGACATATGGTATTAGTAACTACAGGAATGTTTATGAAATTCATAATAAATTATTTTTTTCATATGTGGACAAGATAAGGTGTTATCACTTGGGCAGGGAAGCCCACCCTGCCCAGCCCACCCTTGCCCAGCCCAAAATAGTTAGGGCTTTTAGTGGGCAGGGCCGGGCATCGGGCTGCAAAATGAAGCCCGTTCATCCTTTGGGCAGGGCATCGGGCAGGGGTCTCGCCCTGCCCAACCCTGCCCATGCCCACCCCTAGAATGTATATCCTAAAAGGGGTTTTCATCCATGGGATAATTTTCAACGCATATCAACTATTTTGCTATGCACATCTAACACAATTGTTTTTTATTGGGTTAAAAAATAGATATAAACATTTTTTAAGGTAGCATATACAGTAATGCCATTAACTTTGGTTAATTTTTGTCACTTTTTACATTGTGGATCCAACCTATCTTCTCATTCTCTATTATTTCAATCAAGGTATTAAAACTCGGACCGGGTATTGAATTGGTCGGGGTACTGAGTTAAGGGTTAGTGGATCAGACCGGGGCCAAACCGGGACCAAACCAGTGAAAATTGAAGATTTTAGACTTATAGCATGAAATTGAAAAGCCGGACCGGCCGGTCCAGTCTGGGTTCATGAAGCCTGATTTCAATATATTTTTAGAAATATGTGCCTTTTTTAAGGAGAGAATATCACTTAGACTAAATGGAAGTAATTTATTTCTACAAATCCCCAAAAGATTATCAAATATCATTACACTCCATTGGGTAAAAATGAAATTAAGTTTTGTAGGTGAAATGTACTTACTTTATTTTTTTCACAAGGGCATTTACAAGACAAATAATGGTATTTACAAGATAAATAAAGGAATTTAAAGACAACTAATGAGTTAACAAGAACATTTTGACCATTCATAAAAGAAGTAAGATAACTCACAAGATAAATAAATAAGGATATTGTAATAGTCCAATTTTTTTTTTGAAATTTAAAATAATAATAATAATAAAATTAATTAAATAATTAATTGACTTGTTAAGTCAATAATAGAAAAATATATAATGGAGATAAAAGATAAGAAGATTTTTTTCCTTTTTTTTTTCATATCTTTGTTTGAAGTTGTAAGTCGTCCATAAAAGAAAAGTTAAGAACAATTCGAGAATCAATCTTATGCATGTAATAGCCCATAAATTTAAAATGAACAATTAGTTCTTTTTAATTATTTATTGTAGTTGTGTAACAAAAGTGAATGGTTGTCTGGTTGAGTTTCTATTTATTATCTATTTTTGGTCACTGAGTTTTAAATTTCTCTAAGCCAATGGGTAAATTTTATTTTGTTATAATTTAACATTATGAAATTACCAGAATACCTAAATTAATGATGTAGCGTAAAGTATCTCATATAGGATTTTAGTCTTTTCCCAAACAAACTCCTAGAACTCAATTTTATTTTGCCCCGTCATTGGCCACAGGAACAAGTGGAGAGGAATAAAGAAAAATTCTGGGCTTTTCTTGGACATTCCTGATCTTCTCCATTCTGCATTGTTGTGGTGTGTGCGCGCGTGAGAAAAGCATCATCCTCGTTGCTGGTTCATTCGTCACTTTCCTCAACCAAACTTCTTCCTCCTCCTCTGTTTTTTTCAGGAGTCCCCGTGTGTTGTTCTGGGTGTAGAGCTTCGGCTCTTCTCTTTCCTTTTCTGGGGCGTCGATTGTGTGTGTGGTAAGCATGAAATTTGCTTTCCTTGCTGCTGGTTCAATTTTCTGGTTTTTGAGCAATTTCCTCCCTCTCCGTTTTTTTCCCTCCTTGCGTTGGTGTGTAGTTTGTGTTAAACTTTATTCCCATTCCTCTATTTCAGCAACTGTGAGTGAGAATAGAGAAGATTGAGGTCAAACAAATTGAAAATCAAGGTTTAAGGAGCTCACTATAAGTAGGTAAGTTCACTTTAGTGGCTTTAGTTGTTGTATGAGGGAGAAGATGGGTTTAAGTTTTGCTTTTCTTAAATTTTAAATTGATTCTCGATAAGAATGGAATCTTGGGAAGTGTAATAGGTAAGTGTGTGCATGTGTATGTGTATTAATGCTTGGAAGTGTACTGTTGATAGACTATGAATTGAGGTGTTGCTTTATGTGTTAAACTTGAGTGCCCACAAAGTGTTTGATGAAATGTTCTAATGGTAAAAGCTCAATTACATGCGTATCTTTATAGTATTTTGAATGGTGGAGAATATTTAAATTTTATATTGGGTTGAGTGTGTTAGAAATCTTGATAAGTGGTAAATTTAGAAACTTTATATTTCATGAAGATGTTGAAATAAAGTTTGTGTGGATGAAGGTTGTCTAGGGTATGTTTGAAATTCAAATAGTCGTTGTTTGAATGTATATGCATAAGACGGTGGTGATAAGGTTTGAGGTATAAAATGAAAAATTGTGGTATGTTTAAGAAAGGGAGAGTGGAAGAAGTTCTTTCAAGCTTTTAAGTATTGGATTTAATAGTTAAGTGTGATTAGATCCAATTATTAATTGGACTTAGGGTTATATTCTTATTGAAAAATTAAAGTTCTTAGAAGGGATTTGCCTTCTTTCCTACCAGTATGAATGTGTGGCTATGCAATGTAACCAAGAAAGTAACTAGTACAATTAAGTTGAGTTTGTGAATAGATGTTTAAATCTTGAGAATACATTTAAACAAAAGAATTATATTGAAGTGATGATATTGTTCTATTGGTTAGGAGGTTATGTGGCTACAAGGGTGATTGTTTTGGGAAGTTTTAGAAAAAGTGAATTATATTTTGGGAATGCATCAGGTGAGTGAATAGCGTCCCATTATAATTGTTATAAAGGATGTTTTTGCTACTTATCATATTGATAAGTATGATTTCGTTAAGGATAGTCTATTAGACTCTTTTCATTTTCTTGTTAATATTGAAATGAGTAAATATTTAAGATTTTATTTATCGATATTATTTATTCTTCTTTTGGTTCAAAGTATAATTCATAATTATGCATGGAGATGATAAGGAAACTTTCGAGATATATATTTCATAAATTTTCATGTTGAGGTGGTCTTGAGTTTTGAAATGTTCGTGTGAAAGTTTTTATTATTTGAAAAGGAATTTGTCGGCAGATTGAGTTTTAAGGAAAGCTTTGAGATATATATTTGTGAACCTTCATGATGGGGTAATCTCTTACAAAGTATTAGATACGAGCTATCATTATCTTGAAAGAAGAGCTTTTCATTGCTTTTATAAATTGGCCCCAAATATGCTTGAAAATGTTTTTGAAAGGAGTGAATGCAGAACTGGTTATTAACAGCAGTATTGTTAGTCCTTAGCGCGCCATGATTAATTCGAGCTCGCTTGACATTCGTGGGTATAGTACTTACGCTTGATATTCGTGGGTCTTGTACCTGCGCTTGTTTCGTGGCCTTGAGTTGCGCTTGGTTACTTCCACTTATGGATTGTGTGTCCACGTTTGTTCTTGTAGCTTCATGCTGCACTTGGTTATTTTCCCTTGTAGACTGTGTGTCTATGCTTGTTATCCGTTCTGTTGAAGTCCTACGAAAGATGAGATATGATATTTGCTATTTTTAAACTGATTTTGTTAAACAAACTGCTTTACTACATATTTGGTTTTGTTGGTATAATGATCTTTCATATAGTTTAATTGATGATTATAATTGTATGCTCTATAAGTTGAAACTTGTTATTATGTTGTCATCTTTCAAAGTTAAATCTATCTAAATTTTTTTTCACAAGCGTTTTATTAAATTCTATAAATGGGACGTTATTCACCGAAAAGATTATTTTTGGTCTCAGATAGTGCAGTTGACTATGTTCCTCTTGATTATATTAGGTTGTTGTAGAATTTTCTTGAGGTCTTGCTCTTAGGCGATATTCTACAGAAATTTCTATAGAAAGTCTGTAAATTTTGTAATTTTGAAATGTATTCATAGTCATTATATTATGTGTTGCAAATATGTGTGCATATAAAATATGGAAAATTTTATATATTTAAGGCTTTAGAGATGTGAGTTTTCTGATATTCCGCGTTTGTCACATCTCGAATTTTTGGGGCGTGATAGGCATTTACAAGACAAATAAAGGCATTTATAAGACAAATAAAAATATTTAAAAGAATTTAGGGGATTAAAAATTTTAGTCATTTACAAGACAAATAAGGGGACTTACAAGACAAATATGGGCATTTACAAAATAGATAAGGGAATTCAGAAAATCAAGTAAGGGTACCATTATTTTTTCACCCATAAAACTTAAATTTTGTTTTGATCTAAGAGGGTGCAATGAAATTTCAGAATCTTTTAATCGTTTACTCAAATAAAATTGCTTTCATGGGTTCTAAGTGACATTTTCCCATTAAAAGGCACATATTTCTAAAAAGTGTTAAAATAATAAGGAATAAGAAGACTAGTTGGACTCACAATACAAAAAGTGACGGAAGTTAATTAGGGTTAACGGTGTTGTCATATATGATACCTTAAAAAATGTTTTTATGATTTTATCTAATTTTGGAATGAACAAAATATAATTGTGTTGGGTGTTTATAACAAAATAGTTTATTGTTAAATTTGAACCTTTGCCTTTATTATAAATAGCTAACTTGACTACTTTTTTTAATCTCTATAAATTAGTTACCTAGTTTTTAGGTTTAGGAGTAGAGGAAGTAGCTTCTAATGATTGTACTAAATGATTTTTTTTTGTAGGCCTAGGATATCCACTGCCGGTGACGGTAACTAATCTCTTCGCATTGTAGACTTCCCGAAGAGGTTTTAGTATTGGCCGTGAGACTAAAGGATTATTTTAGTATTACATATTATTGGATTATTACGTGTTCTATAGGAGGACTAGCCCAGTGGTAATATGTATTAATATTGGAGACCGTCGGCCAAATTTTTAAGCCTGTGATTGCTAGCGAACCACCACCTCCAATGGCTGAAATTACCTCCCCCTCATGCACCAAAATCCAGCCAAATGTTGAGTTTGAAAATGAGGGTTACGATGAAGATTATGAAAAACTTAGCCTAGAATATAAGGAACTACTACTTTCTCTTCATAGAGAGAAGGGTTTGATTTTCCCTTACCTCTATTCATATAAAGACACCTGGCTTCCAGCACCTCGGATCACGGCAATATGCTCTTTCCAAAAGCACTTCCAAGCTTTAGACGATGATATTGTTATTGCTAGCTTACAAAAATCTGGCACCACATGGTTGAAGGCCCTTACTTTTGCCATTGTAAATCGTAAGGTATTCTCTCCTTCACAAAATAACCATCCTTTACTTGTTTCCAATTCGCATGAGCTTGTTGAATCCTTTGAGTTCAAATATTATAGGGATGGCCAAATTCCTGATCTCTCCAATATGCCTAAGCCAAGACTTATTAGTACCCATGTTCCATTTCATTTGCTGCCTGGCTCAATTGTCAAATCCAAATGCAAGATAATCTATATTGGTCGTAACCCATTTGATAACTTTGTGTCATTGTGGATTTATGCCAACAAAGTCAGAGCACGATCTTTACCAAAATTATCACGTGAAGAAGCATTTGAGAAGTACTCAAAGGGGATCCATCAGTTTGGCCCTTTTTGGACAAATATGTTGGGTTATTGGAGGGAAAGCAAACAGTCACCAAACAAGATTTTGTTTTTGAAGTATGAGGATTTGAAAGGAGATACCAAATTGTACTTGGAAAAAGTAGCTGAGTTCTTGGGTTGCCCATTTAATTCAGAGGAAAAAAGGGATGGTGTTATTGACGACATAATTGAGCTGTGCAGCTTTCAGAAGATGAAGGATTTGGAAGTGAACAAGACTGGAAACCTTGGGCAGAGGATTGAAAACAAGGCATTCTTTAGGAAAGGTGAAGTAGGTGATTGGGTTAACCATTTTAGCCCTTTGATGGAAGAGAAATTATCCAGAGTGATGGAAGAGAAGTTGGGTGGCTCTGGTCTATCCTTCTAGTTATGCTTTTAAACCAGGTAAATGTTTAGCAAAGTCAAGTTTTTGACTTTCAGATAATAGACACCGACTTTAATTACTTTTATTTCATGTTCAGCTTTAAATTCATGGTCTGTTAAGAATGCAACAAAAGACATTCGTTATGTTCAGATTGAACTCTTAGTTTCCAACTGGACGTATTTTCCAATTTAATAACCGTTGTTGAATTATGTGTGTTCGTTATGTCGGACCTTGTTTGGAGTTTACGAAAATCAAATCAAATTTGTTCCTGGAATTGGGTAACAGAGTTGTGAAAGTAAGTAACACTACAGCTTTAGCATCGTCTGCACTTAAGTTGGATGAGAAACTTTTACTGGCTAGTGGCTACAAGACATATTACACACACACAAAAATCCTTTCAAAAGTCAGTTAAGTGGCTTAAATTTATAGTGTAAGAAAGCATTTTTGATGCTGGTGTAAGGAAGCTCATTCAATAATTATCTTAAAATATTCAGGCTAAATGTAGTCCTATAATTTAGGGATCTGTCTTATGTGAGAACACTAAGAATGTGAAAAGGACACAGCATTTCCAATTTTGCCTTGCCACATCGTCTTTTAGTTCATATGGCTCTCCACGCGCGTGCAAAGTGCAAACCCCTATGTTTCAGTTTTGGTCTAGATGAAGGGGAAGGAAGTTTATTTTTCTTAATTTGAGCCTAAAAATAGAATCTATACAAAAATAATGGAGAAGAAGCTTGTTACATTAATCTTGAAGCAAAAGGAAATAAAAAGGCAATGCTTGACGTATGATGTGTTTTCCCTTATGTTCATGCTTAGATCTTTTTGTCTTTTTTCTCTTTTTTTGTTTTGTTTTTTGCCATTATGTTCATGCTTAGATCTTGACATTTATGAAGAACCTAAAAGGATTCAAGCTAAGATACAAGCGGAGTACTATGCAAAGAGGACGGAATGATTTTGGGCATAGAAGTTCAAAAATTAGCATAAAAAAAAAATCCCATCTACACTATCAGATTTAAAAAAATGGATGGTTGAGATTTTATATTTTATAAAACTATTATTTTAAACATAAATAAATAAACTTAAACTATTAAAACATAATATACTCAATTCATAACTGTAATACAAACATAAGTAATGAAAATATTAATTTATAAAATTCTATAATCATAGATTTAGAAGATATTAAATCTGAACCATTCATTTTTTGATTTAAAGGTGAAGATGATATTTTGAGAAGAAAAGGAGAAAAATGATTCAGTATCCTTTTCTAAAATAAGTAGGCTATGAAACCTAATTGAGCATAACCATAAATGCCCTAAAAGAAGAGAGATTGTAATATTAAGCCTTCCCAAATGAAGCCTTCCCAAATGTAATATTAACCATAAATGCCCTCTGAGGCATGAATTCGAGACCTAAAGGATTCTCATGGGGTCTTATACAGCCAGACCAACTTTAAGTTGGTTGAACACATGATTAAAGTTTAGCCATTGGCCAAATAAAATAGTAGATAATTCTATAGTAACATGGAATATCTATTGTTCTAATTTTGAGTCAAAGTGTAATTTTTGTAAATTACAGGTATACAAGGGCAATATTTGAAATTATGCTTAAAGCCTCCGAAAAAAATCCCTGGAGATAGAAAGATGTGGATGATTATCCAAATCTAATTGGGGTATGGATTGAAAATTTACCTCAAAAAAGAATTTTAATAATTATTGAATTTTGTCTAAATAATGGATTATTAGGCAAATCCAATTATGAAAATACCATGAGGCCTCAAATTATTTTGTGAAAATAGGGGAATATATTTTAAGATTAGTGTGAATTTGTAAAAATCGTTTTACGCCCAACAATTGGACAATTTAGTTTAAAGAACATTTAAGGGAATTTTAATCAAGAATAAGGCATTTTCATTGAAATGATGAAAAAAAAAATACCTAGACAAAATTTGAGCTTGATTAAAATTAGGGAATTATCCCCCAATAAATGTGAAATTTTTATGGTCTGACATTGATTATATGATTAAAGAATCCTCCTAAAAAATCTGTAGAAGATTGATCCCATATTTGTTAAGAAATTAAAATTAAGTATCATAATTTGGCATTGTGAAGATGACTCCACTGTCTATCAAGAGTATATAGGCGGCGTGATCTCAAGGAAGGAAATACGAACGAAGATTTTTTGGCCAAATGAGCACAAGAGAGCATAAAATAATAATATTTAATTGAGGTGGATGAGAAAATTTATATAATTAGATGAAGACCATTTTAAATAATTCAACTCTCTGAATTTCCTCAAAAGAGTCAGCCAAGTAAGGAAAAAGAGTTGGAAAGGCCGAGAGAATGAAGAAGAAAGGAGAGGAAGCCAAAAAAAGGAGAACGAAGAACATCTAAGGTATTGTTATAAATTTCAAGGATGAAATTTATTTTATAAGGGAGAATTGTGACATCCTAAAAATTTGGGAAGAGATATATTAGTTGTATTTGAGGCCTAAGGATGTTATCTAAAAATTAAATATCCTCCAAAAAATCATTTGGTCAAAAGCTTACTTTTAGGAAGAAAAATTTATAGCTAGTTATTTTGGGAAATAAAGGTGTCTATGGAGATGTTTGTTTCCCAAAAAGAGTTATAGATAACTGTACAATTATTTTCAGATTTTTTGAGAAATTCAAGAAAAATAGTTAAATATATTCATTTGGCTTACAAATTTTGGGAAATTTATTTTATGGCTTAAAGAAGTTAATTGAGAAAGAAAATACATATAAAGTATTAAAGTATTAAGGAATAATTTCTAGAAATTATTCCATGTGTTTAGTTTGTTAACCAAGGGGTGAAATTGAAAATAAAAACTGATGAATCAGCAAAATGGACAAATGCCCAAAATCATGAGGGAAAAAGACAAAAAAAAGACAAAAAAAAGAAATCCAACTTCAAGTTCAAAATTCTAAATTGATTTTATTGACAATAAAATTAATAGAATTGACAACTTAGATTTTTAAGAAATCACTTATTTAGAATTTTAAAGTTTAAATGGTATTTTTTTTTAATTCTTTTTCCAAACCCTGCCCATTCTCCTCATTCATATGTCAGAAACAGAGAAGAGAGTGAGAGGAACAGAGGCTGAGCGAAGAGAGGCTGAAGACGGTGAGGAACCAAAGGCATTGAAGGTGAGAAAGTTGCAAGCAAGAATGAAGTTTGGTGAAGGTAAGCACTCTGATTCTTCTTTTACCCTTCTTTTCTTCCATTTTGGCATGTTGAGGGGTGGATTGAGGTCTTGGAAGTTGAGTGAGAGTGACGGAATCAGTAAGCCACCCATGGAAAGCATAATAGGTTGATAAAATATTGCTTTTGAGGCTAGTTTTGTGGCTTGCATGTATTGATTCGTTTTGTGTTGTGATGGCCGAATTTGAGGCTTGATGTATTAGTGAGAGTAACTTTAGGTTCTCTGGTTTCAAGCCTTAAACAGAGTACACTTGTTTAACAGTATATGAAATTAATGTTATATGGTTGTGAAGGTGTTTATTAAGCGACTTCATGTTGTTTTGGCTTGAGGATGATGAGTTTTGATTTCTTCTATTCATTAAGGAGTATTGAAACAGGGGATTAAGAATATGTGTGTGTGTGTAAGCTTCTGTTATAGGAGAACAACCTAAAAGAGAAGCATTTACACACTTCAAATATATGTATTGGATGATCGCATGTGATTTATGGTTATGTTCAAAACTAACCGAACCTAAGCCCTGTTTTGTTGAAATTTACATTAGTTTCTCTAATGAAAAGATAAGAGAAAGTATAATTGATATACTAGCTATTGGAAATTAAAGATGGAAATAGTTGCTATGTTAAGGTTTTATGATGAGGAATGAATATTATAAACTAGGGGATCATACATAAATCATGTCTAAAGGGTTCTGCATAGTGTATAGAAACAATAGTATTTAATTATGCAAGTTTTGCATTTTTCCTATTTTTGTACAGAAACTCATTAGAATGAAGGAGCTCGAATTTCCTAATCTGGAGCTCAAAAACATATTCCTAATGCAAGGATAGGTAGGAACAACATGAGGAAAGGATTTAAAACATAAAGGATAAGCAAGTTGAGAATTAAAGACAAAGAAACAAAGTAAAAGAACTAAAGAAAATGAGGAGAGTATGGGGTAATGGGGAGAGGTTAATTATGCAGAGTAAGTATACCAAAGTTTGTGTATTAATTTGCCCCTTACATGAATATAATGGTTAACAGGATTTGGCTTTTGATATCAAGTAGAGGTGGAAGCAAAAACCAAAGATGTTCTATCAAGAAGAGACAACTTGGAAGAAGAAGCAAAAGGTAGGGAAACTTGCTTTTATATAGTTTGTACTTGCACTACTACAAAAATAGGGATATATGATGGTTATTAGCTGTCATATATTGTAACGCCTTATTTCTGTAATCGATTTGATGAGTTTTATGCAGCAAATTCAAACCACTGAGCAATATTCTTTTGCAAAACTCTTTCTACTCCCAACCTCAAGACAGGATCGAACCTGTAGTTGAGTGGATTTTTCTGAAAATTTCAAAATCTTGTGGAAGCGTATTCTAGTGGTTCGCAACTTTGTTATTACTCATTGATTCTTATCTTCTCTTCTAATTCAATCAGAGTGATTCGCCGCTCATTTATTTGGGCAGATTAATCCTCTGCTCATTTTTAGTTCATTATCGTGCTAGGGCAGTTATCTATTTAGATGAATATGCATGATTATACAATCATTCTTAAGAACTATAATTAATATATAACAAGCCATCAAATAACATTCTTCAGTTTTCCATCACATCTTCCGCTACGTGACTCTAGTATATTCCACTTCTATGCTTAATATACCTATATGGTTGGTGAGGGAGGAGTGAGATTCGAGTGAATCTCAGTAGTAAACAATGCTAACTATGCATGCAAGATAATGCTTATTGCATTGTATGACATGCTTGCTTACATAAATTTATGCTAACATAATGACATATGCATGTTCAATGTTTTACACATTATACCTCTGGCCACTACATAAGTAAAACTAGAGTTTCAATCATTTATGTATATTCCACACAATTCATCAAAACAGTAACACACACCAATACACAAGCATACACATATCAAATATAAGCAAGTCTGGAAAGTTAACTACCTCTTGTCTTCGTGTCCTTCTCCTATACATTTTCTTCCAACCATTGGAGTTGCTCGGGAAACCTTCCATTTTCTCTTCCTTGTCATCTCATGACCCTAGATATGTAATCACATCATTAGAGTTATGATAATTGAATATCCAAGGTGGCAACACTAGCCTCAAGTGCTTATCTTTAGCCTTCGAATTCAACTTTATTACACTTGTCCCTTAATTCTTAAATTCGCATGTTCTCTAACAGTTGGCAGAATTTTCAACAAACTTTGAAAATTCATATATTTTTCTAGGAATATACAATTTAGGAGGTTCAAAATTCTATGTGATTCTTATCAAGTCTATTTTTAGGAAAAAATATCTCCCTCAACCAGTTACACGCACAGGATTCCATAATCACATTGTCAGAGAAACATTTTAGTTTTAAATGTCAGATTCAAAATTCATAACGTTTTATGTATAGATCCAAATTACATAGATAATGTATAAAATTAAAGTTTGATATGTCTACTTTAATTCTAACAAATTTCACATTCATTAGACATTATTTGGTTTTCCAAAAACACGCCAAATTCTCACTGCCTCGTAGGAAACCTAAATTGTCAGCACAGTGTTCAATTCCAGTTTTCGGTGTTTTATTACAGTGTTCCAGAATTTATAGCCAAAGGCTATTTATAGACATTTTTTCATGTAGAATCCATTGGTGACATCAAATCTACCAAATTCCTAATTCTTCTACATGCCCTGTTCTGACCAGAAATGGCAACACAGTCCAACAATTACCAAGTTTCCAATTTAATCATCAAACAAGTATCGTATGCTCTTTAAACATCACAAGACATCATGTATGTGATTAAAACAATACAGAACCCCAAAAACCTAAGATAACATAAATTAGGGCAACAATACAAGTTCTAAAATTCTCAACCAATCAACACAATATATAGCTCAAATTGAAGCTCTAACTCACCTCTATCACTTTCCCAAGCTAGTCCTTTGGTTTTCCAACTTTAGCTCTTTTTTGACAACTCAAAACACCTCCTCTAGAAAACAAGAACCATAGAATTGAAGCGCTTAGAGAGGAGAACAATGTTAAAGCAGAGAATTTGAGCTAGAAAGGTGATTATCATCATGAAAATCAAGGTATAAGTCTCACCTTGGTTCTTTAACTTCAAGAGTTCTCTTTCTCTTTCCTTTTTCTTTTTATTTCTGTTTTCTTTCTATTTTCTCACTTTGGACGACTTTTAGGTGTGTGCGAGAGAGAATGCAATGTATAAATATCCATCTTGCCTTCTTGAAATCACTTGGCCATACTTTAGTCTAAGAAAGTAAGAAGAGTCCATGTGTCACAGCTTTGTGGCTTCTTGAAAAAGTGTTTGGTTAATTAACTTAAGATGGGTTTGGTTATTTGTTAAGCTCTCTCTTTCCTTGCCTTTCTCTACTTGGATGTCAATTACATTCAAAAGGGAAAGGAGAACTATTAACCATTTTGCTCTTAATATCTTGCTTTTTGGGTCAAACTTTCCATGTTGTTGCAATATGAAGACACTTTGACTTTTCTTTCTTCTCTTTATTTTATTTTGACTTGGTCAATGAATTTAGGATAGCTTCAATTGCACATTTTCTTTCTCTTTTCTTGGTCTTGACCCAAATTTAAGAGTCCAATGGAAGAAGAAATTTGTTGACCAAGTTATCTTATATACATAGGTTACATTCAAGTTTGACCAAAGCCTTCTTCACTAGAGTTGACCCTTTGACCAACCCTGTCTTTCTTCCTTCTTTGCCCCTTTGGACATTTTTTAACCATGTGTTAGGAGGTTTAAATTTGCTTTTTATCCTCATGATTACTCTTGCTTTTCAAGAGAAAATCCTAACCCTTCATTTTACTTTCCAATTTTAACCTCAAGATCAAATGACAATTGTCTCTTTTACCCTTTATCATGGCAATATCAATTGTTTTGACATTATTTCTTTTCTTTTGTTTATCTTCCTTCTTCCAAGATGCCATTCCCTCTCTTTTTGGATCTGTGTTAGGCCTTACATCATATTTGACTTTAGATAAAGGAATTGGGTACTTTCCTTCAACTAATTGGAACTAAATCCCATACTTTATTCCAAATTAGTCTCTAAAAGTCATTATGGCTCTTGGACATTCTTGGGACTCTTGCTAAATTAGGGCTTAGCAATTCACTTGATTTAGACTTAATCTCAAGCTTTTAGTCCCAAAATTTGGGATATTACATACATCACGATTTTGAACTGTCATATATGCGGACACTATATTTGCTCGGCGAAGATACATTACAATTTTGAACCATGATTTATTTTGAATGTATTATATATAATAGTTCTAGTATAACAACCATTATGAATTGAGATGTGGTGAGGCCATACTGTACTCAATTCTATCATGATAATAGAACTGGTTCACGTAAACAACTGTTATATATATCTTAATGCTAGCACAATAAATAATAGTGTCAAGTAAAAAACCATTATAAACTCTATAACACACATAACAGTACTTTCAAAATAATTGTTATATAAAATTTAGCATACACATTGGTCATTATATCACAACCATTATTTATTTGATATAAATGCTAATGGGTTTAATGAAACAACTATAATATATAATGCATAAATATATAATGGTTTTTATGTAATAACCATTAAGTTTTGAGGCAATTTTTTTTAAAAAAAATGAGGATTCACCTTTAGATATCCCCTGCATGGATACGGAACAAATTCTACACAAATTTGTATATTACGAAAGCTTACACATCGAGTGCAATTTGGAAAGGATCAAGACATACCTAGCTTTGTGGCTAGGCTCAATGGAACTCCCTATCCTAAAGGTCTCAACGGGTATGCAACCTTGAGAAGAGTTGATAGAAAAGGAGGGGTTAAATCTATTGTACGCCATCTGTCAGATGGTGTACGATAGATGGCATACTATAGATTTAACCCCTCCTTCTCTCTCAAATCTTTTTAGTAATTGTTTGCTATTGAGATTCCCCCGAATCTCACCCTCCCAAATCAACCATTTAGACAGGTGAAAGAAAAGAAGAGAACAACATAAGAGGAACACAGTGGTGGAACGAAGATGGGAAAATGTCTGCGTTTCATTGTAATGGGTTAGACACCCTAGTAGCCCTATCCGGCTACATGAATTGTAATTATTATGTACAATCCTTGTGAGGAATTTATGTAATTGAGTACTTTTTATCAATATTTTTGTGCTATTCCTGTGTGTCCACTAAGCTGCACGCTAACACTTTGAAAAACGTGGGAATAAGATAAGGAGGTTACATGATTCACATGGAGTTAACTTTCTTAGCCCGATTAATTTATTAGACCAAACCAAAGGGAGCTTGATAAAAAGAGAGGGATTGATAAGTCTAATCACTTAATTAAAACATGGGAAATCCTCAATTTCAATATCACTTAATTCACTAGAGAACTCATAATGGAGTAAGCGCTAGTTAATCAAACCTATTAAAACTAATGTCAAATAATTTCAAAATAATTTTGGAAATCATGTTTACAATTGTTTGCTTAAGAAACTAGACAATTAACCAACCTAATTAAACAATCAAGAGGATAAACCAAATTGACAATTATATTAATAATGAAAACTCAATTAATTGACAACCTAAAGGTTTGTAAACAATAATGCTAACAAGTGTCTTAATCACAAAACCAATCCAAATTATCAATCCAATCCAAAAGTGTATGTGTACAATCTAAAACTAGATTGTTATCAAGAAATACAATTCAAAATTATTTAAAACTAAATAATCTCATGTCTTGAATAAAATTGACAAAAGGAAAGTCACTCCCTTGTAGTCTTCAAATGTAAGCTCTTAGACTCTTGCCTTCTTTATACTCCTTCTAAACTGCCTCCTCAAATAAGCTCAAGCTCTCATATGAATTTAGTCCCTCTTCTAAGCTCCAAGCAACTACGGCCATTGATGCATGATAGATGGAAGATGGTGATTGAATTGAACTTGGGCCACGTCCTTTCTGTTAAAGTAAGAAAATGGATGGAATAAAGTGTCTAATGGAATTTGAGATGTGGACCGTGAATAGGAAAGAACCTCTAACCAGCAACTAATCTTCATGGTATGTGAATGAGTGACTACTGAGTATGAGAGATATCAGACCTTCTGCAAGAGAGAGTAAGCATCAGCTCTCAAAGAGAGTGTGTTTCAATAAGTGATGGCTAGGTTAACTTTTATATTAGAATGATAGAGCTCTGGATATAAAACTTGGGCCATTAGAATCTAATTAGCCCATTCAAACTCATCCATTAGATCATCTTAAAACTTAGATTAATTATGCATTATAGGATTTAGTAATCTGCTTTTTCTTAACCTGTAAGAATTAAATATGATTGTGATCTATCATATATTTAGAAATATTAATCCATTATAAAATAGGAAACTTAAATATTAAAAATTTAATTCCAATAATATCATAATTAATTCATATTTATATTATTTTTTAAAATTGACTGATGATCCAAATATTTCCTAATAAATCCAAATTAGCCTAAAATCATCTCTAAAATAAATGAATAAGGTGGGATAAAATATATATAAATAAGGTTTTATTTTTACTTAGAGCATTTGGTATCTAGCACTTTTTCTGGGTCCTAGCCATCTTTGGGATAGATAAACCTAAGTAACCAACTAGTCCAGATTCGAGCTGGGTTAGACCCTTTGGGTGTAAAGCTCTCCCTTTGGCAGTGACTCCATTCACAAGGCTCAAACACGAGACCTTGCTTAAGGGATCCAAGTGCAGAACCACTCAATAAGGTTTTATCATTGTTAAATATAATACAAAATATTCAATGGTTATTCACAAAGAACCATAAAATATATAGTAGAATACTTTATAGTTATAACGTTGAACTGTAAAGTATTTAGCATGAGTTTTAGTCATTTTTAAGGAGTTTATTTGACAGTTATTTGTCTATAACCGTAAAATATTTTGAGATACTTGATGGTTATTTGGAAGAATTGTGATATACTTTGTAATACTTGAAAGTTGTTGGCGAATATTAGAGGGCTCGCTTTCAATCAGTTCCCTATAAAATTACCTACAAAAACAACATAGATATACTAAATGTTCAAGCAAATCTATTTCTAGGTGAAGGTATTACAATATAATAAATAACCAATTCCAACAAGTGACAACAAATTATAACAGATTATCCAATAATATGTAAACAATGATTAGTGCATCAATAAAAGTATGGACGAAGTACATATACCTAGTTTGTTTTGTTTGATAACCAAATAATAGACCATTCTTTGGTAGCAGAATTAGGAACATAGAACACTTGTTTAGCTTGAGAAGCCAAAATGAAAGCTCTTCTTTATACCTTTAATTGTTTAAATTCAATTGTATTAGCCCTAACTCCTTCATTTTCAAAGCATTATTATTATCAACCTACTTGCACTGGAATATCAGAACCCGAAATCCTACGTAATCCAACACCCTAAATGTGCTCAACCACCTCAACGCATGACATATTTTCTTTGTTAGGATTTTATCTTTTGCATTTGATACATGCATGGTGTTAGCAACAATAGTTTCCCCACTCTTTTGCATTTTACTTCAGTCATGTTGTTCTTTAGTGTATAAGCTATATCTACTGATGATGTAGCTTGAAAAAGAATGCACATGTTTATTCGGACCATTTGCCCAGAACATTAATTTCTAAGGAATTGAATTATGATCAACATTATATGTGCCATCCACGTGCTACCTCAACCATGTTATGATTTTTTCATTATGTTCTTTAGCTTACCAACTCACAACTCTGTTAGGGTTTCCCTTCCTAAGCTCATCTATATGAATATTCACATACTCGTCAATCTCTTCGGAGTTGTGAAGTACATATATATTTGCTTGCTCCCACTATTGGTTTAAGATTCAGATAATTTATTTTTTCAACAACCTTATCCAGATGTCTTTCCTTTATGTAAAGGCACCAAAAGGCCAATATCATAGGCATCTTTTAAGTAATCGGTACAAAATTCAATAGTCTCTTCATAAATGTATCATTCAACAATGCAACCCTCTCACCGACTCCAATTTTTCACATACCATTTCAAGTCCTTCATCTTGCACTTGACTAGGTTCAACCATCTTATATAGACAAGTCATACAGTTGTACCTCTCTAACCAAGTGAACAGTTAGGTGTACTATTATGTCAAAGAAAGGTGGAGGAAAAAGCATCTTTAGCTCACACAGTATAGTCATGATTCAGGTTTGCAACCTTAGCAATTTCTTGGGGTCAATCACCCTACTCTACAATGACTTGATGAAGAAAAATAGCTTCGTGATCGTAGCTCACCCCTCATCAGGTAAATTACCTTGTATTGCTACCTAGATAGAGTTTTCCATCAACACATGGCAATCATGTAATTTAAGACCCTTTAGCTTCAGTCCTTAATTTCTTAGATCTCATGTTTTGATGATAACAAAAGAATGGTATGAAAAAGAATTGATTAATAAATAAGTTTGAACAAAGTAATAATAGGGATAAGCATCACTTGAAGTAAGCATTGGAGTAATGAAGAAAGGCCAAGAGAAAAAGCTGAGAAACTTGATTAGAAGTAGTTTTTCTAAGGCATTACTCGAGTACGTACTCGAGTAATGAGACAAAACTTGAAGTAACCAGAGGCACCTTCCAGTAACCTGCCAACGTTACTCGAGTAAGTACTCGAGTAATAGTGTAAATGTTTTCAAGTTGCTCTCGGCCTGCCAATATTACTCGAGTAGCCACTCGAGTAACCAGGTAAATACTTGGAGTTGCTCTCGGCCTGCCAACGTTACTCGAGTAGTTACTCGAGTAACCATGTGAAAGTTTTCAAGTTGCTCTTGGCCTGCCAATGATACTCGAGTATGTACTCGAGTTACCCTGTTTCAAAAAATGTGGTGCTCTCAGCATTTTGTACCACTGCCAATGTTACTCGAGTAGCTACTCGAGTAACTCACTAAGGTAAGCAAAAACCTGAAGGTAGTACTCGAATAACTTGATCTAATTTTATTTCATTTTCCTCGAGTTATTACTCTAGTATGCAAGTATTTAATGTTTTATTTTAAGTGGATTACTTGAGTATGTACTCGAGTATGCAGTGTTATATTTGAAGGAAAACCTCAAGTCATTACCCGAGTAAGTTATGCATAAAAAGTAAGTTTACTCGAGTATGTACTCGAGTAACAAGGTAATCAAACTTGAAGTGCTCTCGGCCTTGAAATCCTGCCAACATTACTGGAGTAAAGCATCGAGTAACCAAAGGTGTATTTGAAGGTTTACTCGAGTTGGTACCCGAGTAATCTATGAAGTCATGAGTGCATTACTCGAGTAGGTACCCGAGTAAACAACTATTTCCAAAGGTTTGAGATTTAGTTTATTCCATGCACTACCCGAGTAAACTTATATGTGTTTGCTGACTTGAGATTGATCAAAGTTTTCCCGATGATACTCGAGTAAGTACTCGAGTAAACTTCAAGGGATACTCGAGTAGCTACTCGAGTAAGCAAACCCAGAAAATCAGAAATCATTCAAACGTTCATTATTTTACTTCCTATATGATTAATCTTTCATTGTATTAGTATTCTTAGCTTATTTACAGATGAACAATGAAGAAATCATATCAAGCAAGGAAAGTCAAAAGAGAAGCTCAAATGCCACCTACCGCCAACGGATATTTTTCAAAAACTTGAAAAGTCAATAGTGGCTGCGCACTCTCCAACGGACGAAAAGAAAATGCTCCAACGGTCTTCACCAACATATCTATATATATGGGAACATCCAAACAGAGAAACAACAACAAGAACACACACAAACGTATCATCAAGTTCATTACTCTGTTTTACGTTATAATTGTATTTCTATGCTTCAGTGATTCTTATTTACTCTGTGAGAGAGATATTACATTCAAACTCAATATTTGTTATTGAGATAACTTAAGGTTGTGGAACCTTGAGTTGGGATTGGATTACAACTTGTAAGGGGGAGCGAGTGTCCAGACCAAGGAACTTGCTTGTATTGTGGTGCCAAGAACCCACTGAATCTTGAAAGTTATAGTGAAACTCTCAGAGAAGCTCTGAGGACTGGACGTAGGTCAAAGTGGTTGTGGCCGAACCAGTATAACTCCCTGTGTACACTTCGGTGATATTTCTCCTTACTCTCTATTGCTTTGTATTCACCGTCAAGTTTTTATATTTGCAACGAAATTTTAGTATCACCCAATTCACCCCCCTCTTGGGTAAAACGCTTGCTCTAACATTTGGTATCAGAGCTTAGGTTTTCTTGTTAAGGTTTAATAGCCTAAGAAGGATCCAATGGCAAGCATGGGTGAAGGAATTCTTCCCAACGGAGCATCTATCACTAGACCTCCCAGTTTCAATGGAGAACACTTCTCTTTCTGGAAAGCTAAATTCAGAGTGTTCGTGATAGCTACCGAATATGGGCTATGGGATGTAATTGAGAGTGGAAACTATCAACCTACAAAGATTGTAGATTCTCAGAAAATTCCAAAGACGCCAGCGGAATATGATGAGAATGACAAGAAACTTATCACTCTCAATAGCAAGGCAATTCTGATGTTACAAAGTGCCTTGAGTCAGAGTGAATATTTCAGAATCTGTACACTTCCAACAGCAAAGGAAATGTGGGAAGCTCTGGAAATAGCTCATGAAGGAACTTCGAGAATAAAGGAGAATCGAATCAACACTTTGGTAACTGAATTCGATCTACTTCGAATGAAATCAGGTGAATCGATTTCTGAATTCGAACTTAGATATACTCATCTTGTTAATCAACTTGCAGCACTTGGGAAAGTCTACGATCAACATACCCAAGTATGAAAGATTTTGAATATTCTTTTTAAAGAGTGGGAAGCCAAAGTCACTGTGATAGAAGAAGCAAAAGGAGAATCAATGAGATCAGTTGCTTCTCTATTTGGAAGTCTTTCTGAATATGAAAGCAAACTAAAGTTCAAACGGGAACTAGATGACATTGGTGACAAGAAAAAGAAAGGTCTGGCACTAAAAGCAAAAGAAGAGAATCAAGATGAGGATGAGGAGTTTGATGATGACGAAATGGGACTAATCATAAAACGATTTAGAAAGTTCTACAAGAAAGGTCAAGGAATCAAACACTTTCAGAAAGGAGGAAATAGCAGCAAAGATCATATCATTTGCTATGAATGTGGAAAACCAGGACATATCAAGTCGGAATGTCTAGAACTGAACCAAAAGAGCAAAGAAAAGAGAAAAGGCAAATTCTTCAATAAAAAGAAGGCATTTGTATCTGCTATATGGGGTGATAGTTCCTCTGACGAAGAAAGTGATGGAGAAGAAGTAGCAAATATATGTCTTGTTGCTCAAGAAGAAACAGAAGAAGAGGTAAATGATTCTGAACCTACCTATGATGAATTACTGTCTGAATATAATGCTTTACATTCTGAATTCATCAAAGTAGTTAAAGATTTGGTTGTTTTCAAAAAGAAAAATAAAGCTCTTGAAATTGAGATTAAAGAACGTTCAGAAAAGGATTGTGAAAATTGTTCTTCTTTGAAAAAGAAAAACATTGATCTCACAAAAACTCTTGAAAAATTTACACAAGGAAGTGAGATGCTAAATGTCATTTTAAAAGCTCAACGATTTGTGAATGACCGATCTGGAATTGGTTATGATCCAAAATCAGATAGAAGGAAAGGTAGAAAGAAAGCAGGAGGTAAGTCTTATTTGAATTATTTCCAGCATTCTGTGCATACATCAAATCCTTTTGCATTTTGTAACTACTGTAATAGAAAAGGACATTATACTTCTTCATGCATTCATAAGAAGAAAGGAACAATAGGAACCTATAAATGGGTACCTAAAGGCTCATATGTTCAGAAAATTATTTACACTAACCCAAAAGGACCCAAAAAGATATGGGTACCTAAGACTTAGTCATTTGATTGCAGGTATGTCTTAAAGCATCCAAAAATAGCAAGTGGTACATAGATAGTGGATGCTCTAGACATATGACCGGAGATTTCAAAAGTTTTACCACATTGCAACCTAAGGAAGGAGGAAAGGTAAAATTTGGAGGAAATCAATTCGGAAGGATAACAGGAATTGGTGAAATAAAAAATGACAAAGGAATACAAGTCAAAGATGTATATTATGCTGAAGGCTTGTGTCACAATTTGCTGAGCGTAAGTCAAAGTGCAGATAAAGACAACTGGGTAATATTTGACTCAGAAGAATGCTTAATTATCAACAAGAATAACTTATAGCTTGATAAGAAGAATATCAAGGCTAAGCTCAGAGCAAAAAGGGAAGGTAACTGCTATACTCTAGATATTAGTAGAAATGAATCTGAAAACTGTTTTCTGAGTAATGCCGATGAAAGTTGGCTATGGCATAAGAGATTGGCTCATATCAATATGCATCAACTAGGCAAACTACTCAAAAAGGATTTAGTTCTTGGATTACCCAAAGTAAATTTTAAAAATGACTTGATTTGTGATGCATGTCAAAAGGGTAAACAAACTAAATCATCTTTCAAATTGAAAAATGAAATTTCAACAAATAGACCACTACAATTATTACATATGGATTTAGTTGGTCCAGCAAGAGTAAAAAGTCTTGGTGGTAACTATATTCATTGGTCATTGTTGATGACTTCTCTAGATTTACATGGGTTATTTTTCTATCATCAAAGGATGAGACCTTTGAAGAATTTATTGTTTTTGCCAAGAAAGTGCAAAATGAGAAAGGTATGTCTATTGCAAGTATTAGGACCGATCATGGTGGAGAATTTGAAAATCAAGCCTTTGAAGAATATTGTGATACTAATGGCATTGATCACAATTTCTCTGCTCCAAGGACGCCTCAACAAAATGGAGTCGTGGAACGCAAGAATAGAGTGCTCACTGAAATGGCTAGAGCAATGTTAAATGAAAAGAACGTGTCTCAAGTATTTTGGGCTGATGCTATGAGTACAGCATGCTACATTTCAAATAGAGCATATATCAGAACAAAACTTGGAAAGACACCATACGAGCTATACAAAGGAAGAAAGCCAAACATTGCTCATCTACACATCTTCGGTTGTAAGTGTTTCATACATAATAATGGTAAAGATAACTTGGGAAAATTTGATTCTAAAACTGATGAAGGAATTTTCCTAGGATATTCTAACCGAAGTAAAGCATATAGAGTTTTCAATAAAAGAACATGTGTTGTTGAAGAATTAATTCATATTGTATTTGATGAATTTGAATTCTTTGACAAAACCATTGATGAAGAACAGGAAGTTGTTTTAAATCAAGAAAATGGTCAATCTATTTCTAAGTCTCTTATTCCAGAAGTTGATGAAACTAAGGAAGAAGAGCAATCTCTAGGTCAACCTAAAGCCTGGAAATACAATAGAAGTCATCCCTTAGAACAAGTCATAGGAGATGTGAATGAAGGGATCAAAACTAGAAATAAAATTTTCAATGAAGTAAGTTTTTCTGCATTCATTTCTGAGATTGAACTTTCTAACATTGATGAAGCCCTGTCAGACAATGATTGGGTTATAGCAATGCAAGAAGAACTAAATCAATTTAAGAGAAATCAAGTTTAGGATTTGGTACCCCGACCCAAGGATCATCCGATCATTGAAACTAAATGGGTATTCAAGAACAAACTTGATGAATCTGCAATTATTGTCAGAAACAAGGCAAGGTTGGTGGTCAAAGGCTATAATTAGGAAGAAGGGATTGATTATGAGGAAACGTATGCTCCAGTGGCTAGATTGGAAGCTATACGTGTACTCTTAGCCTTTGCATGCATCAAAGGATTCAAGCTCTATCAAATGGATGTAAAGAGTGCATTTCTAAATAGTTACATCATGGAAGAAGTATATGCAGAACAACCTCCAGGTTTTAAGGATGTTACTAAACCTGACCATGTTTCCAAACTCAAAAAGGCCTTATATGGTTTAAAACAAGCTCCTAGAGCATGGTATGAAAGGCTCAGTAAGTTTCTTATTGATCAAGGTTTTGTACGGGGAAAAGTTGATACAACACTTTTTATACAACAAAAACGTGATGATATTTTAATTGTACAAATATATGTTGATGACATTGTTTTCAGTGCTACTACTGAATCTTTGTGTAAGGAATTTTCTGAGATAATGCAGGGAGAATTTGAAATGTCAATGATGGGAGAATTGAATTTCTTTCTTGGTTTACAAATCAAACAAAGAAAGAATGGAATCTTCATATCTCAAACAAAGTATTTGAAAGAGTTGTTGAAGAAGTGTGGAATGGATGAAGCAAATGGGACGGACACGCCTATGAGTTCAACTACATTGCTTGATGCTAATGTCAAAGGAAAAGACTACAACATCACAAAGTATAGAGGAATGATTGGATCATTACTCTATCTCAGACAAGTAGACCGGACATCCAATTTAGTGTTGGCATATATGCAAGATATCAATCGGCACCAAAGGAATCACATGCTGAAACAGTTAAACGAATCTTTAGATACCTTGCTGACACACCCGAATTGGGTCTGTGGTATCCCAAAGAAAGAAGTGAATATCTAGTTGCATATTCAGATTCTGATCATGGAGGATACAAAACAGATAGAAAGAGTACCAGTGGACAAGGGCAATTTCTTGGAGGATCTCTTGTATCATGGTTTAGCAAGAAACAAAAGACTGTGTCTCTTTCATCAACGGAAGCCGAATATGTAGCAGTTTCAAGTTGTTGTTCACAAGTGATATGGTTAAAACAACAACTACAAGATCTTGGTATTTATCTCAAAGAAATACCAATCTATTGTGACAATACCAGCACGATAAGCTTGGCAAAGAATCCAGTTCAACATTTTAGAACCAAGCATATCGATGTCAGACATCACTTCATCAGAGATCATGTTAAAAAGAAAGATGTGAAAGTGATATTCATTCCTACTCATCTTCAACTAGCAGATATCTTCACAAAACCCCTTGTAAAAGATCAATTTCTATACATTAGAAGAGAATTGGGAATGGTAAATCCCAATGAGTTATAAGTTATTTCAGCTTTTCATAATATTAGATGAAGTCATTCGATAATGTTTTGATGATTATTAACTTAAGCATCGGAGTATATAGAAACTGGTTTTGCAGGAAGGATGAAACTCTGTTTTGAGAAACAAAAATAGAGGTTATTAGAGGACACCATTACTGGAGTACCAACTTGAAGTAATGACTGACAGTGAAGCATTACCCGAGGAACAACTTGAAGTAAAGAAGCACTTTACTCGAGTATGTACTCGAGTAATGGACTTCAAAACTGGAAGTAATGGATCAAGTTACTTGGAATTTAAATCTAACGGTTCAGTTACAAATAAATGAAGAGTCAGAAGTTGAAAAGATAGGTTACCCGAGGCGAGCCTTGAGTAAACTTGAAGCTTACTCGAGTAAGGACTCGAGTAACTGCAAGTCCAGATTTCCAAATTGAAGAAAAACGACTCAAAATTGGTTGCAAATGATTGAGGGAACATACATGGATAATTACAATATTATTCATGCTAGGTACGCAATTTAAATGAATTATTTTTGAGATTTTCTGCATGATCACTCGAGTAAGGCCTCGAGTAAACTTGAAGGTTACTCGAGTAAGGCCTCGAGTAACGTCGGGTTTTAGGTCTTTAACTGTCGCAAACTCGGTCATTTCCACAAAATATCCTCGAGTAAATCACTATACTCTCTCTCAAAAACTTTTCACAATCAATTCCTTGCTTCATTTCCGTCAAAACCCAACAAATTTCATCACCAAAAACCTCCTATTTAGCTCAGATTCTCAGTGCCCTAACCTGCGACTATGACTCTGTTTCTCTGAGTTTTTCAATTTTCTGTGTTTCAATATGGTTAGGACCAAAAATCTCACTCCCACAGATTCCTCTGAATCTCAACAACGCCCTGATCCTCTTTCTTCTCCTCCCACAAAGAAAAGAAAACTTACCCCGAGATCAAAAGCCAAAATCCAACCTCAACCTCAACCTCAACCGAAATCCAAAGGGGTTGTGATCAAAGAGCCTATTGTTACAAGGGCTCAATCCAAAAAGAGTACCTCTACCGGGAAAGGGAAGAGTACCAAATCTCCCTCACCTCCTCCCTTTAATTCTTCTACTCCCTCCTTCACACCAAAGCCTTCTAAAAAGCCTAAGTATGACAAGAATGTGGCTAAGGCTATGGCTGGCATTCTAGAGCAGATGGAGAAGGGACAATCTTCCAAGAAATCCAAATTGCCAGAAGAAGAGATCACCAACCCTCCAAAAGGGTTCAATGTCAACAAACTGGTGGAGTCTCCCAAGTATCTATCCCAGTTCTCCAGGAGGAAAGTGTGTAAGACACACTATGTCGACCTCAAGTTACTTCAGGAGGTATTGAAGCATGACCTTAGTCCTTATTTAGAACCCTTTATGCCTTGGCTTTCGATTAGATTACCTTTCTATACAAAAGTGATCACACACTTTTATTGTAATGTTGAGATCCTAGATGAGCCTAACAGAACCTCAGCTGAGGAAGATATGACCACTATTGTGAGAGGGCAAAAGATTCTTATTTCACCCTCTAGGATAAACATGTGGTTAGGGATCGAGAACCCCCAGATGATATTTATTCTCAACTCGAACCAAACCAAATATTTTCTATCCTAAAGCCCGAAGAGTTAGTTGGCCCATTAAATTTCAAACCGAGTGATATGTGTGATCATCACAAGGTTCTGTGGTACATCTACTCTAGATCCCTAGTGAACAAGGCCAACAACTATACCCACTTCTCTAATAGGGACTTTAGGTGGTTTGCTTCACTTCTCCTGAAAGAACAGAAGGACTTGGGGGAGTATATCTTCTCTGAAATGAAGAGGTATAGGGTGGATGGGAAGGCTACAACACCAATGCTATATCCTCAGATAGTGTCACTTATTCTGAAAGAGAATAAGATATGGTATTTGGATAGCAAGGAGCCTATTGAGAGGATGACTCCAGTTGGGAGAAATCAAATTGGGAAGCTAAATATTGACATCCCTCTCAAAGGCCCTCTGGAGTCTGGGTCAAAGAAGAAGAAGAAGACTGAGGCTGAGACTAGCAAGATAAATGACACTCAGTCATTGGCTTCAGCTGCAACCACATCATCACCATCCTTCCTCAATGCCACTCTCCAGCACTTCATGGAAAACATGCTCAGAGGATTCCATATGGATATCGCCAACACGAATGCTGAATTGTTAACCCACATGAATCACAAGATGGGAGAATTGGTTGAGAAAATGGATAAGAGACACGAGGAGTTGTTAGCTGAGCAACGTGCCCAGGGTGAGATACTAAGATTGATTATGGCACGATTGGACTCATTGGGTCCCGAACCTTCTGCCGGTCCATCTTCTTCTGCACCACCACCACCTCGAGTGAACCTTTCATCTGATACTCCTCTCACTGAAGATGAACCCTCTATTCCTTCGGTCTCTAGTCCACCTGAGCTTCAAGCCAAAGACATCCTTTATTCAGTGGATAACCCAGACACCAATGAGACCATACATATCATCATTGATGATTCCCCTCCTAAACCTCAGCTTGAAACCACTCCTAAACCTAATCCATCACCTACACACACTGAGGAAATATCTCCCTCCTCCTCCTCCTCTGAACATCATACTCCAGAGATTGATACCCCTCCAGAGGTTGAGACCATTATGGTTGTCTTCCAACCTTCTCCTATCCCTCCCAAAGATGACATCCATATCCCTCCAGTGCATCTGCCTGAACCTATCCCCTCTAGCTCTTTTGATACTTCTGGTTCAGATGACTCTTTGGTTCTTCCTGTGAAGCCCATCTCCATGGTCAAGCCTTCTAGTCCTCCACTTGATTGATGAAGACAAAAAGGGGGAGAAGAGCTTGGGTGTGATTTTGTGGAAGTCTCTGAGTCTCTTTGGGTATTTGGGTGTATATAGGTTCTAGGGAGTCTTTTGAAAACTTGTTAAGCTTTTATCTTGTTAGTTCTTTTGAACTTGTTAAGTTTTATCTTGTTATCTTGTAATATACAACTTTTAAGTTTAATGCAAGTTTATTTAAGTTATGATTTCATTTCAAGTCCATTTAAGCTTTAAATTATAATACATTGTTGGACTAATGAAGTTTATTATGTATGCAAAGTGAATATGTTATAATCTCAATATTTTTCAAATCATTTTTGAATATAAACTTAACAAGATTTTTCAAATTTTATCATAGAATTCAAGATGTGTTTATTTGAGAACTTACTTTCAAAATTTTGTTCAAAATCACCAAGTTTTGTCATCATCAAAAAGGGGGAGAATGTTAGATCTCATGTTTTGATGATAACAAAAGAATGGTATGAAAAAGAATTGATTAATAAATAAGTTTGAACAAAGTAATAACAGGGATAAGCATCACTTGAAGTAAGCATTGGAGTAATGAAGAAAGGCCAAGAGAAAAAGCTGAGAAACTTGATCAGAAGCAGTTTTTCTAAGGCATTACTCGAGTACGTACTCGAGTAATGAGACAAAACTTGAAGTAACCAGAGGCACCTTCCAGTAACCTGCCAATGTTACTCGAGTAAGTACTCGAGTAATAGTGTAAATGTTTTCAAGTTGCTCTCGGCCTGCCAATATTACTCGAGTAGCCACTCGAGTAACCAGGTAAATACTTGGAGTTGCTCTCGGCCTGCCAACGTTACTCGAGTAGCTACTCGAGTAACCATGTGAAAGTTTTCAAGTTGCTCTCGGCCTGCCAATGTACTCGAGTTACCCTGTTTCAAAAAATGTGGTGCTCTCGGCATTTTGTACTACTGCCAATGTTACTCGAGTAGCTACTCGAGTAACTCACTAAGGTAAGCAAAAACCTGAAGGTAGTACTCGAATAACTTGATCTAATTTTATTTCATTTTCCTCGAGTCATTACTCTAGTATGCAAGTATTTAATGTTTTATTTTAAGTGGATTACTCGAGTATGTACTCGAGTATGCAGTGTTATGTTTGATGGAAAACCTCAAGTCATTACCCGAGTAAGTTATGCATAAAAAGTAAGTTTACTCGAGTATGTACTCGAGTAACAAGGTAATCAAACTTGAAGTGCTCTCGGCCTTGAAATCCTGCCAACATTACTGGAGTAAAGCATCGAGTAACCAAAGGTGTATTTGAAGGTTTACTCGAGTTGGTACCCGAGTAATCTATGAAGTCATGAGTGCATTACTCGAGTAGGTACCCGAGTAAACAACTATTTCCAAAGGTTTGAGATTTAGTTTATTCCATGCACTACCCGAGTAAACTTATATGTGTTTGCTGACTTGAGATTGATCAAAGTTTTCCCGATGATACTCGAGTAAGTACTCGAGTAAACTTCAAGGGATACTCGAGTAGCTACTCGAATAAGCAAACCCAGAAAATCAGAAATCATTCAAACGTTCATTATTTTACTTCCTATATGATTAATCTTTCATTGTATTAGTATTCTTAGCTTATTTACAGATGAACAATGAAGAAATCATATCAAGCAAGGAAAGTCAAAAGAGAAGCTCAAATGCCACCTACCGCCAACGGATATTTTTCAAAAACTTGAAAGTCAATAGTGGCTGCGCACTCTCCAACGGACGAAAAGAAAATGCTCCAACGGTCTTCACCAACATATCTATATATATAGGAACATCCAAACAGAGAAACAACAACAAGAACACACACAAACGTATCATCAAGTTCATTACTCTGTTTTACGTTATAATTGTATTTCTATGCTTCAGTGATTCTTATTCACTCTATGAGAGAGATATTACATTCAAACTCAATATTTGTTATTGAGATAACTTAAGGTTGTGGAACCTTGAGTTGGGATTGGATTACAACTTGTAAGGGGGAGCGAGTGTCCAGACCAAGGAACTTGCTTGTATTGTGGTGCCAAGAACCCACTGAATCTTGGAAGTTATAGTGAAACTCTCAGAGAAGCTCTGAGGACTGGACGTAGGTCAAAGTGGTTGTGGCCGAACCAGTATAACTCCCTATGTACACTTCGGTGATATTTCTCCTTACTCTCTATTGCTTTGTATTCACCGTCAAGTTTTTATATTTGCAATGAAATTTTAGTATCACCCAATTCACCCCCCTCTTGGGTGAAACGCTTGCTCTAACAATTGACACAAAGTTATTAATTTTTGACAAGTAACCCTCTGGCACTTTCACTACAACAAGCAACTCACAAAAACTTCTTTTCTCTTGTTTTGATAGTGTGAATACCACTGGTCGAAGGAATGTATGAGATCCCCTCTCCTCTAGTGCCAATTCCTCCTTTATTCTCATCGCAACCATGTTTAGCCTTGCATTTATGCCATCCTTCATCTTCCTAGGAATATAGAGTAACTTCCCAAAAAGTCTCTCACACACATTTTTCTAAATGTGCATGACATCAAGAAAATGTCTAACTTTTAGGGAACTCCAATATGGCATATCAAAGAAAGTAGACCTTTTCTTCTACCCGCTTATCCCAACATATTTTCCAAATGGCATCCCAAATTTACAGTCTATATCTGTTGTTTTTTTAAAACCTCCTCACTAATCAAAAGTTTAGGTTCCATACCTTCCTCTGATTCCTTATTGAATTATTTTCTCATATGGCGATATGTATGACCCTTTTATAACCTTCTGTGATGTCCTATATAGGAATTCTTTATACCATGCTTTAACCAGATCGACTGTTTACCCTTTTCACAAATTGGGCATCTAGGTTGGCCTTTAATGTTGTACTCTGTCAAATTACCATATGCAGGAAAGTCATTGATTGTACTTAACAACATGCCCTTTAAATTGAATGTTTCTTTCCCATGAGCATCATATACAAGCTCCCCTCTATCCCATAACTTCTTCAAGTCTTCAATTAGTGGCACAAGATATACTTCTATGTCATTCCTTGGTTGCCTTGGCCTTGATATTATAATTGATAACATTATATACTTCTATTTCATCTAGAGCCATGGAGGGAGGTTATATATAAACAACATAACTAGCCATGTACTGTGGGTACTATTTTGCATCCCATATGTGTTCATCCCATCAATAGCCAATGCTAGGCAGAGGGGTTTCTTTCTTCCTCAAAAAATCAGGATACTCAAGGTTACACTTGTCCCATTTGGCAGAATTAGCAAGATGCCGAAGCGTGCCGTCTCGAATCCTTTTATCTGCATACTGCCTTAAAGTTTTTGCATCATGTACATTGCTATACATGTATCTAAATATAGGTATAATTGGAAAATACCATAACACCTACTTTGGACTCTTTACATTCACTTGGTAGAGTGAGGCATAACTATCAAACCCCTTAACATTTCGATATTTGTCAGAGTAATAAATGCATAATTCAGTAGGCATACGGAAATAACATAAACATACTGAAATTATGTACTTGTTTACATTATAGGAAATCTCTATAGGGTTTGAAAAATATATATAAAGGTTCTAAAAACTAATACACAAGGCTAATGATAACCAACAACAACTCTTGCTTGAATCGGAACCCTCAACCACTGGTATTTACTGTTTTACGCTTAGAGTCGCTACCTTCTACTGGAATATTTTAAATATTGAAAAAGGGTAAGATTCGAATAAATCTCAGTGGTAACATGCAATCGGCCATATGAAATGCCATAAGTAGATATGCCATACACCATATAATGCAACATAATAATAACACAATAAATCGGTATTTGCACATAATTCAAGGCCAACTAACTATTTGAACCCCTACTTGTTTGTGTATCTCAGTTAGGTCCTAAACAAAAACAAAAAATGAGTTATTACTCATTTATGTATTATTCTAAACTCATTTTGTTAGTTATCTTTACCCTTAGAGTTTAAGGTAATTACATTGTGTCATTACCTTTTCTTTTAATTCCACACATTTGCTAAAAGCTGGCAGAATTTTCATAAAACTTTGAAAATTCATCACTAAATCCAGAAAATTCAAAATTAGGTGACTCCAGTTTCTATTTAAATCTATTTCTATCCTCCTTTAAGGAAAAATATCACAGAAAACTAATTATAACAACAAAATTCCAAAAAATTTGTCAAATCCAGTCTACCACTAAATTCATTCCAGATTCATAGTTAAACTTTGAAAAATCATATCTTTCAATCTATTAGTCCAAATGGCTTATGTTACCTATAAAATTAAATCCTAGGATTTCTACTTTCATTCTATAAAATTCATAAGGTTTAGACCAGGTTTGACTACTAAAAAACACACCAAACCAAATATGTTTCTGAAAAACGAATCTGGAAGCACTATTCATCATCTTCCAAAATTCAAGGTTTTCTATACAATCAACCAAAAACTATAATCACATGCATTCCCATAAAAGTTTTATTCTAAGCACAATGTAATCATTAAATCCTTGAATTCTAGCTCTAATACCATGAATCAGGTCAACCAAACCTGACCCCTAAAACACAAATTGTGTTCTTGCAACTTTTAGCCTCTAAACATGTAATTAACGACGAAAAACCCTTAATGAACAACATATTCATCTCCAATCAGCCATTAGAGCTCAATTTCAACACCTTGGCTGAAACCTTAAAGGGTCTAGAACTTCAAAATTACTCATTAAAATAGCAAGAGATCATGCTCAAATTAAAGCTTACAATTACCTCTACGCGTTTATCCAATCGATCCTTGATTCTGACAGTACTTCCACTGACAAGATGTCACTAAACATCTCTGATCAGAGATCCAAAATTGTAGAAATATTGCTCTCATTGAGTGGAAGAAGATTAGTGAAGGCTTCGGGAGTTGGAAACGCGATTTTGAGCTTCAAATTGATGAAGAACGCGAAGAACATGAAAAACTTCTCTCCTCATTCTTTTTTTCCGATTTTTTGATTTTTTCCTTGATTTTTATGATGGTTTTGATGGCCCTTGGATGTGCTGAATGATGTTTATAACATGTGGCAAAAGCTTAAAAAAAATCCAAGGTGTCCGGTGCTTTGTCGAGAAAATACCAGGTATCTAGAGATCCTGTGTATCGAATGTTCTTACTTTACACTAGAGGGTATTCAATATACCTTGTAAAATCTGTATTCTTTTCTCCTCTCTCATGTTTGGATGATTCAATTGTCAATGAAGAGGGAATCAAATGAATTCATTCGGCTTCAGGTACAACGTTGGAGAAAGTCGGACTTATGTCCAGATTGAGGACTGATGAATTGTCCTAGTGATTTCACATGTGTCAATTGTGTCTTTAAGAGGTGCCACCACATGATTGGCTAGCCATAAAGTAGTTTTTATCATTCTCACAGCGTTATTGGCCAGCATAAAGTAGGGTAAAAAATTGTCACAACGTGATTGGCAGGTTAAAAAGAAAAGTCAAAAGGTAATCTTTAATAAAGATGTTTTAATAAAGTATTTTAATAAAGATACTTTTGTGGTGTACGCTCCAGTCGGTGCCACCTGTCTCAGGGAATTGTCAAGTATAAGCCCGAGTGTTTGGGTGTGACCCACAAACATCGCTCAGCTTTTGTATTCCTCTGTAAATGGTATTTCACAACTATGTCTTATCTAAAGATGTAGGATGTTTGTGTCTACCCTGAAAATACCATGTGCACACCTATACCGGCATACTTTATCCAACTAATTAGTCATATATGTCTATATCTTCAAAAATACGTCACATATGTGCCTATGAAACTCATTTTATCCATGGAACTCTTACCAAACTGGGCTTAGTAGTTTTCTTGACTTGGGCTTATTCTCAAATCTCTAGGGTCGAAATTCAGAATATTACAATAACACTGAGGGCACTCAGTTAACGATTTATATTCTTTTATGAACAAAATACAATCATTGGGGGCAAGCAAGTATTTTTTGATAATTCAAGCTAGTGAAGCACATCACTTATATATTTTGCATCATATGTCTTGGTTGGTATACTGTTCCCTGGTGATAGCATCCTTCTTAAAAGTGTAAGCAATTATGTGAAGCTTGAGTCACTCCACCTGTAAGATCCTTATCGTATTTTCACATTTTTTAGAGTACTTGTGAGCAGTTCAGTGGACACACAGAAATAGCATAAAAATACTAATAAAAATGACATGATTATATTACAGGAAGTCCCACAGTGTCTAGTGCTTAATATTTATAGACCATAAAATAATAAAAATCCTACAGATAAGCAACGTAAGCACTCGAATTAGACCAGACCTCTCAGTTACCGGTATTTACATCATTGCCCTTTGAGCCACTTCCTTTAGCTGGAATATTTAATTTTTGGGGAAAGGGTGAGATTCAAAGAATCTTAGTAGTAACATACAATCGATCATATAAAATGCAACAAATAAATATGTCAGGTACCACATAACGTAATAGAATAATAATACTGTAATCATATTCATTGGTATTTGCACATATTCAGGGCAAACCATTATTAGACACCGAGTTAGGACCAACAACTGTTAGAACCCCAACTAGTCAGTACCTCAGCTGGGCTCATGACCACAGACTGGGCAATATACCCTCTTGGTACTAAATCTCATAACTGGATCCCTTTTAGGCTATTGGGGTACTTTAGCTTTGCCCCCGAGCGGTACTTGTGTTTTTCCTGCCCTAGTTAGAGAGTGCATTATACATATCATAGAAGATGGTATACACAGAGCATATACAAATTCACATAGTGCATAAAAGATAGAGTTACTAACTGGAATAGCCCTTTCTTGCATAATTGTCTAACTGCCTTGATCCGGCTCAGGTACGATTGTCCGGTCCTAAAATTACAAGTTTACAGGAATTGAGTTATTACTTATTCATGTATTGTTCCAAGCTTATTTTATTGGTTATCTTTACTCTTAGAGTTCAAAGTAATAACATTTTGCCATTACCTTTTTAATTTTCCACTTTGACTAAAAGCTGATAGAATTTTTATCAAACTTTGAAAATTCATATATTTATTTATAAATGTCTAATTTTGATGATTACAAAGGCTATGTGACCCCTAATAAGTCTATTTCTAGGAAAAAATATAGCCATTAGTCATCTGGATGCACACCAATATAGAATTTGACTTTATTGGCCACTAATTGCACTAGTTGACTAATTCAAGTGTGCCAATATTCACCATTTTATTCCCTTTAATTTCATAATGGTGTAAAGGAATTTTGGTGACTGAAATTTGGGATGTTATATTTCTCCCCCTGTTCACTAAATTTCATTCTCAAAATTTGAACGTCTACACTTTAGGGATCATTCTAGACACTTTGTCTATCCCTCTCGTGTGCAAGCTCAATAAGCATGCAGCACAAGTCATTCTTCAATTAATTTCTTTCATATGTAAGCACACTGAGCATGCAACACAATCATTATGTTCTTGTATCTTTGATACTTTTAGCATTTTTCATTCAATATTCACATTCAACAATCAATGTGCAATATAAAGAACTAGCATATAAGATCGTACAGCCGGGGGTCTCTTCCCCCAATTTTTGAGCCACTGCCCGTCACATTTCTGAATTCATCTGCCAGCCTAAGGACACACTGGTCTATTAGGTCTTAGGGCCTCTGACACACTGGTCCATTATAACATAACTGGTATATAGGATCTTATATCCTAGGAACACTACCCCATGCAATTTTCCACACCTGGTCTTACTGCCTAGGGAATCATCCTTATGTTTACAAGCACTTTAGGACTTATTGCCACTATGTTTGTTTGTAACTGTGCCTGTCTATTCGGTGTTTAGGATCAAATGATTGTTTGACCCTTACTGGCCATATTGTGTGCACTATTCACTATACGTATTGCTACACTGGTTAATATCGAATAAATAAGGGTGTTTACATTATCAAACTCACGTGTTTAAGCAAAACTTGTGAGAGGGATGTGAACTCAGATCGTAAACTCACAAGAGTTTACATATATCAATAAATAGATATTAAAAATATATAATTAAATAATTTAAAAAAAATGGCACACAATTTAGATTATAATATATTTCAAACGCAAATAAGTGAAATTAAATCCATCAACATTAATAGTTTATTTTTACTATCATAGGAATTTCTATGGAGTTCATATATAAAGTCACTAAACATAATCAAATAAAAATATAATTATATATTCAACAAAGATCATCAATTAATTAATGTTGGTTTATCATCATTTTCAAATTCTTTTCCTCCACCATTATAATCTCTACTTTTTATAGGAATATGAAAAAAAAGTATTATGCAATTATTGTGAAAAAATTTTTTAGGGGAAGTATTTAGTGATTCAAATGTCAACTAACATGTATTAAAGTACATGTTGAAGCTTGTGTCAATATTCATGAAAAAGTAAATACCACAATATTACATGACTTGGTTATAAAATTCAATTGATGAATATAAATTATGTCAAATTTATAAATGTTTATATATAATTGATATTTGAAAAAAATAAGAACAATATCTATCAAAAAGAAAAAATAAAAAATAAGAACGATTATAAAGACTTGCCTTCACTAATGTTATTGTAATTTATAAAATTATAACAATAAACTAAAATAAAATAAGAGCAAAAGTGATGATGCAACGTTTCTACTTTTGTAATATTTTTTTTTTTTGCGTGAGCACGGTATCCCAGGGCAAGCCATCTTTCAGGCATATCAACGGCCCCAGACTAATCCGTTCGACCCGTGATAGGCACCCTATAGGTGGGGAAGTCTGGCCAGTGGCAATTTTCCATTCCCAAGTCTCGAACTCAAGACCCTTGGTTAAGGGAGGAGGAGCCCAACCGTTTGTAATATTTTGAATAGTCAAACATTGATTTTTCATGGGTATATAGCAAAATATATAAAATTTTGATTGAAATACCTAAATAAGGCTTCATTGAAAAAAAAAGATTAAAGATAAAAATAATGCTTCTGGTGCAGTACGTGGCAGTCACATATCCAACTATGTTATAGTAAGATAAAAACTCAGAAACTTGGATGAAAACTCCCTCCGAGAATGAAAGTTAAATGCGAGTATTTAGATTTTCGATTTTACACACTATTTAACAAAAAATGATTAGGCGGGTTCGTAAAATCACACTTTTGAGTCGAGATTTTGACAACACTGACTCCACCTATTTTTTACTTTTAAATTGTACAAGTTCAACACTGTAGATAATAATATGAACGTAGTACAATTTTCATACAAAGACTTCTCTGCATTACTTTTTATCTTCTCAAACTTTTTTGGGAATTCACTAGATTTTGATTCAATTATATCGGTCATATCTTTGAGACGGGCGCCCTCATATGTAGTTATAACAAAGTTAGGCAATTCACACTGTTCTAAATGTGGCCGGCTAGTATTGCCCACATTGGTCTTGCCATGTTTTGTCCAACACGTATAACTCTAATCAATTCCATACATCACTAAGTGTGACTCACAACTATCTGGATGACTACGCTTCACAATGCCATACTTTACATAAGGGTCAATAATCATACCGTGATTGTCAGTACTATTATAAATCACAAAACTTAGGAAATCTCCTACCCTATACCAATACTCCTTCAATAGACGATTGACATACATCTATTCTTTATTCCCATCTAGAGCATATCATGTATGTAGAGGGAAATGTGTGACAACAACTTATGCCTCATTTAGTACAATGGAAGAGTTTTTAATGGAAGTGGAAGTGAAAACAGAAGTGGAATTAGAAGTAGAGGTGGAAGTGAAAGTGGGGATAAAAGTGTGTTTGGTATGGCTATGGAAGTATGATGTAATTTTTAATTAATACATTTATTTTAAATATTAAATTACCGATTTACCCCTGTGAAAAAAATGCCTCCTCCCAACAAATCAGTTCAACCACCATCACTTGGCAAAAAAAAAACAGTTCAACCATTGTCAACCTCCACAAAAAAACAGGCGACATTGCTGGTGACCATAATAGAAATCACCGGTAGCCATGGAAGAGGATGATTACAACAACTATAATGACCATAAGCAAGAAATCAAACCAAATCAAGCAAGAAAATAACCACATAATTTGAAGTTAGAAACTATGAATGGAATCGAAGAAAAAATTATGAACAAAGATTGCAGATCGCAGGGCTTCTGGAACTGAAAACTTCGTTGCAATCGAAGTACCATCATCTTCATTCAGAGAACACAAATTGCAGGGCTGATTTTCTGGAACTAGAGTGCCTTCGCCGTCGCCTTTACAAATTGTAGAGATTGCAAATCCGTCACCATCACGATCTTCACCATTGTGGTCCACCGACGCCTTTGCCGTCACCTTCACCGTCTACCTTCGCCTTTGCTCTCATCCTCGCCTTTGAGTTCATTGCTGGAGATGATAATGGCAAGGGTCTTTGGAGGTGCTGATGGTGAGGGTCGATGGAGCAGATGCCACATAGGTGGCTGGAGATAATAACCTTCAAGAGTGCGTCCTTACAAGTGCCATCTTCCTAAAATTAGAGGATAGAGTAGTCCAATTTTTTGACTTCCAATGGAAGTGAGCCACTTCCATGGGGTTGAGGATGGAAGCCACTTCCATCATTTTTGGCGGAAGTGAGTTCCACCAAGAATTGGGTTCTCTGATACCAAACACACAAAATGGTGGAACTCACTTCCACTTCCACTTCCACTTCCTTCTCTTGATTTTCATGCTACCAAACGGGCCGTTAAGAAAATCTCTCAAAAAACAATATTTCCAAAAACTTCACTCAAATCAACACTAACAAATAACAACTTTAATGACAAAAATACTTAAAATCAGTGACAAAATCCTATGCTCATACAAAATCACTCGAAAGAAAATATTTACATAATCTTTACTCCAATCAATATCCAAAAAATGCATCAACAAACCCAAATAAAAGAAGGATGGAATTGAAGAACAAGAGACGAGCTCAAAGATTGAACCCATGAACTCAAGAAGAGATGAACCTTGAAGGCATGAGAAGCCGCATCTATAAATCCACAAACCTAGAAGAACTCTGAACCCATAAGCCCCATAATCTGCTTCAAGACGAATGATGAGCGATGATGGATAAGAGTGAAATGGAGGTAGAGAAGTTGGGATGGAGTAGTTGGTGGTATTGGGAGCGAGAGCTTTATAACTTAGTAAGTTTCAATAGTTAAACGAAAATGAGTCTGGTAAGGGTTTTTAAAAGACTACAGTTAATGGTTAAAGTTTAATTAAGAACCATGAAGTACTCTCTCCAGTCCTTTTTATAAGTGCTCAACGTTTGTATTGACTTGGTCTTTTTTATAAGAGCTTGACAAAAGTTGTCTTAACATTTAATGAGTTTTTTTTCCATTTGTGCCCCTCATTAATTAGATATATTGCATTAATTAAAGGGTTGGTGATACTTATGTTTACTATATTTTGTCTCATACTTGCCCCATGTTAATCATGGCATACTTGGAAGAAAATGTTTATTTCAACACATACTTATTATTTTTAACTAATTTTAATAGCCTTTCTAAACCTCATGATTCAGTTATTAGACTCTTATAACTAGGATCAGAGGGCGTACACTACATTTCATGGTTGTTTACAAACAACCATGATATATATTTGAACATTATTTTACAGTTTTAGTTATAACCGTGAAGTAAACTATTCAATTTTAGTAACTGAAAAATGAAACTAATATTGCATGGTTGTTATATACAATCGTGAAATCTGTGCGCATATACTTCATGGTTGTTTGGAATAACCATGATCTATTTACTTCACGTAAATTTGCCTCTTTATATTTCACACTTTCCTCATAATCGTTAAGTATGGACCATTAAGTATATACAAATATGTGCTATTGAGTGGTTAACCCAGGTCTAATATTTTGCTTGCAAAGAGCTTTCCATGATCTAAAAATAGAGGTTGAATTGCTAATTTTGGAGTTATATTGAATTAATTATGAGTTTTCAAAGTTTTGGTAAATTCATCAGTTCATGGTACCCATTATTTATTAAACAGATTTAAGATTTTAGCTTAACTAAAGATACATATTGGGTCACATGTGGTTCTTAAATAGCTAATTAACTCTGATATGTAACCCTAGAATAAGGTATTACATTAGATTAATTATTAATTAAGTATATGGAATGCAAGGTGTATTGTTAAGGTTAAGTGACAAAGTAAATGGGGTTTAGTTTCCTAATTGCATCATGCTTGCAATGCGTCTAGTTTTTTTTTAATACGCATTGAATTACATTAATGTGTAGACTCTAATCTTTGTTCAATACCTATAAGGGTCTGAGTATCAAGTAAAGGAAAGCTTAAGGAAAATAAAGAGCAAGGTACCAACTTTACCCATTCTTGTATTTTATGTTGTGTTTATGTTTTTTGTTATACTTTTTGGCTTGCTATGAGTAGCATATTTATCTTGAGCATAGTGAATGTTTTTCTTAAATTGTGTCATCTCCATGTTTGACAGTTCTATAATTGTATGTGCATGTTCTTGATTATGTGCAAGTCTTGGCAATGCTACCTAGCTTGTTAATGAGCTCAATAATATCACTACTTAATTTCTTTGAATCTCACCCCCATGACTAACCATACTAGGTTACAAGTTTCCAAAACAGAGAGCAAGAGTAAAGTTTAAAAGTGGAAGTAAAAATGAACTTCTATGGCGTTGGTTTGTTAGGAGTTGAAATATGTATAAACAATTCCATGAGCCATTTAAATTCATGATATGACCTTGGCATATGTATTTGACGTGTTAAGGTGGATAGTGACCAATTGGAAGTCAAAAATCAGCTCAATTGGATACGTATAACATCAACTATAAATTCTTCAAGTTAAGCTAAATTATCTGTCCAAGAAACATGGCAAGTTTAGAAAGTGAATTAACTATATGAATCTTGACATGATGAGACATAAATTATAATTTATTTCTCATGTAAAAAACCTTCAAGAGGTTCCAAACAAATTTCAGAATACCCACAATAGATTTTTCTAGAATTAGTTATGACTTCTCAATGTTGGACGACTAAACTAGAAATCACAAATTAATAGTAACTCAAGGATAAAGATACAAGTCTTGAATTATGGCCTTTCAATTAACTATGTTCACTTGAACCATAGTGCCTCTAGATGAGGTTTCTAAGAAATCTCACCTCTCCCTTATCTATGACATCTACCTAGGCACAAGCATATACATCCAAAGGCAAAGTAAAGAAAGTGGAAGGATGATAGGAGTATATACAAGTCCATTCTTAGTCAAATACTTTAGTTTGAAGAATTTAAAGCTTGTATGCTTATTGTGAGGAAGTTCTGTATTTATTGGTATGGGTTACTTATGCCTTTCATTTGTTTATGTGATAGCATGTTGGTAAATTGCCCATATATATAAAGCATGGATAAACAATGTGAATGACCTTAATGGGGAGCAAATTTGAATAAGGATCAAACAAGACAAATAAAAGGAGGTTGATGCAGAAGAAGAGAATAGGGAAGAGAAAAGGAGAGAGATAGAGATAAAAGAGAATACAGGGGGAGGATGTCAGACTCCTTAACATTTTGATAATATATAAAGTGACAACACAACAGTTCGATAGGCATATAGAAATAACATAAGTATACTGATACATAGTACTTGATTACATTTACAAGAATACCTTTAGGGTTCGAAAAATATGTAAAGATCCCACAAGAAACAAAATAAAACTAAAGATAACCAACAATAACTTTTGATCTAAACCGGAACCCTCAGTTCTAGGTATCTACCTCTTTGCCCTTAGAGCCACTTCCACCAGCTGAGCAAATTTAAATTTATGGTAAGGTGTGAGATTCATACGAATATCAGTAGTAAAACACAATCAATAATATAAAATGCAATAAACAAACATGCAATGCACCATTTAAGTAACAGAATTATAACGCCGTAAATCTGGCTGTTACTCAGCGTTCGAGTAAAAAGCCTTGCTGTGTGCATTGTTCAGGGTCATATGACTATATGACTCCTACTAGTTGTCCTATTCCGGCACAAATGACTGTCTACTTGGACTTGTTTCACTGCCTTAGTTGGGTCCTACTAGGCTTTATGGTACTTTTAATTTCCCACTGGGTGGTATTTGTGCTCTTCCCATACCACAACCAGGTTGTGTGTCTACAACTCATGTTAAAGAACATGGCAATATAAAGTATATTAACAGTTACATAGTGTATGAAAGATAGAGTTACGACTTGAATTACCCTTTCCTGACTTTTTTATTGTCTAATATCCTTGTTCCGGTTCGGCTAGTGATAAGTCCTAAAATTCCAAGTTTACAAAAAATGAGTTATTACTCATTCATCTTCCCATTCTTAACTCATATAGTTGGTTATCTCTACCCTTAGAGTTCAAGGTAATTACATTTTGCCATTACCTTTTAATTTCACACATTGACTAAAACTGCCAGAATTTTTATCAAACTTTAAAAATTCATATCTTTATTTATAGTTGTCTAATTGTTGTGGTTTCATAGGCTATGTGACCTTTGTTAAGTCTAATTTTAGGGAAAAATATTGTCCTTAGACAACTAGAAGCACAAAATTCCAGAATTATCATTTATTGGACACTGTCATAGAAACTTGCCAGTTTTACTTAGCTAAATTAAAAAATACATAGCTCTTAGTGTATAGCTCCAAATGACCTATATGTCATATCAAATTAAAGTTTGATAAGTATATTTTACTATGGAAAATTTCACATTCATTTGACATCATTTGCCTATTCAAAAACATTACACAGCCAGATTGTCATGCACGAAAAACACACTGACAGAAATTTACAATGTTACAAATTACCTATAATTCATAACCATGGGCTATTCCCACATATTTTTTCATGTAGAACACAATGGAATCATCAATTTGACTAAATTCCAACTCTACCTCTATGTACTGTGCTTGGCCAAAACTTTCAAAATTAATTGAAAAAATGGGTTTTCATGATTACACTTGGTTAAACTATTCCTTTTCACTTGTAATCATATGATTAACCACTTAAACACCTTATAATCATGATTAGTGGAAGTTTGGGCAACATAACCCTTTAGGATTTGAACATCCCAAATTACAAAATCCAAGCAAACAATCCAATAACCATCACAAACCATCAACAACAATCATGAATCAACAAGAGGTAACAAGTTTTCAAGCTTACGTTGAATTTCCTTGTTTCTCTCACTAAAACCGTGCACCTCCTCTCTTCTTTTCCTTTGATTTCCTTCTTGCCTTACATGATTTCAAGAAGGATATGAAGATTAGAGAGAGTTTCCAAGCATTTAGAGACATGAACACACAAATTTTTACTACCTATCTTACCTTGTTTGCTTCTTGATTTCACTAGGTTCCTTCTTGTTCTTATTTTTGCCCTAACTCTCTCTCTCTCTCTCTCTCATCTCTCTTCTTGATGTTGGCAAAAATTGAGAGACAAAATGGGCTGAAATATGCTTATAAAACATCCCCATCCACTTCCTTAACTTATTTTTATTTTATGCTAATTAACCACATGTTTTTACTTTTTTGACTTTTCTTCTTTCTCACTTGGTTAAAAATGGTCCATCCATTGGGTTAATGTGGATCAAGTATTTAATTCCCTTCTTGCTCCTCTTGTTGGCTGAAAATGGCCCTTAATTATTAGGCAAACAAATGCCTCTTGTTTTATTTGCCAAATGTCCAATTTGCCCTTTCATTTTTGCCAATTTTTGTATTAAATTGTGGCTTCTTCCTTTTCCTGTCATTTTGGCCAAAACTCACCCTTATTATTAGGCCAAAAATTGTGCTCTTCCATTCTCCAATTTGGGTTACAATATTAGGCCTTTATGGGAACAAAATTGCTCCTTTGTGTCCTAACTTAGTCATGTTGTGTGTGACCACTAATTAAATGTTTTTGTCATTGTATGTGCACCATACTTCACCATCTTATTCCATTAAATGCCACAAATATACAAGGCATATTGGTGAAGAGAAATTGGGATGTTATACCTTTACCCCCTTAATAAAATTTTATCCCCGAAATTTGCTACATGTACATATTCTTGAATTCTGAGTAACGCTTTTGCATGTCTTCCTCTACTTCTAAGTAGCTTCTTTAGGAGATAATCCCTTCCATACTACTTTAATGAATGAGATACTCCTATGCTTGAGTTGTGTCTCCTACCGATCAACGATTTGATCAGGTGTGACCTTATAGGTAAGATCATCCTGCACGCCTACCTCCTCAAACTTGGGGATAAAGCTACCTAGTACGCTACTGGCCCAATCTTCGACAGGATTTCAAATGGACGAATATATCTAGGCCTTAGCTTTTTCACCTTTAGTGCCCTACCAATACCAGTAATAGGTGAAACCTTCATGAATACATGATCTCCAACTTAAAAGTCAAGAGGTTTTTGCTTCTTATTGGCATAGATCTTCTTACTGCTTTGAGTAGCTAACAATCTCTACTTTATCAGCTTAATCAGCTCTATTGTTTGGTCAACTATATCTAGCCCATATAACTGCCTCTCAAACAATTCTGTCCAGCACAAGGGCAATTGATACTTCTTTCTAGACAACGCTTCATATGGAGCCATTTGAATTTTCAAAAGATAATTGTTGTTACATGCAAATACTACAAGTGAAAGGAACTAATCCCAATTTTCTTTGAAATCTAGTACGCATGCCTTTAACATTCCTTTAGCATCAATATTGTTCTTTCTATTTGTCCATCTATCTGAGGATGATAGGTTATACTGAATCTGAGCTTGGTACCTAAAGTCTCGTGTATTGCCTTCCAAAACTTAGAAAAGTGAATCAAAGATCTCTATCAGAAATTATGTTCTTCGGTGTACCATGTAATAGCACAATCTGCTGGATATATATCTTTGCTAGCTTATTAGAAGAATAGTGAATATTGATTGGTAGGAAATGGGCTGTTTTTATGAATCAGTCAACAGTTACCTATATTATATCGTGATTTCTGATTTTGGGTAATCTTGTCACAAATCCATAGTGCTGCTCTCCCATTTCCACTTAGGACTTTGAGGGTTTTATAAGAGCCCTAATGGTCATTAATGCTCGATTGTCACCTTCTGACAAGTGAGACAAGGAGCAATAAAGTTTATCACACCTCTTTTCATCCCTGGCCACCAATACATGGACTTCCAGTCATGATACATTTTAATTGCTCCTGGGTATAAAGTAAACTTACTCTTCTGTATTTCATCCAGGATTTACCATCTCAGTTCTATTTTGCGGTGGAACATATATCTGCTTTTTATGTCTGATAAGTCTACTCTATGACAAGTAATATTCTTGAGTTTCTCTCATTTCAATCATGTTTTGGATAGATTGTGCTCTTCTATCCTATATCTGAGCCTCTTCTATCGTTGCTCTTAGATCATTCTCTGCTTGATTGGCATTTCTGCCACTGATCATAATCTGGTTAGATAGATCGAGATCTTTGAAATATTCAATCAATCTTTGTTCCTGAATTATTAGGGCTACCACCTACACTGTCTTTCGGCTCAATGTGCCTATAATGACATTATCCTTTCTTGGATGGTATTTGATCTCCAGGTTGTAATCTTTAAGTAGCTCTATCCATATGCATTGTCTCATGTTCAATTGTTTCTGATCATACAAATACTTCAAGCTCTTGTGGTCGCAGTATACCTCTATGGTTGCCCCATAGAGATAGTGTCTCCAGATTTTAAGTGCAAATACAATTGTTGCTAACTCAAGATCATGAGTGAGATAGTTCAGTTTATGAGGCTTCATCTGATGAGATGCATATGCCACTACTTGGCCATGTTGCATCATGACACATCCCAATCCATGTTTGCTCATATTACTATAGACTACAAAGGTTAACTATGGATCTGGGATTGTTAAGACTAGTGTTGTTGTTAATCTCTTCTTTAGCTCTGTGGAGCTCCTTTTACAACTATCGTCCCATACAAAAGGTTGAGTTTTCCATGCTAACTTTGTTAAAGGCAAAACAATTCTGGAGAAATTCTGTATGAACCGCTTGTAATAATCGGTAAGACCTAGAAATTCTGTATGAATTGCCTGTAATAACCGGCAAGATAAGATATTGTTAGAGTTAACCAAGAAGTTGTAGGTTGATCTTCAAGGATGCAGCTTTCAGATGAGGTGGCTTTGCTTTGGGATAGAGCTGGTTCCTGTTGGCCATAGTTTGAGGAGGTGCCATATGTACTTGTGTATGTTTGACAACCTGATCATTATTTGTCACAGTTAAGGAAGGTGCTTCATTTATTGATATATAGTAGTTGTGACATGATAATCAGGTTTGGACCATTTAGTGTTTAGGTTTATAAGATTAGTGTCACCACTAACACCAATCATAGAAGCTTCTATCGAAGCCTGTGGTATGACTAGTGTTGATGGCGCCATAGTTGGGGGTAGTGCTTCTAGATATATAACCTCATCTTTTGAGTTTAAAGATGGATCTTCAACTCCTATTGATTTAGGGGTTTGGATTACTTGACTCCTTATTAGATGATACAGTTCTCTAAGCAATTAGAGAATATTCTCCATGGCCTTAAGTGCCCTAGCATATTCTTGGTTGATGCATTTAGTTGAAGACTCATAGAGTTCACTGTTAGCCTTCTTGTATTCCTCAATAGCCTAGAGGTGAATGAACATAACCAAGTACAAATCTAGATCTTTGGAAGATTCTTTCGCTATCCTATAACCTTCTTTGGTTTGGGACCTATTTAGGAAGAAGTTATAGTTGTTATCTTTATAGTAGTCTTCTTCATCATATTGCTTATATTGGCTGTAGGTAGTATAATTATATCGACTATTGATGGTGTAAAACCCATAATTATATCGATATGGTGTGTCATAGTCATAAGGACCCTCCCTATATGAATATTCTCTAAACCCCATAATTACAACCGAGGTGCATGTTTTTGAGGGTTTCAAGGTGGATCTAATGACCTAAAAAAGGCTTCCAAGTTGCCCCACCTAAAAGGTGAAGATCTTATTCAACAAACCTAATCCTTTGAGAGCTCTACAGCTCCATAAGAATTACACCTATTAAACAAGTAACAACCTGAGTGAGATCTTTATAGTGACCTCATAGGTTTCTAAAAACACTATAGGGAAACCAATAGAAACTTTGACTAACTTAGGATAAATTGTGACTCGGGTATAAGACCAAATATGCGTGAGGTATGTTCTAGGGTTGAGTATGACAATAAAACAATAAGAAATAATAAAGTTTAATATTGTATGAAAGCAATATTTTGCCTTTTTTGGCCCTTTTTCATCTTTTCCTTTTTTTAAACTTTTTTTGTTACCATTTTTCTCTTTTTTTGGGTTATGTTTTTTTACCTTTTTTTTTTCTTTTTGCACTTTTTTCTACTCTTTTTTCTTTCTTCTTGTTTTTTTTTCACACGATTTTTTTCCATTCTTTTTTTTGGTAATAACAAAGATAAAATACCAAATATGCCATACGAAAACAAACTTTAACTCTAAAAAATGTGTTATGATGATGACATGAGCATAAGAGAAGTGGTAACTCATTCTTGCATCTAACTTGATGTAGGACAAAAAGAGAATAGGGAAGAAAAGGGAGGGAGATAGATATGTAGATAGAGATAGAAGAGAATAGAGGGGGAGGACAGCAAGAAGGAGGGGCAAACCAGACGAATGGAGGGAGGAGAGGATTCAGAGAAGGAGGAAACTCAACAATCATTTATTCAAATAATTCAAGGCTAAATACAATTGAGAACCCTAGCTCTATTTATAGAGCTTAGGAAATAACAAAATAATAATGAAATAACAATGTAAAATTCAAATATCTAAATCTTAAATTTAAAATTCAAATTCAAATCATAAGATCATACATAGATATCCTATTTTATTGAGATACTACGAATAAATTAATAAATAAATAGATCCTACTTTTATTGGATAAATAACCTTATTAAATATCCCTAATGGATAACCTAATTAATAAAAATAAAATCATAACTAATTCTTTTTCCATGCTCCACCAGAGGTTTATGATGAAATTTTGGGATTAATAGTATACATATAAAGCTTTAAAACAAGTATTGGTTTGCTTAAATAGGATATGAATAGTGGAAGATATGAATTTTGAAAGCTTTAAATAAAGAATTGAACCACTCTATTTTGATTTGTTTAGAATTAGTTATGACATTTTAAAATATATCAAGAATAAAGGGGTTACCTACAATATACTAAAAGGTGCACAATGGCTAAATGCATTAAATAACTAATGAAATTAATAACAAAACTGTCCCTGAAAATTTTACAATGACTCAGTCCTGATTAGCAAGTAGTAATTACCTAGTCTTTTAGCCTAAATTTAAAGATAACCAAAAGCCTAATTTGAACACCCAAAGAGGAGAAAGTGGCACCATTTATGTGAACACAGAGAAATTAAAGATCTAATGGAATACTAATTAATTTTGCCATGATCAAGGGTAAAAGAGCCAATTGCCACTTGATCATAAGGTTAAAAGTGAAAGACAAAATGAAGGGCCAAGATTTGCTCTTCTAAAGTAAGAAGTAATTATGAGAATGAAAAACAAATCTTATCTCTCTTAAGGCCTCAAAACCGTCCTCATTAAGGGCAAATGAGGAAGGGAAAATAGTTGGTCAAATAAGTCAAAGTTTCATATAATTTTCCAACTTAGAAAAAAAAATACCAAGGGCAAGACAAGGGTAGCAAGTTGGTCAACATTTCCTCCTCCCTTTTTGAAGTCAAAATTCAGCCAACCAAAAAGAGGATGGAAAGAGAAAAAGACAACTCAATTAAACTAACTACACATTAGTTAATTTACCATAAGCCTTTTTCCAAGAAGACTGATAATTAGCCACACACTTTTCCTCTTTTGTCTAATTTTTGAACAAGTATTAAGTGATAAGGGAATGGAAATTTTAGAAAACATCCCACTTTCTACCCCTTGTGAAAATATCGGCCAAATCAATTAAGGAAAGAGAAAAGAAGAACAAGTTTAAGGTTAAAGCTCTCCTTGGATTTTGACCTCGTGAATAACTTCTATGGCTAAAATACTCTTCATAAACATTGTTCCCCTTAATGAGAAATTCGTTTATATGGTTTTAGAATTTCAAGGGGAGGTGTTTTGAGTCTTTTACCAAGAGCCAAAGTTGAAGAATCATGAAAAGAGCTCGAGAAAGAGCAAGAGGTGAGCAAGAGCATTATTTTGACATATATGATGTCTTTTTTGGTTTGGTTTTTAGGGTTTGTTCTTGCTGCCCTAATTTTTTCCATTTAGGGTTTTCTAGGGTTCATGTAGCTTTGATCATATACATGTAATTACATGATGTTTTAAAAGCATATGAGCTAAGTTTGGTGGTTAAAATATGAATTGTGGATTGTTATGTTGAATCCTAATTTCTGGTCTGAACAGAACATCAAGAAGGAGTGAGAATTTGATTAATTTAATGTTACCATTGTGTTATACATGAAAAACTATGTGGAAATAGGCCCCGATTACAAATTCTAGAACATTAGAACACAATTTTTAAAATTGCACATTTGCTGCCAATTAAAGTTTCCTGTGTGGCAGTTTGTTTACATTGTGTTTTTGAGTAAATAAACAATGTCCAATGATCATGAGCTTTTCTAGAATAAAATTAGACTAATCAAGCTTTAATTTGATAGGTCATATAGCTCAATTGGATTTGTACACACTGAGTTATGTATATTTGAATATGGTCATGTAAAACCGGCATGTTTCCAGGACAATGTCCAATGAATGGTAATTCTGGAATGTTGTTAATCCATTTGGCTAAGGAAAGTATTTTTCCTTAGAATTAGACTTAATAAGGGTCACATAACCTTTGGAATCACTACAATTGGACATTTACACCAAAAGATATGAATTTTCAAATTTGGTTGAAAATTTTGCCAGCTTTTAGTTCGACCACATTTAAAAGGTAATGGCACAATGTAATTACCTTAAATTCCAAGGGTAAAATTAATCACTTTGGGATAGTTCGACCACATTTAATTTTCCTTTGACTTTAGATATTAACCCTAATGATAACCAACTAGAGTGTTTGAATTATAAAAGAATTAGACTAAGTAATAACTCATCATTCATAAATTCTAATTATTTGATTCGATATCTGCCCTGAGCGCTATAAGCAGGGCAAGTACGAGATTGGAAAGGCTAAGGTAGTAAATTTTCCCTTATATTCTATGTATCATGCTTCATGCATATTATTGCCATTATGAATATTTGAACTGCAAACAAGAATTAGGCAGAATTTCCCATTAAGCATTCAGATGAGAAAGGCTTTTATCCAGTAGAATAACCAGCGTTGTAGGAAAGGATGGTGAGTCCTTAAATAGAATTGTTTGCTATTAAGCACATCTTTGAATATTGAAGGAATATTGAATTGTCTGGTATGTTATGGTTGATGTAGCATATTGCTCTGTATGCATTTTATGAGTGTTAACTGTTACTAGTAGGATTCTTTGAATATCACCCCTTTCCAATAACTAATATGCAGCATAGGCAAGTAGCTCACAGGAGAAGAAGGTAGCTATGGACTGTTATGAGTATAAATGGTCTATTAGAAAGTGCAAGTGTACATTATTGTAAACAAGTATACATAAGTGAGTGATCACTAAGTACCAAAATAGCTAACTTCAATTCTATTTAGTCAATCGATTAGTTGGTGATTGAAAGTACAAAATAAATAATGATTAAATATGAATGCAAATAATATGAAAACAACTATTAGCAAAAGCCCTAAGGGTCAGATTTCACTTAACAACTTTCGGATTAAATCACTTATCTATTTTAGCCCAATTTATTCCATAAAGTGATAGTCGAGTTTCCCTAATTTAATTGCTAACCTCTTCCAAGGTCAAGCAATTCTATAATTAATTGCTAATCCAATATATTCCTATATGAATTTAAGCAATTAATTATGCATTAATATTTATGGAACTCAATAAGACTATACAACTCATGTGAATATATTCCTATTTCATATGCAAGTCATGGTTTTAATTATAGGATCTATACACATACATATAGACTATACAACTCATGCATTTCCTTCCAGTCTTAACATACATATTTAAATCATTCAAAAGATAGCCAATCAATTGAAAGCATTAAGAACAATAACTAAAACTCAATCATGAAGTAAATTTTAACTAGATTTAATAAGTTAAGATTCAATCCGTCATTAGTAAGCTACATCATCACTCTAGGGAAATAAAAATTTAGCTCATAATGAAATTTAAAACAAAACCAACAAAAATTGAAAACTTCATAAACATTGCATAAAACTTGATTATTAAATTCTAAAATATAAAAATACAACCACTAGATGCATGAAAATGGAGAAATCTTGTCTTCCCTTTAGGAGGTAAAACCTTCCATATAGGTAGCAACTTATATCATCCATAAAGGAGGACTACCTAAGCCTTCCATGTAGGAGGCATGAAGAAGTAAATACAATGCATTAAACTACTTTAAGATGGTGTATGTGGAGAAGAGAGGAGAGTATTGGATATGAAATCGTGTCATATGTGAGAAAGGGGATGGCTATATGTAGGGAAGAACAGAGTTGGTGGGATGGTTGGTGAAATGGTAGGTGAAATGGTAGATGAGATGGAGTTGGTGGAATTTCACATTTTGATTTTCATGAAAGTTGTAGCTCTGGATCTTAGCTTGAAGACGCAAGTGGAAACTCCTCATTTCAATATTTGCAGATCCAGTTATGGTCAAATTAGTAGGCAAAGGTCAGACTTGGATAAATTTACGTTCTCAATTTCCAAGCAAAATTCAAAACTCTTAGAGATAGAATTGGGTTTTGGTTTCAACATAAAAGTTGTAGAACTCTTTCTTAGCTTTTTATCCATTTAAAGAATGTCCCAATTTGACATATAGAGCTCCAGATGTTGCCTAAAAACTGAAGAAGGGTCTATTTAGTATTTTTCAAGAAATTCTATTGTATGCCAAAATCATTATTCATTTATTTATTTATTTATTTATTACACTTAAATTCATCAAATTGAGCTCAAATATTGTCCACAAAATCATCATATAAAGGAAAATAAATATACAAATATTTTACATATCACGGACAAGTAGAGTTTAAGACTTAAAGTTTATTTTCTTTTGGTTATTTGGTTGTTAAGGATCTAAATATGATATGTATAAGTACACTGTAATAGTAAGGTTAATACTTGAAGTGTAGTGTATCCACTAGCTGTAAACTCGAACACTAGTACATAATCATAGTAAATGAACTAGAATAGGGTAACCATATAATGTGGATCTTTTAGTTAACGAATTTATCCAGAATATCCACTGAGAAGTTCGGTAAGCACTTTGATATTAACAAATGGAAATATAATTGAATGAGTCAACTAGATTTGATAAATGAAAGTAAGACCACAAGGAAAATGTTTTGAAAACCTTTTTGAAAACCCACTTAAATACAAGACCGAACCCTATATTGAAGTCAAGATTCCAAATGGGTTCAAAACTAATTTTAGTATCCAATTTGACTTCATGACACATTTTGACCAAGAGATGCAGTATTAGGGCTTAATCTATCAAACTGGCATATAATCTACATCCTGACCAAGGGCTGTAGGAGTATATTAATGAGATATAGTGGAAAACCTCCAATGAACAACCCTCCTCACCAACTCATTACTTAGCATTCCTAGTCGAGGTGAAGTCATTATATTGGGATTGGGTTTTTGTATGGGCTAGGGATGCCTGTTGATATATGGATTAGGACCACCTTATACTTCTTCCCTAACATTACTTTCTGTTTTGAGTTTTTCCATTTTCGTTGGCATATGATTGAGTATGTGTGGCAATATATGTGATGAGTGTAGCACTAGTATGTACTTGGCTTGTAATGATAAAGTAGTAAAAATTGCTTTTGATGTAAATATGATTTTTTGCAGTAATATATGTATATTCCTGTTTATGCTGATGTGGTGATATTTAAGTTTAAGGAATATATATATATATAAATAAGCTAAATGTGAGATTAATAGTATGATTCCTTTTTAATAGTGAAAAGAAATAATGGTCCAACCGAGAAATGGACTAGCAGAACCAAAAGTTGGGAAGGTGAGAAAATAAAACCCACCCGATCCCATCTAGTAGATACTTGGCATGCTGATGGAATAGTTGGCCATAATCCATAAACTTTGAGAGGAACTGAGGGAAGTGAAAGAGAAATAGAATGAAGATAGAGAAGAAACAGAGAATATTAAAGTGAATACAGAGAAAGAACAAACTCAGCCAACAGGTTCTCAGGCTCAAATAGAACCAAGTCAGGGCTTTTACAGAGAGCTAGCTCAAGAACAGATAAACTTACAATATTAGGTTACAAAATTTGGTAAACACAACCCCCAGTGTTCTGAGGGTGATTTGATCCCCAGGTCACTGAAGATTGGCTGGCATGCCTAACTAAAGTAAAGGCACAAATGGCCATATATAAGCTTGAAGGGGATACAAATTGCTAGTGGAAGAATACGGAAAAGACCCTTCTGACATGGAATGTTCCTGTCACTTGGGAATTGTTCCAAGAAAAATTTAATGAAATGTATTTCCCAAGATCCATCTAAATAGAAAAAGAAGCAAAGTTTATAGCAATCTGGGAGAATAGCCATGATACCTTTGATGAGTATCTTGCTCGATCCATTCGATTATCTTTTTACTCTTCATATTTGAGATTTCAGGATGATGAGATACGGAGCTTGGATCTGCTTGTAAGAGGATTAAAGCATGAACTGAAGGAGAAAATAATCCCACAACAATTTACTGAATTCAACAAGGTGGTGGGGGAATGTTGAATCACTGAAAATAATCTGGAAGCCTTATACCCGGCTCAGAATGTCGCTAGTCGAAGTGAGCCCAATCGGGGACATTCTTCTAAGAAATGTAAAAGGCAGGGGTTAAAATCTAGAGGGGACAACAAGAGACCCTCCCAATATGAGAAGAAAGGCTACTAAGGTACTTAGACATCATGACTATATCCTCAATATGGAAGGACACACCCTAGTAGGTCTTGTGATGGGTAGTTGATTTGTCATTATTGTAAGAAGTCCAGACACTTTATCAAAGATTGTCGACAATAAGCAGCTGAGCCCAGGCCCCAAAATCAAGGTAGAATTTTTGCTATGACCCATAAGGAGGGCTGGAAGTCCTTGTAAATGATTTGAGGTACTATCCTCCTCTATGGTAATACTTTGCAAGCATTATTTGATTCGGATGCTAGTCATTCTTTCATTACATGTGACTGTGCTAAATGCCTAAGACTGAGTACTCATAAACTGCCATATGTTTTGATTGTCTCAACACCTATCAGTGTCAAGATAGTTACTACTAATGCATGTCTGAATTGTATGGTGAATGTTATGTGGCATGAGTCTATGGTAGATTTAATCTATCTGTCACTTTATAACCTCGAAGTCCTATTGGGGTTGAATTGGCTGCCAGCAAATAAAGTACTGCTGGACTGCGGTATTAAGAGGCTTATGTATTCTGACCCACAGAAGGATGGCAATGCAAGTGTGAATTTGAATTTTCTCTCAGTAGCTGAAGCTAAGAAATGCCTAGAAAGGGGATGCCAAGGATACATGGTATTTTTCTTCGTGCAAAATAAAGTAGAAGCAACACTTGAGAACATACTAGTAATGAATAAGTTCCCTAAGGTATTTCCATATGACATTAGCAGATTGCCTTTGGATAGGGAAGTGGAATTTGCTATTGACATTGTGCTAGGAGTTGGATCTATTTCCAAAGCTTCTTTGTAAAATCCCTAAACATTTTAGTAATTAACAGAATAACCACACATAGTTTAATAGGCATACAAAAATAACATAAGCATACTGATACATAGTACTTGATTACATTTACAGAAATTCCTATAAGATTTGAACAAAATATTTACAATAACCAAAAATATCAAAAGATACTATAGATAACAAACAACACTGCTTGATTTGAACTAGAACACTTTGTTATCGATATCTACCTCTTTGCCCCTGGAGCTACTTCCACCAACTGAGTAAATTAAAATTTATGGAAAGGGGTGATATTTGAATGAATCTTAGTAGTAACACACAATCAATCATAAAAAAATCTGATAAATAAACATGCAATTCACCATATAAGCAACAAAATTATAACACAGTAAATCTGTCTATTTGCTTGGCGTCAAGTACAAATGAATGTTTGTGCCCCTACTGGGCTTACTTTATGCATTGTTTAGAATCATATGACTGTATGACCCCTACTTGTTGTACTGTTTTCAGTGTAGATGACTTTCTGCACGGACTTGTCTCACTAGCCTAGTTGGATCCTACTAGGCCTAATGGTACTTGTGCTTTTCCCACTAGGTGGTACTTGTACTTTTCCTACACCACAACCAAGTTATGTGTCTTCAAATCATGTTATAGAACATGGCAATATAAATCATATAAACAATCACATAGTGTGTGAAAGAATGAGTTACTACCTGAAATACCTTTCACTGCCTAGCTATCGATTTACTACTTGCTGTCTGGTTCGGGCAACTGATCAATCCTAAAATTCCAAATTTATAATAAATGAGTTATGACTCATTCATGTTCCCATTCTAAACTCATATAGTTGGTTATCTTTACCCTTAGAGTTTAAGGTATTTACATTTTACCATTACGTTTTTAATTTTGCACATTGATTAAAAGCTGACAGAATTTTCATCAAACTTTAAAAATTTATATCTTTAGTTAAAAATTTCCAATTGCAGTTATTCTAAAGGCTATGTGACCCTTATTAAGTCTATTGTAAAGGAAAAATGTTGTCCTTAGACAACTGGATGCACAGCATTCTAGAATTACCATTTATTAGACACTGACACAAACTTGCCAGTTTTACATAGCTAACTTCACAAATATATAACTCTTAGTGTACAGTTCCAAATGACGTATATTACATCTCAAGTTAAAGCTTGATAAGTTTACTTTCATTATGGAAACTTTCATATTCATTGGACATCATTTGCCTATTCAAAAACATCACACAACTAGACTGCCACACAAGAAACACAAAGGTAGCACAATTTACATTCAAAATTTCAGTAATCCAGAATTTATGCCAGAGGCTATTCCTATGTAGATTTTCATGTAGTACATAATAGAATCATCAAATCTATGAAATTCCAGCCCAAACACACCCAAAATAGGTCTAGACGAGAATCTAGAAATATTTGGGAAAATTGGTGTTTCATGATTCCATTCAACCAAACTCCTTCCTTTCACTTCTATTTTGAGAAATTGTTTATAAAACTAATGAAGTAATCTAATCTAATTCAATATTTTTGTATTTTTCTGTTTTCAAGACAAAGAAGCAAACAGAATCGAAATTAACACTAACAACAAGCTAAATTCAATTAACTAGTATAATCATGAAATGAGATTCCCTTGATTTGATGTTTGAGTCTTCCTTGCTTGCTAATGATATGAATTTCATAATATGAGTCAAGAGGATGGAAATAAGCTACCACTAGCTCCATACTTGCAATAATCATTTAATTCATTCTACTTAAGCAATTAAATGAATACCACCAAATAATTCAGACTTAAAGGGATGAATAATTAACTTCTAATTCTAGCTTATAATTACCATTACAAAAGTTCAAAGCATTCAGTTTAGTCATTTACAATCCACTCAACCGAGTTGGAATAAACAACTTAACCTACTCTTAATTTGTATCATACAAAGCTTCCTCAACCACCAAGTTTATTCACTTAGCATAGAACAATCTAGATCATAACCACATACTTAACCAACCATATAATTATGAACTAGAAAGAAAGCTTAAAGGAATTCCATTGAAGTTTAGAAGCTCAAACCATTACCCAACTCAAGGAAATCACCAAAGCTTTTATGAAGGGAGAAAATGAAGTTTAAAGAAGGAATGAATAATCGGCCATGGAGATCAAAGGACCAAACAGCTCTCTCCCCGTGCAGCAACAGTGCCTTCCCCCTTTTTTATTCGGTCTTTTCCCTCTTTCTTCCAATCTTCACAGCGCCTCTTCCCTTTCTCTAATTGTTGGCTGTAGCTCCTTCATCTCCAGCCTTACATCAGCCCTCTTTATCCTTTTCTTTATTCATTTCGGTGCTCTCCCTTCCTCCCAATTATTCGGTCCAGTTTCTTCTATTAATTCGGTCCACTCTTCTTCAATTCGTTGGTCACCAATTTCGGCTCCTTCTCCTTTTTCTTCATTTCCCCATTCGATTCAGCTGCTTCTCTCTTCATTATTATTTTTCTTCAATTCTCATTCCAGACGGTCAACTCCCTCCTTTTTCTTCTATTCATCAATTCGGTTAGCACCCATTTCTTTTATATTCTTTATTCATCCCCCTTTTGTATCGTAGGTTCGGTTCTTCTATTATCCAAGGAATGAAAAACCGGACTGGGCAATGAACCAGTCACAGCACAAGTTCAAGGGTTAATGGGTCAACCGAGGTCTAACCGATAGTTGAACGAGTCATATTAAAATATTATAATTTATTAGTAGCAATATATATTAATAAATTTTTAAAATTTTATAGATAAAAATGAAGATTTTTAGGAAAAAAATACTTAAAATCTATTAGTATTAGTTATAATGCCTATACTTATGCAATGATATCTCCATTCATATAATTATTATATCTTTTTAAATAATTTTTTTATTATCTTCTTCATTTTTTTTAGATTTGTTCTTTCTTTACCTACTTTTCTCTTTATTTTGGTCTTCAACCTTCCATTTTCCCTGAAAAAAACACAAAATAAAAATTTGAAAAATAAAAAATATGAAACTGGTTGAACCACTGGTTTTAACTGGTTCTGACCGATCCAACCAGTTTCAGACCTGTTCAACTGGTTTCACGATTTAACCATCAAATCAGACCGGACCACTGACTAGTTCCCGGTTCGACCGGTCGAACTGGCCGGTCTGGTCCCGTTTTTTGTTCTATGCTATTATCACAGCCGCCTCCTCCTCTTTTATTCAATTGGTCTAGTAGCTAAGTTCTCTTCCATTCGGTCCAATCTTTTTATATTCAGCCGCCACCTCTTCCAAAAATCATGGTCCCCACTTACTTTTCTTAATCAATTCTCTCTAGGTTAAATGAGTAACTTGTGTCATGTTTGGAGAAGAGGTAAAAATCTGTTTTGGCATTAGGCCCAAAATTGCAACTACCAAGCAAGGCCCTTACTCATTTAACCTCCTCTTAGAAAAAAATGTAAAAATAAATTTTGCACTTATGATGTTCTACTCTTATCCTTCATTAATCTCCAAAATGACATCTTTGACCTTGACCACTTGACAAAAGTTGTGCTACATCATCACCTACAAAATTAGATTCACAAAGGTAATATCTTTTGCACACAATTAAGAATAATGAGAATAAAAAATATTAATTAAAAATATAACAATTTAACCACTATAATTCCTAAATTATTCTTTCACTAAAATCTCATATTAACACTTGATTATGCCCAAAATATTCAATTAAGTCCCACAAAAGCCTAAGATTTAATTAATAAAAATATATAAATATTAAGCTCTATCAGCTCCATATAGATTTCTTCATCCAGATCACCATTTAGAAATGTGGTTTTTACATCCATCTGATGTAGTTCCAGATCTAAACTATTTACTATTGCTAGAATAAGTCTTATAGAATTGAAACGTACAACAGGTGAGAAGGTATTCTCATAATTTATACCTTCCTGTTATGTGTACCCCTTTGTAACCATTCGAGCCTTGAAATTGTCAATTGATCCATCAACGTTTCTTTTAATTTTGAGAACCCATTGTTGCCAATGGCTTCACCCTTTTGGTAGATCAACTAGTTCCCAAACTTGATTCTTTTTCATTTAATTAATTTCCTCTTCTATTGCATTCTTCCATCATCCTTAGCAGGACCTGATAAGGCTTCTTACATAGAACGGTGGCTCATCGTCTCCATCTGGAGTAGCAATAAGTGCCTCTCCTTCTATTGAGAAGCATCTCCTGGGTACATTTCCCCTGTCACTCCTTATGGGAGCTTCTTGTCTCTTTCGCTTCTCTTGTCTAGGCCTTTATAAAGACCTTTCTGAGTTCCTACTCAAGTCAATGTATTGAGATGATTTAAGATCATTAGTCTGAGTTTGTTCTAAACTACCTTGTTCTTGTGTCTCATAAAGAGATATTATATGATCAATATCTCCCATTCTAGGAAATTCATTTTTCTAGAAATATGGTATCTCTTGATTTGGTTTCAGTAACTGTTCCATCTTTGTTTTCACTTATGAAAACATATCCTTTTGATTGCTAAGAGTATCTTATAAAGATACACTTTTTTCCTCTAGGATCCAATTTCCCATACCTATGGGAATCATTATAAATGTACGCAGTCGACCCCTAGGGTCTTAGCATGCTTAAATCTAGCTTGCATTTTTCCATAACTCATAGGGTGTAGAAGTAACTAATTTTGAGGGCACACGGTTAAGAATGAAGGTAACCGTCGGTAAAGCATCACCCCAATATCAAATTGGTAGATTTACTTGAGCCATCATTGACCTAACCATGTCTAGAAGAGTTCTATTTCTTCTTTCTATAACTCCATTTTGTTATGGAGTACTAGGGATGGTTAGTTGCCTAATTATCCCTTTTTCTTCACAGAGCCTTAAACTGATCAGATAAGTATTCAGGACTCTGATAAGTATGCAAAGCTTTAATTTTACAGTCTGTTTGATTCTCTACTTTATTCAAGTATCGTCTAAAGCACTCAAGAGCTTCAAACTTGTATGAGATCAAATATACGTGACCATATTGCGAATAGTCCAATGAAGGTAATGAAATACCAAACTCTGTGTCTCGCCCTCACACTCATTGAACTGCATATATCGAAATGGATTAATTGCAATGGAATCTCAGCTCTAGTTCCCTTACCGAAAGGTTTCCTACTTGCCTTACCAGCTAGACAATTCTCGCATAAAGACATTTCCATATTTAAAATTTCACCTAGCAATTCTTCTCTAGTTAGTTTAATCATTCTATTTTGGTTAATGTGTCCTAGTCTAGTATGCCAAATATTCATATCAACAGTTATATTAGAGAAAATAATGAAACAGTCATGCATATAAAAATCACCAACAATATCCATAACAAAGAACTTTCTAGAAAGGAAAGCTAAACCATAAAAGGTCTTGTTGCTAAAAATGTCTGCAACTTTGCCATAAAGGTTTACATCAAACCGATAATCTAAAAGACAAAGTACTGAAACTAAATTCTATCGAATGTTAGGTATATAAAGAACATCATGTAGAATCAAAGTCTTCCCACTACGTAATGCTAACTTGCAAGTGCCGATTCCTTTGACTTCTATCTTTGCATTGTTATCCATGTAAAGCCATTTGCTTAGATGCCGCAACTAATGGTATTCCACCAAGGATCCCCGATCCCTCGTCACATGGTTTGCTGAGCCTAAGTCTAAAATCCAAGAAGAACAAATAGGTTCTATTAGAAAAGAAGTACTTAACACAAAAGAAATGTGTGAATTAACATAATCCACTAGTACTTTTTCACGGTCGTTTTGCTTGGTAGGCATTACACTTGACCTGCCCCATTCGAAGTGACCCATTTTCTGGTAGGCATTACACTTGAACTTATTCAGGTCAACTTTCTTCTTGTTGCCCTTTTTTCCATTCTTCTTGAATTGCTTTACACCCTTTTTGAACTTAGAGCCATCCTTCTTGCCCTTTTTGGAATCAGACTTTGCATTATAAGGACCAGTATTTTCAGTGTAGTAGGCTTATCCAGAAGCCTTATATGCCTCTAAGTATTCATCTTTACTCAAGATGTTTCACTACATCATCAAGAGTGATGATGTTGTCATTATGAGACAAGTTCACTTTCATTTGCTCCCAGCTAAAAGGAAGTGATCTGATTATAGCCTGAACTTGATGTTCATCATTCAAGGTGTGTCCAGCTTCCTGAAGTTCTCTAATCATGTTAGACAACTCTCTCAGATGCTGCTTCGTAGAAGTATTCCCTCTAAGCTTGTAGGTGTCAAACTTGATTGTCAACCTTCTAAGCTTAGTGGTTGATGTGTGCCACCAAACTTATCCTTGAGTGCAGCCTACATAGCCTGAACAGTTTGATTTTTCTCATATTGGTACATTAGGTTGTCCTCTGTAGTGCTCAGTAAGGTAATTCTTGTAATGATGTTCTTCTTTTTTCATGCTTGGTAAGCTTCCAAGTTTCTCCTGTGCTGAGTAGTCATCCTAGCTTCAGGTTCCACCAAAATAGTGGTTAGTGGCTCAACAGCCTCCTATTCCTCCAAAATGTACTGCACCTTACAGTGCCAGATGTCCCAATTGTTGCCATTCAATTCCCCCCCTTATTTAGCTCAGCAATGATGCCTTTCATGTCCATTTGTCAATTCTGAAGCAACGTTTTTCACATTTAAAAATGTTGTTCTCTTTAGGAGAACATAACCAAACGATTACATAACACATCACGGTATACAATATTTGTACTTATATCATTCTTGACCAGAAAATAAATTTATTCGTAGATCTATGATTAGGAGAATACGTTTGTACTTCCCATCACACAAATACTAGCAACTTTATTATTTTCTATCAAAAACTTCATATAAGTACTTTAAACAACTTGTAGAATTTCACCTTCTAAAAGCTCCCACTTATCAGGGATACATAGTATTATACTGCACAATCAAAATTAGCATTAACTACCAAACACAATTCATTACACAAAAAATACCATGTCCATATATAAAACATACAAACAATAACACATAAAGTCATATTATTAATACAACTAACATAAAAGAAACATGAACATTATACACCATTTAAATGTCAGAACAACAGTATTCAATGATGGCTTTCCTCATTTCCTAAAAAATCTGCTCTTTTTCTTCATGAATCTTGTTGTTTTTGCCACAACATCAACCCAAGAAATAGTCATGGGGAAGGTACCCCTTACCCTTCAGCTGCGAGATATTTCATTATTACACTCACATAGAACTTTACACTCTTTTTGTTAGTTATGCTTTCTACATAGTTTACAATGATTGAGTATATGATTTTTATATTATTTATTCTAGCTGTTTTGTCTGCATCAAGTTCTGCTACCTTCTCAGCCATAGTAGCATAATAGGGTTGGTCGACCTCATCTTCTAAATTTTGAGGTTCATCAGGACAGGAGGGTAAAGACTTTGGTCTAGAATCAGAGCAGAACACTTGAGGTCTTCTTTAGGATCTTCTCAGGATCCTCCTCAAAAAATTCATTTTCCTCAAGATCTTCTTTAGGATCATCTATATGAGCTTCTTCATCTACAAACTCAATGCTCAATAACCCATACTCATGTGTTTCAGTGCTATTAGAAGCCTCTTGCCTCATTTTGACCTAAATAAATAAATGTGAGTCATTATTGTAATTTTAGGGATTTTTAAATATATAAAAAAAATTAAATAAGCACTAAAAAATCACAAACAAATCCTGAATTGCCTCTAAAATAGGCAAATAGCATATCATTATGAAGATCTCGAATTTAGGAATTTTTAGAACAAATCCCGTCTCAAACAGAGCTCCCATAAGCCTGCACGCGCTTCTAGAAGATTAAATCTAAAAAAATTAAAAATTTCCAGAATCCCACTCTGGAGGAGCGTGTATTACATTCACCACCCTAGAGCACTCTAATGACCACACGCGCCAGCGATCTGGACTCCACGAGCCATCTGCAGTCTGCCTATGTCTGCCATGTGTCAAACGGGTATGCCACGTGGCCTCACGCACCACATGGCATTTATGTCCCCTTTCTAAATTAACTTTTTTTTTTGTTTGGATTGGGTTGGGTCCTGACCCACTGACTCGATCCATTTTTTTTGGGTTGGGCCAACTTAGTTGAAAACATTTTTTTAAATTCTACCCAATCAGTTCCTTTTATTCGGGTTAGACCCTGTATCTGACCTGCTACTAACCTATTCGGTTTTTTTAATATGGCTTAAAATGATGCCATTTTGGGGTGCTGGAGGTTGTCTTTAACCTCTAGTCGGGTCGACCTGCACCCAGTTACAGCATGGGGCAGGTCCGTTGACTCGGTTTCTTCTCTCCTTTATAACTTCTCCATTTGACATCTGTTTTACGCGTTCTTGGTGTCATTTTCCATTTTTTTTTCAAGCTCTATGCAATGGGATCAGTTTGAAAATCTAAATTGCTCATTTTTAGATGACCCAATTGAATTTAGTTTTGTTTCTGGTTCGTTTCTAAGATCGCGTTCAACCTATAAGTTCTTTCGTTTTATAGCCTTATTATATGTATTAAGAGTATAATATCCCAAATTTTGGGATTTGATCCTTGGAAATAAGCCTAAATTAAGCGGACTGCTAAGCCCCGGTTTAGTATATGTCCCAAATCTATTCTCTTGTATTTCTTATATCTTTGAGGTATTAAAGGGAATAAAATAGTGAATTAAAGAGCATGGAAAGTTTGTATACAAAAATGAAATTTTTTAGAGTTGTAAGTGCATTCCGTTTTATTGCTTCCAGTGAGGCAGTGTTGTTGTGTAATGCATTTCATTGATCAAATGATATGCAAAAAATTATGAAATTTTATAGAGTGAAAGTAGACATCTCAAGCTTTACTTTGATAGGTACATATGACTTAATTACAGCTACATTCAAAAAGTTATGAATTTTTGAAGTTTCCCCAGCGAAATTGATTATTTTCTAGAGCAGCATGCAAGATTGAAAACCTAGGAATTTTGCACTTCTAACTAGCAAAAGGCTATATTTTTCCTTGAAACTAGACTCAATAAGGGTTCTATAGCCTTTGGAATCACTCTGAAACAATGTCTATAAATTTAGTTATGATGTTTCAAAGTTAAGGCAGAAAATCTGCCAAGAAGGCCAACTATTGCAAATTTGGAGAAAAATGTCATGGCAATTGGGTAAATTATGGAATAAAGTAAAAGCCCACATCTTCCCTATATTGGTGGATATTTGTTGTTAAAAATATTAAAGGAGGTGGAAATGGCTTATTCAAGAAGCCAATGGATCAAATTATAATTGTTAAAGTTGAGCACATGTGTTATTATCATAAAATAACCATATAAATGTGCAATTAGTTAGGATAATGAAAGAAGCTCAATTGGGTCATAAAGGACCCTTAAATGGCATGTTCATGGGCCAAGGGAAGAATTGAAAATTAATTGAATGGAAATGTATGACACAAAATGGAAGAAGATAAGACCAAGTATAAGATGATGTCATAAATGAAATAAGCTACTATTTATTAATTTAGGAAAGGTGGTAGGATATTTAAAGTCTCCCTTCATCTCTTTCCTAGCCATTTTCATGCAAGCATAAGCAAGAGAAGAGAAAGAGAGAGAAAGCATAGAGAATAGAGAACAAAGAGGGAGGAGGGAACCAAGAGGCAAGAACTTAATAAGTAGTAGAGGTAATTGCTTGTTTTTGCCTTCAATCTCTTGCAGACTCTCTCTAATCTTCATAACCTTCTTGAAGTTATGTAAAGCAAGAAGAAAACTCAAAAGAGAGAGGGAAAGAAGATGGCGAAAGTTTGAGAGAAAGTTGAGAATCAATAGGTAATCTCAAGAACTTAGATCCTCTTGGTTAATATGATGTTGTGATGGTGGTTATTGTTGTTGTTGGCTTAATTTGTGGTTGTTTTTATGGATTTTGTAAAAGTTTGGAAGCTCAAACCCTAGCTGTTAAGCTGCCCAAATTTAGTCTAATCATGTTTAGAATGTGATTAAGCAGTTAATTAAGTGATTAGAGGTGTAAATAATGTGGTTTAAGGATTGAAATCAAAAAATTCCATTTTTCCCAATTTTTATGGAATTTCGTCCAAATCTGTTTTGGGCTACGTATAAATTGTATTTTGGTATTTTTGATGATTCCATTATGTTTAGAATGGAAAATTGTGTAGGGTTCATGTTGGGTGATAGGTAAAAAAAGCCCTAGAAAGTGAAATGACAAAAATAGCCTAAAAACCCTTACATAGGGCTGCCATGGGGTAAATTCATAATTGAGGCTGGAATTTAGGAAAGGTGGTAGGATATTTAAAGTCTCCCTTCATCTCTTTCCTAGCCATTTTCATGCAAGCATAAGCAAGAGAAGAGAAAGAGAGAGAAAGCATAGAAAATAGAGAACAAAGAGGGAGGAGGGAACCAAGAGGCAAGAACTTAATAAGTAGTAGAGGTAATTGCTTGTTTTTGCCTTCAATCTCTTGTAAACTCTCTCTAATCTTCATAACCTTCTTGAAGTTATGTAAAGCAAGAAGAAAACTCAAAAGAGAGAGGGAAAGAAGATGGCGAAAGTTTGAGAGAAAGTTGAGAATCAATAGGTAATCTCAAGAACTTAGATCCTCTTGGTTAATATGATGTTGTGATGGTGGTTATTGTTGTTGTTGGCTTAATTTGTGGTTGTTTTTATGGATTTTGTAAAAGTTTGGAAGCTCAAACCCTAGCTGTTAAGCTGCCCAAATTTAGTCTAATCATGTTTAGAATGTGATTAAGCAGTTAATTAAGTGATTAGAGGTGTAAATAATGTGGTTTAAGGATTGAAATCAAAAAATTCCATTTTTCCCAATTTTTATGGAATTTCGTCCAAATCTGTTTTGGGCTACGTATAAACTGTATTTTGGTATTTTTGATGATTCCATTATGTTTAGAATGGAAAATTGTGTAGGGTTCATGTTGGGTGATAGGTAAAAAAAGCCCTAGAAAGTGAAATGACAAAAATAGCCTAAAAACCCTTACATAGGGCTGCCATGGGGTAAATTCATAATTGAGGCTGGAATTTGAGAAAATTGAGGCCAAAAATGGATTTCTAGAGCAAAAATATGTCAGAACAGCCCATGTCAAAATTTCAGGAAAAGTACAGTCAAACCGAGTACGGCGGGGCTGGGCCAGGGGCATTTTTTGTAAATTTTCACAGTAGACCCATGTAACCACTAAAAGCATATTGGAAGTGCCTAAAATTGTATATTTGACATTTTAGGACTGATTTGAAAACCTGAGTCATTGGCACGCATATTGAGGAGCTGTTTTCAAGTAGCGAAAAGGGTTAAGGTAGGGAACTTACCTATCCTACATGTATTTGATATTTGTGCTGGTGTATTGATACATATTATTACTTTGCTTGATTATGTGAAACACATATGGATGATTGAAGCTTTGTTTCTATTTATGCTATTGCCATAAGTATGTTGTTTGAAACATTGAGCATGTAGATATATCATTGTGTGAGCATGAGTTATGTAATGCAAGCATGTCATGCATTAAGCACTTGTCTTGCATGCATATTAGTATTATTTTCCTATTGGGATTCTCTCAAATTTCACCGTCCCTTACCAACAATTTAGACAGGAGGAGACAAAAGATATGCTAAGAACAAAGAAGAACCATATGAGAGGATTGTAGTGGTAGAATGAGGATGGGAAGATGTCTCCGTTTTCGGGTTACATTGGTTGTATTATCATGTACGAAGCCCCTATGGGGAATTTCTGTAATTCTACACTTATTATTAGTATATTTATGCTATTCTTGTGTTACCCATCGAACTGCGTATTGTTTTCCGCAAATACTCTACAAAAGGTTAAAATAAGATAAGGGTGTGACAAAGAGGCTTCTAAGTACACTAATACTCAAAGAACAAAGGTATAAACAAAAAGTATAGGAACTGTCCAAAACTAGAGTTTCACATAAACGTACCAAAAAAAATTCAGATGGAGAAAAAAAATATATCCACCATTTAAACATAAGAACAGAAACATATCTCATACAGAAAGACATATATTCGAGTAGGCATTCATATATTCTCATATATCCATGAACTTGAATTGACGGATAGAGTATTTTTCTATATATACATGCTTTCATATTCATGAACATAGTGAACTCAACCATGTTCAGCAGAAGCAACACTCAATCCAGGACAAATAATAACCAATGCTCTGACACCAATGTAGAATTCCGGGCGTACCTAGAGTGTCGTTTCACACTCTCGAGATACCCACACAAACCAGATCACTCGAACTCTAGCTATAATACAAAGCAAATTCATTGGGAGAAAAGAGAGAGTTGGGAAGGAAGGATTTTCTACAGTTCTTGTTATGTGCAGTTTTTCACTTTTTATTCACACTCACGTTATAAAACTGTTCGCCCCAAAACATACGGAAAAATTGTTCCCACCAGTTTTTAATTTAAATGATTTGGAAATATTACCAATAAATACCCCATAAAATTTGGATATTTTATTTTGGCCTCAAGGCTTATGGGTATGGGCCTAATCCATCAAGGGTGGATAAAGCCCAATTCCCAACAATAAGATTTAAAGAGTAAGAGAAAGGGAATATAAACAGCAATCAATTTCTCTCCATTGCTGGAAAAAAGTTAATCCATCAATTTCTCTCATGCCCATAATGCAAACACACACAGTTTCTTAGCTTAATCACCAATAAATAACTTCTCATGCCCATAATTTCGTCCATAACAAAGATGACACAAATAAAATATCATCGTAGCTTCAAAAGTAAAAAAAAGTAAAACGAAACAATTGATTCTCTTCTTAAAATTTTCGTTCAAAAACAACATTTTATTATTGTTGTTGTTGTTGTTTCCTTGCTAAGATTACAAAAATTCAAAATCAATTTTATCACTTCCTTTAGAACTTTCCCATAGAGATTTTGTAATTCAGATTTTAATATTTTTGTTTAGTCGTTAGTCTCTAAAATCGAATCTTGTTCGAATAAAATTTAAAAAAAAAAATCAATCTTGTAATGATGCCTCTGAGAAATTTTGAATTATTTTGTAACTTAGTTTTTTATTTCACATAAATAATATGTAAAATTGTTTTCGAAATTTCCCTTCAAATATTTATTTTCAAAATTTAAATTTTCTTGTTTGAAGTATGCGATAAAAGAATAAAAACCTAAAACAAAAATGATTAAAATTAGAAAGGTGAAATTATTTTTCATTTCCTTTTTAGGAAAAATGCAACGTCCTTTATCATAATGAGATGTGTTCTTAGCAGAAATTAAGAGAAGAAAAAATGTTGAAATGTGTAGCCTAAGACTCCGCAAATGTATATATGGGTTGTATTAAGTAATAAAGTGATGAGAAAAGTATTATTTCTATGAGGACTTGGTACTAATAATTCAGTTGTTCAATAATTTTATAATTTTGCTTAATTTGAGTTAACACAATTTGAATCAAAGATAAAAGCTAACTAGGAAAAAAAAAGAAACATCAATCTAACTATGGTTTAGGTTAAGCTAAGGGTGATTCTAGATCTTAAGCGGTGACTTGAATTATTATTGCTTTAATTACTTCTTAGTATCTAATCACTACAAAAAAACAGAGAATTAGAGACAGAAATTAGCGACGGAATTAATTCCATCGCAATTCTGTATCTAAATCGTCAATAAATCCGTCGCAAACTTTAGAAACGGAATAGTGATGGAATTTATAGATGGAATTATTTTTTCTCTAATTTTCGTCGCTGATTTCATTTAGAGACAGATTAGCGACGTAAAATATTCCGTCTCTAATTTCCATCATTGATCCATCTCAAAGCCGTGACCAAATTTCGTTATTAAATTCTATCACAAATTCTGTCGCTATTCCGTCACTAATTTTGTATATAATTCCATATTTTTTGCGAAAATTAGCGATGGAAAAAATTTCATCTCTAAATTCCATCACTATTCAGTCTCTAATGTCCGTCAATAATTATTTCCATCTCTAATACTTCACTATTTCCGTCACTAATTTGAAATTTTCAAATTTTCATCATTTAGAGAATAAATGATAATATAATCTTTTAAAACTTTTTGAAATATCATGGTGATGAATTCTTAGGAAACACATTCGTATATCATTAAAACGGATTGATCATGTGACCTCGTATTAGCTAAACAAACAAGGAAATAACATATGAAGTAATCTCTTTTAAAAATTAACATAATAAATGAAGAAAGAATAATTTTATAATGGATAATGTAACCCCCTTCACGATCTAGGTCGAGATTAGTTCATAAAAACGTAATTAAATTTGAATTAAAGACCATGTATGATTTGGGACTTATAAAAAAAATTAAACTTCCCAAAATCAGGGTTTTCAAAACTTTTACAACACTTGTTTCACAATGGTCTCATACTCACCTTTCAAACATAAATGGCCTGTACAGGTTGATTTTATTCATACATATCAGAGTACAGCATACATTTTCCGATACACTCAGGTTTCATTGACTAATTAAGGATCTACAAGGTACAATTACCATCTAATATGTACATGTAATTCCCAACAAAATATATCCAAATGGTTTACAAAATGATAACCAATTTTTTAAAATAAAACACCTAGCCAGGAGCTTTATCCATTCTTTATCTCCCGCTTTCCTTTAGATCCTTTAGCCCTGTCTTTATCTAATATGTACTAGTCCGTTCAAGGACGATTGTTGTTTTGTGGCATTCTGAGAGCCCATTGAATCTTGGAGGTATAGTGAAAATCTCAGTAGGTCTTGATCTCTGAGGACTGGATGTAGGCCTGGTTGTTAGGCCGAACCAGTATAACTCTCTGTATTTAAATCTTCTCAACTTTACTCTATCTACTATATTTTTTCATATCACCACATCAAGCGAAAAATTTATAACATCACCCAATTTACCCCCCTCTTGGGTGAAGCTTGCCTCTTACATTTGGTATCAGAGCCTAGTCTTCTCCGAAGAGCTTAACAGCTTGAGAAGGATCCGACAAATTGCAACAATGGGTGAAAACATTCTTCCAGACGGAGCTTCAATCATTAGACCTCCTGGTTTTGCTGGAGAACATTTTTCGTTCTGGAAAGCTAAATTCAGAGTGTTCGTGATGGCCAACGAGCACGGATTGTGGAATGTTATACAAGATGGTGACTATGTTCCAATGAAGAAAATCGAAGATAGAGCAGTTAAAAAGAGTCCAGATGAGTTTGACGAGAATGACAAAAGGTTAGTAACATTAAATAGTAAAGCCATTTTAATGATACAGAGTGCTCTTAGTCAAAAAAAATATTTTCGAATATGTACTCTACCAACTGCCAAAGATATGTGGGATGCTCTAGAAATTGCTCATGAAGGTACATCCGGCATCAAAGAAAATAGAGTCAATACTCTAATTACAGAATATGACCTATTTTGTATGAAACCTGGAGAAGGCATATCAGAATTCAAACTCAGGTATACTCATCTTGTTAATCAATTATCTGCTCTTGGAAAATCGTTTGATCAAAATTCCCAGGTAAGAAAGATTCTTAATATTCTTACGAAAGAATGGGAAACGAAGGTGACAGCTATCGAAGAAGCAAAAGGAGAATCTATGAGATCCGTAGCTGCCCTCTTTGGGAGTCTTTCAGAGTATGAAGGAAAGTTGAGGTTCAAAAAGGAACTTGAAGAGTTCGATGATAAGAAGAAAAAGGGAGTTGCACTAAAAGCTATCAAGGAGGAAGAAGAATCATCTGAGAATGAAGATATCCCTAATGATGATGAAATGGGAATGATTGTAAGAAAATTCAAAAGATTTTACAGAAGAGGTCAAAAGAACTTCAAAAATTTTCAAGGTAGACCAAGCAAGAGAGAAAATAAAGAACAACAGATAGTATGCTATGAATGTGGGAAACCTGGACACATCAAATCTGAATGCTTCAAGAACAAAGACAAAAAGAAGAAGAAAAAGAAAGCATATATATCATCTATATGGGGAGATAGTTCGTCTGACGAAGAAAGTGACAATGACGAAGTAGCAAATCTGTGCTTAGTAGCCAAGGAAGAAGAATCAGATTCTGAACCTACTTATGATGAATTATTATCTGAGTATAATGCATTGCATACAGAGTTCATCAAAGTTGCTAAAGAAATGGTTAGCTATAAGAAGAAAGTAAAAGAATTAGAAAGTACTGTCATATCATCATATGAAATGTGTAAAGAGAAAGATAAGAAAATAGAAGATTTAACAAAAATTGTTGAAAAGTTTACTAAAGGAAGTGAAACTCTCAAGGTTATTTTAAATTCTCAGAAAGTTTCATTTGATAAATCTGGAATTGGATATAATTCTGTTCATGATAAGAATAAAGGATATAAGAAGAATAGTAGAGCCTATCTTAAATATTTCAAGAATTCTGTGCATACATCGAATCCATTCGCATCATGCAATTATTGTAATAGGAAAGGACATTATACTTCATTGTGTTATTTCAAAAAGGGATAGGTTGTTGGAACATATAAATGGGTTCCGAAAGGGACACATACATCACATACTAACCACAAAGGACCCAAGAAAGTGTGGGTACCTAAAACTTGATCATCTTATTCTAGGTATGTCTCAAAGCATCTCGAGCGAACAAATGGTATATTGATAGTGGATGTTTGAGACACATGACTGGTGATAAAAATAAGTTCACCATGCTAGAAACTAGAGAAGGAGGAAAGGTAACATTTGGAGGTAATCAATCTGGACGTATTGCTGGAATTGGTGAAGTAGGAAAATCCGATGGTGTTCAAATCAATGGAGTATATTATGTTGAGGGATTATGTCACAACCTCCTGAGTGTAAGTCAAAGCACTGACAAAGATAACTGGGTAATTTTTGACTCAAAAGAATGCTTGATAGTAAGCAAGAAAGATCTACCTCTGAACAAAGAATCTATCAAGGCAAAGATCCGAGCTCAAAGGGACGGTAATTGTTATACTATTGACTTAAATTCAAATTCTTCTGAAAATTGTTTTCTTAGTCGATCAGAGGAAAGTTGGTTATGGCACAAGCGTTTGGCTCATGTCAATATGAATCAACTTGACAAACTGATTAGAAAAGATTTAGTTGTTGGCCTTCCCAAACTCAAATTCAAAGATAATATGATTTGTGAAGCATGTCAAAAAGGCAAACAAACTAAGTCTTCTTTTAAAACAAAGTATGAGATTTCTACTTCAAAACCTTTACAATTACTTCATATGGATTTGGTAGGACCTGCAAGAGTAAAAAGTTTTGGAGGAAATTTATATACTTTAGTAATTGTCGATGATTTTACAAGATTTACTTAGACTATATTTATTGCTTCAAAAGATGAAACCTTTGCTGAATTCATTATGTTTGCCAAAAAGGTTCAAAATGAGAAAGGTATTTCTATTGTTTCTATTAGGACAGATCATGGAGGAGAATTTGATAATCAACTATTTGAAAACTACTGCAACAACGAAGGAATAGATCATAACTTCTCTGCTCCTAGAACCCCTCAACAAAATGGAGTAGTGGAAAGAAAGAACAGAGTTCTTACAGAAATTACGAGAGCATTACTCAATGAAAAAGAAATGTCACAAGTATTCTGGGCAGATGCAATGAGTATTGCATGTTATATGTCAAACCGAGCATATATCCGCAAATCACTTGGAAAGACACCATATGAACTTTACAAAGGAAGAAAGCCAAATATTGCTCATCTTCATATCTTCGGGTGTAAGTGTTTCATTCACAACAATGGTAAAGAAAACTTAGGTAAATTTGATTCAAAGTCTGATGAAGGTATATTTCTAGGATATTCTAATAGAAGTAAGGCTCATAGAGTTTTCAATAAAAGAACATGTACTGTTGAAGAATGTATTCATGTTGTGTTTGATGAAATTGAATCTCAGACAAAACTTATTGATGAAGAAGAAATGGATTCAATCAAGAAAAACAAATCTATTTCAAAGCAGGATGATTTTGAAACAAATGATTTTCAAAATTTAGAAGATGTCGATGATCATGCTCAACCTAAAGCATGGAGACATATGAAGGATAATCCAATTGATCAAGTTATAGGAGATATTCATGAAGGTGTCAAAACCAGAAATAGAATCCTTAATGTGGTAACTTTTTCTGCTTTTATTTCTAAAATTGAACCTTCTAATATAGAAGAAGCTTTATCTGACAATGATTGGGTGATTGCTATGCAAGAAGAACTAAATCAATTTCAAAGAAATCAAGTTTGGGATTTGGTTCCTCGACCTAAAGATCATACGGTTATAGGGACCAAATGGGTTTTCAAAAACAAACTTGATGAGTCAGCAATCATTGTGAGAAACAAAGCAAGATTGGTTGCCAAAGGCTATAATCAAGAAGAAGGTATTGATTATGAGGAAACATATGCTCCAGTAGCAAGATTGGAAGCAATATGAGTACTCCTAGCCTTTGCTTGCATTAAAGGTTTTAAACTTTATCAAATGGATGTGAAAAGTGCTTTTCTAAATGGTTATATTATGGAGGAAGTATATGTAGAACAACCTCCTGGGTTTGAAGATGAAACAAAACCTGATCATGTATTCGAACTTAAGAAAGCACTATATGGTTTGAAACAAGCACCTAGAGCTTGGTATGAAAGACTAAGCAAATTTCTTCTTGATCAAAGTTTTGTCAGAGGTAAAGTTGATACAACTCTATTCATCAAACATAACAAAAATGATATTCTAATTGTTCAAATTTATGTTGATGATATTATTTTTGGTGCTACTAATGAATCTATGTGTCAAGAATTTTCTAAGATTATGCAGGGAGAATTTGAAATGTCTATGATGGGAGAATTGAACTTCTTTCTTGGACTTCAAATCAAACAAAAGAAGAATTGTATATTTATATCTTAGACAAAGTATTTGAAAGAATTGTTGAAGAAATATGGATTAGATAATGCTAATGGAGCTGATACTCCAATGAGTTCTACAACGCTGTTGGATGCTGATGTAAAGGGACCTAGCTTCAACATCACAAAGTATAGAGGAATGATTGGCTCATTACTCTATCTCACAGCAAGCAGGCCAGATATTCAGTTCAGCGTAGGAATGTGTGCAAGGTATCAATCCGCTCCTAAGGTATCTCATGCAGAGACAGTAAAAAGAATCTTTAAGTATCTAGGAGATACTTCAGAACTTGGTCTTTGGTATCCGAAAAGAGGGAACGAGTATTTAATGGCATATTCAGATTCAGATCACGGAGGATATAAAACTGACAAAAAGAGTACCAGTGGTCAATGTCAATTTCTTGGAGGTTCTCTAGTATCATGGTTCAGTAAGAAGCAGAACACAGTTTCATTATCCTCAATTGAAGCTGAATATATAGCTGTGGCAAGTTGTTGTTCTCAAGTGTTATGGTTGAAACAACAACTTCAAGATTTGGGAATTTATTGTGATAACACTAGCACGATAAGCTTGGCCAAGAATCCTGTACAACACTCAAGGACCAAGCACATAGACATTCGTCATCATTTCATTCGAGATCATGTTCAAAAGAAGGATGTCAAAGTGGAATTCATACCAACTCATCTTCAACTTGTGGATATTTTCACAAAGCCAATTGCAAAAGATCAGTTTTTATATATTCGAAGAGAATTGGGAATGGTGAATCCCAATGAGTTGTAAGTTTTCTTGTTAAATATTTTAATTAAATGTTTATTTTGATGATAACCATACTGACTTTGGCATCGGAGTGTTAAAAACCTTTTTGCAGGTCTGTCACTCGAGCACTAGGAGTGCTGCTCGAGTGATAAGCTGGTTCACTCGAGCACAAGCAGTTTTGCTCGAGCACAGCACTATTAAAAATGCTCTGCTTCTTGACATGTAAAACAGAGGTTAACAGAGGAAATAAGAATACCAAGAGACTGTATTAAAAGCAAAAGTGAGAATCAAACTCACTCGCGAGTGAGGAACTCTCACTCGAGCATGATATGAACATGCTTGAAGTGAGGAGTGCCTGCTCGAGTGAAGAAGAAGAATTTCCTTTCAAAAGCTATCCAAATCATGGTTACTCAAATGATTTTGGAGGATTTGAGTACAAAGACACAAGATATGTCAAGAAATTCACAATCCAGGTACGTTTTACACATTTTATTAATTTTCCAGAAAATCACTCGAGCACTGATAGAACACACTCGAGCACAGTATGAACATCACTCGAGTACTAGGGTTCATGCTCGAGCACTGTCACTTATATCAGTTACGGGGGAGCTCAGAAAGTCGCACTTCCTGCTCTCACTCGAGGTATTCTCTCACTCGAAGGGCGTAACTCTTCACCTTCAACCGTTTTCTCTTCAATCAATCGCGTCCATTTGCCTCAAATCACCGTTACAACTCTTCAATCCTCTATAAAAGGTGATTCTTACCCTCTGCATTTCTCATTCGTGCCCTAATCTCCGTTTGCTTTTCCTTCAAAAACTGAGATTTTTTGCTTCTCTTCCACTTTCTCTATAATGGCAAGAACCAAACTACCCTCTATTCCTCAAAGATCTCACTCCCCTTCACCTACTCATTCTACTGCCAGTGCATCTGGTACCCCAGAACCTACACCTCCCTCTCCCAAAATCTCTTCGACACCGTCACCTCCTCCTAAGCCCAAAACCAAAAAGAGGACTCCGGCTAAGAAACCTCACCCAAAGCCTCAAATTCCAAAGAAAGACCAACCTCCTCAGAAGAAACCAAAGGTTGTGGTGTTCAAGGAACCAATAGTAACCCGGTCTCAATCCAAGGAGGTTCAAGGAAAAGGGAAGAAAAAGGAAACAGAGCAACCTCAACAATCTTCTTCTTCCTCTGGTGATTCATTCAACAAACAACTTCGGGAGGCATTGAAGAAGTCCAAACTTGAAAAGATAATTGGAAAGATTGCTTCTCAAGCCGGTGTTTCAAGTTCACAACATATTGGCCAATCAAGTGCCTCTGCTTCAGGAGCACCTTCTACCTCACAAGCACCAGTGGATGATCACATCACCAGTCCTCCTGAGGGATTCAATGTTGAAGAACTTAAGGCCTTGCCTCAGAAGGTATTTGATGATGAATTTAGTCATAGACACTTCTGTCCTGTGGTGTATGTGGATTTGGATTACTTAAAGAAGAATTGTCATTTGGATTTATATCCTTATCTTCAATACTATGCTCCCTGGCTAAATATCCATATACCATATTCTCCGACAGTTGTGAAAACCTTTTATTGCAACATGAAGTCTCATAATATTAAGTCTAGATCTGGTGAATTGATTGAGGAAGCAGTATCTACTACTGTTAGAGGAAGATTTATTATGATATCTGCCAAGATCATAAATGACTTACTTGGTTATGTTGCACCTCCTCCTGAACCACCCTCTTTCTCTACAATGAAGCTTTCAAAATTTTGAGACCAAAAGACCCAATAGGCCCCCTCAATTTCAAACCTATTGATATGCCTGATATTCACAGAGTCCTTTATTATATATATTCCCGAAGCATAGTCAATAAGTCCAAAAATTATACCCATTTTGCTCAAAAGGATTATTATCTGTTGGCCTCTTTCATTGCCGGGCAATAAAGGAATGTGGGGGAGATTATCTTCATCGAGATGACAAGATTTCAATTTTCTTCATCAAGAAACACAACCATTCTATATCCTCAGCTTGTATCCTTCATTCTGATGAAAAACAAGATTTGGTATTTAGAAGGAACTGAAAGGGTACTTATTTCGCGATTTGGTAAGACTCAACTAACTCATATGGGTATTAATCTTCCTATGAGTCGAACCAAAGCTACATCTAAGAGGGAAACCACTCCATCCAGAGGAGATGAAGCACAATCATCTGCTCAGAGTCCTATTCCTCCTCCTTCCTTCATTAATGCCTCTCTTTCCACTCATGTGACTGCGGCAATAAATCAAGCTGTATCAAGTTTGAAGAAGGAGTTAGTGGCTGAGTATGAGAAACTTGTGGAAAAGATGGAGTCACAGGTCATAAAATTGGTAGACAAGGCCAATACCAATTTTGAGTTGATGTTCAAGACTCAGGATGAGATGTCTCAGAGGATAACAAATATGGAAACCTTCTTGCACTCACATTTCCCTTCTTCATCTTCGGAGGTGCCTCCAGAGACTACTCATACCTCTGTGCCACAGACTCATGTACTCTTCACGATCCAGATTCAAATGTTGATGTTACTTTTGATCGGTCGCCTTCACTACCTCCCTCATCCTCTGTACCACAGCCATCATCTCCACCAATTGACCCTCTCACTGCCATGGTTTCATTTGTACCACCTCCTGATATCACTTTTCCTCAACCTCCTTCTGATGCTAACAAAACGGGGGAGAAGGATGTGTGATGATTTCTGAGCTTCTGTAGGATGTATTTGGGATTTTGGATAGATTTTCTGTATGGGTAGGATTTGATGTTATTTGATGTTGATGTTATTTGATGTTATTTTAGATTATGAGTTATTATGTTGTTGATTATTTGAATTCAAGGAACTTTTTCAAATTTCAAGTTATTCATGAGTTTGATTATCAAGTTTAAATGATGTTTCAAGTTATTAAAGTTGTTATTTTTCTCATACTATGCTTATCTTGGTTGTTAAGTGTCCAGAGGAAGCAATGCAGGAAAACTTGAACTTGAAACTAAAACTTGGTATGCATTTGGAAACATTGAAGAATTTTAAAAAAAATTTCAATCTTAATCAATCTTTCTTAAACTTTCATCACAAAGGTTTTGTCATCATCAAAAAGGGGGAGAATGTTAGATCTCAAGTTTTGATGATAACAAAAAGACAATTGTATGCAAATCATGTTTTTATAAGATTAAGAAATGATCTCAAAGTTACCAAATGCATATAGGAATGTTTTCTGGTATCTGCTGTCAAATTGAACTGGAGTGCTTAAGCATGAGCTTTGCACTCGAGCATAGATCCCTTCTGTGCTCGAGCAGGTGCGAGTGAAAGCCAGAAAGTGTTCACCCGAGAGGCATGCCACTGTTATTTTCATTGATTCACTCGAGCACTGGAGTTTGCACTCAAGCAGAGAAACAATTCTCACTCGAGCACATGCGAGTGAAGGTCCGCGAGTGCTTGGCCGAGAGCAAGTATTATCATGCTTCCTTGATTCACTCGAGCAGAGACATCAATGCTCGAGCATGAGCATTCTGTACTCGAGCAAGGTACTGCGAGTGCTTGGCCGAGAGTCATGTAGTGCAAAGAAGTGCAAGTGTGCTCGAGCACCACCTCATATGCTCGAGTGACACATCAGCACTTGTGAGTGAAAATTCTATCCCTCTCCAAATCTGATGTGAGTGCTTGTTCAAAAGGTATATTACTTGAGAATATTCTTCTCACTCGAGCAGGAGTCTGTGTGCTCGAGTGAGGGCCCACATCACTTGCGAGTGATAAATTTATCTCTCTGAGTTCCTGATGCGAGTGTTGGTATTAAGAGCATATTCCTCTAGAATATGCGTCTCACTCGAGTAGGAGTGTGTGTGCTCGAGTGAGGGACCACATCACCCGCGAGCACAAAATCTCACTCTTGTCAAAATGGTGTGCGAGTGATGACCCGAGAAGACACTCCCAGTGGAAAATGCAAGATCACTCGAGCAGAAGGTGTTGTGCTCGAGTGAGACCCCACTTCACTCGCGAGTGTGAATTCTGTCTCTCTGAAATCCTTTGCAAGCACAACCCGATAACTGAAGCACAAAGAGGAAAATAGGAAGATCACTCGAGTGAGCCATCCATGCTCGAGTGATGCTCTGCCAGATCATCAAAAATGCCAAGTCTCACAACGTTCAATCCGAATATGGTTTATTATTATTTATTCATATCATCATTACTTATTATCATTGCTTAACATCATTTTGAATGTATTATAAGTGTGATGCAGGAAGATGAACGTTTGAAATTAGTTGTTACGGAGAAAGTCAAACAACGGCAGACAACATGATTACAAACACGTTCGCACCTACCGTATTCAGAATATTCAAACATGCGCGTGTCTTTCAATAGTTGCAAAAGTCCCGCTCCTCAAAGGATGATTTCCCAAACGGGCAAAAACTAAAGCAACTATATATACAGAGATTCAGAGATAGTCAAGGGGGAAAAATGAAGCACAAAAACTCACAAGCTTATACACGAGTCTCTGCTATTCATCATTTTCTCTGTATACACATTGATCTTCAGTGTTTATTCATTTGCTCTGTAAGAGAGTCTTCATACAATTCAAATTCTATTTTTATTTAATCTCAAGGTATTGGGACCTTGAGAGGGTAGTTTTCCTTACGAGAGAAGCAGTTGAGAGAATTCCTTGTTGTACCTTCCACTCATAAGCCTTATAAGATACAAGCAGAAGAGAACGTTGCTGCTCGTAAGACTTACAGTGGTGGATGCAGGAGAGAACGTTGCTGCTCATAAGTCTTGTATACATAAGCAAGTGAGAAGGGTCATAGGTTGTTTTTCTGCACGTAAGACTTGTCGTAAGGGGGAAAGAAATTTCTTATTGAGAGAATATTTCTGCTCGTAGTCCGTTCAAGGATGATTGTTGTTTTGTGGCATTCTGAGAGCCCATTGAATCTTGGAGGTATAGTGAAAATCTCAGTAGGTCTTGATCTCTGAGAACTGGATGTAGGCCTAGTTGTTAGGCCGAACCAGTATAACTCTCTGTATTCAAATCTTCTCAACTTTACTCTATCTACTATATTTTTCATATCACCACATCAAGCGAAAAATTTATAACATCACCCAATTCACCCCCCTCTTGGGTGAAGCTTGCCTCTTACAAACTATACTGAATAAGGATAACAAAATAGTTGGTAACTTAGGTAAATAAGGATAAGAACCACTCAAGTCTATTACATAGAATGATACTATTGTGGCTCATTGTTTTCACTTCAAATCCCGGACAAAAGAAAATTGGGTGACCCAAGAAAATATTAAAAAAAAGTTAGTGTTTTTATGATCTTTGAATTAGACTACATTTGATGGAATTTTTAATAAATTTGAATTTGTAGCAAAATAATTTACTGGATCTTATACATTTTGGTGGTTATTGATGCAGCTTTGTTCTTCTGCATAATTTCTGTTGTTGAACTATTATTGCTTTTTGGCAGAATTCCACCTTAAGCAATAGAGGTTTGTTGTCTGCTGAAAATATATCCTGCTTTAAACACATTTCACTACTACAAAAGACGCTTTTAATGTCCCTTTTTTAGGCCTTTTAATGTTTGAAAATAAAAGGATGTCTATGTGAGCGACATAATAAAAAATGACAATAATTTCCGCAAATAAAAGGACGCCTAAGGTCTACACTTTAGATGTCCCTATTTTAAAAATAGACATCTAAAGTGCTACACTGACACTTTAGACGTCCCCATTTTGAAATGGGGACGTCTAAAGTATCAGTGTAGCACTTTAGACGTCCCCATTTTAAAATGGGGAAGTCTAAAGTCCCACTTTAAACTTTCCCAATTTAAAATGGAGACGTCTAAAGTGTTTTTTTAAAAAAAAATCATTTATATTATTGATCTGGACTAAATAGTATTTAAAACCAGAAATTACATATTATCGTCAATAAGATTACAGATCTAGTATCTGAACTCTAAATTCAAAATCAACACAATAATAACTTCAAAGTTGAAATCTCATAGGCAGAAGATGAAAACAATAAGAGGAATCAGTTACAAAAAACTTATCTCCTTCTATTATTGAAATTCATTTTCTTGTACTAATGAATAGAGAAGAGCGACAGGGAGAGATGAACCTCATTTTCTCAGCGGGAACGTGGCCATGAAGCATGTTTCAGAGTGTCGATCTATAAGCCATAACAACACGAGTTAGAAGATAAAATAGAAGGAAAACCCAAAGAAAAAGAGAAAAAATAAAAAATAATAAAAAATGGTAAGAAAGCATAACAGATCTGGAGGTGAAAAAAGAAGAGAGAAAGGAAGAAGCAATGACTTATAACTTTTGAGTTAAATCGTTCAACAAGCTACCAATGGCTTAAACTATAGCACTAATTTGTTCAAAGAAAACCAAACAAAAGTTGAGTTTACGAATTGAGAGTTATGATGATGAGGAATATGAAAAACATAGCCAATAGTACAAGAACTTGTTTTGGTGAAGTAGGAGATTGGATGAATCATTTTTTCCCTTGGATGGAAGGCAAATTGTCCTGATTCATAGAAGAAAATTCGGGTGGTTCTGGTTTGTTTTTTCAATAGCTTTCTTCATCCTTGGAAAAATTTCTTCCTGTAGAAAGTATACATCAAGTTTTCTTTCTTACTCTAGTAATAATTTCGTTGAATCGAACACATTGCCAATAAGAACTGAGTTCTCACTAGAAATAAAGAGAACCACAAAAATATGTCGGTTGGAAGGATGATATTACAAGAGTAAGAGAAAGTGATAATGAACAACGATTGATTTCTCTAATGCCCGTAATGCACAATACTCCCTCAAGTCTTATTTATAAGCAACATTCTCTCATATAGGCTTTGTTTATAAATTTAATGTACTTTTTCTATTTTAACCCCAATTAATTACATATCTCTCTTATATCTTTTTTTAACTCATTCTCTATTTTCTCTTTCCCCACTCATTTTCACTCACACTCATTATCTTCATCAATAAAGGTATATTTAGAAAAAATATTACATCTCTTACACATTGTGTTGGTAGGACTGGTTCTGAAGAATACAAGAAGAAAATATGAAGAAGAAAATAGTGCACAATGTTTTCGAAGTGTAGATAACACTTTTCTTTAGACTTAATTCTTCTCCACCTATTGCCCTATATCATAGGGTGCATGTTGGGTTGATTGGTGAATTTCTTGTAGGATATAATGAGGACCCTTAAATATGGATTACTCTTCCAATAGTATGGTCCTTTGGGTTATTTATATGCCTCCGCGTCATATGCTTAATGTTCCCAAATAATAGACAAACCTCACGTTGTGATTTTGACTGATACTATAAATATATGAGACTTGTTAGTTAAATATTCAAGCCTCGCTCTGATTACCAGTGAACTACCCCCTCTAATGGTGGAAACAACCATCCCTTCGTTAACAGACAACCAAACAAATGCTCAATTTGAAAATGAACTGCTCCTTCCTCTTCCTAGAGAAAATGGTTGGATTAACCTATGCATTTATCTCTACCTAGACATTTGGTATCCACCATCCTGAGTCCAAGCCATGTGCTTTTTTCAAAAGAACTTCCAAGCAAAAGATGGTGACATTATTATAGCTTCTATACCAAGATCAGGAACTACACTTGGTTGAAATCCCTTACTTTTGCCATTGTGAATCAAAATCATTTCCCTCCCTCACAAAATAACCATCCTTTGCTTATTTCCAACGCTCACGATCTTGTTCCTCAGTTAGAATTCAACATTTATGAAAATAAACAAATTCTTATCCTCTCCAACTTTCCTGAACCAAGACTTTTTAGGACCCACATGTTCCATTTTATTCATTGCCTGATTCGATTAAGAAGTTCGAATGTAAGATAATCTATATTTATCGCAACCCATTTGACCATATTTTGTCTTCTTGGTATTTCTTCAACAAAGTTCAACAACCATCATTACCCAAATTATCATGTGAGGAAGCCTTTTAGAGGTATTGCAAGGGGATTATTGAGTTTGGTCTATTTTGGACACATATTTTGAGTTATTGGAGGGGAAGCCAAGAGACACCAAACAAGTTTATGTTTTTAAAGTATGACGATTGAAAGGAAATATCAAGTTCAACTTCAAAAGAATTTCGGAGTTCTTAAATTACCCGTTTGACTCGGAGGAGGAAGACAATGGTGTTATTGAAAAGATTATTGAGCTGTGTGACTTTGAGAGGATGAAGGAATTGGAGGTAAACAAGATAGGAAAATTTTTGTAGAGGTATGAATACAAAGACTTCTTTAGGAAGGTTGTAACCCCCTTCCCACCCTAGGCCGAGATTAAGTTCTTAAACATGTAATTAATGTAGAATTAGAGACCATATTTCAAATTGGGACTTATTAAGGTAATCTTTTACCCAAAATTGGATTTGCAAAAAGTTTTTCAAAATTTATTCACAATGGTCTCATATTCATAATACAAAACAAATATGGCCTGTACAGGTGGATTCCATTTATAAATATCAGAGTGCAAAGTAAATTCCCGACTCACTCGGGTTCCATTCATTTAATAAGGGTCTACACAAAGGCATAAAGTCCATAATTCATAGCCATAACTTGGGGATTACACAAAACTACATCACAAATCCCAAAATATACATATACTTCCCCCAAAATATCCAATAATATATAATGATAACCAATAACCAAAAAGGAACTCCTAACACGGAGCTCTACCCGCTCTTGGTCACCCGTTTGCCTTTCTATCCTTTAGCCTTGTCTAAAATATTTAATTTTGGGAGAGTGAGATTCTAAAGAATTCCCATAGTGTCAAATCAATCATATAATGTACAATAATAAGGCATGAAATCAAATCATTATCCATACAAGCAACTACGACGGCAGTTCAACGGCAATGGTTAGTATGACACATGTCATCCCTGACAATTGCTCACGCTGAATTGTTTACACTGTATTGCATCACAACAATCCACACAATATAATTCACCACAGCTGGGATCCATATAAAGCATTTCATAACGCAAGCCATACAGGCAAGATACACATAGCCTACGGCTGGTTTCACAAACGCCGCCCCACAGGTCGGATTCACAAAGATCCATGTCGATTACGACGGTAGTTCAATTTGCCGACCTAAAGATGACCAGCGTCAATCCCTATACGACTCACGCTGAAGTGCTCACGCCATAATGTACCATGGCACACATTTCACAAAATGCAATGATAAGTTATGCATACCAAAACATCATACACAATATGAGATAAGAGTCACTACCTTGATCCTTCCATGCATGTCCTAGCGCCGGTCTCTCCCGAGTAGGGCAAATGTCAAATCCTATATTCACATTAGGGACGAAGAGTTATACTCTATTCCAAGACTTAATTCACTTCATAATACTTAATTGGTTATCATTATTGCCCTTTTAGAGTTATTAAATACCCTTAACAAAACTCCTAAAGGGTAGGAAGAACTATCCCAAAGGTCCCCTTTTGGAACCACAAAAACTGATTTTTCACTGCTGCACTTCGAGTGAAAATGGTCTCACTCGAGCATTGGTACGGACACTCAAGCACAAAAGCCCTCACTCGAGCATTAGTAAGGACAACACCTCAAGTGCTAGGAAGTGAGGACAGAAAGTGTTTGCCCGAGAGCACAAGAACTTTCATAGAAAAGGATCACTCGAGTAAAGAAGACCTCACTCGAGTGAGAAATCTCAACACTTGCAAGTGAGGCAACACTCTTGCCTCTCGCCCGGAAGTGGACATGATAACTGAAGGCTAGAAGGGAAAATACACACAACACTCGAGCATGTTCTTCCCTCACTCGAGTGATGTTCTTCCTTCACTGAGCACACTCACTCTCCCTCGAGCATGATTATCAGAAACCAGAAAACGCAGAAGGTATGATAGCACTTCCATATTTTTTACCAAGTGATCTAAATGAACCCAAATACCAAACCAAAGCTACTCCCACACAAAAACACCCAAGGAATCCAATGGAATCCTCAGAATTACCAAAATCCTACTCCATTATCATGCTTTGATTTGAATCAACGTTGAACACCAAAATCTAAAAACCACCAATCTTAACATTTCAATCACCAATCAATCTATCTATCTTAAACTCATTCCAAGATACCATTCTCATGCCAAAAACATACCAAATAAACAGTGACACTCATTTTCAGATTCAAGCCAAAATTTCCAGAAATTACAAACTACTTTAAATGACATGAAACATAGATAGAAAGATTGGTGTCACTCACCTTATCAACTTTATCAAAAACACTCTTTGATTCTCCAACAACCATATTTTTGTGATTCTTGAAATCACCACCAATGGGCACACTATACACACCAAAATGAAGCTCTCACTCCAAGGATCAACACTAATGAAGTGAGTTTGAGTAAAGGAGATCATTTTCCTTACCTTTTCTCAAACTTTATCTTTCCCTTTTCCTTCCACTATGACTGAATGAGAGAGAATGAGAGAGAGATGGAGTAAAGAAATGAAAATAATGATACTCCCTCCATGCCTTCAGCAAAAAGAGAGGAGAGAAAGAGAGAGAAACCAAATAAAATACTCCCTCATTGACTTTTACACACATTCTCTCTTACCCACTTTTGCCACATGTCAAATTGCTATTGGCTCACCTAAAATAAGACACCAATTAGCTACTTTAATCCCTCCATTAGTTATTTTAATCACACATCTCATTTTCTCTTAGAATTAATTTCTCCCTTAATTACCAACTCATGGCCAATAATTCCATTCTTCCAAGTTTTTTCACTAATTATGACATATTAATTAATATTGCCATAAAATACATAATAATTCCAATTAAATCCATAATTATCCATAATAATCATGATTAGCCCTTAATCAAAAATTGGGATATTACAAAGGTGTGGTGGGAGATTGGTTGAATCATTCTTTCCCTTGGATGGAAGAGAAACTGTCCAAAGTGATAGAAGATAAGTTGGGTGGTTCTGGTTTGTCCTTTTAATAGTTCTCTTCATCCATTTAAACTATTTGGGCGTGCAACAATTGCTATCTGTAGAATGTATGCCGTATGCATCATGTTTTCCCTTATTTGAAGACTTGCGTGTCATCATAAGTCTCTAGGATTCCAAACATTCATCAGATTCGTTTTTCCCTTAATACTTGATAAATGTCCAGTTTGCAAATTGTAATGGCAAGGGCTCCTTGATATATGATAAAAGTGTCAAAATGATGGGTGTGACATGGATCATCCATTTTTCTGCACCAAAGTCCCAAACTTTGCATTCTAATATATGATAAATGACACATAATGGAGAGGCTTGATTCTTTGGTCCAACTTATCCCTTGTTTGGTTCTTTGCATCTTAAATGCTCTTCTTAAAGGTTCCTACAAAACAATTCAAACTCAAATAGCAAAATAGGCCCTGAGAATTTTATTAATTAGGAGAGTAATTACACAATATATGACAAAAAAGTGCCCTTTTTAACCCTATTTTTTTATGCAATCACTCTTTGATTCGAATTATCTACAAGTTGTACAATAATGGCCCAAATACATGCCAAGAATCCCTAAAATAGTATTAGGATACTATACAAAATATGGGTTTATCAAGCTCTTATGTGGAAGTACTCGAAAGATTGGGTTTTACAGCCCCATTCTCTTCTGACTTTAATCATAGTAGATGATTTGAGAAGCCAAACTCTGGTTCATGTGTTTTGGCTCTTTGTTTTCTTTCATGTTATTTTTATTTTATATTTCTTGTGTAATAATTTATCCTTCTATGGGGTTGTGTGTATGCAGTTGTTTCTAGTTTGTAGATATTATTGCTGGTTTTATCCTTTAAAGATAATTAATCCACTGTTCAACAAAAAAAACTTTATATATATCCAATTTCCATATTGCATTCTCTTTTTAGAGCCTAATTCATATGAATAAATTGAAACAAGGTATATAATGTTTCTTGTTTTGATTGATAATCGATACAAACATCAAGCTGGCTTGGTTTGACAAGTGAGGCGTTATATATATCCAAGGGTTGTTAAAGAGTTATTTGTTGACCCTTAATTTTTTATATTAGTTACTGCTTAGTTATTTTAGCAGAGCTTAAATAAGATGAATTAAGCATATGCATGGAGAAATTATTATCTACTTCATTAATCTGGAAGTTTTAGATTTAATTGGCTCGAGGAATGTCATACGATGGATGGCATGTGGAATAACACCATACATGTAGAGAGGTTATATATTGTGCTTACTACTTGGCAAGATCACAAGGAATTGAAGATTGTGAGAGAGTACTTTTACCAGTAGTCTCTTACCTGGTCTTTTCTTTTCATGCATTGCTTGCCTTTGTAATTGAATGCAAAGAAGTAAGATTGATAGAGCTTAATATTTGTATATTTTTAACAATTAATTTTAAGCTTTTGTGGGATTCAATTAACTAATTTGGGCATAATTAGATGTTAATTAACGTGATATTTCAAGTGCAAGGGTAATATGAGGATTAAACTGGCTAAAAAGGTTATATCTTGAATATTATTTGTAATTCTTATTAAGGTGCTGGATGCATAAAAAAAATACATTAGGATGTTAGATGGATCACAAAACACTTGAGGATATTGGATACATATGAAAAAATCTTTTAAGATACTGGATGCAAAACAATATATTCAACCTATTACACATAAGAGCTTAAAAGGCAAAACAATATAAATCAAACACTAGTAGAAAAATCACTTTTAAAACCGGTTAAAAAAGACATTTTAGACCAGTTCTGGATCCGGTCTTGATACAGCCGGTCTTAAAAGTCTACCATATTTTAGACCGGTTATGGAACCAGTCTTAAAAATAAGTTTTAAGACTGGTTATTTATAAAACCGGTCTAAAAATAAATATTTTTAGTTTATTTTTAGACCGGTTATTAGAGAAACCAGTCTTAAAGGTTGTAATTTTAAGACCGATTTTCTACCAAACCGATTTTAAAATAATACTTTTAAGACCGGTTTTTTAGGAAACCAATCTTAAAAGTAATAGTTTTAAGACCGGTTTTTTATGAAACCGGTCTTAAAATTATTACTTTAAGACCGGTTCTCTCCAAAACCGGTCTTAAATGTACATTTAAGACCGGTTTTGGAGAGAACCGGTCTTAAAAGTAGTTTCTTTAAAAAACTTTCGTTTAAAACATTTACCCAGCAAGTCATTTCACCTATTAAAACATTTCACTCAGCAAGCAGCAGTCATTTCAACGACATTCAAATAAATTCTTGTCTTATAGATTATAACTAACATCTTATACACATGTTAGAGACTCAAAACTCATTGGAACAAGTTAAAACTCAACTCTCTTGTGCTTAAACAGTGCTGGCCGAAACAAAAGCAAGGAAAAAAATCATGAATAAACTCACAATCATAGACAGAATCGTAATGTAAGGAAATCATACAATCATGACAATGCTGTTTTGACCAAGTTCCTTGTCTTTTCAATTACATACATACATCAAAGATTACATTACATTAATGACAATACTGTTATTCATTATGGCCAAAATACTTGATACACACTCTTCTCTGGTTGATGATCACTAGCTGGCTTCGAAGAATCTACACTAAGACGTACACCTCATATTCTTCAATTTCCTGTGACGACAATAAAAAAAGTAGTTTTATATATACACTAATAACAATATACATAATTCAAATATAGTTCATGATAATTATTTTAGCTAACTAACCTTCAATGTAGTTTTATAAAGGGATATCCTCCCATATCCCTTCATGATGATCGTTTCTTGTGCCATGTTCATTGTCTGCTTCATCTTCTTCATTCAATTCTGGTAGACCCCTAGAAAAAGAAGGAGTCTCAAGAAGATTATTCATTGAATGGTTTTCCTAATTAATATCAACGACCCTTTTCTTTGGAGGGCTACAGACCACATTTTATTTGCATGATCAGTAACATAGAACACTTGTTTTGCTTGATATGTCATAATAAAAGGTTCATCTCTAAAACTTCTATTAATCAAATCAACCAATGTAAATCTCAATTGATCAATCATCACAGCATTGTTGACATCAACCCACTTACATTTGAAAATGGGTAGTTTAACTTTAACATAATCAACCACCCAAATCTCTTCAATAACCTCATAATAAGGTATTGCTACCAATCTAGGATTCTTATCTTTCGAACTAGAGAAGTGCATAGATTCAGCCAGTAACATAACCCCACTGTTCTGGACGATGCTCCTATCATCAAGGGACTTCGTGTAAAACGTATAACCATTGATAACAAATGAAGTCCAACTTATTACATCAGCCTCAAGACCACGTGCTAACCATTTAATTGTATCAGAAACACATTCTTTGCCATCAACCTTTTGTTTAAACCAATGTGCAAAAGTTTTGTTATGCTCCATAATTAACCTTTGTTCAGTCATTCGACTATTTCCTTTTCGTACAATTTCTTTATGAGCATTAATGTAATCTTGAACTTCATCAACATTATTCAAGATGTATAAGTGGACTTGTTGCAATTCATCAGGATCCACAATCTTTACTGAAGCCCCACGTCTATCGCCTTCTTCATCATGACGTTCAGGAAGTCCAATGTGTCCTACATTTGACAAGTAATCTTGACAAAACTCCATGGCTTTTTCAGAAACATATTTATGAACAATAGATGCTTCAGACTGGTTAGGTTTTTTCACATACCCTTTTAGGATTTTCATAGTTCTTTCAATTGGGTACATCTATCGTAAATAGATAGGGCACACAACTTGATCTCCCTGACTAGATGAACAATTAGATGTACCATGATGTCAAAAAAAGAAGGAAGAAAAAGCTTCTCAAGCTGGCACAAGATCAGATATCCTTCATTTTCCAGTTTATCCAATTTTTCTGTCACAATGACTTTACTACAAATAGAATTGAAGAAGAAACAAAGTCTAGTCAAAATATGTTGAAGATCATATTCGGCAATGCCACGAATAGTTATTGGGAGTAGTTGTTGCATTAAGACATGACAATCATGAGACTTTAGCCCTACTAACTTCATATTTTTCATCAACACAAGCTTCCTTAAATTTAAAGAATACCCTGAAGGAACTTTCATGCCATGTAAACACTCACAAAAGCTTCTTTTCTCAACCTTAGACAAAGTATGAGCAGCTGAAGGACAAAAAGTTCTCTTACCATATGGCTTTGGATACAAGTCTTCTCGTATCCCCATTTCTTGCAAATCTAATCTTGCCTTCACGCTATCCTTAGAACTACCTTGTATGTTAAGCAGTGTCCCAACAATACTATCACAAATGTTTTTCTCCACATGCATGAAATCAATACAATGTCTCACATTAAGATTTGGCCAATATGGAAGATTGAAGAAGACATACCTCTTTTTCCATTTACTTTTCTCATTACTATTCTTTATAGTCTTATCAAAGATAACATTCATATTTTTCACCTAGTCAATGCCTTCGGAGCATCTTCAAACTCTTGCCATAAAAAAACTTTCTTTAATCTACAATACCGGTGGCCCCGTCTAAGAAATCTCCTACAACCAAGATAAACTGTCTTTCTTCCATGTTGAAGTTGATGGTAGCATGTTCCTTCTTCACAAATTGGACATGCTTTATGGCCTTTAACACTATATCTTGACAAGTTTCCATATGCAGGGAAGTCTATAGTATAAAAGATCATGGCTCGCATTTTAAAAACTTCCTTCTTGTTCGCGTAAAAAACATCAACTCCTTCTTCCCACAACTCTTTCAAGTCTTCGATCAAGGGTTCCAAGTAAACATCTATGTCATTTTGGGGTTGTTTTGGTCCTGAAATCAACATAGACAACATGATATACTTTCATTTCATGCATAACAGAGGAGATAAGTTGTAAATTACCAACAGAACAGGCCATGAACTATGTATACTGCTCAGGCTAGCAAAAGGATTCATGCCATCTGTGCTAAGCCCAAGCCTAAGGTTCCTAGGCTTTTCACCGAAGGTAAGAAATAATTGATTGATTTTTTTCTATTGAGAATAATTAGCTAGATGTCAAAGCTTTCTATCAAATATCCTCTCATCCATATGCCATCTCAAATTTCTTACATCGTTTTCACTAGCAAATAAGTGCTTGAACCTTGGTATGATTGGAAGGTACCACAACACTTTTACAGGAGCATTATTTAATTTGTACCTCGGGGTTTCACATATCGGACACTGTTGTTCCTCTTCATGCTCTTTTCTATACAATATACAATCATTATGGCATACATGGATCTTTTTATACTTTATCCCCAGTGGACACAATATTTTCTTAGCATCATAGTATTGAGAAGGCAATGCATTATCATCTAGAAGTATGTCCTTAAAAGCCTCAAGCATTTTTGAAAAACTCTTGTCGCTCTATCCATGTCGTGCTTTCAAGCTTACCAATTTCAATACTATTTTCAACAATTGGTATTTTTTACACTCCGGGTACAGCGGTGTCTCAGCATCACTGCACATATTACCATATGCATGTGATTGCTCAAAAGCCTCTTCTCCTACATCACGAATAATATCCTCTATCCGATCATCTGTATCCATGTCATTATCATCAAAGTTCACTCCCCCTGTTGAGATGAACTTGGCATTTCTAATTGTTCACCATGCCATACCCACACTGTATAACTCTTACAAAATCCTTCACAAATTAAATGTGTGTATATATCTGCAGTATTTAGTCGCTTCTCATTCAAACATACTATACAAGGGCAATAAAACTTCCCACTACCATCATCAGCATTTCTTCTAGTGAAGTCTAAAAAACCCCTCACCCCATTATCATATTCAACACTTGGTCGTTTTGTAACCCCCTTCACGATTAAGGCCGAGATTAGTTCATAAAAACGTACTTAATGTGGAATTAGAGACCGTAATAGATTTTGGGACTTAAACAAAGTCCATCTTCCCAAAATCTTGGCTTACAAAAAAAAACTTTTACAACATTTGTTCATGGCGGTCTCATATTCACATTTCAATACTAAATGGCCTATACAAGTTGATTTCATTCATTAATATCAGAGTATAAACAAATTCCCGACACACTCGGGTTCCATTCATTACTAAGGGATTTACAAAGGCTCAAAGCCCACGATTCAATACCCTTAACTTGGGGATTACACAAAACTATACTATCAATCCCAATATACATAATTGTTTCCCAAAATTATCCCAAAAGATATACATATATGATAACCAATAAAACCAAAATATACATCTAAACCGGAGCACTATCCGCTCTTCGTCGCCCGTTTGCCTTTCGATCCTTCAGCCCTGTCTAAAACATGGTTTTTGGGAGAGTGAGATTCTAAAGAATCCCCGTAGTAACAAATCAATCATATAATGTACAACAATAATGCATGTAAGCAAATCATTAACCACAACAAGCAACTACAACGGCAATTACAACGGCAATGGTTAGTATGACACATGTCATCCCTTACGATTGCTCACGCTGAATTGCTCACGTTGCATTGCATCACAGCAATCCACACAATACATTTCACCACAGCTGGGATTCATATAATGCATTTCATACACAAGCCATACAGGCAAGATACACACAATGCATCTCAAACGCCGCCCCACGGGTCGGATTCACAATATCCATGTCGATTATGACGGCAGTTCAACGGCCGACCTAGAGATGACCACCGTCAATCTCTACACGGCTCACGCTGACCTGCTCACGCCGTAATAGACCATGGCACACATTTCACAAATTCAACGATATGTTATGCATGCCAAAACATCATACAAGATATGAGAGAAAAGTCACTACCTGAGTTCTTCCGGGCGTGTCCTAGCGCCGGTCTCTCCCGAGGAAGGCAAATGTCAAATCCTATATTTATAATTAGGGACGAAGAGTTATACTCTATTCCAAGACTTAATTAACTTGAAACACTTAATTTTGGTTATCATAATTGATCCTTAAGAGGCCACAAATGCCTCTAATAAAAGCCCTAAAAGGTTGGGAAACATCGGGTTGGAAACCACTTTTCAAAATCACAAGGTGCTGAAAACAGGGGCTTGCTGCAGCCAAAAAATTCTTGGCTGCAGCCAGAAACTTTCTGTGCTGTTTCTGGCCGCAGCCAGAGGGTTTTTTGGCTGCAGCAAGCCCCTGTTTTCAGCACCTTGTGATTTTGAAAAGTGGTTTCCAACCCGATGTTTCCCAACCTTTTAGGGCTTTTATTAGAGGCATTTGTGGCCTCTTAAGGATCAATTATGATAACCAAAATTAAGTGTTTCAAGTTAATTAAGTCTTGGAATAGAGTATAACTCTTCGTCCCTAATTATAAATATAGGATTTGACATTTGCCTTCCTCGGGAGAGACCGGCGCTAGGACACGCCCGGAAGAACTCAGGTAGTGACTTTTCTCTCATATCTTGTATGATGTTTTGGCATGCATAACATATCGTTGAATTTGTGAAATGTGTGCCATGGTCTATTACGGCGTGAGCAGGTCAGCGTGAGCCGTGTAGAGATTGACGGTGGTCATCTCTAGGTCGGCCGTTGAACTGCCGTCATAATCGACATGGATATTGTGAATCCGACCCGTGGGGCGGCGTTTGAGATGCATTGTGTGTATCTTGCCTGTATGGCTTGTGTATGAAATGCATTATATGAATCCCAGCTGTGGTGAAATGTATTGTGTGGATTGCTGTGATGCAATGCAACGTGAGCAATTCAGCGTGAGCAATCGTAAGGGATGACATGTGTCATACTAACCATTGCCGTTGTAATTGCCGTTGTAGTTGCTTGTTGTGGTTAATGATTTGCTTACATGCATTATTGTTGTACATTATATGATTGATTTGTTACTACAGGGATTCTTTAGAATCTCACTCTCCCAAAAACCATGTTTTAGACAGGGCTGAAGGATCGAAAGGCAAACGGGCGACGAAGAGCGGATAGTGCTCCGGTTTAGATGTATATTTTGGTTTTATTGGTTATCATATATGTATATCTTTTGGGATAATTTTGGGAAACAATTATGTATATTGGGATTGATAGTATAGTTTTGTGTAATCCCCAAGTTAAGGGTATTGAATCGTGGGCTTTGAGCCTTTGTAAATCCCTTAGTAATGAATGGAACCCGAGTGTGTCGGGAATTTGTTTATACTCTGATATTAATGAATGAAATCAACTTGTATAGGCCATTTAGTATTGAAATGTGAATATGAGACCGCCATGAACAAATGTTGTAAAAGTTTTTTTTGTAAGCCAAGATTTTGGGAAGATGGACTTTGTTTAAGTCCCAAAATCTATTACGGTCTCTAATTCCACATTAAGTACGTTTTTATGAACTAATCTCGGCCTTAATCGTGAAGGGGGTTACACGTTTAGCATTTATCCAACTATGATCCATATATATCTCAACACTTGTAGCACCCTATATCCAACAACAAAAGGATAGACAAAAAAATAACAACTATAGAGGTTTAGATATTTCAATGAAATTAACATGCACCATTTGAAACTAATATCGTTTTAATAAACCAATAACATTGACAATAATCAAACAATCACACTAAATTAAAACAGAACATAGAGTGGTATTACTCCAAGCTAAAAATCACAGGGATGTAATTAAAAGTCAGAGCATATATCTAACAAGAATGTGCAAAATTTTTTCCAGATTACGTTATCACAAAACAGTTGGATTTCCAACAAACTATAATAACAACTTGTGGGAATTAAGTGCTCAAAACACCAACAAGAATCATTTTTTCATAGAACATTATTAATTATTGGACCACATACAACTAAATAACAGATCGAACATGTACTAACCGATTGAAGACCAAGGAGTGAGTTTCAACCCAAAGTCACGGTGGCGTCGACTGAGGTTAAAATGAAGTCCTCAAATTCACGACACTGATAAAGGGAAGACAAGGCAGAGGAGAATGGTCACTACGGAGAATAGAGGTGGCGGCGGAGAAGACTGACGATAATCAAAGAACAACGATGACGAACATAACAACGACAGTGGTAATGACGAAGGAAAGTTGAGCAAATAAGGGACGGGACACCATGGACGAGTTCAAAACAAGCACAGAAAGAACTCACAAAGAAATAGCGCAAAGAGAAGAAAGGGTTCATAGAGCGCGCAATCTAGGCACTGGAGTAAAAATATGGGCAAAAAAACTTACCTTTTAGATCGGTTTTTGATAAAAATCGATCTTAAAAGTGTGAAATTTCAAATTTAAGACCGGTTTTTATAAAAACCGATCTTAAAGTTGAAACATTTAAGACCGGTTTCATAGAAACCGGTCTTAAAATGTTAAACTTTTTAACAATTTAAAATATTTTAAATTTAAAACCAGTTTTTATAATAACCGGTCTTAAATTTTAAATATTTAAGACCGGTTTTTATAGAAACCATTCTTAAAATGTTAAAATTTTTAATTTTTTTAAATATTTTCATATTTTTAGACCGGTTTTATTTATAACCGGTCTAAATAATTTTTTTAAGAACCGGTCTTAGAAGTTCAATATAATTACAGAACTGCCACCGCGCAAATTTTTAAGACCTTATCCGTCAAAATCGGTCTAAATGTGGCGGTCTAAAAAGGGATTTTTCCGCTACTGAAATTTCATTTTTAAACAAAACTTTCAAAACTAAGATAAGGATATTTATAACAAGAAACAAAACTCAAAATATAGATGTTAGAATACATGCTTATGGCATAAAGTATGTTACAAAATGTTCTATAGAAATGTTTGGCTTAGCTTAAAACAAATGCTTCTGTACTTTACAACGTAACTTGACTCACATATTTATCTCAAAATTACTTAAATAAGCTAATTCAAACGTCTTTCGTGCACGGATGGACCGCCAGTGTACGTCCCCCCACCATTTCACATGCTCAATGATAGATCCAGCTATTGTCACTGAGTCTATGACTCTTTATTTTATTTTGTATTAAAGTCATTTTGATGGATTGCAGTTAGTATGGTACCATTATAATATATTTACACAATTTTGTTGTGGGTGTCCTTTTTCTTTTCCTTATTTTATTTTTTTATTTAGGGTAGCAAATACTAACAACTTAAAATCACAAACAGGATCAAACACATAATGTTCCACTTACAAAAATTCATGCATATGCCTCTGCGTCATACTCAATGTACCCAAATAATCGCATCACTAGCCAAGTGATGCTATAAATATTGGAGGCTTGTGAGTTAAAAATTTAAGCCTCTGGTTACTAACCAGCTATCACCCCCAATGGCTGAAACCACCACCACCTTGATCACAACAAGCCAAACAAATGTTGAGTTAGGAAATCAGAGTTATGATGAAGATTATGAAAAACTTAGTCAAGATTGTAAGGAACTACTTCTTTCACTTCCTAGAGAGAAGGGTTGGAATTTCCCATACCTTTATTTATACAAAGACATTTGAGTTTCAGCACATTGAATTCAAGCAATGGCATGTCAAGGACTAATAGTACTACTGTTAACAACCTGTGTTCTATATTTAATCCTCTCAAAAACATTTTTAAGCATTCTTGGGATCAGTTTACCATTTATAAACAAAAAAGATCTAATCTTGAAAAATCATAAGGAATATTCATATAAAGGATCCCATCATGAAGGTTTGCAAATAACATCTCAAAAACAACTTTCAAGCATGCATGGAGTCTACATCGCATGGAGTCTACATCATCTAAATATATTTGTTTTCAAAACAATTCAACAATTTTTTTTTCAGAATCAATCCTTTGACCATCTCCATGCATGAATCACAATTATCAAATACTTCGCAAGTTTGTAGATTCAAGGATTATATTTAAGTTTTAAGTGCAAGAATAATTCATCATAGTACAAATTTATATTCTTTCCAAATCTCATATGCAATATGTTCATTACAAAGAAGTTGAAAAAAAGGACAAATAATAACATTGAATAAACATCCTTATCATTTGTTCACTTCAATATCAATGAGAAAATGACATAACTGATAAACTTTCCTTGGCAGAATCATGCTCAAGAAATACAGTAATCAAACTAAAAGTGTAACAAGTGAAAAATATATATCATTTATAAATATTATAATGGCATGTGATAAGTGAAATATTTGCATATTTATTTTCCCTTATATGATGATTTTATGGACGATATTTGAGCTTAATATAATATATTTGGGTGTAAAATAAACAGTATTTAAAAAATAAAGAAAAATATACAAAAAGGTCAGTACTGTAGTGTCGGTCACTATTCATGACGGAATCACTGTATCAGGACGTTATGTAGCGGATGGAATCACTGTAGCAATGTAGCAACACGGAAAAAATACGTAGGTTTGTTGAAAAGTCATGTTCATGCGTGAAAAGAAGGCAAAATACTGTAGCACCTGTAGAAAAAAGAAGAAGAAGCAACAGACGCACTTCGCTTGCCTATATATATGTGTGCTTCTTTGCAAAATGGAAGGAGGAGGAGAGAAGAAATATAGTGGAGATATTCTCTTTGATAAGGAGATACTTCTCTGATAGGGAGAGATATTTTCTCTGACAGTTCTAAATAAATTGTGTTATTTTTTATTTTTAATTTTATGTATTGTATTACTTTTTGCATGCCTCCTACATGGAAGGCTTAGTATTATATTATTTTCTGTATGCCTCCTACATGGAAGGCTTAGTATTGTATTACTTTTTGCATGCTGCCTACATGGAAGGTTTTACCTCCTAAATGGACGGCTAGATTTCTCCAGTTTTTTCATGTATATTTTTGGTTGTATATTTATGTTTGAGAATTTAATATTCAAGTTTATGCAGTATTTATGAAGATTTCATTCTAGTTTTATATAATGTCAATTTATTTTGATTTTGTTTTTAATTTTATCATGAGCTAAATTTTCATTTTCCTAGGGTGATGACGTAGCTTACTAATGATGGATTGAATCTTAACTTATTAAATCTAGTTTTAATTTCTCCTTCATGATTGAGTTTTAATTATTGTTCTTAATGCTTTCATTCGATTGGCCACCTTTTGAATGATTACAATATTCATGTTGAGACCGGAAGGAGATGTATGTGTGTAGATCCTATAATTAAAACCATGACTTGAATATGAAATAGGAATATATTCATATGAGTTGTGTAGTCTTATTGAGTTTCATCAATATTAATGCATAATTAATTGCTTAAATTCATATAGGAATATATTGGATTAGCAATTAATTATAGAATTGCTTGACCTTGGAAGAGGCTAGTAATTAAATTAGGGAAACTCGACTATCAATCATGTGAAATAAATTGGGCTAGAATAGATAAGTGATTCAATCCGGAATTTGTTAAGTGAAATCTAATCCCTAGTACTTTTTCTCATATTTGTTTTCATATCATCTGCACTCATATTTAATTATTTTTCTTTTATTTGCACTCTCAATCACCAATTTATCGATCGACTAAATAGAATTAAAATTACCCATTTTGGTACTTAGTGATCAATCCTCGTGGGAACGATACTCTACTCACTTCTATATTACTTGATTATGACAGTGTACACTTGCACTATTTAATTGATCATCTAAACTCGTAACAACATGCTATTCACTAACCTATAAATCTTTTATTTATCCATCTTTCTCCAACTTATCATCTCCCAAATTATTCACTTCATCTCCTCCTAATGCCCAAACATATCCATCAATTATAACTTTACAAAAAATTTTCTAGTTTCTCATTCAATACAAATTTTTCATATCAATCTCATCTTAGTTTGTACAACAATCAACATAATCTCGAACTGCAAAATTTGAAATATAAAAAACTTAAACTTTAATCCCTTTTATGAATAATAAAACCCAAACTCTAATAATAATGGAACTTCATTACTCTTAGCTATTAAACCCATTATTCTACTCTTGAGAGAACATTCTCTACTTTGCCTTCTTTTAAACATGCTTCAAAATTCAATTTAACAACCCAGACTTGACTCAAACAACTTTAAATGTGTCTATTATATCACAACATCTCCAAAATTAAAATTAAACTCTTCTTTTTGTTTTCCCCCCATCTTTAACATATAAATAAGGTAAACCCTTCCTCTTTTAACCGTCAAGTTACATAAAAATACAAGCTTAAATAAGCTTCCCTCCCAACTTCACTTCACCAAATTACAACATATAAGAAATGATAAACCCTTTTATTATAATCTCTATAAAGTATCTTTCTCAGCTATATCATAAAACCTCATAACATCCAAATTTCCTATTTAAAAGAGCAAATAATTCTTATTTCCTTCAACGCATCTCATTGAACCCAAGCATAAATCATAATCAATTCAAAATAGTATCCAAATTAGTCTTCACCTTCAAAATATTATGTAAACACATGGTTAAATGAAGAATTTTTCTTTAGTGCATTTTATCAAAAACCGCCTCAAGATTATTTCACAAGGCAAACATCTTAAATCACAAGTTAATAACCATAACTTTCAAGCATCCAATCCCAAGCAAAACTTCCAAACAAACATTATATAAATAAAATACCTATCAATGTATTCCTTCCTTTTCAATAATCCTTCCACCTAAAATAACCTCCAATCTACCTACTTTCTTTAATCAACTAGCTGCAGAAAGAAAATCTACTTCAACCTTTGCATTTCCCCAAGTCACAGCAAATGAAAAGAAAGAAAAAGGGTACTGCACATCTCAATCTTCATAAACAGCATAGATAGATTAAACTTACCTACACAATCATTCCTTATTGAATAAAAAACGCATAAGAAGATGAATATTCCTTCAATCCTCCCACCATAGCACCCACGGGGCAGCATCAATCAAGGAGGGAAGAGGACCAAAGAGCGAACAAGACAGTAGCAACAGATCTTGATCATAGGGAAAGAACGCCGGCGGTTGTTGGACGAATGGTGGCACAGCCACCCGCGACGGCAACAGAAACGACGGAAGGACCAAGATGAACGAGCAAGGTTGGGCTTTGGGATCAGATCATGAAGTTTCATCGCAGAAGCTTAAAAAAACTAAGTGACTATTTGGATAACGGTGGGAAAAATGACATATTGTGATTCTGGCTTATTAAAAATGATATTATAGAAAAGTCAGTTTATATAATATGATTTATGTTTAGATTAGCGATTAAATAAGTGATTTTCAATAAATTCAAACTTATTTGAATGAACAATTATATAAATATTTTTTTAAAAGTAAAAACTTATTTGGATTGGCAATTACATTAGTCCTTTTATGTTAATTATAAGAAAACAAGATATTTAAAATTAAAAATAAGTGGAAAAAGTGAAGTTAGAAAATGTGATGCCAAAGTACATAATTTCACAAAAAAATATAACATAACTATAAACACCCTATTTTGTCCAGGCCCTACTCAAAAATAATAAAAGCAGAAAAAAAGAAAAAATCTTCCTTAATTCTGATACATCTAAACTAATAAACAAATAACATTGATGATGATTGGATTGTTTGAAATTTGAAAAATGATCATCATTAATGGTGATTGTCTTGACTTTGGGGTTTTGTAGTAAATGGAAACAAATTTCAAAGTAATTCATCTCATTGATGTTATTTGATATTCGGATTAGAGAATTTAGTGTGAAGTCATTGTGGAGGAAAAAATAGAAATTAAAAAAATACAAAAAAAAAAAAAATCTCTCATTGATAGGTTTAAATTAGGAAATTGTTTGTAGGAAAAATATAACAAAAAACAAATAAATAAATAAAACGAAAATTAAAAACTATATCATATGTGATGTATACACAATATAAAAACTATAAGGCATATATATATAATTTTCTCTGCGGTTAAATTAAATTTTATATAATACATATATTAGAGTAATTTCTTAATTCGCATGTTGTTGAATAATTAGAATCTATTCCTAATTACCAATATTTATTTTTGGCGTGAGCTTATTAAGCAAGTTTGGGGGGGGGGGGGGGGGCCTAGCATCTGCCTATTTTTCTTCAGAAACACGTGGGGGGGGGGGGGGGGGCCTTAGCATCTGCCTATTTTTCTTCAGAAACACGTGCCCCCCCTCCCTTCTCCGTCAATCTCAAAACCTCCCATGTGCGACACATACACTCAACCACCGCCTCTTCCCCCTTTCACCCTCTACAACCTCTGCTCTCCATCTCCTTGAACAAGTCTCAGGGGAGGCTTGTGTGGCACGATTTCCTCGTGTTTCTCCGACACACACCTTGCTAAGGAAGCAAGCAAGTATTATATACAGAGGGAGAGGCTGTGGAGGAAGAGATCAGAGGAGGTGTTCACATAATCTGAGGAAGGATCAAAGGAGAGTGTCGCTGGAGAGGAAAAACGAAGTCGGATCCCATATGCAGTAATAGATTCTGATCAAGGTGGGTTCCTAAATCCCATTTCATCTTCAGTATTTTCGATTGTTGCTGTTTGGGAATTGGGGAAAGATTAAATTTTGATTTTGGGAGTTTGGGACAGTGCCGATTAAGAAAGAAATTATTGCTCTAAGTGATTCTATGTAACTAAATATGTTGAAATTGGGGTGAGACTTGAACCCTAGCCTCTGTTTTGATATAATGTTGGGTTCTAAATAGAAATTAAAAGAAAAAGCTTAAATGATAAAATAACCAGTGGTTATGTGTTATCAAATGATGGTTATGGTGATATTGTATCTGTGACCTCTATTCTATCATCTATGTAAGCGGCTCCCAAAGTAAAAGGCCAAAGATAGTAGAAATATTGAAAAATATGTTATAAGTGGAGTGTGGTTGAGTTAGTAATTATAACCGGGTTGTTTATTAAAGCTATGAAACCTGAAACCCAACTGCAAATACATGGAATGATTAGGAAAGAAAATACTACTGTTCTGAGATGAAATTATATGAAACAGCTGTCACACACACACACAAGTATGTGTGTATTTTTGTGCTCTCCAAATCTGAAAAGATGATGAAAGTTTTTTGGAAGATATAGATGTATGTCATTTACTGAATGGGGACAAAGGGTATTTGGCAGTATTTGTACAAGGTTAGGATTTTATTTGAGAAAAAGTTAAGAAGTTATAAATGATAGTAATATATTAACTGTCTTGTATACAACTGAAAATAAATGAGGGATAAAAGGATTTGATTTGTGCCCAAAATTGCTGAAGATACACTAGGAAGGAGCCAAAAAAGGGGAGCAGGATAAAGGTAGCTTTAATCATTCATTTCATATATAATTTGCATTGGTTGCATGTAATACCCCGAATTTTGAGACTTGAGGCTAGAGAATAAGCCTGAGATTAGTGGGCTGCTAAGCCCTGGTTTAGCAGGATCCCAAATTATGATTAAGAGATAATGACTCCAATAGTGGATGTGGTTAGCGATAAATAAACCCTTTTGGAGATTATGGTGTGATTTGGCACCCGATGTGATTCGTATGTGTTGTGAGCAGCGCCGAAACCCTGTATTTAAGTTCAATTATGGATTAACCTCTAAATTGACTTAAAATAGAGGGGAGGGCGCATTGTGAAAGAAAATGAATGAGAAAATGTATGTGATGGTGATTCAAGAGGAATTGCCATAATCAGGGGCAAAACGGTAAAGTTACCGACCAGTTAATCGGTTACCGAAGAGGAAACTCATTGGTAACTTCAAGATCAATGGTTAGGATTTATTTGTGCAAAAGATCAAGAGGTGGAATCATGTGTGTGTGTGCTTATATGAACTCATGAGAGATGTGATAAGGGTGTGACACTTGGCACAATTTGAGCCCTTAGATCTTGGTCAAATTGTCAAAGCTTTCCCTCCCTCCTCTCCTCTCTATTTGGTCGTCCAAGTGGCCGTTATTTCTCCAAAAATCTGATCTCTTCTTCATCTCATCTCTCTCTCTCCAAAACCTCCATTTTCGCCAAGCTTGGGAAGGAAAGAGAAAGAGAAAGGTGATGTTTTGGCCTTGTTCTTGTCCTCTAATGTTCAAACACTCTTCATTAATATTGTTCATAGTGATAAGAGCTTCATCTCTATGGTCTTAGATTCTTGACTGGTGGTGTTTGATGGCTTGAGGAAATTTGGAAAGATGGAGAATCAAAGAATTGGTTTGGGAAAGAGGAAGAGGTGAGCATTTGAAGCATTTTGATCTAAGTTTTGTGAATTATGGTTAAGCTTTGTAAAATGGACATATAATTTGTGCCATTTCGTTTTGTGAACTGGGATTTATGTTTGCCCAAAGTTTGAGGACGAAACTGGATTCTGTTTTGGAGCAATGTTAGGTTTTTGGTAAATCTGGACTTTTGTGGTGATTTCTAGTTATGGCCAATATTTTTCCTTGAATGAGGACTTAAATAGGTTTCATTTGGCTTTGGAATCACCTTATTTCGATTTTTCCTGAATTAGTTATGATTTTTGGAAGTTTAGCCAAGAAACTGGATTTTCTTGGGCCGCGGCCAGCGGATTCTGGGCCGCAGTCCAAATGTTTCTGAGCAGTTTTGGGCCGCAGCCCGTGGATTCTGAGCCGCAGCCCAAATGTTTCTGGGAGTGGATTGTGGGCTGCGGCCCACCCAAAAAAAATCAGTATTTTACACTTTTAAAGGTGGTTCTTGGTATAGCCTTTCCCAAGCCTTTAGGCATATGTTTAGGCTTTGATTAGCCACCTAAAGGTCGTGAATGATAACCAACTCAAGTGTTTGAGAGTTAAGGAATCGGAAAAAGGGATTAACCCTATGTCCTTGTTTGGTTATAGGGTTTGGTGTTCGCCCTGATTGTGAGCAGCCGGAGCTGGAGCTTACGTGGATAGAGGGTAGGGAACTTACCTCTTTTGCCTGTATATGATATTGTGTTAATGTGTTCATGCATGTTATTGCTTTACTTGATTATGTGGAACATATATAATGTTTGAAGCTCTGTTTCTATTTATGCTATGGCCATGAGTGTGTTGTTGAAACATTGAGCATGCAGATGTGTCATGGTATGGACATGTGATATGTATTGCAATCATGTCATGCATTATACACTTATCATACATGCATTTTGGTATTTGTTTCCTACTGAGATTCTCTCGAATCTCACCCTCCCCTACCAACATTTCAGACAGGGTGGTGGATCGAAGATGGAGCAAGCAGTCAAGGGCGGCTAGGGCTCCCATTGGAGTTTGGTTGTGATAGTTGGTTATCATAAATGGGATTATTTGTATTCGTATTTGGATAAAGGTTGTATATATATTGTGGAATGTATATTTGAATATATGTTTGGATGAGAATATTTGATTATGTATTTGGAATGAGTTATTGGATACTTGTATATGTATTTAAGAGGATTTGTATAATCCCCATTTGAGGAGTTATATGGGCTAATGTGCCCTATGATTGTTTAGCGAAGATATGAAATCCGGGGTTTCGGGATAATTATATTGTGCACTCTGATATTGGTATAAATGTGATTTATCTTCGCATAGTAATTGTATTCGAAATTTGAATATGAGACCAGGTTATAAATGATTTCGAAAGGTATTTGTGAAAACCCTATCGTAAAGATGGGATTTTGAAATAGTTTTGTTTCTTATTGGTCTCTATTTCACTTTTAATCGCGTATTTCGGATATAATTACGGCAGGGGGTTACATTGCATGTTTATTTTTTCCATTATTGCTGCAGTTAGGCATGAGAATATGTAAATTCCTTACTTTAATTTGTTATTGCCATGGCCATGTGTGGTAGTTAGTTTACAGTTATTTAGTTTTCAGTTAATTAGTTACTTGTAAAGTGTTGATCTTTGTGGCTTGTTTTGCATGCTCAGTTATTTACCATGCATTTATATATTGAAATATGATTATTGCAGCTGAGATTTCCCAATTTCACCCCCTCTCTATGTATTCACCATAGGTGCAAGTACATCTCATGGAAAGGAGAAGCTGGTGGATGCTTAGCTAAGGTGGACATGATGGAGCATTTTGTATACATACCGTGCACTTAGTTTAAAGTTGATATTGTATGTCACTTTTGTTGTTTTGGGTTGTATATATATCTCCACAAGGAGAATAGTAGCCAAGACTCCGAATATGGTAGAGACTATAGGTAGTTGCATATACAGCTGGAAAATTTTTATGGCATCTGACATTATGTTGGGTAAACGATCAAGTTATTTCCTTATATTTGGCAGTTACACATCCTAAGTTTTAAAACATGTATTAACTTTTAATTTTTGGATGTGTAGATAAAAATATGAATTTTCTAAGTTGGATCAAAATTCTGGAATTTTATGCAAAAATTCCTCTGAACAGTATGAGTTTCAAATAAATTCTATACCTAATTGGACACTATTGAGCCCGGGTCTTTATTTTAGCATGAAAGACATTAAAGGAGTTTAAGTTGAGTTTTGAACCACTATTTCTAGAGTTATAATGAATTATTTATGGATTTCTGAAGTTATTAGAAAATCTTATTCCAACAGTTGGCGTCAGAACTTAAAATGTTTGAGAAAATGTTTTAAATTTTTGGTGAATATTGGGTTTTTGAAAGAATATTAGTAGTTCATTCTTAACTAAATAGCTCTAATACATGACCTTAGAATAAGGTATGACAATTTTCCCTAAAATGTTTTGACTAAAAATCATTCTCGAGTTATTTTTCTGGAAATTCTCAGGAAAATAGGCCATAATTCCAGAAAATTAGCCTTAACATTACATGGGCCACTTTTGGGGAAAAATAAACCTCTTCATAATTTTTAGAATAAAATACTCTAATCTCCCTTATGGTTTGTTATAATTATATAGACATTTTTTCTATTTTGAAAATATATATTTAAGTCCAAACCATTGACTCCGTTAAGGATTTTTATTTTTGAATTAAAATTTATATTAAAATAAATTTTATTTACTAATTTATTCTTCATTATTACTAATTTCCTAATTCTGACTAAAATTGTTTAAGTAATGTAAGAGTTTTTTTTTTCTTTTTCTTAACTTATTTTTCACTTTTGTAAATAGTTATATGTTAAATTTTTTTCATATTATGATAAATAAATAATTAATTTAATTAATGTAGACATAGAAAACTTAGTTAAAAATATGATTAATCTTGTTAATAGATGTATACTAAAATAAACATGTTTATAAATGTTTGTGCAAAAAAAATGTGTTTAAAAAACTAAAATTTAAAATTAATATAAATCATATAATGTATCAAATTTACATTATTAATAACATATTGTGAATAAAACATATATATTTCTTTCTTTTTCTTTTTGCCTTTCAAATGAAAGGTATATTTTTTAGTGATTTAAAAGAATATTAAATAAATAAGTTTCAATAAATATGATACAAATTTAAAATTGAAAAAATTTATAATATAATAAAATTAAAAAAAAATTTATAATATATTAGAAATTTTGAACATACATGTATTAGAATTATTTTTTTATATAAAAATTTATTTTTAGGCAAATATAAATGTTTATTCATTTGTTGAAAAATGGTATTTTGGTCAATGTAAATGTTTAATAGTCAAATTTAACGGTCAACTGATGATTAGGTAGATGGAAATATAATATCAAATATGTAAGGGAGGTTTCTGTAGCATGCATTTTAATTTTAAAAGAGGTCTATGTACATTTTTAAAATAGAGGGGAGGTTTGTGTTATTTAGGTAAAATAGAGGGGTAGCTAATGTATTTTAGTCTAATTTTTATGTATCCCAAAAAAATATATTTCATAATGTTTTCTCAATATTTGAAGCCAACTAAATAATAAATAATTTTAATAATTATATCTCCTTTATTTCCTTACAATTTCACCCTAAAATATTCTTTTCGGCCAAATTCATTTGAGGCAATTTAATTTTGAATAGTTTTTATAAGCCTCAAAATACCTCAAGCCTCAGAACTATCTCTCTTACTTACTAAACGGGCATTCATACAAAGCTGGATACTACACAATATTATCTATTAAATATATATATATATATATATTGGTTTTTCAGTTTTAACTGAGTTATTTTTCTAAACACTGAAAACCACAATTTTGAAAAATAAAAACCAAATCTTTAGCTGAAAACCAAATTAATTGAAGTGAAAAAACTGAATTTAGTTTGGTTTGGTTTGTTTTCGGCTCCTATAAATAATGGAATTGTATATGCAGACTTGCGATGAGATAAATTATCAGGGCTATGCATGTTTTCGTAGTTAATTAACTATACCAGCGTTATTCTAATGGCTGAAACTACTACCGCATCAAATGTTGAGTTCAAGAACGAGGCTTATGATGAAGAATATGAAAAGCTTAGCGGAGAATGTAAGGAAATGCTTCTTTCTCTTCCCGAAAGGAAAGGATGGGGCTATCCATACATTTATCTTTACCAAGGGATTTGGTATACACCAACTCGAATCCAAGCCATTTGCTCTTTTCAAAAGCACTTCCAAGCAAAAGAAAGTGATATTGTTATAGCCACCTTACCAAAATCTGGCACTACTTGGTTGAAAGCCCTTACTTTTTCTATTTTGAATCGCAAGCATTTCCCTCCTTCACAAAATAACCATGCTTTACTCTTTTCCAATGCACATGATCTTGTTCCTTTCTTTGAATACAACCATTATGCAAATAACCAGGTTCCTGATCTCTCCAACATGCTTGAGCCAAGGCTTTTTAGCACTCATATTCCATTTCATTCGTTGCCTGATTCAATTATCAAATCCAAATGCAAGATTGTGTATATATGTCGTAACCCATTTGACAATCTTGTGTCTTTTTGGTTTCATGTTAACAAACTCGTACCACCTTCTTTATCCAAATTATCACTTGAGGAAGCATTTGAGAGGTATTCCAACGGGATCAATGAGTTTGGCCCATTTTGGACACATATGTTGGGTTATTGGAGAGAAAGCAAAGAGACGCCAAACAAGATTTTGTGTATGAAGTATGAGGATTTGAAAGGAGACATGAAATTCTCCTTGAAAAGAGTCGCTGAATTCTTGGGCTGCCCGTTCAATTTGGAGGAGGAAAGTAATGGTGTTGTTGAAAAAATAATTGAACTGTGTAGCTTTGAGAAGATGAAGGAACTGGAGGTGAATAAGACTGGAAAATTTGCGCAGAAGTATGAAAACAAGCACTTATTTAGGAAAGCTAAAGTTGGAGATTGGATTAATCATTTTTCCCCTGGGATGGAAGCGAAGTTGTCCAAAGTGATAGAAGAGAAGTTGGGTGGGTCTGGTCTATACTTTTAATTGCACTCTTCGATGCCAACGTGAACTATAAGTTATCAAGTTTTTACCTCCATTAATGGGTTTAGGCGGTAATAAATTATGTGGATGATGAAAGACTAAATGTAATCAGAGACGTCCACTAACCCTTCTCTCCACTTAATGTCTACACTATTTGGTCATATTTTAATGGGTGCGATTTAATGTTATATAAAATATATTATTATATTATATATAATAAAAATCTACAATTTTAATATTGTTACATAGTATTAAATCTCATCCATTAAAACATGATCTAATGGTGTGAGCATTAAGTGAAGAGGAAGTGAGGAGAGAAGTTAGTGGAGACACTCCTTTCCTCAATGTAACATTTTTCATTTTACCACCTTTCCTATGCATTGGGAAGCGCTATATGATTTAGGCGATTGTTTTTTAAAGCCCAAAAATTAATACTTGCATCTCTGTCATTGAGTTACTATTTAATTCACATTTTCAGTTTTGTGGTTCAACTGAAAAAATTCATAACTAAAGATAGCAAAATCGTACGAGGTTACTCTAAAATTCTATTGAAATCTCTTGAAGTCTTTTACATGATAAAAATATCATTCTAGCCTGATACAACCGAATTTGATACATTTTATTCAATTTGTAAATAAAACATTCATCATTTTCTCACTTTTATTATGCAAACAGAAACACAATGGTTTTGACAAATTGATAATAAAGCCCATAAATAGAAACTTGCATCTTTATCGATGGGTTATTACTATTCATTTCATTTGTACATATTTTTGGTCCAATATTAAAAATTTATAGCTAATTCTAGAAATACCATATGAGGGTGCTCTAAAATTATTTTGAAAGCTCTTGAAGTCCTTTACATAATAAAAATAGCATTCTAGCCTGATATTGTCCATGTCAATACCGTTGATTGAATTTCTAAACCTACTCTGGTTTTGGACAGATTCTGCACCTTTAATTCAAAACATCATAACTCATGGTTCAAACATCCAATATACCTGACTTAGGACTTTTGGGAAACCTCTATGTGTCCACTTTATACACACCGATTCTTGTGAGCATTGAATTTCGCTTACTATACATTATACATTGAAATAGTGACTATGCCCTGAATAGAGAAAAAACTAGGAAGCCACATGCATACATGCTAAAATCATAGTTTCAAGGCTAGTCTATGACTCCCAAATAGTCACTATACAACTTAACACATCAATTCCACATGCCAAGATCACATCACAAATTTACGTAGCTCGTGGAATCATTTACACATATCCCAACTTCTAACAAAACAATACCATAAGAAGTTCAATTTATGTTTCTACTTACTATTCCACTTTGCTTTTGCTCTTTAATTTGGAAGCTTGTAACCTAGCATGGTTAGTTATTAGGGGTGAGATTCAAAAAATCCCAATAGCAAACATTCACCTCTCAAACACACAGCAAAACTTGACATCATAATATGCTTGCAACTTAATAACTTCATGATATGGTTACATGCTTAAAACTATCATGCATTATTATGTAACACATAGGCCTATGACATGTTTCATGTAACACCCTTATCTTATTTTCATGTTTTTCAACGTATTAGCATGCAGAGCGGTGGACACACAAGAATAGTATAGAAATACTAATATTATTGATACAATGTGCTTGATTATATTACAGGAATTTCTCCATAGGGGGTTCGTACATAATGTTTACAGACCTTAAAATAAGAAAAATGTTTTCAGAAAACCAACATCTCCTCCTGTAGTAGTCCGGAGCCCTCCGTTGCCGGTAATTATGATTCTGCCCTCTGAGCCGCTTACTTCAGCTGAAAACTTTAAATGTTTATGGAAAGGGTGAGATTCAAAGAATCTCAATAATAACATATAATCAGACATATATGGTGTGAAAATAAATATGCCATGCACCATGTTATGTAAATGATAAAATGATGTGTGTACACTATCTAAGCCTAAACGATTGTCTAACCTTGGCTTACCCTGCATCAACTCTGGCTTAACCCTGCGCCTCCGTTGGATCCCAGAACCCAACTAGGCTAATATGCGTGTCCAAGACACTGTGCTCATGTCACATAAGATGGTATACACAAACATACAATAATCACATAGTGCATGAAAGAAAAAGTTACTACCTGGAATTGCCCTTTCCTGCTCTATTGTCCATTCAATACCTTTGATCCGGCTCGGGCTATTGATATTACCTAAAATTCCAAATGTAAAAGAATTGAGTTATTACCCATTCATGTATTGTTCTAAACATATTTTGTTGGTTATCTTTTAAGTCACTTGGGTAGCCATTGAAAGCCTTAACAAATGCCTATGGGGTTGGGAAAGACTAGACCAATCAACACCATTTAGAAAATATGAAATGTTGAAATAGGGGTCTTGGTTGTGGCTAAGAAATCCTTTGGCCGAGGCCAAGAAAGGCTAGAAATATTTGGGCTGTGGCTAAGAAATCCTCTGTTTCTTGGCTCAACTTCAAAAAAATCATAACTTAATTAATCTATAAAAATCTAAATGGAGTAGTTCAAAGTTCTATGAAAATCTCTTTAAGTCCTCTATACAAGAAAAATATTAACCACTGCCATCTACAACAACAAAAATATAGAATTCCACAAATTCCCATACTGTTCCAGAATCAATTCCAATTTCAACCTCAAACTTTAATAATTAATATCTCTTAAAGTATTGACCCAAATTTAACATGTTGTATATCAAACTAAAGCTTATAATATCTATTACCATTCTAAAAAATATCACAGCCATTAGACATGATTTGGCCATTCAAAAGTTTATCACAAACTGACTGCCTCCCATAAACTTCAACCCAACCATCCACAATTTTGCAATTTCACTATCAAACTAGTCTAATATCATCAATAACCCTCATATATCATCATTTTCATGATTAAAACAATATATAGCCCTAAAATCCTAGTTTGGACAAAATCATAGGGAAGCCCAAGAAATGCTTAAAACTCAACAAAATCACAAAACAATCGGTTCAAATAGGAGCTCATACGTATCTTTACTCAATTGTACAACCGGTTCTTGATTTGGCAACACTTCCCTTAGGTAGTTGGCTCCAAACACCTCTGATCAAGAATCCAAAATCATAGAAAGAAAGCTCTCATCGAGTAGAGCAACATTAGAGAAGATTCTGCAAGCTGAAAACGCCAAATCAGGGGTGAAATTGGCTTCAAAACTCAGGAATTTTCACTATTCACTCTCCTTCCACTAGTGCAAAATATGGATTTAGTGGCGCTAATCTTAGAACACCTCTTCAAAAGCACTGAAGGAGACTTCTATTTTATCAAAAAAAAAACATGTTGCAGTTATGACGCTTGACCAGGAAAGGGCCATAATTGCCTAATAGCTTGTATGAGGAAAGCGCCTTACAAGGGGTTATTCAAAAAAAAAAAAAATTACTCATCTTGTATGGCACTTGTTTGGAGAAGTACCATACAAGGGGATATTAAAATATCCCCTTGAATCGGTACAAGGGCTCCCCTTGTATGGTAATATCCCATTGAATGGGATATTTTATTATCCTCTTTGTATGGCGCTTGTCTGGCAAGCGCCATACAAGGTAATGTAATTTTTTTAATAACCCCTTATGAAAAAGGTTTTTATTTTTTTTTAAAAAAATAAAGGGCCAGCTATGGCACTTTCTTAGGTAAGCGATAGCTAGCCTTATTTTTTTAAAAAAAATAAAGACAAAAGTGAGGGACATGTATAGTAAATGACTTAAATGACTTTTTTTTTTTGGACCTTGGCAGGTGTCAAGGCATTTTTTTTAATGAGAATGAGTGAAAACACAAAACCAAGATTTCTTTCGTCAATTTAGATTTGTTTTGGATCAATCATCAATTTACATTTTTTGGCCATCTGAATTTGGATTTCAATGATAGTAAATTATAGAGAAGCATTTTATGTATGCATGGTAGCAAAGCATTCCGATAATTTATAACTATTCCAATAATTTTTAAAAAAAAATTCTAGACCTTGTATGCTTCTATATAAAGCGCCATACAAAGTCATTTCAATTTTTTTAATGCCTTAGAAATTCCAAGGCTTTCAATTTTTTTTTTTTTTTCAAATCACCTTGTATGGCGCTTCTATATAAAGTGCCATAAAGGATACAACAAAATTACTATATTAATATTTTGTTTTATTGGTCAATTACCGAAATGCCAAGGCTTTCAATTTTTTTTATTGGTCATTGTTTTGAAAGTTGAACAAATTTGAATTATCTACATATATTAGATTTGCGTGTCCACTAAGAAGTAACTAGGTAAAGCTGCTACTTTATTATATGAGTTAGTGATGGGAAGTAATTTTTTGGAAATTGGCAAGATATTGATGTTATATATTTAACACTTTGTCGGTGAAAATTTTATTATTCATAATATATGTCTACAAGTACAGCCAAGATCAAAAGTTTAATTCTTGATGAAAATTTGTTAATTAATTTACTTTTATTATTTAACCAAAAAAATTATAATTAACGTTATCAATGGCCATGACAGAAAAATTTATCTCCCTCACTACCAAACGATTAAAGACTTATTTAATGCATTTTCTTGGATAAATTGAAAGATATTGTTCGCGGATCTCCTAATATTGTTTCATAGCATTGGAGTAATTTTGCCTGTATTTTAATTTTGCCTACAATTAATCCCAGTCGACATGCATTCATGAAATTAAATTGGGAAGTTATGGTGCTTTGTGTCAAAGTGCCATAGCTTCTCCCACCTTGTATGGCGCTTCTATATAAAGCGCCATACAAAGTGCTATATAATTTCCACATCCCGCCGTTTTCATTTTCTCATTTTCATTTTTCCATGTTTCCTCTAGCTCCCCCATTTCCCATATCAAATTCTGTTGCAATACAAAGCTTCCTCTCCCACATGTTTTTTCCGTCTTGTCTCGGCCTCCTTCATAAGCTCCCTAGCATGTAAGTGTTTTTGTTCAACATTTGATTCACGTTTTTTAGTTAAAATATGTCATGAATCTTATACATGTGCTCACAATTTTGTTTTCAGGTATTTATTTGAAGTTTCAAATCTATCTTCTTGAACTTCCTATACATTATTAGTTTTTTAATTTTGAAGCTTACAAATATAATAATACTTAGTTTAATCCTCTGTAGAAGTAACATTTATGGCTCAAGTTTAAGCAACTTAAATATTGGAATTCTTTTATGCTTGATACATGAAGACACAAAATTGCAAAAGATACGTGCTATATTATGTCATTTTGCTGTGGATTTTGGATTGTAAATGGAGGTTTACATCAAAAAAATAAAATAGTTACAATTTTTTTTAAAAAAGACTTCCTATAGCAAATGACTTCATATGACATTTCCCTAGAGAAGCGCCATAGGAAGTGACAACTTCCTATGGCACTTCCCCATGAAAGCGTCATAGCTTTATATTTTTTAAAAAAAATTAAATAATCAAGCTATGACGCTTCCATATATTCAAGAAGTGCCGTAGCTTATTTTAATAGCACTGAAAGTTATGGCGCATGCCAAGCGCCATAGTGTTCTTTAAATTAAGCCACACAACTTGTTTTTTTTTTTTTTGTAGTAGTAGTGTTCTCTCTTCTTTCTATTTTCTTGTAATTTGCATATTTCTTTTTCTCTTTTCATGTGCTGGACGACATAATGAAGAAGGAAAGGGATAATTGCTTCATCAAAATATCTCTCCTCTTGCTTTTGAAATAATATTGTTTAATGCTAATTAACCATATGCATTTTTACTTGGCTAAGGATTTTTCCTCTTGAATTAATGTGAACCAGGTAAATTATTTTCCTTTCTTGCTCACTAATTTTGCCAAAATCTATCCCAATTAAAGGGAAAAAACATATGGCTTTTTGCTTTATTTGTAACACCCCAAATTTTATTTACCAATATTCCTTGTAATTATTTGAAATATTCAATGGAATGGAATGGTGACTATTCATGAACTTGGAATTAAAGAAGCTAGTAAATTTTTATTTTCATGAGAATTGGGCTAGAACAAGTTATGGAATTAATTTTTGGGTGTTCCAAAAAGCTCAATATTGAAGCCCAAATAGGATAATCAAAGAGAAAAATATTTGGCCCAATATTAGTCCTAATTTCAGCCAAGCAAAGGAAAGAAAGGAATAAGTTCAAGTTAAATCTAAAAATGTAATGGCAAAATCATAAATTTTCCAACAAAGCATAAGATTAATTATTTTCCAATTAATTGAAGTTAATTAAGGAAAATAAAGGATGAATATATATTTGGAATATTCTTGGTCAAATAAATCAAAGGTTTGAAAAGTCAAAGTTGGACTTGTGCACAAATGAATTAAAGAGATTGTGGAAAAGTTGGAGCAATTATTTATTCCCTTTTCCTTGTGAATTTCTCCCAAATAAGAAAAGAGGAAGGGAAATAATTAATTGGAATCATAAATATGCCAAGTGTCATCAATTGAAGACAAGGGATTTAAATGATACTTGAATAAGTTTGAGCACATGTTGATTAAGATTAAAATAATAATTAATTGTGCATGTAGTTGGACTACTTGGAGGAACCAAAATTGGTTTGGGGAGGACCCTTTAGGCGTCATTTATGGGCCAACAAAGGGGTGGAAATTAGTTCAAATCTAATGGAAAGCTTATGTCATACTTAGAAGAAGATAAGCCCAAAGCACCAAGTTATGTCATTAACCCAAATTATGAATAAAATTAATTAGGAAAAATGGTGAGATATTTTAAAAGCTCTTGGTCATCTTTCTCTTCCCCATTTTCACACCTAGCTACACAAAATAGAGAGAGAGAGAGAGAGAGAGAGAGAGAGCTTGAGAAACTAGAGAGAAGGAGGAGCTCATGGAGGAAAAATGTAAGGTAAAGCTTTGTGATTTCAAGTGTTAGGTCTTCTAACTTTTGTATTAGCTTCTCCAATCTCTTGTTTTAACGGAAATCATGTGTAGCCAAGCAAAATCTCAAGGTTGAGGAGAGAAAGTGAGACGTCCAGAGAGAGAAAGTTGGAGGATAAAGAGGTAACCTCAAGAACTTTAATTCCTTTGGTATATTGTTATTGTTGTGGTGGTCTTTGGCATGATTTGTGGTTTGGTTGTTGATTTTGTAAATTTGGAAAATGGAAACCTTATGGGGTTATGCTGCCTAAATTTCCACAAATCATGTCTGGTGAGTGTATAAAGGGTTAAACAAGTGGTTAGGAGTGTAAAGAAGCACGCTTTAAAGGTTAAATCTCAAAATCACAATTTCCCTTTTTCCTTGAGCATGTTTCGGCTAGCATGAGCTTAGGGGGTTAGGGCTAGAATTTCATTAATCTGATGGTTCCATTATGTTCAGGAGGAAAAATTGTGTAGGGTTGATGCTGATCACTTTGTGAGAAAAACCCTAGAAAGTGAAATTACGAAAATACCTCTAAAACCCTAAATAGGGGCTGTCAAGGGAAAAACTGTAATCTAGTAGTGATTTTGAAAAGACTGAGGTCAAAAATTGATTCTACACGTAAAACTGTGTAGGAATAGCCCATGTCAAAATTTCTGAAAAAGTACGGTCGGATTAGGTAAAAAAAGGCTTAAACCGGGTCCCTAGGGGTATTTGGTAACTTTACAGTTTTGAACTAATATAACAAAAAAAAGTAATTTGGAAGAGTCTAAAATGATACATGAATAGGTATTAACCTAATTCTTGTAAACTTGGATTTTTAGGACCAGTCTGTTGAGCTCGAGCTGGTTTAAATTAGGAATTGATTTGTTTTACAAAAAGGGGTATAAGATAGTAACTCTATCTCTCATACACTCTGTGATTGTTTATATGCTACATCTTGTTATGTTTTGTGATATGAACACGGTGCCTGGGGCACATTATAGAGCCAGTAATATGAGCTCAACCCACGGGCTCAACAAGCAGGCCTGCGGGTTAGGACATGGTTAGGGTTGGGAAAATCCCAACACGTAAAAGTGTGGACCACATAGGCCCGCGGGTTGATGGGTTAGCCCGCAAAATTGTGTTTTTACATTTAATAATTTCACAAAATTTATAAGTTGTCCACTCCTATCTTGATACCTCTCAATCCCAAGAGAAAAAATCTTAGCCTCTTCCCTTATTTTTTAAACAAAATTATTATATTTTGCTTGTTTAATGATGAGTTTATATTTTGTTTATAAACTTTAGCAAATTTGATAACTTTATCTCTTGAATTGTGAATTATGTTTTTAAATTTTTATAAAAGGAATGATTGATGCTAAGAAGGTAAATTTAATAACTCATATATATGTGTTTTGTATTTTTTATCATCTTTAAAAAATAGGAATTTTTTTTTCAAAAAACAATATGCGATCCCACGGGCTGGCCTTCAACCCACACTGCGGGTTAGGGTTGGCAAAATGCCAATCAACAAAAGTGCGGGCCTCATGGGCCTACACTGTGCGGCCCACGGGTTGGTGTGAACCAGCCCGCAACCTACTGGCTAGCCTGTATTCCCGGCTATAGCACATTACCTAGCTGTGGTATGGGACTCAGCTAAGGTACACGGAGAAGTAGGGGATCCAAATAATCATTTGGCCCTTAGTAATGTTCACATACATGATACAATATGGATTTTCATTTTACACAATATGGTATATTGCATATTTAGTTATTGCATTTTATATGATTGGTTGTATGTTACTACTGAGATTCGTTTGAATCTCACCTTTTTCAAAATTAAAAATATTCCAGTAGAAGCTAGCGGCTTCAAGGGAAAAATGGTAAATACTGGCAATTGAAGTGTCCGGGTCAAGAGAATAGAGCTGTTGGTTATATTTAGTTTATATTTTGATATTTTGGACAAATTGTATATATGATCAAACCCTGCGGGGAGACTCCTGTATGTAAATAAGTACTTCTTATCAATATATTTGTGCTATTTCTGTATGCCTGTGGAACTATGCCTTTATCACTTTGTGTATATCAAAATGTGAAGGGGTTTGACATTATTGGTCAAATGACCATTTTACCCTTGCTTTTTTTTTCATTTTCGCACTTTGCTGGAAATCTAGTAGAATTTTCAACAAACTTTGAAAACTCATATCTAATTGTACAGATGTCGCATTGGTATGGTTCTAAAGGCTATGTGACACTTATTAAGTCTATTTTTAGGAAAAAATATAGTCTTTAGCCAACTAGAAGCTCATAATTCCCAGAATTTCCATTTTTGAACGCTGTCATAGAAGCTTGACAATTTCACTAGGCTAACTTTAAAAATACATAACTCTTTGTGTACAACTCCAAATGACTTATATGACCTATCAAATTAAAGCTTGATAAGTGTACTATTATACTAAAAATTTTCATAGGCATTGGACTTCATTGCCTATTTAAAAATATCACATAATAAGACTGCCACGCAGGAAAAATACACTGGCATCAAATTTCAACTTGCACAATTTGTGTTCCAAACATAATCATATTGTGTGACCAGCAATTGCTTTGTTTTATCATTTTCCATGTTCTTTAATTCACCATTTTATTCCCTTTTATATAAAGAATTTTGGGTGAATAAAATTTGGGATGTTGCATTTCAAACATAATCACATATAAAAATGCATGATTCCACATAATCACGTAAGCATACAAACACATCAATTCATGCAAGTAATAACCAAGCTTATAAGAGTAAGGTAAATTTCACTAGCTTTAAGGTTTAACATCTCATGCTTTCTTTGCTTTTCATACTTTGAGCTTCGTTATCCAAGCCCCAAATTCCACGTCCATGATATTCAATGGCCCTAAACAAACATTACATATATATCAATAGTTAAGCTCATTAGGATCATTGGAATCACTAATATATCAAGATTACACTTCCTTCCTTGACCATTAAACTTTAATTTGGGATATTAAATCCACTTGGCTTTAATTTAATTCTATATACTATTCCCCATAATTATTAATGTAGATTCCATATGTAAGCTCAATTTGATCCAATTCAACTTCCTTCCTCTTGATTAGTGAAAACTAAAACATAAGGGTTTCTTTCTACACAAAATTTCCATTTTAGAGTCTAGGGCTTCCAAACTTGATTTCTCACTTATACCCCACACAAACTTTCATTTTAAATACATTAGAGGCATCAAATCACTCAAATTCCAACTCTAAGTCCATCCTATGTTCAGACCAGAATGCATTGGTCGGGAGAAAATATGATTTGCAACAATTTATTCCATTAACTAGAACATTCCTACTTCTAATTATCCATTTAACCTTGATTAATTCTCTAATATCATTTTCTATAATTTCTTAAAATTTTGCCAGCATCTCTCCTTAAACTTTTTACCTCTAAAAATTACAAAAATCTAAGAACAAGGCCATTCGACATCAACATCAATATCAAATTCAAAATCAAAATCAAAATCAACATCATCATCATCACCACCACCACTAAAATCAACACTTAATTACCTTGCCTCCTAGTTTGATTCTTTGAAACTACACCATTTTAAACCATAATTTCTCTTTCTCATCTTTCTAAACATGAAATAAAGTGAGGCTTTAGGTGTAATATCGCGATTTGTGATTAGGGCTAATGACTTTGAAGTTCATTGTAATTAATGTAATTAAACACTTTTTGGTGAAATATGATATGAATTTGTTATGAATATTCATTGGTGCTTAGAGATCAAGGGTTGAGATCTTTTGGCTATGGGTCGGAATCCTATGTTTTGTGTTTATGTGAGCTCTTAGTGGAAGTGTGGGATGGTGACAAGTGGCATTGTGTGAGTTATTAGATGAAGTCACAAGAGGACAAAAGTCCACTTTTTCCCTCATTCTCTCTCTCCTATTCGGTTGGTATGGGTAAGGGAAGAGAAAAATCACATCATCCTCATCATTTGCTTCATTTCTCATTTTTCTCTCTCTTCTTCTTCCATTTTCGCTGGTCACAAGCAAGAAAGAGGAAAAGAAAAGCTTGAATCTTGGTGAGTAATGATCCTCCTATGCTCAAATTCTCTTCTCTAATGTTGTGCATCTCATTGAGAGCTTCAACTTGGTGACTTTAGAATCCTGAAAGGTGGTGATTTGAGTGTTGATTCAAAATTGAAAGTAGGAGAATCAAGATTCTGGGTTTGGCAAAGTGAAGAGGTAGGCATTTAGTGCATTTTGATATATTGTTTGTGATTTTGGGATAAGTTTGGGAAAATCTGGAAATTTAGCCTTGAGTTTGTGTAAATGTTGAAAGTATGGATTTCATTGTGATTAATGTTAGGATTGGTTCATTGTGAAGATATTTAAGTAATAGATTTAGTTTGGAATGTGGGAAATGAATTGAATGAAATTTGGACATTGGTTGTGTCATAGAGAGCTAAGTGCATGATTATGGTCAAAAAGGTTTTGGGGGTGTTTGAGAGGTTACCAATGTGTTCCCTAGTCAGTGCTAAGTGTGTATGAGCTTTTAGTATAGTTTAGGAATAATTGGGTATGAATTTGACCATATGGTATTTTCTGTTGTTTTCTACGTTTCTGGTCTCTGATGCACAACACTCGAGTAGAGGAAGATCATGCTCGAGTGCTGTGTGTATTTTCCCTTTTCTGCTTTGAGTTTTGCCAGAGTTTCTCTTGATGGAGGCTCGAGTGCACTTCTGTATCCGCGAGTGAGGTTGATGATCACTCGAGTGAGCGAGGGCATGCTTGAGTGATGGTGTGAATCCAGAGTTAGGGTTGCTCTCGGGTTGTCACTCGCTGGCCATTGTTTAAGAGTGTGCTCTGATAATCGCAAGCACGGCCGTCTCACCCAAGCACTGGAGGCTATGCTCGAGTAAGCTTGTCCCTCTGATGGTTGCATGTGCTTTTGGGTTGTCACTCGTTGTGTTGCACTTTCGGGGACTCGAGCATATTTAGAGTTATCACCCGAGTGCAAAGTTTCATGCCTGAGTGATGTGAGCACTTTCTGGTCATTGTAATTACTCACTGTCAAACACTCGTGAGTGAGAATCATTCTCACTCGAGCACGAGTTGTTCATCACTCGAGTGAGGTCATCTTCACTCGAGTAATCCAGTCTAAAATCTGTGTTTTTGCCTTCTGAAAAGGGGTCTTCAGGGTTGCTTCTTCCAACCTTTTAGGCATATGTTTAGGCCTCTAATAGTCGCCTAAAGAGTCCTAAATGATAACCAACTTATAGTATTGTGAAATTAAGAACTTGGAAAAGAGATTGATCGGTTGTCCTTACTTTGGTTATAGGATTTGACATCTGTCAGACACATGAGCCCACTGTGCCAAAGATTGTCAGGAAAGATATAGGTAGTGACTCCTCTCTTATACTATGTGTAAATGTATTGTATGTTTGCCTATCATGCATTGTGTTCTTCCGCCGCTGCTTTGTGTATTGTGGAGCTTTGTGCCTTGTGATACATTATGCTTTGAGATACCTTTGCATTGTGATTACAGCGAAAGCTAGCATAGTGATTACCGCGAGAGCGGGCATAGTGTTTACAGTGAAAGCTGTCATTGTGATTACCGCGAAAGCCGGCATAGTGCATTGTGATATAGCCATGAGCGATGTCGTTTGTGGTGCGAGCCATAGATCATTGTGTTGCTGATGATACAGGTGAACATGATACATTACATGCCTTATGTTTATATATTGTATGAGTGATTTGTTACTACTGGGATTCTTTAGAATCTCACCCTTTCCAAATGACTAACTTTTTCAGATAGGGCAAGTGGCTTGAAAGGGAAGCATCCAACCAAGAGTGGTTAGGGCTTTAGGGACATTTTGTATTTTGGATGTTGGTTATCTAGTTAGGATTTGAAATTACCATTTGTGTATGTCATATAAATGATGATTTTGGATATGTAATCCCCATTTTGGGAACTCTAAACCCATTATATGTATGTAGGTAACCCGGGGTTTTCCGGGATATTAATTTCCGCACTCTGATATTTATTATGTGATTTGATTTCACAAGTAATTATATCTTCACGTGAATGTTAGACCACGAGCAATTATGTTTTGAATTGATTTTTGGAAATACCCCACCTTGTGATGAGGGATCATAAATTGTAGATTTCATTTTATTGGTCTCCATTTCACTTAAATTTCATAATCCGGATGTAATTACGGTGAGGGGGTTACATTAGGAACCACAGGTAATCTTGAGTAAGGAAACTGGGGAGATGATGAATTTGACACAAAATATTACCTATTTTCCTTGATCTTCTTCCTCTTCTCTTCTTTCTCTTTTCCTATTCTCCTCTTTCTCCCTCACTCTCGGATTCTTTTCTTTTTATTGCTTTCTGGTCGAGCTTAATGGACCAAATGGGGAGTATTATGATCTTTTGCTGCCTTTATCTACTAAGCAACCAAATTTAATAATTTGATAAATCTATATTACTACCTCCGGTACTAATTATAAGACAAAGTTGACTTATTTTGGAGAAATTAAGGAAGCTAAATAAGTCACTTAATCATATCATATGTTGTGTATTTTTAAATTCTATATTAATTTATTAGTCAAACTAATTAGTTTGAAGAAAAAAATAAAAATAAAAATATTCTAAAGTAATTTAACTAGCTTCTTTAATTTCTCCAAAAAAGTCAACTTTGTCTTATAATTAGGACAGGAGGGAGTATTATTTAATGCTTGCTCATGATCTGAAGGCTAAAATTTCATCTTGTTCTTTTCCGTCATCTTGAGCACACCACTTGGCCTCTTAAGAGGCCACATTCTTTTCCTCCTGTGAGCTAAATACTTTTCAAAAGCTTAATTATTCATTTAAATGAATTTAACCACTTACAATTGGTTTTTGGAGATTCTTTGATCATATCACTAATGTGATTTCATCAAAAATTCACATTTATTAGGGAGTAATTTCCAAATTTTTCCCAAGCTCAAATTTAGTCATTAACCATTTTTCTCATAATTTCCAAGAAATTTCCTTATTCTTGGATAAAATGTCCATAAATACTTTTTAAGGTAAACTTTCCATTTCTAGGGCATGAAACCATTTTTATAAGGACACATTAACCTTAAAGAAACTTCCCCTTATTTGTTCCTAATTATTTGAGCCCTATTGTTATTTTTCATAATTAAATTTGTCTAATTATCCCTTAATTAACCAAAATTCTAATAATTCTTTTAAGTTCTTTTTTGAGGTAATTTTCTCCTTTATACCTCAATTAAGCCTTAATTTGGGAAATTATTCTCTACCTTTCTTTGTCTTTCGGATTTTTTCTTGAAATTCTGGCCTAAATTTCCAAAATTACCCTTTCGTGCATGTAATTCTCGTAAATTATGCTTTTGCCCAAACTAGGGACTGTAGATAAACCATATTACTTCGGCAAGTATACTATTTTATTGGGCCTTCTACTAACCTTTAATTACGCATTTAACCCTTACTTGATAAGGCTGAATGTTACTCAGTCCCCGGAAATCATTATATCTTTCAAGGCTATTGTCCAATTAGGATTAGTAGCATGCTAATTCTTGAAATTTCAGGAAAAAAATTTTGGATATTATATTTCTCCCCCTCTCAATAAAATTTTGTCCTAAAAATTTGAGGATCACACTTCTTTCCATTACATACATAGTATTGGGAATTCCTTTGTTGAGAGGTTTATGAAGGAGAATATCTCTTCTTTTACTCATTTGTTCTCTCTTTAAACTAGGCTACTATGCTTTTTTGCCAAATTATAGCTTACTCTTCTAGCATTTTTGCAACAATGCCCTTGTCGTTTGGGTACTTCCACTAGCTACTTCTTTCATTTCTTTATCTTTATGCACATTTACTCATTATAGTGCCTTAATTGTATGGTCATTATCATGCTATTTTACTATACCATGCTTGTTTACTTACTTTTTCCTGACTTTACCCTAACTTTCACTTGAAATTTTGCTTTCCAAAGTTCATTTGTACACTTTATTTTCATATTTCTTCCTCACTTTGATCAAGTCTTTCCTGCCTGCCTTGTCACTCTTAAGTTTACCTTGGGGATTTATCTCTTAATACTCAGTCTATTCAATTATGTGCAGCCTATTTCAGTTTCCTTTACATTCTTATCTCATAATTAGCTTTCTAAAAGCATTTCATTTAGGGCTTATAGCTCTGAATTTTTTTTGCACAGTCTTTCTTTCCTTTATTGACCAAATAGAATTGAACTCAGGGTAATTAATATCTAGGCATTCTAAAGAATAGTCAAGGGTGCTCTCTCTATATTAGTTAACCAACTTTTGGAGGTTTTTGTATTTTAAACCCCTCCTTGGTTGTTGTCTTCCTAAAGAGCTACAATATTCATAACCTTATGGCTTAGTAACTTGCCTCAAAGTTTATTGTGACTAACAAGAGATCTAACTGTGATCTCCCTGAGTCCACTTCTTGGATCTAACAAAGATCCTGGGGACTAAATGTGATCCCTCTCTGAGAAGTTCAAGACTTACAAATAAAGTTATCAAATAACTTGACCTCTGTTTAATCTAGCAATTATACTGGTAATTATCCAATATTAAAAGGCAACATGGCTAAAAAATAGCCAATACTTAAGGAGAATAATAATTTAATACTCCTACAACATTAACCTTCTTCAGGCTTGACCAACAACAATCCCCTTGCCCAAGTACCTGCTCTTATTATATGTCACTGAAGAAAGGGGTGAGATTTGGGGAAATCTCAGTAGTAATAAAATTCTTCATGTTAATCATGCAAGATCACACTAAGCATGCAAAATAAGCTATAGTGACACCTTACAACACTGTATCAACAATGATGCACATACAACATATAGATAACCAATCGCTAGCTAATGCACATTCATAATTATATGAATAATTAACTAGCGCAAATTGTAATGACAAATAATATCATGCAATGCAATTTACATGTTTTCATGCACAATCTGTTAGTGCAAGCATTTCACCCAAGATGGGGGGTGAATTGGGTGATACTAGAAAATTCATTTCGTATATAAAAATTGATTGGAAATTTAAAGCAGTTAATAGCTAGAAGAAATATCACCAAAGTATACATTAGGAGTTATACTGGTTCAGCCACAACCACTTTGACCTATGTCCAGTCGCAGAGCTTCTCTGAGAGTTTTACTATATCTTCCAAGATTTAGTGGGTTCTTGGCATGTCAATACACAGCAAGTTCCTTCACTGGACACTCGCCCCCCTTACATGTTGTAATCAAATCTCCAACTTAAGGTTCCACAACCTTAAGTTGTCTCAATAACAAATATTGAGTTTGTAATGAAAATCTCTCTCATAGAAGTAGAAGCAAGAGCAGACGACTGAGTATCATCCAATCTACTGGATCTAGCCTTAGTCTTTTTCTTCTTGGGACCAGACTCTAGTGGCTTCTTTAGGGGAATGTCATTGTGCAATTTCCCTATTTGATTTTGTCCCACTGGAGTTAACCTCTCAATATGTTCATTCTTCTCTAAGTACTAAATCTGATTCTTTTTCAAGAATAAGGATATAAGCTAAGGATAAGGCATTGGAGTAGTTATTTTTCCTTCGAACCTATATCTCTTAATTTCATCAAATATGTACTTACCTAAGTCCTTTTTCTCCTAGAAAAGAGGGGAAGCAAATTTTCTGAAATCCCTCTCAATGAAATGAGTGTAATCATTTGATTTGTTTACTATGGCTCTAGAATAGTTATACTATAGGGTTAGAAACGGCTGACACCCAAGAAGGGGGTGAATTGGGTGTAAGATAAAAAATTAAGAACTTTGGAAAAATTTTCGTATCTTAATAAAAACAGTAATTATGAAACTAATGAATCATAAATCAACAATTAGATAAAATAATATATGCTGGAAATATAAGAGCTTAGGGTAGAGAATATGCAAACTGTGATTTATCCTGGTTCGGTCCAATTTGTGATGGCCTACGTCCAGTCCCCAGGCTACTCCTGAGATTTTCAAATCCACTATCTTCTTGTTTAATCTGGGCACAAGAATAGCCTTTACAGGCCCACAAGTTTAGCCGGGCACTTGTGAAGCCTTTTACAAATCTCTCTTTGAGATACTCCCCTTACAGCAAGTTTTACGAGCAGAATATTCCCGAAGACCTTTCTCTCCTATTTACCCGTGCAAGTCTTATGAGTAGCAACGTTCTCTCCTACTTACACCCCTGTAAGTCTTACGGGCATCAACATTCTCTACTACTTGCACCTTGTAAGTCTTACGAGCAAAAAGTCTTACTGACAATTCTCTCTACAGCTTTTCCCATAAGTAAATCAACCTACTCAAGGTCCCTCTACCTTGAGATCAATTCAGGAATATAGTTGAAAGTGTTTACAGACTCTCTCACAGAGTGGATATAATGATCATTGAAGTACAATACAAATAATCACTCTCACATATACATGATATAGAATATAGATAAGAATAGAGAGTGTTTGGGTAGAAGTGGATGACTCATGATATTCGCATGTTGGTGTCGTTGCTCTGTTCTCTCATCATCTCCTTCTCTTCTCTGAATGCTACCATATTTATAGATGAGTTGTAGAACATAACCATTCTAAGCATTCATCCGTTGGAATCCCATTGCTTTGTTTGACCGTTGAGTGCATTTGAATAATGAGAGACTATGAAATATCCGTTGCAGAGTAGAACATCTCGTTGAAGAGCAGGATGATTCATTTTGAGCTGTACGTCACATTGTGGAGCATTTGTGTTTCAGACATTCATTCATGGTGGGTCAATCTTTTGTCGTGGTAGATGGCCGATATTCGGTGTATAATGATGCCGCCTGCCACAATTGACCTCCTCATTTGAATCTACAATGTGAACGTTCAAATTCCTATTTTACACTTGAAATATATGTTAGTTAATGTTTAGGTATAGTAACAAGTGAAAACACAATGATTCAATAACATTTAATCAAACTCGGATTGTTCGTTGAATGATGATATTTGCCATAAGTGACCTCTGTTCTTGAAGATACAATCCAAATATTTAATCTCCTGTTTCTCACTTGAAATATATGTTAGTTAACGTTTATGTATACTAACAAGTGAAAACATAATGAATAAATAACCTTTAACCATATTCAGATTGTTTGCTACAACTCTGTAATGCATTCTGCTTCTGTCACTGTCATATTTTCAGGTTGTATGTTAATCCTTGTTTGATCACCTGAAAAATGCTTAAACACTAATATGATGAAGTGTTAGAGTGATTAGAAGCAAGAAAAATAAGTTATACAATCATTCCTATGATTTTCAGAAGTTACGTAGTGTTGCTCTGTTTTTCCTGGAAGTGCTCCTTAGAAATGCACTTGCACTTTCTGCCAATACCTCAAGTGCAATTGGAAGTGTAGGAAGTGTATGTTGCCAACACTTGAGTACTCCATTCCTCACTCAACTGCGCTTCAAGTTTTCATGTTCTAGCTGACTCTCAGGTAAACACTTTCAATATCATACTCGCAGGACTCGAGTGTAAATCTGGACATCACTTGAGTACAACACCTCTCACTCGAGTATTGCTGAAATTTTTCACTTCACAACTACTTCTGGAATACACTCGCATGATATTTGCAAGAGTGAGATTTCTCACTCACGAGTGTATTGAGCTTTCACTAGAGTGTGTATAGCCTCACTCGAGTGCACATGTATATTGCACTATAGATTTGAGCTTCTGGGCAACACTCGCATTAAGTTTTCTAAGAGTGCATTTTTGGACTCACGGGTGATGTGGGGCTATGTCAGACTTGATTTATTTATTTGATTCTAAATATAAAAAATGATGTATCATAAGAAAGCTCTTGTCATATACATTCCAATGCAAAAAGAATTAGCTCCAAACTCCTTGTATTTTGCAAGTTATGATTGAAAGAGTGCACATTGCACTAGACTGCACAAGTGCCGACTTCCAGAAGGCATAGCTCCTAAAATATAACTTCAAATTAGGCAGATTACCTATCTATGGAAAGCTCTTTGAGTCAAGTTTCATATGGCACTGGTTTTGTCTCAATCCGATATGTCAGTTATGAGTTATGTCTAAATTACCGAACATGTCTTGAAAAGTGACGATAATTTCAATGTCATTTTCCATGGATCATATCTCCTTCATCTGAGCTTCTTTCAATGTGATCTTGGTGTACATGTTTTTTGTTGTGAGTCTTCTTTCATATGCCACTAGTTTCAGGTCAATCTGTCGTGTGGTTTGAGAGATATGTCCAAAATATTGGACCTCTATCTGGTGGAATGAAAAACAGAGCTGAACAAAGTAGCCCTGGCACTCGAGTGTGTTCATCCTGCACTCGAGTGCAACACCTCTGGCACTCGAGTGTTGAGTTCACACTCGAGTCAAACTCCTCTAGAAGTGTCATAACTCATATATAAGTCATCTTAGCTTCATATTAACCTATTCCAACCATCATTTGATCATATAAGCCTCCGGTATCATCATAGAAACCTCCAGTATCACTTCTAACAGCAGAACCTTGATATTCTCACTAGATCATGTAATTTCTTCTTTCTTCAAAATCTTTCTTCTTGATTTCCTTCTTGATGATCATTCTCTATAACCCAACAAGACAACTTCTTTATTTTCTTGATTATCTTCAATCTTTGCTTGACTAATCTACAAGATATGCAACATTAAACACAGTAATTAGTCAAAGTATTATACTCCCTCCGGTCCTAATTATAAGACAAAGTTGACTTTTTTGGAGAAATTAAGGAAGCCAATTTAATCACTTTAGAGTATTTATATTTTTAGCATCCTTAAATTATATATCAGTTTATTAGTCAAATTAATTAGTTTGAAGAAAAAAATAAAAATAAAAATATTCTAAAGTAATTTAATTGGCTTCCTTAATTTCTCCAAAAAAGTCAACTTTGTCTTATAATTAGGACCGGAGGGAGTATAAACTTTTTGTTCTTATCATTTGACATTTATATTTGACATCATTTAAACTAATCATATCTAACACATAGTACTTGGTGAAGATATCACATATCACTTAGGTTAAAACTGAGAGGTCCTACTTTCTTACTAGGCCTTAGAATTGAAAACAACTGGCTTGAGTTAAGGGAGGATAAATATCTTTAGGGGGTCCTCTATCCCTAACCAGGTGTTTATTTTGGAGGGTGAGATTAAGATTTCTTGTCCTCTAACCTTAGAAACCATTTCTTCTTTCAAAGTATCTCTAAGGGCATCATTGACAGGTTTTAAGTTGCAATAGAAATGCTTGACTAGTTTTGTGCAAAAAGGAAGTTTAACTGATATCTAGGGCATGTATGACTTTAGATAAGGTTTTAGTTCGAATTTCAGTACCTCTTGAAGAATTTTGAAGTCAATAAAGTGCATCTTGCATACTTTTCTCCTTGAAAAGTAATCTATGAATTTCTATGACTCCCAAGCTTCTTTACATTGAATCCTTTTAGAGGAAATATGATTTCCTCTTCCCTCTTTGCTGGTTCTTTTGAAGGTTAGCCTTGCTTCTCTTTTCTAGATTTGGAAGCCTTATCTAGTATACCTGCCATTGCTTAGGTAAGTTTTTTGTCATACTTGGCTCCCTTAGAAGGTTTCTCAGAGAAAGAGGGAGTGTCAGAGTCTGCAGAAGGAGGAGATAGTGCCTTGGTCTCTTTGCCTCTACTAGGAGGAATAGCCTTCTTAGATTGAGTTCTTATGGCAATGGGTTTCTTGATCACAACTCCCTTGACTTTGGGTTTGGCTTGAGGCTTTGGTTTAGCTTTAGGTTTCAGATTCAATTTTTGTTTCTTGGTTGGAGAAGATAAAGGTGACTCAAAAGGTTGGTGTCGTTCAGAAGACTCAGTCGGAGTGTTAGGATTGGGAGATTTAGTTCTAGCCATAGTGTTTGAGAAGAAGAAGTGGATTTTTGAAAAACGACTGCCGACTGTCACGAGTATAGGGTTATGGATTTTGAAAAATATGAGAGGTTTTCAAAGGCAAAGATCACTGTGTTTTGGCAGAAATGGGCTTAGAAAGAGTTTGTGAAAAATTTTTAGAAGAGCATTAGGAGAATCACTTGAAGAAATTTTGAGAAAAAATGATTGAGTTGCGACAGATAAAGCCCTAGTGCTCGACATCACTCGAGGGGCTACTCGAGTGATCTTGAGGCATTATTCGAGTAGTTACTCGTGTGATCATACCAAAAATTTAAAAATGGAATAAATTAAAATACGTACTTGGTATGAATAATATTGTAATTATCGATGTATATTCCCTTGATAATTTGATGGTACTTTAGGGAAGAATTAAGTTAAAGACAAGGTTGATTTGTGATCTAATATCATGATCACTTCAGGGCTTACTCGAGTGACTCTGAGGTATCGCTCGAGTAGTTACTTGAGAGATCAATGTTTTCTGCTTCTGACTATTCACTTTCAACCATTTTGTCATTTCTCTTTGAATTAATGCCTCTCTGCCTCATTTTCAAGATCATTACTTAAGGGCTTACTTGAGTGATGCTTATCATTACTTCCAGTTATTACTCGGGTAATGTAGATTACTTGATATTGTTACAGGAGTGATATCATACTCTGTTTTTCATACCCTAAAGCAAAGTTTCAAGTCCCTACAAAACAAATTGCTAGAAACTCCGATGCTTAAGTTAGTAATCATTAAAACAATAATACATAACATCATCTAACACCTTGTAAACACTAAATAACTTACAATTCATTGAGATTTACCATTCCCAATTCTCTTCTAATATATAAGAATTGATCTTTTGCAAGAGGTTTTATAAAGATATCAGCTAGTTGAAGATGAATTGGAATGAATATTACTTTGACATATTTCTTTTAGACATGATATTTGATGAAATGATGTCTAACATCAATATGCTTAGTTTTGGAGTGTTAAACTGGATTCTTTGCCAATCTTATTGTGCTAGTGTTGTCACAGTATATAGGTATCTCCTTTAAATAAATACCAAGATCTTGTAGTTGTTGCTTCAGCCATAAAACTTGTGCACAACAACTTGATGCTACAACATACTCAGCTTCGGTTGATGAATAAGACGCTGTATTTTATTTCTTGCTGAACCATGACACAAGTGAACCTCCAAGAAACTGGCATTATATACTGGTAGTCTTTCTATCCGTCTTGTATCCTCCATGATCAGAATCTGAGTATGCAACTAGATATTCATTTCATCCTTTAGGGTACCAGAAACCTAATTCTGTTATGTCACTGAGATATCTAAAAATTCATTTGATGGTTTTAACATGTGATTCTTTTGGTGCTGATTGATATCTTGCACACATACCAATACTGAATTGGATGTCAGGTCTGCTTGCAGTGAGATAGAGTAATGATCCTGTCATTCCTCTATATCTTGTGATATTGTAATCTTTTCCTTTGACATTAGCATTAAGCAATGTGGTTGAACTCATTGGTGTGTCCATACCATTTGCATCATCCAATCCGTATTTCTTCAATAGCTCTTTCAAATAATTCGTTTGAGATATGAAAATTCTATTCTTTCTTTGTTTGACTTGCAAATGGAGAAAGAAATTCAATTCTTCCATCATTGACATCTCAAAATCCCCCTGTATTATTTCAGAAAATTCCTTGCACAAGATTTCATTAGTAGTACCAAAAACAATATCATCAACATATATTTGTACAATTAAAATATCATCTTGTTTTTTTTTGTAAAAAGTGTTGTATCAACTTTTCCTTATACAAAACCTTGATTGATGAGAAATTTACTAAGTCTTTCGTACCATGCTCTAAGAGCTTGTTTTAAACTGTATACAACTTTTCTTTGTTTGAAAACATGGGCAGGCTTAGTCATATCTTCAAAACCTGGAGGTTGATCTACATACACTTCTTCCATAATGTAGCCATTTAATAATGTACTCTTTATATCCATTTAATGCAGTTTGAATCCCTTGATGATGCAAAGGCCAAGATACTCATATAGCTTCTAATCTAGCCACTGGAGCATACGTTTCCTCTAACCAATTCATTCTTCCTGATTATAGCCTTTGGCCACTAATCTTGCATTGTTTCAGACAATAATTGTAGATTCATCAAGTTTATTCTTGAATACCCATTTTGTGCCAATGATCAGATGATTCTTAGGCCGGGGTACTAAATCCCAAACTTGATTTCTTTCAAACTGATTAACTTCTTCTTGCATTGCTATTACCCAATCATTGTCTGATAGGATTTCATCAATGTTAGAAGGTTCTATTTCAGAAATGAATGCAGAAAAACAAACTTCATTAAAAATTTTGTTTCTAGTTTTCACACCTTTACTCACATCTCCTTTGACTTGGTTTAGGGGATGAATTTTGTTATATTTCCAGGCTCTAGATTGTCCTAGTGGTTGATCTTCTTCCTTAGTTTAGTCAACCTCTGGAATGAAAGGTTTAGAATTATATTGACCATTCTCTTGATTAAAAACAATTTCTTGCTTATCATCAATAATTTTGTTAGAGGATTCAAATTCATTGAATACAACAAGAATTTATTCTTCAACAACATATGTTAATTTATTGAAAACTCTGTATGCTTTGCTTCAGTTAGAATAGCCTATGAATATTACTTCATCTGAATTCTCTTAGGTTATCCTTTCCATTATTATGAATAAAACACTTACAGTTGAAATGTGTGGATGAACAAGATTAGGCTTCCTTTGTATAGTTCATACGGTGTCCTTCCAAGTTTTGTTATGATATAGGCTCCATTTGAAATGTAGCATGAAAACTTGAGACATATTCTTTTCATTCAGTATTGCTCTAGCCATTTCAGTAAGAACTTTGCTCTTTCATTCCATGACTCCATTTTGATGAGGTGTTCTTGGAGTAGAAAAATTATGATTAATACTGTTAGCATCACAGTAGTCTCCAAATGCTTGATCTTCAAATTCTCCACCGTGATCTGTCCTGATACCTACAATGGACATACCTTTCTCATTTTGCACTTTCCTGGCAAAAACTATAATTTCTCTGAAGGTTTCATCCTTGGACGATAGGAAAATAGTCCATGTAAATCTAGAAAAATCATCAACAATGACCAATGAATATAAGTTGCCACCAAAACTTTTAACTCTCATTGGACTAACCAAATCCATATGTAGCAATTGAAGGGGTTTGTTTGTTGTAATCTCATTTTTCGATTTGAAAGATGATTTAGTTTGTTTACCCTTCTGACATACGTTACAAATCAAATCATTTTTGAAACTTTGGGTAAATTGAGTACTAAATCCTTTTTGAGAAGCTTGCCTAGTTGGTGCATATTGACATGAGCTAGGCTCTTATGCCATAGCCAACTTTTATCGGCATTACTTAGAAAACAATTTTCAGAATCATTTCTACTGATATCAAGAGTATAGCAGTTACCTTCCCTTTTTGCTTTGAGCTTTGTCTTGAGATTCTTCTTATCTAATTGTAAGTCTTTCTTGTTTATAATTAGACATTCTTCTAAGTCAAATATTACCCAATTATGTTTATCTGCACTTTGACTTACACTCAGCAAGTTGTGACACAAGCATTCAATGTAATATATGTCTTTGACTTATATATCTTTGTCATTTTTTAGTTCACCAATTACTGCTATCTTTCTAGATTGATTTCCTCCAAATTTTACCTTTCCACCTTCCTTAGAGTTGTAATGTGGTAAAACCTTTGAAATCACCGGTCATATATCTGGAGAATCCACTGTCTATGTACCATTTATTATTTTTGGATGATTTAAGACATACCTGCAATCAAATTTGATTAAATCTTAGGTACCCACATCTTTTTAGGTCCTTTTAGGTTAGTACAAATTATTTTATGAACATATGAACTTTTAGGTACCTATTTGTAGGTTCCTATGTTTTCTTTCTTTTTTTGAATGCATGATGAAGTATAATGACCTTTTCTATTGCAATAATTACAAACTGCAAAAGGATTTGATGTATGAACATAATATTGAAAATGACTCAAATATGTTTTACCTCCTGCTTTCTTTCTTCCTTTCTTTTTATCTATTTTTAGATCATATATCCAATAACAGATCGGTCATTTACAAATTGTTGAGCTTTTAAAATCACATTTAATATCTCACTCCCTTTGGTGAATTTTTCAAGAGTTCTTGTGAGATCATTGTTTTTCTTTTTCAAGGAAGAACCATTTTCACAATCTTTTTCTAAATTTTCCTTAAGTTCTTCTTCAAGAACTTTTTTTTCCTTTTAAAACTAACTAGTTCTTTAACTACTTTGATGAATTCAGAATGTAAAGCATTATATTTGGAAAGTAATTCATCATAGGTAGGATCAGAATCATTTACCTCTTCTTCTATTTCTTCTCTAGCAACTAGACAGATATTGGCTACTTCTTCTTCTTTACTATCTTCATCAGAGGAACTATCTCCCCATATAGCGGATACAAAAGCTTTCTTTTTGTTGAAGAACTTGCCTTTTCTCATTTCTTTGTTTTTCTAAGTCAGCTCTGGACATTCTGACTTGATATGTCATGGCTTTCCACATTCATACAGATGATGTGTTCTTTACTGCTTGTTCCTTCTTTCTGAAATTTTTTTGAATCCTTGGTCTTTCTTGTAAAATTTTCTGAATCATTTTATTAGACCCATTTTTTCATCGTTGAAATCTTTATCATCTTCTTGAGTTTCTTCTTTTTCTTTTAGTGCAAGGCCTTTCTTCTTCTTTTCTCTAATTTCTTTTAGTTCTCATTTGAACTTTAATTTACTTTCATATTCAAAGAGACTTCTGAATAAAAAAGTAACTAATTGCATTGATTTGCCTTTTGCTTCCTCTATCACTGTAACTTTGGCCTCCCATTCTTTTGATAGTATGTTCAGTATCTTTCTTACTTAGGTATGTTGATCATAAACTTTCCCTAGTGCTGCAAGTTGATTAATAAGATAAGTATATCTAAGTTCAAATTCAGATATTAACTCACATGATTTCATTCAAAGTAAATCAAATTCAGTAACCAGAGTATTGATCCGGTTTTCTTTTATTCATGATGTTCCTTCATGAGCTATTTCCAAGGCTTCCTATATTTCTTTAGCTGTTGGAAGTGTGCAGATTCTGAAGTACTCATTTTGACTTAAGGCACTTTGAATCATTAGAATTACCTTGATGTTGAGTGTGATGATTTTCTTGTCATTCTTATCAAATTCTGCTGGTGTCTTAGGGATCCTATATGAATCTACAATTTTCATAGGTTGAAGATTCCTACTTTTAATCACATCCCATAATCCGTATTCTGTAGCCATTACAAATATTCTGAACTTCGATTTCTAAAAAGAGAAGTGTTCACTACTGAAACCCTGTAGTCTGGTGATAGAAGCTTTGTCAGGAAGAATTTCTTCACCCATGCTTGCCATTGGATCCTTCTTAAGTTGTTATACCTAATAAGAAGACCTACGCTCTGATACCAAATGTTAGTACAAGCGTTTCACCCAAGAGAGGGGTTAAATTGGGTGATACCAGAAAATTCATTTCATATATAAAAATTGACTGAAAATTTAAAGCAGTTAAGAGCTAGGCGAAATATCACCGAAGTGTACACCGGGAGTTATACTGGTTTGACCACAACCACTTTAACCTACGTCAAATCCTCAGAGTTTGTCTGAGAGTTTTACTATATCTTTTAAGATTCAATGGGTTCTTGACACCTCATTACATAGCAAGTTCTTTTATTAGGCACTCGCTCCCCCTTACACGTTGTAATCAAATCCCAAACTTAAGGTTCCACAACCTTAAGTTGTCTCAATAACAAATATTGAGTTGGTAATGAAAATCTCTCTCACAGAGTAAATAGATAATCACTAACGTACAAAGAGTATGTATAAGAAAATAGAGCACTAAGAATATATTGATCGATGTGAGTTTGCGTGTTCTCAGTTGTTGTGTTCTATTCTTTATTGAATGCTCTATATATATAGGTAAATTGTAATGTCTGTTGGAAGCATTTCAAACATGTTTGTTAGAGTCGCACAACTTTGTTTGATCGTTCTTCGAATTTGAAAACTAGCCATTTGCGGTAGGTGAGAGTTTCTGACATTGCAGAAAAATATTTACAATATTCAAAATAACCAAAACAATACTATAGATAACCAAGTTTATGCTCAAACTGGACTGGAACCCTCAGTTGCCAGTATCTACATCTTTGCCCTTTGACCCGCTCCTTCTAGCTAAAGAATTTAAATTTTATGGAAGGGGGTGAGATTCATACGAATCTAAGTAATAATATACAATCAATCATATAAAATGCAATAAATAAACATGCAACACACTGCTTCATGTAATAGAAATAAACATTGCAATCTATCTTCCTGTTGGTGTTAAGGATCAAAATGACTATTTTGTCCCTACTAGCTAATCTATGTTCACTGTTCAGGATCAAATGACTATTTGACCCCTACTTGTCTCACTACCTCAACTGGTTCCTGCTTTGCTGGATGGTACTTGTGCTTTTCCCATCTTAAGGTACTTGTACTTTTCCCGCACCACAGTGAGGATTTGTATCAAGTTTATATCACTACCTAAGCTGGGTCCCACTAGGCTTGATGGTACTTGTGCTTTTCCCACACCATAACTAGGTATTGTAACATGTATTTTACATAACAAAATATGGCAATACAATGCATATAAATAATCACATAATATATGAAAGATAAAGTTACTACCTGAAATCCCTTTCAGCCTAATTATCAATCTAAAACCCTTGATCCAACTCAAGTAGATAATAAGTCCTAAAATTCCAAATTTTATAATAAATGATTTATTACTCATTTATGTCTTATTCTAAACTCATGTAGTTGGTTATCTTTGCTTAAAAATGTAAAATAACCAAAATGCCCTTGAGAACTTGGTCCAAGTCCCTTTATACCCGATATAATTGTACTTTTCCAAAAATTATGACTCGAGCTATTTCTACATAATTTTGTGTCTAAAATCCATTTTTGGCATATGTTTTGACAAATTCACACTCAAATGACGAAAATACCCTTGGCAGCCACAAATTAGAGTTTTAGGGGTAAAATTGTCATTTCACATCCTAAAGCCTTCATATTTCATATTTCATATGTTCCCGACTCAATTTTTCATTCTAAGCACAATAGAATTATCAAATCCATGAAATTCCAGCTCAAACATCCTGAATTGCTTTTGGATGAAATTTATGAGAAATTGGAAAATTGGAAATTTCATGTTTTATTTCATAAAACACCTTCTTTTCATCCATAATCCCTTGTTTAACCACTAAACACCTCTTGAACATGATTAATCAAAATTTGGTAGGCAGCACCTCCCCTTAGGGTTCATGCATCCCAATCACAAATCAAACAAACACAAACTAATAATTCAACCATAATAACAACAACCACCTTGAATTCAACAAGAAAATCAAGGTTTATGAGTTTACCTTTTGATTCCTTCTTCTTTCCTTTAAAATTGCCACCTCTCCTTTTTCTCTTTGATTTCCTTCTTGCTTCATGTGATTTCAAGAAGGATTTAAAGATTAGAAGAGGTTTCCATGAGATTAAAGACAAGAACACGAATTTTACAACCAAACTTACCTAGTTTGCTTCTTGATTTCATTCTCTCTCTTCTTTGCTCTTTATGTTCTTGAACACACACACACACACACACACTCTCTCTCTCTCTCTCTCTTTGCTTGTTTTGACCAAAAATATGGCCTTGTGAAAGAGTTAAATAAGCTCTTCTAGTGTCTTCTTTCACCTCCTCAAAATATTATTATTTTATTATATTCTTTGCCCATGTCATCAATAAAATAATATTAAGCGATAAGGGCCTATTAGCTAACAAGCAATACATGAGTTTATAATTGAGAAGTACTCCAATGATAATTAATAAGGTTGAGGACTGATGAGTTTTAATAAAGTTGCGAACCACTATGAGATTGTTTTGAAAGTTTAAAATTTTTCAGAAAAGCCTAATCCATTACAGGTTCAAGCCCTGTATTAAAGTTGGATTTGAAATTATTTTCAAAGGTGCATTTATCCCTGGATGGAAACCTGGCTTAGTGGTTGGAATACATTGTGTAAAAACTCATCAGATCATAATGAAAATAAGGTAGTCACATGTAGTGGTATCAAAGCATAGGTTCTAGCAATAAGCTAGTATTCTTTGCTTATGTGAGTAATATGTATATTGATACTCTGATAGTGATATTGTGATTATGTGTTATGGGTGACAGAAGAAACCAAAGAAGTAGATCAATCTGTCTGTTAATCAACTTACAGAGGGAAGGAGCAGAGGCATATACATATACAAAAGAAGAAGCGGGGCAAAGATGATGTATACCCTAAGGAAAAGGGTTTGAGCTCAGTGACAGTAACTGTGGCACCTAGCCCTAGTGAGGATTCCTTTATAGGTGAAAATGTGAACCTAGAAATAGAAGAAGTAGAGCAGGATTCTGATTTTACTGTTATCTCTAGGGTTTTTTATCATAATCTAGAGTATGGTTTAAATCCCCACCTTATGCTATGGGAATACATAGAAGAGTTATACCAAAAAGCTAGTACTGACCAAGCTTCCAAGCAAGCACAATAATTAGCATTTCTGGATGAGGTAGCATGTTATGCTGGGATAGAGACATAAACGAGTTGCCGATGCCCAGTGACATGTAGATCTATAACACTTTATGTTTCTTTTCTAACACTACCTTTTGGACCAAGAAGCAAAATGAGATCATGGAGCATGGTCCCTTTGGTTTCATTACTTTTATGGAGCACATGAGTGAATATGTATTAAACCATATGTGTTGAGGATTGTATTGTTATAAACTTTCACTATAATGATATATATATTCCTATTTCATACTGGTATTTAAATTTAAGGATTCACCATTAATCCTTCTCTTAATAGTGAAAAGAAGCCATGGTTGATCTATGAGGAGGGAGAAGGATTAGATCGGTTGACACTACAGAAAGAAATCCATCTAATCCAATGTAATAAATATTGGGCATGCTGACTGAGTAGCAAGCCATGATACACGAGCTCAGAGATAAGCTATAGGAAGTTCAAACTAGACAAAACAAGGATAACGAAAGGAGAAAAAATGATATAGGGCAGGAGGACAGGCAATAATAGCCCAATGAACAATAACAGCAGCAACAACAACAAGAGCAGAACCAATGACCTCATAATGATCCAGATAGACCAACTAGAGAGGTGGAAAACTTACAGTATTGGATCACGAGGTTCTGTAAACATCAGTGTAATACCCTGACTTTTGAGACTTGAGCTTAGAGAATAAGCCTGAGATTAGTGGATTGCTAAGCCCCGATATAGCAAGATCCCAAATTGTGATTAAGGGTTAATGACTCCAAAAATGGATGTGGTTAGTGATAAATAACCCTTTTGAACAATATGATGTGATTTGGCACTCGAATGTGATTCGTGTGTATTGTGAGCAGCGCCGAAACCCTGTATTTGAGTTCAATTGTGGATTAACATCCAAATTGACTTAGAATAAAGGGAAGAATTGAATAGGGTATTGTGTTGGAAATGGTGTCATAGTGTGTTTTGTTGTTATTGAAATTGGTTTGGAACTTTAGAATGGAAAAGTTGCAATGTTAGGTTTTGAAATGTGAATTGTGTTGACATGTTGAGATTGTTGTGAAAACATGTCAATGTGATGTGAATTTGATTTATTTGGTGTTTCCAGTGGATTCCTTGTAAAAATTTATGTGGGAATGATGTTTGGTATGAAAATGGGAGCATTGGAAGCAAAGATGCAAAATCTGAAATTCTGTCCAGTGAAACTCTATTCTGGGCAGTTCGTGTGTGTGAACGTTTTGAATGACCAAATGGTGTCTAAAAATTCTGAAATATTTCCGTCTTAAAGTTCACATCCCAAGCTTCAAAGTGGACATATAATTTGTGCCATTTCGTTTTGTGAGCTAGGAGATATGACTGTCCAAAATTTGGGATGGAAACTGAACTCTGTTTTGGGGCAGCGATGAGTTTTATGTAATTCTCAACTTTTGTGCTAATTTTGGGTAATAGCCCATATTTTTTCTATAACTAGGACTTAAATACCTGTCATTTGGCTTTGAAATCATCTCATTTCGATTTTTCTAGAATTAGTTATGATTTTTCAAAATTTGGGCAAAAGATCTGAAAATGGGAATTATTGAAAGAGGCAAGCTTCACCCAAGAGGGGGTGAATTGGGTGATGTTATAAATTTTTCGTTTGGTGTGGTGATATGAAAAATATAGTAGATAGAGTAGAGATGAGAATATTTGAACACAGAGAGTTATACTGGTTCGGCCCAACAACCAGGCCTACGTCCAGTCCTCAGAGATCAAGACCTACTGAGAATTTCACTATACCTCCAAGATTCAATGGGCTCTCAGAATGCCACTAGACAACAATCGTCCTTGAACGAACTACGAGCAGAAATATTCTCTCAATAAGAAATTTCTCTCCCCCTTACGACAAGTCTTATGTGCAGAAAAATAATCTATGACCCTTCTCACTTGCTTATGTATACAAGACTTATGAGCAGCAACGTTCTCACCTGCTTACACCACTGTAAGTCTTATGAGCAGCAACGTTCTCTTCTGCTTGTATCTTATAAGACTTATGAATGGAAGGTACAACAAGGAATTCTCTCAACTGCTTCTCTCGTAAGGAAAACTACCCTCTCAAGGTCCCAATACCTTGAGATCAAATAAACATATAATTTGAATTGTATGAGGACTCTATTACAGAGCAAATGAATAAACACTGAAGATCAATGTGTATACAGAGAAAATGATGAAAAGTAGAGACTCGTGTATAAGCTTGTGAATTCTTGTGCTACGTTGTTGTTTTGATTATCTTTGAATCTCTGTATATATAGTTGCTTCAGTTTTTGCCCGTTTGGGAAATCAACATTTGAGGAGCTAGACTTTTGCAACTGTAGAGGAACACGCACATGTTTGAATATTCTGAATGCGGTAGGTGCGAACGTGTTTGTAATCATGTTGTCTGCCGTTGTTTGACTTTCTCTGTAACAACTAATTTTCAAACGTTCATCTTTCTGTATTACACTTATAATTCATTCAAAATAATGTTAAACAATGATAATAAGTAATCATGATATGAATAAATAACAATAAACCATGTTCGGATTGAACGTTGTGAGACTTGGTATTTTTGGTGTTCTAACAGGGCATCACTCGAGCATGAAAGGCTCACTTTAAGTGATCTCCTATTTTTCTTCATATGCTTCTGTTATCGGGTTGTGCTTGCATAGAATTTCAGAGAGACAGAATCTTCACTCGCGGGTGAAGAGAGGTCTCACTCGAGCACAACTTCCTCTGCTCGAGTGATCTTTCCTTTTCCACTGGGAGTGTCTTCTCGGGTCATCACTCGCACACCATTTTGACAAGAGTGAGAATTTGTACTCGCAGGTGATATGGTCCCTCACTCGAGCACTCACACTCCTGCTCGAGTGAGACGCATATTCTCCAGGAATATGCTCTCAATACCAACACTCGCATCAGGATTTCAGAGGGATAGAATTATCACTCACAGGTGATGTGGGCCCTCACTCGAGCACACAGACTCCTGCTCGAGTGAGAAGAATATTCTCAAGTATTTTACCTTTTGACCAGGCACTCGCATCAGATCTGGAGAGGGAAAGAATTTTCACTTGCAAGCATTGATGTGTTACTCGAGCATATAAGGGTGTGCTCGAGCACACTTGCACTTCTCTGAACTTCATGACTCTCGGCCAAGCACTCGCAGTACCTTGCTCGAGCACAGAATGCTCATGCTCGAGCATTGATGTCTCTGCTCGAGTGAATGAAGGAAGCATGCTGTTACTTGCTCTCGGCCAAGCACTCGCAGACCCTTGCTTGCATGTGCTCGAGTGAGAATGGCTTCTCTGCTCGAGTGCACACCTTTGTGCTCGAGTGATCCAGTGAACATAACAGAAGAATGTCTCTCGGGTGCACACTTTCTGGCTTTCACTCGCACCTGCTCGAGCACAGAAGAGATCTATGCTCGAGTGCAAAATCCATGCTCGAGCACTCCAGTGCAATTTCACAGCAGATATCAGAAAACTTCCTCTATGCATTTGGTAACTTTGTAAACTTTTCTTAATCTCTTAAAAGCATTATTTGCACATGATTGTCTTTTTGTTATCATCAAAACTTGGGATCTAACAATTATGACATCATCAAAATAAAAGATGACATCAGCATGGAATTAAATATTTTCTCATCATCTTCAGCTTTCATTTCTGACGTTCTGAACCAGCTAAAACTAGTGAGAGAAAGTTGAGAGCTCTTAGAGAGAGAAAGAGAAGAAATCTCACAAGGTAAGCCGATTTCTCCGTTGATCTAGCTCCTAACGCGTATAACCTTGCTCCTAAGCTTCCCTTTCATGTTCTTTAAGGTGTTGGAAGCTCAATTTTTATGGCTAATATGGGCTAGGGTTTATGCCACTCTTGAGAAAAGCTAGTGGGAGCTTAAGGTAACTTCCAAACTCTTGTGTATTGACAATTCTAGCTACTGTGGATAATTTAATCGGTGAAATTTTGCCGGATTATCATTGGTTTCAAAAATGGAAAATGGGTGTGTGGGGCTGTTATGCTACCCAAATTGGTACTAAATGGTATTTGTAACTTAATGGAATAGTCAATAAAGTGGTTAGGAGTAGAAAGGAACGCATTTACAGAGCTGAAACCGTAAAACCCCAATTTCCCCGAAATACGTGAGAATTTCGGCCAGCTCTAGAAATGGGTCTTAGATTTGGATTTTCAATAATTTGATGATTCCATTGAGTTCAGGAGTGAAAATTAGGTAGGGTTACAGTTGGGCACTTTTTTGGAAAAAGCTGAAAAAACATAATTACGAAAACGCCCCTAAAACCCTTAAAGTGGGCTGCCAAGGGTAATTTTGTAATTGACATTGAATTTGATAATTTCAAGTTTGGAAATGGATTCCTTGGGTAGAAATATGTTATAATAGCCTATGTTAAAATTTTGGAAAAAGTACAGACGGGCTGGGTCCCTGGGAGCATTTTAGTAAATTTTTAATATAGCATCATATAACCCCCAAAAACACTATGGAAGTGTCTAAATAGTACATTTGACATTGTAGGATCGAATATGAAACCCCGAGCCGTTTGCACGTAGATTGAGGTACACGTTTCAAGGTATAAAAGGTAGGGAACTTATCTCTCTTGCATGGCCTGATAACTGTATTAATGTGCTGATGCATATTATTGCTTTGCTTGATTATGTGGAACATGTATGAATGATTTGAAGCTATGTTTCAATATATGCTATGGCCATATGTGCATTGTTCGAAGCATTGAGCTTATAGATTTGTCATTGTATGTGTGCATGAGTTTTGTGATGCAAGCATGTCATGCATTAAACACTTATCTTGCCTACATATTGATAATGTTTCCCTACTAAGATTCTCTCAAATCTCACCCTTCCCTACCAACAATTTAGATAGGGTAAGTGGCTCATGGAGGGAGCGGCTAGGACTCCTTCGAGATGAGAGTTGGTAGTTGGTTATCAATGAGTTGTGAAGACTGTATATGATTTGGTTGAATATAGGGTTATGAATTTGAGATGAGATTGTGTAATCCCCATTTGAAGAATTGTAATGGGCAATTGTACCCTGTGTATCTTTAGCGAAGGTATGTACCCGGGATTGCCGGGATGATTATGTTGTACACTCTGATATTTATATGAATGTGATTTATCTTCGCGTAGTAATTGTATTCAAATTGTGAATATGAAACCAAGTTTTTAAATGATTTCGAAAGGTATTTGTGAAAACCCCGTCATGTGATGGGTTAGTAAATGTTATTTGATTATTATTGGTCTCTATTTCATTTTAATAGCGTATTTCGGATATAATTACGAAGGGGGTAACAATCAGCCTCCAATATTCTAAGGGAGGTTTGATTCCTAGGTTGCTGAGGATTGGTTGGTTAGACTGGAGAAAATATTCAAGGTGATAGAGTTCCCCACAAAAATAAAAGCTCAAATGGCCACTACAAATTGGAAGGAGATGTTAACAGATAGTGGAAGTATACCGAGCTGATTCTACAGGTTAGGAATATTCTATTACTTAGGAATTATTCCAAGACAAGTTTAATGAAAAATATTTCGTAAGGTCTGTCAGAATTGAAAAATAGGCAGAATTCTTGTCACTTTAGCAAGCAAATCATAAGACTTTTGACGAGTATATGTTTAAATTCATCTGTCTATCTCGTTATTCTTCCTATATACGGTATTGGGATGATGAGATCTAGAGTTTTGATGTGTTGGTGAGAGGGTTAAAGACATAAATAAAGGAGAAGCTAGTCTCTAAGCAGTTCACTGAATTCAATCAGGTTGTGGAGGTATGCCGAATCACTGAAGGTAACATGAAAAATTTGTATTCAGCTAAGAATATGTCAACTGTGGAGGTTCAAGCAGTGGGAATTCTTCTCAAAAGTGGAAGATCTAAGGGTTCTTATCTAGAAGAGATAATAGAAGATTCTCTTGGCTAGAAAATTACGGTTTCTAAGGACCTCCCACATCTCGACCTTGCCCTCTTAGTGGCAAATCACATGCTGGTAGATCTTCCACCAGCAGGAAGATAATTTTCTATGCTTGTTAATAGCCGGGTCATTATGCTAAAGACTATAAGCAGTGGTTAGCAGAGCCTAGACCTAAAAATTAGGGCAAGACGTTTACCATGACACATGAGGAGACACTGAGATCACCTGAGATGATTCAAGCATAGTACAAGCATTATTTGATTCTAGTGCTAACCATTATTTTATTGCATTTGACTATACTAAAAACTTAGGGCTAAGTATTCATGAACTACCATATGATCTGGTTGTGTCGATGCCTATGGGTGTTAAAACTGTCATAACAAGTGCTTGTTTGAATTGTGTGGTGAATGTTGAGGGACATGATACCATGGTAAATTTAATTTGTCTACTGTTTCACAAACTTGAAGTTATACTAGGGATTGATTGGTTGATGGTAAACAAAGTGCTATTAGACTACAGAAAGAAGAGGATTGTATATCTTACTCTACGGGAAGATGTCAATACAGACAATGACTTGAACTTTCTTATGGTGTCTCAAACTGAGAAATACTTGCAAATTTGAGACCATCATCTTGTAATCTTGATCAATAAAGTGAGTGAAGTTGTTGGATTTATTCACCATAGCCTTAGAGTAAATGTACCATACAATCATTTGCAAGTCACACATACTGCTAGGATTGAAGTTGATTATACCCATAGGCTCTCCTAGTCTTAGAATCCTATAAATCTTTCCTTAATTGAACTCTATTAAAGGATCCTAAGGTTGATTTTCTATCCCTAGCTATTCATTGATCTTGGAGGGTAAGATTATCTATTTGTGATCCTTGACAATTGTTTCCAACTGATCCTCAATGAAAGTACCCTCCTTTGTACATTCTTCCACTGTTTTAAGGTGAAAATAAAAATAACGAACAATCTTTGGACAATATGGCATATGGATTGACAACTGAGGCATATACTGACCAAAATATGCATGCAAGTCTAGTTTTAGAGTTTCTAACAGAACTTGATGGTTAAGATAGAACATCTTACAAATCAGTATCTTAGTAAAATGTTCTTTGAACTTCTTTGAATCAAAGAGAACTAAGGAAATATGCTCAGGAGGAGTAACTAGAAGATCTTCCTCATTTTCTCCTTCTTGTTTAACTTCAAGAGGATTTACGGATAGTGGAGTAGGAGCATTAGAAGCACTACGTTGACTAGAAGTAGAAGTACCAGGTTGACCTCTTGGATTTCCTTGCCTTGGTCTTCTTGGAATTAGCACTTCATCAAGCGTATTTGCTATTACTCTTTTGATTATACCTTCATATATAGATTTATGTCTATCCCTTTTAGTCCAGGAAGGTGTATCCAAATCATAATTGGAACAGAAGGAGTACGAGGAACTGTGCATTTTCCCCTTTCTAGTGGACTCATTAATGCTGCCCTTGTCATTAAATGAGTTGCTCTAGGCTCTTTAATTATAATGTCCTTAGCCCTTGATTGAGATTTAGGTGAAGCCTTATCTTGAACCTTTGGTCTTGGATGCTTTTTTGGTTTACCTATCTTGGATTTCTTCTCTAAGGGAGGAGATAGAGATCGAGAAGACTCCTTGTCTTCACAAATGGTGGTCTTGGTACTAGCCATACTTAGAGACTCTCAAAAAATAAAGACTTTGAAAGAATTTCTTTGTTTGCCCTAGCGGCTATCAAAGGAGAAGGCTGAGGATTTGGAAGGGTTTTTGGAAGAATTTTAAAATAGCTTTTAAGGGGTTTTGGTCGGAATGAGGTTTAAAATGATTTATGAGAAGATTAGTAGAGCACTGAGAGTGATTATAAGAGAATGACTCTACCAAAACATATAAATGCCCTAAACCCCAATATCTTTCAAGTGATCATACTTTAACATCACTTAAGTGGTTACTCAAGTAATGCTGCCAAGAAAATCAATTAGAATAGAATCATGATACCTCACTCTACTAAATTTGTAATTACTCAAAAGCATGCCTAGTTGATAAAATCCTTCATTTTTCAACATTTACCAATGTCATTGGCTCAATCCTGGAGTCATCACAGATTCACTCTGCTTCATGGTAATGATTACTTGAGTGCTCACTCAAGTGATACTTCATCCTTTATCTTCTCCCAAAGTTTCAGTTTCTTTCTCCAATTATCAGGCACTACAGTGACATCTTTTCTGGCACTACTTCTACCATCACTCAAGTGATCAGTCGAGTGATGTTCGTTATCATTGGAACACATTACTCGAGTGATATCACAGTGATGGTTACTCTGTTTATCCCTATTTTCAGTACCCACAAGTAGAGGAATTTCAAACCTCATGTAAAACAACTTTCTAGATACACTGATACTTAAGTTAGTCTGCAAATCATCAAAACATATATGATAAAAAATTAAAAACATAAAAATTCCAAGAATTTCCTCATAAATCATTGGGATTTATTATTCCGAATTCTCTTTGTATGTAAAAGAATTTATCTTCAACAAATGTTTTGGAGAATATATCAAGCAATTGAATATATGTTTGTATGGAAACCACTTTGACATCCTTTTTTTGCACATAATCTCTGAAAAAATGATGTCTTATGTCAATGTGCTTGGTTTTGGAATGTTGCACTAGATTTTTGGCTAGGCCTATTGTGCTTGTGTTGCCATAATATATTCGTATCTCCTTTAAGTAGATGCCTAGGTCTTGGAGTTATTGTTTCAACCAAAGCATTTGAGCACAACAAATTGTAGCGGCTATGTATTCAGCTTCTATAGAGGTTAATGACACTTTATTTTTCTTCTTACTGAACTATGAGACTATAGAACCACCAAGAAATTGGCATTGAGAACTTGTACTCTTTTATTAGTCTTGTATCCTCTATTGTCTGAATCAGATTAAGCCATCAAATATTCATTCCCACCATTTGGATACCAAACTCCAAGTTCAATCATGTCAGCAAAATATCTAAATATTCTTTTCACTATTTCAGCATGTGGTTCTTTAGGTGCTAATTAATATCTTGCACATATGCCAACACTGAACTGAATATCCAGCCTAGTTATTATCAAGTAGAGTAGAGATCTAATCATTCATTTATACTTAGAAATATAGAAGTCAACTCCTCTAACGTTAGCATCTAATAATGTTATTGAGCTTATTAGAGTGTCAACTCCTTTAGCTTGATCCATTCCAATTTCTTCAAGAGCTCCTTGAGATTTTTGGTTTAGGAGATAACGATCTCATTCTTCCTTTGCTTGATTTGCAATCCAAGGAAGAAGTTTAATTCTCCCAATATAGACATTTCAAATTCTCCTAGTATAATTTTAGAAAATTCTTGACAGAGAGATTCATTAGTGGCACCAAATATAATGTCATCAACATACATTTGTATAATTAATATATCATATCTATTATGTTTGATGAATAATCTTGTGTCTATGTGTCTCTATCAAAGCCTTGATCAAGGAGAAACTTACTTTGACATTCATACCAAGCTTTGGAGCTTGTTTGAGACCATAAAGTGCTTTCTTAAGTCTAAAAGTATGATCAGGCTTGGTTATATCTTCAAAACTAGGGGTTGTTCAACATACACTTATTCCATCATGTAACCATTTAGGAAAGTACCCTTGATATCCATTTGATAATGTTTGAATCCCTTGATATATGCAAAGACTAAGAGTATTCGTATGGCTTTTAATCTGCTATTGGAGCATATATTTCCTCATAGTCAATTCCTTCTTCATGATTATAGTCTTTTACCATCAATCTTGTCTTGTTTCTGACAATGGTTGTAGATTCATCAAGTTTGTCCTTGAATACACATTTGGTGCCAATGGCTAGATGGTCTTTAAGCTGGGATACCAAAAAATATTTTAAATTGGTTTAATTCCTCTTGCAATACTAGTACTCAATCATTGTCTGATAGGGCTTCCTTAATGCTTGAGGGTTTAATCTCAAAAAAAAAAGGTAGAGGAAATGACCTCATTTAAAACTTTATCCCTAGTTTTCACTCCTTTACTAACATTACCTATGACTTGGTCTATAGGATAATCTTTAATATATCTCCAATCTCCAGGTTGTGTTTAATCATGATCAAGGTCAAAAACATCTTCTTTTTCAAATTAAGTAGTAAAAGAATTTGAAATGGTTAAGTCTCCTAATTTCTGAACTATCTTTAGTTCTTTCTCACTAGGCTTTGGTTGAGACTTAGTCTCATCAAATACAACATGAATAGATTCTTCAATAACACATGTATGTTTATTAAAGACTCTATAAACTTTACTCTTATTTGAATAACCAACAAATAGACCTTCATCAAATTTAGAATAGAATTTACTAAGATTATCTTTATCATTGTTGTGGATAAAGCATTTTCATCTGAAGAAATATAGATAAGCAAGGTTTGGTGGTCCTCCTTTATATAGCTTATATGGTGTTTTACTAAGGATCGTTTTGATGTATGCTTTATTTGATATATAACATATTGTGCTCATTGCATCTGTCCAAAACACTTGTGACACTCCCTTTTCATTCAACATTGCTCTTGCCATGTATGTGAGAACTCTGTTCTTCCTTTCTGCCACACCATTTTGCTTTGAAGTTCTTGGAGTTGAGAAATTGTGATCAATAACATTTGCATCACAAAATTCTCAAAAGGATTGATTTTCAAATTCTCTACCATGATCAGTCTTGATAGACATAATATGAATACCTTTCTCATTTTGGACCTTTTTAGCAAAAATAACAAATTCATCAAAAGTTTCATCCTTTGTGGAAAGAAATATAGTCCAGGTAAATCTAGAATAGTCATAAAAAATTAACCAATGTGTAAATATTCCCACCAAGAATCTTTACTCTTATTGGTCCAACTAAATCCATATGAAGTAGTTGGAGGGGTTTTTCTGTTGAGATTATCTTCTTTAATTTAAAAGAGGACTTTATTTTTTTTCCCTTTTTGACAAGAATCACATTCTACATTATCTTTAAGACTCTTTACTCTTATTGGTCAAACTAATCTGTATGAAGTAGTTTGAGGGGTTTTTCTGTTCAGATTATCTTCTTTAATTTAAAAGAGGACTTTATTTGTTTCCCTTTTTGACAAGAATCACATACTACATTATCTTTAACTTGAAGTTTAGGAAGATCAACAACTAAATCCTTTTTGGCTAATTTGCTTAGTTGGTTCATATTGACATGAGCAAGTCTCTTATGCCACAACCAACTTTCATTGGCATTACTTAGGAAACAGTTTTTAGAGACAATAGAATTTATATGAAGAGTGTAGCAGTTACTATCTCTTGAGGCTCTTATCTTGACTTTGAGGTCATCTTTGTTGATTTGAAGATATTTCTTGCTAACAATGAGGCATTCTATTGAATCAAAGATGACCCAATTGTCTCTTTTAGTACTTTGGCTTACATTGAGTAAGTTGTGGCACAATCCTTCTACATAGTAGACATCGTTGACTTGTACTCCATTTTTCTTGCCTACTTCACCAGTTCCACCAATCTTCCCTGATTGATTGCCTTCAAAGTTGACTTTGCTCCTTCTTTTGGTTCCATCATGATGAACTTGTTCTTGTCACTAGTCATGTGTCTCGAGCATCTACTATTAATGTACCATTTATTTGTCTTTCATGCCTCGAGACAGACTTACAATCAAAACCAAACAAGTTTTAGGTACCCACATTTTCTTAGGTCATATATAGTTAGTATGGATCACTTCTGGCACATGTGATCCTTTTAGAACCCATTTATAAATACTAATGATTCCTTCTTTTTTGTGGTAACAAGAAGTTGTATGGTGTCCTTTTATATTACAAAAATTATAGTATGCAAAAGGATTAGACACATGTATAGAATGTTGGAAATAGTTGGGATAGGCTTTATCTCCTTTCTTCTTTTTACCCTTTTTCTTGTCAAGGTCTAGATCATATCCAATCGCTGACTTGTCATTTGTACAACTTTGAGCCTTCAAGATAACTTTGAGACTTTTACTTTCCTTGGCGATTTTCTCAAGTGTCTAGATAAGGTCATTGTTCTTTTTCTCTATTTCTTAGCATGTTTGACAAGAATCATTAGATTGCTTCTTGAGTTGATCTTTAAGAAGCTTGACTTTCTTTTTGGAGCTTACCAACTCCTTTACTACTTTGACAAATTCATAATGTAAAGCATTGTATTCAAATTGTAATTTGTCATAAGTAAGTCTAGAATCCATTACCTCCTTAGTGTCTGATTCTTCTTCTCATGCTACAAAACATATATTGGCAAGCTCTTCCTCATCACTATCTTCTTTAGAGGAGCTGTCTCCCTATATTACAGAGACATATGCTTTCTTCTTCCCGAACTTGCTTTTCTTCTTTTCTTTGCTCTTTAGATAATAGGACATTCTGACTTGATATGTCTTAGCTTGTTACATTTGAAGCAAATGATTGGATCCTTTGCTTCTTTTCTAGCACTTAGACTTCCTTCCTAGAACTTCTTAAATCCTTGGTCCTTGTGGTAGAATTTTTTGAATCTTTTTACAATCATTCCCATTTCTTCATCTTTGACATCCTCCTCTTCTTTTAGTTCTTTTTCTTTGATAGCATTGAGAGCTAATCCTTTCTTTCTCTTCTCATTCATATCAATCAATTCCTTTATTAACTTTATCTTTCCCTTATATTCTAAGAGACATCAAAATAGAGTTGCTGCTGATCTCATGGATTCACCTTTGGCTTATTCTATGGCTATGACCTTGTCTTCCCACTTATTTATGAGGATGTTGAGGATCTTTCTTACTTGAGATCTCTAATCATATGTTTTGCCAAGACCACCAAGTTGATTGACAAGATAAGTGTATCTCAACTCAAACTCTGAAATGCTTTCTCTAGTCTTCATCTAGAACAAGTCATATTCAGTGGTGAGAGTTTCAACTTTGTTTTCTTTGATTCCAGATGTTCCTTCATAGGCTATCTCAAGAGCTTCCGACATGTCTTTAACAAAAGAAAGAGTATAAATTCTAAAGTGCACATTCTGACTTATTCTAAATCATCAAAATAGCCTTGCTGTTGAGAGTCATCAATTTCTTGTCATTATCATCGAACTCTTCTGGTGTCTTCTCTATCATTATTTCTCCTTCTCTCTTTATAAGAACATAGTCTCTATCTTGTATAACTTGCTAGATGTAAGTCCCCATCTTACATACCTCTTAATACTGTGATATTAACCAGAGTAGCAATATACAGCTAGAGGGCACACGGGAATAGCATAAATATACTGATATTATTGAAACAATATTGCTTGATTATAATACAGGAGTTCCCCACAGGGGTTCGTGCATAATAATTACAGACCTTTCAACAATAAAATTGTCTTCAGATAACCAATGACTCCTCTTATGATCATCCAGAACCTTTTGTTGCCGGTAATTACTATTTTACACTTTGAGCTTCTGTCTGCTGAAAACTTTTTACATTTATGGAAAAAGTGAGATTCGGGGGAATCTCAGTAGCAAACAATACCAGTATGCATGCAAAATAAGTGCTTAATGCATGACATACTTGCCATACATAAACTCATGCTAACATAATAACATATCTGTGTGCCCAATGTTTCAAACAGCATACTCATGGGTATAGCATAATAAGAAACAGAGCTTCAATCATTAATATATGTTTCACATAATTAAGCAAAGTAATCACATGCATCAGTACACAAGCACAAATATAAAATACATGCAGGAGAGTTAAGTTCACTACCTGTGCCCTTCCCTTGACTAACTATTGGTCCAATACTGTATCGGGCTGGGGATACTGATATATCCTAAAATTCAAAATTTAGGATAAATGAGTTATTACTCATTCATAAATAATACAAACTCACTTTGTTGGTTATCTAGGCTTAAAACTACAAAAATGACCAAAATACCCCTAGGGACCCGGTCCGAGTCCCTTTATAGCCGGTCAAACTGTACTTTTACAAAAATCATGACCCAAGCTAATCCTACACAATTTCATGTCCAGAATCCATTTTTTTACCTTAGATTGGGTAAATTCAATGCCAAATTATGAAACAGCCCTAATAACCCCTAACTTGGGATTTTCAAGGGTATTTTGACACTTTACATTCTAGGGTTTTTCTTAATTTGCATCCAACATGAACCCTACACAATTTTCCATTTTTAACAAATGGAATCATCAAATCTATGAAATTTTAGCCCAAACACCACCAAAACAGATCCAAACGAAAATCACAATAAATTATGGAAAATGGAATTTCTTGATTCCATTCCATTAACCACCTTTTTTTCACCCATAATTACTTGTTTAATTACTTAATTACACTTCTCACATGATTAATCCAGATTTAGGCAGCACCTCCCCTTAGGGTTTGGTCTTCCTGAAATCACAAAATCAAACCAACCAAAGCCATAAATCAACCACAACAAGTATAAATCAACAAGAGAAACAAAGTTCTTGAGATCACCTTTAATTTCTCTTCTTTCTCTCTCTAAACTACCATTTCTCTCTTCTTTTTTCCTCTTGATTTTACTTGCTACACATGATTTCAAGAAGGATATGAAGATTAGAGAGTGTCTCCATAAGTTAGAAGGCAAGAACAAGTGAATTTACTTGCAACTTACCTTGATTTTTGCTTGTTGAACACCTTGCTTCCGCTTGCTCTATAGGTTCTTGAAGCGCGCTCTCTCTCTCTCTCTCTCTCTCTCTCTCTCTATTTGCCTTGAGTTGGCCAAAATATGGCCTTGAGAAATAGGTAAGAGATTTTTAAAAATATCAAGTTCCACCTTCTCAATTTATATTATTTAATTACTATTAACATGTACTAAAATAATTCATATCATCATCTTTTCTCTTTATCCATTTGTACTATATGAATATGACCCTTGAAACAACCAAAAGGGCTTCTTGAATTATCCCTATTTTGCCTCTTTAAGTATTAACTTTAATTGTACTTATGTGCCTACCATTCTTGACTTTTCTTCTCATCGTTTTGAACTTGGTTTAAAGTGCTTCTACATGACATAATTTATGCCCAAATATTCATTTTCTCTTTTCCCCCTCTATAACCCCCTTCATAATTATGATTCAAAATACGTAATTAAGATGAAATAAAGACCAACGGATAATCAAAACTCATTTAATATCCCTACCTTACAGAAGGGTTTTCACAAATTCTTTCAAAATTTCTGCCTTACCCTATCTCAAATTTCACAATTTGAATATAATTACTCTGTGCAGTTAAATCACATTTATATATATCAGAGTGTATAATGTAATATCCCAAAAAGTGATTAAGGGCTAATGATTTCAAAAGTATATGTAATTATTGTTGAATAAACACTTTTGGAGAATGTGTGATGAGAATTTGGATATTTTAATGATTCCAATGGCTTCCTTGTGAAAATTCGTGTGGGGAGAGTGTTTATTGTGAAATTGGAACCATTGGGAACAATTGTGCAAAAGTTGAAAACTCTGTCCATTGATTCTCTGTACAGGGCAGCTGATTTGTGTGGACGTTTTAAATAGGCAAATGGTGTCTCAAAATTATGAAACTTTCCAGTCTTAAAGTTCACATTCCAAGCTTCAAAATGGACATATAATTTGTACCATTTCGTTTTAGGAACTTGGAGATATGTCTGTCCAAAGTTTGGGATCAAAACTGGACTCTGTTTTGGAGCAGTGTTGAGTTTTGTGTAATTCTGTATTTGTGTGGTGATTTCTAATAATGGTCCATATTTTTCCTATGAATAGGACTTAAATACCTTTTATTTGGCTTTGGGATCACCTCATTTCGATTTTTCTAGAATTAGTTATGATTTTTCAAAGTTTAGGCAGAAAATCTGCCAGAAAATCCGAAAATGGGAATTATGACATCATCTCAATAAAAGATGACATTAGCATGGAATTAAATATATTCTCATCTTCTTCAGCTTTCATTTCCTGTCGTGATGAACCAGCTGAAACTAGTGAGAGAAAGTTGAGAGCTCTTAGAGAGAGAAAGAGGAGAAATCTCGCAAGGTAAGCCGATTTCTCCGACGATCTAGCTCCTAACGCGTATAACCTTGTTCCTAAGCTTCTCTTCTATGTTATTTAAGGTGTTTGAGAAGAAAATTTGGTGTTCAAGGGGCTAGGGTTTTCAGCCACTCCTGAGAAAAGCTAGAAGGAGCTTGAGGTAACTTCCAAACTTTCGTATATTGCTTATTCTGGCTGCTGTGGGCAATTTAATCGGTGAAATTTCACCGGATTGCCATTGGTTTTAAAGTTTGGAAATGATGTGGCCTAGGGGTTATGCTGCCCAAATTGGGTCTTAATGTTAGTTGTAACCTATTGTAATGGTTAATAAAGTGGTTAGGAGTAGAAAGGAACGCGTTTACGGAGCCGAAATCGTAAAACCCCGATTTTCCCCGGAGAACTCATAAATTTCGGCCAGCCCTAGAAATGGGTCTTAGAGTTGGATTTTCAATGATTTGATGGTTCCATTGAGTTCAGGGGCGAAAATTAGGTGGGGTTACAGTTGGTCACTTTTTCGGAAAAGGCCGAAAAAGCATAATTACGAAAACGCCCCTAAAACCCTTAAAGTGGGGCTGCCAAGGGTAAATTTGTAATTTTACATTGAATTTGATAATTCCGAGTCCGGAAATGGATTCCTTGCGCGGAAATATGTTAGGATAGCCCAGATTAGAATTTTGGGAAAAGTGCAACCGGACCGGGTACGGCGGGCCCGGGCCGTGTCCCCGGGGGCATTTTTGTAAATTTTCATTATAGACTCATATAACCTCAAGAAACACTATGGAAGTGTCTAAATGGTGCATTTGGAATTGTAGGATTCGATATTTGCCCTGTTCGTGAACGACCCGTGCCAGAGCACGTTCGGAAAGAACTAGGTAGTGACTCCTCTCTTATACTTTGTGTGAAACATTGTATGTATGTTTGTCTTGCATTGAGAATACATTGTGACATTGTGACATTGTGATGCTTTGTGATCGCAGCGAAAGCTGACGCCTAGTGAATACTTTGTGAATACATTGAGATCGCAGCAAAAGCTGACGCTTAGAGTTTACAGCCATGAGTGCTGTTGTTTGTGGCGAAAGCCATGATACATTGTGATGCTGCTTAACATGATCATATATGCTATGTGTTTATACACTGTATGAGTGGTTTGTTACTACAGAGATTCTTTTGAATCTCATTCTTTCCATTGACTAACATTTCAGACAGGGCAAGTGGCTCCAAGGAGAAGCGAACCACCAGGAGCGGCTAGGATCTTATAGAGTGTGTTGTCAGGCTGTTGGTTAACTATTTTGGACTTGGGATTACTGTTTATTTTTGGAGATGTAAATATTACTGTTGATTTTAGTTATGTAATCCCCTAGTGGAGACTTTTAAACCCTCAGATTATATATGTATAGAACCCGGGAGTTGTCGGGGATTTGGTTATACACTCTAATGTGTGTGAATGTAAATTAACTGCACAGGTAATTATATTCGAATTTTGAAATTGAGACCAGGATAGAGAAGAGTTTTTGAAAGTTTTTGGTGAAAACCCTACTATAGTGTAGGAACTTGAAATGAGTTTAAGCTATCTGACGGTCTCTAAACCAATTTAATTATGTGATATCGAATTATAATTACGTGGTTAAAGGCAGGGGGTTACATATAACAAAAATCCCAACAACCCCTGGGTTTCATTCATTCACTGAGGGTTTATAGCTTCCCATATAAGGAATTACACAACTATATCCAAAATAGTATTTACATCCCAAATCAAAATGGATAACCAACAACCAAAATCATATATCTCCAAGGAGTCCTAACCGCTCTTGGTTGTCCGCTTCCCTGTGGAACTACCTGCCCTATCTGTAGGTTTAACAATGGAAAGAATGAGATTCGAAAGAATCCCAGTAGTAACAAATCACTCATACAACATGTAATCACAGAGCATCCAATAACATTATCAAGTAGCATCATAGCATAACACAGCATGCAGGTTGCCACATATGCACAAAATCACATAGTCTCATCCCCCGTATTCCACTGCCCCGAAGGCATGGTCCTCCCACCGTCAACATCGATGGGCCACGGGTGAAGATTCACAAATAGCCTTTCAGCTTTCACATGTAGCCTTTCAGCTTTCACATAGTCTCATCCCCCGGATTCCACCCCCCGAAGGCACGATCCTCCCATTGTCAACACTGATAGGCTGTAGGTGATAGACCCACAAATAATGATAAATCAAACATACAATGTATCACATATAGTATAAGGGGAAGAGTAACTACCTGGTTCTTTCCGAACATGCTCTAGCACGGGTCGTTCACGATCAGGGCAAATCTCGAACCCTATAGATCAAAATCAAGAACGGCAGATTAATTCTCTACTCCAAATTCTTACTTTCATCACACTTAAAGTCGGTTATCATTTAAACTCTTTAGGTGGCTTTTAAAAGCTCAAACATATGCCTAAAGGGTTGGGAAAGATCATACCAAAAACCACATTTCAAAAGTGAAAAATAATGATGTTTACGGGTTGGCCACCTCCCAGAAATCCAGTGGCCATGGCCAAAAACATGTCGAAACATTTGGGCCGCAGCCCATAATCTGCTGGCTGCGGCCAAGAAAATCTTGTTTCTTGGCTGAATTTCAAAAAATCATAACTAATTCCAGAAAAATTGAAATGAGGTGATTCCAAAGCCAAATGAAAGATATTTAAGTCATAGTTATAGGAAAAATATGAATCATTACCAAAAATCACCACACAATTATAGAATTACACAAAATCCAACACTGCTCCAAACACAGTGTCTAGTTTCAACATCAAACTTTGGACAGTCATTACTTCAAGCACACAAAACGAAATGACACAAATTATATGTCCATTTTGAAGCTTGGAATGTGAATTTTAATACTGGAAAGTTTCATAATTGTTAGACACCATTTGCCTATTCAAAAAGTCCAGACAACCTGACTGCCCTGTACATAACTTTAAGGAACATAATTTCAGTTTTTGTGCAATTGCTTCCAATGGTTCCAAATTCACAACAAATACCATTCCCACACCAATTTTTACAAGGAATCCATTGGAAACACCAAAATAACCAAATTCAACTCATATTCACATGTTCCACAAGAAACACAACATGTCACACAATAACCCAATTCAAAACTCACAATGCAACTCATTTCCATTAAAAATTCCAAACCAATTCTAATGGCACCAAAACACAATATGACACCTATTCCAATACCAAATCACCATGAAATCCACAAGACCTTATTGGCATGAAAATTAGGTCAAGAATCCAAAAATTCCAAAGTCTCACCAATGGTCACAATACATATATCGAAAGATAGCTATTTCTCACCTCTTTCACTTCCTCAAGTTAGTTTCTTGATTCCACCACTTTTAATTTTTCCCAAGCTCTCAAACACCTCTTGAAAATATAAACCATAGAAATGAAGCCCTTAACAAGAGAAACAAGTTTAGTGAGGAGTGTTTAAGCATTCAAGGTCAAATAGGACACCTTACCTTGAATTTTCTTCTTTTCCTTTTCTCTTAGGTTTAGACGTTCAAGGAGTTTGGAGAGAGAGGATGTGAGATGATGATGAAGAAATGAGAAATCAGATTTTCCTTGCTTCCATTCTTAATAACCGACTATGAAAGGAAGAGAGAGGAGTAAATGGATTAAAATTCCATAATGGACCTTTTTGACTACACAAAATTGTGCCAAGTGCCCACATATCACCACTTCTTCCATTACATGCAAGCATGTGATTCCACCCTCTTGATCTCTTGAAAACTAATCGCAACCATTGATATTTGAGTCACCAATGAGCTTCCTCTTTAGTAACTGACCAATCGGTAAGTAACTTTTCTTTTTCCTATTTTACCCCTGATTATGGTAATTCTTACTGAATCACCACTAATACATGTTTATGGTTCATATCACTCAACCATATGCCCTCCCCTTTCTTTAACTCAATTTAGATGTTAATCCATCATTGAACTTAAATATGGGGTTTAGGCACTGATCAAAAACACATTCAGATCGAAATTCACATCTTATTCTTCAAAAGTATTTAATTAAAAATAATTACATTCACTTTTGAAGTCATTAGCCCTTAATCCTATTTTTGGGTCATTACACACTCCATTGTGGATGTCTAACATGAATGAAGTTGAAGGAAGTATATTGATTAAAGCCTAGCTACAATATTTGATTTTTCAACTCAATTTTTCACTTGGCCACAATTTCTCCATATGGCTTTATCTCTTGTTACTTAACATAAATGCTTCTCTTTCCTCTTGCCAAAAGTGATGTTGATAAGTAAAATATTTGCATATTTATTTTCCCCTATATGATGATTTTATAGATGATATTTGAGCTCAATTTAATAAATTTGGGTGTAATTAAGAAAAAAAAATAATGTTTTTGGCATAAAATAGAATTTCTTGAAAAAAATACTAAATTGGACCCTCTTTCAGTTTTCAGGCAATATCCAGAGCTCTGGACATCGGATTAGGATGTTCTTTATATGGATAAAAAGCTAAGAAAGAGCTCTACAACTTTTATGTTGAGACCAAAACCCAGTTCTATCTCTAAGGTTTCGCACTTTGCTTGGAAGTTGAGATCATGATTCATCTACCATTCCACCAATCATTCCTCTATTACATTTCATCTACCACTTCATCTTCCTTTTCACCTACCACTTTATCTTCTTTTTCATCTACCACATTTCATCGACCACTTCATCTACCCTACTCCATTCTTCCCTATATATAGCCATCCTCTCCTTCATATTTAACACAACCATTTTTTCATATCCATTACTTTCCTCTCTTCTCCACATACACCATCTTAGAGTATTTTCATGCATTGTATTTAATTCCTGCATGCCTCTTATATGGAAGGCTTAGGTAGTCCTCCTTTATGAATTGTATAGATTGCCACCTACATGAAAGGCTTTAGCTCCTAAAGGGACGGTTAGATTTTCTCCATTTTCATGCATCTTTTGGTTGTATATTTAAGTTTTAGAATTTAATATTTAAGTTTTATGTAATGTTTATGAAGTTTGTAATTTATTTTGATTTTGTTTTTAATTTCATCATGAGCTAAATTTCTATTTTCCTAGGGTGATGATGTAGCTTACTAATGACAGATTGAATCTTAACTTATTAAATCTAGTTTGAATTTCTCCTTCATGATTGAGTTTTAATTATTGTTCTTAATGCTTTCAATTGATTGGCTACCTTTTGAATGATTCTAATATGTATGTTGACACTGGAAGGAAATGCATGAATATAGATCCTATAATTAAAACCATGACTTCCATATGAAATAGGAATATATTCATATGAGTTGTGTAGTCTTACTAAGTTCCATAAATCTTAAAGCATAATTAATTACTTAAATTCATATAGGAATAACTAATTATAGAATTCCTTGACCTTGGAAGAGGCTAGTAATTAAATTAGGGAAACTCTACCATCAATCATGTGGAATAAATTGGGCTAGAATAGATAAGCGATTCAATCAAAAAATTTGTTAACTGAAATATGATCCCTAGGGTTTTTTCTCATAGTTGCTTTTATATCATTTGCACTCATATTTAATCATCTTTTATTTTGTACTCTCAACACCAACTAATCGATCGACTAAAGAGAATTAAAATTACTCATTTTGAACACTCTACTCACTTCTGTATTACTTGATTACGATAGTGTACACTTGCACTATTTAATAAGCCTTTTACACTCGTAAAAGATGTAAATAGCTCTTTAAAGGAAACAAATAAGCTTTTTGAATTAGCTTCATCCATTTCCTTGAAACTATTATTTAATGGTCATTTAACCATATGCTTTGCTTTTGACTTCTCCACCACATTTACTTAGCTTAAAATGTTTCATCTTGGTTAAATATAAACCAAGTGTTTAATTCCCTTACTCCTTTCCTTGTTTGGACATCCAAGAGCACATGAGGAAGGAAAAATGATGGGCTTTGAATTAAATCTAGACATATGACTATTTTGCCCATACATTTTTGCCATTTTAGCACTTGCTAGAAAACTAGGTAGAATTTTCATCAAACTTCAAAAATTCATATCTTTATTTATAGAGATCTATCTAGTATGATTCTCAAGGTTATGTGATCCTTATTAAGTCTATTTTCAAGGAAAAATATAGCCTTCAGTGTAATCCCCTACCTTGATAATCGTAATTAAGATTCAAAAATGCGTAATTTAAAGGAATTAGAGACCGACGATTACGTTTTTCTCAAATCTCTTTTCTAAAATTCGTTCAACATGGTCTCATTCATCTTCCGAATCTAATTACTCTGCGCAGTTCAATCACATTCATACATATCAGAGTGCATAGCCAAATTCCCGGCAACTCCAGGGTTTCATACAAGTATAAACTAAGGGTTGTAAGTTCTAACTAGGGATTACATAACCAACATCAACGTAATATCTACATTTCAAAAATAAATAGTAATCCCAAGTCCAAAATAGATAACCAACAGCCTGACAACACATCTCTACAAGATCCTAGCCGCTCTTGGTGGTTCGTTTCTCCTTGGAGCCACTTGCCCTGTCTGAAATGTTAGTCAATGGAAAGAATGAGATTCAAAAGAATCTCTATAGTAACAAATCACTCATACAATGTAAAACACATAGCATATATGATCATGTTAAGCAGCATCACAATGTATCATGGCTTTTGCCACAAACGACATCACTCATGGCTGTAATCTCTATGCGTCAGCTTTCGCTGCGATCTCTATGTATCACAAAGTATCACTATGCGTCAGCTTGCGCTGCGAACTCAAAGCATCACAATGTATTCTCAATGTATGACAAACATACATACAATGTTTCACACACAGTATAAGAGAAAGAGTCACTACCTTATTCTTTCCGGTTATGCTCTAGCGCAGGAGGATCACGAACAAGGCAAATATCAAATCCTACAATTCCAAATGCACTAATTAGACACTTCCATAGTGTTTCTTGGGGTTATATGAGTCTATAATGAAAATTTACAAAAATGCCCCGGGGACCCGGCCCGGGCCCGCCGTACCCGGACCGGTTGCACTTTTCCTGAAATTCTAATCTGGGCTATCTTAACATATTTCCACCCAAGGAATCCATTTCCGGACTCGGAATTATCGAATTCAGTGTAAAATTACAAATTTACCCTTGGCAGCCCTACTTCAAGGGTTCTAGGGGTGTTTTCGTAATTATGCTTTTTGGGCCTTTTTCGAAAAAGTGGCCAACTGTAACCCCACCTAATTTTCGCTCCTGAACTCAATGAAACCATCAAATCATTGAAAATCCAACTCTAAGAACCATTTCTAGAGCTGGCCGAAATTTATGAGCTCTCCGGAGAAAATCGGGGTTTTACGATTTCGGCTCCGTAAACGCGTTCCTTTCTACTCCTAACCACTTTATTAACCATTACATTAGGTTAAACTAACATTAAGACCCAATTTGGACAGCATAACCCCTAGGACATATCATTTCCAAACTTTAAAACCAATGGCAATCCGGCGAAATTTCACCGATTAAATTGCCCACAGCAGCCAGAATAAGCAATATACGAAAGCTTGGAAGTTACCTCAAGCTCCCACTAGCTTTTCCCAAATTTGGCTGAACCCTAGCCTCTTTGAACCATGAAATTCTTTGCTTCAAAACCTTAATTCACATAGAGGAATAGCTTAGGAGAAGGATTATACACGTTAGATACGAATTCACTGAAGAAATCGACCTACCTTGTGAGATTTCTCCTTCCTTCTCTCTATTTTTCTCCAAGCTCTCTCTCACTTTTGTGTTGCTGGAAAAGACGACGGGAAATGGAAGGGAAAAGGTGCTGTAGTTGTTTTATAACATTAGGCTCATGTCATGGTATTGCTTGCTTATGTCATATTTAGAAATTTCCAAAAATCCACTTTATGTACACAAATCCTTTTTGTACTTATAAATGGTTCACAAGCCCAATTAAATTCCAACCACTCTTTCCTCTTCTTGGTCAGTCATATTCACGTCCAGGGGCCCAATTTTGTGCCAAAATGGGCTGACCACAAATTATCCCATAATTACAAAGTTACCATCACAAATTTTCCATTTTCGGATTTGTTGGCCGATTTTCTGACTAAACTTTGATAAATCATAACTAATTCTAGAAAAATCGAATTGGAGTGATTCCAAAGCCTATATAACAATTATTGAGTCTAATTTTATGGAAAAATATAGACTTTTGCTTAATGGAATCAAAAAATTCCCAGAATTTTAATCTTTTCCTGCTGTTCCAGAAAATAATTAATTTCGCTGGGCAAACTTCAAGAATCCATAACGCTTAGCTCACAAATTGAAATAACACAGATTATATATCCATTTTGAAGCTTGACATGTGAACTTTAAGATTGGAAAGTTTCAGAATTTTTAGTCACCATTTGCCCATTCAAAATATCCATACAAACCGACTGTCATGCACATAATTACACTTAACAGTTTTTCAAATTTTCAGCCAATGTGTCCAATGGCTCCAAAATCAACAATCAAACCTATTCCCACACAATTTTTTACAAGGAAACCATTGGACTCACTAAAATCACCAAATTCCCATCGCACATTCTCCAAAAGTGTTTATTCAACAATAATTACATCCACTTTTAAAGTCATTAGCCCTTAATCACTTTTTGGGATATTACATTTCTCCCCCCGTAAAATAAATTTCGTCCTCAAAATTTGTCACACAACTTGAGCCATAAACTCTGGATAACGTCATTCCCTTCCAGATCACCTTCACAAATGGAATGCTTTGGTGTCTAAGCCTTCATTCTTCTTTATCAATGATCTGTTCTGGCTCTATCGCATATGTGAAGTTGCCTTGTAACTCAACTTTTTCATATTCAACAATGTGAGATGGATCAGGTTGGTACTTCTTCAATTGGGAAACATGAAACACGTCATGGAGCCTGCTCAAGTTTGAGGGTAGGGCTACTCGATAAGCAACATGCCCAATCCTGTCAAGGATTTCAATAGGACCTATGTACCTTGGGCTCAGCTTCTTTCGCTTGATAGCTCTCCCGATGCCAGTGACTGGTGATACTCTCAGAAATATATGATCACCAAACTTAAACTCTAGAGGTCGTCTCCTCTTGTCAGCGTAGCTTTTCTGTCGACTATGCACTGCAAGAAGCCTCTTACGAATAATTTGAATCTGTGCTGAGGTTTGATCAACAAGATCCGGTCCATACAGCTTCCTTTCTGATAACTCATTCCAACACAAAGGCGATTGGCACCTCCTTCCATACAACGCTTCATATAGAGCCATCTGAATGCTCGCATGATAGCTATTGTTATAGGAGAACTCAGCAAGTGGAAGAAAGCGATCCCAATTCCCTTTGAAGTCTAGAACACAGGCCCGTAACATGTCTTCCAGCGTCTGAATTGTCCTTTTTGACTGTCCATCCGTTTGAGGATGATAAACCATGCTAAATCTCAATTGAGTACCCATGGCCTCATGCAACGCCCTCCAGAATCTTGAGGTGAATCGGGGATCACGGTCAGAAATGATGTTCTTTGGTACACCATGGAGTTTCACAATTTCTCGGATATAAATCTCTGCTAGTTTATTCAGAAAGTAACCAGCATTGATTGGTATGAAGTGTGCTGACTTCGTTAATCGGTCCACAATTACCCAGATCGCATCAAAATTCCTGATCCTGGGTAATCCCACAACCAGATCCATGGTTACACTTTCCCATTTCCATTCCGGAATCTCAGGACTCTAAAGCAACCCAAGCGGTCTCTGGTACTCAATCTTTACCTTCTGGCAAGTAAGACACCGTGCCACGTATTTCGTTACATCACTCTTCAAACCTGGCCACCAATACATAGACTTCAGATTATGGTACATTTTGGTCATACCAAGATGAAGAGTATAACGGCTCTTGTGTGCCTCATCCAAAATTTTCTGTCTCAACTCCGCCTTAAGTGGAACACAGATTCTCTTTTGATAGCGAACCAATCCACTAGGCGATAGATCATAGCCCTGAGCTTCTCCCCATTTAATCCGAGCTAGATTATGTTGTATTCAGCCATCTTGCTTCTGAGCTTCTTCAATCTCAATTCTCAAGTCACTTTCCTCTTGGGAAATAGTATAATTGGCACAGAGGATCTGATTTGACAGATTCAAATCATAAAAATCCGCTATTAACTTCCCCTCTTGAATCATCATTGCTGCCACCAACATTGTCTTTCAACTAAGAGCATCTGCGACTACATTTGCTTTACCCGGATGATATTTGATTTCCAGGTTGTAGTCCTTAAGCAACTCCATCCACCGTCGCTGTCTCATATTCAATTCTTTCTGATCATACAAATATTTGAGACTCTTGTGGTCACAGTACAGTTCTACCGTCACACCATACAGATAATGCCTCCAAATTTTCAAGGCAAATACAATGGCCGCAAGCTCCAGATCATGTGTAGGATAATTCATCTCATGAGGTTTAAGCTGTCGAGAGGCGTAGGCCACCATACGTCCCTGCTGCATAAGGACACACCCTAATCCCTGCTTACTTGCATCACTATACACAATGTAGGTCAAGCTAGGATCAGGTATAATCAACACAGGTGCCGTAGTCAACCTCTCTTTCAACTCCACAAAGCATTTTTCATAATGTTCATCCCACACAAAAGGCTGATCCTTCCTTGTGAGCTTGGTCATTGGCAAAGCAATACGTGAGAAATTCTGAATGAATCTCCGGTAGTAACCAGTAAGACCCAGAAAACTGCGTACCTCTGCCACAGATTCTGGCCTTTTCCAGTCTAGTACTGCTTCCACTTTACTAGGATCTACAGAGACCCCTTCTTGCGAGATAACATGGCCTAGGAATTTTACTTCCGATAGCCAAAACTCGCATTTACTCAATTTGGCATAGAGCTGCTTCTCACGCAATGTATTCAATACAATTCTCAAATGATGCTCATGCTCTTCTCTTCTCTTAGAGTATATCAAAATATCATCAATGAATACCACAACAAATTGATCCAAATATTGTCAAAAGATACAGTTCATGTAATCCATGAAAACCGCAGGTACATTGGTTAGCCCAAATGGCATCACCAAGAACTCATAATGACCATACCTAGTCCGAAAAGCAGTTTTTGGAACATCTTCTGCTTTCACTCGTAGCTGATGATACCCTGACCTTAGATCAATTTTTGAGAATACACACGAACCGGATAGTTGATCTAAAAGGTCATCGATTCGGGGAAGAGGGTACTTGTTCTTTATAGTAATCTTATTCAGTTCTCTATAATCGATATACAGACGAAGACTCCAGTCTTTCTTTTTCACAAACAACACTGGAGCTCCCCAAGGTGACACACTGGGTCTAATAAACCCTTTCTCCAGCAAGTCTTCTATTTGTTTCTTTAACTCCGTCATTTCGTTTGGGGCCATACGGTAAGGGGCCTTAGATATAGAACCAGCTCCAGGCATAATGTCAATGGGAAACTGAACTTCCCTTTCTGGAGGTAATCCGCTAAGATCATCCGGAAATACCTCAGGGAATTCATTTACTACGGGTATACTACTCACAGTTTCACTAATCTCCCCTTGCACAGAGAAGAATACCATATACCCCTGGCAACCCTTTTCAAGATATTTTTCAGCCTTAGCCATAGAAAGGAAATTCATACTACCATTTACAACTTCAACCCTCTGAGAAGCAGGATATACTATCCTCCTATTCCTACAATCAAGCATCACATTATTCGCCGTTAACCAATCAAAACCCAAAATGACTTCCAATTGGTAAAGCGACAGACAAATCAAATCCATAATAGATTGGTGCCCTTTTACAATTATGACACAATTCAGACAAGCTTCTGTAGTCAAAGCCTTAACACCCATCGGAGTTGACACTATCAGATCAAATGGTAATTTATGCATATGCAATCCCAGGCGCTTCACGCAATCATAGGCAATGAAGGAGTGACTTGCACCTGAGTCAAACAGAACTTGCAATAAATAGCCATTAAGAAGAATTTTACCTTGTATCAACTTAGGAGATTTACGGGCCTCCTCGTGGGTCATAGTGAATACTCGGCCTTGAGTTTTCGGCCTCTGGTCTGGTTGTGGCTCTTTGCATTCGACAACAGTATGCCCCACACGTTTACAATTGAATCATATTATTCGACCCTCACAAGTCTTACCATGATGTGACTGATTACAATGAGGGCATATCCAAGGTGTAAAAGGAGTTCTCTGCTGATCACGGCTCCCAGACTGGTAGGGCTTTTTACCACTCCCAGATGAAGATCCCTGTCCCTTTCGCTTCTGTGAAGTACCACTCTTACTGGGTTCACCGCGGTGGCCAGTAGCTTTAGTAGGATATACTTCTCTTAAGTTGTTCTCTGTAATCCTGTATTGTTCCACCGCTTTGTTGAACTTGGTGAACTGGTGAGTGACCAACCGTTTCCTCAACTCTCGCCTCAGGCCACGAATGAGCATATCTGAACTCCATTCTTCGTCATCCTTGTATCGGAGATAGGAGGAATATCGGGACAAATGGATGAAACGGGACCAATAATCATCAAAGCTCTCAGTGTCCCCTTGTCTAATGTTAAGGAATTCAGTCTCCTTCTCGAGCCACACTGATTTGGGAAAGTATTTATCATTGAATTCTTGCTGGAACAATTCCCAAGTCAATGGCATGTTTCTGCTGCGCAGTGTGAGAGAGATATTTCCCCACCAACGGTCCGCATCACCCTCAAGCTTGTAGACTGCCAAGCGTGGCTTCACCTCATCCGGACATCCAAGGACCTCAAATATCTTCTCGAGACGGTTCAACCAATCTTCGGCCACTTGAGGATCAAACCTCCCTTTGAACACTGGAGGCAGATGTTTGCAAAATCTGGTAACCCAAAACTGAAGATCCCTACCCTCTCTTACAGGTACTCCATAAGACTCTTGGTTTGGAATAGTGTGAGGTGGAGACTCCAGCGGTCGTGCTGACCCTTCAGCAGTGTCATCATGATGAGTTTCTTCTTGAGTTTCCACTGGAGTAGACTGAATCGGGTCCTCTTTGTTCTTTGCTTTCTCTACTCTGAGCTCTTCTCTTAGCTCAACAATCATATCTCTTTGATCCCGGATTAGAGCCATTAGCTCTTGCATTGGATCTGGTGGATTGTCATTGACTACCTCCACTTCTGGCTCTACACGCGAAACATTGGGGCGTCCTCTAGTTTTCTTCATTCTACAAACAACTTCCCCATTAATATTACAGAGATAGTATGCACATATATTCACAAGTCTCATATATATATATATATATCCATATCAGTAGAACATACATGTGCATACACAACAATTATCCACAGATGAACCTCTATCCCTAAAACCAACTAAGGGATAAATCCTAGCTAACTCTACCATTGCCAGGAACTACAGCTCTGATACCAAAAATGTAATCCCCTACCTTGATAATCGTAATTAAGATTTGAAAATGCGTAATTTAAAGGAATTAGAGACCGACGATTACGTTTTTCTCAAATCTCTTTTCTAAAATTCGTTCAACATGGTCTCATTCATCTTCCAAATCTAATTACTCTGCGTAGTTCAATCACATCCATACATATCAGAGTGCATAGCCAAATTCCCGACAACTCCCGGGTTTCATACAAGTATAAACTAAGGGTTGTAAGTTCCAACTAGGGGATTACATAACCAACATCAACGTAATATCTACATTTCAAAAATAAATAGTAATCCCAAGTCCAAAATAGATAACCAACAGCCTAACAACACATCTCTACAAGATCCTAGCCGCTCCTGGTGGTTCGTTTCTCCTTGGAGCCACTTGCCCTGTCTGAAATGTTAGTCAATGGAAAGAATGAGATTCAAAAGAATCTCTGTAGTAACAAATCACTCATACAATGTAAAACACATAGCATATATGATCATGTTAAGCAGCATCACAATGTATCATGGCTTTCGCCACAAACGACAGCACTCATGGCTGTAATCTCTATGCGTCAGCTTTCGCTGCGATCTCTATGTATCACAAAGTATCACTATGCGTCAGCTTGCGCTGCGAACTCAAAGCATCACAATGTATTCACAAAGTATTCTCAATGCATGACAAACATATATACAATGTTTCACACACAGTATAAGCAAAGAGTCACTACCTTGTTCTTTCCGATTGTGCTCTAGCGCAGGCGGATCACGAACAGGGCAAATATCGAATCCTACAATTCCAAATGCACCAATTAGACACTTCCATAGTGTTTCTTGGGGTTATATGAGTCTATAATGAAAATTTACAAAAATGCCCTCGAGGACCCGGCCCGGGCTTGCCGCACCCGGTCCGGTTGCACTTTTCCTGAAATTCTAATTTGGGCTATCCTAACATATTTCCACCCAAGGAATCCATTTCCGGACTCGGAATTATCGAATTCAGTGTAAAATTACAAATTTACCCTTGGCAGCCCTACTTCAATGGTTCTAGGGGCGTTTTCGTAATTATGCTTTTTGGGCCTTTTTCGAAAAAGTGGCCAACTGTAACCCCACCTAATTTTCGCTCCTGAACTCAATGAAACCATCAAATCATTGAAAATCCAACTCTAAGAACCATTTCTAGAGCTGGCCGAAATTTATGAGCTCTCCGGAGAAAATCGGGGTTTTACGATTTCGGCTCCGTAAACGCGTTCCTTTCTACTCCTAACCACTTTATTAACCATTACATTAGGTTAAAACTAACATTAAGACCCAATTTGGACAGCATAACACCTAGGACATATCATTTCCAAACTTTAAAACCAATGGCAATCCGGCGAAATTTCACCGATTAAATTGCCCACAGCAGCCAGAATAAGCAATATACGAAAGCTTGGAAGTTACCTCAAGCTCCCACTAGCTTTTCCCAAATTTGGCTGAACCCTAGCCTCTTTGAACCATGAAATTCTTTGCTTCAAAACCTTAATTCACATAGAGGAATAGCTTAGGAGAAGGATTATACACGTTAGATACGAATTCACTGAAGAAATCGACCTACCTTGTGAGATTTCTCCTTCCTTCTCTCTATTTTTCTCCAAGCTCTCTCTCACTTTTGTGTTGCTGGAAAAGACGACGGGAAATGGAAGGGAAAAGGTGCTGTAGTTGTTTTATAACATTAGGCTCATGTCATGGTATTGCTTGCTTATGTCATATTTAGAAATTTCCAAAAATCCACTTTATGTACACAAATCCTTTTTGTACTTATAAATGGTTCACAAGCCCAATTAAATTCCAACCACTCTTTCCTCTTCTTGGTCAGTCATATTCACGTCCAGGGGCCCAATTTTGTGCCAAAATGGGCTGACCACAAATTATCCCATAATTACAAAGTTACCATCACAAATTTTCCATTTTCGGATTTGTTGGCCGATTTTCTGACTAAACTTTGATAAATCATAACTAATTCTAGAAAAATCGAATTGGAGTGATTCTAAAGCCTATATAACCATTATTGAGTCTAATTGTATGGAAAAATATAGACTTTTGCTTAATGGAATCAAAAAATTCCCAGAATTTTAATCTTTTCCTGCTGTTCCAGAAAATAATTAATTTCGCTGGGCAAACTTCAAGAATTCATAACGCTTAGCTCACAAATTGAAATAACACAGATTATATGTCCATTTTGAAGCTTGACATGTGAACTTTAAGACTGGAAAGTTTCATAATTTTTAGACACCAGTTGCCTACTCAAAATATCCATACAAACCGACTGTCCTGCACATAATTACACTTAACAGTTTTTCAAATTTTCAGCCAATGTGTCCAATGGCTCCAAAATCAACAATCAAACCTATTCCCACACAATTTTTTACAAGGAAACCATTGGACTCACTAAAACCACCAAATTCCCATCACACATTCTCCAAAAGTGTTTATTCAACAATAATTACATCCACTTTTAAAGTCATTAGCCCTTAATCACTTTTTAGGATATTACATTCAGCGAACTGCAAGCTTACAATTCCTAGAATTATTGTTTTTAGAAAATCTCCGGTATCACTGGGCTAAATTCAAAAATTCATAACTCTCTGTGTACAGCTCCAAATGACCTATATGACCTATAAATTAAAGGTTGATAAGTCTATTTTCATACTAAAAATTTTCATAATTTTTGGACATCATTTATGTACTTAAAAAAGTTACACAGCTAGACTGCCATACTAGATATATATACTGGCAGCATATCCTCATTCTTAGGACACTTTCTAAACTAGAGCTTAGTGGTCCACTTAATCTAGGCTTATTCTCAAGTCTCTCATCCCAAAATTTGGGATATTACACTAGAGACCATATTTATTTGCTATCATAAACACTTTGAACTTAGGTTTCTAGAATGAGAACTGTTCTCTACAAAATCCTGGTGATTTGGTGATTGAAGCTCCATCAGGAAGTATACCTTCACACATGCTTGGCATGGTATCCTTCTTAGGTAGTTAAACCTGCAAACAAGAATACCCTCTCTAATACCAAATGTTAGTTTAAGCCTTTCATCTAGGAGGGGGTGAATTAGGTGATGTTAAAAATTTTAAACTTAGGAGTAAGATTCATTAAAGATAATGAAGTTAGAAAGATATCACTGAAGGACAACATAGGAGACTTATACTGCTTTATTCCAAACCACTTGACCTACGTCTAGTCCTTAGAAGCCTTTCTAAAAGCTCCACTATCATCCCAAGATTCACAGGGTTCTTGGTGCCTTAGTACAAGCAAGTTCTTCTTCAACGAACAATCGCTCCTCCTTACACTTTACAATCAATGCCCAAAATCAAGGTCTTACTACATTGAGTAATGACAAATCCCAATTTTTATCAAAATGTCTCTTTTGTAATTAATTGTTATTAAAGGAGTTTATATGAAATTAAGGTTGAAAAAGGGTAAAAATGTCATATATTTTATGAATTGTCTTAATTGATTAATTTTTGGAATATAAGGTATTACATTTTGGGTTTATTTTATTTGCAGATCAATTTGGCAAAAGTTTCAGAAAAGAACCCAAGAGTTTTAGAAAATACAAATTGATAAAGAAAAAACTCAGAGCCAATTATAGTAAAGGGCCCAAATGTTTTGAAAATTATAGTTGTGCCCACAAAAGTTTCCATAATTTGCTGTTTTATCCCCCTAAAAGATTTTGGACTTTTCACTTTAGTCCCTTTTGACCAAGGGATCTAATTCCACCACCTGACTGACCCAACCTGGTCTTCTTTCTAGGAGTTTCCGTTAGTTGGAGAATGGGAGTAAGATTAATCTGAAAAGGAAGCTGAGAGCGAGGAGAGGGGAGAGGGGAGAGGGGAGAGGGGAGATGGGAGCTGAGAGTCAAGGGAAGAGAAGAGCTTCGACGCCACTAGCATTCACCTTCCTTCCTCCTCACTAACAACCACCACCGCACCTCACCAGAGACTAGAGGGAGCTGCCGTGAACACTTTAAACTAGAACCATATCCTTTACTTTCTTTATCGCCGGTCCTTCTCTATTCTCCATCCTCATCATCAGTCTGTCACCATCCGGCTCACAACCACCACCACTATCCTTTACCATTGTGAACAGAGTTATAAGAGTTAGAGAATGGGAGTGAGATTAATCTGAAAAGGGAGTTGAAAGCGAGGAGCGGGGAGAGGGTAGATGGGAGCTAAGAGTCATGGGAAGAGAAGAGCTTTGACACCACCAGCATTCACCTTCCTTCCTCCTCACTAACACCCACCACTGCACCTCACCGGAGACCAGAGGGAGCTACCGTGAACACTCTAGACTAGAACCATCTCCTTTACTTTCTTTCTCCCCAGTCCTTCTCTATTCTCCATCCTCATCATTAATCTGTCACCATCTGACTCCCACCACTATCCTTTACCACCGTGAATAGAGTTATGAGAGTTAGAGAAACAGGATGAGCAAAGCTTGAATCACCATTTCTTCAATCCTCCTTTATTCACAGTCTCTCATTTCTGATGGTGTGCTTCAACGTTCAGTTCTTGAGTCCATAGTTACTTTTATTTCGAACATCATCATAGTTATAGATCCCCTACTTCTAGGTTTTAATTTCAATCCCAAGTCAAATTAGTCATTTTAATCTATGATTTTATAGCTGGATGTTGAATTAGAGTGAGATTATGTTTGTTGAAGCTATTCTCTTAAGTGACTAGGAAATTTTGTGCTCTTAGAGATGAATTAGAGATTGCTTGAGCTCATGTGTGCTTCAAAGGGGAATTGAAATTACTCATAGCTCATTATATTTGTGATTTCTTAACTTTAGGATTTCATTTGTACATTGAGACTATGATTTTAGTTATGATTTATTCTATGGATTGAGTTCTTGTGGTTTAGGATTTATTATGAGGATTTATACTCATCAATATATATGATTATATATATGTTTCTCTATGATTGTATTGATTTCTATCTATTTAACATGGTATTGTTGGATGGTTTGATTGAAATGGAATTATAGTTGAACATAATACATTACTTATTCTATAGTCACTCTCTAAGGGCTTTTAATAATGCTTAAATAAATGGGTTCATGAGTTTAAGCATTAGACTCAATGGTATTGTCCATCTTGATCATTCATATTCCTCTGCATGAAAAACTACCAAGCCTGATCGTACCCTTTATCATCACCCGGTCAAAAGTGACTTTTGACTAGTTCAAAGCTTAGCAACTCTCATGTAGGAATCCATGATGACCTCAGGTCTAAGGGCATTGTGACATGGTTATACATGAGAAAAGCTTATGACATGATCCATGTAGCTTTCTCATAGTGGGTCGGTCCAGCACCTTGTACTCTTACAAGTGCCTAATACTTTGATTCGTATCTCCATATCTTATCAATGTCATACTAATCTTGTTTCATCTCTGCTCCCATATAGATGACCGACCAGGGACATTTTAGGACAATCTTTATGAATTATCCAAGGATACAATTATCATAGTTAACATGCAAATAATATGATAATAGAATGGAGAAATTTCATTAAAATAATAATGTTCAAAGTACAATGATTGGCCCTTAGGGCACAATTTCCAAAATGGAGGGCATCACTCAAGTGATCACTTGAGTGATAAGCATTCTACTGAGCTATGTTTTTAGGCAGTTTGACAGTGCTTCAGTATTTTGGCCATATCTCTCTAACCACACATCGGATTGAGCTGAAACTAGTTCATATGCAACTAGACTCCCAAATTGTCAAACAAACACCAGAAGCATATTTAAAGGAGTTAAGATGAGAGAGATATAAGCTTTGGAAGATGACATATAAATCATCATCATATTCCAGGACAGCTTCTATATTTTGGCCATAACTATGAAACTACACATCGGATTGAAGTAAAACTGATGCCATATGAAACTAGGCTTTCTATGGATAGGTAATTGGTCAGATTTAGAGCTATATGCTAAGAGTTATGCATTCTGGAAGTTGACACTTGTAAATTTAGACAATGTCTAGTGTAGTAGACACTCTTTGGATCATAAATTTCATAATACAATAAGTTTGGAGCTGATTCTTGTTGTATGGAATGTAGATGGCAAGAGCTTTCTGATAATATGTTGTTTGCCATATTTGGATTCAAAATAAATAGATCACTCGAGTGACCACTTGAGTGATGACTTGAGATCACTTGAGTGACCACTAGAGTGACGTAGTAGTATTGCTCTCTGGCAAGTTTTGAAAGGAATCACTTGAGTGATGGCCATGGATCACTCACGTGATCACTCGAGTGATGTGTCAGGCAACGTTCTGAAGCTTCTGAAGATCAATGGAATGATTGTGTAATTCATTCATCTTGCTTCTAGTCACTCTAACAATTCATTATATAAGTGTTTAATGTATTTCTCCAGGAATACAATGAAGAGATGATGTGAAGAGACAAAAGGTGACTTTACGGAAGCAGAGTGTCCACCGAACATAATGGCTAGTTTTTCAAATATGAAGAACAGTCAAACAAAGCAATGGGACTCTAACGGCTAAGTTAAAAGGCTAAAACGGTCATCAATCTTCATCAACTATAAATAGAAGAGCATTCAGAGTTCAGTAGAACAACGAGAACACAACAACATAAACATGCTTATATCTTGAGTCATCTACTCCGACCTAACCACTCTCTGTTTATATCTATTTTTCTATATCATGTATATTTGAGAGTGTAATAATTTATATTGTACTTCAATATTTATCTTATTCACTTTTGAGAGAGAAGAGTTAATTGTAATCCTTTATCATCAAGGTTGTATCCTTACGGTGTGTAAGGGGGAGTAACTCGGTTGTATCCTTATGGTGTGTAAGGGGGAGTAACTCGTGAGAGATTTGTAAAAGGCTTCACAAGTGCCCAGCTAAACTTGTGGAATTGTCGACGCTTCTCTTATGCCCAAATTAAACACGAAGATAGTGGATTGAAATTCTCAGGAGGAGCTTGCGGACTGGACGTAGGTTATCGTGGATTGGACTAAACCAGGATAAATCATAGTTTGCATATTCTCTTTCCTAAGCTGTTATATTTCCAATATTTATTATTTAAATATCTAACTGTTGATTTATGATTCATTACATTCATATTTACTACTTCCACTAAGATGCGAAAAGACTTTCAAAGTTCTTAAGTTTTTATCTCACACCCAATTCACCCCCCTCTTGGGTGTCAGCCAGTTTTAACAGGATATACCTTAGCACGCTTTGGGACTATTGGAGATAATTTGTTCCATTAAAACTATGGTTAATAACCATACTTTGAGGCTCTGGAAACTCTGATGCCATTAAAGTGTTTTTGGTAGTAAAGGAAGTTGTGGAAGAAGAATAATTGCTGAATAAGGAGGAATTTATGGAAGTTATACTAGACATGAGTAGAGATGGATGGATTTCGATTTTAAAAGAATTTCCAGGAATAGAGCCGAAAAGAGGAGGGAATTTAGAAGGATTCATGTTTTTGGAAAAAAAGTCACTGGAAAATATGGTGGACGATGGCACGTAGAGGTCACGCGCCAGTGCTGTGGTGACGCTTGGGGGCCATGCGCCGCTCTAATACCACCGTCTCCCTGGGATCTGTCGATCGATACTGCCAGTTCTACCTATGGCGACGGTGTGCTCACACACACCGCCCTTCACCAGATCTAGGTTTGCATAAGCGATCCTCTCTCTCCCTCCCTCCGCTCGTGTGTCTTTTTCTCTACCTCATGGTTGCAGTCTCTAATTCTGCCATTTGATCTCTGATACCATGTTCAAGATTGGAGACATAATGCTCTCAATGACTTATTATTCCAGTGAGTGAAAAGTACAATTTATAGGCTCTAAAGGAGAGCCCTCATAAAGAGAGAAATAAAAACAAGGATTGCAATCACTCAATATAATGTTAAGATCCTTCCTAAACTAGAGAGGCTATAATCAAAGGATATGCTAGGATACTAAAATTGTGAGATCTTAATTTATTTCCTAATATTCTAACAAGATGCAAAATAAGGAATAATAGCTTTAAATTATTTAATCACACCTAAGTCATGTCTAGAGGCCCTGGGAGTTGATATAATGGAATAGAATTGGAATTCATGATTGTTTACTATTCCCTTGTTTTAGCTAAGTAATGTTTATATGTTATAGGTTTGTTTTGATAAGTTTGAGGCTTCCAATGGTTTAGGAATAACGTTTTGAGTAAAGTAGGCATGAGGATGGAATTCCCAAGCTAGAGAGAAATTATAAAACTAAGTACAGAGAGGGTTAGAGCTTGGGAATAAAAAGAAGAAGAATAGGAGGAGGGGAATTAATATGTGATTAAAGTATATTAATTATACATGTAATCAACTTACTTCTAAATAGAAATAAATGTTAGGATTTGAGTTGTGCTCAAGCCCACCAAGAAATAATCAAGGAAAGAAGCAGGTAGGAGGTAAATCGGAAGAAAGTGCAAGAGGTATTAACCTTTTTCCTCTCATGTTATTGTGCATTAGTTGCCCATGTTTGTTTGTGCCATTTTGTTGTAGTTAAGCATGAGAACATGTCAATTATCCTTGCATAGATATTTGCCATGGCCATGTGCAGCAGATAGATCGGTAGAGCAGCTATGTGCCAAGTTTATGTGCACTAGTTGCTTATGCATTTTATCTATTTGTAAAATGAATGTGCACTAGTTATTCATTTAGTTTTTCTATCTGCAAGTGATTGTGCCTCAATTAGTTATTTAGTTCAATGATCAGTAAAATATATGTGCACTAGTTAGCTATTTAGCTCGGTTATTCGCAAGGTCTTGTTCTCTATGGCTTAATTTTACATGCATTGTTATTAACCTTGTATGATTAACATGATGAAAAGTAGTTGTTGTTAAGATTTCCCTGAATCTCACCCTTCTTCAATGCTATACAGTAAAGACAAGTACTTTTAAGGGCAAGGGAATAGTAATGATTGTGAAGATTAAAGGAGGTTGAAGCTAAAGGACCTTGATAATTGTGTTTGTTTAAGTTTTTGACTTTATGTTTAGCAATGATTACTTTCAATATTAAGGATACGTATGTATATATGCATATATATTTTGGCATGTAAATAATACTCCATAAGGAGGTAGAAGGGGCTTATCAATGTCTAAGGCAAATGCTACGACATAAGTATGACAAGAATGCATGAAGTAGGTACGTTAGCTAGTTGTTATTTTAGTTTGAGCTGCAATTTTGAGAGTATCGTTTGACAGATTAAACTTATGAATTAAACTATGAAGATTTGTGATATGGTAGTACATATCTTCAAGTTTAATACAAGTCCTAGATCATAATTTTTGGATCTGTGGTTTAATAGTTATGATTTTTCTAATATAACCCAGAAGGCGAGAAACCTGTTATAAAAATGTTTTGTACAGATTTTATAAATGGGTGTTTCTACACCAAATAGAATAGAAATGAACTTGGGTCTTGTTTTTTCTTTTTTTCTAGACAGCATTTCAGGAGCTAAAAATGGACCTTTGGACCACTAAATTTGGAGATATATTGAATTAGTTAGGGTTTTCTAAGTTTTTAGGAAAATTCATTATCTCACCGTACCTTATTTTATAGAAAGATTTTAAAATGATAAAGTTTTTAGTTTTTCCAAAGGTACCTATTGGGTCACATGTGATTCTTAAATAGCTAAATAACTCTGATAAGTGACCCTCAAGTAAGGTTTTATAGAGATCTTATAATTAAAATCCATATCTCACAAAATTGTAGTGATTTTATGAGATCTAAAAAATAAGCATGTAAAATTTGAAAGATCCAAGAAAAAAATCCAAATCTTATAAAGTTGAAGCAAACATCCAACAATAAGGAACAACAAAAGAGTAGAAACAATAACGTCTAAAGATATGTTAGAAAACTAGTCAAGATAGCTAGAAATGATCTCGATTCATATTAGTTCATATAATAACAATAAATTCGATAAACTTAATGTAGGAATTCATTCACTAACCGACAAGGAGTTGAAAGAAATTGGTGCATAAATGTCATAACAATACTGAGTGGCGGCGAAGACGAATATGGATCTGAGCATACATGAGCATTGACTTGGGCAACCGTAACATTTTACTCTAGGATCACCTGTAAGAGTCATTTAGCTATTTAAAAACAACTTGTGCTTTAATATGTACCTTAGAGAGTTCAAAACTTTAAACTTTTGTTTTTAAACTCGGGTACCATGAAATTATAAATTTTTCCTAAACTTTGAAAATCCATAATTAAATCAATTTAACTCCAAATCTAGTTGCCCAAAGCTCTATTTTTATCTTTAGAAAGATGTATGAAAAGAAAAAAAGACCTGGGCTTAAGTTGTAACAGCCTAATTTTCAAGAAAACTATGAAGCCATAATTACAATTGAAGCCATAACAATGTTACCCTGTGATAATTAACCAGAGACTATGGGCTTTAGAGCCCAAGAGAGAATATGGTGTGATGTACACAGAAGATTGAACTTGAATTGATGGATGACCAAATAAGGGGCAATAATAGACCAACAATATGCCAAAAAGGGCCCAAAATAATGACAAATGTGGGTCTAAATGAGGACCTATACTGTTTTTAATGGTTTGGACCTAATCTCCACCCACTTAAGCCTAATTGACCTTATTCTTGTAGAAGCCTATATATAGGGGTGAGACCTAGAGTCATAAAAACCCCGAGGAAGAGTCTTCTCTGCTAGGGTAGGAAACCTTGAGGGAGTTTCTTGCGTTCTTGAAGATCTCAAATTACCGATAAGTAGATCTGACTTCCCATTATTAATCTATTGTCCAAACTTACACATAAGTTTTTCAACAAAACATTATTCTTAAGACAAAAATATTTTTGATTTAGTGCTTATAAAACACTATTAAATCATATCTATCTCAAATAAAAATAAGACAAACCATTCAAATATTTTCAAGATTTTAAAACACATAAAAATCACTATTATAATATTGAAAAGCGTTTGAAATATATTTAAATATGTTTTAAAATAAATAAATTATATGTCTAAATATAAATAATGAATTTAGAAATTTTTAAAAACAAACAGCGTAAAACAGGCCCAGTACAGTTTTGTCAAAAATATTGCTTCCCTCATATTTTTGTTGTAACAGCCTAATTCACAAGCCCAGACTGCCTAAGGGTTTTTATAAAAAAAAAACCAGTCCAGGCAAAAAACACTTTTTTGAGCTTAAAAGCCCTTTTCTTTTTCTTAACTTTGGTCCAAACTCCATTTGACCCCACCACAAATTTTTTCTAACACAAGAAACGACGCCATTTCTGATTATGGGGTTATCTTCAACCTTCAGTTGGGTTTGGGTCCATTAGACCCAAAACTTTTTCGCTTCCATATTTCCTTCGTCCAACATCTGTTTCTCACATTCTTGGTGTCATTCTCTTTGTTTTTTTTTGAGTTTTACACAATGAAACTAATTTCATTGCCTAAAAACACCTTCTCGGCGTGACTCAAACACAGAAATCATTCATGTCCGTTGGTGTCCAATATATATTGCACTTTTTCTGTGATCATTGTTGGATTTTTTTTTCTTCTTGTTTTTTACATAATTTTATGACTAATTTCATGCTCTTAAAAAACACGCTGGAACCGAAATTCCAATAACGAGTTCTCCTCCTATTTTGAAGGTTCTTAAACTTGATATGCCGTTGGTAAACTTTTTACCATTCCTTTACACAATAACTTCATTTAGTCACACTTAAACTACATATAGCGCAGTAAAGATAAGAGAGGAAAAAGAAAAGACACGCAGAAACAGAGACATTATAATCAAAATCTGGACCCATTGCATAAACAAATATATGCAGAAAAAAAATTGATTAATACATGCCTCACAAAACTTCATAAGAGCATGTATAGAAAATAACTAAAATCCATCCCATTTAATCCCTCTAAAGAGTTTTTTTTTTTTAGAATTTATATATTTCTTGGCGTGAAAAAAAAAGCCCAATTTTTTCTTTTTGTTTCAAAAAAAAACTTTAAACACATCACAATTTCCAAAACTTGAATATGCAGCAAAAGAAACCATGGATGCGTAAGAGTGATATGAATCACAAAATATGCATATGGCGTAACAGAAGAGGAATAACGTGTAAACATTTGTTTCATATGACAATAATACATGTATACATACCAGGAAAACCAGTTTTCTCTTAAAAAAACACACTACTACAAAAAAAAAAGATATGGCGCTTATAATTGCATTAGCTGTGATGCTAAAGAAATGCAATATATCATAATGCCACTAAAAAAAGCTGTGGTGCTTAGAAGCGCCACAGCATTTTAAATTTTTTTTTTTAAAAAAATACCCTCCTGTAGCTTTTTGGAGGTAGTGCCATTGGAGGGGGCCTCCTAAGCGGCACAAGAAACTATACCCTCCTATGGCGCTTACATCAGCAAGCGCCACAGGAGGGCAGCCCTTCCTGTGGTACAGGAAGTCCTGTCCTCTTTTTTTTTTTCCCCATTCTTCCTATGGCCCTTATTTAAGAAAGCGCCATAGGAACTTTTTTTTACCATATTTTTTGTTCATATCTCCTATAATTGAAATAGTACACTGCATGATTTTAACATTTTCTCTTCATTTAAAATTTTATTCTTCAGAATTCGTGTTAGATTGAGAATTGTGTTTTTCTTGACCCAAGTTTCCTCTTCATGATCATGTCTCACGTATACGGGTTTATCTCCATCTTTATCTTCATCTGCATCTATACCAATGTCTACTGACCACAAATTCTCAAACGAAGGATCATCATCATTGATGTTCAAATATTCATTACTTTCAAAATCAACTTATTCTTGACGATTCTTGTTGGATGGGAGTACAATAGACCAATTTTTCTTAGCAGGATCCGAAATTAAAAATGCTTGTTCTGCTAAAATAAAAGGATAATCTTCATACCAAACCTTAGAAAGATCTACTTGAACAAAGCCTAAGTCATCTATCCGCAATCTACTGTTGTTGTTAACCCACTTACATCAGAAGATAGGAACCCTGAACATAAAGTAATCTAACTCCCATATGAGTTCAATGACACCAAAGTATGACATTGATGTATAGATAGGGTGTATGTCTTTTGCACTAGATCTATGCCAAGAATCAGCAACACGTGTTACCCAACTATTCTGCATCGTGCTCTATGTATCATGGTCTTGTGTATAGAATGTGTAACCGTTGATTGCATAACCATTGTAAGATAATATATTGTTCTTTTATTAACACATTTTCATTCCTATCACTATGTACCAATCAAAGAGCGTCCTTGTGTTCTTCAACATATGGTTCAACCTCATCAGTATTATGTAGCACATACAAGTAGGCTTGCTCCCATTTAGTTGATGATATCGTTATTAAATCCCTCCCACTTATTCCTTTCCCTGATCTTCGCCCATCATGACTGGACTTGAGGATCCCTATAAGGTCAACATTTGATAGAAAATCAGCACAGAAGTCCCTTGCTTCTTCAACCATGTACCTTTCAGCAATACAACCCTCTGGGCGATATCTATTTTTCACATATCCTTTTAATATTTTCATGAATCACTTATTTGAGTACATCCATCACAAGTACACTGGACCTTACAAATGAATCTCTTTGACCAAGTGTACGGTTAGATGTACCATAATGTTAAAAAAAGAAGGTGGAAAATACATTTCAAGTTCACATAGAGTACACACAATTAGCCTTTGCAAATCTTGTAACTTAGTTGAATCTACCACTTTATTGCAGATCAACTTGAAAAACACACAAAGTTTAGTGATGGTGTTTCTTAAAGTTTTGAGTAAAATGGATTGTTTACCAACCGGTAGGAAATTCTACATGAGCAAATGACAATCAAGATACTTGAGGTTCTTTAACTTCAACTCTTTCACCGATACAAGGTTCTTTATATTTAAAGAGCAGCCCTCAGGAACTTTAATTCCTTGCAGAAAGTCAAAACAATTTCTTCTCTTTCCTCGATAGAGTGTATGCCGCTGGCAGTAGATAAGTATGATGCCTGATGAACCCATGTCGTGTGAGTTCACAAAATAAAACTAGGTTTGAAAATGTAGCGTAGTAGCTCAACCTAGGTCATTCTTGTGAGGAGATTAATTTTCAAGTTCCTAAGTAGTAAAGTGATAAAAAACTTTAAAGTTGTGAGAAATCATTTTTTGGGAAATTGCATTTGTAAACTAATGAAGTAAACTAAGCTAAAGCAATATTTTTGTATTTTTCGGTTTTTAAAACAAAGAAGCAAAAGGAATTGAAATTAACACTAACAACAAGATAGATTCAATTAACTAATATAACGAAAAAATGGGATTCCCTTAAGTTGAGGTTTTAGTCTTCCTTGCTTGTTAATAATTTGAATTCCATAATGAGCTAAAAGGATGAAACTAAGCTACCACTAGCTCCATACTTGCAATAATCATTTAATTCATTCAACCGAAGCAATTAAATGAATACCACCTAATAATTCAGACTCAAGGAGATGAATAATCAACTTCCAATTCCAAATTGTAATTACCATTACAATAATTCAAAATATTCAGTTTAATCATTTAAATCCACTTAACCAAGTTGGAATAAACAATTCAACTTACTCCTAATATGAACCATACAAAGCTTAATTAATCAACTCCTAGCTCAACCACCAAATTTATTCACTTGGCATAAAACAATCTAGATCACAATTACATATTTAACCGAGCTACATAATCATGAACTAAAAAGAGAGCTTAAAGGAATTCCATTGAAGTTTAGAAGCTCAAATCATTACCCAACTCAAGGGAATCACCAACACTTTAGCTACTCATGGAAGAAGAGGAAGATGAAGCTTGATGAATAATAAAGAGATTGGCCATGGGAATTTGCAGCAGCCACTTCCCTCTTCAGTTCTTTCTTTCGACTTCAAGAAAGCCTCTCCCTTTTCTCATCGGTTCAGCAGCTCCTTCCTTTATTCATCTTGTGCTGCCCCTTTTCACATACATTCGCCACACCTATTTCATTGTATTCGGTGTCTTCTCAATTGGTTCAGCTGCTCCCACACGGTCCAGCTCTCAATTTCAGTTCAGCCTTCCCTTTTCTCTATTTGGTGAGCCTTTCTCTATTATTCCCATCTCCTTTCTTCATTTCTTCCCTTAAGGTCCAATAAGCTCTTTTTCTTTAATCCATGGGTCAACAATTTCGGCTCTTCTCTATGCTTCCTTTCTTTCCTTTTAACATTTAGTCCACTTTCCTTCTTCAATTCAATTCAGCCATTTAATTCGGTCAGCTTTTCTCCTCTTCATTCAACTATTTCGGCTCAGCTAGCTCCTCCTCATTTCTTCAATTATCCCAATTCAGTTCAGCCCTTCCATGTCTTCAATTTCGGTCTACTACCTTTTCATTTCAATTTAGCCACCGCCCTTCATTTACCAATGGTCCCCACATCCTTTTCTTTTGCTTCTTCAATTATTTTTAGGTTAAAATGTGAGTTGTGCCTTATTTGGATAAGAGGCAAGAATCTATTTTGGCATTAGGCATACAATTGCAACTACCAAACAAGGGCCTTACTCATTTAACCTTCTCTTAGAAAAAATATGAAATTAATTTCTACACTTGTGATGTTCCATTTTTGTCCTTCATTGAGCTCTAAAATAACATCTTTGACATTGACCACTCAACTTGTGCCACATCATCACCTACAAAATTATATTCACAAGGTAATATCTTTTGCTCACAATTAAAGAATAATGGGAATAACAAATATTAATTAAAAATATAATAATTTAACCACTATAATTCCCAAATTATTCTTTCACTAAAATCTCACACTAACATTTGATTATGCCCAAAATATTCAATTAAGTCCCACAAAAGCCTAAGATTAATTAATAAAAATATATAAATATTGAGCTCTATCAATGCCCTTGCTCAATCGGTGCCAACTCTTCTCTAATTCCCAAGTTCACCAAATCCAACCTTGAATTGACAATATCCTTGCTTTTTCCTTTGATATTGAGCAACATGCCAATTAGACTATCACAAATATATTTTTCTATGTGCATCACATCACGAAAATGTCTCACATATAAAGACTTCCAATATGTAAGTTCAAAGAAAATAGAATTTTTCTTCCAACCACTTGTCTCGATTTGTTTTGCAAAAGGCTTGCCAAAATTGTTATCCAAGTCTTTTACCTTTGAATACACCTAGGCATTGGTCAACATCTTCAGTGGGCTACCTTCTTCTTAGTCACCATTGAAAGGCTTTGCACTTCCTCCAACGATGTTGTGATGGTAAGAATCTTTGATGCCCTATGTAAACATTTTTCTTACAATGATGAAGTTGTACTGAATGAGTGTCATCTTCACATATAAGGCATGCACCATATCCTTTAACATTGTATCTCGACAAATTACCATAAGCAGGGAAATCATTAATTGTTCTAAATAACATGGTTTTCAAAGTGAAACTTTCATCCCTATAACCATCATACACATTGATGTCTTCTTTCCAAAGCAGGTTCAAGTCATCAATTAAAGAAGTCAAGTATACATCTATATCATTCCTAAGTTTCCTTGGCACAAAAATTAATATGGACAACATCATAAACTTACATTTCATGATCAAGTGTGGAGGATGGTTATAAAGCATCAATATCACCAGCCATGTGCTATGTGTACTACTCTGAACACCATGCGGATTAATTCAATCAGTTGACAGTACAAGGCGAAGGTTCCTTACTTCATCTGCAAAGTTAGGGTACTCATGATCAATTTTTTTTTCCATTGACGAGCATCTGCAGGGTGCCTAAGCTTCGTGTCTTTAATCCTTTCATCTGTATGACATGTCAACTGTTTAGCAATCTCTGCATTACTATACAGTCGCTTGAATCTCGGAATAATGGAAAAATACCATAGGACCTTTAAAGGACTTTTTCCTTTCTTCTTCCTATATCAAGATGTGTTGCATTTAGGGTACCTCTCCAACGTTGCAAACTGATTTCAAAATAATATGCAATTGTTAGGATATGCATGTATCTTCTCATATCCCATACCAGTTGTAGAACAAAGAATTCGCTTTGCTTCTTATGTCTTGGTAGGAAGTTCATTTTCTTCTGGAAGCATATCTTGTAATAGTTCAAGCAGTGCGGTGAAACCCGAATCACTTAATCCATAGCAAGCTTTAAAGTTGTACAACTTCAACACTGCTAGCAATTTTGTGTATTTAATACTACCGGCATTTAATGGTTTCTCTGCATCACATTTCAACTTCTCAAATTCATTAGGGCAATGAAGAAGCACCCCTTCAACCACATTTAACATTTCTTCAAGACCATTATCTTCATCAAACATGCTTTCATCAAATTCATTAGAAGCACCACTCATGGTATGCCTCCAATCACTACATATATCGTTCGTCTCACCATGCCTTATCTATCGTATATATGTTTGATCAATTCCATAACACACTAAATGATCTAGCAAATCAAGTGGACTAATTCGCTATCCAAAACAACAAGATAAGCAAGGACACAAGATTTTGTCAGGATTTTTTGTATGCTCGAATGCAAATGCAATAAACTCTTTCACCCTATCTATATTTTCCCTTGAACACCAATTAGATGACATCAATTTACGATCCATCTATGCCTTCAATCTATTTTTAAAAAAGTACGTGGTTAGTTGTATGACTATTTTACTAATTATTTTTATATTTTCTTACCAATTTTGAAATAAAATTGAAGCTTTCTAAGTCTTAAATTAAATCCTATATTTTAATTGACAAATAATACAGCTCATAAGGAAAGAAATCATATTTCCTAACACATAGGAAAGCAAGCTTTGGCAATATGGAACACAAAAATTAATTTATTGTATGTGTTGTTTCATGATACTATGAATCATAAGAACGCAAACTAAATATTTTGATATGTTCTGTTTTTTATATATACCAACAAGCAAGAATATATATGTTTTGAAATCTCACATATACACATATATTTATTTTCCAATTAAATTATAAAATGATATAATTTCGTCATCCTTATATTAATATATTATAATTATATTTTATTAAAAAAAGTACTTGTATTTTGTATTTTCCAAGTGTTAATTCTTTTCATGTAAAAACTACTTTATTTTTTTCTAAATTTAGTAAAAAGTTGGGGGGTTATTTACAACTGACCCAAAGTTCAGGGGTTTTATATAATTTCACCAAAAAAAATAAAACTTCAAATACACATTCATTTAAGATATCTACCAATAATAAAATTTATTTAAAATAGAATTAGAGGATTTACAATTAAAATCATTGTTATTGAAATGCTAAAACTTGTTTAAAATAACTTTCCTTTCACTTGTGTCATTTCCGTCTAAAATGTATTATATATATATATATATATATATAACATTTATTTTTTTCACATTTAAATTTCAATTTTAATAGTATTTTTTTTAAAGTATATCAAATTCAATTAATTTTTATTATTTTACTATAAATTATGCTGATCAACACTTTATAATTTATTTTCATTTTTAAGAATAACAAATCACGATGAAACTTTTAAAATTCAACATTCAATCTTTGTGAACTTATAATTATACCACTATATCTTATCACCATGTATATAATAGAGTACATTATATTCTCCAACACATAATGCCAAGTCATAATAGTCACATGTAACAACAAATTATGAAAAAAAAAACCCAAAAGCTTAAAAAAATGCAAGCTATGTCACAGTACAAGAACTTAATTGATATGTGAACACATGCAGTACATCAGCAACTAAGTAAATTAAAGGATTAATAAAAAAACCCAAGCTAGTTGCCAAAAAAATAAAACAAAGCATGCTATCATATAAAATAATCTGAAAAAAAATAAAATTTAAAAAAGCACAGACACTTACAAATCGATTAATTGACCAAAGTAAGGAGTAGGGGACCACGTTGGTGACACTAGCTTGAGTAAGGATGATGAGGAAATGTGAGCTGTGGAGTGGAGTGGGGACCAATTGGAGTGGGGTTCAAAAGAGGAAGAAAGACATAGAGTAGGAAGAAATGGGAACAACTGGGGACAGGAGTGGGGACCGATGATAGGGAACAAAAAGGGAAAACGGGACCAAGAGAATTAGATGAAAAAGACGTGTGTGTGTGTGTGTGTTGTGCAGAAATAATGGTGAAAGGGGGGACCGTTGGCGCTGTTAGATATGATTAGTTTTGATGATGTCAAATATAGATATGAAGTGATAAGAGCAAAAAGTTTATATAATGTATTTCTTTGACTAACTATTATATTACATATTTTGTAGATTAGTCAAGCAAAGAATGAAGAAGATTGGATTAATAAAAATGAACAAGAGGAAGAAGAAGGAAGAAATTGAAGATAGTCAAGGAGATGCTTACTTTGGTTATGGAGAATTATTATCAAGAGGAAAACTAAGAAGAAAGATATTGAAGAATGAAGAACTTGGAAGATCTATCATGAATTTCAAGATTCAAGTTATTAGATGTGATATTGGAGGTTTATATAATGATTCCGGAGGTTTCTATGATCAAATGATGGTTGAAATAGGTTAATACGAAGCTAAGATGACTTATATATGAGTTTTAGCACTTCTAGAGGTGTTATGCTCGAGCACGAGGTGTTTCACTCGAGCATAGGAAGAACACACTCGAGCACAGATGAATTCACTCGAGCACGGGGTGAATACTCTGTTTTACGTTCAGTCTGACAGAGGTCCGGTATTTTGATCATATCTCTCAAACCAAATGTCGGATTGACCCGAAACTGGTGGCATATGAAAGAGGACTCACAACACGTAAAATTGGGACTAGGATCACATTGAAAGAAGATCAAATGAAGGAGATATGATTCGTGGAAAATGAAACTGAAATCACCGTCACTTTTCGACACAGGTTCGGTATTTTGCATGTAACTTAAAAACTACACATCGGATTGAGACGAGACCAGTGCCAAATGAAAGTAGACTCAAAGAGATTTCCATGGATAGGTAATATGCCTTATTTGAACGTATATTCTAGGAGCTATGCCTTCTGGAAGTTGACGCTTGTGCAGACTAGCAAAATATACACTCTTTCGATCATAACTTGCAGAATACAAGGAGTTTGGAGCTGATTCTTGTTGCATTGGAATGCATATGGCAAGAGCATTCTTATGATACATCATTAGAATCAAATAAACAAATTTTTTCTAAAGTGGCCCCACATCACCCGCGAGTGTAAAAACTGACTCTCTAAAAAAGTTGTGCGAGTGATGTCCAGAAGTAGCTGAAACGTGAAGAAAATTGCATCACTCGAGCACTAGGATCCATGCTCGAGCATTGGATGATTTCTCACTCGAGCATATGCAAGTTTTGACATGGAAGTGATAACCCGAGAAGAAGCTTGTACGTGAAAGCATGAAACGCACTCGAGCATGACTGGTTGTGCTCGAGTGATTCGAGAATTCACTCGAGCAGATGCGAGTGAAGTGCAGCGAGTGCTTGCCCGAGAGGAAGTCAGAACGTGAAAATATGAACTGCACTCGAGTGAGCCATATTGCACTCGAGTGAGGTCCTGACAGAAGCAACATAGAAGTTCAGAGCCTCACAGCAATCAATCCAACCGTGGTTAAATCATTATGTTTTCACTTGTTATTGTTCCTAAACATTAACTAACATATATTTCAAGTGTAAAACAGGAGATTAAATATTTGGATTGCATCTTCAAGAATGGAGGTCACGTATGGAAAAGTTTTCACTCAACGTGATGAGTCCCAGAAGCCAGAAATTCAGTTTTTGACCAATGATCCAACATACCCATGACTAATACTTCATCATATTAATGATTAAGTATTTTGCAGTGTGAAACAGGATATTAAACGTTCGGGTTGTAGATTCAAATAAAAGTCAATTACGGTGAACTTCATCATTACACACCGAATGGCGGCTACCAACCACGACAAGTAACTGACCCACCATGAGAGATTGTCTGAAACACTTTGCTCCACAACGGACAGTAGCTTATTTTTCAAATATGCTCAAACGTTCAAATGAAGCAATGGGACTCCAACGGACGAATGCTCACAACGGTCATCATCTTCATCAACTATAAATGAGAAAGCATTCAATATCGATGGGAGACAGAAAAAGACAGAGAAAACAGAGCAACGACACCAACATGCGAATAACATGAATTCTCTGCTTCTACCCAAACACTCTCTGTTTTCCAGTTTCTGTATTACCTATCATTGAGAGAGTGATTATTTGTATTGTACTTCAGTGAGATTATATCCACTCTGTAAGAGAGTCTGTAAACACTTTCAACTATATTTCTGAGTTGATCTCAAGGTAGAGGGACCTTGAGAGGGTTGATTTTCTTACGAGGAAGCAGTAGAGAGAATTGCCAGTAAGATATTCTGCTCGTAAAACTTACAAGGTGCAAGTAGTAGAGAACGTTACTGCTCATAAGACTTACAGGGGTGTAAGCAGGAGAGAATGTTGCTGCTCGTAAGACTTGCATGAGTAAGCAGGAGAGGAAGATCTTCAGGATTGCTTTGCTCGTAAGACTTACCGTAAGGGGGAGTATTTCAGTAAGATATTTGTAAAAAGTTTCACAAGTACCCGGCTAAACTTGTGGGATTGTAAAGGCTTTTCTTATGCCCGGATTAAACAAGAAGATAGTGGATTTGAAAATCTCAGGAGGAGCCTGGGGACTAGACGTAGGCCATCACAGATTGGACCGAACCAGGATAAATCACAGTTTGCATATTCTCTTCCCTAAGCTCTTATATTTCCAGCATATATTATTTAATCTAACTGTTGATTTATAAACCTTCATACACGCGCATGTTTGAATATATTGAATGCGGTAGGTACGAGCGTGCTTGTAATGATGTTGTCTGCCGTTGTTTGACTTTCTTCGTGTCAGTTTATTTCAAACGTTCATCCTCCTGTATCACACTTATAATACATTCAAAATGATGTTAAATAATGATAATAAGTAATGAGAAGATAAATAAATAACGTTAAACCATATTCGGATTGAACGTTGTGAGACTTGGTGTATTTGGTGATCTGGCAGAGTATCACTCTAGCATGGATGGGCTCACTCGAGTGATATTGCTATTTTACTTCTTGATCTTCAGTTTTGAGCTTGCACTCGCGTAGGATTTCAGAGAGACAAAATTCTCACTCGTGAGTGATGTGGGGCCTCACTCGAGCACAACTCCTTCTGCTCGAGTGGCCTTGCATTTTGCACTGGGAGTTTCTTCTCTGGACATCACTCACATACCATTTTGGCAAGAGTGAGATTTTGCACTCGCAGGTGATGTGGGCCCTCACTCGAGCACACATACTCCTGCTTGAGTGAGAAGAATATTCTCAAGTAATATACCCTTAATACCAACACTCGCATTAGAATTTGAGAGATAGATTTTTTACTTGCGAGTGCTGATGTGTCACTCGAGCATATGAAGCTATGCTTGAGCATTCTTGTGCTTCTCTGATGTTCATGACTCTCGGCCAAGCACTCACAGTCCTTCACTCTCTAGTGCTCGAGTACAGGACACTCATGCTCAAGCATTGATTTCTCTGCTCGAGTGCATCAAGGAAGAATGACAAAACTTGCTCTCGGCCAAGCACTCGCAGTCTCTCACTCGCATGTGCTCGAGTGAGAAAGGCTCTTCTGCTCGAGTGCTATCTCCAGTGCTCGAGTGAATCAGTAAAAATGACAGTAGCATACTTCTCGGCAAACACTTTCTGGCTATCACTTGCACCTGCTCAAGCACAGAAAAGTTCCATGCTCGAGTGCTAGACTCATGCTCGAGTACACAAGTTCATTTTGATAGCAGGCACCACAGAACATTGCTATATGCATTTGGTAACTTTGTAAACATTTCTTAAACTTATAAAAACATGATTTATACACAATTGACTTTTGTTATCATCAAAACTTGGGATCTAACATTCTCCCCCTTTTTTATGATGACAAAACCTTTGTGATGGAAGTCAAGAAAAGTTGATTAAGATGAAAATTTTTTGAAGTACAATATCAATGTTTCCAAATGCATATCAAGTTTTAGATTCAAGTTCATGTTTCCCTACAATACTTCCTCTGGACACTTAACAACCAATATAAGCATAGTATAACAAAAGGAATTAAATACTTAAACAGAAAAACTTGAATCATAAAAATAGTCATTAATAATAAACTTGATAAACTTGATAACATAATAACATAAAAGTCATGAACTACCCATAAACCCCGTATACAACCATCAAAACCTACCCCATACATAAAAACTACCCAAACACCCAATACATCCCATGATAGCTTAGATCAGAAAACCATCACACATCCTTCTCCCCCGTTTTGTCAATATCAGAAGGGGGCTGAGGAAAAGTGATATCAGAAGATGGGATAAAGGGTACCATGGCAGTGGAAGGGTCAATATGCATAACAGGTGGAGATGATGGCTGTGGTACAGAGGTTGAGGGAGGTAGTGAAGGTGACCGATCATAGGTGATATCAACATTAGAGTCTGGATCGGTGAAGAGAACATGTGTTTGTGGATAAGGAGGTGAGGTTGAGGCAGGAGTGGTCTCAGGAGGCACTTCTGAAGATGCAGGTTGAAAGTGAGAACGTAGGAAGGTCTCCATATCAGTTATCCTCTGTGACATCTCATCCGGAGTCTTGAACATCAAGTCAAAGTTGGTATTGGCCTTGTCTACCAACTTGATGACCTGTGTCTCCATCTTTTCCACTAGTTTCTCATACTCAGTCACTAATTCCTTCTTCAGACTAGATACCGCTTGATTGATTACTTCAGTCAAATGGTTGGAAAGAGAGGCATTAAGGAAAAAAGGATGAGGAATATGACCTTGAGCAGATGACTGGGCCTCATCACCTCTTGATGGAGTGGCTTCCCTCTGAGATGTGGCTTTAGTTCGACTCACCGGAAGATTAATACTCATATGGGTTAACTGAGTCTTACCAAACCTTGAAATGAGCACCCTTTCATTTTCTTCCAAATACCATACCTTGTTTTTCATTAGGATAAAGGATACAAGTTGAGGGTATGGTATAGTCGCAGATTTTGATGAAGAAAATCGAAATCTTCTCATCTCATCGAAAATAATCTCTCCCACATTCCTTTGTTTTCCGGCTAGAAAGGAGGCCAACATATAATAATCCTTTTGAGCAAAATGGGTAAAGTTTTTGGACTTATTGACTATGCTCTGGGAATATATATAATGAAGGGCTCTGTGAGAGTCAGGCATATCAATATGTTTAAAATTGAGAGGTCCTATTGGGTCTTTTGGTCTCAAAATCCGGAAGACTTCATTGGCTGAGAAAGAGGGTGGATCAGAAGGAGGTGCAACATATCCAAGTAAGTCATTTATGATCTTAGCAGATATCATAATAAACTTGCCTCTAACAGTTGTAGACACTGCTTCCTTAATCAATTCACCAGTTCTAGACTTAATGTTATGGGATTTCATGTTGCAATAAAAGGTTTTCACAACAGTGGGTGAATATGGCATATGGATATTCAACCAGGGAGCATAGTATTGAAGATAAGGATATAAATCCAAATGGCAATTCTTCTTCAAATAATCTAAATCCACATACACAACTGAACAGAAATGCCTATGAGTAAACTCATCATCAAATACCTTTTGAGATATTGCCTTCAGTTCCTCAACAATGAATCCCTTAGGTGTAATCCCCTCAGTAATTATATCCGAAATACACGATTAAAATGAAATAGAGACCAATAATAATCAAATAACATTTACTAACCCATCACATGATGGGGTTTTCAAAAATACCTTTCGAAATCATTTATAAACTTGGTCTCATATTCACATTTCGAATACAATTACTACGCGAAGATAAATCACATTCATATAAATATCAGAGTGCACAACTTAATCATCCCGGCAATCTCGGGTACATACCTTCGCTAAAGATATACAGGGCACAATTGCCCATTACAATTCTTCAAATGGGGATTACACAATCTCATCTCAAATGAGTCCTGCCGCTCCCTCCACGAGCCACTTGCCCTGTCTAAATTGTTGGTAAAGGAGGGTGAGATTCGAGAGAATCTCAGTAGGAAAACATTATCAATATGCAGGCAAGATAAGTGTTTAATGCATGACATGCTTGCATCACATAACTCATGCACACATACAATGACAAATCTATAAGCTCAATGCTTCGAACGATACACATATGGCCATAGCATATATTGAAACATAGCTTCAAATCATTCATACATGTTCCACATAATCAAGCAAAGCAATAACATGCATCAACACATTAATACAGTTATCAGAGCATGCAGGAGAGATAAGTTCCCTACCTCCAGTCTTTTCTCCTCGATTTGCGTGCCAGCAACTCGGGGCTTCACATTCGATCCTACAATGTCAAATGTACTATTTAGACACTTCCATAGTGTTTCTGGGGGTTATATGAGGCTATATTGAAAATTTACTAAAATACCCCCGGGGACCCGGCCCGGCCCTGCCGTACCCGGTCCGGCTGTACTTTTCTTGAAATTTTGACATGGGCTATTCTGACATATTTTCGCCCAAGGAATCCATTTCCGGACTCGGAATTATCAAATTCAATGTCAAATTACGAAATTGCCCTTGGCAGCCCTACTTTTAGGGTTTTAGGGGCGTTTCTGTAATTATGCTTTCTCGGCCTTTTCCGAAAAAGTGTCCAACTGTAACCCCACCTAATTTTCCCTCCTGAACTCAATGGAATCATCAAATCATTGAAAATCCAACTCTAAGACCCATTTATAGCCCAAACCGAAATATATGGGTTTTCTAGGGAAAATCAGGGTTTTTCGGTTTCGGCTCCGTAAACACATTCCTTTCTACTCCTAACCACTTTATTGACTATTCCATTAGGTTACAACTACCATTTAGTATCAATTTGGGCAGCATAACCCCTAGGGAAACCCATTTTCCATTTTTACAACCAATGGCAATCCGGCGAAATTTCACCGATTAAATTGCCCACAACAGCCAGAATAGTCAATATACAAGAGTTTGAAAGTTACCTCAAGCTCCCACTAGCTTTTCCTTCTTGTGGCTGAAAACCCTAACTTCAAAACACCAAAAGAGGAGCTTCCAAACCTTAAAGAACAAAGAGGAGTAGTTTAGAGTCGGAGTTATACGCACTAGGAGCGAAATCGTCGGAGAAATCGGCTTACCTTGCGATTTTTCTTCTCTTTCTCTCTCTAAACTCTCTCAACTTTCTCACACTATGTTCAGGTGCTGTGCGTGAATGAGCAGCTGAAGATGATGAGAAGATGTTTTAATTCCATGCTTATGTCATCTTGCCTTTTGATGATGTCATAATTCCCAAAATTGGCATTTTCGGATTTTCTGGCAGATTTTCTGCCCAATCTTTGAAAAATCATAACTAATTCTAGAAAAATTGAAATGAGGTGATTACAAAGCCAAATGAAAGGTATTTAAGTCCTATTTATAGGAAAAATATTTACCAATACTAGAAATCACCACAAAATTCCAGAATTACACAAATGTCATCACTGCCCCAAAACAGAGTCCATTTTCGACCTCAAACTTTGGACAGTCATATCTCCTAGTTCCCAACATGAAATGGCACAAATTATATGTCCATTTTAAAGCTTTGGATGTGAACTTTAAGACTGGAAAGTTTCATAATTTTCTGACATCATTTGCCTATTAAAAACGTCCACACGAGAAGACTGCCCAGACAGAATTCACACTGGACAACATTTCTAGTTTTGCAACCAATGTGTCCAATCCAATTTAAATCAATTCCAATGATTAAATACCACAACATGACACCATTTCCATCACAATACCCCATTCAATTATTCCCTCTATTCTAAGTCAATTTGGATGTTGATCCACAATTGAACTCAAATACAGGGTTTGGGCATTGCTCATAACACAAGCACTACAATCCACTTTATATTCTCTAAAAGGGTTCATTAATCACTAACCACGTCCACTTTTGTAGTCATTAACCCCTAATCACAATTTGGGATCTTGCTAAACCAGGGCTTAGCAATCCACTAATCTCAGGCTTATTCTCTATCCTCGAGTCTCAAAATTCGGGGTGTTACATTAGGTGGACTTGTAATATGATCATCTACTGGAGCTTGTGAGGCAGAAGGTACTCCTGAAGTAGTGGCACTGGATTGCCCAACATGGTGTGAACTTGAAACACCGGCTTGAGAAGCAATCTTTCCAACTATCTTGTCAAGTTTGGATTTCTCCATTGCTTCTCGGAGTTGCCTGTTGATTGAATCATCAGAGGAAGAAGATGATTGTTGTGGTTGCTCAGTTTCCTTTTTCTTCCCTCTTCCTTGAACCTCTTTGGATTGAGACCGGGTAACTATAGGTTTCTTGAATACCACACCCTTTGGTTTCTTTTGAGGAGATTGAACCTTCTTTGCTATTTGAGGCTTAGGGTGAGGTTTCTTAGCCGGAGTCCTCTTTTTGGTTTTGGGTTTAGGAGGAGGTGAAGGTGAGGAAGTCATTTTAGGAGATGGAGGAGTTGGTTCTGGGGTAGCAGAGGCACTAGCAACGGAATAAGTAGGAGAAGGAGAGTGAGATCTTTGAGAAATGGAGGGCATTTTAGTTCTTGCCATTGATGAACAAGAAGAAGATGCAAGACTCACAGAGTTTTTGGGAATACAGAAGAGAAAGGCAATATAGATTAGGGCACCGAATGAGAGAAGCATAAGGTAAATCTCACCTTTTAAATAAGATTGGAGAGTTGTAACGGAGATTTGAAGCAAATGGACACGATTGATTGAAGAGAAACGGTTGGAGGTGAAAAGTTGTGACCTTCGAGTGACGAGATACCTCGAGTGAGAGCAGGAAGTGCGACAGTCTGAGCTATCGCGTATCTGATATAAGTGGCAGTGCTCGAGCATAAACCCTAGTGCTCGAGTGATGTTCATACTGTGCTCGAGTGTGTTCATTCTGTGCTCGAGTGATAAATTGGAAATTTTGAGAAAACATGTAAAAGCGTACCTGGATTATGGATTTATTGATATATTTTGCATCTTTGTACCCAAATCCTCCAAATCATTTAAGTAACCATGCTTTGGATAGCTTCTAGGAAGAAACTCTTTCTTTCTACTCGAGCACACATTCTTCACTTCAAGCATGTTCATATCATGCTGGAGTGAGAGTCCTTCATGCCCGAGTGAGCTCAATTTTCACTGTTGCTTTTGAGATAATCTCTTAGTATTCTTATCTCCTCTGTTAACCTCTGTTTTACATATCAAGAAACAGAGTATTTTTAATGGTGCTGTGCTCGAGCAGAGCTAACGTGCTCGAGTGATGTAGCTTGTCACTCGAGTGACACCCTCTGTGCTCGAGTGACAGACCTGCAAAATGATTTTTAATGCTCCGATGCCAAAGTCAGTATGGTTATCATCAAAAATACATTTAATTAAGGTATTTAACAAGAAAACTTACAACTCATTGGGATTAACCATTCCCAATTCTCTTCGAATATATAGGAATTGATCTTTTGCTATTGGCTTTGTGAAAATATCCGCAAGTTGAAGATGAGTTGGTATGAATTCCACTTTGACATCCTTCTTTTGAACGTGATCTCAAATGAAGTAATGTCGAATGTCTATGTGTTTAGTCCTTGAATGTTGTACAGGATTCTTGGCCAAGCTTATAGTGCTAGTGTTGTCACAATAAATTGGAATCTCATTTAAGTATATCCCCAAATCTTGGAGTTGTTGTTTCAACCATAATACTTGAGAATAGCAACTTGCTACAGCTATATATTCAGCTTCAGTCAAAGATAATGAAACTGTGTTCTGCTTCTTGCTGAACCATGATACTAGAGAGCCTCCAAGAAATTGACATTGACCACTGGTACTCTTTATGTCAGTTTTATGTCCTCCATGATCTGAATTTGAATATGCCATCAAATACTCATTCCCTCTTTTTGGATACCATAAACCAAGTTTTGCAGTATCTCCTAAATATTTGAAGATTCTTTTTACTGTCTCTGCATATGATACCTTTGGATTAGATTGATACCTTGCACACATTCCCACGCTGAACTGAATATCTGGCCTACTTGCTGTAAGATAGAGTAATGAACCAATCATTCCTCTATACTTAGTGATATTGAAGCTAGGACCTTTTACATCAACATCCAACAATGTTGTAGAACTCATTGGAGTATCAGCTCCATTAGCATTATCTAATCCATATTTCTTCAACAACTCTTTCAAATACTTTGTTTGAGATACAAATATACCATTCTTCTTTTTTTTGATTTGAAGTCCAAGAAAGAAGTTCAATTCTCCCATCATGGACATTTCAAACTCTCCCTGCATAATCTTAGAGAATTCTTGACACATAGATTCGTTAGTAGCACCGAAAATAATATCATCAACATAAATTTGAACAATTAGAATATCATTTTTGTTATGTTTGATGAAAAGAGTTGTATCTACTTTACCTCTGACAAAACTTTGATCAAGAAGAAATTTGGTTAATCTTTCATACCAAGCTCTAGGTGCTTGTTTCAAACCATATAATGCTTTCTTAAGTTTGAAAACATGATCAGGTTTTGTTTCATCTTCAAAACCAGGAGGTTGTTCTACATATACTTCCTCCATAATATAACCATTTAAAAAAGCACTTTTCACATCCATTTGATAAAGTTTGAAGCCTTTAATGCAAGCAAAGGCTAGGAGTACTCGTATTGCTTCCAATCTTGCCACTGGAGCATATATTTCCTCATAATCAATACATTCTTCTTGATTATAGCCTTTGGCTACCAATCTTGCTTTGTTTCTCACAATGATTACTGATTCATCAAGTTTGTTTTTGAAAACCCATTTGGTCCCTATAACCGTTTGATCTTTAGGTCGAGGAACCAAATCCCAAACTTGATTTCTTTGAAATTGATTTAGTTCTTCTTGCATAGCAATCACCCAATCATTGTCAGATAAAGCTTCTTCCATATTAGAAGGTTCAATTTCAGAAATAAAAGCAGAGAAAGTTACCTCATTTAGGATTCTATTTCTAGTTTTGACACCTTCATGAATATCTCCTATAACTTGATCAATTGGATGATCTTTCATATGTCTCCATGCTTTTGGTTGAGCATGATCATCGACATCTTCTAAATTTTGAAAATCATTTGTTTCAAAATCATCTTGTTTTGAAATAGATTTGTTTTTCTTTATTAAATCCATTTCTTCTTCATCAATATGTTTTGTTTGAGATTCAAGTTCATCAAACACAACATGAATATATTCTTCAACTGTACATGTTCTTTTATTGAAAACTCTATAAGCTTTACTTCTATTAGAATATCCTAGAAATAAACCTTCATCAGACTTTGAATCAAATTTACCTAAGTTTTCTTTACCGTTGTTGTGAATGAAGCACTTACATCCGAAGATATGTAGATGAGCAAGATTTGGCCTTCTTCCCTTGTAGAGTTCATATGGCGTCTTTCCAAGTGATTTGCGAATATATGCTCGATTTGAAATGTAGCATGCAGTACTCATTGCATCTGCCTAGAACACTTATGACATTTCTTTTTCATTAAGTATTGATCTCGCCATTTTTGTAAGGACTCTGTTCTTTCTTTCCACTACTCCATTTTGTTGGGGTGTTTTAGGAGCGGAGAAGTTATGATCTATTCCTTCGTTGTTGCAGTAGTCTTCAAATAGTTGATTATCAAATTCTCCTCCATGGTCTGTCCTAATAGAAACAATAGAAATACCTTTCTCATTTTGAACCTTTTTAGCAAACATAATAAATTCAGCAAATGTTTCATCTTTTGAAGCAATAAATATAGTCCATGCAAATCTTGTAAAATCATCGACAATTACTAAAGTATATAAATTTCCTCCAAAAATTTTTACTCTTGCTGGTCCTACCAAATCCATATGAAGTAATTGTAAGGGTTTAGAAGTAGAAATCTCATACTTTGTTTTAAAAGAGGATTTAGTTTGTTTGCCTTTTTGACATGCTTCACAAATCATATTATCTTTGAATTTGAGTTTGGGAAGACCAAAAACTAAATCTTTTCTGATCAGTTTGTCAAGTTGATTCATATTGACATGAGCCAAACGCTTATGCCATAACCAACTCTCCTCTGATCGACTAAGAAAACAATTTTTAGAAGAATTTGAGTTTAAATCAATAGTATAACAATTACCGTCCCTTTGAGCTCGAATATTTGCCTTGATAGATTCTTTGTTTAGTAGCAGATCTTTCTTGTTTACTATCAAGCATTCTTTTAAGTCAAAAATCACCCAGTTATCTTTGTCAGTGCTTTGACTTACGCTCAGGAGGTTGTGGCATAATCCTTCAACATAATATACTTCGTTGATTTGAACACCATCGGATTTTCCCACTTCACCAATTCCAGCAATACATCCAGATTGATTACCTCCAAATGTTACCTTTCCTCCTTCTCTGGTTTCCAGCATGGTGAACTTATTTTTGTCACCAGTCATGTGTCTCGAACATCCACTATCAATATACCATTTGTTCGCTCGAGATGCTTTGAGACAAACCTAGAATAAGGTGATCAAGTTTTAGGTACCCACACTTTCTTGGGTCCTTTGTGGTTAGTATGTGATGTATGTGTCCCTTTCGGAACCTATTTATATGTTCCAATAACTTGTCCCTTTTTGAAATAACATGATGAAGTATAATGTCTTTTCCTGTTACAATAACTACATGATGTAAAGGGATTTGATGTATGCACATAATTCCTGAAATATTTAAGATACGTTCTACTACTATTCTTCTTATATCCTCTATTCCTATCATGAGTAGATTTATCAAATGAAACTTTCTGAGAATTTAAAATAACCTTAAGAGTTTCACTTCCCTTAGTAAATTTTTCAACAATTTTTGTTAAATCACTTATTTTCTTATCTTTCTCCTTACACATTTCACACGATGATATGACAGTATTTTCTAATTCTTTTACTTTCTTCTTATAGCTAACCATTTCTTTAGCAACTTTGATGAATTCTGTATGCAATGCATTATATTCAGATAATAATTCTTCATAAGTAGGTTCAGAATCACTTACCTCAGAATCTGATTCTTCTTCCTTGGCTACCAAGCATAAATTTGTTACTTCGTCATTGTCACTTTCTTCGTCTGACAAACTATCACCCCAGATAGATGATATATATGCTTTCTTTTTCTGCTTCTTTTTGTCTGTTTTTGAAGCATTCAGATTTGATGTGTCCAGGTTTCCCATATTCATAGCATACTATCTGTTGTTCTTTATTTTCTTTCTTGCTTGGTCCACCTTGTAATTTTTGAAGTTCTTTTGACCTCTTCTATAGAATCTCTTGAATTTTCTCACGATCATTCCCATTTCATCATTAGGGACATCTTCATTCTCGGAAGATTCTTCTTCTTCCTTGATAGCTTTAAGTGCAACTCCCTTTTTCTTTTTATCATAGAACTTTTCAAGTTCCTTTATGAATCTCAATTTTCCTTCATACTCGGAAAGACTCCCAAAGAGAGCAGCTACGGATCTCATAGATTCTCCTTTAGCTTCTTCGATAGCTGTCACTTTCGCTTCCCATTCTTTCATAAGAATATTAAGAATCTTTCTTACCTAGGAATTTTGATCAAATGATTTTCCAAGAGCAGATAATTGATTAACAAGATGAGTATACCTGAGTTTGAATTCTGATATACCTTCTCCAGGTTTCATACGAAATAGATCATACTCTGTAATTAGAGTATTGACTCTATTCTCTTTGATTCCGGATGTACCTTCGTGAGCAATTTCAAGAGCATCCCACATATCTTTGGCAGTTGGTAGAGTACATATTCGAAAGTATTCTTTTTGACTAAGAGCACTCTGTATCATTAAAATAGCTTTACTATTTAATGTTACTAACCTTTCATCATTGAAAGAGGCAAGCTTCACCCAAGAGGGGGTGAATTGGGTGACGTTATAAATTTTTCGCTTGATGTGGTGATATAAAAAATAGAGTAGATAGAGTAGAGTTGAGAAGATTAGAACACAGAGAGTTATACTGGTTCGGCCTAACAACCAGGCCTACGTCCAGTTCTCAGAGATCAAGACCTACTGAGATTTTCACTAATCTTCCAAGATTTAATGGGCTCTCAGAATGCCACAAAACAACAATTGTCCTTGAAAGGACTACGAGCAGAAATATTCTCTCACTAAGAAATTTCTCTCCCCCTTACGACAAGTCTTACGTGCAGAAAAACAACCTATGACCTTTCCCACTTGCTTATGTATACAAGACTTATGAGCAGCAAAGATCTCTCCTGCTTACACCACTGTAAGTCTTACGAGCAGCAACATTCTCTACTGCTTGTATCTTATAAGTCTTATGAGTGGAAGGTTTAACTAGGAATTCTCTCAACTGCTTCTCTCGTAAGGAAATCTACCCTCTCAAGGTCCCAATACCTTGAGATCAAATGAAAATAGAATTTGAATTGTATGAAGACTCTCTTACAGAGCAAATAAATGAACACTGAAGATCAATATGTATACAGAGAAAATTATGAATAGTAGAGACTCGTGTATATGCTTGTGAATTCTTGTGATTCATTATTTTTGACGATCTCTGGATCTCTGTATTTATAGATGTTCAGTTTTTGCCCGTTTGAGTAATGATTGTTGAAGAGTGGGGCTTGTTACTGTGGAATGACACGCGCATGTTTGAATATATTGAATGCGGTAGGTACGTGCGTGCTTGTAATGATGTTGTCTACCGTTGTTTGACTTTCTTCATGTCAGTTTATTTCAAACGTTCATCCTCCTGTATCACACTTATAATACATTCAAAATGATGTTAAATAATGATAATAAGTAATGATAAGATAAATAAATAACATTAAACCATATTCGGAATGAACGTTATGAGACTTAGTGTATTTAGTGATCTGGCAGAGTATTACTCAAGCATGGATGGGCTCACTCAAGTGATATTGCTATTTTAGTCCTTGATCTTCAGTTTTGAGCTTGTACTCGCATGGGATTTCAGAGAGACAAAATTCTCACTCGCGAGTGATGTGGGGCCTCACTCGAGCACAACTCCTTCTGCTCGAGTGGCCTTGCATTTTGCACTGGGAGTTTCTTCTCTGGACATCACTCACATACCATTTTGGCAAGAGTGAGATTTTGCACTCGCAGGTGATGTGGGCCCTCACTCGAGCACACATACTCCTGCTTGAGTGAGAAGAATATTCTCAAGTAATATACCCTTAATACCAACACTCGCATCAGAATTTGAGAGAGATAGATTTTTCACTCGCGAGTGCTGATGTGTCACTCGAGCATATGAAGCTATGCTCGAGCATACTTGTGCTTCTCTGATGTTCATGACTCTCGGCCAAGCACTCGCAGTCCTTCACTCGCTAGTGCTCGAGTACAGGACACTCATGCTCGAGCATTGATTTCTCTACTCGAGTGCATCAAGGAAGAATGACAAAACTTGCTCTCGGCCAAGCACTCGCAGTCTCTCACTCGCATGTGCTCGAGTGAGAAAGGCTCTTCTGCTTGAGTGCTATCTCCAGTGCTCGAGTGAATCAGTAAAAATGACAGTAGCATGCTTCTCGGGCAAACACTTTCTGGCTATCACTTGTACCTGCTCGAGCATAAAAGAGTTCCATGCTCGAGTGCTAGACTCATGCTCGAGTACACAAGTTCATTTTGACAGTAGGCACCACAGAACATTGCTATATGCATTTGGTAACTTTGTAAACATTTCTTAAACTTATAAAAACATGATTTGTACACAATTGACTTTTGTTATCATCAAAACATGGGATCTAACAATATTCCCTACCCTCTTTCCATATAAGCTCCAGCTCTGGCTGCTCACGATCAAGGCGATCAGCAAACCCTATAATCAAAACAAGGACATAGGGTTATTCCTTTTTCCAATTTCTTAACTTTCAAATACTTAAGCTAGTTATCATCTGTGACCTTTAGGTGGCTACCGAAAGCCTAAACTGTAACGCCCCAAATTTTCAATTAAGGCCTAATGATAATTATTGAGGATAATTATCGGATTAAAGTGAAATTAATGTATATTGGTGACAATATTAATTTATATGTCATAATTGATGGAAAATTTAAAGGATGAAATTATTGGCTCTAAGTTGGTGATTAATGGGGAAATTAATTACTAACTAAAAGAAAAGTGAGAAGTGTGAGTAAATGGCTAATGGAATGGTTAGAGTAACTAATTAGTTACTTAACTTTGTGAGAACCAATGGCAAAGGGACACTTGGCAATAAGAGATGATGAGTGTAGGCATTGGAAAAGTCAAAAAGGGGTGTATATGTAACAGACCAAACAGGCCATTTGTTTTAATGAATGAAATGAATGGAGATCCATTTGTACAGGTGTTTTAAAAAGTTTTTAATTGTCCTGGACTTCTTATTCGATAATTAAATGTGCTTAAACGCTAATTCCCGGCCTGATTATCGAAAGGGGGTTACATAAACACATGCCTAAAGGGTTGGGAAATACTTGACCAAAGACCACCTTTTGAATCCTTAAAATCCCTTTTTTTTACTGTGGCACTTGAGTGATGGATGCCTTTCACTTGAGTGATAACCTCAACACTCGAGTGATACCTTCTCAAGCACCCGAGTCCTACCGAGTGCAGCTTTAAAAGTGCTTACCCGAGAGCATAGAAATCCCAGAGTCAAAAGTGCACTTGAGCACAATGACCCTCACTCGAGTGATAGCTCAACACTTGCGAGTGCTAGCTCACACTCTTGACAAATCAACTACGAGTGACAACCCGAGAGCAACCTCTTAGCACAACACACATTCACTCGAGTGAGCCATAGTGCACTCGAGTGAATACCTACATCACTCGCAGGTGAGGAAGTGCACTCTTGCTTCTTCCATGAACAAGTGTAACCAAAACTGAAGGGGAAAGGGAAAATATCAAGCTGCAATCGAGTGAGACCCAGTTCACTCAAGTGATACTTATCAGAACCCAGAAAAACGCAGAAAACCAGAATTCTCCCAAACTTAACCAATATATCTCCAATGATTCCCAAACTCTAACACAAGGCTATTTCCACATTATTTCACTCAAGAAATGCATTGGAAACCTCAAAACACCCAAAATCCTATTATACTAACATTTTTCCCCTATGGTCACACTTATCACACACATTACCCAAATTTTGTTACTTTACACCCAATGCTCTAAATCAATTCCAATGACACCCAAACACACTATGGCATCACTTTAACCACAATACACCACCATTCCACAATTATACCAAATTAGGGCAAAAACTACAAATCACAAATCTCATCAAACAATCATAATATATAGATTAAAAGGGGAATATCACTCACCTCTTCCTCTTTCTCAAAGCTAATCCTTGATTCTTCATCTTCCAAGATTCCTCAAGCTCCCAAAACACCTTCTTTTCCAAATTTAAAACCATAGCAATGAAGCTCTCATCACTATGAACAACTTTAAAGAAGATGATTTAAGCATTAGAGGACAAGAAGCCAACCAAAAACCCACCTTTCATTTTCTCTTTCTTCCCTTCACTTGGGCGAACATGGAGGCTTGGAGGAGAGAGAGAATGAAATCATATTTTGGCTCCCCACACACCCACAAACCGATTTGAGGCAGAGAGGAGAGAGGAAAGAGTGTTGAAATCTTGACCCAATCCAATGGGTTATATTATGCCAAGTGTCACCATCTCAACACACCTCTCATGAGCTCATATAGCCTCAAACACATGGGATTCTGCCGCTTGATCTATTGCACAATTCAATCCTAGCCATTGATCTTGAAGTTACCAATGAGTTTCCTCTTCGGTAACTGACCAATTGGTCGGCAACTTTACCGTTTTGCCCCTAATTATGGCAATTCCCTTAGAATCACCATCAAACTCATTTTCATATTTCTTAATCCAATTTCGGATCCTACTAAACCAGGGCTTAGCAGTCCACTAATCTCAGGCTTATTCTCTAAGCTCAAGTCTCAAAATTTAGGGTATTACAAGTTACGTTCTGTACAAGAGGCCATGTCAAAGGAGAATAGAAGAAAGTAATGGAAAGGGAAATGAATTCTTTAAGAAAGAATCAAATTGATCAACCACCAACTCAAAAAGGCTATTGAGTACTAGTAAGTTCTCCAAGTTTAAGAGAAAAGTGGGTAGATCAATTGACATGCACAAGACTTATTATATAGAGTTCCGGCGCTTCACACAGCTTAACTGCTGGTCAGCCCTTATAGGGGCTACATTAGGTACCTCAGCTGCTAGTTTTAGGCCCCGCCTCTTAACCAAGGACTAGCGCTTCACACAGGAGCCCAAATACCTAGTCAACCCCTCTAGCCAGAGCAACAATAAGGTGGCTAGCCCCTATGCCGTGTTGAGGTAAGAGCCAATGCTTTGTCCCACTCTCACGTAGTGAGAACTTCCGATCACGGTGGCGAATTCCAACCATTTTTCAGAGTGTTTGTGTGTAGTTCAATAGGCATACAGGAATAGCATAAAATATTGATAATGATTACTTGATTACATTACAAGAATTCCTATAAGGATTTTACATAATATTTACAAACTTAAAATATAATAAAAGCCTACAGATAACCAACGCCATTGCTTGAACTGGACCAAAACCTTCAGTTGTTAGTAATTATGCATTTATCCCTTTCAGCCGCTTCCTTCAGCTAGGTAAGTTATATATTTATGGAAAGGGTAAGATTCAAAAGAATCTCAATAGTAATAAGCTATTAATTATATAAAATGTGATAAATGGATATGTAATGCACCACATAATGTGAATATAACAATAACACTATAAACCAGAGTGTGTACACTATTCAAGGCAAATCCCCTACTTGTCTTTGTACCTCAGCTGAGTCCTAGACCATAGCTAGGTAATATGCCCTAGGCAACGTATATCACAGCTGGGTCTTAGACTATAGCTAGATAATATGTGTTCATTATTCATATCACATAATATAGCAATATACAATATATATACCATCATATAGTGTATGAAAGATAGAGTTGCTACCTGGAATTGCCCTTTCCTTGCTTGTCTATCTGTCTATCCAATATCCTATATCTAGCTCAGGCTATTGATATATCCTAAAATTCCCAATTGTACAAGAATTGAGTTATTACTCATTCATGTACTATTCCAAATTTATTTTGTTAGTTATCTTTACCCTTAGAGTCCAAGGTAATTACATTTTGCCATTACCTTTTTAATTTCACATATTAACTAAAATTGCCAGAATTTTCATCACACTTTGTAAATTCATAATTAATTCTATAAAAATCCAAATGGGTTGGTTCCAAGTTCTATAAAAAGATCTTTAAGTCCTCTTTCAATGAAAAATATCACAGAGCACCAATTTTAACTACACAATTCTTGAAAATTTGTCAAACTTAGTCTGACACATATTTCGTTCTAGAATCAACATCAAACTTTGAAAAACTATATCTCTCAATTCACTAGTCCAATTGCATCATATTACTATGAAATTAAAGCCCAAGATGTTTACTTTTATCCTATAAAATTTCATAAAGTTTGGACTAAGTTTGACTACTGAAAAACACGTCACAACAATTCTGCTCCAGAAAAATGAATATGGCAGCAGGGTCATCCAACTTCTAAAAATTCCAGAGTCATGTGTAATTATCCAAAAATTATAACTATACCATATTCCCACACAATTTTGCCTTCCAAACATAATGGGAACATCAAATTCATGAAAGTCCAGCCCAAACACACCCAAAATAGGTCTGGATGAAAATCACAATAAATTGAAAAAATTGGAGTTTCTTGATTCCATTCCATTAATCACCTTCTTTTCTCTTGTTATCTCATGATTTACCCTTTAAACACTTATTGAATATGATTAGGGTTAATTTGGATAGTATAACCCCTTAGGGTTTGAACATCCCAAAATACAAAATCAAACTAAACAAATCCATAAATCAACCATAACAACAATCACAACCTTGAATCCAACAAGAAAATCAAGGTTTAATGGCTTACCTTTGGTTCCTCTTCTTCCTTCAATTTTCGCCACCATCTCCCTCATGTTCCCTTCGATTTCCTTCTTGCTTTACCTGATTTCAAGAAGAATATGAAGATTAGAGAGAGTTATTCATGATTTAGGAGGCATAAACAAGTGAAAATAACTTGAAACCTACCTTGATTGCTTCTTGAACTCTTGCTCTTCTTTTTGTTCTTGTGTTTTCTCCAAACTCTCTCTCTCTCTCTCTTCTTTCTTGTTTACTTGGATGAAATATGTCTTGGAGGAGAGGATAAGAGCTTCTAAAAAATATCCTCTTACACCTCCTTAAAAAATAATGTTTAATTACTAATTAAGATGTGCTTTCTTTTTTACTTTTCTTCCTCTCTTTTACTTGGCTAAAAGTGTTTCATCTTTGCTTACTTTTGGACCAAGTGTTTATTTTTTTTCTCTTTCTCTTGTTTAATTTGGATGAAAGTATGGGCCTCTTGAAAAGATGATGGTCTTTTAAAAATATCGCCTCCTTACTTATTATTTATTGCCAATTAGCATGTGAAAATTGACTTTTGTCATTATCTTTTCACTTGGCTAATATTCCTCCCACATGGCATAATTTATGGCCAAATAAATATTTTCCCTTGCCTTTTATTCATGTTGGCCAAAAATATCACAAGAGAAAGGGAAAAATAAAAGCTTCTTGCTTCATTGGTCAAATGACCATTTTACCCTTACATTTTTGTAATAAAATTGGGCCTTCTTCCTTTTCTTTCTATGTGGCTGAAAATTACATATTATTAGGCACAAAAATCGTGCTCTTCCAATCTCTATGTTTTTGGTCTTCAATAATGGGCTTTTATGAAGACAAAAATTAAATTTTATATCATATTGTGGCCCAAAATTTGTGTAGCCACTAATTGCACTATTTGGCTAATACAAGTGTACCAATATTCACCATTTTATTTCCTTTAATACCATAAAGATGTAAGGAATTTTGGGGAATAAAATTTGGGATGTTACATGTTATATAGGGGTATGCATAAAAGGAAGGCATTTTTCTCATTTAACTTAGTTTTAATATGGCAATAGTTAACCATTTGAATTTAAATTTACATCATGTGGATGTAAAACCTATACTTTGAGTGATGATATGGATGAAGAAATCTATATGCTGTGACTATTAGATTTCACTAAAAATAGAGTATTTGAAGTTTCACATAGTGGTGAAACCAAAAGTCCTTTTATAGATTGGTGCAATTGTTCAGAGAGTGATGTTTAATGCTTTAAAAGAGCGGTAGCCCAATATAGAGTTCAAAATTGTTGAAGATAACCATTGATAAATGATTTGTGATGTTATTCTTTTAAGTGGATGATATACTATTAGCCATCATAGTTTGAATTTGGTAGTGCCTATTAAACAATGGTGCTAGTAAGTTTTGAGAAAGAAGTTCATAGGTAAAGTAGTTGGATTTGAGATCCAAAGATCATGATAGCTTAAGAAGACTCCTCTCTTTTACAAGAGAATTACATTAAGAAGACTCTTAAGCAGTTCAAAATAAGTGAATGCAATCCTATGGATATCCCAGTGACTTTAAGAGTGAGTTTGAGTCATGATAAGTGTCCCTGACTGAACTAGCCAAGAAGATAATGGAAAAGAATGTCCAATAGATACTGCTAGCACTGTGATGTATGCAGTGATGTATGCAAGACCAGATATATGCTCATTGTAAGACTTGCACTCGGTACTGGTCTAACCATTGTGAAATACATTAGATGGTTTTACAGAAGGGTCTTGAGATACTTGTAGAGTACATTAATTATGTACGTTCAAAGTATGTATTGTTGTAGTACAAGAGGTTACATAGCTGGTAATATTCATAGAACATGTGAGATTTGAAAGTGAGAATTCATATTTAGTGTTAAAATATTATGAGTACACATAGCCATTGCCTAAATAAAAGACCCTAAGTATAATAGATAGAGTAAATGTAAAGGTATAGCTATATGAGAGATGCTATAGCATATAAAGTTATTGTTAGCAAAGTATTCATATCAAAGTCCCCTAACTAAGCCTAATGGCCAAGGACATGTATGAGAAACATATTAAGTCCTTTGACATGCATATGTTATGAAGTAAAGATACTTCATTTTGGCTTTTAATGTGTGTGTAAGTATATAATGTCTAGTATGTCATACAGGTTGGTGAGGTCAGTTTTCTCACACAAGCAATTGCCTTTGAAATTCAGGAGGAGTGTGCAAAGATGAGATAATTGTGTTCACCAGTAAAGTAGTAAGAGTGCTGATATAGTGAGAAGAAACACAAACTATGTAACCTCAACTTAAAGTATAGTAACTCAAGATGAGATCCTTAACTGTAAATATGGATTGAATCATGGAAACCCACATCTATGATACCTATTGCCAGACAGCAAATTCTTCAAAATTGATGTCATGTAATGTGAGTGGAGTTGAGGAATTTGGGTTTAGATACTGGGAATGTCTCGACTTAAGTCTGTATAGTGTTAATAATAAAATCAAAATGACATAAGCTTTTAAAGTATAAGAGTAACACTGTAGCATGTGATTTATATTGTACGTGGTAAAGAACTGCAAATGGGATGCAAGTAAATGATCTTTGCTTCGTTGCTGTGTAAGTCCCAGAAAGGTTAACCCTTCAATGATGTCCTTTGGCTTTGACATTATCATGGAAATATGTTTCAACATATGCTACTTTAGCATTTTGTCCTATGATCATGGTTGATGCGATCTAAAGGTATTATGTTAGGAAAGCAGCTGACATATATCAAAGTGATATATAGGCGAAAGAAATATTATTACCTGAAATATACACACCTATGTTGATGTCTGAGATCGGTATTATTTTGTGATTGTATAAATGTAGACATTATGCATATGAGAAAGGCAATCTGAGTTTTATACTGACTCAAGAGGAATTAGATTGGCCATGAGTAAAGTATATATCGGTAAATCTAGGACATCCAGGGACCATATTATATCAAGCTGCACTATATAGTTGTCTTGTGATAATCTCTAAAAAAGGGATTTCTAGTACAGGCACCCAAATGGAGATGTCATGCCCACACTGTCATGGGAAAACACCTAGTATGAAAGAAGTAAGAGAAAGAGACTTGGCCTATAACATCTAATCCACCAAGTGTGAGTGGGAGATGTTGGAAAATACTAGTTTAGTCTTGGTTGATTAGGGCCCAAGCTCGATTCAAGAAAGGCTATCATAGAGAGACACGGTTATAAAGAGAGATATCCTTTATAGTTTCAAGGTTATATCTATTGCCATATAAAAGTACTTTTAAAGGTTGCATACGTACTCTATATATATAGAGTGTGGGATTAAGGGAGTAGAAGTGTCAGAATATAATACACACAGAATATTTCTCTTCTCTCTCTAAAAAATTCTCTCATGAGAATGTTCTCTTTTCTTCTTCTATATGGTGTATTTGCTATGGAACGTGATAGGGATCTGCATCGGTGCTCTGGTTTCGTGTGGGTACTTCAGCAAGTCAATCGGATTTCAAGTATGCCCATAAATCTTACAGATGCTATTCTAAAAAATAATTTAATTTAATTATTTAAAATATTCTTTACAGATATGATTTAAATATGTATATGCTTGTTTGACCAACTTCTTTATGTTTTGTCCCCGTGCTTATACAGCTGGACCATCATCAACAAATTAAGAGTAATCTCCCCAGATCACAAGAAATTTGCACAAACCATATTTTAAATCAAAAGTATCTTTGTCTTTATTTCCAATTTCAGCCATAAGGGCACCTTCTTTAGTATTCCCTAACTTTCCGCTTAGGTCACATCGATCCAATTTTTGCGAAACACCAAACAGATAGTGTAGCACCTCAAATTTTATTAACCAAATATATTGTGATTAGTTTAGAAATAATTAATAAAATGGTGAATATTCATGAATTTAGAATTTATGAGTTTGTAGATTTTCATTTTCATGAGAATTGGGCTACAATAATTATGGAAGAAATTTAGATAATTTAAAAAGCCCAAAATTCAAGAAATAATAGAGGATAATATTTGGTCCAATAATAAATGAAAATTGGCCAAATAAAAAGGAGAAAAAAATTAAATTGAAAAGGTAATGGAAAAAATCATAATTTTGCCAATTCAGCACAAAATAAATTATTTTCCAATTAATTGAAGTTAAATTAAATTAATTAAGGAAAGTAATGGGGAAATATAGATTTGGGATATTTTGGTGAAATAAATATTGAAAATTGAAAGGTGAATAGTATTTCTAGTGAAATCGCCTGTGAGACAATGAGTTTGTCATATGGTTTTGGATAACCAAATGATGACAAAAAATTATGAAACTTTTCAGAATAAAAGTAGACATCCTACACTTAATTTAATAGGACATATGAATCATTTAAATCTTTATATAAAAAGTTATGAATTTTTGAATTTAGCCCAAAAAAACTGTTGATTTTCTAGAACAACATCCAAAGAATTTAATTCTGAGAATTTTGTGCTTCCAATTGGTAAATGACTATATTTTTTCTTGAAACTAGACTCGATACAGGTTTTATATCCTTTAGAATTACTCCAATATGATGTCTACAAATTTAGTTATGAGTTTTCAAAATGTAAGCAGAAAATCCGTAAGAATTTGCTTAAATCCGAAATTTGGAAATTAATTCAAGGGAAATATGAAATATTATAAAATATCATCCTCTTCCTTCCATTAGCCAAAACTGACATCCTTGAGCTGAAAAAAGAGAGAGGGAGTTGAGGGAATTCTAGAGAGAGAAGGAGAAGAAATCTCACAAGGTAGGTCGATTTCTTCGATAAATTCGTGCCTAACGTGCATAATCCTTCTCCTATGCTTCTCTTCTATGTTATTTAAGGTCTTTGAAGTAAGAATCTTGGTGTTTTAGTGGCTAGGGTTTTCAGCCGAGAAGGAAAAGCCAGAAAGAAGAAGAGGTAACTTTCAAAACTTCAAATATTAGTTGTTCTGGCTGTCGTGAATAATTTAATCGATGGAATTCTGCTGCATTTGCTATGTAAGTAAATTTGGTGAAAATTTGTGTCCTCAATGTTATGCTGCCAAAAGTGAGCCTAAATGTTGGTTTTAACATAATTAAATAGTTAATAAAATGATTAGAGTAGAAAGGAGCAAATCTGTGGAGTTAGAATTGAAAAATCCCAATTTTTCTTGGAGAACCTTAAACTTCGGCTTGTGCTAGTTTAAGGGATTAGAGTTGGATTTTTTATCATTTAATGATTCAATTGAGCTCAGGAGGGAAAATTAGGTGGGGTTACACTTGATCACTTTTCCAGAAAAGCCTTAAAAAGCATAATTACCAAAGGGCCCCTGAAACCCTAAAATAGGGGCTGCCAAGGGCATTTTGGTCTTTTGGCAGTGAATTTGATAATTCTGAGTCCAGAAACGGATTCATTAAGTAAAAATATTTTAGAATAGCCCAGGTCAAAATTTCAGGAAAAGTTCGGTCAGATTGGATAAGTCGGGCCCCACAGACATTTTGGTAAATTTTTACAATAGACTAATATATCCAGTACAAAAACTATGGAAGTGCCTAGAATAGTACGTGAATGGATTTGAATCTAATTCCTATCTATTTGACATTTTAGGACCAAGTTGAGAGCCTAGTCATGAATATCCAGTTGAATCTAATTCCTATCCAGTTGAAGAATGAAGAACTTGGAAGATCTATCATGAATATCAAGATTCAAGTTGTTAGAAGTGATACTGGAGGTTTCTATGATGATTCCGGAGGTTTCTATGATCAAATAATGGTTGGAATATGTTAATACGAAGCTAAGATGACTTATATGTGAGTTATGGCACTTCTAGGGGAGTTATGCTCGAGCACGAGATATTTCACTCGAGCACAGGAAGAACTCACTCGAGCACGGATGAATTCACTCGTGCATGGGATGAACACTTTGTTCTACTCTGTTTTACGTTCAGCCTGAGTGAGGTCTGGTATTTTGGTCATATCTCTCAAACCACATATTGGATTGACCCAAAACTGGTGGCATATGAACGAAGACTCCCAACACGTAAAACGTGCACCAAGATCACATTGAAAGAAGCTCAAATGAAGGAGATATGATCTATGGAAGAAGACAGTGAAATCACCGTCACTTTTCGACACAGGTTCGGTATTTTGCACGTAACTTATAAACTGTACATCGGATTGAGACGAGACCAGTGCCAAATGAAAGTAGACTCAGAGATTTCCATGGATAGGTAATTTTCCTAATTTGAATCTATATTCTAGGAGCTATGCCTTCTGGAAGTTGACGCTTGTGCAGTCTAGCGAAATATACACTCTTTCGATCATAACTTGCAGAATACAAGGAGTTTGGAGCTGATTCTTTTTGCATTGGAATGCAAATGGCAAGAGCTTTCTTATGATACATCATTTGAATCAAATAAACAAATTTTTTCTAAAGTGGCCCCACATCACCCGCGAGTGCAAAAACTATCTCTCTGAAAAAGTTGTGCGAGTGATGTCCAGAAGCAGCTGAAACGTGAAGAAATTTGCAACACTCGAGCACTAGGATTCATGCTCGAGCATTAGAGTATTTCTCACTCGAGCACATGCAAGTTTTGACATGAGAGTAATAACCCGAGAAGAAGCATGCACGTCAAAACAAAATACGCACTCGAGCAGGACGTGTTGTGCTCGAGTAATGTCGAGAATTCACTCGAGCACTAGCGAGTGAAGAGCAGCAAGTGTTTGCCCTAGAGGAAGTCAGAACGTGAAAATATGAACTGCACTCGAGTGAGCCATATTGCACTCGAGTGAGGTCCTGACAGAAAGGAAACAGACTCTCACGGCCATCAATCCAAACATGGTTAAATGTTATACAATCATTATGTTTTCACTTGTTATTGTTCCTAAACATTAACTAACATATATTTCAAGTGTAAAACAGGAGATTAAATATTTGGGTTGTATCTTCAAGAACAGAGGTCACGTCGAATATCTTCATTCAACGTGATGAGTCCCAGAAGCCAGAAATTCAGTTTTTGACCAATGATCCAACATACCCATGACTAATATTTCATCATATTAGTGATTAAGTATTTTGCAGTGTGAAACAAGAAATTTAACGTTGAGATTACATATTCAAATGAAAGAGTCAACTGTGGCCGACGGCATCATTACACACCGAGTATCAACTACCTACCACAACAAAAGTTTGACCCACCATGAGAGATTGTCTGGAAACTCAAACGTATTCATCCCGCTCCACAACATTTCTACAGCTCAAAATGAATCTTCCTGCTGTTCAACAAAACGCTCCACTTTGCAATGGACAGTAGCTCGTTTTCAAATATGCTCAATGATAAAAATGAATCCAACGGATGAATACTCACAACGGTCATTATCTTCATCAACTATAAATAAGAGAGCATTCAACGTCGATGGTAGACAGAGAAAACAGAGCAACGACACCAAAATGCGAATAACATGAATCCTCTGCTTCTACCCATACACTCTCTGTTTTCCAGTTGCTATATTACTTATCATTGAGAGAGTGATTATTTGTATTGTACTTCAGTGAGTATTATACCTACTCTGTGAGAGAGTCTGTAAACACCTTCAAATATATTTCTGAGTTGATCTCAAGGTAGAGGGACCTTGAGAGGGTTGATTTCCTTACTGAAGAAGCTGTAGAGAGAATTGTCAGTAAGACATTCTGCTCGTAAGACTTACAAGGTGCAAGCAGTAGAGAACGTTGCTGCTCATAAGACTTACAAGGGTGTAAGCAGGAGAGAATGTTGCTGCTCATAAGACTTGCATGAGTAAGCAGGAGAGGAAGATATTCGGGATTGCTCTGCTCGTAAGACTTGCCGTAAGGGGGAGTATTTCAGTGAGAGATTTGTAATAGGTTTCACAAGTACCCGGTTAAACTTGTGGAATTGTAAAGGCTTTTCTTGTGCCCGGATTAAACAAGAAGATAGTGGATTTGAAAATCTCAGGAGGAGCCTGGGGACTGGACGTAGGCCATCATAGATTGGACCGAACCTGGATAAATCACAGTTTGCATATTCTCTTCCCTAAACTCTTATATTTCCAGCATATATTATTTAATCTAACTGTTGATTTATAAACCTTCATACTTACCACTTTTGTTAAGATGAGAAAAGATTTCCAAAGTTCCTAAATTTTTATTATACACCCAATTCACCCCCCTCTTAGGTGATAGCCGGTTCTAACATTTGGTATCAGAGCCCGTGCTCTTGTTTAAAGGACTTAACCGTCTCAAGAGTTACAATGGCTAATTTTGGGTATTTTTTACTTTTAGAAGGTTTTGATTATACAATCCCACCTCTTTTGAAAGATATTGATTTTTGGTTTTGGAAAGCTAGAATGACTAGTTTTATAAAAGCTTATGATTTTGATATGTGGAATGTTTTTATAAATGCTTTTGATTTCAAACCAAGAAAGGATTGGACAGAAAGTGAAAAGAAAATGTTTTCGTTGAACATTAGAGCAATGAAAATTCTGTATAGTGCTTTAACCGAAAATGATTTTAAGAAAATTAGATTTTGTTCTAATGCTAAACATATCTGGGACACTCTTGATTCTATGTATACTTCTAACAATTGTGTTGAAGTTGAAAGTGTTGACAGTTCATGTGAAACTACAAGCTACGCATCTACTATGCATGAACAATTGGAAGTTGATGATGAAGATGGAAAAATCATATAACACTTCCATACAGTCAATATGGATAAACAAGAAGAAGAGGATTCCTGAAAAGAGCTCAGTATGGACGAACATGAAAAATCACTCTCCGGAGCTCAACATGAACTTAAGGTAAAAAGTTCCAATTCTTTGTGTGATTTTCATAAAACTGATTTTCAGAGTCTACAAAAGTTTGTTTCTCAACCAATTGTTGATTCTATTGAGAAAAGCAAAAATGTTTTCAAATATGCTGGAAAGTGTGTTGGGAAGAAAGAATGTTCAAATCAAATCTATTCAAATTTCTACTCTCATGATCGACATAATACTTGCATGATATCCCATAATGCATATCTTGATACAATTTGCAATTATTATGGCAAATCCGGTCATATTTCTCATACATGCTATATTAGAAGAAATTCCCATGTGAGAAAGAAGTATATTTGGGTACCAAAGAAACATGTAAGGGTTAATACTAACAATCAAGGACCCAAGTATATGTGGGTACCAAAATGTCCATCTAGTACTTTATGTGTGCAGATTGATTATAAGAAGAATGGACATAAGGGTAAGGAGAAGATGAAAAAGAAGCCAAGAGTTTCTCATGCGCCAATAAAGAGGTTCATATCATTCACATCAATTAGGAGAACTCTCGGATCACCCATTGCTGGAGCTACAGAGTATAACCAGAGAAAGAAGCAATGGATAAAAGCAGTACGTTCCATGTAATATCCTGGATTGTGACCAAGGATTAGCAACTTCAAAGTAATGTAATTAATATTAATTGAGCACTTTTGAAGCATTTTGAAGCATATATTGTGCATTGTGATAATCAGGGGCAAAACAGTAAATTTATTGACCGACTGGTTAGATACCATTGAGAACACTTCTTAGTAATCAAGATTAATGGCTAAGATTGAAAGATCAAGAGGTGGAATCCTATGCATGCAAGCTTATATGAAATCATGGTAGGAAGAATAGGAAGATGCCAAGTGGCAAAACAAGGACCCTTGGATTAAAGTCAAGTTTTCAAACCATTTTCTCTTTCTCCTCTCTTCCTAGTCGATTTATGTGTGTATGTGTGAGGGAAATCATCATCATCAATATCTCATTTTTCTCTCTCATCCTCCTCCATTTTTCGCTGAACAAGCTAAGGAAAGAGAAAGGGAAAAGCTTGAGTTTTTGGTAAGTTAATGCCTTCATATGCTCAAGTGTCTTTCATTAATATTGTTCATGAGGTTGAGGGCTATATTCCTATGGTTTTAGAATTTTGGTTGGTGAAGTTTGAGAACTTGTGGCAATTTGGAAGTTGGAGAATTGAAGAATTGGCTTTAGGAAGAAGAAGGGGTAAGAATTAGAAGCATTTTGGTATAGTTGTTGTAATCATTGGTTGAGTATTGGGAATTTATGAATTTCCCCTGATTTTGTGCAATTTTTGAATGGAATGAATTGGTTTATGTGTTGTGTAGAATTTGGTCTTTTGTTGAACATTTTGGCCATTTGAATTGATTTAGGAACTTGGATTGGAAAGTATGGCAATGTGTGAATTGTGTTGTGACATTGTGAGACATGTTGTGGTTGTTGTGTAATATGTCAATGGGAGTTGAATTTGGTCATTTTTATGATTTCAATGGTTTTCTTGAGCAAAATTGTGTGAGAATGGTGTTTGGGTTGGAATGGGAATCATTTGGGATCAAATGTGAAATTTGGAAAATTTGTCCATTGAAGGTCTGTGCTGGGCAGTCATTTTGTGTGAGCATTTTGAATAGGCTAATGATGTTAGAAAATTATGAAACTTTCCAGTCTTAAAGTGCACTTTCCAAGCTTCAAAATGGACATAAATTTTGTGTCATTTCGCCTTTTGAGCTGAGAGTTTGAACTGTCCAAAGTTTGGCATCAAAATTGGACCCTGTTTTGGTACAACGTTAGGTTTTTGGTAAATCTGGACTTTTGTGGTGATTTCCAGTAATGGCCAATATTTTTCCTTGAAAGAGGACTTAAATATCTTTCATTTGGCTTTAGAATCACCTTATTTCGATTTTTCTTGAATTAGTTATGATTTTTGGAAGTTCAGCCAAGAAACTGGATTTTCTTGGCCGCGGTCAGCGGATTCTGGGCCGCAGCCCAAATGTTTCTGAGCGTTTCTGGGCAGTTTTGGGCCGCAGCCAGTGGATTCTGGGCCGTAGCCCAAATGTTTCTGAGCATTTCTGGGCAGTTTTGGGCAGCAGCCAGTGGATTGTGGGCCGCGGCCCACCCCCAAAAATCAGTATTTTACACTTTTTAAAGGTGGTTTTTGGTATAGCCTTTCCCAACCCTTTGGGTATATGTTTAGGCCTCTAATAGCCACCTAAAGAGTCTAAATGATAACCAACTTAAGTACTATGGAATTAAGAACTTGGAAAAGAGATTGATTTATTGTCCCTAATTTGGTTTATAGGATTCGACATTTGCCGTCCTCGTGAGCCCACTGAGCCAGCAAACGTCAGGAAGGAACGAGGTAGTAACTTTTCTTTCGTACCATATGTGATGCATTGTATGTGTGTATTATCATTGATTTGTGATAAACTCGTATGCTGCGACATTGTGAATATGTGTAAACACCGTCATACCAATAGTCCCTGAGTAGCTAACAACAGATCGGGCAAAGGTTGTATGCCTTCCCGGTGGAGAAAGGGGATGAGGATGAGGTGTGATATAAGTGATTATGTGGGCCGAAAGGCTATTTGTGAAGGCCGACGGGCCATTTGTGAAAGCCAAATAGCTATATGAGCTATAAGGCTATGTGTATGCACTGCCACGCCAATAGTCCCTGAGTAGCTAACAACGGTTCGGGTTAGGATAGTGTGCCTTCCCGGCGGAGAAAGGGGATGAGGGTGGAGTGTGATTTGTGCTGCTGCTGCTGTATGATGATTTGCTTACATGCTGCTACTTATGTGTGGTATAAATGTTTTGTTACTACTGGGATTCTCTTGAATCTCATTCTTTCCTTTAACTAACCTTTCAGACAGGGCGAGTGGCTCTAAGGAGAAGCGTACGACTCGGAGCAGTTAGAACCCTATAGGAACATTTACTTTTGGATATGTTGGTTAAACCTGTTGGACAGGGATCTTGTAAATTATTTTTGGGCTGTATTTAGTAACAGATTATAGTTGTGTAATCCCCTATATGGGAAGTTTAAACCTTCTAGTAATGAATGGAACCCGGGGGTTGTCGGGATTGCTATTAGATATTCTGATATGAATGAATGTAAATTAACTGCACAGGTGATTATATTCGATAATTGAATTTGAGACCGGAGTAGGGAAGAAGTTTTGAAAATTTTGTAAAGTCCCTACCATAAAAGGGAGTTTTAAACGAGTTTTGAACTATTCGACGGTCTCTAAACCAACTTAATTAAGTGATATCGAACTATAATTACATGTTTAAAAGCAGGGGGTTACATTCCACCTCAAGAATGAACTACCATAGAATACCATTCAACTATCTTGAGGAGAACAAGAAAAGGAGGATCTCTCAAGCATCAAATAAAAGACTCCTGGAGTCTATATATTTTGAGAGAAGATTGCCAGCACCTAAAGCAAGATATTCAAAGTATCAACATCGTAGAAAGATGCAATGGGTAAGCAAAAGCAATCCTCCTATCTAAGGCAAAGGTATATAATGATAAAACCTCCTATGCTATTGTCTTTAATATTTATTGAGGTTTTATATTTTTGAATCTTAGGAATGGGCATTGCAAATTATTTTGAAATTATGTTTTTGCATCCCTTAAAAAGCCATTTAATAGATTTATTTATAAAGGGATTGTAATGCTCAACAGGTTAGTTCTTTATGCATGTATAATGATTTGAAAAGAAAATATTTCTCTTATGCATAAAGACATATTTAATTCATTATGTTCAATTGTTTCAAATTAATTATATTCTTAGAGCATGTGAATTATGATTCCTACAAGGTAACCATGAGTGGATCCAAATAAAATTGGATACCAAAGGAAGAAAAATATCTATAAGGTTTTGTCGGAAGAAGAAAGGAAGAGCTTCATCTCAAGATTATGACTACATAAGATTTCACTCAAATCTTGGTGAAGTTGGACCTTGAGGCAACACTGCAAGTGCCTAGCTAAGGAAGAAAAGATGCATAGTGAAGCGTTACTTAAGTAACTAATCAAGTTATCATCATCACTGCGTGACAACTGGGAGTGAATGTTCAAGTGATAATACCAACTGGAAGATTGGACGGTAAAAGTCAAGGAATTATGCACAAATGAACTCCAAAGGATAATAATTACGAGATTACTTGAGCACGGTACTGTCTTCTTTATTCTTACATGATATTATGCTTATATAAATTATTTATTTGGGTAATGAATAACTTGCTCATTATTGCATACCATTAGCAATCAATCATTTATGGGTTTTTAAGATTGTTTTTAGATTGCTAAATGGACTGAAAGTGAAATTGTGCATAATCTTTCTATGTATTTGAGTTTCAAAATGCACATTTCAAAAATGTACTTGGATTTAAATTCATCTTGTTTATAAAAATGCATACACATTATTTGAAAATTTTTCATATTTTATTTGCATTTAAATCGGTTTCAAAATTGGAAGTTAATATTTATGTATACTGAAAGTTAGAAATGCTTCAAATCCATCCACTAGAGTCTTCCTCATCATTCACATACTTGTTTCTTAATCTTAAACCTGTTACTACTTGAACTCCTCAATCTTTATTTTCTAACAAGTTAGATCTTATGTCTAACAAGTTAACTATCTATATGAGTTTCAAGTGTATTCCCTAGAAAAGACTTCTATATGTGAAAACCTTATGCCTAATACATAAATCATTAGTTGGCCATGTTATTCCAAGCATTATAAATGTTCATTAGTGCATTGAATCTTAATGCATTAACCATTATTGTGAAATAACTTACCAGGATAATATTCTAGAACTCTAGTCATTTGGATCAATGAGTATATGCTTCATCATCCATAAATTCTTATACTCATATTGTTGCTCAAATGCATTACCATTTGTCTTCATCCATTTTTTGAGTAACTAGAATCTTGCACTTTAAGTCTTGTTGCCTTGAATATTTATCCATTTTAAGACGCAACTCTAAGAGGCAAGGTTATCTCTTGATCAATACTAAAGTCATCATGCTTATATATGTCAAGATAAGCCATTTTGGTTAATTCATTTTTCATATGACTTTTGTTCTTGGGAAAATTCTCCAACATGTTAACCCTTATAATTAACATGTTATCTTAGCTGAATTCCTTAGTGAAGCTTTCTGATATATATTTTATAACTGTTGACTTCCATTGTTTTTGACATAAGTATTGATATTTAACAAGCTTCATAAATGAGTTTTCATGCATTCAAAATCTTAATGTCATAATGCATATTTATGATTCGAAAGAACATATGAGATTTTGAAATAATTGGCATATCTCATTATCATTTTTGGAAAACTTGATTTCATTCATGATTTATCATTTTACAAAAGTTGATCATTAAGGATAGATTTTCTACTCTCTTTGATCTGTTTTACATCGATTGCATGAAAATCTTCTCAATGACATATTTTCTATATAAAGTATATTTAAAAATTGTCATTGATCATCATCATTTCTAGTATCACTTGTTTGTTATGCTTTATAATAACTTGATTGGGTAAAGAATTATATTTTGATCTTTGTTGATTTATCGTACTCTTTGCTCAAATATCATATGCTTAATTGTATAAGAGCATAAGAGTTGCTATGTCTAATATTGTACGGACCCAAAAGAAGATGGGTACCAAAGAGCATATAATTATATAAGTTTGCAGGAATTGACCAAAATGCTCTACTTTCACATACAAAGATCAGAGGCTAACAGAAAAGGCATGACTGATAATGTTGCAGTGTGAGTTGAAGCAGAATATGTGATATTACCAAATGACACTCCATCACTAGCAAATAACTAGCTAGTAATACAATCAAAGAAAGAGAAAGAGAAGGAAGATCTCTTAGTAGACCCAGCGGAGATTATTTCAAGCAGCACAGAGCCAAGAATAAGTTTATTCAATATGAATCTTTGTTGCCTACCCACCTTCCTTATCGTTTCAAGGTGATCAGACATTTTCACTATGATATGGAGCCAACAGAGATATTCAAAGGAAGATGCTGAGATGCACAGAATCATCAAGCTTGATGAGCCTATGAGGATTCTTAACTACTATCCTAGCTCTATGTCTAATCTTCACTAGATTATCTGCTATACCTACACTAGAGCTATGGTGAACAAGGCCAATAACTTTACTTACTTTATTGAGAAGAATTACCACATAATGGCCTATATTATAAGCAAGGAGGAGAGAAATAATGGAAAGATCATGTCTGTCAGAGAACAAGAGGTTTATATATATACTTCTACAAGACTCACTCCAAGTTAACACAAGCGGCATAGAGGATGAGAGCTAAGACTTCAAGAATAAATGAGAGACAACACTTTGCTAGAGTTGGTCTCCCTGATCCTTCATTCTTTGGTCCATTTGTCTAAGGCTTTCTGAGAGAGGAGCTTCAACAATCACACAGAGCTTGCTACAAAAATACTGAGTTCATCACTTCTATGAATGGCAAGATTAGACAACTCTGTGACTTGATCAAATAGAATCCCAAGGCCTTATTCTGAGCTCATATTGGTACCTAAAGTGCTCACAGAAGACTACACTTCAAAATCCCTCGGTATCAGTCACATCATTCAATATTGACTAGGACATGATGCATCAATAGACTACAGAGGATTATAACTCGAGTGATTACGATACTACTCGAGTGAGGTATTGTATTCTTGCTTAATTCAAATTCTTTGAGTTGCACCACTTGAGTAAACAATCAAGCAATGGTCAAGTAGAATTACTCAAGTGACTACTCAGATGATATTGGATTATATCTCTTAAAACCTCTAAATAGCATTATCATATTTCAAATTTGATTTCTCTCCAAATATTCATACTTTCAAAATCATTTTCTCTATAAAGTTTCCAATGGTTTATCAAATCCAGGAGAGTTATTAACTATTTTTCTAAAATTTTTAAAACCATGCATCAATTAAGGGGGAGCTTCACATTCACATGTGTTTTATATATTGAAAGCTCATCTCCTATTAGAAAGAAAATCCTTTTAACATACTCATCTGTATTCACCATGTCTTGATTAGTTTTGATGATGAGTTGTTCTTACATTGTTCTTTTCATGATCTTAATTTTAATATATCATATAGAAAGGAATAATTTGTTACTTGATTGAACTAACAATTCTCTTTGCAAAGAAAGATAAAATTTATGACAGGAGAATTTGTTGTGTGCAATAGCATTCCTCAACATACTACAATAAAACTCTATCAACTTTGAGGATGTTTTTAACGCTCAGTCAAGGAATATATATTGGCTACAACATTCAAAGCAATATAACTGAGCATTGAACATGTTAAACAGAAGTTCAACTCAATTGGAGAATCCTGGCAACAACATGAATATATATTGAGTTGCATAACAGAAGTGTGGTGTACATCATCATGAACTAGCATTGTCAAAGGATAAAGCAACGGACTTCATGGAGCGCTTCATCAATTTTCAAAATCTACATGAGCATTTCTAAACCTCTTCTCTTTACATTTCAAGAATACGTTTCATATATTTTATTTATCTTGATTATACAAGTTTTCTTGAAAACCTCTCCAAATCCTTTTTAGTTTCCTCTCATTAAAAATGAAAGTACTTTCACATAGGGGGAGTGTAAATTGTTTTCTTGGTACATTCATTTTGATTAAAGTAATTTCTACTCTATTTACTTCTTCACAAGCCTTACTTCTTTATATATTTCAAACTTTTTGCTGATGTCAAATAGGGGGAGAAAAATGTAAGAAAAATATGTATGTTGCATTATATATGTATGTTCATTATGTATGTTGCATTTTGCATTTCATTTAGACATATTTTTCTTAAAGGATTTGTCATCATCAAAAAGGGGGAGAATGTTAGATATGATTAATTTTGATGATGTCAAATATAGATATGACATGATAAGAGTAAAAATTTTATATAATGTATTTCTTTGACTAACTACTATATTTAATGTTACATATTTTGTAGATTAGTCAAGCAAAGAATGAAGAAGATTGAATTAATAAAAATGAACAAGAGGAAGAAGAAGAAAGAAATTGAAGATAGTCAAGGAGATGCTTACTTGGGTTATGGAGAATGATTATTAAAAGAAAAATAAAAAAGAAAGATATTGAAGAATGAAGAACTTGGAAGATCTATCATGAATATCAAGATTCAAGTTGTTAGAAGTGATACTGGAGGATTCTAAGATGATTCCGGAGGTTTCTATGATCAAATAATGGTTGGAATATGTTAATACGAAGCTAAGATGACTTATATGTGAGTTATGGCACTTCTAGGGGAGTTATGCTCGAGCACGAGGTGTTTCACTCGAGCACAGGAAGAACCCACTCGAGCACGGATGAATTCACTCGAGCACGGGATGAACACTCTGTTCTACTCTGTTTTACGTTCAGCCTGAACGAGGTCTAGTATTTTGGTCATATCTCTAAAACCACACATCGGATTGACCCGAAACCAGTGGCATATGAACGAAGACTCCCAACACGTAAAACGTGCACCAAGATCACATTGAAAGAAGCTCAAATGAAGGAGATATGATCTATGGAAGAAGACAGTGAAATCACCATCACTTTTTGACACAGGTTCGGTATTTTGCACGTAACTTACAAACTGCACATCGGATTGAGATGAGACCAGTGCCAAATGAAAGTAGACTCAAAGAGATTTCCATAGATACATAATTTGCCTAATTTTAACGTATATTCTAGGAGCTATGCCTTCTGGAAGTTGACGCTTGTGCAGTCTAGCGAAATATACACTCTTTCGATCATAACTTACAGAATACAAGGAGTTTGGAGCTGATTCTTTTTGCATTGGAATGCAAATGGCAAGAGCTTTCTTATGATACATCATTTGAATCAAATAAACAAATTTTTTCTAAAGTGGCCCCACATCACCCGCGAGTGCCAAAACTATCTCTCTGAAAAAGTTGTGCGAGTGATGTCCAGAAGCAGCTGAAACGTGAAGAAATTTGCAACACTCGAGCACTAGGATTCATGCTCGAGCATTGGAGTATTTCTCACTCGAGCACATGCAAGTTTTGACATGAGAGTGATAACCCGAGAAGAAGCATGCGCGTGAAAACAAAATACGTACTCGAGCAGGACGTGTTGTGCTCGAGTGATGTCGAGAATTCACTCGAGCACTAGCGAGTGAAGAGCAGCGAGTGTTTGCCCGAGAGGAAGTCAGAATGTGAAAATATGAACTGCGCTCGAGTGAGGTCCTGACAGAAATGAAACAGACTCTCACGGCCATCAATCCAAACATGGTTAAATGTTATACAATCATTATGTTTTCACTTGTTATTGTTCCTAAACATTAACTAACATATATTTCAAGTGTAAAACAGGAGATTAAATATTTGGGTTGTATCTTCAAGAACAGAGGTCACGTCGAATATCTTCATTCAACGTGATGAGTCCCAGAAGCCAGAAATTCAGTTCTTAACCAATGATCCAACATACCCATGACTAATATTTCATCATATTAGTGATTAAGTATTTTGCAGTGTGAAACAAGAAATTTAACGTTGAGATTACATATTCAAATGAAAGAGTCAACTGTGGCGGGCGGCATCATTACACACCGAGTATCAACTACCTACCACGATAAAAGTTTGACCCACCATGAGAGATTGTCTGGAAACTCAAACATATTCATCCCGCTCCACAACGTTTCTACAGCTCAAAATGAATCTTCCTGCTGTTCAACAAAACGCTCCACTTTGCAATGGACAGTAGCTCGTTTTCAAATATGCTCAATGGTAAAAATGACTCCAACGGATGAATACTCACAACGGTCATCATCATCATCAACTATAAATAAGAGAGCATTCAACGTCGATGGTAGACAGAGAAAACAGAGCAACGACACCAAAATGCGAATAACATGAGTCCTCTGCTTCTACCCATACACTCTCTGTTTTCCAGTTTCTATATTACTTATCATTGAGAGAGTGATTATTTGTATTGTACTTCAGTGAGTATTATACCCACTCTGTGAGAGAGTCTGTAAACACCTTCAAATATATTTCTGAGTTGATCTCAAGGTAGAGGGACCTTGAGAGGGTTGATTTCCTTACGGGAGAAGCTGTAGAGAGAATTTCCAGTAAGACATTCTGCTCGTAAGACTTACAAGGTGCAAGCAGTAGAGAACGTTGCTGCTCATAAGACTTACAGGGGTGTAAGCAGGAGAGAACGTTGCTGCTCGTAAGACTTGCATTAGTAAGCAGGAGAGGAAGATCTTCGGGATTGCTCTGCTCGTAAGACTTGCCATAAGGGGGAGTATTTCAGTGAGAGATTTGTAATAGGTTTCACAAGTACCTGGTTAAACTTGTGGAATTGTAAAGGCTTTTCTTATGCCCGGATTAAACAAGAAGATAGTGGATTTGAAAATCTCAGGAGGAGCCTGGGGACTGGACGTAGGCCATCACAAATTGAACCGAACCAGGATAAATCACAGTTTGCATATTCTCTTCCCCAAACTCTTATATTTCCAGCATATATTATTTAATCTAACTGTTTATTTATAAACCTTCATACTTACCACTTTTGTTAAGATGAGAAAAGATTTCCAAAGTTCTTAAGTTTTTATTATACACCCAATTCACCCCCCTCTTGGGTGATAGCCAGTTCTAACATGATCGTATGTTGCTATTAGGATTCCTTAGATTCTTACCCTTTTTCATAAATAAAAATGTTTCAACAAGAACCACCGGCTCTAAAGTTAAGGTGGTAGACACGGGGAATTGACAGGTGCGGATCCTGAGACAAATATGGTGGTTATATGTAGTGTGTTTTTGTAAAGGGAAGGAAAGAATGCAAGAGGAAGAAGAAAATAGACATTATGGAGGAGAAGTCTGCACTTGCTGTGGAATCCGCTGTAGCCAAAGTCATAGCGAAACCACCTAAAAAAGCCTTACTTATGTTTGATGACAATTTGCTATGGCATTCACTGTAGCAAACCCACAGCGAATGAGTGAAATTGATACTGTGCATTTTGAAAAAGTGACGCTGCTGATGCTATTTTAACCTAATAGGGGCACCGAAATTCACACATTCTGCACAGGGGAGAGGCTGAGAACACAAGGGAGGCTTCTTGGAGAGAGCTTGAGGAGATCTTAGAGCTTTTGGGAGGTTATTTGTGAAGAATTTCAAAGGTTTTCTTTCTATTTTCTAATTTTTCCCTCTTTTCTTCCCATTTTGTTGATATGGTTATGATTCTTAAGCTTATTTATTGGGTTGTATTGATTATGAGTAGCTAAAACTCCTATTTAGGATTACTTTTACCCATTGTATGGATTGAAACTATTAGATTATCTTGCTTTTGTTAGTTAATGAGTATATATGTTGATTTTTCTTTGAGCTTAATGCTATCTTGTGCTTGATCACCACATGATTAGAGTTGTTCAATTGGAAGATGCTTGAGAGAGCTATTTTGATTGTAGAACTTAAGAAAAAGCATGCTAGACTTGAAGTTTAAGGATTAAATGGATGGTTTGTTGTTAGAATAGAGATATATCTAACAACCTAGCATAGTCAAGTAAAGGCTTGCTTTGGAAAGATGATTTTTATTAATTGTAAACAAGAGATTGAATATTTTTGATGAAGATTAAAAATCAATCTTGACTTAAGAGAACTTGGTTGGTGATTTTATGATCTTCGACTAGCATATAGACTCATTTAACAAGCTTAAGTGAACATTTGCATAGTTTCATGAAATACAATAGGGAATAAGTAATCCTAAGTTTATATCTCTTGAAATTAAACCCAATTTCTTAATTTCCACTATTTTCCTTGTTATTTTTATCAAAAGTATTTATTTAACTTGATCACATCTAAATGATTCCATTCAACCTAATTAAGAACATGGTTAAATTAGTTAACTCGCTTTTGTCATAGTCCTTGTGGTTCGACACTCGTTTCTCACTAATTTATTACTTGTGACCCATACGCTTGCGGAAGCTAAATGGCGAACACAAGGTCATGGGGACTTAAGGAATAGTGATTGTCTTAATGTTTCTCCATGACTAATGATCATCTTAGTTAGATAATTTAAATGATTCTTAGAAGCATGGAGATGATGACGATGCAAGTATTAATCTTAATTGGAACCATTTCTGTTATAGAAATTATTGTGCAGAAAAGTTTATTTGATAAGGTGATGGGAAACTTGAGGTGTAGTAATGATTGAGGTTTTTCCATGCTTAATGATAATCCTTAGTAATACCGTGATGTTAAAAGAATGTAGACATGATCTACGGTGCTATATGATGAATGGTTATTATACCGTATATTGATTCTAGAAGATTTGATCTGATGATACTGATAGGCTTGAATCATATCTAAGCTAAAATAGTGCTTTGGTCGAAATGCGAATCAGGATGTACTGTGGTTCTGATACATGATAGAAGTTTGAACCTTGTGGATAGTGTTGAACCTTCAGTAAGGTTTTGAGGATAATACCCAAATACCGTGAAGGTTAGAGTAGGCATTATTGATTCTGATTCTTAGCGAACCTATTGGGTATAATTGAGGAAAATGATTTCCAATCTGTGATGTTGAGGTTATAGATTTCATGAGGAACATAATAGCTAGGTTAGAGACCCTATGCTATATGATGATATTACACACCAGATATGTTGTAGTAGACCCGTGTGTCTAGAGGCCCTATGACCTAGGGGACAGTATGTCCTTAAGCTGGCAAAGGTATTCAGAATTGTGTTGGGCTAGTGATGATCCGTGGAATTGAGGAACAAGATTCTTACAGACACGAATCTTTGCAAAAATGAATTTTGAAAATTTGCTAACTGTTAAGAGAAGAGATTGATTTTCCTGCTATTCTACTAACTTGAGGCTATACTAGGAGTCGATCGGTGGATGACAATTAAGGTGATGAAAGGTATGAATATAAGGGTTATCAAGTAATCCATAACCTAGGAATTAATTATTAAGTTTTGATTCCACAAGAATTTGAAATGGCCAGATTAATTTGAGTTGAAACAGGCCAGGAACTAGCATAGAGAAACACATATGTCTAGTGCAGTCAGGTGTTATAGGAGGTTCTTATGAGACTCCTACTAAATCACCCTGACATTACAAAAGCTCATATGAGGAGATAAATCTCAGAGTGCGCAGAGAAAGTCTATGACTCTGTGTTGATTACAAGAAGGTGAATAAAGTAACCGTTGAGATCAAGCACACACTTCCTAGAATAGATGATTTGCTCGATTAGTTATCAGGTTCCTGTGTGTTGGAAATTGTGCCCTAAGGGCCAATCATTGTACTTTGAACATTATTATTTTAATGAAATTTCTCCATTTTGTTATCATATTATTTGCATGTTAACTGTGATAATTGTATCCTTGGATAATTCATAAAGATTGTCCTAAAATGTCCCTGGTCGGTCATTTATGCGGGAGCAGAGATGAAACAAGACCAGTATGACTTTGATAAGATATAGAGATACGAATCAAAGTCTTAGGCACTTGTAAGAGTACAAGGTGCTGGACCGACCCACTATGAGAAAGCTACATGGATCAAGTTATAAGCTTTTCTTATGTATAACCACATCACAATGCCCTTAGACCTGAGGTAATCATGGATTCCTACACGAGAGTTGCTAAGCTTTGAACTAGTCAAATGTCACTTTTGACCGGGTGATGATCGGGCTTGGTGGTTTTTCATGCAGAGGAATATGGATGATCAAGATGGAATTTGTCCCTCACATTAGTAGAGAGATATTACTGGGCCCCTTGATGAGTGAGTCTGAGAAATGTATGGCCATACTATGATGAAAGGAGTTTTTGTCTCTGTTATCAGGCTACTCAGGAATCGAGAAAGTAATGGTCAGGAACAAGAGGATGACATTATCCATGCCTTATCCTTGATCGATATATCGTGTGACAAAAGGGACGTGACATGGTTGTATGACAGGTTGCATCGTGATAACGATCCTCATATGAATTGGGTAGTCGTAATGTCTTGCTAGAGGCCGCTTGCGACTTTTGGGTTAGTATAGTTATTGGCCCACTGCCAACTTCATATGGGCCTACAGGGTCGCACACAAGAATGGCCCAACACGAGATAATGTTTAATTTAGGGTGGACGAATTTTATATTTAGATATATATATAATATAAAATTCTTTAATAATATTATATAGATATATATTTTTTCGAAATATATATCTTATATATATATGTGTATATATATTATATGATATTATTATATTTAATAATATTATATAGATATGTATTTTTTTGAAATATATATCTTATATATATATGTATATATATGTATATTATATGATATTATTATATTGTGTTAGTTTTAAATTTAATTTATTAAGATATATTAAATTTAATAACTAACATGATAGAGATATAGTATCTCAGATTTAATTTATGAAGATAAATTAAATCTAATGGCTCTTTATTTGGATTAAATAAATAGGTGAAATTAAAACTATTGGACATATTTAATTTAAACTGAATTTATTTAATTAGCTCATCAAGATAATTAATTGTTAATTAATTTCAAAATTAATGATAATTAATTTTGAAATTTGAAAATTGCCCTCATAGGTTATAAACTTGATAGAGCAGATATATTCATACGCACATGAGAATTGAGAGCCGCAAGTGAAACCCTAGGAGACATTAGAGGCACTAGCACGCAGTCTCAGTTGGAGAGCATTCTTGTGGATACCGGTAGAGGGAGCGGACCTGACGTGTTGGCTCCTAGAGATCGTGAAAACTCTGAATCATCAAAAGGTATGAATCCTTCTAACTTGGTTTAAACGCCGTTGATAGATCCTCAATTAGGATCAGTGAAAATTTTTAAAATTCTTCCGCTGTGCCTACCGATTTAACATTGTGTATTCTTGAAGATTGATTTGCGATCGTGATACCATTAACTTAGGGTAAAAGCAAATGATATGCCAAAAACTACTTTTAGAACCAGATGTGGCCATTGCGAGTCTCTTGTAATGTCATTTGGGCTAACCAATGCACCTGTCGTGTTTATGGACTACGGGAATCGAATTTTCTGTAGTAGTCTTCATTGGTGATATATTGGTATGCTCGTGGAGTAGAGTAGAACACGAGCAACATTTGAAAATCATATTGAACATACTGGAATCTAAGCAGCTCCATGCCAAGCTGAGCAAATCTGAGTTTTGTCTTTTAGAAATTACCAAAATGCCCTTGAAACCTTAACAGGGGTTGCCAAGGGCAGTTTGGTCTTTTTGACAGTGAATTTGGTAATTTTGAGTTGGGAAATAGATTCATTGAGTGAAAATATGTCAGAATAGCCTAGGTCAAAATTTCGGAAAAAGTTCGGTCAGACTGGGTAAGTCGGGGCCAGGGCGGGCCACCGTGGACATTTTGGTAAATTTTCACAATAGACCATATAATCACTAAAAAACACTATGGAAATGCCTAGAATAGTATATGAATGGATTTGAACCTAATTCCTGTGCATTTGACATTTTAGGACCAGGTTGAGAGCCCAGTCATTGGCATGCTTTACGAGGCAAGCGTTTCGAGACGAAATGGGTTAAGGTAGTAACTATTATCTCTCATAACTATGTTACTATTGATATGTTGTGTGTTACTGTCTTCTATGATATGAACATGTGCTGGGGGCACATTACCTAGCTATGGTCTGGGACCTAGCTGAGGTATACTGGTATTACCTAGCTATAGTCAGGGACTCAGCTGAGGTACATATAGGAGTTCAACTAGATAGTTGGCCCTGAGCTTTGTGTACACACACGGTATGATGTGGATTTTCATTTTACATTATATAATGCATTGCATATTTAAATTCTCGCATTTTATATTATTGATCATTTGTTGCTACTGGGATTCCTGGGAATCTCAACCTTTTTCATAAATAAAAATGTTCCAGTGCGAACCACAGACTTTAAAGGCAAGGTGGTAAACATAGGGAACTAACAGGTGTGGATCCTGAGATAAATATGGTGGTTATATTAGTTTATTTTTAGATATTTTAGGGGAAAACTTGTAATGTAATCAAATACATTATATCAATATATCAGTATATTTATGTTATTCCTGTGCTGCTCACTGAAGTGCGCGGAAGCACTCTGAAACTGGTAAATATAAGATAAGGGTATGACAGACAAATCCTACAGTTGTCACTGTGATTACTAATTTCAAACAGTCGTTGATAAGTAAAATATTTGCATATTTATTTTTCCTTATATGATGATTTTATGGATTATATTTGAGCTCAATTTAATGAATTTGGGCGTAATTAATAAATAAATAATGATTTTGGCATGAAATAGAATTTCTTGAAAAATAATAAATCAGACCCTCTTTCAATTTTTAGGAAATATCTAGAGCTCTAGATGTCAGATTGGGACGTTCTATATATAGATAAAAAGCTAAGAAAGAGCTCTACAACTTTTATGTTGAGACCAAAACCCAATTCTATCTCCAAGAGTTTTGAATTTTGCTTGGAAGTTGAGATCGGGAATCATCTACCATTCCACCAACCATTCTATCTACTACTTCATCTACCACCTCATCTTCCTTTTCATCTACCACTTCATCTACCATACTCCATTCCTCCCTATATATAGTCATCCTCTCCTTCACATTTTACACACCATTTCATATCCATTACTCTCCTCTCTTCTCCACTTACACAACCATTTCATATCCATTACTCTCATCTCTTTTCCACTTACATACCATCATCTCAGAATTAATTTTATGCATTGTATTTGTTTCTTGCATGCCTCCTACATGGAAGGTTTTACCTCCTATATGGAAGGCTAGATTTTTCTATTTTCATGCATCTTGTGGTTATATTTTTATTGAATAATTAAGTTTATTGTAATGTTTATGAAGTTTTCAATTTATTTTATTGTTGTTTTAAATTTCATCATGACCTAAATTTTCATTTTTCTAGAGCGATGACGTAGCTTATTAATGACGGATTAAATCTTAACTTATTAAATCTAGTTTGTATTTCTCCTTCATGATTGAGTTTTAATTATTATTCTTAATGCTTTGATTGACTGGTAATCTTTTGAATGATTTCAATATGCATGTTGAGACTGGAAGGAGATGCATGTGTATAGATCCTATAATTAAAATCATGACTTGCATATAAAATAGGAATATATTCATATGAGTTGTGTAGTCTTATTGAGTTCCATGAATATTAATACATAATTAATTGCTTAAATTCATATAGGAATATATTGGATTAGAAATTAATTATAGAATTTCTTGACCTTGAAAGAGGCTAGTAATTAAATTAGGGAAACTCGATTGTCAATCATATGGAATAAATTGGGCTATAATAGATAAATGATTCAATCCAAAATTTGTTAAGTGAAATCTGATCCTTAGGGCTTTTTCTCATAGTTGCTTTCATATCATTTGCATTCATATTTAATTATTTTTAATTTTGTAATATCAATCACCAACTAATCGATCGACTAAACGAGTTAAAATTACTCATTTTGGTAATCAGTGATCAATCCTCATGGGAATGATACTCTACTCACTTCTGTATTACTTGATTACGACAGTGTATACTTGCACTATTTAATATATCATTTACAAACGTAACAATCATTGAATCTTATACATGCATAATTATAAGGAAAAAGAAAACAAGAACTATTGAAACGGGTTACATAGAAATGGCAAAGTGAATGACTAATTTATAGAGATTTATAATGAAATAAGTTAGTTATTTGAATATATATATATATATATATATATGTAGTTTTTCCTAAACCACTGCCTTTAATCAGTTGCATTACTAACTACTCGTATTAGTATAAACCCTTTTTATAAACACCCTATTTTATCTAGGTCCCACACAAAAATAACAACATTAAAAAGAAGAAATATCCTCCTAGATCCTTGCACATCTAAATCAATACGCAAATAACATTGATGGCGATTTGATTATAAGTGAAATTTGAAAAATGATTATCTTAATGGTGATTGTCTTGCTATTGAGGCTTGTAATAAATGGCAACAAATGTTAAAATAATTCATGTCATTGATGATGATTGATACTCGGATTAGGAAATTTAGTAAGGAGTCATTTTGGAGGAGAAAAATAAATAGAAATTAAAAAATAAAAAAATATCTCTTATTTATGCTGATCCGTTTAATTTAGAAAATTACTTATGGGAAAAATATAAAGAAAATTACAAAAAATACGAAAAATATCTCTCATTTTGATATGCTTAAATTAGGAAATTGTTTATGGAGGAAAATAATAAAAAAATTTTAAAAAAAATAAAATTAAGAAAAATTTCTTATTGATGGTGATTGGGTCAAGTTAGGAAATTTTACCAATAAAAAATAAAAAAAATTAAAAATTAAAATTAAAATAAAAAGTGCATTTATGAGGAAAACCTACTTTGAGACTATAATAGATGAGCAAGGGTTGAAGTAAGACACACACAAAATTGGGAAAGCAAAGACAAGAAAATGAGGAAAGAAAGGAGGCAAGGAATGGTTAAAGGTGCCTAAAGAGAGTAAAATCTATTATTCACCTTTTTTGTCTTTCTTTTCCTCATACCCCCAAATCCCCCAAATAAAGCCTATGCTTTTATGGTTGTTGATGTAACCCCCTCATCGTAATTACATCTGAATTATGAAATTCAAGTGAAATAGAGACCAATAAGACAAAAATCATCATTTAAAATCCTCACCTTCAAGATAGGGTATTCCAAAAACAATTCAAAAACATAATTCAATTGGTCCCACATTCACTTCTAAATATAATTACTTGAGAAATCAAATCACATTGATAGATATCAGAGTGCATAACTAAAATTCTGGCAACCCCGGGTTATATGTATATATATAATGGGTTCAAAGTTCCCAAAATAGGGATTACATATCCAAAATTATTATTTACATCTCATATACAAACAATAATCCCAAACCAAAAATAGATAACCAACCCCCAACCAAATGTCTCTAAGAGATCCTAACCACTTCTAGTCGTCCGCTTCCCTTTCGAGCCACTTGCCCTGTCTGAAATGTTAGTCATTAAAAAGAGTGAGATTCTAAAGAATACCAATAGTAACATATCACTCATACAATATATAAACACAAAGCATGTAAGTCCATCATGTTCAATAACAACACTATGAGTCATGGCTCGCACCACAATCAACAGCACTCACGGCTATAATCATAATGCACTATGACCGCTTTCGCGGTAATCACTATGCCATCTTTCACTGTAATCTCAATGCCAGATCTCACTATAATCTCAATGCCCGCTTTCACTGTAAACACTATGCAACAGCATCCCAAGGCACAAGGTATCACAAAGCAACAACATCACAAAGCACAAAGTATCACAAAGCTCCACAAAGAGTCTCAATGCATCACAAAGTAGTAGCAGCAACAACACAATGCATGATAGGCATACATACAATACATTTACACAAAGTATAAATAAAGAGTCACTACCTGTATCTTTCCTGACATTCTTCGGCACAGTAGGCTCACAAGTTTGACAGATGTCAAATCCTATAACCAAATTAGGGACAATCGATTAATCTCTTTTCCAAATACTTATTTATATAATAATCTAAGTTAGTTATCATTTAAACTCTTTAGGATGACCATTAGAGGCCTAATCACATACTAAAAGAGTTGGAAGAAACTACCCTGAAGACCCCTTTTTCAGAAGCATAACATAGATTTTTGGCTATCTCACTCGAGTGAAGATGACCTCACTCGAGTGATGAGAGACTTGCACTCGAGTGAGAATAGCTCTCACTCGTGAGTGTTTGACAGTGAGCAACAACCAAGGCTAGAAGGTGCTTACTACACTCAAGCATAAGGCTTTGCACTAGGGTGATAACTCCAAATCCACTCGAGTCCTCGAAAGTGCAACACAGAAAGTGAAAACCCGAGAGCACATAAAACTTCAAAGGGAAAAGCTCACTCGAGCACCAACCTTGGCACTCAGGTGAGGAGCCCACACTTGTGAGTGTCAATGTAATATCTTGATTTGTGATTAGGGCTAATGACTTTAAGATTCATTGTAATTAATGTAATTAAACACTTTTGGTGAAATATGATATGAATTTGTTATGAATATTCATTAGTGCTTAGAGATCAAGGGTTGAGATCTTTTGGTTATAGGTCAGAATCCTATGTTTTGTGTTTATGTGAGCTCTTAGTGGAAGTGTGGGGATAGTGACAAGTGGCATTGTGTGAGTTATAGGATGAAGTCACAAGAGGACAAAAGTCCACTTTTTCCCTCATTCTTTCTCTCCTATTCGGTTGGTATGGGTAAGGGAAGAGAAAAATCACATCATCCTCATCATTTGATTCATTTCTCATTTGTCTCTCTCTTCTTCTTCCATTTTCGTTGGTCACAAGCAAGAAAGAGAAAAGGGAAAAGCTTGAATCTTGGTGAGTAATGATCCTCCTATGCTCAAATCCTCTTATCTAATGTTGTGCATCTCATTGAGAGCTTCAACTTGGTGATTTCAGAATCTTGAAAGGTGGTGATTTGAGTGTTGATTCAAAATTGAAAGTAGGAGAATCAAGATTCTCGGTTTGGCAAAGTGAAGAGGGAGGCATTTAGTGCATTTTGATATATTGTTTGTGATTTTTGGATAAGTTTGAGAAAATATGGAAATTTAGCCTTGAGTTTGTGTAAATATTGAAAGTATGGATTTCATTGTGATTAATGTTGGGATTTGGTTCATCGTGAAGAATTTGAGTAATGGATTTAGTTTGGAATGTAGGAAATGAATTGAATGAAATTTGGAGATTGGTTGTGTCATATAGACCTAAGTGCATGATTGTGGTAAAAAAGGTTTTAGGGGTGTTTGAGAGGTTACCAATGTGTTCCCTAGTCAGTGCTAAGTGTGTATGAGCTTTTGGTAGAGTTTGGGAATCATTAGGTATGAATTTGACCATCTGGTATTTTCTATTATTTTCTGCATTTCTGGTCTATGATGCACAACACTCGAGCAGAGGAAGATCATGCTCGAATGCTGTGTGTAATTTCCCTTTTCTGCTTCGAGTTTTGCTTGGGTTCTATGAATGAGGCTCGAGTGCACTTCTGTATCCGTGAGTGAGGTTGATGATCACTCGAGTGAGCAAGGGCTTGCTCGAGTGATGGTCTGAATCCAAACTTAGGGTTGCTCTCGGGTTGTCTCTCGCTGGCCAATGTTCAAGAGTGTGCTCTAACACTCTCAAGCATGGCCGTCTCACCCGAGCACTGGAGGGTATGCTCGAGTGAGCTTATCCCTCTGATGGTTGCATGTGCTCTCGGGTTGTCACTCCTTGTGTTGCACTTTCGGGGACTCGAGCATATTTGGAGCCATCACCCAAGTGCAAAGTTTTATGCTTGAGTGATGTGAGCACTTTCTGGCCGTTGTAGTTGCTCAATATCAAACACTCGTAAGTGAGAATCGTTCTCACTCGAGCACAAGTCGTTCATCACTCGAGTGAGGTCATCTTCACTTGAGTGATCCAGTCTAAAATCTGTGTTTTTCCTTCTAAAAATGGGTATTCAGGGTAGCTTCTTCCAACCCTTTAGGCATATATTTAGGCCTCTAATAGTCGCCTAAAGAGTTCTAAATGATAACCAACTTAGAGTATTATGAAATTAAGAACTTGGAAAAGAGATTGATCGATTGTCCCTACTTTGGTTATAGGATTTGACATCTGTCAGACACGTGAGCCCACGGTGCCAAAGATTGTCAGGAAAGATACAGGTAGTGACTTCTCTCTTATATTATGTGTAAATGTATTGTATGTTTGCCTATCATGCATTATGTGCTGCTGCTGCTTTTTGCCTTGTGGAGCTTTGTGCATTATGGAGTTTTGTGCCTTGTTATACGTTGTGCTTTGAGATACCTTGTGCCTTGTGATTACAGCGAAAGCTGGCATAGTGATTACCGTGAGAACAGGCATAGTGTTTGCAGCGAAAGCTGTCATTGTGATTACTGCGATACTGAGTATAGAGCATTGTGATACAGCCGTGAGTGCTGTCGTCTATGGCGCGAGCCATAGATCATAGTATTGCTGATGATGCTGGTGAACATGATACATTACATGCCTTGTGTTTATATATTGTATGAGTGATTTGTTACTACTGGGATTCTTTAGAATCTCACTCTTTCCAAATGACTAACTTTTTCAGACAGGGAAAGTGGCTCGAAAGGGAAGCGTCCAACCAGGAGTGGTTAGGGCATTAGGGACATTTTGTATTTTGGATGTTGGTTATCTAGTTGGGATTTGGGATTACCATTTGTATATGTCATGTAAATGATGATTTTGGATATGAAATCCCTATTTTGGGAACTTTAAACCTATTATATGTATGTAGGTAACCCGGGGTTTGTCGGGATATTAGTATCGCACTCTGATATTTATTAAGTAATTTGATTTCTCAAGTAGTTATATCCGCACGTGAATGTGAGACCACGAGAAATTATGTTTTGAAATGATTTCTGGAAATACCTCATCTTGTGATGAGGGATTATAAATTGTTGATTTTATTTTATTATTCTCTATTTCACTTAAATTTCATAATCTGGATGTAATTACGGTGAGGGGGTTACATTTTTGGTATCAGAGCAGTAGTTCCTTTCAAGGGTAGAGTTAGCTAGGATAGCTCCCATAATGTGGTCCTAGTGATAGAAAATCATTGTGAATAACCGTCGTATACATATATCTGTCTGGTTATGTGGGTATATGTGCTTTGTGGAAATTATGTGAATATCATAATTGTTGGATTAATGGGGTGAGTTCTTTGTAGAATGAAAAAGACGAAAGATCGCCCCAGAGTACAACAAGAAAATCCCGAGGTGGAGGTTGTAAATGAGAATCCATCGGACCCAATGCAAGAGTTAATGGGTCTGATAAGAGATCATCGGGATATGATACCTGAGCTTAGAGAGGAGCTCAGAGCTAAGAAAGCAAAGAATAATGAGGGCCAGGGTCAGTCTACTCAAGAAGAGACTCGAGAGAGAACCTGGGAAGAGACTGCTGAAGGGTTGGCAAGACCATTAGAATCTCCTCCTCATGCTGTTCCGAACCAAGAATCCCATGGTGTGCCAGCTAGGGAGGAAAGAGATCTTCAGTTTTGGGTCTCTAGATTCTGTAAGCACCTACCTCCGGGATTCAAAGGGAGATTTGATCCTCAGGCTGTGGAAGATTGGCTAAACCGTCTTGAGAAAATCTTTGAAGTCCTAGAGTGTCCCTCAGAAGTAAAAGCCAAGTTGGCGGTGTACAAGCTCGAGGGAGATATAGACCTCTGATGGCGGAATATTGCTTTGTCTTTGAAGAGCAAGAATATACCATTGACCTGGGAGGCGTTTCAACAACACTTCAATGAGAAATATTTTCCCAAGTCAGTAAGGCTTGAGAAGGAGACCGAGTTTCTGAATATCAAGCAAGGGGATACAGAGACATTTGATGAGTATTTGTCCCGATTCACCCGGTTGTCCCGATATTCTTCTTATCTTCAGAAGATGGATGACGAGGAGTTGAGCTCAGACTTGCTTATACAGGGTTTGAGGCACGATATGAGAAAGAGAATAGCCACCCATAAGTTTTCCAAGTTCAACAAGGCTGTTGAAGAATGTCGGATCACAGAGAGCAATCTGAGAGAGCTATATCTGGCTAAGACTGTTGGTGGTCGTAGTGAGCCCAGTAAGGGCAGTGCTTCTCAGAAGCGGAAGGGCTCGGGATCATTCTCATATAAGGGTAGTAGTAAGAAGCCCAATCAGTCTGAGAGACATGATCAACAGAGAGCTCCTATGGTATGGACCTGTCCTCGTTGCAATAAGTCACATCATGGCAAGACATGTGATAGTCGGGTGATTTGTTTTAATTGCAAGTAAGTGGGGCATACATCTATTGAGTGTGGACAGCCACGACTAGAGCAGAGGCTGAAAACTCAGGGCTGAGTATTTGCTATGACTCACGAGGAAGCCTGGAAGTCTCCAGAGCTGATACAAGGTACAGTTCTTCTCAATGGATTTGTATTACAAGCTTTATTTGACTCGGGTGTAAGTCACTCCTTTATTGCATATGATTGTGTGAAGCGTCTGGGTATGAATGTGTATAAGTTGCCATTCGATCTGATTGTGTCAACACCGATGGGTGTGAAAGCGGTAACTACAGAAGCCTGTTTGAATTGTGTTGTAACCGTAGAGGGTCATGAATCTGTGGTAGATTTGATTTGTTTATCACTCTGTCAGTTGGAAGTCATTTTGGGTTTTGATTGGTTCAGAGCGAATAATGTGTTATTAGATTGTGGGAACAAACGGATAGTGTATCATGTTTCTCATAGCATTGAGGGCAAGAATGTCAAACTAAGTTTCCTTTCAACAGCTAAAGCTGAGAAATATTTGCAAAAGGGTTGTCAGGGATATATGGTTTTCTTTTCTGTACAAGGAGAAACAAGTGTGTCTTTGAGTAATATACCCATAGTGAATGAATTCCCTAAGGTTTTTCCGGATGACTTAAGTGGATTACCTCCTGAGAGGGAAGTTCAGTTTCCGATTGACATTGTGCCTGGAGCGGGTTCTATATCCAAAGCCCCATATCGTATGGCCCCAAATGAGATGGTAGAATTGAAGAAGCAGATTGAAGATTTTCTTGAGAAAGGGTTTATTAGACCCAGTGTGTCGCCTTGGGGTGCTCTAGTTTTGTTTGTGAAAAAGAAAGACGTGAGTCTTCGTTTGTGCATCGACTATAGAGAGTTGAATAAGATTACCGTCAAGAATAAGTACCCTCTCCCCAGAATTGATGATTTGTTAGATCAATTATCTGGTTTATGTGTCTTTTCAAAGATTGATCTAAGGTTGGGGCATTATCAGCTGCGAGTGAAAGCAGAAGATGTTCCGAAAACTGCTTTCCGGACTAGGTATGGTCATTATGAATTCTTAGTGATGCCATTTGGGTTAACCAACGCACCTGCAGTTTTCATGGATTACATGAACCGTATTTTTCGTCAATACCTAGATTAATTTGTTGTGGTATTTATCGACGATATTTTGATATACTCTAGAAGTAGAGAAGAGCATGAGCATCATTTGAGAATTGTGTTGAATACATTACATTAAAAGCAACTCTATGCCAAATTAAGTAAGTGCGAGTTTTGGCTATCAGAAGTGAAGTTCTTAGGCCATGTTATCTCGCGAGAAGGGGTCTCTGTGGATCCCGGTAAAGTGGAAGCAGTATTGGACTGGAAAAGGCTAGAAACTGTTATAGAGGTACGCAGTTTTTTGGGTCTTGCTGGCTATTATCGGAGCTTCATTCATAATTTCTCCCATATTGCCTTGCCAATGACAAAGCTCACGAGAAAAGATCATCCATTTGTGTGGGATGAACATTATGAAAATTGCTTTGTAGAGCTGAAACAGAGGTTGACTACGGCACCTGTGTTGATTTTGCCCGATCCCAATTTGACATATGTTATGTATTCTCATGCCAGTGGCTAGGGATTAGGGTGTGTCCTTATGCAACAGGGATATGTGGTGGCCTACGCCTCTTGACAGCTCAGACCTCATGAATTGAATTATCCCACTCATGATCTAGAGCTTGCGGCCATTGAGTTTGCTTTGAAAATTTGGCGTCATTACCTGTATGGTGTGACTGTGGAACTGTACTGCGACCACAAGAGTCTCAAGTATCTGTATGATCAAAAAAAATTGAATATGAGGCAACAGCTCTGGATGGAGTTGCTTAAGGACTACAACCTATAAATAAAATATCATCCGGGTAAGGCAAATATAGTCGCTGATTCTCTTAGTCGAAAGACTGTGCTTGTGGCAACTATGATGATACAAGAAGGGAAATTGATTGCTGATTTTTGAGATATGAATTTGTCAAATAAGATCATTTGTGCCAAATATATTGTTTTCTAAGGGGAAAGTGATTTGAGAGCTGAGATTGAAGAGGCTCATAGGCAAGATGGCTGGATACAGCATAATCTAGCTAGAATAGAGCGGGGAGAAGCTCAGGGCTATGATGTGTCGCCTAGTAGATTGATTCGTTATCAGAAGAGAATTTGTGTTCCACTTAAGGCGGATTTGATGCAGAAAATCTTAGATGAGGCGCATAAGAGCCGATACACTCTTTATCTGAGTATGACCAAGATGTATCATAATTTGAAATCTGTGTATTGGTGGCCGGGAATGAAGAGTAATGTAACGAAGTATGTGGTGAGGTGTCTCACATGCCAGAAGGTAAAGATTGAGCACTAGAGGCCTCCTGGTTTGTTGCAAAGTCCTGAAATTCTAGAATGGAAATGGGAAAGTGTGACCATGGATCTTGTTGTGGGATTGCCAAAGATCAGGAATTATGATGCGATCTGGGTCATTGTGGACCGGTTAACGAAGTCGGCACACTTTTTACCGATCAATGCTAGTTACTCACCGGAAAAGCTAGCAGAGATTTATATTCGTGAAATTGTGAAGCTCCATGGCATACCAAAGAATATCATTTCTGATCGTGATCCTCGATTTACTTCGAGATTCTGGAGGGCATTGCATGAGGCATTAGGTACTCAATTGAGATTCATTATAGCCTATCATCCTCAAACAGACGGATAGTCAGAGAGGACTATTCATACCTTAGAGGATATGTTGCGAGCATGTGTTCTCAACTTTAAAGGGATTTGGGATTGTTTTCTTCCTCTTGCGGAGTTTGCTTACAACAATAGCTATCATGTGAGCATTCAGATGGCGCCGTATGAAGCGTTGTATGGAAGAAAATGCTAATCGCCATTGTGTTGGAATGAGTTGTCGGAGAGGAAGCTCTATGGGCCGGATCTTGTCGATCAAACTGCAGCCCAAATTCGAATTATTCGTAGAAGGCTTCTTGCAGCTCAGAGTCGGCAGAAAAGTTATGCGGACAAGAGGAGAAGGCTTCTAGAGTTTGAAGTTGGTGACCATGTGTTTCTGAGAATATCTACTGTCACCGGTATTAGGTGAGCTATAAAGAGAAAGAAGTTGAGCCTAAGGTATATGGGTCCTTTTGAGATCCTTGAGAGGATTGGACCTGTTACATACTGAGTAGCCCTACCCCCAATCTTGAGCAGACTTCATGATATGTTTCATGTTTCCCAATTGAAGAAGTACCATCTGGATCCATCTCACATCGTTGAGTATGAGAATGTGGAGTTGCAAGATAACTTCACGTATGCGGTAGAGCCAGAACGGATAATTGATCGAGAGGAACGCCGGCTCAAACACCGGAGAATTCCTTATGTGAAAGTGATCTGGAAGGGTATGACCCAGCGGGAAGTAACTTGGGAAGCAGAGGAAGATATGCGAAGGCGATATCTGGAGTTTATAGCTTAAGTGGTGTAGTAAATTTCGAGGGCTAAATTTATTTGACAGGGGGAGAATTGTAATATCCTGATTTGTGATTAGGGCTAATGACTTTGAGATTCATTGTAATTAATGTAATTAAACACTTTTGGTGAAATATGATATGAATATTCATTGGTGCTTAGAGATCAAGGGTTGAGATATTTTGGTTATGGGTCAGAATCCTATGTTTTGTGTTTATGTGAGCTCTTAGTGGAAGTGTATGAATGGTGACAAGTGGCATTATGTGAGTTATTGGATGAAGTCACAAGAGGACAAAAGTTCACTTTTTCCCTCATTCTCTCTCTCCTATTCGGTTGGTATGGGCAAGGGAAGAGAAAAATCACATCATCCTCATCATTTGCTTCATTTCTCATTTTTCTCTCTCTTCTTCTTCCATTTTCGCTGGTCACAAGCAAGAAAGAGAAAAGGGAAAAGCTTGAATCTTAGTGAGTAATGATCCTCCTATGCTCAAATCCTCTTCTCTAATGTTGTGCATCTCATTGAGAGCTTCAACTTGGTGATTTCAGAATCTTGAAAGGTGGTGATTTGAGTGTTGATTCAAAATTGAAAGTGGGAGAATCAAGATTCTCGGTTTGGCAAAGTGAAAAGGGAGGCATTTAGTGCATTTTGATATATTGTTTGTGATTTTTGGAAAGTTTGGGAAAATCTGGAAATTTAGCCTTGAGTTTGTGTAAATGTTGAAAGTATGGATTTCATTGTGATTAATGTTGGGATTTGGTTTATTGTGAAGATATTTGAGTAATGGATTTAGTTTGGAATGTGGGAAATGAATTGAATGAAATTTGGACATTGGTTGTGTCATAGAGACCTAAGTGCATGATTGTGGTAAAAAAGGTTTTGGGGGTGTTTGAGAGGTTACCAATGTGTTCCCTAGTCAGTTCTAAGTGCATATGAGCTTTTGGTAGAGTTTGGTAATCATTGGGTATGAATTTGACCATCTGGTATTTTCTATTGTTTTTTGCGTTTTTGGTCTTTGATGCACAACACTCGAGCAGAGGAAGATCATGCTCGAGTGCTGTGTGTATTTTCCCTTTTCTGCTTCGAGTTTTGCTTGGGTTCTATGAATGAGGATTGAGTGTACTTCTGTATCCGCGAGTGAGGTTGATGATCACTCGAGTGAGCAAGGGCTTGCTCGAGTAATGGTGTGAATCCAGAGTTAGGGTGACTCTCAGGTTGTCACTCGCTGGCTATTGTTCAAGATTGTACTCTAACACTCGAAAGCATGGCCGTCTCACCCAAGCACTGGAGGGTATGCTCGAGTGAGCTTGTCCCTCTGATGGTTGCATGTGCTCTCGGGTTGTCACTCCTTGTGTTGCACTTTCGAGGACTCCAGCATATTTGGAGTCATCACCCGAGTGCAAAGTTTTATGCTCGAGTGATGTGAGCACTTTCTGGTCATTATAGTTGCTCACTATCAAACACTCACGAGTGAGAATCATTCTCACTCGAGTACGAGTCGTGCATCACTCGAGTAAGGTCATCTTCACTCGAGTGATCCAGTCTAAAATCCGTGTTTTGCCTTCCGAAAAAGGGTCTTCAGGGTAGCTTTTTCCAACCCTTTAGGCATATATTTAGGCCTCTAATAGTCACCTAAAGAGTCCTAAATGATAACCAACTTAGAGTATTATGAAATTAAAAACTTGGAAAAGAGATTGATCGGTTGTCCCTACTTTGGTTATAGGATTTGACATTTGTCAAACACGTGAGCCCACGGTACTAAAGATGTTAGGATCGGTAGGCACAGCGGAAGAATTTTAAAAATTTTCACCGATCCTAGTGTGTGTTCGAATTAGCTTTTGGAGAATAGCTTTTACAGTTTACGAGGTAAGTATGTGAGAGGAGTTTTGTCTCGATTTACGGAAAAGTGCTTCTGAAACCTAGGTTTTGAAGGTTGCCGAACACTCACGTAATCGAGGATCTATCAACGGCGTTTAAACCAAGTTGGAAGGATTCATACCTTTTTGATGATTCAGAGTTTTCACAATCTCTAGGAGCCAACACGTCAGGTCCGCTCCCTCTATCGGTATCCACATAAATGCTCTCCAACCGAGACTGCGTGCTAGCGCATCTAATGTCTCCTAGGGTTTCACTTGCGGCTCTCAATTCTCATGTGCATATGAATATATCTGCTCTATCAAGTTTATAACCTATGAGGGCTATTTTCAAATTTCAAAATTAATCATCATTAATTTTGAAATTAATTAACAATTAATTATCTTGATGAGCTAATTAAATAAATTCAGTTTAAATTAAATCTTTCCAACAGTTTTAATTTAACCTATTTATTTAATCCAAATAAAGAGCCATTAGATTTAATTTATCTTCATAAATTAAATCTGAGATATTATATCTCTATCATGTTAATTATTAAATTTAATATATCTTAATAAATTAAATTTTAAACTAACACAATATAATAATATCATATAATATATATACACACACATATATATAAGATATATATTTCGAAAATATATATATCTATATAATATTATTAAATATAATAATATCATATAATATATATACATATATATATAAGATATATATTTCGAAAATATATATATCTATATAATATTATTAATGAATTTTATATTTTATATATATATATATATATATAAATATAAAATTCATCCACCCTAAATTAAACATTATTTCGTGTTGGGCCATTCTTGTGTGCGACCCTGTAGGCCCATATGAAGTTGGCAGTGGGCCAATAACTATACTAACCCAAAAGTCGCAAGCGGCCTCTAGCAAGACATTACGACTACCCAATTCATATGAGGATCGTTATCACGATGCAACCTGTCATACAACCATGTCACGTCCCTTTTGTCACACGATATATCGATCAAGGATAAGGCATGGATAATGTCATCCTCTTGTTCCTGACCATTACTTTCTCGATTCCTGAGTAGCCTGATAACAGAGACAGAAACTCCTTTCATCATAGTATATCTATACATTTCTCAGACTCACTCATCGAGGGGCCCAGTAATATCTCTCTACTAATGTGAAGGACAAATTCCATCTTGATCATTCATATTCCTCTGCATGAAAAACCACCAAGCCCGATCGTAGCCTTTATCATCACCCGGTTAAAAGTGACTTTTGACTAGTTCAAAGCTTAGCAACTCTCGTGTAGGAATCCATGATGACTTAAGGTCTAAGGGAATTGTGACGTGGTTATACATGAGAAAAGCTTATGACTTGATCCATGTAGCTTTCTCATAGTGGGTCGGTCCAGCACCTTGTACTTTTACAAGTGCCTAAGACTTTGATTCGTATCTCCATATCTTATCAAAGTCATACTGGTCTTGTTTCATCTCTGCTCCCGCATAGATGACCGACCAGGGACATTTTAGGACAATCTTTATTAATTATCCAAGGATACAATTATCACAATTAACATGCAAATAATATGATAACAGAATGGAGAAATTTCATTAAAATAATAATGTTCAAAGTACAATGATTGGCCCTTATGGCACAATTTCCAACAAAAGATTGTCAGGAAAGATACAGGTAGTGACTCCTCTCTTATACTATGTGTAAATGTATTGTATGTTTGCCTATCATGCATTGTGTGCTGCTGCTGCTGCTTTGTGCCTTGTGGAGCTTTGTGCATTATGGAGTTTTGTGCCTTGTGATACGTTGTGCTTTGAGATACCTTGTGCCTTGTGATTAGAGCGAAAGCTGGCATAGTGATTACCACAAGACCGGGCATAGTTTTTGTAGCGAAAGCTGTCATTGTGATTACCGTGAAAGCGGGCATAGTGCATTGTGATACAGCCGTGAGTGCTGTCGTCTGTGGCGCAAGCCATAGATCATAGTGTTGCTGATGATGCTGGTGAACATGATACATTACATGCCTTGTGTTTATATATTGTATTAGTGATTTGTTACTACTAGGATTCTTTAGAATCTCACTCTTTCCAAATGACTAACTTTTTCAGACAAGGCACGTGGCTCGAAAGGGAAGCGTCCAACCAAGAGAGGTTAGGGCTTTAAAGACATTTTGTATTTTGGATGTTGGTTTTCTAGTTGGGATTTGGGATTACCATTTGTATATGTCATGTAAATGATGATTTTGGATATGAAATCCCTATTTTGGGAACTTTAAACCCATTATATGTATGTAGGTAACCTAGGGTTTGCCAGGATATTAGTTTTTGCACTCTGATATTTATTATGTGATTTGATTTCTCAAGTAGTTATTTCCGTACGTGAATGTGAGACCACGAGAAATTATGTTTTGAACTGATTTCTGGAAATACCTCATCTTGTGATAACAGATTATAAATTGTTGATTTCATTTTATTGGTCTCTATTTCACTTAAATTTCATAATCCGGATGTAATTACGGTGAGGGGGTTAGAGTCAAAACACACTCTTGAACATTGGGTAGTGAGTGAGGACCCAAGAGCAACCCTAACTATGAACTCACATCTTCACTCGAGTGAACCCATGCTCACTCGAGTGATCACCAATATCACTCATGATTTAAAAAGTGCACTCGAGTTTCTTTCATGAAAACCCAGGCAAAACACAAAGGAGAAAGGGAACACACATGACAGCACTCGAGTGAGATCCTCCCTCACTGAAGTGATGCTATCAGATTGCCAGATCGCAGCAACTGACATAAAATCCCCCAACTTTGCCAAAATTAATCTCAATGGTTCCCAAACTTCACATAAAGCTCATACCCACATAACATTGCCTAAAGAACACATTGGTAACCTCCAAAACATCCAAAACCATTTTAATCACAATCTATGATCTTGGGTCTATCTATTACACACATTACCCAAATTCATTCAAATCACTTCCAAACTTCAAAACCAATACCAACACTCAAACAACTTCACAATGAACCAATTCCAACATCATTCAACATCTAATCCATTATATTCAAAATTGGCATAAAACCAAGGCAAATTCCATAATTTCTCAAACTTATCCAAAAATCACAATAAATATATCAAAAAGCACCAAATGATCACCTCTTCACTTTGCCAAAGTCAAATGCTTGATTCTCCAACTTTCAAATTGCTCCAACACCCAAATCACCACTTTTCAAAATTCTGAAACCACCAAAGTAGAGCTCGTAACACTATGAACAAGTTCAATGAAGAGGATTTAAGCATATGAGAACTATTACTCACCCAAAATCCAAGCTTCCACTTTCTCTTTCCTTGCTTGGTCACCGAAAATGGAGAAGAATGAGACAGAATATGAGAGATGAGGAAGATGATGATGATGTGTGAAATTTTCCCTTGGTCCACACCCCCATAACCGAATAAGAGAGAGAGAAAGTGGGTATTTGTCTTTTGGCTTGATCCATTGGCCCACAACTTGACACTTGTCATCATCTTGCTCACTCTTCCATGAGCTCACAAAAGCTTAAAGCATAGGATTCTGACCCATAGCCAATAGATCTCCACCCTTGATCTCTAATCACCAATGAGTTTCCTCTTTAGTAATAGACCAATTGGTCGGTAAATTTCCAATTTTACCATTTTGCCCCTGGTTTCACTATAATTATTAAATCATCACTATGAACATTTATATCAAATTCACATCACATTTCACCAAAAGTGTTTAATTACAGTAATTACAATCAATTTCAGAGTTATTAGCCCTTAATCTAAAATTGGGTCATTATAGTTGTCACCTATGTAATGCTTCAACACCAATGGCTAGAAGGAGGAATCCAATAAGATGAAGATTGATTCATTTTCTTATTTTTTTTTATTTTTCTTCTCTCTTCTTTTTTTCTTTTCTTCTCTATACCTGAGGAAAGCCAATATTTTATGGTTCCATACATATGATGCTTCAATGCTAATGGCTAAAGGGTACAACCAATGTAATTTGGATTATTGTTTTTTTACCTTCCTCCTTCCTCTATTTTTTCTTTCTTCATTGTTTTTTCCCTTTCTCTTTCTTTGTGTTGATTCTTTCTATCAATTTTCTTCTTTGGTTTGTAATGCTAACCTCTCTTATTTTGTTTCTCTTTTCTTATGCTCCATCTTCGTCCTTTCACTGCTCAATTTTTTTATTTGTTCTCATTGACCCTTCTTACACTTATTACTAGGATGTTATATTGTTACCATTATGACGATCCCCTTCTATATATTGGTGTTGTAATGATATACCTAGTAGCACTTGTGTGTTGTGTAAACTAGAAGATCAGGAGGTATGCATACTTCATCTCTTAGCTTGACATTTATTGGTTGAAGAATGAACTTTAATTCCTCTCCCTTTCTATTGTGCTTCAAGATAACTTGATTCAGTTTGTTTTCTCTTCCTCTCTTACATTGCATCTCATCTTTTTAATCTATGTCATGTGAGGTTTTTAGAGCCTCCTCAGACATTTAGGTTTTATTGATAAACCGCATGAGATTATTGGAGTCTCCTCAGGAATACCAATTAAGTTGCCTAAGTTTTCTTTATAAAAAGGAAGAAAAATGATTATAACACATTTTTATATATGAAAATAAAATGGAAAAACTCTCCTTTTATGAAAATAAGAGTAATAAAGATATTGAAAAGGGATTTATGCCGTGTGAGGCTTTTAAAACCTCCTCAGGCACAAATCATTTATTCTTTCTTGTGAGATTATGAAAAACTCCTTAGGAAGTTTGATTCAAAAGCCTTTCAAGAAGTCATTTTTTCCTTAAATTAAAAAAAGGAGTTTCTTTCATAAAATAGAAAATACAAAAAAATCAAAAAATGTTTACCTAAATAAATTAAACAAACATTTTCCTAAAAGAGACTAACCCATTGACACGCATGTTTACCCCAAACGATATGGGCTTTGATCCCTCTAAAGAATATGTAGGTCCTAGGTCATCTTCTTAGGCCAAGTCTAATTTGTAAATAAATATATTTTCCCTTATTTGCTTTTTATAGATAAACATTTCTTCTATAGTTTTCATTTTATTTCTTTTTTGGGTAATTATAATAAAACTAAAAGGCCATATTCATTTTTAAATAAATGACTTCGAGTAACCATTGGTGCTGTGGGGTACCTAACACCATCTCCACGCACAATATCCTATTTTAAAATTTTGGTGGCGGAACTATTTTTTTCAAATTTCGGGCACTACACTTTTAATATATGTAATCTATAGGACAATTTTTAAAAAAATATATAAATTTGGAAAACAAAATGGATTAAGATTTTAGATCTATGATCAAAATAAACTAAACAAGTAGCTTTACATTTGAACATGAGGGAGTATATTGTAAGAATATTCTCTAAATATGCCTTGGCTAGTCTTTCACAAAATATGGCGCTCAAAGGTTTTCTAATACTACCCCCACATTCTATAAATAATGCGAAGTTGACAATCACACCATACCGACATTTCAATGGCTGAAACTACTTCCATATGTTGGAATATGCCCAATCCACCCTTAGTGGATTAGGGCCCAAGCCCAATACAAATGGGGGCCATTATATAAATATAAAGAAATACGGGTCCAAATATGAAGTTTTGGCTTTATAGTTCAAATTTCAAATAAAAGTAACTACCCATACGTGTTATAAGGCAAGATATGGGTTTGTGGGTGTAAGTTTGGAAAACTAATAGAAAACTTCTACAAAAACTTCTCTATATATTCCTCTTCTCTTCTAATGGTGAATCTTCTATATGAACGTGATTGGAGTCCATATCGGTGCTCTGATCTTGTATGGGCACTCAATGAGTCAACAGATTCCAGGTATGCCCAAAATCCTTCAGTGGTATCAACCATATGGTTTTCTTAAAACCAGGATATATATATTTTCTGCTGTGCCAACCATATGAATACATGATCAAACATGTTGTTTCCCTTGCTGTGACTATTTTTTTTGCCGATTAATACTTGTGAGTTTTCTTTCTGAGTATGATTTTTGTGTCTCTTATTTTGTGTGAGTTAAAAAAGACATAAAAAGTCTTTGTATCAACTTAGAACAAAAGAAAATAAGTAAAGAACCTTACCAAAGTCTATTATTACACGATTACGTAATGAACATCAAATTTTTTTGGATCTTAGAGATTGGGTCTCTGGAAATCTATGTTTTAAGGACATATAACTGTCACAAACATGTAAAGAACAAAAAAAATAAGTTAAATAAGAGTAGAAGCAGCACTGGTAAATAAGAGTATGGAAAACAATGATAACATGATCAATACCAAACCTTGAGAGAAAATGAAAATTGGGTGCTGTGAAAACCTAAGTTTCTAGATAAGAAATTGGTCTCATTGTGTAGAGAATCAAAAAACAAAGAAATCAACACCAAGAATACTCAAAACTTATGTTAGATGGTAAAGTTATGGAGGAGAGAACGTGCTGAGTCCAACAGACTGGACCTGTACTATAACCGGGTCGGACATGACCTGGCTCGAGGTTGAAGACAATCTCCAGCTCTAAAACAGCGTTATTTTGACGCTTTCAAAAAACCATCAGATCGTGGGACGTGGACTCAGGCCTGGGTCGACTATATAGGTTTACTCGATCCACAAATAATTTTTAAAAAAATTGGCATATTTGAAAAAACAAAATTGTTGAAAATTGCATATGGCACATGTGGGGACGTTCAATTGCCCAATGCCATGTGGCAGACTCCATTTGAAAGCTCTCAGTTGGTGGACTCTGGATTTTCGGCACGTGTAACGTTTTAGAATCTCAGTGGCAGCGTGTGCCAATAATGAGAGTGGGATAGTCTAGGTTTTTTTTTTCCAATTTTTCCAAAATTTCCTCTTCCTCGTCCTTTTAGGGCCTCGTGAAGGTGCATTTGAGCTTCAATTGAGACGCGGTTTGTTTCTAAAAATCCCTAAATTCAAGATCTTCATTTTGGTATATGTTTGAAATTTTTTCAAGTATATTTGGATATGTTTTAGAGGCATTTAGTGCTATCTTTAATGATTTTTTATGAGTTTAAAAAATCCTAAAATGCTTTTAATAATTCTTAATAATTTTGTTTGAGATAAATATGAATTTGGGGAGTTCAAAAAGCACTAAACCAAAAATATTTTATTCTTTTAGATCATTACTATATTAAAAAACACTTCTCTAAGTATGAACCACCTTTGCAGTGGACTTGAAAAGGTGAAAATTAGTTGTTTTTGTCTCTAAATAATGTTCCAAGCCTAAATAACTTAAAGCAATGTGAGCCTCTGAGGATAGTTGAAAGAGGGATTTGCTCATTTAAATTTGAGCCTTGAAACATAGCATAGAAGGAGAATATCCTAAAGAGGGTTGAGAGGAAAATGATTCAAATTAAGGTTCATTAGAACATGAAATTGAATAAGAGGTGTAATCAAAAAGAAAAACCTAAAGAAAAACCTAAATCTCTTGAATCTTAATAATGTAAATGTCAAGATTTGTATATGAAGAAACCTCACAGAGGTAAAAGTAAGGTTTTGATACTAAAGAGACAATAAAAAATAACAGTGAAAGGGGATCTCAAATGGAGAAACTTCCCAATGTCAAACCTCTGGATCATTATCAGATTCAGGAAAGTGATGCATCTCAGAAGAAAGAGCCCACTTCATGAGTGAAAAAGAGCTTTGAGCCCAGTCCAACCACCAAAATTAGAAACCATAAAAGACTTAAGAGCAAATATGTAATGTTTCTAAAATGAAACAATAAAAATTGCATAAGATGTAATGCCCCAAATTTTGATTAAGGGCTAATGATGATTATTATGAATAATTTGGTGGATTAAAGTTGAATTAAATGTGTGTTATTTGGCATTTTAATTTAATGTGCCATAATCAGTGAGAAATTTAAAAGAATGGAAATTGTCGGTTAAGTAATCAGTGATTAATGAAGAAATTAATTACTAACTAAGAGAAAATCAGATTTGTGACTAAATGGATAATGCAGGGGTTGGAATAACTAATTGGTTGCTTACTTTATGAGAGCCAACAAAATGGTGACACATGGCAAGTTGGTAGAATGAGAGAGACTATGAGAAAGTCAAACTCATTTTTTTTATCATTTCTTTCTCCTTTTTCTCCCTCCTTTTCACTGGGAAAGTATGGGTTAGAGGGATTATCATCATTTTTTTCATCTCCTTCAAGCTCTCCTCTCTATCCCCATTTCCCGCGCCATTATTAAAGAAGCAAGAGGAAGAAAAGCTTGAGATAAGGTGAGTAAATAACCTCTAATGCCAAAACTCGCTTCATTCATGTTATTCCTTGGGTTGAGGCCTCCATTTTGATGGTTTTAGATTTTCCATTGGGTGGTGTTCGAGAACACAAGGAAATCTAAAGTTTGGTGAATCAAGGAACTTCTTTGGGAAAGTTGAAGAGGTGAGTGAGATACACCTTTCTATCTATGTTTTGTGCCATTTGATTAAGCTTTGAATTTCTGGGATTTTTGGCCTTATTTTCAAAAATTAGGGTCTTAAAGAGTATGGCATGATATGGTTATGAATATGGTGTCTTGAGATAAGTTTTGGATAGATAGAATTCCTTTGAGGTTGAAATGTTAAGTTTGTTGATTTTAGGATTTTGTGTTGAATGAAGCCTAAAACCAAAGCATGATAATGGAATAGGAATTTTGGTAGTTTTGATGGTTCCATTAGATTCCTTGTGCAATTTTATGTGGGAGTAGTCTTGGTTTAGAATTTGGGATCATTGGAATCACTTGGGTAAAATTTGGGAAGTGCTGTCAACTCTACTGCGTTTTTTGTTTCTGATATGCATCACTCGAGTGGTCAAGGGTCTTACTCGAGTGAAGGTGTACATATTCTCTTTTCCCTTTGAGTTTTTGAGTGCACTTCCTTACAAAAAGCCAAGAGTGTTGTCTCACTTGCAGGTGTTGCGAGTTATCACTCGAGTGAACCTTGTCTGACTCGAGTGTGGGTGTATCTGATACTATGAATTCGCCTCTTGATTTGTCACTCAAAGTCAATTTTTAAGAGTGTATCTTAACACTCCGAGTATTAAGCCATCACTCAAGTGCCAAGGTCCCTGCTTGAGTGATATTCCCTCTTGAAAGTTTCTTGTGATCTTGGGTGAGCACTTCCTGAACCTCACTTTAGTAGACTCGGGTGAGCATTAGGCTATCACTTAAGTTAATTGAGTTATGCTCGAGTGTAATGATAATTTCTGGTTTCTGTCATTCCTTTCTACTCTCGGGTGATCACTCCTGGTTCTTCACTTTCTAGGACTTCGGTAAGAGTGAGGATGTCACTCGAGTGTTGAGTCCATCATCTAAGTGCAACGATCAATTTCTTGTCTCTGTCTATGCTTTCTGTCAATCACTCGCATGAGTGTGCTTCCATACCGGAGTATAAATCCATCATCACTTAAGTGAAACAATGTAAAATCAGCATTTATTCTTCCAAAAATGAGATCTTTGGGATAGTTCTTCCAACCCTTTAGGGCTTTTGTTAGAGGCATTTGTAGCTTCCTAGAGGATATTAATGATAACTAATTTAAGTAATATGAAGTCATTTGAGTATTGGAATAGCGAATAACACTTCTTCCCTAATTATGAATTATAAGATTTCATATTTGCCCTACTTGGGAGAGACCGGTGCTAGAGCACGCATGGAAGCACCAAGGTAGTAACTTTTCTCTCATTTTGTGTATGATGTTTGGTATGCATGACTTATCATTATTTTGTTGTGAAAATCTTTGGCATGAGGCCATTATGATCTTGTAAATGTGTTATCGGCCGTAGGGCATTACAGCTTAAGCAGTTCAACGTGAGCAGTCGTAGGAGGTGATGGTTATCACACCTACCCCTGCCGTTATATCTATCATTGTAATTGCAGATGTTGCGTTATGGAATTGTGAATTCCTGTTTGAGAATATGCCAGTGTGGCTTGAATGTAATGTGAAATATTTTATATGGATCCCAGCTTTGGTGATATATATGATATGAACATGTGAATGTGCAATACAGCGTAAACAAACGTAAGGGTGATGCTCGTCATACCTGCCCTTACTACTGTAACTGTCGTTGTAGTTGCTATGTGTTGTGTGATGATTTGCTTTCATGCTTTGTGGTTGTGCATACTATGAGTAATTTGACACTATGGGGATTCCTTAGAATCTCACTCTCCTAAAACAAATTTCAGAAAGGGCTGGTGGATCTAAAGTGAAACAGGTGACGAAGGGTGGTTAGAGCTCCAAGCTAGGAGTTTATTTTGGATTTTGGTTATCATTTTGGATAATTGTATATGATATTTTGGATTATAGAATAGTAATTGTGTAATCCCCTAGATTGGGAAACTGATTATGGGCGTTTGTGCGTTATAAACCCTTTACGATTAATAGAACCCGAATGTGTCGAGAATTTACGTTGTAGTCTGATATTTATGAATGAAATCATATTGCTTTGATCATTTGTGTAATTGAAATATGAATATGAGACCATTGTTGAACAGGTTTAGAAAATCTTTTGAAAACCCTGATTTTGTGAAATTTACTTTTATTATGTCCCAAATCATCTTATGGTCTCTAATTTCACATAATCACATATTTATGAACTAAATCCTGGCCTTTGATTGGAAAGGGGTTACATTTGTTGTATCAGAGCTGTAGTTTTTGGCAAGGGTAGGATTTGCTAGGATAGTTGCCTTAGTCGTAATGATGATTTAGGATTGTTTGTCATATACACATGAATATTTCTGCTGTTTGTGGATATATATAAGTTTTAAGGACTATATGTATGCATTTGCTATAAAACTCACATGATGAATCATTTGTAGAGTTAAATGACAAAATGGTTCACCCTAGACTCAGACCAGGGGATCCAAAGGTGGAGGAATTAAATGACAATCCACCAGATCCTATGTGAGAAATGATGAACCTGATCAGAGAGCAAAGAGATGATTGCTGAGCTTAGAGAAGAGCTCAGGGAAAAAAGGCCAAGCGTAATGAGGAAAAGGTCTAGTCTACATGTGAGGAGACCCAGGAGGAAACCCAAGTAAGGACTCATAATGAGGAGACAGCTGAGGGGTCCAATTGGTCTTAAGAAACCCCATCTCATACGATACTAAATCAAGAGTCGCAAGGGGTACCAATCCGAGAGGGCATAGATCTACAATTTTAGGTCTCAAAATTTTACAAGAACATGCCTCCAGTGTTCAGAAGGAGATTTTAACCTCAAGCTGCTGAGGACTAGTTGAATCTATTAGAGAAGATCTTTGAAGTCCTCGAATATCCAACAGAGGTGAAAGCAAAACTGGCAGTGTATAAACTAGAAGGGGATACAAACTAGTAGTGGCGAAATATCGCTATGACAATACGGAGCTAAAATATACCACTGACTTAGGAGGTGTTCCAAGAGAAGTTCAATGAAAAGTACTTCCCTAAGTCGGTGAGACTTGAAAAAGAATATGAGTTCCTAACCATCAAGCAGGGTGATACGGAGAGCTTTGATAAATACTTATCCCATTTCATCCAGCTATCTCGATACTCTTTCTACCTCCGGCATAAGGATGATGAGGAGTGGAGTTCTGGTATGCTTATCCAGGGGTTGAGGCGTGAACTGAGGAAGAGGTTGGCCACTTATCTATTTATCGACTTCAATAAGGCGGTGGAAGAGTATAGAATAATTGAGAATAATCTGAGAGATTTGTACTCGACTAAGGGTAATGACCGCCGCAGTGAGCCTACCAAGGCAAACACTTCTTAAAGGTGGAAGGGATAAGGGTCCTCATCTCGGGGCAATAGCAAGAAGCCCTATTAATTGAGGGCCGTGGTAATCAAAGACCTCCAATGGGAATGGTATAAAACTAGTGCAGGAAATATCATCCTAGTAGAAACCATACGGGGCACGTGATTTGCTTCAATTACAAATAGACGGGTCACATTTCTACTCAGTGACTATGATAACAGGTAGATCAAAGGCCCAGGAATCAAGGTTGAGTTTTCGTGATGACACATGAGGAGGCCCAGAAGTCCCCTGAACTGATTCAATGTAAAATTCTTCTTAGTAGTAATGAGTTACAAGCTTTATTTGATTCTGGTGCAAGTCATTCTTATATTGCCTATGGCTGTGTAAAGCACCTGGGTTTATATATGCATAAATTGCAGTTTGATTTGGTTGTGTCGATGCCAATAGGTGTCAAGGCTATGACGGCCGAAGCTTGTCTCAATTGTGTGATAGTTGTTGAGGGACTTGAGTCTGTAGTTGATTTGATTTGTTTGCTGCTTCAACAACTAGAAGTTATCTTGGGTTTTGACTGGTTAACAACGAATAATGTGCTACTTGATTGTGGTAATAAGAAGATAGTTTATCCTACTCCACAGAGGGATGTTAATGTGAATGCCAGTTTGAAATTTCTTTCAATAGCTAAAGTCAAGAAATATCTTGATAAGGGATGCCAGGGGTATATGGTGTTCTTTTCTGTCCAAGAAGAGACAGGAGAAACTCTAAAGATTATACCAGTAGTAAGAGGATTCCCCGAGGTATTTTCGAACGATCATAACAGGTTACCTCCAGAAAGGGAAGTACAGTTCCCAATTGAGATTGTGCCTAGAGCTGGTTTGATATCAAAGGTCCCATACCGTATGGCCTCAATGAAATGGCAGAATTGAAGAAGTAAATTGAAGAATTGCTTAAGAAAGGGTTCATCCGACCCAGTGTATCACCGTAGGGAGCTCTGGTGTTGTTTGTGAAAAAAAAGGATGGGAGTTTACTGTTGTATATCGATTATAGGGAGTTGAACAAAATTACTGTCAAGAACAAGTATCCTCTCCCAAGAATCGATGACCTATTAGATCAATTATCTGGCTCATATGTATTCTCCAAAATTGATCTAAGATCGGGATATCATCAGTTGCGTATGTGAAGGAAGCGGATGTTCCGAAGACTGCTTTCAGAAAGAGGTATAGGCACTATGAGTTTCTTGTGATGACCTTCGGGTTGACTAATGCACCGATGATATTCATGGATTATATTAACCATGTCTTCCAACAGTAACTTGACCAGTTTGTGGTAGTGTTTATCGATGACATTCTGATATACTTTAAGAGTAGAGAAGAGCATGAGCAGCATCTGAGAATTATGCTAAAAATCTTGCGAGAAAAGCAACTCTATGCCAAGCTGAGCAAGTGTGAGTTTTGGCTTGCGGAAGTAAAATTTCTTGGCCATGTTATCTCACCAGAAGGGGTCTCGGTGGATCCCAGTAAGGTGGAAGCAGTACTTGATTGGAAGAGGCCAGAAACTATTTATGAGATTTGCAGTTTTCTGGGACTTGCTGGTTATTATCAGAGGTTCATTTAGAACTTCTCCCGGATTGCATTGCCGATAACCAAGCTCACGAGGAAGGATCAACCATTTTTGTGGGATGAATATTGTGAGTGGAGTTTCACTGAGCTGAAGGAGAGATTGACTACGGCACCGGTGTTGATTATACCTAATCCCAGTAAGGCTTATGCGTGTACAGTGATACGAGTAAGTATGGGTTAGGGTGTGTCCTGATGCAGCAGAGAAGAGTGGTGGCCTATGCCTCTTGATAGCTGAAACCGCATGAGATGAACTACCCCACTCATGATCTGGAGCTTGTGGCAATAGTGTTTGCATAGAAAATTTGGCGTCATTACCTGTATAGTGCGACAATGGAATTGTACTACGACCACAAGAGTCTCAAATATCTCAATGATCAGAAAGAGTTGAACATAAGACAACATCGTAGATGGAGTTGCTGAAAGATTATAACCTGGAGATCAAATATTATCCGGGTAAGGCTAATGTCGTCGCGGATGCTTTTAGTCAAAAGGCGGTGCTGTGGCAATGATGATGATCCAAGAGAAGAAATTGATAGGAGAAATTCAGGATTTGAATCTCTCAAATAACATCCTGTATGCCAGTTATGGTGTGGTCCAAGGGGAGAATGACCTGATGACTGAAATTGAAGAGGCTTAGATGTATGATGAGCGAACCTAGTCTATCCGAGCAATGATTGATCAGGAGGGACTCAGGATTATGATTTGTCACCTAGTAGACTGGTGCATTACCAGAAGAAAATCTGTTCCACAGAACGCTAACTTGAGAGAGAATTCTGGATGAGGCTCATAAGAGTCAGTATACTCTTCACTCAGGTATGACCAAGATGTATACAACTTCAGATCCATGTATTGGTGCCCAGGGTTGAAGAGTGACTTTACTAATCATGTGATGCAGTGTCTTACATGTTAAAAGGTGAAGATTGAACACTAGAGACAGCTAGGATTGCTTCAGAGTCCAGAAATTCTAGAATGGAAGTGGGAGAATGTGACCATGGATCTAGTGGTGGGTCTGCCTAGGATCAGGAACTATGATGTGATCTAAGTAATTTTTGATCGACTCATGAAGTTAGTGCACTTTTACCTATCAATGCCAGCTACTCTCCTTATAAGTTGGCTGAGATACACTTCAAAGAGATAGTGAGACTCCATGGTACACCGAAGAACATTATCTCCGATAGAGATCCTCGGTTTACTTCTAGATTCTGGAGGGCTCTACATAAAGCTATGGGTACTCAGTTGAGGTTTAGCATGGCCTACCATCCTCAGACAGACGGGCAGTCAGAAAGGACTATTCAGACATTGGAAGATATGTTGAGAGTATGTGTCCTAGACTTTAAAGTAAAATAGGACTACTATCTTCGACTAGCCGAGTTTGCTTACAACAACAGCTATCATGCGAGCATTCAGATGGCTCAGTATGAAGCACTGTATGGAAGGAAGTGCCAGTCACCGTTGTGCTGGACACAACTGTCTGAGAGGAAGTTATATGGGCCGGATCTTGTTGATCAAACTTCTGAGCAGATCAGAATTAACAGGAAGAGGCTCCTTGCAGCACAGAGTCGAAAGAAGAGCTATGCTGACAAAAGGAGAAGACTTCTTGAGTTTGAAGTAGGAGATCATGTTTTCTTAAGAGTATCTCCGATCACAGGCATCGGGAGAGCAATCAAGCGGAAGAAGCTGAGTCCGAGGTACATTGGTCCATTCAAGATTCTAGCAAGAATTGGACTGGTAGCATATCGGATAGCACTACCCCAAAATTTGAGTCGATTGCATGATGTATTCCATGTCTCGTAATTCAAGAAGTACCAACTAAACCCGGAGCATATCATTGAGTATGAAGAGGTTGAGTTACAAAATAACTTTACTTATACAATAGAGCCAAAACGTATCATTGATCGAGAAGCGCGGAGGCTTAGACAATTAAGCCTAACGTTTGTGAAGGTGGTTTGGAAGGGTATGTCTCCAAGAGAAGTAACTTAGGAGGCAGAAGCGGACATGAAGAAGCGATTTCTTGATTTTATACCCCATAATGTGTAACAAATTTCAAGGACGAAATTTATTGAATGGGGGGAGAATTATAATGCCCCAAATTTTGATTAAGGAATGATGATTATTATGAATAATTTGGTGAATTAAAGTTGAATTAAATGTGTGTTATTTGGCATTTTAATTTAATGTGCCATAATCAGTGAGAAATTTGAAAGAATGGAAATTGTCAGTTAATTAGTTAGTGATTAATAAAGAAATTAATTACTAACTAAGAGGAAATGAGATGTGTGACTAAATGACTAATGGAAGGGTTGGAATAATTAATTAGTTCCTTACTTTATGAGAGCCAATAAAATGGCGACACATGGCAAAAGTTGGTAGAATGAGAGAGACTGTGGGACAGTCAAACTCATTTTTTTATCATTTCTCTCTCCTCTCTCCCTCCTTTTCTCTGGGCAAGTATGGGCTAGAGGGAGTATCATCATTTTTTTCATCTCCTTCAAGCTCTCCTCTCTGTGTCTCCATTTCCTGTGCATTGTTAAAGAAGCAAGAGGAAGAAAAGCTTGAAATTAAGGTGAGCAAATGACCTCTAATGCCAAAACTCGCTTTATTAATGTTGTTCCTCGGGTTGAGGCCTCCATTTTGATGGTTTTAGATTTTCCATTGGGTGGTGTTCAAGAACACAAGGAAATCTAAAGTTTAGTGAATCAAGGAACTTCTTTAGGAAAGTTGTAAAGGTGAGTGAGATACACCTTTCTATCTATGTTTCGTGCCATTTGATTAATCTTTGAATTTCTGGGATTTTTCGCCTTATTTTCAAAAATTAGGGTCTTAAAGAGTATGGCATGATATGGTTATGAATATGGTGTCTTGAGATAAGTTTTGGATAGATAGAATTCGTTTGAGGTTGAAATGTTAAGATTGATGATTTTAGGATTTTTGTGTTGAATGAAGCCTAAAACCAAAGCATGATAATGGAATAGGTATTTTGGTAGTTTTGATGGTTCCATTGGATTCCTTAAGCAATTTTATGTGGGAGTAGCCTTGGTTTAGAATTTGGGATTATTGGAATCACTTGGGTAAAATTTGGGAAGTGCTGTCAACTCTACTGCGTTTTTGGTTTCTGATATGCATCACTCGAGTGGTCAAGGGTCTTACTCGAGTGAAGGTGTGCATATTCTCTTTTCCCTTTGAGTTTTTGAGTACACTTCCTTGCAAAAAGCCAAGAGTGTTGTCTCACTTGCAGGTGTTGCAAGTTATCACTCGAGTGAACCTTGTCTGACTCGAGTGTGGGTGTATCTGATACTATGAACCCGCGTCTCGAGTTGTCACTCTAAGTCAATTTTTAAGAGTGTATCTTAACACTCGTGAGTATTAAGCCATCACTCAAGTGCCAAGGTCCTTTCTCGAGTGATATTCCCTCTTAAAAGTTTCTTGTGCTCTTGAGTGAGCACTTCCTGAACCTCACTTTGGTAGACTCGGGTGAGCATTAGGCTACCACTCAAGTGAACTGAGTTATGCTCGAGTGCAGCTATCATTTCTAGTTTCTGTCATTCCTTTCTGCTCTCAGGTGATCACTTCTAGTTCTTCACTTTCTAGGACTTTGGTAAGAGTAAGGATGTCACTCGAGTGTTGTGTCCATCACCCGAGTGCAACGATCAGTTTCTCATCTCTGTCTATGCTTTCTGTCAAGACCTCGCATGAGTGTGCTTCCATACTGGAGTGCAAGTGTATCATCACTCAAGTGAGGCCTTCTTCACTCGAGTGAAATAGTGTACAATCAGCATTTGTTCTTCCAAAAAGGAGATCTTTGGGATAGTTCTTCCAACCCTTTAGGGCTTTTGTTGGAGGCATTTGTAGCTTCCTAAAGGATATTAATGATAACCAATTTAAGTGATATGAGGTCATTTGGTATTGGAATAGCGAATAACACTTCTTCCCTAATTATGAATTATAGGATTCGATATTTGCCTTACTCAGGAGAAACCAGTGCTTGAGCACGCACGGAAGCACCAAGGTAGTAACTTTTCTCTCATGTTGTGTATGATGCTTGGTATGCATGACTTATCATTATTTTGTTATGAAAATATTTGGCATGAGCCTATTATGATCTTGTGAATGTGTTATCGGCCGTAAGGCATTACAGCTTAAGCAGTTCAATGTGAGCAGTCGTAGGGGTGATGGTTATCACACATACCCCTACCGTTGTATCTGTAGTTGTAATTGCCAAGGAAGTGTTATGGAATTGTGAATTCCTGTTTGAGAATATGCCAGTATGGCTTGAATGTAATGTGAAATATTTTATATGGATCCCAGCTGTAGTGATATATGTGATATGAACATGTGAATGTGCAATACATTGTGAGTAAACATAATGGTGACGCATGTCATACCTACCCTTGCCGTTGTAACTGCCGTTGTAGTTACTATGTGTTGTGTGATGGTTTGCTTTCATGCTTTGTGGTTGTGCATACTATGAGTAATTTGACACTACAGGGATTCCTTACAATCTCACTCTCCCAAAACAAATTTCAGACAGGGCTAGTGGATCTAAAGTGAAGCAAGTGACGAAGGGTGGTTAGAGCTCTGGGCTAGGAGTTTATTTTGGATTTTGGTTATCATTTTGGATTATAGAATAGTAATTGTGTAATTCCCTAGATTGGGAAACTGATTATGACGATTAATAGAACCCGAATGTGTCGGGAATTTATGTTGTACTCTGATATTTATGAATGAAATTGTACTGTACAGGCCTTTTGTGTAATTGAAATGTGAATATGAAACCATTGTTGAATAGGTTTAGAAAAGTTTTTGAAAACCCTGATTTTGGGAAATTTACTTTTATGAAGTCCCAAATCATCTTATGATCTCTAATTCCACATAATCACGTATTTATGAACTTAATCTCAACCTTTGATTGGAAGGGGGTTACATAAGACATTTAAAACATCTTCTTAATATGATAGGGAAACTCTAGAAGATGATTAAAACAACATGGGACATAAATTTCTTCCGGCCTTAGAAAACATTGGTTATTATGAACTTTATTAAATTGGGTTTGAGAAGCAAAGAAAATTCTCCCCAAATGAAGAAATGAGATTAATATAAAAGCAAAGAAAACATTGAATTGTCCTAAATTCATTGATAATAAGACATTATGAACATAATAATGCTCTAAGAGACATGAAGTAAATGTCAAACCCTCTTTATGAGTCAAAGCTCTTAGAAAATGAGTCTTTTAAGAGTATTATATGCTCTATCCAAGTGGGAGCTAGTAATATGCTCTATCTAAGTGGGAGCTTTTTAGAAATTGAGCATTTTGGTAATCATAATTGAGCATATTATGTGAAGTACTTGTATGAAATTCTTGATAGATGATAGTGGCATTATTGGAATCTATATGATGAGAGGTGCAAATGTATTCTCTTGATCATAGACCCAATGGTGTTATTACCTTTCTTAGTCAAGAATAATACAAGTACATGATATTGTATACTTCAATGTGCTATAAAAAGACATTCTTGGTTCAAATCAATTGTAAATAACTCTATAAGAAGGATGATTTAAGGACTAAGCCAACAAAGGCTGCTAAGAACAAGAATGTTAATTAATAAACTAAATGGGGACAATTGTGATACCTGGCATTAAAAGGTTTCATATAAATAAAAGATATTGTAAAGCCATTAACTTAGGTCAAATGACACTAAAGCTGAGAATTTGCTCAGCAAATAAGAGGTTATGAGACCAACATGGCTGTGACAAGGGAAACTCTATAACATTAATTGCCATGCGTATGTTATACTTGATAAATGCATGTGCAAATGTGAAAGAAATTCAATAGTAAGGCTAGGGGTGGAAACAGGCCAGGTGGCCTGACAGGGGCCTGCTGCCTGGCCTGTTTCCGGCCTTATCAGGCCTGGCCTGTTAGAATAAAAGGCCAGGCCCAGGCCTATTTCAAAGCCTGTTTAGAAAAACAGGCCAGGCCCAAGCCTATTAATAAGCTTTTTAGGCTTAACAGGCCGGCCTGTTTATAAAAATAAATCAAGGCAGCCCATAAACGAAACAATCACTCCTCTTCTTTCATCCACATATGTCAAGCTCAAATCTCAATTTCAGAAAAAAAATTCCCTAACCCTAACCCTAACTCTCACTTCTAATCTCTCCCAATCTCATTTGGCCGACTCGGTGCTCATCGACTCTCAGAGTCTCTATCACTCGGTAGTCGTCACTCTTCAGATCATCATCAAGTTCTCAGCCTCTCGCCTATCCTCACTTCAGTCTTCATGTTCGTGTGGTCGCTCGACGCTCGTGTCTTGATTCTCTGCATTTTATCTACACTGAATCGCCGATGAGCCCTTGATTCTTGTACAATTGAGAGTTACTGTCGCCTGTCAGCCGTTCGTCCTTCCTCCGAGAGTCACTGTGGCCTACTCTCACCGTGGCCGTCCTTCCACCTACTTGATCTCCAAATTTAGTAAGCTCGATATTTTCTCCATCCTTTCTCGCCTTGTTCTGGTATTTTTCTCAGTTTTTTTGCTAGCATGTTGCTCTGTTTCGTGTATCTCCAGATCTGTTGCTGGTCTTTCTTTTTGTTACTGTTATTTTTCTGTTGGCAATCTGTTTCTCTGCCTCCTCTCCTCACCGAATCAACTCCGCCTATGTCGTCTCCTCTCTCTGCGATTTGCTTCTCCTCCGCCAATCCAACTAACCCCTATAAGCTTCTAGATTTTCTTCTCTGTGATTTTCTTCTAGTTTTGGTCGACTTCTGCGGTACAAGGTAGATAGTAGCCAAAACTTATGGTTTTAACATATGATAGTCACAAACTAGAGAAAACTACTATTATTTGTATTTACGCTTTTGTGCTGCATTTGCTTCTTGTGATTTGTGATTTTCTTCCTGCGATTTGTGATGAGCTCAGATCACCAGCTCAGCAGTAGATCAGTGCTTCTTGCGATTTGGTTCCGCTGTTCTCTTCTTGCGATTTGCTTCTCGTTTTCATCAAGTTAGTTAGTTGTGAGTCTGTTTAGTCAAATAGTCAAAGATTTACTTGTAGGCTTAGTTGAGTGTGCTTATGTATTCTTTGTATTTGAAGTCTGTTGGTGTTCTCAGTATTTGTAGGCTTAGTAAAGAATTTTGCATTTGATAGTTCAGAAGAAAGTACAAAATGTTGGTTTTATTTTCTGATTTTTCTTATAGTGTAATCTGCCATTTAAGTTAAATGTATGTAATCTGCGACTTAATTTGCCATTTTTCTTATAGTGAACTCACCATATGGATTTTTGATTCCCATTATTTTGTCTTTTTTGCTGAATTGGGTTTTGTTTTCACCTTATGTGTATTAAAAATAAGTTGGGAGAGGAAGTTGAAGAAGTATGAGAATATGTTCCAATGTTACCAAACTACAAGGAGCTTAATTATTTTCAGCAAGAGTAGATTTGTAAGAAGATTTCAGTTTGAAGAAATAGAGTTCACTGGTTGAAATGTTTATGTAAATGTTAATGAATCTATTCTAAAAACATTAATTTTATCATCAATGTCATGCATAAAGCGAAATTATTTAGCATCTGTTGCATCTAGCTCTAGAAAATCTGGAACTTGTAAAAAAAAATTCCTATAAAATGGATTAGCTTTTGATGTTGTTATCATAACAGGTATAAAAGCCAGTAAGCATGGATATTGACATGGACATGGGACACAACACTAACATAAACACCGACATGGGCAAAGCTCTTTCTTAACGTGTATGTTTCATATTTAAAAGGCTTCTTATTCTTCTGTGCAACTAATTAATGGTGGATGCTCTTTCAAGTACATGTCATGTAGTGTGCTCATATCCCTTTTTTCTTAGAACATACTGTATTAAAAATTTCTTTTAGGGATTGATTCCTTTTGACAAACTAAGTGATGCTTGCTTCTTCTTTTCAGACGAGTTCAAAGCAAATCATGAAGAACGCTAGATAGGTTGTAGTGTGTTTGATAATGTTTAGGGTAGCCACTGGTTGTAATTGGTGTTGTAAATTGTCTAACTTGTTGATGATTTGGTATAAATTGTTGTGATTGTAATAAAAATTATTATATTATTGTATTTGGTGTTGTATAATTTATTGATTTACCGCAACTTTGGATTGATGATGTTATTTTGATTAATTTAAACATACAGGCTTCTTAACAGGCTTTAGGCCAGGCTAGGCCTTTGTACAGGCCAGGCTCAGGCTGTAAAAGAGGCCTGTAATAGGCCACAGGCCAGGCTCAGGCCTATTTGTTACAAAACAGGCCTGGCCTGTTAAGGCCAAAGCCTGGCCTGGCCTGGCCTGTTTCCACCCCTAAGTAAGGCCATGTATAAAGTAGCAGCTACATGAGATAACCAACATGACAAGGAAACTGAAAAAAGCTGAAAATGTTTTGTCCAATGAACAAGAATAGCTTGTCAAAATGCTCTTTTGTAGGTGGGAGCTCATAAAAGTGAGTATGACCCATAGAAAAAACTTTATTACTTGCAATGAAGTATTGAAGTACTTTGGGCTTGGAAATGAATATCTAGAGGTTTGCGAGTCCTTTGGACAAGCTTACCCCATAGGGGAGGCCAAGTCCTCTACACTCTAAACCCAACATTAGGGAAGGGTAAGAGATTCCAGAAAAGAGATAGAAGGATGACCCTAACTTCAAAGAAGGGTAAGATATTCTCCCAGTAGAGGGCTAACCTAAGTGAGGTTAATGCTTTTCCTGCTAAAGAAACATCCATTTTACAAAGAATTGTTCCAAGTAAAGGGAACACAAAAGGACATCAGCTCCATAAATCATTATGATAGAGATTGAAATTCTTTATAGAATGTTCTCTATTGTCAATTTAAGCAAGAAGCTTAGCGTTTGTGGTAACATAAGGATTGAGTTGAATGAATAAGCGCCTACAAGTCCACTTTATGTAGTGGAATTGCCTTAATTCTTTGTGATGCGCTTGATGCACTGGTTCAAATGAGATTAAGTTGTTGTCTTATGCCGTCTAGATTATGGGTTCAACTAATTTAAACTTTCAAGTTTTTGTGACACTTGTATATAGTTCTAATCCAGTTTTCCTTTCATGAGATTTCTTTAAGTTGAGCATTATTAGTGACTCTCTATATTAAGTTGCTTTACCACTCTCTGTAATACAAGTATTGACATGATTACGTGTCATGTTAGACAAGGACATAGGAATTTCTACCAAAATTAGCATAATAAGGATTGCTAAGTTTAATTTCCAATGTGGAGATGTCCTTATGATAGTCTTACATGTAAAGCAACATAAAAAGATTTGTAGTAAAGGAAAAACTATCGTATTTCCATTATGATTATTCCACTATGATAAATTTGGTACCGTGTATGAGGGCAAGGCACAGAGCTTAACATTTTATAACTCTTGTTGAGGTTTATTCATGATATGATCATACTTGTTTGATTTCGCATAAGTCTGAAGTTTAAGTATTTTAGACTGTGAATGGATAAGTTGTGAAGTCAATTAAATCAATTAAATAAGTTTTTTAGATCCTATGTATGAACTAATCAGGGTTGTGAATGATCAAATGAGTAATGTGACAAAAGAAAGATAGTTAGATAGCTGACTATCCAATGCACTCTATCACTACATGGAGTTTATTGAAAAGTGTAATGAAACATTATGAGACATGGTTATGTATGTGGTGATTCAAGCTAACCGACCAAATATGAGTGGGAGAGTATTAAGGTCCACTTTTGGTGGATTAGTACAGATATTTTTTTTCATCAAGTGTGTGTGGTATTGAACTTAACCATGTGCCCTCTAAAGTGGTCACTTTTACACTCTATGAATTATGGTCAAAATGTGAATTGGATTTGACTTTTCACAGACCATAAGAGTGCAAACCATAAGGGTCAGTTGCACATTCCCATTATGATTGTAAGTGGGAGCTCATAGAGTGACGCCTTCATTTTTCATAAGTGAAAAGATGGAATTGTGACTGAAAAGAACTAAAAGCTACCACATTTATTATGCATCAGTTTCCAAATATGGGCGAAAATGATGACTATGTGTCTCTTTACAAGACACATAGACAAGGCAGTACAGAACCAACCAGCGATTCTCAATCATCCTTATAAGTGGGAGCTTAGAAGGGTTAATAAAGGAACTAAACAAGAAAAGCAGGAAGCTCCAATAAGAAGGAGTAACTGAGAAAGGAATTCATGGCTGCTCTAAAAGATAGAGTCGTGCTCTGTACAAGATTCCTACAAAGGCAAAATATATGGAAGAAAGTAATGGAAGTGATGATTCATTGAGAAAGAATCATGTTTGAGAATTAGTTGATCTAATAGAAGATAAGAGGCTATTTGAAACTAGTCAATTTTGAAGACTAGAGATTAAGAGTGGACAGATCAATTAGCAATTACAAGAATCATTTGATTGCAAAGGGGTGAGCATAATAGGAAGGCTTTCATCTTGCCTATTGTGCGTTTTAATCAAACTTATTCTGGCAACAATTTGCTATTTGGATTTAGATATACATCAAAAAGATGTAAAATCGATATCGTTTAAGTGGTGATATGGAAGACAGAATCTATTTGTAATGATAATTAAATTTCACTAGAAGTGGTATTTGAGGTTTCATAGAGGTATAACCTCATATGTTTTTTGTAGAGATCCTTTTATGGATTGAAGCAATCATCCAGATAGTGATGCATAAGTTTTTGTAAGAGAGATAACCAATATAGTTTTCAAATGGTTGAAGAGAATCATTGTCAAGTAATTTTTTGATATTATCCATTTAAATGGATGATATACTATTGGCAAGAAACAATTTGAATCTAGTAGTGCATGTTAAAGAATGATACTCATAAATTTTGAAAAGAAACACATGAGTAAAGCAATGCATATTCTTGGACTTGAGATCTAATGAGATAGCTTAAGGAGAATCCTCTCTAGAATTATATTAAGAGATCCTTGAGTAATTTCTATATGAGTGAATGCAAACCCATGGATACCCCAGTGGCTTCAGTAATGATTTTTGAGCCTTGATTTTGTCCCTGAACTAAATCAACATAGAAAATGGAAAAAGGTTTCCATGCAAATGTTGTTGGTAGTCTAATGTACGCAATGATGTGTACAAGATCGAATATCTGTTTTATGGTAGGACTTGTATGTTGGTACTAGTCTAACCATTGTGAGAGACATGGACTATATCCACAAAAGGTCTTGAGATACTTTTTGGGCACATAATGATTATGCGCATTTTAAATTACTATGGTAGAATAGGTGTCTATATGGTTGATGATGTTTGGAAAAACATGTATGATTTGAAAGTGAGAATTTAAATCTAGTATTAATGTATTATGAAAACACTACAACCATTACCTAAGTAAGAGACCCTAAGTATTATATCAAGACTAAACATGAAGATGTGATTCCTGTTAGAAATACTATAGCACATAAAGTTGTTGTTGAACAACACAGTCCTATGCAAAGTCCCCTAACTAAGCGTGTGGCCAAGGAAATACATGAAGAGCATAATGAGTCCTTTGGCATTCATCAGAAGTGAAGTATAGATACTTCATTATTGTTTTACATGTATATGCGAAAGTATACAATGTCTAGTATATCATATAGGTTGATGAGGTTGGCTTTCGCACACAAGCGACAACCTTTGACACTCATAAGGAGTATACAAAGATAAGACACATGTGTTCACTAGTAAAGCAGTGAGAGAGCCAATATGGTAAAGAAGAAACACAAAAATAAATATCACCTCGACTTAGTACTGCATCCAATCGGGATGAGATCAGTAATTACAAATATAGATCAAATCATGGATACCCACATCCATGATACCTGTAGCCAAACAACAAATTCTTCAAAATTGACGTTATTTAAGTAAAAATGAAGATTTGGGTTTTGATACTATGCGTGTCTATACTTAATTTTGTATGGTGTTAATGGTAAGATTTGTTAGTGCAAGCGTTTCACCCAAGAAGGGGGGTGAATTGGGTGATTCCAGAAATTTCGTTGCGTATAAGGAAATTGACGGAATATTAAAAGCATTTAAGAGCAAGGAGAAATATCACCGTAGTGTACACCGGGAGTTATACTGGTTCGGCCACAACCACTTTGACCTACGTCCAGTCCTCAGAGCATCTCTGAGAGTTTCACTATATTCTCCAAGATTCAGTGGGTTCTTGGCACCTCAATACACAGCAAGTTCCTTTACTTGGACACTCGCTCCCCCTTACACGTTACAATCAAATCCCCAGCTCAGGGTTCCACTACCTTAAGTTGTCTCAATAACAAATATTGAGTTTGTAATGAAAAACTCTCTCACAGAGAAAATATATAATCTCTGAAGTACAAATGAATGACTATATGAAAACAAAGCACTAAGAATGTGTTGATCAGTGTAATCCTAGTTGTGACTTGTTGTTTTCTTCTCTTTGAATGTTCAATATATATAGATGATTTGAAGTGTCCGTTGGGAGCAATTTCAAACTTGTCCGTTAGAGTCACGCAGCAACGGTTGACTATTCTTCGTATTTGAAAACTATCCGTTAGCGGTAGGTAGCAGTAGGTAAACGTTCAGACTTTTATTTGACTTCTCAAATCTGTCATACTCTTTCATTGTTTCTCTGCAAATGTACTTAGAATACTAATACAATGAAGAGTTAATCATATAGATAACAAATCAAGAGATATTCGATGAAAATATAATTTCTGGACTGCCTTACTCGAGTGGCTACTCGAGTGATCAAGTTTGTTACTCGGGTGGTCCCTCAAGTAAACCTGTCAAAAATATAGCAGTGAGCAAATCAACAGTTTGTATCAAATATCACTCGGGTAAGACATGGAGTGATATATTACAAACCTTGAGAATATCTGATTACTTGAGTGGTTACTCGAGTGGCCATGTCTTTACCTTCACAGATTACTCGGGTAATCACTGTGGTAAACTGCTTACTCGAGTGGCTACTCGAGTGGGCTTCATTTTTCTGTACACCTTACTCGAGTGGTCCCTCGAGTGGCTTTCAAATAACCCAACAGATTACTCGATTACACCCTCAAGTAATGGGATCAAATTCTTGGCCGAGAGTTTGTTTTCTGGTTACTCGAGTGACTACTTGAGTGGTATTTCAAATAACTCTGCAGATTACTCAGGTGGTCCCTCGAGTAATGCTATTTTCTCACTGGTTACTCGAGGGGCTACTCGAGTGATATGCTGCATTTCTTGGCCGAGAGTCACTGGAAGATTTTGGACCTGGTTACTCGAGTGATGCCTATAAAAATCTTGTTACTCGAGAGTGGCTACTCGAGTAATGGTCTATATAACTTTGCAGATTACTCAAGTGGTCCCTCGAGTAACTTCGTTCAAAATTTGGCAGTGCCTCACTGGATGAAATTTTCTTTGCTTAATCAAGAGGCTACTCGAGCAATAGCTTCTCTTACCCGTGTAGCTACTCGAGTAAGCCTTCAAAGGATTTGTTGATTACTTCCAGTGCTTACTCCAAGTGATGCTTTGCCGCTTTGTTCAAATCCATTTGTTTGTTATCAAATCCTTCCATATTATTAATCCAATCTTTGTTATCATCAAAACATATGGGATCTAATAAGATTAAAATGACATGCGCTCTTATAGTATAAGAGTAACACCGTAGCATGTGATTCATACCGTATGTGCTAGAGAACCGTAAACGGGAAGCAAGTGAAAAGATCCCTACTTCATTACTGTGTGAGTCCTAGAAAGGTTCACCCTTTCAAGATGTCCTCTGACTTTGACAATATTATAGAGATATATTTCTACATATGCTACTTGAGCATTTTTCCTATGATCATGATCGATACGATCTAAAGGCATTATGTTAGGAAAGTAGTTGATTCATAGTGAAATGATATATGGGTGAGAGGAAGATTACCTAGAATATACACATTTATGCTTGTGTCTGAGACCGGTCCCTTATGACGTTACTTGGGTAATTTCATAAGTGTAGACACTATGCATATGAGAAAGGCAGTCTGAGTTTTATCTTGACTCAAGAGGGATTAGATTAGCCATGAAGAAAGTGTATATAGGTTAAAATCTAGGACATCAGAGGTATTATATTAATATGATCAAGCTGCACTACAAGGCTGTTTTGTGCTGGTCTCTTTGAAAGGGATTCCTAGTAAAAGACACCCAAACGAAGAAATCATGCTCACGCGGTTAAGACAGAGCACCTAGTATGACAGAAGGATGGAAGAGAAAGAGATATGACCCATAACATCTAATCCACCAAGTGTGAGTGGGAGGTGTTGGAATATGTCCAGTCCACCCTGGTGGATTAAGGCTCCAACCCAATACAAATGGGGGCTATTATGTAAATATAAAGAAATATGGGTCCAAATATGAAGCTTTATCTTTATGGTTCAAATTTCAAATAAAAGTAACTACCCATACATGTTATAAGGCAAGATATGGGTTTATGGGTGTAAGTTTGGGAAAACTAATAGACAACTTACACAAAAACTTCTCTCTCTATTCCTCTTCTGTTCCAATGGTGAGTCTGTTGTATCAATGCAATCAGAGTTCATATCGGTGCTCCGATCTCGTGTTGGTACTCAGCGAGTCAATGGATTCCAGGTACGCCCGAAATCCTTCTCATGTCATTCACAAAAAGTCGTTTAAATGTTGAGCTTGAAGACAAGGGTTATGATGAAGAATACGAAATGATTAGTCAGGAATGCAAAGAACTTCTTTCTCTTCCCTGAAGGAAGGGTTGTGGCCATCAATAGGTCTATTGCTACGAAGACATTTGGTATATACGAACTTGAATTCAAAACATAGTCTCTTTCCAAAAGCACTTCCAAGCAAAAGACAGTGATATTATCTTACCTTCCTTGCCAAAATCTGGCACAACGTGATTGAAAGCCCTTACTTTTGCCATTTTGAATCGTAAGTGCTTCCCTCCTTTACAAAATAACCATCCAATACTATCTTCCAATCCGCATGAGATTGTTCCTATCTTTCAGCACAACCATTATGCATATAACCAGATTCCTGATCTCTCCATATTGCATGAGCCAAGACTTTTTAGTACTCATGTTCCATTTCATTCTTTGCCTGATTCAATTACCAAATCCAAATGCAAGACCATCTATATATGTCAAAACCCATTCAAAAATTTCATAGCATCTTGGCTGTTTGTAAACAAACTCGTACCACCTTCTTTACCAAAATTATCATGTGAGAAAGCTGTTGAGCGGTATTCAAACGGGATCAATGAGTGTGGTCCGTTTTGGATACATATGTTGGTTATTGGAGAGCAGGCAAGGAGACACAAAACAAGATTTTGTTTTTAAGGTATGAGGATTTGAAAGGAGAAGATATTAATTTCTACTTGAAAAGAGTAGCTGAGTTCATAGATTCCCATTCAATTCTGAGGAGCAAAGCAGTGGTGTTATTGAAAACATAATTGAGTTGTGCAGCTTTGAGAAGTTGAAGGAATTGGAAGTGAACAAGACTGGAAACTTATGTAGAAGTTTGAAAACAAGGACTTCTTTAGGAAAGGTATTGTTGGTGATTGGGTTAATCATTTTTTTCCTTGGATGATAGAGAAACTGTCCAAAGTGATGGAAGAGAAGTTTGGTGGTCTTGGGCTCTCCTTTCAATATAACATAACTTAACTGTTCCTTCTTTAACTGTAATAGCCATGACCTCTTGAACTGTATGATGTCCTTCATGGTCATGCAGTCATATAATTATGCATGACGTGTTTTATTTTGTCTTTTATTGCTTATGTTCTCTCTTATTGTATGACTCCCTTTTATTTGATTAATGGATTCCCCTTCCGAGTCAATATAATTGTAGAGATCATGTTTTTACTTTGTATTATTTTATTTTTAACAAATAATAAATAATTATATGAAGTTGTGATCCCAGATACACTCCAGTTTATCACCTTTATATTTTTTATTTAAAAAAATAAGTACTACAATATAACATATGGATCACTTAACTAATTAAGTGAAAAAATAGAGAGCAAATACTCTTATTTTGTCGCTTCAGCTAAACATTTCTTGATTTAATTTTCTACTGCAATCTCCTTTCATGTCCTTAAGTCAAAATACGGAAAGATGATATTGAAACATGCATGCTTGGTTGCTCACCGTCCAAGATCATTCCATTCTCAATAGTACCTTTTCCCATTTCAAATAATGATTTTTGAAGGCAAAAAAAAAAAAAAAGATTTTCATTATTATCCTTCTCCCAGATTTAATGGAATGTTTTCTTCAAGAAATGAGGCATGAATTTACATTCTTACCCTTTTTCTTATAGTTATTGTGAAATGTATATAAATAATATTGGTCTTAGTTTTTAAAGAATAAAATTTAAATTAATATTTTCAAATACTAGAAAAGTATCTTAATGTATTTTAACATTTTTACGGCAGCTTCTAATCTGAGGGCTAACGCACTTGTGTCCAAGTATCTTAGGGACAATGAGCAAAGTGTGATAAGCTATATACATTAGAGAGTGAAGCCATAGGAATCAAAGTTATCGTCACTTCTACGTTCCCTCACAGGCACAGTACAACTTTTTTTAATTTATTAAACAACTTTTATTGATTCCAACATTGGCACAGTATGTACAATAACGATTATATTAAAAGATTATCTTTGTATTAGATATTACTGAAATCTACTTGTCTGACCAACTTCCTTAATTATGTTCACGTGCCCAGATGGATTATCAGAGAATGCATCCGCACCTTTTCACATGCTCGATAGTCAGATCCTTCCTCTATAATGTGACAGTGATTCTTAATTTCAAAAAATGACAATAATCGGTGACCAATTCATACTATAAATAATAAAATCTTGCTCGCGCTAGCTAGTAGTTAATTACCCAGCTACACCGTCCTTTCCAATGGCTGAAACTAGTGCCACTTCTTCCGTCACAATAGGTCAACCAAATGTTCAGACTGAGAACGAAAAATATAAGGATCTGTTCAAATCTCTTCCCAAAGAGAAGGGTTGGGCTTCCCCATACATTCATCTCTATGATGAAATTTGGTATCCACCAGTTCCAAATCCATGGCCTACTCTCTTTTCAAAAGCACTTCCAAGCAAAATACAATGATCACACAAACAATCACCAGATATTATAACTCAACTCAATAATATTGAACCATTTCTAATGAAAACACCAAGCTTAGATACATTCAGATGGTGCAAAAATAAACAAAGTTCCAATACAATAGAAATTATAAACATAGAGTAAAAGCAGGAGAAGAGAAGGGAGAAATCCAGTCACAGTACAAGTGCAGCTGGCCAGAGAGAAGAGAGAGAGACGCAAGAGAGGAGAAGAGACTTCATATAATTCATTACCCGCCTCCTTCATCATATAGCTTTTGTCTTCTTATACTCGTCCTCTGACCTAGCTTGACTTGGGCCTTCTTTTGAGCCATAATCTTTTTGGACATGTTACACTCTCACGGAGTTAAATTACTTTGCAAATAACCAAATTCCTGATTTATCCAACTTGCCAGAACCAAGACTTTTTGGTACACATAGTCCGTTTCATTCATTGCCCAATTTAATGACAAAGTCCAAATGCAAGGTAATTTATTTATGTCAAAACTCTTATGATCAGTTTGTGTCTTTTTGGATTTTCATTAATAAAATCAAACTACCATCTTTACCTAAATTATCATGCGAGAAAGCATTTGAGAGACATTGCAGAGGAATTCATGAGGGTGGCCCATTTTGGACGCATATGTTGGGTTATTTGAAAAAAAGTTAAATGGCATCATCCAAAGTTTTGTTTTTAAAGTACGAAGATTTGAAAGGAGATATCAAATTCTACTTGAAAATAATGGCTGAGTTCTTGGAATGCCCTTTCACTTCAGATGAGAAAAGTAATTAAGTTATTGAAAACATAATTGAGTTGTGTATCTTTGAGAAGATGAAAGAATTAGAAGTCAACGAGACTGGAAAATTCTTGCAGCGGTATGAAAACAGGGATCTCTTTAGGAAAGGCGAAGTAGGAGATTGGGTTAATCATTTTTCACCTTGGATGGTGAAGAAATTGTCTAAAGTGATTGAAGAGAAGTTGGATGGGTCTGGTCTATCCTTTTAATTGCTCTGTTGATGGGATATAAGACTAATTAGATTTAGGATTTTTGTTTTTTAGAATGATCTCTTAGTTTTGAATTACGATTTGGTTTGAATGAGTGCAACCTTTTAGATTATTCCAGAATATTTTTATTCAAATCTTAAGATTTTTAGAATATTTTCTTTTGATACTTTTAATTCATAGTATACGGGCTAAGGCCTTGCTCCATGTTAGACAAGCCTTTCACTGAGGGGTGAGGTGAATTGAGTGATATTTAAAAATTTAAAACTTTAAACAAAGTAAATGAAAGAGTAAGAGTTAGAAATATACCACCAATAAAGAGTAGAAGAGATGAATACGAGAGATTTATACTTGTTCGATCTAACCGCTTAACCTACGCCCAATACCCATAAATGCTTCTTAGAGTTCCATTATATCTCCAAGATTCAATGAGCTCTTAGTGCCTTAGTACAAGTAAGTTTCTCTCAAAGGCAACTTGCTCCCACTTACACTTTGTAATCAATGTCCACTGAAGATCCTACTATTTTGAGTAACTCATAAGAGTGTAATAACTGAAGTATAACAATCTCTCTCAAAGTGTAAATGTAATAAACATTGAAGTACAAGTGAATTTCAAAAAACAAAGCACAAGAGTTAGAAAATTGATTGCAGAGTAAATGTGATTCATTGGTAGTTTTCTCTATCTTGAATGCTCCTCTATTTATAACTAGGAAGGATTAAATGATCATTGAAGCTTGATTCTAGCCTTTAGAGTCTTGATATAGCCATTGGGAGACAGAAGGCATTCGGATTAGTTGAGGTTACTTTGCATTTAATGCTCCTGATATAAAAGTGCTTTTTGTTGTATTGAGCTTAATCTATGTTTAAGCACATGAAACCACTTAATAAAGATGATTAGTAATGCATAAAGTCAATTAGAAGCAAAAAGAATAGGTTTAAGAATTATTTGAATTGGTATCAAAAAATCCAAGACGATATTTTGAGGCCAAGACACAAATGGGCTCAAGTGATATAGTCTTTTGAACTTTATTACTAAGAGGGCACTATCTAGTGGTTTTTGAAAGGTGTACAAATTATGCATCACTGTCAAGTGAGTGGCCAGAGAAGGCCAAAAGGATTGTCACTTGAGTTCTCTTCCTTGATTTTCAAAAGTTACATGTAGCACTATCAAGTGACTGGCATCATTGAGTGCTCACTCGAGTGATAAGGACTTAGGGACAAAAAGAACAGCATATCACTATCGAGTGACTTGATAGTTATGAGCAAAATTGACTCCATCACTTGAATGCTCACTTGAGTAATCCTTTAGAATTTTCAAAACCAATTCATCTCTATCTAGTGTCTGCTCAACATCCTATCATTGTCTAGTACCTTGCTAGTGATCCCTGAAAAATGGGTCATCACTTGAGTGCTTACTCAAGTGATCCTGTTAAACAAGGGATCACTGTGCAGTGTTTGCTTAGTGATGGAGTTTTTGTTAGTGCAAGCGTTTCACCCAAGAGGGGGTGAATTGGGTGATTACAAAAAAATCGTTTCATATATAAAAATTGACTGGGAATTTAAAGCAATTAAGAGCTAAGAGAATATCATCGAAGTGTACATCGGGAGTTATACTGGTTCGGCCATAACCACTTTGACCTACATCTAGTCCTCAGAGCTCCTCTGAGAGTTTCACTATATTCTCCAAGATTCAGTGGGTTCTTGGCACCTCAGTACACAGCAAGTTCCTTCACTTGGACACTCGCTCCCCCTTGCATGTTGTAATCAAATCCCCAACTCAAGGTTCCACAACCTTAAGTTGTCTTAATAACAAATATTGAGTTTGAAATAAAAATCTCTCTCACAGAGAAAATATATAATCACTGAAGTAAAAAGAGTGAATATGAGAAACAAAGCAATAAGAATATGTTGATCAATGTATGTTCGTATGTTCTCTAATGTTGTTTTCTTCGTTGAATGTTCCCATATTTATAGATGATTTGTGATAGTCATTGGAACCATTTCAATATGTCCATTAGAGTTGCGCAGCTTCATTTGACCATTTTTCGAATTTGAAAACAAGCCATTTGTGGTAGGTGAGCGTTTTGGACATTATGGACGATATGTTTGACTTTTCTCTCAACGCATGATCTTTTCATTGTTTTCCTAGAAATAATCTTAGCATACTACCATAATGAAGGATGAATCATATAGCTAACAAATTTATGAGAATCAGTTTAAAAATGTAATTCTGAATATGATTACTTGAGTGGTTACTCGAGTATTCCAACACCATTACTTGAGTAACCCCTCGAGTAATCTCTTTTAAAATAAGCTAGAGAGTACGTCAACGTTTTCTAACCAGATTACTCGGGTAATCCATTGAGTAATTCATTTTACAAAATTTGGCAGACTTGATTACTCGAGTAATCGCTCGAGTAATGCTTCCGATTCTTTTCTAATTACTCAAGTGATCCCTCGACTAATGTCGTCCAAATCTTGGCTGAGAGTAACTGCTTCTTTACTTACCTAATTACTTGAGTGATCCCTTGAGTTATGTCACTTATTTCTTGGCTAAGAGTTACTACATTATTTCTTCTCTGATTACTCGAGTGATCCCTCGAGTAATGCTTCAATTTCTTTTCAGATTACTCGAGTTATCCCTTGAGTAATGCCATGCAATTTTTGACAGAGAGCTTCTGGAACAATTTCTCTCACATTACTTGAGTGATCTCTTAAATAATGAAGGATCATTACTCTAGGGCTTAGTCGAGTAATGCCTTCAAAAATCTGCTAGTGCTTTCTCCTTTTCTCTGTCTTTAAGTTCTTCTTCATTACTTGAGTAGTTACTCGAGTAATGATTTTGCCTACAACCAAGAGCTTAGTTATTTTATTCAAACCATTTTTGTTTATTATCAAAACCTTTTATAACATTAATCCAATCTTTGTTATCATCAAAACATATGGGATCTAACAGTTTTCTCAAAGCAGTACTCAAGTGCCCACTCGAGTGATCTACTAGATTTCTAAAAATATGTTCTATCATTGGTAGTTGGCTTCCCAATGGCGAAACTTGGTCACATCACTTGAGTAGTCACTCGAGTGACTTGACAAAACAAGTCTCTTCACATCACTTGAGTTATCCCACAAGTGCGATTAGCCTAAGCAATCATTATTAACCATAATCTAGGTTCTCAAAAAACCTTTTCTCCTAAAAAAGAATACTCATAAGATTTGTTATCATCAAAACACTGGATTCTAACACTCCTTTCAACATTATCATTTATACATTTTGATTATGACTTGAATAAGATTTGTAATTGAGTATTCATTCTCTGCCTTGAGGTTCTTTTATTCTCTCTATCTCTTTTTGTCAAGATTAAGCCCAAGTCCATTAAGCATGATAGGACTATGTCATAGAGCGTTTAAGGTTGGGGAAGTTTGCCACGGTCAAAGAGGAGTTTGTTGAGGCAATACATCAAAACACACATTTCATTGAACCTACTCACTGCGGCAAAGGCATGAAAATATAAATTCGTTAATTAGCATAGTTAGATATGAAAATTAGGTTAGAAATTGAGGATATGATTTACTGTGCTAAGGAGTTATAGAAAGTAGATATGCCCTTCGGGAATTTTCATAGAAAATCCCTCTTGCCCCTTGTTGGGCTCAATACAAGTTTATATTTTAACTTGATAGGCTATCTAAGGATTTCGAAAGACTTTGTTTGTCATTCTATTGCTGATTATGTGCGGTTAGGTAAATCTAGGAACTCGTAGGGACTCAATTATCTTTATAGACATCTTATCATTGAGGAAATGATGGAAGCCACAACCAGAGATCAGAAGTTGGTCATCTAAGCTGGGAAGATCAATGAATGCTTAAGCATTAACAAGCCTCCCATTAGACCATTTAAGGAGTTCATTAAGCTAGAAATGTTCAGAATCATTAGACTATGAGAGCTAATGGGGATTCTCAACTTCAATATTAGTTCCACGTGTGATCTTCACAGGATTATTTGGTACTTGAAACCAAATGAACAACTAGTAATAATGCCTAAGTTTGATAAGTTGCATATCAGTAGGATAAAGATAAATTTCCCTTTGGTTAATGTATGGAGCTTTATGAGGAAGAGGCGAAGGATGGAAGCTGAGACTTCAAGGATAGATAAGGCACAATCTCCAGCTAGAGCTGGATTTCCTAGTCCCTTATTCTTTAGTCCATCTATCCAGGGACATCTAAGAGAGGAGCTTCAAAGATTTCACGCAGAGATTGCCACCAGCAATGCTAAGTTCATCACTTCTGTGAATTTTAAGATGAGGCAAACATGTGAGATGATCAACTAGAACTTCAAGGTTCCATTTGAGTAGCAGGAGGCTCCAACTAAGATGATATGCTAGTATGTGAGGGGTTATAAGTAGAGATTGAATTCATTTAGAGATCATATGGGTATTCATGCTCCTAAGGCGCCCACTGAGATCATGCCTTCAGAAACTCAGGTTTCTGAGATTCCACCTTCTCAGCCTATCTCTTCATACCCCCAATACCTTTGACCTTGCTCCTAAGACTACTTTTCAAGACAATATTCTCTAGATGATCCTACATTCTTGACTCATTATGATGTTGCTTTTTTAATCAGGATCCTCTACATCTACCTTCATATCCCCTAAGTACTGACCATATTCCTTTAGTTGAGCCAGCACTTGAGGATCCAGTACTTCAATATTCTCCATCACACTCTCATGTTTCTAATCATCAATCTAACCACGTTAGTGATACCTAGTAGAGATAGTGAGAACCCTGAGCACACCTTGAAGACTTCTATTAAGCACCCCACTGAGCGAGGCACATGTCACCCTATATTCCTAATGTCTCAGAATTGTGTTGCGAAAGTGTAGTGAGCACAACATCATGGATCTAACACAGCACAAGAGGAAGCCAAAGGACTTCATGGATCATTTCATCATTTTGCCAAATCCAAATAAGCATTTCTAAACCCTCTCTCTTTATCTTTTGAGCATACTCTAGACATATATGGTATCAATTAGCATTGATTATGAAAGTTTTCTTGAAAACCTTTGAAAATTACTTCTTAATTGTTTTTATAAAAAGCCTCTTTATTTGCATCACATTAAGAGTGAAGGATGATACATTCCCTTTTATTGTGGGAGAGAAAGCCATTTCTTGTTTTCATATTTGATTCTCTCGAGAATTTCTTATTTATCCTTCAAACTTTTTGCAGATGTTAAATAGGGGCTGAGAAAGACAAGAAAAATATGTTAGCATATGATCTGATTTGTTTTCATAATCATACATATTTACATCTAATTTGTTTTCCCACTCATACATATTTTTCCAACTCATAAATATGTTAGCATCTGATTTGTTTTCATACTCATACATATTTACCTCAAATTTGTTTTCACACTCATATACATTTTTCATAAAATGTTAGATATAATTAGTTTTGATGATGTCAATTAAATATACACTTCTACAAAAGAGGGATTTAGTAGCGCCCCTCTTGTGGCATTTTTTTAGGAAGCGCCAAAGCTTCCTAATAAAAAAATTAAAACAGATAAAAAATAAATAAATAAAGGGGAAGCTTTGGTGCTTCTTTAGGAAGCGTCAAAGCTTCCTATTAAAAAAATGAAAAAAAAAATTAAGAAAGTGGAAGCTTTGGTTCTTCATAAAGAAGCGCTAAAGCTTTCTATTAAAAAAATAAGAAAATAATAATAATAAATAAATAAACAAAGGGGAGTAATGAAGCGCCAAAGCTTCCTATTTCAAAAAAAATCTTAATTATTGTGAGGTGGCACTCCGATCCTTTCATCTTCAAATCTTATGGTCCAGTTGTTGGGCACCATTTTGTGAGCTGATTGTAATCATTACATGCATGCAGAATACTCTTAATTATTGTCACGAGTGCATGGGATACATAATTAAGAAGCCCAACCATTTTTTTTTCTATTGCTTAACTTTTTCTCTCAAAATATCCTTAAATCTAATAGTCTATTTTATCAATAATTTGGCTTTGTCAATTAATTGATAGAAGACGGTATAAAAGTTGAGAAGTAATCACAAGAATATAAACTTCACATATCGTTTATCTATCTTACATGTGCGTGTGCGCCAAACATGTAAAGTTTTTTAAGAGTTTATGTCCTGTAAATATTAATTAATTTTTAAATGACATATTTTATTATCTCCTTTATGATATCTACTTCAAGTGTGTTCAGTTGTCTTTTTATATTAAATAAAAATTAAATCAAATAATAAAAAAGTAATTCTTAACATAGCATTTTATGTTAACTATTAATAGAGTTTGCCTACCCACTAGCTGAATGCTAGCTCCATCTGGTGCTTAATTAATTAAAAAAAAAAAAAAAAAGAGAAGCTTTGGCACTTCTATTCATGTTAAAAAAAATAAAAAAATAGGGGAAGTTTTGGCGCTTCCTAAAGCTTCTCTAATGTTTACAAAATTTAAACACCCCACCATTATCATCTCGACATTATCATCCTCTTGCTTTTCATTTCCTATAACTCTAATCCATTACTCCCCCTCACTCCATTGGTCCACCAGCTTTTCAGGTACTTATTTGAAGTTTCAGCTTGTACGTGTTTTTTTTAACAATTGATCCACGTTTTCTTTTTCTTTTTAGTTAAAATTTGTCATGACTGTTATATGTTTACTCATAATTTTTGTTTTTTAGGTATTTATTTGAAGTTTCAACTTTGTCTACTTAAACCTCCTATACACTATAAGTTTTTTAATTTTTAAGCTTACAAATATAATAATACTGGTTTGTAGGTTCTATCTTGCCTATTCTTATTTTTTTTTATTCACTTTAAAATTAGTTGTTTATTATAATTATTGTAATACAATATATTTTGTTGTGATTTTATGAATTAGTTATTTATTTTGAGTTATTTTATTTTGCTATCGTATTGTAAATTGCCTTGTATTTAAATTATAAATAGAGGGTTTCATTTAAAAAAAGAATTAATTATAAAAAAACCTCCAAGCGTAAAAATAGCTCCTTTACTTGCAATTGATGTTGTGTTTTAAATTTAATTGAAAAAAGTGTCTAAAAGATAATTAACTTTTAGTGGTTTTCATTCTCTATGTACATGATTATTTATATAGTATTATGGAGATCAACACTGTGCTGAGTTGACTGACTATCAAGTGGATGAAATCATTAAAGAATGGTGTGAACATATGGTCAGGCAATTAGTTAATTTAGGCATGTAGCTTCTTTCTTACCTATTCTTGGTCATTGTAATACAATACATTTTGTAGTTGTTGAACATTATAATTATTCATTGTAGTTATTTTTTTAGCATTACACCATCATGTTGTAATTTTCCTACATGAAATATATGGTCATTTTCCTACTAGAAATATATGTTCAGGAAATTAATTTATTTGCATTACACTATGGTACAGAAAAAGAAATAATTAGAACAATTATTAACAAAAAAAAAATTAGGGACCTCCTTTGGCGCTTAGTTAATAAGTGCCAAAAGAGGGAGTCCTCCTTTGACACTTATTCACCAAATGAAAAAAGGAGAGGACCCCCTCCTTTGGCGCTTGGGCACTTGTTTAAAGGGCACCAAAGGAGGGTGCATGCACCTCCTTTGGAGCTTAGATATTAAGCGGCAAAGGAGGTCCCCTCCTTTGGCCCTTAATAATCAAGTGCCATAGGTATTTAATTTGCATATTTAATTTCAAAAACTAATGTATGGTGCTTCTATAAATTCAAAAGTGCCCTAGGTATTTTTAATGACGTTGAAAGCTTTTGCGTTTTTTAAGCGTCAAAGTATTCTTTAAACTAAGCACCATTCGACCCCTTTAAAATAAGCTTTGTTCTCATACTCATACATTTTTACATCTAATTTGTTTTCCCACTCATACATATTTTTCCAATTCATAAATATGTTAGCATCTGATTTGTTTTCATACTCATACATATCTACCTCAAATTTGTTTTCACACTTATATATATTTTTCATAAAGGATTTGTCATCATCAAAAAGGGAGAGAATGCTAGATATAATCAGTTTTAAGATGTCAATTAAATATAGATGATAAATATTAAGAGCAAAAAGTTTGCATCATGTATTTATCTTATACTTTGACAAACTACTATATTTAATGTAAAATATCTTGTAGATTAGTCAAGCAAAGGAAACAGATATCAAGTTGGATTATGATGAACGATCAAGAAGAAGATTAAGAATATGTTGAAGAAAGAAGTAATCAAATAGAGGGAAAGGAAATCAAGAAAAAAAAAAGAAGTTAATGAGAATGATCAAGAGGAAGAAGAAGAAGAAGCAGAAGAAAGATTGAATTCATCATATTAGTCAAAGAAAAGAAAGAAGACATCTAATGAAGAAAGGATATTATGAAGAATGAAGAAAAGGAAGAAGAGATTGAAGATGTTACTGAAGAAAAGCAAAGAGGTATCAAAAGGATTGTGGAGAATAATCATGAAGAAGAAGAGAAGAAGTTGAAGAAAGAAGAACTTGTAAGATATAATAAAAATATCAAGATACAAGTTCTTAGATATGATATTGGAGTTCTCCATGGTCAAATGAAAGTTGGAATGTGTCAACACCCATTTCCATTTCGATATTCGAAGAGTAATAAAGACTAGATACCGTGGGCATACAGAAAAGTACATATGTACTGATAACAGTATTCATTTACAATCCAACGTCGTTCATCAATAAAATACAGAATACTATAGTATGTCCAATAATTACAGGATTTCCTAAAATGTCTTAAGCATAAACTAACTATAACCACCGACTTTAACCTTGCCTCAAGGGCCAATCACTTCTCAACGTCTGTGCCTTTGCCTTTCATCCCACTAGCACCCGTTGAGATGTTCCTTTAGAAAAATGGGTGAGATTCTAAGGAATCCCGGTAGAAACATGATATCGTTCATATAAAATGTGAAAAGTAAATATGATATGTGCCATGTATGCACTCATTAATTAACAATATAAACATATTATCATCATGTATACATAAGCAGGGCTCAGCCCCACTAATCTACACCGGTTGGATTCTCACCAACTCCCAGTGTAAGTGCACTTCAGGCACTAACTGCCCCTCTCCAGGCAAAACATGTTGATTGATAAATCACATTTACAAACAATGGCATTCACACAATCATATAACTATGGCATGATGTATGAAGGATAATATCCCTACCTCAAAGTTCTTTTAACCCCTTTTTGATGTGCATTGTAAAATGTGTCATTTCCGGCTTCCAACTCGATCTTAAAATATTAAATGTACAAGAAATAGGTCATAACCTATCCAAGTATCATTTTAGACACGTCCATAGTGTTTCTTGTGGTATATTAGTCTATGATGAAATTTTAACAAAATGCCCATGGGACCTCGGCCAGGCCCCGCTCTGCCCAGCCTTACCTGGCCCGACAGCACGTTTTTCAAAAATTTTGAGTAGGGCTATCCTAACAAATTTTCACTCAAGGAATCCATTTCCATGCTCAAAATTACCAAATTCATGTCAAATTATGAAATTGCCCTTGACAGCCCTGTTTTAGGGTTTTAAGGGCGTCTTCGTAATTATGCTTTTTCGAGCTTTTCCAAAAAAAGTGACCAAATGTAAGCCCACCTATTTTTGCCAATCCAATAAAACCATCAAATCATTGAAAATATTACTCCTTCTCTCAAATATATGCTTGGCTGAAACATATGCCAAGAAAAGGAAAAATTCAGAGTTTTGTGTTTTAGCTTTCAAAGCTTCTGCCTTTTCACTTCTAATCCCTTGTTAAGTTATTTAAACACATTCTAATCATGATTTAAAGAAATTTGGCCAGCATAACCCCTTAGGATTAGGACTTTTCAAATTTACAAACTTAACCAAAAATCACCAAATCCAACCACAAACCTCAACAACAACATTATACTAGTATAGATCCAAGGTTTGTGAAGTTACGTCTTGAGTTCTTCAGTCCACTCTCTCTAAACGTCCTCCTTTCTCTCCTTGAGCTCCAGATGTGTCTTCTAAACCATTGATTCCATAGAGAAGAAGAGTTCAAAGAAGGTTTTCATGCAATTTGTGTCATTAGCCTTCTCTCTTCCCAATTTGTGTCATAATGCTCCATTAGGCTTGGACTAATTTTCCTTCTCTTTTGGTTAGCTCAAAACTGTCCCCTCTTATTTCTCCACTAACCAAATGGCTTCTTCCAACTAATCCAACCATGCATTCAATTGTTGTACCTTAATCATGATTACTTTGTAAAAGTATCATTATTTTAACACAATTAGACATGTGCTCATCTTCATCAATTATAAACTAATCCATTTACCATAGGATAATAACACTTGGCATGTTTAATTCCAAAAATCATTTTCCCTCCCATTTTATTGTGCTAGGTGAAAATTCATAAGGAAAGGGAAATAGAAATTGTTTCAATACTTCCATAATGCCTTTAAATGAATTATGCACAAGTCCTTCCAATTTCACAACTTTTGATTTATTCTACCAAGAATATTCAAAATATAAATTCTCCTTTATTTTCCTTAATTAATTGAAATTGAATTTAGTTAATTGGAAAATAATTAATCTTGTACTAAATTGACAACGTTACGATTTTGCCATAACCTTTGTAATCTAATTACGTTTCTTGAATTAATTTTCTTTTTTTCTCATGAATATTCACCATTTCATTGAATTTCTTGAATAATTATAATATATTTAATGAATATAAAATTTGGGGTGTTACAGTTCTCCCTCACTTAATTAAATTTCATCCCCAAAATTTGCTAGACTTATACATTCATAAACTCCGGGTAACGTTTCTTCAAACTTTCTTCTGTTTCCCATGTAGCTTCTCTGGGCGATAACCCTTTCCAGACGATCTTGACGAACAAAATGCTCTTGTTTCTGAGTTTCTTTTCCTGCCAATCAATGATTTGATCAGGCATGACTTTGTAAGTCAAATCTTCACGCATTTCCACATCTTTACACTCTATTACGTGTTTTGGATTAGGTTGATACTTTTTCATCTGAGAAACATGGAAAATATCATGTAGCCTGCTCAGATTTGGAGGCAAAGCGATACGGACCATGTATCTTGGTTGCAACTTCTTTACTTTCATTGCTCTGCCTATACCCGTAACACGTGATACATTCATGAACACGTGGTCACCGACTTCAAATTCCAAAGGTTTATGCCTCTTATTTGCGTAACTTTTCTATTGGCTCTGAGCAGCTAGCAACCTCTGCTTAATCAATGTTATCTGCTCTGTTGTCTGATCAATAAGATCTGGCCCAAACAATTCCCTCTCAGACAACTCAGTCTAGCATATTGGCGATTGACACTTCCTTCCATAGAGTGCCTCAATGAAGCCATCTGGATGCTCGAATGATAACTATTATTGTAGGCAAACTCTTCCAACGGAAGGAATTTGTCCCAACTGCCTTTATAATCAAGTACACATGCCCTTAGTATATCTTCAATGATTTGAATAGTTTATTCTGACTACCCATCAGTTTGAGAATGATATACTGTGCTGAATTAGAGCTTGGTACCCAAAGTTTCATGTACCGCCTCTTAAAACTTGGAAGTGAACCGTGGATCTCTATTGAAGATAATGTTCTTCGGAATACTATGTAATCTCAAAATCTCCTTAATGTAGATTTCTGTCAGTTTGTCAGGAGAATGGTGAATACTAATTGATAGTATATACCATTCTCCTGACAACTATTACCCATATACTCTCATGGTTTCTGACCTTAGGTAACCCTGTCATAAAATCCATAGTAACGCTTTCCCACTTCTACTAAGGAATCTCAAGGTTTGTCAAAAGCCCCGATGGTCGCTGATGTTCAACTTTTACTTTCTGACATGTCAAGCAATGAGCAACGAACTCAATCACCTCTCTTTTCATCCCTAGCCAATAGTATTGAGCCTTCATGTCATGGTACATCTTTGTAGACCCTGGATATAGAGTATACTTACTTTTATGTGCTTCCTCCAGGATTTGCTGTTTCATTTCTAGTTACAGTAGAACATAAATCCGCTTCTTGTACCTAACTAATTCACTGGGTGACAAGTCGTATTCTTGAGTTTCGCCTCTATCGATCATACCTCTAATAGATAGTGCTTCATCATCATGCAGTTGGGCTTCTTCAATCGCTGCCCTCAAATCATTGTATACTTGGCTAACTCCACTACCTAACAGAATCTGACTAGACAGATTTAGGTCTCTGAAATCTTCGATCAGTTTCTACTCATAGATCATCATGGCTGCCAATTGCACTGATTTCTAGCTTAATGCATCATCGATGAAATTAGCCTTACCAGGATGATACTTGATTTCTAGATTGTAGTTTTTCAGCAACTCTATCCATCTGCGTTGTCTCATATTGAGCTCTTTCTGATCATACAAGTACTTCAAGCTCTTGTGGTCGCAGTACAACTCTATAGTCTCACCATAGAGATAATGTCTCCAAATTTTCAAAGCAAACACAATTGCCGCTAACTTAAGATCATGGGTGGGATACTTTAGTTCACGAGGTTTCAGCTGATGAGATGCATATGCCACTACTCAGCCATGCTGCATCAATATGCAACGTAATCCATGCCCACTGGCATCTGTATAAATAATATACAAAAACTGTGGATCTGGGTTTGTTAACACGGGTACTGTAGTTAACCTCTGCTTCAACTCCAGGAAGCTCTTCTCACAATTCTCATCCTACGCAAAATGTGGAGCTTTCCGCAGCAATTTTGTTAACGGTAATGCAATTTTGGAGAAATTCTGTATAAACCTTCAATAATAACCGGCTAGAACCAGAAAACTGCATACTTCAAATACAGTCTCTGGCCTCTTCCAGTTCAGTACTGCTTCCACCTTACTACGATAAATAGAAACTCATTGTTGTGAGACAACGTGGCCTAGAAACTTTACCTCTGAAAGCCAGAATTCACACTTGCTCAGCTTGGCATAGAGTTGTCTATCTAGTAATATGTTCAACACAGTCCTCAGATGCTATTCGTGTTTAGCTTTACTTTGAGAATACATCAGTATATGATCGATAAAAACCACTATGAACTGGTCCAAGTATAGACAGAAGATTCGATTCATGAGTCCATCACACAACAAGTGTATTGGTCAGCCCAAATGGCATCACTAGGAACTCATAATGCCCATATCTGGTTCTAAAAGCAGTCTTCGATACATCTTCTGTTTTTATCCTTAACTGGTAGTATCCCGATCAAAAATCAATCTTTAAGAATACAAAGGAACCAGACAACTGATCCATCAAATCGTCAATTCTAGGGAGCGGATACTTGTTCTTGACGGTCACCTTGTTCAGCTCTCGGTAGTTGATGCAGAGATGTAGGCTTCCGTCTTTCTTTCTTACGAAGAGCACTGGAGCAACCCAAGGTGATACATTGGGTCGTATGAACCCTTTCTCATGTAGTTCCTCAATCTGCTTCTTTAGCTCCGCCATTTCACTTGGAGCCATACAGTATGGGGTTCTAGAAATTGGACCCATTCCAAGCCTCAAATCAATCAAGAACTCTACTTCCCTATCTAGGGTTAATCTACCGACATCCTCCGTAAAAACATCAGGGAACTCACTCACTACAGGGATACTTGCCAAGACTACACCAACCTCTGATTGCATATAGCAGAATACCATTTACCCCTGACAACCTTTTTGTAGATATCTCTCAACCTTAGCTGCGGAAGGAATGTTAAGAGTGATTTCTGTGTTAGCTTGCGATTGTGGATTCAGATATATGACTCTTTTGTTTACAATCCAACAACACACTGTACGCTGTCAACCAGTCAATTCCCAAAATCACTTCCAATCTTTGCAGTGCCAAACAAATCATATTTATGTTTGATTCGTGCCCCTCTATATTTACCACACAATTTAGACAAACATCGGCCGTCACAATTCGTGTGCCCATAGGTGTAGATATAACCAAATAATATAGGGATTTATGCATAGGTAAATGTAACCATCTCACGCAGTCGTATGCAATGAATGAATGGCTTCTACCAGAATCATACATAACATGCACTAAACTACCGTTCAGAGAAATCGTACCTTGAATCAGCTCCAGAGACTTTCTGGCTTCTTCTTGTGTCAGTGTATAGACCATGCCTGAAACCTTGGGTCTAGTCTCCTCCTGCTACTGCTTTTATGGACAATCCCTGGCCATACGTGTAACCCCCTTCAGTAATTATATCTGAAATACGCGATTAAATGAATTAGAGACCGTCAGATATTTAAACTCATTTAAAATCCCATCCTTGAGATAGGGTTTTCACAAAGACTTTTCGAAATCTAATAGACCTGGTCTCATATTCAAATTTCGAATACAATTACATCACACAGAATATCACATTTATACAAATATCAGAGTGCACAACAATATCATCCCGGCAACTGCCAGGTTCATACCTTTACATAGGATTCATAGGGCACATTCGCCCTTTACAATTCCTCACAATGGGGATTACACGAAGTCATATCAAATACATATCCAAATACTCATCCCAATTAACCAAATATACATTTGAAACATGTACAATATCCAAATATACATAATCCCAATCATAATGATAACTAACTACCAAATTGACAACCTGAAGGAGTCTTCGCCGCCCTTGGTTGCTTGCTCCATCCTCGATCCACTTACCCTGTCTAAAATGTTGGTAGGGAAGGGTGAGACTCAAGAGAATTTCAGTAGGTAAACATTACCAATATGCATGCAAGATAGATGTTTAATGCATGACATGCTTGCATAACTCATGCTTACACACAATGACAAATCTGTAAGCTCAATGCTTCGAACAACATACATATGGCCATAGCATAAATTGAAACGTAGCTTTAAATCATTCATACATGTTTCACATAATCAATCAAAGCCATAACATGCATCAATACCAACACATATATCATATACATGCAAGAGAGGTAAGTTCTCTACACTTGTTCTTTCCACGTATGCTCCAGCATCGGCTACTCGCGATTCGAGTGAATATCCAACCCTATAACCAACTCAAGGACATAGGGTCAATCTCAATTCCAAATCCTTACTTCCATATTACTTAAGGTTGGTTATCATTCACACCCTTTAGGTGGCTATAATAAGCTCAACGAAAGCCTAAAGGATTGGGACGTACTAGGTTGTAAATCACTTTTCAAAATCACCAAGTATTGAAAATGGGGGTTGGCTGCAGCCAAGAACCCTCTGGCTGTAGCCAAAACGTGCACAGAAGGTTTTTGGCTGCAGCCAAGAATTTCTGGCTGCGGCCAAAAAGTACACAGAAACTTTTTTTGCTCTGCAGCCAAGATTTTCTGCTGCAGCCAAGGAAACTTCGAAAATTCATAATTAATTCTAGAAAAATCGAAATGAGGTGATCCCAAATCCAAATGAAAGATCTTTAACTCCTCTTCATAGGAAAATATGGAGCATTACTGGAAATCACCAAAAGAATACAGAATTACACACATATCCACACTGCTCCAGAATTACGTTCAGTTTCGACCTTAAACTTTGGGCAAACATAAATCCCAATTCACAAAACGAAATGACATAAATTATATGTCCATTTTGAAGCTTAAGATGGGAAATTCAAGAATGGAAAGTTTTAGAATTTTTAGAGACCATTTGGTCAATCAAAACGTTCACACAAACTGACTGCCCAGAATAAACTTTCAATGGCAGCATTTCCAGTTTTGGCATATTTGCTTCCAATGATCCCAAATTCATACCAAACTTCATTCCCAGTCAAATTTTCAAAAGGAATCTATTGAAAACACTAAAACAACCAAATTCACATTATATTGACATGTTTTACCAATAATCATAACATGTCATCACAAAACCACAACACAAACACACATTGCCATCCTTTTCATTCCAAGTTCTCAAACCAATTCCAATGACACCAAAACACACTATGGCATCAATTTAACCACAATTCACCATTCAAATCATCCAATTTGAAAATCATACAAAATCAGGGCAAATATCACAATTCTCAAAACTCCACCAAAAACCACAATCAATAGATCAAAAGGAAGCAAACACTCACCTCTTCCTCTTTCTCAAATAAATTCCTTGATTCTTCATCTTTCCACTTTTGCTCAAGCTCTCAAACACCTCCTATCACAAATCTAAAACCATAGGAATGAAGATCTCATCACTATGAACAATATTAAAGAAGGGTATTAGAGCATTAGAGGACAAGAAACAAGCCAAATCTCACCTTATTCTTTTCTCTTTCTTCCCTCTTGATGGATGACCATGGAGACATAAGAGAGAGAGAGAGAGAGAGAGAGAGAGAGATGAGTTGATGCAAAAGGAGGGTCAGTTTTTGACTACTAAAAGCCTCATTAGGCTGACCAAAAAGGAAGAGAGAAGAGAGGATGAGTGTTGACAAATTGACCAAGATCCAAAGGTCCAAAACTTGCCAAGTGTCAACATCTTATTCCATCTTTCATGAGCTCACATAGACACATGCACACATGATTCCACCCTTTGATCTCTTGCAAAACCAATCCTAACCATTGATCTTGAAGTTACCAATGAGTTTCCTCTTCGGTAACCGATCAATTGGTCGGTAACTTTACCATTTTGCCCCTAATTACGGTAATTCTCACTGAATCACCACAAAATACTTCATATCGTTTCATTTATCGCAAAACATGCCTTCCCTCTATTCTAAGTCAATTTGGATGTTAATCCATAATTGAACTTAAATACAAAGTTTTGGCACTGCTCATAACACAAGCGACTACAATCCACTTCATATTCTCCAAAAGGGTTTATTTATCACTAACCACATCCACTTTTTGAGTCATTATCCATTAATCTACATTTGGAATCTTGCTAAACCAGGGCTTAGCAATTCACTAATCTCAAGCTTATTCTCTAGCCTCAAGTCTCAGAATTTAGGGTATTACAATACGTCCCTGCTTGTTGCAAACATAACAGACAAGTAGTTTATTCAAGCTTGGCCTAAACGGAATCCCGCTGCAAGATCTACCAGGGTGAAGTGGCTTTCGACAACACCAACAAATCTTGCTTCCAGAAGAACTCTAGCCTCCACAACCCCTAGATTGATTCGATCTCTTAGGATCCCCTCCAAAAAATCCACTCTATTCCTTTCATTTTTGTACTGAGCTACCGCTTCCATAAGCACCTTTATTCCCAGTCTGTATTGCCCAATTCGACATACGCTTCTCAATGTATCGACACTCTTCTGCCGCTTTGCTGAATTCAGTAAAGTGTTGAGAAATCAGCCTCTCTTTGAATTCAGGTCTTAACCCTTTAATCATCATGTCCGCATTCTACTCTTCATTATCATTTAGCTTATGATATGACGAGTATCGCGACAATTGAATATACCTAGCCAAATAATCGTCAAAGCTCTTCCAGCCTTGTTGTTTGATACAAAGGAATTCTTTCTCATTCTCTCTTCTGACTATCGGGGGAAAATATTTCTCGTTGAAATTTTTCTGGAATAATTCCCATGTGATAGGAACATTTCTCCCCTTCAGGATAAGATATATGCCCTTCCGTCATCGGTCAGCATCACCTTCCAGCTTGTGTATAGCTAAACAGGATTTCACTTCATCTGGGCATTGCAGCATATCGAATATCTTGTCCAAACGAGCTAACCAATCTTCCACAAGTTGAGGATCAAACTTCCCTTTGAACATAGGTGGCTGTTGTTTACTGAATCTGCTCAGCCAAGTTTGAATATCCACCTCAAGCTCAGGTATATCACCCTTTGGTGGAGATTCCTCATATATTTCTTCGTCATTGCCCCTCATAAACTCATCTAAATGATTTTCTAGATGTCCTGCCTTTGCTGTACTCCCTGAAGGTTAACCCTCATTTCATTCATTGTTTATTGCTGTTGTTCTAGCATATTCAATATTCACTATTGTACTGGATCAGGTCGTGGCTCAAGTGCAACATAATGATGCCTTGTACGTGGCCTGCCATAAGGTCTACCAGGTTGAACCATCTCTATATTTCAAACTACATGAAAATAGAGAAGAATTACATTTTGTATAAGAGCAAGGGCATTTTCGTCATTTCATAAAAGTCAGGGTACAAATATGTCATACATAGCATATAACAACTATGTACAGTAGTTACAGAGAAATAGAAACATCATATATCCTACATACTACTGTACATGACATATTGGTCCTTTACATAACCAAAATGATGTATGAAGGATAATATCCCTACCTCAAAGTTCCTTTAACCCCTTTTCGATGTGCCTCATAAAACATGTCGTTTCCGGCTTCTAACTCAGTCCTAAAATATTAAATGTACAAAAAATAGGTCAAAACCCATCCAAGTATCATTTTAGACACTTCCATAGTGTTTCTTGTAGTTATATTAGTCTATGATGAAATTTTACTAAAATGCCACCGGGACCCCGGCCCTGCTATACCCTGCCCGACAGCACATTTTTCCAAAATTTTGACTAGGGCTATTCTGACATATTTTTGCCCAAGGAATCCATTTCAGGCTCGAAATTACGAAAATCAATGTCAAATTACAAAATGGCCCTTGACAGCTCCGTTTTAAGGTTTTAGGGGCATTTTCATAATTATGTTTTTTCGAGCTTTTCCGAAAAAGTGACCAACTGTAACCCCACCTAATTTTTCCTCCTGAATCCAATGGAACTATCACATGAGTTAGTCAATCCTAAGACATAGGGGAAGCCCGTCTGATAGCGTGCAGCACGCGTACTTCAAAAGGGAATCAAGTCAAAATTCCTGAACCGGGACGTGGCAGCTGACAGTAACGTTAGTGAGTCCGGAGACATCGACAGGGGCCTCGGGAAGAGTTCCCTTTTTTGTTTAACAGCCTGCCCACCCTAGCTCATCCTAAGGTAGAGTCTAACGGCTGGAAGAGCACAGCACATCGCGTGATGTTTGATGCGCCCGACTAACGGTCATTGGGTTAAGGTGCGATTTTGCCCCAGAAGTTTCAAATTTGGAGCAAATTAGCCCTGGCTAACGGTCAACTGATGCAAGGGCAAAATTGCTCCAAATGTGAAACTTCCGGGGCAAAATTGGCTCTCAAAAAACTTTCAGGACAAAATTGACCCCAAACGAATACTTCCGGAGCAAAAGTGACATTTAACCCAAGCGGTATATTGTATATATAAAGATATTATATTATATTATAGAGACACCTCCTATTTCACATGAATTGCGAAATAAGTTACATTATCAATAACTTATTAATAGTATTATTTGTTTTAAGAAAAATTATATTATTATATTATATATTGACATAAGAATGAAAGCTATAGCCACTACATGCAGCAAAATAATTTTGATCGAACCCTATTTTGCAAAAAGACACTGAGGACTACTAATTGATGTTTGAGCTACACATTAGACCAGAAATAGGAAAGAAACTTTTTACTGTAACTCCTTTTTTTCTCTTTTAAGAAAAATTTTTAGGAAGAGCAATAACACTATGGCCAAATAATTTAGGGTGGCAAGCCTCGATTTTGAAGATGCCTCCCCAAGCGTTGCTACATTCGTAAGAATTAAACTCCCTATTTTCGGTGAGAATATCTAACCCTTTAATTGTTGAACTCATGGTACCATGGATTAACTCTATTTTTATTTCTCACATGTATCATCTTATTGAAAGTAATCATGTTCAAGGTACGACTAGTACTAGTTGTTGGCACAATTCCCTCACATAAATTTGAAGATTAATTTGTTATGTTATGAGAACGTAACCATTTCATTAGATCTAACCCAATAGGTAAATAGTGACCTTTAGTACGAAATCTAACCTCTCGGAAAAGCACTTAACCATAATTTTGTTAGGAAGCACAATTAAGAACTAAATGGATCTTATCTTTAGATTTTAGCATAGGATTAAGAAGCAAAAATACACATAAGTTTTTCTTAAAAGTGCACCTAACACCAAATGCTTTTTTGAGGAGCAAAAGTAACTATGTGATTATAAAATAAGTGCAAAAATCATATTTTCCGTTAGTGGTGGTAGGAACCGTTAGTTTTGCCGCCGTTGCCTCCTTCTTCTTCATAGTTTTTCACGGCTGCTTTAATGGCATCCTCAACGAGCATGCTGCAGTGAAGCTTAACTGGCAGGAGGGAAAGATGCTTCGCAATTTCACTGCAGAACATCAGTCATTTGGATCATTTCAATTTTCAGCACCAAAAACAGAGACCAAAACCATTAGAGGGAGGAACGGAGATAAAGACAAAATCAAGATTCATGATTATTTGAAGGTCCTAAACCAACTTTCACAATCTCCCATATTTACATAAGTGAATGCATATAATGAATTTGAAGAGATATAAAACAGTAAGATATGAAGAGTGCACTCTTTATCAATGCAAAAATGTATAGGTATAGATGATCCGATTTTGAAACCAACTAGGAGGCAACATCGATACTTCTAAGCTAACTATCCATGTAGGTGTAAGTGTGTGTGAGGCGTGCAGGTATATCTTTCACAACTGACCATTTTAACCAGATAAATACATATTCCAAATATTCATCACTCTCAACTATAAGCTCAACAACTTTCTCCATGCTTGAGGCCATCTAACTTATCATGTTCAGATCAAACCCACTACTATAAGTGCAAGGTAATATAGTGGCAAAGAAAATATATAAAAGGTGCCAGCCACCGGCAAGTAAATCATAATCACAGGAACCCTAAGATAGGAAGAAACCCAGAGCAGGTAACTTCCATTTGAAGACCACCACCTAGTACGTTTTATGCTTCATATCAAGAGAAATACAGGTGAAACTTGAAAAGGAACATATAACATATCTCACATGCTTCTAGAGATCAGTGTTCCGAGTTTTTAATGGAAAGAGCTTCTTCCGTTTGCTTTCCTTTTACCCATTCAGTAGCTGAAACATGAGAAATTCAAAAATTAGAAAAATCATCGCTGGGGATTAAGCTCCAATAGGATAAATTGTCACTCAAATCAACGGAGGTTTATGAAAGGAAAAACAAAATCCAAATAACTACAGCATTCCAAAAAGAGCATCATTCGAAAAGGTAGTGTCCCAAACCACAAAAACACAGCCTCGAAGAGTTTTGCCGTCGTTGCCGCCGTCAGTTTTGCCCAGAGCTTTATTGAGATAAAAGCAGAGAGAGAACGGTTGAAGAAGAAGGAGGCAACGGCAAAACTGACCGTGTCTACTACTACTAACGGAAAATGTGACTTTTGCTCCTATTTTATAACCACATAGTTATTTTTACTCCTCAAAAAAGTATTTGGTGTTAGATCACTTTTGAGAAAAACTCATGTGTATTTTTGCACCTTAACCTTATAGCATATAATACATAGTCTGCTTTGTATATGTCATCATTTTTGTGGTCCCGCTATTATAAATTTTACCAGATAATATTATTTCAAATATCATGCCCCTATGTAAAAGTCGAATTTTTAAAAGAATATTAAGTTCATGGCATATCATGTTCCATTCTACCAAATCGTGATGACATTTTTCTCGATGATTCATATAATTGTTTCATCTTAGCTAAATTCACCTGGTATGGTACCATCATCCACAATTACACAGCCAAAACATAACTGATTATCATTCAAAATCACATACTTCCTCATGTCATAATTATAAGATAAAGTTGACTTTTTTGGAGAAATTAAGGAAGCCAATTAAATTACTTTAGAGTATTTAAATTTTGGTTTTTTTCTCCGCACTAATTAATTTGACTAATAAACTAATATATAATCTAAAGATACTAAAAACATAAACACTCTAAATTAATTTAATTGACTTCCTTAATTTCTCCAAAAAAGTCAACTTTATCTAATAATTAGAATCAGAGAGAGTATTAAAAAGTATCAGATGTTTGCTTAAATAAACAATCGTAGCAATTTTGCACCTTTTTAAAACATTTATGGGTACTTTTGCACTTAAATGAACATTATGATGACAGGCAAGCATCTGGAATACTCCACGGGTAGATCACCACCTAAAAAAAAAGAGTGACATGCGATGCCTGGTCCTTCAGTTTATTGGCGAGTTCTTTATTTATTTTTTATTTTTTATTTTTTATTTTTTTTGTATTTTTGGTTAGCATTTATTAGCAAGAATGAGGTGTAGGTTTCACATCAAAAGCCAATAGCCTTGTAACTTAATAGTATGATAGCTCTCCTGTAAGTGGGAGGTCGCGGATTCGATCTGCCTATAACCTCTAGCCGTTAATGCCTACCCCTTGAATTAAAAGGAAAAAAAGGTTTAACATCAAAAAAACATCAAGCCAAAGCCAAACACGCATATATTGAAACTGGAAATGAAAAACCTCATTGGAGATAATCGTTGGAAAGCATAATGACGCACAAAAGCACAAGGTGTTTCTAAAAATTAGCAAGCTATTTTTCAGTCACACCGTATTGATCTGCATTCCGATTCAGTCATAGCAACATTCATGCCCAAGCAACAACTTGAAAGGTTTCTCCTTGCTTGAGCATATTATAAATTATAAGTGCTAGCTTCTTCTAAATCCAGTCACACGGTGTTCATTACCCAAGCATCACGTTATGTGATGTCAAAATGACTTTTCTGCTATGAAAAGCCATTTTGGCTAAGCATGTGGTGCTTGGGATAACTTTTGAGAAAATGATCTTTTGGATCAAAGCTTAAGTTGAATTGAAGCAACTTTTGTTTTTGTCTTTTCATCATATTTAAATCTTATGAAACTTCCCTCTTCAATATATCATCCAAATACATTTCTACCAAATAGACTATTTTATAAAAGCATATCCAAGCATAAATCATACTATACTAGTTAACTTTTACCTCAACTTCAGTTTGCAAAAATCCAATTAGAATAAAAGTCACTTTTACGAATCTTAATCCAAACCTGCTCTAAATTGTTCAAACAGCAAGCCAAATGCTTCTAAATTTTCTTCACCAATCATGAATCATAGTAACAACCTGCTCATGATCCTACAGATTAGGAGTTAGAACTCAAACCTGCCAAAAATCTTGCTCATCGCTAAACACAGGAAGCTACCAGCTCGAGTTGTAAATGCAGTGGCATGAAAATCCATTTTCTCGTCTAGAGGAGGGCAACACATCCAGTATGCACAACATAGTTTCAAGAACTCCTTTATTCATTCCACAATCAACTAATCTCCTACATCTCTTACAGTTTTGAGATGTCGAGTAGATGAGTCTAAGCAATGACCTTATTATTTACATCCTAATCTCCTCAGTCCTAATACGATGCCCACCCTTCCTGTATCATATCGGCGTCTTTTCAAGGAGAATTGATACACTTATCACAAATCTGGAGGAAGAATGGAAGTTAGTAACAAAGTTATTGACCAAGTCTAACACATCCACTAAGCTAGTACATTTGGCACTTCTTTGGGCTCTTAAACAGTAACACCTCCCTCTGCAATGATTCAATTTGAAGCAACTTCAAGCAAAGGGACTTGTTAGGGTATAAATTTTCTGCCTTCATTCTTTCCCTAAGCCCATAAGCGGGGGTTTCGGCATTGATGTACGCTTGAGTCAGAATTTCAAAAGGCCTGAGACGGCCGGTGTAACCACTTTCCTTCATTCTAAAATGCCACTTCTCAGTATTATGTATGTCTCCAAGCTTTGCATACTGTTCCATCACATATAAAAATGTGCTGAACATTGGTCTCACTCTCATCCACCCCCAAGTTTTATCTTCAACTAGCTTACTTAAAATCGAATCTGCTTTCCCTATATCCCCATCTCCCACATAGAGCCTCACTAGTCCATCCCAAATCAGAGGGCCAACCCAGCCTTTAACATCCCCAATTCGATCTACAAACCTCTTCCCCTCAGATATCTTGTTATTCTGAACATAGACATTTAAAAGATCAGCATAAATCTTGGATGGGAGTTTCTTCCACTTTTCCAGCATCATTTCAAAAACTGCTTCAGCCTCTTCAACTTTGCCCAACTTGCCCCAAGCCGCTATGGCAGCAAGGCACTCATTCATAGTGGGGTCTACTTTACAAACAGTCCAAATTCTACTAACATCATCCGCCATTCCAAGAGAAGCATAGAGGGAAAGTAACGCACTCCTTCCACCAATAATGTTTTTTAGGTTTCCTCTTTCAATCTCATTCATAATAACTAGAGCTTTATCTTTCAGCCCTTTAGATATGAAGTGATCTGCAACGATTGACAGGACATGAATATCAAGTTGCAGACCTTGAGACTTCATAGCCTCAATCACCTGCTCCATCCCCACTGTGTCCTTCAACTCACTTTTTAGAGCTACGAGGATCCTGTATGTAAGACGAGATGGCTTCAAATTTTCTCCCTCCATTATTGATAAGATGTCAGCTATTTTACTTCTATCAAATCTTTTATACAGAATGATCATTTGATTACAATCATATGTATTGATTGGCAAACCTAGCCTCCTCACTTTCAGAAAAACTGCCTCTGCTTTCTTTCTATTGGCAACACGGACACAGTTAGCTAAAAGAGTTCTGTACAATAAAATACCTCCAAAAGTGTCTGGAACTTCATTCATGTACTTCTCAGCTGCATCAAGTCCTTGGACTTTGGCAATCAAATCAATACGAGAAGCATAATCATGTTTCGTCAGTTCAAAATGCTTCAAAGTGCCCAACAACTCTGAAAACTGCAAAACAAGATAACAACAGAAGCAAGTCTAAGCATATGTTTTTTGCTGCAGAAAGTTGGAAGTTGACTGAAGTAGGGTAAAAATTCTTGAAAGATGCACATAAATATCTATTACCAAGACTATAAACTCCTGCAACCATAAGAGATTAACATAGATTCTGTCACATTTGAAAAACAGTAAAGACCATTCTAGAATGAACCCTATCTGTTAAATCCCTAAGAAGCACAGAAATATCAATTGCCAAGACTCTGAACTGCTGCAAGAAATAGAGACTAGCAGACCCCTGCGTCACATTTAAGAAATAGCAAAGACCATTCTTCATTTCACGTGTCATCATCAGTCAACCTACTCACAATTTAATAAATGGATGAGAACAAAATCATGTTGGAAAGTTTACTAAATGAGCGGTTCAAGTAGAGAAAGGCTACTAGAGTTATTGGTAATAGAAAATACCTAATAAGCTTAAAGGAAAGTTTGATTGGACTGCTATAAGACTAGCGAAGTTATAAATTAGTGGATGTTGGGCTCTAAAGGGACAACAAGGGCATAAAGTTGGGGCATAAAAGATGAGGATGTTTACATGGATATGTGGTAATTAAAAAAAAAAAAAGATTCAAAAAGATCATTTTAAAGGAAAGTAGGCGTGATGTCTATTGCAAAGAAAATGGTAGAAAATCATTTGGCATGATTTGGACATATACTAAGAAGCCCGTTGGAGGAACCGAACAGAAGGGTAGATAAGACATACGGAGTTCTCTTAAAAGAGGCAAAGAAAGACCGAAGAGAACATCCAATGAAGTTATTGTTAGAAATCAACCAAAATTGTGATCCCATGATTATAGCCATATCAAATCCCCTAAGTCTAGTCTAGCTAGTTTAGGAAAGATTATGATTTCATTTGTGATTGAGTGTAATCTCTTCATTAGGGCTCATTATGCCTCACTATGATTTGCTCTATTTTCTGCCTTATATATACTGTAATCGACATTGTGGTGATATCAGAAAGTATTATGAACTTTCTAAGTTAATATGGTATCAAAGCACTCCTAGAAATGTTCCGCTGCCAGAGAGACCATCTACAGTCCTGAGAGACGGTGAGGAGTGAGAGAAACACGAGAGAGAGAGAGAGATAACAAGGGGAGGGATGGTGTGCTCGAATCTCAGCAACGCCAGCGCGTTAGAGCACACACCCCCCCCCCCAGAAGGCATCGGAAGGCGCCGATCGGCACATTTCAGAGGAGCAGCGACTATCTGCCAGCGCGTGGGAGCCACTATCTCAGTGAGTGACCACCACGCGCCGACACCCAAGCTAATTTCCAACGACCTTTTTTCCAGAAACATGAATCCCTCTGATTTTCCTCCTCTTTTCGGCTCTATCCCTGGAAATTCAACCAAAACCGAGGTCACTCCAACGGCACTCATGTCCGGTACAAATACTGAGACTCAACACTCATCTTCCTCCTCAAATTCCTCCACTACCAACAACACAGTAATGGCATCAGAATTTTCCGATAGTCAAATTATGGCCATGAACCATAAGTTCAATGGAAGAAACTATCTCCATTGGTCCCAAACTGTGCTGAGGTATATTTGTGGCAAGCGAAAAGAGAAATATATCAATGGGCCAGCACCTCAACCTACCCCAAATGACCTAAATTTTGAAACATGATTTGCTGAAAACAATCAAGTGGTGACTTGGTTGTGCAATTCTTTGACTGTTGACATCAATGAAGGTTATCTCCTAACCAATACTGCAAAAGAAATCTGGGATACAACACGACGAAGCTACTCTTCTCTCAACAACACCGCTGCCTTAATCCACTTGAAACGGCAACTTCGAAACTTGCGGCAAGGACAAGATCTATTTGAAGTCCATCCATGGAAGAATGTCGAGGATGCTTAGTTATACAGAAAGATAGTGGAAGGAAGAGTATATAATTTTCTCCTTGGACTCAATGATTCTTTTGAGGAGGTAAGAGGCCGAATCATGGGAATAAATCCCCTGCCACACCTCCTTGATGTCGTCAACCATGTACAATTCGAAGAAAGCAAGAAACTCTAGAATCGAAGCAGCCCAAGTCCAATCGAGAGTTCGGCTCTTGCAATAAAAGGACCACAAGAGGAATGGAGAAATAACAAATGGTGCAATTATTGTAAGAAAAAAGGCCACATTAAAGAGGAATGTTGGAAACTACATGGCAAGCCATCAACCAACAAACAACACCAGACTCCTAGTGTCAACCTTACTACAGCAGAGCAAAAAGCTAATGATGCTGATTCCCTAAGCGAGGAGGAACTACAGATGCTTCGCAAGATACTAGCCAAATAGAACCAGTCCACCTCTATGCCTAGTGTCAACCTGGTACAATCAGGTAACTCTATTATCACTCTTAATGCTGTATATACTAGTGGCGATACATGGATTGATGATTCAGGAGCTACAGATCATATGACTGGTAATCGAACTTTAATTACAACACTAAAATTATGTCCTGGAAACCCACGTGTCAAAGTTGAAAATGGCATGTTCACCAAGGTTGAAGGAATTGGCACAATCATGCTATCTAATTCCCTGAGGATCCACAGTGTTCTATTTGTGCCAGCTCTTACTTGCAATCAAATATCTGTGAGTAAATTAACCAAGGGTCGTGTATGCCGAGTGATCTTTGATGATAATTGTTGTCTTTTTCAGGATTTAAACTCAGGAAAGACGATTGATACTTCTAAAAAATGGGACGGACTTTACCACCTGGAGACATCAGAGTTGACAAATAAAGACACTTGGAATGCATGTAAGGCATTGGTTAACTCAAGTTTTCAAGAAAAATATGTACTTTTATGGCATTGTCGCTCAGACCATCCTAGTTTTGATTATATGAAACGTGTTTCCAAGTCTATTCAATAAAATTATGTTCCTTTCCAATGTGAGACTTGTCAATATGCTAAACAAACCCGATCCTCCTATTCAAAACAACCATACAAACCCTCTACTCCTTTCCAACCCATCCACAGTGACATTTAGGGTTCGACACGAACAAAAACCCTAACCAATGAAAAATGGTTTGTCACCTTCATTCATGATCATACCAGAATCACATGGGTGTACTTAAAGGAAAAATCTAAGGTAGCCCAAGTCTTCCAACGTTTCTCTACCTTTGTACAAAACCAATTTCAAACATCCATCAAAGTCCTCAGAAGTGATAATGCTAGAGAATATCTAAGGGCACTTTTAAAGACTTTCTTGATCAGCAAGGAATTCATCATTAAACCTCCTGTCCTTACACACCTCAACAGAATAGGGTTGCTGAAATAAAGAACCGACACTTATTGGAGGTAACCAAAATGTTGCTAATGGAACGAAATGTGCCTATGGTATTCTGGGGTGATGCAATCCTAACTGCTGCCTATCTCATCAACCGAATGCCCTCAAAAGTCCTCAACTATTACACACCACTCCAAACACTCCTCAACACCTTTCCTAATTGTCCCCTCATCAATTCATTACCCCAACGAATGTTCAGACGTGTTGTCTTTGTTCACAAACACGATGGAAGCAAATTTGATGCCCATGCCCAGAAGTGCATATTCCTCAGCTACTCCTCCACTCAGAAAGGATACAGGTGCTATTGTCCTACCTCAAAGGAACTGTTTGTCTCCAAAGATACCGTATTCTAAGAGGAAGATGCTTATTATCCCAAATTATCCATTCATAGGGAGCACTCAGATATGGAATGGCTAATTTCACATGAACTCACACCCAATACCCCCAACACCTTACCAGTTCCTGATACATTATTAGCATCCCCACCTGATCAACCTACTTCTCCTACTCCCAACACCTTCCTAGTCCCTGATACATTATCCTCATCCCCACATAATCATCCAACCAACCAACCTGAACCTACGCCTAATGAACTGGAAACATAGGTTGAAATCAATTCTGGGGTGGATAAAGGAGGTAGGTCAGACGGAGAGTACAAACAAGAAGAAGACAACGGTAGAAATGTCCCTTCCATTCAAAGGAATGACCATGACTATGACCCGGGATTAGGTCCTAAAGAAATGGGATGGCCTATTGCACTGAGAAAAGGGGTAAGATCCTATACTCAACATTCAATTCAACGGTTTGTCTCATATAGTAACCTGTCTGCAAAGATACAGAATTTTGTTGTAAATAGTGCATAGTTCATGATTCCAACTACCTTCCAACAAGCTATAACTGATCCTAATTGGAAGCAAGCTGCAGAAGAAGATTTAAAGGCATTTGAGGAAAGTAAAACATGGGAAATCATAACTTGTCCCACAGGAAAGAAACCAGTAGGATACAAGTAGATATTCACCCTAAAGTTCAATCCTGATGGAAGTATCAACAAATACAACGCCAGACTGATTGCGAAATGGTATACTCAAACTTACGGGATCGATTACCAGGAGACATTTGTTCCGGTAGCCAAATTCAACACAATCCAAGTATTATTGTCAGTTGCAGCCAACTTAAACTGGTCACTACACCAGCTAGATGTCAAGAATGCTTTCCCGAACGGTGACTTGGAGAAAGAGGTCTACATGGAGATTCCTGATGGAGTCCTATCTCCAAGTGGCTCTGTATGCAAACTCAACAAGTCTTTGTATGGGCTAAAACAAGCTCCTAGGGCATGGTTTGGACGATTCTCCAAAGCAGTAAAGAAACTCAGATATACACAAGGGCAAGCAGATGACACACTGTTTATCAATCGAGATAATGGAAAAATCACTATCCTGATTGTCTACGTAGATGACATCATCATTATAGGGAATGATGAAGATTCCATTGCCCAACTTAAGAAGGACATGTCACATGAGTTCCAAGTGAAAGATCTCAGCCAAATGAGATACTTCTTGGGTATGGAAGTGACAAGAACCAAGAATGGCATCAATGTGTCCCAACAAAAATATACCCTAGACCTACTACATGAGACAGATATGTTAGGGCCACAACCTGAAGGAACACCTATCGAAGAAGGTTGTCACCTGGAGATCAAACCAAATGGTGTCCTAGTTAACTCTGAACGATACAGAAGACTTGTCGGAAAACTCATACTAAACCCACACACGCCCAGACATTAGCTACGCAGTCGGAATTGTAAGTCAATTCATGCACCAACCACAGAAAGAGCACATGGCGGTTGTGTACAGAATCCTGACCTATTTGAAACTTATTCCTGGAAGAGGAATCTTCTTTAAGCAGAAATATTGAAATCTACACTAATGCAGACCATGCAAGAGATAGGGAAACCAGTAGGTCAACCTCAGGATATTGCACATATGTGTGGGGAATTTTAGTTACATGGAGAAGCAAGAAATAAATTGTGGTGTCAAGAAGCAGTGCAGAAGCAGAGCTAAGAGCAGTTAATGAAGAAGTATGTGAGGGACTCTAGGTTATTAGGCTATTGACAGAGTTGGGAATTCCACATGAGGGACCCATACAACTATAGTGTGACAACAAGGCTAGCACCGAAATGACAAAGAACCCGATTTATCATGATCGAACGAAACATGTTGAGATTGATAGACACTTTATTAAAGAGAAGGTTGAAGCAGGCATCATGAACCTATCCTACCTTTTATCTGCACATCAAATTGCAGATGTAATGACAAAACCACTAGGGAGGGCTAAATTTGAAAGATTTCGGTGCAAGCTGGAAATGATTGACATATACTCTGCAGCTTGGAGGGGAGTGTTAAAAATCAATGAATTTTGTGATCTCGTGATTATAGCCATATCAAATCCCCTGAGTCTAGTCTAGCTAGTTTAGGAAAGATTATGATTTCATTTTTGATTGAGTGTAATCTCTTCATTAGGGTTCACTATGTCTCACCGTGATTTTCTCTGTTTTCTACCTTATATATATTGTAATCGACATTGTGGTGATATGAGAAAGTATTATGAATTTTCTGAGTTAATAGCCATTGAAAGAAATCTTTTGGTTAACAACCTATTTAAATATATGATTATCAATAGAATATAATGGCCTTGTGCAATCTATGTACCCAACCCCACCTAGTGAGATAAGGCTTGTTATTGTTATTGTCGGATGAGAACAAAATCATACATCCTCATCATGCATTCAATGAATGAAGGACTCATATTTCAAGAGGCTCCACTACATTGCAGTTGTAGATTTTATTTGCAACCCTTGTTTCTTTGTGTCAGGCCAAAAGAAAAAATGTGAGTGCAATCCATGAATGACAAAAAAATACTTTAACTGTTTCTAAAAGAACTAAGATAAGAGAAATTAACAAAAGAAAACAAATTGCAAACCAAATGAATCATTATTCATGAATATGCATGGAGTTGCCATCTACATTGTGCTGTCACATTATTTACAATTACAGCTTAGAAAATTTCAACTTTAGCTAAGTGTATATTTTCAATCAGATTCTTTTGGTGATTGACTGTTCGTGGTCTTAATATGAATGATAATTCATATATAGCATGGCCTTTAACTTTGTGAATTTCCTTTAATTTAATTCAATTATTTTGAATTTTATTATTCTTTTAATTAGTTGGTTATTTAACTTGGCCAATAACTTTTAGACGACTAGGTTGCTAAGTTCTCACAAAACCTATGCTAAATGATGCACACAACGAGGCATAAGTAATCAGCTGAGTTTATTGACAACCACCTACTTATTTGCCTGTTGATACAGTCAAAACCTAGCCAAGGTGCATTACCAATGTTAACTTTCTTCTTCCCAACTCTTATTACAAGTGTGTTTGGAACAGCGATAGGAAAAATGGAGTTTTTTAATTTAGCTTTTGGTAATTTTATTTTTGGTAAAAGCCCGATTGTGTAATGTGATTTATATTTGGAACAATGATTGTATAAATGACTTTTGCAAAAGTAAAACTTGTTTGGATTGACTTAAGCACAAGTGACTTTTGTGATAATAGTAAGAGAAAGTGGGTGAAAAAATATTTTAAAGGGTTAAAAACACCAAAAAATAGTTTAAAATAATTTTTGGAACTGAAAAAGTACATTAAAGATAAAATTGCAATCAGTCTGATAACACACTGGGTACAATTGAAAAATATTTTAAGGGTTAAAAGCACCAAATAATAATTGAAATTAATTTTTGTAGCAAAAAAAAGTACATTAAAGGTAAAATTGCAAAAAGTTTGATAGTACACTGGACACAACTGAAAAAATATTTTAACTATTCTCACTCTCCCCAAAAGCTAAATCAGTAAAAGCTGAGAAATGGAGCTTATGGCAAAAGCTATTAAGATAGAATTAAGCTCGATTGCTCACTTTGGGAAACAAACACTCAAATTTTTTTTCCCAAATTGTCCATTGAGCTTATAAGCTCAATTGAGCGTTTGGGGGGTTCAAACGCTCCCCCCAAACACACACTACGTCTTCTTCATTTTCTTAAACTGTCAATATTTAAATCCTCATTAGGCATACCATACAAAGATTATGTTCTTTAGCAATCTTAGTTGATTCTTTCAATAAATTTACCCCAGAAACCATCAAAGTTGATTGCCTTCATTTGCAGGTGCTATTTCAGCCCGCCAAAAAGCCAAATTTTTGACCTCTTTATACCTCTTTTTTCATTAAAACAAAAAAATAATAATTTTAGATAATAACTACTTCAAAATGATCTTCCTTATATGTACAATGGAATATCTTCATCCCTAAACTTCCAACCTTTATTCAACCCAAAGCATTCCACTGCCCAAGAGCACTTCACTTGCATATGCATTACTAGCTATATGAAAAGGAAGTCATTTAGAATGATATATTGCAAGGGCAAAAGAATATTGCAGTTCCCAGGTAACAGACACTACTAAGAACTTAAATTACAGAACTTTTCTCAGATTCTGTTGTCCAAACACTACTATTTCTCAGGAGACTCAAAATTATTTATCAATCTAATTAGTAAAAGCCCAATGCCCAAAATCAAATCTTGTCCTTTTCCTAACTTACATTGCAACAACTAAAATAAAAATGTTTGCATGACATCCTGTGAAAACATCCTATCATTAGAAAATGCAATATTGTACACTAAAACAATAGCAAAAGAAAACTTTTCAACAGTTGTTGCACACTTCTTAATAAAGAAATATCTTAAAAAATAAAGAAAAGTGTAAAATTGAGAAAGCATGCTGAACATCTAGGAGATATCGGATACCAGAGGACATGGCTGTCAAGGTCATTAGTTAGACCATCAAAACGTATAATCCCACCTATCAAAACTACCACAATTCTATCTAGGATTGAAGATGACCAGGATGACGGTCAGCTCTTTAAGCCTAGAAGTTTGTACACACACATACATATTGTTTCTTACATGACTCAAAATGCTCCTTTCTGAAGGCTAAAATATAGAATGTATTCTATGATTTAATTTGCTGATTCCTTGCTTTTTCTTGTGTCTAGACTATTAATTCTCTTGAAATTAGCTGCACAGACTTGATTGTTGTGAGTCCCTAAATTCAGATAATTACTGTAAATTTCTATCTTGAGATTAGTGACTTTCATGACATGTGATTTGTTTAATACTTTAATGTAAGATATTACCACCTTGGAAACTTATGGGTTCTTATGATCCATGTGATTTTGTAACTTGAAACTTATGACTTATTTTATTGAAGTGTGATGAGGTTTTAATAGTTTATGCCTATCTAAGAGTTCCACATGTAAATAATTGTCTGTTTATTGTCTTAAGAGGTAGGATATTAAGATCCAGGTTCCAATCTTCCAATTCAATATTTTTTGCCCTTCAATTGATCCAATAAAGAATCTTAATACTTAATCTTGACAACCTAGCCAGCGGGTAATCAATAAAAGCTTCATGTTAATATAAAATAACTAGCTTCTTGCACATGCAGAATTCAGTCAACCAGTTGCATTAAACGACTATTTGAAAAATCATGCCTAGAAACTCAGTTTGAATAACAATGAGAACAATCACTCGAGAACTTTGCAGAACACTTTGTGACAAATAGAAGTTCCTGAAGAAATATTTAAAAAATCACCTGCAACGCTCTTCCATACATTCGACGCTTCAGGAGACAAGATGTGATCTTGGAAGCCTCTTCTTGGCTCAAATCTCCCCCATCTTTAAAAAAGTTATCAAGAGCGCTGGAGATAAAGCGGGTTGGAGTCTCCACCAAGGTCCTCAACAACTCTAAAGAAGCTTTTTCCTTCAAAGGCTCCAGAGTGCTCAGACCTTGCTCAGAATCTGACAAATCCTCTTCCAGAAATCCAGGTTCTGAAGCCAATTCCACCGCTTCACCCTCCTCAGCCTCATCAGGAACCTCACTCACATTAGCTGAAATAAGCTTTTCCAGTTCCTTGGAAGTGCCTTTGGCATCATTTTCGTAACAACTTTTTTCACTTGTCTGCGAGAAAAGCCTACAACTAACCAGAGAGTTACTTCTAAAAACGGGTAGACTATCCCGCGAAGAAAACCTTATTGATCTTAATTGCTCAGTATAGCTTCCTCCAGTCCGCTCTCCTCTGAGGTTACTTAAATCTCGTCTCACACTTAGTAGTCCATAAAACTTCAGACAACATTCTTGCTTCCTACGAATAAGAGAAAACATTTCAACCTTTCGGAACACAAAGCTGAATTTCCCAAATGAGTTTTAAATTTTTTTTAACAAAAAGTTAAGTATAATCCCATTGGTCCAGATGTTTTAGCATACAAAGTGTAAGTCAATGGGACAATTTTGAAGTATAAATAAAGATTGACAGGAACTAGATAACGACAGTTTGGTTACTGGACGATTAGGGAAAACGCAATGAAATGAAATTAAGTAATGCGAACAACAGCATGAAACCATTCTGTGAATAGAAGAATGAGCAACGATACGTACTTGAGAGATCGAGCAGATCGGAGAGAGGACCACATGAAGATGGTGCGCTTGAACCCTAATCCCCTGCAGCCCCCCGGGTCTCAGGGTTCTCCTGTCTGGTTCTTTACTACAGGTTCTTCTTCATTTTGCATATTAATTTAGAGGGGGGGGGGGGGGGGGGATATATATATATGGAAAATTGATGATTTAATCCTGTAATTTTTACCTCACTCAATTCCTCAATCAAGTATATGTGTGTTTGTTTTACCAATTGAGAGGCTAATCGTAGGAGAACAGTGGATGAATTGGGCTTAAACAGTAACTCATGCTTGCAGCCCTGTTTGTTTCACCGATGAAATTTAAGTGAGAATAAGTAAAAGTCACCGATTGGGCAAAGCAGGGAAATGAAGCTTTTTTTTGCTTCAGCCCAAATGAGACCGTTGGATAGCATTTATTGCTTTTTAAATTATTGACCTACCCCACCTTTTCGCTTTTCTGCATGTCTCATCGCAATAATAATTCTCCATTCTCTTCTCCACATTTACGCACACCAGACCACAAGCGACGGCTAGTGGCGGCCTGGATCCGTCCGGTTTTGGCAGTCAACGGTCGTTTTCGGTGTGGTTCTGAGCTGCATCATCTAGCCTATAGTATGGTGTTGCTTGTGTCTTCTTCTCCGGCTCCGTGTGTATGGGCGTTAGTGTCAAAGTCCGGCAAGTGGGGTTGGTCTGTGACGGTGTGTTCTACTGCGGTTTGGAGTTAGGGGCGGCGGATCTGTACAAGCAAGAGCCTGTGAGCTTGCCCGGCGTTGAAGTGTCCAGCTATAGTTGAAGGTCGTTGCCGATCTGCTCTGTCGCGTGTCTCTTTCGTTGGTAACCTTTCAAACTTAATTGAGATCTCTGCTCTCTCCCTTTATCTACGGTTTCACAGGCATTGGTTGCATTTGGAGCCTTTTCAATGAACCACCATTGTTTGCTCTGTTGTGGTCAATCTGTGATAGGTTCGGTTGCTCTGTTTGATGTGTTAGTTTCGGTGGTTGGTTAGTGTGATCTGTTAGTTACGTTGGTTGCTCCATTTGTCTCTTGCGTTTTGTTCATTTTCCATCTTCCCTCACCTGCAAAAGCTCAAAAGTATAATGCCGGTGCTTTAGCTCAAAATTATTGTTCATATTCGTTGCTTGCTCGGTTGCTCTGTGATATGGCTGCGTTTAGCTCTGTTTGGTCTGTTAGTTTTGCTCTGTTTGGACCGCTTGGAACTCCTTTTGGACAAAGTTATCATAATGAGCGAACCTCATTATGATAATACACTTCGCTTTCGCTTTGAAAATATAGGTAGCCAATAGTTAGTTTTATAGAAATGGGTTGCTTCGCAAGGCAGGGAAGTATATTTTGTTTACATTAATCCAAACCTGGAGTGTATTTACCCTATAGCTTGATTTCTCAAACAAGATTTTGTATAATGATATTGAGTAACATTGCATATTACTATCTCTTAAGATCAAAATACGATTGGTTGGGCAGTCCAGGGAACCAAGAGCCAATCTCTAAGCATCAATGATTTATGGCATTTTGCAATATCTCCATGTTTATAAATAATTGATTTTTTGTGAATTGCAAGTTAAATGTAAGATTACTCAAATTACTCGGCATTATTGAATTCCCTCGTTTCTTTAATTGTAATCTGCCCTTGGCAATCGCCAAGTCGAGTGTAGGCTAGCTTACTAATTTATGAAATTCCACTCTGTAATCGGATTCCTTTTTTGTTTCTGGTTTGGTTTTGGTCCCTTTTAAAACCATCTTCGTTGACCTCTTGTCAATGTATTCACTCAACTGGATTTTGCCTGATATCTTGGATTCAATAGCTTCTAACCTTTATGTGCGGCTCACCTCACAGCAAAAACCACACACACACCCCCTTGAAATAGTCACTCACTTCATAATAATAATAGATCCATGGTAACTTAACATTGTACATGTGATTGCTGTGACATTTCATCAATGATTTTCATAGCAAACTTCTGATAATTTATTAACCATGATTTTTCCCTTTGATGCATGATATTTGGCCCGATTGCATGTCTTGGTTTGCCGTGTTTTGATGGATAGATATGCTAGTAATTGTGAAGTTCTTTCTATTAGCTTAAGCTTTTGGGATTGCTTGTACATATTTTCTCATAGCCCTCATCCAAAAAGTTGGGGTTTGCCCTTCATTCTCCTAGTTAAATTCCAGTACATGGCATGCGGGGCACATATTTTCTCATATACATGTTTTATCCTTCATTCTCCTAGTTAAATATGGACACAAAAGCTGTATGGGATGTACAGTCAACAGAGATATTTGTTAACGCATGCGTTGACCAAATATACAAAAAAGAACGCAGAGGGCAATCATTCACACCAAAAGCATGGTAGACTATTATTGAAACATTCACTGAAAAGATTGGCAAACACTACGGGAAGAAATAATTGAAAAATAGATTAGATGTGTTAAAGAAAGATCTGAAAATATGGGATTCTTTAATCAAAGAGACCGGTGTGGGCAGACACCCTGTTACGAACAATGTCCTTGCATCGGATGATTGGTGGAAGGAGAAGTTACAGGTAAAAAAATATTAAGTGCAATTTACAAGTGTAAATAGTTACTTTTTGTTATGTAATTAATTTAAATATGCATTTTGACTCCTGTTACTTGTATGCATGCAGACGCATCCCAATTATAGGAGATATAGGTACTCATGCCTAAAGAATGAAAGTGAGTTACGAATAATATTCAAAGATGGAATGGCGTCCGGTGACCACAGATTCTCAACCTCTTGCATACAAGCACAGACAAATGAGGAAGAGGAGGATGATGTTTACAGACCCACGATGCATGAAGAGGAAGGCTCTGGGGACAGTGAGGATGAGCATTTCGGTGTTGACCCTGCAGTTAGTACCGGAGTTACTGATGAAATGGCAAGCATTGGAATAACAACGGAGAGGCCATCAAGCACTGGTCCCACTGCATCTGGAGGTGAGCCCAAAAGGAAGAGAAGTGAAGGGTCTAGTAGAAGCAAAAAACAGAAGCTTCCACTGCCAAGCACTGGTCCCACTGCCGTCAGTGTTATTGCCAATGTGACTATGGATCGAGCAACGGCTTTAACGACACCTCAAGAAAATAGCATGTCTGAGGTTGTGAAACATCTACTGGAACTTGACGATGTGAAGTCGGACAAAGCCTTTGGAGTCCGGTGCATGCGAGCTCTGGAAAGCAAGACACGTCGGGATGTATTTGTGACATTGAAACGAGATCCCGAGTACCAGATGTCTTATTTGTGTTATATCGTAGAAGAGGACTAGTTGTAGTATGCATTTGATGTATGGCTATTTCAATGTAGACAATTTTAGTTTTTTGTTTCCAAAATGTAGGACTTGACCCGTCGTTTGGAATGGTTTTATCATGTTGGCATTTATATATATATATATATTATATGTTATGTTTGTTAATCATCCTGCTCACACCACAATCTCACCACAATCTCACCACAATCACAGGTACTCAATGGCAAATCGTAACAACCGAAACAGGTTGCAGGGGATGGATGAAGATGAAGATGACACCTCAATTTTTGAGGCTGAGTTGGAATATCGTCAACAATTATGTGTGTTACTTTGCCAATATTTAATGCCATATGTGTGCAGACAACCACGTAGAGTGAGTCAAGGAACAGGTCACTATTGGGTACAAGAATTGTTGGCAAATGAGGGTTCAAAATGTCATCAGATGTTTAGAATGGAAAAACATGTTTTTTATAATTTGTGCATTAAGTTGTGTGAGCATGGTTTAAGAGAAACTAGGAATACCGGTGTTGAAGAAATAGTTACCATGTTTTTTCTCACTATTGGACACAGAGTAGGAAATAGGCTAGTACAAGAAATATTTAAACATTCGGGCAAAACTGTAAGTAGGATTCTACACAAGGTTTTAACGGCCTGCCTTAAGCTTGGAACGGAAATTATTAGGCCACGCGATCCAGAATTTGGTCAATGTCATCCAAAAATAGCAGCCGATAATCGATATTTCCCATATTTCAAGGATGCCATTGGAGCTATTGATGGTACTCACATAAAGTGTGTCATCACTGGACCGGGCCGAGATAGGTTTATTGGGAGAAAAGGATATCCCACACAGAATGTTATGGCTGTTTGTGATTGGGATATGTGCTTCACGTTCCAGTTAGCAGGATGGGAAGGTTCAGCACATGATGCTCGTGTTTTTCACTCTGCTGTCTCAGATCCAACCATGAATTTCCCACATCCACCACTAGGTAAATATTGTGTACATTTCAATTACGTTTCTTTGTCTACATTTAACGTTTAACTTAATCTCACATTTACAATGATTTTAACACATGTTAGGCAAATATTATTTGTTCGATTCCGGCTACCCAACAACAGTTGGGTATCTTGGTCCGTACAGATGTGAACGTTATCACCTCCCAGAATTCAGAAATCACCGGGGGTTTCGGAATCCTAATGAAGCTTTCAATTTCTATCATTTAAGCTTGAGATGTACAATAGAAAGGACTTTTGGAGTCTGAAAAAATAGGTTTTAAATCTTACAACATATGCGTAAGTACAACTTCGACACGCAAGTCCGCATTGTCTGGCCACAATGGCTATACATAATTTCATTAGAAGAAATTCCCAAACTAATGTGGACTTTAGGGAAGCAAAAAATAAGAATAATGTAGTTCGTTTAGATAATAGTCAAGATCAAGACCCATCGTTAACAGATGATGTTCGGGCGTATTCAACCCAAATGAATCATGTTTGTGACACCATCAGGGACCAAATTGTACGGGAGCTCTGATTTAATTAGTTATGTTATATTTTACTTCTTCAAAAACTGTAACTTTGTACAATTTCTATTTTATTCGCATTATAATTGTAATCTTATTATAAAATTATCATTGCCAAACATGTTCCATCGCAATGCTCTGTCGTTTGAAAGCTCTGCTGTTTCGTGGGTATCGGACCCAATTATGTCCCTGGAGAAAAGAAAGATTTGTGAGTGAAGAGTGTGCAAAGAACTGTTATCTGGATGGGTTAACGGCATCAAACTTTTGAGAATGTGCCTTGTGATAACACTGTCGCCATTGGATGGTTTGGATCAATTTATTACCAAGAATGCCACTTTAATAAATACAGATATCTTCTCAGGTCCCATTTGGCATTTAAGTTGTCAATTAGTTTTTTTCCACAATTAGTTCTTCATTTTTTCAATTTCCATAATTTTTTCATTTGTTTTCCTCTTAATTAATACAAAAGTCACTTATGCAAAAGTTAAACCAAACATCCTAACTTTTACATAAGTTACTTTAAGTTACTTATCCAATCGCTAATCCAAACACTCATCATTTTACCCAATCTAACTTTTTTCCCATCTTAAGATTCCATAAGTTTAAGTAAAAATAAGTTACTTATCCAATCGCCAAAACAAGCACACCCTATATGTATCAACTATGTGTATGTTTGTTTCGCGGTTTGCACGTTCAATCGGATTTAAATAGTGGTGCAAACGGATTTAAACAATAAAAAATATAAAATGAGTGTTTGTTTCAGCGATTGGATTTAAGGTGAAAAAAGTCATAAGTTGGAAAAAGTCATAAGCCTCAAAATGAAGTTTATTGGAGCTTATATGCGTATGTGTAATATTGATAGGTGTATTTTCATATTTTTGGGGATCAATGAGGTATTCAAAATCACTTCTAATCACAAAACTTCTTTTATAAAAAATGTTCTAAATAATTTTCTCTTTTTTTAGATAGTATTCTTCTACTAATTAGAGAATACTTTGGGATAAGAGTTTGGCAAGTTTTGGGTTTTATTAATATATAACTGTGGAAATGTAGAGAATAATTAACAATTAATTTTAATCAGTTTAGATTTATTATTTAGTTGTTTTATGATTTTATAATCAATTTTTTTATCAACATGTCATAAATTAATTTCTATATAATGTTTTTACCCATTAAATTTAGTTTAAATAATTTATTTGGATTATTGGAGGTATTATTGAGGTTTTAATCGATTTATTTTGTTAAATTTTGAGCTATGTGAAAATATGAGTTAGGATTTAATATTTAAATTAGAGTTTGATATAATTTATAAAATTTAAGCTTGAGGTGCACAATAGAAAAGACTTTTGGAGTGTACCAATTTGAATTAGAGTTTGATATAATTTTATTAAAATTGTACAATTACCAAATTTTCAAAGTTAAATTTTGAGAAAATTGTGAAAAAATCCCTCCGTATATAGATATCTTCCCATATCTCGTTGGCCATTAAGTTGCCAATGAAGATTTTTTTTCACAATTATCCCTTCATTTTTCATTTTTCATAATTTTTACAATTTTTTCATTGATTTTTCTCATCATTTATTCTCTATTGAGTGTATTTATCATTAGATCAAACTTTTAATAGTTGAAATTTAACAAGATAGATTTTTACTATAATGTTATTCTTTATATATTATTAATTCTCAACCATTAAATATTGATCTAACGGTAGATACATTCAATAATAAATAAATGAAGAGAAAAATTAATGGATAGAGACATCCCTCACCCCTTCAAAACATATCAGTATAGAACCCAAATCATTATGGCCGTCGTGCACAATCACCGGCACCAAATCAAGCATACCCATATTTATGAAACATCCATATTCATGAATTGACAAGCTTTTCCACCTCCAATAGTTTTCACCACTTAACGTACGCATTCTTGAAATCTTCAAATAGCGTATTCTCATTGCCCACGTATTTTTTAATCCACCAGTGCAATAATAATAAATGCAGTGTCATGATTATATGTGTAACTTGAGCAGATTAATAATTTTGTTTTATTTGGCTGATTTTTGTGGTCGTGTTCTTCATCATTATTTCACTGCTCAGATCGTTTTCTTGGCTAAAGGTTTGGTGCTTTCTCATCTCTTGCCACCGAGTTTAAGCACGATTGTATCATATGTTTGATTTAGATCTAAAAGTTTGGTGCTTTCTCATCTCTTCCAGACCCATTTTTGCAAACCTCACCCAGCCGCACCTCTAACCGTGGCCAACAATGTCGCTGAGATTGGGTGGCAGATTATCAAATTGGTAAAGGTTAAGGTACAAATTTATTTCAAAAGTTTTTGCTGGGGAGCAATGTTATCCTGAAAGCTTTTCTAGGTTCAATGTTAGATGTCATGTTTGGATGATAACAAAGAATGGTATGAAAAAAATTTGATAAACAAATAAGTTTGAACAAAGTAAAAACAGGGAAAATCATCACTTGAAGTAAGCATTGAAGTAATGAAGAAAGGCCAAGAGAAAAAGCTGAGAAACTTCATTGTTGGCAAATATTCTAAAGGGTTACTCGAGTAGCTACTCGAGTAATAAGACAGAAACTTGAAGTAACCAGGTCAACCTTCAAGTAACCTGTCAACGTTATTCGAGTAAGCACTCGAGTAATAAGGTAAATGTTTTCTAGTTGCTCTCGGCCTGCCAACGATACTCGAGTAACCAGGTAATTCACTTGGAGTTGCTCTCGGCCTGCCAACGTTACTCGAGTAGCTACTCGAGTAACCATGTCAAATACTTCCAGTTACTCTCGGCATTTTTAACTCTGCCAATGATACTCGAGTTACTCTGTTTCAAGAAATGTGTTGCTCTCAGCATTTTCAACCCTGTCAATGTTACTCGAGGAGCTACTCGAGTAACTCACTGTGGTAAGCAAACCCTGAAGGTATTACTCGAATAACATGAAATGTTTTTCTCACCCTTCACTTCCAGTTACTACTCGAGTATGCAGAATTAATTAGAAGAAAAACTTCAAGTCACTACTCGAGTATGCAGAGTTAGTTGGAAAAGAACTTCAAGTCATTACCCGAGTAAGCTATGCATAAAAATTTATGTTTACTCGAGTAAGGACTCGAGTAACAAGATAATCAAACTTGAAGTGCTCTCGGCATTGAAATCCTGCCAACATTACTGGAGTGAAGCATCGAGTAACCTAAAGTTTATTTGAAGGTTTACTCGAGTTGGTACTCGAGTAATTAATGAAGAAAAGTTTTCCATACCCGAGTAAGTACCCGAATAAACAGGTATTTCCAAAGATTTGAATTTTTGTTTACTTCATGCACTACCCAAGTAATGTTATGTTTGCTTATTGACTTGCAGCTTATGAAAGTTTTCCCGATGATACTCGAGTATGTACTCGAGTAACCTTTAATGAATACTCGAGTAACTACTCGAGTATGCAAGTTCAGATTTTGAGAATTCATTCCAACATTCATTGATTTGTTTCCGATATGATTAACCTTTCATTGTATTAGTATTCTTAGCATATCCACAGATAAACAATGAAGAGATCTTACCAAATAAGGAAAGTCAAAAGCAACGTTCAAATGTCACCTACCGCCACCTACCGCAAACGGATATTTTTCAAATACTGGAAAAGTCAACAGTGGCTGCGTACTCTCTAACGGACGAGAAGAAAATGTTTCAACGGTCATTATCAACACACCTATATATATAGGAACATCCAAACAGAGAAATAGAACAAGATCATACACACGAACGCATTATCAAGCTCATTACTCTGTTTTACATTATACTTGTAATTCTATGCTTCAGTTATTCTTATTCACTCTGTGAGAGAGATATTTCATTCAAACTCAATATTTGTTGTTGAGATAACTTAAGGTTGTGGAACCTTGAGTTGGGATTGGATTACAACTTGTAAGGGGGAGCGAGTGTCCAGGCGAAGGAACTTGCTTGTACTGAGGTGCCAATAACCCACTGAATCTTGGAAGTTATAGTGAAACTCTCAGAGAAGCTCTGAGGACTGGACGTAGGTCAAAGTGGTTGTGGCCGAACCAGTATAACTCTCGGTGTACACTTCGGTGATATTTCTCCTTACTCTTTATTGCTTTATATTCACCGTCAATTTTTTATATTTGCAACGAAATTTTAGTATCACCCAATTCACCCCCTCTCTTGGGTGAAACGCTTGCTCTAACAAATGTCACCTTGAAAATTTCAAAACGTATCAATATTGCCCTATATCGTGAAAAAACTAACGTTAACCATTAATTTTTTAATAGAAAATGACAACATTGCTCCATTTTGACATTTCCAGGTTTAATATTGAACCTAAATAAACTTTCAAAGTAACATTGCTCCTCCGTAAAAACCTTTAAGGAAAATTTACACCTTAACCCAATTGGCAAAGTTGAGGGAAGTGATTTATCAACCCATGTGGTGATGAGTTGGATAGTGTTAGTGATATTTTGTGCCACACAGTACCACTCAAAAGATGATAAGGATAATAATATAAAAATTGAACAGTTCAAGGACTATGAGATAAATGTGTCAAAAATTTAGGGACTGAGTCGTACCGAATTATAGTTGAAGGATTGAATCATAAATGAGTTAAAAGTTGTGGAATTAAAAGATTCATTTTCCCATATATAATATGTGTATACACACCATGGTACAAAAAATAGGACCAGACCGGCCAGGCCCGACAGAAAAACCAGTGAATTGGTCTTTAGTCCGCTCTAGTTCATTGCTTGAGAGGGAGGGAGAGTTGACCCTATGGAAACCGGTTGAACTAGTACAAAACCAGTTAAAACCAGAAAAACTGATGGGTTGACTAGTTCAACCGGTTTGCTATTTTTTTTTTTTTAAAAAAAATGAAATATCTTGTTCAACAAAGAGGCTGAAAAAAAAAAAGAAAACCATAAATCTAAACCGATATATATACAATCTATAATATTTTTATAAATTATAAAAATAAATTTTAATTTCAAAGTGACGAAAATTTAAAAAAAAAAGAATAAATGAAAAAAATATTATATATTATATATATAATATAATATTTTATCAATTAATTTGATATAATTCAAGTAATCAAATCTAACATAATCAATTAATTTTATTTATAGAAGTTTTAAAAATATATTAATATATATATAGTTACTAATAAATTGTAATATTTTAATATGACCTGTTAGACCCCGGTTGACCCATTAACTCTTGAACCTGTTCCGTGACCAGTTTATTGCCTGGATCGGTTTTTTGTTCCTTGATACACACACATAAAATCATAAGAAATCCAGCATATAATAACAAATTTAAATGTAGGAAATTATTGCTCACTTATTATTGAGATTTTTTATACTTATATTTCTTTCTTGTGGCTAGGGGTGTTCATCAATTTTCCGTCCCGACCTTCCCGTCCCGTTCCCGAGCAAATCGGGACGGGAAAATCCCGTCCCAAAAATTTCGGGATCGGGATCGGGAATGGCATTTCCCGATCCCGAACACCCCTACTTGTGGCCTCATATAATGATTGCCGCCGGTAAAATTGTCATGCTCAACTTAAGTTGTTTGTGACATCCTAGTTTTTAATTCTTAGAATTTAGGAAAAATGACAAAAAAAAACCATTTGAATTACAAAGACATCAAAATGTCTACTAAATTAGTAAAAAGACAAATACGTAATCCAGTAAAAATATGGAATTTTAAAGTTTGAACGTTGTCAACTTGAGTATAGGCAATGATAACTTAATAATAGCAATTAGTAATTTAGGTATACATAGTGACAACTTAGGGAGCTCAAATTGTCAATCTCCATACTTAAGTTGCAAATTCATATATTCAAATTGTCAACACTCAAACTTCAATATCCCAAATTCTTACCAAATTACATATTTTTCCTTTTGCTAATTTAGTAGATATTTTGTGGGGTTTTGTAATTCAAATAGTATTTTTCTGTTATTTTTCCTAGAATTTAAATAATTTTAAGAAGAAATTAAGTCATGGTAAATTAAATCTTACCCTATAATTAATAAAATATAGAGGATTCCAAAACATGATTTATACGAGTAAACGAGATTAAAAAAAGAATAATAACAAAAGCAATAAATGAATTGAATTATTATTATTATTATTATTATTATTAAGGAAATGTGTGAAAGAATTTTGAAAATGTGGGAAGCAGATTTAAAGGAAATTTAAAAAATAAAATAAAAGAAAAGGGTGAACGGCCCACGCCAATTGATGAATTTTCTTGGGGGAGGGGGGAAGGATCCTGCAGTGGCATCTTCATGGGGGTCATCCGCTATTTTTATAGGGCAAGCTTTATTTATCAATGTCTCTTCATGAATATTATTCTACTCAACTAGTTCTTTCTAATAGATGTATTCTTGAGGTGATTAAAACAAATTTTTGGATTAAAATTTTGAGTAAGTGTTAAGTTTTAACAATATATAACGATAGAATTATAAAACTAGCTATGTTAGTAGTCAAATTCTATGGGTTTAAATATATTTATTTGTTGTCTTAAGGATTTAACAATTCTTTATTTAAAAGGTTAGGATTGTGTGTGAGTGATATTTTTACCGATTCAATTAAAATCAAATGATTGATTTAGATTTGTTAGAGGTATTATTGAATTTTCAATGGTTTAGTTTTGAGATTAACGCCTACAATTGAATGTTAGAATTGTAATGGAATTCTAGATTTTGGGAATTTTGTTAAAGTAAGTTATTTGGGAGTTATTAAAGATTTATTGAATGATTTGGAATTTTTTAAAAGAAAATAGAAATTTGTGATGAAATGATTAGTTATGATTTATGAGGGATTTGAGAATTTTTATTTATTTGAGAAGTAAAAACTTTAACTCTATAAATAAATGTATAGTTGATGTGTTTTGGTGTGTGTGTGTGTATTATTACAAATTGATAATTATTTATATATATGTACACACTACAACCCCCTGTCTTGATAACTGTAATTATAATTCGAAAATGCTTAATTAAAATGAATTAGAGACCAATGAATAATTAAACTCGTTTCAATCCCTTTTTGACGATAGGTTTTTACAAAATCTTTCAAAACTTCATCCCTTCCCTGGTCTCAATTTTCAAGTTTCGAATATAATTACCTGTGCAGTTAGTCGCATTCAGGTATATCAGAGTGTATAATAAAGTCCCAGCAACTCCCGGGATTCATTCACTAAGGGTTTAAAGTTTCCCATATAGGGGATTACAATACCGTTCTAAAATATTATTTACATCCCCAAAAATAATATACAGTAATCCTATATCCAAATGGATAACCAACAACCCAAAAGTAATATCCCTACAAGGTCCTAGCCGCTCCTAGTTGTCCGTTTCTCCTTGGAGCCACTTGCCCTGTCTAAAGGTTAGTCAATGAAAAGAGTGAGATTCAAAAGAATCCTAGTAGTAACAAATCACTCATACAGTATATAAACACATAGCATGTAAGATCACGTTTAGCAGCAACACAATGGTACATGGCTCACACCACATACGACAACACTCACGACTGCATACACAATGCGACAGCTTTTACTGTAATCTCTATGCTCAATTTGACAGCTTACGCTGTAATCACTATTCTCAATGCAACAACTTTCGCTATAATGGCAATAGTATTGAAGAATTAGGCTTTGTCGGCTTTTATGCCTTGGTAACCTCTTCAAAATTTAAACCAAGGATTGCAATATAGGGTACAATCCCGGATCGTCTCTCGAAGAGCCTTTTATTAATTACCTAGAAATTAAGTGCAATGATTGAAATGAAATGAGTTAAAAATGATCTTTGAGCTTTTTATCTAACAACTAAATTACAATTAAACTAAAATGCTTTTAAAACTAATATTTTTGGATTTTTGGAATAAAATTGTTATGGAATGGAAATTGGTTAAAAATGCAAGTGATAAATATAAGATGATAATCCTCTAGCGCAATGATTCAAGCTATCCTTGCTTCAATTAATTTGGGAGTGTGCTAGTTTGACAAATTTGCTCAAAAGACCCTTTGAGCTAGCTTGAGTTAGGTGAATTAATTCCTCCACACCGGGTAGAAATTAGTCCCTCTAACCGAAACCCAATTTAAACACTAGCAATTTGAATCAATGAAATGCAATGACACAAGTAACCAAGAACCCTTGCATTACAATCACAATTAAATGTCCATAACAACCTCAAGCAAAAGCTATACCAAGTCAATTGCATGAAATTGATACTAATGAAGTCCAAGGTGCCAAATGCACACAATTAAATCCAAATACACATTTAATCTCATAAATTGCATGGAACCCCATTACAAAATCCCAGTCCAATAATTAATTAAACTCTAAACCTAGAATTCAATTAATACAAAGGATTAAAGATAGAAATTAAATGGTAAGACACTCCCCTTTAAGCTCCAAGCTCAAGCCATCACCACCACTCTAGAGGATTTGAGAATCAGCCACTGCAATTTGTCATCACAAAGTCCCCAAATATATTCACAGTTTCAGCCATGTAACACATTGAATCAATTAACCAATTAGCTGTAAACAATGAAATTAAGCGCTGAAATATTAACACAGGGAATCAGAGCAAGCCACGGCCGAGACAGTTCAGGAGCAGGGGAGGTGGTCTGGAATGATTTAAAACAGAGGGAGGACACTGCTGGCAGTGAAGCAGGAAGATGGTGACGGTGGTTTTGTTGTGGTGTGATGAACAGGGACGATGGTCTCGTCTTCTACTCTGTTCTGAGCTCTGTTCACGGCAGTGACGTTGTGAACGTCGGTGGTGGTGAAGACACGGCACTCTCCTCTCTAAAACTCTCAGCTCGCATATCTCTTTCTCACAGCTCCGGCTTGGTGGCAGCGCGGTTAAGAGGCAAAGCTCATCGGATTTTTGTTGCAGCTGTCTATTGTGGACGGTGAAAGGAGCTCGCCGGCGGCAAGGATCTGTGGTGACAGTCAAGCACTGGCCGCCGGCGAGGGAAGATGAGGCAGGTTAAGGAGATAATGAAGGTCCTCGCGTTGCGGCGCTCTCGTGTCTCACAGCTCGCGTCCCATATCCCTTACGGCACCCTCAGCTCATTTTGTATATCACATCTGTTTTCGGGTCTAGGCATGTCCGAATAGCATATCCACCAATCCAAGTCGGGTCTCCGTTCCAGTGTTCTCGGGATGCAGATGATGAATAGTAACCCTGGTCAAAACTTGTGTTTTGACCAGGGACTAATCTGAAATTATTAAAAGTTTGGTTGAGGGACTTAAGTGTAAATTTTTAAAATGTTGGCAGGGTCAAATGTAATTTCTCAAACATCTGGGTTCTTGTCTGTGATTTTTCCAGGGCCCTTTTTACACATTTTTGTAATTTTCACAAAATCTTGGGACATTTTCTGTAATTTTTTCTAACCCTCAAAATATTAATTTTGACCCTTTAAAATCTCCACTTTCCTTCCATAAAACCAACAATGCAAAATTAAGCACAAAGTAGTATTAAAAGTTCAAGGGACTATAAAAAATAATAATTAATGAGTTTTGACCATTTTTGCCTCTAATTACCATTAATTCAAAACAATTGTCCCTAACCAAAATTAATGCTTAATAATGCAATGATGTCCTAGAAAATACATTAAAATCCCAAATTAATCATGAAAAATTCATATAAAAATATGGTTCAATCAAGTATCTCAAAGCATCACAAAGCATCTCAATACATGACAACATACATACAATGTTCTATACACAATATAAGAGAAAGAGTCACTACCTTGTTCTTGCCTGACTTGCTCCGGCACAGTTTGCTTCCAACCAGGGCAAATGTCGAACCCTATGACCAAGATTAAGGACAACGGATCAATCTCTTTTCCAAGTTCTTAATTCCATAATACTTAAAGTTGGTTATCATTTGAACTCTTTAGGTGGCTACTAAAAGCCTAAACATATGCCTAAAGGGTTGGAAGAACTACCCCAAAGATCCTCCTTTTAGAAGAAAACCTCTGATTTTTGGCTGAATCACTCGAGTGAAGAAGGCCTCACTCAAGTGATGCCTTCATTTGCACTTGAGTCCCAGTAAGTAAGACGCAGAAAGTGTGTACCCGAGAGCAACTAAAATCCCAAAGTGACAAGTGCACTCGAGCACTAGCCTTAGCACTTGAGTGATCACCCAATACTTGCGAGTGCCCACGTATACTCTTGAGAATTTGCCTACGAGTGCTAACCCGAGACGCGCATCCATAGTACTTCATGCACATGCACTCGAGTGGTAATGTAACCCCCGCTTCGATAATCAGGCCGAGATTAGTGTTTGAACGCGTTTAATAATTGAATAAGAGATCTAGGATAATTAAAACTTTTATAAAATATCTTTACAATTAGATCTTCGTTCATTCAATTATAAAATCAATAGGCCTATTCGGTTTGTCACATATATAATATCAGAGTATCAGCACAATTCCCGACGTTCATCTGGGATAATAACATTAATCTAATAGTTTATACAAGGCATCACTGCCCATCTCAATATCTATACCGGGGATTACGCAAAACTATAATACTATAAATCTATTCAATATATACATTTGTCCAAAATGATAACCAATTCAGTATAAAACCAAAATATCTAACTAAGACTACCACTGACAGTCCTAATTGTCCATTGCCACTTGCTTGGTCTTCGATCCACTTGCCTTGTCTAAAAATGTTATTTGGAAAGAATGAGATTCTAGAGAATCCCAGTAGTAACAGTTTACGTATATGATGCATATATACAAAGCAAGTAAACATATATTACAATGCAGCAATCAATATTCAAGACTGGGCTTTTGCCACGTTCCCTTCACTATATACGAGGTCGGGCTTACGCCACGCCCCTTCACTTTATCTGTATTCAAGTCCGGGCTTTCGCCACGTCCCCTCACTGTATCTGTAATCAAGGCCGGGCTTTCACCATGTCCTTTCACTGTAACTGTATTCAATAACTAATGCAAACAAGCAATGCAATATACATGATATAGGATAAAGTGTCACTACCTTGTTCTTTCCGTCCTTGATCAGGCGTAGGCCTTCTACGATCCGGGCAAATATCAAATCCTATAGTCATAATTAAGGACGACACGTTATCACTTATTCCAATACCCAAATGACTTCAAAATACTTAGTTTTGGTTATCATTAAAGTCCCTTAAGTAGCTATGAAAGTCTCTAACAATCGCCTAAAAGGATTGGGAAGTACTATCTCAAAGACCACCTTTTTAGTGTGCCTCGTAAAACGTGCCGCTTCCGGCTTTTGACTCGGTCCTAAAATATTAAGTGTACAAGAAATAGATCATAATCTATCCAAGTATCATTTTAGACTCTTCCATAGTGTTTCTTATGGTTATATTAGCCTATGGTGAAAATTTACCAAAATGCCCCCGGGACCCTGGCCTTGCCTCGTTGTACCCGGCTCGATGGCACGTTTTCCCAAAACTTTGACCAAGACTATTCTAAATTATTTTCGCCCAAGGAATCTATTTTCAAGCTCAAAATCACCAAATTCACTGTCAAATTATGAAAATACCCTTGACAGCCCCTATTTAGGGGTTTCAGTGGCGTTTTTGTAATTATGCTTTTTCGGCCTCTACCGAAAAAGTGCCCAACTGTAACCCCACATATTTTTGCCCACTGAGTCCAATGGAACCATTTATTTCATGAAAATCCAACTCCTACTACCAGATATGGTCCTGGACGAAATATTGAAGGAAAAATAGAAAAATGAAGCTTTGTGTTTCAGCTTCCAAAACTTGTACTTTTCCACTTCTAATCCTTGATTAACTCACTTAAACACTTCTTAACCATGATTCAAAGAAATTTGGGCAGCATAACCCCTTAGGATTAGGACTTTCCAAATTTACAAAATCAACCAACCAATACCAAACCAAGCCAAGAACAACAATAGCAACAACAATAAACCACAAGAGTTGATGTTCTTGAGATTACCTTGGTTTGCCTCACTTCCTTTCTCTAAAAATCATACTCCCTTTCTCCCCTAAACCTTGAGATTTTGCTTGCTACCCCATGTTTTCCATGAAGATTAAAAGGTTAGAGGAGCTATTTGACAAAAAGGGAAGCTTAATCACAAGACTTACCTTTGGATTTTGCTCCTTCTTCTCTCTAGCTTTCCTAAACTTCTTCTTGAAGCCTCTCTCTCTCTCTCTCTCTCTCTCTCTTTCTCTATGTTTGGTCATGTAATGAGAATGAGAAAGATGAAGCATTAGCTTCATAAATATCTTCCTATTTTTACTCAATTTACTTTACTTCCAAAATTAAGTTTTATAACCTCGCCTTGTACTTTAATCTTATCCTCTTCCAACTTTAGCAATTATAATTTTAATCTCTTGGCTTTGGATGATGCCACTTGGCATATTTATCTTCCAAGTTAATATTTCCCTTCTCCTAAATATCCACCAATAAAAATATGGGCTTTTACTTTATTCCACAAGTCTCAATTTATTCCACCAAGAATATTCAATTTATACATTTTCCTTTATTTTCCTTGATTAATTGAAATTAACTCCAATTAATTGGAAAATAATTAATCTTGGGCTAAATTGGAAAAATTATGATTTTGCTATCACCTTTGTAATTTAATTCAATTCTTGAATTTATCTGCCCATTTCCTTATGAATATGAATATTTCAAAATTCACAAGATCTAATTTCTCCTCTTAGCTAGTAATTAATTTCTCTATTAATCACTAACTAATTGCCCAACAATTTCATTCTTTCAATTTCCACTAATCATGGCATAATAATTAATATTACCGCCAAAACCCATAATCATTCCACATTAATTCAATAATTATCCTCAATAATTATCATTAGCCCTTAATTGAAATTTGGGGTGTTACAAGTAACGCATACCACTCGCAGATGAGGAAGTGCACTCTTGCCTTTCGCCTGAAGACCTCACTGAAACACAAGGGAAATATCATGCTGCACTCGAGTGAGACCCTACCTCACTCGAGTGAGGCTTATCAGAAGCCAAATCCTAGCAACTAATATAACTTTCTAGACTTTCCCAAACTGATCCCAATGGTTCAAAAACTCATACCAAAGCTTATTCCCGCATAAAATTTAACAAGGAACCTAATGGAAACACTAAAACAACCCAATTCCCATTCAATCAACACATACTCTATTTTTTAATCAAGAAGCAACACAATCCTCCAAATTATCAAACCTTCCAATTCAACTCCAAACTAAATCCATTGGCATCGAGACACCATTTGACACCTATTACACCATAAGGTACTAGCTAATTCATTCATTTCAAAATTAGGCCAAAATCAGGGAAAAAAATCCAAAGTTCTCAAAACTTAACCAAAAATCATGACAAATATACCAAAATACTACAAATGCTCACCTATTCAAATTCCAAAGACCAGTTTCATGATTCTCTAGCTTTCAAACTTGTTCAGGCTCTAAAACACCTTCTTTCAAAAATCTAAAACCATCAAGACGAAGCTCTCATCAAGGTGGTCAATATTAAAGAAAAGCATTTGAGAATTTGATGCCAACTACAATGTGAAAAATCTCACCTTTGCTTTCTTTTTCTACCTTGAGCTAAACGACAATAGAGTTGGAGAGAGAGAAAATGAGAGAATGATTATGATCATAATTTTCCTTCCTCCCATACTCACAACCGACTTTGAGAGGGAGGGTGGAAGAGAAAAAGCAAAGTTGAAAAGTTGACCTCATCTATGGCTTCCATAGTGACACTTGTCATAATCCTATGTCATCTCCCAATACATCCATACCCATGCATACACATGATCACTCTACATAATCTCTCAAGCAACTAAGCATGCCACAATGATTCCTACCAATTAGCAAGCTCCCTCATTGGTAGCTGATTAATTGGTTGGCCAATTTCCCATTTTGCCCCTGATTATTACAATGCTTACTAAATCGTCACCAAGCTCATCTTTATATCACAATGCATATTATATACTTCAAAAGTGTTTATTCATTAATAATTACATTACTTTTGAAGCCATTAGCCCTTAATTACAATTCAGGATATTATAATTCTCCCCCCGTAAAATAAATTTCGTCCTCGAAATTTGTTACATAACTTGAGCCATAAACCCCAGATATCGTCGTTCACAAAGCATGCTAGATCAACCATCATATAATAGCAATCAACATGTACAACATTCAAAGATTAAGATGCAGTACAACATTAATCATAAAACATAATACCACAGTGCTTGGTAAAACAGGTCTTATAGCCCAGGGCCTATGCCCCATACAAGATGCACATTTGGACTTCCTGCCATCACTGTCTTACAACTTAGGGTCACTGCCCTATGCAAACTTACACTCTCGGGTCTTACTGCCTCGAGCTTCTGCCCGTCACAATTTGAATGCTTATAAGGTCTTACTGCCTAATGACATGCAGGTCCAACAGGTCTTATTGCCTCAGGACCCACTGGTCCATAACAAATCCGTATATTCATGAAACGAATATACTTGATGGTAAACACATACATGTTGAATAATATATAATGTATAAAAGAAACAGTTACTACCTGATCACCTCTTTGTTGTTTTACCATTGTCAACCAATTTCTTCCCTGACTCGAGCAAATATCAAATCCTATAATTTAGAATTCACAAATAGATGGGTCTTTGTATATTCCAATTTTATTGACATAATAAAGATGATGTTACTCTTGACCTATCTCTATTCTTGTCCTTTACTTCACTTTGTTGGTTATCTTTAGTACCTTTTGTGCCAAGTATAATGCATACCTCATCTAAGACATATTATATGTCTTCCTTCCTTGAGTATTGAGTATTTAATGTGGTCTCATTGGTTTTCTAAAACATGCCTCTAATCCTCATGATCTTACTAATCACAATTTCCTTCTAATGCTGAAAATTCAAAGATCAACCCTAATCTACTAGATTTCATCAAACAAATTTGAAAATTTATAACTTAATCTAAGAAACTCTAAATGAGGTGGTTCAAGCTCTTATATGAAGCTATTTAAGTCCTTTGTAAAGGAAAAATATTAATCAAGGTCAATTGAGAGTGCTAAATATAATGCCCCAAATTTTAATTAAGGGCTAATGACTTCAAAAGTGATTGTAATTTATGTTAAACCAATACTTTTGGAGAATTACTTGATGAGAAGTCATAAGATTGGGACATGTGGTACCATTGGATAAAGGGTGGTAGTTGGATAAAGTCAAAAGTACTATTTTATTCTTTTCTCTTCCCTCTATCTTCTCTATTCGGCTGTCATAGGCATGGGAAGAGAAAAGAGTCATCATTCCATCATCTTTATCACTCTCATTTCTCTCTCTTGCTCTCTCATTTAGTAGCCATTAAAGTAAATAAAAGAGGAAGAAGCTTGTGAAAAGGTGAGTTATTTGACCCTTAAGATGAGCTCAAATGCCAAAACACTCTTCTTTAATCATGTTCCTCTTGTTAAGAGCTTCATTTCTATGATTTTAGAATTTCAAGAGGAGGTGTTTTGTACTTGAGAAAATTTGGAGGTTGGTGAAACAAGAACCAAGTTTAGAAAAGTGTAAGAGGTGAGTGATAGCTATCTTTTGGTATAGGAGCTTTTGGTTTAAGGCGGAGTATTGGGTAGTTTTGATGTATTTGGGGTAGACTTGATGTTTTATTTTCTTTTATGATTAAGGTGTATTTGGGTTTCATATGTAAATGTTGATTAAAGTTTGCCATTGTACTTTACAAGTTCATTAATCTATACATGGTCATTTTCATGTTTTTCTAAGTTTTCTGTTCAAATATTATGGTACTATCACTCATCTTGCCTTTAAGTGTCTATTAGAAGTATTGCAGGAAGCTTATGAGGTTAAGTGCAAAAATATGAAAAATGAGTCAAAACTTTAGTGAATATGCATTTGGAAATATTTAAAGTGTTTTCAAAAATTTTCACTTCAATCAAGTTTTTAGAATCTATCACAAATGTTTTGTCATCATCAAAAGGGGGAGAATGTTAGATTTCAAGTTTTGATGACAACAAAAGATTATTGTGTGTTGTGGTAAAAAACTCATGTTTTGCAAGTTTAAACAATGGTTGAAAATGTTAACAAATGTATCTCATAAAGTTTAGAGGTCATTGCTGTGATTTTAACTGATGCACTCAAGTGATAAGCAGTTTTGCACTCGAGCACAGTGAGTGTTGAACTGAAAGTGTTTGATAGAAGCAGTCTTTAGCTAAAAATATGAGGACAACTTGAGTGATGGACAACACTCGAGTGATGATGTGATTTGCACTTGAGCATAAAGGCATACTCGTGCAAGTGTTTGACATAGAGTAATGTCAGAGATAGGAAATTATCGCTGCACTTCAGCACAGACTCAATACTCGAGTGATAGCCTCAAGCTCACTCTAGTCCTGCAAAGTGTGGTACAGGACGTGTTGACCAGAGAGCAAGGAAAACTTAAAGTGAGAAGTACACTCGAGTAATAGCTTTGGTACTCGAGTGATGGAGCAACACTCACAAGTGAGGAAACACACTTTCTCAAATAGTGCCGCAAGTGATGAGCATAAGTGTAATGCCCCAAATTTTGATTAAAGGCTAATGACAATTACTGAGAATGTTGTTGTGAATTAAAGTTGATTTGAGACCTAAAATAATTATTGAAAATGCTCAACACCCTGTATTTTAGCATAATTATATAACAAAGTAATTTTGCAAGCTAAAATAGGGGTAAATGGCATATGGAAGAAAGAAAAGAATTTAATTATATGTTATGTGGCAATTTAAGTTAATGTGCCATAATTAGAGAAAAAATTGAAAGAATGAAAAATTTTCGGTTTATTAGTTAGTGATTAATGGAGAAATTAATTACTAACTAAGAGAAATGATGAGTGTGACTAAAGGCTAATGAAATTGGTTAGTGTAACTAAGTCGAGGATTAATTGTGATGAGATTGCATGAGAGAGTGACATGTGGCATGGTTGAGTATGCATGAAGGGAATGAGTGGATCAAAGTCAACAATATCACTATCTTTATTTTCTCTCCCCACCCCCTCTCTTATGCAAATAGACATAGGCATGAGGGGACAAAAATTCTGCTTCTCATCTTCATCTTGATCATCACACATTCTCTGTCCCCAAGATCTCTCTTGTGCGCCATTTTTGAAGAAGAAAGAGGAAGGAAAAGCTTGAGATTAAGGTAAGATTTTGATTTTAAATGCCAAAACCTCCTTCTATAAACTTGTTCCTTGGGTTGAGAGCTTTCATCCTATGGTTTTAGATTCTCAAGAGGAGGTGTTTTTGTGCTTGAGAAAATTTGGAAGTTGATGAATCAAGAAACAAGTTTGGGAAAGTGAAAGAGGTGAGTGAAAGCTTCCTTTTGATACATATGTTGTGACTATTGGTTGAGTCTTAAATTTTTGGTATTTTGCCCTAATTTTTGAGTAGTATTGGATTGTGAGAATTGCATGTGGTTTTGGTGTGGAAATGGTATATTGTGGTGTCTTTTGGACATTATAATTGGTTTGAATCATTGAATGTTGAACTTGGCAAATTGTGGTTAGTTGTTGTGTATTGGTCAAAACAGGACATATTGATAGGTTGTGATTTTGGTCATTTTGAGGTTGCCATTGTATTCCTTGTGGAAAATTGTGTGGAAGTAGTGTTGGATGTGAATTTTAAACCATTGGAAACTTAGGTTTAAAAGTTGTAAGACTTGGTTAGTGAAAACTTTGTACAGGCAATCAGTTTGCATGAACGTTTTGAATGGGTAAATGGTGACAAAAAATTCTTAAACTTTTCATTCTAATAGTTCACATTTCAAGCTTCAAAATGGATAAATAATAGGTGTCATTTCGATGTGTGTGTTGGGAGTTATGATTGTCCGAAGTTTGATGTTGAAACTGGGATCAATTCTGGAACAGTGTGAACATTTGTTGAATTCTATATTTTTGTGGTTATGGACAGTAGTGATCCATATTTTTCCTGTAACGAGGACTTAAAAAGCTTTAATTAGGGGTTGGGATCACTCTGTTTCGATTTTTCTAGATTTAGTTATGATTTTTTGAAGTTCAGCCAAGAACAGGATTTTTATTAGCTGCGGTCAACCCCCAAAAATAAGCATTTTTTACTTCTAAAAGGTGGTTTTTAGTATAGCCTTTCCCAACCCTTTAGGCATATATTTGGGCTTCTAGTAGCCTCCTAAAGGTCTTAAATGATAACCAAATTTGAGTGTTTTGAAATTGAGTTTTGGACTAAAGAATAACTCTTTATCCGTAATCATGATACTAGGATTTGATATTTGCCCTGCCCGCGAGAGACCGGCACCTGAGCAAGTGTGGAAAGACCAAGGTAGACTTTTCTCGCATGTTGTGTATGATGCTTGGTATGCATGACTTATCATTGTGTTGTTGTTGTAAAATGTAACATATGAAACATAAATGTTATGAATATTTTGGCTAATGATGCCATTGTGAAATATGCCGTAGTGCATTGCAGAGTGAGCAGTCGTAGGGAGTAATGCGTGTCACACCTACCCTGCCGCTAAATTGCCGTTGTAATTGCCTAGGTTGTGTTATGGAATTGTGAATTCCTACTTTGAAAAATATGCCAGTGTGGCTATATGATGTGAAATGTTCTACATGGAACCCAGCAATGCTGAGATATGTAAATGTGAACATGTTGATTGGGCATTACAGCGTGAGCATTTCAGCGTATGCAGATGTAAGGGTAATGCACGTCATACCTACCCCTGCCGCTGTAACTGCCATTGTAATTGCTATGTGTGCGTATGATTTTGCTTACATGCTTTGTGTTTGTACATACTATAAGTGATTTGTTACTACAGGGATTCCTCAGAATCTCACTCTCCCATAAAACAAATTTCAGACAAGGTCAATGGTTCTAAGAAAAGCAGGTGACGAAGGGAAGATGGAGCTCCGGGCTAGGAGTTTATTTTGGTTTGCGGTTATCATTTTGGACATTTGTATATAATCTGTTGTGGACCATAGAATAGTATTTGTGTAATCCCCTTGTTATGGGAAGCAGATTATGGGCCTTTGTGCCCTGTAAACCCTTTAGTTGATTAATAGAATTGAGTATGTCAGGAATTTATATTGTACTCTGATATGTATTAATGGAATCAAACTGTACAGGCCAATTATGTATTTGAAATGTGAATATGAGACCATATTGAACAAATTTTTGAAAATTTTTTGTAAACCCTATCTCGGGAAATGAAAATTTTTCAAGTCTCAATTTGTCCCGTGGTCTCTAATTCAACAAAATTATGTATTTTGAACATAAATCTTGGCCTTGGTTGGAAGGGGGTTACAATAAGGATGATCAGATGCAAGGAAATGCTAATACACTCGAGTGAGGACACATGCACTCGGGTGAGGGCCCACATCACTCGCGAGTTCTAAAACACACTCTTGTGAAAAATGGTGCAAGTACATTCCACAAGCAAAGCCTGAAGCTGAAATATAGTGGCACACTCGAGTAAGACTTTGTCACTTAAGTGAGGGCCCACATCATCTACAAGTGCAAAATCAAACTCTTGAAAGATAGGTTGTGAGTATTATCCAGAGACGCAAGTTAATAGTACAAAATATATATGCACTCGAGTGAGACAAGATGTACTCAAGTGAGGACCCACATCACTCGTAAGTGAGAAAATGCACTCTTGCCTTTTCGCATGGAAGTGCAACTTCAAAGGAGGAAATATACTATCATACTCAAGTAAACCCTCAGTGTACTTGAGTGATGCTCTGTCAGAAGCCAAAATGCACCAGACTTACATCGATCAATCTGAACATGGTTTAATGTTATTTATTCATTCTGTTTTCACTTGTTATTATTATTTAACATCATTTAACATATACTTTAAGTGTGAAACAGGAGTTTGATCATTTGAATTAGAGATTCACAGAGAAAGTCAAACAATGGCAGACAAAATCATTACGACCAACTAAGCACATACCTACCACAATATCTTGATCAGAGATTTCAAACGTACGCATACTTTCTACAATAAAATGCTCCGCTTCACAACATCTATTATTCAACGGACAAAATCTATTGACTATAAATACAGAGTTTCAAAGAGCATAAAAAAAAGAGAGAGCATAAAAAAAAGAGAGAACATAAAACAAGAATATACATAAGCAAATTCACGAGTCTCTGTATTCATATTGTACTCTAGTGTTTTTATATTTGCTCTGTGAGAGAGTCTGTATACATTTCAAATCATATTTTCATTTGATCTCAAGGTACAGAGACCTTGAGAGGGTAGATATCCTTACGAGAGAAGTAGTTGAGAGAATTCCTAGTAGGACTTTCTGCTCAAAAGAATTACAAGGTACAAGCAGTAGAGAACGTTGCTGCTCGTAAGACTTACAAGGGTGTCAGCAGGAGAAAATGTTGCTGCTCATAAGACTTGTATACGTAAGCAAGAGAGAAAGGTCATAGGTTTGTTTCTGTACATAAGACTTGTCGTAACGGGAAAAGAAATTTCTAGGTGTCGGAATATTTCTGCTCGTAGTCCATTCAAGGATGATTGTTGTCTTGTAGTATTCTGAGAGCCCACTGAATCTTGGAAGAATAGTGAAAATCTCAGTAGGTCTTGATCTCTGAGGACTGGACGTAGGCCTGGGTTTTAGGTCAAACCAGTATAACTCTCTCTGTGTGCTAATCTTCTCAACTCTACTCTATCTACAATTATTTTCATATAACCGCATCAACCAAAAAAAATTTATCACATCACCCAATTCACCCCCTCTTGGGTGAAGCTTGCCTCTTTCAATATTGTGTATGATACATTGTTTGTATGTCTTATTATTGAAATGACGTGTGAAACATGCTGTTGTGAAACCCACCATTGAGAAACATGCCTGTGTGGATATGTTGTTGTAAATATGCCTTATGAAACATGCCGTATGAAACATGCCGTTATGAAACTCACCGTTGAGAATCATGCTGGTGTGGTTATGCCGTTGTGTAACTTGCTGTTGTGAACTATGCTGTTATGAAATATGCCGTGGTGAAATATGCCGCTGTGTATTACAGCGTGAGCAGTCATGGATGTAACGCAAGTCACACCTACCATTGCTGCTGTAAATGCCGTTGTTGTGCTGTTGTTGTGTGATTTGCTTACATGCTATATGATTGTACATGTTATAAGTGAGCTGTTACTACTGGGATTCTTTTGAATCTCATTCTTTCCATTGACTAACCTACAGCTGGGGCAAGCGGTGCAAAGGAAAAGCAAGTGACGAAGGGTAGTTAGAGCTCCAAGCTAGGAGTTTTAATTTTGGATAATTGGTTATCATGCCATTGACTGTACTATTGGATATTTTGTTTGGGATTTGTTGTACACATTATAGATATTGAATAGTTTTATGTAATCCCCTATATGGGAAACTAAAAATAGGCAATTATGCCCTGTAAACCCTTAGATGATTTAATAAAACCCATGTGTGTCGGGAATTTTTGTTACACTCTGATATGTATAAATAAAATCGAACTAGACAGGCCAATTATGTGTTTGAAATGTGAATATAAGACCACGTTGAATAAGTTTTGGAAAGTTTTTGAAAACCCTATTTTAGGGGATGGAATTTTTAACAAGTTTCAAATTATCCTTTGGTCTCTAATTCAACATAATTACATATTTGGGAACTTTAATTTCGGCCATTAAGGAAGGAGGTTACACTAAAATCGCAAAATCCATGACCAACAGAACTACCTCAGGATTCATTCCAAATTTAATACCTAAACTTTAACAAATCATAACTTACAAAATATTAACCCAAATAATGTATTCTATACCTCATTTTAAAGCTTGAGATATTTAATATAGACTTGTAAAATATCATAATCATTGGACAAGGTTTAATCACCCAAATTTGAACCTTAAGCAATCTGACTTTCTGGAAAGCAAATCTGGCAGTACTAACCTTTAACAACCTTTAGCTTATATTTTAGGGTTTTCAATCCAACCCTTCTAAAATCATTTCCACAATCTATTCCCACATAATTTTGCCTATAGAATCCATTTCTAATCTCAAATTTGGCAAAATCGAATTCCTTCCCTAAGAACCAGTCATAGCTGAATTATTAGGGTTTCTAGGCCATAAATTTACTTTTCTATTTTGATGCTCCCCAAATCATTTTCTTACCTTTATCCCACACAATTTTTCATCCTAAACCCATTAAAACCCTTAAAATCATCAAAATCACATTATTTCCTATGATTCCATCTCTGGGTGAAACTTACTATAGGTTGCCACAAAGTGATTTTACCATTTTAATCCACAAAATTTACACTGTCATTTCTACCATACTTAAACCTCATTAATCATTATGTTTATGTTTATAAGATCATCAAAACCTTAATATTTCTCTTTAACCAAAAATTTAGGGCAGCACCATAGCCTCATGAAAACTTAACAAAATCTCAAGATACTGCTAATCCTTAGAAGGTTTTGATGACAACAACTCTTGATTTAAGAATTAACTAAATCCTTTTGAAAAGAATAAAAGTGAATTTCATGGTGGAAATATTAAGACTTAACTTCAATTCAGAAACTAGTAATCAAAGTTTGTGAAAATCTTTCTTGAACAAGATCACTCGAGTGAATTGGTAATCACCAAGTGATAACATCACTTGCACGTAACTCCCAGAAAGTTTAGAAGTGAATGCACAAAGGAATAAGATCACTCTGAGTGATGAGTAAGCACTTGAGTAATATTACAGGTAATAGTGATTTGATATGTGGAAAGAAACAGATCACTCGAGTGATCAGGAGAAATCACTTGAGTGATATGCTTTAGAAACCAGATCACTCGAGTGAAATGGTAAGTTAGTCGAATGATACAGATTTCCTCATATGGATTTAACTGATCACTTAGTGTTAAAATAAAAACACTCGAGTAAGGATACATGTTTTGACAATCAATTCCTGATCACTCTTAGATTACTACAAGTGATGTAACCTTTGATCTAAGAGTGATCAGGAAGTGATTCTCAAAACATGTATCTTTACTTGAGTCTTTAAATAAGGTCACTTGAGTGAATCAAACAATTACTCGAGTGATCCATAAACACTTACAAATTTATGCAAGTGATATGAAAGTAAAGAGGAAGTGATAATAATTGATAGTGATTTCAAAAGTTTTCCAGATATCAAATAATTTCTTTAGCAACTAATTCTGAGCACTTGAGTGAAGTAAAACTTAGTTCTTCAGAATCTTTCACTATTAACTTCTTTAGTGTAACAAAGCTCATATCACTCGAGTATTAGAAGAACAACACTCGAGTGATTTAGAATCACTGCAAGTGATTAAGAAACACACTCGAGTGAAGATATCAGATACCAAAGATCATCGTATCAGGAAATACAATACATAATCTTTACATCTTGATTTACCTCCTGAAACTTTATATTACTTCTAAATGTTACTAATCTTATATCCTAGTAAGTTTCAAGAACTTTAACGATAGATTAAATGCAAATTCTTGAAGACCAAAAATTCTAATAGAAGCATTAAATGCGTAGCAGAGAAAAGTGACGAAAATACTCTCTTTTATCAATGGCTACAATTACTCTCTAACAGACAAATTTAAATGCTCACAACGGTCTTCAAATTACTTCTACTTATAAATACATAAGCATTCAAGATAGAGTGACCAACCAATGATGATAATTAATTTGCTCATTAAGTTCTTTGTTCTTCATTGCTGTCTGATATTTTTTGACATACCGTCTGTACTTCAGTTTTTATCTATCTACTCTTTGAGAGAGTTTTAAGTACCTTTGTTCATCTGTAAGGTGATTCTCAAGGTAGTGGGACCTTGAGAGAGGGATCAGTTTACAAAGTATAAGGGGGAGCCATTGTCCAGTATAGGAACTTACGATGTACTGAGGTGCTAAGAACCCACTGAATCTTGGAGGATATAGTAAAAAATCTTAGAGTTGTTTTAAGGACTAGACGTAGGTCAAGAGATTGTGACTGAACCAGTATAAATCTCTAGTGTACACAACAGTGATATTCTTCTAACTTTAAACTCGTCTTAATTTCAATTATTTGTTAATTTTAATTAAAATTTTTATAATTACCCAATTCACCCCCTCTTGGGTGAAACGCTTGCTCTAACAAATACTATATTCCAATCGGAGCTTATACTTACCTCTATTTGATACAATAACCCATTCTTGATTTTACTAGCTCATACATCTTAGAGGCAGCATGAAACTCCTCTAAAGTAAGGAAAGTAAAAATGAGTTTGAAAGAGAAAAAGCTATTGAGAGTATAAAGTATTTCTAGAAAAAAAAGAGTAAAGAATTGAGTGAAAAGAAGGATGAAATGAGTTGTGAGAAAAGTGAGGTTAAGAATGACTGCAAGGATATTTCTTTGGTTGCTAATTATCTTAATCATTATTTGCCTTTTGATTTTGATGCGTTGCAGGTGTTCTTGGATTTGATTCTTAAGAAGCCACCCGATGGATTCTTATCTTCAAGAAGTATTAAACTTTTATCTCCTTCGAGTGGCATTGAAAAACATTCTAGTTCTTTAAAGTTTGATGTTCTTGATAACTTGCTGCCCTTAAGATGCCTTGAACTCTACACTTTGAATTTTCATTATCACATGGATTTTACTGTTTGTAGGTATTCTTATATGCATGTTACAGCTTGTTTTGATGATACTCTTATTTATAGCAACAATCTTGATGAGCATGTAAAGTTTTGAGAAAGGAACAATTGTTTTCAAGTCTGGAAAATTCTGATTGTTCCAAGGAAAACATTGATTTTCTTTGTCATGTGTATTTGTTTGGCCAAGGTAAGCTTAATAAGAGACATGCAAGCTGGCTGAAATTTATTGAGATATTCCCTTATGTTGTCAAATACAACAAAGGTAAATAGAATATGGTTATTGATACATTGTTCATAAGAAATAATTCTTTTTCTCTTCTAAATACCATATTTCTTGGATTTGAATATTCCAAGAAATTATATGCAAGTGATATTGGCTTTACTGAATTGTTTCTTCCTTCTAAAATTAAGCAATATGCATCCAAAGCCAACAACAAAGAAGTTGTGTTCCTTTTGAACTTGGAGATTGGGTACATATCATAAACGGAAAATTTCTAGCTCATAGAAAGTCTACATTAGCTCCAAAAGGAGATAGTTCATTTCCAATCCTTGAAAGAATCAAGTATAATGCTTACAAGATTGATCTACCTGGTAAGTATAGTGCTAGTATTACTTTTAATGTGGCTGATTTATCTTCATTTGATGTAAGTGAAGATTCAAGAACGAATCCTTTTAAGGAGAGAGAGAGGGAATAATGTGATCTAGAATCAGCAAGTTATCTCTTCAAATTCAAGTGACGACTCTATAAATTCAAATGATCATTTTCAAAGCTAGACCAATCAGAAAAGCACAATCTGAAATATTTAAGGAAGCATTGATTGTGCTGGTTCAAGAGGTTGTTGCAAATCAAATGGCAACTGGATCAACAAATCTGATTCATAAAACAAAGGACATCATAAATTCAATTTGGGCTGAAACTAAAGCTGTTGATGATAATTTGGGCTTGAAGACTTCAAAACAAAGAGCTTGGATCTAGTATTACACATGGGAGGACTCATTTGCGCCTAAATAAGTGAATTTTAGGTTTTGAATATTGATTATATTTTGTAGATTATATTTGTGTGAAAATTATTAAATAGTTGTAAGATTTGACTTTTGGCTTCTCTAGTTCATTGTATTAAGTTTTAGTTGTTATTTTCTAGGTTACACTTAATGCAATTAGATTAGATTTGAAGACTTTTGAGCTTCTAGGTTACATTTAATACAATTAGGGGTTTTGAATACTTTTCTTTAAATACCTTTGCATCCTTCATTTGTAATTAGACTTAAGACTTGGTTTTTAAGAAATGAAAAGTTGTTTTATGCACTTTGAGTTAATAGTGGATTCTCTCTAGGGTTCTTTATTGAGCTAACAGACTTATCAAGGCTTGATCAACCTTGTGGCGTCTTCCAATACTTAGAGTCCTTGTTTACTTGTGTTAAAGGGTTTAAGTGGATTATCGATCTGTGTTTAGCTTTCTTGAGGTGCATATATCTCATATTGGTTGTGGGTTCGTGGGATCTTTTCTTGTAGGTTTATACTACATAAGACTGCGTCCGCCATGTAGGATGCACTGAAGGAAGAATTTGATGGGACCTCTAAGGCAAGACTTCAGAGGATCACTGTTAAGCTTGATAATTACAAGCTAAACCCAAACACTTCTATCAGACAACATTTAAGGATAATGCAAACTATGATAAGAGAGCTGATAAAGGAAGGCGGGGCCCTTTTTGAAGTACAACAAGTACAAGCTATTATGAGATCACTCCCAGATAGCTAGGATCATATGAACACATGATAACTCACAACAACAGCATCAAGACCTTTATTGGTGTTGCTCATCACATCCAACTAGAAGATGACTGAATAGATGGCATAAAGGTCAATGGTCAACCACTCTTAACTGAAGGAAAAGTGGCTTCTTCACAGAAGTGCCAGTCTAACAAGGGCAAGGGATCCCAAAAGAAGAAGTGAAACCTAGGGGCATGAAGGGTAAAAAGACCTTTAAAAAAGTAAGAAAGGTGCAAAGAAGTAAGACTTTCAAAGGTCAAGTGTTATTCTTGTGAAGAAAGGCCACTTTGCCAAGATCTGCCTTAAGAAAAAGGTACTAGATCATAATCCTTCACACTATTATAATATTTCTAGTACTACCTTTATAGTTGAGGCTGATCCTGTTTAGGTTGTGGACTCAGGGGCAATAGACCATGTAACCAGAGATCTTGGGAACTTTTTGGAGTATCGTAGGTTGCCAACAAATAGCATATGACTTTACGTTGGCAACAACATGATAGTAGAGGTTAAAGGGATCGACACCTGTAAGGTGACAATGAAAGAAGTGTAAACCTTGGTTCTCAATAATGTCCTTTACGCTCTGGAAATCCAATAAAACTTTGTGTCTGTTATTTGTTTAGTTAAGTTTGGTTTTAATGTTAACTTTCATTATTGTGTTGTTAGCATTTTTAATAAGACTGTGTTTTATAGATCTAGTTGTATTTCAGATGGTTTCTTCGTTTTAATGAATTATGATTTTGATTTTAGTTTTTGCTATGTGATTTCATCCAATGTTAATTATGATACATGGCAAGCTAGACTGGGACACATTGGTCAAAAACGGGGCTAGACTAGTAAACGAAGGATTGCTAGGAGAAGTGTTAGATAAGGAAATGTCTTTATGCGAACATTGCCTTGCTGGTAAAAGCACAAGGAAACCCTTCAAAAACTCAATTAGAGCCGAACATCCTTTAAATTAGTGCACTTGGATATCTGTGGACCCATGAATATAAGTGCACAATATTGACTATAGTATTTTAGTACATTTATTGATGATTTTTTGTGATATGGACATGTATACTTGATCTCTCACAAGTCTGAAACTTTGGAATGCTTCAGGAAGTACCTAAATTTAGTTGAGAATCAACTAAATAGTAAGTTCAAAGCCTTGAGAATTGATAGGGGTCAAGAATACCTCTCAGAATAGTTTAAGATGCTATGTGAAGAAAAATAGAATGCTAGACAATTGACAATCCCTAACACTCCTCAACAAAACAGGGTAGCCGAAAGAAGAAACAAAACTCTTCTTGGCATAGTTAGGGCAATAATGTCACAGGATGAACTACCAATCTCATATTGGGGTGATGCACTTTTAACTACAACATTTATACTTAACCGAGTGCACACTAAATCAATCACTTCTACACCTTATGAGTTATGGATAAGACACAAACCGAATCTAAATATCTTGCAACCATAAGGTCAATGACCTATATAAATAAATCTTCCCAAAAACATGAAAAGTTATGACCCAGGGGCAAGAAATGTATCTGTATAAGATACTTTAAGTAATCAAAGGGCTATGTTTTCATAGGTGAAAATAAGTATGGCTCATTGACTGAGATAGAATTAAGGGATGTAGTATTCATGAAGTAGTGTTTTCTAGTAAAGGCAGCCTTAATCAAACTGAAACTACTTATAAGAGTGAGGAACCTAAAGGCGTCCCATAAATCATTGAGCCAAGTAGGAGAGATGAGTTATTTCATAGCATGGAAAACCCACTCAATCACAAGAAGAAAATCCTATAGAAACCTTACTACGAATCAGCCAAAGGGCTAAAATCCCTAGAAGGCACTTATCTGTTGAAGGAGAAGTACTTATCGTCAGTCCAGAAGATAATGAGGAGGATCCAAAAGCGTTAAAGAGGCACTGAAAGGAGCCACTAAGGAAAAATGGTGAAAAGCACTAGAAGAGGAAATGGATTCCATGAAGGCTAACCAAGTATGGGAATTAGTTGACCTACCCCTAGCCAAAAAGCAATTGGCAACAAATGAGTTCTCAAATACAAATGAAAAGAAGATGGGTCAATTGATAAACCCAAAGCATGACTGGTAGCTAAAGGGTACGCCCAGCATGAAGGTGTAGATTATAAGGACACCTTCTCGCCAGTGGTACGTTTTAACTCAATGGGACTCTTGGTCGCTATAGTTGCAAGTATAGATTTAGAGTTACATCAAATGGATATAAAAATCACATTCCTTAATGGGAAACTAGATGAAGAAATTTATATAGAGAAGCTAAGGGCTTCATAAAAGGGGTAATGAATAAAAGGTGTGCAAGCTCTTAAGGTCCTTTTATAGACTCAAACAATTATCTAGACGGTGGTATCTGAGATTCCAAGAAGCTATAACCTCGTTCAACTTTTAAATGTTCAAAGAAGACTACTGTGTTTACATCAAGCACTTGGGAGATGATTTTGTAATATTAACTCTCTATGTTGATGGCATACTCCTAGCTGGAACCAGCCTTAAGGCAGTTTAAACAGTCAAGGGCTTGTTACCTTTGAATTTTGAAATAAAGGATATGGGTGAAGCAAAATATATATTGGGAGTCAAGATAAAGAGAAATCATTAAAAGAGATTGTTATCCTTGTCCCAAAAGACACGCATAGCAAAAATCTTAAAACAATTTAATATAAGAGACAACAAGCCTATGGACACCTACGTAGTCAAAGGACACCACCTCAACACATATATGTGCTTTGTGGAAGAATCTAACATAAAACACATGAAAAGAATCCCATACTCAAGTGCATTTAGAATTCTGATGTCTGCCATACTATGCACTAAACCAGACATATGTGTTAGGATCGGCAGGCACAGCGGAAGAATTTTAAAATTTTACCAATCCTAATCGAGGATCTATCAACGGCGTTTAAACCAAGTTGGAATGATTCATACCTTTTATGAATCAGGGTTTTCACGATCTCTAGGAGCCAACACGTCAGGTCAGCTCCCTCTACCGGTATCCACACGAATGCTCTCCAACCAAGACTGCGTGCTAGAGCCTCTAATGTCTCTAGGGTTTTCCTTGCGGCTCTCAATTCTCATGTGCATATCAATATATCTGCTCTATCAAGTTTACAACCTATGAGGGCTATTTTCAAATTTCAAAATTAATCATCATTAATTTCGAAATTAATTAACTATTAATTATCTTCATGAGCTAATTAAATAAATTCAGTTTAAATTAAATCTGTCCAACAGTTTTAATTTAACCTATTTATTTAATCCAAATAAAGAGCCATTAGATTTAATTTATCTTTATAAATTAAATCTGAGATACTATATCTCTATCATGTTAGTTATTAAATTTAATATATCTTAATAAATTAAATTTAAAACTAACACAATATAATAATATCATATAATATATATATATATCGAAAATATATATCTATATAATATTATTAATGAATTTTATATTATATATATATGTATAAATATAAAATTCGTCCACCCTAAATTAAACATTATCTCGTGTTGGGCCATTCTAGTGTGCGACCCTGTAGGCCCATATGAAGTTGGTAGTGGGCCAATAACTATACTAACCCAAAAGTCACAAGCGGCCTCTAGCAAGACATTACGACTACCCAATTCATATGAGGATCGTTATCACGATGCAACCTGTCATACAACCATGTCACGTCTCTTTTGTCACACGATATATTGATCAAGGATAAGGCATGGATAATGTCATCCTCTTGTTCCTGATCATTACTTTCTCGATTCCTAAGTAGCTGATAATAGAGACAGAAACTCCTTTTCATGATAGTATGACCATACATTTCTCAGACTCACTCATCGGGGGGCCTAGTAATATCTCTCTACTAATGTGAGGGACACATTCCATCTTGATCATTCATATTCCTCTGCATGAAAAACCACCAAGCCCGATCGTAGCCTTTATCATCACCTGGTCAAAAGTGACTTTTGACTAGTTCAAAGCTTAGCAACTCTCATGTAGGAATCCATGATTACCTCAGGTTTAAGGACATTTTGACGTGGTTATACATGAGAAAAGCTTATGACTTGATCCATGTAGCTTTCTCATAGTGGGTCGGTCCAGCACCTTGTACTCTTACAAGTGCCTAAGACTTTGATTCGTATCTCCATATCTTATCAAAGTCATACTGATCTTGTTTCATCTCTACTCCCACATAGATGACCGACCAGGGACATTTTAGGACAATCTTTATGAATTATCCAATGATACAATTATCACAGTTAACATGCAAATAATATGACAACAGAATGGAGAAATTTCATTAAAATAATGTTTAAAGTACAATGATTGGCCCTTAGGACACAATTTCCAACAATATGTTATACGATCAATCTTGTGAGCCATTTCCAATCCAACCTTGGAATTAAACACTGGGAAGTTGTGAAGAGAATCATGAGTTCTTTGAAAGGAACCATAGATTATGATCTTTATTACCAAGGTAGATAGACATGCATATAGTAAGATACTCTGAAGCCAACTGGTCAAGAGACCTAGATAAGCGACACTCTACCTCAGGTACATGTACTTGTTGAACAATAGAGTATTCTTCTGGAGTAGCAAGAAGCATACCTGTACGTCTTTATCATCTATCAAATATGAGTAAATAGCATGTTTTGTAGTTGTTTAAGAAGCAGCATGGCTCAAGAGATTTCTAGATCATTGGAACAAAATTCCCTAAACTAGAATTTGTTGCCAAATTAGGGTTTCTATGTGGCAGTCTGATTGTGTTGTGTTTTTAGGTAATTGAATGTTGTCTAATGATTGTGAGATTTTCTAGAATAAAAGTAAACATGACAAGCTTTAATTTGATAGGTATTTGTGTTATTTGGACTAGTACACTACGAGGTATGAATTTTTGAAGTTGGACATGTAAAACTGGAATGATTTTGTGGCAGTATGCAATAAATGGTGATACTGGAATTTTGTGACCATAATTGGCTGAAGAAAATATTTTTCCTTCAAAATAGACTTAATAAGGGACACATAACACTTGGAACTACTGTAATTGGACACTTATACATAAAGATGTGAATTTTTAAAGTTTTTTGAAAATTTTGGCATCTTTTAGTTGATGTACGAAATTAAGAAAGTAATGGCAAAATGTAATTACCTTGAACTCTAAGGGTAGAAATAAGCACTTTGAGTTAGTTTGACCATATCGATCCTTCATTTGACTTAGTGTAATAATCTTAATGATAACCAACTCAAGTGTTTTAAGTTATCAAAGAATTGAAATAAGTAATAACTCGTCTGTCCGTGAATTCCAATTTATAGGATGTGACATTTGCCTGGGATTCCAAAGAAACTTGGAATAAGAACAAAACTTGGAAAGGCTGCCAAGTAGTAACTCTTTCTCTTATAACATATGTATTGCTTTACAGGTATAATTTAACCATTGGCATTACGGGGACGGGTAGGTCCTATGTATGATGTAATGGCTGCATATTGATGAATATGTTGATATGATGATTGAGGATGTTTATGCGATGATTATTTAACATGCTCTGTGTATTTACATATCCTATAAGGGATTCATGTTACTATTGAGATTCTTTTGAATCTCACCCCTTTCCAATAGCAACCTACAGCTAAGGCAAGCTACTCGAAGGGCAAGAAGGTAGTCACGAATGAGTAAAGGGTGCGACCAGAAGATTAAGAATTTCTGTTGATTATCTATTTTGATTATTGTAAATGTTATAAATAACTTAAGGGAATGGTTATAGTAGTAGTTGTTGCAATAATCGTATGACCATATAGCAAGTCAGTAATCGATCTTTAATGTGTTAAAGAAATTAGAATAGGGTGACCATAAGATAGCAACCCAACAGCTTGAGAATAGAATATAAATATCAATAGAAACGTGCTTTGATATTAATAAATGGAATTAAGAATGAGTACGTTATGACGTAGTTGCGAACCTTTATGAATTTATTTTAAAGGAACAAAATTTTCAAAAAAAAACCCCATTTAATAGCAAGTTCAAACCCTGTGTTGTAATCAGGAATTAAGCAATTTTCAAGGGTTTATAAGGCCAGGATATAAACATGGCTGAATGGTTTGAATACATTATGTGTCTAAACTCATCTAATGACTACGGTAAGAAGAGTGTTACATTTGGTGGTACCAGAGTAGAGATTCTGGCAATGGAATTGTCTGCTCAGAGCTAATAGTTCAGTTAGAGCAAAGGGTTCTAACTATAGGCTATATTCTCTGCTCATGTGACTAGTATAGTAATCCTCTATTAGTGCTAATGTAATTGGAAGTTACAGATAGCAAAGGAAACTAAGGAATTAGATCACCCTTGTTAATTAAGCAACCTGCCGAAGGAAGGGGTAGAGTTGTGTTAGGGGAGGAAACGAAGCAGCAGTGATGTATACACTAAGGTAGCGGGTTCAGACTCTAGTTGTAACATCCAAAATTTTATTCTCCAAAAATTCTTATACCTTTATGGAATTAAAGGGAATACAATGGTGAATTTTGGCACACTTTGAATGGACAAATAGTGACCACACGAAATTGGGCCACAATAAGATATAAAATTTAATTTGTATCTTCGTAAAAGCCCATTCTTGTAGCCCAAATTGTATAATGGAAGAACACAATTTTTGGGGCCAAACAATAGTGAATTTCGGACAACAATAATGGAAAGTGTAACGACCCAAAATTTTGATTAAGGGCTAATGATAATTATTGAGGGTAATTAGTGAATTAAAGTTGGAATTATTGAGTTATGTGGCTATTTTAATTAATGTGCCATAATTAAAGGAGAAATTAAAGGAATGGAACTATTGGCTTTAAGTTGGTGATTAATGGGAAATTAATTACTAACTAAGGAGAAATGAGATAAGTAACTAAATGGCTAATGGTGTGGTTTGAGTAACTAATTAGTTACTTACTTTATGAGAACCAATGGGAGTGGGACAAGTGTCAAGTATAAAGAGAGTTGGTGGTAGAAAAGTCAAAGAACAATTTAAAAATCACTTTTTCTCTCTCTCCCTCTCTCTTATGCGTATGGTATGGGCAAGGGGAGGACAAAATCAGATATCCTCCATCTTCATCTTCATCATCTCATTTTCTCTCTCTTCTCTCTCCATTTTTACCGTTTTTGAAGGAAGAAAGAGAAAGGAAAGCTCAAGATTTAGGTAAGATTTTGACCTTGAATGCCAAAATTTCCTTCTTTAAAGTTGTTCCTCTTGTTAAAAGCTTTCATCCTATGGTTTTAGATTCTCAAGAGGAGGTGTTTTTGTGTTTGAGAAAAGTTGGAGATTGAAGAATCAAGAAACAAGTTGGAGAAAGTGAAAGAGGTGAGTGTTAGATCCCTTTTGATATATATATATATATTGTGGTTGTTGGTGGAGCATTAATTTTTCTGGAATTTTGCTCTAATTTTTGTGTATTATGGAGTGTGAGGATTGCATGATGTGTTGTGATGGAACGATGTTTGGTTGAGTCATTTGAACAATGAAAATAGTTTGAAGTCTTGAATGTGGAATTTGGCAACTTTAGGGTTTTATGTTGAAATGTGCCCCAAAGTAGAACATGTAATTGGGTTGTGATTTTGGTCATTTTGAGGTTACCATTATGTTCCTTATGGAAAATTGTATGGGAATAGGTTTGGTTAATGATTTTGGAGTCATTGAACACTTTGGTAGAAAATTGGAAATTTGTCAAGTGTGAACTCTGTTCTGGGCAGTCCATTTGGACGAACGTTTTGAATGACAAAATGATATTGGAAAATTCTGAAACTTTCCAGTCTTAACGTTTACATCCCAAGCTTCAAAATAGACATATAATTTGTGTATTTCATTTTGTTAACTGAGTGTTATGCTTTGCCAAAGTTTGGAACAAAAACTGGACTTTGTTTTAGATTAGTGTTGAGTTTTGGGTAATTCTGGAATTTTGTGGTGATTTTTGGTTATGGTCCATATTTTTCTAGTAAAGAGGACTTAAATACATTTTATTTAGCTTTAGAATCACCTCATTTCAATTTTTCTAGAATTAGTTATGAATTTTGGAAGTTCAGCTAAGAATCAGGGAATCTCTTGGCCACAGCCCAAGGTGGCTGGCCTCGGCCAGTAACCTTCTAACCATATTTTGGCTGCGGCCTAAGGGAGGGCTGGCCGTGGCCAACCCCTGTGTTTCAGCACGTTGAGTTTTTGAAAAGAGATCTTCAACCTATTGTTTCCCAACCTTTTAGGGGTTTTATTAGAGGCATTTATAGCTTCTTAAGGGTCATTATTGATAACCAAATCTAAGTGTTGAAGAGTCAATTGAGTATTGGAATAGGGAATAATGCTTCGTCCTTAATTATGACTTTAGGATTTGATATTTGCCCGGAGCATAGAAGGCATGTGCCTGCTCAAGAACGGAAAGACTAAGGTAGTGACACTTTATCCTATATCATGTATATTGCATTGCTTGTTTGCATTAATCATTGAATACAGTGAAGGGAACGTGGCGTAAGCCCGATATCGAATACAGATACAGTGAAGGGAACGTGGCGTAAGCTCGATCTCGAATATAGATACAGTGAAGGGAACGTGGCGTAAGCCTGGTCTCAAATACAGATATAGTAAAGGACGTGGCATATGCCCGACCTTGTATACAGTGAAGGGGACGTGGCAATGTGCCCAGCCTCGAATATTGATTGATGCATTGTGATATTTGTTTACTTGCTTTGTTTATATGCATCATATACGTAAATTGTTGCTACTGGGATTCTCTAGAATCTCATTCTTTCCAAATAACATTTTTAGACGGGGCAAGTGGATCGAAGAACAAGCAAGTGAACAAGGACGATTAGGACTGCCGGCGGTAGTCTTAGTTAGATATTTTGGTTTTATACGGAACTGGTTATCATTTTTGATAAATGTATATATTGAATAGACCATAGAAGTATAGTTTTGTGTAATCCCCGATATGGATACTGAGATGGTCATTGATGCCCTGATTATTATTTTGGATTAACGTTATTATCCTGGGTGAATGTCAGGAATTATGGTATACTCTGATATTGTACATGTAACAGACCATTTGTTTTAAGGACAAAATGAATGGAGATCTATTTATATAGGTGTTATAAAAGTTTTTATTATTATCCCGGATCTCTCATTTGATTATTAAACATGTTTAAATGCTAATTGTGGTCTTTCTCGAGGTGGGGGTTACAGAAAGGAAGAAGGTCTAATTTAATTACAAAAACTGTAAGGGCAAAATAGTCAGTTGGCTAAATAAAAATTAAAAGCGCATATTTTTCCTTTCCTTAAGGTGTTGGATATCCAAACAAGGGAAGAAAGAGGGAAATAAATACTTGGTCCAAATTAAGCAAAAAATAGAGAAATTGTAGCCAAGTAAAATAAGTAGAAAAGTCAAAAGTAAACACATGTTAACTAGCAATTAAATATTAATATGTAAGGAGGAGGAATTATGATATTTTTTAAGAGCTAATTATCCTCTTCCAAAAGCTCATTTTCGTCAAATACAAGAACAAATAGAGAGAGAAAGAGTCTTGAAAAGCACAAGGAGCAAGGGAGAGTTCAAATGATCAAGAAGCAAGATCAAGGTGAGTTAGTAGTAAATTCCACTTGTTCTTGCCTTCTAGTTCATGGAAACACCTACTAATCTCTATTCCTTCCTGAAATACACATGTTGCAAGCACAAAATCATGAGGAAGAGGAAGAGGAAGCCCACAATTTTATGGCTAAGAGAGAGAAAGCAAAGGTAATCACAAATAACCTTGTTTTCTTGTTGAATTCAAGGTGTATATTGTTGTTGTGGTTGAGATTTGTGGTTGATTTGCTTGGTTTATGAATTTGGGATGCACAAAACCTAAGGGACCAAGCTGCCCAAATTCACACTAATTATGTGCAATTGATGTTTAAGTGGTTAAACATGGGATTACAAGTCAAAAGAAGGTGTTTTATGGATTGAAAACACGACATCATTTTCCCTCACAATTCCATAAATTTCGGCTAGACCTGAAACTGGGTGTTTGGGCTGGAATTTCATGGATTTAATGATTCTATTGTGTTTAGAATGGAAAATTGTAGGGATGAGCATGGACTGGACCGAACTGGACCGCGTTTGATATCAACCTAAAGTCTGGTCTTGAGAAGATCTCAAGTTGGACAAAGCAGTCCGTGGTCTAGTCTGGTCCAGCACCAACCTAAGGTCAGGCTGGACCAAACCGGATCTGGTTGACTACTTGGACTGGTCCAGGTAGTTTAGGACCTAAATTTAATATTTTTTTATTTTTATTTTTTCCTCTTTGGAAGGTAAAATTTGAACCTATTAAACACAATTAGGACCACAAAAATACCTATACTAATATAAAATATGTCACCAAAAATTAAAACATCATAAATCTATAAGAACATTCAACAACAATAAAAAAAATATGTTGAGAAAAAAGATTGAAACATGATAAATATAATTAAGATAATAAAAATACCTATAATCATATAAAAATCATCATAAAAATAAAACTTGATTATAAATCCTTAAAAAAACTCTAACAACATTAAATAGAAAATAAAAAATAACATCTAAATTAGAAAACTATTTTTTAAGAAATTGACCTGGACCAGTCCGAACCAGACAAAACCAGTCTAGGTGGTCTGGTCCCCTGGTCTGGAACCCAGTCCAACCCGACTAATTAGTCTGGTCCAGTCTAGTCCAATTTCATTATATTGCTTATTTGGACTGGACTAGACCGGGCCGGACCAGCTCGGGTCAGACCAAACTGGACCAGATCACCAGGTTTTTGCTCATCCTTAGAAAATGGTTTAGGGAACATGTGAAATATAAAGTTTGAAGGCTTTAGGGTGTGAAATGACAATTTTACCCTTAAAACCTTAACATAGTAGCTGCCAAGGCTAAATATGTAATTTGGGCATGAATTTGACTAGTCTGAGGATATAAACCTGGCTAAATGGTTCGAATCCATTATGCATCTAAACTCATCTAATGACTACGGTAAGAAGGGTGTTACAAGATGGAGAAGATAAACCAAGAGAAGCTTAAATCTCTTCAAATATTTAAATCCTAGCTCAATCTTCACTTGAAGAACCAAGCCCGAGCAGCCCAAAGCTCTAAATTGCTCCTAATACGTCCAGAATGGTAGCCTACAATGAGTTATAGCCTTTAAAACCCTCAATTTTTCCACTTTAATGGTGTTGTGTATTGTAACCCCCTGCCTTGATTAGCATAATTAATGTTTGATAATGCATGATAAAATAGATTAGAGACCGTCGGATAATTCAAAACTTGTTTAAAACTCCCTCCTTGTAGTAGGGGCTTCACAAAATTTTCAAAACCTCTTTCCAATCCTAGTCTCAAGTTCAAACATCGAATATAATTATTTGTGCAGTTATATCACATTTAACATATCAGAGTGTATAACTTAATCCCCGGCAACCCCTGGGTTTCATCTATATATAGAACTATAGGGCTTCCGTTCCCAATTAGGGGATTACACCACCATGTATTTAAAGACTATTTATAACTCAAAAATATCATACAGTAATCCCTATCCAAAATGTATAACCAACACGGCCGAATCAAATGTCCCTATAGGGTTCTAACCGCTCCAGGTCGTTCACTTTTCCTTGGAGCCACTTGCCCGATCTGAAATATCAGTTAAAGGAAAGAATGAGATTCAAGAGAATCCCAGTAGTAACAAATCATTCATACCACACATAAGCACACAGCATGTAAGCAAATCATCGTACAGCAGCAGCAGCAGCACAAATCACACTCCACCCTCATCCCTTTTACTGCCGGGAAGGCACACCGTTCTAACCCGAACCGTTGTTAGCGACTCAGGGACTATTAGTGTGGCAATGCATACAAATAACCTTACGGCTCACATATAGCCTTTCGGCCCATGTAATCACAAATATCACACCCCCATCCTCATCCCCTTTTACCACCGGGAAGGTACGCAACCCTTACCCGAACCATTGTTAGCGACTCAGGGATTGTTGGTATGGTGGTTGTAACCCTCGTCCCACCATAGGTCGAGATTAAGCATTTAAACACGTTTAATAATTGAATAAGAGATCCGAGGTAATTAAAAACTTTTAAAGCATCTTTACAAATAGATCTCCATTCATTTCATTCATAAAATCAATAGGCCTGTTCGGTTTGCCACATGTATAATATCAGCGTATAAGCATAATTCCTGACGTTCACCCGAGATAATAACATTAATCTAAAATATTGTTTAGGGCATCATTGCCCATCTTAATATTCACACCAGGGATTACACAAAACTATAATACTATAAGCTATTCAATATGTACATTTATCCAAAATGATAACCAGTTCACTGTAAAACCAAAATATCTAACTAAGACTACCGCCGGCAGTCCTAATCGCCTTATCCACTTGATTGTTCTTCGATCCACTTGCCTTGTCTAAAAATGTTTGGAAAGAATGAGATTCTAGAGAATCCTAGTAGCAACAATCTACAAATATGATGCATATATACAAAGCAGGTAAACATATATCACAATGCAGCAATCAATATTAGAGGTCGGGCACACTGCCACGTCCCCTTCATTGTATACAAGGATGGGCTTTCGCCACATCCCCTCACTGTATCTGTATTCAAGGCCTGGCTTTCGCCACGTCCTATCAACTTTATCTGTATTCGAGATCGGGCTTACGCCACGTTCCCTTCACTGTATCAGTATTCAAGGCCAAGATTTTGCCACGTCCCCTCACTGTATTCAATGACTAATGCAAACAAGCAATGCAATATACATGATATAGGATAAAGTGTCACTACCTTGTTCTTTCCGTCCTTGTTCAGGCGTAGGCCTTCTACGTTCCAGGCAAATATCAAACCCTATAGTCATAATTAAAGACGACGTGTTATCACTTATTCCAATACTCAATCGACTTCAAAACACTTAGTTTTGGTTACCATTAAAGTCCCTTAAGTAGCTAAGAAAGTCTTTAACAATAGCCTACAAGGATTGGGAAGTACTAGGTTAAAAACCACTTTTCAAAATCACACGGTGCTGAAAACAGGGGTTGGCTGCAGCCAAGAAACCTCTGGCTGCGGCTAGAAACAGTACAGAAAGTTTCTGGCTGTAGCCAAGAATTTTCTGGCTGTGGCCAGAAATAGCACAAAAGGTTTTTGGCTGTAGCGAAGAATTTTCTGGCTGTGGCCAGGAAAATTCTGTTTCTTGGCTGAATTCAAAAAATCATAACTAATTCTAGAAAAATATAAATGAGGTGATCCCAAAGCCCATTAAAATATATTTAAGTGCTCTTTACCAGAAAAATATGGACCATTATCAGAAATCACCACACAAATACAGAATTTAAGAAATGTCCACACTGCTCCAGAATTGTTCCCAGATTTAACATCAAACTTTGGACAATCATAACTCCTAGCTCACAAATCAAAATGACATGAAATATATGTCCATTTTGAAGCTTGGAAAGTGAGTTTTAAGACTGAAAAGTTTCAGAATTTTTCAATGCCATTTGCTATTTTAAAACGTCCATGCAAATCCACTGCCAGAACAGAGTTTTTCACTAACCAAGACTTGCCACTTTTAAAACTAAGTTCCCAATGGTTCAAAATTCATATCCAACACTACTCCCACACAATTTTCTACAAGGAACACAATGGAAACATCAAAATAACCAAATTCCTACTCCATTATCATGCTTTGGTCTTGGGTAACAATAAACACTAACTTTCCAATATTTCCAAACTCAATCATTCACTCTACAATCAATCCTATCTATCCATATACATTCCAAATATACCATTTCCATACCAATAACATAAAAAATGACCAATGATAATCATTTTTCGAAAATGGCCAATAAATCCCAGAAATTCAAAATAAATTCCAATGGCATAAAACTTAGATAGATAGGTCTCTTTAACTCACCTTATCAACTTCCTCAAAGAAACTTGTTGATTCTCAAACTTTCACAATTCCTTGAGATCACAAACCAATACCAATGGACTAACTACAACTATAGAAATGTAGCTCATCACTCAAAGAACAATTTTAGAGAAGGAAGTTTGAGCAATGGAGATCATTTTCTTACCTTAAAGTGAAGCTTTTCCTTTCTCTTTCTTTTTCAACAATGGTGGACGAATTTGGAGAAAGAAGAGAGGAGTGTGAACTTGGAGAAGAAGAAGTGAAATGATCACCCTATTCCCCATGCCTCCTTGTCAATTGAAACAATGGGGGGGAGAGGAGAGAGAAATTGATTAAAATATGCATTTGACTTTTCTTCATTCCACCCATCACACCAAGTTGCCACATGTCATTTTCCTATTGGTTCTCACACACTTAGTCACCAATTAGCTTCTCTAACCCATCCATTAGCCATTTTAATTACACTTCTCATTTCCTCTTAGTTAGCAATTAATTTTCCCATTAATCACCAACTTAAGACCAATATTTCCATTCTATCAATTTCCACCAATTATGACATATTAATTAATATTGTCACAAATACACATTAATTCAACTTTAATCCACAATTACATTCTCAATAATTCTCATTAACCCTTAATCAAAATTTGGGGTGTTACAGCGATGCTTACACATATCCACAATCGTTGCAGCATTCAAATCCATCACAAATCAATGATATTTCACACATACAATGCATCATATATGGTATAAAAGAAAGAGTCACTACCTTGTTCCTTCCTGACGTTCGTTGGCACAGTGGGCTCACGAGGACGGCAGATGTCAAATCCTATAAACCAAAATCAAGGATGGCGGATTAATTCTCTACCCCCAATTCTCACTTTCAAACACTTAAAATATGTTACCACATGAGTTCCTTAAGTGACTATAATAGGCTCAATGAAAATCTAGAAGGATTGGGAAGTACTAGATTGGAAATTATTTTTTAAAATCACAAAGTGCTAAAAACAGGGTTTTGGCTACAGCCAGGAATTCTCTGGCTACAGCCAAAAACAGCACAGAAGTATTTTGGCTGCAGCTAAGAATTTTCTGGCTGTAGCCAAAACGTGCACAGAAAGTTTTGCATGCAGTCAAGAATTCTGGCTGCAGCCAAGGAAACTTCGAAAAATCAGAACTAATTCTAGAAAAATTGAAATGAGGTGATCTCAAAGCCAAATGAAATCTCTTTAAGTCCTTTTTATAGGAAAAATATGGATCATTACCAGAAATCACCACAAAATTACAGAGTTACACGAAATTCACCACTACTCCAAAACATATTCCAGTTTTAATCCCAAACTTTGGACAGTCATTACTCTTAGCTCAAAAAACGAAATGACACAAAATTTATGTCCATTTTGAAGCTTGGAATGTAAAATTTAAAACTAGGAAGTTTCAGAATTTTTAGATACCATTTGCCTATTCAAAAAGTCCAGACAACCTGACTGCCCTATACAGAGTTTTAAGAGACAAAATTTCAGTTTCTTAAGTAATTGCTTCCAATGGTTCCTAATTCACAACCAATACCATTCCCACACTAATTTTCCACAAAAAATACATTGAAAACACCAAAATGACCAAATTCAACTCACATTGACATGTTCCACAAGAAACACAACATGTCACACAATAACCCAACTCAAAACTCAATGCAATTCCTATCCATTTAAGGTTCCAAACCAATTCTATTGGCACCAAAGCACAAAATGACACCTATTCCAACACATCACACAATTCAATTCTTCCAAACCAAAATCATATGAAAATCAGGGCAAAAATTTGAAATTCTCAAAACTTGATCAATGGTTACTAAACTTAGCTCAAAATGTGTTAAATTCTTACCTCTTCTTCTTCCCAAAGCAACTTCCTTGTTTCTCCAACTTTCAATTTTTCTCAAGTTCTCAAACACCACCTTTCAAAAACCTAAAACCATAACCATGAAGCCCTCAACACCATGAAAAATATTAATGAAAATGATTTGAGCATTCATGGAAAAATTCTCACCTAAAACTTGAGCTTCTTCTTTCTCTTTCCTTCTCTTGTTGCTTGGCGAAAATGAAGCTGAGGTGAGAGAGAGATGGTTAAATGAAATCAGATTTTTGACCCTTAATTGCTTCTTGGCCGACCTAAATGAATGGGAGGGAAGGGGAGTTGCAATTTTTGACTTGTCAAAAGGGTGTGGGATGATGCCAAGTGTCAAAATCTTGAGGCATCTTCCTTGGACTTACTTGAATATGCACACACACAATTCCACCTTCTTGATCTCATAATAATCAATCCTAACCATTGTTTAAGTTACCAATGAGTTTCCTCTTTGGTAACTGACCAATTGGTCGTTAACCTTTCTTTTTGCTCGTTTTGCCCCTATTTCTGGCAATTCCTACTAAATCATCACTAAACACATGTTTATGGTTCATATTGCTCAACCATGCGCCCTCCCTCTTATTTAACTCAATTTAGATGTTAATCCACCATTGAACTTAAATATAGAGTTTAGGCACAATCAGAACACATTTGAATCAAAATTCACATCGTATTCTTCAAAAGTGTTTAATTAATAATAATTACATCACTTTTGGAAGGATTTAGCCCTTAAACACAATTTGGGATATTACATGTATTTTACTGCCAGCAAGATATAGCCAAGTTTGCCTTTATTTTGAATTTGGCTACCGCCAAGAGATAGTATGCTACAACTCATTTGGCCTATGAAAAAAATAAGTTGTTTTGTCTTAATTGATGTGTTCTTCCTATGATTTGACCTCAATTTGTACTTCCAAAACATCCCCAATTAACTTAAAACATTAAATCCTTTTCCAAAATATACCTTGCAAAATTATAAACTCTAGAAGCTCATAATTAACAAGGTTAGGATCTAAAATATACACAATTAAGCAATAGTATGCAACCAAAACACCAAATGCATTTTTCTATCTTTTACTATTCAAAATATGCGCAAATGTATCAAAAAGTGTATGAAACTCAAGGAAAGTGTGCTGAAATGGCATGAAATCCTAGAGGTTAAAAAACCCATATATGATTACTGTTAAAATTATTTCAACTTCAATGTCTTTCTTATTTGATGAAGACTCTTTAGTCTAGAAAGGCAATTCTTCAAGCATTTACACTTTCAACGATGGTTTCATTAAAATTTTGTTAAGACTCTCATTTATCATCTTTAGCTAATAGTCTTTTTTGGAAGTTTTTGTGGCCAATCTCAATTTCCTATAAATATTTCCTATTCATTTGGAAGCTTCTATATAAGGTATTTCCTTTTTCTGACATTTTAAAGGCAAATCATCTCAATACATCTAGCTATTGTCTTTTTTGGTGTGACCAAGAGGAAACACTTGACCATTTCTTTATCTCCTATCTATTGGCTAGATCAATTTGGTTTGGCTATCTCTCTATTAGATTTGATGCTTCTGATCTGATTTCATTCCAAACTTGGTTGAAAAGGACTATGCAACAACTCTATGAAGATGATAATTTATTCTTTTTACATGGTATAATCATTCTCATAAATACATTCTGGCATAAAAGGACTATGATTCTTCATCATAAGGTCTCTTTGTCACCATAATTGGTTGTCAAAGAGATTATTGATAAGGTTGAACCCAACTGCATATTTTTTTCTTCCAAAAAACCAAATGGCATGGCAAAGGAAAAAATTCCTCTTATTCATCAACCTAGGTCCATGGATAACTAGACTTTAATCTTGCATAGAAGAAAACAAAGAAGATAATCTATGTGCCACATTTTGATTTGCAAGTTTGGTTCCCCTCTATGGCACTTCTATTAGAAAAAGAAATCTCATAATACACCATTCCCCCTCCTTTGCCTTGGAGCAAATCTCCATTGGATGCATATTCATCAAAATCTTTTACTTCAAGATCAGAGACCTTTGGAAATCATCTACACTAACAAGCTAAGCATTAATACCCAAAGCATTGCTTGAGACCACCACAATATTTTCTACAAGGATATTAACATTATGCTTAGATCTTTTTCTACTATACCTTCTTTTCTAGCTTCCCTTTTCCCTCTTTTTTAAAAAATGTCACACAAAGATTAGTACCTAAAATAAATTTTAGACATATGAAAAATATAAATTTTATAATATAATCAAGATTAACATAGTGTTTTGAAAATTTTTTAAATATTATACCTTAAATGTTAAGAACAAACAATTGCTACATAAATTTGTTAAAGTGAGACTTCTTTCATGGCTGCTGAAATGTGAAAGTCATACTATCGCTTATAGTTTTCAATATCATATATATTTGTTGTATGTTCACCAAAGTTAAGGTTTGAACCCTTAATTGCCTTACATTCACTCAAAGCCTTTGTGTTAGATATGTAATATGTTATGAATATTATGATTGTATGGATGTCTATAGCTCTTCACCTCCCATCCATATTGAATGCCATAATAGCTTGTAACCCCTAAATTAAAGAGTTTCTAACCTTTATTCATTAGAAGATCACATTACTCTCAGATTTCTTGCAAGTGATGTCCATCACTCAAGTGATTCCTATATCACTTGAGTGCCCTTTTTCTTTTTCAAAACAAAGATAGTTTGGCACAGAGGTCAATTTCCAATTGGCATAACTCTTAGACTATAGCTTCAAATTTGGCAAATAACCCATCCCCAAAAAGCTCTTTTATCCTACTTTTCACCGCAACTGGAATCAATCCAAAATACATTATGTTCCAAAAGTTATGATCAAATCCGTAACATCTAGTCTGGAACACAGCGTTGATTTTGAGCACCAAATTTTAAAGTTTATATATCTTTCATTTGAACCGATTTGATCATGAAATAAATGTCCATAAACCTCATTTAGAGTCTAGTTTCATAAGAAATAAGTTTTACCTCAATTGGAGTTGTCGTATAAGAGATATATCCAAATTACTGAACCCATTCTAGAATAACATGAGAAATTCCAGTGTCAATTTTTAAAACTCATATCTTTTTCATCTGAACTTACTTGAACATGATATTAGTGTCTATGTGTTGCATTTAAAGTCTAGTTTCATATGAAAAAAGCTTCACCTCAATCGGATTTTAGGTTTGTGAGATATCACCAAATTACTGAACCTTTCTTATACTGAATGAAAATAGAGCTGAACAGAGTATGTTGAAATTGAATAATCACTCAAGTGATGCTTTCTTCACTCACTTGAAATGTGTGAAAATCACTTTTGGAGGTGACACTCAAGTGATAATGAAGTAACACTTGAGCAAAGTTGATATAACTTAGATATAAGGCACTTTAATTTCCAATTAAGCCATTCTAACCTCCATTTGAGCATAACAACCTCCAACACCAAATCTAAGAACTTGAAAATTGATATTCTCATTATATTTTGCAACTTTTTCTTTATTCAATCTCTTCTCTTCTTCCTTTTTATCCTTCTTGATCATTCCCAATAATCAAACTCAAGAACTCCTTTCTTTTCTTGATTTCTCCCTATATTTAATAACTTCTTTATTCAATAGCTTCTTAATCTTCTGCTTGACCATTCATCATAATCCAACTTGATATCTTCTTTCTTTTCTTGACTAATCTATAATATATTTCACATTAAACATAGTAGTTAGTCAAAATATAAGATAAATACATGATGCAAACTTTTTGCTCTTAACATTTGACATCTATATTTAACTTCATCAAAACTAATCACATATAACATTCTCCCCTTTTTTTGATGATGATAAATCCTTTATGAAAGATATATATGAGTATGAAAATAGATTAGATGCAACATATTTTTCGTGTAATATCTCTCCCCTAATTTGACATCAACAAAAAGTTTGAAAGATAAAGAAGAAATACTTGTTAAGAGATTTTCATGAAAATAAGTTTAAAACAATTTGGAGAGGTTTTCAAGAAAATTTTCATAATCAAAGCAAATTGATACCAAAGATGTGCAAAATATTCATAAAATATAAAGAGATTGGGTTTAGAAATGCTCATTTGGATTTGGCAAGCTGATGATTGATCCATAAAGTCCATTTCCTTGCTTTCTTGCTGTGTAAGATCTATAATGTTGTGTTCAACACATTTTCACTATGTAACTTTGGATGATCAGATTGGTGCTCAGGAGAATAAGAGATAGAAGGTGACTAAGATATTGGCTTCCCAAGTAATGGCTCTAATGGATATGTTCAGTTAGGCCAGAGAAGAGATAGGAGGAGAAGATGGAATCACAAAAGGATGATTCTCTGAGGGTGTGGTCTCAATAATTGCCTCAAGAGCAGTACCCATAAGGCCTCAAATGAATTCAATATCTGCTCATAATTCCTCAGAATGGTTTCAAACTTAAACTTGATCCTATGTTGAGCCTCTTGCTACTCAAACAAAACTTTGAAGTTCTAATTAACCATGTCATACAGTTGCCTTATTTTATAATCCACAACATTGTTGGTGGCAATTTTTATGGGAAAGCTTTTAGGCTCCTTTCTTAGATATCACTAGATGGATGGACCAAAGAATGAGAGACTAAGGGATAAAGCTCTAGCAAATAACTATATCTTATCAACCCTCAAAGTCCCATCTTCCATCCCTTTCCTCTTCCTTATAGAGCTCTTCGTTAGAGCGTATCTCAACTTGCTCCTAGAGGTAGTCTTTTTTCTTTGTATGTGTTGTTGCTTTAAAGGTTGCCTCCAATATATTTGTCTTGATTAAGCACCAAAGCATCTTTTCTCAACTTTGATAGTTACTCCTTATAGTGCATTGAGGAATTTACTTGCAAAAAACAAATTCTCTTACCAAAAATTCAAATCTTTCTTTCAAAGACAAAGATTAGTGCAATCAAGCATCAAATGAATCCCTTTTGTAAGATATTTTCAAAGGAAGGAAAATATAAAAGTAACTGATCATCAAAAATAAGTAACTGACAATAAATGCAAATAAGTATGCTAAAAATATTTTCTTCAAAAATAGGAGATGAGCTTTTAAGATAAAATGCATATGTGAATTTGAAGCTCCCCCTTAATGAATGCATGACCAAAAAATATAAAGAATAGGGTTAAGAACTCTCCTTGAATTGAAAAATCATTGGAACCTTTGTAGAGGAATTGAGTATGAGAGTCACAACACTTGATTAGGATTTAAGTCTTACTCGAGGTGATGAAAATGAAAATGGCGCCTCAGTCCTTGTCTTCTTTCCTTGTGAAATCGGTCCTAACTTTTGAGTACTACTCTATTAGTTGTTTACTCAAGTGGTCACTTATATGTGATGTGACCATTTTCCACAACACTGCAACCATTACTTGTAGTTCACTCAAGTGGACCTTGCAAGTGAACCTTCCTCTATTTGTCTTTGTTTTTCATTGATAAAAATAGAGAAACCTTATATGGACATTTTTTCCAGTTCTTTTTGGAGTAGCTTATCATTTTGGTTCATGTGGAATACTTCATGTGTCTTCTAATTGATATATTGAACAATGGATGATTTATTTCACTCATTTTGCTTAATTAATAAGATCCTTTAAAATCTGTCAACTCATACTGAATACAAGCTTGTTTTATTAACATTAGTATATTTCCTAGAAAGAGATGCTCAAGATACAACTTAAAATTTGCTTGAAGGAGTAACCTATGCCTTTTATGTTGAAAAGAATATTAATCAAAAACAATTTTAATAAGCATAAGGATCAGTTGATAAATAAGTTTGCTCATGTCAATCTGCCCCCTTCTTTTTTTAAAAAAATGACAAAGATGAGTTTTAGAAAAACTGTGATCACTTGAGTTATGCATTTTCACTTGAATGCTAAACTTAAATAGATGAACTCGAGTTTCCTTTTGGTCACTTGAGTGATGCATTTAGAAGAGTTAAATCAAAACACAATACCTCACTTGAGTGAATTTTGTAATCACTCAAGTCATGTTCCATTCTATATCACCAGCTGGTTATTCCTCAGTGATGTAATGTGTCTTGATCACTAACAGGTTACCATTTAGTACTGAGTATCCCTCAAGTGCTTCATGGGCCACTCAAGTATTCCCTTATCTTGAGCATTCTTCTAATTTGCATCACTGGTCAGTTATTCTATAGTACTTGTAATCACTCAAGTCCTTGTTGGGCCACTCGAGTGATGTTACACTTGATACGTCACTCTTTCAGCTAATTGTTGTCCAGTTACTTGAAAGTGAAGTGGATCACTCAAGTGCTGCTAAGGGTCACTCTAGTGATGCATTACTGAATGCTTCACTCCATAGACTTATCACTATCAAGTCATTTAATAGTGACCTGGATCACTCGAGTGATGTCCCCTCACTCCAGTACACTTTTACATATCACTTTTGGTCACTCGAGTGCATCCTGCAAGTGATGACTCCTCTGTTTTTAGATCCAAGAACAGAGAGATTTTTGCAAAACATAAGTACATGCTCTTGGTACCCAACTTCTCTTGGCTCCATACAATATTAGACATAACAACTCTTATGCTCTTCTATAATTAAACCATATGTTATTTGAGCAAAGAGTATATTAAACCAACAAAGATTAAAATATAATGTTGCCCAATTAAATAAATTCAAGTCATTGAATCATAAAGGGTAACGAACAAATGATACTAAGAATGATGATTTTCAATTATCAATGACAATTTTTTTAAAAAAAATACATTTTATATGGAAAATATGTCATTGATAATATTTTCATGCAATCCCTGTAAGTCAAATCAAAGAGAGTAGAGAATCTATCCATAATGACCAACTTTTATGAAATGAAATCAAGTTTTCCAAGAATGATAATAAAATGCGCAAATTATTTCAAAATCTCAAATGTTCTTTCGAATCAATAATATGCATTATGACATTAAGATTTTGAATGCTTGAAAACTTATTTATGAAGTTTGTAAAATATCACTGCTCATACTAAAAATGGTGGAAGTCAATAGTTAAAAAAATATTTGTCAGAAAGCTTCACTTTGAAGTTCAATATGTTAATCATCAAAGTTAACATGTTGGAGAATTTTTCAAAGAGCAAGAGTCATATGGATAACGCATTAGCTAAAAGGATTAGCTTGATAGACATATATGAACACCATGACTTTGTTATAGATTCAGAAACTATCTTGACACTTAGAGTTGTGTCTTGAAAGATATGAGTATTCAACATAAGGATTTGAATACAAGACACTAGTTACTCTGAGATAGATGAGATCAATGTATTTGAGCAATAAAATGAATACAAAGGAATTATGAATGATTAAGCACGAACTCATTAGTCCAAATGACTAGAGTTCAGGAATATTTTCTTGGTAAGTTATTCCACTATAAGGGTTAATACATTAACATTCAATGTATTAATGATCATTCATAATGTTTGGAATAACTTAGCCAATAAGGATTTATGCATTAGGCACAAGGCTTTCACAAATTGAAAGTATATACTGTGTTGAGTTCATCACTTCTATGAATTATAAGATAAAGTAGCTAAAAAGGTTAAGCTCGATAGAAATATGAGTCTAATGACTTTACTAGTGATCAAGTAATAATCTTGCCTCTTAGAATCGTGTCTTGAAATATATGAACATTCAAGGCAAGAATTTACATACAAGGCTTTAATTACTCAAAAATGGATGAAGACAATTGTTAATGTATTTGAGCAACAAAATAGAGTATATGGATTTATGAATTATGAAGCACAGGCTCGTTAGCCTAAATGACTAGTGTGCTAGAATTTTATCCAAATAATATGCAAGTCATTCCAATATAATGGTTAATGCATTAATGAACATTTGTAATACTTGGAATAGCTTGGCCAATAAGAATAAACATATTAAGCATAAGGCTTTCATGCATTGAAATATCTTCTAGGAAAAAAGACTTGAAACTCATGTAGATGGTCAACTTGTTAATGTATTGAAATATATTCATGCATTGAAATCTTTTCATCCATTTGCCTTGTATGTTTTATTACATGTATTCATATATTTCAACTTAATTTACTTTTATTGCCATGATTGTCACTGTGCACTGATGTTTTGTTTGGTTTATTTAACTTATAAGAAAATGGATCCCCATAATAGAGATGAAGTTCTTCTTGTTGAAAATAATGGTCAGACAACATTTGAGGCTGATGTAGTCTGGGGCAGGACCATAATGTCCAAACTGATCAAACTAAGGAGTAGGGCATTAGGTTAAAGCATCAATATAATGAAAAGGGAAATCCAATCGGACCAAATGCTAGCTCCTTTAATAATTACATTAGGACTACAGTTAGAGAAAGAGTCCCCATTACAATTTTATATTGGAGACGGGCAAAGAAAGATTATGCTGATATCGTCTTTGGTTCAGTCAAGGTAAACATTATTTACTTTATTATTCTGGTTGTTTTGTTTCATGAAATTAAAATCTAACAAATTATGTGTGGTTTTTCCTTACAGTCTTGTTTCATTATCGACGAAGATAAATTAATGCTGCGAAAATGTGGCAAACTTTTGAGAAATTTTTGTTACGATCTTGTGAAATTCTACTTGTGGGACAAAAATGATAATATCATTCCTACACTACCTGAGTTATACGATGGAATAATAACTCAAGAGCAGTGGGATGAGTTAGTGAGCTCACATACTACTGTGGAATTTGTGGTAACATAATATTAGCCTTTACAAACTACTTGTAATGTCTTTGTAATTAATATTTATTTATATGAATCATTTGGATCTAAACAGGAATGAACTAAGCAAAATCAAGAAAATGCGACCAACATGCCATAATGGTATATAAAAGGACTCGTATGCAACATTGGAGTAACAATTGGTAAGAACTAATCATTATTTCATATGAATATAATTTCTATGACTAATTTTCAACTACAACTAACTTTGATATGCATATAGAAGAGTCAGATTATGAGTCTTAAAGTTCACATCTCAAGCTTCAAAATGGACATATGTTTTATGTCATGTCGTTTGGTATGCTAGGAGTTATGACTGTCCAAAGTCTGATGTTAAATCTGGGATCAATTCTGAAGCAAGGTGACTTTTCTTGAAATCTGTATTTTTGTGGTGACTTTCAGTAATGTCCCATATTTTTCTAGTAAAGATGACTTAAATAGCTTTGATTAGGCTTTGGGATCACCTCATTTTGATTTTTTTAGAATTAGTTATGATTTTTTGATGTTCAACTACGAAACAGAATTTTCCTGGCTGCAGTCAGAAGATTCTTGGCTGTAGCCAAGAACCTTTGGACCACTGTCTGGCCGCAGCCAGAAAATTTTGGACTGCCGCCAGAAACTTTCTATGCTGTTTTTTGCCGCATCTAGAAAATTCTTGGCTGCAGCCAGAAACTTTCTGTGTTGTTTATGGCCGCAGCCAGAGGTTTTTTGGCTGCAGCCAGCCCCTGTTTTCAGCACTTTGTAATTTTGAAAAGTGGTTTCCAACCCAATATTTCCCAATCCTTTAGGGCTTTTATTAAAGCCAATTGTAACTACTTAAAGGACATAAATGATAACCAAATCTAAGTATTGTGAAGTCAATTAAGTATTGGAATAGAGAATAACTCTTCATCCCTAATTATAATTATAGGATACAATATTTGCCCTCCTCAGGAGAGACCTGCGACAAAGCACGCATGGAATGAACCATGTAGTGACTTTTCTCTCATGTTGTGTATGATGTTTTGGTATGCATAACTTATCATTAAACTGTGAACTGCATGTACTATTGTCTATTACAGCGCGAGCAGGTCAGCGTGAGCTGTGTAGGGATTGATGCTGGTCATCTCTAGGTCGGCCGTTGAACTGCAGTTGTAATCGACATGAAACTTTGTGAATACGACCCGTGGGGCGGCGTTTGTTAATCCAGCTGTGGGATGTGAGTTTTGAATCTTGCCTGTATGGCTTGTGTGATGAAATGCTTTATATGAATCCCAGCTGTGGTGAAATATATTGTGTGGATTGTGTTGTGCAATGCAGTGTGAGCAATTCAGCGTGAGCAATCATAAGGGATGACATGTGTCATACTAATCATTGCCATTATAGTTGCTTTGTGTAGATAATGATTTGATTTCATGCCTTATTGTTATACATATTATGAGTAATTTGACACTACGGGGATTCCTTAGAATCTCACTCTTCCAAAATTCAACATTTTAGACAGGGCAGAAGAATCGAAAGGAAAGTGGGTGACGAAGAGCAGGTATAGCTCATTGCTAGGAGTCTATTTTGGAAAAAAAAATTGGTTATCATTTTGTAAATCATTTGGATATATTTTGTTGGGAATTACGTGTATATATTAGATAGTAATTATGTAATTCCCTTGTATGGGAAACTACTTGGGCTTTGTGCCTTGTATAGACCCTGAATTAGTAATTGAACCTCGAGTGTGTCAGGAATTTACTGTGTACTTTGATATTTATAAATGGAATCAAATTGTATAGGCCAGTTGTGTGTTGATTGTTGATGTGAGACCATTGTTGAATATATTTTCGAAAAGTTTTTGCAAGCCCGGTTTTTAGGAAAATGAATACTTATTAAGTCCAAAACCATATTATGGTCTCTAATTCAACCTAATTGAGTTTTTATGAACTAAACTCGGCCTATGTTGTGAAGGGGGTTACATAGTTAATTTACAGTTCCTTCTACTTTTTCTATGCACTTCCATCTAAAACCACATGATTTAATTTAATGATTTTTGTAAGTTGTTGCTTATTCTAAAGGAAAATGAATTAATGGGCATGGGAAGAACTCAAAGTGTTCAACAACCCAATTGAAGTCCCAACCTTCAACTAGCAACCGAAGCAACAGACAAATGTGCTCATATAGCAAACAATTGGCATCAATGACACCATATTTGATCCTCTAAGGAGCTAAGCCAATACCTTTCTATATCAACATCTATAATACAGATATACTAATCATGTCGATGCTTGTGCTGAATGAAGTGCCTAGTCGTTGAAGGCTTAGTGCAACGGCCATCAACATATGGATTAGGTACTTTATCATCATCATCACTATTATTATTATTCATCATTTAACTTTTTGGTTTTAATGACATTGTTTGTTTTCTATAGACAAATGTGCTCATATAGCTAACAATTGGCATCAATGGCACCATATTTTATCCTCCAAGGAGGTAAGCTAGTACCTTTCAATATCAACATCTATAATACAAATATACTGATCATGTCGATGGTTGTGCTGAATGAAGTTCTTAGTCGTTGAAGGATTAGTGCAACGGCCATCAACATATGGATTAGGTACTTTATCATCATCGTCTATCATTATTATTATTATTCATCATTCAATTTTTCTGGTTTTAATGGCATTGTTTGTTTTCTATAAAGGCACTTATACCACGATGTGTTACTGGGCATGTATAGAGTGCATAAATTCGTATTTATCAGCCTACACCTCTTTGGCCAGGTTTTAATGGCATTGTTTGTTTTCTATAAAGTCACTACTTGTTTTGTTAGCGCGTTGACTGCCTATAGAAGCCAGGTTGGATTGAGCTATTCTAAACGCAATGACCCAGTCAATAGCTATGTCTAGAGGAAAATTATGCTACTTATATATGAATTTACTCAAATTTTGTTATTCAAAAATTGACTTAACTATTTCATTGTATTATTGCAGTGCCCATTTCGACTAAACAATAATAATTACAGTTATTATATTAGAAATTCATGAAAGATGTAGTTACTTATCATCAAAATTTTGTTCCTGTGAAAGTAAGTTCTTTTACTTGCAATTCATATTGTGTTTTAAACTAATTGACAAGTGTCTAAGCTAATTGCTTTTTAGTGATTTTAATTCGTTGTATGTGTAACACCCCGAATTTTGAGACTCGAGAATAGAGAATAAGCCTGAGATTAGTGGATTGCTAAGCCCTGGTTTAGCAAGATCCCAAATTATGATTAGGGGTTAATGACTACAAAAGTGGACGTGGTTAGTGATTAATGAACCCTTTTAGAGAATATAAAGTGGATTGTAGTCGCTTGTGTTATGAGCAATGCCCAAACCCTGTATTTGAGTTCAATTGTGGATCAACATCCAAATTGACTTAGAATAGAGGGAATAATTGAATGGGGTATTGTGATGGAAATGGTGTCATGTTGTGGTATTTAATCATTGGAATTGATTTAAATTGGATTGGACACATTGGTTGCAAAACTGGAAATGTTGTCCATTGTGAATTCTGTTTGGGCAATCTTCTCGTGTGGATGTTTTGACTAGGCAAATGATGTCAGAAAATTATGAAACTTTCCAGTCTTGAAGTTCACATCCCAAGCTTTAAAATGGACATATAATTTGTGCCATTTCGTTTTGGGAACTGGGAGATATGACTGTCCAAAGTTTGAGGTCGAAAATGGACTCTGTTTTGGGGCAGTGATGAAATTTGTGTAATTCTGGAATTTTGTGGTGATTTCTAGTAATGGATGATATTTTTCCAATAAAGAGGACTTAAATACCTTTCATTTGGCTTTGGAATCACCTCATTTCGAATTTTCTAGAATTAGTTATGATTTTTCAAAGCTTGGGCAGAAAAACTGTCATAAAATCCGAAAATGGGATTTATGACATCAGCATAATAAAACATGACATCATCCTAATGTTAAAACACTTTTTATTCATCTTTCTCCTTCAGCATTCCGACGCCATTCTGCAACCAAAGTGAAGAAAAGGAGTTGAGAGGGTTTTGGGAGAAAAGGAGAAGAGAACTCGCAAGGTAAGCCGATTTCTCCGACGATCTAGCTCCTAACGCGTATAACTCCGATCCTAAGCTACTCCTTTATGTTCTTTAAGGTTTGGAAGATCCTCTTTTGGTGTTAAAACACCTAGGGTTTTCATTCAAGTCAAGGAAAAGCTAGTGGGAGCTTGAGGTAACTTCCAAACTCTTGTATATTGACTATTCTGGCTGCTGTAGGCAATTTAATCGGTGAAATTTCGCCGGATTGCCATTGGTTGTAAAAATGGAAAATGGGTTTCCCTAGGGGTTATGCTGCCCAAATTGATACTAAATGGTAGTTGTAACCTAATGAAATAGTCAATAAAGTGGTTAGGAGTAGAAAGGAACGCGTTTACGGAGCCGAAACCGAAAAACCCCAATTTTCCCCGGAGTACTTGTATATTTCGGTTCTGGCTATAAATGGGTCTTAGAGTTGGATTTTCAATGATTTGATGATTCCATTGAGTTCAGGAGCGAAAATTAGGTGGGGTTACAGTTGGGCACTTTTTCAGAAAAGGCCGAAAAAGCATAATTACGAAAACGCCCCTGAAACCCTTAAAGTAGGGCTGTCAAGGGTAATTTTGTAATTTACATTGAATTTGATAATTTCAAGTTCGGAAATGGATTCCTTGGGCGAAAATATGTCAGAATAGCCCATGTCAAAATTTCAGGAAAAGTACAGTCGGACCGGGTACGGTGGGGCCGGGCCGGGTCCCCGGTGGCATTTTAGTAAATTTTCAATATAGCCTCATATAACCCCCAGAAACACTATGGAAGTGTCTAAATGGTACATTTGACATTGTAGGATCGAATGTAAAGCCCCGAGTTGATGGCACGCAAATCGAGGAGAAAAGACTGGAGGTAGGGGACTTACCTTACTTGCATGTATTCGATATCTTTGCTTGTGTAGTGATGTATGTGATTGCTTTACTTGATTGTGTAGAGCATATTTGAATAAATGAAGCTCTGTTTCTGTTTTCGCTGTGGCCATAGTCTTGTTATATGAAACATTGAGCATGCAGAATTATCATTGTGGGGTATGCATCTAGATAAAGCGAACATGTCATACACATAGCATCTATCATGCATGCATTATGGTATCTGTTTCCTACTGAGATTCTCTCGAATCTCACTCTCCCCTACCAACAATTTAGACAGGGCAAGTGGCTCGTGGAGGGAGCGGCTAGGACTGTTTCGAGATAAGATTGTGTAATCCCCATTTGAAGAATTGTAATGGGCAATTGTACCCTGTATATCTTTAGCGAAGGTATGTACCCGAGATTGCCGGGATGATTATGTTGTGCACTCTGATATTTATATGAATGTGATTTATCTTCGCGTAGTAATTGTATTCGAAATGTGAATATGAGACCAAGTTTATAAATGATTTCAAAGGGTATATTTGAAAACCCCATCATGTGATGGGTTAGTAATTGTTATTTGATTATTATTGGTCTCTATTTCATTTTAATTGCGTATTTCGGATATAATTACGGAGGGGGTTACATTTTGGTATCAGAGCTGCCGTTCCTGGCAAGTAAAGGATTTGCTAGGCTAATGGCCGTAGTTGCTGCCTTAAGTCATAGGAGATGACTTGTTTGTTGTGGTATACACATTAAGGTCCTTACTGCTTGCTGATATATGTGATTGATGGACTGTGTATACATTATTCGTGTTATGGATATGGTGAGTCAGTATGATTCGCCTGAGAATTTGAGGTGTAGACCTAGAGGTAGAGGTAATCAGACCCATCATTTGATTAGAGAACTAAGGAAAATGATTTCCTAGATGTGTGATATTGAGGTTCTAGGTTGATTATGGCTCCAACCTAGACGTTGGGTGTGAAACCCTAGGTGGTATGATGTTACATGTAGTGATGTCATACTGAGCTTATGTGTGTAAAGGCCTTAAGACCTAGGGGGCTGAGGTGCCTTAGGCTGGCAGAGATATTTGAATTTGAGTTTGAGTTGATGATGCTCCGTGGATTAGAGGGAAGTGATTTCTCGGTTCTATTGAGGTTGAAATTTTAAAAGATGAATTGTGATCCAAGGATCAGACTCCATAGTTAAGCTGGTCCTTAGGAGATTGATATGACCTATATGGTCTGTGGTACCAGGGTATGGTACTAGATTGAAATTGAAATGTGTATCAGGTATCCTGAGGTTGCTAGCGTTAATCTAGCACAGGGAAAAGTGATTCTGCAGAGAGTTTGAATTTGAAAGAGTTACCTACGAGGATTTGGAGCGGAAAAGGCAACCTACGGGGAGTTTTGATCGGAGAGGGCTACCTATGGTGACGTCTGACCGGAGCGGCTGTTTGTGAATTTATCACCTACGGCCCACTGGGGGTGTGTATGGCACACAGTGGGAGGACCGTGCCTTCGGGGCGGTGGTAATACGGGGGATATGTGTGAGTCCTGGGTGGTGGGTTAGCCCATGAGGGGTGAGACCAGCCAGCTCAGCCACCTGGCAGCCCCATGTACGTGAGCGGGGTGGGCACCGGCGCGGGGCATCCCTTGAGGGGGTAAAACCGGGGTGTGACTATATTTGTGAAAGCCTCCATGACGACAAACCCTAGTGTGCAGCTGCCGTGATAACGAACCGTGGAGAGCAATAGCCGTGACGTTGAATTGTAGAATAGAGCTCTGGGAATGTTGGGAGTATGGGATCTCAACAAAGTGCTGGTTGTGGCTCTGGATGATTCAAGTTGAATCGGGCCAAGGTCTGACACAGATGAATATATGTTATGAATGTTGTCAGTTGTGGTGGGAGATTCCTATAGGACTCTTGTTAAATCAACTTGACATTGTTAAAGCACATATGAGGAGATTGACCTCAGAGTGTGCAGCGGAAGCGTGAGAATGTGATATGTTTGAGAATTGTGTTGAGCAGAAGCTCGAGGTTACCGTGAGAATGATGTGTTAATCATGGCTTCGAGAGGTAAAACTTCAAAGTCCAGATTATTTTGTGAAAAATGGGTCTTGAAGGATCCTAGTTTAGTGAAAAGAATTTGTGGTGGGTGGAATTATTAAAATGCCTGGTTTCAGCTTGTTGCAATTGTGCATTGTGAGTCTCTCACCTACGGCCGCATAGGGTGATTCCTATGGCGGAGAACCGTGCCTTCGGGGCGGTAGTTACGGGGGATTGACTATTTGTGAGCCGTGAGGCTATGTGTATGCACTGCCACGCCAATAGTCCCTGAGTAGCTAGCAACAGTTCGGGTAAAGACTGTGTTCTTCCCGGCGGAGAAAGGGGATGAGGGTGGAGTGTGATATGGAAGCCGAAAGGCTATGTGTGAGCACCGCTACGCCAATAGTCCCTGAGTAGCTAACAACGGTTCGGGTTAGATTGTGTGTCTTCCCGGAGGAGAAAGGGGATGAGGGTAGGGTGTGATTATGGATTTGCTATTGTGAGTCCTGGGTGAAATGTGAGTAACCCAGCCACTGTCGCGGGGCATCCCTAGCAGGGGGTAAAACCGGGGTGGGCACCACCGGCACGGGGCATCCCTAGAGGGGGTAAAACCGGGGTAGGTGTGACAATAATTGAGTAACCCAGCTGCCTGCCAGTTCCGATCAGGGGACGGCCATCGTAGCCCTGGTACGTAGTTGACCAGGGGGGTGGGCACTCTGAAGGGGTGTGACAATAATATTGTGTTGATACCCAAAAGTCCCGGTTACTACTAGCGGAGTCACTGGTGGGTGTACGGGTGAGGGCGACACCATGAAATTTGATACAGATGTGATATTGTTATGAATTCCCAAAAGTCCCGGTTACCACTAGTGGAGTTACTGGTGGGTGTACGGGTGAGGGTAAAGCTGTGAAAGTGGATATAGCGGAAGCTGAATGTTTGTGTATACAGCTGAGGCTGTCATTTGATGTATTGAGGTTGTGGTGTTTTGGGGTTACTCCCGGAAGGAGTAACTAGTTTGAGTTAAGCAGAGTGGTGGCCTATGCCGCCCAACTGCCAAGATCTTATGATATGGCTCATAAGTTAGAGCCTCCAGATATCGAGATGCACTAGCCACTCATGAATTAGGGGGCTTGCGATGATTGTGGTTATGTTATGATGGTTTTGTGGCAATCATGGTTTTGTAGCAATCGTATGTGGAAGCGATTGCATCTGCTTGGCAAAAAAAAAATGGTGATTTGGTTTGTGTGGCAATCGTGAAATGGGCCGATTGCAGTTTGTGGCAACTGGGTTGCATATATTGTGTAAGATTCTTTCGAGAATCTGAATTGTGGTGCACCAGTTGTCTGGGTGGTCTAGAGGGGACTATTCCAATGTGAAATGAATTGTGAAACGGAAGTCATCGTAAAGAGGCATCCGAAGTCATGGACTATGTGAAGCGCCAAATTTCGAGGACGAAATTTATTGAACGGGGGGAGAAATGTAACACCCCGAATTTTGAGACTCGAGGATAGAGAATAAGCCTGAGATTAGTGGATTGCTAAGCCCTGGTTTAGCAAGATCCCAAATTATGATTAGGGGTTAATGACTACAAAAGTGGACGTGGTTAGTGATTAATGAACCCTTTTAGAGAATATAAAGTGGATTGTAGTCGCTTGTGTTATGAGCAATGCCCAAACCCTGTATTTGAGTTCAATTGTGGATCAACATCCAAATTGACTTAGAATAGAGGGAATAATTGAATGGGGTATTGTGATGGAAATGGTGTCATGTTGTGGTATTTAATCATTGGAATTGATTTAAATTGGATTGGACACATTGGTTGCAAAACTGGAAATGTTGTCCATTGTGAATTCTGTTTGGGCAATCTTCTCGTGTGGATGTTTTGACTAGGCAAATGATGTCAGACAATTATGAAACTTTCCAGTCTTGAAGTTCACATCCCAAGCTTTAAAATGGACATATAATTTGTGCCATTTCGTTTTGGGAACTGGGAGATATGACTGTCCAAAGTTTGAGGTCGAAAATGGACTCTGTTTTGGGGCAGTGATGAAATTTGTGTAATTCTGGAATTTTGTGGTGATTTCTAGTAATGGATGATATTTTTCCAATAAAGAGGACTTAAATACCTTTCATTTGGCTTTGGAATCACCTCATTTCGAATTTTCTAGAATTAGTTATGATTTTTCAAAGCTTGGGCAGAAAAACTGTCATAAAATCCGAAAATGGGATTTATGACATCAGCATAATAAAACATGACATCATCCTAATGTTAAAACACTTTTTATTCATCTTTCTCCTTCAGCATTCCGACGCCATTCTGCAACCAAAGTGAAGAAAAGGAGTTGAGAGGGTTTTGGTAGAAAAGGAGAAGAGAACTCGCAAGGTAAGCCGATTTCTCCGACGATCTAGCTCCTAACGCGTATAACTCCGATCCTAAGCTACTCCTTTATGTTCTTTAAGGTTTGGAAGATCCTCTTTTGGTGTTAAAACACCTAGGGTTTTCATTCAAGTCAAGGAAAAGCTAGTGGGAGCTTGAGGTAACTTCCAAACTCTTGTATATTGACTATTCTGGCTGCTGTAGGCAATTTAATCGGTGAAATTTCGCCGGATTGCCATTGGTTGTAAAAATGGAAAATGGGTTTCCCTAGGGGTTATGCTGCCCAAATTGATACTAAATGGTAGTTGTAACCTAATGAAATAGTCAATAAAGTGGTTAGGAGTAGAAAGGAACGCGTTTACGGAGCCGAAACCGAAAAACCCCAATTTTCCCCGGAGTACTTGTATATTTCGGTTCTGGCTATAAATGGGTCTTAGAGTTGGATTTTCAATGATTTGATGATTCCATTGAGTTCAGGAGCGAAAATTAGGTGGGGTTACAGTTGGGCACTTTTTCAGAAAAGGCCGAAAAAGCATAATTACGAAAACGCCCCTGAAACCCTTAAAGTAGGGCTGTCAAGGGTAATTTTGTAATTTACATTGAATTTGATAATTTCAAGTTCGGAAATGGATTCCTTGGGCGAAAATATGTCAGAATAGCCCATGTCAAAATTTCAGGAAAAGTACAGTCGGACCGGGTACGGTGGGGCCGGGCCGGGTCCCCGGTGGCATTTTAGTAAATTTTCAATATAGCCTCATATAACCCCCAGAAACACTATGGAAGTGTCTAAATGGTACATTTGACATTGTAGGATCGAATGTAAAGCCCCGAGTTGATGGCACGCAAATCGAGGAGAAAAGACTGGAGGTAGGGGACTTACCTTACTTGCATGTATTCGATATCTTTGCTTGTGTAGTGATGTATGTGATTGCTTTACTTGATTGTGTAGAGCATATTTGAATAAATGAAGCTCTGTTTCTGTTTTCGCTGTGGCCATAGTCTTGTTATATGAAACATTGAGCATGCAGAATTATCATTGTGGGGTATGCATCTAGATAAAGCGAACATGTCATACACATAGCATCTATCATGCATGCATTATGGTATCTGTTTCCTACTGAGATTCTCTCGAATCTCACTCTCCCCTACCAACAATTTAGACAGGGCAAGTGGCTCGTGGAGGGAGCGGCTAGGACTGTTTCGAGATAAGATTGTGTAATCCCCATTTGAAGAATTGTAATGGGCAATTGTACCCTGTATATCTTTAGCGAAGGTATGTACCCGAGATTGCCGGGATGATTATGTTGTGCACTCTGATATTTATATGAATGTGATTTATCTTCGCGTAGTAATTGTATTCGAAATGTGAATATGAGACCAAGTTTATAAATGATTTCAAAGGGTATATTTGAAAACCCCATCATGTGATGGGTTAGTAATTGTTATTTGATTATTATTGGTCTCTATTTCATTTTAATTGCGTATTTCGGATATAATTACGGAGGGGGTTACAGTATGCATGATTATTTATATAGTATTATGAAGATCAACATTTTACCGAGTTGACTGACCAACAAATGGATGAAATCATTGAGGAATGGTGTGAATATATGGTCAGACAACTAGATAATATTTATGTATGTAGGTTGTTTCTTGCCTATTCTTGTGTTGTTTATTCATCTAAAATTAGTTGTAGATTACAATTGTTGTAATTAAATACATTTAGTAGTGATTTTATGAATTACTTATTTGTTTCAAGTTATTTCATTTTGGTTTGGTTTGATTCTAGTTTGGTTTTGTTCATTTTGCTGTGGATTTATATTGTAAATTGATGTGAATTTGGACTATAAATACAAGGGTTTTACTAGGAAAAAGAAACAATCAGGCAAAATTATTTTTTTAAAAAAAAAGACATCATCTAGCGCTTCTTTGGGGAAGTACCATAGGAAGTGACACCACTTCCTATGGCGCTTCTTTAGGGTGCCATAGGAAGTAGAGCCTGGAATTCGGGCCGAGCCCGTTTAGGCTCGAGCCCGTCAAGGGCCAGGCCTATGATTTGGAGGCTGAAAATGGAAGTTGGCCTAAAAGGGCCAGCCCTGTAGGGTTGCCCTTTTAGGCCCGTTTAACTTTTTTTTTTAAAATGGGCACAAGGTAATGGGCAGCAAGCATTGGTCAGAGGGTAGAGTTAACCTAATCTCATCCTCATATCAGAAATGCTCTCACACTGACTCAGACCTCATTTGAAGCTTCTCTTCTTTGATTTTCTTTTTTCTTTTTTTGCATGTATATGCCAAAATCCAAATCAGGTGTTATATTATTACTGACATTTGAAGCTTGTAGGCTTCTTTGGTTGTGGCTGTGAACTTATTTAATTGGTTATGAACATTAATTATGGTTTGGGCTTAAGTTTTAGTGTTTGTGTTCTATTAAACTTGGATAATATTTATGTTTTAAATTAGTGTTGATGATATTTATGTTTTAAATTAGGTATTTTAGTCTTTATGAGAATAAGAAACAAAAAAGGCATGGCAAAAAAAAAGAAAAAAAACTTAAATGGGCCTAAAGCCCACGGGCCTACCTTAAACGGGCTGGGCCACTCTAAAAGGGTACGGATTTGGACTTGGGCCTAAACAGGTCGGCCCGTTTTCCCAGCACTAATAGGAAGTGACACCACTTCCTATAACCCTTCCTTGGAGCACCATAGCTTGTTTCTTTTTTAAAAAAAAGAAAAGAAACAAGTTATTGCGCTTCCATAGATTCAAGAAGCGTCATAGCTTTCTTTTATGGCAAGCACCATAATATTCTTAAAAATAAGCGCTACTTATTATGTTTTTTATAATATTGTAGATTGAACCGAACCAATATAAATCACTTGTGTTAATCTTCTGTGATATTCTTCTAAGTCTACTCTCTTTATTAAGTTTGTATTTAAGTTTAAAATTTTTAATATCACATAATTCGCCCCTCTCCTGGGTAAAAGGCTCAAACTAACAACTGTGTGTGGGATTCAACTTGTTTGTCTTCCTCCTTCTTCCTCTCTTGTCTCTCACTCTCTCCCATGTTTTCTATGCTTGGCCGACATTTAGGGGGCTTTTGGAGAAATAAGGTGGTCTTAAGAGATTTGATCTCATATTAAACACTATTTTATAAAATTTCAATTTCACCTCCTCTCAAATTATTAATTAATGCTCTCTTATTACCATTGGCCACAATTTATTCTTTCCTCCTCCCATGCTTAATATCACGCCACCTAGGTACTTTAGAAGACCATGGATTGTTCTTTCCAAAGCTAAATCATGCTAACAAGTTTTAATTTCCCAATTAGTATGGGATTAATCTTCTACAATTGCTTTTTGATGATTCCTTGGCCATATAATCAATGCAAGACCATAAAAAATTTGTATATATTAAAGACTAATTCCCTAGCTTTCATCAAGTCCAAAGTTGGTATTTAAATATTTTCCCTATAATTTCTAAAAAATTACCTTTTTCTTGGATAAAATGCCCATAAAATTCTTTAAGCAAACTTTTCCATTTCTTGGGCATGAAACCATTTTTATAAAGTCATATTAACCTTTAAATAAGTTTTCCTTACTTTTTCCCAATTATTTGAGGTCTCTCGTGTTTTTCATGATTAAATTTGGCTAATTATCCTTTAATTAACCAAAACCCTAATCATTCTTTAAAATTCCATTTTGAGCAATGTTTTTGGGGTCAAACGGGACCGAACGGTCCCGTTGGTCAAGCCATCAACCAGAGAAGATGCTGGCTCGAGTCATGTAAGCCGATTGTTCAGCCAGGAACCGCTATTAAGCCAGAAGCCGAAACGACTTCAAAGTAGCAAGACGACCTAAGATTTACTTAAATCTCAGAAGATTTCGGTTGATTCACACCTCTGAATGAGTTGTTCTCCCTTTCTAACATTACACGCATCTATGGCTGCCCTCCTCTATTCTACACCTACTGTCAGATATAGGCCATTAGTGATAAAGCAGAAAGAAGAAGATGAAAGAAAAAGAACTAGAGACGACCGGAGAAGAAGAAGAAAGAAGGAGTAAGAAAAAAAGTTGAAGGCTTGAAAAAGGTTGAAGAAAGAGAAGCAAATATTATAGGAGTAGTACCTATTAGCTTTTTGTTTTTTGGCCATCAAGTACTACTTATAAGCTATTAGTTTATCAATCTCTCATATCAGACCTTAAAAAAACGTGTTTGGTCACGCGAAGCAGCAGAGAGATGATATTTTGGATGTGATTTTTAACTCATTTTTCTCTTCTTTAATTTTATTATTAATAATACAAGATTCTACATGTAATGCCCCAATTTTTAATTAAGGGATAATGAGGATTAGTGTGGATATTTATGAATTTAAATGGGAATTATTATGTGTTTTATGGCTATTTTAATTAATACGTCATCATTATTAAGAAATTAGAAGAATGGAATTATTGGGCAAGTAGTTGGTGATTAATGGAGAAATTAATTACTATGGGAGAAATGAGAAATGTAATTAAAATGGTTAATGGAGGGATTAGAGTAGCTAATTGGGTATTGCTTTATGAGAGCCAATAATAAAATGACAAGTGGCAAAAGCTCATGATAATAGTTGTTGAGGGAAAGTCAAATTGGGATTAGAAAATTAATTTCTCTCTCTCTCCCCCTCCCATATTTCACTGCACAAGGGGCAAGGATGCATGGGCTTCATCATTTCTCCTTCTTCAACACTCATCTCTCTCATTCTCTCTCTCATTTTTCGTGCAGCCATGGAAGCTCAAAGAGAAGGAAGAGCTTTTGTTTAAGGTGAGTTATTTGACCATCTAAATGACCTCCATTGCTAAAACTCATTTCTTTAAAGTTGTTCCTTGAGTTGAGAGCTACATTTCTATGGTTATAGTTTGTCATTTGGTGTTGGTTTGAGACTTCAAGAAATTGTGGAGGTTGGAGAATCAAGAAACTCCTTTAAGAAAATTGTTAAGGTGAGTTTGAGAGACCTTTCTATATAATTTTTGTACCAAATGCTTTAGCTTGGAAATTTGGCTTGAAATTTTGAAAATTAGGGTCTTGTGGTGTTTGAATTGTTGTTGTCATGGATATAATGCTTTGAGATGTATCTAGGGTAGATAGAATTTGATTGAAGCTTAAATGTAAGGTTTGACACCTTTGTGTTGGGTTTGTGCATTGGGCAAAAACAGGGCATGTAATTGGATTGTGATTTTGGTCATTTTGAGGTTACCATTGTGTTCCTTATGAGAAATTATATGGGAATGGGTTTGGTTATTAATTTTGGAGTCATTGGACACTTTGGTAGAAAATTGGAAATTTGTCAAGTGTGAACTCTATTTTAGGCAGTTAGTTTGCATGAAAGTTTTGAATGACCAAATGGTGTTGAAAAATTATGAAACTTTCCAGTCTTAAAGTTCAAATCCCAAGATTCAAAGTGAACATATAATTTGTGTCATTTCATTTTGTTAACTAAGAGTTATACTTTGCCAAAGTTTGAGACAAAAACTGGCCTCTGTTTTGGAGTAGTGTTGAGTTTTGGGTGATTCTGGAATTTTGTGGTAATTTCTAGTTATGGTCCATATTTTTCTAGTAAAAAAGACTTAAATACCTTTCATTTGGCTTTGGAATCACCTCATTTCAATTTTTCTAGAATTAGTTATGATTTTCGGAAGTTCAGCCAAGAATCAGGGAATTTCTTGGCCGCGGCCCAAGGTGGCTGGCCGCAGCCAACCCTTGTATTCCAACACTTTGAGTTTTGAAAGGAGATATCTAACCTATTGTTTCCCAACCTTTTAGAGCTTTTATTAGAGGCATTTATGGCCTCTTAAGGGTCAATTATGATAACCAAATTTAAGTGTTATGAAGTAAATTAAGTCTTGGAATAGAGTATAACTCTTCATCCTTAATTATGATTTTAGGATTTGACATCTACCCTACTCGGGAGAGACCGGCGTCAGGACACACACGGAAGGATCAAGGTAGTGACTCTTCTCTCATGTTGTGTATGATGTTTTGGTATGCATAACTTATCATTGAGCTATGTGAACTGCATGTGCCATGGTCCATTACGGCGTGAACACTTCAGCGTGAGCCGTTTAGGGATTGACGCTGGTTATCTCTAGTTCGGTCGTTGAACTATCATCGTAATCGACATGGATATTTGTAAATCCGACCTATGGGGCGGCATTTGTGAATCCAGCCGTAGGTTGTGTGTTGATCTTGCTAGTGTGGCTTGCATATGAAATGCTTTATATGAATCCCAGCTGTGGTGAAATATATTGTGTGGATTGTGTTGTGCAATGCAACGTGAGCAAACGTAAGGGTGACATGAGTCACACCTACCTTTGCCGTTGTAGTTGCAATGTGTGTGTGATGATTTGCTTTCATGCCTTATTGTTGTGCATACTATGAGTGATTTGTTACTATGGGGATTCTTTAAAATCTCACTCTCCCAAAACAAATTTAGACAGGGCCAAAGGATCAAAGGGAAAGCGGATGATGAAGAGTGGTTAGAGCTCCGGATTAGGAGTTTCATTTTTAAATATTTGGTTATTATATTGTATTTTGGATTATTTTATTGGGAAACCATTGTATATATTGGAATTGTAGTATAGTTTGTATAATCCCCTGAATAAGGGAAATGAATTATGGGCATTGTGCCTTGTAGAACCCTTATTTATTAAATGGAACCCAAGTGTGTTGGGAATTTACATTGCACTCTGATATTGATGAATGGAATCCAATTATACATGCCATTTGTGTATTTGAAATGTGAATATGAGACCGTTGTGAACAGATTTTGTAAAAGTTTTTCTAAACCCTGTTTTGGGCACAAGATTATTTTTAAAGTCCCAAATTGTCTTATGGTCTCTAATTCAAACTTAATCACACGTTTTTGCAAACTAATCTCGGCCTATGGTAGAAGGGGGTTACACTTCATACACTTGTTACTTGTTTTCAAATGTTATAACATTTTTTTATCCAAAAAAAAATGCTATATCATTTTAATATTAATCATATTTTATGTTCCATGTGTCATAATATAGTTAAAACTTTTATCAATTTTATTTTTAAATTTTTAATGTGTAAACTAATATACTTTAAAATTTATTTTTGGTATTTTAATTTTATTTATAATAAGTGATATATAATTAAAACATATTTTCTTTTCTCATATTACTGAAATATATATTGTCACTTTGATATATTTTTATTAAAATTAGACTAATTATGTTTATATCATTATATATGTAAATAATATTATTTTTAATTTAATTATTATGTCACCGATTTGACTAAACGGCCCAACCGTTCTAGCCATGCAAATTATGACCCATTGATCTTTTTGGCTCGACATCCGATCTGATTTTTAAAATATTGATTTTGAGGTAATTTTATCATTTATACCTCAATTATGCCTCAAAAATAATTTGGGGAATTCATTCGCTACTTTCTTGTGTCTTCAGGAAATTTTCTTGAAATTCTGGGCATAATTTCCAAAATTACCTTCACTATTTCCATCCCTTCTGCAGCATCATCGGCATCATCACATACCTCGGCTTGGATCTCACACCAGAGATCCTTTTGTTCTTGGTTATCCGGTGCCTTTGTAACAAACCAGGACAACTCTTACTCATCCGGCGGTCCGTGGAGCGCTTTCATAGAGTCATGCTCGAGGTTACTGAATTCAATCACAATCGATCCCTCAAGTTCGATTAGATGCGGAGATCACATTTTACTTTGCTCTTAATCGGTTTCTCACAGGCCATAGAAGACTCGCATGGATTAATAGCTCCAAAAGCAACCTGGTGGGCTCTAGCTGCATTTTTATTTTTAAGAATGGAGGGCAAAATACCGGGCCTTGTTTGTAAGCGTTTATGTTGATATACTTCCTTGTTCTTTTTTTTTTTGCTGGTCAAGGGAGTAGTTGTTGGGCCGGATACAATGGCTTTTTTTAAGCTTTTATGTTGATCTACAACCTTTATTTTCCGCTGGGAAAGGCAGTAGTTGTTGGGCTGGATAAATTGGTCTGGCCCATTTGGTAATTATTTGAGTCATCACTTTTCCCACTAACCCTAGCCCTCCCCTCCTTCATATTCGGTGACCCATTCCCCATCAGTCTCTCTACTGGAGCCGTTACACAAGCTCCCTCTAGCATGGCGTGGCTACTTTCCCCAATTTCAAAGCTAGGTCTCTCTCTCTTCCCCTTCGCTTCAACGATACTCTTTCCTTCCTCATCTCATGAAAAAACACAACCCCCTTTCCTTCCCTACTCTTTCGCAGGTCCCTTCTTCATGTTCTGAGGCTTATTGCCAACTGATATGACAGGTTCATCTATCTCCTGCAGCACACTAAACATAGTACCCAATATTGATTTCATTTCTTTCCCATTTGTCCTATTCCACTTGTGTGCTTTTTGCTTCTTCTTTCCTGTATGTGAGCTTTGGTTCTTGGGCTTAAAACTTTTTTTAGCTATCATCCAAGATCCAAATTCATCCTGAGTTGACCCCAGCCATGCTAAACAAGGCCTTTTTCAGAGTAAAACTCTTTCATTGGTTCTCTATTCCTTCATCGACGCTCACTCGCCTGAGTTAGCAGCAAGAGGGCATTTCTTTAGAGTATGCTCATATTTACCACACTTAAAACAAATGGATTCAAGTCATTCATATTCCATAGTGTAAATCATTGATCTAATTACAAACTAGGATTGCAAAACTTGATTTAAATCAACTTTTACACTTGCTCTAGCAAACTTCCCTCTTTCCACTGCCAAAGTTTGGTCTTTACTCACAGCCAAAGTATTAACGTCCAACTTGAGGGACCTTCCTATCATGTTCTCTACTTCAAGCAAGCATTTTTCAGAATAAACTTTCATAGATAGAGTAGGAACTCATACCCAGACAGCCACCTTACGAACTTTGTTACAATAAGAATTGAAATTACGACTCTATCTCTGCACCACCTAGTAGTGCCCTTGTATCAACCATGGACCATCAAACAATAACATCAACCCCAGCTCTTTGTTCTCAGTTCAAAAAACAAAGTAATTATTTGGTAGATCAGTAGTTTCAAAGTTATTTGATTTCAGAATCCAAGCAACCCTGTCTTTCAACATTCTGAAAGTTACAGATTTCCCAAGCAGAGTAAGGATCAAAGCATCCTTCCATGGTCCGCATAAGTCCTTTAGTCTCTCATCTGGCATGCATGCTCGGTTTTGATAAAGAATCAAGAAGTTGCTTCTGCTCCTCTATGCGATTTGTAGCAATCTCCTTTTCTTCTTGAAGCCATTCTCTCATTTTTACCACCCAAGAGCTTGGATTTGTAAGAGACTTAGTTTCTAGCAGAAGTCTGACGAGACATCTGCGAATAAGGTTTCTCCTTAGTCTTCTCAACCTCTTTAGCAACATCCATCCCCCTATCCTTCGCTTTCTCCTGTTGTTCCTCCAGTGGAACAACATCCTTCATACAGACACCGTTATTCAGCTTCTTAACATTACTAACCTCTATTTCTTGTCCCTTCTGTGTCGTTTCCCCCTTTGTATCCAACGATTTCTCCGCATCGATCGAACAGTGCTGATGCACACCCTCTCTCTCCCCCCAACAAGAAATCATTCATTTTTTTGCACTCCCTTTCATGGTTAAGTAAAATATTTCTTTTTTAGTTCATGATTAATATTCCAATTTTTTATCAAACAGCTTAAGCGAAAAGAATTTCCTTCTGTATGTATATAAGGCTTGTTTGTTTTAGCGGTGGCTTAAAAAATAAGCCCGTATTACGTAAGCCGAGAAAAAACTCCTCTCACATATTTACCTCGTATACCGTGAATCACGAATTATAAGCACGTTTTGGACAAAAATAAGCCATTTCAAATGAGCACATAAACTGTCTAGACATGAGCAGAAGCCGAGTCTGCTTCAACATACCAAAAGATACATATTATTTCTTTAATATAGTTTAATAGAATTCATATCTTATATTAATTTATGTCTTACAAAATTTGAAGATACATTTTATCCTAATATATAATTTTTTTAAAATACTTCTGTTATTCTTGCATATTTAAAAATTACTTACAATAATTATTACAAATAAAAAACTTAAATTAATTTTAAATATTTGAATAAAACATTTGCCTCCCATCGATGATTGGGGAGAGGAATGTCTCAACTAACCTCTCTCTATACTCTCCACTTCTTATGACCATTGAATCAATTTTTAGTGTTTGAGATTTAATAACAAATAAAAATGTTATTTTTAATATTAAATAACTAATATATGTGTATATATCTTTTATAAAGTAGAGTCATTTTCACTTTCCCTGTCAAATAATAAATTGCTAAAGGCTAACCCCTCCCCTGATCTAACACTATTCTCTCACTATATTCCATCTTTCAGCAGCGCCTTCGAATGGCATCCAACCAGCAATAAGAAACTAGAAATTGGCAACTTCAAAAATTAAGTCTACGGCGCCGGAAATGTCTGAGAATAAAACCGTCTGCATACAATGGATAATTCTTTCTGATCAGACCTTTGATGCATTTCCAAGATGATAAGTCAACCAGCTCCCCATCTTTTCGTACTATGAATAAACACCTAGATCTTTTATCCAATCTGCCATAGGAAATGTTTTTTTAATGATTGGTGCAGTTTTCTTTTCCATTTTGAGTATTAAATCTTTAAAAAATCATTAAAAAATTTAAAAATAGTTTTATTTTTTATCCATAAAATATCAAAATATCTCATCTCATTTTATATATAATCTAATAATAAAAAATATCACACAGAAAACACTTGCGAAGCCCCTCATATTATTGGCTTATACATATATTTGGTTTAAAGCTGATCCTCAAGCATTATGTCTACGGGGTTATTTTGTCGTGTAGTTTTCCTCTCTAGGCATGTGTCCGTATTGAGTCCTTATTTTATTGTCAGAGTGTCCTTACTGTTGCATTCAATAAATTCTATGTTGCCTAGTAAGTATTTATGTATTTCTTAGGCATAATCCTTCATAGCTTTATTGTTTATCAGCTTTTCCGAATCCTCAATCGACCCTGCAAAAGTGTAATCCTTTGAAAGGTCAACATGTGTATCAGCTTTTTTGAAAATGCATAAAATGACAAGTTAATATTTTTTATGCTTGCATCGAGAAGGCTTACAAAAAAACTTATCCAACTATATTCTGTTTTTTAGTCAATCCCTTTTTCATCTAAATTCTTATAATATGTTGTTCTTTTCCAATAAAGTGTATGATCCTCAACACTATTATTTATGTTATTTTTAATTATTTATATGCTATGTCTAATGGTTATTTTTAAGGAGCTATTTTTTCAGGTAAAAATTAGCACTCATGATTAGTCTGTATGGGAATTTCACTTCAAGGCCAGGAGGGTGTTTATTTATTTGTGTGCCTAAGATCCATATGCTAGCTATCTTATGTATATATATTCATAGAAGAAAGAAAAGATTCTCTATAAAAGCTGCACAATAGAAAAGTTGTAGCTGTTGATTTTTTTGCAAGTTAAAATCAGAAGGCTATATTGAAAGTTGATGCGTCCATTTGAATTTAAGTACCCTCAACAATTTAGTCAAAAAAAAAAAAAAAAAGGATTCCTAACAGCTTAGATATGAAAACACTTTGTTATTCAATGGTTATGGACCAATATGAGAGGCAAGGTAGTAAAGTCAAAGGCGGACATCTCTCCATTTCATCTTTTGCTTTTCTTGAGGGGGGTTTTTTTCCCCCCATAATCTGCATGCACATTAAAAGTTGGTCATTGAAAGAGATTTGCTATATTGCCATGTATTGTTTTTTGAACTGAAATGTTATTTTTATTTGATTCCTTTTCAAGTGGATTCAATTCACTACCATAAAAAAGTTAAAAGGTAGCGCACATTTGTAGCCCTTCTTTAAAGAAGTGCCACAGCTTCCTTTTTTTTTGTTCTTTTTCTATTTTATTTTCTTTTAATTTTGGGCACCAGCTATGGTGCCTAGTCCACCAGGCGCTACAGCTAGGGGGGCCAAGTGTGGCGCTTGCCAAGGCAGGCACCATACTCAGCCCCACTGACCCAGCTGTGGCTCCTGGTTATCCAGGCGCCACAGCTGGTCTAGGCCAAGGTAGGCGCCACGATTGGCTAGGAAGTGAATAAAAAATCCACTTCCCGCCAATCAAATTTCCCTCGCATTATCTCGCTTTTTCTTTATCTTTACTTTACCTTACCTTTCAATTTCCCACCCTCCTTCTCCATCATCGTGAGCCAACGGTCCCCCCCTTTCTCTCCATTTCTGCATAAAAAAAAAAAAAAAAAACACACACACACACACAACTTCTTCATCTAATTCTCTTGGTCCCTTTTTCCCTTTTTTTTCCATGTCGTCCGTCCCCACTCCTGTCCCCATTAGTTACGTTGTTCCCTTTTCTTCCTACACTCTGTCTCTCTTCTTCTTTTGAACCCCACTCCAATTGTCCCCACTTCACTCCACAACTCACATTTTCTCATCCTCTTCACTCAAGCTTGCGTCTTCACCAACGTGGTCCCCCACTACCTGTGCTATTGTGGTCAATTAATCGATTTGTAAGTGTCTGTACTCTTTTAATTTGTATGTTTTTTCATGTTCCTTTTATATGATAGCATGCTTTGTTTTATTTTTTTGGCAACTAGCTTGCATTTTTTATTAATCCTGGCCTTTAATTACTTTGTTGCTAATGTACTACATGTGTTCACATATCAATTAATAAGTTCTTGTACTGTGATATAGCTAGCTTGCATTTTTTTTGGTTTTGGGTTTTTTTTTTATTCCATAATTTGTTGTTAGACTTGTTGATTAAGTTTAGAGTATTTCAGAAGTACGTAGGAGCATCTATTTATGCATGTTTTGTTTTGTTTCATTATGTCTTGTCTTAGGCGTTCTTTCAACCACACATCTGATCCTCTAATTAATGCATGTCACATATAGCTGCAAATTTATCTTCCCAGAGATTCAAGGTCGATCGTGAACTTTTTGTGTCTAATTTAGATAAAAATAGATAAAATAGGAAATTAAACTAAATAAGAAAATGAGTTACATATATATGATAATTTCACTCATTTATAACACTATTGAGATTTGAAAAAAGAAGGTCAGAATTTTAATTTCATTAGTATATATATTAATTCTAAGCTGGTCATAAAAGAAGCTCTTCTACGTTAAAGATAGTAATTAATGAACTCTACTTGTGGTAATGACTAAACTCCTCCGACATGCTAAAGTAGGAGAGTGAGCACAATATTAAATCTGAATCACTTGATTAAGTTACTACATAGTAGTTTTATAATATATTAAATTTGAATAATTCATGTTTTAATTTAAGGGTGGAGATAAAGTTATACTTGACTATTATGACTTGGCATTGTATGCTAGAGAATATAATGTACTCTATGATATACATGGTGATAAGGTATAGTGGTATACTTATAAGTTCACAAAGATTATTGATTGTTGAATTTTAAAAGTTTTATCGTGATTTGTTATTCTTAAAAATGAAAATAAATTATAAAGTGTTTATTAACATAATTTATAGTAAAATAATAAAAATTAATTGATTTTTATATACTTTAAAAAAATACTATTAAAATTGAATGTTAAATGTGAAAAAAATAAATGTTATTAAATATATATATATATATATATATAAAATACATTTTAGACCGAAATGACACAAGTGAAAGGAAAATTATTTTAAACAAGTTTTAGCATTTCAATAACGAGCAGGAGCTACCCGTACGTTGCACGGAGAGCATTTACATAATGATAAATTCTCTATCCATTTTGTACTTAAGCAATGACACTAATTTATTTTGTGTATAAATAAGAACAATTACATCACTGTTCAATAATATTGCTTATTACAATAGTTCATTTAAACCATTGAACTATACATAATATGACAACGGTTACATCAATGTAGCACGTTGTAGTTGTGCGTTGCATGGGAAGATTTAACAGAGCCAAACCGTTACTATGGTGCCATACAAAGTATATGTTTATTGTTGCCTGTTTTACCATACGATGAATACATATTCAAATATTGTAAAATAAGGCAACCACATTTATAAGTGCTTTTACTTCATAAATAAAGGTCAACAACATTGTTCTCATTTGTCACCACACAAATTGATAGCTAAGAATCAACGTTTCGAAATACTTCATGGAACACAACATTCTTCGTAGTGTTATTTGTACCAGAGTCATTTACTCCTACAATAATCTTCAAACCATCAATGCATTTGACTCTTATCTGATTAAAGAGAAGGGGAATAAAGTGTATGAATGCTGAAACGAAGAAATTGTTGGAGTGCATCAATGTTGAAGGACTGCATACTCCCCTAAGAAAATGTAGGCGAGAAGCAATAGACCAAGTCCTATTTCATTAATGCGCAGGCATAGGATACTGAAAAAGAGAAGTCGATGTAGTAAAAATATGATATGAACATGAGAAAATGTAATAGCATAATCTGGTTCAAAAATTGATGACAGGTAATTGCAAAGTTGAATAAGTGTACTGTGGGTAGAGGCTTATCAACTTTATTAAAGAATGCAAAAATGATGACAGGTAATTGCAAAGCTAAATAATGATTTAACTTGAAACTGTTAATAAAGGGATGAAATCCATTTTCTTGCAGGAAGAACAGGCTAGAGATTTGACAATTTGTGATTTTGTGGTTAATAAATTATGAATATCAGTTTAGCTTGTACTGGGACTCAGCAAAAGTTCGATGACACCTAATTAATTAGATGGTGCTAATTAAGTTCAATGTAATCGTTTTTAAAGGAATGGGAGGAGGGAAAGGCATGGTAAAAATGTGTTGCTTGAAATTAATTTGATGGGAAGAGGAAAATGGATGGTAAAATTTCTCTTCTTTCTCGTAATCTTTTTTCTTACTTTAAAAAAAGGAAATTCTAAGTGTTAGTAATTAGGAAGTTCCTTGCAGTTGCAGAGGGTATATCAGACATTAAATGATTTGAAAGGCAAACACATAATGGCAGGATAGACTCGCATGTTTAAAAAAGTGACTTGGTCAAACACACTATAATGGACACAAAATTGGACACCATAAGCAAATTGAACTGTTACTTGCTCAGTCAAAGAAAAGTGTACATCAAATTCACTTCATTCAATGTAGATGCAAGAAATAAACAAAGCATTGAATCAAAAATAAAAAGAAAATGGCAGTCGGTTGGCCCTAAGGAGTAAGAACAATGGAATAAACATAAGGAGAAAAGATTCCACATATAAAATAAATGAATAAGCAGAACTTGACATTAGATGGTAGCTTAATTAGGAACATACATTGTACCAACGCATTATCCTTGCCAAATCAGATCAATTTTTTGCTCATCTCTGATTTTCTCAAGAACTTCCGCCCCTAGTCCTTCCATTGGTAACTATGTTTTCTAATAGCTACAACATCCACTTGGTTCATTAGAAGCTTTAAAGATGACCCGCAAAACATTGTAATTGACGTGACATTATAAAAATAGATAAAGTAATATATTTTGTGTTGGTAACTATTGTCAGATTAGGTGATGTGATCTGACAATAGTTGGTAAGCTCTGTAACATTGAGGCAATGGATACACATATGCTGCCAAAAAAAGCCTTGGGAAAGAGAAGAAGCAGTTGAGCAGAAATGCCTAGATGGCTAAAAGCTGACCCCCCCCCCCTTAAAAAAAAGAAAGGATTTTGCACTAAGTCTTCACTCACACTCCATGATCTTTAGACACCGACCCTCTACATCTCTAGATTGAAAGCATAGGTATCAAAAGTAAAATTTGAAGGCACATGATAATGCAAAAGAAAGGTCATTTCATTAAATGCCAAAACATTCACAAACTCATTACCCTCATGTTCTTACTACTGCCTCATGGAAAATATCAAGCCAAAGGGGGAAATGCCAGAAATTAGATGGCCAAATTGATCCAACTAAACCAAAATGAGAAATGACTCCCAACAAACCTAAAGCAACAAACTACTTTCTTTGGTTTAAAAAAACTTAAACTTTTTTATTTAATTTAATAGGATATTAAATGTACTACACAGTAGGGTGCAAAAAAGTCCCGAAGTAGTGTAATAAACTCTCCATGTTAAAATGTTCATACAGAATAATGAAGGATAAAAACTTCAGTTTCAGTAAGAAATTCCAAGTCTATCGTAATGTAATGTGTAGATCTCAGATTGTGGCCACAAGATAAAACATGAGTCAAAAAAGACTGGAAGAGTAATTAATACCTGTCAGCAGTTCTCAGGCTTCAGCAATCATATGGTGTCTGAAACTGAATTATAGATCTCATTCATTTTTGAAATACCTGTCATGAGTTCTCATTCTTCAGCAGGGGTTAATCAGATAATTTAGTAATTAATAATGAAGAGCCTTTGGTTCATGTCTTATAAACAAAGGAAAAAGATAAACAACAACTAAAGCATGTCTTTGATAATGAATCATATCTTACAATGAGGCAGTAGCAAATGCTTAAAAGAAATGTTTATGTCCTACCTCCTCTTTTTTCGTCGCGTAGCAGCTACCATGAAAAGGGGGAAATGGATGTTTGCACTATTTGTTATGATTTATTACCGAGCTAAGTTTGAGAAAAAATAGAACAAAAATCCAAACTTTGAATGAAGAATCCACTAGGATTAGAACTGTATACATTAGTTTTATCCTAACAACTATCAAAAGATTATTTTAAGCATAAACATTTATGTTTAAGCAAAAGAAGAGAAAAGCTCTCCTCAAAAGAATACCACCTACATTATTGCCACTTACCACATCAACACAATTTTAAGTACATACAAATCCCACTTTGTTTTTTTTTTGTCATCTTAAATAATCCTTAGCAAGTTACAAAGAGCAACAAAGTAGTGGAGAACAAAACAAAGCTAGAAAGAGAAACTATACCTACTACATCAACCGTACAGTAAAAAGGTGATATGCATAGTAAAAAAATGGTAAAAGAATATATTTTTAATATAACTCACAGGTAAAAAAGATTGAGGAACAGATAAAAATATTTCTCAATCATATCAAGCTCAACAACTCCCAATGCAGCAGAAAAGACAACCCGAGCTGAAGAAATCCTGTTCCCAAAGCTGCTCCAACAACCACTTTCAAAAAGGACCATATCTAAATACATACTCCAACTTGTTTAGCTATGCAATTCCTATATAAATGAATAAATCTACAAGTTTAGAGTAGGTGAAAAAACCTATACTATGCCTATAAAGCTTCATCAACTTCACTGGTAAAAAAGGAAGAGAGTGATCAATATGAAAGAACTTAGCTTCAAAGGTTGTGAAAACATTTCATTAATGTGACTTGTGAGAACATAATCTCTAACCAAATGTGATGCAGAAAAACCCCATTGAAAATGTTTACTAGCTAATTGACTGCTTTTTCTAGGTAAATACGTCTAAAAGTGTGCCAAGTTCCTAAAAAAGATAAATAATGTTAAATTGTGAATCAAGATTTCAAAGAGGAACAGAACATGACCTGACCATCAGATATAAATGTTCATTGTAATAAAAATAAATAAACTCAAAACTTATTACCAGCAGGGTGTCCCAACAAATGTATTTCATGTGCGTTGCCGATCACCAAAATAAAAAAGACAAGAAGATAAACCAAAATCTCCAAGCTTGATGGCCCCATGGCCATCAATTAGAATGTTCCCAGCCTATATAGGACATTATATCTAATGAAGGGAAGGAATGTGAGACTATATATTTTCAAATTTTTGTGAAGTATGACATTACTTTTGAAGTATTAAAAACACCATAGACTATATGTATTTCCTGCCTATGGATATCACCCATGACTTCATATTTCATCATGTTGGGGGAAGAAACCGCACATAAATAAATGTAGCTTAATTGTTTTTGAAGCATCCTTTCCTTGATTGAGGGAGCACTATTAAGCTTTTCACCACAACAGAAAAAGTTTCTAATGTTGGACCTTTTTCATTTTTTTTATTTATTAATCTATTTTGCATATTGGGAGGAGTAAACAGATTTTTCAAGGATAGTGCTCTGCTAGAAATGATTTAATTGAGGTCATAGAAAACATGTATATATATATATATTGACAAAAAAGAAAAAAGAAAACATGTGTATATCTATATATAAAAGCTAAGATCCTTCAAGACATTACACTTTTACCAGCAATATCTCCATGAACTATTTTGCCACTGAGCATGCATAAAATCTTGATCATTCAGGTTTTCTCTTGATTACCAAATTATTGGAGTAATGGCACATTTACAATTTTACATTTTAGAGACCAATATAAACTGAAAACCAAAAACCATGCTTGTTATTGTAAAAATCTATAGACTTAAACATCAGGCAGCAGAGAAGAAGTTAGCAGAAGATATACAATAATAACCATTCCCAAAAAGCTTGTTGATCTAATTGACATATAACGTATTTTAGGCTAATAGACTCGAACATTTCGAAATTCCCCTTAGTACGTTCAATTGAAGAGAAAGAAAATTTTCTGGTTAATTTTCCCAGAGCAGAAGATAAACTTAGCAAGAATTTACCTGAATTAGAAATCCTTCCAACGTGCCAAATCTAACAAAAGAATATACCACCTTTAGCATGAACAGCATCCACAATGGGTTTCCATGTTTCCATTTGCTCTTTTGTCCATATACCTAGAGTTCGAGGATATCTTTACATTGAAAAGGGGAAAAACACTTTGTTAGAATTCCTAGCAAAGGGGGATAATATTAAAATAATGCATAAAGTACACAAATTACCCTTGAGCAGTGTCAGAAACACCAGTAGCTTCAGGTATGAGAAGACCCCCTTTGGAAGTTCCCTGAGAGTAAATATAAGATAGCATGCGGCTGAGGAACATTATTGTAAGATCTTTGTCTAGTCAGTGGAGCCAAAACAACTCTGTATGGCAAAAGACAACGAAATGTCAATTTAAAAATCACTGAACATTCAACTAATAGTTCTAGTAATCAAATATGACCAATCCCAGGGGCAATACGATTAACTGAGCCATATCTTCCAGCACACAACACTAATCATATATGCAAGTGATTTTTCATAGTGCACAATAGAATATAAGGACATAAGAAATATTATTTCTGGAAAAAAATGTAAAACAAATTCCAAAATTTGTAATGTCAAAGTAAGATTTACGTCATTGTCCGTGCCACTGTTCAACTGGGATTGGTAACAAACACTTGACACGCATGAGTTTACAGCAAAAAAATAGAAGGAATTAGTAGAGTATGAATACCTATGGGATAGATTGAAATTGCCCATCTTGATATATTAAATCTATGATGATGTATAACTTAATAAGCAGTATGAGTCATTCTTCTTGTCGCATAATCCTCAATTGATGATGGAAAAACAAAACATATAGACTCATGCAAACCGATGCATTGACAAATTTCATAAGCAGCTTATCACCCAAAGACACAATATGCATATTGGGTAAGGAATAACCAAAGGAAAGAGATTTACATGTTTTAGAATTAACTTGAACTTGAACTTTTAAGTGGTGATATCTCCTCTAAGCAAAGTAAAATATATATATTCCATCTCCACACACACACACATTATAAGAAACACAAAAGGGTCAAAGAATGCAATACCAGAAGCAAAAGATGAAGTAACTTGAACTTTTAAGTGGTGATGTTTGCAAAAGTGGTTAAAGAAAAGAAAAACACTAACCCCTGGAGATTAACTCTGAGATTGACCTTGAGCTGCACGAAAGGGTCCAATTTTTTTGGTGTTACCTTTTAATCATAGCAGCCGTTGTCGCCATCTCTCTAAAAGTTATGAAATTAACTTAGCACACAAAAGAGGTAATATCTCATGAGTTGACAATAATCAAAGGATAATATATCAGTGATTATGAAATTAAAGACATGTGCATCGAGTATGCGTGCAGGTGCACCAACCTATTGTCCTTTGTCACCTTCCCTATGAATAAGAATTTTACCAATCTTGATACCTTTACAGCATGCGCGTAAAGCATTTTCCATACTCTCTCCGCTAAAATTAAATCAACATTGGATAATAACGTTAGAACAGAAAGTGGTTATTAAAAAAGAAACTGAATATGATCTTATATTCGATTGTGCAATTTGTTACTCGGGAACCCAAATTGTCAAAGATCATTCCTTTTGTTTATTCAGAATTTATGGGACAACTATGAGGATATCTATAAATTTATTCTTCAGAATTGGAAGCAATGAAGACAACATCTGAAAATCCGATGCCCCGGTGATGTCAACTTTGGCCAAGAGACTTATACCTCCTGATAATAGAGATACCATATAACCTCTTGCAAAAGTCCACGCTAGTATATACAGAATCTGCAGTTACATGTTTAATGAAAACTATCATTTTTCATCATAAAAGGCCAGCATGCTAGCAATTGATTGCAATAAACCTTTATGTACATCCAACACAACCAATAATAAAAGGGGAGAATGATAGGCCGCTAAACCACAGACAACACACATTACAGTATTCAACACTCATTTTTTTGGCCGCACAGTATTCATCACATTTATTCATCTAACACTTCGGCTGTATTGAACAAAGCATGGAAAACAGCAAATAACACCTTTACAAGCAAGCATTGAAAAGAACAATGATAAGTAAAATATTTGCATATTTATTTTCCCTTATATGATGATTTTATGGACGATATTTGAGTTTAATATAATAAATTTGGGTGTGATTGATAAATAAATATTGTTTTTGGAATAAACAGCATTTAAAAAAATAATAATAAAAAAAATTTAAAAATTAAAAAATAAAAGTACTGTAGCAGTCAATGGGCACTGTAGCAAGCCGCCAGCACTGTAGCAAGTCAACGGAACTGTAGCAAGCCGCCAGAGGGCACTGTAGCAGGTCAACGGCACTGTAGCAACCGCCACATCACTGTAGCAGTACTGTAGCACACGTTTTTCCCCCTATAAATAGAGATCAATGCCAAGCTCAAAATGGGAGGAGAGGAAGAGAAGCAGAGGCCCTTCTCCGACCGGGAGAGGTCCTTCTCTGACCGGGAAAGATCTTTCTCTAACATTTCTGAGTTCTTTGTGTTGTTTTTGAGATTTAATTTCATGTATTGCATGCCTCCATCTTGGAAGGCTTAGGATTGTATTACTTTTTGCATGCCTCCATCTTGGAAGGCTTAGGATTTTATTACATTTTGCATACCGCCTACATGGAAGGTTTTACCTCCTAAATGGACGGATAGATTTCTTCATGCCTCTATCTTGGAAGGCTTAGGATTTTATTTTGCATACCGCCTACATGGAAGGTTTTACCTCCTAAATGGACTGCTAGATTTCTTCATCTTTCATTCATCTTTTGGTTGTATATTTATGTTTGAGAATTTAATATTCAAGTTTATGCAGTATTTCTGAGGATTTCATTCTAGTTTTATATAATGTCAATTTATTTTGGTTTTGTTTTTAATTTCATCATGTGCTAAACTTTCATTTTCCTAGGGTGATGGCGTAGCTTACTAATGACGGATTGAATCTTAACTTATTAAATCTAGTTTGAATTTCTCCTTCATGATTGAGTTTTAATTATTATTCTTAATGCTTTTGATTGATTGGCCATCTTTTAAATGATTTCAATATGCATGTTGAGATCGGAAGGAGATACATGTGTGTAGACCCTATAATTAAAACCATAACTTGCATATGAAATAGGAATATATTCATATGAATTGTGTAGTCTTACTGAGTTCCATAAATCCTAATGCATGATTAATTGCTTAAATTCATATAGGAATATATTGGATTAGCAATTGATTATAGAATTGCTTGACCTTGGAAGAGGCTAGTAATTAAATTAGGGAAACTCGACTATTAATCATGTGGAATAAATTGGGCTAGAATAGATAAGTGATTCAATCCGGAAATTGTTAAGTGAAATCTAATCCCTAGGGCTTTTTATCATATTTGCTTTCATATCATCTGCATTCATATTTAATTGTTTCTGTTTTATTTTGTACTCTCAATCACCAACTAATCGATCGACTAAATAGAGTTAAAATTGCTCATTTTGGTACTTAGTGAACAATCCTCGTGGGAACGATACTCTACTTACTTCTATATTACTTGATTACGATAGTGTATACTTGCACTATTTAATTGATCATCTGAACTCGTATCAAACAACTTACCAGTTGGAATTATTACTTGCTTTTCTGTAAATGGAAGATGCCCCAGGCCATGTTCAACAACCTAGGCAAGTACAGGAATTGTGACTAATTGTCTATGAAGAAAATGTCACACCACCACAAAATTGAGAAAACAACAAATGAACCTGTATACATACCAAACGAATCAAACGGTCAGCATAAAATACAAAATCATGTTTCGTTGTCTGAGAATCACGTATTAGGGTGTGCATACCCCTTATCTGCATAGTAGAAAATACCATGGTGATTCAACCTTTATGATGAAAAGAGTTTGGAGCTATAGAAAAAGCGGGGTGGAATGATTAAAATGTCAATAAATAGCAAGACTGAGGTACCTAAAAAGTTGTTTGAATGACATATAAATTAGGATATATTTTACACAAATCATGCTGACCAAGCTTCCCCCACCACTTTCTTTTCTACATGAATTTACGGTAATATCTCACCCTTTCTTTTTAAAGGCAAAAAGCAATTTCAATCACAGTAAAGAAAACCTGAAATCAACAAAACAAAAACCAAAAACAAATGAAGCGTATTTGAGAAGGTTAGTTTGACAAGAAAAGGGTGATTGTGTTTAGGGAAAAAATGGAAAGAGTGAAAAAAATATATGTTTGGGTCCCTTACATGATATGCTCGCCGCCGTTGTCATACACGACAGCATTTGCAGAAAAATAGAGAAGGGGTCTGTTTGGTTTGAATCCGATTCTCCAAAGCTTGCACCTCCCCTGGTCCCAGGAAGAAGAAGCAACATCGAATAAGAGGCCAAAGCTTCGTCGACGTTGCTTCTTCACCGCCGTCATCACCACCATCTCTAGAGAAGACAGATAGTGGATATAGATGAAGAAGAATGGAAAAAAATAGAAGAATAAGAAAAGCACTCGAATCATGGAGAAAGAGGGTAGGGTAGAGATGGAGCCGATGACTGAGAGAGAGGGCAGGGAAGAACCAGAGGAAAGAGAAAGAATAGGGAAGGGATACGGGAGAGGAAAAGAATGAGAGAGGGAGGGAGGAAACAGGTGAATTTGAATTGAATTGCAGGCACAAATCTGTCACGTTGAAGAGGTTTGGGATTACACGGATCCCGAGATGGTCAGCTTAGCTGAAGAGGATCGGCTTATGAACAGTTCTCTCCACTCTCTGCAAAAGGGAAGAGAAATATATTATATATTGATAATGATTTTAATTGTAAATCCTCTAATTCTATTTTAAATAAATTTTATTATTGTTAGATATCTTAAATGAATGTGTATTTGAAGTTTAATTTTTTTTTTGTGAAATTATATAAAACCCTTGAACTTTAATTGGATCAGTTGTAAATAACCCCCTGACTTTTTACTGCATTTAAAAAACTTAAAGTACTTTTTACATGAAAATAATTAACATTTGGAAAATACAAAATACAACACTACAAAAAACATATTATTACCGACGGAATTACCCACGGAATTATTTCCATAGGTAATTTCCAACGGTTTACAGACGGATTTTCCGTTGGAAAAATTACCGACGGAAAACAATTCCGTCTCTAATTACCGACGGATTAAAGACGGAAAAAATTCCATTGGTAAATACTGACGGATTACCCACGGAATTTTTTCCGTCGGTAATTATCCACGCCTTACCCACGGAATTCCTAGAGTAATTTGAATGAGAAATTACCGACGGAATTCCGTGGGTAATCCGTCTCTAATTACCGATGAATTAAAGACAAAAAAAATTCCGTCGGTAAATACTGACGGATTATCCACGGAAGAATTCCATTGGTAATTTCTAACGAATTACCCACGGAATTCTGTGGGTAATTTAAGGAGAAATTAGCAACGGAATTCTGTAGGTAATCCGTCGGTAAAACTAATAATTTTTTTATTATCTTTTAATAATTTAAAAAAAATAAAAATAATCTATAACAAATAAAAATTTAAATATCATAAAATTAATATTTAATATAATATATTAAATATATATAATATTAATAATAAAAATTTTAAATGAAATTAAAAATTAAAAATTTTAAACTATATATCATAAAAACAAAATATATAATTATAATAAATATATATTTAATATTATTTATATTTATATTAATATTAAATATTTAAAGGAAATAAGAATTTAAAAAATTTTAAATTTATATTATAAAAAACGAAATATATAATTATATATAAATATATATGTAATATTATATATATTTATATTAATATTAAATATTTAAATGAAATTAGAAATTAAAAAATTTATATTTTATACTATAAAAAATGAAATATATAATTATATATAAATATATATTTAATTATATATATTTATCTTAATATTATATTTTTTTAATTATTACATTATATATTATTACGTTAATAAATAACACAACGTTAAAGCAGCTCAACTTTAATGGCATCAGAATACATACCAAAGGTCTAAGGTTCGAATCCCACCTTTACCATAAAATGCAACAATTATCTCGTAGAGACACATGGTGCAAGGTTAGAGGGACACATGGTCCTTGCTCGGGGGCTGCCGGGGCGGGCGATGGGGGGCTTTCGGTGATGTCCAAGTAGCCTCTTTTAAGGTCCCCACATGGATTTTTTTTAAAAAATAATATTAAATTACCGACGGATTACCCACGGAATAATTACCAACGGAAAAATTTCTGTCAGAAATCCGTCAATAATTACAGACGGAATTTTTTCCGTGGGTAAATTTTGTTGGTAATTTCCAACGGAATAAAAATTCCATTGGCAAATCAATTTGCCACGGATTTTTTAGAGATGGAAAAAATTCCGTCGGTAATTCCATTTTCATCCCTAATCATTCGGTAATTTTATTTCAGAGACGGAATTCCGTGGGTAATATGCTGTTTTTTGTAGTGCGAGTTGTAACCCCCTGATTTTAAACACGTAATTATAATTCGATAACACATTTTTAAATCAGATTAGAGACCATTGGATGCTTTAACCTCGTTTTAAACTTTCTGTCTCACAGTAAAATTTTCACAAAACTTTCAAAACTCTTTTCCCATCCTGGTCTCAATTTCAATATTCGAATATAATTACCTGTGCAGTTAATATACATTCATCATATCAGAGTGTATAACCGTCTCCCCGGCAACTCCCAGGTTCTAAACATATATAACCTGAGGGTTTATAAGTATCCACTAGGGGATTACACAACCAAAATCGAATATAATATTCCTATTTCAAAATATACAGTAATCCCGAGTTCAAAATAAATAACCGACATCTCCAAGATCAATATACCCCTAAAAGCCCTAATTGCTCCGGGTTGGCCGCTTCTCCTTTGAGCCACACGCCCTGTCTGAAATGTTAGTCATAGGAAAGGATAAGATTCGAGAGAATTTCAATAGTAACAAACCACTCACACAATGCATAAACACAAAGCATGTATGCAAATCACAACCAGTAACACAGCAGCAGCAACTCAAAGATACATGGTTTTCATCACAAACGACAGCACTCATGGCTGTATAATAAAGTCACCAGCTTTCGCTGTATACACAAGTCACCAGCTTTCGCTGTATAATATAACCACGATAGCTTACGCTGTAATCTCCATCACGACAGCTTACGCTGTAATCACAATAATGACAGCTTGCGCTGTAAACGACAGCTATCACCAGCTGTAACCGCAGCAGCATCAGAAATCATCATAAAACAGTGATACAACACACATACAGTGTATTACACAAAGTATAAGAGAGAGAGTCACTACCTGATCCTTTCCTGATGTTTCTTGGCACAGCGGGCTCACGAGGACGGCAAATATCAAATCCTGTAAACCAAGTTAGGGACAACCCGTCAATCTCTTTCCCAAGTTCTTTTCTCTATAATACTTTAAGTTGGTTATCATTTGAACTCTTTAGGTGACTATTCTAGGTCTAAACATATGCCTAAAGGGTTGGGAAAGGCTATACCAAAAACCACCTTTAAAAGTGTAAAATACTTATTTTTGGGGGTGGGCCGCGGCCCAAAACTGCTCAGAAACGCTCAGAAACATTTGGGCCGCGGCCAAGAAAATCCAGTTTCTTGGCTGAACTTCCAAAAATCATAACTAATTCCAAAAAAATCGAAATGGGGTGATTCCAAAGCCAAATGAAAGCTATTTAGTCCTCTTTCAAGGAAAAATATTGGCCATTACTGGAAATCACCACAAAAGTCCAGATTTACCAAAAACCTAACATTGTGCCAAAACAGAGTCCAGTTTTGATGCCAAACTTTGGACAGTTCAAACTCCCAGCTCACAAAGCGAAATGACACAACATTTATGTCCATTTTGAAGCTTGGGAAGTAAACTTCAAAACTGGAAAGTTTCATAATTTTATAACATCATTAGTCTATTCAAAACGCCCACACTAAAAGACTGCCCAGCACAGACCTTCAATTGACAGATTTTCCAGATTTTCATATTTGATTCCAAATGATTCCCATTCCAACCCAAACACCATTCTCACACAATTTTGCTCAAGAAAACCATTGGAATCATCAAAATGACCAGATTCAACTCCCATTGAAATATTACACAACAACCACAACATGTCTCACAATGTCACAACACAATTCACACATTGCCACACTTTCCAACCCAAGTTCCCAAATCAATTCCAATGGCCAAAATGTTCAACAAAAGACCAAATTCTACACAACACATAAGCCAATTCATTCCATTCGAAAATTGCACAAAATCAGGGCAAATTCATAAATTCTCAATACTCAACCAATGATTACAACAACTATACCAAAATGCTTCTAATTCTTACCTCTTCTTCCTAAAGCCAATTCTTCAATTCTCCAACTTCCAAATTTCCACAAGTTCTCAAACTTCACCAACCAAAACTCTGAAACCATAGGAATATAGCCCTCAACCTTATGAACAACATTAATGAAAGACACTTGAGCATATGAAGGCATTAACTTACCAAAAACTCAAGCTTTTCTCTTTCTCTTTCCTTAGCTTGTTCAGCGAAAAATGGAGGAGGATGAGAGAGAAAAATGAGATATTGATGATGATGATTCATTTCCTCACATCTACATAACCAGACTAGGAAGAGAAAAGAAAGAGAAAATGGTTTGAAAGTTTGACTTTAATCTAAGGGTCCTTATTTTGACACTTGGCACCATCTTGTTTTCCCTTCTATGATTTCACATACATTTGCATGCACAAGATTCCACCTCTTGGTCTTTCAATCTTAGCCATTAATCTTGATTACTAAGGAGTGTTCTCAATGGTATCTAACCAGTTGGTCGGTAAAATTACCGTTTTGCCCCTGATTATCACAATGCACGATATATACTTCAAAAGTGCTTAATTAACATTAATTACACCACTTGAAGTTATTAATCCCTGATTTACAATCCAGGATATTACACGAGTAATTTTCTTAATAAAATATAATTATAATATATTAATATAAGGATGTCAAAATTATATCATTTTATAATTTGATTGGAAAATAAATATATGTGTATATTTGAGATTTCAAAACATATATATTCTTGCTTGTTGGTATATATAAAAAACAGATCAAAACATATTAAAATATTTAGTTTGCTTTTCTATGATTCATAGTATCATGAAACAACACATACAACAAATTAATTTTTATGTTCCGTATTGCCAAAGTTTTCTTTCCTTTAATTTGATTTTGCTTTTCTATGATTCATAGTAAGTATCATGATTTCTTTCTTTATAAGCTATATTATTTGTCAATTAAAACATAGAGTTTAATTTAAGACTTAGAAAGCTTCAATTTTATTTTAAAATTGGTAAGAAAAGGTAAAAGTAATTAGTAAAATAGTCATACAACTAACCACATACTTTTTTAAAAATAGATTGAATGCATAGATGGATCGTAAATGGATGTCATCTAATCGGTGTTCAAGGGAATATATAGATGGGGTGAAAGAGTTTATTACATTTGCAATCAAGCACACAAAAAATCCTGACAAAATCTTGTGTACTTGCTTATCTTGTTGTTTTGGAAAGCAGATTAGTCCACTTGATTTTCTAGATCATTTAGTGTGTTACGGTATTGATCAAACATATATACGATGGACAAGGCATGGTGAGACGAACGATGCATGTAGTGATCGGGTGCATACCACAAGTGGTGCTTCGGATGAATTTGATCAAAGCATGTTTGATTAAGATGATGGTCTTGAAGAAATGCTAAATGTGGTTGAAGGGGTGCTTCATAACTTCCCTAAAGAATTTGAGAAGTTGAAAGGTGATGCAGAGAAACCATTATATGCCCGTAATACTAAATACACAAGATTGCTAGCAGTGTTGAAGTTGTACAACTTTAAAACTCACTACGGATTGAGTGATTCAGGTTTCACTGCACTGCTTGAACTGTTGCAAGATATGCTTCCAGAAGAAAATGTACTTCCTACTAAGACATACAAGGCAAAGCGAATTCTTTGCTCTACAGCTGATATGGGATATGAGAAGATACATGTATGTCCTAACGATTGCGTATTATTTCGAAATCAGTATACAATGTTGGACAAGTGCCCTAAATGCAACACATCTTGATATAGGACGAAGAAAGGAAAAAGTTCTTTGAAGGTTCTATGGTATTTTCCAATTATTTTGAGATTCAAGGGACTGTACAGTAATGCAGAGATTGCTAAACAGTTGACATAGCATGCAAATGAAAGGATTAAAGACACGAAGCTTAGGCACCCTGCAGATACTCCTCAATGGAAAAAATTGATCATGAGTACCCTGACTTTGCGGATGAAGCAAGGAACCTTCACCTTGCACTATCAACTGATGGAATTAATCCGCACGGTGTTCAGAGTAGTACATATAGCACGTGGCCAGTGATATTGATGATTTATAACCTTCCTCCATACTTGATCATGAAACGTAAGCTTATGATGTTGTCCATGTTAACTTCTGGGCCAAGACAACCTGGGAATGATATAGATGTATACTTAGCTCCTTTAGTTGATGACTTGAAGCTGCTTTGAGAGGAAGGCATTAGTGTGTATGACGGGTACATGGAAGAAAGTTTCACTTTGAAAGCCATATTGTTTGTCACAATTAATGATTTCCCTGCTTATGGTAATTTTTCGGGATACAGCGTCAAAGGATATGGTGCATGCCCTATATGTGAAGATGACACTCATTCAGGGTGACTTCATCATTTTAAGAAAAATGTTTACATGTAGCATTGAAGATTCTTACCATCACAACATCGTTGGAGGAAGTGGAAAAAGTCTTTCAATGGTGACTCAGAAGAAGGTTGCCCACCGAAGATGTTGACCGGTACCCATGTGTATTCCAAGGTAAAAGACTTGGATAACAATTTTGGCAAGTCTTTTGTAAAAACAAATTGAGACAAGTGGTTGGAAGAAAAGTCTATTTTCTTTGAACTTCCATATTGGAAGCATTTATATGTGAAACATTTTCTTGATGTGATGCATATAGAAAAAAATATCTGTGATAGTCTAATTGGCACGTTGCTCTATATCCAAGGAAAAAGCAAGGATAGTGTTAATTCGAGGTTGGATTTGGTGAGCTTGGGAATTAGAGAAGAGTTGGCACCGATTGAGCAAGGGCATCGTACTTATGTACCACCAGCGGCATACACTCTGTCGAGGAAAGAGAAGAAATTGTTTTGTGAGTTTCTGCAAGGAATTAAAGTTCCTGAGGGCTACTCTTCAAATATAAAGAATCTTGTATTAGTGAAAGAGTTGAAGTTAAAGAACATCAAGTCTCATGATTGTCATGTGCTCATGCAGAATTTCCTACCGGTTGGTATACGATCCATTTTACCCAAAAATTTAAGAAACACCATCACTAAACTTTGCTTTTTTTTCAAGTTGATCTATAGTAAAGTGGTAGATTCAACTAAGTTGTAAGATTTACAAAGGCTAATTCTGTGTACTTTGCGTGAACTTGAAATGTATTTGTCACCTTCTTTTTTTTTTGACATTATGGTATATCTAACTATGCACTTGGTCAAAGAGATTCAATTGTGCGGTCCAGTGTACTTGAGATGGATGTACCTGAATGAACGATTCATGAAAATATTAAAAAGGTATGCGAAAAATAGATATCGCCCATAAGGTTGTATCACTGAAAGGTACATTGTTGAAGAAGCAAGTGACTTCTATGCTGATTTTCTATCAAATGTTGACCCTGTAGGGATCCCTAAGTCTCATCATGATCGGCGAAGATCAGGGAAAGGAACAACTAGGAGGGATGTAATAACGATATCAACGACTGAACGAGAGCAAACCCACTTGTATGTGCTACATAACACTAATGAGGTCGAACCGTATGTAGAAGAACATAAGGATGCTCTTCGATTGGTACATGGTGATAGGAATGAAAATTTGTTAACAAAAGAACACAATAAACAATTTTCAAGATTGTCGAAAAATCGCATTAATGATGAGATGGAGCGGAATCCTGATTCAGTTTCTGAAAAATTAAAGTGATTGTCGAAGGGACCGAGCTTAAATGTATTATCTTACAATGGTTATGCAATCAACAGTTACACATTCTATATATAAGACCATGATACATAGAGCACGATGCAGAATAGTTGGGTAACACTTGTTGCTGATTCTTGGCATAGATCCAGTGCTAAAGACATACACCCTATCTATGCATCAATGTCATACTTTGGTGTCATTGAACACATATGGTAGTTAGATTACTTTATTTTAGGGTCCATGTCTTCAAATGTAAGTGGGTTAACAACAACAGTGGATTGTAGGTAGATGACTTAGGCTTTGTTCAAGTGGACCTTTCTAAGGTTTGGTATGAAGATGATCCTTTTATTTTAGCAGCACAAGAAGAACAAGCATTTTTCATTCCGGATCCTGCTAAAAAGAATTGGTCTATTGCACTCACATCTAACAAAAATCGTCAAGAACAAGTTGATTTTAAAAGTAATGAATATTTGAACATCAATGATGATGATCCTTCATTTGAGAATTTGTGGTCAGTAGAGATTGATATAAATGGAGATGCAAACAAAGATGAAGATGGAGATGGACCTGTATACGTGAGACATGATCATGAAGAGGGAACTTGGGTCACGAGAAACACAATTCTCAATCCAACACGAATTCTGAAGAATAAAATTTTAAATCAAACGAGAAGAGGGAAAAGATAATGAGTGCCTTAACTTGTTTTACTTGTACGTACATTTTTATAAATTTCAAAATAATTTGCTTTCGTTGACATGGTTGACATGGTACACTGATGTTTTGTTTTGGTTTATTTCACTTCTAGGAGTATGGACTCACCACACGATGAAACTGATGATGTTCCCAAGAACATTGGTAGACAAAGATTTAAGGAGAAAGAAGACGTGGCAGGACAGTTATGGCGAGGTTCATCAAATTGAGAAGTAAGGGAATCAAGTTACAACTGGAGTGGAATGAAAAAGGAAACCCATTCGGTGAGAACAGTAACTCATTAAATAACTTAATTGGGACTACAATTCGAGACAGAGTCCCTATTACAGTTCAAAACTAGAAAATGGCAAGAAAAAATTATGAGGATGACATTTAGGATGAAGTACAGGTAACACATTAATTATATTATTGTTCGGTTTGCTTTGTTTCACTTAATTTCAATCTTACATATTATATATGTTTTTTTATTGTTACAGAGCATTTTTATTATTGATAATGATCAGAAGAACTTCGTGCTAAGAAAAGCCAGAAAACTTATGAGAAAGTTTCGTTCTAATCTTGTCAAATACTTCTTGAGGGATGATAATGAGATTATCATTACTACATCACCGAAATTGTACGAAAGAATTATCACTCAAGAAATGTGGGATGAGTTTATCAGAACACATACAGCTCAGGAATTCCTGGTAATATAATATGTTTGACTTTCCCTATTACTTGTAATGTACATATTTGTAATTAACATTTATATATTAATATGAATCATTTTGATCTAAACAGGAGTTGAGCGAGAAAAATTGAGCTAACGCGACCAACATGGCATACCAATACACACAAGGGCCTGCTTCATACGCACAGTTAGAAAAATGGTAAGAACTAATGATTATTTCATTTGTAGATAAATTATATGAATATCATTTAACTTCAACTTAATTTGCTATGCAGATAGAAGAATCAAGTTCAGATATTACACAGGTTCCACGACATGTTCTGTGGGTAGCCGGTGTCACAAATAAGAAAGGTGAAATTCGTAGTGAGGAAGCAAGAAGAGTAGCCGAATATTGTGTAAGTATTAGATTATGCGTATAATAAATAATTGGCTTTACTTAAATGAACTTGATTTATAATAACTAATATTGTTGTAATCCTTTTTGTGATAGCGACAAATGACACAGGAGGATCCTGCGTTGGCAAGCTATGTTGGTCAGGACGATTTGTTGAGTAGAGCGCTAGGAGTACCCGAGTATGATGGTCGTATTCGGGGTACTGGTTTTGCTGTCACCCCATTAGCATACTTCAGACGTCAGAAGCGCCCCAATAGAAGTGATGTTTCCCAACTGCGTGAGGAGATGACTAGTTCAAGCATCAAATACAAGAACTTCAAGAACAAATGCGCTACAAGGAACAACAAGAAGAACAATTCTTAAAAAAAATGTGTTTGATGCAAGAATAGAATGCGTTGTTAATAACGCAAATACAACATTTGGTGCAGTGCTGGCCAACACAAAATGTTCCCTTCTGTGATAGCCCAAATGTCAGAGATAATTGCACTTCCATGCCTAAAGTCCCTTTTCCTTTAGTAATTAATTTCTTCTCTACTTAACTTTATGTTACATTATAATTTAGTGAACTATAACATATTAAATCTATTTTCTATAGGGTGAATTTCAATGCAAGTTATATGCCGATCAAGCTTCCAAGCACGCAGTTGCAGTGGATGCTGCCTACAACACTGATAAGGACACACTGCACAGTTCACCGTTGCCCAACAACACACTCCGAGTAAGGGTTGATGTCTACACAAATGAAGACGCCCTCTTACCGAACCAGTCTCGGGATGAGCAAATAATGGTGAAAGATGTTGTAGGTGGCTATGTTACTTGGCCAATAGGTCTTATCGAGCCATATAAAAAGGTTGTTCATTTACAATTCTCTACACTTTTCCTTTGTAGTTCCATCTAAAACTATGATTTAATTTTCTGATTTTCTCAGGGTGGACAGTCTAGAGAAAAACAAATCCAACCTTATGGTAAGATCTCAAAGTGTTCGACAACACAACCCAAGTCGAAAGCATCGGCTAGCCAACAGAGCAAAAGAAGACAGACCTCATATCACGATCAATTAGTATCAATTACACCATAATTGATTAGTGAAGGAGGACTAGAGATACGTCTTAAAAGACATATCTACAGTGTTGGCAGTCTAGTTGATTATGTTACTGCCGAGGTCGTGCACGACATATGTACTCGTGATTGGGTTAGTGCTTCAGCTATCAACATCTGGATAAGGTACTTGACCATTATCATTTATCACTATTATTAATATTTCTCATTCCATTTCTTTTGTTTTTCATGACACTGTTTGTTTTATACCGGGCATTTGTACTATAAGGTCTTAATGGATACAAACAAGGTCCAATTCATATTTGTCAACCCTTATCTCGTTGGCTACCATGGGGGTAAAGTAGATATAAATGTGCAGTCTAATGATCTAAAAGATTACTTTAGAAAGAAAGCGACACCAACTACGCTATTTTTAGTGTCACACATGTTAGAATCGGCAGGCACAGCGGAAGAATTTTAAAAATTTTCACCTATCCTAATCGAGGATCTATCAACGGCATTTAAACCAAGTTGGAAGAATTCATACCTTTTGATGATTCAGGGTTTTCACGATCTCTAGGAGCCAACACGTCAGGTCCGCTGCCTCTACCGGTATCCACACGAATACTCTCCAACCGAGACTGCGTGCTAGCACCTCTAATGTCTCCTAGGGTTTCCCTTGCGGCTCTCAATTCTAATAATATGTCAGTATATCTGCTCTATCAAGTTTATAACCTTTGAGGGCTATTTTCAAATTTCAAAATTAATCATCATTAATTTTGAAATTAATTAACTATTAATTATCTTGATGAGCTAATTAAATAAATTCAGTTTAAATTAAATCCGTCCAACAGTTTTAATTTAACCTATTTATTTAATCCAAATAAAAAGCCATTAGATTTAAGTTATCTTCATAAATTAAATCTGAGATACCATATCTCTATCATGTTAATTATTAGATTTAATTTATCTTAATAAATTAAATTTAAAACTAACACAATATAATAATATCATATAATATATATATATATAATATGTATTTCGAAAATACATATCGATATAATATTATTAACGAATTTTTTATATTACATATATACATATATATATATATATATATATAATTCGTCCACCCTAATTAAACATTATCTCGTGTGTCATTCTTGTGTGCGACCCTGTAGGCCCATATGAAATTGGCAGTGGGCCAATAATTGTAGTAACCCACAAGTCTCAAGCGGCCTCTAGCAAGACATCACGACTACCCAATTCATATGAGGATCGTTAACACGATGCAACCTGTCATACAACTATGTCACCTCCCTTTTGTCACACGATATATCGGTCAAGGATGAGACATGGATAATGTCATCCTCTTATTCCTGACTATTACTTTCTCGATTCCTGAGTAGTCTAACAATAGAAATGGAAACTCATTTCCATTGTAGTATGGCCATACATTTCTCAGACTTACTCATCGAGGGGCCCAGTAATATCTCTCTACTAATGTGAGGGATAAATTATCTTGATCATTCATATTCCTCTGCATGAAAAACCACCAAGCCCATTGTAGCCTTTATCATCACCCGGTCAAAGGTGACTTTTGACTAGTTCAAAGCTTAGCAACTCTCATGTAGGAATCCATGATGACCTCAGGTCAAAGGGCATTGTGACGTGGTTATACATGAGAAAAGCTTATGACTTGATCCATGTAGCTTTCTCATAGTGGGTCGGTCCAGCACCTTGTACTCTTACAAGTGCCTAAGACTTTGATTCGTATCTCCATATCTTATCAAAGTCATGCTGATCTTGTTTCATCTCTGCTCCCGCATAGATGACCAACCAGGGACATTTTAGGACAATCTTTATGAATTATCCAAGGATACAATTATCACAGTTAACATGCAAATAATATGATAACAGAATGGAGAAATTTCATTAAATTCATAATGTTCAAAGTACAATTATTGGCCCTTTGGGCACAATTTCCAATAATACAATGCCGGGAAAGCTATTAGTGGTACAATTTTTGTTTTTATTGTTTAACTTTTATGATACCATGGTTGTTGAAACAAATTTTTTAAAATATTTTAGGCGCCATTGGATATTGATAGTTATCAATCCAACAGAACCTTCAAGCCCTTGCATTTACTATGTGGATCCTCTAAAAAATGGTCTTCCACAAAACCATTCTGATATGTTCCTATTGTTCAATAGGTAAGCGTACGTGCATATGTGTAAATATTTGCATATGTGATTGAATAACCAAAAATAATCAATTTCTATTTGTTTTGTTAGCGCATTGACTGCGTATCAGTCCTCTGTATCCTTAAGCTATTCTAAAGCTGTTGACCCTCACCTTAGCTATCCTTGGAAGAAGATACTGGTATTGATATATGAATTTACTCAAACTTTGTTAGTAAACAATTTTTATTCATAAACAGAGTTAAATATTGCATTATATTTTTGCAGTGCCCTTTCCAACCTAATGACAATGATTGTGGGTATTACATCATGAAATTTATGAAGGATGTAATTACACATGATCAGCCATTTATTCCTCAAAAAGTAAGTCATTTAGTTGCACTTCATATTGTGTTTTAATTAAATTTAATTAGTGCCTGATAATTAGTTTTACTGATTTTAATTCGTTTAAATTTGTGGCTAATTGTATATATGTGTAGTATTATGAAGATCAACATTGTGACACTTTGACTGACCATCAGCTTAATGAAGTGATCGAGGAATGGTGTGAATATGTGTTTAGGCAAATCTCTGGGTAGCTATACTATTTAATTCACTAGTTGGTCTTTGTTGTGTTGTTTCTTGCCAATTGTTGTGTCATGCATGTATTCAAGTTGAATTTGTTGTATTTCATTCACGTACAATATATTGTATAACTATTTTAAGTACTACTTTAGCTAATTAATCATCTGTTTGTATCATTTTAAAGTTATCTATCATTGTTGTTTTCTTTTCTTCATTTTGTTGTACTGTGGATATAGATACAAAAATGTTTAGATCATGCAGTGTGCAATACTGTAATTATGGAAGATATGAACAAAAAATACGCCAAAAAAATGTTCCTGTGGTGCTTCTTTAAACAAAGGCCACAGGAAGAACCAAAAAACAAAGGAGGACCCTACTGTGGCGCTTCCTTAAGGAAGGGCCAAAGGAAGGGGACCTCTTATGAAGCTTGCTGACGCAAGCGTCACAGGAGGTCTAGTCTCTTGTGAAGCGCCACAGGAGACCCCCTCCTGTGGCCCTTCCTCCAATAACAAGCGCCACAAGAGGATATTTTTTTAAAAAAAAATTTAAATGCTGAGGCGCTTCCAAGCGCCACAGCTTTTTTTAGTAGTGTCCAGATATATGGCACTTTTCTAGTGCCACAGCTAATCAATTATAAGCACCACAGTTTTGCTTTTTTGTAGTAGTGATTTATGTTACCATTACTGTCCAAAAAGAAGTTTATGCACCTTGAGTCAATGAGGATGTAGACATGAGATATGCAGCTGCTAGAGCATATTGATATGGAAGCCTGGAGTATCTTTATCAAGAAATATAAAACAAGAAGGAATGTATTCATTTAGTCTTGGATTTGCTTCGAAGGTAACTCTCTTCAGTCTCTTATTTGGAGAAAACAGCCCCATTAATCCCCATCTTGCACTACAATGTTTTAGGGCATATCTACTGTGGATCAAGAATTGCTTCATATATTAGCAATCTAACTGCAAAACTCTAAGGCCCTGTTTGGTACGTGGTATTGAATTTTGATGGATTGGGATAGGGATAGGGATTGGGATCAGGATAGGGATAGGGATTGGGATCAGGATTGGGATTGGGATTGGGATCAGAATTGGGATTGATGCTTTAAAAATATGTTTGGTATGAGGTGTTAATTGAAGGGAATGATTTTACCAATCTTATTTAATAAACAAGTACTAATTATAAAAAGACTCAAATACCCTGTCCTAATCCCAAACTTGATCGATCAACCAAATCCTCAGGGAAATCAGTGTTGAACTCATCGTCGCGATCGTCATAATTGGAAAGGTTCACCTAGTAAAAACTTCAAATATATTTCTGAAGAACCAAGTAAACAGGGTATATTTATTGCTGTGAAATCAGCAAAACAGGAAAATCAGAAGGCTATGAATTCAAAGTGACCAAACAAATAAATAAAAACCCATTTGTGAAGCTAACGAACATTAAAGAGCTCTCGTCTAATAGGTTCGTGGCTTTGACTTCTGATATAGAGATGAGAGACATCTTGATATCACAATCAAATCGCTAATTAATAGCCAACAATGAACATCTTCGACAGAGAGAAAGGGGAAAAGTGATCGGTGTTGAGGCGACGGAGTGGGCGACAGAGTGAGCAGTGGTGAGGGAAACCGTGTGAAGTTGAGACAACGATGGTGAGGGGAAAAAAAGAGGTAGTGAATATTTTAGAGGGATTTTAGGTTATGATTGGGGTGATTTTTGTCTAGAAATATTTTATTTAAGGGTATTTTTGTCTTCACAATTTTGCAATCCCGGGATTCAAAACACAATATCAGGGGGGAGGTGGCTTTGCAGCAATCCCACTTTCGTGGTATTCCCAATCCCTGGTTACCCATAGTCCCTCATACTAAACGATACATTCTGACTCAATCCCTGATCCAATCCCACTCCCTGTCCTCAAATACCACATACCAAACAGGGCCTAAGGGTTTTCTGCATCAAGAAGAATTTGCTACCAAAGAGGGATATAGTGAACACTCATCCAATGTGGTTCACACGGATATAAGTTTTTATCTAAAATGTTTTGATTTCACAAATGTTGTGTGTGCTAATTTTCGTCATTGTAATGTCTTTAATATTCTGCAATCATGCCCACACATGATTGTAAGAACCTGATATACTTATATTTAACCTTTTAATGCATTTTGATCTTTTACCAAAAAACAAAAAGGGGAAAAGTGTACCAAGTTGTTTTCTACTCATGTGATAATGATATAGATGAAGATACTTTGAGATTCTATATGGTTTTAAAGACCTAGAATAGTGTCACGAAAAACAAAATATATATCGTACAATAATTAACATGCATTAGATTTACTGGCAAAAAAAAAATGCATTGGATTATTAGTTTGAATGATGGAATTATCCGTATATAGAGCAATATAAATAGGATATTTATATCATGGAATTATACTACCTCCGTCATTAATAGAAGAGCTAATTGGGGATTATTTGATCCTAAATATAACATCTTAATCCACTTTGTCTCCTAAATTCATAATCTTTATCTAAGGGTATCCCTATTCATTGCATGAATTAAGGAGTTTCATGAAAGGATAATCATGATAAAAAATGATATTTTAGGAAAATCGACATGTATTTATTATAAATAACTAACATAACTAATTTTTTTAATTTAAATAAATTAATCAACTATTTTTTATATTAAGGACCGGAAGTAATATGTAATATTATATCTGCACTAATTTATTGAAAAAAAACAACCATAGCTTTTAACTGAGTTGTTTTTCATAAATAAGTCCAAGAGATATAACGCATTCTTTAAAAGATGATAAAGGAGGGGAAAATCACGATGTCAATCATCATTCACTTGGATGACAATGAAGAATAGGGGATACATAATAACATAACCATGAACAAGTAAGTCACTAATCAAGAGTTTCCAAAAGAAGGGACAAGATTACAAATTAATTCCTCTTTGTCTACGTGATGGAATCAAAAGACCGTTAACATACGCTCCAAAATCTCTAAACATTGGAACAAAAGCTACCATTATATCGTGAACTAAACCTCTTTGATACCTCATTATTCATCCTTTCATCAATACCAAAAAAAAAAAAAAAAAAGAGCTTATTACTAACAGAAAATTATTCCATCACTAATTTATGACGGATTACCATTTATTCATAAATGCAACCAATTTGTGACGGACAATGTAGATGAGGCGATGAAGTGGTGGCGCTAGATGGGGGAGATGTGGCAACCTGGCAGAGAGAAGGCAATGACATGGCAGTGTTTGATATGGCATACATGGTGGTTGAGAGTGAGGTGGCGACATCTAGTGAGGACATGTGGCGATTGGAGGAGGGACAAAGTGGCATTTTGCAATTATTAAAAAAGTAAATTAGGGACACAAATGTTCCATTACTAAGTTGGAATAGGCTATCCCAAAATTTATAATGGAATTTTATATTATAGGGAAAAAATATTCTATCAAAAATTACCTAGAGAATCCGGTTAAAAAAAAAAAAATCACCTAGAGAAATTCACTAGTAACCCGATTCATTGGAAATAGATGCCAGTTAATTTTTTCTTCTAACATTGTCCGAAATGGCCCTCTTAACATGATTTTTTCTCTCTACCATTGGTAAATGGTAAATCAATCATTTTTATCTCCTACTATATCTGAATAGTATAAGAGGAACATAATTTACACTAGAATATCTATTTTTCATAAAATGTCTCTAATAAAAAACATTGTGAAATGGAATAACAAAATGCATTGAGAGTTGAGAGTAGCATAGCATGCATGTCTATTGACAATCAACAATTTTTTTTATCGAACATATATATATATATATATATATTGAATTAAGAAGGCAAGCACCAACAGGAAGAGGTTACAAGCGGGATCAAATCCGCGAACTTTCCATTTAGAGGGGAGGCCACAAGGCCTTTGGCAACAATGAACAATTATGAATGAGATGTCCAGTTAGAGAACCAAGGTAATAGACTCACCCACGATTTTAAGCACAAAAAGGCCCACTCGCTATATTGAACTCGAAAAAAGACCCACCAGCTAAAGGAATATTTAAAGGAACATTTCACCCCACCCCCATTGTAGCTAAATAATTTCCAAAAGCCTCCATAACAATCTCAGTACTTTGGGGGGAAGTGATATTAATTTGAAGAGTGTATAGTCAAAAACAACCCTCCCAAAAGCCCCATTTCAATGTCAAAATGCACATTACAAGACAAATGTACCTATTTACAAGACGATCGTGTGTATTTACAAAACAAATAAGCTGATTTGCAAAAATGAATAATTAAAATAACAATAACTTGTTCTATTTACAAAACATGTGCCTGTTTATAAGACAATTGGACGTATTTACAAGACAAACAAGCTGATTTGTGATACCAATAATTGAAATGATAATAGATTGTGCTATTTACAAGATAAGATGGTGATTACAAGTCACATGTGCCTATTTACAAGACAAATAAATTAATTCACAAAATAAGTGTGAACTTTTATGAGATGTATGAGGAAATTTACAAGAAAACCAAGCTGATTTGCAATACCAACAATTAGAATTTACACTTATATAATTTAACATTGATCCCAAGCTATTTTCATTTTAATTATTGATTTTGCAAATCATCTTATTTTTCTCGTAAATATGTACTATTGTCTTGTACATAGGCCCATTTATCTTGTAATACGCACTTTTTACAAAGTAATGGGGCTTTTGATGGGCTACTTTTGTCTAATCAGTCCTCCAATTAATTTTACTTCCCACTAAAGGCTACAGTGGGAGCTAAGTGAAAGTTTCCCAATGTTTAATGAATTAATGAGAAGTGTCATGAACAATCCTTAGAACCGGAATTGCCCCAACTTCCTGATTTAGACGACACTTTCCTCATCCCCATCAATTTCTTTTTTCTTTTTGGATAATAAAGAGGGTTTACAAAAGTCTACATAAGTCAACAGAAACTCAAGTTAAATTTAGATATCCAAACAAAAGGAACAAAGGCGCATGGTTGTATATTTAAAATTATAATTTCATACTTAAAAAGACTTATATGTTGAGATATATACAATTTGGGATCTAGGGCTAATATTTTTGTCGTTACGTTCTTTAAAGATAATTTCAAAACTTAAAACCCTTACTATAAACTGTCACTATAATATGGGATAAAATGATTTTTCTTTCCTAATCTTCAATTTTGGATGGAATATATACTGCGCTGCACTCCAGAATAGCTCATAATCATATGACTCACCAATGGAATCTCTCCTTTACGTTCATGACTCTCCCAGGTGCATATAAAAATGTTGCAAAAGAGTAAATACTTCAAAATAAGAGACCCAAAAATGTGAAGTTGCTAGACTCCTTTATGCCTCTGCCAGTTTCAAGCGGGGAACAATATTCATTGATTGAAGCTCCTGAAAGATTTGAGAGAAAGACAAGTGAACAACAAATAATAATATAATATTATCTCCACAGCCTATTTATAAGTAACAAATTACTACCAAATATGCAGATGAGTTAAAAGAAACAAGCCCAAAAGGTAATATCCACTACCAAATAACATGATAAAGTTCAGAAAAATAATTATAGATATGCATTAACATAACCATGTTTTACCTTTACTATTTTTTACTTTTTATATATGTAGTTTTGGCCCTCGAGGGGGTCGGGGGACTAGAACTGAACTGAACTAATGATTGGTGTATTAAGAATATGAGTAAACCTAGCAGAAGATTCAATTTATTTGACATTCTGGTGAGGAAGTATATAGCATACCTGGATCAAGAGTTTGCAAGCATATGGTAGTTTCATTGTAGATATATTATCTCCATTTTTACAAAATGAACAAATTCCAGTTTTCAGCTTATGGTGGTAATACCCTAACAAGCCACACTTTCTACAGACCTGTGTCAAAAGACATATAACATCAGACAAATTGCATATAAACTACAAGCCTTTCAATCAATTTAAAGAGATTATAATGAACGGACAAGCATTTTTTTTATTGAGATTTGAAATTCAAACAATATCAACGTAAACACAAAGAACCTGATGCCTTTAGATGGTGCAATGGATAAGAGCAATCTCACAAACTCGCATAATATAATCAACCAAGGTTCGTGAAATAATAATTCAGGCCAAAGCTAAATTAGACTGAAACAGCGCAAGAAAACATAAGATAGGCTGCATTTGACATTTAGGCTTCACCTTTTTCTGTGTGTATAATTCAAGCTTATCTTGGTACATAAATATACATATTAGGCTTATTAGTAGTGGAAGCACAAATCCCAAAAGAACAAATAACTTTTTTAGCAATCACTATTAAGTAATACATCAGAGTGATTGGTTTGCAAGACGATACACCATGGGATTCAGTGTTTGCTACTAAGGCTGTAACTTTAGCAATACACCATGTCAAAACGTATGTACACAATAACATAAACATAGCACAGAAGTTATTACCTGAACTTCAAAAGGATCACTAGATAACATAAGCCTCTCATAAATCAACATACTAGTACCATAAGCAATCAAACAATCACGTTCCATTTCTCCAACCCGCAGACCTGAAGGTGGATTAATTATAAGTAGAAAAAGTCAGACTCAACCATATATTGATACCTTTTATTGCTATTTTCATACTTCAGTATCTTCACTCTAGTCACTATGCACACGTTATATTCTGGATAAAGTATGATTGCCAGATAGGATGATTCACACGTAAAGACATGGGGCAAGGCTTGGTTCAAATAGTCAGGTCGGGGGAAGTCATGAGATATGAATGAATAGGTTTGCTTTTCGCAAGTTTTAATTATTACCAAAGACATATAAAGAATAGAGGTTTTAGTATACACATAAATTAAAAACCAAGATCAAAGATAGTTCAAGTGATATATACAATTAAACATCAATTTTCCCATAAGAATAAAATTGTACAGCAAAGTAGCAGAAAATACGGAATTGATGCAACAAAAATCTATTTTGAAGCTAAGGCACTCATCATGATGAAACTTTTTTTATTTTCATCCATAAAGTTTGGAAGCTTCAGTTTTTCTCTTAATCAACTAAATTCAAATAGGCTCAGATATCGCCTTATAGCCTATCATTTATAGAGTATTTATAACCCCATTCGTGTATTTTTTGAAAACTCTGTTATGCAAAGCCACCATGACCTGACAAGCATGAACAAAATCAGGATTTAATTTATTTTAGGGAGAAGCAGATCTCCCAGTAATTTGGGGTTTAAATTTATTTTATTTGGTCTAGAGATGTCATTTTATCTCACATTGGGATCAATATTCCAATTCATGTCTTGAATCAGGATTGCTTAGGCCTTAAGATCTGAATAAACATTTCTTCTTTTATTATTGAGTTTGAACAACATAATCAAGTGCTTATTGGTTATTCTCTTTCATTCTCCTTTCGTTATGAACGAACTAAATCTACAAAAAGGATAGAGTCAAAACCTCCATTCCTAGCCCTCCCTTCTGTAGGTTGTCTAGTCAGCATGGCACGTGGACCATTTCCTCGAGCATGCATCTTATCGAGCACCTGAACATCACCAGACTTTGCTTTTAAAATCCCAGCAACTATATTCATATGAATTGCAACAAAAAGTGAAGTGATAGAGGAAATATTAAATTGAAGATTATAATATTACATTATCAATAGAAATGTAAAATAATTCATTGTGCAGAATACTTTTTCATTAGATATATATACTATCAGAAAAAGTTTATCAAGTTAATTCATATCAAATATAAAATTTTCTTCTAACATAAAATTAACAGTAGCTGTATACCAAAGTAAAATAGAAGCATTAATTTCGCCTTGAACATCTGAAAGGTCAATAATAGTTTATTGCTATGTGTGAAAAATCTAGATCATTAATGAGGATTCTTGTATTTATTACCGAGATAGTCAAACATCCCCAGAATTACTTTCTCTGATTGCACATATCTTTAGGATTATTTTCTGGTTGTAAATCCCAGATTTATATCTAGTATCTAGTACGGGAACATGTATATATTTCTTGATGCCCTCTGAATAAAGTCATACAATTCCTCTACTGCCTCTGCTCTCCCTAGGTCCAGAGGAAAATTAATAATCTGTCTAGTAATTGAATTATTAGGTTGCTCTTTCCAAAACCAGTGTGACAATAATTAACGAAGAATAGTTATAGGAAACTATGAATAACTGGAAGAGATGCCAAGGAAAGTCGTCTCTCTTTTAAAATGTAAAGTGGACAAATATGATTTGGTCTAAAACAGGTGGACAGATATGATAGTTGATAAGGCATGAGCAAGTGGGAAAAAAATAACAATAATGCATCCCTGAAGTGCCAAAGCAAGATTACTTTTAGCAAATAACTTCCAAGCGACACAACTTGACTGTTGGGAGAAATGCATCATCCACTCACACAAGTCAGAATAAAGATAAAATCAGAAATGCATCTATATAATCAAAAGTCTTGAAGGCAAAAGAGAGACAAACTTCTTATTATAGAATTTCACACTCACCATGTGTTTTAATTTCTGGTAGTAAATTGGCCCCATGAAAATATACGCTTGCAATGGGCAACCCGTAATACCTGAAGAGAAAAAAGGTGATTCATGGACAATTAGCCAACGGCAACTTAAATTGCTGGAATAAGGCTTCCAACTTCATGGATTCAGACAAATGATATTTTCATTTCAATAAGGTTCAGAGAAGCCAAAAAGAATAGAGAAATAACAAATAACTTATTTTTTGCAATAAAGCTTTTCGATCTCTGTATATTATACATGGATATTTTTTTAAGAAACCATCTAAAAAACACCAAGAAGAAACCACAAAATAACAAATGTTAAGGCAAAAAGTACCTTTAACTATATAAGCATTCCACTTTAACCAAATGGTTCAAACAACAGTCTATGCAATTAGATCTTATCATATTCAAGTTTTGACTTTCATCATACATTTATGAATCTAACCTGATATCAGTGTGCGAATTCTTGTATATCAGCAGTTTTATTAAGAAAAGCTAAAAATACTGTCATAGATAACATTATTGCGGAGATGATAACTGAGAGAAGCCAAAAGGAAAACCTGAATAAATGAAGTCTTTCCCATTGTAGTTAAAGCCATGCTTCACCAAAGTTTCACTGCCACAGAGTAACAAACTTTGAGAATGAGGACAATATAAGAGAAAAGTATTTTGGGAAAACAATGTATTTTTCTTGATGTGAATACTGAAATACAATTAGCTATTTATACAACAGAGGAGACAAGATAATAAAACCTACTAAAGCCCAATAAGTACTAATTAAGGATCTACAATAATTAAGAATATTCACAATACAACAACAACAAAGCCTTAACCCACTAGGTAGGGTCAGACACTTAGATCACATGATGCCATTGTACTTTATAAAAAACCAGCTAAAAATATTTACAATAAATATGCTATTTTCTCAGAGAATACTGATGTGGATTATATGATAAAAGGCTACACCATAGACAAGTAAGATACCTTATAGTTTCAACCTTGTCAGCATGGCCACTTCTTTCTCCAAAAGCACTTCCATAATGGAACCTACCACATGAAACCCCTGCCTTTCCTCCAAGTAGTTCTATCATCTTTCCAACTGTCATACGACTGAAACCATAAAAAAGGTGGCATCAATAAAGAATTTGCAACATACTTAATGATAACATGGTTTTGATGCTAAAAATAAGAGATGGCTCAATGTTAAACATTGCAACAAGGAAGGAAAACCCAACAAAAATTTTGCTAAGCCACAAGCAGCTGGAAACAAAAAATAAAAAGGGAGCTATGGCACTTGCTTGTATGGTACAATCAATTCCCAACCTAAAACGCATTTTCATCACCCGTCCATTTCGTAACTAGTCTCAGGTAAAATTGTTTTGCTTAGAGTCTGAAACCCCCTCAGTGTACTAAATTCATGAATGTTTGACCAAACAGTCTCACCACCTAAGCATATTTTTACACACATCATATTTTAAAGATTGGACGGACAAATATTGGCTAAAATGATTAAGCATTCTAAACTTATGAGAATTCACGCAGATGCTGCAGTTTTGCTTGTATTTACAATAAACCAAGAAATTGTTCATAGAAAAATAAAAGCCAACATAACGTGTCACTCGAAAAAAAAAGGGAGAATTACACTAAGGTCCCAAGGAAGAAAAGAAATGAAAAAATGGTCTCAATAGATTGCAAAATGAAAAAATGGTCCCATGGAGTTGTTAATACGGGCTCCTGGGGTTGTTAACGAGTTGTTAATATAGGCTCCTGGAGTTGTTAATGGGACCATTTTTTCATTTTGCAATCTATAGGGATCATTTCTTCATTTTTTTCCTTCCTGGGGACCTCATTGTAATTCTCCCAAAAAAAAAAAAAGCATACATAAAATGAATAACCAACCCACAAATAGGCAAATAACTATCCTTAAAACATTTTAACTGTCATACTTTACAAATCAATATTTTAAATCATATTCCATATTTGGGGCTGGAAATTGGGTTAGGATCAAAACATGAGTCCTGAGCCCTTCAAAGTAATGTGACCTGCGGCTGTAAATGAACCAATCTGTTCATGAACTTCAGAGAATAAAAAAATAATAATTTAGTTCAGCTCAATTACTAAATAGATAAGCTTAAAACATTAAGCATGTTTAGTTAAAAAAACACATTTTAAAGAATTTGATGCTTGGCTTATCATAAAACTAAATAGTTTGTAATTAAAGTATTTTTTCTTTGGAGAAAATAATATAAGCATTAAATTTATAAGATTCTATTAAAGATTACATTGCCAAGCAATATCTATTTTCCATAGAATTTTCTTAGACGCACACATGCATAATATAAATATTCATAAATTTAGTTTTTTAAATGAGCATATATTTATTATATTTATACTATGATCATGACCATTAAGACAGCTCAATTATTCAACAAATCTGAAAAGAAAAATTCTGGCTCTTAATTGAAACCTGGGCTGAAATTTAAGCTTACGTTCATTTCCACAAAATAACAACAACACCCTAATTACTTTCTAGCTCAGAGGTCAACAACATCGTGATTCTATCAGACCTATGTTCAAATGAAGGGCATTAGCTCACTATTCATTTTACTATCAATTTGTAACAACTTGTACGTTAGTAATTAAGGGAATCATAATATTATAGTTTGCTTCTAAAAGATTTAATGTCCAAAGATAAACCTGGGCAAGGGAAAACTTTTTCCTGGATGTAAAAAAGGACTGGAAGGAAAAACCAAATTTTATACAGCCATACAGTAGCCTTCCAACTTGGTGATAGACGAATAAATTTAAACTTTTTATGATGCCATTTTGATGCAAAACATGGGTAAAGAGCATACGATGGGGTTAAGAGAGCAAAAGCAGAACTTCATTAATGATTTCAATATAATGCCATAGTCTAATATATCCAAATACAAAGAAATGCTAAAATAGGTTACCCCTTATTCTGAATTAAATATGTTACTTCCTTCAAAAATAAATAAACATGATACCCAAATAATCCATATTTATTAAAAGCCATCACATATTCAACTATTACTCACATCAGATCTCCCTCATTTACAGCACATGGCAAATCCCTTGATGTGTCAAAAGAAATTGGAGTTTTCACACATGTTCCCACATACCACATTGAAGAGTATGATTTATAAATGAATCATATTACCTAGGAAATCCATGAGGATTCATAATCAGATCAGGACAAATGCCACGTTCAGAAAATGGAAAGTCTTCCTGCTGGACAATTGTTCCACAAACACCTTTCTGCCCATGTCTGCTGCTAAATTTATCCCCAAGCTAAAGCAACAAAAATGAGAAAGAAGTCAATAAGAAACTTTAAAATAAGTAAAAATCTCCACAACAAAACCTAGAAGTATTTACCTCTGGCCTACGAGTATGACGAATCAAAAATTTGATACACATGTTGTTATTTTTGTCAGAGCACAAAACCACTCTATCGACAACACAAGATTCACCTTCAGGACCTTTGAATGTTTGTATACTAGGCCGATATGCACTGGCAGTGAGAAAACAAGAAAGAAAGAGAAAAAAATAATTGGAGATCGTTAGGGTACTGAGTAAAGTAACGGATAAATGGGAAAGTTAGATGATAATTTGAGAATTTATGTTGAGAAGGATAAAGGTATTCTGAGATAAAGAGCAAGCAAGAATCTCACATTCTCTCTAAAATAGCCCAATACTCTGTTATAAAGAGAAAGTAAGCATCTCACTAACTCTCTAAGAACAGCCCTGGAGAATCTTCTAAACCAATTTACTCTCTGAATATTCCATGCTTTATTGAGTAGGCAAGAAGCCAATTTATAGAAGTACAGAGAGATAAAATATAATTCAAAATTCAAACTAAAAAATCCAAATAATATCTAAAAGAAATGCAAATAATATCTAAAATCTAGGAACTAAATCCTACTTGTGGATATTCCACTTATTCTGAAATATCTAAAATAATAAATAATCTTGTAAAAATATCTTAAATCCTATTTATGGATAATCCACTTATTTTCAGATTTCCTAAAATGATAATAAAAACAGATTCAATTAATAAAATAAATATTAATAAAATCAGACTCTATCATTATCCCCTCCTTGTAAATTTGCCTTGTCCCCAAGGCAAAACGAAAAAATTATCTTCCTTGTATGTCTGGAGGTTTAGGCAGCGATGGTAGGAAGGCAATATAAGATGTATCAACAACTCTAAATGAAACTTCAAGAACAAGGGTAGGCCGAACAAGATGTAGCACATAAGACACCAATCTGTCAAGGAAAAAATGATCCATGGAGCCACAATCCATAAGAATCATATCAGAAGGATGTATCAAGGTTTCTTGAAGCTTCACCGATGATGAAGACTTTCCCAAGATGTGATTCTAGCACTCAGACTCCACAGTCGAGGGACCGGACGACAAAGTCACGTTTGTTGTCACTGGTAGGGGTGGTCTCAAACTTACAGACGCTGCTCTTATTGAAGTTGCTGTAGAATCTTCATCCAATGTGAGATGATCAGAAGAGTATGACTGTGAGCGAGCTTTGGTGATGTCCGACAACATTGTGGGTGAATTAATGGGATACAAAAATTTTGGGTGGCTCGGTTTAGAGTCACATGCGTCATTGTTGGTTAAATACCCTGACAGAGTTAAGCGGCTGTGACTAGGTTTTTTGCTTCTGTACTTGTGGATTCTGACATGCTTCCTAACTCCTAAGCCCATGTCACTGGATTTTTTTCTGATGGTAGGAGTTGTGCTGCTTTATTGGGTCTGGGAATTACTAACTTGGGGTTTTAAGCCAAGTTTAGCATTTATAGTGTCAAGACGGGAGATAATATAAGATGCTTGCAATGACTTGTAAAAAGTGGAAGAAGTGTATGATGGGAATGAGGAAGGAAAACTAGCGGAAGGGTTGGTTACCAGATCGAACGGCTCTGATGCTATTTGTTAAGGTACTGAGTAAAGTAACGGATAAATGGGAAAGTTAGATAATAATTTGAGAATTTATGTTGAGAAGGATAAAGGTATTCTGAGATAAAGAGCAGGCAAGAATCTCACCTTCTCTCTAAAACAGCCCAATACTCTATTATAAAGAGAAAGCAAGCATCTTACTAACTCTCTAAGAACAGGCCTGGAGAATCTCCTAAACCAATTTACTCTCTGAATATTCCATGCTTTATTGAGTAGGCAAGAAGCCAATTTATAGAAGTACATAGAGATAAAATCTAATTCAAAATTCAAACTAAAAAATCCAAATAATATCTAAAATCTAGGAACTAAATCCTACTTGTGGATATTCCACTTATTCTGAAATATCTAAAATAATAAACAATCTTGCTAAAATATCTTAAATCCTATTTGTAGATAATCCACTTATTTTCAAATTTCCTAAAATGATAATAAAAACAGATTCAATTAATAAAATAAATATTAATAAAATCAGACTCTATCAGAGATCACATCATGCAACATGACTCTAATACCCAAAATTTTAACTCAGTTCAAAAACTAACCTGTCCGGCAAATTTGCAGCAGATGCACCCTTCAGTGTCTTCGTATCAATAGGGGATTGTTTATTGATATATATATCATTTGGCCTTATAATTTCCCCAGGTGCAGCAAGCCCATCATCATCAAGTATCTAGAGAGAACAGGAAAATATCCAACAGCATAAGAAAATGTTTAAATCAACATAGATTCAAACAACAATACTAGAAAAATGACAATGTGGACTCATCAATATCTATCTGATTATATGCCACAGCAAATAAAGGAATAAAAGCCTCAGAAACTTGATTTTGAGTTTATGGGCAATAATCTTTAGCTAGCAAATTAATTATAACAAAGTTCATGACACGAAAAGCCTGATGGTGCGAACCAGCTGTATGTGAGAGATTTAGGCTGGAAGAGAACTAGCAAGGTGAAATTAGCCTCACAATATTTGATTACATTCAGATAGAAGTTTAACTTAAATCACCCATTGAACAATCAAGAGACCCAAAAACTGATCTCTGCGCACTTATGGATGGGAAGGCATTGGAAAAGGTCAATTGTATTGCACTGTATACGAATAATTCACCCGAATGCAAATACAACAAACCAGAGCAACTGTATTCTTTAAAATAAATTGCCGCCTAGATCTGACTTGATTTTCAATCAGATAATTCTTGTAGATAGAGAAGATCCTTCAGAATTATTAAGTTGCTTGATGGGGACCTCAAAGAGAAAATTTACATGGACACACCTCTGAGCTTGACAATTCAATATAACAATTTAGTGCACATATTACTAAAATCACAGCATGGACTCAAGCAATCTATGAGAAAATGCTGTGGAAGAATTATTAAGGCTATAAAGAAGCTTGGTTTTAATTTTACCCCAAACCAAAAAAAAAAAAAGCTTTGCTTTACATATTGGCAAGCATACACATCCCTTTCCTCGAGGTATCAGAAGGTAAGATTACTATTCTCGTTGTTTATATAAAGGATATTATTACATCTGGGAGCAATGAAATCACTCACCTCAAGAAAGTATTAGGTAAGGATTTTTTTTTTTAGTTAAAAACTTGAGAGTACGTTACATGCATGGTAACTCAATACAGAAAAAAGGTATATATATCCCAAGAGAAATATACCCTTGATTTGCAAAGGGATATCAATGCTCCTATGGATCAATTGCACAAGATTTGAACCTTATGAAGAGCTTGGTTCCTCATGGCAAAATTAAGCATGTTAAAATTCATCAGGATTTTATCAGAAGGAAAATTAGCAAACAGAATCATTGAGGTACGCCTATATGAAAACAAATACATAATGTTCATACCAAAGTTATTCCAAGAATTGAATTTCATTATCTCAGTGTACCTGACGCATACTAGTGACGCTACTAGGGATCATTAAGTTGTGTTTTTATTGATTTTTTATTTTTGTTTGAATTTATTGAAAATAACTTCGCTCCTAGGGACACTACTGTATATCTTCTAAGCTCTAGGGATACCACTGTACATTCTTCTTAGCTCTAGGCCTAGCCCATCAACTTGTCAAGCATACATTTATCTGCCTTTTTTCTATGACCACTGTTTTTTGAACCTAGTAGTTGATCCTGCTTAGGATTATCGGAACTTCTGAATAAGCATTGACCCACTGGATTACCAAACTTTGAGCTATTCTGGATATATGGAACATATGGAAACAAAATGTAAATTAACAGAGAACCCCTATGAATAAAAAGTTCATCTTTGAGGATCTTAAAACAGGTTTTCTCCAAGAAATTTGGTAACCAAAACAATTCTTCGATCACAACATATACGGATAAATTATAGGAAATATAACCTATGTAAATTTCAAACAAATTAGTGCACAATAAAATCAATAGAAGAGTAATTGCTATTAAACCATGTTACCTGCATACGTCCCGCATTATCTGCAGTTCTATCAGGCCTCAGTATCCGATCTTCTGTGTTATTCTCATACTTTTGCTTAATAGCAGTGTACCTATACATCAAGAAATACCATAGTTTAACCACCTTAGATGAATCATTAAAGAAGTACAGCAAAACACTATCCAACAAGATGAAGAGTAAAATCACCAAATTAAATTCTTTACTTTTTCATAACAATACAACGGCCAAAACCACGATCAAGGGAAGCCTTGTTCATGACAATTGCATCCTCTATGTCATAGCCACTATAGCTCATAACAGCCACGGTGGCATTCTGTCCGGCTCCAAGCTTATCATACCCAACCTGAAAGAATTAGGGATTAACCACAGCCCTATGTTCAAAGTACGAAGAGGAAACAATATACCAACCAGTTCAATTGTCCTTGTGGTCAGCAAAGGCCTTTGAGGATAAACCAGCAGGTACAACAAGGTGTCCATCCGGCACAGCTGCAAGTGTAATATGATATTATGCAAAGAAAATTCAGTTATTAGCATATATTGAGCATGTCAGTTATTAACAAAATAATATGCAAATGAAAGAAAAAGTATGCTCCTGCATCCTTCATATTTTGATCCTTGTTAGCTGGCTGAAGGGATTTTTTACCCTCCATTTTCTACTCTTCCAGTCCATTTATTTTTCTACCAAAATAGTCAAGCCCTCAACATATGTGTAAGTAAATGCATGACCAAAAACCGACGAGTACCATACGTTTAATGGCAATAAAAACTCATGATTTTTTGACAGGCCATATAACTGATGGAATATAAGAATTTAACAAATTTTGAGCAAACCTAGAAAGAAACAGGAAATAGCTACTTTTATATGTTATTTTATTTGGGATGAAATTCAACCGAGAAATTTTATCTCTCAGCTTGATGCTTTATTGATTAATTAGACGGTACATATAGGAAAGAAAGCTAGGGTGAACTGCAGATACTATCTAATCGAAATCAAAATTAAAAGGTATGATCAGGTTCCTAGTTATTATGAAATTATTTCTTATATAAATGAAAATAATAGCAAAAATAATGGACAACTAAATGACTGAATAATGAGTCCAAACCAAGATGGGCTTGGACCTATATCCTCATCCCAACTTTCTTGTGAATCCTTCAAACTTCGCATTCACAATTGATAATGCTTTGGTGAACACATCTGCAACTTGCTTTCTCGATGCCTAAGGTCAATCTGCTTGTCTTCTATTCTTTCTCTGAAAAAATGTCAGCCTATCGCAATATGTTTCAACTTGTCATGGTACACAGGTTTTTCTTCACAATTTTTATGGTTGCAGTGTTATCACTCCAAACCTTTCCTTAGCCATCACATGTTATTCTCAACTTCTTAAAAGAGTCTAGTGAACCACATACCCTCGCAAATTCCTTGAGCTAATGTCCTCAGTTCAGCTTCTCAATACTTCATAAGACAACATATTGCTTCTTGCCCCTTCATGTTACCAATTTTTCCCATAAAAAGGAACAGTACCCAGTAGTAGATCTTTTGTCCACCACTGATCCTGCCCAATCTCTTTGGTTTCCTTCAACAAAGAATTACCCTTTTCCCAGTGTTCCCTTTAGATAATGCAGTCATATGATCTTTGTTGGGATGGTTTGAGAATTGACTGAGAGCTCATTTAGTTTAACCCCATTGCAACCTTTATCGCATTACCATAGAAGGCATGTTTGGTTCGACTTGATGGCAATAAAGATTCCACTAGTGCACATGGCACATTGGCCTAGTGGCAACGTGATCCTCTTGCATAGGGGCAGTCGTGGGTGCGACCCCCCAAGGTCAGTTTAACCTCCTTTCTAACAAGAAAAAATAGTGTGCTGATATGAAAATTGCACATTTTTTGGTAATGTTAATTTCCAAGGGGGAGGGTGAGCCTTGGCGCAGCGATAAAATTGTTGCCATGTGACCTGAAGGTTACAAGTTCAAATCTTGGAAACAGCCTCCCCGATTGTGGGGGTAAGACTACGTACATCTATCCCTCCCCAGCCTCTACCTGGTGGGAGCCTTATGCACTAGACCGCCCTTTTATTCCCAAGGCGTGCATATGAACGTTCATTGCAGGGGTGCAACCATTCATAAATTGTCTATTTCGCCCCTAAAGAAACACCTTCTCCTTCCGGATTTTTTATTGTCCTCTCTCCTCTCTCCCTCACTCTCTCTTATAAAAAGCCCATCATCTCTCTACTTCCCGTCATCAATGTCACCACCATCGGCATCGTCTTCACCATCGCCAATGACCTCTTCACTCTTCATCGACCTCTCCCCCCTCTCCATTAAAGTCTGTTGTGTCACCTGAGTTAAGATGATGATGATGTTTGCAACGTCAAGACAGTTGTGAAAGAATAGATCAAAGATGGAAGAGAACAAATCTGTGTGTCTTCTCCACCACTAGAGGCCTATTCCCTCTTCCCCCCAACCCCCCCCCCCCCAAAAAAAAGCAACATCCTCTCCCTCTGCATTAAAGTCTTCCCATCAACTTGAGAGACTGTGTTGCATCAACAACTCATTATTGGGCCAGCACTTTACAGCATATGTATTTTGCATCACTAGCTCTAGACATAGTATTTCTATCTCTGTAATCAAGTGATCTAGAGTGCAATCCCCCCAGCCTCCATCCCCATAACTAAATTTTCATCACAAAGTGGTAAAGAACAATGCCTTGTCCAGCTTACAGGCCAAGATCACTCACAGAAGGGGCAACGTTAGACATTCATTGTGAGGCATATATCAAATAACAAATATTTCGATGTTGAACAATTCCAGCAACTCCAACACAAGCTCCCCAAGACATTATTTAACCACAAATTTAGGCATATTTTTAACAAAGATAAACAAAACTGCCCATGACAAATTGATTACTATTAGTATCCCTTAACTGTCCTGAAAGTTTGATTACTTGAATCCATTATAAATGTGTTTTACTATTTATTTTATTTGTTGAGCCTACTGTCAAATTATTTAAATCCCAGTGACACTGTTGTACATTCTCCTTAGCTCTGGTGTTACATTGCAAATTATCTTATGACATCAAAGAAAAGTTCATATTCTCCATTTCAGATCAATTCACAGACTCATGAGGAATTCAAACCTTGATCCATGTGGACATGGATCTGCATACTTGTAGAAACAAAATATTTACTTGCATTACAAAGCAACAGAAAACTTGTTAAATTATTTATTAAAAAAAAAAGACTTCCAAATAGAGCTGGGAATGCGGGCTGGCCCACACCAACCCGCGGGCCATGCAGTGCGGGCTGGGCTGGCAAAATGCCAACCCTAACCCGCAATGTGGGGGTTGCAGGCCAGCCCGCAGGCCCGCATTTTTTTAAAAAAAAAATTCTTATTTTAAAAAAGGGTCGAAAATATGAGACACATATATATAAGTCATTAAATTTACTTTCTTAGCATCAATTATTTCTCTTATAAAAATTTAAAAATATAATACACAATTCAAAAGACAAAGGTATCAAATTTGTCAAAGTTTATAAACAAAACATAAACTCATCCTCAAACAACCAAGATATAATAATTTTGTTTAAAGAAGAAGGGAAGAGGTTAAGATTTTTTCTCTTTGGATTGGGAGGTACCAAGATAGGAGTGGAAAACTTATAAGTTTTGTAAAATTATTATATGTACAAAAAAAAAAAAAATTGTGGGCCAACCTGCCAACTCGTGGGCTAGCCCTCATCAACCCGCGGGCCTGTGCGGCCCGCATTTTTGTGGGTTGGGAAAACCCGTCAAAACCCGTGGGCCCGCGGGTTAGGCCCATATTACTGGCTCTACTTCCAAATTTATACAGTTGTTGCACAAAAGCAGGAAAAAAAATTTTTACCTGATTGTAAGCTATATTCCCCATAGCTTGTTTTCCCATTGCACACTACAGTTGTCCAAAAAGAATAAATTCAGGATATAAGAGAACAGGAATATAATGAGTTTATTTACAAGAGAGAAAGAGGAAACATGAACAAGGAAAGGTAAGGAAACCTGATAAGTGTTTCGGGGTGACTGATTATGATGAGGATATGGAATCAGCCCTGCAATTACCCCTAAGATAGTGAAAGGCTCAATCTCGATATGAGTAGTTTCTGGTGTGGCATCCCCTTCATATAAAGCAATCTATGACACGGAAAGAAGAGTCATTAGTAACAAGATTTTTATGACTAAAGTAACAAGTAGTCAGAGAAGAACAAACCAAAGCATTGTTTTCCTCATTAACATCAAGATACTCAATCAAGCCATCACGTAAAAAATCATCAAACGTGCGCACTCCATCCTGAAAAAGCATGAAATTTGAATTCATATAAGCACCTTTCTTTCTTCCCACCAAAAAAAAAAAAGCTTCAAATAAACTCACCATTAACTCCTTCATATGATCCTCTTTAACTCTAGATATGCCCTTGTCAACAATGACAAGCGGACGACAGACTCTACCGCCATCAGAAGCTAAGTAAACACACCGCTAAAAAGAAACAGTACAATCATTACATTTTTTCACTTATATCAACTAGTAAAGTACCTTGTATAAAACCACGTCATTCAAGAAAAAATGGGAACTGCAAAACACTATATAAAGCAAGAGAGATGTGTAGGGTAATAATTAAGACATTAGAATCTGCAATAAGCTAAAATGGTTTTAAAACAGTGTCAACTGAGATTTTTTAGGCCCACAAACATAATATTATATATATATATATGATTTCGTACATGTTTCATTTATTCTCCGGTTTGACTCTATACATGTCGTGATCTGTTTTTAGATTGTCATTAGTCATCGGGATTGAGCATGCCAGCCCATTGTGGTATTCCTTCCCTATAAGTATTCAATTGTTTCATCGAATAACACATGAACTAAGGCCTATTTATCCACATCAACGTTAACGCTTTATTGGATGGGAATATGGATGGATGGATTATATAGTGAAGCTAAAACTAATACTCACAATTCGACTGGGGCTATCAAGGATAAGGAGCTTACTATTATTTGAAAGTCTTTTGAGTTTTCAATTGTCTACGAGTCCTCCGATTGTCACTTGTTGGCACTTTTCTCTCAAGGCCCAATAACTGAGCCCTCTATTGTTCTAAATATTGGCTCAATTTTATTTATTGCTTTGTTTAAGAAAGATTATATCAAGAATCCCTCCTCGATTTTTCAATTATCATTCTTCCTATTTAATCTTGTTTCCTTTTAAGTTTTGATTTCCAATTTTGTCTTGTTGCTTATTTTGTTTGATTCTCCCCCTTGGTTTATGGGATTGAGCATCCAATATCTTGCGGCAGCCTTCCCTATATATACTTTTTGGTATGATGAATGAAATATAGAACAAAATTTCCTGAAATCCACGCTTATGATTATCTTCAGGGGATAATATAGTAGGTTCAAACCAACCGTACATTTGCTTTAACACAAAATGCCTACAATACCAAATAAGAGACAGCAAGCGAAACAAACATGAGAAGGAAATTTAAAGTTTCGAAGTCACCAATGGCAATAACCACCTCTTCTTCAAGATAATGAGGATAGCAAGATGATAGGATTCAAGATAAGCAAAGATAAATAAGGAAGTAAACTCTACTCAGAGAAATCAGAATCTCACTTCACAAATTAATAAAGATGAAGGAAAATATTTAGTAGATGAGTATGGATCTTAAACGCATACAACTAATAAAGCCCAGGGAGGATCTCATATAATACAAAACAAAATAATTTTCCAAATGATTTCTACATGCTATGAGCCTCCATGTTTATTGATAGAAGAATAACTATGACTCCCTAAAATTTAGGCCCACTAACGTGACTGAGGAAATGGAAAATAACAAACCTGAACATGCTTAATATTTATATTAAAATACTTGACTTAGTAAATAATCATACAAGACTCCACTTGCTCCTAAACTTGTGATGAACCTAAACTAACCACTAAAATAAATATTAAGAAAATAAAATCAGTATAATTAAATTCCAAGTCAGCCTCCAATTTAATATACATGCGACCTCTTTAGGAATTGGTATTCTATCACAAGAGGATATTACTACATCATTAATGATATAAGATCCTATAAAGACAATAGAATCAGATGCCAAATCTCACATTGGGTAGTATAGGATGCTTTATGGGATGTTTAAATGAGTAAACGCTCTCACTTCATGAATCTCTGACCTACTTAGGTGCCCATAACATACAAGCAATAGTTTAAACCAAACAAGAATTTACAGACAAAATATATGAACCAGGACACCATAAATGGCACAAAGAGCAGAGAAAAAGTTTAAAAAAACAGTAAATAATGCATTTACCTGCTTTTCATTGACAAAAATGCTTACAAACTCGCCAATTTTTCCAGCCCTCCTCAACTTTCTCATTGACATAGCAAAACGCTTGAAAGGAGAGGGGAAAACAATGATGATAATGATTATGTCAATAATAGCTTAACAGGAATACTAGTGCAAACACATGCCTTTTTCACAACATTTAAAGAGAAAACATTCGCAGAAATTGAGATACCTGTGGCCTCCGATGCTTGCCAAGTATTAGCCCATTAAAAATAACAAGAAAAGAATTAGGAGTGTGAAGCTCCTCGCCAGAGAGCAGTTCCAAGTCTTCAACACCCAAAGAATAGCACTGCCACAGAAATAATTAAGCTTCACAATAACACCCAAATTAAGAAATAATGCATCAGGTGCTTATACTCTTGCATGCACGCCTAAGGATACACCTTGACATAGAAACAATAGAAACAAATTTCGAACATCCAAACAAGTAGAAGGGCACACATGTCCCACACTCTAGATGGAACAATTACAAATATAAAAATTTATTTACAAAATAAAAATTACAAATATAAAAAGTTCTTTGCAAAAATAATAAAAAGATAAGGAATTTTATCAGAGAAGCATACCAGAGAAATTAGGGGGCCCTCCTCTTCATCAGTAGTAACATGAGTCAACAAAGCTAGGTTTTTCACCAGTCCACAAGCCTCCCCTTCTGGAGTATCACAGGGACAAAGCATTCCCCACTGTAGTGAAAGGAACAGAACAAAAACGGAAGTATGAGACAAAAACTAGAAAAGATTTAAGTGTCAGAAATTTGGCCAATGGCGGATAATACCCAAAACAGTGTGGCTTACCTGGCTAGGCTGCAAAGCTCTAGGTCCACTTACTTTCCTGGATTTCTCGAACTGTGGAGAGATTCTTGTCACATGCCCCAAGGTCCCTATAAAAGATAACCTAGCTAGCACCTATATAGAGGAATCTCATTGATCAGAATGTGTCATTGCATTGATGGCCTGGAGCCAAGACATGATAAAGCAACCCTATCCCCAGCGCTTAAGCTCTGACCAAAGACAAACCCCTTCAATGATTTTATTTCTAATAATATATACGAAGATGAAGGAAAGGAAAATTGTTAAGAAAGTGATAAACCTGGGTCATCCCTTTTCTGTGCATCTTGAACCTTTTGATGTCAAAATTACCAGTGGAGAGTGTCCTCTCCAGACCAGTTGTGATAGAGTCTCTACAAATATACTATAACACACATATTAGTGGGGAAACGTAAGCAGAAATCTGGACAACAATGAGATCAAGGTGAACACAGTATAAAACAAGAAGGCCAATAAAAAATGATGCAATAACACAACTCTCATTTTGCCAAGTAGAAAAATAGTAAACAATTTCTAAGGAACTTGAACTTTAAAACAATTCCTAAATAAAGGTATTAAGATTCCAATAGCTGTAATATATATTACGTTATAAACTTCAATAGAAATCACAAATGAATAGCAATTGCTGTGACATCTTTATTTCCAATTTATTCATCTAGTTTTGCATCTTTTCTTGAAAATATAATTTTGTTTCACTATTATTATATCTTATATTTACAAGTAAATCAGTTTTGGCAATCCAAGGATGAACCCCTTGAGGAATGAATTCGATTAACATTGCCTATGTTACATCTTGCATTTGATGGTGCTCAATCATAGATATTAAAAGAGAGCTCACTTGAGAAAAATCAAAGCGATTTGTCCTGTTATTCTTCTCCAAGAATTTATCAACGCACATCCTAGCTTCACTTATCATCGTCTTAAAGAGATCCTAAAAATAATAAAGTATAACAGTTGAGGCAATGAAATCTGTGCAAAGTATCTCCAAACAAAGTGCATAAATAAAATGAGATCATACCTCAAAAAGAAGAGATACTAATTGGCCAGATAACTCCAGCCGCTTGTTCCCCACATAATCCTTTAAAATAAATTAAAAACAGTTAACAGATCTAGCACATAGGGATTGCATGGCCACGATGGTACGCATGCCATGAAGCAAAAGTGGATATTTATTATGTTCTTGGGACGCTCTTGAAACGACTAATAAATTGTGTAGTTCATGTGATTATTCAAGCTGAAGCATTAGTTTAAAAGAAAAGTGCGGTTGAACTTGCTTCAGAATCCCTATGTCCATCCCTGATTTTTAGCACCATCCTCATTTCTTTTTCTAAAGAAAAAGAAAAAGAATTAGCCTTTGGGCACTTATTTCCCAATAATCTTGTTAGTTACTACATTTCATAAGCTCAATGCTCAGATTAATAGATTCCAGAATATTTTCAAAATCATTTATCAGTGACCACTTTCAACCGCTTGTTGAATGCTAATAAATAAATTTATTATTATCTCCAATACATTATACAACCCCGACAGGAAAGTCCTTTAGGCATTGTGGACAAGGTCCAACCCCTACGGATCCTGTAGTATTCAAAGCCCCGTTGGCAAAAGCCATTTGGGCTTGAGAGATGGGCACAAAACAGGTTGGCCATAAATAGTGTTAAATTAATTATGAAACATGGGAGTAGCAAGCATCAAACTCCTGACTAAGGGATCATAGAGGCTCATATACCATGCCTATGACCATTTCAACACAATACTAAGCAATTGAGTAAAGGCACATAAATAATTTTTATTACATCCCTTAAAAAAGCCCGCCTTCATCAATGGAGCACCTCATTCATGAAACACAAGTAACTAGGTTCTCACTACTCTTATATCATGTAAAACAGAACATTTTCTTTATTGACTTTATAGAGTCTCACATATTAAGAAGGATATTACCTTGTCATCCATTGTATCCTTATTCAGAATTGCATCCATCATGCGTCTAATCATAACAGCAACATATATACATTTTGGTCTAAAATTATTTTGATGCACCTAATAGGGGGAAAAATTAGAAGCAGCCTGGATCAGCCTCAACAATAACCAACAAGTATAAGAACCCTCAATTGACTGAAATCTACTTACCGGCACATTTGCAAGAAATACATCTCTCAGGACAGAGTATGCTCTGCTTTCCTATATGAAGGTTTAGAATTGAATTCACAAATAAAAAGTCAAATTTATTAAATGATAATTTCATTTGCATAAATACATTAATTAAACAATTATATCTTCTTTTTATTAAAAAAAAAAAAAAAATCTTATCTTCTAATTTGTGTGCGTGTGTAGAGATGCACACAGAGAGAGACAGAGATTCACTAACCCTTTCAGATGAATCGCTTGCAAACATGGACTTCTTGACCTGAACAAGAACATACAAACATAAGATTAATAAGAAAAACTAGTTAAACATGATTGTATAAAAATAAAAACACTGAAAGAGTTAAACAGATAAAAATTGGCAACTCCATTTACGCTGGAATTTTAGGTAGACTACCTAACAAATGTGCATGACATTTTCTTGCTAATGTGGGTGGCAGTTCATTAAAAATATCAACAATGTCACCAAAAAAATATATCAACAAGGAAAATAAGATAATATATGTAAGGAGGATTAGATATTCATGTATCTTCAATGGCATCTCTTTATCCCTTCATTTTTTATAAAATAAAATATGGTTGAGTTCAATGCTTCCCTAAGCTGCTACACTCAGGTTATTTTGGGCTATCTTCAAAAAAAAAAAACAAAAGAAAAGAAAAGAAAAGGAAAAACAGAACATTGAGTTGACAAATTGAGCGACTCAAAGTTTTGTGGTCAAACTAAAATGTTACATGCATGCACAGGAGGAGGCGTCAATTGACACTTGTCTCAATCAAGATCATCTTACACCAATGGATACAAAAATGACATCAATCTAACATTTTCTCATCAATCATTAAATAAAAAACTCAAAATATTATTTACTTTTCAAATATAGAGATTATCAACTACTTGATTACATAGTTACTGACTGACTGTTATTTAGTACCTGTACAATGCAAACTAAGATTTACATGAGAATTATGTTGAATTCAACAGCTAAAACAATGATACTTACTTCTTATAATCAAACATTGAGTGCAGATGAGTTTTATATTACATCAATGTCAACTGATCCTGAAGACAGCCCAATGTAATTTGATCCCTCATGTACACTTCCATTTGTCAACAAAAAGTAAATACAATGGAATTTTTGTGTTTTTTTTTTTTTGGGGGGAGGGGGGGGGGGGGGGGGGGAGCGCACTTTTCCATCACTATAACAATACAATGGTTAAAACATTTGCACCTCATAAAGCTTCAAGTGATGGGACCAGAATAGGTTTTATCTTTTGCTTAAGGCCTAGGTTCTTTAGGGCAAACTAATGGGAAGATAACCAAAATTTAACAAAATAACGGTTTAAAATATATGGTCCACTTAGCCCCGGTAAGTTCTTCAGACTAAACTCGCCTAAGCTTTACTAAACCCAGAAAAAATATACATGGTCAGCCTCAAGACATTTTATAATGAGAAAATTTTCACAATCACCAGACAAAAACAACAAAAGATGACAAACCTTTGACTCAAGATACTCCAGTGCTTGCTCTTTAGTATATATGCCATTTTTTGCACATTCCTAATAACGGAGGAAAATATTCCAAAGCTCAATAATGGAACCAATAACAAAATAATATAATGGGTCTAAGCAAATGAAGACATAAGTAAACACACATTTATAGATGAGTAAAGTAGTATGTAACACTTTTGAGTTCCCCCCCCCCCCCCCTCACTAAGGGCATAAGTATGCTTTTATTTATGAAACCATAATTTTGTATCATTACCTCAATAGATGGTAAAAGGAGTGAACTATAACGGGGATCTCTTCCAAGCATTTGTACAACCTCCTGATCACTCTCCATCCCCATAGCTTTCATTACAATCATAATAGGGACCTTCAAAATAATTATAAGAAACACGTTACCAAAGCCTACTTATAACATGATAAGGAGTAAAATTTAACAACGTTAAGTAACATAGAATGAAAACCTTTTTAGGAAATTGATTCAATTGCAACCAAATCTTCTCATTTTCCATCACAACTGTTGTTTTGGATTTTACTGCTTCCGTACTGCTTGTAACAGATGCAATAATGCTGAAAGCAAAAGGAGGAGTCAAATTACATGTGAAGACTACATATTATAAAGTAACCAATATTTATAAAATGTTATTAATGAACAAGTCACTCTACGAAGCAACCACAGCACAATTTCATTAAAAAAAAAAATCACACTAACCACTATTGTTTCCAAGGTCCAAACCTTACTTTTCATCAGGGGCAATAGAATTCTATCTCATAAAAAATTTGCTATATAAAAAATATATCACAAAATGGAAAAATAAGATGAAAGAATGCTGGATATCATCTTGTTGAAATAATCAAATCAGAGGTAGTGGATCATCCTTCAATAAGACTCTGAGAAACATGAAATAGTATCAATAATTTAATCTACGATATGGAATACGACATGGCACAAAATATACCACCCCTTAAAAAGTATATTTCACCATAAACAGCTGAAGATTGTTAATTAAACTTTCAATACAGGCCCCAATTCAAAGAGGATCCAAGGCATGAAACTCACTAGTATTAAGTCAATTACTATTAGTACCCAAAATAAGATACTACAAATATCAAGCAACAATACTCAAATTACACAAGACTATGAGAGGAGGAAAAGGAAGAGAGAGATCAATCCAAATCAAAGATTTAGGCATGTCCACATGCATATATGGTTATATGACAAGGTGAAGCATGAGGTATAATTAGAATCTAAACATGCATGTATTATATACATGTATAATTATATGACAACGTGAAGCATAAGGAATAACTACAGCACAAAAGAGCTACTTACTTTCCCTTCTTGTCCGTATCAATAATTATTCTATTCTTTGAAAGTTGCTCTTGCATTAAAATCACCTGAAAAAGATTTAGAGCTTTGCAGGGGGAAATTAACAGGAAAAAAATAAAAGCAACATTGTTCTAAAGAGTTGAGTTCATAGAAAAGTATATATAGAGAGAGAGAGAGAGAAGATATGATTTAATCAAAACAAACTACCCCAAAATTTGTTGCCTGATTCACAATATTCAATTTTACATAACATGAGTATAGGAATGGAACACACCAACTTATATAGTTTGTACAAGGGGCATAGCCGCACAGGACATAAAATTGTGTATAACGAGAAAGGGGGAAAGTTTGTTACCTTTTTATACAATAATGAATAGAGGACCTTTTTAATATTTTTATCTATTGCCCATATAATTATTGTAAATAAAATTATATACATAATTACCACTCCCCACCAAGTGGGATAAGGCTTTGTTGTTGTTGTTGTACACATAATTACCACTCTCCATTCTTCCTTTTACATATTCTATTAAAAAAATCCAATACCCAAAATCAGATCAACATCTTGAATTTTGTTGTGTTTTCAAAGTCTTATTCTGCTGAAAGCAGAGCTTTATCCTCTATTTCCTCTTCTTATTTGCACAGATCGCAGAAAGAACTCGGCATAGAAATGGCTGCACCAATTAAGACATAGTGTGATAGTATGGCTGCCCTCAAGATTGCAAATAACCCTGTCCAACATGATTGCACGGAACATGTTGAAATTGACTAACATTTTATCAAGGAGAAAATTGAAGCTGAAGTTATAGACCTTGCCTACATCTCATCAAGAAAGCAAGTTGCAACTATGATGGCCAAACCTCTTGTCAAAACTAAGTTCGATGAGTTTATAGCATGCTAGGAATGATCAAAATCCATTTGCCAGCTTGAGGAGGAGTGTTGGAAGTGGGCTTTTTCCTATTGAGCCCATTTACTCTATAACCCTAGTTTTATCCGTATAGCAGCTTGTCATCTCTATCTTTCTAAGCATTAAATTCTGTATTATCTTTAAGGATCACAGAATAATATCCTTATTTTGTCAATTATTGATGGTGGATTTTATGCGATTAAGTCTATAAGTGTCGATTAGTTTCAGTGGAATAAGAATTAGAATAGCGTTGCACAAATAAAAAGCTTTTCAAATTCTATGACACTAAGAAACATTTGAGAAAGTCAGAATATCACCTTCTCTGTTCCTTTGATTATGAAATAGCCACCAGGATCAAGAGGGCACTCACCTATCCAATGGAAAATAGAAGGTAAATTTTTGTAAGGAACACATGAGAGGAAAAGGTAAAGGCACAGAACGCCCAAATTATATCCTCTACGCATACGAACCAAGTTTTGCAAGTTCAGCTTCATCTTTCCTATACAGGACACAGCAGCAACTCCGTAACATAATAGGCATCCTTCCAATAATAACATCATTCTGCAAGGGAAAAAATACATAATAATGACCGAAGCTATCTAGTCTAAGCCAAAGTTATTTATAAATAGTCTTTTTAAACCTTCTCTACTGTATTTGGCTGACCAGGGCTTCCTTGACTATATTCAACATTGACCAATATTGGAGCCCAATATCTGGTGTCAGACAGCAAAAAATGAGGCATTATTTAGTTAGCATTTGACCCAAAGCATGAGTAAGCTTTTGTGTAGTTACAAAACATAAGTTCCAATTATCATTCGACACAAAATTAGTTTACTGCTCCTTTCTTTTACTTGCAACATCATGGAACTGAACAGAACACAATCAAGAGCAACCTTGCAAATAATTAAATTCCTATCTTAAGGATTGATTCAAAACATAAGACGATGATGAAGTCTGTAAATAAAAAAAAATAAGTCTTACGTCTGGTCAGATAAGCGGCATGTCTGTGGTGTAATTTTCTCAGGACTACCATCTATGATAATTGAAGGCTCACCAATTCTGACATCCTTAAACCTACAAAAAGAGCCCATTGTCCATCACTCATAAAGAAAGCAAAACGCCTTTGGAAACTAAAGAACCAGCAATATGAATTGATTCGTACCAGGTTCCTTTTTTATCACAACTAAGTTATTAAGAAAGTCTGTGGTGTCAAGTATAAACTGAAAATTTCTCCACGTTTCTCAGGTGGCATTTAGAACTGTCTAATTCTTAATATTGAAAATCTCAAACTTAATGTATCCAAAGAACAATCACAAGTGGCAAAACTAATAAGAGTAAACCAACATTTGCACCTTAAAAATATATTCGGGTGCTTCGAAGCCACAATACGGTCATTTGCACGAACGATTTTCTTAATGCCGGTTTTCACGAAATAGTTAAACGAATCCAAATGTTGCTTCACTAATCCTCTAACCTGCAAAATCCCAGTAAAATAACATCATGTAAGTGGTGGCAAATGGCACCAATGAATCAACATATAATGCAGGTTACCTTCAGGAACTCAGGAAGAAGCTGAAATTTGTCAACAGCTGATTTTACAGGAGCGGCCAAAAATTGCTTATCAATACCAACACTGAACATTCGCAGTGAAAACACACGAAAAATAAGAACTAACTGTACACTAAGGGAGAAGAAATCTAGAAAAAGTTGAGACATAAAGAAGTAAGGATGTACGATTGATTCTCCATCGATCAGCCACAAGATTGTTCTCTGCTCTTGTGGAAAAAAATTGTAGGAACGAAATCAGTTGCAGCTAGAGAATACGAATACCAAAAACCATTTTAAGGCAGTGATCGGCCAAAGGTTGATTAGTGAACCCTCGCTCGTAATGCCCTTCCAAGCCTTCTGAATAGACGTCTTCTTGCTTGATTAATTGAGCGGCAGAGTCATTAACCCCTTCAAAAACCCTTTTTTATAATTTATAATTAAATGATGGAATTAGTGACATACTTCTAATTATATTTATAATTAAGGAAAAATTACATAGAAAAATAGCAGAAACATGGGGAGAAAGGAGGAGGAACCAGAGGCTACTACCACACCGCAGGGGCGCCGTTCAGTTTCAGAGGACGAACCGTCACAGCGACGCTGAAAGGACGGTGACGGAGACTAGAGATTGAAGACCAAAGGAATGTAAGCAGACGAGCAGTGACGGAGTGAGAGAACGACGGGCTGGGTGGGAACTGTGGAGAATGAAGGTTGAAGACGATAGTGTCACGGGTTTGAACTTGGGACGTAATAGGTGAGGGCAACGTGCTGTGACCAGTGAACCCCACGTTCCGTGGCGGGAAGATGGAGTGTTTGAGGGAGAGGAGGGAGTGCGCCGTCGTCGTCTAAGGGCGTGTTTGGTTCAAAGGGAGGGGATGGAGGAGAGAGAATATCAGTAAAGGGTTGGCTTATTTTATTCGGGCGTGTTTAGATTAATTTTTAAAAAATAGTTTAGAGAAAAAGTGAAAAATATTTTTTAGAGAATAGATTATAAAGAGAATAGTTTAGGGGGAAAAATGATTTTAGGTAATATATAGGTCAGAATAGCTTTTTTTATGATGAAGTGTTCACGAGAAAGAACCAAGAGAGCGTGGGGCCCATATGAGAAAAAAAAGACCCATAAAAAAGAGAGAATAGGGCCACACAAAAGAAAAACAAAAAAAAAAATTTCTCTAGGTTTTGAGATCAGAATCTAGAGTGTGTTTGGATTAACTTTTAGAAAATAGTTTTTGAAGAAAAAGTGAAGAATAGCTTTTGGAGAATAGATTATGAGGAAACAACCAAACCGTGATTTCAGAAACTATTTTCCGCAAGTCAAGATAAAACTTCTCTCACATACTTACCTCATAAATCTCATAAATCATAAAAATTATTCTCAAAAGCTAATACAAACACACACTAACACTTCAAAACTTTTTCAAGTTGACTGTCGGTTTTATTTTTTACCATGGAATAATTTCTTTCTTGCCAGTGGTGTGTGTAAGGCTGTGTTCATCAATATCAATATATCCTATAATACCTTTCCACCAAGCCGATTGCTCTATACTGGCTCCCCATCGACTACAGACACATATTGTTAGAACCGGCTATCACCCAAGAGGGGGGTGAATTGGGTGTATAATAAAAACTTAAGAACTTTGGAAATCTTTTTGCATCTTAACAAAAGTAGTAAGTATGAAGGTTTATAAATCAACAATTAGATTAAATAATATATGCTGGAAATATAAGAGTTTAGGGAAGAGAATATGCAAACTGTGATTTATCCTGGTTCGGTCCAATCTGTGATGGCCTACGTCCAATCCTCAGGCTCCTCCTGAGATTTTTAAATCCACTATCTTCTTGTTTAATCCGGGCACAAGAAAAGCCTTTACAATCCCACAAGTTTAACCGGGTACCTATGAAACCTTTTACAAATCTCTTACTGAAATACTCCCCCTTACGGCAAGTCTTACGAGCAGAGCAATCCCGAAGATCTTCCTCTCCTGCTTACTCGTGCAAGTCTTACGAGCAGCAACGTTCTCTCCTGCTTACACCCCTGTAAGTCTTATGAGTAGCAACGTTCTCTACTGCTTGCACCTCGTAAGTCTTATGAGTAGAATGTCTTATGGCAATTCTCTCTACAGCTTCCCCCGTAAGGAAGTCAACCCTCTCAAGGTCCCTCTACCTACAGATCAACTCAGAAATATAGTTGAAAGTGTTTACAAACTCTCTCATAGAGTAGATATAATACTCACTGAAGTACAATACAAATAATCACTCTCTCAATGATAAGTAATACAAAAACTGGAAAACAGAGAGTGTTTGGGTAGAAGCAGAGGATTCATGTTATTCGCATGTTGGTGTCGTTGCTCTGTTTTCTCCGTCACCCATCGACGTTGAATGCTCTCTCATTTATAGTTGATGAAGATGATGACCGTTGTAAGCATTCGTCCGTTGGAGTCATTTTGACCGTTGAGCATATTTGAAAAACAAGCTACCATGAGATTTCCGTTGTAAAGCAGAGCGTCACGTTGAGGAACGGTATGTCTCATTATGAGCTGTACATCACATTGTGGAGTGGTATGAATACGTTTGAGTTTCCAGACAATCTCTCATGGTGGGTCAGTTGCTTGTCGTGGTAGGTAGCCGCCATTCGATGTGTAACGATGAAGTTCACCGTAATTGACTTTTATTTGAATCTGCAATCCGAACGTTTAATATCCTGTTTTACACTTGAAATATATGTTAGCTAACATTTAGAAACAATAACAAATGAGAACACAATGATTGTATAACATTTAATCATGTTTGAGGTGATTGCTGTAAGGCTCTGTTTCGTTTCTGGATTCTACCAAGTTCTCACTCGAGTGCAGTATGGCTCACTCGAGTGCATTTGATATTTTCACATTCTAGCTTCCTCTCGGGCAAACACTCGCTGCTCTTCACTCGCATCTGCTCGAGTGAATTCTAGACATCACTCGAGCACAACACGTCCTGCTCGAGTGCGCCTCTTGTTTTCACGTTCAAGCTTCTTCTCGGGTTAACACTCTCATGTCAAAACTTGCATGTGCTCGAGTGAGAAATAGTCTAATGCTCGAGTATGGATCCTAGTGCTCGGGTGTTGTAAATTTTTTTACGATTCAGCTGCTTTTGGACATCACTCGCACCACTTTTTCCAAGAGTTCGTTTTTGCACTCGTGGGTGATGTGGGGCCACTTTAGAAAAAATTTATTTATTTGATTCTAATGATGTATCATAAGAAAGCTCTTGCCATATGCATTCCAATGCAAAAAGAATCAGCTCCAAAGTCCTTGTATTCTGCAAGTTATGATCGAAAGAGTGTCTTTCGCACTAGACTGCACAAGCGTCAACTTCCAGAAGGTATAGCTCCTAGAATATACGTTCAAATTAGGCAAATTACCTATCCATGGAAATCTCTGAGTCTAGTTTCATTTGGCACTGGTCTTGTCTCAATCCGATGTGTGGTTTTTGAGTTATGCTCAAAATACCGAACCTGTGTTGAAAAGTGATGGTGATTTCACTGTCATCTTTCACGGATCATATCTCCTTCATTTGAGCTTCTTTCAATGTGATATTGGTGTACATTTTACATGTTGTGAGCCTTCTTTCATATGCCACCAGTTTTGGGTCAATCCGACGTGTGGTTTAAGAGATATGGCCAAAATACCGGACCTCTGTCAGGCTGAATGTAAAATAGAGTAGAACAGAGTGTTCATCCCGTGCTCTCCTGTGCTCGAGTGTGTTCATCCCGTGCTCGAGTGCAACACCTTTGGCACTCGAGTATTGAGCTTTCACTCGAGTAAAACTCCCCTAGAAGTGCCATAACTCACATATAAGTCATCTTAGCTTCGTATTAACCTGTTTCAACCATCATTTGATCATAGAAGCCTCCAGTATCATCATAGAAACCTCCAGTATCACTTCAATAGCTTGAATCTTGATATTCTCATAAGTTTTTACAAGTTCTTCTTTCTTCCATATCTTTCTTCTTAATTTTTCTCTTGATAACAATTCTCCATAACCCAAGTAAGCATCTCCTTGACTATCTTCAATTTCTTTCTTCTTCTTCATCTTGTTCATTTTCATTAATTCAATCTTCTTCATTCTTTGCTTGACTAATCTACAAAATATGTAACATTAAATATAGTAGTTAGTCAAAGAAATACATTATATAAACTTTTTGCTCTTATCATTTCACATCTATATTTGACATCATCAAAACTAATCATATCTAACACATATCACTATAGCTAACAGTGTTGCGGCTTGGATGCCAAAAAAAAAAGCTTCTGGCTTTGATCAAAGCCGATGGCTCAATAATATTGCTTTTCGGCTTCGTTCATATTTGATTTTTAGTTTTGGCAAATGCCCGCCATTTTGGCTTCGTTCACCCTACCCGAGGTTCTCCTTCTATTTCATTCAAATTTCGAATTCAAAATGCTTGCCGTCTCCCTCTCTCTTCTCTTTATTATTTCACCCTTACCAACTTTGGGGTCTCACAATCTCTCCATCCCTTCCCATTCTTCTTTATCATTTAGTAGCCTTGCCTTGCAAGTGAGGAGGTAAAGAAGAGGATGCCATGGCGATGCCTCCATTGTCGTCATTAATCTTCACAAAGCAAGCCATCCTTCTGAAGAAAACCTCCTCCAAAGAGACACAAACAACAAAACGATCTTCTCTCTCTCAGATGAGGAAGTAGATGCAGGTAAAGAAGGAACTTGTACTTTGTTTAGTGAACAATCATATTTTGATTGGAACCTACACTTTGTCATATAACGATGCCAAATAGAAGGAACATGTACTTTGATTTGTGAACAATTATATTTTGACTGAAGTGTTCTTGAATTTTCAGCTAGGGTGTTCATGGTATTATATCTCCTTTAGCTCAATGCTATCTTTAAAGGAAAAAGGTGAGTCTATCATTGTCTTATCCTCACACATTCCGACCTAGTTGCACCTCTGTTTATGTGTGATCTTATGACCTGTATTGCTCTCCACATTTTGGTTTATATAAATAGTCTTACAACTTCCTGAAATAGAGATGACTTTAGTCTCAAGTTAACCCTCTGTTCATCCTTAGTTTATCTAGATGGAGATGTCCATTGCTGACCTTCCTTATCATAATCGAGTCATTGTCCAAACCTTGGCTTGTCGAGCTACTTCATCAAGATAATTGTGTATTTTCATATACAACAATTAGTTGAGTCATGTATATTGTTTATAAGTTCAACATTAAACTCTTGGTAATAGTGTATTTTCATATGCATATTGCCCTGATGTTTCCTCTTACTATGATGTGACTAGTGTTTTTCGACCCTCCTTACCCAGAAGTTCAGTTATTGAAGTAGTCACTGGTCTATTAAGGAAGTCCTTCATCATTGCTATACTAAGACTCCAACGTGAATGGGAATATCATCTTCCAAATCATTTTTTCTTTTGTTTTACTTTTTTTCTGTGCTTTTATATATGGTTTATACTCCTCATTAATACACCAATGGATGGGGAAATATGCTTTTGTTTCCTTTCAATGTTGAAGTATTTTTTTTCCTTTTATACTCCTCATTAATACACCAGTGGATGGGGATATGTGCTTTATCTTTTGATAGTCTTCATAAAACTTTATCTTCATGTAGCAATGTAATGGTTTTTATGTGGTTGAATACAACCTCATGGTTTAGCAGTTTTGAGTCAAAAGGAAACATAAATAAATAAGCACATAATTTTTTGCATTATATGGTTTGGCAACATAATTCCAATGTTTTTCTACAAATGGATAGAAAGGAGTCAAGGGTATTTGTAGTCTATAGTGCATAACTTATCAGCTTTTTTGTCAACCTACTCTGTTGCCTTTATGCACAATCTCATATGAAGCATTTATTCAAATTATAATAGTTTAATTGGTAATATGTTGTATTCAATAAGGGTGATGAGAGCTAATTAATAAATTGTATTAGTAAACATTTTGTAGGGACATGAGTCACCATAAATGAGAATTACATGTTTAAAGTATCACTACTGAGGAAGCATACCAACCTGATTTTGTCATATAACTATATTTGCTTCATGCATGCCCTTTCTTGTTATGTAACTCGTGTTATGGTGCAACGAAAAAGGATAACCCAAATAAGGTTCATACCTAAGCCCGCTAAGATAAAGCCTTATGTTAAACACATGCTTTTTTAACTTGGTTAAATGAGTATTTTTAGCAACATAAATGAGACCAAGATACAATGAGAAGGAAAATTTGACCAACAAAGGAATCTGATCAGAAAAACAAGAATGGCTTGGTTCTATATATCCCATTAGAGGATTGAGTTTTACCTCATTTTCTTTTTTGGGACATTTATATTAAATAGTGCTTTATGTTCATATCTAAATCTAATTTTATTGTTGATAATTTCATGGCTTGGACTGAGAAAGTAAAGTTGATAGAGTGATGTCCCGAATACATATCTTGAGATGCACCTGAAGAAGGTATTACCTTCTATTTGCCACTTTTTCTTACTGTCAGATCTATATCATAAGTTTGCTCCATACTTTCCGGTCCCATTAGTATTGCACTTTAATAGAAAGTGTTGACACATCTTAAGTTAAAACTCTGAGGTCATTCAATTGCAAGGCCTCCTCCCTTTCTCCCTAATCATGCTAACTCCCAACATTTACTTTATCTATGTGGTTAATTGATTGTCAAAAATTAGTGTGTTATGTGGGTTTTTGCTTTTATCTTATGGTTAATATCCTTTCTTTACATAGGGCATGAAATAGGTGTGCCTTTTCTGATATACACCTACATCTTTAAGTGTATTCAGTGTTCAGGCATATTATTTTGTCCTTTTTTGAAATATATCAGCATAGTGAAAGTATTATATCCAGGTTCACTCACAAGCATAATATTTCAAACTTGATTGCAGGATGGGTATAATACTTAAAAGATTCCTTAAACACATAATTTTTGCCTTTCCTTTTCTCCAGGATCTCCAACGTGGCATCAATAATCTGCACAAAAGGTTTGATGATCCATCTCTTTCAAGTTGAAGTCAATGTAGTATGCATTAGATGTTTTTGTCTTTTGACGTTATGATTAAAGAGAAATACTTACATACTCAAAGAATATCATCTTATATATACTCTAACTAATTAAAATACAACAAATCATCTTATTTTTATCCTATATGGATGACGAGTCATCTGAAAAAATTCATATTTTATGATTTTAAAAAACATGAACTTTATAATTTAGAAAAACAAAAAAAAAACAATTCTCTCCCTTGAGTTGTTATTTTTCAAAATCATAAAATTTGAATTTCTCTAGATGATTCATCAGCCATGTAAGATTAAAATAAGATGAGTTGCTGTATTTTAGTTAGTTAGAATACAGATGAGGTAGTGCTTCTGGAGCATGTAAGTATTCCTCATGATTAAATTTGTTTTTCCACATGGATATACATTTGAATAAGGAGGGAAGAACATTAAAATTTTAAAAATTCAAATCCCAATAGAGGTATTGGCCTCAAATTGCATACTTTTGTTTCAAATTTTGCCTATAAATTGACTATCAACGCTTCACAATTTCATCAACTTGCCTCCCTCAAAAAAATATTTCTAGATTTCTGACTTTTCCACTATTTGTGGCCCATCATTCCTTGCTTAAAGAGTTACTATGGGTATCTACCTACTATAAAACTTTAGCAATTCCTAAGCATCTTTAATATTTCATCCACTTTCATGTTAGTTGTAGTTGTTTCTAGGTTTGGTCTTGTATTACTTCTAGTGCTTTTTTAGGTCCAACTTTCCTTTGTTGTACTTAGTTTTTATTTCAATTCCAGTTTCAATTTCAAATGATTTTTGCATTGTGACCTTGCAAGCTTACCATTACACAGCAAGAAACTTGCTGTCAACTTGATTTGTGCAGCAAACAGTCTAAGCATTGCAATCTATATATTGAGAACGAATTATATTGGGTTCCAACAATGACATAATCACTTTAAATCAATTATGAATATATACTATTAAATCCACTTAAAAATAACACAAACTTGGCACCTCAAAATGTTAATAATAAGCTTACAACCAAAATCAATACTTCAATGGAATGAGTGAACAAAAATATGATATGAAAGTTTGAACAACATATAAAATCAAAGATATAAGAGTGATTTGTGTATGAAGATGTTGAAGGAAGAATTAAAAATTCTCATTCAATTGTGCAACTTTTATCAGAATATGTTGATCTCAAGTTACTACTGTTATGCTGTAATAAACATGATAACTAATATATATGTTATATTCTTACAAGGTTGACACTTAATTTCTTCACATCAACCCATATCCATTACTATCAGATCTTGCAGACTTTGCATCCCTATAACTTGTCCATGTTGCTATCAGGAATTTGTCTTATTGTCTGTTTATATATTAGACCAAGTGATGATATCATCATATACCTAGAGAGTAACTGATATATTCAAAGATTTTAGATTAGGCGGTCAATGAGTAAACCCCTTTAAACAAAATATCGTGATAAGTTAAAAAGTGACTTCATGCAGTAGGACATAGGCATAAGAAAACTGACTTGTCATTGTCATGAAAATTTTTGCTTTTGAGGTCAGCGCCTAGGTAGTTGGAAGTACATTTTGATTAGCACTTGTGCCAAACTGAAACAACTCTCCATTCTCAATGCATCCTTAAAACGTATTACGGAAGACCATTGCTTTTGAACTACATTAGTTTACAATGAACAACCATCTTTAAGTAAACTTATCAAGTCATCCATGTCTAAAGCACAGTCATGTTGAACCATCCATAGTTACATTTTACAAGGTCAGGGCTACTTTATTTATCTTTTCTTTTGCATGAAAAAATGAACACCATTCATAACCCTATTGGAACAGGGCTACTTCATTCATCATTTCAGAGCATACTTGCATACATTTGAATGGTTTCATCTTTATTATATTTAGATTAGATTAGATTTTCAATTGCAATGACAACTGATTTGACTGTATAACACTTATGCCTTGATTTTCTTCTTCAGCGGCTGCTGCATAATGAGTGAGTCAACTCCTTCAGCTTCCAAGGAAAATAGAGGAAGCCCCTGTGATATAGAAAATAGAAGTAATGCTTCTTATATCTATACACAACCGTCTGCATTTATATCACCACAAAAGGGCAGCGGTTCAAGAAAACATGGAAGAGGAAGTAGGAACATTTTGCAAGATTTAACATATGTTGCTTCCATAACCTGTAAAGCTATTAAACATGTAGGTTTAGTATTGAAAGATTACATTTAATTCTCCTTATATTAATTCGTAGTAGGATTTGTTTCCCCTCATTGATTCTGTTCTGGAAGTTAAAACGCCTGCAATCTTCACAGTCAAGAGCACAACAATCTAAATGTTCCTACTTAAAACTTCACAGGTTCACAGCAGTCTGGAAGTTACAAGAACTTTTTTGGTTGAGTACAATAAAACTTCATAGGTTTCACGGAGTTAATCATAATCTGGAAGTATGGAACATCTATGTTTATGCATGCATTACCCTACGGCCAAAATATAGATATGAAGTTCATGGAAATGTAACCACACCAGAAGGTGCTTCATATTTTGTTGCAATTGAAAATAATCAAATTTATCTTGATAATCAAATTTTGACTAAAGGGAAAGTGTTTAATTGTTGTGTTGGAAGTTTTGTTCCTGTTAGATCTCAAGTTTTGATGATAACAAAAGAATGGTTTGAAAAGGAAATGATTAATAAACAAGTTTGAACAAAGGAATAACAGGGATAAGCATCACTTGAGGAAAGCATTGGATTAATGAAGAAAGGCCAAGAGAAAATGCTGAGAAACTTGATCAGAAGCAAATTTTCTAAGGCATTACTCGAGTACGTACTCGAGTAATGAGACAAAACTTGAAGTAACCAGAGGCACCTTCCAGTAACCTGCCAACGTTACTCGAGGAGGTACTCGAGTAATAGTGCAAGTATTTTCAAGATGCTCTCGGCCTGCCAATGATACTTGAGTAGCTACTCGAGTAACCAAGTAAATACTTGGAGTTGCTCTCGGCTTGCCAATGTTACTCGAGGAGCTACTCAAGTAACCATGTGAAAACCTTTCAGTTGCTCTCGGCCTGCCAATAATACTCGAGTAAGTACTCGAGTAACTCTGTTTCTGAAAATGTGTTGCTCTCGGCACTTTGTACCACTGCCAATGTTACTCGAAGAGCTACTCGAGTAACTTATTATGGTAAGCAAAAACTTGAAGGTGGTATCCGAATAACTTGATATAATTTTACTTCATTTTCCTCGAGTCATTACTTTAATATGCAAGTATTTAATGTTCTATTTTGAGTGGATTCCTCGAGTAGGTACCCAAGTATGCAGAGTTATTTTCAAGGAAAACCTCAAGTCATTACCCGAGTAAGTTATACACAAAAAGTAAGTTTACTCGAGTAGGTACTCGAGTAACAAGGTAATCAGACTTGATGTGCTCTCAGCCTTAAAATCCTGCCAACATTACTGGAGTAAAGCATCGAGTAACCAAAAGTTTATTTGAAGGTTTACTCGAGTTGGTACCCGAGTAACTCATAAAGTTGTGAGTGCATTACTCAAGTAGGTACCCGAGTAAATATATATTTCCAAAGGTTTGAAAATTGGTTATTCTATGCACTACCCGAGTAATCTTAAATTTGTCTGTTGACTTGCAGTTGATCAAAGATTTCCCGATGATACTCGAGTAAGTACTCGAGTAAACTTCAAGGAATACTCGAGTAGCTACTCGAGTAAGCAAATCCAGAAATCATTCAAACGTTCATTAATATGTTTCCTATATGATTAATATTTCATTGGATTAGTATTCTTAGTCTATTTACAGATAAACAATGGAGAAATCATATCAAGTAATGGAAGTCAAATGAAACGTTCAAATGCCAACCACCGCCAACGGATATTTTTCAAAAACTGAAAAGTCAATAGTGGCTGCGCACTCTCCAACGGACGAAAGGAAAATGTTCCAACAGTCTTCACCAACATATCTATATATATGGGAACATCTAAACAGAGATAAGATAACAAGAACACACACAAACGTATCATCAAGTTCATTGCTCTGTTTTTATGTTGTAATTATATTTCTATGCTTCAGTGATTCTCATTTACTCTGTAAGAGAGATATTTCATTCAAACTCAATATTTGTTATTGAGATAACTTGAGGTTGTGGAACCTTGAGTTGGGATTGGATTACAACTTGTAAGGGGGAGCGAGTGTCCAGGTGAAGGAACTTGCTTGTACTGAGGTGCCAAGAACCCACTGAATCTTAGAAGTTATAGTGAAACTCTCAGAGAAGCTCTGAGGACTGGACATAGGTCAAAGTGATTGTGACCGAACCAGTATAACTCTCGGTGTACACTTCGGTGATATTTCTCCTTACTCCTTACTGTTTTAATTTCACTATCAAGTTTTATATTTCCGAAGAAATTCTAGTATCACCCAATTCACCCCCCCTCTTGGGTGAAACGCTTGCTCTAACATTTGGTATCAGAGCATAGGTCTTCTTGTTAAGGTTTAACAGCCTAAGAAGGATCAAATGGCAAGCATGGGTGAAGGAATTCTTCCCGACGGAGCATCCATCACTAGACCTCCTGGTTTTAATGGAGAACACTTCTCCTTCTGGAAAGCTAAATTCAGAGTGTTCGTAATGGCTACTGAATATGGGCTGTGGGATGTAATTGAGAGTGGAAACTATCAACCTACAAAGACTGTAGATTCTCAGAAAATTCCCAAGACGCCAGCGGAATATGATGAGAATGACAAGAAACTTATCACTCTCAACAGCAAAGCAATTCTGATGTTACAAAGTACTTTGAGTCAAAGTGAATATTTCAGAATTTGCACACTTCCAACAGCAAAACAAATGTGGGAAGCTCTGGAAATAGCTCATGAAGGAACTTCGGGAATAAAGGAGAATCGAATCAACACTTTGGTCATCGAATTCGATCTACTTCGAATGAGATCAGGTGAGTCAATTTTTGAATTTGAACTTAGATATACTCACCTTGTTAACCAACTTGCAGCTCTTGGGAAAGTCTATGATCAGCACACCCAAGTACGAAAGATTTTGAATATTCTTTCTAAAGAGTGGGAAGCAAAAGTTACTGCAATAGAAGAAGCAAAAGAAGAATCAATGAGATCAGTTGCTTCTCTATTTGGAAGTCTTTCTGAATATGAAAGCAAACTAAAGTTCAAACGAGAACTAGATGACATTGGTGACAAGAAAAAGAAAGGTCTAGCACTAAAAGCGAAAGAAGAGAATCAGGATGAGGATGAGGAGTTTGACGATGATGAAATGGGCCTAATTATAAAACGATTCAGAAAGTTTTACAAGAAAGGTCAAGGATTCAAACACTTTCAGAAAGGAGGAAATAGCAATAAAGATCATATCATTTGCTATGAATGTGGAAAACCAGGACATATCAAATCTGAATGCCCAGACCTGAATCAAAAGACCAAGGAAAAGAGAAAAGGCAAATTCTTCAACAAAAAGAAGGCCTTCGTATCTGCTATATAGGGTGATAGCTCCTCAGACGAAGAAAGTGATGAGGAAGAAGTAGCTAATTTATGTCTTGTTGCTCAAGAAGAAACAGAAGAAGAGGTAAATGATTCTGAACCTACCTATGATGAATTACTTTCCGAATATAATGCTTTACATTCTGAATTCATCAAAGTAGTTAAAGAATTGGTTGTTTTCAAAAAGAAAAACAAAGCTCTTGAAATTGAACTTAAAGAAAGTTTGGAAAATGATTGTGAAAATTGTTCTTCTTTGAAAATGAAAAACATTGATCTCACAAAAACTCTTGAAAAATTTACTCAAGGAAGTGAAATGCTAAATGTCATTTTAAAAGCTCAACGATTTGTAAATGACCGATCTGGAATTGCTTATGATCCAAGATCAGATAAAAGGAAAGGTAGAAAGAAAGCAGGAGGTAAGTCTTATTTGAATTATTTCCAGTATTCTGTGTATACATCAAATCCTTTTGCATTTTGTAACTACTGTAATAGAAAAGGACATTATACTTCTTCATGCATTCATAAGAAGAAAGGAACAATAGGAACCTACAAATGGGTACCTAAAGGCTCATATGTTCAGAAAATTATTTGCACTAACCTGAAAGGACCCAAAAAGATGTGGGTAGACTTAGTCATTTGATTGCAGGTATGTCTTAAAGCATCCAAAAATAGCAAGTGGTACATAGATAGTGGATGCTCTAGACATATGACCGGAGATTTCGAAAGTTTTACCACATTGCAACCTAAGGAAGGTGGAAAGGTAAAATTTGGAGGAAATCAATCCGGAAGGATAGCAGGAATTGGTGAAATCAAAAATGACAAAGGAATACAAGTCAAAGATGTATATTATGTTGAAGGCTTGTGTCACAATTTGCTGAGCGTAAGTCAAAGTGCAGATAAAAACAACTGGGTAATATTTGACTCAGAAGAATGCTTAATTATCAACAAGAATGACTTACAGCTTGATAAGAAGAGTATCAAGGCTAAGCTCAGAGCAAAAAGGGAAGGTAATTGCTATACTCTAGATATTAGTAGAAATGAATCTGAAAACTGTTTTCTGAGTAATGCCGATGAAAGTTGGTTATGGCATAAGAGATTGGCTCATGTCAATATGCATCAATTAGGCAAACTACTCAAAAAGGATTTAGTTCTTGGATTACCCAAAGTATCTTTCAAAAATGACTTGATTTGTAATGCATGTCAAAAGGGTAAACAAACTAAATCATCTTTCAAATTGAAGAATGAAATTTCAACAAATAGACCACTACAATTATTGCATATGGATTTAGTTGGCCCAGCAAGAGTAAAGAGTCTTGGTGGAAACTTATATTCAATGGTCATTGTTGATGATTTCTCTAGATTTACATGGGTTATTTTTCTATCATCAAAAGATGAAACCTTTGAAGAATTTATTGTTTTTGCCAAGAAAGTGCAAAATGAGAAAGGTATGTCCATTGCAGGTATTAGGACCGATCATGGTGGAGAATTTGAAAATCAAGCCTTTGAAGAATATTGTGATACTAATGGTATTGATCACAATTTCTCTACTCCAAGGACGCCTCAACAAAATGGAGTTGTGGAACGCAAGAATAGAGTGCTCACTGAAATGGCTAGAGCAATATTGAATGAAAAGAACGTGTCTCAAGTATTTTGGGCTGATGCTATGAGTACAGCATGCTACATTTCAAATAGAGCCTATATCAGAATAGAACTTGGAAAGACACCATACGAGCTGTACAAAGGGAGAAAGCCAAACATTGCTCATCTACACATCTTCGGTTGTAAGTGTTTTATTCATAATAATGGTAAAGATAACTTAGGAAAATTTGATTCTAAAACTGATGAAGGAATTTTCCTAGGATATTCTAACCGAAGTAAAGCATATAGAGTTTTCAATAAAAGAACATGTGTTGTTGAAGAATCAATTCATATTGTATTTGATGAATTTGAATCCTCTGACAAAACCATTGATGAAGAACAGGAAGTTGTTTTAAATCAAGAAAATGATCAATATATTTCTAAGTCTCCTATTCCAGAAGTTGATGAAACTAAGGAAGAAGAGCAACTATTAGGTCAAACTAAAGCCTGGAAATACAATAGAAGTCATCCCTTAGATCAAGTCATAGGAGATGTGAATGAAGGGATCAAAACTAGAAATAAAATTTTCAATGAAGTAAGTTTTTCTGCATTCATTTCTGAGATTGAACCTTCTAACATTGATGAAGCCCTGTCAAACAATGATTGGGTTATAGCAATGCAAGAAGAACTAAATCAATTTAAGAGAAATCAAGTTTGGGATTTGGTACCCCGACCCAAGGATCATCTGATCATTGGTACTAGATGGGTATTCAAGAACAAACTCGATGAATCCGCAATTATTGTCAGAAATAAGGCAAGATTGGTGGCCAAAGGCTATAATCAGGAAGAAGGGATTGATTATGAGGAAACGTATGCTCCAGTGGCTAGATTGGAAGCTATTCGTGTACTCTTAGCCTTTGCATGCATCAAAGGATTCAAACTCTATCAAATGGATGTAAAGAGTGCATTTCTAAATGGTTACATCATGGAAGAGGTGTATGTAGAACAACCTCCAGGTTTTGAGGATGTTACTAAACCAGACCATGTTTTCAAACTCAAAAAGGCTTTATATGGTTTAAAACAAGGCTCCTAGATCCTGGTATGAAAGGCTCAGTAAGTTTCTTATTGATCAAGGTTTTGTACGAGGAAAGGTTGATACAACACTCTTCATAAAACGAAAACACAATGATATTTTAATTGTTCAAATATATGTTGATGACATTGTTTTCGGTGCTACTAATGAATCTCTGTGTAAGGAATTTTCTGAGATAATGCAGGGAGAATTCGAGATGTCAATGATGGGAGAATTGAATTTCTTTCTTGGCTTGCAAATCAAACAAAGAAAGAATGGAATCTTCATATCTTAAACAAAGTATTTAAAAGAGATATTGAAGAAGTATGGAATGGATGAAGCAAATGGCACGGACACACCTATGAGCTCAACTACGTTACTTGATGCTGATGTCAAAGGGAAAGACTACAACATCACAAAATATAGAGGAATGATTGGATCATTACTCTATCTCACGGCAAGTAGACCAGACATCCAATTTAGTGTTGGCATATGTGCAAGATATCAATCAGCACCAAAGGAATCACATGCTGAAACGGTCAAACGAATCTTTAGATACCTTACTGACACACCCGAATTGGGTCTGTGGTATCCCAAAGGAAGAAGTCAGATTCTGATCATGGAGGATACAATACAGATAGAAAGAGCACCAGCGGACAAGGACAATTTCTTGGAGGATCACTTGTATCATGGTTTAGCAAGAAACAAAATACAGTGTCTCTTTCGTCAACGGAAGCCAAATATGTTGCAGTCTCAAGTTGTTGTGCTCAAGTGATATGGTTAAAACAACAACTACAAGATCTTGGTATTTATCTCAAAGAAATACCAATCTATTGTGACAATACCAGTACGATAAGCTTGGCAAAGAATCCAGTTCAATACTCTAGAACCAAGCATATCAATGTCAGACATCATTTCATCAGAGATCATGTTCAAAAGAAAGATGTGAAAGTGATATTCATTCCTACTCATCTTCAACTAGCAGATATCTTCACAAAACCTCTTGCAAAAGATCAATTTCTATACATTAGAAGAGAATTGGGAATGGTAAATCCCAATGAGTTATAAGTTATTTAAGCTTTTCATAATATTAGATGAAGTCACCTGATAATGTTTTGATGATCACTAACTTAAGCATCGGAGTATATAGAAACTTGTTTTGCAGGGAGTTTGAAACTCTGTTTTGAGAAACAAAAACAGAGATTATCAGAGGATACCATTACTGGAGTACCAACTTGAAGTAATGACTAACGGAGAAGCAATACCCGAGGAACAACTTGAAGTAAAGTAACACTTTACTCGAGTAATGGCTCCCAAAACTGGAAGTAATGGATCAAGTTACTTGGAATTTAAATCTAACGGTTCAGTTTCAAAGAAATGAAGAGTCTGAAGTTGAAAAGACAGGTTACCCGAGGCGAGCCTCGAGTAAGGCCTCGAGTAATGTCGGAGTCCAGATTCTCAAATTAATGCAAAATGACTCAAATCTGCTCAAAATTGGTTTTAAATGATCGAGGGAACATCCATGGATAATTACTACATTATTCATGCCAGGTACGCAATTTAAATGAATTATTTTAGAATTTTTCTGTATGAACACCCGAGGAAGGCCTCGAGTAACGTCGGGTTCTAGGTCTTTATCTGTCGCAAACTCGGTCATTTCCACAAAATCTCCTCGAGTAAATCACTATTCTCTCTCACAAAAACTTTTCACAAGTGATTCCTTGCCTCATTACCGTCAAAACCCAACAGATTTCATTCCTAGAAACTTCCTATTTTACTCAGAATCTCTGTGCCCTATCTCGCGTCTGTATCTCTGTTTTTCTGAAAATTTCAGTTTCCAATCTTTCAGAAAGATAAGAACTAAAAACCTTACTCCCATAGACTCCTCTGAATCCCAACAACACTCTGATCCTCTTTCTTCTCCTCCCAAAAAGAGAAGAAAACTTACACCGAGATCAAAAGCCAAAATTCATACTCAACCTCTATCTCAACCGAAACCCAAAGGAGTAGTGATTAAAGAGCCTATTACTACAAGGGCTCAATCCAAAAAGAGTACTACAACTGGGAAAGGCAAGAGTACCAAAACTTCCACACCTACTCCCTCTGATTCCTCTACCCCCTCTTTCACACCTAAGCCTTCCAAAAAGCCCAAGTATGACAAAAATGTGGCTAAGGCTATGGTTGGAATTTTAGAGCAAATGGAGAAGGGACAATCTTCTAAGAAGTCCAAAGTGCCAGAAGAAGAGATCACCAACCCACCAAAGGGATTCAATGTCAGCAAGTTGGTGGATTCTCCAAAGTATCTGTCTCAGTTCTCGAGGAGGAAGGTGTGTAAAACACACTATGTGGATCTCAGATTACTTCAAGAGGTAGTGAAGCATGATCTTAGTCCTTATTTAGATCCTTTTATGCCATAGCTATCTATTATATTACCATTGTGTACTAAAGTAATCACACATTTTTACTGTAATCTAGAGATTATAGATGAGCCAAACAGAACCTCAGCCGAGGAAGAAATGACCACCACAGTTAGAGGCCAAAAGATTCTTATATCACCCTCTAGGATTAACTTGTGGCTAGGGATAGAGAATCCCCCAGATGATGTTTACTCTCAACTTGAGCCAAATCAAATCTTTTCTGTCCTTAAACCCGGTGAGCTAGTTGGCCCTCTAAATTTTAAACCGAGTGATATGTGTGATCATCACAGGGTCCTATGGTACATCTACTCTAGGTCTCTAGTAAACAAAGCCAACAATTACACCCATTTCTCTGATAGGGACTTTAGGTGGTTTGCTTCATTACTCTTGAAGGAACAGAAGGATTTAGGGGAGTATATCTTCTCTGAGATGAAGAGATACAGGGTGGATGGAAAGGCTACAACACCAATGCCATATCCTCAAATTGTATCACTTATTCTGAAAGAGAATAAGATATGATATTTGGATAGCAAGGAGCCCATTGAGAGATTGACTTCGGTTGGGAGAAACCATATTGGGAAATTAAACATTGAAATCCCTCTCAAAGGCCCTCTGGAGTCTGGGTCAAAGAAGAAGAGGAAGACCACTGAGGCAGAGACCAGCAAGTTGGATGACACTCAGTCATCGGCTCCAGCTGCTACCACATCATCGCCATCCTTCCTCAATGCCACTCTCCAGCACTTTATGAAAAATATGCTGAGAGGTTTCCATGTGGATATTGCCAACACGAATGCAGAACTAATAACCCACATGAATACCAAGATGGGAGAGTTGATGGAGAAAATGGACAAGGCATGAGGAGTTGCTAGCTGAGCAACATGCCCAGGGTGAAATTTTGAGATTAATTCTGGCACGACTGGACTCTGTAGGTCCCGGACCTTCTGCCGGTCCATCTTCTTCTGCACCACCACCACCACCTCCAGTGAAGCCTCTTTCTAACATTCCTATCCCTGAGGATGAACCATCTACCCCTCTGGTATCTAGTCCACCTGAGTCCCAAGCCAAAGACATTCTTTATACAGTAGACAACCCAGATACCAATGAGACCATACACATCGTTATTGATGATTCTCCTCCAAAACCTCAGCTAGAAACCGCTCCTAAACCGAATCCATCACCTACCCAAACTGAGGAAATATCTCCCTCTTCCTCCTCTGAACATCTCACTCTAGTGATGGATACTCCTCCAGAGACTGAGACCACTATGGTTGTCTTCCAACCCTCTCCTATTCCTCCCAGCGATGACATCCATATCCCCCCAGTCAATCTCCTTGAACCAGTCTCTTCCAGCTCCTTTGATTCATCCAGTTCAGATGATGGTTTAGTGCTTCCTGTGAAGCCTATCTCGATGGTCAAGCCCTCTAGTCCTCCACTTGATTGATGATGCCAAAAAGGGGGAGAAGAGCTTGAGGGTGAATTTTGTGGAAGTGACTGAGCTTGAGGGTGAATCTTGGGTATTTGGATGTATATGGGTTTGTGGGAGTCTTTGTTTAAATTTTCATCTTGTTAGTTTTTGAACTTATTATCTTGTAATATGCAAAATTTAAGTTTAATGAAAGTGTGCTTAAGTTATGAATTCATTTTAAGTCTACTTAAGCTTTAAATTATAATACTTTGTTGGACTAATGAAGTTGTTGTGTATGCAAGGTGTATGCTATGAATCTAAACTTAATAAGACATATTTAAATTAAAAATTTAATTTAAAAACCATGTTCAAAATCACCAAGTTTTGTCATCATCAAAAAGGGGGAGAATGTTAGATCTCATGTTTTGATGATAATATAAGAATGGTTTGAAAAGGAAATGATTAATAAACAAGTTTGAACAAAGGAATAACAGGGATAAGCATCACTTGAGGAAAGCATTGGATTAATGAAGAAAGGCCAAGAGAAAATGCTGAGAAACTTGATCAGAAGCAAATTTTCTAAGGCATTACTCGAGTATGTACTCGAGTAATGAGACAAAACTTGAAGTAACCAGAGGCACCTTCCAGTAACCTGCCAACGTTACTCGAGGAGGTACTCGAATAATAGTGTAAGTATTTTCAAGATGCTCTCGGCCTGCCAATGATACTCGAGTAGCTACTCGAGTAACCAGGTAAATACTTGGAGTTGCTCTCAGCCTGCCAATATTACTCGAGGAGCTACTCGAGTAACCATGTGAAAACCTTCCAGTTGCTCTCGGCCTGCCAATAATACTCGAGTAAGTACTCGAGTAACTCTGTTTCTGAAAATGTGTTGCTCTCGGCACTTTGTACCACTGCCAATGTTACTCGAAGAGCTACTCGAGTAACTTATTATGGTAAGCAAAAACTTGAAGGTGGTACCCGAATAACTTGATATAATTTTACTTCATTTTCCTCGAGTCATTACTTTAATATGCAAGTATTTAATGTTCTATTTTGAGTGGATTCCTCGAGTAGGTACCCAAGTATGCAGAGTTATTTTCAAGGAAAACCTCAAGTCATTACCCGAGTAAGTTATACACAAAAAGTAAGTTTACTCGATAGGTACTCGAGTAACAAGGTAATCAGACTTGATGTGCTCTTAGCCTTAAAATCCTGCCAACATTACTGGAGTAAAGCATCGAGTAACCAAAAGTTTATTTGAAGGTTTACTTGAGTTGGTACCCGAGTAACTCATAAAGTTGTGAGTGCATTACTCGAGTAGGTACCCGAGTAAATATATATTTCCAAAGGTTTGAAAATTGGTTATTCTATGCACTACCCGAGTAATCTTAAATTTGTCTGTTGACTTGCAGTTGATCAAAGATTTCCCAATGATACTCGAGTAAGTACTCGAGTAAACTTCAAGGAATACTCGAGTAGCTACTCGAGTAAGCAAATCCAGAAATCCAGAAATCATTCAAACTTTCATTAATCTATTTCCTATATGATTAATATTTCATTGGATTAGTATTCTTAGTCTATTTACAGATAAACAATGGAGAAATCATATCAAGTAATGGAAGTCAAATGAAACGTTCAAATGCCAACCACCGCCAACGGATATTTTTCAAAAACTGAAAAGTTAATAGTGGCTGCGCACTCTCCAACGGACGAAAGGAAAATGTTCCAACGGTCTTCACCAACATATCTATATATATGGGAACATCCAAACAGAGATAAGATAACAAGAACACACACAAACGTATCATCAAGTTCATTGCTCTGTTTTTATGTTGTAATTATATTTCTATGCTTCAGTGATTCTCATTTACTCTGTAAGAGAGATATTTCATTCAAACTCAATATTTGTTATTGAGATAACTTGAGGTTGTGGAACCTTGAGTTGGGATTGGATTACAACTTGTAAGGGGGAGCGAGTGTCCAGGCGAAGGAACTTGCTTGTATTAAGGTGCCAAGAACCCACTGAATCTTGGAAGTTATAGTGAAACTCTCAGAGAAGCTCTGAGGACTGGACGTAGGTCAAAGTGATTGTGGCCGAACCAGTATAACTCTCGGTGTACACTTCGGTGATATTTCTCCTTACTCCTTACTGTTTTAATTTCACTGTCAAGTTTTATATTTCCGAAGAAATTTTAGTATCACCCAATTCACCCCCTCTTAGGTGAAACGCTTGCTCTAACAGTTCCAACTAAATACCGATGGATGGTCTACCATTTATGTGATTAGTAGTATTGTTTTTTTTAAATTGCGTAGAGAAAGTATAATTTTGGGAAAATTCCAAAAAACTACATTGGAAATATCAAAAGGATAAATCAGTACATTGAAAATGGGAAAAGACGGATCAGGTGGGTGTCAGAGATGTGAGGAATCTGTCATTTTGAAATTTCGGCCAAATGACGAAAATGCCCTTTAGCACTTCATCCCCACTTCAGAATAACAACATGATCCTTGTAATTAACAATTCCGGATTCGATATTAACAACTTCAATTCTTCTTTTACAATTAACAAGTTTTAGGGTCAATAATAATACATATATCTTAATTAACAACTCTAGATTCGATATTAACAACTCCAATATCTTCTTTCACAATTCATCCCCCACTTCAGAATAACAACATGATCCTCGTAATTAACAACTCCGGATTCGACATTAACAACTTCAATTCTTCTTTGACAATTAACAAGTTTCAGGGCCAATAACAACATCTATATCTTAATTAACAACTTTTGATTTGACATTAACAACTCTAATTTCTTCTTTCACAATTAATGAATTTCACGGCCAATAACAACACCTATCTCTTAATTAACAACTCTGAATTCGACATTAACAACTTCGGATTCGATATTAACAACTCCAATTTCTTCTTTCACACTTAACAAGTTTCAGGGCCAATAACAACACTTATCTTTTAGTTAACAACTCTAGATTAGAAATTAACAACTCCAATTTCTTTTTTCACAATTAACAAGTTTCTGAGTCAATAACAACACCTATCTCGCCATTAACAACTCCTATGTTGTTATTGCGACTGAGGGCTGAAGGGCATTATTGTCATTTGGCCGAAATTTCAAAATGACAGATTCCTCACATCTCTGACACTCGCCTGATCCGTCTTTTCCCATTTTCAATGTACTGATTTGTCCTTTTTATATTTTCAATGTAGTTTTTTGGAATTTTTCCTATAATTTTTCCTGGAGGAATTGCTACCTGCGCAACGCGTGGGGAAGTTCTTGCTAGTTTTGAAATATATTGCATCCTTGCTGATTTTTTTTTTGGTCGAAAGCATTCTTGCTGGTTAACTGATAACACTGCATAAATGCTACAGCAACAGTCAGAGGGAAAATTCAAAGGCCAAGCTAAAATTGAAAAACCTATGCCCATATTGGGGAGTGGTAAAGGCGAGTCCGGATGGCCATCTTTTGGACAGCTTTTTGCTGATCTTTCCAAGCTTTCCCTTGAAACATTGGTTAGTGCATTCTTTCAATTCATACCTTCTCATTTTCAATCTGATGGCCCCGAGAGATGCTTCACACCATTAAAATATAGCCTTCGATGCTTGAAGACGAAGCAGAGCCCCCATTAGTAGATAGGTAGAGTGTTGCTGCTCCTATTATTAGGAATAGACAGATCCATACACCAAACACAGCTGAGAGATATTTTGAATCAAAGCCCCACAAAGTGAAATCAAGCAGTTTCAAGGATCCCTACTTATCCAGCAAGCACCGATCATCAAAACGACAGGAATATGCTGAATTCTATGGATCAAGTGAGATTCCACCTTACATCAAATCTAAGAGCCAAAATGAAAGGTCCAAACATCGGCAACAAGAGAAGAGTGGAGAGGTGAGAAATTGCTGAAGATGAGAAGCTGAAGCTCAGAGCTTGGTGAGCAAAAATGGCGAAGATGAAAGAAGAGAAGAAGATAGACGAGTTCAAAAGGAAATCGGCTGAACTTTTCTTCGAATCTGGAGTAGCTATTACAGATCGTGAAGGGGAGAGGAGCACGAGCAGAGCAATTCACAGAGAAAAGGCGACGAAAATTACAAAGGGAAAGAGAGAAGTGAATGTGCAACAATTGCACCAACGGTTACAATTTCTCAGCTGACGGAAAAAAAGTAGATTATGATCTCAAAACCACTTGAAAAAAGGGTTTTTGACAAAATTTGGAGTGTTTGGGTGGATTTTTACAAAACCATGGTTTTATGCCAAAAGTGTTTTTTCCCCCTTATCCAAACACACACTTAGTTTAGTTGGAGGTGAAAGAAGAGGAGGGATGTTTAATAATTCTTTATTTGGTTTAAGAGGGAAAGAGGGGATAGGAGGGGAGATAATAATTAATTTACCAATTTATATTTAATGTTATATTATAGAGTAAAATGCATTGACTACCCCTCTGTTTTACCTAAATTATACAAACATCCCCTTTATTTTGAAAACATGTATAAACCTCCCTTGAAATTAAAATACAAGTTGCAGAAACCTTTCTTACATATTTGATATTTTATTTCTATTCACTCAACCGTTAGCTGACCGTCAAGTTTGACTATTAAATATTTATTTTGACCAAAATATCCCTTTTTAAACAAATGAATAGATATTTATGTTGCTTAAAAATAATTTTTCTTCAAAAATATAATTTTCATACATGTATGTCCAAAATTTCCAATATATTATAAAAATTTTTAATTTTTACTATATTATAAAATTTTAAATTTTTATCATATTTATTGAAACTTATTTATTTAGTATTCTTTTAAATGACTAAAAACTATGCCTTTCAAATGAAAGGAAGAAAAAAAATATATTTTATTCATAATATGTTATTAATCATTTAAATTTAATATAGTCTATGACTTATATTAATTTTAAATTTTTATTTCTTAAATACATTTTTTTACACAAACATTTATAAACATGTTTATTTTAGTATGCATCTATTAATAGGATTAATCATATTTTTAATTAATATTTCTATGTCAACATTAATTAAATTAATTAATTATTTATCTTAATATGAAAAAAATTTAACATATAACTATTTACAAAAGTAAAAAATAAGCTCAGAAAAAGAAAAAAAAACTCTTAAATTACTTAAATAATTTTAGACAAAATTAGGCAATTAGTAATGATGAAGCATAAATTAGTAAATAAAATTTATTTTAATATAAATTTTAATTAAAAAATAAAAATCCTTAACGGAGTTAACGGTTTGAACTTAAGTGTATGTTTTCAAAATAGAGGGGAGGTCCATGTAATTAAGGCAAAATGCAAGGGAAGTTAGAGTATTTTACTCTATATTATATTTTTTTACTTATATAAATTATATAAATCAGTTTAAAATTAATTTAAAATTCAGCATTCATCTTAACTTATTATTAACATGCAGATTATAAAGATGATACCCACTTTCAAGTAAAAAAAAGGACAATACCACTTCGTCTATTAAAAAAAGAAAAAGATTATACCTTTTTCTTCAGAAAAATTATGATACTTCTTCCCTTCCGTTTCATTGCAGCATGGGTACTTCATGATGAGTTCGCACATTTTGTGAAGGACAAATGGCAAACTGACACCCCTTGGGAGGTCAATCTCTCTTCCTTTACTCAAGCTTGCAAGAACTGGAATAAGCATGTCTTTGGTCACACAGAGGCAAGGAAAAAAAGGATGCTTCATCGGTTAGATGGGCTAAACTTAGCCATTGCTCGACATGGAATGGATCAATCTCTTGAGGATCTGCAATTCCAGCTCTAGAAAGAATTAGAAGAAATATTAATTCAAGAGTCTCTCTTATGGGCCCAAAAAGCAAGGACAGAATGGTCAATTTATAGGAACCGGAACTCCAAATATTTCCATGCTCGTGCAAACGGACGGAGGAAAATCAACCGTGTGAGTGCCATCAAAAATGATGTGGGTGAATGGATCTATGAAGTGGATAAAATTAAAACAATAGCGGTTCAATATTTCTCAACACTCTTTATGGAAGAAATTCACCACAGAGAAAGTATTGACTGCAGTGTATCTTTTCCCCTTATTGACCAAAGCGAGATGCAATGGTGTGGACGAGAGGTTCATGATGACGAAATTAAAGATGCTTTGTTCAGCATAGGTGCTTTAAAATCCCCAGGACCTGATGGTTTTAACGCATTGTTCTACCAATCACAGTGGACCATGGTATGTGTTTCCATAATTAATTATGTTAAATATTTATTAACTAATCCACAGGAAATTTGCAACATCAATGGGACTCTCCTTGTGCTTATTCCAAAGAAGAACAATCCTTAGACCCTGATGGACCTACGGCCTATTAGTCTATGTAATGTGATTTACAAAGTAATTACAAAGGTAATTGTGAACCGGATGAAGGCTATTCTTCCCAAAATAATCTCGCCAAATCAATGTAGCTTTGTTCCTGGAAGACACAGTAGTGATAACATCATTGTAGCCCAGGAGGTGATTCATTCTATGTGTGGTATGAAAGGGAAGAAGGGCTTTATGGTGGTTAAAATTGATTTGGAAAAGGCCTATGACTGTGTAAGCTGGGAGTTCCTCACTAATTGTCTTAAAGAATTGAAGTTCCCTCAGCATATTATTGAAATTATCTCTAGCTGTGTGTCCACCTCCAGTATGCAATTTTTATGGAATGGGGATAAATCAGAAACCTTTTCTACGTCACAAGGTGTGCGCCAAGGAGATCCGATATCTCCATACCTTTTCGTGATATGCATGGAGAAACTGGCCCATTTGATTCATATGCACATTTCTAATGGGGCATAGAAGCCGATTCGGCTTACCAAGACTGGGCCTCCAATTTTACACTTGTTCTTTCTAGATGATATTATTCTTTTTACTGAAGCATCAATGCAACAAGCTCAAGTAATGAGGTACTGTATGGATAGCTTCACCAAGAGCTCAGGTCTCAAGGTTAATGCAAACATGACGAGGGTCTTTTTTTCCGCTAATGTCAATCATAATGTTCGATCCGAAATTAGTAAGGCCCTTGGGTTCACTGTGACTGGAGATTTGGGTAAATACCTTGGTGTGAATCTACATCATGATAGAGTTTCTAAAGTGACTTTTACGGATGTTGTTGATAAAGTGAAGCAGTGACTTGCCTCATAGAAGATTAACTCACTTTCCACTGAGGGAAGAACCACATTGATCAAGTCGGTCACTACGGCTATCCCCAATTATGTAATGCAGACATCATATATGCCCGCACCCACATGGGAGGAATTAGATAAACAGAATCGGACTTTTCTATGGGGAGGTTCAGAAGTAAGACGAAAAATCCACCTGGTAGCATGGGAGGAGGTATGCAAATCGAAAAGGACAGGAGGGCTTGGTATACATCACGCGAGATATCAAAATCATGCTTTTCTCATGAAAGTAGGATGGAACCTAATTAAGAAGCGGGATGCTCTATGGGTAAAGGTAGTACGTGATAAATATAAGTGTGGATTTGATATTCTGCCAAAGATTGAGCCCAAAAAGCAAGGATCTAATCTCTGGTCAGGCATCAAAGCCACCTGGCCACATCTTCAACAGGGGATGGAACTCTTACAAGGAGGCAATGTTAGATGGAAGGAAACCAAGGACGGTAATTTCACTGTGAAGTCGGCCTATTCGTCTCTCCTTAATGAAACCAGAACTCAGGACCCAATATGGCAGAGAATTTGGAAATTACGAGTACCTGAAAGGTGTCGCCATTTTATGTGGCTGATCTTGCCAAAACGCCTCCTAACTAATGTGTCTGGAAAAGCTCGGGGCTTAACTGCACATGATGAGTGTCCGGTCTGTCATGATCATGCAGAGGACCTATTGCACTTGTTACGGGATTGCGAGTTCACGCAAATTGTGTGGAAACAGTGGGTGTCTCCAAGGGTCATGACCGTGTTTAATTCCCTAGCATTATCCTCTTGAATCCGCTGGAACCTAGCAAAACTGAACATGAGTAGAAAGGATGAGTGGGCCGACACCTTCACCGTGACGTGTTGGTGGCTTTGGAAATGACGGAATTTATTGGTGTTCGAAGACCAACGACTCTCGAATATTGGCCTTGTTAATAGTGTACGCACAGTGGTGGCAAGTACTCATAAGGCCTGTGACAAACTCTACAACCTGAGCAATAGGACTGTCACCTTAAGCAGTTCACAACAACGTTGGGCACCTCCAAGGCAAGGGACTATTAAGGTGAATGTGGATGGAGCTTTTTCATCTCTTTCAAATACTGTAGCATGTGGGGGTGTTTTACGAGATAACCGCGGTGATATGATTCGTGGATTCATGTGCCAAGTTGAGGAAGGTGATGCCCTTACAGCCGAGTTGTGGGGTTGCTTGCATGGACTGAAGGTTTGGTGGGATATAGGTTATAGAGCTGTCATCTTGGAAACAGATTGTACAGAAGCATTCGACTTACTGCTAGGAAGCGGGCATGAGTTGCATGAAGACTATAGAATTATTGATGAAGCCCAGATGATGCTGACACGGGAATGGCACGTTGAAGTGAGGAGGATTAGCAGAGATCTGAATTAGCCAGCCGACTACCTTGCTAAAGAAAGTTTAGCTATTGCACCAGGATTTCACATGGTTCATGAAGCCTCTGGTGAGTTGAGTAGGCTTCTATTGTTGGATAAGGGATAATCTCCCAGATGCTTCATGTCTTATCAAAAAAAAATATATTTATGAGTCAATATCCAAACATAAAATAAAAATATAGGCATAAACTCAATTAAATTGTGGGCACTGAGTTTGATTGATTAAAGAATTTTAGACATGTTGAACTGATTGTTGGTTGGTGGCAAACTTAATTGTAATTGATTTTCATAATTTTATTAGGATTAAAAAGTTATTAAAAAAAAGTAGTTTATCTCATGCTTTCCCCTTATTTCGTTATAAAATTTATACACAGGGCCAAAATAAATCAATTTTCTTTAATAAAAGAGGGACTTGAATTATAAGGATGTCAAACTTGGGAAGGGTTCGAAAATCAAAATTAAAACTTAGTGCAGGAAGCAAACTCTCCCAAGTCCCAACCTAGAATTCAAAAACAAGTCTACGGTAGAGATGCAGTTTCAATAATTGGTAGTGTTTTAGTCTAATGCTTTCAGTTTGTTTTTGATCTTTGACAAGTGATTGAAGCAAAGTAAGATAAAAAATGAACAAACAAGATCTTCTACTAACAAAACCAAAGAGCAACTTCAATGCGTCTTGGATTGCAGAAGTAAGAAATGGCTTGCTAAGCAAAGATGGGTAGATATGGAATATCATAAAAAAAAAGGGGCAAATTGGTCACAAAATTTGGCTCCCCTCTAAAAAAACCCAATTTAAAGGAGATCAAGATAAGGGGAGGGAAAGGGGGAGAGAGGCAGATTTTTGCTTCCCTCCCCTCCAAAATTTCAAACATGATGAGGGGAAGGGAGGGGAGAGGAGGGAAGGGGCTCGTTTTTCCTCCACTCTCCTCCCCTCCAACTAAATAGGCCCTGATGAAGAAGGTAAAAAGGATTAGTGGAAACCAAATAAAATAATAATGGTTTTGTATTTATAATATAACACATAGGTAAGTCCTTAGGAAACTAAATAGGAACTTAAAGCTAAAATTGCCCTCATAGTGTATTCCCCTAGTGGCGAAGTAAGGCCCTTGTAAAAATGGATGGTGGGAGGGTTCAATTCCTCCACAAGGCCAATTTAGTAATAAAGGGATAAATAATAATAATTTACTATTTTACCTTAATATATTAGTTTATATTTTATATTTATATGTTACATAAATTAATTCACACCTTATTTTATTAATATAATGATATTTTTATTTGTAATCAATTAATCAACTATTAATCATCAATCAATCGACGATATCTTTTAACCATATCTTCAAAAACTTGTAATACTCGGTTTAATGAAAATCATCAAGCAGCATCATCAATCAATCAATTATCATTATATCCTTGAAAACTTGTAATACCTGGTTCAATTGAATACACAAAATTAATGATTGTTTAATAATATTTCCTTAATTTACGTTTGTAAAACCGGTTTAATGAAAAACGTATGATCCACCAATCAATAAATACATTATATTAATGATTATTTCATGATATTACTTGATTCCCTTAATTTATGTTTGTTCATAATTGATTGATGAACCAATCATCGTATTTGGAAATGATTCGATTATTCCTTAAATTTCTTAATTGTCTTTATTTACTCAAAATATGATTCATTCTGCACAAATTTGATTTATATACAATGTTCATATTATTGACTGTCATCAGCTTGATGAACATATGTTTAAAAGCCATTGCACAATGTTTTTGTGGTGGCATTCGACGATGCACCTAGCCTGGTGCAAGTGAGTAACAAACAGATCAATTGGGTCATTATAAGGAATCTTGAAATTGAGATATTGTCAACTTCAAAATTAGTGTGCCTTTTGATTTTTCATGAATTACAATAACTACCTCCATGAGCAGCCAATCAAACTTGATAATAATAAATTCATATTTTTTCAAATGCAATAAATATTTTGGAAAATAGAATATTAGAAGCTATAGGGATATTAATAATTGGGATATTTTTTTACCTGAAAATAATTGGAATATTAGTACCCTAATAACTTATATTTTTACTTTTTCTATTGATTAGACATTCCCTAACCATAATGATTCACAAATAACTGTATTTAAAATCTTTCAAGAATCCATTTGAAAATAGTAGGCCATTTGTGTAATTATAAATAAAAAATTATTAAAAAATATATATTTGGGCTTTGTTAATATAATAATATATTTTAAACATCGAATTATATTTTTAGATGTAATAATATATTTTTTAAACAACATTTAAAACATCTATATTCAGGATTTATGCCAATTCCTATGGAACAATAAGAAACTAGACAAATAACTATTTTAGGAATATGGCTAGATTTATACTATAACTTAGACAATGAAAAAAGAATAGAAGAATGGACAAAATCCCAATTAATAACATTAATAGGAAGAAATAGAGAGACTAACGTAGCTAATACGTTAGTAGAAGCAAGCTTTATAGGAAATGTACAAAATTGGTGAAAGAGTAAAACACATGAATTTAAAGAACAAGCGGGAACAATAATAGAACCATATCAAAATAGAAAAGAATTTTATGCATTATTAATAAGACAGTATGAACAATTATTAAGAAATGAATTTATAGGAAGAAGTGTAGAATCAAATGAAACAATAAAAATAGAAAAGGCTATTACAAAATTATATCATATGGAAATATGTTCTTTAGATCCTAAATATTTGAACCAGTATATTTGTGAAAATAAAAAATATTATTATGAAGCAAGATTACAAACTTATGAATCACAAAGTTTTTGTATGGAATTATTTTATAGAAAACTGTCAAGACTAATATTAGAAACTAGAATAAAAGATTATAAGAAAGCTTTTGGACAAGGAAATGATTTAATACCATTTATTGATACTATGGGAAATAAGAGAAGATTTTCTAAGAGGATATTTATTAGATAAATGTAAACAGGTGTGGAGAAATATAGAGTATTACAAAACCAATAAAATGGTATTAAAAGGTGAAAAATTAGAGACACCTCATAGATGAGGGTGTAAATTAGAAAAAAATAAAAAGATATAAGTTTAAAAAATATCCTAAAAGAAAATTTATCAAAAATATAAGCCCAAAAAATATTTTAAGAAAGGGAAAAAGAAAATAAATTATAAAAAGAGACCAATAAAATGTAAATGTTATAATTGTGGAAAAATTGGTTATATATCTACTAATTGTTTAGAACCAATAAATAAAAAATAATGAATATATTAGAACAAGCTTATGAATATAATCTAGAACCTTTAGGCTATGTTTGGTACGTGGTATTGAATTTTGATGGATTGGGATAGGGATTGGGATTGGGATTGGGATTGGGATTGGGATTGGGTTTGATACTTTAAAAATATGTTTGGTATGAGGTAGTAATTGGAGGGAATGATTTTACTAATATTATTTAATAAATATATATTAATTATAAAATGACACCAATACCCTACCAAAAACACCGATTTCTCTGGCAGGGGGAGTTAATTTTACTGTATTAGCCAAGTAGGTGACTTGTTGGAACATCCTCGATTTGATCGTTCGTCCCTCTCTCTCTCTCGGTTCCCTGCTTTTGTTGCCAGTAGCCATGGCAGTGTGATCAGTTTAGAGCAAGAAAAGAGGGAGAGAGTTTTCATTGGGAAGGTAATAAAGCTTCGTGTGCCCTACAGTCTCTCCAAACACTATTCAGTCCCACTACACCAAAAATCCCTCTTCCCTCTTCTCTCTCCCTTCTCTAATAAACACAAGTTCACTAATCTCTCTCTCTCTCTAGTCTATAGCCTGCGGGTCTTGGGCTGCAACTCCAACTTACCCTTTCTTTCTCTGCAATTTATTGTCCTGCCAGAGATATAATATACTATAACAGTAAAATTAACTCCCCCTGTTCAAACCCATCACCAGCACCGGTTTCTCTGGCCCCAGATCAGGCAGTTGAGGCCCCCTCTCCCGTTGCTGCTTCACCTCCGGCACCGGCAAAAGAGACTCCAGGAGATGTTCCGGCTGATGCGCCGGCGGTGGAGGCTGAGCATAGCGCTTCGGACAAAGGAGCAGATAGTCATGTGAAGGCCTCTGCAGTTTCCGTTTTTCTGTTTCGATTGTATGGTTCAGTGATGGTTTCACCGCTGGAAAAATCGAAGATGAGTGATTGTGAGGGAGATTGATTAGGTTAAAATCAGGGTATTTTTGTCTGATAAAATTTAAATCAAGGGTAATTTTGTCTCTACAATTTTGGAATCCAGGGATTGAAAACACAAAACCAGGGGGGAGGTGGCTTTGTAGCAATCCCTCTTTCGTGGTATTCCCAATCCCTGATTATTCATAATCCCTGGTACCAAACGATATATTTTAACTTAATCCCTCACCCAATCCCTATCCCTACCCCCTGTTACTTCGTACCAAACATAGCCTTAGAGTCTATTTGATGTGAGGGATTTGGAGGGAAAGGGAGGCGAGGGAAAACTTTTATGAGTTAAATTTTAAAAGGTTGAAGAAGTGGGATAATAAAATTTTGATAAAGAGAAAATATAGGATAAAAAAGTAAGAAAAATTAATTAAAAAATTTTTAACCCCACTTCTCTAATTTTTTTAAATTCAACTTAAAAAAATTTTCCCTCCGCCCACTTCCCCTCCCTTCCCCTCACACCAAACAAGCCCTTAGAATTTGATGAAGCTATATATAGTGAAATAGATAGTTTGGAAATGGAAATATATAAATTAAAAAATATAAGTGATTTCTCGAATTTGAATATTCATCTATAGAAGAAGAATGTTAATTTTATATGATGATGTAATAAACGATGAAGAATGATCAAGTAATACAAAATATGATGAATTTGAAGAATATAGGAATGCTTTAGGAGGAATAACAGAAAGAAGAATAACATTTAATAAAAAACAATACAATAAAATAAAAAATATATATAAAATTAGACATGAAACCAGAAGAGATAAAAATTGAGAATTTTATGAATAAGGTTAGTAGAATATTAAAATTCAAAGAAAAATGAAAAAAGTTCTTGCGTGGCATTAGAAAAGAAACATCCTTTGAAATCAACATTAACTATTGGTAGAACTATTAATATCATAGTGTTATTGCATACTACTTATGTTACTAATGATATGGTATGTTTAAAGTATGAAAGACAATAATTTATTTTCAGAAAAATTATATAATTAAGTATTTAACTATTTTATAAATACAAGCACCCTGTGCAACTTGCGTAGAGCACACACTAATTGACATTATATAAAACGAGCCAATACTTCCCGTGTGTTGCACGGAAAGATTTGATTACTGTCACGATTCCTTAAATGCACTAATTCATGCCATTGCGACGATCACATGTGTGCATCTAAGTGCACTGGCTACAACAACAAAGAAGGCAGTGAAAATTTGTGATCTAAGTATAGCAGATATGAAGGTTTTATTATTGTCAAGGGCCATCTTGGTTTTACATTGTCTAATATTATTTATATTGCTTATTACTCATTATTTAAGATTGTCTATAATTAAGGTATGTAGTGTTAATGAACTGGTATTAAATTTCGGAAGATGACTTAGATGAATAACATGTAGCAGGGTAAATTCAGAAGGTGTTGTAAGATTCTACATGGATGGAAGCTTATATAATGCAAAATTACAAGAAAGGAGCTGATTACATGTAAGCATCTAATTCAGGTGGTGCACTTTAAAAAGTAAAAAACATAATTTAACTGACAATATTAATAAAGTTATAGTGACCTAAGAAAACAAACATTAACGTATGCCTTAATGCAACGCACTTGTAAGCATTTGTGGTTGAAAACAAACTAAGGTGATTTTATCTAGGAAAAGAAAACCAAGGTGGGCCACAGCTTCAAGATATTGCTAAAGAAGATTGGATGAAGCTCATATTACAAATATGACAAACACATGCAGAAGGCTTAATTGATAATATATTATTCAAAGCTGCATTCATCAAAGTGGTCTTTTGGGAAATTTGACCCACAAAAAATGGCACATATCCGAAGATGGAAATATTAAATGAGTAGAAGACATTTGACAAATATCAGCTACACCTTTCCATAAGGTCGCCTGACAGCATTTCGTATGATTCAAATGACATCACACCTGACATTCATTTCGTATGATTTAAATGACTTGGAGTACTTGATAACAGATGGTCATAACAGTAGAACAAATGGTAAATAAAAGACTATTTGTTTGCAACTACTGTGGGTGTATTTAAATCAGTGCCAGGTTAGGTGACCTAATGTCACAATAGTTGGTAAGAGCAGGATACTTGACTGTCATGTGAATGATAATATAAGTCAAAAAAGAGTGATGTGATATGTCTAGTAGGCTGCCTTACTTGACTTTGATGTCTGGCTTTCACTTACCACCATGCTAAAGTTTCGCCAAGACAAGGAAATTGGGAGCCAACATCCTCTGCATAAGAAATAAAATGTTTTAATGCACAAAAATTGTTTCTAACTGCTGAATCATTTAACAATGGCATATGATGTGTTGGAACTGAAATATTATCCGTTGGCATTGCTATTATGCACTTTTTTAAATTATAAAAACCCTTTGAAAACATTTGTTTCATATGTTGAGAGAAGGGCATACTATGAGGCAATAAGGGTAGCAATTGAGGGGGTGGTCCCATCATTCAGATTGTGTGCATACTAAGGTGTAACTTACTACTTTGTGACCATGTGCTGTTGGTGTAACAAAAACTCAGGTGGTTTTGACAGAGTTCAAGAGTTAATTGTGTTAAGATTTATTTAGGGGGTCATCCCAAAAGTCAAATTGCGTGCACACTGTCTGAAATTCAATGTATTAGCGGACTTCTTAATATAGATAAACATATTTTTGGCGAAACTTTTTAATATAGAAAAAATTCAGATTCTCATATTTCCCCAAGACTGAAACATCAGCATATAGTTCGTCGTCCCAAATGTGAGACTGAGTGCACTTACAAGTGCAACAATCACTCCATTGTATCAAGACAATAGATTACAAAAATCTTAACAACACTCCTCAAAATGGTTTAAATTGGCTTTGTTAGTACTACAACATCTAGCATTCCACTTTGTTAGCTACCTTACAAGTGCAACAATCATGGCATTGCATCAAGGCAACAGAGTATCAAAATATTAATAACACGACCTATTTATGCTTGCAGCATCTGGCGATTGTCACACAACACAAGCAGTTTATCATGTACGCAGTTTAATATGACTGAGACAGAGCAACACAATCAGCACTTGTTCATATTGTTACTGACTAAGTGCTTTCATTTCTTCAAGGAGCGGCTAGGTAAGATCAAATTGCTAGGCAAAGCTGCATAAGCTTGCTACATTCTTCCAAGTAGTCCACTGTTAGATGGTCTCCCAATGCGAGCATAGGGTGCCAACATACCTATCAAAGCAACATTAACCACCGTCCCAACCAGAAGATCTGCAACATACAACTCAAATTCGGCCAAAAATCTTTGGCTCTCTTTTGAGCTGCAGTAACAAGAGCACAAGTAGAGTTAATGACTATCTGTATACATAGAAGAGAAAAATCAAGGGCACAATTCTAATTGTTTTCAACTTTTCAACAACCAAGATTACAAGAATGCTGTTAACTTAATATGAAATGGGAATTACAAAAAACCAATGAAGACATAGAAAATGATTCCATAGCCCAACCAACCTCTGAAAAAATTTTAAATAGAAAAGATGGATAAGCTAGCATTTTATTTGGATAGATCCTTGCAAATCGAATTTCAAAAATTATGAATACTCAAAGCGAAGAGTAATAGAAATCTTGATACACATGAGTTTGTACTAGTAATTCATCACAGATTAGACACAAAATTACAAGAAAAGGAAAATAAATGCATTCACTCTAGTGAAATTATACCTACAGATCCAAACTTTTATGGCCAATTTCTGAGACATTTTCACCTCCCCCTTCTGTAACTTTTATTGTAGTTACATTGAATTGGGACTCAGCTGGTTGGTGTAACATATTCATTATCACAATTCTTTCAGTCTTTTGCAGGGAAACATACCCATGGCACTCATTTCCACAAAAGACAGGAAAAGTGGCACACTTAAATATGTCCCTGAAACTCAAGTTATTTGAACTTAGACTTCGATTTCCCAACCTCCTGAAAACAGCTTCTTTACTCACACTAACAACGTGTGACACACCAAAATTTGAACAGCAGCCCATCATTATGTTCTAGCTATGTAACTTCTCTAACAACAGAACTACTCATTAAGCAATAATGAGAAGCAAAGGTTGATCAAAATGAAACTCAATCAGAAAAATGAGTATCGCAAAGAAGAAACCTTTTCAAAAAGTTCTGTTGCTCTTTGTAATGTTGTATGCTGCTTGCAATTTCTCTTCCTCCCTTAGTCTCCATGAAATCCATGTAATGCTGCCAGTAACTTGATCAGAAAAATGAGTATCGCAAAAGTTGTGGCAATTCTTTGTAAGCCAATAAACGAACTATAGACAAATATGGAAAATTAACATATTTTGCGTACCTCTGAGCAATACCTTCGGGAATCATCTGCATTTACAAAATACTGTTAGAGATTTGAAAAAAAAAAACTTGACATTATATAAATAAATTAACACACACGACTCCGATGACACATCTTATCGCCAAGACGACAGCAAACATAGCACATAAGGTAAAGTCACAAGGGGAGAGAATAGACACAAATGCCATAATGGAAGAACACTACACACCCCTTTTTAGCATGTGCAAGATGAGAATATAGCGGATTGCAAACTTGCGCAGAAGCGTGCGGCTGCGACAAATGCTCTGACTTCTGTGAGAACACACATGTACCTCTCCTTAACAATCGCGGCAACGGAGAAGAAGACATCTTATGCGAAGAAATGTATCTAAACCCTAGGTTCGAGATTTGCGACAACATGCCAGAACCCTAGAACGCGTTGGAAATAAGAGAAGGCTGGAGCACAATCCAGCGGTTAACTGTGAAATTAGCGTGAGAAAGGGAAAGACAAAGATAAGCTAAAGGAGACGTGCGGTTAAAGGAAGGAAGACGAGGACAAATGGGGAGAAAGTGGAAACAAAAGGTCGTCTCGGATCTGTGATGTCTTGAGAAGGAAAAAACAAAACACGATAAAATGCAACTATCCACATCAAGCCCAAGGCCTAGCCGCAACTGTTCATTGGCTTCACGGCTTAAGAACAATACTTTTCCGTGTCTGTAAAACTGAAGGGAAATTTATTATATATTGATAAGCATGCCTCAATATGTCCCTCTAGTCAAGCCGTAAGATTCTTGTGGCCAAGCAAACTAATCAGTGCTAGTTAGTCACAATATAATATTGAATATATCCTGGTTAGTGATTAAAAAAGTTATGCACAAGACATGTACAATTACGCACAAGCATATAAGTACAAGATGTGCACAGATTATGCACAAGATATAAATGTATTATAAATTAGATGTTCACATGAATTATACCTCCAATCCATCATACGTAGGCTTATACAAAAGCAAAAAAAAAAAAAAAAAAATCAAAGAATAGAAATCAATCATAGCATGACGCACGACCCTACGTTGTTCATTGAATCATATAAATCAAGGATGGATAAACACATGACTTGATCGTGGTTTGGTGCACATAAGCAAGACATAATTTAATTTCTTTAATTGTTGATTTTTTTCCATCTGAAAATAGAAGTCTCAAAATTAATTACTCAAAAATCCTCGGCAAATATGGGATACCATAATAACCACCTCCAAGCTCTCTCATTGTAGGTTTTTTTTTAATTTTAATTTATTAATTTAATTGAATTTTAAATAAATTAATAGTATTAAAATCTAATTTACTGATAATAAATTTAAATGGACAATTATATAAATTGAAAAATAATTAATATAACTAATTAGTAATTATTAATTAATTAATTATAATTAGATTCTATTTTTTTGAAAATTTTATAATTATAATTCAAATTTTATAATTATAAAAATAAATAAAATTTAGAATTAAAAAATAAATAATATTTTATATTTATATAGTATTAGTATTTATAACTATAATTTTTTTATTATTTATTCAATAAATTCTAAGAATACTCTTCTATAAATATAAAATATAATATTATTAAATATTAAATATTATTCTATAAATACTAATACTATATAAATAATAAATTATCATGATATTTTTATTTTAATACTATATTACAAATTATTTGAATCAATTAGAAACTAGTCCAAATAAAAACCACACGCCAATGTGAAGTCCAAAACGAGATTAGGGGTGTTCAAATCTCGGGATGGGACCGGGATCACCCATTCCTGGTTCCCGTCCTGGGGGTGGCCAGGACTGGGATGTCATTCCCAGTCCCGGTCCCGGAAAATTCCCGGGACAACCGGGATCAGAAATTTCTTGGACTGGGATCGGGAATTCCCGGTTTTAATAATATAATTATATTAGTTAAATTTTTTATAATTTAGTGTTTAAAGTGATTATTTAACACCTAATAAAGTCATAAAAATCACACAAATTGAGTCAGAATTGAAGAATAACATATTATTATTAATATTATTATCACATTCATCATTTTTGATATTATCTTTATACATTATATAGTTAAGATTTGTATCACGATATATATGATTTAACTCTAACTAAATATGTGATATACATTTTATCAAATGATAACTTAATTTATGGGGTAAAAAATACAAAAATAAAATAATAACTTATTTTTTAAGGAAAAAAACCGGGACCGGGAATTCCCGGGATCACAAAATGTGATCCCGGTCCTGGTCCCGACCGGGACGAGAAATTCCTGGAATAAAATATCTGGGATCGGACAGGGACAACCGGGACCGAAATACTTTAAACACCCCTAAACGAGATACCAGAAAACGAAAGAAAATAATGAAAAGAAAGCCATGTAGCCCCTTTCACCCAAAAACGTAATACAGACAAATTAGGGAAATCATAAACTAGAGGGCCCGTAGGTGTCTATCCACATTGTCTAAAGAAGTGAAACGCACAGCTTCACTATAAAGCATTTGACTTTAAATTGCCGAAATTAGCTCTAAACAATTTTTTGATGTATAAAATGGTGGGAGAATTTAATTTGGGGTTATTTTTTGTTTGGAATAGCGATTGAAACCTTTAAAAGTAGCTTTTCAATCGTGATTTATGATATACAGTATAAGTATGTAAGAGGAGTTTTATCTTAATTTATATAAATAAACAATTTTGGGATCTAAAACGTCTCACTTGTTGATTATTTTGTTACATTTATTATTAAAAAGTCACATGGTTTAATTTTAAAATAATATATCATATTTCATTTGCAGTACTATAAACAAATGCATATCCCAAGAATAGTATGCGTATAGAATGTTATTATGCATCGAATAAGTCCCATTTATTTATTTTTAAGATTATATCATGTCAAATAAGTGTTCTAAGCAAACGTTGGATGGCATATAGAAGGTAACTCATGCAATAATCGCAAGATAGCTAAATCAAGCAATGTCCATTCTTCATGTCTTACCTTTAAATAATAGAAATTAGAATATCTAGGTATTTTTTTCATGTGTTTATTTTTAATATGCAAGTCGTTATGTTAATATACATACTGCGATTTATAATAAAAAATTTTCCCTTATTTTTTATTTTTTTTAGAAAATTTGGTTCACTTATTTGCAAAAAGGAATAAAGTTAGTAAGACCACACCCCAAAAGTTCATATATGTTTTTTTCACTCTTCCTTCATATGATTAGCTCTCCATCCACCACTCATTCATCAAATTACACGTTATGTCTAATATAAGAAAGAATATGTGCGCGCGCGCGCATATAATTACAATTTAACTAACAAAGGTTGGTAGGATTATAATTCTCGCCGCGCGAGCGTGTGAGTTTCTTTTTCTCTCCGCGTGAGCGTGTGAGTTCTTCAGCTTGTATCTGAGTGATACTGCCGCCGCTTCTCGGCGGCGCGTGAGGGAGTGATTTTCATCGCCGCTTCTCTGCGGTGCATCGGTGATGGAGGGATCTGGAGGTGAGTCGGTGGTGGAAGCTAATGCCTTAGTTTGGAAGGAGGACGGTGGTAGGGCTTCGTCGAAGTTCTTGTTGGTTGGGAAAGTTCTTACAGAGAAAAATTTCGGTTGCAGTACGGTTTTATCTGCGATGCAAAAGGCGTGGAATATTACCGAAGGCCTGAAGGTGGTGGATGTGCGTAGAAATGTCTTCGTCTTCATCTTGGATTCGAAGGAGGAAGGTAGGCGAATCTTGCGAGGTCGTCCGTGGTCTATCCAAGGCCACTTACTTTGCTTACAGGAAAGCGATCAGTATGCCGTTTTAGATGAAATGGAGTTTAATTGTACTCCGATTTGGGTTCAGTTACATAATATTCCGTTTGAGGCCATGAATGTTGAAAATATTCGGCGCTTTAGTTTGCGATTTGGTATGATTGTGTTGCTGGAAGATCCGGAAGCCGATGGTTCATTGTTGAGAGGCTTTCTTCGTTTTAGAGATGTAATTGGGACGAACAAGGCTCTAGTGGCAGGTTTTTGGATTCAGAAGCCAGATGGATCAAAGTCTTGGGCAAAGGTGAAGTATGAGAAATTGCCTAATTTCTGTTTCAAATGTGGTTGTCTGGAATATGAGTCTAGATCTTGCACTGTGGCGAGATTACGGTCTGAATTAAATCCTAATGAGCCTCGGTATGGATCTTGGATGAGTGTGGGGCAGGTGAGGAGTTTTGAGGAGGCGTTAATGGTAGAGGATGCAGACTGGTTGAAGTCTGAGGGCATAGGCAGGGGAAAGAGGGATAAACTGCAAGATATGAAAGCTATACCAATTGTAGATGCGGGAAATGTAGAGAATGTGGTTCGGTTAGAGCCAAGCATGAATTATGAAGTACTTCCGGTTGCAGAAAGGGGCCATAGTAAATCTGTAAATTCTTTGGTTATGGAGGTAGTAGCCAATATGCGCATTGAGAAGGGGATTAACAGTGGGAAAGGGCCTAGAGAAGAAAATCTGCTTAGTGAAGAAAAAGGGGGCAGAATTAGTGTGACCAGTGGAATGTTGGATGTTGAATCTAGTTCTCTACAGCTACCTAGAAGATTTTTGAGGGTAAGAAGGCAGAGGGCTAAAGGGGTCACTAGTGGTAGTAAGAATCTGACCCAGAATTATGTGGTGAGTCTTCCTAGTGATGAAGAAGATAGCAGCCGGGCTATTGTCCCTTATGTTGAGAAGGAAATAATTCTGGAAATGGCTGATAAATTGCAGGCCATTAACCTGAAGAGGCAAGCAGAAGATGATCTAGTGGAAGATGAGGTTAAGCGAAGGAAGATTGGAGAATGGTCAGAAAATGGTGATAGGGCTATTTCTCTTCTAGCAACTCAATTAATGAAGGATGACCAGAAAAAGAAAAGAGCTATAAAGAAACCAAGAATGAGTGGTGGTAGAGTGGTGAAGAAAGTTGTTAAATGAGAAAGTTTGAGGGAGATTTCTCCAAATATCCTGCAAAATGAAGAGGCGGTTGTAGGTTTTTTGGATGAGGCTAGGAGGCTAATGACTAAAGGAGGTGGTGGCTGTCCTTTAACAGCCACCAAGGGACCATGAAACTCTTATCTTGGAACTATAGAGGCCTAGGGGTGGCCTTGATAGTTAAGAATTTGAGGGAAGTCATTCAAAAAAATAATCCCTCAATAATATTTCTGATGGAGACAAAAATACAGGAAAGAAAAATAAAAAAAAGTAAGAAGGAGGTGTGGGTTTGATAAGGAATGGTATGTGGAACCAAGGGGATTGGCTGGGGGTTTGGCGATTTGGTGGAAGAGAGAGATTGAGATTGATATTTTGTATAGTTCAGAGAATTTAATTCATGCTGGTTTAGTATCCTCAGTTTTGAATTTGCCTCAATATGTGACTTTTGTATATGGGCATCCGAGAGAGAAAGAAAGGATGCTGGTGTAGGACAAATTAAGGAGTTTGGCAAGGGGAATTAGGGGATCCTGGTGTTGCATTGGAGACTTTAATGATCTAGCTTCAATTAGTGAGAAGGAAGGCAGAAATCCAAGATCTGTGAGAAAGGTATTGAACTTCCAAAAGGTTTTATCAGACTGCAACCTTCTGGATATGGAATTTAAAGGAGCTAGATATACGTGGAATAATGGCAGACTTGGAGAAGGGCATGTGAAAGAGAGATTGGATAGGTGTGTGGCTAATGTTGAGTTTAGAGAGGAATTTGACAAAGCAATGGTCTTTTATGTGGAACCTTTTGGTTCAGATCATCATTTAATTCTTCTTGATTGCTGTTTTAAGGATGGTAAGTTAATGAAGAGATTCAGATTTGAATCCATGTGGGTTAAGCATGAGAAATTCAAGGAAGTGGTGAGACGAAGTTGGAATTCTGTAGCTAGTTTGGAGGATGGGGGTACGAAATGTTAAGCGAAGGTTATTGGCTTGCAGGAAAGAATTGTCTAATTGGAGTAAAGCTGAATTCCCTAATAGCAGGAAAATTATTGATGAGCTCTTGGGGGAATTGGGCAGATGTAGAATGGGAAGTCTCACTGCAGAAAAGAAAGCTAAGATATCTGAACTTATTGCAAAAATTAAAGAAATGTGGGATAGGGAGGAAGCATATTGGTGGCAAAGGGCTAGACTGAACTGGATTCAGCATGGTGATAAAAATACCTTATTCTTTCATAATACTGTGATTCAAAGAAGAATGAGAAATAAATTGCTGAGGATAAAATCTAGTGGTGGAATATGGTTAGAAAAGACTGAAGAGATTGATGAAGAGTTCACAGCCTATTATAAGAACTTATTCACAGCTACTAGTCCACAGAATATGGAAGGGGCATTGCAGTATGTGAGAAGGGCTATTTCAGATGAAGACAACCAGCAGCTGTTATTGCCAGTGCAGGAGGATGAAATAAAGCAAGCGGTCTTTTAGTTAGGTGCTAATAAGGCCCCAGGGCCTGATGGATTTTCAGGTTTTTTTTTCAGACTTCTTAGTCAGATATTAAAACTATATCTGTGGGATGGTGTGGGATTTCTTTGGTAATGGCAGTAGCTTGAAGGGGATTAATAGGACTAATATAGTACTAGTTCCTAAGATTGATAAGCCTGAAAATGTTAATCATTTTAGACCAATTGGGTTGTGTAATGTGGTATACAAAGTAATTGCTAAGATCATGATGAATCGAATGAGAGATCTTATGCAGAAATGCATTTCACCCTAGCAGAGAGGTTTTATTTCTAATAGGATGGCCCATGATAACATAGTAGTAGTACATGAAGCCTTTCATTATTTGAGAGGGAGGAAGAAGGGATCTAGAGTAGAAGTGGCTTTAAAGGCTGATATGAGTAAGGCATATGACCGTGTGGAGTAGAACTTTTTGAAGCAAGTTTTGTTAAGGATGGGTTTCTGTGGTGTTTGGGTAAAATGGATTATGGAGTGTGTTTCTTCAGTTCAGTTTGAGTTAACAATTGGAGGAAGAAGTGTTTCAAGTTTCACTCCGGGAAGAGGTATAAGACAAGGTGATCCTCTTTCACCCTACCTCTTTATTATAGTGGCTGATGTGTTATCTCAAATGATTCAGTATCATGTGGAAAGGAGAGAGTTGAGAGGTATTAGACTAGCTGGTGGCTGTCCAGTTCTGTCCCATTGTCTGTTTGCTGATGATTCCCTATTCTTTATAAATGCTGAGAAGAGAGATTTTATGGTTTTGAAAAGAATCTTACAGACTTATTGTGATGCTTCAGGACAGGAGATTAATTTGGATAAGTCTTGTCTATTTTTTTCTGCATATGCAACATCAGGATTGAAGAAGGAAGTGGCTGATATTCTGCAGATTCAAGAATCGATTCAGCCAGGAAAATATCTGGGTCTGCCTATGATTTGGGGAAGATCAAAGGTTGCTGCTTTGGCCTTTGTAAAAAATAAGGTAGGATTAAAAGTACAAGGGTGGAAACAAAGATTGCTTTCTTTTGCTGGGAGAGAGGTTTTGATTAAGGCAATAGCTAATGCCATCCCTGTTTATCCTATGACCTGTTTTGCCTTTCCTAAGAAGACTTGTAGAGAGTTGGATATGCTGATTGCTGGTTTTTGGTGGGGTAATAATAGTGAGGAAAGTAATAAGATCCATTGGAAGAGATGGGATTATCTTACAAACTCTAAGAGGGAAGGGGGACTAGGCTTTAGAGACTTTAAAGACTTTAATAAAGCCTTGCTTGCTAAAACTGCATGGAGACTTCTACAGAATCCAGATGATTTTTGGTGCTAGATTCTTAAAGGAAAATATTTTCCTAATGACAGCTTCTTTGAGGCTAAAAAAGGCAGACATGCTTCATGGTGTTGGAGTAGTATTCTGAAGGGAAGAAAGTTTCTTGTTAAGAATCTGGGATGGAAAGTTGGAAGTGGAGCCTCTATTAGTGTATGGAAAGATAAGTGGGTCCCTGGATTAGCTGGTGCTGTTTTGAGTAGTAAACCGGGTATGAATATTAATGCTGATATGAAGGTGCAGGAACTGATTGTGGGAAATAGCTGGGATTTAAGTAGTATTGCAGAATGTCTCACTGAGGTGGAAAAGAAGGAAATTTTAAAAATTCAGTTATGTGAAGGTAGAACTGATGATTGTGTTTTCTGGTTGCCTTGCAGGGATGGTATGTATTCTGTTAAGTCAGGATATCTGGTGGCAAAGGAGAAATCAAGGAAAAAGCAGAAGAGAGGACCAGAGAGTTCTTTTCAAATCCCAAATTGCTTCTGGAAATAGGTTTGGAGTCTACCTATTCCTGAAAAAATTAAACATTTCTTATGGAGAGTTGTACTAGGAGCTATTCCCACTAAGGAGGCACTTTTTAAGAAAAAATGTAGTGAATCCCCTATCTGTCCTATATGTTTAAATGAGGTAGAAAATATTGATCACCTATTATTCTTCTGTCATTGGGCTCATAGATGTTGGTTTGGTAGTAATTTGGGTTTGAAATTCTCTAAATCTGTGTTTAAGAGTACAATGCACTGGTTGTTGGAAAATCTTGGTGAAAATAGTAGGTTGGATGACAAAGGAAAAGCTGCTGTAGCTATTCTTTGTTGGAATATATGGAAGGGCCGTTGTGCCTGGATTTTCAATGGGGAAGGGATGGATGTAGATAGAGTGATCTGGTTGTCTCAGAGTCTTTTGAATGAATGTTTTGAGGCTAAAAATCTGAATTTGGCTTCAAAGTCTACTATAGGGGGAAATGGAATTAATATTTTACAATGGGTAGCTCTAGCTCCTAGGGTAATTAAAATCAACACTGATGGTGCTTTCATTAGTGTTTTGGATTCTGCTGGTATTGGTGTTATTTGCAGGAATAATAATGGAGAAATGATTGGTGGTATGGGATGTAAAGTAGTGGCCTCTTCTGCATTTATGTCTGAGTGTTTGGCATTTAAGGAAGGGATACTAGTTGTGATTAGGTTGGGCTTTGTGAACTCTATTGTAGAGACTGATTGTGAAGATTTGTTTCTGCTCATGACTAATAAGAAACAGTGGGTATGTGATTGGCGATGCTTAGACTTGGTTCAGGAATTATTGGAGTTGAAGAAATCAGCAAGTGGTTTGTCGATTGCCTTGGTGAGAAGACAGGGTAATAAAGCTGCAAATTACTTGGCAGCAATTGGTGCTAAGGAGATGTGTCCTGAGGGATGGCTTGTTGAAGCATCATCTCCTTTGAAGGAAATTTTGCTTGCTGATGTTTTAGATATGAATATTCCTAATCAGGGTCTGCAGAATGTCTCAAGGGAGAAGAGTGGTATTGGCTAGTATTCTTTGTCATTGTTATGCTGCACTTTAAATCTTTCTGGTAGTTCTTTATGGCTTTATAGTTTTGATATTGTATTTTTTAGGATTTTGGTGAGTTTTTTCTGTGAGTTAGGTTGTATGATGTAGGATTTTCTGAGAGTTTTATTTGGTTTCGGCTATTGGTGTTTGTAATTCCTATTTTTTCGTGATTAATAAAATTGACTGTTTGGCCAAAAAAAAAAACTAACAAAGGTTGGTCGGCTCGTAACTCATATGCTCATGAGTTTAATCAATGTAAGGTCATGTCAGTGGGTATTATGTAAAAATATATGTAAGCATTCTTTAAATTTGGAGGTATGTCTTGATTCTGATAAACCTCGAGAATCTAACTCATATAAACTTTTAACTATTACAAAACTTTACAGTTTATCAATTAAATTAAAGGGGTATATGCTTGCCACACAATGTCAATTTTAGAGACAGAATCGATGAAGATTGCTCCTATGATAGATTCCATCCAATTGGCAAGATCCTTTGGAACATGTATGAGCCCATTCGATTGCATTGGGTACTCCAATATTTCTCTTTTTTTTAACTCATTGATCTGCTTCCATCACAAAAAATCAAAATTAAAAAATTGATCCTCTGCGATTTAGTTTAGAAACAATCCAATTAAAAACACAACATTTTGACAAAGTAGCAGAGTACTCAACATATTGCTAAGTTTTACATGTTGTACTTGCTTTTTAAAGTTTTATTTAAAAAAACAACAAAGATTACCGTGGGGGGATCAAGGAGAGAGCTCGGTGTACCCAAATTATATTCACCGATATGCCTTGCAATTAATGAAATAAAATGGTGAATATTCATGAATTTGAAATTTAAGAAATTAATAAATTTCCATTTTTATGAGAATTGGGTTAAAACAAATTATGAAATAAATTTTTGAGTGTTCCAAAAAGCCCAATATTGAAGCCTAAAATGGAGGAATGAAAGATCATGATATTTGGCCCAAAATTAGTCACAATTTCGGCCAAACAAAGAAGAAAATGAATAAGCTCCAAATAAATCCAAGAATGCAATGGTAAAATTGTAATTTTGCCAATAAAGAACAAGATTAACTATTTTTCAATTAATTGAAGTTAATTTCAATTAATTAAGAAAAATAAAAGAGAAATATATATTTGGAACATTCTTGATCAAAATTAATTAAAGTCTGAAAAGTCAAAGTTGGAGCAATTATTATTTCCCTATTTTCTTATGAATTTCCCATAAATAAGGAAAATGAGAGGGAAAATATTTGCTTGGATAATAAATATTCCAAGTGTCATAATTTCACACCAAAGGAATAAACAAGAATTTATTTAAATATGAGCATGTGGGAATTTTCAATAAAATATTATATATTGTGTAATAATTAGAGATAGTTGGAGAAAAACCCAATTAGCCAAATTGGGACAAGAGTGGCGTGTTTTTGGGCTGACCAGGGGGAGGAGGAAATTGGTTCAAGGTCCATGAGAGTTTATGACACACTTTGTGAAGAGTTACTCAAATAAAAAGTTGTCATAAAAATTCATTAAACAAATATATTTTTAAAGAAAGAGAGATGAGATATTTTAAAATGGCTTTACCTCTTCTCCTTCTTCATTTTCACGATCACACCAAGAGAAAGGAGAGAGAAAGTGTCTTAGAAGCTTTGAAGAACTAGGGTTTCAAGAGAGGAAGAGGAAGCAAGAATCAAAGGTGAACTTTGTGATTCCAAGTGTTTAAGCTTCCTAACTTGTGTAATCTCTCTTATAATATGTTCTTCTCTATAAAAAACCATGTTTAGCAAGCTAATCTTGAAGGTTGAGGAGAGAGTATGAGACTCCCTAGAGAGAGAAACTCCAAGAATTAAGATGTAACTTCCAAAATCTAAAATCCTTTGGTGTATAATGCTGTTGTTGTGATTCTTGACTTGGTTTATGGTTGGATTGTTGATTTTGTAAATTTGGAAAGTGGAAACCCTAAGGGGAATGCTGCCCAAATTTCCTCAAATCATGTCTAATATGTGTTTAAATGGTTTAACAAGTTGTTAGGAGTGAAAAAGAGCAAGTTTTAAGGGTTAAAACACAAAAATTACATTTTCCCTTTCCTTAGAGTATAGTTTTGGCCAGACCTAATTCAGGGGGTTAGAGCTAGAATTTCATTAACCTGATGGTTCCATTATGTTCAGGAGGAAAAATTGTATCGTATTGATGTTGATCACTTTGTGAGAAAAGCCCTAGAATGTGAAATTGCAAAAACAGTCCTAAAATCCTAAAAAAAGGGGCTGTTCAGGGAAAACTATCATTTGACAGTGATTTTGTGAAAACCGAGGTCAAAAATGGATTCTATACGCAAAATTGTGTAGGAATAGCCTGGGTCAAAATTTTTGAAAAAGTACAGTCGGACCTAGTTCAAAGGGATGTAGACCGGGTCCTTAGGAGCATTTTTGTAATTTTGCAATTTTAGACTAATATAACGAACAAAAATAATTTGAAGGAGTCTAAAGTAGTACATGAATGGGTCTTGACTCAATTCTTATATATTTGGAATTTTAGGACTTGACAGTAGCCCAAGCCGGATATAAGATGGGGCAGGCATTGGAGCAAGCTAAGGAATCAGGGAAGAGTAATTAAGGTAGTGAACTTACCTCTCCTGCATGTATTTGATCGTTGTGCTTGTGTATTGATGCATGTGAGTGCTTTGCTTGATTATGTAAATCATAAATGAATGATTGAAACTCTGTTTCTATTTATACTATGGTCATGAGTAAGTTATTTGAAACATTGAGCATGCAGATATGTCATTATGTTAGGATGTATTTTATGTAAGGCAAGTATGTCATGCATTAAGCACTTATCTTGCATGCATATTGGTATGTTATCTAGTGGCTCTAGGGGCAAAACTGTAAATCCTAGCAACGGAATTTGAAAAAGAATGAGATTCGGGGCAATCTTAATTTTATAAATTTTTCCATCTGAAAATAGAGGTCTCAAAATTAATTATTCACAAAACCTAGGCAAATATGGAATACCATAACTCCGAGTGTCAAACCCCTTAACATTTCGATATACGCAGAGTACTTTTTATCAATATATTTGTGCTAATTCTATATGCCTGTGGAACTATGCCTTTGTTTAGTTTTTTTTAAGACAAAACGATGTTACTAGTATTTAGTTTTTAATGTAAAGTAGCATCTAACACATTATTTCTCTATTTCATCCAATACTCTAATCTCATTTGTGGAGCAATTTTACCCATAAAGTATATTTAGGTGCAATTTTGTCATTATACTACTTTTAGGTGTGACTTTGCCCTCATTATCTCCTAAAAAGTCTGTTAAGTTAAGGTGCTCTTAGAACTACAAGATGTAATACCCCGAATTTTATGATTGGATGTTAGAGAATAAGCCTGAATTAAGTGGACTGCTAAGCCCTGGTTTAGCAGATGTCCCAAATCTATTCCCTAAAATTCTTTATATCTTTGAGGTATTAAAGGGAATAAAATAGTGAACTAAAGAGTATGAGAAGTTTGTATATAAAAATGAAATTTGTTGGAGTTGCAAGTGCATTCTGGTTCATTGCTTCTAGTGAGGCAGTGTTGTTGTGCAATGTATTTCATTGATCAAATGATATTCAAAAATTATGAAAATTAGGAAATTATGACCTAAGCAATTAAAAGATAACATAAGCATAATGTATTAAAACATATTGCCTCATCTTCTTTAGCCATTTTCTGTCATTTTTCGTGCAACATGAGAGAGAGAGGAGCTGGTTTGATTTCTAGAGAGAGAAAGAGCAAGAAATTGCAAGGTAAGTCGATTCCTCCGATGATTTAGCTCCTAACCGATGCAATACTTCCCCTAAGCTTCTACTCTATGTAATTTAAGGTGTTGAAGCAAGAATTTTGCTGTTTGAAAGTAAGTTAGAGTTCAGCCATTTTAGGAAAAAGCCAGAGAGAGCTTGAGGTAACTTCCGAAACTTCAATCTTTAATTGTTCTAACTGCTATGGACAATTTAATCGGTGAAATTTCGCCGAATTGTCTTTGATTTAAAATTTGGAAATTGTAATGGCCTAAGGGTTATGCTGCCGAAATTGGGTCCAAATGGTAGTTATAACCTAATGTAATAGTTAATAAAATAGTTAGGAGTAAAAAGAAACATGTATGTGGGGCCGAAACCGAAAAACCCCAATTTTTTTTGGAGAACTAAGAATTTCGGCCAAGGTTAGTTTGGAGGGGCTAGAGTTGAATTTTCATGCAATTAATGGTTCCATTGTGTTTAGGAGGGAAAATTGAATGGGATTACAGTTGGTCACTTTTTCAGAAAAGTCCGAAAAAGTAAAACTATGAAAACGCCTCTGAAACCCTTAAAGCGGGGCTATCAAGGGTATTTTTGTAATCTTGCAGTGAATTTGGTAATTCTAAATCTGAAAATGGATTCTTTGGGAGGAAATATGTCAGAATAGTCCTAGTTAGAATTTCAGAAAAAAATACAGTCGGACCGGGTACGGCGGGGCCGGGCCGAGGTTCTTGGGGCATTTTGGTTAATTTTCACTATAAGCTAATATAACGACAATAAACACTATGAAAATGTCTAAAATGGTACATGAATGAGTTTGAAGCTAATTCTTATACATTTAATATTTTAGGACTAAGTTGGAAGCCTGAGCTTGGCATGGTTTTCGAGGCATGCAAAATGGGGTGAAAGAGACTTGAGGTAGGGACATTATCCTTCCTACTTCATGCCTTAGTCTATATGAATGTGGGGTTACCATGGTTTGTGCTTTTATTAATTAACATGATATGCTTAGAGAGAGCAGTTAGTGCCAGAAGTGCACTTACACTTGAGGGATTGGATGAGAATCCAACTGGTATATGAGTAGTGGGGCTAGAGCCCTACTTATGTATACATGGCGATGTATTATAATGTTTATTAATTGGTGCATTCATGGTGCATATTATATTTACTTATCGCATGTTATGTGAATGATAATATGTTTCTACTAAGATTTCTCGGAATCTCACCCCTTTTTCTAAATAAAATACCACAGTGGGTGCCAGCTACTCAAAAGGCAAAGACGAGGATACGGGAAAGTGGCGGACACGTTTCCCAAGACGAAGATTGTGGTTATATCTAGTCTTTAATTTTAAATATGTCAAGAAATTGTATATATTACCTAACGTTGGAGGGAATTCCTTAATGTAATCATGTACTATATATTGGTATTTTTACACTATTCCTGTGTTGCCTACCGAACTGCGCGCAAGCACTCTGAAAATATGAAAAATAAAATAAGGGTATGACACAAGACATGTACAAATTATGCACAATCATATATGTAAAATCTCTTCATTAAAACCCAATTCTCTATACACTTAATCAAATCTTTTGATAATGAACAATACTATGACATAACAGAGAAAAGCTTAAGCCCAAAGGTCTACCAAGGTAAAGAAGAGTATAGCTAATCTTTCAAAAGTTAACTATGGTGTAAAAGAGTTCAACTAACCATTTGAAAATACTACCATGATAATAAAGGAATTAAATAACTACAAAGATCTATCCAAGTAGGAAAAGAATAAACTAGTTATTTAAAATTTATCAAAGATAATAAAACTCTTATCATCACTTCACAAACTAAACCATAATTACTTAGCACACTTGGGCCTTGGACTTCTTGAAGTCCAAACTATAATCAATAAATTGTAAGCCCAATATCAAACTCAATTATCAAAATACTTAAACAACAATTTTTTCAAATATCTACTTTGGTTACCTATCAACGATAGAAAACAGTATAACCCAAACTATAATATCACATTACAGTATGTGACATGAGCCTTACAGTGGCAATAAACAACAATTCACCACATAAATAAAAAAAGGAGGCTTTACAAATATTTTCATACTAATCAAGCCTTTAGGGCCTTCCCCAATTAACTAGCAAAAAAACTATTACCTGAAAAATGTTAAATTAACGGGGTGAGACAAAAGGTTCAGTAACCAGCTATCCAACTCATTACACATGTTAATATATGCTTGTGAGTTGCCAAGTGGAACAATTTTATAAAACAAAGTATTAGTGATATAATTCACAAATCATGTAGCACAATCTTTGTGTCACAAATTTGTATCACCATTACATACCACGATTTCAATATCATAATTTCAACATCACAAATTCTATATTACAATTTCAATATCACAAATTCAGTATCACAATGTCCATATCACAAGTTAAACATCACAAATCCCATATCACAATTTTATATCACAAATTCCATATCAGGAATTCTACATCACAATTTTATATCACAAATTTCATATTAGAAATTCCGTATCACAAATTCAAAATCACAATTTTTATATCACAAATTCCATATCAAGAATTACGTATCACAAATTCCATATCAAGAATTACGTACCACAAATTCCATATCACAATTTCTACATCACAAATTTTGTATCACAATTCCCAAGTTGCATCCTATCAATCCAACCAAACCGTCTTATTTCCGCCAACTAGAACCATGGGCTAAGTTACTATCCATGTACTAGCCACTAAAGTTCACTAGTCAAGTGATGAGGACCGAGCAAGCTCCATAGAACACATGCCCAAAACATGGATATTTTCCCTTTGTTGAATTAGTGGGGCAGTCCCTCATTAAACTAGTGGGACAATAGAAAGCAAACCCTCGTGCATAATGGAGGTTATACCACGTGGTAGAACATACTACTCCTTCTTATCTCAATCTAGTCATTACAATAATTATCAATAAACAACTCCGTGGGAATTTCTCAACATTTTCATATTCATATCGTGCTATTTGAATCATTTTCATATATAAGTCATAATGTCTCAATTTCCAGTTCACACATACACACACACGCACGCACTACACATATTTTGCAATTCAAATCATAAAGTTCTATAAGGCCATTTTTTTTTTCAAAATACTCATAAACGTCATATTAACTCTTTCAATCTCAATAAACATTTCAAAGTTCTCATTGAAATATCTAATCAATATCAATATATCATTTTTATTCTCATAATCGTTTCACAGCATACTTACAAACAACACATCGATACACATAAATAGAGAAAAATGGTTACCTTTCGCCAAAGCTAAGTTTACTACAAAAATCCAAGGTCCAAGCTTCAAGCTCAACCATAATTCACAAATTAACCTATAACAATCAATTATAACCACAATTTAGTTTCAAATTAATTGAGTGGTTTACAAAAAATAATTTAGAGAATAGCTTTTACGATTTATGAGGTAAGTATGTGGGAGGAGTTTTGTCTCAACTTGCCGAAAGTAGCTTCTGAAACCACGGTTTGAGTGTTTCCTAAACACTCAAGTTCTTCTAGAAGCACCAACTCTCATCTTTGATTGTTCCTAATCAACCCAATTACCAAACCTCATTTCTCATAATCACATTATCAATATCAACTTAAAATTTAACTCCAAAAAGATCAAACTCTACTTCAAATTTTCATATAACTTTCAAATTGTCCACTTTAATATAAATTTTTTAAATTCTCAATTTACTACCATAATTCAATTTCTCTATCCCAAAAATATTTCCATCATCTAATAACTTTATTTTATCCATTAAAATTATTGATAAAAATACTCTCCTCCATTCATCGTTAAATGCCAAAAATCCTCAAGAAAAACCACATAAAAAACTATTTCTCAAAATCATCTTTCCAATTTCATTTCTTCCTTCCACTAACTCTTTCTTAGGTATTAGAAACATTAAACTATAATTATCTCCTCAATTTCTTCCAAAATGCCCAATTTCCAACACCAAACAATCTAACTTCAATTTACATAATTATTATACAATTCCTCATTACTCAAATTGTTAAATAAATAGTCAATTTAATTACATGGACTTAAAGTCTCCAACTCTACTTTTAACTTCCAAATATCACTTTTAATGACTAAATCTTCAATCCAATACAAATAATATCTTTTCTCAATCCTACTATTTCATTTGAACTAATAATTTAACCCGTAATTACTCAAATAGAACAAAATCATCAGTTTCTCTAACTTAGGGTTCCAATCAAAATACACATTTTCATTTTACAAGCTTTAACACATTATAAACTGATTAAAACCAATTCTCCCTCCAATAAATATAACCCAATTATCAAACTCAAGTTTAATCAGTTATAACTATAATATTCAAATCATAACAACCCTCTACCATTCACAACCTAACTCTAAATCTCTCAAATAATGTAATAGAAAAATTCTAAACCAATTAAATGTAAGTATTCACTTATCTCTACAATCTTATAGTTCCGTGTTATTGAAAACCAACACTTGGTTCAAGCCCTAATCTTCAAACTTGTTTTGCTCTCAACAAGATTCACACCACTAAAAAGCTCCAATTGAGTAGAAAAATATTTATGAAATAACTATTGAGATTGGGAAATTTTATAAAGAGAAAATGAAGCTTAAAAATATCACAATCCTCCACTTTGAAGGATTGGAGCGCTAGAACGACAGGAAAGACGAAGAATCAGAGGCAGCGTCGAGTTGGGAGAAGAAGGGGATATATTAAGGGTCTGTTTGGTTCAACAGAGGAGAGGGGAGGGGAGAGATTTTAATGGAGGGGAAGGGAAGGGAGAGAAAGGGAGAAATTTTAACATTACCCCGTTTGGATTAATGAAAAGGGGGGAGAGGAGAAATTTTAATGTTACCTTGTTTAGTTCAGAAAGAGTGGAGAGGGAAAATATTTTTATATGGATAATTTTACCCTTATTCTATTTAAATTGTTCTTTAAACTTGGAAGAGTGCCTAATAAAATATAATTATAAATGAGATTTAATATATAAAATTATAAATTTATAATTATTAAAATTTAATAAATAAAATTATAAATATTATAATTATAATATATGTTTATATAGTAATTAAACTTATTAGTGATGGTTGAAATGGCAGATAACATATATATATATATATACACATATTTAATATGAAACACATGGCCAAAAAGAAAATGAATACATAGAGACAAGAGTAACAGATGATCAAAGAATGAAAAACTGGACCGGGCAATGAACCGGTCACAGCACAGGTTCAAGGGTTAATGGGTCAATCAGGGTCTAACCGGTAGTTGAACCGGTCATATTAAAATATTATAATTTATTAGTGGCAATATATATTAATATATTTTTAAACTTCTATAGATAAAAATGAAGATTTTTAGAAAAAAAAATACTTAAAATCTATTAGTATAAGTTATAATGCCTATACTTATGCAATGATATCACATTTTCTATAATTATTATATCTTTTTAAATAATTTTTTTCATTATCTTCTTCATTTTTTTTAGATTTTTTCTTTCTTTACCTATTTTTCTTTTCATTTTGGTCTTCAACTTCTAATTTTCCCCCAAAAAAAGAGAAAAAAATTATAAAAAAATAAAAAAAAAATGAAACCAGTCCAACCGGTTGAACCACTGATTATATCGGTTCAACCGGTTTCAGACCGGTTCCCCGATTTAACCATCAAACCAGACCGGATCACTGGCCGGTTCCTGGTTCAACCAATCAAACCGGCTAGTCCGGTCCGGTGTTGTTTTTTGTACAGTGCAGGTGATACGTACTGGGATTATTGAAATGGCCTCAATGTTGCCCAAAAAAAACTTGAAATAGCATAAATGCCATTAATTGAGCTGGGGACGGTGCCAATGGAATGGCATAAGACAAGAAAATAGATGTGAAAAGTTATCGAAGCCATTATTGAAAGCCAAGATGAGTGAGATAAAGTGATAGAGAGGGAGATGTCCGTGATGAAGGTTGTCACAACTGAAGGTGGACAAGGAGTAATTTTGCTGCTAGGGATCAGTGGAGGAGATGGTCATGGCTATGAGATTGCGGGTCACAAAGAAAGGGACGATGGAAGCCGGCAGTTCAAAGGCATGGTGAAGATTGCGAGGAGGAAGAAGAAAGGCAAAGGGTAATTTAGGAATTATAAAAATATTTGCGGGTAAAATAGTCTTCACATATCATAACATTACCCCTTCCCTCCAAATCCCCCCATTTTGGAGGGGGAAATTTTCCCTCCCCTCCTCCAATTTTACTGGTACCAATTAAGGAGAAGGGAGCAAAATCCCTCCCCTCCCCTCCATTCCCCTCCCCCTCAAACCAAACAGATCCTAAAGGGAATGTGGGCCCCATTTTTATTATTATTAATATATTCTTTTTTATCATTTCTTTTCATTTTACCATCTTTCCTTCTTCTTCTTCTTCTTCTTTTTTCATTCTTATTCTTAAATTCATATTTTGACATTGAGGAATATCTTACTCCTATTTCTTAATTAACCACTATTATTCAATTCTCCAATAGTCTAAATAATTAACTATCTATATATTTTATCTTAATAAAACCTTCATAATATATAAATAATTAAAATATCTTTGATGAGAAAATATGTTAAATACTCCTATTTAGCCCCACCAAGCCTTATCAAATTTTCTCTCCTTTTCTAAAATACACGTGGGATTATTGTCATAAAATTGAATCAGCTCAAGATAATTTCTTTATACTCAAATAATTATACAAAAATTTCTATTCATCATGAAATAATCCCAATTAAATTCAACTCATTTTTAATAGATATACTACTCACAATTATCAATCATATTTTACTATCTTCTTAATTTTATGCTTATATATATCAAATAATATGTTTGATTTACTCTACACCTCAAATTACTTAATAAATCATATCCTAACAGTAGAAATAAAAATTGAGATGTTATAATATATGCACAAGATGTGCACCGATTATAAATTAGATGTTCACGTGAATTATACCTCAAATCAATCATAAATAGGTATACGCAAAAGCCAGAAAAGAAAAATCAAAGAACAGAACCCAACCATAGCATGATGCATGACCTTCCGTTGGCCATTGAATCATATTAATCAGGATGGATAAACACATGACTTATCAAGGTTTGGCGCACATAATAAGCAAGACGTAATTTAATTTCTTTAATTGTTGATTTTTTCCATAAAAAAATAGTGGTCTCAAAATTAACTACTCACAAACCCCAGGTGAATATGGTATACCATAACCACCTCCAAGCTCTCTCCTTGATCCGTCCCCCTCTCTCTATCAATCTCTCTCTCTCTGTTTTTTTTTTTGGGAAATACAACTTGAAGAAGTAAGAAGGGAAGATTCCAACATATAAAACTTAGCAAACTCATTTCTTAACTTCCAAAATCTCTCCATCAAAAACTTATTTCGAGGGCAAAGTTGATCTTCAAAAAACTTCTAGACGTGCAACACTCCTGAGTGTTACTTTTTGGGGAAAAATTACACCTTAACCCCTTGAATAATGTCCAACACCAATAGCCTCTCATTCATAGAGAAAGAGTGTGTGTTCAAAGGTGGCACAAATATCATCACTGACAGTGAATTCTGAGCCAACTTTGGATTCACCTCAGATCTCACCACTAACTTGCCCCCATAGGTGCTTTATTTGAGAAGCAGATGATAGAAACTTTAGATGCAAGCCTGAAAACTCTGCTTCTGAATACCACGGAGAATACGCCTCTAGCCTCATCTCCATTGGAAATAACACTTTCTTGAAATTATAATACTTGCGGTGATTGCTGCGTCCCACAAGTAGGGGTGGAAACAGGCCAGGCCAGGCCAGGCTTGTGCCTTAACAGGCCAGGCCTGTTAAGGCACAAAACGGCCTGAGCCTGGCCTGTGGCCTGTTACAGGCTTTTTATTAGGCCTAAGCCTGGCCTGTATACAGGCCTGGCCTGGCCTGTGGCCTGTTAAGGAGGCCTGGATTTGTAAAAGATCCCAAACAGGCCTACAGGCTGACATCCTAACCAGGACAAAAACAGGCCAAAAAAAAGAATGTGTCCTAGCCCATCTAGGATACTAAAAGGGGACCAAAAAACTGAGGGCAGATGCTTTAGCTAATTCCAAGTGCACCCAAATCCTAAATTGACCAACTTGTGAAACAAAAGATAGACAAGCCACACGAGATTTGGTTAACTTTATCACTAAATACCATTCAGCATAAAGATACCAGCATAGTGATTTGCACTATCCACTCAATCACAAAATCAGACATTCCATGCAGAGTTGACGAGAGTTTGATCGTAAAATTTGGAGAGAGAAATTGCCTTCTTGATCAAAACAAACTGAGAAAAATTGATATGTTACTATCTTATTTCTTTTTGCATCATCGTCACTGCAATTTGCTTCATCGTCCACTTTCCTGAGAAAATAGTTTCCCAAATTCAGCATACAGAAAAGGTAGTTCCAGTAAAAAGAATCTTCTACCCAATAAAAAGAAAAACCACAAACCTTATCTTGCCGACCTAAATCAGGAACGTTGCTGACAATCTCTTTTAGAAAATCAAAGACATTAAAAGTCTGTACACATTGTTTTCTACAAAGGCAAAGATACAGGAAACTTAAGCTGTTAGCTACAGAAAGGAGAAGGGAACACTCCCATTCTTATTAAAACTTCATTAGAAATTGCAACGTAAAACTGTGAGAAACCATTTTCATCTACCATACTTACAAAGGGAACATACTCGAAGTCATTAAATCAAGATTAGCATGTAGTAACTGCACTTACAAGTGAAAGGAACTCATTGTCTTTGCCCCTCTTCTCAATGTCATTTCACATGTCCAATCACATAAATCTTGCAGAAAGAGTTCTAGTGCTCTAGCTGCAAATAGTTAAAACATTATTACTACTACAAGACATGGATAAGTTATCACACATTCCCTATAGAGACAACAAATAACACGACTAACACGATTATTTTTCTCATATTATGGATTTTTTTCCATCTTTCTTAGACTCTTGTGGAAGTTCTCAACCCTTTTGTTTTGCAGTTAAAATGTTACAAACCACAGAATGCATTGATTCATTGGAAGAAATTCTTATGAGAAAAGTCACACAAAACAAATAAAAGCAAAACCAAAAGCAAATAATGCAGATTGCAGAACAATAATTGTGCCAGCCATGCTAAAATCCGAACACAACCACAAAGACATTACCTATATATTATTCTCATATATATATATATATATAAACATCAAAAGACATTAGATAATCTTCTTTATTCATGTGCCAGCCATGCTAAAATCCAAACACAACCACAAACTCAAACAAGCCTATGGACCCATGTTGTAACCAAACGCATGGTGCTATTAATTATCATGCTCCTGATAATTTTTGTACATCACAAATACTCATCCACCAACAGATAAATCAAGATCACAAAAAAAACATGAACTAGATAGTGAAACAAGCCATAAGAGTAGCAACAGGACATACATATATTCATAAAGGGGGCGTGAAGCACAGAGCTTGAAGCAACAGATTCATATAACCTTCTTTCTATTTACAATTTCAATATAGCAACATTCAATCTGATCTTGAAATTAGCTCAGGACATACGCATATTCATATAAAGGGAGTGAAGCACAGGGGACGACCAAAAACGCCAAAAAAATCAGAACATGGGACGAATTGAAGCACAGGACATATATATGTTCATATCTATAGGATAATCAGTACACAGCTTAAGCTTCAAGCCTTGAATCAGAGTATATTTCAATAATAAACAAACAAAATAAAATACCCAATACTTACCTAACACCTGAACTGAAACCCAACGAGTGTTCTTCGGCGGACTGCGAGTCAATCTTCAACGACGGAGAGAGTGGCGTTGCGAGAATGAATCTTCGACGGTGGATGAGGGTGAGAAACGACCACCGATCTGACGGACTGAGGGTGAGAGCCTGAGAGGCGACGGTCAGACCAGGAGAAGACGGATAGAGGAGCAACGGTTGCGAACTTCTGGTCAGCCGCTCGCTCACGGTGGTCGGTGGAGCAACGGCAGTCAGGCGTCGGGCGAAGGGAAAGGCAGGGCCGGAGGGACGCGCGATTTCAGTTTCAGAATCTCAGAAATGAACAAAACGAGTTTTGAAGATTTAGGACTTAGGGCTAGAGAAATAATGAGGGAAGAGAACAATGTGAATGGCATAGTCGTAATTTTATATTATTTTTAGTTTTTTTTTTTTAATAAAATCTTAACAGGCTCAGGCCGGCCTGACAGGCCTCACAGGCCTGTCAATAGGCCTTGGCCTGGCCTGTTAAGGTAAACAGGCCTCTAAAGAGGCCTAGGCCTGGCCTTTTAGCCTGATAGGCCAGGCCTGAACAGGCCTCTAACAGGCCAGGCCGCAGGCCCCTGTTAGGCGGCCTGGCCTGTTTCCACCCCTACCCACAAGCACTTGACCATCCCGAAGCAAAACTGCGGTTGAGTGGTAAACCCGCAGAAAATTGGATGGGTTCTGCGGTACGAACCGAGACTCAAACGAGCCATTCAATTTGTAGATAACTGGGTTCAGCAACGGGTTCCTCCCTAATTTCCATCGATCCGTGCTCATGCATGGCTGCTCCATTGATCATCAAAACGTCTTAGTTTGGGAGAATGAGCATGTCGTTCATGACTCTGCCTCCGAGTATCTTCTCCGTGATATACTACAGGTTAGGTTTGGTTAATTTTATCTCTCTATATTAGTAAGTAAAAAAGTTGTGCACATGACATGTACAAATTATGCACAAGATATGCGCGAATTATGCACAAGTTGGGCCAAGGACTAAACACCCTGATAGCTACATCAAGCAAAATTTGCAAGATAGCTAAATCAAACAATGTCCACTTTTCATATATATATGTCACCTATAAATAATGGAAATGAGAATATCTCCGTATTTTTTAGTATCAATCAAATCATCAATCAGCGTCTACTGGTCATTAATCATCTACATGGTATCTAAATTCAAAAACTAGTGGTTGTTTAGTGCAGCAAACGAGTGATGGTCCACCTCAGTCAAGTATATGGGAATATGAGGGACACGAAGAAACGCGTGGCCGACCTGAGGACAATTTCCATTATTGGATTGACTATTCTACATACAGCACCATAGATTGCAACGTTCATTTCATTCACCAAGTAACCATTATGACATTCGTGGGCCAGGGATCTATACTGCAGATCAATTATAAAACCCTGGTTGTACTCTTGGTTGCCTATATAACGAGGTTCCTCACGCTGGACAATTCACGACACGGCATTTATGACATTCTGCTTCCATCTTCTTAATCCCTTTTCCCATGCTTGTCAAGCCTATTTTAAATGGGTTAAAAAACTAGTCTAATTCTTATTGGTGGTTGCATTCGGTCCATTGTAATAAACGCCGCCTTATGCAGCCAAAGAACGAACCCTACTCTGGCCAAGCATTGTCTATATAAGGATCCACAGAAGCCATGACGGACGACGCAACCAGGGTAATGAGCGCCGAAAGGGATCCTAGTGTAGAAGAGGAAAGGGTGCAGCAACTCTACTTCCACGACGGTGGTAATCATTGCCGATGATGAAGAGAATGACGGTTTGGCAGATTTCAAGGGCCTGAGACTGGTGCACCCAATGATAGCGGCGACTGAGGCTACCACCGGAGTCAACAACAACTGTGATATGGTTATGGACTTATGGTGATATTGATTTGACTCAAGGAGTTGGTGTTGCTGGCCTATGGAAACAACGTGGAGCGGCTAGGAGCTTATTATATATACACAACCTCGACTCTGTCGAATCTTTCCTGAGCTTTATATGTCCTATTAAATTTTGAATAAGATATGATAAATGTCTCAAAATAGCTTTGTTCTTTATTACTAAAACAGGGGAGGTCATCCTTATATACATATCTGCATATATTAAAATATATATATATGTATGTATGTATGTATGTCTAAAACAACAATGTGATGGAAGATGCTCCTCGTCTAGGCATTGCTCCTCATTTTCTTATATTTTTTTGTGTATGGGTCTGCCTTGGGAACATGGTTTGATCCATCTTTCACTTTTTATTTCTCAATTGATATGCCCTTCGTATATGTAGCTATTTCGATTTCTTCGTTTGATCATTAAGCGTATTTCTCACTGTAAGCAAGTGTTTATACTTTTTTTTTTTGCAGGTTTTTCCTGTTACCATAATAATTTCCACAAATTTTTACTATACTGTATGGATTATAATCGGTATCCATGAGTTCAATATTTTTATTTATGGGATTCAGAGGATAATAATTTTTGTGCAAATTCTAATTGTACTTATTATTAATATTTATATATTGATTATTATTATTATTATTATTATTATTATTATTATTATTATTATTATTATTATTATTATTATTATTATTATTATTATTATTATGTTATTTACTTGATTATGAGATTTAAAATTTGAGTTTCAAAAGAAAAGAATTGATTTGGGCTCACCGTAAATTACGGGACTTAGAGAATTATTCTACTGAAGTCAAATGATTGTATTTATTATTGCTTTTTTAAGTTATTGATTTAGATTATTATGAGTATGAATTGAAACTGAATTTGATTAAAATGAATTAATATAGTAAAGGAAAAATCAATGATGGAAATTTTTCAAGACATTTTGAAGGTTTTTTTATAAAAAAAATATTATTAATTGAAAATATGTAAGGAAAAGATGTAAAACTAAATCTATATTCAATCTACAAAGACGATGGGTTTAGTTATTCTTAAATTTCGATGTTGATAACTTCTCAATTTATGAAGATAAACATTCTTATCTATTATTATTTTTTGGTGAAATAAATATTTAAATTTTGAATCCCCCAATAAATCAATTTATGGAGCACAACCCACAATTCATTATCATAACTACCAATTTAGGTATCATAAATTGATTTAATGTATAAAGGAAGAAATGTTACATTATCTTTAATGTTCATGTGGTTTGGGGAATTATTTACTTACAAATTAATAATCGAATTTTTTGAAAATAGCATTGTCATTAAGTCTTATGTATATTCTTATATGATTAAATAATTATTTTTCGAATTTAAAATTCAATTTTCAAAATTTTAATATTCCACTTCTGATATTATATAGTTATTGATTAGATTATAAATATTTAAAATTCATTTATTTTTGTTTTAAAAATTGAAAGTGAATGTAAAATCTGATCCCTATTATAGTGGGCATGCTTAACCAAATTTTAACTATGATTTACTGGGAATAAATTTAATGAAAAGCCTTATCCTTTGCTTTTTAAGATGTACAAAAACTGATGAAACACTTTCTATCTAAACAGTTATAATGTGCATGATTATATCATGAATTAAATCTTTATTTTTCTTATATTAGGTTAACCTCAAACTTTTTATATTCTATATTTGTTATCTCATATCTTATATATATATGTGAGAGAGAGAGAGAGAGAGAGAGAGAGAGATATTCTAAGGATACCAGCGGAACTACAAGATTGAAAGGAATTGAAATAATGATCAAAATAAAAAACATGAAAAGTGAGATTAATATGAAATTTGAATTTGAAACCGAAATATAGAAGATAAGTAGAGGAAAGGTATGGGAAGTGAGAGATTCTTGAGAAGCAAATACTCATTATGGTGTATATTGGAAGTTGTAATCTGAAAAATTAAATAAATAATTAATAATTAATAAATTAAAAATGCCATTTAGTTCAACATATTTGCTTCAAATCAGCCTTTTTATTGGATTTATTTTTCAAAATTGAAAATACGAAATCAATCAAAACGAGAGAATGGATGAGTTATAACTGATAAATATTCATTTTGATTACATATTTAAATTAAAATTAAAATTTTAATAAAATATATTGAGTGATTCTAAAGATACTTTATTTAAACTTTGAAAAGGAAATATGGAGAATCCATAAAAATAGAAACAGAGAATACTTGTGAAGAGAAGACTCATTAATGTAGTTGTCCGCATCCTTCAATTTGATCAGCTTGGAACCCCTCCTCTTTTCTATTTTTAGCCATTAGCATAATATTTAAATGATCCAGATTTGATCTTTAATAAAATTATTGTTAAAATGTTAAATTAGAAAAAGAAAAATAATCGTGGTTCTAACTTTTGAGAAATTAACACATGCCTATTTTGTCATTTTATTTTATCATAAGTCTAGATTATATTAGTATATGCAATGTGGTTTGGTATTGCATGCTTTAGAACCTGTTTGGTATGTCGTAAATAATTAAGCATATGCATTGGTAAGTTGTTCATTGTTTGGGCAAGAATGAATACTTGGCATACCTAATATATTGTTGTTCTAACTTTAGATAGTTTGCTACATAAGCTATCAGTAATTTATTGTGTCCAACTATGTTTGCTCCAACAACAACGCTTTAAATCCTATTCCTTTAGGTTTCGCATCTCCGTGCAACGCACAGGATGATTTGTCTTGTTAGGATGATAACAGAAGTGAAGTCATGATAGGCGATCAGTAAAGAGGGAGGGAGGAGGATAACTTGAACTCTGCTCGTAGTTAGCAAGCTCGTCGATCTGCCCTATTTATACTCTTGTGTTTCTTAAGATAATGGTGTTTCATACCATAATGGATTCATGTCGTGGAGCCTGAAGGGATAAATGGAAACCAAAATTCCGAAATAATGCACATTTATTGCTAAGCTTTTTTTTAAAAAAAAAAAAATTCATGCCATATTTATACTTGAGGTGAACCACCGTCTCTCCTCTCTGATAGATAAAAATAAAAGATTATTTCAATAATTGTGAGTGGGCATCAAGAAATGGATTGATTCTACAAATTGTATCAGTTGTCAGTCTGCGTAGGATGCCACATTTGATTGTTTGGGAGAATGAGCATGTCGTTCATGACTTTGCCTCGGAGCATCTTCTCGATGACCTACTACGGGTTAGGTTCGGTTACCTTTATCCTCTATATTAGTGAGTAAAAAGGTTATGCACATGACATGCACAAATTTTGCACAAGGTGGGCCAAGGACTAAACATCCTAATAGCATGTTCCCTATTGTTGAAGCCGCTGGCCTGAACTAGATGGCCGTCGGGGATGACAGAACCGAAATTCCCCAATAATGCACTTTTATTGCTAAGCTTTTTTTTTGTTGTTGTATGCCATATTTATACTTAAGGTGAACCACCTTCTCTCCTCTCTTAGAGATAAAAATAAAAGATTATTTTAATACTTGGCATCAAGAAATGGATTAATTCTATAAATTTTATCAGTAGTACGTCAATCTGCGTAGGATGGCGTATTTGATTGTTTTTTGCAAGATATGCAAACTGCATATCATAAGATATTGGATTCATCATGACGTGGAGCCTGAAGGGATAAATGAAAAATGAAATTGTGAAATAATGCACTTTTATTTGTAAGCATTTTTTTTTTAATTTTCATGCCATGTATATGTTAGTTCATAACACTTCCTTCCAATGTTTTAAAAGTCAGACCGGACGTCAAACCGAAGAAGTTATCGGGTCATGGGTCGCATGGTCGGACCGACAGTATGACCGACAACATAATAATTAAATAAAAATAATATTATACATATATATAATTATATAAATATAAAAAAATATGAAATTTTAATATTACTTAAAAATAAACACATACAAAAGCTTATATGTATTATCTTTCCTAAATCCTAAGTTCTAATACATTGAAATCATTGGCCAAAAAAAAAAAAAACATTGAAATCATTAAAAATAACACAATAATATATTAATAATATCAATCAATGGTTCACGATTCAACCACTCCGGTTTCAGGTTCAACAGCCGGTCTAAAGCGGCCTGAAACTATTCAAATGGTGAAATAGTTGAACAATGCTGAACTAGCCGAAAGCCCTCCACCACCGGTCCGACCATCCAGTCCGATCTGGTTTTCACAACATTGCTTCCTTCCTGCCACATTTTCCTTTCAATATAATGTATAAAGAAAGTTGAGAGGTACCGTGCAGTCGGGGGGAAAAAAAAAAGAAGCTAAAATTACGGTACGCATTCAAGTAGGATAATGGTTTGTTGATTGTGAGAAAGGTTAAATTATTAGGAACGTTTAATTTTTTTTTTTTGCCAATATTGGAAACGTTTAATTAAGTGGCACATAGTGTTTATAACTTTTAAACTATAGTTCTTTTCGCTTTAATGATGCAATTATATATCTGAAGTGGATACCATTCCTTAAAGCTAATTTTGGGCATATTTCAATTCAAATACAATTTTGCAAAACTCAAATGGTTATATAATTGTCTAAGAGTAGTTTAAAAGTTTTTGACAATTAAAACTATAAAGTGTTTTATAACCATCTGACAATATAAACTTATAAAGTTTTTTAGAAAGTTTAAAAAATAGCCAAAATTAATTTCCCTTAACTTAAACAATTAGAATGGCACACAAAATAAGTAAAAAAATAGAATGCAAAAATAGAAGGTAGCTTAAACAATTAGAATGTCACTCATGTGTAAGAATTGCTACTTTTAAAAATATGGCTTCATTTAGTTTCTTTTTTTGAAAAAAGACAAAACATAATGTTATTTAATTTTTAGGGTAAAGTAGCATCGGCATTTGATTTCTCTATTGTATCCAACACTCTAATCTTATTTATTATGCACTTTTACCCATAAAGTACATTTTAGAAGGAATTTTTCCATTATAATAATTTTTATGTTCGATTTTGCCCACATTAATTTTCAAAAAGTCTGTTAAGTTAAGGTATTCCTAGCACCATAAAGTATTTTTCATTAGCACTAAACACTCCAAAATAATTTTTTATTATAATTTTGCCCTAAAAGTATTTTTCACAACTCTCCTTTTTCATATTTTTAGTACTCATCTTTTACATTTTCCTTTTTTTAGGGTACAATATCTTTTACATTTTCAATAATCGATTTTTCAATTTTTAAAACTAAGCCCTAAACCATGGCAACCCAAACTGGAACCCACAAATTAATTGAATTAATTAGAAATTAGTCCCAATGAAAACCACAACCCCAATGTGAAGTCCAAAACGAGATACTAGAAAACAAAAGAAAATTAGCCCAGAAACTGAAGATAATCAAATTAGGGGAAGTAAACTAGCAGGCCCGTTGGTGTCCATCCCATCTTATCTAAAGTAGCTAAAAGTATTTGAGTTTAAATTGCCCAAATTAGCTTGAAACAATTTCTGGGTTTATAAAATAATGGGAGAGTTTAATTTATGGTTATTTAGTCACATTTGTTGATTACTTAGTCACATGGTTTAATTTTAAAATAATATATCATATCTCATTTTCAGCTGCATATCCCAAGAATAGTATGCGTATGAATGGTAGTATGTATCTAAAAAGGCCCATTTATTTATTTTTAAGAAGATTATATCATGTCAAAGAAGTGATGTAAAGCAAACATTGGATGGCACATAGAAGGTAAATCATGCAAAAATCGCAAGATGTCTAAATCAAGCAATGTTCATATTTCATATATTACGTATAATAATGAAAAATAGAATATCTCGATATTTTTTCATATGTCCATTTTTAATATATAAGTATTTATGTTAATATAGATACTACGATTTATAATAAAAATTCTTCGCTATTTTTTTTTTTTTAAAATTTGGTTTACTTATTTGCAAAAAGGAATAAAGTTAGTAAGACCCCACCCCAAAATTTCATATGGACATTTTTTACTGTTCTCCCACATGATAAGCTCTTCATCTATCAATCGTTCATTAAATCATGTTATGTATAATATAAGAAAGAATATGTTATACGTGTGTATATGCCTATAATAAATTATATTATTTATAAGTTATATAAATTTTACAATTCAACTAATAAAGGTTGGTTGGCTCGTAACTCATATAGTCATGAGTTTAAATATTGCTATCGATGTGAGGGTCATGTCGGTGAGTAATATTTAAATATATCTGTAAACATTTTTTAAATCTGAAGGTATATTCTGACCCTGAAAAACCTCTACAAAACCAACTTACACAAACTTTTAACTATTAAAAAATTTTATAGTTTATTAATTAAATTAAAGGGGTATATACCTGCCACTCAATGTCAATGTTAGAGTCAGAATCAATGAAGATTGCTCCTATAATGGATTCCACTAAATTGGCAAGATCCTTTCGAACATGTATGAGCCCTTTCGATTGCATTGGGTACTCCAATATTTCTTTTTTGAACTCATTGATCTGCTTCATCGATAAAATCAAAATAAGAAATTGTCAAATTGATCCTTTTTGCGATTCAGTTTGAAAACTACACAACATATTGCTAAGTTTTACATGTTGGGCTCCGTCCTTCTTACTTTTTAAAGTTGTATTTCCAAAAAACAACAAAGGTTAAAGGAGAGGGGGAGGGATCAGGGAGAGAGTTCGGAGTAATGGTATTTCATAGTTGTTTGGGTTTATGAATAATTAATTTTAAGAATTCTATTTTCGGATGGAAAAAAGTGAGATAATTAGAAAATTAAATGTGAATTTGGAATTAATTATTTTGATGGAGTTGTACTTATGTAAGAATTGCTACTTGTAAAAATATGGCTGAATTTAGTTTTTATTTTTAAGGCAAAACAATGTTATTTAGCTTTTAAGGTAAAGTAGCATCTAACACATTATTTCTCTGTTTCATCGAGTACTCTAATATGATTTGTGTAGCAATTTTACCCTTAAGTTAAATTTTAGGTGTATTTCATTATACTATTTTTAGGTGTGACTTTACCCTCATTAACTCTCAAAAAGTCCATTAAGGTGCTCTTAGAACCGCAAAGTATTTTTTATCAGCATTCAACACCCTAAAAGAATTTTTTAGGGTAATTTTTCCCTTAGTATTTTTCATAACTCCTTTTTCATATTTTCATTACTCATCTTTTACATCTTCAGTAGTCGGTTTTTCAATCTTTTCTGGTAGTAAGATATTTTATACACTTATCTTCCATATTTTCAACACTAATCTTTGGTTATTTTAAGTACTAAAAACATGAAAGATAAGTACCAAAAAAATTAGGAGAAATATGAAAGATGTGTATTGAAAATATATATTTTTTTCATAAATAAATTTATGATTGAAGTTGGTCCAACCCATGATGCAGCTTGTTCTGAATCTCGAAATTTCGTAAAGAAAATTAATTGAAGTTCAAGTTGAGGCAGAAATATATTGGAAGATGAGTCAGACAGAATTCTGTTTTTAATTTGCATCATTTAGCTATCGTGACTCTGCACTTTTTCTAATTGAAGTTTGTATATATATATATCTTTCTTTTTCAGTTAAACTTTGCATGCATTATGAAATTAGAGTTAATGAGAAATGAATTATTCCGCGGTGGTGGAGCTTTAGCCGATGAAAGGGCATATGCTGAACTACTAAATTTGATCTGTCTTTAATTTTAGCAATAGGAAAGTTAATAATATTCAATGCAGGATGATACTTTGTTTCTTTGATAACACCACTAAGCATTAAATAAGATTTTGAAATGTAACAAGCTGAGTTATAGCAGCGTCGTCATCATATAATTTGGTTTTTCCAAATTATAGTAAAAAAAAAGGGAAGCAAGTAGAATGAGGTCAGTTATGTGCATGAAATAAGAATGACGTCAATTATAGTGGCTATGAGACGTGAGAACCGTCGGATTTGTGGGGTGGTCATGATGAAAAGCATGATTGAGCAGCGATGGCGAGGGGCGTGAGAGATGCGCGACGCCGGTGCGTGAGTGACGCATGTTGGTTTTTCCACTATGGGAGAATTCCTTTATAGCTTGTTGAAACGGTGATTAGGATATTTAAATCTAATTTTTTAATCGTCATTTATCATAAAATAAGTATGTGAATAAAATATTATTTTAATTTACGTGTATAAATATTTTAAAAACTCATCCAAACAAGTAGTAAGACCATAAGGATAGATGTGGGTTATCAAATTTTATACGGGGAAAAATTTATTTTAATGGGTGTAAAATTTAAAATAAAAATAAAATTTAAACATTGTAAGATATTTTTTTATTTAAAAAATCATATGACCCATCCAGATTATGTGTGTGTTTGGAATGGCTTGTTTTTGTCCAAAACGTGCTTATAATTCGTGATTCACGGTATACGAGGTAAGTATGTGAGAGGAGTTTTTTTTCAGCTTGCGTAATAAGTGCGTTTTTACTGTGTAAAAAGCTTAAACAAACACCCACTATATCTGGACGTCTCTCTGCCACCACTTTTATTTGACGTGTAAAGAATTATTAATTATAGGGGCAGGTCAGAGAAAGTACTATCGGGTTTTCCGGGTGTCAGGACGAACAAGGAAACGCTCTCATCCTGACACGTGGAACAGGGGCGTCCATTGGATGGTCAAAACTCCACTGGCATTCACTCCTTAACACAACATTCCGTCCCGAGACACAATTCAGTACCCTCCACGGCACCAAGTCGAAACCCAGTGTGGCGCGGACCACTATATATGAGTGATTAGCGATTATACACAGAGAGACAGAGAGAGACAGATGGTGGATGGGTGCTATGATTGCTTCCAACAGCGAACAGAATTGGGCAACATCAACACTTCACTACCGTCCCCTCCCTATTCTCCGTCCTATTTATCCTTAATTTTCTTTAATTCTCTCTTTTGAACTGCAGTTTCTCTTCCAAAGCTGCAAATATCCCAAACACAACAACAACCACGTCCAGAAAATCATACTTGAGACTTGAGTCTCCCCCACCACCACATCCAACTAAACCCGTCAGAAGCTTGTAGCATGTAGCATTGTGGCATTGTAGCCAAGCACATGCAATTACTACACAACAAACGTGTTGTCATCTTCGACCGCACCGACTTTGGCTTCTCTCTAATCTATCCTTGTCCCTTGGCAAATGCCGCCACAACCCGGCCGAATGATGAGAAGGTATGTTAAGCTGAACTACACTACTCACTCCATTAAGTACGATGTCACCTCCAATACTTTCCACCCGCTATTCGTCTAGACTGATGTCTAGTGCTCCTCTGGTTTTGTCATCCCCAACGGCCATCTCTTTCTGACCGGCGGCATCAATGACGGGGAACGTGCTGTCTGGGTGTTCAGTTCTTTCCCCACCTGTGACATGTAGGAACAAAATGGCTCACTCGCGGCTAGTAGGTGGTACGCCACTAATCACATTCTACCGGACGAAAGCAAGATTATCATCGGCGGCAGAGTAGAATTTAACTACGAATTTTACCCCAAAACAACTGTGGCCAAAGAGATCATCGACCGTAGGTGTTTTGGGGTAAAATTCGTAGTTAAATTCCCCTCTTCCGCCGATGATAATCTGGCGTCCGTCGGGCAGAATATATTAGTGGCCTACCACCTACGAAGCCGCGAGTGAGCCATTTTGTTCGTGCCAGTGACAGGTGGGGCAAGGACTGAACCCCCTGACAGCTTGTACCCGGTCAAAGAAGCCGCCGGTCTGAATGAGACGGCTGTCGGGGATGAGAGAACCAGAGGAGCACCAGACATCTGTATGGACGAATAGCAAGTAGAAAGTATTAGAGGCGACATTGTACGTATTCGATGAATGAGTAGTGCAGAAAGGGGTGGAAACAGGCCAGGCGGCCTGTCAGGGGCCTGTGGCCTGGCCTGTGATAGGCCTGTTCAGGCCTGGCCTGTCAGGCTAAAAGGCCAGACCAAGGCCGAATCTAAAGCCTGTTTTATTTAACAGGCCAGGCCAAGGCTTATTGATAGGCCTGTTAGGCCTGTCAGGCCGGCCTGAGCCTGTTAATATATAAAAAAAAAAAAAAAAATTTGTAAATGGTGATACTATTTACACACATGTCTTGGAAATTTTTTTTCTCACTTCGTCCTCTTCAAAGCTTCTTCATTTCTTCTAAAATCCCTAACCCTATTATTCTTCAATCTTCATCTTCATTCTGAAATCTCGCCTCGCCTTGCCTCAGAAATCAGAATCATTCACTCGTTTCTCGTTTCTCGCCTCGCCTCGCCTCACAATCATTCACTTCATTCTGGAATCTCGCCTCAGAATCATTCACTCGTTTCTCGTTTCTCGCCTCGCCTCGCCTCACAATCATTCACTTCATTCTGGAATCTCGCCTCGAATCGCAAATCTCGTCTCTAGCATCGCAGAATCGCAGATCTCGTCTCTAGCATCGCAGATCTCCTCTTTCGATCATTGTAGCTCGAACAGCGGCACAGGCGCACGACCGTTTCTGGTTTGTTCTGGCACAGATCACTCATTCTATTTCTGGTTTTTCTGGTTCTTCATTTTCGGATTCTAGTTCTGGTTTATTTCGGATTCTTCACTGTTGTGGTTAGCTTTCTGGTTCAGTTTCTGATTTTCTGTTTCTGGTTCATTGTTTCTGTTCTTGTTTAATTTCTGTTTCTGGTTCATTCTGTTTCTGGTTCATTCTGTTTCTAGTTCATTCTGTTTCTGGTTCATTCTGGTTCATTCTGGTTCATAATTGTCCTGTTCATAATTGTCCAATTTGGTTCTTTGTATATATAATCAAATTGATTAACATAAACATACTATATATAGCAACATACGGATCATTTGAGGAGGGTTTATATATATTGATTAATGTACTAATTTGAGGAGGGTACATATATATGGATGTCTATGCACCATTTTTTGATGATCTGAGAATCTGCATTCTGCACATAACCTGTTCAAGTATGGCCCCTTGGCATTAAATAAAGATTGCAAAAAAGTGTGTTCGAATCCATTTTTTTTTTTTTTTTTTGCTCAGAGTTCGAATCCAATTTGATTAGAAAATAAATTAAAGTACTATCTAGAGACCAGAATTATTTGAGAAAAGAAGAGATTTGACAAAAGCTTAATTATGTATATCTTGAAGTTTCTTTAAAGCGAGTGTTAGACTTATATTATAGAGATATATAAATCTGAATTGAATATAGTAGATGACAAGTAGCTGGAGATTAATTGATTCCATCCTCTCAACTCTCTTCATTTCCCTTTAAATGCTCTAACTCCATTATTGTCCATATATATAAAATACTAACTACATTTTGATGCCTGCTTTTACTTTATCAGTATTGAAGATTTGTGTGTGTGTGTGTGTGTTTTTTTTTTTTAGGGGAGATCGTGTGTGTTTGTGCTTGCCTCCTTTTTAGGGCAATCGTTTACTTTTCTTGACTTGTGGGAATTACTTTTCTTTATTATGCTTGCCTCCTTTTCTTTGTTACTGATTTTGTAGACAGTGAGGGGCAAGTGTTTTGAGAAGTGCATCACAAAACCAGGGTCGAGCTTAAGTGGAGGCGAAAGCAGTTGCATCTCTAGATGTGTGGAACGATATATTGAGGCCACTACATCATTAGCAAAACCTTATTTTCTGCATCTTGATAAAACTCTCATACGATTCAAAAAAATGAGTTTTCTGAGCATGTGGTTTATAATGTAATCTCATTATAAATGTCTAATCCTTTTCATGATTTATCCCTTCACATTCCAATTATTTGGTTAGATTGAAATTCTTGCGAGATTGTGCTAACAAGAATGTTAGTTTTGCTTTGATGTTGTAATGATCTTGTTTAATCGTTCCTTGATTTTATAATAGACTTTAATTCTCTTGTGTTTTGATGTATTTTGAATCATTGATAGTCGTTTACGTAAATTTCGGCCTGTTTTTGGCCTGTTTAAGGAGGCCTGTTTTCGGCCTGTGGCCTGTTGGCCTGTTTTATAGTGTGGCCTATAGGCCTGTTAGTTTGCTTAAAAAATTTCAAAAAATCAGGCCTCCTTAACAGGCTTCAGGCCAGGCCAGGCCTGTGTACAGGCCAGGCTCAGGCCTAAAATTTGGCCTCCAACAGGCCACAGGCCAGGCTCAGGCCAGTTTATGTCTTAACAGGCCAGGCCTGTTAAGGCAAAAGCCTGGCCTGGCCTGGCCTGTTTCCACCCCTAAGTGCAGTCCAGCTTAACAACCTTCTCATTTGGGTTGTGGCGGCATTTGCCATGAGGCAAGGATGGATTGGAGAAGACAAACTCAGTGCGGTCGACTATGACAACACAGTCGTTGTGTAGTAACTGCATGTGCATGGCTACAATGCCGATGCTATTATGGAGATATGGCCAACTGCCACCAGCGGCTTCTGCTCTGAGGATGAAAGGAACTAAAAATGATGTAAACTCATGAGCAAAACCAAAAAGTGGTTCACAAGTATATATAGTAAAGTCTATAGGATGCATGAACACAATATTCATGAGCTATCTCTCTTATCTTTTATGAAAAATACTCAAACAGATTTTTCTTTTATAACAAGTATATTGTCCGTGGTGTAGGATGCAATTCGCTAGTTGATGAATGACAATTTACTGTTTTAGGCTCTCTTCATTAATTGGTATCTTGACGTAGTTGCATTGACAAGCAAATTCTATTTATGGGTTAGTGTTAAAATTAAAGGTTTGTTTACTTGACACATTCTCAAAGGGTGGTCAGCTAGGACTTTCAATAAAGGTCAGATATGCATTACATAAATTTGCACAAACCACCACAACAAATAAAATCTAATCCCACTAGATAAGGTCGGCTACACAGATCGTATGGTATCATGATACACTATCATCAACCAAATCTTCAGATATATTATTAACAAAAAAAAATCTCACTCTAACCTCATTGAGTATTTGTTTATTTGAACTCCCTCCACCTTTTTTTAAAAGACTATACCCCATACTGTTTGATCGGCTTTCTTCACTGGGGCATCCAACGGCCTTCTTTGGATGTGTCTAAACCACTTCAAATAATTTTCTACCATTTTCTTCTCATTAAATGCCATTTCAACTAGTTCGCGTATATGATTATTCCTTTAGAAGTCAAGAGCTCCTCATAGCAATGAAAAATAGGATAGGGTCCATCTTCATTAACATGTATATGGGTTGCAGTGTGAATGTCGAACTACATAAAATAACAAAGGGAAGTTATTATTCCTCATAATTGCTGCCAGCATATTGTTGTAAAATGGAAGAACTGACTCCCAAATAACCGGTATAAGTCAACATCACATACCTCCTGTTATATGATTTCGTAAGCCAAGATATTTTGAATATAATTCCTTCACAAAGAATCAGAAACATAGTAATTCAAAATTTCAAATTATTATTGATCTAGCAAAACCTCTTCAAGCAAGCATAATTTCTTATAAAAAAATAAAAAAAAGGATAAAAAATATATACATTTTGATGTGTGTGTGTATATGTTTTCTCAATTCAAATATATTTTAATAGGAAAAAGAAAATGTCATGTGAGTTTTAAATCACATAATACGCCTTGAATACAAATTTCACTTCCCATCCCTAACTGGTACTACAATTATTCTGGCAGATCAACAGAATCATCTATGTTCCAAATTTCAAAATCCAGACAAGAGTTGTCCAAGATCATGACTCAATCCAGATATGGTCATGGTGGTGAACTATGGACAGTTTTAAAAAAAAAAAGGTCTACCGAGAAAGAATCATAATTAACAATGTATTGGGCCATTTTTATAGTTTCATATACACCCACTGCTCCTTAATATAAGACTTATTTATCAAATCTTATTAGACTGAAAAAGTTTAATAAGTTACTCCCTTCGATCCTTAATATAAGACATATTTACCTAATTTGATTAGATTAAGAAAGTTAGTTAATATGATATGTATTTTCTAAAACACCGTAATTACCAAGGTATTAAAACCCGGACCGGGTATTGAACCGGTCGGGGTACTGGGTTAAGGGTCAGTGGGTCAAACCGGGACCAAACCGGTGAGTAATTGAAAATTTTAGGCTTATATTATGAAATTCTAAAGGGAAAAGTTAAAAAAATTTTTTTTTTTTTAATTTGGGACCCGGACCGGACCGTGAACCGGACCGGTCTAGTGACCGGTTCAGCGGTTTCCGGTCCGGTCCGGGTCCGGGAACCATGGTAATTACTTTCATATAATTCCTTCATTACTTCTCCCTCCTTGATTATTATTGAGGGAGCATCAAAATAGGGGTAAATTAGGAAAATATTAATAAATATGAAAATCATGTCTTATATTTAAGACTAAGATCAACTTCCTAAATATGTCTTATATTAAAGACCAATCGAACGGAGTAGTTAATATGTCCAGCTCATATGTCCCTCAGAAGTTAGTTAAATACTGGCCCCAAGTCATTTTAAATTATGGGAAAATATTATTAAGTCCTTGTTATGAGTCCGACATCAGGAAGCCTCACAAGTATAGTGTGGTTTATAAGTTCAATGAGCTCTCCCTTCTAATAAGCTAGTCTTTTGGGATGAGCTTTCCACTTGGCCTTCACAAGTATAATGTGGTTTATAAGTTCAATGGGCTCTCCTTCCTAATAAGTTAGTCTTTTGGGATAAGATCTCCCTTTAGATTTGTGATCATTACAGTTCCAACAGAAAAAATAAAAAAGTCCTATTGACGGATAGAAAAGCTACAGCAACATTGATAAGTTATGAGATTTTTATAATATTATTTTCTTTAGACTTTAATGATATTTTCTCAAATTTATCACTCGCGCAACTTCGTACGTAGAAGCTTGAGACAAGGTATGCCTGTGAAGCAAACCGGACTTATAAAATACATGACATTGACTTCAAACAAATAGCCATTTATTATGACATTAACTTCAAACAAACACATCCATTTATTATGCAGAAACCACCTAGCATAAACAAAATTATTGATTTTGGGTGATGAGCAAAATTATATGATTTCCAGATATTCCCGTGGTTACACAATCGTGAAGCCTAAACTTTTATCCATTAATAACCTTGTTTGCCATTTTTGTCCCGATGATGGGTTGGGTAATCGATCACCAGGCCCCGCAGCAAAACATTATAATTCCATCAGAAAATAGAAATCTCAAAGTAATACTCTCCGGTCTTTAATATAAAATATATTTACTTAATTTAATTAGATTAGGAAAGTTAATTAATATGACATGCATTTTCTAAAATACCTTAATCATCTGTCTTGATTCTCTCATTCCCTCCCCTCATTGATTATTATTGAGAGAACATCAATAAAGGTAAATTTAGAAAATATTAACAAACATGAAAATGATGTATTATACAAGGTTTTAAGAGCCAGACAAGACCCGCCAATTGAATTAATTGGGCCGTCAGCTAGTTACAAAAGCGGTCCAAATTTTGCCTTTAGGCCATTTCAAGAGTTATATAATTATTTATTCGTCATTGAGCCGGAAGCCGCTATTAAGCTGGGAACCAAAAAGATTTTATAAAAATCGGACGGGTCAACATAAAAGGATTTACAAAATAAAAAAAAAACAAAAAACATGAATAAAATATTTTATCATTGTTTTTTAACTCAATTTTCCATCTTTATAATTTTATTATAATTAAGTTAATCTTCCTCTGCATGTTTTGAAATGCAAAATATTTTAACAATACTCATTTTTTATATTTTTTCCAACAGTCATTTTTCATATTACATATGTTATAATATAATTAACAATTTTAATTTTGTTTAATTTCAATAGTGTGAACTAATATAATTCAAAATGTATTTTTGGTATTTAAATTTTATTCTTCATAAGTGATATGTAATTAAAAAAATATTTTTTATTTCATCTTGTTGGATATATTTTGTGATTTTACTAACTTTTTTATTAAATTGGATTATGGCCCCCGTCTACTTAATAATATAGTTAATTTTTCTTTATGTTCTATTATAACTAGTGCTTTGTAATGTTTTTATTTTATTATTAATATCGTTTTCCTTATTATTAAAAAAATATAAAATTGAATCATGGCTTACTTATATTTTAATCATTATATATAATATTATGTTGATTTAATTATTATGTCACCAGCTCGACCGGATGGCTCAACCGATCTGACCGTTTGAACCATGACCCATTAATTTTTCTGGCTTGATGTATAGTCAGACTTTTAAAACATTAGTTTTATATTTCATATCAAGATTATCTCTCCAAATATATTTATATTAAGGATTAGAGGAGTAATTCTCAAACGCATTTTGGCACCCCCCATCCCCCCGGGCTCCATCAATCACTCTATCTCTCTCTCTCTCTCTTCTTTTCTTTTCTTTTTCCCCTTAAAGGAATATATTACAAATGTTATGCACAATATATGCACGAATTATGCACACGCAGATATGCACGAATTATAAATAGTGGGGCCAATGCATTTTAATATATCACTCATGTGGTCTGTGATGAGCACAGAATGCAAAACCCTCCATCAATCTCTTTTTTTTTTTTTTAAAAAAATACAACTTGAAGAAGCACACTCCAGCATAAAAAATTTAGCAAAGTCATTGCTTATTGAGACGAACAACAATATTTATATATATGCAACTTCTCTGTATTATTTTATTCAGTAGCTTGAGGCCATCAAATACAGAGGCGCATCAACAAAAAGAAAGGCTAATAAAAGGAAGAACAAAGAAATATTAGAAAAAGGAAAATAGCATAAAATCATCAGAGGAAAGGCTGAGAATTATCAGAAAGAATTTTTCAAATCATTCTTTCCCTTTCTTATTCAGCATTTGCCGGAAGCAAATACTTTCATAATCTTTTTTTCTTTTTCTTTTTTTTCAAAATCTCATTTCTACTCTTAGATCAAAAAATAAATAGTTCAGATTTAATATTTTTTAAAACTATTATTATATTATTTTATAAATTATTTTTTAAAATTTTGACTGCATTGTCATTATGAATTGTGTAAATCATATTTTTATAATTTAAATTTATTAAAAATAATAATTTTATAAAATATTAAATTTCAACTATATATTTTTTATTCTAAGGGTCCAATAAGATTATAAGAAGAAAATGAGAAAACCGCTTCCTGGTCTGGTGCTGCGCATTGTGTTCTCCCAGTGGCTGCAAGGACATTTCTTCTTGCATTTGGATCAACAATATATTGGGCCTGTGATCTTCACTATTCACATGCCCATTTGTGACACTTATCTCCAAAAATTTCAATTTCCGTTTGTTCTTCATTTTGAATTATTTACTCACTTTTTTGTTGTTTGTTGCTATAACTCCTTATAACAGATGGGATGATTCGTGTTAACACCACCAGTGAGTTTAATGCTCTCTTCATTGTGCTTTGATCTGATCAAGGAATAAAACACCGAACCGATCGGTTCAACCAAAAAACCAAACTGAACTAGCATAAAACCAGTTATAGTTGGGAAACCGGTGGGTTGATTCGGCTACTGTGTTTTTTTTTTGGTTCTTTCAAGTGTGATATCATGCCATTTTAGGGGGGAAAAAGAAAGTTTGAAGAAGGCTGAAGACCAAGATGGAGAGGAAAACACCCAATGCTTAACTGGAGGAAAATGAAAGGGGAAAGAAAAAAACTGAAGACACCAATTAGAATGGCAGAAAATGAAGCGGACCAAGAAACAAGAAGAAATAGAACACTTGAATGGTGGGATGCTTCACATTGGAAATGATATTTGAAATTTAAAATATAAAATCCAATCATGGTTTTGCTCAAATGCCTTCGGGTCAAACAACCATTTCTTAGGCAACAACTTTTGAGCATGATCATTGGCATTCAAATGCAATGATCAAAACAACTTCTAGAATTTATGAAGAAAACATATACAGTTGACAAGAATTGATTAGTTTTCAGTTTTCACATACCACTAGTCATATAGCCAATTGTAAAGTGTGTGTATATGACTCATGGTATAAAAGATTATACTATTGATACAGAATAAACCCTACCAGTGTTTTTGGGGACTCAGATCTTCTGTAAATGACTTCAGAGAAAGTTATGATACAATAAGAAGATAAGTGAACCCTATATTTTCCTCTCTCTCTCTCTCTCTCTCTCTCAAACTATCTTTGGAAGTAACTTCAAAAGATCTAAACCAGAGTTCTTTCAGAAAAAGGAAATTGCCTATGAGACAACATTCTCACTTGAGGTCTGAGCCTGAACTTGTGGGACTTCTGAGGGAGATCCTTCAGGCTGGGCAATTGATGGTAATTCTTCTTTACTTGGGCTTGCTGATGCTATTGCTTCTGTCTGGCTTGGGACTGAAGCCTGAACAAGCTCCAGTGGTTTGAACTTGCTGATATAATAACTGAGTGATGGTCCTGAGTATTCAACTGTCTGCACCTGAGCCGGTGGGTCTTTACCGACTTTTAGCAGTATCGATGATGCTGCGGCAACAAAGATCAGGGCAAGGCCTGCAGCAATTGCTGCTGTGTTCTCAGATCCATCTGAGGAAGAACCGGCACTTCCAGAACTTATAGCACTTTCTGCCACATAAACTGCAGGCTGGAAAGATCACAATGCATGACATTAACATCAGACTCCCACAAAAGTGTGATAAATTCTCAGGTACACAGTGGGTTTATCAAAGGTAGATTACAGCAAGATATAGGCATGTAAAAAAATCAAATTAAAGGTGAATCCTACTCAAGTTATAGATATATCTGCAAAGCTTCTGCATAATCTGGAGTGACAAGTAGAATTTCTTAATATACGCCAGGAAGCAGATGGTGAAGATGACAGGACACCAAACACATTTTCCCAAATTATATTATTTTTTCGCATGATAGAAAAAGAAAAAAGAGAAGTAATGCTTTTTATCCAATGTCTAATACCCTCTTGTTATTATCATTATACATGTCTCTCTTTTGTCCTTACATTATTTAAATATGGGCATGGAAGCCATTTTTTATCTATTCCACTCACTTCCTCATTCTATTTCCTTATATATATGATAATTACGTGCATCAATTGGCTCAGAATATTATTGGAAAAAATTTCATGGATTGCAATTTATTTCTTGGAATAATTACTTCATGAAGAAACCCTTAACGAGTACACAAAACTAAAAATTACTAACCTCAACTGAATATATGTTTGTCTGTCCAGCAGTGTCCTTCTCAACATAACCTGTCCAGCCTCGCTTCGTAGGTGGATATGTACCCACCACTTTGGTCTTATCCCCTGCTAACCACTCCACACTGATCTTCCCAACCTATAATCACCATTGACAGAAATGTTATCATCCTTTCCAACTTCACATTTTATGTGTTCAGTTGTGTCAATCACATCCAGATTGTTAAAAATCATAAATTGCAAATACCACAAGGACATGAAGCTTTCAGCTATCATTTTTTTTAGTGAAAGCTTTCTGTTATCTTTCATTATGAGTTAATAGTCATGACAGTGGAAAGACCAACAGGATTGGGATGCAGTTATACATACAAGAAAGCAATAATTGGGAGCACATGGTGCAAGCTTAAAAGGCTTAACTGACATTGATCAAGCGATAATAATGTAAAGGACTTGTCTGAGCCTGTCAACAATTAAAGAATTTTCTATATCTATCTAGTAAATCAATAAATAAATCTCAGAAACTTCAACAATGTCCCAATAACTAACAATTAGAAAGCTCTCAGTCTCCTCCTTGAGAAACTATCCTCCACAAAACCCGCATATGCAGTATAAATCACAGAAAATCCATTAAAAGATATCACCTGCTTTGTTTAAGTGAGTTTATGCACAAAAACTCAATTTAATTAGACTCTTCATGCTTTTGTAATTTCCACAGAAATGCAGTTTTGAGATACAGCCTCTAGATGCTTCCAATGGTTCATCATCATAATTAAACTATTTGCAGTACTTCTATTGACCATGCCGGTTCACATCAATTGTCAACTGTCTGCTTATGTCTACAATAGCATATGAAAAGGAACAAACATATTTATTTACATTGCTGCCAAGGGAAATAATAGTTGAGGTTAAAAAAAGAAGTCAGTCTGCAATGTGCATTACCTTATTAAAAGAAAATTAACCTTACAACAACGTGAAAAGAGCAAGGCCAGCATAAATCAGAACACCACTTACATCAATGCTCCTTTTTATAATCTAACATATCATGCCTGTCTTGAAAACCAATAACGACAACATTCAACCTCTTAAACTACTACACCATCCGGATAAAGAGTTTCAAATCAAAATTGAAGTGTCACTAAACAAAATCAAAGTCAATTGCAAAGCTTCCTCATGACTTAAATAGCACTTTAACCATGGTTGAATAAACAAAAACAAACATATCTAGCCTTGATAATTCCTACAGGCATTTTCTTTGAATAAAAAACTACCTAGAAAAGCAGGTCCAAAAATGGGTCCTCATACCATGCTCATCCAAAAGATGAGCACTGCATGCTCATCCCCCCAATTTTGGGGTGGGGGCCATTTATTTTTATTATTTTTTATGTATTCTTATTTATTTGGATTAAAGTGTATGCGATATTCAAAAATATTTTTGTCACCTGGTATTTCAAATTAATTAATTTTTTGTTCTGCATTCAGAAATATTTTTCCAGCAACACCAACACCAGTATCCTTAAATATTTTTTCAGTAGTACCCAATATCTGAAATATTTTTTCAACACCCAGTATCTTAAAACTAATTAACTTTTAGTGCATGGAGTATTTTTTCAAAAAATAAAAAAAAAAACCCCCAAAATTGGGGGATGAGGCTCATCTCTTGGATGAGCAGAGAATGCGGATTCGTCCAAAAATAGGCTAAGCAATTTCAAAGCTTCATTAGACGTGAACAAGCATTTTACCCATAATTAAATCAACGGCTATATCTACCAAAAAATTATCGAATATGACAATATGTAAATATGATAAGGCTAAAAGCATTCTCTCGAGATAAATCCCAACAAGTATTGTATCTGGTACCCAATACTAGCCCAGAGAAAAGGTAAGCAAGGTTAATTACACTTCAAATTTTCATCGCAGGTTTACAGGCATTTTTATTTTAGTTTATCCTCAATTAATATATCCAATGAGTGTGTTCTAAAAAAATCCCCACACGCATGAGAAAAAACAAAAACCAGAAAACCCCAAAAACTTAATAAAAGAGTAAGATCACCAATTCATTCATCTGAATAGGAATAAAGATCAAAGAATAAAAGAAAATTTTGAACTCACTTCCTTTTCGGGGGCGCATTCTTCCTCATTGCAGTCATCATCCTCAGAGGAAGCTCTCACTGTGAACAATCCATTACTTCGCTTATTGGCTCTCTGATATTTCACGAAGAATCTGCGAGAAGAAAACGCGCAGCTGTTGGCTGCCAAGGTTGCTTGTAATGCACAGGCCATTGCCGGAAATGAACGAGAAACGCTGATTTTACTTCGGAAACTAATAAACGAAATTATATCACAAGAAATGCTGGAAATGATTGAAGTATTTGTAGATTATTGTTTGAGTCTGGTTTGCTGAGAAAGTGAAGTGAGGTGGAGAAAGGAGAAGACAAAGGTTTGAGGATGGGCTTCTCGTGGTGGTGGAGCTGGGAGGCATGTTTGGATGGGCTATATGTGGACACCTCGACAACTACCTATAAAATATCTGCCAGGCTTAGCGCACACATTTTCACACATTATTTTGATCTTTTTCTTATATTTTTATTCAAGTGCTCGTAATTTTCCCTATTCTATAATTAGATTCAATAACACCCCTTCTAGTTAAAATAAAATATATTTATCAAATTTAATTAGGTTAAAAAAATTAATTAAATTAGTGAATATACCATGTGTTTTCCTAAAACATCTCAATCACCAATTTTTATTCCCTAAATCTCTTTTTTAGTTTATTATTATTAAAAGAATATCAATATGAATAAATTAAAAAAATATTGATTAATATGATAAACATACCTTATATTTAAAATCAAAATCAACTTCATAATTAGGTCATAAATTAAGAAGCCGAGAGCCCGAGAGAGTATTTTTTATCATGCCCTTACCTATTATTAATGAGGGTCCTTTAGTTTTTTTATAATGAGTTTTTCTTTATCAGCGTCATATAATTTCACTAATTTTTAATAACTTCATATATATATATATATATATATTTTATTTTGTTTCTTTATTAGTCAACTGTATGGACTTCATTAAAAATTAAGTAAATCTACAATGATATGATAAAAAATAAAAATAGCTACAAAAATATACTAAAATAGAAAAAAACACGATAGGGATGTGATAAAAAATAAAAAATAACATAACCTTATTAAAAATAAGTTATTATAAATTAGTTATTCCTTTTCACAAGGTTTTCAAATATTTTGATATTACTTGGAGTTTTTGAAAATAAATAAAGATGGTGATGATAATAACTGCTATAAAATAATAAAATTTGTTTATTGAGATGTATTTATTTTTAATTTTATATTTCATTATATTATTGTTGTTAGAATTGGACTTAGAATAAATGAGGCTAATTAATAATAATTAATATTTGATTATCTTTAATTAAGATCCTGGTTGGTTAGCATGATTCTAAGGATCATTGTTTTAAAATTTGAAATGTTTTTTCTGTTGATATCTTCGATGTTATAAAGAGAAAATATCTAGGATTAGTTATATCTATCCTCTTTTCATCTGTATGTACACATTACTAGGGGGAAAGTGTTGGAAATTTGCTCTAAGGGCCAGTCATTGTACTTTGAACATTATTAATTTAATGAATTTTCTCCATTATGTCATCATATAATTCGCATGTTCACTATGATGACTGTATCTTTGGATAAATCGTAAAGATTGTCCTAAATGTCCCTGGTCGGTCATCTATGTGGGAGTAGAGATGAAATAAGAGCAGTATGAATTTGATAAGATATAGATATACGAATCAAAGTCTTAGGCATTTGTAAGAGTACAAGGCGCTGGATCGACCCGCTTTGAAAAAACTGTGTGGATCAAGTCATAAACTTATCAAATGTATAACCACGTCACAATGCCCTTTGACCTAAGGTCATCATGGATTCATACATGAAAGTTGCTAAGCTTTGAACTAGTCAAAAGCACCTTTGACTAAGTGATGATAAAGGCTACGATCGGGCTTGATGGTTTTTCATGCAGAGAAATATGAATGGTCAATATGGAATTTGTCCCTCACATTAGTAGAGAGATATTACTGGACCCCTCGATGAGTGAGTCTGAGAAATGTATGGTCATACTACGATGGAAAGGAGTTTCCATTTCTATTGTCAGACTATTCAGGAATTGAGAAAGTAATGGTCAGGAATAGGAGAATGACATTATCCATGCCTCATCCTTGACCGAAATATCATGTGACAAAAGGGACGTGACATGGTTGTATAACAGGTTGCGTTGTGTTAACGATCTTCATATGAATTAGGTAGTCGTAATGTTTTGCTAGAAGCCGCTTACGACTTATGGGTTAGTACAGTTATTGGCCCACTGCCAACTTCATATGGGCCTACAGGGTTGCACACAAGAATGGCCCAATGTCAACACCCGTTTCTATTTCGATAATCAAAGAGTAATAAAGACGGAATTCCATTGGCATATAGAAAATTATATATATACTGATAACAGTATTCGTTTACAATCCCAAAGTTTTTCATAGACAAAATACAGAATACAGCGAAAACTTCAATATATACAAGATTCTCCAAAATATCTTAGCATAAACTAATTATAACCACCGACTTTAACCTTGCCTCAAGACATGTGCCAATCACTTCCCAGCTTATACGCCTTTGCCTTTTGATCCATTGACATTCGATAAGATGTTTGTTTAGAAAAAGGAGTGAGATTCTAAGGAATCCCAGTAGAAATATGCTATCGTTCATAGAAAATGCGAAAAGTAAATATGATATGTGCCATGTATGCACCAATTAATGAACAATATAAACACATCATCTGAATGTATACATAAGTAGGGCCCAGCCCTACTAATCTGCACCTATTAGATTCTCACCAACTCCCAATGTAAGTGCCCCGGCACTAATTGCCCCTCTCTAGGCAAAACATGTTGATTAATAAAGTACATTTACAAACAATGGAATCTACACAATCATATAACTATGGTATGATGTATGAAGGATAATGTCTGTACCTCAAAGTTCTGTCAACCCCTTTTTAGTGTGCCTTGTAAAATGTGTCGCTTCCGGCTTTCGACTCGGTCCTAAAATATTAAATGTACAAGAAATAGATCATAACTTATCCAAGTATCATTTTAGACACTTCCATAATATTTTTTGTGGTTATATTAGTCTATGGTAAAAATTTACCAAAATGCCCTCGGGACCTTGACCCGGTCCCGCTGTACCCGACCCGATATTATGTTTTCCCAAAATTTTGACTAGGGCTATCCTAATATATTTTTGCCCAAGAAATCCATTTTCAGGCTCGAAATTACCAAATTCAGTGTCAAATAATGAAATTGCCCTTGACAGCCCCGTTTTAGGGGAGTTTTCATAATTATGCTTTTTCGGGATTTTCTGAAAAAGTGACCAACTGTAACCTCACTTATTTTTGCCTCTTGAATCCAATGGAACCATTAATTTCATGGAAATCCAACTCCTTCCCCCAGATCTACTCTTGGCCGAAACATAGGTTAAGAAAAGGGAAAAATTTGGAGTTTTGTGTTTTAGTTTCCAAAGCTTGTACCTTTTCACTTCTAATCCTTTATTAAGTCATTTAAACACATACTAACCATGATTCAAAGAAATTTGGGCATCATAACCCCTTAGGATTAGGACTTTCCAAATTTACAACTTAATCAAAATCATCAAATCTAACCACAAACCTCAACAACAACATCATACAAGAATAGATCTAAGATTTGTAAGGTTACCTCTTGAGTTCTCTCTCTCTAGGCATCCTACTCTCTCTCTCCTTGATCTCAAGATGTGTTTTCTAAACCATGATTCCATAGAGAAGAAGCGTTTAGAGAAGGTTTTTATGGAATGCTACAAGAAAATGCTTAAGAAAATACCATTTACCTTAAGCTTCTTTTACTTCATTCTCTCTAGATCTCAAGACTTCTTCAAAGCTCTCTCTCTCTCTCTCTCCCCTTTCTCTAGCTTGGCCAAAAATATGAAGAAGAAGAGGAAGAGTATTTTAAAAGATCTCTCCTTTCCTTTAATCACTTGATTTCCAAGATTGCATCACATGGTGACACTTGGCATTAGCTTCATCTCTTTCCAATTGATGATGTCATAAGGCTTCAATTAGCCTTGAACTAATCTTTCCCCTCTTTTAGTTAGTTCAAAACCGTCCCCTCCTTATGTCTCCACTAACCAAATGGCTTCTTTCAACAAATTCAACCATACACTCAATTGTTGTACCATATTCATTATTACTTTGCAAAAGTAACCTTATTTTAACATAATTTGACATGTGCTCATCTTATTCAATTGTAAACTAATCCCCTCTTCATAGGATAATGACACTTGGCATATTTAATCTCATTAATCATTTTTCCCTCTATTTTTCTTGTGCTAGGTGAAAATTGCAAGAAAAAAGGGAAATAGGAATTGTTTCAATATTTCCATAATTCAATTAAATGAATTATGCACATGTCCTCCCAATTTCACAACTCTTGATTTATTCTATCAAGAATATTCAATGCATATATTCATTCTCCTTTATTTTCCTTAATTAATTGAAATTAACTTCAATTAATTGGAAAACAATTAATCTTGTGCTAAATTGACAAAGTTTCGATTTTGCCATTACCTTTGAAATCTAATTTCCTTTCTTGAGTCAATTTGCTCATTTTCTCATTTATATTTACTATTTTATTGAATTTCTCGAATCATTACAATATATTTAGTGAATATAAAATCTGGGGTGTTACACTCAACACGAGATAATGTTTAATTTAGAGTGGACAAATTTTATATTTATATATATAATATAAAATTCGTGAAAATAAAATTAATAATATTATGTGTGTGTGTGTGTGTTTTCGAAATATATATATATATATATATATGATAATATTATTATATTAGTTGTAAATTTAATTTTATTAAGATAAATTAAATTTAATAATTAACATGATAGAGATATAGTATCTCAGATTTAATTTATGAAGACAAATTAAATCTTTTGGCTCTTTATTCATATTAAATAAATAGGTTAAATTAAAACTGTTGAACGAATTTAATTAAACCAACTTTATTTAATTATCTCATCAAGATAATTAAGGGTTAACTAATTTTGAAATTAATCAAGATTAATTTTGAAATTCGAATATAGCCCACATGGGTTATAAAATTGACAGTGCAGAAAAACTCATGGACAGATGAGAATTAAGAGCCGTGAGAAAACCCTAGCAGACATTGAAGGCTCTAGCACGTAGTCCGTGTTGGAGTAGCATTCGATGGATACCGGTAGAGGGAGTTGATCGACATGCTGGCTGTAACCCCCGTCATAATCAAGGTCGAGATTAGGTGTATAAACACATTTTATAATTGAATCAGAGATCGAGGGTAATTAAAAACTTTTTACAAAACCTGTACAACAAGATCTCTATTTATTTCAAAGTAAAAACAATTGGCCTATTCGGTTTGTCACAAATACAATATCAGAGTATAATCCAAATTCCCGACATTCACTCGGGATAATAATTATTCCAAAAGTTTGTACAGGGCATCATTGCCCATCTCAATTCCCAAATCGAGGATTACACAAAAACTACAATCTTGTGGTTAATTCAATATACACATTGTTCAAAATGATAACCAATCAAAAACCAAAAAGATAGTAGCTGAGACTACCACTGGCAGTCCTAATCACCCTTATCCACTTGCTTGCCTCTTGATTCACTCGCCTTGTCTAAAAATGTTATTTGGAAAGAGTGAGATTCAAAAGAATCCCAGTAGCAACAGTTTATGTATATGATGCATAATAAACAAAGCAAGTAAGCATATATCACAATGCAACATTACAATATTCAAGGCCGGGCACACTACCACGTCCCCTCAACTATAGTCAAGGCTGGGCTCTCGCCATGTCCCCTCAACTGTATACGCGGCCGGGCTCTCACCACATCCCCTCACTATATTCAAGGCCGGGCTTACGCCACGTCCCCTCACTATATTCAATGATTAATACAAACAAGCAATGCATTACATATGATATAGGATAAAATGTTACTACCTTGGTCTTTCCGTTCTTGAGCAGGCACAAGCCTTCTACGCTCCAGGAAAATATCAAATTCTAAAGTCATAATTAAGGACGAAGCGTTATTCTCTATTCCAATACTCAATTGACTTCTCAACACTTAGATTTGGTTATCAATAATAACCCTTAAGAAGCTACAAATGACTCTAATAAAAGCCCTAAAGGGTTGGGAAATACTAGGTTGAAAATCATTTTTCAGAAGTGCATAATACTGATTTTTGGGGGTTGGCCACGGCCCAAAAATCCTTGGCTGCTACCAAAAATAGGTCCAAAATGTTAGAACAAGCGTTTCACCCAAGAGGGGGAGTGAATTTGGTGATACTAAAATTTCATCTGAAATATAAAACTTTAACAGTGGAATTAAAACAATAATGAGTAAGAAGAAATATCACCGAAGTGTACACCGGGAGTTATACTGGTTCGGTCACAACCACTTTGACCTACATCCAGTCCTCAGAGCTTCTCTGAGAATTTCACTATAACTTCCAAGATTCAGTGGATTTTTGGCACCTCAGTACAAACAAGTTCCTTCACCTGGACACTCGCTCCCCCTTACAAGTTGTAATCCAATCCCAACTCAAGGTTCCACAACCTTAAGTTATCTCAATAACAAATATTGAGTTTGAATGAAATATATCTCTTACAGAGTGAATAAGAATCACTGAAGCATAGAAATATAATTTCAACGTGAAAAACAGAGCAATGAACTTGATAATTCGTTTGTGTGTGTTCTTGTTGTTTTTTCTCTGTTTGGATGTTCCCATATATATAGATATGTTGGTGATGACCGTTGGAACATTTTCTTTCGTCCGTTGGAGAGTGCGCAGCCACTATTGACTTTTCAAGTTTTTGAAAAATATCCGTTGGCGGTGGTTGGTATTTGAACGTTTAATTTGACTTCCCTTTCTTGACATGATTCCTTCATTGTTTATCTGTAAATATGCTAGAAATACTAATATAATGAAAGATTAATCATATAGGAAACAATTTAATGAACGTTTGAATGATTTCTAAATTTCTGGGTAAGCTTACTCGAGTAGCTACTCGAGTATTACTTGAAGTTTACTCGAGTATCATCGGGAGATCTTTGATCTGTTAGATCAAGCGTTTCACCCAAGAGGGGGGGTGAATTGGGTGATACTAAAATTTCTTCCGAAAATATAAAACTTTGACAGAGAAATTAAAACAGTAATGAGTGAGGAGAAATATCACCGAAGTGTACACCGGGAGTTATACTAGTTCGGTCACAACTACTTTGACCTACGTCCAGTCCTCAGAGCTTCTCTGAGAGTTTCACTATAGCTTCCAATATTCAGTGGGTTCTTGGCACCTCAGTACAAGCAAGTTCCTTTCACCTGGACACTTGCTCCCCCTTACAAGTTGTAATCCAATCCCAACTCAAGGTTCCATAGCCTTAAGTTATCTCAATAACAAATATTGAGTTTGAATGAAATATCTCTCTTACAGAGTAAATGATAATCACTGAAGCATAGAAATACAATTTCAACGTGAAAACAGAGCAATGAACTTAATAAGTCGTTTGTGTGTGTGCTTGTTATATTTCTCTGTTTGAAGGTTCTCATATATATATGTATATTGGTGATGATCGTTGGAACGTTTCCTTTCGTCCGTTGGTGAGTGCGCAGCCACTATTGACTTTTTAAGTTTTTGAAAAATATCCGTTGGCGGTGGTTGGCATTTGAACGTTTCTTTTGACTTTCATCTCTTGATATGATTTCTTCATTGTTTATCTATAAATAGACTACTAATACAATGAAAGGTTAATCATATAGGAAACAGTGTAATGAAAGTTTGAATGATTTCTAAATTTCTGGGTATGCTTACTCGAGTAGCTCCTCGAGTATACCTTGAAGTTTACTCGAGTACCTACTCGAGTAACATCGAGAAATCATTGTTCAACTGCAAGTCAATGAATAAATATAACATTACTCGGTTAGTGCATGGAGTAAACTAAATTTCAAACTTTTGGAAAAGTTATTTACTCAGGTACATACTCCAGTAAAGCTTTTGCAACTTCATAGGTTATTGGGGTAACACCTCGAGTAATCCTTTAAAAAACTTTTGATTACTCTATGCTCTACTCCAGTAATGTTGGCAGGATTTCAAGGCCGAGAGCAATTACCTTGTTACTCGAGTAGGGACTCAAGTAATGCACTCATTTTTGCATAGGTTACTCGGGTACCACCTCGAATAACTAAGAATTTTGAGCATGACTTACCCGAGTAATGACTTGAAGTTTACTTTGAAAATATTTCTGCATACTGGGGTACATACTCGAGGAATCCACTTAAGATAGAACATTAGAAACTTGTATACTCGAGTAAGGACTTGAGGAAGATGAAATAAAGAGAGATCAAGTTAATCGGGTACCAACCTCAAGTTTCCACTTACTTTAGTATGTTACTCGAGTAGCTCCTCGAGTAACATTGGCAGTGGTACAAAGTACCGAGAGTTACATATTTTCAGAAACAGAGTTACTCGAGTAGCTCCTCGAGTATCAGGGGGAAAACTTGAAGGCAACTGGAAGTTTTCACAGGGTTACTCGAGTAGCTCCTCGAGTAACATTAGCAGTAGTACAAAATGCCGAGAGGTCCACATTTTCAGAAACACAGTTACTCGAGTAGCACCTCGAGTATCATTGGGAAAACTTGAAGGCAACTGGAAGTTTTTACTTGGTTACTCGAGTACCTCCTCGAGTAACATTAGCAGGCCGAGAGCAACTCCAAGTTTTTACCTGGTTACTCGAGTAGCTCCTCGAGTAATGTTGGCAGGTTACTGGAAGTTGTCTCTTGGTTACTTCAAGTTTTGTCTCATTACTCGAGTAGCTCCTCGAGTAATGCTTTAGAAGATTTGCTTCTGATCAAGTTCCTCAGCATTTTCTCATGGCCTTTCTTCATTACTCTAATGCTTACTTCAAGTGATGCTTGTTTCTGTCATTACTTAGTTCAAACTTGTTTATTAATTATTTCCTTTTCAAACCATACTTTTGTTATCATCAAAACATGAGATCTAACATGATCAACTGCAAGTCAATGAATAAATACAAGATTACTCGGGTAGTGCATGGAATAACTAATTTTCAAACCTTTAGAAATATATGTTTACTCGGGTACCTACTCGAGTAATGCACTCACAACTTTATGAGTTACTCGGGTACCAACTCGAGTAAACCTTCAAATAAACTTTTGGTTATTCGATGCTTTACTCCAGTAATGTTGGCAGGATTTCAAGGCCGAGAGCACTTACCTAGTTACTCGGGTATGGACTCAAGTAATGCACTCATTTTTGCATAGGTTACTCGGGTACCACCTCGAGTAAATGTATTTTTTGTGCATGACTTACCCTGGTAATGACTTGAAGTTTACCTTGAAAATATTTCTGCATACTCGGGTACTTACTCGAGGAATCCACTTAAAATAGAACATTAAATACTTGCATACTAGAGTAAGGACTCGAGGAAAATAAGATAAATTTATATCAAGTTAATCGGGGACCACCTTCAAGTTTTTACTTACTTCAGTGCGTTACTCGAGTAGCTCCTCGAGTAACATTGGTAGTAGTACAGAGTGCCGAGAGCTCCACATTTTCATAAACAGAGTTACTCGAGTAGCTCCTCGAGTAACATTGGTAGGCCGAGAGCAACTCCAAGTTTTTACCTGGTTACTCGAGTAGCTCCTCGAGTAACATTGGCAGGCCGAGAGCAACTTGAAAATATTTACACTATTACTCGAGTACATACTCGAGTAACGTTGGTAGGTTATTGGAAGGTGCCTCTGGTTATTTCAAGTTTTGTCTCATTACTCGAGTAGGTACTCGAGTAATGCCTTAGAAAACTTTCTTCTGATCAAGGTCCTCAGCATTTTCTCTTGGCTTTTCTTCATTACTCCAATGCTAACTTCAAGAGATGCTTATCCCTGTTATTCTTTTGTTCAAACTTGTTTATTAATCATTTCCTTTTCAAACCATTCTTTTGTTATCATCAAAACATGAGATCTAACATTCTCCCCCTTTTTGATGATGACAAAACTTTGGTGATTTTGGACATGGTTTTTCAAATTGAATTTTCAAATTAAATATGTCTTATTAAGTTTAAATTCATAGCACACACCTTGCATTCACAGTCAACTTCATTAGTCCAACAATGTATCATAATTCAAAACTTAAATGGACTTAAAATAAAATCATAACTTAAACACACTTGCATTAAACTTAAAATTTTCAAATTACAAGATAAGTTCAAGAAGACTAATAAAAAGAACTAACAAGTTTCAAAATGCTCCCTAGAACCCATATACACCAAAATACCCAAAATAAACTAGGACACATCCACAAAAATCACCTCTCAAGCTCTTCTCCCCCTTTTTGGCTTTATCAATCAAGTGGAGGGCTAGGAGGCTTGGCCATGGAAATAGGTGTTACTGGAAGGACCATAGAATCATCTGAGTCCAAGGAATCAAATGAACTAGAGGGAACTGGGTCAGGCAGATGGACTGGAGGGATATGGATGTCATCGCCGGGAGGAGAAGGTTGGAAGACAACCATAGTAGAGGTTTCTCCTTCTGGAGTGGTCTGAATCTCAGGAGTAGCCTCAGCCTCAGGAGTATGATGTTCAGGGGAGGAGGAGGGAGATATTTCCTCAGTTTGGGTAGGTGATGGAATCGGTTTAGGAACGGTTTCTGGCTGAGGTTTTGGAGGAGAATCATCAATGGTGATGTGTATGGTCTCGTTGGTTTCTGGGTTATCCACTGAGTAAAGGATGTCTTTGGCTTGAAGCTCAGGTAGACTAGATGGTTCAGCCTCAGTGATAGGAGTGTCTGAAGGAGGGTTCACTGGAGGTGGTGGTGGTGCAGAAGAAGATGGACCGGCAGAAGGTCCAGGACCCAATGAGTCCAGACGTGCCAGAATCAATCTCAGAGTCTCGCCCTGGGCACGTTGCTCAGCTAGCAACTCCTCATGCCTCTTGTCCGTTCTCTCAACCAACTCTCCCATCTTGGTATTCATGTGGGTTATCAGTTCGGCATTCGTGTTGGCGATATCCACATGAAAACCTCTCAGCATATTTTCCATGAAATGCTGGAGAGTGGCATTGAGGAAAGATGGTGATGATGTGGTAGCAGCTGGAGCCAATGACTGAGTGTCATCTATCTTGCTGGTTTCTGCCTCTGTGGTCTTCCTCTTCTTCTTTGACTCAGACTCCAGAGGGCCTTTCAGAGGGATGTCAATGTTCAATTTTCCTATCTGGTTTCTCCCAACCGGAGTCAACCTTTTAATGGGCTCCTTGCTATCCAAATACCATATCTTGTTCTCTTTCAGGATCAGTGACACAATCTAAGGATATGGCATTGGTATTGTAGCCTTTCCATCCACCCTATATCTCTTCATCTCCGAGAAAATATATTCCCCTAGATCCTTTTGTTCCTTCAAAAGTAGTGAAGCAAACCACCTAAAGTCCCTATCAGAGAAATGGGTGTAATTGTTGGCTTTGTTCACTAAGGACTTAGAGTAGATATACCATAGGACCCTGTGATGATCACACATATCACTCGGTTTAAAATTTAGGGGGCCAACTAGCTCACCGGGTTTGAGAACAGAAAAGATTTGATTTGGCTCAAGTTGGGAGTAAACATCATCCGGGGGATTTTCTATGCCTAACCACAAATTAATTCTAGATGGTGAAATTAGAATCTTTTGGCCTCTCACTGTGGTGGTCATTTCTTCCTCGGCTGAGGTTCTGTTAGGTTCATCTATGATCTCTAGATTACAATAAAAGTGAGTGATCACTTTAGTACAGAATGGTAATCTAATAGATAGCCAAGGCATAAAAGGATCTAAATAAGGACTTAGGTCATGCTTCACTACCTCTTGAAGTAACTTCAGATCAACATAGTGTGTCTTACACACCTTCCTTCTGGAGAACTGAGACAAGTACTTCGGAGACTCCACCAATTTGCTAACATTGAATCCCTTTGGTGGGTTGGTGATCTCTACTTCCAGTATTTTGGACTTCTTGGAAGATTGTCCCTTCTCCATTTGATCAATGATTCTAGCCATAGCCTTAGCCACATTCTTGTCATACTTTGGCTTTTTGATAGGCTTTGGTGTGAAAGAAGGCAATCAGAGTAAGGAGGTGAGGGAGATTTGGCACTCTTGCCTCTTCCGGTAGATGTACTCTTTTTGGATTGAGCCCTTGTCACAATAGGCTCTTTGATCACCACTCCTTTGGGTTTCGGTTGAGATTGAGGTTGAAGAGGAATTTTAGCTTTTGGTCTTGGGGTAAGTTTTCTTCTCTTTTTGGGAAGAGAAGAAAGAGGATTAGGGTTTTGTTGAGAGTCAGAGGAATCTATGGGAGTAAGGTTTTTGGTCCTCATCTTTCTGAAAGATTGAAAAACTGAGATTTTTAGAAAAAGAAAAGAGACAGTTGCAGGTTAGGGCACTGAGAATCTGGGCAAAATAGGAGGTTTTTGGAACTGAAATCTCTTGGGTTTTGACGGAAATGAAGCAGGGAATCACTTGTGAAAAGTTTTTGTGAGAGAGAATAGTGATTTACTCGAGGAGATTTTATGGAAATGACCGAGTTTGTGACAGATAAAGACCTAGAACCCGACGTTACTCGAGGCCTTTCTCGGGAGTTCATACAGAAAAATTCTAAAATAATTCATTTAAATTGCATACCTGGCATGAATAACATAGTAATTATCCATGGATGTTCCCTCGATCATTTATAACCCATTCTGATCAGATTTGAGTCATTCTTTATCAATTTGAGAATCTGGACTCCGACATTACTCGAGGCCTTCCTCGAGTAAGCTTCAAGTTTACTCGAGGCCCGCCTTGGGTAACCTGCTTTTCAACTTTTGACTCTTCATTTCTTTGAAAACTGAATCGTTAGATTTAAATTTCAAGTAACTTGATCCATTACTTCCAGTTTTGGGGGCCATTACTCGAGTACATACTCGAGTAAAGTGTTACTTTACTTCAAGTTGGTCCTCGGGTATTGCTTCTCTATTATCGATAACTTCAAGTTGGTACTCCAGTAAAGGTGTCCTCTGATAATCTCTCTTTTTGTTTCTCAAAACAGAGTTTCAAACTCCTTGCAAAACAAGTTTCTATATACTCCGATGCTTAAGTTAGTGATCATTAAAACATTATCAGATGACTTCATCTAATATTATGAAAAACTTAAATAACTTATAACTCATTGGGATTTACCATTCCCAAGTCTCTTCTAATGTATAGAAATTGATCTTTTGTAAGAGGTTTTGTGAAGATATCTGCTAGTTGAAGATGAGTAGGAATGAATATCACTTTCACATCTTTCTTTTGAACATGATCTCTGATGAAGTGATGTCTGACATCGATATGCTTGGTTCTAGAGTGTTGAACTGGATTCTTTGCCAAGCTTATCGTGCTTGTATTGTCACAATAGATTGGTATTTCTTTGAGATAAATACCAAGATCTTGTAGTTGTTGTTTTAACCAAATCACTTGTGCACAACAACTTGAGACTGCAACATATTCGGCTTCCGTTGACGAAAGAGACACTGTATTTTGTTTCTTGCTGAACCATGACACAAGTGATCCTCCAAGAAATTGTCCTTGTCCGCTGGTGCTCTTTCTATCTGTCTTGTATCCTCCATGATCTGAATCTGAGTATGCAACAAGATATTTACTTCTTTCTTTGGGATACCATAGACCTAATTCGGGTGTGTCAGCAAGGTATCTAAAGATTCGTTTGACGGTTTCAGCATGTGATTCCTTTGGTGCCGATTGATATCTTGCACATATGCCAACACTAAATTGGATGTCTGGTCTGCTTGCCGTGAGATAGAGTAATGATCCAATCATTCCTCTATATTTCGTGATGCTGTAGTCTTTTCCTTTGACATAAGCATCAAGTAACGTAGTTGAGCTCATAGGTGTGTCCGTGCCATTTGCTTCATCCATTCCATACTTCTTCAATAACTCTTTCAAATACTTTGTTTAGGATATGAAGATTCCATTCTTCCTTTGTTTGATTTGTAAACCAAGAAAGAAATTCAATTCTCCCATCATTGACATTTCAAATTCTCACTGCATTATCTCAGAAAATTCCTTACACAGAGATTCATCAGTAGCACCGAAAACAATATCATCAAAATATATTTGAACAATTAAAATATCATTGTGTTTTCGTTTTATGAAGAGTGTTGTATCAACTTTTCCTCGTACAAAACCTTGATCGATAAGAAACTTACTGAGCCTTTCATACCAGGCTCTAGGAGCTTGTTTTAAACCATATAAAGCCTTTTTGAGTTTGAAAACATGGTCAGGTTTAGTAACATCCTCAAAACCTGGAGGTTGTTCTACATACACTTCTTCCATGATGTAGCCATTTAAAAATGCACTCTTAACATCCATTTGATAGAGTTTGAATCCTTTGATGCATGCAAAGGCTAAAAGTATACGTATAGCTTCCAATCTAGCCACTGGAGCATATGTTTCCTCATAATCAATCCCTTCTTCCTGATTATAGCCTTTGGCCACCAATCTTGCCTTGTTTTTGACAATAATTGTGGATTCATCGAGTTTGTTCTTGAATACCCATTTAGTACCAATGATCGGATGATCCTTGGGTCGGGGTACCAAATCCTTAACTTGATTTCTCTCAAATTGATTTAGTTCTTCTTGCATTGCTATAACCCAATCATTGTCTGATAGGACTTCATCAATGTTAGAAGGTTCAATCTCAAAAATGAATGCAGAAAAACTTACTTCATTAAAAATTCTATTTCTAGTTTTGATCCCTTCATTTACATCTCCTATGACTTGATCTAAGGGATGACTTTTATTGTATTTCCAAGCTCTAGGTTGACCTAGGGATTGCTCTTCTTCCTTAGTTTCATCAACTTTTGGAATAAGAGACTTAGAAATAGATTGGCCATTCTCTTGATTTAAAACAACTTCCTGTTCTTCATCAATGGTTTTGTGAGAGGATTCAAATTCATCAAATACAACATGAATTGATTCTTCAACAACACAAGTTCTTTTATTGAAAACTCTATATGCTTTACTTCGGTTTGAATATCCTAGGAAAATTCCTTCATCAGTTTTAGAATCAAATTTTCCTAAGTTATCTTTACCATTATTATGAATGAAACACTTACAACCAAAGATGTGAAGATGAGCAATGTTTGGCTTTCTTCCTTTGTATAGTTCGTATGGTGTCTTTCCAAGTTTTGTTCTGATATATGCTCTATTTGAAATGTAACATGCTGTACTCATAGCATCAGCCCAGAATACTTGAGACACATTTTTTTCATTTAACATTGCTCTAGCCATTTCAGTGAGCACTCTATTTTTGTGTTCCACAACTCCATTTTGTTGAGGTGTCCTTGGAGCAGAGAAATTGTGATCAATGCCATTAGTATCACAATACTCTTCAAAGGCTTGATTTTCAAATTCTCCACCATGATCAGTCCTAATACCTGCAATGGACATACCTTTCTCATTTTGCATTTTCTTGGCAAAAACAATAAATTCTTCAAAGGTTTTATCTTTTGATGATAGAAAAATAACCCATGTAAATCTAGAGAAATCATTAACAATGACCAATGAATATAGGTTGCCACCAAGACTCTTTACTCTTACTGGACCAACTAAATCCATATGTAGTAATTGTAATGGTCTATTTGTTGAAATCTCATTTTTCAATTTGAAAGACGATTTAGTTTGTTTACCCTTTTGACATGCATCACAAATCAAGTCATTTTTCAAATTAACTTTGGGTAATCAAAGGACTAGATCCTTTTTGAGTAATTTGCCTAGTTAATGCATATTGACATGAGCCAATCTCTTATGCCATAGCCAACTTTCATCGGCATTACTTAGAAAACAATTTTCAGATTCATTTCTGATAATATCTAGAGTGTAACAGTTACCTTCCCTTTTTGCTCTGAGCTTAGCCTTGATATTCTTCTTATCAAGCTGTAAGTCATTCTTGTTGATGATTAAACATTCTTCTGAGTCAAATATTACCCAGTTGTTTTTATCTGCACTTTGACTTACACTTAGCAAATTGTGACACAAGCCTTCAACATAATATACATCTTTGACTTGTATTCCTTTGTCATTTTTGATTTCACCAATTCCTGCTATCCTTCCGGATTGATTTCCTTCAAATTTTACCTTTCCACCTTCCTTAGGTTGTAATGTGGTAAAACTTTCGAAATCTCCGGTCATATGTCTAGAGCATCCACTATCTATGTACCACTTGCTATTTTTGGATGCTTTGAGACATACCTGCAATCAAATGACTAAGTCTTAGGTACCCACATCTTTTTGGGTCCTTTTGGGTTAGTACAAATAATTTTCTGAATATATGAACCTTTAGGTACCCATTTGTAGGTTCCTATTGTTCCTTTCTTCTTATGAATGCATGAAGAGGTATAATGTCATTTTCTATTACAGTAGTTACAAAATGCAAAAGGATTTGATGTATGCACAGAATGTTGGAAATAATTCAAATATGACTTACCTCCTACTTTCTTTCTTCCTTTTCTTTTATCTGATTTTGGATCATATCCAATTCCAGATCGATCGTTTACAAATCGTTGAGCTTTTAAAATAACATTTAGCATCTCACTTCCTCGTGTAAATTTTTCAAGAGTTTTTGTGAGATCAATGTTTTTCTTTTTCAAAGATAAACAATTTTCACAATCCTTTCCCTTAAGTTCAGTTTCAAGAACTTTGTTTTTCTTTTTAACAACAATCAATTCTTTAACTACTTTGATGAGTTCAGAATGTAAAGCATTATATTCGGAAAGTAATTCATCATAGGTAGGTTCAGAATCATTTACCTCTTCTTCTGTTTCTTCTTGAGCAACAAGACATATATTAGCTACTTCTTCCTCATTACTTTCTTCGTCTGAGGAGCTGTCACCCCATATAGCATATACGAAAGCCTTCTTTTTGTTGAAGAATTTGCCTTTTCTCTTTTCTGTGCTCTTTTGGTTCAAATCTGGACATTCTGACTTGATATGTCCTGGTTTCCCACATTCATAGCAAATGATATGATCTTTGCTACTATTTCCTCCTTTCTGAAAATGTTTGAGTCCTTGACCTTTCTTGTAGAATTTTCTGAATCATTTTATGATTAGGCCCATTTCATCATCGTCAAACTCCTTATCCTCATCCTGATTCTCTTCTTTCGCTTTTAGTGCTAGACCTTTCTTTTTCTTGTCACCAATGTCATCTAGTTCTCTTTTGAACTTTAGTTTGCTTTCATATTCAAAAAAAACTTCCAAATAGAGAAGCAACTGATCTCATTGATTTTCCTTTTGCTTCTTCTATTGCAGTAACTTTTGCTTCCCACTCTTTAGAAAGAATATTCAAAATCTTTCGTACTTGGGTGTGCTGATCATAGACTTTCCCAAGAGCTGCAAGTTGGTTAACAAGATGAGTATATCTAAGTTCGAATTCAGAAATCGACTCACCTGATTTCATTCGAAATAGATCGAATTCGGTGACCAAAGTGTTGATTCGATTCTCCTTTATTCCCGAAGTTCCTTCATGAGCTATTTCCAGAGCTTCCCACATTTGTTTTGCTGTTGGAAGTGTGCAAATTCTGAAATATTCACTTTGACTCAAAGCGCTTTGTAACATCAGAATTGCTTTGCTATTGAGAGTGATAAGTTTCTTGTCATTCTCATCATATTCCTCTGGCATCTTTGGAATTTTCTGAGAATCTACAATCTTTGTGGGTTGATAGTTTCCACTCTCAATTACATCCCATAGTCCATATTCAGTAGCCAAAACGAACACTCTAAACTTAGCTTTCCAGAAAGAGAAGTGTTCTCCATTGAAACCAGGAGGTCTAGTGATGGACGCTCCGTCGGGAAGAATTCCTTCACCCATGCTTGCCATTGGATCCTTCTTAGGCTGTTAAACCTTAACAAGAAGACCTATGCTCTGATACCAAATGTTAGAACAAGCGTTTTACCCAAGAGGGGGGTGAATTGGGTGATACTAAAATTTCGTCGGAAATATAAAACTTTAACAGTGGAATTAAAACAGTAATGAGTAAGAAGAAATATCACCGAAGTGTACACCGGGAGTTATACTGGTTCGGTCACAACCACTTTGACCTACATCCAGTCCTCAGAGCTTCTTTGAGAATTTCACTATAACTTCCAAGATTCAGTGGATTTTTGGCACCTCAGTACAAACAAGTTCCTTCACCTGGACACTCGCTGCCCCTTACAAGTTGTAATCCAATCCCAACTCAAGGTTCCACAACCTTAAGTTATCTCAATAACAAATATTGAGTTTGAATGAAATATCTCTCTTACAGAGTGAATAAGAATCACTGAAGCATAGAAATATAATTTCAACGTGAAAAACAGAGCAATGAACTTGATAATTCGTTTGTGTGTGTTCTTGTTGTTTTTTCTCTGTTTGGATGTTCCCATATATATAGATATGTTGGTGATGACCGTTGGAACATTTTCTTTCGTCCGTTGGAGAATGCACAGCCACTATTGACTTTTCAAGTTTTTGAAAAATATCCGTTGGCGGTGGTTGGCATTTGAACGTTTAATTTGACTTCCCTTTCTTGACATGATTCCTTCATTGTTTATCTGTAAATATGCTAGAAATACTAATACAATGAAAAATTAATCATATAGGAAACAATTTAATGAACGTTTGAATGATTTCTAAATTTCTGGGTAAGCTTATTCGAGTAGCTACTCAAGTATTACTTGAAGTTTACTCGAGTACTTACTCGAGTATCATCGGGAGATCTTTGATCAACTGCAAGTCAATGAATAAATACAAGATTACTCGGGTAGTGCATGGAATAACCAATTTTCAAACCTTTGGAAATATATGTTTACTTGGGTACCTACTTGAGTAATACACTCACAACTTTATGAGTTACTCGGGTACCAACTCGAGTAAACCTTCAAATAAACTTTTGGTTAATCGATGCTTTACTCCAGTAATGTTGGCAGGATTTCAAGGCCGAGAGCACTTACCTAGTTACTCAGGTATGGACTCGAGTAATGCACTCATTTTTGCATAGGTTACTCGGGTACCACCTCGAGTAAATGTATTTTTTGTGCATGACTTACCCTGGTAATGACTTGAAGTTTACCTTGAAAATATTTCTGCATACTCGGGTACTTACTCAAGGAATCCACTTAAAATAGAACATTAAATACTTGCATACTAGAGTAAGGACTCGAGGAAAATGAGATAAATTTATATCAAGTTAATCGGGGACCACCTTCAAGGTTTTACTTACTTTAGTGCGTTACTCGAGTAGCTCCTCGAGTAACATTGACAGTAGTACAAAGTGCCGAGAGCTCCACATTTTCAGAAACAGAGTTACTCGAGTAGCTCCTCGAGTAACATTGGCAGGCCGAGAGCAACTCCAAGTTTTTACCTGGTTACTCGAGTAGCTCCTCGAGTAACATTGGCAGGCCGAGAGCAACTTGAAAATACTTACACTATTACTCGAGTACTTACTCGAGTAACGTTGGCAGGTTATTGGAAGGTGCCTCTGGTTATTTCAAGTTTTATCTCATTACTCGAGTAGGTACTCGAGTAATGCCTTAGAAAACTTGCTTCTGATTAAGTTCCTCAGCATTTTCTCTTGGCTTTTCTTCATTACTCCAATGCTAACTTCAAGAGATGCTTATCCCTATTATTCCTTTGTTCAAACTTGTTTATTAATCATTTCCTTTTCAAACCATTCTTTTGTTATCATCAAAACATGAGATCTAACACAAAACATTTGGGTCGCAGCCCATAATCCGCTGGCTGCGGCCAAGAAAAATCCTATATTTTGACTGAACTTCCAAAAATCATAACTAATTCTAGAAAAATTGAAATGAGTTGATTCTAAAGCCAAATAAAAGATATTTAAGTCCTCTTCATAGGAAAAATATGGGACATTACCAAAAATCACCACAAAAATAAGGAATTGTCCAAAACTCAACACTACTCCAAAACAGAGTCCAGTTTCCATCCCAAACTTTGGACAATCATATCTCCCAGTTCACAAAACAAAATGACACAAATTATATGTCCATTTTGAATCTTGGGGTGTGAAATTTAAAACTGGAAAGTTTCATAATTTTTAGACACCCTTTGATCATTCAAAACTTTCATGCAAACTGACTAACCAGAACGGAGTTTACATTTGACAGCATTCCAATTTTCTACTAAAATGTCCAATGGCTCCCAAATCAACAATCAAACCTATTCCCACATCAATTTTCACAAGGAATGCATTGGAAACATCAAATCAACTAATTTCACAACTTATCAACATGTCCTGTTTTGACCAATACACAAAACCAAACACAAATTGCCAAACTCAACCTTCAATGATTCAAACCAATCTATTTGTCTAAAAGACATCACAATATACCATTTCCATGATCACAACATGACAAACTCACTAAGACCCTAATTTTCAAAAATAGGGTAGAAAATTCCATAAAAATCAATGCTCAACCAACAACCACAATATATATATCAAAAGGGAGCTAACACTCATCTGTTTCACTTTCTCAAACTTGTTTCTTGATTCTTCAATCTCCAACTTTTCTCAAACACAAAAACACCTCCTCTTGAGAATCTAAAACCCTAAGATGAAAGCTCTTAACAAGAGGAACAACTTTAAAGAAGGAGATTTGGCATACAAGGTCAAGATCTCACCTAAAATTTGAGTTTTCATTTTCTCTTTCCTTCCAACAATAGCAGCCGAAACTTTGAGAGATAAGAGAGAGAAATGAGTGATGATGATGAAGATGGAGGATGAGGTCTGATTTTTCCCCTTTTTCTCATGCCTAAATGAAATAGAGAGAGGGAGAGGGAAGGGTATAATATGGTAAAAATGATTACTTGACTTTTCCCATCAACTACTCTTCATCCAATGGTGCCACATGTCATAATCTCCTTATTTCTCACCAAATAAGTAACCACATGGTTACACTAACTAGTCCATTAGTCATTTAGTCACACATCACATTTCTTTTAGTTAGTAATTAATTTCTTCATTAATCACTGACTAACTGGCCGATAATTTTCCATTCTTTCAATTTTTCCCTTAATTATGGCACATTCACTTGAATTGCCACATAACACATATTTAAATTTTCTTTTCTTCTTCCATGTGCCATTTTCCTCATATTTAGCCCAAATAATTATTTCATCACATAATTATGCTAAAATACAGGGCATTAGGCATTCCAAATAATAATTGGGATTTAAAATCCATTTTAATTTACAAAATCACTCACAATAATTATCATTAGCCCTTAATCCAAATTTGGGGCGTTACATTGGCTCCTAAAGATCGAAAACCAAGAACACACGAAAAGAAAGGTACAATTCTTTCTAACTTAGTTTAAACGCCGTTGATAAATCCTCAATTGGGATTGGCAAAATTTTTAAAATTATTCTGTTGTACTTACCAATCCTAACAGTGGCATCAGATCTAGATCAATTGTTCGTTTAAATTGAGTTTATGTTCTTATACATGTTATATATATGGAATATATATGTGTGTTTATAAGAAAACGTCCGAATATGTATCTAATCTAGCTAATACGAAAAGGAATTGTTTTGAAAGATTTGATTTTGAAATCGGTCGTTTGATTTTCATTTTTAAAGGAATATGTTCTACGTCAATTGTTCATTTTCGGATAGTGTTGTATGTTTATGCGATTTGATGGAATTGTTTCGATTATACGTGATATGTTTACATTTCAATTCTGCCGCTGGTGTCACAATTTCTGTTTTAGATTAGATCTAAAATTGGAATTCATCGTTGTTGGTTTCAAATTGGTTGAAGCTCACGGCTGTTTGCAAGAACAACTGGGTCTAGTTTGGATCTCTAATTGAGTTTTAAGGATCCAAAAGTGTGGGGAAGATGGTTCAGACCATAAGTGTTCTGAGTCATTTTTGAAACTTGGTCGAAATCCTTTTGAACTGGATTGAAATAAATATTTTAAAAATGGACTACCATAACTAACTGTTCGTAGCATGATATAACCTAATCACAACATTTATTGCTTTTCATATTGTATGAACTCTTATTGTGGTTTATTCTTCATACTTGTTTGGGTATGGTGAACATGGCTTTATTTTTTACAAAGGGTTATAATATTTAAATACGGCCTACGTGCCATGCCTTCCTCTAAATACTTTCAATGTACATTCTCTTCTTATCTCACTCCCCTCGTATGTTTAAATGAGGTTTCTCTTAATCTATTTATTTTCTTATTTAGAGAAGTCCTCTCATTGGCTTGGGAGAATTTTAGGTTAGGTAAGCCATGTTGTGTCGCATTTAATTATGCTTTTGATTAGATCATTGCATGTATAATTTTGTGTTTATATGTATGAGATATGACCACGATTGCATTCATATAAACAAAAACTAATTTATTGAGCCCTCAAATCAAATCTTAAGTTATAATGCTATCAATTAATGAATACTTGTCAAAACCTATATCGCTCAATTTTAGAAACCACCAAAGTGGATGCATTTGAGTTATCTTGATGAGACAGGCTTGAGTAATGGTGTTACTCATAATATTCATTATTGTTTTGACTTAACTGAGATTAACAAAACAATTTTGGATCTCAAGGCATTAGATAGGATTAAACTTGCTAGATCATATGATGATTGAATCCCATAAAGATCTAAGAGTTACATGTGATGTAATTGGTAAATAGGTTACCTACCAAATAACTTGAATTTAAACGTCTTACCAAAGTGGATTTAAATTTAGGCGAAATATGGATTTTAGCCACTAATTATTATATTGAGGGTTGTTAATTTAGTGGGAGATTACTAACTAAACTTTGCATATTTTATTGTAGAATCATGTTGACTAGTAATACCGCTACACTATCGTTGCAATCAATCCTTGAGAAGGACAAGCTTAATGGGACAAACTTTCTTAACTGATTCAGGAACTTGAGAATTGTTCTTAAGTAGGAAAGAAAGGCTTATGTCCTGGATCAATCAATTCCTGAGGAGCCTACAGCTAATGCTCCAAGAGCTCAAAGAAATGCTTACACGAAGCATAAGAATGACTCTGTGGATGTAGATTGCCTGATGCTTGTCACCATGATTCTAGAGCTCCGAAGAGATCTGGAACTTATGGAGGCTCATGAGATGATTCTCATTCTCAAGGAAATGTTCCAGCAATAGGCAAGGCAAGAAAGGTATAAGACCACAAAGGCCTTATAATCCTGCAAGATGGCTGAAGGAGCATTAGTTAGGGCTCATGCGTTAAAAATGAAAGGCTACATTGATCACCTTGAGAGGCTTAGATTTCCCATGAGCCAAGAGTTAGTTACGGATTTGATCATAAACTCACTCTCGGAGAGTTATGACTAGTTTTTTATGAACTACAACATAAACAACATAGAGAAATTAATTTCTAAGCTGTATGGGATGCTCAAAACTGTTAAGCAGAGCATTAAGAAAAAGCTCAGTACTGTTTTGATGGTTTAGAAAGGAATGGGTATGAAAAAAAAAGGAAGGGAAAATGGAAGGGTAATGGCTTAGGTGGTAAGGCTAAAGAGTCAAACAAGTTGAAACTAAGCCTGTACCCAAGAAAGAAAAGCCTCTAAAGGAAGGAATCTGCTACTTCTGCAATGAACCCGATCATTGGAAGAGGAATTACAGACTCTACCTTAAAGATCTAAAAAAGAACAAGAAGGATAGTGGGGCTATCACTTCAGGTATTTATGTTATAGACATTCATTTTTTTACCTCCTCTACATAGGTATTATTTACTATAAGTGGTTCTCACATTTGTACAAATGTGCAGGGTCTAAAGGACAATAGAAAGCTGAAGAAGGGCGAGGTGGACCTACGAGTTGGAAATAGAGTAAGAGTTGCTACTTTAGCTATAGGCACTTATGAATTAGTTCTGCCCAGTAGGCTTTTGTTAATTTTGAATAATTGCTATTATGTTCCTTCTTTGAAAAGTAACATTATTTCTCTTTCTTATTTAGCTAAGGAAGGTTATACTTTCATTATTGGGAATGGTAAATATTCTATTTATCATAATGATATTTTCTATACTGATGGTGATTTACATGTTGGTCATTATATATTAAGTTTGGAACATCCTAATAATGAGAATATCTATAACGTAACTACTAAAAGGATAAAATCAAATGATTTGAATCTGACTCTGACCTACCTATGGCATTGTCATCTAGGTCATATAAATGAGAAATGTATTTCTAAACTCCATCAAGATGGATTTCTTAACTCATTTGATTTTGAATCATATGATACATGTGAATCTTGCTTATTAGGAAAGATGACAAAGGCACCTTTTACTAGGCATAGGGAGAGGGCCACCGATTTATTGGGCCTTATATATACATATGTATGTGGACCATTAAATACAGCTGCTAGGGAGGTTATATGTACTTCATTGCATTTATAGACGATTTTAGTAGATATGACTATATCTATCTAATGAAACATAAATCTGAATCTTTTGAAATGTTCAAAATATTCTAAATGAAGTACAAAATCAACTTGGCATAATAATTAAAGCACTTCGATCTGATCGGGGTGTGAATATTTGAGCCAAGAGTTCATTGACCATCTTATAAGTGTTAGAGCAAGCGTTTCACCCAAGAGGGGGGGGTGAATTGGGTGATACTAAAAATTTCGTTGCAAATATAAACCTTGATGGTGAATATAAATTAGTAAGGAGTAAGGAGAAATATCACCGAAGTGTACACCGGGAGTTATATTGGTTCGGCCACAACCACTTCGACCTACGTCTAGTCCTCATAGCTTCTCTGAGAGTTTCACTATAACTTCCAAGATTTAGTGGGTTCTTGGCACCTCAGTACAAGCAAATTCCTTCGCCTGGACACTCGCTCCCCCTTACAAGTTGTAATCCAATCCCAACTCAAGGTTCCACAACCTTAGTTATCTCAATAACAAATATTGAGTTTTAATGAAATATCTCTCTCTCAGAGTAAATAAGAATCACTGAAGTACAGAATTATAAATGTGTGTAAAATAAAGTAATTAACTTGATAATACGTTCGTGTGTGTCCTTCTCTGTTTGGATGTTCCCATATATATAGATGTGTTGGCAATGACCGTTGGAACATTTTCTTCTCGTCTGTTAGAGTGTACACAGCCACTGTTGACTTTTCCAGTATTTGAAAAATATCCGTTTGCGGTAGGTGGCGGTAGGTGGCAATTGAACGTTGCATTTGACTTTCCTTATTTGGTAAGATCTCTTCATTGTTTATCTATGGATATGCTAAGAATACTAATACAATGAAAGGTTAATCACATAGGAAATAAATCAAAGAATGTTGGAATGAATTCTCAAAATCTGAACTTGTATACTCTAGTATTCATTTAAGTTTACTCGAGTACTTACTCGAGTATCATCGTGAAAATGTGAATAAACTGCAAGTCAATAAATGAACATTATATTACTCGGGTAGTGCATGGAGTAAGCAAATTTATAAACCTTTTAAAATAACTGTTTACTTGGGTACTTATTCGAGTATGGCACACTGTTCTTCATAGGTTACTCGAGTAGTAACTCGAGTAATCTTTCAAATAAACTTTAGGTTACTCGATGCTTTACTCCAGTAACGTTGGCAGGATTTCAAGGCTGAGAGCACTTCAAGTTTGATTACCTTGTTACTCGAGTCCTTACTCGAGTAAACATAAATTTTGTGCATAGCTTACTCGGGTAGTGACTTCAAGTTCTGTGCAAATAACTCTGCATATTACTCGATTACTTACTCGAGTAATCCATTTTAAATAAGTGATTGAATACCTGCATACTTAAGTAGTGCCTTGAGTGAAGTGTGATAAAAGCATATCATGTTATTCGAGTATTACCTTCAGGTTTTTGACTTACCACAGTGAGTTACTCGAGTAGCTCCTCGAGTAACATTGGCAGGATAGAAAATGCCGAGACCAACATATTTCTTGAAACAGGGGACTCGAGTATCGTTGGCAGGCCGAGAGGAACTAGAACACTTTTACATGGTTACTCGAGTACTTACTTGAGTAATCTTGGCAGGTCGAGAGCAACTGCAAGTGATTTACCTGCTTACTCGAGTAGCTACTTGAGTAACGTTGGCAGGCCGAGAGCAACTGGAAGTCATTTACCTTATTACTCGAGTGCTTACTCGAGTAACATTAGCAGGTTACTTCAAGTTTCTGTCCATTACTCGAGTACCTACTCGAGTAATCCTTTAGAAAACTTGCCAGCAATGAAGTTTCTCAGCTTTTTTTCCTAGTCTTTCTTCATTACTCTAATGCTTACTTTAAGTGATGATTTTGCCCTGTTATTACTTTGTTCAAACTTATTTGTTTATCAAATCTATACCATCCTTTGTTATCATCAAAACATGAGAGATCTAAGAATGAGTTGTGGGATAATCGCACAATTGACTCCTCCAGAAACACCACAATGGAATGTCATTTATGAATGGAGGAATCAAACACTATTAGATATGGTTCGATCTATGATGAGTCAAACAGATCTTCCACCGTCCTTTTGGGGACATGCCCTGGAAACAGCTCCATTCATACTAAATCGTGTTCCATCTAAGGCAATCGAAAAGATACCATATGAGATATGGACTGGAAAGAAACCAAGTTTATCTTTTCTCAAGATATGGGGATATGAGGTATATGTTAAAAACAAGCCTAAGATAAATTAGCGACCAGATCCTCAAAGTGCCTTTTCGTGGGGTATCCTAAGGAATGAAAGGATACTATGTATACAATCCCACCAATAACAAAGTGTTTGTTATTCGAAATGGTAAGTTTCTAGAAAGAGAGTTTATCTCTAAAAGAACCAGTGGAAGTAAGGTACATTTCGAAGAAGTTTGAGAGTAACAAGATAGTACAGAACTACATATGGAAAACAGAGAAGTCTTACAACAAGTTGTTGAGCCTCCTCAAGTAACACAAGGTCCATTAAGATCTGATAGAACATCGCATCAGCCTCAGAGATATGGATTTCTGATTACTGAAAGCTATGATGTGTTACTCATTAAGCAAAATAAGCCAACCACCTATCGAGAAGCCATAATAGGACTAAACTCCTTGAAATGGCTAAATGCCATGAAGTCTAAAATACAATCATGGACGACAATCAGGTAAGGACCTTAGTCAATCCACCTAAAGGTGTAAAAACAATCAGGTGCAAATAGGTTTTCAAGGAGAAAACTGACATGGATGGCAATGTAAATGTCTTCAAGGCATGATTGGTTACAAAAGGATTTACTTAAACTTATTGTGTAGACTATGATGAACCCTTTTCCCCAGTTGTAATGGCCAAATCAATCAGAATTCTTCTTATCATTACATCATATTATGACAATGAAATATGACAGATGGATGTCAAAATAGCCTTCCTTAATGGAAAGATGCTTGAGGATGTGTATGTGACACAATTTGAAGGCTTTGTGCATTAAGAGGAATCTAGTAAAGTTTGAAAGTTTCAAAGATCCATTTATGGATTAAAGCAAGTATCCCAGAGCTGGAATCATCGTTTTGATGAAGTAATCAAAGAGTTTTGATTCATTTAAAACATTGATGAAACTTGTGTTTATAAGAAGGTTAGTGGAAGCACAGTTGTATTTCTAGTGCTTTGTGTAGATAACATCCTACTCATTGGGAATGACATTCCTACCTTGTAAAGTGTCAAGACTTGGTTAGGAGAGTCTTTCTCGATGAAAGACTTAGATGAAGCCACATACATCCTAGTAATTAGGATCTATAGAGATAAATCCAAGAAACTAATAGGCCTAAGTCAGAGCACATACTTAGACAAGATATTGCATAGGTTCAATATGCAAGATTCAAAAAGGGGTTATATGCCCATGTCTTATGGCATCCATTTTAGCAAGGATTTGTGTCCTAATACAGCTGATCAGCGAGATCACATAAGCAAGGTTCCATATGCCTCAGCTATTGGATCAATAATGTATTCCATGTTATGTACTCGACTGGATATCTCATTCGCCTTAAGTATGACTAGCAAATATCAACAAGATCCTGGTGAGGGTCATTGGACTGCTGTTAAGAATATTCTAAAGTACTTAAGAAGGACTAATGACTTATTTTTGGTATATGGTGGATTGGATGATGAGCTTTGTGTAGCTAGTTATACAGATGTAATTTTCCAAACTGACCAAAATGATCTTAAATCACAATCTGGATATGTATTCCTCCTGAATGGTGAAGCAGTAAGCTAGAAGAGCTCTAAGTAGAGCACTGCAGTAGATTCTACAACAGAAGCTGAGTATATAGCAGCATCGGATGCAGCTAAGGAAGCCGTTTGGATCAGAAAGTTCATTACTGAACTGGGGGTGGTGCCTACCATCTCAAATCCAATAGATTTATTCTGTGATAATAGCGGTGCTATTGCATAAGCCAAGAAGCCTAGGTCACATCAAAGGACCAACATATACTCAAGCGATTTTATCTCATTAGAAAAATCAATGATAGAGGTGATATAAAGATATGCAAAGTAGCAGGAGAAGACAATATTACTTATCCTCTTACTAAACAGCTTACATAGGCAAAGCATGAGCATTATGTTAGGACAATGTGAATTAGGCAAATTGATAATTGTACCTAGTGCAAGTGGAAGGATGTTGGAAATTGTGCCTTAGGGGCCAATTATTGTACTTTGGACATTATTAATTTAATGAATTTTCTTCATTATGTTATCATATTATTCGCATGTTCACTGTGATAACTATATCATGGATAAATCGTAAAGATTATCCTAAATGTCCCTGATCAATCATCTATGCGGGAGCGAGATGAAATAAGACTAGTATGAATTTGATAAGATATGGAGATACGATTTAAAGTCTTAGGCACTTGTAAGATTACAAGGTGCTAGACCGACCTGCTGTGAGAAAGCTGCATGGATCAAGTCATAAGCTTATCTCATGTATAACCACGTCACAATGCCCTTTGACCTGAGGTCATCATGAATTCCTATATGAGAGTTGCTAAGCTTTAAACTAGTCAAAAGTCACCTTTGACCAGGTGATGATAAAGCTACGATCGGGCTTGGTGGTTTTTTACACAGAGGAATGGTCAAGATAGAATTTGTCCCTCACATTAGTAGAGAGATATTATTGGGCCCCTCGATGAGTAAGTTTGAAAAATGTATGACCATACTATGATGAAAAGGAGTTTCCATTTCTATTATCATACTACTCAGGAATAGGGAAAGTAATGGTCAGGAACATGAGGATGACATTATCCATGTCTCATCCTTAACCGAAACATCTTATGACAAAAGAGACGTGACAGGGTTGTATAATAGGTTGTGTCGTGTTAACGATCCTTATATGAAATGGGTAATCGTAATGTCTTACTAGAAGCCGCTTGCAATTTGTGGGTTAGTACAGTTATTGGCTTACTGCCAACTTCATATGAGTCTACAAGGTCGCACATAATGGCCCAATATGAGACAATGTTTAATTTAGGGTGGACGAATTTTATATTTATATATATAATATAAAATTCGTGAAACTAAAATTAATATTATATATATGTATATATATATATGATAATATTATTATATTAGTTTTAAATTTAGTTTTATTAAGATAAATTAAATTTAATAACTAACATGATAAAGATATAGTATCTCAGATTTAATTTATAAAGATAAATTAAATTTGTTGGCTCTTTATTCAGATTAAATAAATAGGTTAAATTAAAACTGTTGGACAGCTTAATTAAACCGAATTTATTTAATTAGCTCATCAAGATAATTAAGGGCTAATTAATTTTATAATTAACCAATATTAATTTTAAAATTTGAATATAGCCCACATGGGTTATAAAATTGATGGTGCAGAAAAACTCATGGACGGATGAAGATTCAGAGCCGCAAGAAAACCCTAGTAGACATTGGAGGCTCTAATGCATAGTTCGTGTTGGAGTAGTATTCAATGGATACTGGTAAAGGGAGTTGATCGATGTATTGGCTCCTGAAGATGAAAAACTAAGAACTCACGAAAAGAAAGGTACGATTCTTTCAACTCGATTTAAACGTCGTTGATATATCTACAATTGGGATTGGCGAAATTTTAAATTATTTCGCTGTGCTTGCCAATGCTAACAAAAAGTGGCAGTAAATAGCTAATTTGTCCTATAAAAGGTAAAGGATATGATCCACAAATTATGATATATGATCCAAAAACATCACTAGAATTAGTATCAGTTTCTCTGAGCCCCAACCTACTCCAAATAACCCTAAACTTCATCTCTCAACAGCTGTAAATCCAAACAGTCTTTAACATCTTTTTCCAGTAGCTGCAACACCTCAAGATAGTTCTTCAAATCATATTCCAGCTACTGACAACTCTCCCAACAGTTGTAAATCCAAATAGTCCTCAACATCTTTTTTGAACAACAGCAATGCCTGAAGATAGTTCTTCAAATCATATTCCAACCACTGAAAACTCCTACAAACAATTCTGAAACTCAGCCAGAAACCTCTAACATACTTGAACATATCTCTACAAACTCACCTGCTCTACTCCCAAACCTCATGTGATGGAAATAGAGATAGAAACAACAAGAACTCAAGATGAACAAGTAGCAAACAAAGAAGATTGCATTACTAGTCTGAAGCAAAGTCCTGAAACTCAACCTGAGATTATTCCTGAGGATCTACAAAAGTCTATTGCTTTAAGAAAAGGCAAAAGGAGATGTACTCGACATCCTATTGGGAAGTATGTTTCCTATGAAAAAATGTCACATCAGTTTAGAGCATTTGTGACTAGTGTTGACAAGGAAGAAATACCAAAGACATTTTAGGAGGCTATGAATGATCAGAACTGGAAATTGGTTATTGATAAAGAGTTGAAAGTGTTGGACAAAAATAAAACCTAAAAAATCACTGAACTATCACACGGGAAGCCTGTTGTAGGAAGTAAGTAAGTTTTTACAAAGAAATATAACTTGGATAGTAGTATTAACAAACATAAGGTGCATTTGGTTGCTTGAGGATTCACGCAAACCTATGGTATTGATTATCAGAAAATATTTACTTATATAGATAAATTCAATACTATAAATATTTTACTCTCTCTTGTAGCTAATCTAGATTGGCCGAAGAGGAGGTGTACATAGAAGTGCCATTGGGGTTACAAAGTTTAGAAAATTCTATATTTGTGAGAGTTACTCAAGATTGGGGAATCTTGAGTGGGAAACAAATTGTATCCTTACAGTGTGTAAGGGGGAGCTTATATCTCAGTGAAAGAATTGTAAAGGCTTCACAAGTGCCCGAATCAAACTTGTGAGATTGTAGTAGTTCTCAAGTACCCGGTTAAACTTGAGGGAGATAGTGGATTGAAATCTTAGGAGGAGCCTGGGGACTGAACGTAGGTCATCGTGGATTGGACCGAACCAGGATAAATTACAGTTTACATCTTCTCTTCCTTGAACTCTTATATTTCCAACATATATGATTTCAATAACTGATTATGGTTTTATATTTCACTACTTACATACTTATTGATTTCATAAGATGCGAAAAGAATTTCAAAGTAGTTAAGTTTTTATAATACACCCAATTCACCCCCCTCTTGGGTGTCAGCCTGTTCTAACATTTGGTATCAGAGCCAACCTCTTGTTTAAAGGAGTTAACCGTCTCAAGAGTTATTAATGGCTGATTTTGGGTATTACTCGCTTTCAGAAGGTTTTGATTATACAATCCCACCTTATTTAAAAGATATCAATTTTTGGTTTTGGAAGGCTAGAATGACATCATTTGTAAAAGCCTTTGATTTTGATATGTGGAATGTCTTTACAAATGATTTTGATTTCAAACCGAGAAAGGATTGGATTGAAAAAGAAAAGAAAATGTTTTCGTTGAACATTAGAGCAATGAAAATTCTATATAGTGCTTTGACCGAGAATGATTTTGAGAAAATCAAATTTTGCTCTAATGCCAAAGATATTTGGAACACTTTTGATTCTGTTTATGCTTCTAACAACTGTAATGAAGTTAAAAGTGTTGACAGTTCATCAGAAACTATAAGCTGTATATCAATGATTGATGAACAATTGGAAGTCGAGAATGAAGAAGGAGAAATCATAGAACGCTTCCATGATCTAGTTAACATAGAAGAACAAGAGGAAGATGATTCCCAAGAAGAGCTCATTATGGACGAAGATGGGTCATCCTCTGGATCTCAAAATGTACATATGGTAACCAATTCCAATTCTTCTGGAGTTATTTTGAAAACTGATTTTCAAAATTTGCATAAAATTATTTTTCAACCAATTATTGATTCTATTGAGAAAAACAACAATGTTTTCAAACATGCTGGAAATTCATGTGGGAAGAAAGAACTTAGGCAAACTGATAATTTGAGATCGTCTTTTCTTGATCAATACAATACTTGCATAGAATCTTATAATGCACATCATTATATTACTTGCAATTATTGTGGTAAATCAGGTCATATTTCTCACACTTGTTATATTAGGAGAAATTCTAATGTGAGAAATAATTTTGTTTGGGTTCCTAAAATACATGTGAGTTCAAATGCTAACGTTCAAGGACCCAAAGTAAAGTGGGTACCAAAATGTCCATCTAGTGTTTCATGTTTGCAGATTGATTCTAGAAAAAATGGACATAAGGGTACAGAGAAAATGAAGAAGATTCCAAGAGTTCCTAATCCACCTGAAAGGAGATTCACATCAATTAGGAGAACTCTTGGATCACCTATTGCTGGAACTACAAAGTCTAATAACAAAGAAAGGAAATGGAGAATAGGAGGACGTTCTACCTCAAGAATGAACTACCATAGAGTACCATTCAACTACCTTGAGGAGAGCAAGAGATGGAGGACCTCTCAAGATTCAAGGAAAAGACTTTCAGAGTCTACATCATATGAGAAAGCATTGCATACACCCAAAGCTATGAATTCAAAAGTTAAACATAATAGAAAAATGCATTGGGTAAGAAAATGAAATCCTCCAAGTGCCTAAAGCAAAGGTATACAACGGTAAAACCTCCTGCACTATTATCTTTAGTATTTATTGAGGTTTGTATCTTGTTACCTTAGGAATGAACATTGCAAACTTTCTTGGAAATATGGTTTCCACATCCCTTAGAAAGCTTATTTTGCAAATTTATTTACGAAGGGATTGCAATGTTCAGAAGTTTAGTTCTTTATGCATACATGGAAATTTCAAGAATATTCCCTATTATGCATAAAGTCATCGATTGATTCATTGTGCTCAAATTGGTTTGATTTAATTATCCTTAGAACATGTGAATTTTATCTTGATTCCTACAAGCTAACAAGAAATGGATCCAAGCAAGGTTGGATACCAAGAAGAAAAAGAAATTTATACAGTTCTGTAGGATAAGAAAAAGCTTCTCAAGGCTATGGCCACATGAAGACAAATTCATATCTTGATGATGCTGAATTTTGGAGTTTGGTGCTGAGTGTGCAAAGGAGGAAAATCAATATCACTCCACCAAAATCAGGCAAGCTACTGCAAAGGCAAGAGGAATTATGGTGATATCTAATCCCTACCCTATACTATGCTTATATGAATGATTTAATTTGGGTAATGAATATTTGTCTATTATTGCATTCCTTTAGCAATCAATCTTTGATGATCATTAAATTATTTACAGATTGCTAAATGAACCAAACGTGAAACTATGCATAGTTTTTCTATCAGTTCATGTTTTAAAGTGCACAATCCAAAATTGTATTTTGGTCTCAATTCATCTTGTTTATAAAAGTGCATACACATGGTTTAAAAATTTTCATATTTTGTTTACATTCAAACTGATTTCAAAATTGGAAGTTAATATTTTGCGTCAGAAATACTTCAAATATGACCACTAGGTTTTTCCCATCATTGATCATAAATGTGCTATCTAGTGCTTGCACTCCTTAGTCTTTATTCTCTAATGAGTTAGCCTTCATGTCTAACAAGTTGATCATCTATATGAGTGTCAAGCTGATCTCTAAGAAAGGAATTCAATTCATGAAAGCCTTGTTCCTAATACATAAATTCTTGTTGGTGGAGTTATTCTAAGCGTTATGAATATTCATTAATGCATTACCCATTGATATGACCTATCTTTGAATAACCAGTGTCTTGTATTTGAATCTTTGTGTTGAATGTTCCGATTCTTCAAGACAAAACTCTAAGAGTCAACTTTAACTCTTGTCAATAGCAAAGTCATTGTGCTAATATATGTCTATCAAGCTAAGCCTTTTTGGCTAAGTCTTTTTCCATATGACTTTTGCTCTTGGGAAATCTCTTAAACATGTTAACTCCAATGTCTAACATGTTATCTTAGTTGTACTCCAACTAAAGCATTCTGATATATTTTTAAACTTGTTGACTTCCATCATTTTTAACATGAGCATTGATCTCAAGCATGTTTCAAAAATAAGTTTTGCATACATTCAAAATCTCAATTTTACAATGCATTGTCATGATTTGAAATATCATTTGAAATTTGAAACAATTTGCAAACTTGATTTAATTCATGATTTATCATTTCATACAAGTTGGTCATTATGGATGGAATCTCTACTCTCTTTGACCAAATTTACATGGATTAAGATATTTTCAATGACATATTTTCCATTTAAGAGCAAGAGATTTGTTATGTCTAATATTGAATGGACCCAAGAAAAGTTGGGTGTCAAAGAATATATATTTATACTTTTGCAGGATTGTCTTTAAGAAGGATGCTCTGAGAAAAGAAGAGTTATTCGAATACTAATCACTGTATTCGAATACCCAAAGAAGTTTTTAAAAGGATTTTATTCGAATACAAACTGTTTATCCGAATACAAACATTAATATCTCATTCTGTTTGTTGACAACTATTCGAATACTGGAGTAACTATTCGATTACAAAAGAAAGGTTTTGCAACAGCTTTATTCGAATAAATAGCAAACCATTCGAATAGAATAAAGTTTTCAGAAAACTATTTGAATAACGGATTCTCTATTCGAATACAAAAACAGATTTTACAAAGAGACTATTTGAATAATGAATAGAGTATTCGAATACTTGGATGATTTTTTCAAAGCATACAAAATATATTCGAATAGCAAAGTCACTATTCAAATACAAAAACAAGTTTTACAGTGAAGGCATTCGAATAGTGTATTTATTATTCGAATAGCAGAAGACTATCTTTAAATGTTACTTTAGGGAACTATTCGAATACTCATGTTGCTATCCGAATAGAAAAGCAAGGATTACAAATGGACTATTCGAATAATCAACAAAGTATCCGAATAGCATCACTTTCCTTCGGCGCTTGAAAAGGAACTATCCGAATAACAGAATCACTATCCGAATACAAAGGCAAGATTTGCGATAAAAGTATTTGAATAGTGTATCTATTATTCGAATAGTAAAGATTTTATTAGATTTCAATTCAAAAGACTATTTGAATACTACTCATACTATTCGAATAGTGACAGTAATTATTTTTGATAAACTATTCGAATACTCTGAGAACTATTCGAATAATGTTGTTTCTTAAAAATGTATTTGATTAATGAATCTTCTATTCGAATAATCTCTATTAAATTTTCAAACTAACTATTCGAATAGAATAAATTGTAGTTATTCACAGGGAAGGAAATGTATCAGAATACTGAAGTTTCTATTCAAATACACCAAGGAGCCAGAGATAGAAGACTATCTGAATAGTGGTATACAATTTGAATGAAACAAATAGTTGAGGAGATCAAGAAAAAAGGACAAGGGATCAACAAACACATCATCTTATGATCCATCCACTGAGAGCAAGGATATTGACAAAACAATAAGGAATGAGATTGCCAAAAAATTTTGAAGCTGGACCTAGTATAGTCAATCACAAGGAAGCCAATAAGATCAATCAAAAACTTTGATAGAAGAAGTTGCAGAATCACTCCCTGAGTTCAACACAAAACCTCTGCAACAACCTGATGAGAAAAAGAGGTGCTTCAACACTATCACACTGAGCTTGCTACAAACAATGATAAGCTCATCACTTCTGTGAATGGCAAGATTATATTACTCTATGACTTGATCAGAACTTCAAGGCCTTATATGAATAGCAAGAAGATCAGAGTAGGATGCTACAGAAGCAAGCTAGCAGTATGAGAAATTTATATGCTATGGTTGGTTGATAAGCAAAGGGGTACACATTAAGTTAATGAATGCATAAGAAGCCTTATTTTGAGCTTATCTTGGTATCCTTAAGTGTCCATAAAGATTAGCTTCAGAATTCCTCAGTACCGATCACATTGTCTGACAGTAAATAGCCAATGATGCATCAATAGACTGCAGAGGACTATAACTTGAGTGATTATGACATTACTCGAGTAAGGTATTGTATTTTTTATTAATTCAAAGTCTCTGAGTTGCATCACTCGAAGTGAATACTTGAGTGATGACTCGAGTGATATTGAGGTACAACTATTAAAACCTCTTATTAGCATCATCATTTTCAAAACCTGATTTCTCACTATATCTTCCGACTTTTATACTCAATTTCTCTCTAAAGTTTTTCCAATGAATTTTCAAATCCATGAGAGTTTTTAACTCTATTCTTTATAATGTTTTTTAAAAGCATTGCACTCATTAAGGGGGAGCTTCACATTCACGTGTTTTATATCTTAAAAGCTTATCTCCTTTATTTGAAGAAAATCATTATACTCATTTGCATTCACTCTTAATTGATTAGTTTTGATGATGAGTTACTCATATATCTTCTTTCCATGATCTTAATTTGCATATTTTATAGAAAGGAAACTTTTGATACTTGATTGTACTAACCATTCTCCTTGCAAGAATGCTTTTACTTATAGTAGGAGAATTTGCTCTACGCAAGATCATTCCTCAACACACTAAATGGAAAATATATCAACTTTGAGGACATATGCTTTAATGATCTATCAAGGGAAATATATTGGCTACAACATTCAAAGCAACAAATACCTAGCCCAATACAACGGAGCATTATATGGAACAGAAGCTCAACTAAAAAAAGAACATCCTGGAGACAACATGAATATACATCATGGCTGAACAACGAAAGCATGATGAACTGGACTTCATGGATCTATTATCAGCTTGTTGAATCCTAATAAGCATTTCTAAACCCTTCCTCTTTATATTTTGAGAATATATTGCATATCTTTGATTTCAATTTACTTTGATTTTGAAAGCTTTGTTGAAAACCTCTTCAAATTGTTTCAAACTTATTTTCATCACTTTTATTTGCATCGAAATGGAAATACTTCCAAAAAGGGGAAGAGAAATTTATTTTCTTGACACATTTCTTTTGATTTAAAAAAAAGGGGGGTTTGTTTTCTTGAACACCTCTCACATGCATTTCTTCTTTGTTCTCATATTTGCCCCCCTCAAGCATTTCTTCTTTATTGTCTAAACTTTTTGCTGATGTCAAATAGGGGGAGAGATACTACACAAAAAATATGTTGCATCTAATATGTTTTCATACTCATACATATTTTTTGTAAAGGATTTGACATCATCAAACACGAAAAATATGTTGCATCTAATATGTTTTCATATTCATACATATTTTTTGTAAAGGATTTGCCATCATCAAAAAGGAGGAAAATGTTGGATATGATTAGTTTTGATGATGTCAAATATAGATGTTAATTATTGAGAGCAAAAAGTTTACATAATGTATTTATCTCCTACGTTGACTAACTACTGTGTTTAATATGAAATATCCTGTAGATTAGTCAAGCAAAGAGAGAAGATATCAAGTTGGGTTGAAAAGATTCATGTGATTTAATACTGTGGATTATTCGAATAGTAAAACTTGTTTTCAGTTAAGATATATTCGAATAACTCTCAATTTATCCAAATAAACAAAGTATTATTAGAATAATGAATATGCTATTCGAATAAAGAAGAACTGCTAACAGTTGATAGTATTCAGATAAGCACATTAGTATTCGAATAGTATGCTTTCTGAAAATAATTCAAGTGAAAACGTATTCGAATAGTCAAGGCATTATCCGAATAGTCAATGTGATTTCAAACTCGATTTCTAAATATGTTATCCGGATAGTAGGATAACTATTCGAATAGTAAGGGCACTATTTGAATAGTATGATGATTATCCGAATAAGCTTTTGATGAATTTCAACATCCAATATCACAAGACTATCAGGATAGTAAAGAGACTATCAGAATAATATTTGACATATTTCGAAGAGAACTATTCGAATAGTAATTGAACTATCAGAATAGTCTCAGTGCAAAAAATCAAATATTATTCGAATAATGAAGTGACTATTCGAATAGTACATAACTGAAAAAGGGTGATTCTATTCGAATACAAGATGTGCTATTCGAATAACGCAACAAACTCTGTTTCTTTCAGCACGGGCGACATTCAGTATTTTGATGATATCTCTCCAACCACATGTCGGATCGAACTGAAACCAGTGGCATATGAAACTAGACTTCCAACAAGTCATTTTGACACCAAGATCACATTAAAAGGAGTTCAAATGAGAGAGATATGATCTGTTGAAGTTGATACATTAATCAGCGTCTTATTCCAGAATAGCTTTGGTATTTTGGACATAACTCTCAAAATACATATCGGATTGAGACGAAACCAATGCCATATGAAAGTATACTCAAAGGGATTTCCGATGATATATAATTTGCCATGTTTCGAGTCAAAATCAAGAATTCACTTGAAGGCACCACTCGAGTAACTCAATGTGATAAGCAAAACTTGAAGTGGTTGGAGGAATATGAAGATTCATCATCAAAGTGCATTATTCGAATACAACAAGTTGTATTCGAATAAGTATATCATATCTTGTGAAAGGCTATTCGAATAAGGGTTCGTCTATTCGAATATTAAAGTTTATTATGAGAGAATATTATTCGAATACAAATGACACTATTCGAATAATATCATTTGTTTTACAAGGCAGCTATTCGAATAAGGAATTCACTATTCGAATACACTTCAAGTTCTAAAAGTTTATTCGGATAGAGGATAAAGTATTCGAATAAATATTACTCATTATCAAAGAAGGCTATTCGAATACAACAGAGGTTATCTGAATAACTGATTTTCCAAAAAACAGAGTATCACCTTGAAACTTCTGAAAATCATTGAACTTTTGTGTAACTTGTTCTTATTGATACTAATCATTCTAACACTTCATTATATTAGTGATTAAGCATTTTCCAAGTGATCAAATAAGGATTAACACACAAGACGAAGAAAGCACTTTTGTGTCAGAAGCTTCCAACGGCTAGTTCAACAGTAATATTTTAAGCCTCAACGGGAAGAAGAAAAGCTAAAACGGTCAAATACTCTTCATCAACTATAAAAGAAGAGTCATTCAAAATGAAATAACAAGAGAGCCCATGCCTACAATGTTGATATGCTATTACTCTGAATCTTACTTGACCAAAGCACTGTAATGATACTCCTACCATGTACTTCAATGTTAATCATTACCTACTTCATCTAGAGAGAAGTAATCTTTCGTTGTAATCATTCTATATTTGTGAGAGTTACTCAAGATTGGGGAATCTTGAGTGGGAAACAAATTGTATCCTTACAGTGTGTAAGGGGGAGCTCATATCTCAATGAAAGAATTGTAAAGGCTTCACAAGTGCTCGAATCAAACTTGTGAGATTGTAGTGGTTCTCAAGTACCCGGTTAAACTTGAGGGAGATAGTGGATTGAAATCTTAGGAGGAGCCTGGGGACTGGACGTAGGTCATCGTGGATTGGACCGAACCAGGATAAATTATAGTTTGCATCTTCTCTTCCCTAAACTCTTATATTTCCAGCATATATGATTTCAATAACTGATTATGGTTTTATATTTCACTACTTACATACTTATTGATTTCATAAGATGCGAAAAGAATTTCAAAGTAGTTAAGTTTTTATAATACACCCAATTCACCCCCTCTTGGGTGTCAGCCTGTTCTAACACGCTCAACTACAAGATATTGCACATTTGTCTAGGAAACCTAGTGACCTGGAGAAGCAAGAAAAACCTGTAGTGTAAAAAATCTCCACATAATCAGAATATAGAACATTGACACTATGAATCTGTGAAGGAATATGGGTAGTGCATGTTTTGAAAGAATTGGGATTAGGACCAACTACACCAATCAAGATGTGGTGTAATAGCATGAAAGCTCTCAAAATAGCAAATAATCCAATACAATATGATTTTACCAATCATATTGAAATTGATTGGCATGCATTAAAGAAAATATTGAGGCTAAAGTGATAAACTTAGCTTATATACCTTCGGGGAAACATATAGCAGATGTGATGACCAAGCTTCTTGTGAAGCCCAAGTTCAACGAGTTTAGAAGCAAGCTGGGAATGTCCAATATCTATTCTCCAACTTGAGGGGGAGTGTTAGAATTGGACTTAGAATAAATGGGCCTACTTAATAATAATTGATATTTGATTATCTTTAATCAGGATCCTAGTTAGTTAGTATGACTCTAGGGATTATTGTTTTAAAATTTGAAATCCTTTTTCTGTTTGATATATCATATATTATATAGAGAAAACATCAAGGATTAGCTAGACCTATCATTTTCTCATCTATATTTACATATTATTGGTATACAATAAGATCAGATTTTTAGTGCTCAATTTGCCCAATTTTAAATTTGAAATTCATAACTAAATTTTTATTACTTTAAAAACTAGCTTAATCACGTTAAAGTTCTGCCATTTATCATGGAAATTTGCTGGGATCTACTGCTTTCAGTATGCATTGATTAATTTTTCATAGTTTGTTGGCAAAAAAAATTAATTTACGTAGATCATTTAATAGGAATCACAACATCCATGGAGGCCAGGACATTGTCATTAGAAATAGAGAAATGGTTAAGATATAACATCCACTCTTGACAATGTTGCTTGAAAGTTTTTTTTTTGGGTTTAAGATTTCGCTAAAAGTATTGAAATAGAGTAATATTGTCTTTACCATTAAAAATGTTAACGGCCAACATTAATTTTTAAATTTTCAATATTAATTTTTTAATTTGATGGAGCAATATTTGTTACATTTTGAAACTTTTGAAACCACATTCAACTAAGAAAAACTTTTGAGACAAGTCAACAACATTGCTCCTGGGTGAAAATTTCTAGGCAAATTTGCATCTTAGCTCATAAAAAAATGAATTGAGTTGCTTGAGAAGGAAATCAAAGTCTTCTCTACAACTATGAAAGTGTAATGACCCAAATAGAGGGAAAAAAGAATTAAAAGTAAAGTTAAATCATACTGCATTTTGAATTTTTTAAAAAATAATGTTATAAAGTTATTAAAATATCTACCCTATACCTAGTAGAATCCTTCTAGTATTCCAACAACTCTTAAAATGATATAAGTTAACATTTATTTAGAATATATTTTTGTTGATTATGATGAATATCACAAATATTTTGAAATTTAAATATTGAAATAAAATAATATGAGAAGATATTTAGTAAATATTAATAAACCCGATCAAAGCAGAAATTACCTTATGGAATAATTTAGGAAACCCCTTTAATTCTAGTGGTATTATTAAAAAATAAAAACTACTACCACAATAATATATTATTTGAATTTCTACCAAATCTCTATCTCCATAATCCCCAAAACTAATCTAGATTACTCCTCTTCAATCATCCTCATTCACACCGCCGCCAAAAGCCTCTGTCTTGCAAGTGACTTCACAGTTTCTTCCTTCCCTTTTACACTGCTTCTTCTCTTGCTCTTCCTCTATTCCGTCCTTTATTTCTTCCTCTAGTTCCATGCTAGGCTGACCTCCTCATTCCCTCATACATATGGCATTGCATTAATCAATTCTTCAATGCTATCCAGACGTGCATAAGGTGATATTCGTGAGGACTCCTTAGCAAACATTCAATCCTAGACCTAGTATGGTTAGAAAGGGATCTATATTACCAACCCATCAGGTGAGTGCACGAATAGCAAGGTGGTACCATTCGTTTCACCTTTGCTGTCTTTTTAGACTTAAATATCTTTTCCTTGTTTTTTTATTCCAGTTTCTTGAGATGCAATTCTAAATCACTTTATTACTCCTAAATACTTCTAAATACATCTTTCGTATTCTTTTTGTTTGAGAACTTTCTAATTTCTTGGGCATAGTTATCGTGATGGTATTTGTTAGTGTGGATATTTTAGTTCATACTTTTATGTTCCACTTTCCTATATTTTTTATAATAAATTTATGTTGACATATATTTTTACTTTTGTCTTGTTTTTTAACGTTATTTCCAAATCCTTATTTATGTTTTCAAAATATTAAATTGATTTATCTTTTAAAAAAGAATTGTGTTTTCAATTATTTATTTTTATTTACCTTTTTTTAACCTTTCTTTTTTATTAATTAATTTGATTTCGAACCTTCTTTGTTTTGAAAATTTGACTAATTTATTTTTTTATGGAGTAACAATATTTTTAGGAGGTATATAATATATATATTGATTTATGGAATGTGTGTGTGTGTGTGTGTTGAGAATGTTTATATGGGCACGTGAGATATATATGGATGAGATGGTTATTCCTCACCACGATTTATATTGATATTTAGTTTATGTGATATATAGGTATATAAATTTATGTGGGACGGTTATCCCTATCAAAGGTTATATGCATATAGTATATGATGTGTGTGTGATGGTTATTCCTTACCATGAGTATATGGTATATTAAATAGAATATAGGTGGGAAAGTTACTCCTCACCATAAGTTATATGGATTATGGCATATAGTATATGTAATAGTATATAGGTGAGACGATTATTTCCCACCAGGATTGATTATGTGTGATTGTGTTGAATGAAATATTGTGGTTGAATATTTTATTATCATTATATTTTTTTTGTTGAGATAAGGATTAAGTGAACCTTTACCCACATTATTGTTTTCAATTCAACATTTGAATTTTATTACATTTATTTATTTTGAGGAAAATTGTTTTCAAAAAAAAATCTGTGGGACGTTGCTCCCCTTCTGTACACTTTATTATTTATGCTCTCACTAAGTTAGTGGTAGACTCATTCCTCTCTCTTTTTTTTTTTTTTCCAGATAATGCAACTAGTGAGGTAGATTGTGGTTGACATGCTTCATAAACTTATGGAGTAATTGGTGAGTGTTGGGGGATTCCATGATATCATGACTACTATGATGGTGTTAGAGTTGTTGTGTTATATAGTGTATGGGATAACATGTGAATCTCTAAAGTTAATTGTGTTGGATTTGTTCTCTCATTGTGATTTTAATATGGAAGTTTAATGAGTATTATTATTGTTGCTCAAATGTTATTCTAGAGTCGGTGTACTTTATTTAAGGCTTGCTAGGCTAAGTGGAATTATTTGGCTTAACGTACGTACCTATCACGATTCAGGTTTTGGGTCATGACAGAAAGTATATACCCAAACTTTTAAACTAGGCATTTACTAAGGATGTGAAAACAGTTTAGGATGAAGTGATTAACTTTAGCGTCAAGACCATCAAGGATGTTGTTGAGCCCTCTATGTTTCCTAGCACAAGCCCCATGTAACAAGCCTATCAAAAATTCTGATGAATATGTGATATACTACCTCTCGTCTTTACTATAAAAGCTAATTGATCTTTTTTCGAAGATATTGAGGAAGCTAGTTACTTTAAAGTATTTATATTTATCATTTTTTTTCAAACTAATTTTTTTGACTTATAAACTAATATATAATCCAATACTCCCTCTATCCTTAATATAAGACATATTTACTTAATTTAATTAGATTAACGAAGTTAGTTGACTTAGTTAATATGACTTATATTTTATAAATAACCATAACCACCTTCCTTAATTCTCTCATTTTCTTTCCTCCTTGATTATTATTTAGAGACTAACAATAGGTAGTGCTCGTTTGGTTCACAAAATCAAAGGTAATGTAATGAATATAATGCATTGTAATAAAATGTAATATAATGATGATTACATGAATTTATATGATTTGTCATTATAGAAAGATGATGCATATGCATGAAAATATTTGATTGGATTTCATCGAATATGAGAATAATATAATAAGAAACAAAATTACCCTTATCTACACATATATGTATAGTGTACATGTTGGATTCATGGTGATTTTTTTAATTTGTGTAGTGCACACATTGGGTTCATAATAATTTTTTTATATTTAATGGTGGAAATATTATACAGTCTACAGGTTGGATTCATGGTAATTTTTTAATATTTAGTGGTGAGAGTATTATTTAATGGGATATTTTAATATTGTCAATGGTGAAATATAATTTTTTTTTAATTTTTAATGGGTAATATTTTTAGAATTTTTATATTATTAATTAATTTTTAAATATTTAATGGTGGTAATTATTTAATATTTAACATGGGTGGCCACTTTGGTCAAATTAAAAAATTATAATGGTAATAGTGTCTTTTTCACTTGATTAAAATATGTTTGCATTCATATTCATTAGTCTTAGCAATGTAATGATGTAATCAAGATTACAAAATGTAACCCTCTTTACATTACATAAACCCAATCAAACGTTGAAATTGATCTGTTGCATCAAGATTACATGTAATCCTCTCCTATGGAATCAAACCAAACAGACTATATGGGTAAATTAGGAAAAAAATTAACAAATATGAAAACTATGTTTTATATTTAAGATCAAGATCAACTCTCTAAATATGTCTTATATTAAGAACTGAAGGGAGTAATACATAACATATACTATGGTTAAGTAATTTATTTAGCTTCTCTAAAAAAGTCAGCTATGTCTTATATATAACAAAGATGGGAGGGAGTAGTATATATTGTGTATCATTAGATTATATATCAGTTTATAAGTTAGATAAATTAATTTAGGAAAAAAATAAATATAAATAATTTAATATAATTTATTTAGATTCCTTCATCTCTGAAAAAAAAAATCAACGAGTCTTATTTTAAAGGCCGAAGGGAGTAGTATTCAAATAACAGAGTCTCGATTACAATGCTAAATGAAAAAGAAATCACAGTTTCATTGAGAAAGTGCCAAATAAAGGAAGAAGAGGAAGAGAATCACGGAAAGGACGAGGGAAATTCATAACATCCAACACCCCCTGATGCAGGACGGGAGGGGGGGGGGGATTTAGAGAGAAGAGAGAAATTAGATAAGGGAGAAACTCTTATTTAATCATTTCAATGTGTCCAAAATGAGATATGTTGAGGGTTATGTATACCTGCAACTGTAACTCTAGAATTTGATAACAGAAGGCTCTAGAATGCAACTGCAATAATGATAAAAAAAATTCAAAATTAAAATTAAAGTAAATGAACATGATGATAATAACAAACAAATTAGAGCTGTGCTAAGTTTGATGGTTTTTAAATTTTCAACATTAAGTGTGATATTCTTCAAATATTGGAAGCATCTTTCTAGTGTTTTTGTGATTCCCATCCACCCCTTCGAATGACTCATCAATCATCATTACTCTTTTGCTTCTTCCAGCGGGCGTAGTTTCTACCAGAGAACAAAAAATCAAATCGGATCGGATCGGCCGGTTCAACCGGAAATTAGTCAGTGGTCTGGTCTGGTTTAATCATTAAACCGTCAGACCGGTTGGACTAGTCAAAACTAGTGGTTCAACTTGTTAGACCGGTTTTAATCTTTTTTTTTTTAATTTTTAATTTTTGTTTTTTTAGGGGAAAATAGATGGTTGAAGACCAAAATGAAGAGAAAAGTAGATAAAGAAATAACAAATCTAAAAATAATGAAAAAAATTATTTAAAAAGATATAATACTTATAGAAAAGGATATATCATTACATAAGTATATGCATTATAACTAATACTAATAGATTTTAAATATTTTTTTTCTAAACATCTTTAATTTTATCTATAGAAGTTTTAAAATATATTAATATATATTGCCACTAATAAATTATAATAATTTAATATGACCGGTTCAACTACCGGTTATACCCTGATTGACTCATTAACCCTTGAATATGTCCTATGACCGGTTTTTGGTTCTTTGGTTTCTATGTTTCCGCCTCAGCCTCTTACTCCTTTTCACTGGTTCTAGCATTGGGCTCCTCATTGGGCCCCCATCTTGGCCCAAATACTTTGTGACCATGACACCCCCGTCAGCTGAAGAGGGGTTGGTCACAATTGATGAAATGGATACAAGCGGGTTTGAAGGGCAACATTGGGCTCTGTGGAAGGAACTAGATTACTAAAGTGAGCTTGTATGTATAGGTATATTGTTGGACACAAAGGCGTGGCCCAACTGGGCAAAATACAGGAGGGAGAGAGAGAGAGAGAGAGAGACCCTGTCTGTGTTTATACAACATTAACATAACATACTAGTGTCATATTGTGATGATTTTTTTTTTGGACTGAATATTGTGGTGAAATTGGACTTGTGAGAATTCGATTTTGAGGTAGATGAAACATATTTAAATTCTCTCTTAGCCAAATCATCGAATGACAAGTGGACAATTTTCGAGATTAAGCAAAATGCGGCCTTGTTCAATGCTTGAAAAAAATTTGTGATAAATGAACAAATTCAAATTTGCTTGCTCCCTTCCTTATCATATTAAAACTTAAATTTCACTGGACATAACTTTCTCGATTTAAATGTAAATTGGATGAATGACCTATCATTATAAATAACTTTGAATCTAGTTTCTAATGAAATAAGACCCATTAAAAAAATATTCATATGATTAAAGTTATGATCAAAATAATGAACACCGGTAATAAATGTTTTAGCTTTAACCGTTGATGAATCTTGTTACAATATCTCAAAAACTATAAATATTTTTGAAATGAAACTATCCATATAAAAATAGACTGCATAAGCTTTTTAATGGCATCTATCAACCAAAAAAAAAATGTTTTCATATGAAATAGATATGATTTTTGAAATTTAGTGAAAAAGCAGTTATGACATTTGCTCACTATTTCCATCATAACTTTAAAAATAAAAAATTACGCCATTCAGTCCTTAATATAAAATATATTTAAGAAGTTGATTCTAAATATAAGATATAGTTTTCATAGTTGTCATTATTTTCTTAATTTACCTCTATTGATGCTCATTCAATAACAATCAAGTAGGAGAGAAAAAGAGGGAATTAAGGAACATAATTAGTGTGTTTTAGAAAATACATATCATATTAACTAATTTAGTTAACTTCTCTAATCTAATCAAATATGTCATCAATATATCATTAAATACTCTTCCTCTAATCTAATGTAAAAGTTACTGTTCACAAGCCATTTTCACTCCTTAGGGCTCCGTTTGAGCCGTTTCCAATAAGACTTGGCATTTGGCTCCGTGCCACCTTAATTTAGATCCTATATCGGATCCAATTTTAAATCATACTGCAGTAGGCTGATCCCAGTAAAACAGCCCTTCCTCTCCCTTCTCTCTAGAGCCGGAAATTTGGGCTGAGCCCTTTAAGGGTTGGACTTATGATTTAGAGGCTAAAACAGGAAGCGGGTCTAAAAGGGCTGGCCCTGTATGGGTAAATTACCTTTTTTGGTTGAAGGTGTTTAAATTTTAGGCGGGAATTCAAAATTTAAAAAAAAAATGAGAAGGTAAATTTTAAGCGGAAATCTAAAATTTAAAAAAAAATGAGAGAGTAAATTTTAAGTTTCTTTTATCCAAAATTATAATTTACCTACCAATCCCTCCCCTCAAACCAAACACAGCCTACCAGTTATCCCCAGTTCTAGTCTGCCTTCATTGTCTGTTCTCTCATATTCAGTCTCTCTTGGCATCAGCGACGAAGAAGCAACCGCAACGATGCTGTTGCCTTTTCTTCTCAAGTTGTGGCTTCCCGGTTTGTTTTCTTGCCTTCTCCGAAATTTCTTACAGTTTGCAGGTTTTTTCAAGAATATATCTTGATGTCTTCTTTTCTTCTCTTACAGAAATTCAAATACCATTTTTGTAGCATGCAATTAGTCAAGGTCAACTGGCATTTCGGTTGGTCAAGTCAAGTCTCATATTTTGTTCAATAGCTGACATGACAGGGATGGAAATATAAGGTTTCTAAGCATTTAATCATAAGAGCTTGGATTTTGACTACTGTGCTGTGTTAGATTTATTTTTGTTTAGTAAAGAAGAAATAAATACAATTGCATTCGATTGATGTTTAATGATGGAATTTCTGGATGGCCGGGATCTGATGCTATAATGCAATCATGATTTCGCAAATCTGGGTTGTGGTTCTGCTTCTCTGTTAGTGAATTTGTCTAGGTTCTTCTCATTTTGCCTTATCAGTATTCAACTGGTCTTTCATTTTTGTTCTAGTAAGGCATGTTCAACATTTTCATTGCAGAACTCTGATTGTTTATGTATGACTGTTCAAAGATCAGCTTGGCAGTTCATTATAGTGTTCTCGCATGTTTTTCAAAGATCGTGTTATTGCCATAGGGTCATATTCATGTATGGCTGTCATCTCTGGAAGAGTTCTGCCATGATCTTTCTTTCATTATGATCTTGATATGCGTTTAATCCATATTCATGTGCAGGTTTCTTGATCAAGATGCCTTATATAAAGTTCATGAACATTGCCTCATAAAATTCATAAGCCAAACTTTTTGTTCCATAATTCTATGTGTTTAATTTGAGTGTCTAATTGTTTGACAAGGCCATAACTCGTTTGTTGAAGTGTTCACACTTCATAAGTTGTAATTTTCTGCAGAAAAGAAAAGGAAAAAAAAAAGATGAGAAAGAACCAATAGTTGTTTTACATGTTAGAGTGCCAAAAGCAGCTTACTTTCTCCTTAACGAAATGGATATCTACATAATGATCTTCCTGATTGTGATTATTCGTTGTCAGACAATTACTAATGCGGTTTTATTCCTCTTGTAAAACGGGGCAGTGGTAAATTCTTTTAAGTTCAGATCATTATTTCATCTTACTTTTTTCTAATATTATAGAATTTCTGAAGATATCATGATTGAGTTGGGCTAATAGGGCGTGTTGATTGAGAAGAACAGGAACAACACCAAAGGGGAGAAGCTAATGGTATTGTTATGACTGCAGTGCCACTTTTAAAAGCAGTTGGCTCTGCTGGAGGTGGTGCAGTGCAAGTGCACATTTGATTTTTATTTCCTTGTTTCACTTTTTTCTTTTTTCCCTAACAGGTTTAGGTTTAATATATTGGAACTTATTTGCAGTTCACTAATTATGATCTTGGTCAATGCAAATTAACCTGGCCACATAAGAGATTAAATGCGTATCTTGGTATGATTCTGAGATAATCCTTTTGTGCTGTTTTATGCTTCATATACTGTTTCAAGACTCAGACAGAGGGTGAAAAAAATTTAGGAGCATTTCCTTTTTCTAAGTTTGTGATAAAGTTCAATAATTAATGAAATTAATGAAAATATAAAACAATGCATTTTACACTCCTTAGACACTATGTTATAGGATATTTTTTTCCGTTTTTTGACCTGATATGTCCTAGGATCTGGACTCATATTTTGTCCACTTGCTTTCTCTTGCTGAGACTTTGAGAGAGTTGCTACTCCAAAAACACAAAATCTTGCTTACTTTTGTTAAAGAAATGGTAAATAGAAAATGATAACAATGAGTTATTTTGTTGTCAAATACAAGTTGGAACTATTAAAACACATGATTTTTAAAAAAGCAGACTATATATTATCATGCTCTGCCAATGAGACAGAACTTTTGCTATTTCTTGAACGATATGAATTATACAAGAACTTACTTTAAGTTTAAATCATGAGTGTTGTAAGACATTTTGATAGCTGTGCAATAAATGCTTAGAGAATCACTTTCCATAAGGTATTGTACTATTTGTACCTTTCCTCTATTACATATATTTTGTTATTTTTCTCTTCTTTCCTGTTACACATTTTTGTATCACTTCACGTTTTTTAATCTATCTATAGTGCTTTCCCCCTGTTGATTATGCCTTTTGAACATTTTGCTCTACATTTGGTGAAGCCTTCTTTTGCTGTTATATATACCTTCATTCTTCCTCTTTAATTTTATTTATTCATCAATCTTGAATATCAGGCCAGTTTATTTGAATCAATCAAACTTTAAGGAAGGTCAACTTTGCAGTTTGTTTGGAAACTCTGTTTTTTGTGACAGGGAGAATGGTTCTCTTATCGATATGATTAGAAAAAAAAGTGAAGATTTTTTACTATAGATATATTAGCATAGGTCTTGTCTTTCTTTTAGACTTGTAGATTTTCCTGGTGACATTTTTAACTTTTTGTTGAGAGAAAACATGTTCACCTGGTAAAAAAAGAGAAAATGTGTTCGTATCATGCCATTAATACAACTTATTATACTAATGAGTAGCCAACCTTCCTTTTCTTTTATATCATACATATATGATATTTTCCAAAAAGGTGAGAAAGCTAGTCTGAAATTGAGTAAAGTGAGTAGGAGAGGGGAGATACAATAACCTATCAGCAATGTCTAAAGCATTTTTTGGGGTCAAAACTCAAAATGTAAACAGAAAAAAATAAAGTGGGAATCAGACAAAAAAGCAAATGATGTAAATAATCTTGGAAAATAATGGTCATTGGTCAAAATGTCTTTCATATAGGTTGATATTGGCTGCAATTTCAAAACATATTCCCTTAAAGTAGATAACACCATGCAAATGTGGACAAATTGGAAAAAGCAAACATTACATGTTAGGGTTGTTCTGTTTTGACTCAATATCCCTTTATCTATGCTACCAGGTGGCTATAAAGGAGCCAAACTACGACATCAAAATTTTATTTTAGTTTAACTTAGTGGGATTTTAAAACTACAGCATAGGAATTGTTTTACCCATTTTAAATTTACCTATTAATAATGAGCTTTCATATTCTTCTCTCTGGTCAACAATCAAAAAAAAATTCTTCTTTCTGGTCTTTACACATGCTTTTGAGCCAACAATGATGATCAATCGAAGGAGACACGTTAATATTACCATTTGCGTGAAATAAAGTGACGTGATGCCTTTGGTGACGCTTTAAATGTTACCATCCTTTCCTCAAAAGGAGAGGAAACGAAACTTTTTCTGTTTGGTGATAATTAGAAAAAGAAACTTGGCAATGTGAAATTTGGTGCAATGGTCCAAAGATGTCGCCAGGGGAAGTTTGCAAAGCAAACGGTCCATGTGTTCATCTTCATCAGATGGAGTTGTCAGCTTGCTACCAAGTCTTTTACATGAACCAACCACATCTATGGAAACGTGCATGCAAGTTTCTCAAAATTATGACTTTTGATATAGCTGCCTTACATTAGTAGGCTCAGTTGGTTAAAAAAGAGCAAAGGCACTTCATCATTTTCATATTTAGGAAAAATGGCACCTTCCTGTTTTGTCTTTTGTCAATTGAATATCTATATGTTTGTCTTTTGTAATTGAGCTAACTTTGGTAGCCTTGAATATAAAGCATTTGCTAGCATTGCTCTTCATCCCCCATGGTCATTATAATTGCCTCATCTGTGCAAGACTTTTTTGAACCCCAGTTTTTGTTGGCTCCGTGCAGCAGGGAAAACATAAGGTCATTCATTATTATCTCTTAGTGTGTGTTCGGATTAGCTTTTGGAGAATAGCTTTTACGATTTACGAGGTAAGTATGTGAGAGAAGTTTTTCTTGATTTATAAAAACGGGTTTTTAAAATCATGATTTTAAAAGTACCCGAACACACTCTTGAGCCTCCTCTATCATCTACAGCTAACATTTTTTCCTGTCCCCAATCTACTTTTTTTCAGTCACAGAGTCCGAAATCAGCTCTTTATTGGTCTACTAAAGCATCATGATACTTTTTTTTTTGGCCCACTAAAGCATCATGATACAGATGCATGTATAGTTAACTGAAATCATATGGTCTCTATAATTAACTTTTTTCCAGTCAGGAGGTTCGAAACCAAGTCAACTTTTTTTAGTCACAGACTCATTTTTTTAAATTCTTTATCAGGTCAACTTTTGTCTCCTCCTTTATGCGTTTCATATTTAATAAATGATCTGTGGTGGTATTTTACCACATAATACCTTCTACTGCATTTCCTTCACAACATTTACAGTTACTATCATTATAATTATATTTCAAACACCAAGAAGAAGCCAATAATTTACACCTTATAAATTTTGCAAGGCATATATATGACTCATTTTATATCAGAACCCATAGCCATGGGGGAGTACACATTTAGTCCATGTATGAGTTAACAATTAGTCCACGCAGTTTTTCATGCACATGTTTGGCCATTGTAGTGGCAGTTAGTTTAGTTGAAGCTTAAACTGTCCTTGGAACTTTCAATTTTTTATGTCAAAATGTCTTTTGAAGAAGACCAACAATATCTTACATAAAACATGTGATAAAAGGTACCACAGAGTAGAGTGACTATTTATTAGTCTAGCTCTAACTTTTACATATGGATTTATAAATAAGTTTATTCGCATTACGACTAAATCTGTATCATTTTTAAGTTACATATTAGTTAATCATAGTCTGCAATTTTTTCTTTCTCCTATATTCAAAATGACTCAATATTCTTAACACTTTATTATATTTTAGCACTTTAGAGAATGAAGCATTTCTATCTGACACATATCTATGCTGAAGAGAAACATTTTGTCAATCGGAAAAATCAAGCTTTGTTTTTTTATTGTTGGGATAAGAGAAATATCTTCTTCTGCCACACGCTTTTTCAATCATGTTGATGTTTTGTTTTTATTCTTTTCTTTTGGCTTCAATTAAACAGATGCAAAATTTTTTTTATTCTTTTCATTATGCTAGACACCTTTTTTACCATTGGGATAAGAGAAAGCTTACTTTCATTTATGTTGATGTTTTTATTCTTTTCATTTACGCTTTTTCTCTAAGCTTCCCATAAGATATACCAAAGAGTCGATAGTTGAAGTCACAAGACCACCATATCCGCCTCAGATAGTTGAAGCCCATATCCTATATATGTACAGGCATGCATGGCACAATGAAGCTTTTATAATTGTTATTAAAATGATATTGGTGCAATTAATTACATATAAATTGACAACACGTAACTAAGCAATAAAGCAAAAATAATCTCACATTTGCACCACGAAGAATTTGAGTAGAAGTTGAGGCACCATCTGTAATAGCAAGGACGACATGGCGAAGGAATAAAATGACCAATATTTAATTTCCCATATATATTCATATAAGGCAAGAAAGTGAGACAATAAATAAGTAGTAGTTTACCATACCAGATGTAGCGGTTGATGATCGACTAAAGACCATATTTCGATAAATGTGATCAAAATCAGCATTTCGCGTATTCACTGCTTCCAAATGTGCAGCTAAGTGACAATTCACAAAGCACATTATTCTATCATAGACTCTGATTCTCAAACCCACACCTCCCTGTGTGATCAATTTAACGACATGAGCAGTATTCTTGACAGAGAGAAAATAAAATTTTCTCTTTATGGAAAAACATGGAATCCTTTCAATGCCGTAAATTTTACCATGAAATATAAGTGCTTATTTGGGAACACTTATTTTTTGAATATAAGTGCTTATTACGCAAGCCGAGATAAAATTCCTCTCACATACTTATCTTGTATACATTGAATCACGATTTATAAGCACTTATTATCCAAAAATAAACTATTCCAAACGAGCACTTAAGACGCCTTTATAGAAAACGTGCAACAATCCACTCTAACCCATGATTGAATGACGGCCATTCAATTCCATTAATTAATTTTCCCTAGGTACCGAACAAATAATTAATTTATTTAAATATTTAAGTTATAGAATTCTATTGTAACATAATACAAACAAATAGAATTTATTTGGAATTGTTTACGTATCCAAATTAAAAATAATGTTTGATAGCTCAAATGGACACTTTAATTCTCTTGAAATGAGGTGAATACAAAATGAATAGGAAATCGGAAGTGGATTGTACTTTGCTAATACCAACATGAATTTTTTTGGCCATGCAAACACCAAAAAAGGAAAATAATTTCATATATAGTACAAATTTAATTTACATATTGTGGAAAATAGCAGTTAAAATAGTTTACTTGTGTGTAAATATGTATTGTACAGTATAGCAGTTTGTTGTCATTCGGTGTGGACCTTAATGCTCTTAAAGCCCATTCCCTTACTTATTTAGGATGGGTCCAGAAATATAAGAGCAGTATGTATGAATCATTTTTTCATTCAGTAATAATATTCCAATTTCTGGGCCACACGATTTTGCAATACATATCACTTTGGAAACATTCTAATTCTAATATTTTTATTTTAAAGAATTAAAATACAAAATAAAAATAACATTGTAACAAAAAATATTTAAAATGGTAGTTAAAATAAAAATAATAAAAAATACATTAGTCTAATTGAGACAAATGCATAGATTGTCGGTATTTTCTCAAATGTAGAAAAACATTTGTATATAATTTAGAGCTTTAAATTTTAAAATTATATCTATAATCTGTAACTAACATATTTTAATTTTATGTTCAACTATGATTTTATCAAGTAATTTAAATTTTAGTTTTTGAATTATTTGAATAATTTAAAATTTCGAATTTTTTTACAGATTTTAAAATTTAGAATTATTTAATATAAATATAATATTTTTTGACAGTGAACTCTAACTTTTCTCTATTCTAGATATACATGATGTTGAAATGGATAACATAAACGTAGAATGAGAACGCAAGTCTATGATGACATTAGAAAAACAAGTGTTGGGGTGCAGCGGTAAGGCAGCTGACACTCCTCCAGGCGGACGCGAGTTCGAACCTGGGAGAAGCACTTGTTGGGAGGGGGAACCCATCCTTGGTGCAAGGCACCTTATAGGGATGTGCCTACAATGTCCCCCGCTCCGGATTAGTCGGTTGCCCCGGGTTACCTGGTCCAGTGTTAGAAGGCTAGGGACTCAGGAAAAGGCGCCGGATACCGGGGGGAATCCGGGTTTGGGGGCCGAAGGCCCTATCTGCCTGTTGTTACCAAAAAAAAAAAAATAGAAACCTTTTTCCGTATATATTGTACGATATTTAAAAAATAAACTACGTTATTTATGGATTGTAAATAATACATTTGACATAAATCTTATTTTACCTACTGATATGTTTGTTGTCGGAAATTCTAATGATCACATGATAACAAAATAAACATGACTTCTAGATCATGATCAAATACAAATAAAACATAATAGTAAGAGGCAACTAATTCTTTTCACTTAAGTATAACATAAGTGGTCAATATGAAACCATCGATAGGATGATTATTATTTTTGTATTTATATTGAATATTTATATCTATTTATTTAAATTATAATTTTTCATTCATTTTATTTTAATAAGTTGTTCTACAGATAATTGAATTTTTAAATATTTTGATTTTTAAACTAGAATATGAATTTGATTAATAAATACTCATTAAGGACAACATGGTCATTTACACATTCTTCCTTCTTATTTTACCACCATTTTAACCGACCAAAAATAAATTTCTGATCAAACCATTTTCTATTTCAATATATACAAAAACTGCCTACAGTTAGAAATTTCTTATTCCATTCCCTTCCTTTACATTACAATCAATTTTTCTTACCAAATAGGTGATAATAGTGCAGGCAAGGCTGGCAGACAAAGTAAAAAACTCTTCTCACAAATGTCCTTCTCTCTCTATATTATCTCTTTAGAGGTGATAAGTTACAAACGTAAAAGGAAAAAATTATATATTTACTAAATAATTTGATTTTGTTATAAAAATAAGAAAAATACAAGAGATTGATAAGAGGGAGATAAAGAATATTGAGAGAAAGTTGGAGGAGAAATGTAATACCCCGAATTTTGAGACTCGAGGATAGAGAATAAGCCTGAGATTAGTGGATTGCTAAGCCCCGGTTTAGCAAGATCCCAAATTGTGATTAGGGGTTAATGACTTCAAAAGTGGACGTGGTTAGTGATTAATGAACCCTTTTAGAGAATATAAAGAGGATTGTAGTCGCTTGTGTTATGAGCAACGCCAAAACCCTGTATTTGAGTTCAATTGTGGATTAACATCCAAATTGACTTAGAATAGAGGGAAGAATTGAATGGGGTATTGTGATGGAAATGGTGTCATGTTGTGGTATTTAATCATTGGAATTGATTTAAATTGGATTGGACACATTGGTTGCAAAACTAAAAATGCTGTCCAGTGAAACTCTATTCTGGGCTGTCAGTTTGTGTGAACGTTTTGAATGACCAAATGGTGTCTAAAAATTATGAAACTTTCCAGTCTTATAGTTAATATCTCAAGCTTCAAAATGGACATATAATTTGTGCCATTTCGTTTTGGGAACTGGGAGATATCACTGTCCAAAGTTTGGGATAGAAACTGAACTCTGTTTTGGGGTAGTGATGAGTTTTATGTAATTCTGGAATTGTGTAGTGATTTTTAGTAATGGCCAATATTTTTCCTATGAAGAGGACTTAAATATATTTCATTTGGCTTTGGAATCACCTCATTTTGAGTTTTCTAGAATTAGTTATGATTTTTCAAAGTTTGGGCAGAAAATCTGCCAGAAAATCCGAAAATGGGAATTATGACATCATCAAAACAAAAGATGACATCAGCATGGAATTAAAAGCAATTCCTTCATCTTCATCAGCCATTTCCTGACGCCATTTGAGAAACAAAGCCGTGAGAGAGAGCTTGGAGAAAATAGGGAGAAGGAAGGAGAAAACTCGCGAGGTAGATCTATTTCTTCGGTGAATTCGTACCTAACGCGTATGATCCTTCTCCTAAGCTTCTCTTCTACATGGATTAAGGTACTTGAAGCTCAATTTTTCTGTTTAAAAGGGGCTAGGGTTCAGCCAAATTGAGTAAAAGCCAGTGGGAGCTTGAGGTAACTTCCAAACTCTTGTGTATTGACTATTCTGGCTACTGTGGACAATTTAATCGGTGAAATTTCGCCGGATTGTCATTGGTTTCAAAAATGGAAAATGGGGTGTGTGGGGATGTTATGCTGCCCAAATTGGTATTAAATGGTAGTTGTAACCTAATGGAATAGTCAATAAAGTGGTTAGGAGTAGAAAGGAACGCATTTACGGAGCCGAAACCGAAAAACCCCAATTTTTCCCGGAGTACATGTATATTTCGGCCAAGGCTATAAATGGGTCTTAGAGTTGGATTTTCAATTATTTGATGATTCCATTGAGTTCAGGAGCAAAAATTAGGTGGGGTTACAGTTGGGCACTTTTTCAGAAAAGGCCGAAAAAGCATAATTACGAAAACGCCCCTGAAACCCTTAAAGTAGGGCTGTCAAGGGTAATTTTGTAATTTACATTGAATTTGATAATTTCAAGTTCGGAAATGGATTCCTTGGGCGAAAATATGTCAAAATAGCCCATGTCAGAATTTCAGGAAAAGTACAGTCGGACCGGGTACGGTGGGGCCGGGCCGGGTCCCTGGGGGTATTTTAGTAAATTTTCAATATAGCCTCATATAACCCCCAGAAACACTTTGGGAGTGTCTAAATAGTACATTTGACATTGTAGGATCGAATGTGAAGCCCCGAGTTGCTGGCACGCAAATCGAGGAGAAAAGACTGGAGGTAAGGAACTTGTCTCTCCTGCATGCTCTGATAACTGTATTAATGTGTTGATGCATGTTATTGCTTTGCTTGATTATGTGGAACATGTATGAATGATTTAAAGCTATGTTTCAATATATGCTATGGCCATATGTGTATCGTTCGAATCATTGAGCTTATAGATTTGTCATTGTATGTGTTCATGAGTTATGTGATGCAAGCATGTCATGCGTTAAACACTTATCTTGCCTGCATATTGATAATGTTTCCCTACTGAGATTCTCTCGAATCTCACCCTCCCCTACCAACAATTTAGACAGGGCAAGTGGCAAGTGGAGGGAGCGGCTAGGACTCCTTCGAGATGAGAGTTGTTAGTTGGTTACCAAGGCGTTGTGAAGACTGTATATGATTTGATTGAATATATCGTTATGAATGTGAGATGAGATTGTGTAATCTCCATTTGAAGAATTGTAATGGGCAATCGTGCCCCTGTATATCTTTAGCGAAGGTATGTACCCGAGATTGCCGGGATGATTATATTGTGTACTCTGATATTTATATGAATGTGATTTATCTTCGCGTAGTAATTGTATTTGAAATGTGAATATGAGACCAAGTTTATAAATGATTTTGAAAGGTATTTTTTGAAAACCCCATCAAGTGATGGGTTAGTAAATGTTATTTGATTATTATTGGTCTCTATTTCATTTTAATCGCGTATTTCGGATATAATTACGGAGGGGGTTACAAGAAATATGGAGGAATTTTTATTCACTTCATTGTTGTTGGTACCAATACATTATATATGACCTCTATTTATAGGCCTCTACCAGTGAATTCTATACATATGGTTACAAGGAAATAAATATGAGCATAATGGTATTAATAATAAGAAACTCCCATAAGCCATTCATTGGGGGGAGCTATAAGATTATAGCATTGAACACATGAAATTCTAAGAGTGAGAGATTATGAAGTGAATGACATATGAAAGGCTAAGAGTTGGATAGTTTATTGATATCCACATCATATAATATTTACAACAGATTTAAAATTATCTGATAATATTAATTTTAATATACCTTTTTCTTTGGTATAAGGACAAGTATTTTAGTCATTGAGATACATGCCCATTTTATTTCTTCCTCCACATTTTCTCTCATCCATCCAGGTCCATGTAAGAGAAGTGACAACATTTTATTTCTAATTTTCTCTTCTTTCCATTCCCATCCAAACATGTTTAAAGTTTATATAAGAAAGCTTCTGTACGTTAAAAATTAAGAAAAATGATTTTTAATTAATACACACAAACACACACGTTGGCTATATATATATATATATATATTTTAAATGAAACATCTCGTGGCGCCTTTTTATTTGATGAGCTTCGCGGTGCCTTTCTCCGGAGTTCAAATTCTTGTCACGCCTGATATGCCACTTCCTCTCTCACCCTCTCTCTCCTCCCCTAATGTATAACAGTCTGGCACCATGACAAAATGAAAATACACTTCACTGGAATAACAGATTCTTCGCTTTCCCTTACGCTCTCTTTCTCTCTCTTCCACCCACATTTGCTTGCAAATCTCGCGCGCCACCCTAGAAATTTATCCCCACCGCTATTTCTCTATCTGTCTCTTAAAATCCCACCTCCCACTTTCCCTCGCCCAAAGTAGCTAATTTCACGGCTACTCTCCGGCGGCGAGGTCTCCCGTATCTGACCATCGTGCGAAGACCCGCCACATCGTCGCCGTGATCTATCTCCGATTTCTTGCCTTGCGGTTCTTTTCAGGTTGGTGTTTATTCTTTCATTCTTGTGTTACGAGAATTTCTGATGTTTCTATGGATTTTCCGGCATCCGAAGGCTTGTTTGGTTCGGAAATAATATGTTGAGTTCTGGTAGGAAGATGAATTGGATGCATTGTGAGATGTCATTGTTGTTGTCTGCGTTCTTTTTGTTCATGTCGTATCTTGATCAATGCTCATATGCGGACAATGACTTGTTTTGTAAACTTACCGCGTCCTTTGTTGGTTTTCAGGAATTTTGTTATCATCTCATTTTTTTTTTATTTGATTAAGAAGAAATTATACATATAAAAAAGAAGTTGCGAATGATGCTGATGAGGAATCCTCCTTTGTTACAAGAACAAAATTTAAACAAGAAAACAAAAAGAAAATAGAATAAGAAACTTAAACATTCAGCGAATTTGTATAATACTTCATATTAAGAAGAATGAAACTCCAATAGAAAATTCCTGAGGTGAAGACTCTTGAAAAGGTATAAACATTGTCGTAGCCCAGGATCCAATCATGTGATGCTGGATTATAAAGCAATATACCAGTTATGCTTTTATTGAGTAACTTAATATAAAAAATATAAATTATATATGAGTTTTCTCAGGTGGAAAATAAAGTTGTGTATGGTCTATGAATCTTTAATATGTTAAGTTTTGCTGTCGAAATTAAATATTTGACTTCTGAAATAGTTTTAAAATTCCAAAGAGTTTTTTCAAGAAGGAAAATTTCTTATGTTGAAGAGAATATAATGATGAAAATAGGATTTACATGTATGTACAACTTAAATTATTTGGACTCCAAACTGTCATATACTTGATTGTGTCAAGGAGAGGCAGGAAAAAGAGTTTCTAGTTCATTGACATCTCTATAAGTTAGGTCCATTACATAAAATGAAAATTGCAAGGATGCATGTTCCTCTTTTTGCCACCAGCATTTGAATCCGGTGCCCAAGCAGTTCACCGTCAAGCAATGAACCACAAAGGCACCAGTCAACTGGTAAGAATGCATTTTCCCCTGAACAGAATAAAGTTTTGAACTAGGCTGATCTGCACTGATGATATTTCCTGTCCACATATCCTCCTATAAGACCTGATATCACAACCATCACTAATCTTCTGAGAGACAAGGGAACTATATCCCTGAGAAATAAACTTCCAAGGAATAATGAATGAAGCAGTAATCATTGGGCTGGGATGCCTCTAATTTTGATTCAGACCACCGTTTCTTCAAATTACTTGCTGCCATAAGGAAGTTGATTATGGAGGAAAACACCATAAGCATATGCGTTTGAGAACAATTCTTTCAGACACCAAGTTGCCAGTGCCCCTCATTTGATTTTCAGTTTACTTGATCTCCTGAATGATAGAACTACCCTATCACTGAATAACATGATTCCTTCCAAATTCTCCCACACCAGCACCAAGAAAAATCCCGCGTAGTCTTGTCCAATTTTCCAGAAACTTTTACAGGAATTTGAATGAGTGATAGGTAGTAAAGTCTTGAATGAGGGTGTACAACTAGCCAAAAACAGGAAGGGGGCGTTCCCAATTATCAGTGTTTAGGTAACTTAAGAGTCAGAGTATATCTAAAGGAGGCAACTCATGGGGATTAACTCCAAAACAAACTCTTAAGTAAGACAGTACTGAGTTCAGTTTGATTCAGCTCAAAAGCTGGATATGTGTCAAGAAGAAATTTATTTTCTTAATATCTTTTGGCTTTTACAAACATTTGAAGCTAAAGGGAAATAATAGATGACAAACTGAGTTTCGTATCATTTTTGTTGCTGAATTAAGATTTTCTGTTTTACATCTTCAAAGTTGATTATTAATTTTGCTGCTGCTTTTGAAAGAAACATCAAACAATTTCCTAACATGATGACTTCTCCCACCCCCTCCCAGCGCCCTTTCACATCCTTCTTTTTCATGTGTCACATCCCTCAACTCTATGCATGTTTGTATGTTAGCATTTTTAAATTCAGTAACAACAAGTTAACTGCTTCTTCTTTGTTATTTCTTTTTCATCTTGGTCTTTTAATTTTTCCTGAGTGGGAGGATATTTAAAAGGACAATCATTGGGGTATAAGGTGGGTGACTGTTGCCTGCTCCATAAGTTGGTAATTGGGACTTAGCATCTCTTGGATGCAATTTTGATGAGTTGATGGATTGTAGTAATATGACTAATATGTTTTTTTTTGGGGTTTTTATCCCTGCTTTTCCTGGTCTGTCAGTCTTGTGTAAAGGGAGCTTGATAGGTTCAGTAACTCCTTGCCTCCACTTGAAGTTCAGAAGTCTTGGTGATGGGGGCTACAGAAAGTCCTGTACATGGCAAAGCAGATTATCTTCCAGGCGAAGCAAAGGATATTTTAAAATTGTTGGCCAGTGAATGGGATGATGTTCTCGATGCCAATCAATTGCAGGTGATTCCTCTTAAAGGGGCCATGACAAATGAGGTATTCCAGATAAAATGGCCAACAAAGACGCAGGAAGCCTCACGAAAAGTTCTTGTAAGAATTTATGGGGAGGGTCTGGACATTTTCTTTGACAGGAATGATGAGATCCAGACATTTGAATTTATTTCAAAGCATGGGCAGGGGCCTCGTCTGCTAGGGCGGTTTGCTAATGGTCGTGTTGAAGAGTTTATCCGTGCACGGGTAATATAGTTTGCTTTCATTAGTATCTTAATGCTGATATTGTTTATACTTTGACACTTAAAGCAAACTGGTATTTGAGAGTTCAGGAATAACAACTATAGAATGCAGCATAAAATTGGCATAATTAGTGAGAGGATCAAAGGCAGGTCTCCTGCATTGTGAATCACATGTAAAATTTAGGCTCTGCGTTTACGTTTCTAGCATTACCAGAATTTTGAACTTCTTATGCTCACGCCTGTTCTCAAATGAGAATAATCTGTTTTACTCCTATGTGAATTCATCAGACATTATCAGCATCTGATCTGCATGATTCCAATATCTCTTCTCTTATAGCGGCCAAAATGAAGGAGTTCCATGATCTTGACATGCCTGGTCCCAAAAAAGTTCAACTCTGGGACAGATTACGGTATGTGCTTTTGAATACTCATCCCAACTCCATGTCCAAAAAGTTGGAAAGAAAAATTCATTTTAAGAATTAGTTATATGTCTGTTTTAAAATAGGCTTATTCTGCTTCCATTTTTTGAGTGCAGTTTCTTAAACAAAATTATCTTAATTCTTCAGGAACTGGCTCGGTGAGGCCAAGCGCCTGTGCTGCCCTAAAGAGGTTGAAGCCTTTTATTTGGATACAATTGAAAAGGAAATCTCTATGTTGGAAAAGGAGCTTTCAAGTGCTCACCAACGGATAGGGTTTTGCCACAATGATTTACAATATGGTAACATAATGATTGATGAAGAGACCAATTCTTTGACCATAATTGTGAGTTTTTCTTTTTACTAATCAGTGCATTTATGGTCGCTATCACCAATGTGGAGAAATAAAATACTTTTAAGTTTTCTTGCTGGACCTGCTCTGAAGAAATAATCAGTTATACTTCCATCATAGGCATGTCAAGTAATAGGATTTGGATCCTCTCCTTATCCCATCCTCACCATTGGATTAAAAAATGAACATTTGAGAGTTAATATTTTATAAAATGAACAATTGTGAACTGTCCGAATCATATTTTAACGGTTTGTTTTTATTTTTTATGTAATATTATGATATAATTTTATAAGATAATAGATCTCAATTGTTCAAGTTTTAATCCAAAGTTAGGGATGGGATGAGGGGAAGAAAATGTGATACAAGATGAGGAGAGGATCAAGATCCCAAGTAATATCTTCTAGAAAGAAGTATTGTTTCTTATATATTGATCCTGCCCCTCTTTACTTGTATTGCGCTGATTTGTTTCCAATTAACTGAATTTGTTTTTGGAAGATACCCTCTTGCAAAACAAAGTAAAAAACCCAGAACCAATCTTCCCTCAACAAAATAGAAAATTGATAAAAGAAAGATGGAAAAGGCGCGAGAAAAAACCTAATTATTATCCTGGCACTCAAGTATATTAGATGTGGGAGTAATATTTTTTATTTATCTTAATCATAGCTTGAAAAACTTTGTGGTTTCTTTTCTTGTTGAGATTATTTTAGGGTCCAATCAAAATTTTAAAAGTAAAGGAAACCAATGGAGATAAGAAATTTTTTCTTGATGAATGACTCTGATTGATATAATTTTGATAAGAATGCGAATTGCAATTTATACTTTGATTTAAGACTTAAAGTAAAATACAACCATTTTTGCCACATGTTATCACATGGATTATATATATATATGTTTTGTTTTTAATAATGTAGCAGAAAATATGATTTTTTTTGTCATATAAAGCTTTCATGCTCATCTGTGTGGTTCATTAATCTTTACTGAGTTTTTCATTTACAAAATTTCTTGTTGTGAGAGATTGATAGGTCATAGAAAATTAGAAATCATTTATAATTCTAATGCCTGTCCTTTTGCAACAGGATTATGAATATGCAAGTTATAATCCTGTTGCTTATGACATAGCAAATCACTTCTGTGAGATGGCTGCCAACTACCATTCAGAAACACCTCATATTCTAGACTTCAGTAAATATCCTGGTATGTGTATTTTTTATTTTAATGTCGGATTGTACTTATAAGTCCTGCAAAAATTGACTTTTATCTGGCCATTTCTCAACAGATCTAGAACAGCGGCAAAATTTTGTGTATGCATATTTGCATTCTTCAGGTATTGAACTCACATTTCTTATGACTTTAAGGATTGTATTATATGTTTATTGCATTTTTGTTTCATTACACAAAATGCTGATTAATATTTGTTTGTATTTCGTCCTCTATATAAACTTGTTTCACATTAATTTCCCACAATCATTCTAAAATTATTGGACATCCATGTAGGTGAAGAACCTAGTGAAAGTGAAGTGGAGCATCTACTGCATGAAGTTGAGAAGTATACCCTCCCAAGTCATCTCTTCTGGGGCATTTGGGGAATAATTTCGGTATATTCACTTTCTCTCTACCATGAGTTGTTGTGACTATAACACAAATTTCTCATTTCTTTACAATGTATGTGGCGTGAGTCCTTGGAGGATGAGGAGTAGTTGGTCAGTAAATCTTGTCTATGTTTTCACACCAATACATAGGGTTTTAATAGAGTTTTTACCAAAATTATAAATTCTATGTTTTTAATTCATGGAAATCATGTCTACTCCACCAAACTACTATTCATCCATGTTTTTTTCCCTTTTCATCTAAATAAATATATGGCATTTTTTAATTTTAAGTACCTCAATTAAATCCTTTTTCATCCTTATCTTGGAATATTATATGCATTCTACTTTTCTTCAACTTTACTGTGCGCCTGTGATTAGATTGTTTGCAGTCGTACGTACAATGATGCAATACAGGATTTGTTACAGAAATTTGTTATATATTTATAGGAGATTTGAGTTCAGAAATTTATTCTCTGTGCTTTGTCCAGGGACATGTAAACAAAATCGACTTTGACTACAAGGAGTATGCAACTCAGAGGTTTCAGGAGTACTGGTCAAGGAAGCCTTTTGTTTTGGGCTCTGTTGGTCCTTCCCCAGAAAGCGTGATTGACGATACCAGTATGTAATTATATCTGAGTTTTTGTATTGCTGCATTGTGAATAGATGGTTACTTACAGAGAAAAGATAAAATTTTGTGATGCTTATCCGCTGTGTTGTATGCGCTCAAAATAGATGATAAATGAGGTTCGAGGTTCTCTAACATAATGTGATATCTCTAAAAGTAATTTCACATGTACGTTTTCCTTTTAGTATGCTTTTTTTTTTTGGACAGAAAATACTGTTTGTTGATGTAAATAGGAGTTTTATTTTAGCATTAAAAGCCATAACAAAGTAGGTGGCGACTCATTGTTAAGTTGATCCTATGCCTTTCATCCCTGTGTGAGCTTTAGGGAAAGCTTTTCTTGTCTTGTTCAAAGAAATGCTGCAATAGAATTGATTCTGTTTGAGGAGATTACTGTGCGCGCGCCTGTGTGTGTGAGAGAGAGAAAGAGAGAGAGAGACTGTGAATGGCTCCCACTCGGTGCTTAGCGCTTGACTTGTTCAAGGGAGCCAATTTATCTTGTACGTACATAACCATTGCATTAGTGAGGTTTTTCACTAATTATATACTTGCAGGTGGTATTTCACCAAATTATTGCAGTTTTTTTTTTTTGTGATAAAATTATTGCAGTTAATAGTCAATAATCTTTGCTTGAATTCCTTTTTTTTTTTTGGGGTTAATTTCCTGACTACTATTTTCAAAAATTAATATGGCATGCCGCCTTCATCTTTTTCTTATTATTTTTTTCCGCTAAAAATGTGTAGAAATTGATATGTTGATGCATGTAGTGAAAATATCATCTCAGCTTTTATCATCAATATATATATATATATATATATATATATTTATAATCTCAGCTTTCACGAAAATATGACTTCCAAAACACTGTGGGTGTGCATATCTGAGAGATTTCTTTTATGGCAGTAATAGATTATGTTCTGTAATTTACAAATAATGTGATAGTTTACATATCTTCAGTGCTTGGGCGAAAATAAAAACCACATTTCTTCACTGCTAACCAATTACATTCTTTTGCCTCCTGCCCTCCTTATAAGAACATTTTAACAATTTATGTTAATTAAAAAGTTCAATTAAAATTAGATGATACTTTTAAATTCCTAAAATGACTCTTGAAGAACTTCATTAAATAGAGAATAATGAATTAACTAGTTAAGAGGTTTTTTTAATTAGTTTAACAATATCCAATTAAATTGTATTTAAGAAAAGGATTAATATGCAAATTTGCTCCAAAAGTTTTTATTGAAAATTAATATTACCTTGAAAGTTTTTTCAGATTTTTTGTTGCTTGCGAAGTTTCAAATATAACAATGTTACTTTATAAAAAAATTGACGTTGATTGTTAATTTTTTAATAGTAAAGGGTAACATTGTTATATTTTGAAACTTTCAGGGTGACATTGAACATAAAAAAATTCCGGAGCAACATTGCTCCTTAGCAAAAACTTTTGGAGCAAATTTGCATCTTAACACTTAAGAAAAAATGTTTTAGACAATTTGCATGGAGCTTTATAACAAGGACCATGAAAAAGGATCTTGTATCAAGGACTTAAAAGATTACTCTATTTTATTTTTAATGTAAGAGTTAGATAACTAACTTTTAAATATTAAAAAAATTATTTAAATTAGTTATTTGTAAAAAAAAAAAGTGTGCTAATTTCTCTAAAACTCCTTCTTATTACATTTGTATTGTAATTACCCATTTATGAAACCCCCTTAATATTTGTAAACAATAGAAAATAGTTTGAGAAAAAAATTATAAATTTGGACTTGAGTCTTTCAATTAGGACCAAATAAACCACTCTATTAGCTCTTCCATTCAGGATCAGAGGGAGCATCATCAATCTATTGAAGAGTAGTTCCACCATCATGATGATGATGATTATTATTATTATATGATAAACTTTATATTTATGCTATTTGCAAGTGAGTGTGGCCATGTTGTGATGTTAATGTTAGGGTTTTGGTTTACATTGTTGCAGTGGAGAAATTGATGACTAAAGAAAGTAAGAGCCACCATCATGGACACAGACATCTCCGCTCAAGAAGGCTGAGGAAATTCCTGAATCTGGCAATTTTTAGGTCCAAACACAAGAACTAGTTCCAACATACAATTACACAGACTTTTGTGGCCTTTTTATATAAAATTTCTGCCCCATTCATTATTTGTTTGATTTGTTTCCTTATAGCCAAGTGTGTATGATTGAACTGTCAAATAAGTGGTTTATAATCTCATTTATTATTATTTAATTGATGTATATATAGAAATGTAAATCTAGAAAGATGAAAGTTGTTGCTGATTATGTTGACAAATCATTAGTGCAAAATATTTACAAAAAATATAAAAATTGACATTTTTTGTGAATTATAAATAATACAACTCATTTACCCATGGCTATGCGTACACAATAAAATTACAAAAATTTATAACATGGTATATTATTCACAAATTATGACACAACTCGTATCCAAACTACTTATACTATAAGCCAATTACATTGTATTATAGTCAAAATATATACTCCTAGTATTCTTAATATAAGATATATTTATCTAATATGAGTATTTAGTAGGATACGGTGGTCAAAATTTTTAAAAAAAAAGGAGAATTAGTCATTTCCATAAAATTCAGGGAAAATTTTAGAAAAATACCTTCAAAATACTAAAATCCAAATCAGTTTTGCTTCATACAATATTTATGTATATTCACAACTCATTTTAATAGGAAATTAATGATATGAGATTTTCAAGTTTTGAAGCTATTTTTCTTAAAATTAACTTGTCCCATATTTTCTAATGTTAAATTGAACAAAGAAAAAGGATAAGCCAACCTTTCAAAAGAAAAGTTGGCCAAAAAAAAGCAAGTAACTCTCTTGAAAAGAAAAACTTGTACATGTACTTTCGTAATATTTTCGGCCAATGGAATCTCAAAATTATTTATTGAAAAAGTATACGAAATGAAAATTGATGAAGAAAAAAATAATGATATACTATTCCTATCTTCTAATTGTAAATGTAAGACCTAATTAGGATGTGAATTTTGGTCTTGAATGTAAAACACTTTTTCATTTTATCTCTTAAGTTATCATTTTTACTCAAACTAATTTGCCTTATAAACTAATATATAGGGTCTGTTTGGGAACACGTTGAAGGAGGAAAAAAGCCTATCTGTCTGCCAAAAGTCCAGTTAAGTTGTTTAGCTCCATTTGGGTTAGCGTTTTGTTCCACTGAGCTTATTCAAAAAAAAGGAGCTTCTAACAGACGCTTATTTGAGTCGCTTCCACAGCTGAAGAAACAGTTTCTGCAGTATGTGTGACCATTGGGGATAAAACTCGTCCAAATCTGTACTCCCATCTTCTCCTCCACAGACTTCCTTCCCCTGTGTGGTTCACTGGTTTTCTTGTTCTTTTCCTGGTTTGTTGTTCCAAGGAAGAAGACGTAGCTTTGGTCAAAATCTAGGGACTTAATTGCAAGCTGTAAAAGTTCTCAAGGAGGGATTACAGTGCAAATTTGTGAAATATATGTAGGCTAAATGTAATTTATGAAACATTTGGGTTTGGTTCTGTTGTTTCCATGATCCCTGTTCTTCATTCACTTGTAATTTTCATAATTTTCAGGGATCTTTCTGTAATTTTTCCCAGTTCTGAAATTGTTAATTCTATTATTTTTCCTAGTTTTTTCAATAATAATTTAACCTTTTTTATTTCATCAATTTTTTTAATATTCTTTTTACTTCAATTATCACAATATATACAACTAATATATATATATATAGTATTCAATAAGATTCATGCCCTTTTCAGTCATTTCCTATCTAAACGGGCTTTTCAAACACTAATCCAAACATGTTTAAGGTTAAAAAAAAAAAGTAACTTCTGCCACTACTAATCCAAATATAAATTACATCTACAATCTGATTTTTTTTCTATCTAAGTTTTCCAAAAGTCCATCTGCAAAAAAATCTCCTTCTACACCACTAATCCAAACAGGCACATAATCTAATGCTATACATAAATATTTTAAAGAGATTATGTTATATATGTTATAGTTAAGTAATTTATTTATGGTGTATTTAGAATAGCAGTGACAAACATGATTTTTTTTTTAATCTGACTTTTGTAGACTTAAGTTTACATTAAAGTCAAATAGTGTAATGTGATTTATATTTGGATTAATTGTTGTAAACAAAGTCAGTATGACAAAATGAAACTTGTTTAGAGGCTTAATTCTAGTTTAATTGTAAAATGATTAAAAAAGGCATAACTTTTTTTATTATATATATATATAAATATATATATTATAGGTAAATAATTTGATGACTTTGGAAGAAATATTAAACTTAAAAGTATGAAAATAAAAAGAGCTAATATATTATTAAAAATCATAAATACTAAAAATATTTTAAGAGTAAAATTCACCTACAAAAATACTTTAACAACTGAGTGGTAGAGGTGGAAATATGACTAGCTGCTTGTTACGAGCTTTTTGTTTGGTTTACATTTGGCTTGGCCTAACTTAACTATTTTTAAATAGGAGCAAGTGTAGGACTTTTAGAAGGCCTATTTCGCCTCATAGGTCAGACATAGGCTCCCTGAGACGCCTATTAAGCTTATCAGACAAGCGTGAGTCTGTTGTAGATTTATAATATCCCCTCCGGTTTTTAATATATGATCTAATTAGGGAGTAGATATTAATTCTAAATATAAGATTTATTTTCTATATTTGTCCATCTTTTCCAAAACTATCCTTATTAATGCTTCTTCAACAATAATTAAGAGACAAATGAAAAGAATTAAGAAAGATGATTATGGTGTTTTAGAAAAATATATCATGTTAACTAATTTAACTAACTTACCGAAGGGAGTACTACACAAATTGTGTAGAAAGTAGGCGTTGAATGTAACATCCTAATTTTTATTTCTATTATTTAATTATCATTAAGAAATAAATATTTCATGATAAATGGATTTTTATTGTGTAATTAGTTGGGTAACAAGAATTTACCCAAAACATGACTTATAGAGTAAAAGAAGTTATTAAAAAAATATTAGAAATAAAAATAATATACTCATTCTAGTCCTTAATATAAGACATATTTACTTAATTTGATTAGATTAAGGAAGTTAATTAAGTTAGTTAACATAACATGTTTTTTTAATCATTTTCCTTAATTCCGTCACCCTCTTTCTTATTTTATTATTGGTGAGGCCTTGAGTGAGTATCCATATGACAAAAGGGTCTTGTATTTAGAATTAAGACTAATTCCTCAATTAACTTTTATATTAAAGACCGTAAACAGTAAAATAAAAGAATTATAATAAAAAAAGAAAAGATAAAAAAGGAAAGAAAATAAAATGGTTAAAAAATAAAGATAAAAGACGTTGAAAAAAATATAATGTAATTGGAAAAAAAAATGCATGTGTTTTTAAGTTTCAAGCCAAGCTAGACTTCTGTACAGTCCAGGTTTTTGTTGAAAAAAGCTTACAAAAAAAGCTTATGACAGGTCAGACTTATGTACATGCCATTAACTTGTTAGAAGATAGGCCTAGCTTGTTAAGTGTGTGTTTGGATTAGTTTTTAGAGAATAACTTTTATGATTTACGAGGTAAGTATGTAAGAAAAGTTTTGCCACGATTTACGAAAAAGGGCTTTTAAAACCGTAGTTTGGGGCTTACCCAAACACACTTAAGAGTAAAGTCTAGTTTGACTTGCCTTGTTTAATTTCCACCCATACTAAGTGCAAAAATGATTAGAGCACGGTGCTAGGTACAATTGAAGAACATGAGGATGTTAAATGCTACTTTATTCTTAAATTTTTTTATTTAATTGTTTCCTCCTTCGTATATATATTTTTTTGCAAACATAAAGTTTTTCAGTGTTTTAGAGCAGTTTTATCATTTTTTGGTATTTTTTAAAGTAAGGTGCACCCTCCGTGCTTTCTTTGTTTTGCCTCAAGAGTTTTCCTCCCTGCACGACATTAAAGAGCATTTTCATTTAGGCAGCAGAAAAGCTGCCGTAGATTTTTAGCACAATAGAATCAAAAGTGAGATCATTAAAACAATCCTAACATGCGTTTTGCTTCCTTAATCTTCTTAAATAAAATAAATAAATTTTATATTAAAGATAAGAAGAGTAATAGTATACTACCTAGTGGGCAGTTCGTACAACAAGGCTCTCACATGATTTTATTGCAGGAAATGCCGTTGATGACTTCATAAGAAAGCTCAATGCTTGCAGAAAATCATTAATTAGCTGAAGCAAGAGAGAGTTCTCAAATGCCAAAAAGATGAACAAGGAACTATAACTAGCTCAGTAATATTAGATAGGGCCCCCAAAATGATCCTAGTGCCAGAATGGAAGCTGAGTTGCCGAGAAAAATTGAAGATTTAATGGATCGGGAAGAAAATTACTGGTGGCATTGGTCTCGTGTTAACTGGCTTAGAGTGGGAGACAAAAATACTAATTTCTTTCACCTCTCAACAATGATGATAAGAAGGCGTAATTGTATCCTGAATATCAAGGACGATAATTGTAACACTCGGATTTCTAAACCATATTTAATCATTGTTTAAGTTCGCTATAATGGTAATAAAGAATAAAAAAAAAAACAACAAATATTATCATGGTAGAAAAAAGTTTGAATGATAATTAGAACAATTTAATAAACCATTTATAAATATAGAGGAAGTAAGTACTAGGGATCGCTACTAGACAATTGAGCCTCGGACATCCGAAACTCAATTTTACAACAATCATTCCACAAGTCCATAAACAACTTATTAAATCCCTTAAACCAAATCTATTATCACAAAATCACTGCAATAGGGGCTTCGTCCAATAATATCAACACCTATTTCTATTTCGATAATCGAAGAGTAATAAGGATGGAATTCCATGGGCATACAAAAAAGTACAATTATACTAATAAAAGTATTTGTTCATAGTCCCAACGTCGTTCGTCAACGAAATACAAAATACAATGGAAGTTTTAATAATTACATGATATCCCAAAATATCTAAAGCATAAATTAATTATAACCATCATCTTCAACCTTGCCTTGAGACACGTGCAAATCACTTCTCCATATCTGTACCTTAACCTTTCGTCCCATTGGCACCCGTTGAGATGTTTATTTAAAAAAAAGGGTGAGATTCTAAGGAATCCTAGTAGAAACATGCTATCGTTCATAGAAAATGCGGAAAGTAAATATGATATGCGCCAATGTATACACCAATTAATGAACAATATAAACACATCATCATAACACATCATCATCATGTATACATGAGTAGGGCTTGGCCGCACTATCTAGACCTGGTTGGACTATCACTAACTCCCATTGTAAGTGCACCTTTGGCACTAATTGCCCCTCTTTAGGCAAATTGTGTTAATTAATAAAGCGCATTTACAAACAATGGCATATACATAAGCATATAACTATGATGTATAAAGGATAATGTTCCTACCTCGAAGTTCTTTTAATCCTTTTTTAGTGTGCATTGTAAAACGTGTCGCTTCCGGCTTCCGACTCGATCCTAAAAGATTAAATGTACAAGAAATATGTCATAACCTATCTAAGTATTATTTTAGAATCTTCTATAGTGTTTCTTGTGGTTATATTAGTCTATGGTGAAAATTTACCAAAATCCCCAGGACCTCGGCCTGGCCTGGCTCGGCCCCGCCATACCTGGCCCGATGGCACATTTTCCCAAAATTTTGACTAGGTCTATCTTGACATATTTTCGCCTAAGGAATCCATTTCTGCGCTTGAAATTACCAAATTCAATGTCAAATTATGAAAATACCCTTGACAGCCCTGATTTAGGGTTTTAGGGGCGTTTTCGTAATTACGCATTTCTGGCCTTTTCCGAAAAAGTGACCAACTGTAACCCCACTTATTTTTGCCTACTGAATTCAATGGAACCATCTGTTTTATAAAAATCCAGCTCCTACTTCCACATCTGGTTCTACCAAAACTTGGTCAAAAAATGGACTTTTGTGTTTTAGCTTCCAAAGCTTGTACTTTTCCACTTCTAATCCCTTATTAACTCATTTAAACACATCCTAACCATGATTCAAATAAATTTGGGTAGCATAACCCCTTAGGATTAGAGCTTTTCCAAATTTACAAACTTGATAAAAGTCATTAAAAACAACCATACACTTCAACAACAACTTCATACTTGTATAGATCTAAGATTTATGAAGTTGCCTCTTAAGATCTTGGACTTTCTCTCTCTAGGTGTCTACTCTCTCTCTCCTTGAGCTCAAAATGTGTCTTCAAAACCATAGATTCTATGAAGAAGAGGAGTTTAGAGAAGTTTTCTAACAAGATCACAAGGGAAAATGCTTAAGACTCACTACATACCTTAAGCTCCTTCTTCTTCCTTCTCTTTAACTCTTCAAGTTCTTCAAACTTTCTCTCACCTTTATTTCTTGTCTTGGCCGAAATGTGTGAAGGGAAGGGAAGGGAAGAGAAAGTGTTTTATGAAATGGCTCTTCTTTCTTGTGAGCCCTTGATTTCAAGATGTTATCTTGTGTTGACATATGGCAATTGATCTCATCTCTTTCTAACTATGTCATTAGCCTTCTAGTTGGCTTTGAACTATCTTCCTCCCTCTTGGTTAGCATAGAAAACCATCCCCCTCTTGCTCTTCTAACTAAATAAGTTCTCTTCCAACTAATCCAAACTTGCACTCAACTATACACTAAGTTTGCAGTCAATCATACACTCAAGTAGTGTACCATTATCACCATTACTTGTCCAAGAAGCAATATTTAATTGCAATTAGACATGTGCTCTTGGAAAATCAATTATAAACTAATCTCATTCTATAGGATAATGACACTTGTCATGTTTAATTTCATTAATCAATTTTTCCCTCCATTTTCCTTGTGTTGGACAAAATTTTGAAGAATAGGGAAATAAAATTGTTTTCATCATTTCCATAATCCAATTAAATGAATTATGCATAATTCCTTCTAATTTCACAATTCTTGATTTATTTCTCCAAGAATATTCCAATTATACATTTTCCTTTATTTTCTTGATTAATTGAAATTAACTTCAATTACTTGGAAAATAATTAATCTTGGGCTAAATTGGCAAAATTATGATTTTGCTATTACCTTTGTAATCTAATTCATTTCTTGCATTAATTTGCCTATTTCCTCATGAATATGAATATTTCAAATTTCATAAGTTCCAAATTTCATGAATATTCACCATTTTATTGAATTTCTCAATTAATTACAACCTATTTTTTAGTGAATATAAAATTTGGGGTGTTACAGTTCTCTCCCACTTAATTAAATTTCGTTCCTAAAATTTGCTACACTTATATATTCATAAACTCCGGGTAACGTTTCTTCATACTTTCTTCTGTTCCCATGTAGTTTCTCTGGGCGATAACCCTTTCTAGACAATCTTGACAAACAAAATGCTCTTGTTTCTAAGTTGCTCTTCCTGCCGATCGATGATTCGGTCAGGCATGACTTCGCAAGTCAAATCTTCGCTCATTTCCACATCATCATACTCTATTACGTGTTCTGGATCAAGTTGATACTTTTTCATCTGGGAAACATGAAAAACATCATGTAGTCTGCTCAGATTTGGTGGTAAAGCATTACGGTATGCTACTAGACTAATCTTCTCTAAGATCTCGAACGGACCAATGTATCTTGATTGCATTTTTTTTCTTTCAATGCTCTGCCAATACCTGTAACAGGTGATATTTTCATGAACACATGGTCTTCGACTTCAAATTCTAGAGGTTTACACCTCTTATCTGCATAACTTTTCTGTCAGCTCTACGTATCTAGCAACACCATGACCACTATGTCTCTATTTATTTTCATACAATAAGGTTTAAAATAGAAAAGGTGCTCATTCACATTAATTACATGGACTTCATCAATCATTAGCAATTTCAAGGTACAAGCATTCATTAAATTCAAAGAAGACACAAGATGCATATCCAGATAATCAAATATAGAAGCTTCTAAGAATTTAGAATACCGAACAAAATCCACTTAACTCTCACCAATAAAAGTTAAAATTTCAATAGGAGGATCATTTGTAACAATTCTTGGGACCTCCACACTTATCTCATTATCAAACTCACATGGATTAGGTTCCATAACCGAAACCTTTTCTAGACACTCAATATTGTTCTCTCTTTTATTAATTTCTAACTCACAATCACCCCTAATATTATCACAATTTGGCAGTGATACTTCTTCACTCCCCATGGTCAATTATTTATTTGATATCTCATCTTCTAGAGGAGAGCCTTTTGATATATCATCGAAAATTCCTTTTTGGTTTAAAGATTGAATATTAGAAGCCGTTTCATCAATTTGCTATGCGATCATTAGTTTATCTTCTTGAAAAATTCTCAAGAATTCATTTTGACTATCTAGAAGACGTTGAAGCAAATCCTTTGTTGTAAGCTCCTCATCATCAATGGAGGTAATTTCATCTACATAAGCATTGGATGATACATGAGGATGTGATGCATATGAAGGAAAAGAATAATTAGGATCTCAAGATAATGGTTGCTTATGATTCCATCCAAAGATAAAAATATAATCATGCAAATTAGTTTGAGCCCTAGCAAAATTATCCTCCCTATAATCTAATGTTAAGACATAGGGACATTGTTCATTCAAGTGGAAATATCCACAAAAACTACAACAAATGTACTCACATGGAGATTCGCATGCATAAGAGTCATAATAAGAATTTGTATAATTATTTTTATGCTCAAATCCACCACTTGCCCCATTAGTCCGCCAAGGATAATCCATAATATTTTAGAACTCAATCATAATTGATCACACAATTACAATAATTAACCACACAAACTTTTACCATTAGTCTCCAACAACGGAACCAAAAACTTATTGGCCATCTAGATTAACCGTAAGTGCACGAATCATCACAAGTAGTATAATAATATTGTTCCCACAAGGACTAAGGGAAAAATTACTTAATTATCACACTTATGTTCTTAATTAGGTTGAGTGAGAGTAATTTGAAAGAGATTTTATATTTACGCATCAATTGATTAAAAGAGAATTTATTCAAAAACTTTAAGACGGGAGGAGCCTAGGATTATTTTTCCCTATTGTATTTCATAAGACTAATTTAAATCTTAAATTGGTAATGAAAGCATTTGCTTGTCAGAGGTTCAAAATTAATTGATAAAGCTTTATCAAGTCAAAACCAATTTTATATTGTTATTAACATGCGCAATCTCTTGTCTCAGTTAACGAAAACACTCATCAAACTCTATCCTCAATTAGACAATATTAGGCTAATAGCTATATCTCTATTCTATTAACAAACAATTCATTTAACCCCTAAACTTCAAGTCTAGCACGGTTTTATCTAAGTTCTACAATTAAATTAGTTTTCTCAAGTATCACTCAATTGAACTCAACAATCTAAATTGTGGCCAATCACCCTAAAGTTTTAAGCACAAGACATAATCAACACATAAATTTCATTAATCAATAAAAGAAAGGAATTAAAAAGTCTTAATCCATCCAATAGTTCAAAGAAATCTTAGAATAAGAAATTTACCTACTCATGTTCAAAATCAAACAAAAACCAGAGACGATAATTTGGTTAATAACAAAAGTGAGGTGAAAGAGAAAAGAAAATTAATGAAAGAACCAAGATTAAAGCTCCAAATCTCTTTGAATCTTCAAGCTCCAGCTCTCCAATTGCTCAATTTTCTCTCTCTCTAGCCCTCAGCTCTAATGTTCTCCTTGCTCTCTATATTCAAACGATTCTCCTCCTCCCTTCTTGAAGAAGCTTCTCCAAACGCTTCTCCTTCCTCTCAGGTTCCTAGATCCTCATGCAATATCACTCTAGCAAAATAAAATCAAACAACAAGATAAAAAAAGAAAAATAAAAAGAAAATGATAATAATAAATAATTATAATGATGATAATGATAAAAACTGAAATATCTTTTCCTTTTAATCTTAAATTATTATTTTTATTATTAATATCATTATTTGTATCTTTAATATCAAAATCATTATTTTTATCCTAAACTTTGATATTTATAATGAAATCCCTTTAAATCGATATCTTATTAAAATCTGATTAAAATCCCTTTGATTTTTTATAGATGACTTCCAAATATATTAAAATATGTCTTAAAATTATCTAAAAAAAGGGAGTCATTAGAAGGAACCATCTTCATCCCAAGCCAATCTTTGCTTAATTACTTTAGCCTAGTTAGTCTAAACTTAATTTCTATTGGTTGGTTTGAATCCCTAAAACTATGAAATCCCTCTTAATCTCTTGTTAAATTTGCTTTCCCTTCTTCTTCTTCTACTTCCTTCTGATTGGAACACCGCTCTCCTAGTTAACTTATCTCCCTTCGTTCCTCGTCATCATTGTTTCTATCGCTGTCATCACTATTTCCATCCCCAACTTTCTTTAATCTTAGTGGCTTTGAATGGCCAAATAGATAAAGCTTTCCATCATGATTCCTAGTTCCCTAAAAAATCTCTATAGAGACAACAATTTTTTCCTTCTGGCCTTTCATCTTCTTCCTTACTCCCAGTTCCCATTATAAAAACCAATAAGCTTCTTCCCTTTTTGCATCACCTTTGAATGTTCTTGTCGGAGTACCTTTTCTCTGCTAATGTCTTTTCAACTCTGAATCTTCTCAAAGCCTTCTATAACTTTTCCTTTATCCATCTCTAGTTTCTTAGTGTTATTCATTTTCCTTTTGTCATCATGTTCCCTTCATCACGTTGCATCTGTTCTCAACCCCTTCAACCACCACTTCACTTTGATCCATATTACCTGAATCATCGTTAATCCTACTTTGACTCCTATGCTATTGCAGTTCTTCGAGATGCTTACTCATACTCAGTTGAACGCCTCAGTCGCTAATTACAATATGCATGGATGGTGTAAGAAACTTTCATAGTTGAAGGGAAAGTTGGCCATTTCTTTCTCATTCGATTAACTAATTTATAAGATAGAATTTGTAGTTGAAAACTGCCCATGTGCAATCAATAACTCACTTCCTATGGTGGAGCAAACTAAACATGCTTCTGAGGGAGATGCAGTTGATCACCTTCCTTATATGGGTCTAATTCTACAGATTTCTACAGGAGGGACTGGCAAAAAATCACCAAAGCAGAACACTATCAGTAGCTTGGGCATGGTGATTGATCAATGAAATATGGTACTTCATCATTATAAGAGAAGGAAAAACCATTTATGTGAATGCTACATTTGCTACCAAGGAATGCCATTGATCCATTTTATATGGCACAATTATGGAACACTTGGAACACCTTTTCATGTTAGATATCTTAGGGCAACCCTATTGTGGATTTGCAAGTCAAATATGCGTGACAACTATGATCAACAAAGGATGGTTATCACATGTGTCAACAAAGCATTCCTAATGTTTCCTAAATAGCCAACTGAAATCAATAATATCACATGGTAGGAGGTCTTAGCTTTGATAAAGACCTTTAGAGTGCAATCACTTCATGTTCTTCCTTTATTTGTTTATTATCAGTACTTTGGTAGTCTAATTTGCAATATTTGCTTTGGAACCTTGTAGACTAACTTTTATTAAGTAATACCATTTTGTTCTTTTTTAAATAAAGGAGGAGGTGTTCACATGTGTTTATAGGGGTGTTTACTTTTGTCCCATCTCGATCGTCCTATTCCAATCCCGTTCAATTCGGAATGAGATGGTCTTGTCCCAAAAACATTCGGGATTGGACAAAAGCAAGATGGGACAAACTTATTACCAGGATAGGATGGGACGTGAGACGGGCTTTGTTTCATCATGACTTTTTGTCTCGTCTCGAAATAATATTTTTATAAGCTTAATATATATAAAATATGTCTAATATTTTTATTTTAAGAAAAATATATAAATTTTTTTATTAGAGATAGTATCATTTATTGGTTGTATCTTTAATGCAAAATACTATAAATATTTATGAAAACAATCACAGTCGCTCGTATATTTCGCCATCTTTGCCTAATAAATACTTATGATTGTCACTCTTATTAAGTTGAAGTTTTAAATATTCTTATTTTTTATTATCCTTTCAACCTAAAAAAAATAAAAGAGGATGCTTACATATATGTATTATACATTTATAATCATCTAGGTTCGGTGTCCAACTCATACACATATATTTTAATTTTTAGTTTTACAAGTTCAAAAAAGAGTAAAAAATGATGGTCAAGATCCTCAAAAAAATTTAATGAGATGTACCGTTGGTCCTATCTTGATCCTGGTCTTGTCCCGTCCCGGCGGGAATGGAACGGGACTCCCGAGACAGTTTTGATACCACATACCATTTTGTAGGGAGGGATGTGGAATAATCCTATCCTGTTCCCGTCTTGTCTCTGAATACCCTATGTGTCCCCTCTTGCTGTCTGGGTAGAAATCTCTAAAAATAGTTAGGGGGTGTTGCATCTCTAAAAATTATTATTTGTATAATTTCTTTTTTTAAGGGTAAAGGTGCAGTCAACACCCCCTAACTATTTTTAGAGATGCAACACCCTAAAGTATTTAAGGGTGCAATTTTCCCCCAATGTTTTAAAAATGGAGCAACCCTCACCTCTATTGTTATCATTCATTTTCTTTTCTTTTCCCTATTCAATCATTGCATCCCACTCCCTCTCACCATCAGTCTTGTTCCTTGGTCGTTGCCAAAGAAAAGGAAGATTATACATAGCAGAGTTGCTTCTCCTTCTTCTCTATCTCTTACTCCTTCCTTCTCTCATTTCTTATGAACATCCACTTCCTTTCTCTCTTATTTCTCTATGCCACCTGTAGCCATAAGCTTTTTTCCCCTTGTTTTTGCAAAAAATAGAAGCTGAATAAGGGGCTATAGGAGCCAAGAAGAAAGGGGTTGAATGAAAGAAAAGGTGAAAAGGGATTAGGAAGATGAAAGGGGCAAGTGGGTCACTAAAATTATAGAACCCAATAAGTGTTTCAGGATTTGGCTCAGATATAACCCCCTTACTTGAAAGCCATGAATATGGCTCCAAAATGTGTCATAAAATAAACGAGAGACCAAAGGATAATTTAAAACTCATTAGAGGTCCCGACTTCAAAACAGAATTTAATACTATGATAAAGTGAGTTTTCAAAAACTTGTTAAAACCTATTTAATAAGGTCTCATTTCTACTATTTTGAATCTATTTGGTTTGTTCAGTTCTATTGCATTCATTAATATGAGAATATTTAACAAAATTTCCTGGCGGATTTTTGGGTTATATTCATCAACTAATAGGGTCTACAGGGCATAATCACTTATTTTAGTTCCTATACCGGGGATTACCTATGAATTCACAAGTCTATGGTAGATACGTCTACCTTTACTACATTGAACTTTTATTTACATCATATATATATTCTTCCAAAAGTTTGATAACCGACACAAAACACTAATCTCCTAGCCGTGAGCACTAGCTACCCTTATTTACCTACTTTTCTTTGATTTGCTTGCCCTGATTGTAAGTTAGTCATTGGAAAGAGTGAGATTCATATGAATCTCAGCAGTAACATTTCACGTATATGATATATAATTACACAAAGTATGTAAGAAATCATCACAAAGCAACATTCACAACAGCATACACAGCAGCATTCACATTCGTGACATTCATTACATTCACGATATTTCGTGACATTCACAACAATTCTTGACATTCGTCACATTTGTCATAATTTGTGACATTCATATTAATGGATGATATGCATATACATACAAAGCATTATACATGATATAAGAGAAAGAGTCATTATCTTGTTCTTTTCACTCTTGATTGGGCACAGGTTTCTTACACTTAAGGCAGATGTCAAATCCTATAAATCAGAATTTAGGATGACGAGTTATTACCTATTTCAATTGTTAAATAACTCTAAAACACTTGGGTTTGGTTATCATTTGAGTCCCTTTGGTGGCTATGAGAAGCTCAAACAAAAGTCTAAAAGGATTGGGAAGAGTTAGACCCGAAACCACTTTTCAAAAGTTTATAGTGCTGAAATTGGGGGTTGAACCCCCTGCCTTGATTAGCGTATTTATGATTCGATAACACATAATTAAAATGGATTAGAGACTGTCGGATAATTTAAACTCATTTCAACTTCCTACCTTATAGTAGGGTTTTCACAAAATTTTTCAAAAACTTTTCCCCATCCTAATCTCAACTTGGAATCTTGAATATAATTACCTGTGCAGTTAATTTACATTCACAGATATCAAAGTGTATAACCAAATCCCCGGCAACTCCCGGGTTCTATACATATATAATCTGAGGGTTTATAAGTCTCCACTAGGGGATTACATAACCAAAATCAAATGTAATATTTATATCTCAAAAGATACAGTAATCCCAAGTTCAAAAGTAGATAACCAACATCCCATAATCAAATATACCCCAAAGGGTCCTAATCGCTCCGGGTTGCCCGCTTCTCTTTAGAGCCACTTGTCCTATCTGAATTGTTAGTCATTGGAAAGAATGAGATTTAAGAGTATATCAGTAGTAACAAATCACTCACATAGTGCATAAACACATAGCATATATGATCATGTTAAGCAGCATCATAATGTACCATAGCTTACAGCACATGCGATAGCACTCATGGCTGTAAACTCTATGCGTCAGCTTTCGCTGTAATCTCTATGTATCACAAAGTATTTAGAAAGTATAACTATGCATCAGCTTTCATTGCGATCTCAAAGCATCACAATGTATTCACAAAGTATTCTCAATGCATGACAAACATACATATAATGGTTCACACACAGTATAAGAGAAAGAGTCACTACCTTTTTCCTTCCTGACATTCTTTGGCACCATGGGCTCTTGAGGGTGGCAAATACAAATCCTATAAACGAAATCAGGAACAACCCGTCAATCTCTTTTCCAAGTTTTCCAATTTTGTAGTACTTTATGTTGGTTATCAATTGATCTCTTTAGGTGGCTATTATAGGCCTAAACATATCCCTAAAGGGTTGGGAGAAACTACCCTGAAGATACCTTTTTCAGAAAAAGAACACTAATTTTGGGCTGACTCACTTGAGTGAAGAAAGCCTCACTCGAGTGTTAGCCCCAATTGCACTCAAGTCCCAGCTAGTGAGATATAGAAAGTGTGTACTCGAGAGCATCGACACTCCATAGAGTGGTCAGTTCACTCAAGCACAGACATAAGCACTCGAGTGATGGTACTTTAGTCTCCCGAGTCCCATCTAGTGAGGTGCAAGAAGTGACAACCTAAGAGCAAGTACAACTCCCAGGTGACAAGTGCACTCGAGTACTAGCCCTAGTACTCGAGTGACTTCCTAATGCTCGTGAGTGCCCATGTGCACTCTTGATTATTTGCTTAAGAGTGATAGCCCGAGACGTGCACCCATAGTGCTACATACACTTGCACTTGAGTGATACCATATGCACTCGAGTGATAATGTATGTCACTCAGAGATAAAGAAGTTAACTCGCGATTTCTGCCTGAAGACTTAACCAAAACACCGAGAATTTCATACTGCACACGAGTGAGACCCTTCCTGACTCGAGTGAGGCTTATCAGAAGCCATATCGCAACAACTGATATGGTTTTCCATATCTACCCATCTTGCTTCTAAAAGGTCTAAAACCTATACCAAAACTCATTCCCATACAAAATCTCCTAAGGAGCCTATTAGTAAACTCAAAACAACCAAAATCTTACCACAATACACATTCAATGTAATAACCCAAAAATGAGATTAAGGGCTAATGACTCCAAAAGTGATGTAATTGTTGTAAATGAACACTTTTGAAGTATATGATGTGGATTTTGATCCGAATGTGTTGTAATCAGTGCCTAAACCCTATAGTTAAGCTTAATTATGGGATAAAGCTTAAAATGAAGGATCAAGATTGACCAATGGGAAAACAAATTAATACCCTTCCTCATATTGTTAAAAACGTCCAAAAAGCGTAAAGGAGAAGGAAAGAGGAATTTGGTCAAAATTTCAACTCTTTTACAAGGGAACTTTGGTCATATGGGTCACATATGCCTTAAAGCAAGTGGTCAACATTCTTTTTATGTTTCAAAGTGCAACATTTCGGCGGAGACAAAGGAAAGGGAAGAGGAATTAAATTAAAACAAGTTGAGTCATTGACCAAGATGAAAAGCAAAGAAAAAAAAAGAAGAAAAGTAAAAAATGATTATTTTTCTTTCATCTCTCCTCTCTCTTTCCATGTAAGTCGGCCAAGTGACTTAGCTCACCCTAAAATAAGACTTTCATCATCATTTTCCAGTAGCTCACTTCATCCCTCCTCTCCACCATTGACGTCTAAGTTGAGCAAGAAAGAGGGAGAAGAAAACCTAAGGTTAGTGCCCTAAATGACCATGAATGCCTAATTCATCTTTACTAATATTATTCATGAGGTTGAGGGCTATATTCCTATGGTTTCAGAATTTTGATTGGTAAAGTTTGAGAACTTGTGGAAATTTGGAAGTTAGAGAATTGAAGAATTGGCTTTAGGAAGAAGAAGAGGTAAGAATTAGAAGCATTTTGGTATAGTTGTTGTAATCATTGATTGAGTATTGGGAATTTATGAACTTGCTCTGATTTTGGTGCAATTTTTGAATGGTATGAATTGGCTTATGTGTTGTGTAGAATTTGGTCATTTTGATGATTCCAATGGTTTTCTTGAGCAAAATTGTGTGAGAATGGTGTTTGGGTTGAAATGGGAATCATTTGGGATCAAATGTGAAAATCTGGAAAATCTGTCCAATGTAAGTCTGTTCTGTACAGTCAGATGGTGTTGATGTTTTGAATAGGCAAATGGTGTCTAAAATTTCTGAAATTTTCCAGATTTAAAGTTCACATTCCAAGCTTCAAAACGAACATAAATTTTGTGTCATTTCATTTTTTGAGCTAAGAGCAATGACTGTCCAAAGTTTGGGCTTAAAAATGGAATCTGTTTTGGAGTGATGGTGAATTTCGTGTAATTCTGTACTTCTGTGGTGATTCTCCTAGGAAGAGGACTTAAAGAGCTTTCATTTGGCTTTGGGATCACCTCATTTCAATTTTTCTAGAATTAATTATGATTTTTCAAAGTTTTCTTGGCTGCAGCAGAAAATCTGGGCTGCAGCGCAAAACTTTCTGTGTGTGACTTGACCGCAGCCAGAAAATTCTTGGCTGCAGCCAAAATGTTTCTGTGATGATTTTAGCCATTTTTGGCTGCAACCAGAGAATTCTTAGCTGTAGCCAGAACCCAATTTTCAGCACTTTGTGAGTTTGCAATGCAATTTCCAACCTAATACTCTCCAATCCTTTTAGGTTCTCTTTGAGCTTGTTATAACCATTTAGGGGACTCATATGGAACCTATTCTAAGTGTTTGAAAGTAGGAATTGGGGGTAGGAAATTAATCCACCATTCTTGATTTTGTTTATAGGCTTTGATATTTGCCGCCCTCGTGAGCCAACTTCGCCGAAGGACGTCAGGAAAGGACAAGGTAGTGACTCTCTCTCTTATACTATGTGTAATGCTCTGTATGTGTGTGTTATCACTGTTTTGTGATGAATCTTTGATACTGCTTCGGTTACAGCTGGTGATAGCTGTTGTTTACAGCGCAAGCTGTCGTTTACAGTGTAAGCTGTTGTTATTGTGATTACAGCGTAAGCTGACGTGATGGTGATTACAGCGAGAGTTGTCGTATTGTGTATACAGCCGTGAGTGCTGTCGTTTATGGTGAAAACCATGTATCTTTGAGATTGTTGCTACTGTTGCTGTTTGTGATTTATGTACATACTTTGTGTTTATGCATTGTATGAGTGGTTTGTTACTACTGAGATTCTCTCGAATCTTATTCTTTTCTATGACTAACATTTCAGACAGGGCGTGTGGCTCAAAGGAGAAGCGGCCAACCCGGAGCAATTAGGACCTTTAGGGGTACATTTGATCTTGGAGATGTTGGTTATCTATTTTGAACTTGGGATAACTATATATTTTGATATATGAGCATTATATTCGATTGTGGTTGTGTAATCCCCTAATGGATACTTATAGACCTCAGGTTATATATTTATAGAACCCGGGAGTTGCCAGGGATTTGGTTATACACTTTGATATGAATAAATGTATATTAACTGCACAGGTAATTATATTCGAGCATTGAAATTGAGACCAGGATGGGAAAAAGAGTTTTGAAAGTTTTATGAAAATTTTACTGTGAGACAGAAAGTTTAAAACGAGGTTAAAGCATCCAATGGTCTCTAATCCGATTTAAATATGTGTTATCGAATTATAGTTACATGTTTAAAGTTAGGGGGTTACATTCAACACTTCTAATCACATTGCAACCAAAATCACCTAATGACCAAACTTCCTTTTTTCAAATCCAAACCAAAACTATGGACTCCAAAACACAATTTGGCATTTATTCCACCACCTTATACTACACAATTCATGCATTTCATATTTAAGCCAAAATCAGGGCAATAATACAAAATTCTCAAAACTTAACGAACGACAAAGATAATTATATCAAAGTGCATCAACTACTCACCTCTTATTTCTTCCAAAACCAACTTCTTGATTTCATCACTTTCAAATTGGTTCAAACACCAAAACACCACCTTCCAAAAATATGAAACCATAGCCATGAAGCCCTTACTATTATGAACAACTTTAAAACACAACATTTGGGCCAAAGATACCATTTCCAAAGTAAAAAAATCACCTTTGCTTTTCTCTTTCTTGGCTAGTTTAAGTGAAAATGGAGGATAAGAGAGAGAAAATGGATGAGAATGAGGATGACAAATTTTTCCCATTTCCCATGCTTCAACCGACTTGGAAGAGGAGAGGGAAGAGAAAATGAGTTTGAAAATTTGACCTTATCTAATGGTCAACAACTTGCCACATGTCAACATCTTATTCTCCCTACCATGGATTCATATGGACTTGTATGCGTAGGATTCCGCCTCTCCTTCTTTCAATCTTAGCCATTGATCTCAATTAACAAGGAGTTTCCTCTTCAGTATCTAACCAATCGGTCTATAATTTACCATTTTACCCTTGATTATCACAATGCGTACTAAACCATCACTCAGCACATTTTATATCACATTGCACATCATATACTTCAAAAGTGCTTAATTAACATTAATTACATTACTTTGAAGTTATAAATCCTTAATTACAATTTAGGATATTACAATTCTCCCCCCGAAAATTAAATTTCATCCTCGAAATTGCTACACAACTTGAGCCATAAACTCCGGATACCGTCTTCACATATCTTCTTCCGCTTCCCAAGTTGCCTCTCTTTGAGTCATTCCCTTCCAGATCACCTTCACATACAGAATGCTTCGGTGTCTGAGCTGTCGTTTCTCTTGATCAATGATTTGGTCTGGCTCCACCGCATATGTGAAGTTGTCTTGTAGCTTGACTTCTTTATACTCAACGATGTGAGAGGGATCCGGTTGGTACTTCTTCAATTGGGAAACGTGAAACACGTCATGAAGCCTGCTCAAGTTCGGGGGTAGGGCTACTCGATAGGCAACAGGCCCGATTCTCGCAAGAATCTCAAAAGAACCTATATATCTTGGGCTCAACTTCTTTTGCTTGATTGCTCACTCGACACCGGTGACAGGAGATACCCTCAGAAACACATGGTCACCAACTTTAAACTCTAGAGGTCGTCTCCTCTTGTCAGCGTAGCTTTTCTTTCGACTCTGCACTGCAAGCAACCTCTATTGAATAATCCAAATCTGTGCTGACGTTTGATTAACAAGATCCGATCCATACAGCTCCCTTTCTGGTAACTCATTCCAGCACAAAGGTGATTGGCACCTCCTTCCGTACAACGCTTCATACAAAGCCATCTGGATGCTTGCATGATAGCTATTATTGTAGGCGAACTCAGCAAGTGGAAGGAAGCGATCCCAACTTCCTTTAAAGTCAAGAACACATGCCCGTAACATATCTTCCAGTGTCTGGATTGTCCTCTCTGACTGTCCATCCGTTTGAGGATGATAAGCCGTGCTAAATCTCAATTGAGTACTCAAGGCCTCATGCAAAGCCCTCCAGAATCTTGAAGTGAATAGGGGATCTCGATCGAAAATGATATTCTTCGGTACAACATGGAGTTTCACAATCTCCCAGATATAAATCTCTGCCAGCTTATCCAGAGAATAACCAACATTGATCGGTATGAAGTGTGCTAACTTTGTTAACCGATCCACAATCACCATATCGCATCATAATTACTGATCATGGGCAATCCCATCACAAGGTCCATGGTCACAGTTTCCCATTTCCATTCTGAAACCTCAGGATTCTGTAATAAACCTGGTGGTCTTTGGTGCTCGATCTTTATCTTTTGGCAAGTAAGACACCATGCCACGTATTTCGTCACATCACTCTTCATCCCCGGCCACGAATACATAGACTTCATGTTATGATACATTTTGGTCATGCCCGGATGAAGAATGTACTGGCTCTTATGCGCCTCATTTAAGATCTTCTATCTCAGCTCTGCCTTAAGTGGAACACAGGTTCTTTTCTGATAATAAACCAATCCACTAGGCGATAGGTCATAGCCTTGAGCTTCCCCTTATTCAATTCTGGCCACATTTCACTATATTCAACCATCTTGCCTCTGAGCTTCTTTAATTTCAGCTATCAAATCACTTTTCCCTTGGGAAATAGTCTAGTTGGCACAGATGATCTGATTCGAAAAATTCAAATCACGAAAATCTTTAATCAATTTCCCTTTTTGTATCATCATAGCTGCTATAAGCATAGTCTTTCGACTAAGAGCATCAGCAACTACATTTGCTTTACAGGATGATATTTAATTTCTAGGTTGTAGTCCTTAAGAAACTCCATCCAGTGACGCTGTCTCATATTCAATTCTTTATGATCATATAGATACTTGAGACTCTTGTGGTCGCAGTACAGTTCTACTGTCACACCATATAAATAATGCCTCCAAATTTTTAAGGCAAACACAATGGCCGCAAGCTCCAGATCATGTGTTGGATAATTCATTTCATGTGGTTTGAGTTGTCGAGAGGCGTAGGCCACCACACGTCCCTGCTGCATAAGGACACACCCTAATCCCTGCTTATTCGCATCACTATACAAAATATAGGTCAAGCTAGGATCAGGTATAATCAACACAGTTGCCGTAATTAACCTCTCCTTCAACTCCACAAAGCATTTTTCACAATGTTTTTCCCACACAAAAGGCTGATCCTTCCTCTTGAGATTGGTCATTGGCAAAGCGACACATGAAAAATTATGAATGAATCTTCTGTAGGAACCAGTAAGACCCAAAAAACTGCGTACCTCAGCAACAGTCTCTGGCTTCAGTACTGCTTCCACTTTATTGGGATCCATCGAGATGCCATTCTGTGAGATAACATGGCCTAAGAATTTCACTTCTGATAACTAAAACTCGTGCTTACTCAATTTGGCATAGAGCTGCTTTTCACACAATGTATTCAATATGATTCTTAAATGATGCTCATGTTCTTCTCTACTCTTAGAATATATCAGAATATCATCAATGAACACCACTATGAACTAATCCATATATTGTCAAAAGATACGGTTTATGTAATCCATAAATATCGCAGGTGCATTAGTTAGCCCAAATGGTATCACCAAGAATTCATAGTGACCATACCTGGTCTGGAAAGTAGTCTTTAGAACATCTGCTTTCACTTACAACTGATGATACCCCGACCTTATATCAATTTTCAAAAATACACATGAACAGGATAATTGATCCAAAAGGTCATCGATTCTGGGAAAAGGGTACTTGTTCTTAATAGTAACCTTATTCAGTTCTCTGTAGTCAATACACAATCGAAGACTCTCATTTTTCTTATTAACAAACAACACTGGAGCTCCCCAAGGCGATACACTGGGTCTAATAAACCCTTTCTCAAGCAAGTCTTCTATTTGTTTCTTTAACTTCATCATTTTGTTTGGGGCCATATAGTATGGGGCGTTAGATATGGAACCAGCTCCAGGCACAATGTCGATTGGGAACTGAACTTCCCTTTCTGGAGGCAACCCACTAAGATCATCCAGAAACACCTCAGGGAATTCATTTACCATGGGTATATTACTCAAAGTTTCACTGGTTTCCCCTTGTACAGAGAAAAATACCATATACCCCTGTCAACCCTTTTCAAGATATTTTTCAGTTTTAGCCGTAGAAAGGAAATTCATACTGGCATTTACAACTTCGACCCTCTGAAAAGCAGGATATACTATCCTCTTGTTCCCACAATCTAATAGCACATTATTTGTCATCAACCAATCAAAACCCAGAATGACTTCCAATTGGTAAAGTGGCAGACAAATCAAATCCACAGTAGATTGGTGCCCTTCCATAGTTATAACACAATTCAAGCAAGCTTCTGTGGTCAAGGCCTTAACACCTATCGGAGTTGACACTATCAGATCAAATGGTAATTTATGTACATGCAATCCTAGGTGCTTCACACAATCATAGGCAATGAAGGAGCGACTTGCACCCGAGTCAAACAGAACTTGCAACAAATAACCATTAAGAGAAATTTTACCTTGTATCAACTCAGGAGATTTGCGGGCCTCCTCGTAGGTCATAGCGAATACTCGGCCCTGAGTCTTCGGCCTCTGGTCTGGTCGTGGTTCTTTGCATTCAATAGCAGTATGCCCCACATGCTTACAGTTGAAGCATATTATTCAACCCTCACAAGTTCTACCATGATGTGACTTATTACAGCGAGGACAAATCCACGGTGCAAAAGGAGTTCTCTATTGATCATGACTCCTAGACTGGTAGGGCTTTTTACCATTCCCAGATGAAGATCCTTGTCCCTTTCACTTCTGTGAGGTACCACCTTTACTTAGTTCATTGCGATATCCAGTAGCTTTGGCAGGATATAGTTCTCTCAAATTATTCTTTGTAATCCTACATTGTTCCACCGCCTTGTTGAACTTGGTAAATTGGTGGGTGACTAACCGTTTTCTCAACTCTTGCCTCAGGCCATGAAAGAGTATATCCGAATTCCATTCTTCATCATCCTTATACTGGAGATAGGAGGAATACTGGGACAAATGGATAAAACGGGATAAGAAGTCATCAAAGCTCTCCGTGTCCCCTTGTTTGATATTCAGGAATTCTGTTTCCTTCTCGAGCCGCACCGATTTGGGAAAGTATTTCTCATTAAATTCTTGTTAGAACAAATCCCAAGTCAATGACACATTTCTGCTATGCAGAGTGAGAGAGATATTCCTCCACTAGTGATCTGCATCGACTTTTAACTTATAGACAGCCAGGTGTGCCTTCACCTCAGATGGGCATCCTAGGACCTCAAAGATCTTCTCAAGGCGATTCAACCAATCTTCAGTCGCTTGAGGATCCAACCTCCATTTGAACACTGAAGGCAGATGTTTGCAAAATTTAGAGACCTAAAACTGAAGGTCTCTTTCCTCTCTTGCCGGTATCCCATGAGACTCTTGGTTAGGAATAGTATGAAGTGGGGACTCCAACAGTCGTGCTTGTTAGAACAAGTGTTTCACCCAAGAGGTGGGGTGAATTGGGTGATACTAAAATTTCGTCGGAAATATAAAACTTTAATAGTGGAATTAAAACAGTAATGAGTAAGGAGAAATATCACCGAAGTATACACCGGGAGTTATACTGGTTCGGTCACAACCACTTTGACCTACGTCCAGTCCTCAGAGCTTCTCTGAGAGTTTCACTATAACTTCCAAGATTCAGTGGGTTCTTGGCACCTCAGTACAAGTAAGTTCCTTCACCTGGACACTCGCTCCCCCTTACAAGTTGTAATCCAATCCCAACTCAAGGTTCCACAACCTTAAGTTATCTCAATAACAAATATTGAGTTTGAATGAAATATCTCTCTTACAGAGTGAATAAGAATCACTGAAGCATAGAAATATAATTTCAACGTGAAAACAGAGTAATGAACTTGATAATTCGTTTGTGTATGTTCTTGTTATATTCTTTCTCTGTTTGGATGTTCCCATATATATAGATATGTTGGTGATGACCGTTAGAACATTTTCTTTCGTCCGTTGTAGAGTGCGCAGCCACTATTGACTTTTCAAGTTTTTGAAAAATATCCGTTGGCGGTGGTTGGCATTTGAACGTTTAATTTGACTTCCCTTTCTTGATATGATTCCTTCAATATTTATCTATAAATATGCTAGAAATACTAATACAATGAAAGATTAATCATATAGGAAACAATTTAATGAACGTTTGAGTGATTTCTAAATTTCTGGGTAAGCTTACTCGAGTATTACTTGAAGTTTGCTCGAGTACTTACTCGAGTATCATCGGGAAATCTTTGATCAACTGCAAGTCAATGAATAAATACAAGATTACTCGGGTAGTGCATGGAATAACCAATTTTCAAACCTTTGGAAATATATGTTTACTCGGGTACCTACTCGAGTAATGCACTCACAACTTTATGAGTTACTCGGGTACCAACTCGAGTAAACCTTCAAATAAACTTTTGGTTACTCGATGCTTTACTCCAGTAATGTTGGCAGGATTTCAAGGCTGAGAGCACTTACCTTGTTACTCGGGTATGGACTCGAGTAATGCACTCATTTGTGCATAGGTTACTCGGGTACCACCTCGAGTAAATGTACTTTTTATGCATGACTTACTCAGGTAATGACTTGAGGTTTACCTTGAAAATATTTCTGCATACTCGGGTAGTTACTTGAGGAATCCACTTAAAATAGATCATTAAATACTTGCATACTAGAGTAAGGACTCGAGGTAAACGAGATAAATTTATATCAAGTTAATCGGGTACCACCTTCAAGTTTTTACTTACTTCAGTGCGTTACTCGAGTAGCTCCTCGAGTAACATTGGCAGTAGTACAAAGTGCCGAGAGCTCCATATTTTCAGAAACAGAGTTACTCGAGTATCATTGACAACCTGAAAGCAACTTGAAGTTTTTCACATGGTTACTCGAGTAGCGCCTCGAGTAACATTGGCAGGCCGAGAGCAACTCCAAGTTTTTACCTGGTTACTCGAGTCGCTCCTCGAGTAATATTGGCAGGCCGAGAGCAACTTGAAAATACTTACACTATTACTCGAGTACTTACTCGAGTAACGTTGGCAGGTTACTGGAAGGTGCCTTTGTTTACTTCAAGTTTTGGCTCATTACTCGAGTAGGTACTCGAGTAATGCCTTAGAAAACTTGCTTCTGATCAAGTTCCTCAGCATTTTCTCTTGGCCTTTCTTCATTACTCCAATGCTAACTTCAAGTGATGCTTATTCCTGTTATTCCTTTGTTAAAACTTGTTTATTAATCATTTCCTTTTCAAACCATTCTTTTGTTATCATCAAAACATGAGATCTAACAGTGCTAACTCTTCAGTAGTATCCTCATAACAGGTTTCTTCTTGAGTCTCCACTGGAGTGGATTGAACCGGGTCCTCTTTGTTCTTTGCTTTCTGTACTCTGAGCTCTTTTCTTAGCTCAGCAATCATATGTCTTTGATCCTGGATTAGACCTATTAGCTCTTGCCTTAGATCTGGTGGATTGTCATTGACTACCTCCACCTCTGGGTCTACACACAAAACATTAGGGCGTCCTCTAGTTTTCTTCATTTTACAAACAACTTACCCCATTAATATAATATAGTATGAACATATATTCAACAAACTCATATACATCCATATCAATAGAACATACATATGCATACACAGCAATTATTCACAAATGATCTTCTATCCCTAAGGCCAACTAAGGGATCTATCCTAGCAAATTCTACCCTTACTAGGAATTACAGCTCTGATACAAAAAATGTAACCCCTACCTTGATTAGCGTAATTATGATTCGATAACACATAATTAAAATGGATTAGAGACCGTCGGATAATTTAAACTCATTTCAACTTCCTACCTTATAGTAGGGTTTTCACAAAATTTTTCAAAAACTTTTCCCCATCCTGATCTCAACTTCAAATCTTGAATATAATTACTTGTGCGGTTAATTTACATTCACACATATAAGAGTGTATAACCAAATCCCTGACAACTCTCGAGTTTTATATATATATATAATCTGAGGATTTATAAGTCTCTAATAGGGGATTACATAACCAAAATTAAATGTAATATTTACATCTCAAAATATACAGTAATCCCAAGTTCAAAAGTAGATAACCAACATCCCACAATCAAATATACCACAAAGGGTCCTAATCGGTCCGGGTTGCCCTATTTTCTTTAGAGCCACTTGCCCTGTTTGAATTGTTAGTCATTAGAAAGAATGAGATTCAAGAGAATCTCAGTAGTAACAAATCACTCACACAGTGCATAAACACATAGCATATATGATCATGTTAAGCAACATCACAATATATCATAGCTCACACCACATGCGACAGCACTCATGGCTGTAAACTCTATGCGTCAGCTTTCGCTGTGATCTCAAAGCATCACAATGTATTCACAAAGTATTCTCAATGCATGACAAACATACATACAATGTTTCACATGTAACATCCCAAAATTTAGTAAAGGTTAAATTAATCAAAAAGAAAAATTTACATGGTGTTAAATTTAGTTTTTGGAAGAAGGGAAGACTAGGATGATTATGGTTATTTTACTTGACCAAGATTTAACCACATAAGTTAAGTAAGACCCAATGGCAATTTAGTTAATATTGCCATAATCAAGGGAAAAAGGGATATCTACCATGTGATTTTGAGGTTAGAATTGGAAGCTAAAATCAAGGGCTAAGATTTGTCCTTGAAAAACAAAAAATTTTAAGAGACAAATTGGACAACATTTACCTAACAACACAACCATAATTGTCCATTTAATTAAAGCACTTTTCCCTACCACACACCATGATGCAAGGGGAATGAATATTTATTTGCATATTTCCCTCCTCCTTAAATGAGCATGTCGGCCAAAGAATTAATTGGATGATGATCAAATATTTAAACATTTCACATGCATATCCTCAGCTATTAGAATCGGACAAGCACTTAAAGAATGAAGAGATGAGAAGACAAGACTTAAAGCAAAAGGGGAAAAGAGGTAGACATCTACCTAATATTGCACATCATCTCATCCATACACACACATTCCGTCAAGACAAGGAAAAGAGAGAGAAGGAGTTGGTCCACATGCTAACACACACAAGCACCCACACACTACACTACACACACTCAATCAATTAATCAACACACTTTCGTCCAAAGCACAAAACAAGGAAGAGAAAGGACAATCAACACTTGGAACATATGGGCACACTTAAAGCAAAAAGCAAAACACCAATATCAATTGTTTTCTTCTCACAATTGGCCATTTAATTGAAACACTTTCCTCTCTCATTTCATTTCTATTCAGCTAGATATGAGAGAGTAAGAAAAACAGAAAAGAAAATAGATAAAGAGAAAGAGAAGGTGGTGAACTTGAAGAACGCAGAAGCAAGGTAAGTGAGTCTCACACAATTTCACTCTCTAAATCACTTTTCTTGCTCTTAGAGTGTTCATAAACATTGTTTCTCTTGATGAGAGATTCAATTCTATGGTCTCATATTTCTCATCTGAGGTGTGTCTCAGTTAGTTAGCCGGAGTGCCACCGGAATACTAAACCACTTGTAGGAACTCGAAGAGCTAAGCGTAGGTTTCATTTTGAATCGATTACTTCGTGTTTTTGTTGAGTTATTCCTTGTTCTTGAACCAACCATGTAATTCGACTAAGGGGTGTTTTTGAAGACTAAAGATATTTTAAATCATATATAAGGTGATATATGATTATTAATGAAGTATTAGACTTGTTGGAGTTCAAAAACGCAAACTTGATTTTGTTGTTTTTGGAGAGCAGTCTCGGTCAGAGGTAAATTTGGTAGAAAGAGTTTGATTTTGGTATTTTTGAGCTTTTCATTGGATTCTACACGAAAAATTGTGTGGGAATAGGCTCTGGTTATAATTTTTGATAGACTGGTTTAAAGATTCAAAAATTGGAAATTAAGTCTGCTTGTGCAACAAAGTTGCCAATGTGCGTTTTTGTCTGGCAGTTTTGTTGTGGCGAAACTTTCACTGTCCAAACTTTATCTGTTGATGATGCGATTTTCCAGAATTAAATTACACTTATAGACCTTTAATTTGATAGGTATTATGAAGGATTTCGATAAGTATACTAGGAGTTATGAATGTTTGAAGTAGACCATTAAAACTGGTCAGATTTTCTGGCAGCAGGGAGAAAAAGAAAAACTGGGAAGTGTGTGCAGTCATACGACTACTGAAAGTATTTTTCCCTTAAAATAGACTTAATAAGGGTTACACAGAATTTTGGATCATCCCAATTGAATTTTTCTAAAATTAGTTATGATTTTTCAAAGTTCAGTGAAAAATCTGTCAGTTTTTGGTAAATGTGCGAAAATTCAAAATTTAGAGTTTTGTAATAGAATTGGACTTTTAAGAATTGAGTTAAGACTTTGGAGTAGCTTGAGCTCATTAGCTACATATTGGGCCTAATGAAGTTATCCTAATGATAACCAACATAAGAGAATAATTTATGAAGGAACTGGACTAAGAAATAACTCATTGCCTGTAAATTATAATTTATAGGACTTGACACTTGCCTAGGATGTCCAAAGCACGTCAATCAAGATCAAGATTTGGAAAAATTGTCAGGTAGTAACTTATCCCTCACATACTATGTGATATGTTATATGCATGTTTGTTCCGTCATGAATTTTAAGCATTCAGATGAGAAGGGCTCAGGCCCAGTAGAACTTCCCAGCGCTGTGGCAAGGGACAGTTGTCCTTGAATTGGTAACTTTATGCTTTCTACATATTATGAATTTATCTCTGAATGTTGAATATGTGCATTTTATATGAGTGATATCTGTTACTATTGAGATTCATTGAATCTCACCCTATTTTCCAAAACAAATTTTCAGCTCGGGCAAGTAATTCCTCAGGCAAGAAGGTAAACACGGGCGAATGAAGCAAAGGACTTAGAATTTAATTTTCTGTTGGTTATCTATTTGGAGTTGTATTTAATTTGTATTTAAGTGTGGTCAGTCTCATACTGACAAGATAGTAGACACGTAAATAAGCGCTTATGTATAATCAAACGCAAAGTGACATCCGAACCAGTAGTGGATAGCCGTTTATTTAGGGCCGTTAATTTATTATAGTAGTTTGGGTTCCAGCAGAGAATTTATTAGTAAAAAACTCTGATATGAAGAAATGAACCTAAAACGAATGGCTTGAAATGATTCATAAAATAAAATGAGACCAAATTTGAAAACAATTTTTGAAAAACCCACTCAACACACTGTTTGAAGATGGAACTTCCGCTGTTTACAAAAGATTATCGGTCTCCTTATTAAAGATAATATTGCTTTAGCCATCCATACGCTTTGAAAACATGGGTGTTACATCACACACAGTATAAGAGAAAGAGTTACTACCTTTTTCCTTCCTGACGTTCTTCGGCACCATGGGCTCTTGAGGGCGGCAAATATGAAATCCTATAAACTAAATCAGGGACAACCCGTCAATCTCTTTTCCAAGTTTTCCAATTTCTCAGTATTTTATGTTGGTTATCATTTAATCTCTTTAAGTGGCTATTATAGGCCTAAACATATCCCTAAAGGGTTGGGAGAAACTACCCTGAAGATACCTTTTTCGGAAAAAGAACACTAATTTTGGGCTGACTCACTCTAGTGAAGAAAGCCTCACTCGAGTGTTACCCCCAATTGCACTCGAGTCCCAGTGAGTAAGATATAGAAAGTGTGTACCCGAGAGCATCGACACTCCTTAGAGTGGTCAGTTCACTCGAGCACAGACACAAGCACTCAAGTGATGGTACTTTAGTCACCTGAGTCCCATCGAGTGAGGTGTAAGAAGTGACAACCCGAGAGCAACTACAACTCCCAGGTGACAAGTGCACTCGAGTCTAGCCCTAGCACTCGAGTGACTTCCCAATGCTCGTGAGTACCCATGTGCAATCTTGATCATTTGCTTATGAGTGATAGCCCGAGACGGACACCCATAATGCTACATACACTTGCACTCGAGTGATACCATATGCACTCGAGTGATAACGTATGTCACTTGGAGATAAAGAAGTTAACTTGTGATTTCTGCCTGAAGACTTAACCAAAACACCGAGAATTTCTTACTGCATACGAGTGAGACCCTTCCTGACTCGAGTGAGGCTTATTAGAAGCTAGATCGTAACAACTGATATGGTTTTCCAGATCTACCCCTCTTGCTTCTAATGGGTCTGAAACCTATACCAAAACTCATTCCCATACAAAATCTCCTAAGGAACCTATTGATAAACTCAAAACAACCAAAATCTTATCACAATGACACATTCAACACTTCTAATCACATTGCAACCAAAATCACCAATGACCAAACTTCCTCTTTTCAAATCCAAACCAAAACTATGGACTCCAAAACACAATTTGGCATTTATTACACTACCTTATACTACACAATTCATGCATTTGAAATTTAAGCCAAAATCAGGGCAATAATACAAAATTCTCAAAACTTAACGAATGACAAAGATAATTATACCAAAGTGCATCAAATACTCACCTCTTATTTCTTCGAAAACCAACTTCTTGATTTCACCACTTTCAAATTGGTTTAAACAGCAAAACACCACCTTCCAAAAATATGAAACCATAGCCATGAAGCCCTTACTATTATGAACAACTTTAAAACATAATATTTGGGCCAAAGAGATCATTTCCAAAGTAAAAAACTCACCTTTGCTTTTCTCTTTCTTGGCTAGTTTCAGCGAAAATGGAGGAGAAGAGAGAGAAAATGAGATGAGATGAGGATGACAGATTTTTCCCCTTTCCCATGCTTCAACCGACTTGGAAGAGGAGAGGGAAGAGAAAATGAGTTTGAAAATTTGACCTTATCTAATGGTCAACAACTTGCCACTTGTCAACATCTTATTCTCCTTACCATGGATTCACATGGACTTGCATGCGTAGGATTCCGCCTCTCCCTCTTTCAATCTTAGCCATTGATCTCAATTACCAAGGAGTTTCCTCTTCAGTAACTGACTAATTGGTCGGTAATTTACCTTTTTGCCCCTGATTATCACAACGCTTACTAAACCATCACTCATCACATTTTGTATCACATTGCATATCATATACTTCAAAAGTGCTTAATTAACATTAATTACATCACTTTAAAGTTATAAATCTTTAATTACAATTTAGGATATATAGGGGTTGGCTGAGGTCATGGAATTCTCTGGCTATAGACAAGACATGTCTAGAAACTTTTAGGCCGGGGGCAAGAAATGTCCTGTTTCTTGGCTCAAATTCCAAATATCATAACTACATCCACAAAAATCGAAATAGAGTAGTTCAAAGTTCTATGGAAAGATCTTTAAGTCTTCTATATATGAAAAATATGAACCACCACCATCTATAACGACAAAAATACAGAATTCCATGAATTTACATACTGTTCCAAAACAGACTCCAATTTCAACCTCCAACTTTGGAAATGCATAACTTCAAGCACACACATTCAAATGAAACCCATTTTATGTCATTTTAAAGCTTGACACATCCTTTATTCAACTAAAAAGTTTCAGAATTTGTAGACACTATTTACACATTCAAAACTGCCATCCAAATTAGCTGCCCTGCATACAGTTTTTGTTGACAAAACTTCCAATTTTCAACATATGACTCCAATAGTCCAAAACACACCACAAGCCACCATTTATACCATTAAAACATCATAAACTCTCTAAACCCCAATATACACGAAAATAGGGCAAAAATTCCACAAGCCAAAGTTCTTAACCAATGAACACAATTCATATATCATAGGGTTGCTTTTGCTCACCTATACCATCTTCTCTAGTTTGTTTTGTCGATTCTCCAACCTCTAGTTTATTTTGAGTACACAAAACACCTCTTTTTGAAAATCTAAAACCTAAAAATGAAGCTTTCATCAAAGGGACCAAGGTTAGGGAAGAAGTTTTAAGCATTTAAGATGGTTAGCAAGGTCATAATTCAACTTAAAGAGCTCACATTCACCCTAGCTTCTTTCTCTTTCTTCTTCCTTGTGCTTGGACATTTTGTGAGCTTGAAGAGAGAGAGAAAAATATGATAAATGAGCTTATCTTCAGCCTTTCCCATGCCTATAACCTAATTTAAGAGGAGAGAGGGAGAAATTGAAAATAATCATTTGACTTTTCAACTTTCCCTTGCCTAAATCATGTGGTGCTAATTGTTATGATCCTATGACTTCTCAAAAAGCATGTAACTATATAGTTACTCTAACTAATTTCATTAGCCATTTAGTCACATCACTTGCTCTTTTAGTTAATAGTAAATTTCCTTTTCGATTGCTAACTAATTGGCAGATAAATTTCTTTTTTTCCGTTTTTCCCCTGGCTATGGCAATTTTAGTCAGGTTGCCACTTGGGGTATTATTCAATTTCATTTCCCTTTGTCGTGCGCTCTTCCCTTCTCTTTTAGTCCAATTTAGACTTTGTCAGCATAATTTAACTTAAATACTGTATTCGGGCACCTTCTATTGCTAATTCCGGTCGTAATACACACTTTATTCCCAGAAAGAGTTCATCTAGCATTCATTACATTTACATTTGGAGTCATGAGCCCTTATACATATTTTAGGGCATTACATCATATCCTATTCTTCCTCGTCATTGCTGCTTTCTATCTCAGAGGGCTCTCCACTCACCTTAGTTTCCCAGAGCTCCTTGTCGGAGAAGGCAACATGGCTGTCGCGGGTGAATTGTTAGTGGCTTTAATTCGCAACAAAGCTATTAAGATCGGCACTAGAATGGATGCACTTTAGTTGGCTTTTACCACCATGCGTTGGTGGAGGCATTGAAGCTTGTGCGGGTGTAGAGTAGGTTGACCATTAGATGCCGAAACCCCAAAATTTGAAATATAACTGGGGTGGGTGGCAACTAACATGCGCTTCAGAGGTTGTGTGTAGTGCTGAGAAAATGGGCTGGCCCGTGACGGGCTCAGGTCTAAACGGGCCGGTCCGTTTAGGCCCGAGTCCAAATATGTACCCTTTTAGAGCGGCCCCGCCTGTTTAAGGTAGGCCCGCGGGTTTTAGGCCCATTAAGTTTTTTTTTGCCATTCCTTTTTTGTTTCTTATTCTCATAAAGACTAAAATACCTAACTTAAAATATAAATATCATCAACACTAATTTAAAACATAAATATTATCCAAGTTTAATAGAACACAAACACTAAAATTTAAGTCTAAACCATAATTAATGTTCATAACCAATTAAATAAGTTCATAGCCACAATCAAACAAGCCTATAAGCTTCAAATGTCAGTAATAATATAATACATAATTTGGATTTTGGCGTATACATGCAAAAAAAGAAAAAAGAAAATCAAAGAAGAGAAGCTTCAAATAAGGTCTGAGTCAGTGTGAGAGCATTTCTGATATGAGGGTTAGGTTAGGTTAACTCTACCCTTTGACCAATGTTTGCTGCCCATTGCCTTGTGCCCATTTTTTTTAAAAAACTTAAACGGACCTAAAAGAGGGCTGGCCCTTTTAGGTTCGCTTCCATTTTCAGCCTCTAAATCATAGGCTCGGCCCTTGAAGGCCCCGGGCCTAAACGGGCCGGCCCGACGGGCTCGGTCCGAATTCCCGACTCTAGTTGTGGGGCTGTAAAGCAAAGTGATGTTGATGAAGCCTTCATGAGAAATACTCCAAGGATAACTCTGTTATGTATAACCTACTAGGTTCATTATCTTTGTCTTCATCAATAAGGGGGAGAGAAGAGCCTGTTTGGTTCAACCACATTGCATGCCTGCAATGGTAATCATGATTGCATTACTAAGAGAAGAGTGTTTGGTAGCTCTTTAGCATGGTAATAGGGTTTACCATGGTAATGAAGATTACCAAAAAATTGGTAATCCTCATTCATACCTCCTCCCCTATGAATCCTCATTACCATCTCATTGCATAGTCTAAAAAGTCCAATTTACCCTTTAGTTTCCTTTGTCTTTATTTCACTTATCTCATTTCACTTGCCATATCATGTCACAACTGCCACTGCCACAATCTCTTCCTCTTCCACCGCCGTCACCTCCACTCTCTGCCGCCACTACTATCTCCTCCACAACCGTCACCTCCACCCGCCACCACCCCCAGACCCGCTATCGGCCCACGCCCGCCGTAGGCCCACCACCCACCACCACTTCTTCCACCCCCCGCCGCCACCACCTCCTTCTCTATCGTCGCCGCCACTACAACCTCCTCTTCCACAGCCGCCCCCACCACCTGTAACCCCCTGACTTTTAACACGTAATGATATTCTGATAATGCATAATTAAGTCAGTTTAGAGACCGTAGGATAGTTTAAATTCATTTCAAACTTCCTACTATACCATAGGGTTTATAAGTATTTACTAGGGGATTACACATCCAAAATTGAATATGATCTTCATGCTTCAAAATATACAGTAATCCCGAGTTTAAACTAGATAACCAACATCTCAAAAATCCTTAGTATCACTAAAGATCCTAAGTGCTCCGGGTTGGCCACTTCTCCTTTGAACCACACGCCCTGTCTGAAATGTTAGTCATAGGAAAGAATGAGATTCGAGAGAATCTCAGTAGTAACAAACCACTCACACAATGCATAAACACAAAGCATGTATATAAATCACAAACAGCAACAGCAGCAGCAATTCAGAGATACATGGTTTTCACCACAAACGACAACACTCACGGCTGTATACACAATACGACAGCTCTCGCTGTAATCATAATCACGACAGCTTACGCTGTAATCACCATCACGACAGCTTACGCTGTAATCACAATAACGACAGCTTACGCTGTAAACGACAGCTTGCGCTGTAAACGACAGCTATCACCAGCTGTAACCGCAGCAGCATCAAAGATTCATCACAGAACAGTGATAACACACACATACAGAGCATTACACATAGTATAAGAGAGAGAGTCACTACCTTGTCCTTTCCTGACGTCCTTCGGCGCAGTTGGCTCCTGAGGGCGGCAAATATCGAATCCTACAATTCCAAATGTACCATTTAGACACTTCCATAGTGTTACTTGGGGTTATATGAGTCTATAATGAAAATTTACAAAACTACCCCCGGGGACCCGGCCCGGGCCCGCCGTACCCGGTCCGGCTATACTTTTCTTGAAATTTTGACATGGGCTATCCTGACATATTTTCGCCCAAGGAATCCATTTCCGGACTCGGAATTATCAAATTCAATGTCAAATTACAAAATTGCCCTTGGCAGCCCTACTTTTAGGGTTTTAGGGGTGTTTCCGTAATTATGCTTTCTCGGCCTTTTTTGAAAAAGTGCCCAACTGTAACCCCACCTATTTTCGCCCACTGAATCCAATGGAATCATCAAATCATTGAAAATCCAACTCTAAGACCCATTTACAGCCTTGGCCGAAATATACATGTTCTCCGGGAAAAATTGGGGTTTTACGATTTCGGCTCCTTAAACGCGTTCCTTTCTACTCCTAACCACTTTATTCACTATTACATTAGGTTATAACTACCATTTGAACCAAAATTGGGCAGCATAACCCTTAGGAAACTCAATTTCCAAAATTTAAAACCAATGGCAATCCGGCGAAATTTCACCGATTAAATTGCCCACAGCAGCCAGAATAAGCAATATACAAAAGTCTGGAAGTTACCTCAAGCTCCCACAAGCTTTTCCCAAATATTGCTGAAAACCCTAAGTGCTCAACAACAGATTTTGAGCTTCCAAACCTTAAAGAACAAAGAGGAGTAGCTTAGGATCGGAGTTACACGCGTTAGAAGCTAAATCGTCGGAGAAATAGGCTTACCTTGTGATTTTTCTTCTCCTTTCTCTCTCTACAAACCTCAACGTTCTCACTCCTCATTCAGCTGCTGTGTGCGACAGAAATGAGCTGAGGAAGATGATAACATATGTAATTCCATGCTGACATCATCTTTTAATGAGATGATGTCATAATTCCCATTTTCGGATTTTCTGGCAGATTTTCTGCCCAAACTTTGAAAAATCATAACTAATTCTAGAAAAATTGAGATGAGGTGATTCCAAAGCCAAATTAAAGGTATTTAAGTCCTCTTTATAGGAAAAATATGGACTATTACTAAAAATCACCACACAATTCCAGAATTACATAAAACTCATCACTGCCCCAAAACAGAGTTCAGTTTCCATCCCAAACTTTGGACAGTTATATCTCCTAGTTCACAAAACAAAATGGAACAAATTATATGTCCATTTTGAAGCTTGAGATGTGAACTATAAGACTGGAAAATTTCAGAATTTTTAGATACCATTTGGTCATTAAAAACGTTCACACAAACGGACTGCCCAGAATAGAATTTCACTGGACAGAATTTTAGATTTTGCATCTTTGCTTCCATTGGTTCCATTTTCATACCAAACACCATTCTCACATAAATTTTCACAAGGAATCCATTGGAATCATTAAAATATCCAAATTCCCATCACACATTCTTCAAAAGTGTTTATTCAACAATAATTACATCCACTTTTGAAGTCATTAGCCCTTAATCACTTTTGGGATATTACACCACCCACCGCCCACCCCTACCACCACCTCCTCCACCCCCACGGCCTATTGCCGCCGCCACCACTACCACCTCCTCCTCTGCCGCCACCCTCACCCCCGCTACCCCCACCGACCCACCGCCTATAGCCTACCACCACCCCCTCCACCCCCACCGCCCACTGCCACTACCACCACCTCCTCCTCCTCCGCCACCCTCGCCTACTGCCACCACCTCCTCCTCCACCCGCCGCTGCCGCCTCCACCACCTCCTCCTCCACCCGCCACCACCGCCCATTGCCGCAGCCACTACTTCCTCCTCCTCCGCCGCCACCCATTGCCCACCACCACCTTTTCCACCCCTACCGTCCACCGCTACTACCACCACCTCTTCCTCCACCCCCGCTGCCCACTGCCACCCCTATCATTGCCACCGCCACTACCTCCTCCTCCTCCACCACCACCACCTCCTCCTCCACCCCCCACCGCCCATTGCCCACCACCACCTCCTCCACCCCTACCGTCCACTGCCACTACCACCACCTCCTCCTTCACCCCCCGCCGCCGCCGCCACCACCTCCACTGCCGCCACCCCCGGCCCATCGCCCACCGCCCACCGCCACCGCCACCCCTATCATTGTCACTGCCACTACCTCCTCCTCCTCCATCCCCGCCGTCACTGTCTTGTAACTATTTTTTCTACAAAGATTATATTAAAGGGTAAAATAGACTTTGTGTAATATATTAATTTTAAATAATTATTAAAATATTAACGTATTGCACATTGCTTAAAAGTCAAACCAAACACTACCCTTGTAATTAATATCGCATTACATTACCATTGCATCGCATTGCACTGCACCGCAGGGTGTAATGGGATCGAACTAAACGGGCCATAATGCTAAGCATGAGAGTGGGGTGCAGAGATGAGAGGGGGAGAAGGAGAGAAAAAGGATGTTAATAGTGGGGTGAAGGTTGCTGCATTTTTAAAACATTGGGGGTCAAAATTACACACTTAAATACTTTAAGCTATTGATTACACCTCTAAAAATTAATTGGGTGCTCGTTGCATCTTTACCCCTATTTTTTAATGCTAAACCCTTATTTTATCATTATTTTATTTCGTTTTCTCATATCCCTCGCAACTTATTCGCCGGCGCACTCGCTGCCCTCCCTCGGACTTCGACCCTCCATCTTCTCAGTTCTCAACTAGTCCGGCGCGCTTTCACTCCGTCAGTGTTCGTCTGCTTGTCCTCCTTCGGGCTTCAATCTTGAGTCTACCTCTGATTTCCCTCTCGCTCTGGCTCTCACTCTCAGTCTCGCGGTAAGCTTCAATTTCATTCTCGCTCTTAATCTCATAATCAAGTGAGATTGAATTGCTCAATTTGGCTTTGAACTATATTTGAATTTTTTCCTTGCGTCATCTGTTCCCTGCGTGGTTGTCAACCCTGTGTCGAACGCGTCGCACCGTTTCAATCTAGATATGTGTCTGGCAATTTAGAAGGTTGAGTTTAAATCATTGCCTGCTACTCACTGGTCTGTGAATTTATAATCTATTAGCAGAAACAATCAATTGGAATATAAATTGCAAGAGTGTTATCATTATCATTCTTCTGTGGCTTGGAGGAGTGGCCTGAATAATTTGCTTTCTAAGGCATCTTCGTTGAAGTATCTTAAACAAAAATTAAAAGGGTATGATATCAATTATGCATACTGAGTTTAATGTAGGTCTGTCTGTGTGTAGATTTATTTTAGATGATCTGCTTTGTTTTATCTCTTCACAACTTTGATCTCAGATTACTCTATCATAGGGGAGCCCAAGTAGGTGTATGTCAACCGTAAGAGCTCCCGTTTTTTTTTACTGGCCATTAAAATTGAACAAATGTAATCTGCAAACAACTTGAAATGAAAACAGTTTTACTATTAAATTATTTATTAAGGGAGTTGGACTGAACTTGCAAGTACCAGATTAGTTAACTGATAGATTGGGTTCACCAACCATGCATGTGATTCAATGACATTCCTGCTTGGCATTAGTGATTTCAATGTCTGTTGACAAATGACAATGGATTGAGAAAAGAGAAAGAATTCACTGCTTTGTTAGAGTGAGTTTCATAGTTGGTAGGGGAGCTCATCCATGCATATAGACTATAGAGCACAGAACCTTATCATTCTAAGAATTGAGCTCTTAAGCTTTAAAAAGAGTTGTGTTAAAAGGAAAAACAAGTTCTTATAAAAAAAGGCAAAACAAGTGCATTCTGATTCTTACTGCCAAAATATAACATTTCATTTTTTATTGTATTTATATCATGGACAACTGCCACTATTCAATATGGTAGTTCTGCCTGTGGTAAGATGCACGAGCCTTGTTTTATAGTTGGTCTTAGTAGGAGTGTAGATAATATGGAGATCTGAGAGCCTATTGTTTTACTGGATTTGTGATGCTTAGATCTTCTATAATTTTGTGTAGGCAATGGAAATATGTTTTCTCCTTTCTTACAGAGGGGCTTTTCTTTCCATGGTTGAATATTGTGCAGCTGAAATTGCTGTTTGTTACTTAGAAAGTGTTATTCAGTGTCTTGAGAAACATGTTCAGACAAGCTTTGGGCAAGGTTTGCAGCAAAAATATCTATTCTTATGAAGGGAATGGAATCAGGCCTTGGACTTTTGTGCCCTTAAGTTATTTCCACAATGGAAAGGTAAATTCTCCAACTCTTGTTGAATTCTTTAATTGTTTTTATGGGTCAGTTCTTAGATTAAGCTTGGCTGTATAACAGTGCTCAGCATCAGCCTTATCTGTGAAACATTTTGTGTAATACGATTGGTTCAATCATACAAGTGTTGAAAGCAAATAATTATGAACACTTGGGTAATATTTGGGATTTGATTGGGAAAATAGAAGGAAAGGAATCCATAGAAAAGGAATGGAAGAGGAAAAAAGTGAGAATATGGTTAAATCAATTTAGGGGAAACTTGTAAATATGAAGAAGGGAGCCTTTGAAAGATTTTGGCAGGTTAGTTGAAATTGAAATTCTTTCGTTATCTCCCCTCCTTTTTAATAACTCACAATCGATGGAAAGGTTTCCATGCAACTTTTCCTTATTGTTCCCCATTTAAACATACCCTTAGTTTTCAGTTTGCTACAACCTACGCCTATGATTTAATTTAATGGAAATAGGCATTCGTTCCATGTATAATCCATAAAACTAGATCCAAGCAATAAGTGGTGAATGGTATCATAAAGTTTACTAGAAGAATGTTGGATAGGTTTTGTTAGCACATAATGGATTCATATCTGGGAATCATAATATTGTCCCCCATTTTTGTGTTTTTCTCTAGGCATTATGAATATTAGTCATTGCACCTTTCAGCTTTTTCTTTATTTATATATTACGTCCCTGATTTTATGATTAAAAATGAGATGTTAAGGTTCATGGAGAAAAAGAAAGGAACAAGAGTTGTTTAGTAAGATAAAATTTTGATTCTCTGAACATGTTATAGTGATATAGCTTAGTGCCTTAGTGGTTAGGAGTTCTGACAAAAATGTCTTGCTATTTATTTTGTTGTGATCGATTCAAATAGCCTTATATTGAGTTCCATGAATAAAACTCTATTGTGGCGAAAGGTCAAACGGATAATTATACATGCACCTGCGCGTTCTGTGAATGTGTGTCTGGTTGCATGTATATATGGAACACAAGAAAATGACTTCAATGCAGCATAGGTTGGGTTGTCTTGCTTCTTCAATCCTATATTCATTCTCAAACAGATTGATTTGGTATATTCCACTTGGAACCCTTTGTTTTGCAACAATATTTGAGTTGTTATCTTGTTTGTGAAAATTTTGCACATTCCGAAAGGTGTTGCTAGGCAATTAGTATTACTTCTCCAACATGAATTTCATGCATTTTTATAATCTTTCATAATACTAATTTTTTGTATAGTCAATTCTGCTCAGCAACCAAAATGGAAACAATAAATGTTTGTTATATTAGCATTAATCATCACCTAAGGTTTTACATGCGGGCACGTTTGTTATGTTTTATTTTACATTTTCCTTTTTATTAAAGATGTGCCAGTGTTTACATGTCCATGCTTCAGAGTTGACCTTGTTGCTTATTTCATGCTTTCTTGATAGCTCACATTCTTCCTTCTTGTATTTCTACTGTTCATCATGAAACTTTGCTCATTTAAAGAGTACAGGTTGAAAGTAGTTGCTTGCTACTTATAAAGAAGCATTTTGCCGTTCCCTGTCATCCTTTGGTATCCTAAGATTAAGTTGATTTGTGATCCATCAGATCCAAAATTAGTAAATTACAAGTAAAATAGACGCGTGAAATCAATAGCTCTCTAGACATACACATAGGGCAAGAAAATTTCACACCTGACTGTCTTTGTCACACCCCAGTCCCTGGTACCATCTGAGCCACCGGCTTAGTTGGTACCAAGGACTCCGTTAAGCACGATCTCATGCCCTCAGGGTTATGGCTTTGAGTCCTGAAAGGCGAAAGAAACCTGGTTGAGTTGGAGGGGTTAGGGATAGCTTTGTGAGTCCCCCGATTACCTAGAAGTGGGCCGGACTGGGGTGTGACAGTATTGGCAACTGATTTTTCTTTTACTTGGCTATTCTTAATAATATTTGTTATTTTTCATTTAACACGATAGTAGCATCCAACAAGCCACTCTATATTGGGTCCTGATTCCCTCCGTTTAAGAGGAGAAAATGATTCGTTTGAACAACTTTTTGTTATTTTGTCAAATTTAATGGTTTAGAGCCTTGTTTTCATTGAAGTTAAGGAAATTAGTCTTAATTGATATTGATAATCTGCATAAACTAATCAGTCATAATTTATTGAAAATAATTATCATCATATAATATTTTTATTCCCAAAATTCAATGTATCCTTAGATCTTTTTATTTGGAATGTTATTGGCGATAGATTGTGCTTACTTCTTTAGCATATGTTCCATACAGGTTCACATGGCACCACGAAGCTTTTTTGGTGTGGAGGATTTCCTCGACGATGACAACAGCCGACCCTACACTTATCAGAAAGAGAAGAAATCAAAGAATCCAACTAAGCATGTCTCATTCAAACAAAGAACAGTTGCCTATATGGAACCTTTCACACTTGATGTGTATATCTCAAAACGCTTTGTAACAGCTTCAATCACTCATAGGATGACAAGCAAACAAGTTGCAGTTGCTGGTACCAACTCTAAGGACATAAAAGCTGTCCTTCGGTCTCGTTCTGACATACCGGCATGCTTGGCAGTTGGCCAAATTTTAGCTGAAAGGGCCAGAGAAGCTGATGTATACACAGCTTCTTATACTCCAAGAGAAAGGGACAAGTTTGAAGGGAAAATTAGAGCTGTGGTTCAATCACTCATTGATAGTGGGATTGATGTCAAAGTTTATCTTGACTGAATTAGCGGTTCAATTACTCATTGATAGTGGGATTGATGTCATAGTTTATCTTGACAGAGTTAGCGTATTAGATGAGCATCTTGAAGTCCTTATTGCCAAGAAGCAAAAAGAACTTCCTGATAGTTTGGTTTACAAAAAAATATTATGAGAAACAGACCTGACACTTGTATGTTAACTCGTGTCAATACAGTGATCTAGCCCAGAAGTTAGCATACTATGATAATGTTGATTATCTTTTTTCTGGACTATTTTGCCGTTGATTAATCTAACATATTTATTTAATTCATTGCAGTTTATGAAATTAGGAACGGGAAGTAACCAAGGTTTGTTTCCTGTGTATAAAAAAGGTGGTGCAGAGTGTCAAATTCAAAGCATTCCTTGCTTCCTGTAGCAACCTAATGGTCTGTTTGGTATGAGGGATTTGGAGGGGAGGAGACATGATGAAAATTTTTTGAGTTAGATTAAAAAAAAAATAATTAAAAAGAGGGTTGCGAAATTTTAATAAAAGGAGGATGCAACATAAAAAAGTAAGAAAAATAAATTCTGATATGGAAGCTGATGTGGCTTTAAAAATTCCCTAGCTGGCAGTGAAGGGGGAAAAAAAAGTCATGTCTGCCTCCTAATAGTATACTAATTTGTTACTAAAAAAACCTATATTCTGATATGCAACTCCGTTCTCCCATTATATATAATCAGTTAAAATTAGTTGAGCACAATAGATAGTTATCGTCAGTAAAACATTAATGATAAAGAGTTTTTGAATAAAATACATTGAGGGCTATTAATTTGCAAAAGATGTATACTCTTCGAGTCTTATTTATATGGCACTTTCAACATATTTCATACAGGATAAAGAAAGCCTTAAACCTCATTAACTCTGCCTTAAAATTAAATAACTTTTCAACTTTACCCATACTTAATAGGTTTGAGTAAAACTAGGAAATGATAAGGAAGCACTTTGTTGAGCATATCCAATCAACATACAATCAGAAGTTTTAGAGCAATTTTTTTTCTTTTTAGAATAAGGTAATAAACTTTAGCAAGACACCCCCACACTTTCAAATATTAAAGGTTAGGAACAAATCCTTTCCTTAATTCATAAGATGTCTCTTTAGTTTTCTTATGAGGTATTTTGTTTTGTGGAAAAAAAGTAGACAACAAAGCTTCACTCCTTAAGTTATTTGATGTTGCAGAACTTACTAGCAATACATTCATCATTTCTTTTAAAGTTTGTTTTTCCTTTCAGTAACACCGTTAGGCTCAGATAAATAAGGAGGAGTTACTTCATGTATTATACACTCTTTTTAACAAAAATCATTTAATAATAAATATTCCCCTCCTCTATCCGATCTAACTTGTTGAATTCTTTTGTTAAATTTATTTTCTACTTCCGCGTTGTATAAAAGGAACTTTTCAAAAGCTTCATCTTTATTTTTCCAATAAATATGCTTTAGTATATCTTGGAAAAAATCAATAAAGTTAATATAATATCTTTTACCTCCTCTAGTTTTAATTTGTTTCAAATCACCTAAATCAGTATGAATTAAGGGCTACAATTTTCCCTTTATATAGAAAAATGCTTCCTTTTCGTTAATTAGTTTCTGCACGAACTGTGCATTTATTTTGAAAATCATTTTTAGTTTCAGAAATCAGCCCAAGATTTTGCAGCCTTTTAATATAAGATTTATGAACAAGTCCTAATCTAGCATGCCACACATCAAAAGAATTAACCAAGTAAGCATAAGAAGATGCCTTTTCATTCATTTCAGCAACACTAAAAACAAAATCCTTATTATAATAGCCCTTCCCAATAAGAACATTATTCTTGGTCATGATAACCTTGTCAAACTCAAAACACACCCTAACCACAACTTTCCCTAGCTGCGCCACAGAGACTAAGTTAGCTTTGACTTCAAGTACATATAGCACATCGTTTAGCACCAAGGTCTTTCTAGATTTGAGCTTCAATACTACTTTCCCTTTTCCCCTATGTTTTAAGGTTTGGGAGTTAGTTGGATAAAGTGGTCTTCTCCTCCTTCAATGGAGGTAAACATCTCTCTATTTACATAGATGTGCCTAGTAGCTCCTGAGTCTACCACCCATTTCTTCACATTGGAGACAAGAAGGGCTTGTGATACTACTACAACAATGATTCCATCATCACTATTACTATCTCCTTTAACCAAGTTCATGTTTGGCTTAGGAGGATTTTTACTCCTTTGAGAGTTATCTCCCCTAGCCTTTCTCTTACATTGCGCTGCATAATGACCTGTTTTTCCATAGACATAACAATCACTCGCCTTGTTTTTGGGGTTAGCATCCTTGGGCTTGTAGTAAGGTTTTTTTATTGTTATTCCTTTTGTTTTTAGAGTCGTACCTCTTATTGTGTGACTTCGCTTCAACTAGGTTTGCTTTAACAACCATTTCTTTTCCATTTGTAGCTTGTATCACCTTCGAGTTGGTACTTCAATAATGATATAGGTGATCAGTTAGTCAAAGACATATGTTTTTGTTTTTGTTTTAGCTATTATCTGTAGTCATTCTATGAATCTAGCAGCTTCTCGATCAATACATTAGCTACAAACTCATTTAGTAGGTTGATCTTCTTAGCTTAAATTTAGCTCCAAAACCAGTAGAAGAAACAAAACCCATAATAGCTCTTAAGATTGTTGGAGTAGTTCTTGCAAATAAGGTGTGTACTTCGAGTTGCATCCAATGATATTGTCTTTAAGAGTATTTTCACAGCTACTAGCTATTAGGAAGTAGCACTCCCCAGGATAAAATGAATTCGTCTTGCAAGAATAGGGTGAGTTGAATGGAAAAATTTATTTAGCAATTAGCAGGAATATAAATTTGAGAGACGAAGAAAAGGCAAAAAGCTTAAAGGAGGAAGACAATGCTCAAGCTTTCCGATAAATATTTTGATAAAAAGTGTCCAGTCCATATTTAACTTATGTAGGGGAAATTGTTGAATTTTCACTGTGTTTGCCTCCGGGTGGCTTGTTGTTGGCACATGAGCATACTCTTCCTCTTAACCTATTTACTAGCCTAAACTTACATGTTGTAATATATACACTTGGATTCTCTCACTCCCAAGCAATGTGTGACTTTGTTCCATTTGACACACCTATAATCAATGTTATAACTCTAACAAAATTCTTTTTCTTTTTCTCTCACACTTCTATTGATTTACTATTTTGCTTGATCTTTGTATCGCATTAGTTTTAGGTTTCTGAAGGTTGAAACAAGAAGTTGCATTCACATGGATGTAAACATTGCTTTAATGCACATAGAAGCTTTATTGATCGTATTGGCTTTATCAATTTCCAGAGCAAGCAGATTCTGTTAGATATGATTAGTTTTGATGATGTCAAATATAGATACTAAATATTAAGAAAGTTTACATAATATTTTTTTTATATTTTGACTAACTACTATGTTTAATGTGAAATATATTATAGATTAGTCAAGAAAAGGAAGAATATATCAAGTTGTATTGATGAGAATGATTAAGAGGAAGAAGAAGAAAGAAATTGAAGACATTTGTCAAGAAAGCAAGAAGCAAACGAAAAGATTTTGGAAAATAACCAATAAGAAGAGGAAAAGAGATTAGAGAAAGAAGAACTTGCAAAGATCTAATGGAAATATTAAGATTCAAGTTGTTAGATGAATATTGGAAGTCTCTATGATCAAGTTTGACGTTGGAATGGCTAAAATGGAAGCAAAAGTGTCTTATATCAGAGTCATATCAACCCCACGCAAGTCATGCTTCATTTTGGCATTTTCAGGGCTGACCACTCGAGTGATATGAATTCCTCAGAACTCGAGTGATCTCTTCAAAATCACTCGAGTGATGCTGAGAAACAAAATGGTATGTTTTCGTGTAGTAGGACAGAGGTTTGGTATTTTGTTGATATCTCTCTAAACACATGTCGGATTGAATTGAAACCGGTGGCATATGAAAGTAAACTCCTAACAAGAACTATGGACACCAAGAGCACATTAAAAGGAGTTCAGATGAGAGACAAAACTAGTGCCATATGAAATTAGACTTGAAGAGATTTCCATGGATAGGTAATTTGCCATATTTCAAGCTACATACTAAGATTTATGCCTTCTAGAATTTAATGCTCATGATTTTAGACATTGTCTAAGTATAGTTGACACTCCATGGGTCATAACTTTCTGTATACAATGATTTTAGAGCTGATTCTTGTTGCATTAGAATATAGACGATGAGAGCTTTTCGATAATATATTATTAGCCATATTTAAAGTCAAAATGAACAGATAATGTCTGATGAGAATTCGAGTTGACTGCACATGCTCTCACAAGTTTTGCATAGAACTTACCTAGAAATTGAAGTTGTCACAAGAACTCAAGTTTTAGATCAAAACTTGAGTTATGATCCAAGAAAAATTCGAGTTTGGAGGAACCACTCAAGTTCTAGAAGCTTGAACACTTGAGTATGGATTCACACTCTTGTAAGTGTTAGATAGATGCTAGTTAAGAAACTGAAATCTACTGATGCACTCGAGTTCCTGTGATGCAATCGAGTTTTGTTGGCAATTGCACTTGAGTGTTGGAAGAAAGTGAAACCCGCCCTTCCAGTGCACTTCTTGCAGTTCGAGTGATTTCTCAATGAACTCGAGTGAACACCATAATCACTTGAAGTGATTTCCAATAATTGTCAGATCACTTGGAGTGATCTCAGAATCACTCGAGTGAATATTAAAATTCTGCAATGCACTTCCAGTGAACCTTTATTGAACTCGAGTGATATACTGACAGACAACAGATCACTTGAAGTGATATCAGATCACTTGAAGTGAATTCCAAGTCCACTCGAGTTAATACCATAATCACTTGAAGTGACTTCCAAAAAGTCATATCACTTCCAGTGAATATGAAGTGAACTCGAGTGAACTTCAAATCACTTCCAGTGAATTTGTAGTAAACTCGAGTGATGTTGTAAATTTGACAGAGCATGAAGACAGTTTTCTAGATCGCCTCCAGTGATGACAATCCACTTGAAGTGAAGTATAAAAATCAGTATTAACATTTTCTTCTGAGTGTGTGTATTACAGGTAACACACAATGATAAAAATTTAAAGACTTTCAGAGCGCAACTGTCAATAATAATGGAGGGAGCATTTGACTATTCTATAATGGGTAACACGCAACAATCAAAATTCAAGGTCTTCAGAGAGCAACAGTAAATAACGGTGGGAGCATTTGTCAACACAAAGATCTTTCTACAATGGGAAAATATTTGAAATACTCACAACGGTCATATCCTACTCAACTATAAATATAGGAGATTCTAGCAGAGAGAAAGAAAAAAAAACAAGAACACTATAATGCAAACATGTTTATATCATGAATCATTCACTTTGATCTAACTACTCTCTATTCTTATCTATTTTCTATATCATGTATATTTGAGAGAGAGATTATTTGTATTGTACTTTAGTGTTCATTATATCTACTCTGTGAGAGAGTCTGTAAACACTTCTATTTTTGAATTGATCTCAAGGTAGAGGGACCTTAAGTGGGTTGATTTACTTATAGGAGAAGCTGTTAAGAGAATCGCTGGTAAGACTTTCTGCTCATAAGACTTACAAGGTGCAAGCAGTAGAGGATATTGCTGCTTGTAAGACTTATAGAGGTGTAAGCAGGAGAGAATATTGCTGCTTGTAAGACTTGCATGGGTGCGCAGAAGAGGAAGGTCTTCAGGATTGCTCTACTCGTAAGACTTGTCGTAAGAAGGAGTATTTCAATGAGATATTTGTAAACGATGTCACAAGTACCCGGCTAAACTTGTGGGATTGTAAAGGATTTTCTTGTGCCCAGATTAAACAAGAAGATAATGGATTTAAAAATCTCGGGAGGAGCTTAGGGACTGGACATAGGTCATCGCAGATTCGACCGAACCAGGATAAATCATAGTTTGCATATTATCTTCCCTAAGCTCTTATATTTCCAGCATATATTATTTAATCTAACTATTGATTTATGATTCATTTCTTTTATACTTATTGCTTTCTCTAAGATGCGAAAAGATTTTCAAAGTTCTTAAATTTTTATCGTACACCCAATTTACCCCCTCTTGGGTGTCAGCCGATTCTAACATATTCATCTTTCCTTCACTCTATGGTAACCAACTTGCTGTAGTTAATGACAGGTAGCTAGCTTCTTCTAAATAGCCTCACACTCTTTATTTTCTTGTTTGATTTGCTTCTATAACCCAATATTTGTTGATGATTTGTTTCATGTATAGTTTTAAAGATGATGTGATTTTAACTCAAACATTTTCTCGTCCTACTACCAAATATGATGTGTTCCTAAGCTTTAAAGGAGAAGATACTTGTAACACATTTGCAAGTCATCTTTGCAAAGGCCTTCGTAATGTAGGCATTCACACTTTTATGGACCATAAACTATGCAAAGGAGAATAGATCTCACCAGTTGTTTTGAGACAATAGAGGAATAAAAAATATTTGTGATTATTTTCTTTGAGAATTATGCTTCTTTAACATGGGGTATGGATGAACTTATTCACATATTGGAATGCAAGAAAAAGTTTGGAAGGGTTATGATACCTATTTTCTACAATGTAGATCCTTCAAACATACACAAACAAAATAGGAGTTTTGGAATTAGATTTAATGTATTGAAGCAAAAAAGAAAAATTGCAGAAGTGGAGAAATGCTTTAATCCAATCTATAAATCTCTTTGGATGGGATTCTTATGGTATCAGGTAGCTTCAAAAAATTTTCCTTTGTTATTAGGATTTGGCAATTTATTTAATTAATCTCTATCATTCTAACAAATTATTGTAGTTTTTTTTATTTTCACCTATTTAATATGCCTTTTCCTTTGATTGACATTTGTGCTAGACCTGAATTCAAACTTGTCGAAGAGATTTTCAAAGACATTTTGACCAAGTTGAACTATAAGTCATCATCTCATCTTGAAAGACTTGTTGGCATTGCTCGTCATGTTGAAAATATTGAAAAACATCTAAGAGAGGCTCGCATTGTGGGGATATGGGGTATGGGTGGTGCTGGTAAGACCACCATTACTAAAGCTATATTTCAAAAGCTGAAAGCCCAACTTAAAGCCTTCTCCTTTATTGAAAGTGTCAAAGAGCAATTAGCAAGAATTAGTTTGGATGAGTTACAGAAAAGTTGCCTCAAGGAATTATTAAAAATAAAATCCAATTTTATGAAAGTAGGATTCAAAGCAAAAAAAATTCTTCTTATACTTGATGATTTGGGCAATTCATTAATAGCTGAAGCTTTAATTGCAGTGTGTGATTGGTTTGGGGAAAGAAGTAGAATTATCATCACATCAAGAAATGAACAAGTGCTTAAGAATGCTTATGCTTTTGCAAGATATCATGTTCCAAATTTTGATTTCCATGATGCCTTTTGACTCTTCAATTTGAAACCATTTAAGCAATATGAGCCATCTTAAGGTTACAAGGAGTTGTCAAAATCAATAGTGGGCTATTGTAATGGAAACACATTAGCCTTAGTAGTTTTGGGTTGCTTTCTTCATGGGAGAGAAAAAGAAGAGTAGGGTAGTGCTTTGGAAAAAAATAAATCATGCTCTACCTAAGGATATTATTGATGTTTTGAAATTAAGTTTTGATGAACTTGATGACAAATAGAAGAATTTATTTCTTGACCTAGCATTTTTTATCAAGGAAAGAGTTTATCATGTGTCTTTGTGTAATATACTAAACTCTGTAATTATTAGAGTCTCTACATGTAATCAGTTAAATGAACTAAAAACTAGTTCTTATGTCTATAAACAAGGAGTTATTTACAGAATTACCGGACACGTATGGTATCATTTTCTAAAATTACGAAGGCAGGGTTACGAAAAATGAGCGTAAGAAGTTAGAGGAAATTAATCATTGTCTGCCAAGACACTTGGTGCCATTTTAGGAGATACAGAGGGGCTTAGGATGTCATTGGGCAAGCCTCGATATGAGTGCAGCAATCCTGAGGAAAACCCACGTAGCATCCTGAGTGACCATTGATAGAGTAACTTTATTAAAGTATTTTTAATAAAAGTCATGATGACTAATGATGATATCACTTTATGGTTGGCACCATAAGAAAATGACAAGTGTCCCTTGATATGACAAAGTAAAAGATCATTTTTTTTGTTGGCTTGATAAGAGAGTGACAAGTGCCCCTCATGATGGCACTTGCTTTTCACCTTTTGAGTTGGCACTCTAAAGAGGTGCCACCTAGCTTTTAAGTCAGGGGAATCCACCGGTCTCCAGTCTGGTCACATGACTAACCTTCTCGAACACCGAACCCAGGAGTCAGAGGAATTCATTAGACTCCTCTTCCCCAGACCCTAACATGACGCCATAGAGATTGAAGAAAGAGAAAAGAAGGTGCTTCAAGGACACTTTGTATCTTGTGGAGCAAGATAAAGACACATGTCATACTAGGATTAAAGCATAGGATGAAAGTGGCAAGCTTCATCCAAGAGGGGGGTGAATTGGGTGATGTGATAAATTTTTTGGTTAATATGGTGATATAGTAATTGTTGTTGCTAGAGCAGAGTTGAGAAGATAAACACACAGAGAATTATATTGGTTCGAACTAAAAGGTAGGCCTACGTCCAGTCCTCAGAGATCAAGACCTACTGAGATTTTCACTATTCTTCCAAGATTCAGTGGGCTCTCGGAACGCCACAAGACAACAACTGTCCTTGAAAGGACTACGAGTAAAAATACTAGAAATTTCTCTCCCCCTTACGACAAGTCTTATGTGCAGAAAAACAAACCTATGACCTTTCTCTCTTGCTTACGTATACAAGTCTTATGAGCAGCAACGTTCTCTTCTGCTTACACCACTATAAGTCTTACGAGTAGCAACGTTTTCTTCTGCTTGTATCTTGTAAGTCTTATGAGCAGAAAGTCCTATTAACAATTTTCTCACTGCTTCTCTCTTAAGGAAATCTCCCCTCTTAAGGTCCCAGTATCTTGAGATCAAATGAAAATATAATTTGAAGTGTATACAGACTCTCTTATAGAGTGAATATAATAAACACTGAAGAACGATACGAATATAGAGAAAAATGTGAATAATAGAGACTCTTGAATTTGCTTGTGTGAATTCTTGCACTTCGTTGTCATTGATGATCTCTGGAACTCTGTATTTATAGACATTTGTTTTTGCCCGTTTGAATAATGATCATTGTGGAGTGGAGCATGTTACTGTGGAACGGCATGCGTACGTTTGAAATATTTGAACGCTGTAGGTATATGCTTGGATGGTCGTAATGATGCTGTCTACCGTTGTTTGACTTCCTTTGTGTCTTCCTAATTTAAACGTTCAAACTCCTGTATCACACTTATAATACATGTTAAATGATGTTATATAATAATAATAAGTGAAAATATAATGAATAAATATCATTAAACCATATTCGGATTGAACGTTGTAAGACTGGTGCATTTTGGCTTTTGGCAGAGTATCACTCGAGCACTGTGATGTCTCACTCGAGTGTAATACCATATTTTCTCCTTTTGCTTCTGTTTTACACTTGCACTTCCACAAATTTTAAGAGAGTGCATTTTCACACTTGCGAGTGATGTGGGTCCTCACTTGGGCACTGGTCCCCTCACTCGAGTGCTTCTTTATTTTACACTATAAGTCATGTCTCTGACAACACTCGTACCCAGTTTTATCAAGAGTGTGATTTTGCACTCGCAGGTGATGTGGGCCCTCACTCGAGCATACATACTCCTTCTCGAGTGAGAAGAATATTCTTCTATAATATACTCTTGTCTTCAGCACTTGCATCAGAATTGAGAGAGTTAGATTTCTCACTCGTGAGTGCTGATGTATTACTTAGGCACATCAACTCTCACTCGGGCATGCTTGTGCTTCTCTGTTCTGCATGTCTCTAAGCCAAACACTCGCATTCCCTCACTCGCTAGGACTCGGGTACATATATTACCATCACTCGAGTACAGAACCAGTGCTCAAGTGAAATGTTGATATCTTGTTCTAACTTTGCTCTCTGTCAAACACCTTCAGTGCAATACTTTTATATGCTCGAGTGCAAAACAGCTTCATGCTCGAGTGTTGGTTATAGTGCTTAAGTGCATCAGTAAAATTGACAGTAATTGCTTTCTGTCAAATACTTCTTGTCAAACACTTGCATGTGCTCGAGTGTAAAAGAGGTTTATGCTTGAGTGTTAGCTTTGTTGCTTGAGTGCATCAATAAAAACTGACAACAGACTTCTCTAAACTTTTCCATATGCATTTGGTAACTTTGCAATCATTCTTTAGACTTGTAAAAACATACTTTGCACACAATTACCTTTTGTTATAATTAAAACTTGGAATCTAACATTCTCCTCCTTTTTGATGATGACAAAACCTTGGTGATGAGTTTTAAGAAAAATCTTGATTAGAGTGAAAATTATGAAAAACATTATTACCATTTTCAAATGCATATTTCACAAAGATTTAGATTCATTTTCATATTTTTGCACTTAACCTCATGTTTCATGCGATACTTCCAATGGACACTTAAACACCAAGATAAGTCATCGTATCACAGAAATCATTAAAACTGAATATGAAACTTAACAATATTGAGAATAACCATTAGTGAAATTGAAAAGTACAATAGAAAACTAGAATCAACATCTACCCATAAAAACCCATATACAACCATGTCAGCACAAGTAAAACAGAAAAACAATAGTTAGCCTACCCCAATACAGAAAAACTACCCAATACAACAGAAAAACAATAGTAAGCCTACCACAAAGCTAAAAAACTACCCAATACACCCCAAATCTAATCCTATTAGCTCAAAAACCATCACATATCCTTCTCCCCCATTTTGTTAACATCAGAAGGGGGTTGAGGAAAAGTAAGATCGGATGGTGGGACAAAGAGTACCATGGCAGTGGAAGGATCTACTGGCTCCGGCTCAAAGGATAGAGTTGATGGCTGAGGAATAGAGGCTGTAGGTGGTAGTGAAGGCGACCGATCATAAGTGACATCTATATTGGAATCCAGATCGGTGAAAAGAACATGTGTCTGTGTATGAGGAGGTGATGTCAAGGCAGGAGTAGTCTCAAGTGGCACCTCAGAAGACGTAGTCGAAAAATGAGTACGTAAGAAGATCTCCATATCAGTGATTCTTCTAGACATATCATCTTGAGTCTTGAACATCAAGTCAAAATTGGTATTAGCCTTGTCCACCAACTTTAAGACTTGTAACTCCATCGTGTTTACCAACTTCTCATACTCAGTCATCAATTCCTTTTTCGAAGCAGACACAGATTGATTGATCACTTCAGTCAGATGAGTAGGAAGTGATGCATTCAGGAAAGATAGAGGTGGAATTGAACCTTGAGCAGAAGATTGAGCCTCATTACCTCTCGAAGGAGTGGCTTCTCTTTGAGATATAACTTTGGTTTGACTCATTGAAAGATTGATACTCATATATATCAATTGAGTCTTGCCAAACCTTGGAATGATTACCCTCTCAGTTCCCTCCAAATACCACACTTTGTTTTTCTTTAGAATGAGAGACACAATTTGTGGGTATGATATGGTGGCGGATTTTGATGAAGAAAATCAAAATCTTCTCATCTCAATAAAAATAATCTCCCCCACATTTCTTTGTTGACCGGCTAGGAAGGAGGCCAGCAGATAGTAATCTCTGAGCAAAATGGGTATAATTTTTGGATTTATTAACAATGCTACGAGAGTAAATATAGTGAAGGGCACGATTAGAATCAGGCATGTCAATAGGCTTAAAGTTAAGAGGGCCTATTGGGTCATTTGGTCTCAAAAGCTGAAAGGCTTCATTGGCTGACAGAGTAGGTGGATCAGAAGGAGGTGTGACATACCCAAGTAAATCATTAATGATACTAGCAGATATCATAATGAATTGACCTCTAACAGTGGTAGATACTGCTTCCTCAATCAATTCTCCAGTCCTAGATTTTATGTTGTGAGATTTCATGTTGTAATAAAAAGTTTTCACAACAGAGGGTGAATAAGGAATATGAACATTCAGCCAGGGAGCAAAAAATCCAAGACAAGGATGAAAATCTAAACCACAGCTCTTCAGCAGATAATCTAAGTCGACATATACTATGGGACAAAACTGTCTATGTGCAAACTCAGAATCATATACCTTCTGATTAAATGCCTTCAGTTCCTTAACATTGAAGTCTTCAGGAGGATTTGTGACTTGTTCTTCCTCTGGAGCCTGTGAACTGGAAGGAACCCCTGAAGTAGCCGCATTGAACTGGCCAACTTGATGTGAACTTGAGGCGCCGGCTTGTGAGGCAATTTTGCCAACCAATGCATCGAGCTTTGATTTCTCCATTACTTACCAGAGTTGCCGATTGAAGGAGTCATCGGAGGAAGAAGATTGTTGTGGTTGCTCTGTTTCCTTCTTCTTTCATCTTCCTTTGACTTCTTTGGATTGAGACCGAGTCACAATCGGTTCTTTAAAAACCACTCCCTTTGGTTTCTTTTGTGGAGGTTGATCCTTCTTAGCCATTTGAGGCTTAGGATGAGGTTTCTTGGCTGGGGTTCTCTTTTTAGTTTTGGGTTTAGGAGGAGGTGTAGGAGTAGAAGATAGAGAAAGAGTAGGAGATGAAGATGAGGCCACTGGAGTTTCTGAGACACTAGCGGCTGAATGAGTAGGTGAAGGTGAATGGGAAACAATAGGAATCTTAGTTCTAGCCATTGAAGATCAAAACAAAATTAACAGGAAACACAAATTTGCTAAGGATTGAGTGAGAAAGTTTCAGAAATTTAGGGCACGAAATGAGAAATTTTGAGGGCAAATCTCACCTTATAAAGAAGATTGAAGAGTTGTAACGGTGATTTGAAGCAAAGTGAGACGTTTAATCGATAGGTAACGGTCGGAGGTGAAGGGAGACAACCTTCGAGTGACACAACGCTTCGAGTGAGAGGAGGAAGTGCGACGGTCTGAGCTATCACGTAACTGATATAAGTTCCAATGCTCGAGTGACAACCCTAGTGCTCGAGTGTTGTTCATACTATGCTCGAGTATGCTAATATTGTACTCGAGTGATATCAGATAAATTTGTTAAAACATGAAAAAGTGTACCTGATTTACGTATAGCTTGTTATATTTTTCATCTTTGTACTCAAATCCTCCAAAATCATTTGAGTAACCATGCTTTGAATGAGTATTTGCATAAATTTCTTCCTACTGCGAGTTTTCTTGCTTCACTTCAGGAAAATTCATTCCATGCTCGAGTGAAGATTTTTCCTCACTCGAGTGAGACCTGTCAGTCTTGGTATGCTTGAGTGAGTTTCAAGAGTTCTTACATACTCTGTTAATCCCTGTTTTTCATAGCCTGGGGCAGAGTATATGCTATAGTTCTGGACTCGAGCATTGTTGACTTACCTGAGTGAGAATGAGCTTATCACTCGAATGACACTTCCTGTGCTCGAGTGACAAACCTGCAAAAACAATTTCTAATACTCCGATGCCAAAGTCAGTATGGTTATCATCAAAAACTCATTTAAATATAATACTTAACAAGAAAACTTACAACTCATTTGGATTAACCATTCCCAATTCTCTTCGAATATATAGGAATTGATCTTTAGCTATTAGCTTTGCGAATATGTCAGCGAGTTGAAAATGTGTTGGTATGGATTCTACTTTGACATCCTTCTTTTGCACATGATGTCGGATATCTATGTGTTTGGTCCTTGAATGTTGCACAGGATTCTTGGCCAAGCTAATAGTGCTAGTGTTGTCACAATAAATTGGAATCTCTTTTAAGTATATCCCTAAATCCTGAAGTTGTTGCTTCAACCGTAGTACTTGAGAACAACAACTTGCTACATCTATATATTCAGCTTCAGTAGAAGATAATGACACTGTATTATGCTTCTTGCTAAACCATGATACCAGAGAACCTCTAAGAAATTGACATTGACCACTAGTACTTTTCTTGTCAGTTTTATATCCTCCATGATCTGAATCTGAATATGCCATTAAATATTCGTTTCCTCTTTTTGGATACCATAAGCCAAGTTTTGAAGTATCTCCTAGGTATTTAAAGATTCTTTTCACTGTTTCTGCATGTGATACCTTAGGAGCAGATTGATACCTTGCACACATTCCAACGCTGAACTGAATATCCAGCCTACTTGTTGTAAGATAAAGTAATGAACCAATCATTCCTCTATATTTAGTGATGTTGTAACTAGGACCTTTTACATCAGCATCCAACAATGTTGTAGAACTCATTGGAGTATCAGCTCCATTAGCATTGTCCAATCCATACTTCTTCAACAACTCCTTCAAATATTTTGTTTGAGATACAAATATCCCATTCTTCTTTTGCTTAATTTGAAGTCATTTAATTCTCTTATCATGGACATCTCAAATTCTCCTTGCATAATCTTGGAAAATTCTTGACACATAGATTCGTTAGTAGCACCGAAAATAATATCATCAACATAAATTTGAACAATTAGGATGTCATTTTTGTTATGTTTGATGAAAAGAGTTATATTCACTTTTCCTCTGACAAAATTTTGATCAAGAAGAAACTTGCTTAGTCTTTTATACCAAGCTCTAAGTGCTTGTTTCAAACCATATAAAGCTTTCTTAAGTTTGAAAACATGATCAGGCTTTGTTTCATCTTCAAAACCAGGAGGTTGTTCTACATATACTTCCTCTATAATATAACCATTCAAAAAAGTACTTTTCACATCTATTTGATAAAGTTTAAAACCTTTAATGCAAGTAAAGGCTAAGAGTACTCGTATTGCTTCTAATCTTACCACTGGATCATATGTTTCCTCATAATCAATACCTTCTTCTGATTATAGCCTTTGGCCACCAATCTTGACTTGTTTCTCACAATGATTTCTGATTCATCAAGTTTGTTTTTGAAAACCCATTTGGTCCCTATAACCGAGTGATCTTTAGGTCGAGGAACCAAATCCCAAACTTGATTTCTTTGGAATTGATTTAATTCTTATTGTATAGCACTCACCCAATCATTATCAGATAAAGCTTCTTCCATAATAGAAGGTTCAATTTCAAAAATAAAAGCAGACAAAGTTACCTTATTGAGAATACTATTTTTGGTTTTGACACCTTCGTGAATATCTCCAATTACTTGATCAATCGGATGATCTTTAATATGTCTCCATGCTTTTGGTTGAGCATGGTCATCGACATCTTCTATATTTTGAAAATCATTTGTTTCAAAATCATTTTGTTTTCAAATAGTTTTGTTTTTCTTTATCAAATCCATTTCTTCTTCATCAACATGTTTTATCTGAGAGTCAAGTTCATCAAACACAACATGAATAGATTCTTCAACTGTATATGTTCTTTTATTAAAAACTCTATATGCTTTACTTCTATTAGAATATCCTAGAAATAAACCTTCGTCAGACTTTAATTCAAATTTACCCAAGTTTTCATTACCATTGTTGTGAATGAAGCACTTGCATCCAAAGATATCTAGATGGGCAAGATTTGGCTTTCTTCCTTTGTAGAGTTCATATGGCATCTTACCAAGTGATTTGCGAATATATGCTTGATTTGAAATGTAGCATGCAGTACTCATTGCATCTGCCCAGAATACTTGTGACATTTCTTTTTCATCAAGTATTGCTCTTTCCATTTCTATGAGGACTCTGTTCTTCCTTTCTAATACTCCATTTTGCTGGGGTGTTCTAGGTGCAGAGAAGTTGTGATCTATTCCTTCGTTGTTGCAGTAGTCTTCAAAGAGTTGATTATCAAATTCTCCTTTATGGTCTGTCCTAATAGAGATAATAGAAATACCTTTCTCATTTTAGACCTTCTTAGAAAACGTAATAAATTCGACAAATGTTTCATCTTTTGAAGCAATAAATATAGTTCATGTAAATCTTGTATAATCATTGATGATTACTAAAGTATATAGATTTCCTCCAAAACTTTTTACTCTTGCTGGACCTACCAAATCCATATGAAGTAATTGTAAAGGTTTGGAAGTAGAAATCACATACTTTGTTTTGAATGACGATCTAGTTTGTTTACCGTTTTGACAAGCTTCACAAATCATGTTATCTTTGAATTTTAGTTTAGGAAGACCAATAACTAAATCTTTTCTAATTAGTTTGTCAAGTTGATTCATATTAACATGAGCAAGACGCTTATGCCATAACCAACTTTCCTTTTATCTGCTAAGAAAACAATTTTCTAAAGAATTTGAATTTAAATCAATAGTACAACAGTTACCGTCCCTTTGAGCTCTAATCTTTGCCTTGATGGAATCTTTATTAAGCGGTAGATCTTTCTTGTTTACTATCAAACATTCTTTTGATTCAAAGATAACCCAGTTATCTTTGTTAGTGCTTTGACTTACACTCAAGAGGTTGTGGCATAATCCTTCAACGCAATATACATTGTTGATTTGAACACCATCGAATTTTCCCACTTCACCAATTCCAGCAATACGTCCAGATTGATTACCTCCAAACGTTATATTTCCTCCTTCTCTGCTTTCCAGCATGGTAAACTTATTTTTGTCACAAGTCATGTGTCTCGAGCATCCACTATCAATATATCACTTGTTTGCTCGTGATGCTTTGAGACATACCTAGAGTAAGGTGATCAAGTTTTAGGTACCCACACTTTCTTGGGTCCTTTGTGGTTAGTATGTAATACATGTGTCCCTTTCAGAACCCATTTATACGGCCAATAACTTGTCCTTTTCTAAAATAACATGATGAAGTATAATGTCCTTTCCTATTACAATAGCTACATGATGCGAATGGATTTGATGTATGCACATAATTCTTGAAATATTTGAGATAACTTCTATTGCTATTTTTCTTATTTCCTCTATTTTTATCATGATTGGACTTATATCTAATTCTAGATTTATCAAAGGAAACTTTCTGAGAATTTAGAATAACTTTAAGAGTTTCACTTTCTTTAGTAAATTTTTCCACAGTTTTTGTTAAATCTCTTATTTTCTTATCTTTCTCTTCACATACTTCACATGATGATATGACAGTATTTTCTAATTCCTTTACTTTCTTCTTATAACTAACCATTTCTTTAGCTACCTTGATGACTTTTGTATGCAATGCATTATATTCAGATAATAACTCATCATAAGTAGGTTCACAATCACTTACCTCAGAATCCGATTCTTCTTCTTTGGCTACCAAGCATAGATTTGCCACTTCATCATCGTCACTTTCTTCATCCGACGAACTATCACCCCAGATAGATGATATGTGTGCTTTCTTTTTCTACTTCTTTTTGTCTTTGTTTCTAAAACATTCAGATTTGATATGTCCAGGCTTCCCACATTCATAGCATACTATCTATTGCTCCTTGTTTTCTTTCTTGCTTGGTCCACCTTGATAATTTTTGAAGTTCTTTTGACCTCTTCTATAGAACTTCTTGAATTTTCTCACGATCATTCCCATATCATCATCATTAGGAACATCTTCATTTTTGGAAGATTCTTCTTCCTTGATAGCTTTAAGTGCAACTCCTCTTTTCTTTTTATCATCGAACTCTTCTAGTTCCTTCTTGAATCTCAACTTCCCTTCATACTCAGAAAGGCTACCAAAGAGAGCAGCTACAGATCTCATTGACTCTCCTTTAGCTTCTTCGATAGCTGTCACCTTTGCTTCCTATTCTTTCGTAAGAATATTAAGAATCTTTCTTATCTGGGAATTTTGGTCAAAGGATTTTCCAAGTGTAGATAGTTGATTAACAAGATGAGTGTACCTGATTTTGAATTCTGATATTCCTTCTCCAGGTTTCATACGAAATAGATCATACTCTGTAATTAGAGTATTAACTTTATTTTCTTTGATTCCAGATGTACCTTCGTGAGCGATTTCAAGAGCATCCCACATATCTTTAGCTGTTGGTAGAGTGCAGATTCGAAAATATTCCTTCTGACTAAGAGCACTCTGTATCATTAAAATAGCTTTACTATTCAATGTTACTAACCTCTTGTCATCTTCATCAAACTCCTCTGGGCTCTTTTTAATGACTCTATCTTTGATTTTCTTCATTGGAATATAGTCACCATCTTGTATCACATTCCATAAATCGTACTCGTTAGCCATCATGAACACTCTGAACTTAGCTTTCCAGAACGAAAAATGTTCTCCAGCAAAACTAGGAGGTCTAGTGATTGAAGCTCCATCTGGAACAATGTTTTCACCCATTGTTGCCATTTATCGGATGCTTCTCAAGTTGTTAGGCTCTTTGGAGAAGACCTTGCTCTGATACCAAATAAAAGAGGCAAGCTTCACCCAAGAGGGGGGTGAATTGGGTGATGTGATAAATTTTTTAGTTAATGTGGTGATATAGTAATTGTTGTTGCTAGAGTAGAGTTGACAAGATAAACACACAGAGAATTATACTAGTTCAGCCTAAAAGGCAGGACCACGTCCAGTCCTCAAAGATCAAGACCTACTGATATTTTCACTATTCTTCCAAGATTCAGTGGGCTTTCGGAACACCACAAGACAACAACTGTCCTTGAAAGAACTACGAGTAGAATTACCAGAAATTTCTCTCCCCCTTATGACAAGTCTTATCTGCAGAAAAACAAACCTATGACCTTTCTCTCTTGCTTACATATACAAGTCTTATGAGCAGCAATGTTCTCTTCTGCTTACACCACTGTAAGTCTTACAAGCAGTAACGTTCTCTTCTGCTTGTATCTTATAAGTCTTATGAGCAGAAAGTCCTATTAGGAATTCTCTCACTACTTCTCTCGTAAGGAAATCTCCCTTCTCAAGGTCCCAGTACCTTGAGATCAAATGAAAATAGAATTTCAAGTGTATAGAGACTCTCTTATAGAGTGAATATAAGAAACACTAAAGAACAATATGAATACATAGAAAAATGTGAATAACAGAGACTCATGAATTTGCTTGTGTGAATTCTTGCACTTCATTGTCATTGATGATCTCTGGAGCTTTGTATTTATAGACATTTGTTTTTGCCCGTTTGAATAATGATCATTGTGGAGTGGGGCATGTTACTGTGGAACGGCATGCGTACGCTTGAAATCTTTGAACGCGGTAGGTACATGCTTGGATGGTCGTAATCATGATGTCTACCGTTGTTTGACTTCCTCTATGTCTTTCTAATTCAAACGTTCAAACTCCTGTATCACACTTATAATACATGTTAAATGATGTTATATAATAATAATAAGTGAAAATATAATGAATAAATATTATTAAACCATATTCGAATTGAACACTGTAAAACTGGTGCATTTTGGCTTCTGGCAGAGTATCACTCGAGCATTGTGATGTCTCACTCGAGTGCAATACCATATTTTCTCCTTTTGTTTCTGTTTTACACTTGCACTTCCACGGATTTTGAGAGAGTGCATTTTTACACTTGGGAGTGATGTGGGTCCTCACTCGGGCACTGGTCCCCTCACTCAAGTGCTACTTCATTTTACATATGAGTCACATCTCTGGACAACAATCGCACCCAGTTTTATCAAGAGTGTGATTTTACACTCGTAGGTGATGTGGGTCCTCACTCGAGCATACATACTCCTACTCGAGTGAGAAGAATTTTCTTCTATAATATACTCTTGTCTTCAGCACTTGCATCAGAATTGATTGCATCAGAATTGAGAGAGTTAGATTTCTCACTCGCGAGTGCTGATGTATTACTCGGGCACATGAACTCTAACTCTGGCATGCTTGTGCTTCTCTGTTCTGCATGTCTCTCGGCCAAACACTCACAATCCCTCACTCACTAGGACTCAGGTGCAGATATTACCATCACTCAGTACAAAACCTGTGCTCGAGTGAAATATTGATATCTTGTTCTAACTTTTCTCTCTATCAAACACCTTCAGTGCAACACTTTCATATGCTCAAGTGCAAAATAGCTTCATGCTCGAGTGTTAGTTATAGTGCTCGAGTGCATCAGTAAAATTGACAGTAATTGCTCTCTATCAAACACTTCTTGTCCAACACTTGCATGTGCTCGAGTGTAAAAGAGGTTTATGCTCGAGTGTTAGCTCTGTTGCTCGAGTGAATCAGTAAAAACTGACAACAGACTTCTCTAAACTTTGCCATATGCATTTGGTAACTTTGCAATCATTCTTTAGACTTGTAAAAACATACTTTGCATACAATTACCTTTTGTTATCATCAAAACTTGGAATCTAACACAGGACACTTGGCAAAGATCCAACGCATCCCTCCCCTTTAATAAAGATTTTGGCTAGCTGAAGAAAGAGAGGGGAAAAATAGCCAAAAATCACAAGAAATTGGAAGAGGAGAGAGGGAGTGTGAATAGTAAAAATGCCAGAGTTCTAGAGCTGATTCTGACCCCGTAATATTGTTTTCATCTGGTAAGCACATATGGAAAGTTATTCTAATCACTGAAAGCTTTATTTCTATGGTATTAATTTTTTGATTAGATGTGTTTTGTGCCAATTAGTAAGTTAGAGTGCTGCTGGAATCTCGAATCAGTTGTAGAATCATGTTAATGTAAGTCTAGGCTTTGATTTGAACTAATTGTCTTGTGATTTTATTAAGTTTTCATAGACCTTAAGGCTACTCTAAGTTTTGGCCAAGATGGGTTTTTGGGGTCATATGTGTTTAATCATGTATATATGATGAAATATGGTGTTTGATGATAATATAAGACTAGTTTAAGTGCTGCCAAATTTGATTTTTGTGAAGCAGTCTACTTGTGATGCGTTTTTTACTAGGAAAATGATATCCAATGACTATAAAAACTTTTAGATTTAAAGTAGACTTCATAAGCTTTAATTTGATAGGTTATTTGTATCATTTGGATTAGTATATTAAGAGATATGAATTTTTGAAGTTAAACCTTTAAAACTGGCGAAATTTTGTGGCAGTACGAGTTATAGTGATTCTGGATTTTTGTGTGTGTAGCTGGCTGAAGGAGGTATTTTTCCTCAAAATAGACATAATTAGTGCCACATAGGACTTTGAACCATCCCAATTGGAGTTTCCTAGACAAACTTAGGAATTTTAAAAGATTGTTGAAAATTTTTATAGTTTTTTATTAATAGGCAAAAATGAAATAATTAGGGCCAAATGTAATAAATTGGAACTTTAAAGGTTAAGTTAAGCCCATAAAGCTAGTGTAGGCCCATCAACTACACATTGGGCTTAATGCATTGACTTTAAAGATAACTAGTCTAAGTGTTTTGAGTTATTAAATTATTGGGACAAGTAATAACTAGCCCGTTTGTGAATTATAATTTATAGGATTTGACATTTACTCGGGACGCCCAAAAGACTAGAAACAGGAACCAAATTTGGAAAGACTTTCATGTAATACCCTATCCCTTATATCATATATGATGTTGTTTATGTATTCTATATCTTTTGCTTAAGTGTGGGATAGTTAGTCCCTAGGTGGTAAGACCCGTAAGTACAAGTTGTACCGGGAGTTACTCGGGGGAGTCTTTAGCCAAGTAGGGTTAAGGAAGAAAGCCCATAAGTGCACCTTGTATGGGGCAGACACCCTGGGTTGCTAGAGCAAGTTCATCAAGTATTGTGTGGTTCTGTGATAAGGTATTGGTTAGACCCTTTTTGTTTGTTTCATTCCTATAAGTTGTTCTATTTGATGATTTGCTTTACATGCTCAGTATTCTGCATATCATATGAGTGATATGTGTACTACTTGGATTCTTTTAAATCTTACCCTTTCCAACCAATGATTTATAGCAAAAGCATACGACTCTAAGGGAAAGAATGTAATATAGACGGGTGAAGAGAATGCTAATTAATCAGAGACCCTCTAGTTATTTTCATTTTGGATGACTGCAAAACTTTGTATATAACTAAGTAGAAGTAGATGTAGTAGTATTAGTAACCGTAACACTAATAGCATTAGTTGTAACTTGAACACTAATACATCAAGCAATGTGCTAGTATCCTAAAGCGATAAGTGAATTAGAATCGGGCAACCAAATAGTAGAAGCCCATATGTTAACCACCATTATGCGGGCTATTGCCAAAGAACACTCTGCATTTTTAATAAAAGGTTTTGAAATTGATAAGTAGTAATGAACTTTCAAACCAATTTGAGATCACACTTAATGTATTTTTAAAATTTTTTGAAAAACCCACTCTAATATAGGTTTGAACCCTGTATTGAAGTCGAAACTCAAATAAACCATACCTGAACAAAGTCTCAGGTTTGTAAACATTACATGACTAGAACTCATCCAAATATTTTATAAATTATAGTGTTATATTTATTGGTATTAGAGTAGTTGATCTAGGTAAAAGCTGAGGTATTCTATCCTTGTAGGGATACCATCACACAGGCTAGGAGTCATGAGTGATAGAAGAAGACAGAGAAGTATATCACCTTTTTTAGTTAACTAGCTGTCAGAAGATGGGCGTACACCGGAAGGATAGAGGATACGTATGTTTAGAACACCAGGTTTGACGAGGATGGGGATTACCTCGAGAAAAAGAGTTAGGACCCCAGTAAGGGCGATGTTTGGACTTGCCCCTAGGGATGAATCTTATATCTGTGACACTGGTAATCTAAAGGTAAAAGACATAGGGCAATACTCAGACTCTGAAGCTAGCTCTAGGGCTTAATCTATTGAGCTGACATATAATCTGCGTTCTAACCAAGAGCTATGGGAGTATATTAATGAGATATATTAGAAAAGCTTTGATAAGCAACCTTCCCCACCAGCTCCTTACTTAGCATCCTTATATGAAGTGAAGTCATTGTATTAGGATCAGGATTTATATGGGCTAGGGATGCCTGACGATACAAGGATTATAACCACCTTATACTTCTTCCCTACTACTTTTTGAGTTTTTTTCGCTTTTGTTGGTGTATGATTGCGTATGTGTGGTAATATATGTGATGAGTGTAGGACTAGTTGCACTTGGCTTGTAATGATAAAGTCGTAAAGGCTGCTATTGGATGTAAATATGACTAGTTGCAGTAATATATGTATATTCCTATTTATGTTGATGTGATAATATTAAAGTTTAAGGAATACACATACTTACACACACACACACACACACATACACACACAAAAGCCAAATATGATATTAATGGTATGATTCCTTCTTAATAGTGAAAAAGAACTATAGTTTGACCAAGGAAAAGTAACATAGAACCAGAACCAGAACCAAACCATGATGAGAGACCCGACCCTATACAGCAGATACTTGGCATGCTGACTAAACAATAGGCCATAATTTATGAACTAAGAGAAGAGCTCTAGGAAGTGAAAGCTAAATAGAATGAGGATAAGGAACAGTCGATACATGATAAAGTAAACTATGAGGAACCAGAGGAAGATCTGACCTAACCTGATGAGTTATAACAAAAGACTGAAGTGAATCAGGGATCCCATGTGGTACCATATCAAGACGAGAGAGATTTTATAGTTTTGGGTTTCATAGTTCTACAAGCACCAAACCTTGAGTTTTAGAGGAAGATTTGACCCCCAGGTGGCTAAGGACTGGGTGATTAGACTAGAGAAGATCTTCGAGGTGTTGGAATGTCCTATCGAGGTCAAAGCTTGACTGACCATCTATAAGTTAAAGGGGGACGTAGACAGATGGTGGAAGAACATAGCCATGACATTACGAACTAAAAATGTGTCGTGACTTAGGAGTTGTTCCAAGAGAAGTTCAATGAAAAGTACTTTCCTAGGTCTGTTAGGATTGTAAAAGAAGCAAAATTCTTATCTCAACAATAAGATAGTGAAGAGACTTTCAATGAATACCTATCTTAGTTTATCCAATTAGCCCGTTACTCCTCTTACTTGTGACATAGAGATGATGAGGAGTAGAGCTCTAACATATTGATTCGAGGATTGACGCATGGGATGAAGAAAAGGTTAGTCTCCTGATAGTTCACAAAATTCAATAAAGTTGTAAAAGAATCCTATTTATAGAGAACAACTTAAGGAACCTGTATCCAACTAAGAGTGTCATCAGCTACAGTGAACCCAGTAAGGGAAACTCTTCCCAGAAGTGGAAAGGCTAGGGGTCCTTATCTAAGGGTAGCAATAAGAAATCATATTAGCTTGAGAACCGCAGGAACAAGAGACCCCTTACACCTCTACTATGCTCATGATGTGGTAAGACGCATCTTGGCAAGATGTGTGATAGACAAATCATTTGCTATACCTATCGATAACTGGGTCACATTGTTAGCGACTGCAAGTAGCAATCAGTAGAGCCTGAGCTTAGAACTCAAGGAGGAGTCTTTGCTATGATTCATGATGAGGCATGAAAATCCCCCGAGAAGATTTAAGGTACAATCCTACTCAATGGCACTATACTGCAAGTTTTATTTGATTCTAGTACTAGTCATTCATTTATTGCCTCTGAATGTGCTAGATGGCTAGGGCTAAATGTGCATAGGCTCTTTATGATTTGGTTGTGTCAACACCGATCGGTGTCAAGACTATTACTACTGATACTTGTGTGAACTATGTTAGAACTATAGAGGGGCATGAGTCTAGAGTAGATATGATCTGTCTATCATTCCACAAACTTTAAATTATCTTAGGCATTGACTGGCTAACAGTGAATAATGTATTATTGGACTACGTGAACAAGAGAATTGTATATCCCAAATCGCAGAAGGGTGATGATACTAATGCCAGTTTGAACTTTATGTCAGTAGCTAAAACTAAGAAATGCCCGCAGAAGGGTTGCCAAGGGTACTTCGTTTTCTTCTCCATGCAGGCAGAAGTAGAAACTATACTTTAGAACATACCTAAGGTAAACGAATTCCCTGAGGTATTTCTAAAAGACATTTTAGTGGATTACCTCTGTAAAGGGTAGTAGAATTTTCCATTGAGATCATGCCTAGTACCGGATCCATATCCAAAGCCCCTTATTGCATGGCATTGAATGAAATGTTAGAACTAAAGAAGTAAATCGAAGAACTTTTGGAGAAAGGGTTTATACAACTCCATGTTTCACCATGGGGAGCTCCAATATTGTTTGTTAAGAAGAAGGATAGGAGCCTATGATTATCTATCGATTATCGAAAGTTGAACAAGGTGACCGTCAATAATAAATATCCACTCCATAGGATTGATGATCTTCTTGATCAGCTATCTGGTTCTAGTGTATTCTCAAAGATTGACTTTCGATCAGGCTACTATCAGCTGAGTAAGAGCTAAGGATGTGTCGAAAACAACTTTTAAAACCAAATATGGGCACTATGAGTTCTTAGTGATCCCCTTTGGACTGACTAACGCACCTACCATATTTATGGACTACATAAATCGGATTTTTTGTTGATATCTGGATCAGTTCGTAGTAGTCTTCGTTAATGACATTTTGATATACTCTAAGAGTTTAGAAGAACATGAAAAGCACTTAAGGATAGTACTGGGTATTCTAAGAGAAAAGGAACTCTTTATCAAGCTGAGTAAATGTGAATTCTGGCTTTCAAAAGTCAAATTTTTGGGTCATGTAATCTCATAAGAAGGAGTTTCTGTGAATCCTAGCAAGGTGGAAGTAGTACTGAATTGGAAGAGGCTAGATATTGTAACTAAAATACACAATTTTCTGGGTTTGCTAGTTACTATAGGAGATTTACACAATATTTCTCTTAGATCACCATGCTGTTAAGAAAGCTCATGAGAAATAATCAGAGATATGTATGGTATGAAAAATATGAAAGGAGCTTTATAGAACTAAGGAGAGGTTAACATCCATACCAGTACTGATTATCCCAGATCCCAATGAGACCTATGTAATCTATAATGATGCTAGTAAGCAGGGATTGGGAAGTATCCTTATGCAGTAGGGCAAAGTGGTGGCATATGCCTCTCGACAGCTGAAACCTCATGGGATAAACTATCCCACTCATGATTTAGAGCTTCCGACAGTGGTGTTTGTATTGAAAATATGGCGACACTATTTGTGTGGTGCCATTATAAAACTATACTATGACCATAAGAGTCTCATACTTATACGACTTGAAAGAGTTGAATATGAGACAATGAAGATGGATGGAGTTGCTGAAAGACTAAAATTTGTAGATCAAATATTATCCAGGGAAAGCAAATGTCATCGCCGATGCTTTGAATAGAAAGGTAATGAAAGTGGCAGTCATGATGGTACACGAACAGAAATTGCTAGAAGAATTTAGAGATTTAAACTTGTCAAATCAAGTATTCATAAACATGATTGTACCGAATGAAGTACTTCTTGCTAGCTATAGTGTCAGCCATGAGGAAAACGATATAAGAACAGAAATTGAAGAAGTTCAGATATAGGATGGATAAGCAAGGTCTATTCGAGAGATGATCACACAAGGTGAAACTCAAGACTATTATCATTCTCTAAGCAGATTAGTCAGGTACAAAAAGTGAGTATATGTTCCGTTAAAGGCTAATATGAGGCTAAGAATCCTAGATGAGGCACATAAGGTTCGATACACTCTCTACTCAGGAATGATTAAAATGTACCATAATATAAAGTCCATGTACTAGTGGGGAGGAATGAAAAGTGATATGACCAAGTATGTGGCACGGTGTCTTACTTGTTAGAAGGTGAATATTAAACATCAACAATCACTGGGACTTCTACAAAGCCCAAAAATACCTGAGTGGAAGTTGGAAAGTGTTACCATGGATCTGGTGGTGCAATTACCTAGAACCAGAAACTATGATGCGATTTGGGTAATTGTCGATTACTTCACAAAGTCGGTACACTTCATTCCCATCAATGCTAGCTACTCTCCCGAGAAATTGGTAGAAATATACATAAGGGAGATAATCAGACTCCATGGTACACTGAAGAATATTATCTCTGAATTAATTAGGGCCAAATGTAATAAATTGGAACTTCAAAGGTTAAGTTAAGCCCATAAAGCTTGTATAGGCTCATTAACTACACATTAAACTTAATGCATTGACTTTAAAGATAACCAGCCTAAGTGTTTTGAGTTATTAAAACATTGGGACAAGTAATAACATGCCCGTTTATTATTATAAATTATAGGGTTTGACATTTTCCTGGGACATTCAAAAGACTGGGAACAGGAACCAAAAGACTGTCAAGTAATAGCCTATTACTTATATCATTGTGCTGCTGTGTATCGATTCTACATAATCTGCTTAATTGTGAGACAGTTAGTGTTGGAAATTGTGCCCTAAGGGCCAATCATTGTACTTTAAACATTATTATTTTAATGAAATTTCTCCATTCTGTTATCATATTATTTGCATGTTAACTGTGATAATTGTATCATTGGATAATTCATAAAGATTGTCCTAAAATGTCCCTGGTCGGTCATCTATGCGGGAGCAGAGATGAAACAAGACTAGTATGACTTTGATAAGATATGGAGATACGAATCAAAGTCTTAGGTATTTGTAAGAGTACAAGGTGCTGGACCGACCCACTATGAGAAAGCTACATGGATCAAGTCATATGCTTTTCTCATGTATAACCACATCACAATGCCCTTAGACCTGAGGTCATCATGGATTCCTACATGAGAGTTGCTAAGCTTTGAACTAGTCAAAAGTCACCTTTGACCGGGTGATGATAAAGGCTACAATCGGGCTTTGTGGTTTTTCATGTAGAGGAATATGAATGATCAAGATGGAATTTGTCCCTCACATTAGTAGAGAGATATTACTGGGCCCCTCGATGAGTGAGTCTGAGAAATGTATGCCATACTATGATGAAAGGAGTTTCTGTCTCTGTTATCGGGCTACTCAGGAATCAAGAAACTAATGGTCAGGAACAAGAGGATGACATTTTCCATGCCTTATCCTTAATCGATATATCGTGTGACAAAAGGGACGAGACATAGTTGTATGACAGGTTGCATCGTGATAACGATCCTCATATGAATTGGGTAGTCGTAATGTCTTGCTAGAGGCCGCTTAGGACTTTTGGGTTAGTGTAGTTATTGGCCCACTGCCAACTTCATATAGGCCTACAGGGTCGAACACAAGAATGGCCCAACACGAGATAATGTTTGATTTAGGGTGGATGAATTTTATATTTATATATATATATAATATAAAATTCATTAATAATATTATATAGATATATATATATATATTCAAAATATATATCTTATATATATATATATTATATTATATTATTATATTTAATAATATTATATAGATATATATATTTTCGAAATATATTTTATATATATATATATATATGTATATATATTATATGATATTATTATATTGTGTTGGTTTTAAATTTAATTTATTAAGATATATTAAATTTAATAACTAACATGATAGAGATATAGTATCTCAGATTTAATTTATGAAGATAAATTAAATCTAATGGCTCTTTATTTAGATTAAATAAATAGGTTAAATTAAAACTGTTGGACAGATTTAATTTAAACTGAATTTATTTAATTAGCTCATCAAGATAATTAATTGTTAATTAATTTCGAAATTAATGATGATTAATTTTGAAATTTGAAAATAACCCTCATGGGTTATAAACTTGATAGAGCTGATAGACTCAGTGTACATCAGAATTGAGAGCCGCAAGTTAAACTCTTGGAGATATTAGAGGCGCTAGCACGCAGTCTCGGTTGGAGAGCATTCGTGTGGATACCGATAGAGGGAGCGGACCTGACGTGTTGGCTCCTAGAGATCGTGAAAACTCTGAATCATCAAAAAGGTATGAATCCTTCCAACTTGGTTTAAACGCCGTTGATAGATCCTCGATTAGGATCGGTGAAAATTTTTTTAAATTCTTCCGCTGTGCTTACCGATCCTACAGTTAGTCCTTAGGCAGTAAGTCTTGTAAGTACAAGCTATATCGGGAGTTACCTGGGGTCGTCTTGAGCTAGGTAGGCTTAAGGCAGAAAGCCCACAAGTGCACCTTCTATGGGGCAGACACCATGGGCTCCTGAGCAAGTTCACCAAGCACTGTGGTTTTGTGATAAGGGAACTGGTTAGGCCCTTTTTGTTTGCTATATTCCTATAAGTTATTCTGTTTGATGATTTGTTTTATATGCTTTGTATTATGCATATCATATGAGTTATCTGTGACTATTGGGATTCTTTTGAATGTCACCCTTTCCAACCAATAATCTATAAAAAGGTGTCCAGCACTAAGGGCAAGAAGGTAATATAGACAGGTGAAGAGAAGACTGATTAATTAGAGACCCTTTGGTTATTTTTATTTTGGATGACTTTAAAAATTTGTATATAACTACATCGAAGTAGATGTAGCAGTGCTAGTAACCATGACACTAACCACGTAAATTGTAACCTGAACGTTAATATATCAACTAACACGCTAGTATCCCAACATGATAAGTGAACTAGAATTGGGCAACCAAATACTAAAAGCCCATAGTTTAACCACTATTACACGGGCTATTGCTAAAGAACGCTCTGCATTTTGATAAAAGGTTTTGAATTTGATGAGTAGTAATGAATTTACAAACTGATTGGAGACCACACTTAATGTATTTTCAAAAGTTTTTGAAAAACATATTCTAGTGTAGGTTTGAACCTTATATTGAAGTCGGGACTCTAATAACCCGTATTAGAACAAAGTCTCAGGTTTGTAAATATTACATGACTAGAAATCATCCAAATGTTTTATATACTATAGTGTTACACAGAAGCCCGTAAGTGCACCTTGTATAGGCGTGTTACATAGAAGCCCGTAAGTGCACTTTGTATAGGCCAGAGGCTTTGGGCTGCCAGAACAAGTTCACTAAGCACTGTAGTTCTGTGATAAGGGACTGGTTAGGCCCTTTTTGTTTGCTACATTCCTATAAGTTGTTCTATTTGATGATTTGCTTTACATGCTTAATATTCTGCATATCATATGAGTGATTTATGTACTACTGGGATTCTTATGAATCTTACACTTTATAGCTAATGATCTATAACAAAGGCATCCAGCTCTAAGGGCAAGAAGGTAATATGGATAGGTGAACAAAAGACTGATTAATTAGGGACCCTATGGTTATTTTTATTTTGGATGACTGTAAAAGCTTGTATATAACTAAGTAGAAGTAGATGTAGCAGTACTAATAACTATAACACTAACCGTGTTAGTTGTAACTTGAATGTTAATACATCAACCAACGCACTAATATCCTAAAGCGATAAGTGAATTAGAATCAGGCAACAAAATGCTAAAAGGCTATAGGTTAACCACCATTACGCAAGTTATTGCTAAAGAACACTCTGCATTTTTAATTAAAGGTTTTGAAACTGATGAGTGGAATGAACTTACAAACTGGTTTAAGACCACACTTAATGTATTTTTAAAAGTTTTTGAAAAAACTACTCCAGTGCAGGTTCAAACCTTGTATTGAAGTCGGGACTCAAATAAACCATATCTGAACAATATCTTAGGTTCGTAGACATTACATGACTAGACCTCATCCAAACATTTTATAAATTATGGTGTTACACTTTGGATCTAGTAAGACAATTATGACTCAGCTGTATATATTGAGATGAGAATTCTTAGAGAGAGATCACTTATTTCAATTTCTGAAAATGGCAGGATTGAGATGCATGATCTCATGAGAAAAATAGGCCTCAGAATTGCTAAGCAACAATTATTTTGTAGTCCTACAATCCCTATTCGACTATGGAGACATGGTGACATTAATGATTTTTTTATTTGTGACAAGGTAAAGATTTATTCTGTGTATTACTATTTTATCTTATTTTTTTATCATCTCAATTATTAGAAGTGATTTTTTTGCCTTTAGTTCATGCTTTTTTATTAAAAATTTATGTATGCCAAGTACAATTAGGTTATATATGCTTTTATATTTATACAATCTTTATTATAGGACGCCTTCTAAAGAAATCCATGATTCTTAATATAAGCCACTTAAAAAGCATTAATTACTAACATTTTTTTAATTTTACCCTTGTTGCAATAAATTACTAGATGCAAAGGGCCAATGTTAGGATTTTTTTTAATTTAAAGACATTTAAGGAGTTAACTGCTTTTATTAAGTCTTATGAGAAATAGATTTGAAAGTAACATATTATTATAGAGAACCAAGGGAGCATTAAATATTTGAACATATATGTATAGGTAGGTAGTATTGTATGTGGTTATAATTTATATATGAGAAAGTCTACATGTTTATGATGTTTTAGAGATTCATGTATTATTAAGAACATGTGAATTGTGAAATTCTTGAATAAAATGCAAAGTATCGTTATTTATTTGTATATTTCTAAAAGTATATATATTTAATCGTTCTACAATACTTTTGGTTCTTTTTAGGTAATGATAATTGTTTTCCCCTTGATTTTCTTTTAGCAAGGGATTAAGGCAATTAGATGTATGTCATTGGATGCAAGCAAGATAAAAAGGATTACATTGGGAGCTAGTAATTTCCAAAAGATGCATAATTTAATATTCCTTAAAGTTTACAAGTCTAATAGGGGAAAGCTTTCAAAATTGAATATTTGTGAAGATTTGGATTATCTTCTAGAAGAACTAAGAATTTTTAGTTGGGAAGAATATCCATTGCCATATGTACTACTACATTTTTGTGCTGGGAACCTTGTTACACTTAATATGCCTAATAGTAATATCCGACAACTTTGGAAGGGAGATTAGGTATGTATTATTTTTTCATATGTCATAATTTGTTTCCTTGTGTGATTTTAAGATCTCACATCAAACATTCACCAAATAATTGATAATGCCAATGCTTACTACCTTTAAATTGATGGTTAAATAGTAATTCTACTTTTTGTTGGGAATTCAATTTATCTTCTAATTTCCATAAGAGAAATTCTTGATTAAATTGTACTTGTATTTATCTATTTAACTAATACTGCTTTTTTTCAGCATTTTCCAAATTTAGAGTTGACTCTTATATGGTATTCAAAACATCTCATTGCACTCCCAAATCTTTCTCATACCCCTAAGATTAAACGTATGTCTCTTGATGGTTGCGTGACTTTGGATCAAATTCATTCTTCACCTATCTCAGGAAAGGATGTCCAATTATGTATAGAAGCTAGAGAGCCAATGCGGATAAACTTTAGGGGAAGTATTAAAGGGACAAGTTTAGGGTTAGTAATTGTGCATAATTATTTGGATCTTCACAAGTTGTCATTCAATAAAGTGATGATGATATGTGTGGTGTTGGATATAAACATGTGGTAATGTCATTGAAAGAGATTGAAGAATTGAGAATGGGTACACTAAGTTTGGTGTCTTTACTTCCATTTGTTAGGAACTTGATTGGCTGGAAAGTCCAATTGAGTTTGGGGATGATTTCAAGGAATATTATACTTATGATATTAATCCTCATTGTGATTACAATTATCATCATTTTGGCCCTAATTACTTTAAACTTAGTATGAATGTGAAGGGTGATAAAGGAGACGGGGGTATGGTGGGGCTATTAAGAAGACAAATGATTAATCATCATCAACTAGTGGCCATGCCATTAATGAAAGTTGAAGAAGAAGAAGACGAAGATGATGAAGAGTTAATGGAATATTATGGTAGTAGTGCTACATTCAAGAGGGTTACCAACAACATTACTCACTGGTCATTATAGATGCAGTTGAGATTAAAAGAGAGTGATATTATTGGGCATGCATGTAACACCCCAAATTTTATTCACCAAGAATTTTTTGTAATTATTTAATATATTTAATAAAATGGTGAATATTCATGGCTATAGGAATTAAATTTTGAAAATTGAAAGGTGAATAATATTTCTAGTGACATTTCCTATGAGGCAGTAAGATTGTCTTGGAATTTTGGATAATTGTATATCTTATCAAAACCCTATGGGGAACACCTGCAATGTATTCATGTACTAAATATCAATAGTTTTATGCTATTCTTATGTTACTTACCGAACTGTCGTAAGCACTCTGAAGAATGAGATATAAGATAAGGTCTAACATTTTGGTATCAGAGCCCAAAGCGGTTTTGGAAGAGCCCCAGGTGGTTTTGGTAGAATGGCGGTTTTGGTAACAAGATAGGATATTGATATGGTATTTGATTACATAGTGATCGAAAATATGCATGGACAGGGGTATCAAAGAAGTGTATCCTCCTAATCTATGAGCTAGCCCCAAGAGATCAGCAAATATCTGAAGGGCAATAGTGGTGTAATACTAGATTGAGGATGGATCAAGGATGTGTAGTCCATACAGTATTTTGATAGCTGGAGACAGTCGGCATGACTCTGAGATAAGGATAGTCATGGGGTATCGGTGGTTGGAAGCAGTGGAAGTCGATATCTGTGTTTTTGTATAGGTACGTGAAAGTTAAGCGTGCTCAACCAGGGAAATCTTAGGATGAGTGACCCCTTGGGAAGTTGAGTTGATAGGGTCATGGAGACTTGAGGAATAGTGAATGTCTTAAGGTTTCTCCATGACTAATAATCATCTTAATTAGACGATATGAGGAATGCTTAGAAGTATAGAGTGATGATGTAAGTACTGATTTTGATACGGAACATTTTTGTTGTAGTGAGTACCGTTGAAAAGGTTCATTTGATGAGGTTAGGGAACTCGAGGCATAGTAAATGTTTTGAGGTCTCTCCATGTTAAACAATGATCCTTAGAAACACCGTGGTGTTAAAGGTATGTAGGAATGATGTATGTTGATATATGATGCATGGTGATTATACCGTATGTCGATCCTAGAAGATCCGAACTGATGACACTGAAGGTTGAGAATAGGTTTGAACCAGATCTAAGTTGAAATAGTGCTTAGGTTGAAGTGCAAATTAGGTTGCACTATGGTTCTTTTCCATGATAAAAGTTTGAACATTGTGAACTTTGTGGATAGTGTTGAACCTTCAGTAACATTTGAGGTTATTACCTGAGTACCTTGAACGTTAGAATATACGCTATTGATTTTGATTCTTTGCGAACTTATTGGGTATATTTGAGGAAAATGATTCCTAATATGTGTGATGTTAAGGTTCTAGATTTTATGAGGAACCTAAAAGTTGGGTTAGAGACCTTAAGCTGTAAATCCTACATGCCAAATATGTTATAATGGTCCTGTGTGTCCAGAGGCCTTAAGACCTAGTGGACCGGTGTGTCCTTAGGCTGATAGATATATTCAGAATGGTGTTAGGCTAATGATGATCCATGGAGTTGAGGAAAGTGATTTCTTGGCTCAGCTAATGTTGAGGTTCTAAGAGTTGAATTGTGATCCAAGAATCAGACTCAATAGTTAAACTGATTCCTTAGGAATTTGAATTGACCTGGATGGTCTGAGGTCTAGAACATAGTACTAGAATGTATTGAAATGTGTATGAGGTTTCTTGAGGTTGCTAGTTGCTAATCTAGCATAGGGAAAGATCTTAATAATAGAATATTCCCTTAAATGATTCATTAAGGTGATAGGTCTTTGATGAATGAGAGGCATAATTGATTTGCCTACTATTCCACTAACTTGAGGCTATACTAGGAGTCTATTGGTGGATGGCAAATGAGGTGATGAAAGGAATGAATAGAAGGGTTACTAGGTAATCTATAACCTAGGAATCAACTAATAAGTTTTGATTCCCCAAAACTTTGAAATGGCCCAGAATAATTTAACATGAAATAGGCCAGGAACTGGCACAGAAAAACACACATGTCTAGTGCAGTTAGGTGTTAGAGGTTCCTGTTGGACTCCTACTAAATCATCCTGACATTATAAAAGCTTATATGAAGAGATAAATATCAGAGTGTGCAGCGGAAGTCTATGGCTCTGCATTGATTGTAGGAAGTTGAATAAGGTGACTGTTGAGATCAATCACCCACTTCCTGGAATAGATGATTTGCTCGATTAGTTGTCCAGTTCCTGTGTGTTTTCCAAATTGAGTTGAGTTTGGCTATCACCAGCTTGAGGTAAAAGCAAAGAGTAGTGTATCGAAAACTGTTTTCAAGACCAGGTATGGCATTTCAAGAATGGCCATTTGGGCTGACCAATGCACCTACTTTGTTCATGGACTAAAGGAATCAAAATTTTGTTCATACTAAGACCTATTCATAGTAGTCTTCATTGATAATGTACTGGTATACTCGCGGAATAGAGTAGAACACGAGCAATATTTGAAAGTTATAATGAACATACTAAAATCTAAGCAACTCCATGCCAAGCTGAGCATATATGAGTTTTGGCTTTTAGAAGTTAGACTTATAGGCCATATAGTCTCACAGCAAGGAGTCACGACGGGTCCTTACAAGGTGGAAGCAGTATAGAACTGAAAAAGCCAGAGACTATGGTTGTGATATGTAGTGTTCTGGGTCTTATTGATTATTATAAGGGTTTTATGTAACTTTTCCCTAGAAAACTCAATATTATGCATGGGATGATGATTGTGAGAGGAGCTTCATATAGCTCAGATGGCACAAAGCGTCGATGGAGGCAGTGTCGTTATAGTGTTGATAATCCCAGATCTACAGTAGACCTTTATCATCTCTATTGATGCCAATCGGCATGGATTAGGAAGTGAATTAAATCCCAGATGTGAGTAGGTAGGGATTGAAATGTGTTTTGATGTGAGCCGGGTGGGGCATATACATCTCATTAATTGAAACTTTGTGAATTGAACTATCCCATCCATAATCTTGAGTTAATGGTAATAGTGTTGTATTGAATATGGAAACTTTGCCTTTATAGCAAAACCTTGGAGTTGCACTGTGACCACCAGGGTTTGAAATGTTTGTGTGATAAAAAAGAAATGAAGGTGAGAAATCATAGATGGATGGAGCTACTTAAAGATTTTAACCTGGAGATAAAGTATCATCCAGGAAAGGCTAATGTCATTCCTAACGCATTGAGTCATAAAACAATACAGGTAGCAGCCTTAAGGATTTATGAGCAAAAACTGATTGAGGATTTTGGAGATCTTAGTCTTTCTAAGTAGATTTTGATCAGTGAGACATATAAGGATCTGAGAGCAGTAATTGAAAAAGCTTAGATCAAGGATAGAGAAAGATATGTTGAAGTGTCACCCAGAGTTTAAGGCTATGTATATATAGCAAATTTTGGGGACGGGATTTATTTAAGTGAGAGAGAAATGTAACACCCTAAATTTTATTCACAAAAAATGTATTGTAATTATTTAATATATTCAATAAAATGGTGAATATTCATGGCCATAGGAATTAAATATTAAAACCTTAAAGGTGAATAATGTTTCTAGTGAGATTTCCTGTGAGGCAGTTAGATTGTCTTGGGATTTTGGATAATTGTATATATTATCAAAACCCTATGGGGAACACCTGCAACATATTTATGTACTAAATATCAATATTTTTACTCTATTCTTGTGTTGCTTACTGAACTACGTGCAAGCACTCTGAAGAATAAGAAAATAAGATAAGGGTCTAACAATGTAGGTTGTAGCATTGCTCAAGTTTCAATCCTCAAATCACTTTCACTCCCTCATGATAATTATTGTGGAAGGATTCAACCTCAATTAGGTGTAAAACTCTCCTTCTACGACATTCCGTGGTCGGCTTCACTTGATCATGATCTCTATATCCTTTATAAGTTGGGAATGAACTAACAACGTGATGACTACAGATTTCGTGGTTCTCCTTACTTCCATTGTGAAGTTATCGTAATTGGTCTCTTGATTCTGATCATGACTCCTTACTAGTTACATTTCAAATATGGGAAGAAAAAATTTTAATTAATTCGATTTATAGCAAGCGCGGTTAGAAGTTAGATAGAATAGCTCCCCCTCACATTGATTTTATATACCAATAATCATACCATATAGTTGTAATCTTAAGTTGTAGGGATTTTATCATTTGTATAATTGCTCATTTATTTTTGTTACACATTGACATTATATGTTTATCAAATATATCACTTTTTATAATCATGAGGCCTTTCTCACATGTTCATAAAGACTCTGTTGTGTGTCACTTGTTACCTATTTGTGCATATAACGTATTTATAGATGACTAGAGAAATCATCTTCCATTCTACTCGATCAAATCTCAATCCTCAAATCACCTATTGCACTATGATGATTATTGTTGCAAAAGGATTACTCCCCACTTGGATGTAAAACACTCTTTCCACCATATTCCATCATTCCACTATTATAAAATTGTCTATATTTCACAGTTATTTTTTTACAATATGTTATGGTTTTGAACCGTAAAATATGAGAGTGAAATATTAGCAAAATTGATAAGAAAAGAATTTTGAAATTGTAAAATCCCAAATCAAGTTTCTTAGCAAGAATTGATAAAGTAATGATGACACTTAATAAGAAATTCACAACCTATTTTATGAGAAATATTTGATTTGAGATTTTGCAATTTCAAAGTTTCTCTTTATCATTATCTCTAAATAATTCAGCTTCGCTATCCTGGAAAAAACCTTCTTGACTTTTAATAATTTTTGTTCTTCAACCTTGTGATCTATCTTCTCACGCGTTTTCATTATAGCTAGACAGTCAACTCGTGTGTTGTACGGGTGTGAGATGAATGTAAATGCATTTGTCATCTATTGAATTTAAAAGACATGCCTATATTTTATTTTGGATTAATATAATATTTATTCCTTATAATTTACACCAATTTTAATTTTTATTCCTATAATTTAAAATTATAAATTTTGTCTCTCAAGTTTCTTTTGATTTAAAATATTGGTCCATGCATGTAATTTAATATGGATCTTAACGATATTAAATATAATGATGTGGCACTACACCATCAATTATGTTGATGTGGCTAGATGACTGGACAAGTTGACTAGTTCTTGTAGCTTATGTAACTAATTGACATAATTTTTTAAAAAGAAAAAAAAAATTAGCAAGAGAGAACGACATCTTCCACTATTCATCACCATCTTCAATGAAACTTCAATATGTGAGAACTGAAAACTGTCTCACTATGTATGTATGTATGCATGCTGTATGCATGCTTGTATGAATGTATGTATGTATGTATGTATGTATGTATGTATGTATGTGCTTGTGTGCGCATGATGTTCAAATAATAATATTTTTAGAGTTGATTTTGTTTAAAATGTAAAATATGGTTTTTATATTTATCAATATTTTCTTAATTTAACCCTATTAATACTCCATCAACAATAATCAAAAAGAAGAGGGAACGAAGGAATTAAAAAAAATGGTTAGGATGCTTTAAAAATATATGTCATATTAATTAATTTAATTAATTTATATATTATATTAAAAATCGGAAGAAGCATGTACCAGTACTTTTTTAGTAGCAAGGAGTGATACATCAGTGCACCCTGCTATTTATTAGCTTCAACTTGATGGGACCGGGACCAGCCTTTGGAATTATCATCAACTGGCATTCAACATTTCCACGTCCAAGACCAGCTCCAGCCTGTAACTTTCTTTAATTTATGGATATACTCTATAAACCACACAGGTTGAGAGCCGGCTGAAGAATTGTTTAAAGAGGAGCAAATCTGAAGATCCCAAAGCTGATATTTTTGCAATCTTTGTGAACTATCTTCCCTTCACATATCCAGGTTAATGCTTATCTGGATTTCGATCTGTATCAAACAGACCCTCAAAGGGAGATTGTTTTTTGTTGTTGCTACAACATTAACGTGAGAAGTTTACAGTTAGTGATTGTGAACAATTACTAGTGGGACTGTTCAAAAAAACAATTACTAGTGGGATAATACAAGGGTGTATATGTGTGTATATATATATTTATATATAAATTTTAGGAAAGGGGTTAGACTCACCCACGATTTAAGGGCAAGGTTCTAAGTTGGAATGCCTCCCCCAATACCTCGATTGGACCACAACTAAGTGGTCTTCTCTGGGATTCAAACGCTCTCCCATTGGTGGGGTCATTAAATCAGTCTGGACCCCATGTTACTACCTAGTGGGCTGACAACAAGTTTATGTTTATATTGGGCCTTATATAAGCCTACAGACTTTTGACAACAGCCCAACAAATTAAAGTAACAACAGGCCAACAAATAAAAGTACTAAATCCGTAACCAATGGGAGTTGGTCCAAGTGGTAAGCGTCTTGGTTTCGCTTAAGCAATGTCTCGGGTTCGAGCCTTGTGTATGCAAAAAATTCCCATTGGGAGACTCTCCCACCATAGCCAGGTGCGCGACGCGGGTCCGATCCGAATGTGGTCGGGGCAAAGCTCCGGTGAACCGGGTGAGCAACAAAAAAAAAATTACTGAATCCGTAGACATATAGAACCATCACTGGGGGTACTGGGGGTTGAGGGCTATAAGCCTTGACTCACGTGGCGTCCACCTCTCCATGTGGAGGAAAGGTTATAAGTTTCAAGCTGTGTAGTGTTAATGTATTTGTGTGCGCTCTTCGTTTGATCCCTAGCCATTAAAAAAAAAACAACAGAAACTAGATATTATAATAGTTTTAAATTTTTTTAAAAAAATACCGCAATTCATTGCAAAAACAAACATAAGAGAATACAAGAGAATATTTTTTAATTCTATTCAGACTAACTTGACTTACCAATATCCTGCAAATCTATCCTCTTAGGCATTTTTTTTTATTAAAAACGTGTTATTGTCCTTTTTTCGTTTTTAATATTATCATCCAGTATCTAGTTTGAAGTTCGTAATTACCCTTCTTAATATAAGTGTCTCCTCTAAGATTCAAATTTTGAACTCAAAGAGATCTAATGGGGTCTTACACTAATAAAATAACTCTATGTTAGTAACATGTTTTTGTCCTTGCTAATAAACTCTTTTGATAATAAATTACCTGACCAATATTTTACTGTATTATTTTTGGGAAGTAACTTCGTACTCAACATCTTGATGTGATATAATTCTCCAATGGAAAAAACATTCCAACTTTTAAAAAGTTATTTCTTATCTAAAGATATAATAAACTTTGATATGATTGACTTTGTCACAAGCGCACACACATATTCGTATTGGAATGTTAAGGGTGTTATAATAAACTGGAAGAGTTTGAATTTAAGTGTTTACCTCCTTATAGGGTATAAATGTTTACATGGGTTAATTATAAATGGTTGGGGCAATATCTTATGGAAAACAATAATAATAATAATAATAATAATAATAATAGTAATAATCCATACACTCAGTCTACTTTCATGTCTCTTATAAGATATAACTAAAATAAGACTTAAGAATTAAGAAAATCCATTAAATTATATTTTGCATTAATAACTTCCCAAACATATCAAACTATATCTCAAATCTATTAAAAATGCATAGTCATATCATCATGGTTGCTTGATTATGGAATCTGGAACTAGAAGTGGATCTTTGACCCCTTCTCTTGCAAGGGCTGTTAGTCCTACATGACATGCCTATGCATTTGTTTTCCATGAATAAAGAGCAACATCAGCTAGGTAACCACAAAGACAGTGTCCAGATTCTTACATTAGAAATTGCTCTCTCATTTTATCATCTTTTACATGTCTATTTAGTTTCTTGAAACAAATTCTTATATGCTTCCATGCTAGTTGATCTAGTAATCTCTTCTATTTTAAGAGCACTTACTTTTCTTAGAACTCCACGACTACATGATTCAAAAGCATATAATAGTTACAGAGTGAGTGTGTTTGTGAGTGCGAGTCAGAGATAGAAGTTTGCATTACTATTATTTGTTTTATAAGGTTCAAATTGTGATTAAATAAACAATTTTGGGTCATTTGTTCACTTGTTCTCATCTAATTTTAGGGAAGATTTTGAGAGGACAGGACTTAGCAGTTTGCTCAGTATGAATGTGAGAGACATCCATGGTGAGGGTTTTCTGGTGTTATGGCTGTACCTACTGGTGAAGCAAGAGATTTGTTTCTTATATTTGACATTTGTAATACTGAAAGGATTAAAGTGTAAATTTGTCTATGAAGTTTTTACAGAGCAACGATGTTATTCTGAAAGTTTTTTTACATTTAATATTGCCCTGGAAAATGTTAAAATGGAGTAGTGTTGCCCTTTTGTCTTAAAAAGTTAACAGTCAACGTTAATTTTTTAATGGTTAATGTTAGTTTTTTACGGTATGGGACAACATTGTTATATATTGAAACTTTCAAGGTGACATTGATCCAGAAAATACTTCCAGAGAAATATTACTCTTCAACGAAAACTTCTGGGACAACTTTATACCTTAGCCCATACTCAATTGCCTCCTATGAGAACTCTACACCTGTCCAGTCAATTTTATACCACATATAAAGCTCTATATCTTTAACCTCTTTTTAGTTTTTGCATCAGGTAACCACAATTCTTTGTTCAATCTAATGTTTTTCTTTTAGTACAAAATTCATATAGATGCTTCTTGGCTTTAACCTGCTTCCAAAAGAGTGTAATAGCAAAAATTAAGTCAAAATTAGTCTTCCATATGTATTTTTGAGTTGATTGAAAAAGTACTTTAATGATATGCTAGTCTTGAGATGTTTTAGCGAGTTTTTTTTAGACTCCTTTCTTTGTTCTTTCAAAAATTTGACCTTTTGGGGATAATTGGTCCAATTGGAAGATCAGGTTTGTGTTAGTGTAGGTGAAAATCAGAAAATCGAACTCTTTGATATTTCATTGACCAAGCTTTGCCATTTTAATAACATTTACAGAGATTCTAAGTCCCTGTTTGATTTTGTTTTTAAAACAGTTTTTTTATTTTTTTAAAATAAAAAAGATAGTTAAACTTGTCTAGAAAACTATTTTCAATAAGTTGTTTTTAAAAATAAAAAAATCCAAACAGTTTTAGGTGTTTTCTTTTTTTTAGGCTACCACTTGACTACTATCAACAACACACCACTGGCGCTAATTACTATCATGTCATCATTGGTGATGGCCAACACCACGTCTCTTCAAAAACATATGTTTAAAACAATTATCCAAACATTTTTTTTTTTTTTGGTTTTATTGTTCTTAAAACTTGACAATTTTATAAAACTGTTTTTATTAAACTATGTTTTGTGCATGGTATGACTAACTTCTAATGTTTTAGGCCTTTCTTGTTTTGAAAACAATTTTTTGTTTTTTTTTTAAAATACTTATTTATTAATTAATTTTTTAGTTACGTGTTTTTAAGAATAAAAAATAGTAATGTTTTTTTGAAAACTAAAGATACAAAACACTTTTAAAATGTTTCTGGTTTTTATATTTCTTGTTTTTTATTTTGAAAAATATGACCTTTGCATGACTTTTCTTCTCCGTTCGCTCAACGACTTTTACTCCATTGGAGGGCTTGAGTGCTCTATGCTATAGCTGGGAATACGGGTCAACCCGCGGGTTGCGGGCTAGCCTGCACCAACCCGTGGTCTGCACGGTGCGGGCCTATGCAGCCCGCACTTCTGCGGGCTGGCAAAATGCCAACCCTAACTCGTAGTATGCGGGTTGCGGGCCAGCCCGTGGGCCTGCTTTTTTTTTTTTTTGAAAAAAAAAAATTTATATTTTTTAAAGAGAATTGAAAATATGAGACACATATATATGAGTAAAAATTTAAAAACATAATCTAAAATTTAAGAGATAAAGTTATCAAATTTGTTAAAGTTTATAAACAAAACATAAACTTATCCTCAAGCAACCAAGATAGAATAATTTTATTTAAAGAAGAAGGGAAGAAGTTAAAATTTTTTCTCTTTGGATTGGGAGGTACCAAGATAAGAGTAAAAAACTTATAAGTTTTGTAAATTTATTATATATAAATAAAAAATAAAAAATTTTGCGGGCCAACCCGCCAACACGCGGGCTGGCCCGCATTAACCCACGGATTATGCGGTGCTGGCCTGTGCGGCCTGCATTTTTGCGGGTTAGGATTTTCCTAACCCTAACCTATCAAAACCCGCGGGCATATGGGTTGAGCCCATATTACCGGCTCTACTCTATGCTCTACATCAATTATTAGTTTGAATGATGGATGGATTAGCAGGAATTTGAATTTTCCAAAGAAACTTTCATAAAGGGTCATTTGAAGAATTCATTTGAGTTTCTAAGAGCAAAGTCACTTCATCCTTTACAATAAGATACTGAAGAATCATCATTCTAAATTAGCTTATCTAAATTGTTCAGAATTGAGATAGGCATGTGAGTAGTAGCAAGAGTTGTATCCCGTGGATATAGAGAACGAAGGAGCTGCAGGTTCCAGGAAATTGGATTCCAGAGATACAATGAATAATGCAATTCCATCTCCTCACATTTTTAATTTGCATCATTTAAATTCATCAAATCTTTGTGCTTTTGGATGTGAAGAAGAAGAAAAAACTCTTTCCCATCTTTTCCTTAAATGCCCTTTTGCTTGATCCCTTTGGTTTGGTTGTTCTTTGATCAGAGTCCCAACACAGTACAATTGTCATTAATAAGTTTATTAACAAAACATTATGTTGCACCTAGATATTCCAACCACAAAACTTTCACCCTATGTTGATTTATTTCCACTTTTAATTCAAAAGCATAGCACACTATACCCAAAAGCATAGCATAGATTTGAAGTCCAACATAAACACAATGAAACCCATGGTTATCAAAATTGGATTGGCCGATTTGACCACAAAACTGGCGAACCAGTCACCTAACCGACGAATAGACGTCAATGATTGCTCATGTGGAAGGTTGAGGGGGAGACGTTGAAGATTGAAAGGGATTTAGGGTTCATGTGGAAGGTTGAATCTGGTGAATTTTGGTGTTTTATTAAGGGCGTATATGTCTTTTCACAATTTAATTATATTATCATAAGGTCCCATAGCAAAATGGAGATTTTAAGGGACTTTAGAGTAATATTTTTTCTTGCTTAAGACCTCAATGTAATTTTCTCTTCTGGAAACAGTCGAATCTTGAAGAAGATGAACGAATGAATTTTTTTAGTACATTATCTTATTGTGTGGTGTTGTTGGGATGGGCCCATCTTAAAGTTATGCCTATTTCTTTAAGAATGTATTTGGGCTAATGGATTATGTAGTGTTTGTCTGAGCTTTGTGGTCTATATTTTGGGCTTCAAATGCCCAATGCTTATTTTGTATATTATGGGAATCCAAGGTTTTGTTTCCGCAACACTTCCACATTTTTATGAAGATTTTTATAAAGCAAATGGGTATTTGAACAAGGGTGTTACATCGAGTACGCCTTAAACATTTGGCAAGTACACTTTAGGCCAATGTTTTTACTTTTTAGAACCGAACTAGACGATCGAATGGTTCGACCGACTGTCAACCTAAGGGGAGGGCATTCCGTTTTCTTACTTTTGGCCGTTTGAGCTATTGAGCCAATATGGACCGCTACGAACCAGCTTTTAAGCTAAAAACCACTTAAAAGCTGGAAATTGGAAAAGATTGAAGAGAACCGGACAGGTTTTTTGGTTGGAGGAAAATTCACAAATTGAAATATGAAGAAGAACAAAAAGACGACCAAGAAAAAAAGATGAAAATCAATACAGACTAGGAACCGTAAAGATCAACTCATTAGCTTCAGATATAGATTTGAAACAAGATTTATTTGAGTTTTGAAACTACAATGGTGAATGCAGACAGGAGAGAGTGGAGAGTAACGTCTCAGAGCCTTCAAGAACGATGAAAATAAGGAAATTAAAATAGAAAAAGTTTGTTTTGGAGAACATGAATCATGGTTGCTGAAATGGTGGAAATTTTAATTTTAATTGCGATTATATTAATTAAGATTTATGGATAAAAATCTACCAAAATAGAAAAAGTTTGTTTCGAAGAACATGAATTATGAATGCTAAAATCGTGGGAATTTTGATTGTGATTATATTCTTTAAGATTTATCAATAAAAATCTATCAAAGGAAAAATATGTAGTATTAAATATATTTAAATTGATGGTGGGTACATATTTTTGTTTGATTATAAATATAAGCGATCGTTTTATAATTATTATTTTTAAATTATAAATATTTTTTGAAAGTTATTAATCTTATTTATAACTATTATCAATCTTTATACTTTTAAAGGGTTTGGATCCTCTCAGAATTAGTTTTCTCATTTTATTCTTAGAATCTTATATCCATCATTAGATTTAAAGAAATAGATAGGTCAGATTTAATATTTTATAAAACTATTATTTTAAACATAAATGAATAAACTTAAACTTTTAAAATATGATTTACACAATTTATAAATGTAATAAAAACAAAATTAATGAAAAAATTAATTTAGAAAACACTATAATCATAGTTTTAGAAAATATTAGATAAGAGTCATTCATGTTTTTCATCTAATAGTAAAGATGGGATTCTGAGAAAAAAATGAGAAAAAGGATTATGAGAATATCTGCTCCCTTAAAATTACTTTTCATATAGTTATTTTACACTCTATATTCTTATCTATTTTTTACTAATTAATATTTAAATAATATTTAGAGGGTGAGAAATGAATATGAAGAGGTGAAAATGTTGATATGATTATAGATGTAGATAATATTATTTTTAATTAGATTAACTATGTTTATATAATTACATATGTATATAATATTAAGTTAAATCTAATTAATGTATTACCTGCCTGACCGATTTAATTGTTTGGAGCATGACCCGTTGATCTTTCCGGCTTGTCGTCCGATCCGTCTTTTAAGATATTTCTTTGAAGTTATCATCAAACAGTAAAAAATACTTAAAAGCTACACTTTACAAAATATTTATCAAAATACTGCATTTGAAATCATTGAAGTGTAGAATGAGTTCAAATGTACACAAAAATTGTTTTCAGCAACAATGAAGGAGAGAAAAAGAGAAACGAGAATGGGGTTTCTGACACTTTTTCCTGGGTTTTTTTTTTTTGCTTACAAATAAAAGTGTAAACTTTTATTACCATGTACCTGCAACTTCCATCAATATACTATAAGTACTCCTCCTAATTTTATGTTACTTTCAACCAATGTTTTAAAAGCCGGACCGAACATCGAGCCAGAAAAGTTAGCGGGTTATGGTCTAACCAGTTGGAACGGTTGAGCCGTTCAGTCAGACCAATGACGTAATAATTAAATTTAAAAATAATATATATTATATATTACAATTAATCTTCAGTCTAATTCATATGAAGTTGATAAAGTCACGAAATACCATTTAAGGAAGAACATTAAATCAATCATCAACCTTACAAAATGCATTAACAATAATGATTTCATGACTTGTCAAATATTAGTGGCTCTTAATTGATTCAAGTATGAGTTTCTTGAAAGACATTTAAACCATACTACTTTGATCCTATTTATGAGTCAAGTTTCAATGTAATAAATAAGATTGTGACAATTTTATCCCTATTTATTGTACAAATGAAGAAATAATTTAAAGATAGATAGAGAAGAAAGAGTTGAGAAATACTCATTTATAAATGAGGCCATAGTTATAAATTTACCTCATAATTATTGAATTAACTATCTCTTCTTAGTATGTGAAATTTAATTAAAATAAAAAATGGTATGGAATTAAAAACAAAAAAGACTTAGCATTTTAAATACTTTATAGTGGTACATTCGTACATGTCAAAATTTAAAGTTAGAAATAACTATAAGAATAAAAAAGGGGTTTAAATCTTCTACCAAAAAAGAGAAAGTAATGTGCTGTAAAATCACATATCTCCAAGAGTCAAGACACGGTTTTCAAGTTCTGCATAGGTGAAAAATTCAAACACACAAGGTAAATATAAAAGTGATATGTTGATATTTTATTATTTCTCTTTCATTCTCTAAAGTGTTCTTCTTCGTTGCATCCATCATCTTTCCTCTTGGTTCTCGACTCCGGTGACCTCTATTTCTTCCTCTTCTTTCATCTTCTTCTTCTTCTTCTTCATACAAAAGACTAGTTTGTATCTAACAATATCGTGGCAGAAGGCAGTCATAGGCATGTAATAATGTCTATAAAGAGAGAGTTGCTCGTCATAGGTGTCGTGATACAGTTGTCACCGATGAAGCCATCAAAAATTTCAGGAAACCCAGACTGGATGATTACTTCAGGACCGTTCCTGCTCCCGAATTAACTCCGGTTTCCGGCTCAAAGACGAGTTTACACCGGCTCAAAATGGGTTATCATGAAAAGCGGCTTTCAGGGGTGACTCGAGCCACTTAGTTCTCCGGTTGGTGGTAGCCGTCCGGTCCGGTTCGGTTCCAAAAACATTGCTTTCAACATATTTTATTAGAAATATTAAATCTCGTAAACTCAGTTTTAAAGTCTAAGGATTTTCTTACTTTATCTATATTTAACAGGCATTGAACTTTATAAGTACAAAGGTTTACCTAATAATAAATTAAAGGTAAAATTATATGTTTATATGAAAAACTGATTATGTGACTTATAAGTCATGATAAAAGGATAGCAAAATACATATGTTGTCCTATTTATAAGGTACAGAGAAAATTGTTTTGTCCCATTTATATTTCAAATGAATATATATTCTTACCCTTAATTTATTATTGGATAAATTTTTGTACACATTAGGTTCTTTATAGATAAAGGTATAATTGAAAAGAAAAATACATATTTTACAAACCTATTATCTTTTATTAACATTTTGAATTGCGAAATTTTGATAGATGCTGTTATAAAACGGATTGTGGAGTAATAATAAAAGTTGACACTTTTATTTGTAAGAAAAAAAACAAAAGACTCTAAAAAAAAATCATAAACCCCATTCTCGTCTCTTTGTCTCTCTCATCCATGATTCTCCCACCAATAAAAATTGCACGCACATAAAAAAACAATACAAAGAGTAGAAGCAAACTTCATCTTGGGGCGAAGAATTTTGTTTTCCAATTAAAAATAATAATGCCCATCATGAAACTTCATCTTTGTGAGAACAATTTCTGTGTGAATTTAACTCATTCCCCATTGAACAATGTTAAATATAATGCAACATTTTGATAAATATTTTGTGGGTGTATTTGGAATTGTGCTTAGCCATCCCAAAAATAGTTTTGTAGAGGAAAAGCACGGTGCAGAGCGATTGTACCATTTTGTGTGTGTTTGTAATCATAATTTTTGTTAATATTCTAGTGTCATATTGGTTCAGAAGAACCGTTTCCTTTCACATATCACTGTTTTGAATGAGATGGATAAAGTAAAAGAATCACGATTTCCCAATCTCACTTATTGCGAATGCAGACAGCTTGAAGTTGCTTAATAAAAACCACGATTGGTGCCATGGAGATAGAAGGAAAGGGTTAAAAGAATAATGAACAAAAAGTGGCCCCACAGAAGAATAGATGTAGAGAGAGAAGGCCATGTAATCTATCTATCTAATCTAATATATCTAATGAAAGCTTGTACTAAGAGTGTATAACGGTATGTTTGGATTTACATCTATGTGGGGGGGGGGATAGACCATTCTATCAATCGTAATGGGCAGGGGTCATATTCATTTAATATGTGTGGCCAAAACTATCATTACCTAGGAAGCTTATTGCCCCCTGAAGGAAGAACACCAGTATACTCTCAACTATACATATATGACACTGAAAATGAAGTACCAAATCGAATTACATAAGTCAGGTGACTACTACAAAAAAAACATCCAATATCCCATCAAAATGCTCAGTTTATATGCTTCTCCTCATTTTGCATGCCATGATCTACTTGTAGAAGAAACTCAGATGGCACACAGCTTGATGAAACTATAGTGAGGGTAATCGAAACATGCCTGGACCAAAACAACAGTTTGGTTTGGTAGTATAGGATGGCTACAGAAATTTTAAAGCGGGATGAGCTTGCTGACATAAGGATTTGACTTATTAGACAATCAAGCAATAGCCAGAGAAATTACGACCTACTTGTGGCATTAGAGGTTGCAGCACTGGTAGTGGGGGACTTTGACAGGTCCTGCTTTAAGAGAGATATAATTGTGCAAGCACTCTGATATGTGTCGATGAATTACACAATGCATATCTACCTCTGCAATACCCACCCAGTTTCCACTATGGTGATAATGGGTACCTCTCATTTATGGAACATAACAGTCATTCACAAGCAACCACAAAAAAGATGAAAACACTAACAATTCAAGAATACTTGGCATTCAGATTGATGGACAGGTGTGAAGAGCAATTTGTGTTGCTACATTCTAAGCAACTACTACAACAATTCATAGTTGACGGTTTTGCGATGGTGGAATGCGAAAGGTTGTCCTACATAAACAGGCATCAGAAAGACATCAGAGTGGATTTGTATAGGGGTTTAATCGATGCAATAACTCAAGGAGAAACTGATGCGCCAACCATGGGGAAAAGGATAATCCTCCCCTCATCTTTTACTGTAGGAGCAAGATACATGATACAAAACTACTAAGATGCAATGGCCATTTGCAAATGGGCTGGATATCCTGACCTATTTTTAACATTCACATGCAACCCCACTTGGCCTGAGATCACACGATTCTGTGACAGAAATAGGCTCCAACGTTGGACTGTCTAGACATCTTAAGTAGGGTGTTCAACCTTAAACTCAAGGCACTAATGAAAGTTATAAGGAGCAGAAAGGTGTTCGGACCAGTCAAAGGAGGTAATCTGAAAATAATTTTGTAGGCAACTCATAATGTAGACCAATCCAGCCATTAATATAATTGGGTGATACATTATATTACTTTGCCTCAACTTATGACACATTTTAACATTTCCTTAATGTTTCAGAGATATACACGATCAAATTTCAGAAGAAGGGATTGCCACATGCCCACATCATATTGTTCTTAGAGCAAGCAGCGAAGCCAAAAATGCTAGAGGATATTGACAAAATTATCTCGACTGAGATACTCAATAAGGATGCAGATCCATTGCTCCATGACTTCGTAACCAACTACATGATGCATGGACCTTGCGGCACTGGGAACCCCAAATCCCCATGCATGAAGGATAAAAAATGCAAAAAATACTTCCCCCGAAAATATCAAGAGCACATAATTGTCGACGATGAGGGCTACCTTACATATCGGCGGAGGAATGATGGAAAAATAGTTGCTAAGAAAGGTATAGAGCTAGACAATAGATATGTCGTGCCTTATAACTTGACATTGTTGAAGCTTTTCCAGGGGCACCTTAATGTCGAGAAAACAAACCAGTCGAGGACAATCAAGTATTTGTTCAAATATATTAGTAAGGGGAACGATCGAGTCATTGCTGGCCTATATAATAACGAGCGCTCTCGTGACTCCCATCAATCCTTTAATGAGATCACACATTATCTAAACTGTAGATATATTTCATCATGCGAGGGTGCTTGGAGGATACTCGCATACAACATCCACCACAGACACCCTTAGATTAAGAGATTGAGAGATTGAGTTTCCACCTACCCGACCAACAATCGGTCTACTACTCAAGAAGCCAGGAGATGCGTTCTCTATTAAACAAGCCAAGGATCAAGGAGTTAATGTTCCTCGCATGGTTGGCTCAAAATAAAGATGATGATTTCGCTAAAACATTGACATATGTCGAATTCCCCCAGCACTACACATTCAACAAGCGAAAACGGGCATGGAAGCTGAGATAGAGAGGTTTCTCTCTTGGAAGAATAGCCCATGCAACCCCATCTCAAGGTGAGACTTATTACTTACGCATGCTACTAACAAAGGCAAAGGGGCCAAAGTCCTATGAGGACATCAAAATAGTAGATGGTGTCGTCTACCCAACATATAGAGCAGCTTGCTATGTACTTGCCTTCCTCGATAATGATCAAGAGTTCATTAATGCCAAAAAAGAGGCATCCCATTGGGCTACTGGCCAATACTTGCGCCACTTCTTTACTAGCATGCTCTTATGCCATTGCCTGTTAAATCCATCAATGGTTTAAGAACAGACAAAGCAGCTAATTTGTGAGGATATGCTCTACATACCATGACATGACCCTGATTCCAAGGTACCGCATTTAACATCAAACGTATTCATTTATATTTACTATATAGAAACAATGTGCAAAAAAACTAAATAACAAAGAAATATAGTACACTAGATAAAATGCCTTATCATACTAAGGGACATTGGTATATTTCACGAAGAGCTTATAGCGTTTTTGCTTTTAAGATCATGTACAAAATTATCATTTCCACCATATTCTTAAACTAGCTAAAAACTAGCTAAAAATTATCTTTTTTACTTGAAAATTGACAAAAAAAGAAGAAAAAGGGCCATAATGATGTAAAAAAAAGGAACATATAACCAAAGCATCCCACTCTTAAATTTATTCCCAAAGTAATCATCTTTAATTGATACCTATGTCCTGACAATTATAACTACATTTCTTATACAGAGATGCATGTGATCGAAGAAGACAAGGAGGAGGTAGGATTGAAGGAAATTGAGAAACTATTGTGGATGAATGGACGGTCTCTAAATGGTTATGCTTGCATGCCAAGGCCAAAAGGAGGAGACATGATGAACACCACAAACAATCTACTCCTCCAAGAACTCAGCTTTGATAGGGATAGTTGTGAGGCAAAGGCCATAAAGCTCACAGCCTCGCTAATAGAAGAGCAAGCTAGGATATTCCAAGATATAGTGAACACAGTCAACAGTACCACAGGTGGAGTCTTTTTTGTCTACGGCTATGGTGGGACTGGAAAAACATATCTGTGGACCGCCCGAATTGCAGCAATAACAGCTGAAGGCCACATTGTGATAAATATTGCATCCAGTGGAATAACGCCACTTTGCTCCCATCAGGGCAGACTGCACATTCAAGATTCACAATCCGTATTGACATTAATGAGGATTGAACATGTAACATCTCCCATAACTTATCATTAGCAGCTCTTTTGAAATCAATGTGTAATATCTCCCATAACATCATTCACAATCCCTTTGTCCCTCACTCGGAGTATTGCTAGTCTCGCTTTGATTAACATTAGTTAGATTCGGAGTACCCTCACTAAGATGACTCATTATCCTTACTTTAAGGATACTATTTAAGGATAGTGATGGTTTAAGATAAATTAAAATCAATCGATGAAGGACTGAAGATTTCATCATAAGCTTATGGGAAAGGGATAAACGGGGCAAAACCAAATTATGGAAAGAATGAAATTAACAAGTATAAATATCAAGTAGCATAAAAGATAAGAGGGAGTGTTTTTTTTTTGAGTTCCAGACACATTCATATAGTAAAACTCTTTACAATAATTAATAGCAACAAAATACACCCAAGTCCACAGAAGAAAGATGACAGTAAAATACAAATTGAAAGTCCCAATTAGGCTTTTACTTTAAACGAAATAATAGAAGAAAAACCAAAGTTAGGATTAAAAAATCACGAATCCTGAGCTTCAGTCAGTTTTCCATACCTCTTCTTCCACTGGATTTGAACAGTGTTTGGCCACTTTACAAATCGAGTAAGGTCTCTCTTAAGAGGCAATGCACCTCCGATCCTAAATTGCTTTGGACACTTCTCGAAAAGTGGGTTGATGACTTGCTATAAGAATCGAACAAAGAAAATGGAGGCCAAGTCATTTCACAATTTCAATAAAATACCCAAAAATGAAACCATTAATTTAATTGAAGGCCTGATAATTGAAACACAGACTTGACAATAAAAATGAGCTTGAGAAAGAAATCAATTGGACGGAACAAATGACGTTAGCCTTACGGTAATGTATTCAACCAAAGATCTGTGTTGATGGCGATGAAGGTTAAGGACAGAGGAGGGAAGTGGAAAGAAGGAGCTACCACGAACTAAGGGAGAGGTTTGCAAGATGTGCTTGAGTTTCAGATTTTAGAATTGAAATTAGGCGCGAGGTGAAATATAGGTCAGTTTTAAGATTGGTTGTTATACAAAACCGGTCTTAAAATTAATATTTAAGATCGGTTTTTAATAAATAACGGGTCTTAAAAAAATGAAACTTTTTAAGACCTGTTATTATTAATAACGGGCCTTAAATGTTTAGTATTTGATATCGGTATTTATTTACAACCGGTCTTAAAAATAATAAGCATTTTATTTTTTTAATTGCCTTTAATTCAGATAATATTTTCTAGACCGGTTATATTTAGAACCGGTCTAGAAAATATATTACATATATTTATTTTTTTAATTGTATATATTTTTTAAAAAAACCGATCTAAAAAGTATGTTTAAGACCTTATTTTAATATAACCGGTCTTAAAAGTTGAAGTTAATTACAAAATTTCCACTAGTCATATATTTAAGACTTTATCCGATATAACCGGTCTAAATGGTCCGGTCTAAAAACCCTTTTCTATACTAGTGTGATTTGAAATTAAATCGTATAACTCTCGTGCGTGATATAATGGGAATATAGTTTGTGGGAGTAAGAAGTTGACACACTAATGGAAAAACTTCTTAAAAACTGTTATCTCTAGCTCTCTTCTCTCTAATGGCAATTTGCCATATAACGTGATTGAAGTCCGAATCAGTACTCCAATCTCATGTGGGTACTCAGTAAGTCAATTGGATTCTAGATACAAAATTCCTTCAGTGGTATTAGAGCCTGGTTTTTATTTGAGGCCTTATTATCTGAATATGTTTATGGCTTGTTGCATCTTTTTGTTTGTTATTTTTTTTTGCACATATGCAATATATAGATCCTAATATGATGCTTCTATATAAATTTGTGAGGATCTCAATATATTTGCTTCCCTATATGTTTGCATAAGGTTTATATATTTTGTTAAAATTCTATATAATTCATACCTAATGTGTTTAAAATTCTATTCAATTAAAATACCAGTAGATAAAGTGAACTCTTTTATTGGTGGGTTTCTTTCATTAAACGATGGCATAGAGAACAAACACACTCTGAGAAGACAAAACTGAGGGCTATTGTTTTTCTTTTGAGTTGGTTTTTGAAAGAAATAAAATCTTTGTAGCCCTGAAATTCTCAAAAATGATCCAAAAAATAGAAAATGAATCTAAATACACACATAACAAGTGCAAAAGTAGTGTGGGAGATGCAAGCAAATGACGGTTATGTAGTGGATAACCAACCTTTTGAAACTTGAGATTGAGTGAGGTGAAATAATATTTTTCTGTCTTCAAAATTGGTCTAATTGTGTAGAGCACAAAAAAATGAAGAAAACGACATCAAGAACATTCAAAATGGAGTTTGGACGATGAAGTTATGGAAGATGAAAGGAATTTGGTCCGACGGACCCGACCCAGGGATCTACCAGGTTTGTAATCGATTTGGTTTGAGGTTGAAGATAACCTCCATAATTCCAAACGGTGTCTTTTTTATGCCTCAAAAAAACATTAAAAAAACAAATACCAAAAGAAAAGACGTGGTAGAAAAGCGCCATGTGGCCATTATAGGCTCGTGGTATACCCTGACACCATGTGGCATACCTTTCCTGATAGGTGCAGGTACATAGTACTTGTTTATTCGGCACGTGTTGATGATGGAGGGGTTTAAGGTGGCACGTAGATTTCTCTCCTCTACTGAGAGTAGGCTTTGTCTGGATTTTTTCAATTTTCAATAATTTTTTCATTCCTCTTCCTTCTAGGGGCACATGAGGAGGCGTTTGAACTCTGATTGAGATGTAGTTTGTTTCTAACAATCCCTAAATTCAAGATCTTCATTTTGATATATGTTTGATATTTCTTGGAGCATGTTTGGATTCACTTTAAAGGCTTTCAATACTATTTTTCTTATTTTTACTCATTTAAGAATCTTAAAAAATTTATAATAATTCATAATATTTTTTATTTGAGATAGTTATGATCCTAAAGAGTTCTAAAAGCATTGAAACAAAAGATTTAATTCTTTTGGAAGATGACCATATTGAAAAACACATTCTTGAATATGAACTATTTTTGCAATAAGATAGAAATAGAGCAAGTTATTTGTTATTGCCTCTAAATATTGATTTAAACCTAAATTACTTAGGAATGTGAGCCTTTGAGAAATATGGATTTGCTCATGTAAGTTTGATCCCTGAGATACACCTAGAAGGAGTAAATCCTAAAGAGGATTTAGAAGAAGCGAATCCAAAGTAAGGTTTATTTGACCCTAAAGTGGAATAAAAGTTGTGTAACCCCCTTACTTGAAAACTATGAATATGGTTCGAAAATGTGTAAAAAAGTAAATGGGAGACCAAAAGATAATTTAAACCTTATTAGAGATCCCGACTTCAAGATAGAATTCAGTCCTATGATAAAGTGTGTTTTCAAAAACTTTTTAAAACCTGTTTAATAAGGTCTCACTTCCACTTTTCGAACCTATTTGGTCTATTTAGTTCTATTTCATTCATTAATATTAGATTATTTAACAAAATTTCCTGATGGATTTTCAGGTTATATTCATTAACTAGTAGGGTTTACAAGGCACAATCGCCTATCTTAGTTCCCATACCAGGGATTAAATATAAATACACAAGTCTATAGTAGTACGTCCACCTTTGCTAGATTGAACTTATATTTACATCATCTACATTAATCCAAAAGTTTGATAACCAACACAAAACCCTAATCTCCTAGCCGAAAGCTCTAGCCGCCCTTGTTTACCGGCTTCTCCTTTAATCCATTTGCCTTGGCTGTAGGCTTGTCATTGGAAAGAGTGAGATTCATAAAAATCTCAGTAGCAACATTTCACTTATATAACATACAATTTCATAGATCATGTAAGCAATTATCACATAAAAGTATTCACAGCAGCTATACATTCTTGACATTAGTAACATTCTTGGCATTCTTAACATTCATAACATTTGTAACATTCTTGACAATCTTAACAATTGATGATATGCACATACATATAAAGCATCATACATGATATATGCCTTAAGCATAAGAAACCAGTGCTTGAACAAGAGCAGAAAGAACAAGGTAATGGCTCATTTAAAGCTTGACACATCCTCTATTTAACAGGAAAATTTTAGAATTTTTAGACATCATTTGCTTATTTCAAAACACCATGCAAACTAGTTGCCCTATACGGAACTTTCATTGACAAAACTTCCAATATTTAACTTATGTTTCTAATGGTAAAACTAGGGCTACTCCCTACACAGTTTTTCATGTAGAACACAAAAGAAACCTTAAAACAACTAAATTCCTACTTCTTTAAAATGTCCTATTTTGGGCAGAAATTAAACTCAAATTCCCACAATTTCTAAACTTTCCATTCAAGTCTTAAACTAGTTTCATATGTCCATTACACACCACATGACACCATTAATACCATCAAAACATCATGAACTCTCAAAACCCTAATATACTCAAAAATAAGGAAAAGTTACACAAGCCAAAGTTCTCAACCAATAATCACAATATACACATCAAAGGATTGCTCTTGCTCACCTCTAGCACCTCCTTTAGATTGTTCTTTGATTTTCAGCCTTTAGCTCTTCTTGAAACACACAAACTGCCTCTTCTTGAGAAAACTAAAATCATAGAAATGAAGCTGTCATCAATAGGAACAAGATTAGGGAAGAGATTTTTAGCATTAGAGGTGATCTACAAGGTCAAAATTTTTTACAAGACCAGAAACAAAAGAATATGCCAAACAAGAAGAAATGAG